>CM037028.1:2264806-4820488 GCA_020875875.1 Dioscorea alata | reverse complement strand
GCTCGCCGAAAACGCTGCCGAATACGTTGTTCTTCATCGAGGCCATTGAATTGGGCACACAATCAATGGTAGATCGTGCCGATTGCTTCAAGTCTCCTTCTTGGTGAAGTTCTCCTAAGCTACACGAGTTAGACTTGTTGTGAATGTGACTGCCTTTGTGCCCCTCCAAAGGAGGTTGGCACACACTCACAAGTCTAAGTTCGTGCCTTGTTCCTTGCTTGGTCCGAAAACCTCCCAACAACGGCGAACACGACCTAACTTTGTTCTTCTTTTCCAACTTGGCTCCACAAACCTACAATGCACAAGAATACACAAATGCACACTATTTAGTGATAAAATCTAATAAAAGATATGCTCATTATAAGATAATAACGCTTCGCGTTACTATAACACCAGCACTTATCATTTAGCAACAAAAGTGAATATGCTTACAAGGAAGTTGGATGTACTCATGAACAATGGTCTGGGTATCAACGCAAATTTTAGGACCGTTGTATTTTCTGAATCATGTGAAGGAGGGCATAGGGCAACTTAGTGCTCAATCATGAGTTCAGCTATAGCTCCTGTTGAACAGGCTAACAAAATTGGAGGAGGTTAGAGGAATTAGAATAACCCATACAGAAATACCTACAACCTAGGATGAAGGAGTCATCTTAACATTTCCTGTAGCCAAGGTCAGCAACAGAGGCCTCATTAGTAGCATAATTACAAGTATTAGCCATAGTAGCAGCATTCTAAAAAGAAGTTCTCCACAAAAGATGTGTTGGCCAAGTACATGACAAGCAATGATGCTAGGATGGGCGAGTTTGGTGCTAGATTGAGAAATGTCCAAGCATCGATTAAGGACTTGGAAAATCAGTTTGGGTAGTTGGCAAGAGCTACCTCAAGGTATCCTCCCGAGTAATACTCAAGCTAATTTGAGGGAGAATCATAAGTTAATATCACTCTGCAATGGTAAGACCAGTGAGGCAAGGACCACCCAGGGTCTAAGTGCTGAAATGAAGAGGGAAACGGTATAGGAAACCATTACTTGCTTGACCCACAATTTAAGAATACAGACCCCGAGTTCCATACCCTTCCATGTTGAAAGCTAATAAGGAGGATGCATAGTTTAAGAAGTTTATGAGCATCTTTAAGCAGCTCCACATAAACATCCTGATTGTTGAAGTATTGTCCCAGATGATGAAATATGTTAAGTTTTTGAAGGACTTTTTCTCCAACAAAAGGAAATTAGAAAAGGTTTATATAGTGGCTCTTAATGGAAATTGTTCTGCCATTCTGGACAGGAAGTTACTGATAAAGCTAAGAGATCCTTGGAGTTTTGTGATCCCATGCTTGTTAGGTGATGGCATGGAAGAACATGCACTAGCTGATTTAGGGGCTAGTATTAACATGATACTATACGCTATATATATGAAACTTGGATTGGGATACTTGAGGCCGGTAAGAATGACTTTGTAATTGGCCGATAGATTAGTGAGATGACCGTGAGGGACTATGGAAGATGTTCTTGTGACCATTGAGAAACTTGTCTTCTCCTTGGATTTTTTTATCCTAGATATAAATATAGCTGAGGATGTGGATACCATGCTCATTCTTGGAAGACCCTTGATAAGTGCTCGTGTATTAGTAATACAAAGTATACTTTCTTACACTGAGCATTACTTTTCTTAGGTTTCATCATTGATTCATGTGTATTTTTGTACATTTAGGGTTGTGGAGAAGAATTGAACGGAAAGAAGTAAAAATAGGTCATGGACGCACTAGTTGAGAAGACTCTTGGACTAAGAAAGGATCAAGGCACAAGTTGTAGACATGTGAGTGTGTGCAAACCTCCAAAGTGCTCAAGGGATTATACAATTTGGAGGTCCACACGGGCGTGTGGAAATTCGACACAGCCATGTGGATACCCGATTTCAGCCCTATAAATACCACAATTTGATTTATTTTGAGTATCTTTTCTTTCGCCCAACTTTCGGGGAGAGCGCGGCTAGGGTTCGGAGAGGTTTTTGCAAGACTTTTGGAGCGGTTCTATGGCATCAACATTGAGTTTCTCTGAAGGAGAACTATTGGGGGAGCTTTCGTCGACATCGGTTCTGTGAGGTGTGCCCTAGGTTTGATAAGGGAACGTTTGGAGAAGATGAGGCGGCTCCACAAGATCATCGATACGGACCACAAGGGAGTTTTATTTATGGTTTTTATGCATATGTTTTCAAACTCTTTGTTGATTTTGTATTGCTCCATGGAGAACTAAACCCCTTAGTGGGTACATGGACTTGTAAACCCTAGGACGAATTTGTTTCATTGACTTTTATTATGCTTCCTTAATTGATAATTTTAATTGAGTTTCAATCTTGAATGTTAATTGCATGATTTTCCCTTAGATGTGACACTAGGGTTGAGAATCCATCTAGGTAATCTTTTGAAGGTGTGACAACTTTATTAGGGTTAGACTAAGCAAGATTGAAAAGGGTTGAGAGGGTGAGTCGAGAGGTAGCGGAACGTCCCTTTTCCCTTCCGATGTGATTTATCCTACCTCCATGTTCCAAAAGTTAATTGTGGTCATAATAGAGTGAAGTACTAAGAGATGAACTCCACTGGGACTTAGTTGCTCAAGCAACATAATGAAGTGTCATAGTGAATCTTAGTGCTAGGGTTTAATTGTGACTAGGGTTCTTTCGCCTGAACCAAAGGGTTAGAACTATATTAGGGAATAGGGTTTATCACTTGGAGTCCATAGAACCTCATGTAGTCCCACACAGTGTGAGGCGTCGAGAGTATCATATTCCGCCGGGGCATAGTGTAGAGGGGGCTGGCTAGTCACGGTTAACCTTAGGTCTAGGATCGTGTATCTTTGGATTTCCATGATTCATTAAAACATTAATTAGGAAGTATAATATTAGGTTTGCACTTGAAACAATAGTCCTAGGGTGAGCATTGTCCGGGTGCCCCATCTTCCCATCTATTACCTCTTTTTATTCTCATTGCTCCTTTTGTGTTCTTTTATTTTCTTTTGCATTCATACATTGATTTTCCTCACCATCGATTTTATTTATAGCTAAATAGTGATAACTCTTGTTTCTAAACACTATTATCTATGGATACGACTACCCACTCACCAAGGTAAATATTATTATTGTGACGACCCGTGCACTTGCGGAACACTCACGCAAGGGGTGTGTCAACCCTTTCTAAACAAATCCGGGGCTCTTATCAATTGGAGAGATGTAAAGATGACCCTCAAGGTTGGGGAAGAAGAAGTGGTGTACATCCTCCCAAGCGCCATGAAGCATTCTATGGATCAAAATGATGAATGTTATGTTGCACATGAACCTAACTTATCTATTTCTGATTTTGTGTAGGATATGTTCTTGGTGAACCCTCTTCGAGAGTACTTTGAAGGAAGTCTTGTTGAGGAATCAATGCAACAATCAAATCCACCTCTTCAACAAGACAATAAGTGGAGTATTTTGTGAACCACAACAATGAGGAAGGTATGGAGGAAGGTAGAACCTAAAGATGAACATCTAATCGAGGTAAATAGCTCCATCATTCAAAAAGTAGGTAATGATGAGACGTGCTCTTTACTTAGTCTAAGCAAGCTGAGGCCATCTTGAGGCAAGGATAGGTACGTCAGGCTTGTGACATAAAACAAGCCCTTCTTGGGAGGCAACCCAAGTAGTTATCTATGTTCTTAGTTCTTCTATTTTTAGTTTTTAGTTTTTATCATTTTAGTTTTGAATAAAGAGTGATGCCTGATTAAATGGTGTCAAGTTGAGATATATTTATTGGTTTTTCTGCGTGGAATTTGTATGTGGAGTCCATTTTCATGTTTAGGAATTGTTTTCATGCTGTTTTGTACATGATGAATCTATATTTATTCATTGTTTACATCACAACGGGTGTTGTACACCCGTTATGCACCTGTTAAGATGTTCAAGAAGAGAGTGTAGTTTTTTGAATAAATTAAGTGAGTATATCACGGGCTCACCACGGCCATTCCCATGGCTATGGTGACCCATAATGGTTGTTCTTCAGAGCGTGCTTATTCTCTATATTTCAAGAGAACACTTGCATGGCCTCACCACACATATTGTAAGGCTGTTATTAACACAATGAACCCTATATTAGCCGTGGTTGACACTTATAAACTTTTTAGCCCTAACAGAGTTGATAATGGCCTCATAATTATCACATCACGGGCATTGTTTTTCTGAATACTATAACAATATACAACGGGTATTATCCACCATTGTAAAGGCCATTTTCGAGAGCTATATGTTTATCTCCGGCCGTCTCTTGGCCTTTCTCATGCGAAATTGTGTTCTCTTTTCTACTATAGTGGAAATCTCTCCCTTGCACTCAAAGTAATGGCCTGGGAGTTCTACTGACATTTTTAGTGAGTTTTGCACATTGATTCTTCACTTTTCACAGCGGATTTTTCTCACCCTCTAGGCCAAATTTGTAATAAAATCAAACTTCATTCAAATCTTGTTTTTACTATGGTTTAATGGCATGAAAATGTTTATAATGTTGTGGTGAGTGTTTCTATTTGAATTCCAATCAAAACAAACAATGTATGCAGTTTTTTTTTTTTGTCACCGTAGTCTTGCTTCACAATAGTTATTCCATGATGAACAACAACTGTTGTTAAAACCAGTATGTTCAAATTTCATAACCAGTGACAGATGAGCCATAATGGGTGATGTATGCTCTTTGTGAACTTTCTCCCGCTCATCTTAACTTAGCAAGTACTGGCAATGAGCCTTGCCCATTGTCAGTAGGTCATTGCCCAATTCTAGAACATAACTGACACACAACAGGCATTGTGCACCGGTTGTGACCCAAAAACATTCACAACAGAGCTGTTGATCCACATAATAAGTTGTTGTGTACCTGTTGTGCATTTCCACAGGGTTATGACGGCTATGATAACAGGCGTATTAAGACCATTGTGATCCCAAAATGGGTGTGATCTACCCATTGTGCACCCGTTATCCATTCCTGCTTTGTATTTTTCATATTTTGTTGATTGATTTATCATATTCTTTGTGAATTATAGGATAAAAGTTAGAAGAGGACTACCAGTCATCCGCCGAAGGAGGTCGAGAAGAAGAAGAAGATGGGCAAGTCTTCTAGGTCAACAGTACCTCAATTTGGAGATCTCGATCATCGAGTGCGATATAGACTGCTCATGGATCAGGGCTTCTTGAGGGGCATTGGATCGACTCATCATCACTTAAGAAGATCAGTCTCACTGATTAAGTATGAGACTTGATCTTTGTGTAAGGATGAGGATAGTTCTTTAGCATTGATGAGTTGACCTATTGGGAGTTTTTCATGGAGATGATGAGCTTGTTCGAGTTGGATCAAATAATCATTTGGCTCAGACATTGGGAGAAGATCAACTTCCAGATGTTTATCAAGGAATATCTAATGTCCTATATGGATTTTCTATGAGGATGGGGCTAGTCGAGGTGGAGTATACTCTCCTTGAGTCATACTCCCAACTTTATATCGACCAGCCATTCCACCTGAGTCTAGATCAAGTATAGACCTAAAGACTTTAGGGCCGCGAGACTTATGTGTGAGGTACCTCGAAGGCATTTGCCCTGGGTTGCCAAGTGTTTAGATACCTCCAGGCTATCCTATCAAGGACGTTGAATAGGCGAGGGGACAACATGGGGGTTGTGAAATCTCCAGGATCTATACTTGCTATGGAGTATGGTGGTAAGGAAGCTGATCCACATCGGCCACGCACTTGATAACATGGGGTGCAGTACTGGGTGGTCCACGGGTATGACTCAGAGTCTTCAAATGATGAGAAGTCTATCCCAAAGACCGCTGCCATCACAGTTCCTCCTATCGTAACCCTAACTTCTGTTCTAGTTGTTTCTACTCTAGCTCCACTGACTGTGACTCTGACTCCATCCATTAAACCTGTGATTGAGGAATGCCTAGCTTGTCTAAAGGAAGGTCAGGTAAGGATTGAGTGTCTGTTGATGAGTGTAATCCATATGATGTTTTTCTTACTCCCAATTTATACTTTTGCTTTCCCTTTATTACCTTGTATATATTCGATGCTGATTTGGGTGTTTTTGTTCATGGTATAGGAAATTAGGGCTCAAAACAATTAGGAGTGTCCAAGCCAAGCATGGGCAGAGCACGGTCATGCTCTGTCCCTGTGATAATCTCTGTCTGGAGTTACTTAGGTAGCTGATTAAGCAAGGGGGTGCTTCTAGGATGAGCACGGTCGAGGCACGGTCGTGTCTATCCCCATAATTTACTTTGGAATCGAAACACCATCTGCTAATAGGGGAAGCATATCCAGGATAGTAGAGAAGTTAGGCTAGATAGTAGAGAAGTTAGTACTAGTATCCCTATTCCCTGTGGATTCAACTACCTGACCCGCAACGACAGCAAAAACTTGACACAGCTCTTGGTGTGTGTACCGCAAGTGCACGTGTGTTGAAGTAATAAAGTACCCAACTGGTCGGGTAATCGAATCCATAGGAAACAGGGTCACTAGTACTAACTTCTTCTCTGCTATCTAGCCTAATGATCAATGGGATGATGTGATGATCTAATGTGCGAAGAAATAAATACCAAAGACAAATATGCAAGGGTAAAATAGAAAGAGAGAGATCTTAATCAGTAAAAGTGAGGTATTCGGTTAATGCTCCCCCCTAGGATTCAGGTATTAAGTACTAGGTGTGCAAAGTGTTTCTAAAATGAGTAGGTTAAGTCTTGGAAATCCAAGCATAATCAGATCCTACCTCCATATCACCGATACTAGTCCCCTACGAGGTCCTGATGAAGAAATCTCTCATTCTCAACATCTCACAGCACATCTGATCGCACAACACTCTAGTGATTCCAAAGGGTGTATTCAATTCCTAAGAATAGACCTAACCCTACCTCTAGGTGAAAGGTCTCTAACCCCGATGAGGTCCCGGTGGAGAACTCTCTCAATCTCAACACCTCACACCACATATGCTTGCTTAGAGCTTAGGGAATACGGAGATAGAATACACCAATCAGAGGGGAAAGGGGACACTCCACTATCTCATGACTCACCTTTTCAACTCTCTTCAATCTTGAGATTCTAACCCTAATGGAGACCCCTCTCTTACCACGGTGAACAAATCATGCAAACCAAACAACCATAAGATCTATAAGACAAGTAAGCATTAGGCAAACAAGATTAAAACTCAACCAAACTCAGATTAAATAGAAACACAAAGAAAATCCACACATGATTAGAATCCTAGGGTTCACAAGACCAAATACCTTCTAAGGGTTTAGCTCTCCATGGAGTAATATACAAAAACAAACCATCAATGAATGAAAGTATATAAAAGCCATAGAAATAAACCCCCCTATATCTGAACTGATGGCCTTAATGGAGAGCTTCGACGTCTTGATGGAATCCACTTCGAAGCTAGGGTCGCTGGTGGCTTCCTTGATGCTATGACGGAGGAGGAATTGATCAAAGTTCGTGAAGAAAAGCCTCCTAAGCCACAAAGATCTCCTCTCCAAACCCTAGCAGCCTCACATCTCAAAAGCCTTTCAAAAGTTATCAAAAGAATAGGGCAAAACGATTATTTATAATCTGAAATCGGAGTTGTCACGTGCCTTTAAATGACCGTGTGAGCCTTCACGCGCCCATGTGGGCTACAAAATTGCTCACAACTCTAGGCGGAATTTTCACTCGGTTGCATGAACAGTGTTTTGCTACAGTGATTTAATAAAGTACTTTGCTATAGTCTCTTCATAAACAATGCTTCAACACTCTTCTCTTGAGGCCACATGGACGGGCACACATCCATGTGGTAGGTTATGAGGCTTCTCGTCATCTAATCATCATTATGAAGGCTCTTGCATTCTTCACACAACTAGAGACATGAGAGTGTGACTACCTTTATGCCCTTCTAACTCACAATTTAGGTTGAATTCTCTTAGAAGTTGGCATACACCCCCATGTGCGTGAGCTCCTCTTGTGTCTTGATCTTTATGTTGCACAAACACTCCGAAAGGGTGCCTTTATAACCTATCTTTGTATTCATATAAATTTTTTCACATATTCTAATTCAAATCAAATCAAAATTTTAAAATATAATTATCTTAATTATATATAACCAAATTATAATGGAATTAGGATAATATATGATTACCAAATTTCATAATATTCAGATATATTCTAAGATTGCTGAGAGCACAAATCTCGAGGCAATCTAAAATACACAAATCTTAAGATCAGCCAAGAGCACAGATCTCGAGGCGATCCAAATATATATAAAAAAAATCCTAAAATCAGCCGAGAGCACAGATTTCGAGGCAATCAAAATATTTAAATCCCATGATCAGCCAAGAGCACAGATCTTGAGGCGATCCAAAAATATCAAAATATTAAGATCAGCAAGGAGCACAGATCTCATGGTGATCTAAAAATATCCAAATATCAAGATCAGCCAAGAGCACAGATCTCGAGGCGATTTAAAAAGATCCAAATATCAAGATCAGCCGCGAGCACAGATCTCAAGGCGATTGAAAATTTTTAAATCCTAAGATCACTAATAAAATAAGATATAATAATAATAATATATACAATAAATAAAATAAATTAAATTAAAAATTTTTAATTAAAAAAATCAATCAAAATCAAAATCAAAATCAGATAAAAAAATAATAAAATTCAAATCAAGATAAAATGAATAAATAAATAAATCAATTAAAGCAATATTAAATTAATAAATTAAAAAAAAAAGAACAAAACGTGAGGGGTGGTTATCCCACGATAACAATAAATAAATAAATAGTAATAATAATAATAAAAATAAATAAAAATAAGATAAGCAATAAGATAAACAATAATATATATATATATATATATATAATTAATACTAGTAAGATATATTAAATAACTAAAATCCCATAAATAAATAAGTATATATATATATATATATATATATATATATATATATATATATATATATATATATATATATATATATATATATATATATATATATATATATATATATATATAAATAAAATAATAATAATAATAATAATAATAATAATAATAAGTTACATAAAATCAAAATAGAATAATATTGACGGTGTTGGTTATGGAGACTCCACGATCGTCCACGGCAAAGTTTGATTGTCTTTAAAAAAAAGATGGAGCCAGCGAAACGAGGGGAAGGAGCTTGATCTGTTTCTTTGCAAAAGATATAGATAGATAAAAAAAAAAAGAAAGAAAGAATCCGGCTCGGGAGAAACTAACGAAGAAGAAAAGGTCGCTACCACCACTACCGCCATTGCCTGTCGCTGCTGCCAGCGCTAGCGAGGGTGGAATATCCCTCGCTCGCCCGGTCGTCAACTCAAAAGACCACTACCGTTGTTGCCGGCCGCCATTGGTTGTTGTCGTTATAGCTACCAACACGAGTGAGGGTGGAATACCCCTCGCTCGCTTGGCTATATATTGAAAGATCCCGCCACTGCTTGTCGACATGTTGCCGTTGCAGTCTGCCGAAGTTGTTGCCTGTCGCCTCTACCAACGCTAGCGAGGGTGGAATACCCCTCGCTAGTCTCCCAACTCATGTCGTTGTATATATATATAAAAGAGTTCGTCATCATCACCGAAAAGGTTGTTGCCGTCGTTGTTGCTGGCGTTGTCATCATAAAAAAGGCTCCTACTAAGGAATTCTTGAATATGGAAGAGTCCGAGAAGCCAGAGGAGGCATTGAAGACGGAGGATCTGTCGCTTATCATCGTGATCGAGTAAGATATTGGTGTCGTTACTGCTATCGCCATTGCTGTAGTTGCCTGGGTTGTTGCTGCTGTTTCTTTTCTCTTCTCTGTCACCGTTGAGAAAATATTGAAGCCATTGTGGTTGCCGTTACTCGTTACCAAAATATATGTATATACATTTATATTAAAAGGCGTTGCCTGCTCTTGATGTTAAACTCAAAGATGCTGCTCTCTGCACTGTAGAGAAGCTGGTCTGGCTGTAATACAAGCCGAGAACAGTCGGATGGGTAATCGTGAGCTGTTCATACCAAATGTTAGCCTATTTATTGATGATGCCGAGGCTTATGACAATCACAAAAGAAAAGAATCAAATGTTGCTGAAGAGATTGAAAAGATTAAAGATGGCCAAGAAGAGCCTAGGTCATCAAACCATGCAGATGGAGGTACCGAGGAAGGCATTTCTAATACTGATGATGATGATGAAGAAGATGATAAGGATAAAAATGAAAATGAAATGATGAAGATAATGGATGAGCAGAGAAGATAATGAGAGCAAGTATCATGGATGAGCAGAGAATGCTGCTATCTTGTTTGAAGAAGGTAATGCAACCCAACATCATCCAAGTAAAGTAAATTGGATCTCATTCTGAATCACCTAAAGATAGAGGAATGCCTGCTTCAGATGAAGATGTTCACAACTCCAACACTGGAAAGTACTGAAAATCATGAAAGATCTTCAGATAATTTTGCTGATTTTGCCACAAATTGTAGTGTTTCACCTGCTTGTTTTGCCTCAAATCCATTTTATATAAATATTCAGTAAGATTTTACATTATATATATACAAGTGTTGCTTAAAGAATAAAAAATTAAAACAGTTCTGCAGACATAAACACTTACATTGACTTGGAGTTTAAGCAAACACTATCATAGTCTTATATAACATGGATAAATAAAGAAACTATTCAAAGTTTGTGACTACATTAGAACTGAACCACAACATAGGGCAACATAGCAAAAGGAAAGTGATGGACATGATATCTTTGCATGTAAATCCTGGTCTGCTGAAATTACTCAAGGGAGTGGCGCCATGCAGCAACCCTAATAGACAATCATTAATCTTACATTCACATTTGTGATAAATTCATTAAAGTTTGGAATCAAGCTATATATATATAAATATAAATTAAAGGGAAAAGTCAATTGAGTTAATTATCATACAATGATGGGTACCTAATTAAGCTATCCAAACTCCACCATATGTATGCAATCTTGTCAGACATACAATATATAAAATGATAATGTGAACATCATCACCACAACCATTCTAATGAAGGAAAAAGACCAAAAACGCATAACATGTTTTTGAAGATGATCATTAAAAACAATTCTGTTCACATCTCGATGTTGCTGAACATTATTCTTATAACAAGTTGATCGGGGGCTTGTACAGACCTGGTTGCTTTGAAGCCTTGGGAAGCGTTATATTAAAAAGGTTTTTTTTTATTGCTTGTTATCTCATTGGATAGAGCAAAATGTGAGAGCACTCTTCCACTAAGATTTGGAATTGATGGCATAAATGGTGGTTCTCCTTTATTATTTCACAGTCATTCCCATATTAAGTCAAGTCAGCAGATTATTAAAGAGTTTTCTTTGCATACGTGCGTGATAAAAAGAAATAAAATAAATTTTAAAAAAAATGAAATGAGAAGCATGCATACGGGCATCATTCATTCAAAAGAAGAGTTTTCAAAAAAGCCGGGTCCCATCATCACATGGGAATGAAGAAATTAAATGATAAGCATGAAATGTGAGGTTATCTCTTGTTAAAAAAAAGAATAAAAAAATAATAATAATAATAAAAAATAAAATAATAAAATTCAAACATTTTGCATGGAGAATGTGATAAAGCATAGGAGCATCACCGAGATTCGTGCTAGGCTTACAAACCTCACAGGAATACTCATTTTCAGGCTGAGATAATTAATTTTAGAAAATATCCAAATTTCATGGTAATCATGAAATATGTATCTCAAGACAGCAACAAGGCATGTAACATGATGATGAAGCACATATAACAACTATCATGTGACAAAAATATAAATCAAAACCAAATAGCCAAGTCAAGACTCAAAATATGGAAAGAGTCAAGATTTGAAAATTCATATAAATTGACAATTGAACTCAGCAGTCTCAAGACGTTAGAAGTCTAAGACCAAAGAGTTTCACAAATTAAGACATGAATAAAGTTTCACAAGCATAAAAGCCGAAGCTTATGAAAAGTCAAAATCAAGTTCATGACTCGTCAACATAGGGAAGTCGTAACTTCAAATTCAAATCAAACTCAAGATGCAAATCAAATCCAAGATACAAAAATGTCCAAGACACAAATTCAGACACAAGCTAGTTCACAAGTCAAGATGATTTCAAATTTCATGTATTCTTAATGAATGAATGAATTCATATTTATTGAAATAAATTAAATTGAGTACCACAACTTGTTTCCATTTTCACACTTATTTCTTAATCGGAGGTTCCTGTGACAATGTCCGGGGTAATTAACATTAAGGGCTTGCCCCTAATGGAAGTCATGAACCCATAATCTCTTGAAGTCATAAAAAATTAAAATTTGATTTGTGATCCATTATTTCAAACCGGTCTAACCATAACCAAAGGCTGGGTGAAAAAAAAAGAGCCCACAAATTCTGGCACGCGCGGTGGGACCTGATTTTTCCTCCTATCTTTGAAAATGAGTGTGAAAAAGATATTGTAAAAAAAAAAAACGTGTCAGTGATTTGTTGGTTTTGTTTCCAACCAAATGAGAAGATAAAGGGGGCAAGCCGCCAAAGTCTTAAAAGAAGACCTCACTTTCCCTAGATTAGTTGGAAGACCTATTGTTACCAACAAGCGGCCTGGTGGCAAGTTCAAAACAAATAGGGAAGGTCCGTGTGTCATGCAGTTGTATACGAAGGAGATGCATACCAACTCATTGATGATAATAGAGAATGACCCATGCCACCTATTAATGGTTGTTTTCTAAAGAAATATTATGAAAAATACTTGTTTATGACATAATGTCTGGTCCCTTATTAAAGGAGGTAGACTGATCATGTACGAGTGTGAAAAATATTGAATTTTATGATGAAGTCCATGGCATGTTATCTCAAAGTTTCATGAATCAAGGCATTATATCTCAATTATTTTTCTTGATTCAATAATAAAAAAAAGGAGTAATGTAATCACATTGCTATGATTCCATCATCAAATGAAGACTCTCCAAGGCATAATATGAAATGGAAAGAAATTAAATCATGTTAAAAAAAAATATTATGTTCATAGCAAATGTCTCAAAAAACTAATTACTAGAGCAAATATATATATACTCAAAAATAATTCTAAAAGCGAAACTAGCTAAACAAATAAAAAAAGATAGAGTTCTTCAATGCTTGAGAACTTGAACGCAAGACTCCTTTGCTTTCTCCGGTCTATCAATCAATGTGGTAAAGAGAGCAATATGGCTATCATCTGAATCATCTTCCTGTGCTTCAGCAAGTTGTGTTCTACTTTCATCAAATGTAGTTTGCAAGTTGGTTTGTGTGAGAGCAGAAATTTCCAAGGATTGGTCTAAAGTCATCACTTCTTCACGCAAAATCTTTATCTCATCTGAAATCTCATGAATCCTGTTTTGAAGTTGGTGGTGTTCTGCTTCAAGTTTCTGAAGTTTATCCTTTTTCATATTGTTGTCATCAGGAGAAGGTTTTGGTGGAGGATCATCCCTTGAATCAAATCTTGCCTTCTTTCTAAAAAAGTCTATCCAATGATCAAAGGACACACCTTTGTCATGTTGAGAAAAATCCTGTCTTGCAAGCCACTGATAGACATAAAAAAGGCTTCTCAAAATTGAAAAATCAGAAATTCCTCGCTGATGAAATACATCATTAGTGGGAACGAATTCATCATACATGTCGGCACAAATAGGCAACCCCCCAAGTCGCTTGATATCCCACAAAGAAATTCCTACCTCTCCATGTAGGAAGTGAAAAGTGTTGGTCTCTGGACACCACAATTCCATCAACGCTTTATAGAAATTAGGATCTATACTATATCGCCCAATAGAAGATACAATCCCTCCCACTAGCTCCATATGGGATAATTCATTGGAATAATTAATAATAATATGCTAGGCCCAATCAGCATAATCAGGAAAATCGATTAATTCGTTTCTGATAGGGTTTTTACCTTTCCATCCCGGATGGTGATTGATGATCTTATGTCCAAGAGATTGGAAAACATTTGAATCCTGTACACTCCCTTTAGGCTTTAGGTAAATTGCATCAATCTTGCTATCTTCATACCAGCGGTTCAGAGTAAGCCTCGCAGTGACTAAACGAGCCAAAGGGCGCTTTACCCACTCTGAATGCTCTTCCCCATCATAATTAACAACTGGTTCAGATCCTATTCCAAAAGCAGGATTATGCCTAGCAAAAATTTGACAATGTGGGAGTTCATTGCAAAATTGGTCAAGGTCCCAAAAAGACTCGTTTGGCGAATTGTTGGCCATGACAATACAAAAGATTTGAAGTTCCTACTTCTCTCACTCAAGCTTACTAAAATTTTCGTGAGAGAAGCATGAAGGGGGCATTTATTCATATAAATTTTTACACATATTCTAATTCAAATCAAATCAAAATTTTAAAATATAATTATCTTAATTATATATAACCAAATTATAATGGAATTAGGATAATATATGATTAAAAAATTTCATAATATTCAAATATATTCTAAGATTGCTGAGAGCACAGATTTCGAGGCGATCTAAAATACACAAATCTTAAGATTAGCCAAGAGCACAGATCTCGAGGCGATCCAAATATATATATATAAAAAAAATCCTAAAATCAACCAAGAGCACAAATTTCGAGGCAATCAAAATATTTAAATCCCATGATCAGCCAAGAGCACAGATCTCGACGCGATCCAAAAATATCCAAATAACATGATCAGCCAAGAGCACAGATCTCGAGGCGATCCAAAAATATGCAAATATTAAGATCAGCTAGGAGCACAGATCTCATGGCGATATAAAAATATCCAAATATCAAAATCATCCAAGAGCACAGATCTCGAGGCGATCTAAAAAGATCCAAATATCAAGATCAGTCGTGAGCACAGATCTCGAGGCGATTGAAAATTTTTAAATTCCAAGATCACTAATAAAATAAAATATAATAATAATAATAATATATACAATAAATTAAATAAATTAAATTTAAAATTTTTAATTAAAAATCAAAATCAAAATCAAAATCAGATAAAAAAAATAATAATAAAATTCAAATCAAGATAAAATGAATAAATAAATAAATCAATTAAAGCAATATTAAATTAATAAATTAAAAAAAGAAGAACAAAACGTGAGTGGTGGTTATCCCACGATAAAAATAAATAAATAAATAGTAATAATAATAATAATAAAAATAAGATAAGCAATAAGATAAACAATAATATATATATATATATATATATAATAATAATAATAATAATAATAATAATAATAATAATAATAATAATAAGTTACATAAAATCAAAATAGAATAATATTGACGGGGTTGGTTATGGAGACTCCACGATCGAGGCAACCGTTCCACGATCGTCCACGGCGAAGTTTGATTGTCTTTAAAAAAAAGATGGAGCAAACGAAACGAGGGGAAGGAGCTTGATCTGTTTCTCTACAAAAGATAGAGATAGATAAAAAAAAAAAAAAAAAAGAAGTTGGCCCGGGAGAAACTAACGAAGAAGAGAAGGTCGCTACCATCACTATCGTCGTTGCCTGCCGCTGCTGCCAGCGCTAGTGAGGGTGGAATATCCCTCGCTCGCCCGGTCGTCGACTCAAAAGACCACTACCGTTGTTGCCGGCCGCGATTGCTTGTTGCCGTTATAGCTACCAACACGAGTGAGGATGGAATAGCCCTCGCTCGCTTGGTTATATATTCAAAGATCCCGCCACTGCTTGTCGACATGTTGCCGTTGCCGTCTGCCGAAGTTGTTGCCTGTCGCCTCTACCAACGCTAGCGAGGGTGGAATACCCCTCGCTAGTCTCCCAACTCATATCGTTGTATATATATATATATATATATAAGAGTTCGTCATCATCACCGAAAAGGTTGTTGCCGTCGTTATTGCTGGCGTTGTCAACATCAAAAAGGCTCCTACTAAGGAATTCTTGAATATGGAAGAGTCCGAGAAGCCCGAGGAAGCGTTGAAGACGGAGGATCTGTCGCTTATCATCGTGATCGAGTAGGATATTGGTGTCGTTACTGCCGCCGCTGCTATTGCCGTTGCTGTAGTTGCTTGGGTTGTTGCTGCTGTTTCTTTTCTCTTCTCTGTCACCGTTGAGAAAATATTGAAGCCATTGTGGTTGCCGTTACTCGTCACCAAAATATATGTATCTTTGATGTTAAACTCAAAGATGCTGCTCTCTACACTGTAGAGAAGTTGGTCTGGCTGTAATACAAGCCGAGAACGGTCGGATGGGTAATCGTGAGCTGTTCATACCAAATGTTAGCCTATTTATTGATGATGCCGAGGCTTATGACAATCACGAAAGAAAAGAATCAAATGTTGCTGAAGAGATTGAAAAGATTAAAGATGGCCAAGAAGAGCCTAGGTCATCAAACCATGCAGGTGGAGGTACCGAGGAAGGCATTTCTGATACTGATGATGATGATGAAGAAGATGATAAGGATAAAAATGAAAATGAAATGATGAAGATAATGGATGAGCAGAGAATGCTGCTATCTTGTAATATATAGTAACAATAATATGGTGACACTGGGCAAGAAGATAATGAGAGCAAGTATCATGGATGAGCAGAGAATGCTGCTATCTTGTTTGAAGAAGGTAATGCAACCCAACATCGTCCAAGTAAAGTAAATTGGATCTCATTCTGAATCACCTAAAGATAGAGGAATGCCTGCTTCAGATGAAGATGTTCACAACTCCAACACTGGAAAGTACTGAAAATCATGAAAGATCTTCAGATAATTTTGCTGATTTTGCCACAAATTATAGTGTTTCACTTGCTTGTTTTGCCTCAAATCCATTTTATATAAATATTCAGTAAGATTTTACATTATATATATACAAGTGTTGCTTAAAGAATAAAAAATTAAAACAGTTCTGCAGACATAAACACTTACATTGACTTGGAGTTTAAGCAAACACTATCATAGTCTTATATAACATGGATAAATAAAGAAACTATTCAAAGTTTGTGACTACATTAGAACTGAACCACAGCAAAGGGCAACATAGCAAAAGGAAAGTGATGGACATGATATCTTTGCATGTAAATCCTGGTCTGCTGAAATTACTCAAGGGAGTGGCGCCATGTAGCAACCCTAATAGACAATCATTAATCTTACATACACATTTGTGATAAATTCATTAAAGTTTGGAATCAAGCTATATATATATATATAAATATAAATTAAAGGGAAAAGTCAATTGAGTTAATTATCATACAATGATGGGTACCTAATTAAGCTATCCAAACTCCACCATATGTATCCAATCTTGTCAGACATACAATATATAAAATGATAATGTGAACATCATCACCACAACCATTCTAATGAAGGAAAAAGACCAAAAACGCATAACATGTTTTTGAAGATGATCATTAAAAACAATTCTGTTCACATCTCGATGTTGCTGAACATTATTCTTATAACAAGTTGATCGGGGGCTTGTACAGACCGGGTTGCTTTGAAGCCTTGGGAAGCGTTATATTAAAAAGGTTTTTTTTTATTGCTTGTTATCTCATTGGATAGAGCAAAATGTGAGAGCACTCTTCCACTAAGATTTGGAATTGATGGCATAAATGGTGGTTCTCCTTTATTATTTCACAGTCATTCCCATATTAAGTCAAGTCAGCAGATTATTAAAGAGTTTTCTTTGCATACGTGCGTGATAAAAAGAAATAAAATAAATTTTAAAAAAAATGAAATGAGAAGCATGCATACGGGCATCATTCATTCAAAAGAAGAGTTTTCAAAAAAGCCGGGTCCCATCATCACATGGGAATGAAGAAATTAAATGATAAGCATGAAATGTGAGGTTATCTCTTTTTAAAAAAAAGAATAAAAAAATAATAATAATAAAAAAAAATAAAATAATAAAATTCAAACATTTTGCATGGAGAATGTGATAAAGCATAGGAGCATCACCGCGATTCGTGCTAGGCTTACAAACCTCACAGGAATACTCATTTTCAGGCTGAGATAATTAATTTTAGAAAATATCCAAATTTCATGGTAATCATGAAATATGTATCTCAAGACAGCAACAAGGCATGTAACATGATGATGAAGCACATATAACAACTATCATGTGACAAAAATATAAATCAAAACCAAATAGCCAAGTCAAGACTCAAAATATGGAAAGAGTCAAGATTTGAAAATTCATATAAATTGACAATTGAACTCAGCAGTCTCAAGACGTTAGAAGTCTAAGACCAAAGAGTTTCACAAATTAAGACATGAATAAAGTTTCACAAGCATAAAAGCCGAAGCTTATGAAAAGTCAAAATCAAGTTCATGACTCGTCAACATAGGGAAGTCGTAACTTCAAATTCAAATCAAACTCAAGATGCAAATCAAATCCAAGATACAAAAATGTCCAAGACACAAATTCAGACACAAGCTAGTTCACAAGTCAAGATGATTTCAAATTTCATGTATTCTTAATGAATGAATGAATTCATATTTATTGAAATAAATTAAATTGAGTACCACAACTTGTTTCCATTTTCACACTTATTTCTTAATCGGAGGTTCCTGTGACAATGTCCGGGGTAATTAACATTAAGGGCTTGCCCCTAATGGAAGTCATGAACCCATAATCTCTTGAAGTCATAAAAAATTAAAATTTGATTTGTGATCCATTATTTCAAACCGGTCTAACTAGCCAAAGGCCAGGTGAGAAAAAAGGAGCCCACACTTTGCTTTTTTTTTTTTCTTCTCTCAAGACAGAATCTATTTGCACAAAGGCACACCAAATACAATTTATGAGACATAAAACATGATAAAAGTGATGCTCAATGCTTGTAAAACATATAAAGAAATATGTTTACTCAAGCACCTATCACCTGCTCAAGCAAAGCACGGGTGTAGCACGACCATGCTTCCTCCCTGTGAATATCTCTGGATGACACTTAGCCGATTCACTCAGAGCTTCACAGAAAAGCATGGTCTAAGCACAGCTATTCTTAGATTGTGTCGAGCTCAAAAACATCCTTTTTAACTCAAGATTCTAGGGTTTCTCCTCATCTTTTGTTCAGAGATTTTTTTCTCCACCGGGAGAGCATTGATGAGGATGAAGATCAAGTTTCACCACACCACCTAAGGGGATCAAGGTTGAGTTGGGAAATGTAGCTAGCTCATCTATGAAGCTTTTGAAGCACAATTGAGAGGAGATTAGTAAAAGGGGAGATCATAAATTCTTACCCTAGTTCTTTCTTTCCTTCTTCTCAATTGTATCAATTCGTGAGGGGCTAACCATTCCACGGTGCTCGGGATGTTGAACTATGTTGTTCTTGGTACTTTGAATGCTTGTTTTCTTTTTCCTATGGAGTTCTAATGTATTCTTGTGTTTTCATGTGATTGCATAACTTGACATACTTGATTTGCATAAATGCTTGTGTAAAACTTGATGTGTGTGGATTATAGTAGTTGAAATTGCCTAGCGTAGTTGCAAAACTCGATATGTATGAAACCTGTTGTTACACTTTGACACACCCCTTGCGTGTGTGTACCGCAAGTGCACGGGTTGTCGAAGTAATAATTACCCTGGTGAGTGGGTAGTCTAATCCACAGGGAACGGAAGTACTAGTAATGACTAATTCTCAGTTATCTAGTCGAATCGATAATATGAAGCAATGGATATAATGTGTAAAATAAGAAAATCGCAAGCAAGCAAGTAAAGGAAAAAGGTAAAGGAGATCTCTATCAATGAAGATGAGATACCCGGGCAATGCTCCCCCTAGGCTCTATCATAAAGTGCATGACTAACTAAATGCTTCTAAACCGAGTTATATGAGCCGAGGTAATCCAAGAATAATCGGTCCCTACCTCCAGGCCACCGATACTAGTCCCCTACAAGATCCCGGCGGAGAAATCGCTGAATCTCAACACCTCACACCCCATATGACCACAATGAACTTTAGGGATACCTAAGAGTGAAATCGATTCCTAAAATTAGATCTAACCCTACTTCTAGGTGAAAGATCCCTAACCCCCTACAAGATCCCAGCGGAGAAATCTATCAATCTCATGCCTCACACCCCATATGGTTGCATAAAACTTAGGGGAAATGAAGATAGGAATCACTTAATCGGAAGGGAAAGGGGACACTCCTCTATCTCAAGACTCACCCTCTCAACCCTCTTTAACCTTGTATGTTCTAATCCCCAATGGAGACCTCTCTCTCATTAAGGTAAAAACTCAAGCATAAACAATCAATCACAATGATAAAACATGTCAATCAAGCAATGATTAAACAAGGTTAAAACTCAAATTAACTCGGAATTAAAAGAAAGCATAAAGAAAGTCAATACATGAATCGAAACCTAGGGATCACATGCCCAAGTATCTACTAGGGTTTAGCCCTCCATGGGGCTTATTACAAAGAAAAAGATAATGAAATAAAGAGCAATGTAATCCATGAAAGTAAACCCCCTCGAATTCGTGATGATGGCCTTGATGAATCGTTCAACGTCTCGAAGGAACCTTCTCCGAAGCTAGGTTGCCAATGGCTCCCCGATGCTATCTCGTCAAAGAATCTATCGAAGTTGGTGAAGAACGACCCCCAATATCTCCAAAGATCTCGTCCTTGAAACCCTAGCCACTCTCGCCTTCAATCGTGCGCAAAAAATCCCAAAAAAAATCGGCAAAAAGGGCTATTTATAATTTTGAAACGCGCCAGTCACGTGCCTCAATGTGAGATTCCACGTGGTCGCGTGGGCTGCAGAATTCCCACGCGGTCGCGTGAACAGTGATTTCTGCTACAGTAAAACGAACAGTATTTTGCTACAGTACTCTTCGTAAAACGCGATCCAAACTTTCTTATCTTGTGGCCGCATGGTCGGGCACACGTCTATGTGGTGAGTTATAAGACTTTTCCTCCATCGAACCATCATTTGGAAGCTTTAGCTATCTTCACACAAGTAGGGACATGAAGGTGCGACTGCTTTGCGCCCTTCCATTACACAAATTGCCTTGAATTCTTCTGGAAGTTAGCACACACCCTCACATGCATGATCCCCTCTTATGCCTTGACACTTGTGTTGTACAAAAGCTCCCAACAATAGGTCTTTATAACCCATCTTTGTTTCTTTTTTCCTCTTTTAATACTTTTACAACCTAATTGCATAAAGGGACACCAAAATACACTTTATGAGGCATAATCCATGGTAAAATGATGCTCAATGCATGTAAAACACGTAGATAAAACATGTCTACTCAAGCACTTATCACACTTGTAGCCCTTGACATATTTGAGAGCTATATATGCAACAAAGTTTTTGAGCACCCACAAGGATCTTAGAATGTACTGTGGTAGGCATTAGATTCAAGTCAGCACCTTGAGCACATAGGAATCATTCCGGGCATTGCTCTCTTGTTATCAAAAATTCGATCCTAGTCTACTTGTTGATTCTACCCTTACCTTGTTATTCTTATTTACCTTTTTAACCTTTCAACTAACCCTTTGATTTGCTAGACATTAGAGGATTAATTAGTACTAGATGTCCAGTCCATAAGGTTCAACAACCCTACCCCCTAGGGGGTACCACTCTATTACTTGTAATGATCTGTGCACTTGCGGAGAGTACATCATCTACTCTGACAGATTTTGGCACATTTGCAGTGCCAGAACCCTCTATCCACTTCGGTGCTTACTTGACTGACTGTTCCAGCTCAAGTGGCGCCAAAATCTCCTCTTACTTCACCAACTCTATCAGTCTGCCAATATTCCTACGCCACTATAGAGTTTTCTTGTTGAGCACCACCATCCTGATTTTTATTTTCATCACTTTTGTATTTTTGATTTTCAGCTGTACATTTTATTTTATATTTTTAGTAATTGACATCTATCATGCTACTTATGAACAAATATTTTGATCATAGTGGATTTTTACTTTACTGCATTTTATTTTATTCTTGTGTTTAATTTCTTTTATTTATGTCTCCATCAGGATTTGAGGTGATAAGGTGTTGTTTTGACCTGCATAATTCTGAACCTGGACAAGGGCACCTTTATCATCTTCGTCGGCCTAACTATGAAACCAGTGGAGTTTTAGTGTCCACACACTCTTCCAATTTTATTTTATTTTATAATTGTTATCACTTACACTTATGCATACATGAGTACATTAGGGACAATATATATGTTTAAGTGTGGGGATATTTAGGAGTGTGATTTTTTTGTTTTCTATTTTGAAATTTTTTTTTCAAAAATATTGGTGCTTGTGCTTTATATACATGCTAGTGTAGGTCTTTGAAGGCATTGCACATACTTATTGGAGTTTCTCTAGTCTAGGGACATGATATGTGTTAGTTTAGCATTTTGTCCATGCTTCCCAAGAGTAAGGATACTCTATGTATTTTTCCTCTATCTTGTATCCCAATTGGATACACTTTGCACCTTATTTCTAAAAAGTGATATTTTATAATAGGGGCATCATTAGTTCTATTTATTTTCTTGCTTTAGTTAAAATGTGTTTACAATAGAAAGAGCTACCTCCTTTGTAGTGCGTAGTCTCTCCCAACAAGTTAGATACAAATGTATACCCTAGTGGGAGAGAGGGCTGCCTACTAGGAAGTGTGAAAGCTACTGACCATAAAAAAAAAGTTTTCATGTACAAAGAGTTATGTAAAGTATAGGGATAGATTGAATAAGACCTTGAAAAGTTTTTGCAACACAATCTAGACTATAAGATAGGGGAACAAGAGACATACACTTGGGAGAGTATTTTTTGCCGTAGAGTAGACCACTTTTTGCAAGGCATGTCCATGTTATCTAGCATTTAATTGTTTCTGTGTGCTATTAAAACTCCATCTTTTGTTGCATGAGGTCAAGCACTTATCATGTCTTTCATTTCTGATCCTTCTATTTGCTTGAGGACAAGCAAATGCTTAAGTGTTTGGAGGTTTGATAAGTGCTTAAAAGTGTGTATTTTATATATTATTTATACTGCATTTAGCATAAGATTTGATATGTTTAGCACCAAACAGTACATAATTTCATTCTTTTACCATAAAATTTGATAAGTGCTTGAAAATACGAATATGGAGGTGTTTCAAAGCAAAATAGGTCAACTTGCTGAACCAGAGTATCAGCACAGCTCATAATGGCCGTGGTAACATGTTACCACTACTGTTGTCCACTTTTATCATGACCATTATCAACTCATGTCAGTGTAGAATCATAGAGAACAACACAATAGTCAGAATAACCTCCACAATGGCAATTGTGAATCATAACGACCATGACCAATCAACACAATGCCAAGATAGACAGTGCCAGGACACGACTTATGCCCCAAGCAACAAACTTACTCACCAAGGCCTTCATAATGGGCGTGGTGAGGCCGTGGCGGGCTCAATATTATAAATACCCCTAGGTTTCACAATTGAGTGGAGATTATTTTGCCAAATTTGGCAGAGGCAACCGGATTTCTAAGATTTGTACAACTAAAGACGAGTTTCATCAATCTTTAAGTGGAGTCCGGTGAGTTTCTCAAGGGTAAGTCAACATGCATCAATAATGGAGGGTGCGCAAAGAGATTTGGCATCGTCTTGATAATCTTGGGATATTCTCAACCTCAGCCATCAGAGATCTATGGGAGGAAGTTAGTTTTAGGAATTCTTTATTTTTTTTCTTATGGATTATCATTATTTTAATCTTTATTCTTGATCCATTGGACCCTAATTTGAGGGGAATTATATGTCTTGGTACCTTGACTATTGCTTGTGAACTCTTATTGATAATTTAATTAATATTCATAGTTTATTGTGATTCATTGCATGTTTTCTTGTTAATTAATTAATTTGTTTATGTTGTGGGGAAGAGATTCTCACGCATTAGAACATACATGCTTTGTTAGATTTATGCATGCGCTAAGAGATTAGGTATTGCTAGATTTCTAGATTAGGGTTTGATTTAGACCTTTTAGATGAGTTCTTGATCTTAAGGTGAACATAAGAAGCTAGGGTGGAAGAGATTTCATCTTAAATTCCTATTACTTCAGACCTGCTTGCCAAGAGATTGGGATTAGTAGGCCATTGAATTCCCCCGGTCAAACACTAGAACATAATTGTCATAACACAACTCATATCATAAAAAATTGCTAAGGAAACTTTCATACAATCACCGACTCCTTCCAATTGCACTTAACGATCCTCAATTGTAATTTTATTAATTAATTTGTAAAAGTAAAATTAAGAAATATCGTAGATGTTCAGGCTATTGATTTAAAAAAAAAGGAAGTAAGAGGAGCCTCTCACTTTTCCATAAGGAATATGACCCGCATGCTCACCCATAGTTTTTTACTTGACGCCCCTTTCACTTGTGGTATTTACAAACTTAATCCTCCTGTTTGTTATTTCCCTTGTTAGAAAACTTGATCTTAATTATAGCATCTAATCAGTCGTATTATTATTATGGAAGCAAGGTCACTTACCTCCAATCATAACGAGTAGTAGAAGACTACAATTGATTAAAATCAATACTTGAAGAAACCATGAATTCTTCCAATCTATCCCATTCTCTACCATCGATGGAGCTAGGTATTTGCTAAAATAGAATTCAAACTCATATTCTCCCATTTGATCCAACTTTATCATAAGTAACTTAATATATGACACACCCCTTCCATGGATTCTCAAGTTCACGGGTTGTCTAGTAATAGATTATCCCAAATAGTTGGGTAATCATATCCACATGGAATAGGAATACCAGTAACATTCATAACTTTACTAATTATCCAAAACAAATCGACAAGTATGTGTAGATCAATATGCAAGTAAGTAAATGAGTAGAAGTAAATAAGCACAAGGGAAAATGAGGAGAAATTAATAAAGAGAAATGGGGTACTTGGATAATACTCCCCTGAAGATGTTTATAAGTGAAAAACTAATATCGTGCTCCCTAATTAAGAATAATTGAGTAGTGGAAATCCAAAAGCACTCCGATCCCAAATTTAAGGTCAACCGGTGACTAGTCCACTACGAGGTCCCGTCGGAGAAATCTTGCAACACTTCACACCACATATGACTGCTTCGAGTTCTAAGGACCCCAAATGATAAACCTTATTCCTAGATGTAGATTTAATCCTTTGGCCCAGGTGAAAGATATCTAATCCCATATGAGGTCTTGACGGAGAATTCTTTTGATGTCTTACACCACATATGATTGCTAAGAGCTATTGGAATACAGAGATAGGGTAAATCAAGTTGGAATGGAAATGGGACACTCTGCTACCTCACGGCTCACCTTCTCAACCCTCTTCAACCTTCGTAAATCTAATCTTAGTGGTAATAGTGACTCCTCATTAACATGATTAGGTTTAGCTCTTAATCCTAGTGTCACTCTAAGGGAAATCCCTTCAACAAGCACCCAAGATTGAAACTTAAATTAAATTTTCAATTAAAAGAAACACGATAAAAGTTGAAGAAAGATTACATCCTAAAGTTTACATGTCCAAGTACCCACCAGGAGTTTAGCTCTCCATGGAGCAACACAATATGCAACCAAAATAAGAATCAAAACACATAGAATCCATAAGAAAACCCTCTTTAGATCTTTGTCAATAGTGTTCAAGAGGCGCTCCTTCTCCAAGAATCCATCCTTCAAACCTAGGGCACCTCTCTCCAAATTGATGTCATTGGTGGCTCCCCCATGGCTATCCTTGGAAGGATCACAATGAAAATCGATGGAGAAGCCTCCCTCTGATGTACAAAGACCTCCTCAAAAAAACCCTTGCCGACTTCTCTAAAGACTTAGGCCAAAAAACTCCCCAAACTTTCCTTGAATGGCCCTTTTAAATCTGAAAATTTGGGGTCTACATGGCCTTCCACATGGCCATTTTGAAGATGTGTGGAGTTTTGTCAGGCTGCTATTGTAACTCAGTTATATTAACTCAACTACAATACTCTCAGCAAATGGCTATCTAAGGCCACACAGCCGGGCACACTGCCGTGTAAAAGGGTGTGTGAAAATTTTGTTGATCCAAACGGCCGAGATAATTCCTTCAAACTGTTTCCAACCTGGTAACGCACACATGACTATCTCTGTGCCCTCCTGATATGTCAATTGGCTTATACAATCTTTAGGAGTTGGTACATTTGCCCTTATAGATGATCCAACTATAGTGTTCATCCTTGAAGCTTGCAAATTTATCTTAGAAAATTCTCTATAACCCTTTCTTTGCTTCTTTATCATCAATTCCATTCACATACCTTGATACACAAAGGAACGCAAAACACATGCTATTAATGGAAATATCTTAATATAATCATGCTCAAAGAGCATAAAAAATGTGATTAAATATATACCAAACAAGCGCTTATCAAACTCCTCCACAATAAAGTGTTTGCTTGTCATCAAGCAAACTAGTAATGCAACCAAGGAAAATGAAAGAGAAGTGCTTGGAACAAAAAACAAGAGTGAGATTCTACAATCTAGGAGAGGTCTATTTAACACCAAGTAATGCCAACACAATTCTAGCGAAAAATCAATTCAAGAAAAAAGAAATCCAAAAGCGTGTGTGTGTGTGTGTGTGAAAAAAACTCAACTCATGTCAACTCTTCCTCCACTACTTCAAATTTTTATTGCAAGAGACTTATTTGTAAATTAATTACAAAGAATCTAGAAACAATTGGTAGTAGTTGCATATGTCCTTAGAGGTAGCCATTTTCTTAGTAGCTGCCAAAGGAGCTTTCATACATCCAAGGCGGTAGCTCTTTCTACCAAAGAATAATTAGGGTGGTAGCTTTCACACATCTCATAAGATAGAATTTTCTCTCATTAGAGCATACCAAGTATCTGACTTTATGACAGTAGCTTCATACATCACAAGTGGTAGCTCTTTCCATCCCCTAAATCACACAATTTTTTGAAAACTCAGTGAACAAATTCAAGTCTCTTTTCACTAAACTAGAGTGTCCGAGGAGCTTAACATGTCAGTGAGGTGCACAAATGGAAATTGGACAAAAATTTTCAAAAATGATAAAAACCAAAATAAATATGGCTCCTAGTGTTTGAAGTTCTCCTAATATCAAGAATAACACTCTAGATCCTAAAGTGAACCATCATAGGCTAATAAGCATGTATATGAAAGCACAAGATAAGTACATGTAAATGTGAATCCTTCCCCCCACTTAAGATGTACATTGTCCCTAATTTACGCATGCAAGCACAATTAATGATGTAGAAAATATGATTAAATGCGTGAAGGGATGCAATCGAAACAATACTCCCCTAAATTCCTCGTGATTTGCTTGATGGATTTGATTACGTGAGCATGTGAAAGTGACACGGCCATGTGAGTGCATCAAATAGCCGTGTATATTATTGGGTCATCAAACACAAATGCTCAAAGAAAATGATTTGCATTGAGGAAAAAAGGGTTTAGTGAAGCTCAACAAAATGTAAAAGAGTCATAAAAGAGTTCACTAAAAGGTAGACATGAAATATAGTCTCAACAAGACGTAAATAAGATAGAAGATATAATCTTTTTGAGTGTACAAGTCTAAAAATAAAAGCAAACACAGATAAACTAAGGCATGGATGATATGTCTCAAACAGTGGTGCCATCAGCTGGTGGTGCCTTAGATGTAGTATTATGCTCCTAGAGGCATCTGATAATAGACAGCTCACCCATCATGAAGAAATTATATTTTCAGGGACTAACGGTTAATTTCGGTAGAAAACTTAAGTTGAGAGAATTCTGGATGGTTTTTCATATGGCTTTTAGCTTTTTCTCCTTCTCCTTCTTATGCTACAGTATTCCGGGGGGAAAAAAAGAAAAATGGAGAAGAAATGGGAGTTGTTGGTGAGATGCTTGGAGATCATTGAGGGAGCTCGCCGGAGATGGTTCGCGCGGAGTGGGGGCATCCTTGGTAAGGATTTTAGATAATTTTGTTTTGGTGGATGTATGTTTGGATATATATATATATATATATATATATTTGTATGTATGTATGTATGTATGTATGGTTAGTTGGTTTGTAGATGAAATGATGATTTTGTATTGAAAAATTATTTGTATTGGAGATGGATTTTGCTGGGAATGAAGGATGAATTTTCGGGTTTACTGTAGATCACTGTAGTAATCGAGGTTAGCGTTTGTTTTGGGTTAATTAAGTTGATGATGATGGTTAAGATGCTAATGAAGATGGTTGGATGAAGCTGGTTGAGTTTAACCAAGTTGATTTGGTTAGATCAAGTCAGGTGGGAATTGGTTGAGTTTAATTGATTTGGTTGAGTTTAATTGATTTGGTTGAGTTGGTTTGATCAAATCAAGTGAAGTTGGGTTTGGATGAGAATTGAAGTTGGTTGGGTTCAGCTGAACCAAGCTGGTTCAAGAGAATTATATAAGAATTGGAATTAGTTCAATGCTGGTTTGTTAAATTGAGCTTGGTTCAGTGAAATTGAGGTTGGTTCAGGAGGGTTTGGCCTAAATTGAATGGGTTTAAGTGCAATTGGAGACCTGTTTGATTATGCAAGGTCAGGTTTTAACCGATTGGAGTGAGTAGGCCCAATTACAGAGTCAGTTATTGGTTTCTTGTATTTCTTTTGGGTTTAGTTTTGTCCTTAGTTTGTCATATGTATTTATTTTATTCTGTTATCCTGTTAGGTGTCGTTCAGGCTTGGAAGGGAGTTCCAGGTCTAGCAAGAAACCCAAGGGAGACCAGGTGAGTTGGTGGTGGCTATTATTTTAAATAATTGGTTAATTATTATTACTATTATTATTTTGAAGTAATTATTTAATAGCTAGTAATTTGGAAATAATTGTTTAACTATTTCATTTTATTATGTTTAATTATGTATAATGGTAAAGGATACTTATATTGATACATGGCAATCGTATTGATACATCTAGTTTTGGTATAATTATATGTATTTTCAAACAGTGGAAAATACATGTGCATATGATTTAATTATTCATTTCAGGTATTTATTTTAATGGTTATGTGTACCATGATTTTGAGATGATATGTGAAACCATGTATGCGAATTTAAATGATTTTACCGGCAATGTTTGTGGAATTGGTTTTCATTCCTGGTATAGGAATGCTATCATGGATTTGGATTTTACTGGTGTTATGCATGTACTGTACTGTATAGTTTGTACAGATTTTATGGTGGTATACTACTGCAGTAGGTGGTCTCCACTGCCAGCTTTTTGAGGTGGCGTGCTAGACTGATTATTATCTATGAGGGCCAGGTTCAGGTGGGAGTGTAGAGCCCTGACTAGATATTCATCGAATAGCCGGAGTCACCAACCAGTGAACCGATGGGTCAATGTCAAGGGCATGAGTACCTTGACGGCTCTGAATCTAGCCATGGCCACGGTGAAGGTTTAGAAAGGTTTGTAGACTATTTCATGTTGGGTGTGTGTTGTGGGTTGAGTATGTTTTTTTGAGATGTTTTGGATTGTGATGAGGGGGCGAAGCCCAGCTATCGCTCTGAGGAGGGCAGTCTCTCACAAAAATTTTATGTTTCCTTAGAATTTGATTTGATGATGATTTATGATGAATTTATGTTTTAAAAGCTCTTTGAAGTTGTATTTTGCCAAAATTATGGTATTTGTGAAAGTTGAAAAATTATTTGAGAAAATTGATGTTTATATATTTTACATACGTTATATTTAATTATTTGAAATTATTGAGCCACTATCAACCAACTGAAATGTGTTACAGTTGCACGAGCAGGACCCTAATAGATTGCTTGTGCAAGTATAGATCCAGTCAATGTTGAGTTCAGAGTTTCAGTGGGTCCCTTTCCTTTCTACTGTTTGGTGTTGTGATTTTTGCAGCGGTTGTACCCGCATATTAGAGTACTTGTTAATGTTGTATTTGTGTATTTGGAATTTGTAGTTTGTTTAAAAGTTGTTAATAGAGTTTAGTAAGTCTGAATTGGTTTTTTAGGGGTGTCAGTTTTCTAGTTAAAAGAAATTTTAACTGATGGGTGTCACATTTACCTCAGTAGAAGGGGTGGGTGTGACAGCATCCTTCACCTTTACGGTATAGAATTCCGTAATCCACAGTTCTTTTTAAGTATCGAAGTATCCTCCGTACTGCTTCCAAGTGTGGCTTCTTGGAATTTTACATGTAGCGGCTTGCCACTCCAACTGCATATGCCAAGTTAGGACGAGTAAGGGTTAGATAGACAATGCTACCTACCAGTTGTCGATACATCCGTGGATTTTTCAGATCTTTCCCTTCTCCAGCACAAAGCTTGATGTTTGGCTCCATTGATGTAGACAGTGGCTTACACTCCAACATCCTGTATGTCTTCAATAGATTCTTTGCATACTTATGTTGACAGAGGAACATACCTTCCTTTGTCTTCTCAACTTGGAGCCCTAGGAAATGCTTCAATTCTCCAAGTTCCTTCATCTGGAATTAGACTGAAAGATTGTCTTTCGTTTGTTGGATTTCTTCAATGAGATCTCCGGTTAAGATGAGGTCGTCAACATACACCAGGATTATGGCCATCTTGCCCCTTGTGTGTTTAACGAATAGACTCGAATATGATGTTGTCAATCTATAGCCACTTTATACAAGAAATTCTATAATTTTCCCGTACCATACTCTTGGAGCCTGCTTCAAGCCATATAATGCCTTTTTGAGCTTGCATACATACTCTGGATGAGCTTTTCTCTCAAACCCTTGTGGTTGATCCATGTAGATGTCTCTATAAGTTCTCCATGTAGAAAGGCATTCTTCACATCCATTTGCCAGAGCTTCCATCCTTTACTTGCAGCTATTGCTAGTAGTACTCACACCGTTGTTAGCTTTGCTACTGGGTTGAATGTTTCATCATAGTCCAGACCATATTGCTATGAGAACCCTCGTGCCACGAGTCGAGCATTGTATCTCTCGACTGATCCATTTGCTATAGTTTTCACCTTGTAGACCCATTTGCATGAGATTGGTTGTACTCCCATTGGTTTGGGTACCAAATCCCATGTCTGGTTTTGCTTAAGGGTTGTTATTTCCTCCTCCATTGCCTTCCTCCATTTGTTGTTCTTTATTGCTTCTTGAAAAGTTGTTGGTTCTTCAACTTGTATTTTTACAATTAATGCAGCATTTGTATACCTTGGATTTGGTTGCCTCGTCCTGGATGATCTTCGTAGTAGTGGAGGTATTTCTTCAGGAAGTTCTTCTTCCACTTCTTCGTGAACTCCAGTCTTCCATGGGCTCTTGGTCTTTGATAACCTTTGACTTGTGTCTTCTTCATTTGTTGTTAGAACTTCTTGAGCTTGGTCTTGTAATTGTTCCTCTACTATTGCCTCAGTCTCTTTTATATTTGGTTGAACTGAGTCTTCTGAAGGCCACCAAGTTGAAGCTTCATCAAAGACCGCATTTCTAGATGTGTAAATGCATCCAGATGTCGGATCACAACATTTCCATGCTTTTCTCTTATCATTGTAGCCGAAAAAGATACATCGTACTGCCTTCTTGTCGAACTTGGTACGAAGATGATCTGACACAAAAACATAACACACACATCCAAAGACTTTGAAGTGACTTAGTATAGGTTTCATCTTCCATAGTCTTTGAAATGGAGAGAGAAAACCCATATTCTCCTGTGGAAGCCGGTTGATGATGTGAGCTTCCGTTCTTATACATTCGGGCCCAAAATCTTCTTTGCACATTCTTGGCATGCAGCATGCTTTGGCATATTTCTGCAATATGCCATTTCTTCCTCTCTGCTACACCATTTTGTTATGGAGGGTTGGGACAAGTCAGTTGTCTTCCAAACTTTTGCACCTTCTGATAGGCATTAAACTCTTGAGATAGATATTCTCTTCCATTGTCAGTACAAAGACATTGTACCTTCTTGTTGAGCTCACTCTCAACCTTCTCCTTGAACTCCTTGAACTTGGAGAACACTTCAGATTTTTCTTTCATGAAAATACCCATACGTACCTCGAGAAGTCATCAATAAAGGTCACCATGTATTTGGCACCACTTATAGATGCTTGTTTGATTGGGCCAAATACGTGATAAGTGCTTGAGTATACATGTTTTACCCACTTGTTTTACATGAATTGAGCATCATTTTACCATGGATTATGTCTCATAAACTGTATTTTGGTGTTCTTTTATGCAATTAGGTTGTGAAAGTGTTAAAGGAGGAAAAATAAGCAAAGATGGGTTATAAAGACATATTGTTGGGAGCTTTTGTACAACACAAGTGTCAAGACACAAGAGGGGATCATGCACATAAGGGTGTGTGCCAACTTCCGGAAGAATTCAAGCTGATTTGTGTGATGGAAGGGCACAAAGGCAGTCACACCTTCATGTCCCGACTTGTGTGAAAATAGCTAAAGCTTTCAAATGATGGTTCGATGGAGGAGAAGTCTTATAACTCACCACATGGACGTGTGCCGGACCATGTGGCCTCAAGATAAAGAGAGTTTGGATCGCGTTTTATGAAGAGCATTATAGCAAAACACTGTCCATTTACTGTAGCAGAGATCACCGTTCACGCGACCGCGTCAAAATCCCACGCGGCCGCGTGGGAATTCTGCAGCCCACGCGACCGCGTGGGATCTCACGTGGTCGCGTGGAGGCACGTGACTGGCGCAATTCAGGCCTATAAATAGCCCTTTTTGCCGATTGTTTTGGTATCTTTTGTGTGGCTTTTGAGAGGCGAAGCGGCTAGGGTTTGAGGAGGAGGTCTTTGCCGAATTGAAGGGCCATTCTTCACCAACTTTGATAGTTCTTTCCTCCGTCATAGCATCGAGGGAGTCATTGGCGACCTAGCTTCGGAGAGGGATCCTTCAAGACGTTGAGCGACCCATCAAGGCCAATCATCACGAATTCAAGGGGGTTTATTTCCATTGTTTACATTGCTTTTCATTGTGTTATGTTTTGCTTTGTAATAAGCCCCATGGAGGGCTAAACCCTAGTAGGTATTTGGGCATGTGAACCCTAGGATCTTACTCTTTATATTGATTTACTTCATGATTTCTATTGAATCCGAGTTTGTTTGAGTTTCAATCTTGTTTCATCATTGCTTGCATGCCTTATTGATTCGTATGGTTGTTTGGTATGCTTGATTTGTTGCCTTGGTGAGAGAGAGGCCTCTATTGGGGTTAGAACATATGAGATTGAAGAGGGTGAGTCATGAGATAGTGGAGCGTCCCCTTTCCCTTCCGATTGAGTGTTTCCTATCTCCGTATTCCCTAAGCTCTATGCAACCATATTTGGTATGAGGCATGAGATTGAGAGATTTCTCTGGCGAGACCTTGTAGGGGGTTAGGGATCTTTCACCTAGAAGTAGGGTTAGATCTATTTTTAGGAATCGGTTTCACTCTTAGGTATCCCTAGAGTTCATTGCGGTCATATGGGGTATGAGATGTTGAGATTGAGCGATTTCTCCGCCGGGACCTTGTAGGGGACTAGTATCGGTGGCCTGGAGGCAGGGGCCGATTGTTTTTGGATTACCTCGACTCATACAACTCAGCCTAGAAGAATTAAGTGAATCTTGTACTTCATGTTAGATCCTAGGGGGAGCATTGCCCGGGTATCTCATCTTCATTGATTGAGATCTCCCTTTATTTACCTTTAGCCTATTCATCTTTGGTATTAATTTCTATGCACACTAGATCACCACAACATCACATCTACCCTTAGGCTAGATAGCAGAGAAGAAGTTAGTACTAGTAGCCCTGTTCCCTGTGGATTTGACTACCCTACTCACCAGGGTAATTATTACTTCGACAACCCGTGCACTTGCGGTTCACACACGCAAGGGGTGTGTCAATACGTCAGAGTGTACTAACTCCAAAGGCTCCTTAGCTCTAAATTTAGATTGCTTGAAGGGAAGTTGATGAGCCTTACCAAATTGATACCCAGCACATACTGTGTCAGTCCAAACATCTATGTCTGGCTGGCCTTTGACCATTGACTTCTCGACCATCATCTTCAATTTGTGGTAGCTTACATGCCCAAGTCTTGTGTGCCAGAAATCAAATGTCTCATTCTTCAGGGTCTTGTCCACATAGGTTGATTCTGCAGACATCACATAGATAGACTCCAGTTTGCGGCCCTCCTTTACTAGTGTGCTTGACGCTTGTAGATTATGGTATACCTTAACTTCTTGTGGCCTGAATACCACATAGTTTCCTTGTCCTGTCAGTTGTGAAACTAATAATAGGTTCTTCTTCACCCCGAGAACGTGATAGACGCCCTGCAGCTTAATTTGATTAGAATTGAGGCGTGGAGAGATACCGATGTGGGTGATGGGCAGCTTAGAGTTGTTAGCTGTCATAATCACTTGCTTCCCCTTGTACTTCTCAAGGCCCTCTAATTTCTTGATGTCACCTATCATGTGGTTAGAGTAGCCAGAGTTGATGATCCAGTCATTTTCATAATTGATCTTCTTCTGCTTCGTTATTGCTGTCAGAGCTACCTTTTCTTTTTCTTCTTGCTCCTCCACTTTGGTGATCACTACTGCAAATGCTGCTTCAACATCCCACTCTTCTTCACTATCATACCTTGAATGACTAGTTCCTTGGAAGCTTTTTGAGGTTGCTGCATTTCCTTTGTCTTTATTTTATGCCAAAAATCTCGTACATAATGCCCTTTCTTTCCACAGATATAACAGTGATCATCTCGACTGTCACCTTCCTCGGATGGACGGTTGTTGTTGCGAGCTCCCCCTGAATAGTTAGTTTTTTCCTTCAGTCTTCTTTGTTGATTGGGCTTGTTCTTTGGTGCGAGCTTCTGGCCTTTTCTCCGGTTGCTGAACAATGCATCTTCTTCTTGCTTTAGCAAGACACCAGCCATCTGCTTCGCTAAAGGCTCCTGATTAGCGAGCATATTTTCTAACTCCAACAAGGTTGGTTGGATCGGCCAACCTCGAATGGCAGCCATAAACCCACTATACTCAGGTTTAAGTCCATTGATAATTATCCTCCTCATTCACTGCTCACTGATCTTCTCTTCAAGGGATATCTGAGCAATCTCACTACATAGTGACTTTACCTTGGTGAAGTACGTACTGACTGATTGTCATACTTCCTTGCGAGATGGTCATTAGCTTACTTTCAAGTAACTGAAGTCGAGCATCATTCTTCTTGGAGAATAGTGTAGCAAGAGTGTCCCATGCAATTTTTGGAGTAACAGCATCTCTAATATACTCTAACAGCTCATCTTCTACAGCTGTTCTAAGAACAAACATTGCCTTACCCGCTTTGATATGCCACTTCCGCAAGGCCTCATCCTTTGACTTTTTTGTCGCCAGCGCCTTCTTTTCCTTGGATTTAGTGTCACCAGCAACATCTGATGGCGTTGCTTCTTCAACATCAACATCTGGTGGAGTCGTCTCGGACCCCCCTATAACCTCCCATAGGTCCTGTCCTTGTAGATAGGACTCTATGTAGGCCTTCCAATTTATGTAATTATGATTGTTTAATTTCTTCAAGGCACCAGTAGTACCTGCTAACTCCATAGCTATGTCTGGGTCACCTGACGTCTAGCAAGCCTCCTTGGCAGAATACCGGTACTCCACTTACTCCAATTAAAGAGCTTCAACACTGGTGAGTTCCTGATACTATGCTCTGACACTGATCTGTAATTCCCGCATATTCGACCCAACAACCTAGCTCTGGTACCACAATTGTTAAGTAGTGAGAGAATATATAAAACTTTTTTTATTAATTACTCAAAATAATTTTTTATTTATAAATCACTCTCACACTTTCTCTCACTATGCACTACTTCTCTCTCTTGATGTCTGCACTCACTCTCTTAACTTGCTTTCACTCAAACTTGGTTGCTTAACTTGGCTTAAGTTCAAGCCTTTAACATCTATTTATATTCATCATGAGGCGGTTGATGAAGAATCTAGATATTAAGTCGGTTGTGATCTCATTCTTCAAAAAGCTTCAAAGAAAGTGCTGCCAAAGTCGGTGATGTTCTTAAGCTTCTTCTAGAAGCTTCACACTTTATCAGGCCTGTATCAGAGAATTGAAACTTGAGTTCTGGCAAACTGCTCCGGTGATCAAGCAGAAGGAAAATAGTGATCTACTTCCCATTTATCTTACTTTGTTATGCAATTTTAGTAGTGATCTTAGATTTGTGAACCATGTATTTGGAGATGATAAGTTTTAGTTATCTGCAAACCATTATTGATATGATTTTTTTGATGGAGAGTTTAATACTCACTATGCTTGAATGTTGGGATTTTTTTACTGAATTAAATTGAGTTAAACCTAATATTCAATGGCATTGAGATTGATCCATTAGAGAGTACAGTACCACAATTTTTGTAAAATTTTTGTATGAACTTTTTCTTATACCATTTATTGTTTCCGTTTTTCTTTTCTTATCTTCTTTGCTTTTTCTTTTTTATTATTTTATTTTATTTTATTTTATTTTAAGCTTTTCTGTGAGATTCAAGAATATGAACATTGGTTTTGATTACCAAATCCTTTTTAGTAATGGCTTTTCGATGACAAACTTAGATTTCATGTAAATTATTAATATTTTCAAATTATTTGATTTGTGTTGAAGGTAATTGGATTTAAATCTAGCAACAAAAAATTGGATTTCAAACGGAATGTATGTAGGAAAAGGAATTTCAAATTTTGTGTGAATTATAATAAAAAATTGTAATTTATTATTGTTGATGTTATTATTATTGTTGTTTTACGGGTAGAAAACTAATTTTTAATATTAAATCTTCTAATTAATATTTACTATATGTAGCTTGGAGGTACCGCTACAAAATTTTATCTTGTTTTAAGTTTCTTTTTAACAAAATACTAATGTGTGAAATGCATCCATGGCTCTAATTTTCAACACATTTTTGCCATTTACTACTCCATCTCATTTAACTTTCTACTAAAAATATTTTAAAAAATACATAAAATATTGTGATATTTATACTTTTTTAAAAGATAACAGTCATCTCAATTTTGTATTAAAACATATTGCATTTAAAAAAAAAGGATGATATATAATATTTTTTCTAATCAAAATATATTTTGTTTATCTTGCGGTAATCTCACCTATCACAATAAAATTACAATGCCAGCTTATTATTTCTAACAAAACATTTACTTTATGTAACAGAAAAGATTAATATTTAAAATATAAACTCTGATTTATTCCAATTATTTGTTAACTAAGGAAAACATTGTTTTTGTGTGTTATGAATCTGTGTGTTTGACCACAAGAGCATGACAAGCATCTTATTTTTATGACTCTAACAGTCTTACTGAATGGGCACCACCAATATGTGAATGATGAATAAATTAAGATGTGAACCAATTTATTGGTGATTGAAGGTTAGAAAATGATAATCTTTTTTTTCCCCCAAAAAACAAATATCTTTATTGCAGTCAACATATTGAAATTATTTATTGAAAAATTTATTAGTAAATAATAACTTTTTATTGATTTGATATATTGGAGAAAACCTATGAAATATACAAGAATCAATATAACATTAACAGGAGTTAATAATAAAGGGAGCACATATCTAACCTTTGTTTCTAAATTGTCACCAACACCAAGTCCTCTAATTTTATAGATCTTTAATAGATGGATTAGCTCAAATTTATATAGGATTTGAATTTTAACGTGGTGGTGGTTATTTTAATTTAATTTTTAAATAACTATGATTTGAATTATGAACAAGAAATTGAGCAAAGAACTAATAAAATTAACAAAGTAAATATCCAAACACTTGATAATCTTGCAAAACACGATTATAATAAATTGCAGTATGTATTATCATGGAATAAATTGCATATTATATCCTTCTTAAATACCGATTAGAAATAAACCTTGTTTCCCAATGGCATCTTAAAAGTATGGTCCTTTTAGAGACCAAAACAGCCTAGTACGTGCTGGTTCACTTTTGGATAAAATGGGCCGTTTATCTGGTTGTTTTATCTAGTATTTAATAAGAACAGAATAATAAACAATATTTTTTATTAACATCAAGTATAGCTACCACTTTTTAGTCTCGTATAACAATTCTATCAATTGATGGACAACCTGATTCAGACTTAATTTCTACCAACATCTTCAATGCTACATAAGATGATAATCAATTAATCATTTAATGTTGTGGGATTTGTTTGTCTCTGCTTATTTGTTTGATTCTCTTTATTTTCTTTGTATCCTCTTTTACCTTTATTTAATGTAATTCGTTTTTTTTTTTATTTTGGACATAAAATTAAAAATAGTAATTTTGGTTTTAATAAATATTGCACGAAATTTGCTTGAGAGTTGAGAAAATTTACTTTTGGAATAATGCTAAAGAATAAATAATAATATCTGTTTTTATATTAAAACGCAAAAAATAAAATAAAGATATTGGTTTTTGATTTCCAATTTGGAATGTTTGATCTTCAAATAAAAATAAAAATTTATTGTAACATATATAAAAAGAATTTATTTTATTGTTGGCCTAAAGAGATTTCTCTGTGAGGGAAGAAGTAAAAGATAATTACTTCAAAAAGGAAACACTGCAAGGAAATAAAACTTTTTCCATGAATGATTCAGTGGATAAAACCATAAAAATTCCTAGGTAAACATATTTACCTACGAATCAGAGTTCCCAACTAATACGCTAGAGGGTCAAACATTATCTACGGAATTTTGTATCCCTCGGTATATTACCCACAAATACAATCTTGGGGAACTAATTTTTATGTTTGTTGGTAATCTTTGGGTTCATTTCTCTAAAAACAAAAAGCCTTGGGTAATTGCTAGGTAACATCCTGTTAAAAATAAGCAATCCCTTGGTAATCTCTAGGGTAAATCTCCTATTAGAAATATGCAATCCCTAGATATTCCCTGGGCAAATCTCTTGTTAATAATATCCAATTGTTGGGTATTCCCTGGGTAATTTTAATACTAAAAATAAAATATTCGTGGGTAATTCATGGGTATTTCATTGAGCCTAGCAATCCAATCACAAATTCAAATATATTAAAAGATAACAATCTCTCATATTACAAACAACAAGTAACACAATATAAGTATTTAGAACATGAATCAAAAGTAACACAATGTAAGTATCCCACATTAACCAAAAGTAACATAATATAAATATCTTTACTATATGCAAGCCAAATAAACTAGTAAGTCAAGCATAAATATTTAACTAACACCATGATCATTGTTATCATCTCCATCTCTAGTGCCTTCATGTTCTTTAGGTTCACTATTACTTGTATTTTGAGATCCGGGTGGAGGAGGCATATCAATGTGGTTGCATAATGATAAGTGCTAAACTAATCATATTTTCTATATCATTTAGACTGCATTTAGCATGAAATTCTACTTGTTTAGCACCACATTAGTATGAAATTTCATTCTTTTATTCACAACAACCCTTATCTCTGTTTTAGGAAAAAAGAAGTGAATTCAAGGGTGTTTTGAAGAAAAATGAAGCAAGTTGATGAATCAAGGCTGCACCACGACTCACAACGGGCGTTATGGAAACTCATCACGTTCGTTGTCTATACTCACCACTGCCATGACCGAGCCGTGGCAGCATGAACTCACCAATAGAAACATAGAAGCCACAATGGCCTCACAACAGCCATTGGGAAGTCCATAATGACCGTTGTCAAGACACATAATGCCCAAAGACCGTGGCAGGATGTGACTTGGAGCCTAAGCAACAACTTACTCACAACGGGCATCACAACACCCGTGGTGAGGTCGTTGCGTAGCCGATTACTATAAATACCCCAGTTTTCTCTAAATTCAGGAAGACTATTTTGCTGAACAACCTAGGGCGGCCAGATCTAGAGATCTGAGCTGCGGGAAACAGTGCTTCATCCATATTTCTATAGATTCTGGCGAATTTCTCAAGAGTACATCAATGAGCATCATTAGAGAAGATCACGCATGACAGACATCTTCAAAGATCACACATCATCCGAACAATCTTGGGATCCTCTAGTCCCCAACGTTAAGAGAACTATTGGAGAGAGTTAGTTTAGGAATACATTAAATGCTTATTTATTCTTTATTTGGTTTTGTGGTTCTCTTGTGCTTTGATATTTTGCTTATTATGATCCATAAGAACCTAATTCAAGTAGAATTGTATGTCTAGGTCCCTCTGTTATTATTTATAAATCTTGATTGATAAATACAAATTGTTTTAGTTTTTGTAATCACTGCATGTTATTAATTGTTTTATTATTGTTCATGTGGATGAGGAGGATATGCCCCCATGTTGATGACACCAATGCAATAATAGATCTATGCATGTTCTAAGAGGTTAGGTATAACCAGATTTCTGGATTACGGATTGATTGTCCCTTGGGCTTAAGGTTTGATTGGTCTCTTTTTGAGAAATTTCCGTACTTAAGGCAAACATAGGAGGCTGGGGTGGAAGGGATTCTATCTTAAGTTCCAATTGATTTAGACCTAGTCGGTGTGGCTTATTGGGACTAGTAGGACTTTGAATTCCCCAGGTTCGATCCAAGAACATGATTGACACTTAATGTCTATCATAATTAATAATCAAGATAACTATAGTATATACTCCCAACTCTTTCTAAGTATGCTTAACGACGTCTCCAATTGTATTGTTTAATAGTGTTGTACAAGTAAACTAAAGAAAGAGCATAAATGATTATGCTATTGATTAAGTGAAAGGGAAGTAATAGGAGCCTCTCGCCATTTCTAGAGAAATACGACTCTCGTGTTCACACACGAGGTATTACTTGAAGACCCGTACACTTGCGGTATCACGGACCAATTGTAGTATTAAGTGCATACTTGTATGCTTATATATTTGTATAATTTACACACCCATGAGATGTTCATCAAGTTTTTGGCCCCGTTTCCTGGGAACGCAGTCAAGAGATTCTAGGAAAACTTGTAGCTTAGTGTTTTAGCCAATTATTTTTATTATGACATTATTATTATAAACCAAGAGAACCCAAATGTTGTTGAGGAGATTCTAGAAAAGGCCAATTGTGGAAACGGATAGCGATTGTGACAACATAGAATCTGCAACCATGGCTGAACTACGAAGAACACTATCAGAGTATGAGAGGTCATAGTTTACGGTAGAAAAAATCAGTGTGCAAGCCCCAGCAATAGTAGCTAACAACTTTGAAATCAAAGCTATACTATTGGGATGATTTAGAACTCCCGTTAGTTTGATGGCCTAGCAGATGAAGACCTAAATGCCCATGTCTCAAAATTTTTCTAGATCTATTCAACATTCTAGAGTAGTTTACAGGAGAAGAATTCTTTCGTTGTTTCATCGAAATTTTTTTCTTCTCATCTCTCCGTAACTTCTTAGTAGTTTTTTTTTTCCGTAGATCCTAACCACTGAGAGATAAAAACACCCCCTTTTAAGAAAAAACCTAATTCATAGATTTATCTTTTTTTTTATTATTTTTTTAAATATTTCTAGGATTTATTTATGTAACACTTTTATAATTCTTGGATTTATTTGTTTATTATTTTTTTCAGAATAAATCCTATCTCTCTTTTTTTAATTCTAGGATTTATTATTTTATTTATGTGGGAGATTATATTTTCCTTAAGGGATTTATCTCTCCTTTTATTTTTATTTTTTTTAGAATTATTATTTTTCAATTTAAAAATTATATCTTTCCTTTTTTTTAATCCTAACCATCTCCTTGAATAAAGATGTTTTTTTAATTTATCCGAATTTAAAAAAAAAGGGAGTGATTACTTTAAGGATTTATCCTTTATTTTTTTGAAGATTATCCCCGTCTCCTCATAATTATCGTTTTTTTCTAATTTATATCATAATTTAAATAAAATGTTAAAATTAGTATTAGAAAAATCTATATAAACAGTATCAAAATATGGAATAAATATTAGCTTATTAATAACCAAATAATAAGATTTTGACAACCAATGTTTTTAAAAATTTATTCCAATTGATAATTAGTTGAAGTAGAAAATATTTTATGATATATTTATAAAATATGAAAAAGATAGATGTCTCTTCTAGAAAAATACTAACAAAAAAATATAAACAAAATTATCTAAGGTTTTGTTGGTTTGCAAGGAATGGAGTGGGATTAGATTGGGAATTAGCTTAGTCCTTTGTTTGGTTGGCAGACATAAGAGTGAGGAAAGATTGTGTGAGGAATGAGATGAGGGGAGAACCTTGATTGAGATTCATCCAATTTTCTTGAGGAATGGCCAATCCGGAACATGAAATGACCATTTTACCCCTCACTTTAATTGTTTTTCCATCCAGTTTATCTCATTTTCTTTGGTCTGAGAGAAATCCTTTTCTTTGGTGTGTGAGAGAAACCAGCACCGGAGAGAGCCAACGACTCCATCTAGCCCTACTTTTTCTCTCCCATCGATCTCCTCGCTCACCATCTTTCTCCAAAGCCACCGCTTCAATTAGTGCTCTCCCAGCGAAGGCGTGTAGAGCTTCTACTCTGCTGCTGATTTAGTAGTCCTTGGGTTGTTTTTCTTCCTCTCTCCAAATCCCTCTCTGGTGCTACAAGGTGATGCTTGTTATCTATTTTGTTTCTGCAATGCCGTCATGTTCTAGCAGTTTTAACTAAGGAAGTTGTGAGTTTGAGCTATATATATGCCTTTGCGTTCCATTTATTGATTCACGTTGTGTTATAGTTGTTGTTATGCTAATGTCATGAATGTTTGAGAGTTAACTTTTCTATGGTGGCAAAGCATTTTGATCTACTTATGCTCTATATTTTATTTGCATAAAATTTATGCCATTAATTTGCATTCTCACCCATGTTCATATGTTTGGATCTAGTTGTGTTCTGTGGGTGTTCTTCTAGTAAGCTCTTCCAAAGTTATTAGGACCTTAACATATTCATATGTATCTTGTTGGTGTCTATGCTTTACTGACTTTCATATCTATTAAGCAAATTATTGTGTTATTATTCTTGTTAATAGTGTTGTATAAGCTCTGGACACTAGCTAACTATTGATATGTAGTCCTTGAATAATTTCTTCATCTCTATGTTTCTTTATTTCAAGGAATTTGTGCTTTCTTGGTCTAGTGGTAACTTAGTATATGGAGGCGAATTGATATGGTAACCAATTTTTTGATATTGTTTGAAGCACGCACAGAACCGGAAGCACCCCTTGTTTCAAAGAGAAGAGGACGGGTTATTCACATTTCTTCATGTACTATATTCATGAACTAAAAAAATATCAAGAGTGATGCCTCCAAATGACCTCTTCATTTTTTTTTCCAGACAATTTGGTCCAAGCATCATATAAATATAATTGGCAGTTTATGTGCCCTTAGACCATGAAGCTTGTTTCCTTCTGATACTTTGGCACCAAGTCACATCATTGAGGTATGATTCTTGAAAAAAACATCTCTTTCTTAGTAGTTATGTTGTTTATCTAGATAAATATCTGAAATTTAGTTGGCCTTGCTCTTTGTGGTTATAATGTTAGCTTCTTTAATAAATCTATTTTCAAAGTGTTAAGTCTAGATCAATCCAGAATCTTTAATTTGAGTATGATTGCAGGACACATGGATTAAATTAGAACTAATTGTCATCTGTGTCTCAGTTATTGAGTTTGATGATTTAGGAAAATGGGTTTGATGCATTTGCTTATCAAAATTTTCTTTGTTATAATCACAAGATGCAGAATATATAGTTAGCAAATTAGCATCCTAATGATCACTTGGTTTCTTATGAAAAAATGTTGGACTTTGGTTTAATAAATAGCTTTGTTTTATTCCTTGATTTTAATGGGAAGTGCATTCTTTATTGAAGTGAGAAAATGTAACAGGTTCAAATGTAGTAAGCTAGAGGTTTTATTTGTATGGTAGCATCTTCAATGTTAGTAGCATGATATATCAACTAATGTAAGCTACAGGTTAATAATATAATAATGGCATTATGAGGTTGATAAAATTTTGAACCCAAGATTCCAAAAGCATTTAATTATTTTTGGAATGTTCTGGCAAGGGTTAGCAAAAAGAAAACAAACAAGCCTTTCGAAGGCCAATATTGTAAGGTTTATAAGCTAGAGGTTTTTATTTTTGTTGTTATCTTGTTTACCTACGATGACAATAATGTGTTAGTCAAAAAGATATAACTAGCCTTTTGAAGGCTCAAAACCCAAGTTAAGTTATAGATGTACACACACATCACTAGCACGTTTGGACACTTCAATGATATCGGCTTTACCAACAGAAAACCTTGGACTTTATAGATGTAAGAAACTCCTTAAATTCAAGAACAAGAGGATATGCAAGTTAAATGTAACAACACACATTACACTAAACCGGTGTAACTATGCATGCAACATTAAACCACACATATACTTGAAATACTACAAAATCTCATTCCTTAAAGAATAATGCAGACATCCTTAAAACAATACCACCAATAAACAGAACAAATTAGCAGACCTTTATCCTATTACTTTCCCATGAATTAAGAGATTTTTTCCTCCCAAATTCCAGCCTGCACTTTAAATTGAGGATGAAGTTTTTTTTTTAATTAGTATTTAATGAAGTCCTACCACACAAATGCACACAAATACAGCGGCAATGGCTAATTAAGTTCTTATGCATATAATTGTTATTAAGGTATGAAGAATATTAAACAACTTCAACGATATGCCGCAATGATTATGTGTTATATCTACAAATTAAGCCTCATGATCGCCATATGTGCAATCAAGCAACGAAACCATAGAAAAAAAATGATTCGGCGGAAGATTGAATCAACATCTACATGGCACCGCAAAAAACAAGAATAAATTCACCGCATAGTTTATGAAAGCGATATAAAATGTGTCGATAAGTTGCGTATGGCTGGATGATGTTTCTATAATTTGTATTAATTACTAACTACTATTGGTGGGCTATGAGGCAGTGTAAATATTGGGGTTCAAGAAATGATTGTAATGTTTCTTAACATTATAACACATCACACCAAGAATAGGATAATTAAATTTGATTTCATCTGATTTGGAGAAATAGTTATCCAACATTTCCATGATGTATTGAAGTCAATCATTCTTTGCCACGGTGTTCTATTGAAAAAACCAGAACTTGTACCCGAAAACTCAACTGACTTTAGATATAAGTGGTTTAAGGTAAATAACTTAGCATTTTCCTTTTTTGTTTTTTTTATATTTTGTAAGTGACATTTTTTTTAACATAGTGTTGTCTAAGAGCGTAATATGGCACACACATCCTTGTAAATGTGCCTAAAGTTGATCATCCAAGATACAGATCGAGTTCTTAAAAAGGCCATAATGAAGCCTAATGGGTTGAGAGTTCCAAATGGTAAATCAGATGTGCATCTATTTTTTTTTGTCTATCTAATATTACTAACACAATGGTCCATAAAACAAATTGCACTTTTTTTTTACATCTGTTAGGTTTCTACTACTTAGTGGATGCGGGATATGCAAATTGTCCTGGTTTTCTTGCTCTTTTTTTTTTGGGCAATGTTATCACTTATTTGCCTGGGCGGATGGACGTCAACCACACACACCTCAATAATTTTTCAATATGAAACATGCAAGTGGGTGAAATGTGATCAAGAGGGCATTTGGTCTTCTAAAAAATCGGCGGAAAATTTTATCTAGTCCAAGTTTCTATAGCATAATCACTCAATGACGTATCATCAACGCGTGTTACCTGTTACATAATTTTATTAGGAGGGAGATGGTAGAAGGCCCCGCCGAAGATGACATTGAAAATCTGAACTTGGAGGAACAAGAAGAAGGTGATACGGAAAGTATCACAGCCATTGAACCAACGGATGCGTGGACAGAATTTAGACTTGACATGACTATCGATATGTATAATAGTTGGCGTTTAGGTTGACGTCTACTATTTCATATTGACATAATGCACATGTGTGTATTTTTATTTCTCTCTAGTTATTATTTTTTGTGAGGTTGTACTCATTGTGGATTTTGGCAACATGTGTCATGAAACATATTTGGTTGGTACTTCATAATTATGTCATTTGTGTTTCGTGTGACACTTGAATATGATTTACTTGCTCAATATGTCTTCTTCTGTGTATGGTTGTTTTCATTCTTTTTTTTTTTGTAGTATGGATTCACAATCATAATCAAGGGGAAGGGGACAAAACATGCATTTCTGGATTGTAGATGAGGATAAAGCACTTATTGACTCAATAGTTGAGTTATCTACAAATCCTTATTGCAGCGCAGAAAATGGGAATGAGTACCAAATTTACTTGGAAAGAATGATGAAAGAGAAAATTCCCCAAACAACACTGAAGGCCATCCCCAATATCGAGTCTCTAGTGAAATTATTTAGGAACAAAACCACTACAATTGCCGACATTGTACTTTTCATTACAATGTAGGCTCACAAAGAAGCTGCTAGTCTTTATGGAAAATATTTTCCATTTTTTAATGACCTTGTCCAAGTATTTGCAAAAGATAGAGCACAGGGCATTGCAGGAGGACATATTGGTGATGATGCAGAGCATTATCAACATGAGAACATTAATTTGAATAATGATAGGGCTTTCTTTGAAATGGTCACCGATGTTTTTTATAAGTCAATAGAAGAACCCATTCCTACTCAGTCACCTATGGTATTTGATACTAGTACCTCAAAAACACGTCGTAAGCAGAAAGTGCCAACAACGGACCAATCATTTGATGAACTAAATGACAATTTGAATAACTCTATAGAAATGGTTGGTCCAGGATTTTATGCAATAGCTGATTCTGCAAATCACGAAGAAGCTCGTGAAGCAACCAGCGAAGAGGCCTAGAAAGTTGCTTTTGCAGAGGGTGACGAAAAGATAAGATTGCTGGGTGAAATTATATTTGTAATTGATGGGTTGATGGACGATGAGGCAATGTTCATCTTGCAAGAATTTCCTAATAATGAAGCACAAATGAAAATCTTTTTCAACTTACCAGACAGTAGGAAACTACGCTTTTGTCACATATTTCTAGCAAGATCATCATTTTCCCCACCTGGTATCATTATTCATATTAAGTTTTTCTCACAATGTTTGTTTCATAAGTTGATCAAGACTGATTAATTGATTGAATGTTGTTTGGCCAGGTTATTAGATGGAATTCACTGCAGATTGGAATGTTGTTTCGCCAGGTTATTGAATGTCACCAATCTGTTGACTCTACATTTTAGCTTTAATTGTCGTTTGGTCATAGACTAATTGTTCTACTTGCTTGATTTACTGGATTGCAGAGCACCTAAAAAGTTGAAGAAGTGATCAAGGACACAAGCACAAGTTCGGACCTGATTTAGCATCTCCATGCAAATTAAATTCTTTAATGATGTTGACTATATCTCTGATTTCAGGCTTTAGTTTGTTTCTTTATGCCAAGAAAATTGTTTCAAGATACTACTTTCATTCTTGCTTTGAACTTGTTTCAATAATGTTGATAGTATTATCAAAAAAGTAATAATGATAATATATTACAAATAAAATAATATTACAATAAACAACAATAAAAATAATATTGATAATGATAACATATTACAAATAAAATAATATTGTCAAAATAATAATAATAAACAAAAATAAATTAATTAATTATAAAATAATAAAAATAAAATGATAACATTGTAAAAAAACAACATTAATAATAATGAAGATCAATTGTAAAATTAATTATAAAAATAAAAAAGATTTAAATTATAACAATAATGATAACGTATTGCAAATAAAATAATATTATTAACTAATATATTTATTTATTTAATATTCACTTAATAAGGGCATAAAAATAATTTCTTATATATTTCTTCTTTTTACTTTTCCTATTCCCAATGAATTACTCTCTCATACCTTTCAACCAAACATAGTTTTCTTTTAATTCCATTCCCCCTTATTCTTATTCCTATCTTATTCCTACTCAATTCCACTCCTTGGAAACATACAGCACCAAAAAACAAAGATGATGCTAAGGTTTCCAAGAGTAAAGGATCCCAAATGAGATAAGGATCTCAGTCGTCCATGCCCAACAAACCCCACCAACCTCTTGTGGGCCCTCCTCCTCCACCGTTTTCTCTCAATCCACCCCATCTCCTACACACCTTAGTTCAAAATTTAACTTTTGTATTCCACCAATTAAAGCCTCTCAAATCCCAATGATTACATTTACTATTATATAATTTGAGGTATTAGAAAATTTTTAATTGTTTAATTTTATTATAAACCAGTCATAACCTTCCATTTGTTTGGAAATATCATTTTTATTCGATAAAATATTCCCGTTGACAAGGCCACTGTAGACTTGCTGGTGATGGACATTCATTCTCTAGTTAGATTCCAAAATAATGAATTGACATTATTAATAAAAAATTATTTATTAACAAAAGTACAATAATTACACAAATGCCCTCAACAAGGGACAACAATGAACGAAGATGTTACCTCTCAAGAATCACCTTAACCAACCTCCTCTCTATTTGAACCCTGTTGACACGACATTTCTTTACTAGGATCCTATCACAAACATCTTAGATGATAAATTGTTTTATATGATTAACCGATGCTTTAATGCATGTTCCTTAGGCCTCTCTCTTGGATCCCATATCCTTGAGCCAAGACTTGTATAACTTCCACACGTAACGCCTCTTGATCTTTTTTCTTGTCTTGATTGTTTGCAACTTCCAAATTTGTCACTAATGAGATTTGGAATTATAACTTCTATTTTAACTAAGTTGCAACCTATCTCACTTGCTAATACTGATTGAATTATAACACCATATTACAACGCGACCTCAGGAAGTCTCTAACCCTCCTAGTTGAGTTCAAGTTGAATACTACAGAATCTTCCCAATCTTAGCTAGATTAGTAACCAATTGAACTTCTATGCCATTCAGTAGGAACCCCATTAGGGTCTTCATCTACACACACACGCCCTAACTTGTCATTCTCGGATCATACCAAACTTGGCTTCAATGACCTTCACTCAGTATTGATCATCACGTTCCAAAGATAACTTTAAAGAATCTTCAATTAGCTACATATGATCTTCAATGAATCATCATCCGACAAAATTAGTAATCAATGAAATCTAAGCTTTGTTCAAGAATTAAAACACCATTTTTAACTTAATTATTATTTTATATAAATATATATAAATTAGTTATTATATAGAATATAATATAGAATATTTGCTTATTTTATTAAATATTATTTATATAGTGCATATGTGGAACTAACAATTTGCAAAAGGCTACATAAAGACCTTACCCAATAAATAAATACAACAAAAAGAAAAAAATGGCTACATAAAGAGATGGCCTATTTCCATTTTATTGTTTAATTTATAATCATTAGCTATTATCCTTTAATGTAATTATTTTTTAACCCTACATGGTATGGAAGTTTTGTTTGTGTTAGTTTGTATGTTGACTTCTTCAAAGATCCAACCAAAAAAGAAAGAGTTTTGTTTGTGTTAGTTTGTATGTGTGTGATAAAATGAGTTTGTCCCACATCAGATAAATAAGACATGGTAAATGTATTTAAATTGTTGAAAACATTAAACAATTCAAATGGTAGTGGGAAGAAATGCAAGTGAGCATATATATATATATATATATATATATATATATATATATATATATATATATATATATATATATATATATAAGATAATTGATGGGCACTTGGGGTGAAGCTAGAAGCCCAAATTTATTATTTTCATTTTAACTTATTTATAGTTTTTCTTTTGTCCAAAGGGTGTGAATTTAAAGGTTTTCTTTTTGCACTTTAGTCCCAAAAATATGCTATTTCGAATTCCAACTAATTTTCATATTTGTTCAAACCCATCAAAAACCCATCAAATACAGAATTTATTCTCATAGAAAGTTAGGAAATTTGGAAATTTTGATCTTGGGATTTTTGTTGTATCCTAAGGGATAATTGCTGAACTTTGTAGTATAGTGGAATCGATAAATTCCTAAGAATTTCCATATTTCCACAACTTTCAATCAGTTTCTCTAACAATTTTTAGGAATTTATTTGTTTCTCCAATGGAAAAACATATTGATTCTTCCGCCTAATTTATGAACCAAGATTTCATGAGGCTTGACTATTTTGATGGCACCAATTATACTTGCTGGAAGGACAAGATGATGTTCTTCCTTACTGTTCTGAAAACTTGGTATGTGCTTGATCTGAATTTGCTCGAATTCCAATCCCTACCCTTGATGAATCTGAAGAAGTTAAGGTAGAATGTGCCAAGCATCAGACCATTTGTATGATCTCTTCCTGTTCAGTCAATCAGAGAAATATGGAATATTTTGGAATTCAAATACAACACATAAATAAGGAGCTAGCAAATAATTTTGTTGTACTGCAATTCTTTGAATTTACTATGTCTAATCATAGTTATGTCTTTAGATCAAGTGCATGAATTATAGATTTGAGTGTCTAAATTAAAGGATTCAAAAGTTGAAGTTAGTGAATCATTTAAAGTCAGGTTTGTAATTGCCAAACTTTTTCCAAGTCGAAATGATTATAGAAAGATGTTGTTGCATTTCACTGAAATTTCACTTTAGCACAATTACATAAACATCCCAGAATTGAAGAAAAAATCAAAATTAGTGATGGAAAGAAATTTAGAAAAGAATCTTAATTCCAATGTGAACATTATTGATGTTAACAATTCCAACAAATTTGAAAAATAAGAGGAAATTCATGGAGGCAAATTCGAGCAATGATAATTCTGCTTCCAAAACGAACAAGGCATACTTTTATTGCAAAAGGAAAGTGCACTTCATGAAGAAGTACATATTTTTGAAGAAAAAGAAAAAGGAACATGTCCTGGGTTCTAATAGTAATGTTAATTTTGTTGAAGAACAAGTGAAAGAACTTGTTGCTATGGTTTTGGATTTGTATATTTCTATGATAACTAAAGTGCATATGGCTGTTTTTTCAAACACTAATGGTTGGTTCTATGATTCTGGTGCAATTATTCATATTTGTAATGATAAAAAAAAAATCAATTCAAAGACTATGAGATTACTACTGATGGACATGAACTGTTCATGTGTAACATAATGCTGTGAAGGTTCATGGAAAAAAGAACAATAGCTATTGATTTTAGTGCTAGAAAGAAATTGATTTTGATCAATGTTCTTCATGTTCCTAATGTTAGGAAGAACTTAGTTTTTGTAAATTTACTTTGTAAGAGAAGATTTAAGACTATATTAGAAGTTGATAATCTTATCCTCTCTAAGAATGGGTCTTTATTGGGAAGGGATATGCTTGTGCTTGAATGTTTGAACTTTTTGTAACTTCAAGAATTAATAATGTTAAGAATATCTCTGATTATATCATTGACTCAACAATTTCTTAATGACATTCACATTTAGCACATGTAAATTTTAGATCATTAAAGTTTATAGCTATACATGCTTATATAACTAAGGAACATGGTGATCATGATAAGTGTGAAATTTGCATTCAAACTAAGAAGAATTAATTAACCTTTACTAATTTTGAAAAAAATTCTGAATTGTTATAGATTATTCATTCTGACACATGTGAATTAAATGGGCATTGACTAGAGGAGGCAAAAGTTCTTTTGCCTCTTTTATTGTTGATTACTCTAAGTACCCTCATGTTTACCGTAGGAAGCATAAAGATGAAGTTTTTGACAAATTTAAATTTTTTAAATCTATTTTTGACACTCAAAAGAAAAAAGGATTAAAATCGTTTGATGTGATAGATGTGGAGAATATTTTCCAACGGGAACAACATGGAATTATTCACCAAAAGAAGCGCTCCTTATAGTCTTCAGTAGAATGGTTTCGCTAAGAGAAGGAACATAACCTTGTTGATATGATGAATGCAATGTTGTTAAGTGCTAAGCTACCCTTTAATCTTTGAGGAGAGGCATTACTAAGTACTTTTCATGTGCATAATAGAGTTTCCTCAAAGGTAACAAAGACTTGCCTATACGAATTATGGAATCTTAGAAAACAATATTTAAACTATCCTTTTGTATTGGGTTGTCTATCTTTTATAGAGAACAGATCCAAAAATTATTTTTAAATTAAAGGTATGCTAAAAATTCAAAAGAGTATAGGTTATTGGACTCAAAATCTAATGTCATTCTATGGGGTTGACTTAGTATCCAAAATTGGAATTGTTGTGTATAGGGTTGTTTGTAGCAGCGGCAGGGTCATGCAGACTTGTAGGAGGCATGTTCTTCCTTGCAACAGTGCTAGTTATCTTTGAAACCTCCGACATGATGGTGAATGCTAAGCATTAAGTTTTTTGTAGGATAAAGAATGGTTAGGTATTTTCAAGAAATTAGAGTTTCTATTCTGAAACAACATGAACATGTATGGTAATGAATAATTGTATATTGATGTTTTGAAATGCTATAAGTATAAAGCTATACACGAGGCTAATTAATTATGCTAAGCATCCTAGAAATAGAAACTGGATAAATGAGGCTAATTAACAACCTAATTGACAACTATACAAAGCCAGGAACCTGCATAGCAAACCTTACAAAAAATATCCCTAATTAAACATTTTCATGCAACAAGTACATATGCATTTGAAGCGTATGATACAAAATTTCTTATGGCACTAGAAAATCATAGAAGCATAAGACAAATTTTTCATACTAATAGTAACTTCTTCATGTAGGTATCAATTTTAGTAAATTGTTTTCAGCTATAATACTAACACTTTTGAAGCCAATTGAAGGAATAATATTAACAAAATTGTTAATTAAAGATGAAGAATTATTCATACTATCATTTAATTTTCACTTTTTTGCATCAAGATTCCCACTAAATTATATTTCCTTGTCTTGTAGATAATTTGATATAATTAACATGTCTGATTTCTTGCATCAAAATTCTCTCTAAATAACATTCATTGATGTTACATATAACACCTTTTAATTTCCTTAGTCAATTACACTTGTCAATTAATTTTATGCTTGACTTAAGATGAAGTTAATGAGTACCATTTGCACAATCAGATTGCACTTCACCATTTCATATTACTTTGTTTTCTGTTTTTTATATTTCTTTGGGTAAACAACTCAAATGGTCCCCTATCTTTTTGTGTGTTACTATTTTGGTTACCTAGCTTTAGAAAGTTATGATTTGATCCCTTTTTTTTAATTTTTATTACAATTTAGTCCCCCAAACATATGTTGTTAACGGTGATCATATGTGGCATATGCGAACTCTGATGCTAGCTCTAAGAAAAGATGAAAAGATGTATCACATAGGAATCCACATGTGATCGTTGCACGATGCATGCTTAAGTAACTAATTTGTCACAAAAACTAAAGACAGGGGACTAAATCATAATTTTTAAAGCTGGATGACTGAAATGGAAACACCCAAAAAGGTATGGGCTCATATAGGTTGATATATATCTTATAAATATTTAAAAGAAATTTGATTTTAATTGAATAGTTTGGACTATATAATTTATTTGTAGAATTAATTGATTAGTGAGAAAAGCATATATATTGACATTGTTTGATACTTTACTAGAAAACATCAAAATTAACATTCTATAAACAACAAACAAAGTCCAAAACTCCAATTCAAAATGCAATACAGTTTAGTCTCTTAGCAAAATAAATAGCTAGTAGAACAAAATAGTAGAATCAAACAACGAATATAATAATAAAAAGACTAGTATAACAAACAAAGAAGAAGACAAGAAAAACAAAGCTAGAAAGCTAAATTAGGGGAAGCACAAAGGTCTTCCAGCCAACGCGAACGATGTAAACCATTAGAGAACAGAGAAATCGGTGGACTTCTTTTACCAAAAATTGCCAAAGAATTGACTAAAGAGTTCTCTTCTCTCAGAATAGTCATGATCGCAACATAAGGAAAATTCTTCAAAAGTTGCTTCAGTTTTGAATTTTAGACGTGCATCTCTAGGCAACAAAATCTGTTGGATTTGTGAGAGTAAGCGAAACAACAGAACAATCACATTTAATTTAGTTAGGCTTCCAACTTTTAATGTGGCACTTGTTCAGAGCAAAAATGATTGCATCGAATTCCATTTGAACTAAGTTGTCATTGTGAACTCCAATAGAACCTACAAGAAAAACAATCCTTTAATTATTGAAAATTATGAAACCAAGGCCATTCCTATTCAAATCCTTATCCCAAGAGACATCAGTTTGAATAGTGATAAAATTAGAGGAATGATGAGAATGAGATGGATAAGAAAACTCCCTATTTGAGATTTTCAAGGTTTTAAAAAAATCTGCAGATTGAGTCCAGGATTTGGACAAAATGTCGTTAAAGTCTAGAGTCTTGTTTTAAAAAATCAGACAACATCAAGCCTTCCAGATGTGCTAGGCAGTTGTAGTTATAACAACTTTGTCAAAAGCATCACCTGTGCAAGCTTTAATAGTTTCAATGAGCAAGTCACCAAAGATTAGCTTGGGGATGAAATGAGGAGGGAGAACAAGAGAAGTAAGTAGGTTTATCCAAAAAAATTGAATTCTTCTGCAACTCCAGAGAATTTGATCATAGATTTCGGATTCAAGACCACAAAAATAACAAAGAACTTGAGAGCCAATATTTATGTTGTACAGGTAAGCTCCAGAGGGAAGTCTGCCATGAGCATAATTCCAAAGGAAGAATTTAATTTGAGGAATAACATGAAGTTTCCAAATATGATGCCAGCCATTCCAAGTGTTATTAGAAGAAGTAATACTCTTGATATGATCATAAACAATAGAGCAATTAAGATTTTTGAAGAGGATGGCCACCAGATCCAATGGTTATGGCTATTGAAATCAAAGGTAATTCTACTAAGCGATGGACATGTTGTGGGTGTCTAAATTATGCAAATGTATAAGCATGCAAGTATGCACTTAACACTACAATTGGTTCATTATACCGTAAGTGTACTGGTTGTCAAGTAATATCTCATGGGTGAGCATGAAGCTCATAATTTCCCAAGAACAACGAGAGGCTCCTATTACTTCCTTTTCATTTAATCAATAGCCTAATCGTTTATGATATTTCTTTAGTTTTACTTGTACAACACTATTAAACAATGTAATTGGAGACGTCGTTAAGCACAGTTAGAAGGAGTTGGAAGTATTTACTAAAGTTATCTTGATTATTAATTATAGTAGGTGCTAAGTGTCAATCATGTTCTAGGATCGAGTCGGGGGAATTCAAAGGCCTACTAACCCCAATGAGCCATGGTAATGAGTGCGTTTCATATCACATTTTCATGCCCTTAATCTGTTCTTGCATTCATTCTCTAGCATACTTTTGTGTATATTTGGTGTTATTCCAGGTATAGTTGTTCATTGTGCAGGAAATTCTGGACTTGAAGTAATGTTGAGTGAAACCGGGGGTGAAACAAGCAATGCATGTAGATCAAGGGAAGTGAGCAAGCTGAACAAGGGCGGAGCATAATCCTGCTTTGTCTCACTGATTTTCCCTGCCTGGAGAACAAGTTAGCAAACATTCAAGCACGGGAGTACCCCAGGCAGAACACAGCCTTGACACGCCTGTGTTACTCCCACTAATAATCTTAGCTAAAGACATCTTCTTTTCATCAAGGGAAACATGGGTGCGTCACCCTTGACACAGGCGTGTGCAAGAAGAGCACGGGAGAAGCACGATCATGTGTCTCCCACTGATTCTCCCAAGCATTTCACTCATGAATTCTCAGAAAGGAACACGGTCTGAACATAACCGTGTGCAGACTGTGTCGGGCTCAAATTTGCCTTTTTAACTCCACATTCTAGGGTTTCTTTCTCATCTTTTGTTCGGAGATTCTATTTTCCACCGGGAGGACTTGGATGAGAGCGAAGATCAAGCTTCATCACACCACCAAAAGAGATCAAGGATGAGTCGGAGGCATAATAGAAGTGGGGTTAGTACACGGAGCTCGACTAGGAAGAGTATCTTGAGAAGTGAAGGGAGTCATGTCTTCCTCCTTTAGTTCTATTATTGTTTCTTCCTTGTTGTACCCGCCCATGAGGGGCTAACTATCCATAATGCCCTACTGTGTGAACTATGATGCTTTGTATATTTTAAACACTTACATTTATTGTTCTTTGAAGTTCTTTTGGTTCTTGTGTTAAACCTTGTGTTTGTATAACTTGATGAGTTCAATTTGCACAGTTTCTTAGGTAAAAGTCGGTGTGTGGCTTGTTTACAAAGAAACCACAGTTACTCTAGCAAAACGCGGTGTATTTGAGAACCATAGATGCAACATTATTCTTGAGCACACACTTGAACCATAGAATGTACATGGTAGGCACTAAGGGTAAGTTAGCTTACAATAGTTCATAGGGATCATGTCGGGCATTACTTTCTTGCTGGTGAGACACTCGATCCTGGTTTACCCATCATCTTCACCCGTTCTATCTTCTTATCTATTACTTATTTCACTTTGATCCAAATTTGTACTTCACTAGAGATCAGAGGATCAATTAGTACTTTCAGTTCAGTCCCAGTGGTTCGATAACCCTACCTCTCATGAGGTAATACTTTACTACTTGTGTGTGACCGGTGCACTTGTGGAGAACACATCAAGTTTTTGGCACCACTGCCAGGGACTGGCAACTGTTAGGAAAATTCGGATTCTGGTGTTCTAGTTTGTGAATATTTTGTATATTTGTGAATACTTGTTTTTTTTTCTCTTTATATTGTCCATCATTTTAGCTTCACTTTCATTTCTTTTTAATACTCTTTTGAGCTTAAATTGCCTTGTTCTGTGTGCACAGGCACATTTATAAGACCCGTGAATCACGTCTATCCCATTGTTGGACCTTGATCTTAAAGTGGAAAGAAGTTTCAGAAGAAGAGCTAGACAGATAAATTTAAGTGAGACAGGGTCAGTTGAGATTAGTGTAGAAGTGGGTCAGGAAGAAGAAGATATGGCCGGAAACCAACAACAGTGCATTTCAAATTTTGCTTGGCCAAATTTTGTGGAAGCAAGATCATGCATTGTTCAACCGCCTGTTGTAGCCAACAATTTTGAATTAAAGCTGAACTTCAACCAGTGGGTGCAGCAGATATGTCAGTTTGATGTTTTTCAAGATGAAGACCCTTATGAGCATCTCTTAAATTTTTCGGAAATCTGTGATATCTATAAGGAGAGAAATGTATCCGAGGATGTTCTGCGTCTAAGACCTTTTCCATTCACGTTACGAGGGAGGGCCAAAAAGTGTCTAAACTCCTTACCTTCGGTATCTCTTACGACTTGGAGGCAGGTTATCGAATATCTCGAGATACTTAACTTGGGCAAAAATCACTAAGTTGAGGAGTGATATCTCCTTTTTCGGGCAATTGGAGTCAGAATCCTTGTATGATACATGGGAGAGGTACAAGGAATTATTGAGAAAATGTCTGCCGCACGGAATTGCTGAATAGATGCAAATCCAGATCTTCTATAACAGACTAGTCAATGCCACCAAGCAAATGCTAGGCACAGCCTCTGGAAGTTCCTTGTGCAACAAACAACCAAATGCAGCATATGCTTTTATTGAAGAAATGGCAAACAATGGCTATCAATGGAGTGCTGAAAGGAGCAGGCCGGTGAAATCAGCCAGCATCTATCAAGTAGATGCTATCATAACTCTCGCAGCACAGGTTGAGACAATCGCTAAGAGGCTCAATGTTCTGCAAACCTCCTACTCCAGTTCTGGACCTTCTTGTAGCAAGTGAGCAAGTAGATTTTGTGGGGCAGAATCGTTATTTCCAGAACAACCCCTTATAGCAACACATATAATCTGGGATGGAGGAATCATCCCAACTTTTCATGGAGTTAGGTGGGGCAGGGGCAGGCGACACAACAGCTGCAACATAATCCTCCACTGTAGAATGCTAATTAACCATCATCCATATCATCCCTGAAATCATCTACTAACCTCACTTGCATGATGGGCAAATTCATTAAGAGTAATGAAACCCATTTTGTGGGTCACGAGGAGATGATAAGGAATACCAATGCCATGGTGAGGAATCTGGAGCACCAAATGGCCCAAATATCTAAACTATTAGAAGAAAGACTTCTAAGGTCACTTCCTAGTAACACAGTGGTGAACCTGAAGGAATCTCTTAACGGTGTTTCCCTGAGGAGTGGAAAGCAACTCTCAAGCCCCATAAAGAAGGACCCTGAAGTAGAGAATACCGACCTCACTGTCATTGTTGATTTGGAGACCCAAACTGATGTTAAAAAAAACCAAGGAACAGGGTAATGAGAAGAGCTCAGTACAGAATATCAACCAAAACTCCCTTACCCAGTGAAAGTTAAGAAAGATTAGCAAGATTAGTAGTTTAGGAAGTTTCTCGACATGTTCAAGACTTTGCACATTGACGTCCCTTTTGTTGAAGCTTTGGCACAGATGCCAAGGTACGCCAAGTTTTCGAAAGAACTGCTCATGAATAATAGAAAATTGGAGGAAGTGTCTTCAGTGACACTTTGTGAAGAGTGTTCAGCATTAATCAGTAACAAACTCCCTATAAAGGAGAAAGACCCCGGTGGATTCATTATTCCGTCCACTTTAGGGGGGTTGTTTGATGAAATGGCTTTTGCGAATCTTGGGGCAAGCATTAATCTTATGCCCTATAATAATTTTTAGAAATTGGAGCCTGGAGAGCCAAAAACCACCACTATGACGTTGCAACTTGCAGACAAGTCAATTAGGCAACCGAAGGGAATAATTGAAGACATATGGTCAAGGTGGACAAATTTATTTTTTCCTGTAGACTTTGTTATCTTGGATATTGATGATAAGGTGAATGTAACATTGATCCTGAGAATGCTAATCCTTGCGACCTTGAAGGCTTTGATTGACGTCATGGATGGCCAAATGGCACTCCGAGTGGGCGAAGAGGAAGCTATTTTCAAGCTCAGGGACTCCATGAGACACACAATGGACTTTGATAATACTTGTTATTTTGTGGATGTTGTTGATGATATCATGTATAAATTTTTGTAGGAGTCGTACTTGAAGGATGAATTTTTTGAATTCTTGGAGAACAACCCTCCTGATGATGAGGTGGAGAAGAAGGAATCAAAATGTCTAGACTTGGTAGCCATTGAGGTTACTGCACCTCCAGAAGCGCCAATGAAGAAACTCTCACAAGTAGCAAAGAGGTGGCGAAAGATGCTCACCAAGAGAAGAGGACAAGTCGTTTCACTATTAAGTCCCGATTCACCCAAACTTGCTCAATCTTGGACCTTTGGTGAAAACAACCTAATTAATTCTTTGTTGCCATATTCATGCTACTGTCTTTCAGGTGGCCATGAGAGGTCTTGATTCCATGAACCTCCTTCAACGCAAAATAAGTACACCAAGCTAGTGATGTTAAACAAACGCTTCTTGGGAGGCAACCCAAGTTGTAACATGTTTTGTAGCTATCATTTTGTTTTTCCTTCTGTTTTCATTTTCCTGTATTTTGTCAGATTACTGTGGTTGATTTTATTTGTGCTATATTGGCCCCATTTTATTCATTCGACATTATTGTATTAGGTCGTGACTCATTTGTATTTAGCGTGTATGCCATTATGTAGGAATTAGCTCTATCTTGGAATCTTTCAGGCTGGGCACGGGCAAGGTACTCCCGTGCTTATGCCACTTTTGTTTACTGTGTTTTGGTATTCAAAGCATTTCGGGATAAACATGGGCAGAGCACGGGCTTTCTAGGATGGGAGCACAATCAGAGAGCACTTTACACGACCGTGTCTCAACTCCTGCCAGCTTAAAAGTTTTTCTTGTGATTTTCAGGGGGAGTGACATGCCCGAAGCACAACCGTGTTTGGGGCGTGTGTAGGTGCGACCTTTCAGCTTCTCCCATTTCATCTTAAAACCTAGCTACCATCGGTCATGTCCTTTCATTGAGGCACTTCTCTAAACCTCCCTCCCATTCGTTCCTTTTTGTCGGCTATAAAATCTCAATAGAAAGTACCGGGGTTGTTAGTCTTCGAGAATTTGATTTTTTTGTTGAGCATGGTGGATGGTTTCCACCTATATTTTGGGGTATGAGGTCGGCGTTTCCATCTCTCGCTAGGGGTCCAACCCCCGCATTTGCACTCTTTTCATTGCCCCGTATATCATTCGCCCTGCCCATCACATGGGAGTTCTCCATGGCACCGATCAGATGCGGGTGGTCGGTGGTGTAGCTCCTATCACTATAGAGACACTTAGGTCCATGGGGATGCTACACAGGATCTAGACTGCCAAGGGAGCGACATTTCGCGTCAGACGCTCCTCTGATATACTAGCTACCGACCCGGCTGCCCCATCATCTCGACCACTGCCCACCTCTTCTCGCCAGCATTCACTTTAGCCGCATCATGCTCTTTTTCACCGACTTGATCAGGTTACCTGTTTGTCAGCAGCTTTCAGGTGGCTACAGAGGAGCGTAACTCGCATCACCGAGCAATTGGGTGTCCGATTATCTCCTAAGCCGTCTTCCATGGGGTACCCAACCCGTCACGTGGGGGTTGATACCTCCGATCTTGATGCTACTCCCTCTGAGGTTGCTGCCACCCATATTGATGACGATTCTTGTACCGAGAGCAACTCTTTCTAATCGCAGCAATTACAGCTTCCAGTTTCCTTTTCTTAGTACTTTGTTTTATTTTATTGTTGCACTCTACATTCCAGTTAGCAAGGGGAGCCCCCTGCTACACTGGCATTTTGGCTTGTTTACTTTCAGTATTTTATTTCCGCACCTATTTTTATTATGTGCGAGCTTTACTTGTGTGCCTCCATTCATTTCAAGGGTTGTGTGGGTGTAAGGAGTTGGATCTGCAACACGTTGAGAGTGGAACACCACTCTCCATGTTTAAGGAGTTGGGGTTGAACAACATACATGTGAGAGCAACACCATCACTCTCCATGTTTAGGTGACACACCCCTTGCATGTGTGTACCGCAAGTGCACGGGTTGTCGAAGTAATAATAGTACCCCGGTGAGAGGGTAGTCGAATCCACAGGGAGTAGGGATAATAGACTCAAGAGATCGCTATTTAGCTAGTGCGAAGTACAGAAAGTAAGAGCAAGAATCAATGTGTGTGTGTGAAAGAGTAATCAAAAGTAATAGGAAAATAAGAGAAATATGGAAGATAAGAGAGTGCAAGCTAGTAGTGAAAGAGAGAAACAATCAAGAGTGAAATAGGGTACCCGGACAAGCTACCCCTAAGATTAATGTTCTAGTGCAAGACAATGTATTATACTTTCCTATTGATGCTTAATGAGTCGTGGACATCCTAAAGCACACCATCCCAAACCTAAGGTCAACCGTGACTAACCCCAACATTATGTCCCGGCATTAGGTTTCACTACAACCCTAAACTCTTGTTGTCCTGTAAACTAAGTCCTAAGGGAGTCCATCTTTCTAAGCCTCACACTACGTGCTATTGCTTTATGTTCTAGGGATTCCAAGTGATTAGCCATGTTCCTAAGTGTAGTTCTAACCCTTGTGCTTGCATGCGTACATTGGGGACAATGTACATCTTAAGTGTGCGTGTGTGTGTGTGTGTGTGGGAGAGGGGAGGGGGGAGTTCATATTGCACACACCTTTACTTGTATTCTTAGAGTTTAGGAGAATTTTTAACATTGTATCCTATCATGCTCTAGTTTTTACTTGAATTTTAGGGAATTTTGGCTCGATTATCTCCTATTGCACAACTCACTCTTGGAATCTTTTGGAAACTCAAGCTTGATGTTTTTAAGGACAAGTTTATCTTTGTTTTAGTGAGTTCTTAGTTTTGATTTGAGAAATACATGAAAAAAAAATGAAAAAGACGAAAACAAATATGGAAAAAGAGAAAAAAAATGAGTTAGCGAATATTTGCTTGGTTTTATTTGTGCATTTGGGGTGGAAAGAGCTACCACCTATGAAGTATGTAGCTACTCTCATAAGTCGGATACCAGTTATGCCCTAATGAGAGAAAGAGCTATCTCATGGGATGCGTGAAAGCTACTACCCCGGTAGAAAGAGCTATCTCCTCGAAAGCGTGAAAGCCACCTTTGGCGGCCGCCTAGGAAAGGGCTACCTTAGAGGTTATGTGAAGCTACTACTTCCTTTCGTTTTGTATATAAATAAGTCCTTTTTAACAAGAGTTTGAGGAGTACTTTTGGGTTGTCTTGAGTGAGTCCACACACACTTACACATTTTAGAGTTCTCTTTCTTTTTTATTCAAGTTTTTAGCTAGAGCATTGATATCTTTATGCAATGTTTTGATTTCCCCTTACTTGTAGAATGCATCTTTTGTACACTTTTGGTGAACCTGAGACCGAGCACTTTCAATTGTTCTTCCCAAGTACTTTCACAGTTTATTTTTGCTTGAGGATGAGCAAAAGCTTAAGTGTGGGGGAGTTTGATAAGTACTTGTGTTATAGATATTTGCTTTTTGCTATTTTAGCTATTCACTACACATTCTATTCCGTACTTTCTTTTTCTTTCATCATTCTTATTTGTTTTCTTTTCTTTGGTTTCAGCTCCAGGTTATGACCCATGGCAATCCTTAGATTCTTGTTGAAGGAGACCCAGATATTGGAAGAAGAACACATTGGAAAGGGAAAGAACTTGTACAAGAATAGTCCAATCAAGCTTAAATAGATACAGAAAGGTTAGAAACAATGGCAGAATAGCATGAACAGCAAAGGACTTTATCTGATTTTGGTAGACCCACAGTGTTGGGGACACAATCAAGCATTGTGAGGCCCCCAATTATAACTCAGAATTTTGAGCTAAAGCTGGCATTCATCCAAATGCTACAGCAGTCCGCGCAGTTTAATGGTTTGGTCGATGAAGATCCCAACAACCATATAGAGAACTTCTTTGAAGTGTGTAACATGCTGAAGATTTATGGAGTGTGTGACATGCTGAAGATTAATGGTGTAACGGATGATGCCATCAGATTAAGGGTCTTCCCATTTTCCTTGAAGGGAAGAGCAAAGCAATGGTTGCACTCATTACCTAGGGCATCTATTACCCATGGGAGGAGATGGTTGAAGCATTCTTGGACGATATTTTCCTCCCGAAAAATCAATGAAGCTTAGGAATGAGATTTCTTCCTTTGTACAAACTGAATTGGAGTCTCTATTTAAGAAATGGGATAGGTTCAAGGAGCTCCTATGGAAGTGCCCACAACATGGGTTCCCCGAATGGATGATTATTCATACTTTCTATAACGGGTTGAATCCAAGCACCAAACAATTGTTAGATGCGGCGGCAGGAGGTACCTTAGATGCGGCGTCACGAGTTTCATCATTCAATGCAACATTGGTGATTTGGGTGAGGAGATGGCATTGGCGGATTCGGGAGCAAGTATAAACATTGTGCCTGATAAGTGCTTGTGTTATAGTACCATGAAGCGTTATTATCTTAGAATGAGCATCTCTTTTATCATATTTTATCACTAAATTGTGTGCATTTGTGTGCTTTTGTGCATTGTAGATTTGTGGAGCTAATTTGAAGAAAAAGAACAAAGTTAGATCGTGTTTGCCGTTGTTGGGGAGTTTTCAGACCAAGCAAGGAACAAGGCACGAGCCTAGACTTGTGAGTGTGTGCCAATATCCTTTGGAGGGGCACAAGGGCAGTCGCATTCACAATAAGGTACTATAGCAGCATTGTAGCAAGGTCTGTAGCAAAATACTGTAACAAGTTACTGTTCACTCTATGCCGAAAATCATCATTCCAGCAACTTCACACGGGCATGTGGAAATTCCACACGGCAGTGTGAAATCCCGATTTTAGCCGATTTAAAGCCGTGACTCAACGTTATAAAAGCCCGTTTTGGAGACTTTTTACACATCTTTTTGCCAATCTTTTCTCCCAACTTCTGGAGGGTTGCGGCTAGTGTTTGGAGAGGACTTTTGTGGAGGATCGAAGCGCGTCATCGGCATCGTCATCGATGTACGGCAGCCACACAAGACCACGGCCACATCATACGCAAGGGGGTTTTCATCTATGCTTTCAATTTGTTTTCATCTTTATATTTTGATGGATTTGTATAGCTCCATGAGGAGCTAAACCCCTTGTGGGTATTCAGACTTGTAAACCCTAGGATTATTATATTTCTATGACATTGTTATTATGTGTTTCCATTATTGATGAATAAATTCGAGTTTCAATCTTAATTGCTTCTTGTAATTGGTTTCCCTTAGCAATAATACTAGGGTTGAGAACAATCTAGGTTATCCTTTGGAGGTGTGACAACTCCTATAGGGTTAGACTACTTAAGATTGAAGAGGGTTGAGAGGGTGAGTCGTGAGTTAGCGAAACGTCCCCTTTCCCCTTCGGTGTGATTCTCCCTACCTCCGTGTTCCATGATTTCTTAGCGGTCGAGATAGAGTAAAGTGCTAGGAGAGGAACTCCCCTAGGGCTTAGTTGCGCGAGCAATAGAGTGAAGGGTTAAAGTGAATCCTAGTGCTGGGGCTTAATTTAGACTAGGGTTCTTCCACTTGGACCAAAGGGTTAGAACTATACATAGGAACAGGGTTTATCACTAGGAATTCCTAGAACTTAAAGCAATCCCACGTAGTGTGAGGCTTAGGAAGACGGACTCCCCTAGGGCTTAGTTGACAGGTCAAGGAGAGTCAAGGGTCGTAGTGAAAACCTAATGCCGGGGCATAGTGATGGGGTTAGTCACGGTTGACCTTAGGTTTGGGACCGTGTGTTTAAGGATATCCTCGACTCAATTAACATCAATAGGAAAGTATAATAGCATTGTCTTGCACTAGAAGCATAAGTCCTAGGGGTCGCTTGTTCGGTTACCCAACTTTACTCATTGCTTGTCCTTCTGTATTTAGTCCTACTTGCACTCTCTTACCTTCCATCTTTCTATTTTATTTCTTGTTTCTTTATATTTGCTTTCACACTCAGTCATTGATTCTCTTCACACTCATTGTACACCGCTTAGCTAAATAGTGAAATCTCGTGTCTTAAATCCCTATTCCCTGTGAATACGACTACCCACTCACCAGGGTAAAATATTTATTAACTACATTTAATGTGCAGTTTAGTTCGTACGTCAGTAGCACTTTTTATTTTAATGTATTGTTATGTCCTCTTATGTAAAAGTCATATATTAGTTAGACAAGCAACATAAATGTCTTCATATAAAAACACAAACATATAATTTTTTCATTTAATAATACTTTAAGACAGTGTTTCGCAATAAAAACAGTTGTGGGAAAGAGGATCTCCAAATGCTCGACCATAATAAGAAGAAGACAAAGTGGTGTACTGGAGGTGAAGAGAGGGTTTACGAGGTTCCCAACTCATTAGGGTGCCAACCGTCCATGTGTCACTTCCCATTGGATGGTGACGAGGGTATTTTGGTCATTTCACCATATGTGAGTATATTATAAAGAGTGGGGGTAGTTTGGTAATTTTCATAGACACTAATTGTGTTTGCCGAGCTATTAGTGGAATCTAGACTGAAAAGTAATAAAACAAAAAAGAGGGACTTATTAAGGTAACCAAACTATAAGGGACTATATGTTACTTCCATATTTTTTTATTTGTATTCTTATTTATTGGTTATCTTCCCCTATTTATACTTTTATTTGAAAATTAATTAAGACATTTAGAATTATGATTTTTCTTACCAACATGGGTAGAGGCTTTATTCCCTGGTAGGTCTCCTAGTACCTCGTCCCATCAAAATGATAAGTGAGAGACCTATTATAACATTGTTTATATTATCTACAATAGGATTATGGAATATAAAAATGATTACTTTAATATATGATAAAAAAAAATGTGAATGAGAAGATTTCTCATAATAGTGAGTATCTCAATAAATAAATAAATAAATAATTTAGATAAAAAAAATATAGATCAAATACTTCTTTTTTTTTAAATAATATTTGAATGTTATTTTGAGTAAAATTTTAAAATATTCTATTCATGTTCATCGTAAAGGTCAGTTTGTGAAATCTAGTTTGTAAAAATTCAATTACTTATATTTTATATTTTATTCTTTTTCTCTATTATTTCAAGTCAATAAGATGGATGGTCGAAAAGTCCGTCTTGTTGCAATATTTTATCCTATCCCATAGCGCTACATCATTCTCATTATTATCATAATACATTTTAATGACGAGCTCGAAATAAACTAGGTAGTCATAGAAAGCCATTGATACATTACATCTAAAAACAATCATAATAAATAAAAGAAAAGAAAACAGTGTAAGCCAAAAAAAAAAAAAAAATGGTGATAACACAGGCTACACAGCACATGCACTACAACTTATTAAATAAATTATAATCCATGCATTTCATCCTTATTTCCCATCAAACCCCTATATACAAACCCATTATAACATGGCTAACCCTTCATAGTCCAACCCTTCATAGTCCAAAGCTTCACATTCAAAAGCTTAAAATAAGCACGAAGAGCTTAAGCATGAGCTTGAAAGAAGGCTAGTCAAAGAGTGATGATCTTATCTATACTTTGGTACTCTTGGAGAGTATAAGGCTTTGAGCTTGCTCAAGAGAAAAGGTGATGCTAAGAGACTTGCAAGTGTCCTTTAGTGGGTGCACATATCAATTGAATAGAGAAATTGGAGAATATTTTACTCAAATATCTTATTATCAATTTGAACTGATGGTTACAAATACTTATATAGCACTACAAACTCAATATATATATATTAAAAACTAAAGAATTTGTGACATATAAATAAGTAATAAAAATAAATAAATTAAACTAAAATATATACCAAAATTACCTAAAGGAAATAAATGAGAAATAACATAGTAAGAAGAAGAGTTATAATATTTAAGACACATCTATATCAAACACATATCAAAACTCCTATATATAGGATTTACGGATGTACATTGTTAACGTAACCAAAGCAATATTAACACAGGAGAGACACATCCACATTTAATTCTTAATGCATCGATTCATAACACTCCCGCTTGGATGAGTCTAACTAAAGGATATGCCTCTTTAAAACCTTACTAGAAAAAATCCAATAGGATTAAAACATAGTGAAGGAAAAGAGTACATGATTCTTGGTATGTGAAGTAATTGTTACATCATTAAAAACCTTGCTTCAGAAAAACCCTATAGGATAAAAACCGCAGTGAAGAAAAAAAGAGTGCAACCTTCTCCTCATAAAACTAACTATCAACTTGTTTCAGCTATGATGTCTTTGAGTTTTCTCATCCCAATTTTGTACACAATATTCTAATTAATACATTTTGGAAGTGATTTTGTGAATAAATCAGCTTGATTCGCATTAGATTGAATATTCTGCACTTCTATGGCATCTTCTTTTTGGAGATCATTTGTGTAGAGAACTTTCCGTGATATATGATTTGTTCTATTTCCTTTGATGTAGCCTCTTTGTATTTGAGAAATACAAGCACTATTACTTTCATAAATTACTATAGCATTTGTTGTAATTGATGGGAGTTTGCATAATGACTATATATGTCTAATCATAGATCGTAGCCACTAGAATTCTCCACTTGCTTCATGGAGAGCTAAGATTTCACCATGATTTGATGAAGTAGCTGTAAGAGTTTGCTTTCTAGAATGCCATGAGATAGTTGTACCATTATAAGAGAATATATATCTATTTTGAGATCATCCTTTATGAAGATCGGACAAATATCCAGCATTAGCAAAACCTGTGAGATTGGATGATGATTTTCAGGGATAAAACAAGCCTATATCTTTAGTTCCTTTTAAATAACGTAGCACATCCTTAACTTCTTTCCAATGTCTTTGTGTCGGTGTAGAGCTGTATCTTGCCAAGAGATTTATTACAAAACTTATGCCTAGTATGGTGTTATTTGCAAGATATATTAACGCACTTATTGCACTTAGACACAAAGTTTCTTGGCCAAGAACAGTCTCTTCTTTACTAGGTGGACAAAATGGATTTTTCTAAACATTAGATGTTTAGACAACCATTGGGGTAGTTAATGGATAAGCATTATCCATATTAAATCTCTTAAGTGCATTTTCTGTATAAGTTGACTAGTGAATAAATATTCTAGTAGGCAAGTGGTCAAGTTTTATACCAAGACAAAATCTTGTCTTTCTCAAACCCATAATTTCAAATTTCTTCTTTAGATATGATGCTACAATTGTAATTTCATAAGGCGCACCAACAAGACTTAAATCATCCATATATACTGCTATCACAACAAATTTGTTATTAGAACTTTCAATAAATACACATGGATATATATTATCATTTTCTTACCTTCTTTTATTAAATGTTACTAAGATGGTTATACCACATCCATCAAGATTGTTTTAACTCGTAAAAAGATATCTATAATTTAATAGAGTACAAATGTTGCTGCTTTGAAGTGTTTGGCATTTTATATCCCTCAGGGATTTCATATATATGTCTTTTTCAAATAATCTATATAAATATGCTGTGACAACATCCATTAACTGCATATCTAATTAATTACTTATTGCCATGGCAATCATAAATCAAAAAGTGATCTCATCCATTATTGGAAAATATGTCTCCTCAAAGTCAACAACAGGCATTTGGGAAAATCCTTGAGCAACCATCTTCCTTTGTATCCTATAATTTTATTATTTTCATTTAATTTTCTCACAAATGCTCATTTATAACCAACTGGTTTTATTCCTTTAGGTGTTAGTACCATTGGCCCAAATACCTCCCATTTTGAAAAGGAATTTAGCTCAGCTTGGATAACTTTCTTTCCATTTTTGCCAATCCATCCTTTGTCGACATTTATCTATATATTGTGGCTCTTGATCATTATCTTCATTTATTTCTATGTCTGAAGCTACATTATAGATAAATATATCAATTATATCGCTCTCACACCGATTTATTATTTTACCATCATATACATAACAAATTGTGTTTTCAATATTTTTAGACAGATCATTACCCATTAATTGTTTTTTATTGACATGTTCTAAGGGTTTCATGTTTTCCTCTCCCTTTTCACATGAGAGATCTCCCTCTTCAAGACCTTTATTGTCCTGCTTCCTTTTTATAGGAGCTGAATCTTTGGCAACTATGGGCCTTCCACATTTTTGGGGTGGTTTGCTTGTTTTTTTTATGGGTTAATAGGTCTCTTAATTCTTACAGAAGCATTGATAGTTGGTATATATGACTTGGTTGCCCTTTTTGTATTTGTAAACTGATCAGGTATTTCATTTGAAATATTTTGCAATTTAATGATCCTCTGAACTTCATGTTCACATTCTTTCGTACGAGGATCATATGTATATAACTAGGATGTTTTCAATCAATTTCTTTCCGCTCATTTTGAATAACCATATCTCCCCCTAATGAAGGAAAGGTAGATTTATCAAAATGGCAATATGCAAATCTTGCAATAAATATATCTCCCGTTAATGTCTTCAAATATCGTATAATTGAGAGAGAGTCATAACAAACATATATACCAAGTCTGCATTATGTACCATTTTTGTACGATTTGGTGGTGCTATTGGCACAGATACTGCACAACCAAATATTCTTATATGTGAAATATCAGACTCTTTACCAACAACAAGTTCTTGTGGTGAATATAAAATACATGCAATGAATCAGATTCGTGTTAAAGCTGTAGTATACAAAATAACATAACATCACACACTTGTAGGCAATTTTATTATTAATAGCATTGGGCATGCAATTATTTGGATTCTTTTAATTAATGACTCCACCAACCCATTTTGGGTATGTATATGAGCTACTGGATGCTCAACTTGTATTCCAACTACCATACAATAATCATAAAATGATTTTGATATAAACTCACTAGTATTATCAAGACGAGTTATCTTTATATGATAATTTGGCTATATGCTTTAAACTTGATAATTTGTGCTAATAATATTGCAAAAGCCACATTTCTTGTAGACAGATGTGAAACATGGATCATCTAGTCGATGCATCAATTTAAACCATAAAATACCTAAATGGTCCACATGATGGATGTATTGGTCCACATATATCTCCATGTGTTCTTTCTAAAAATTTAGGAGATTTACTAGCCACCTTACTTTTAGAAGGTCTGGTTACCAGCTTTGCATTGAGCATGTTGAGCATAAATATTCATTATTTGTTAGGATTTTATAATCCTTTAGTGGGTGTCCATGGGCACTAGTAACAGTCGACGCTTCATAATAGCACTCAGATGCCCAAATCATTCATGCCATAATTTAAATATTTTTGGATCATTGACCTTCCTAGTTAAGACCATATGTGATTCCATCACTTTAATACGTGTATAATATAATCCTGAAGATATATAGGAAAAGCTTCCAAGTACACGTTTTTAGTATGAAACAACTTAAGTAATATAAATTTTTTTTTTCCTCCTTATCAACCATCTTTAAGGGGGCGTTTGGATGAGGGGATTGTGCACTATTAGCATGGGATTGATTGCTAATAGGGATATATACCCATGTTTGGATATTTTACTATTAGCTTAGTAATGAGTATTGTAGGTAATTGCATGATGTATAGTGAAATAATTTGATTATTCCCAAAATTGGGGGGCATAGAGGGGAATAAACACTATTGATAGAGAAATGACATTTTTGCCCCTAGTTGAGATTTAATTAAATAATAATTCTTAATTTAAATAATTAATTATAATAATGAAAGAAAATAATAATTAACATAAATTGAGTCATTTAAATATTATAATAATTAAAATGAGTAATAGTTATTTATATGCATATTACCTTATAATAATTAAAGTGAAATGACAGTTTTGCCCGTACATAGATTTAATTCAGTAAAATAGTTAGTAAAAAATATTTAATTATGATAAATAGAGTGAAATGATATTTTTAGTTTAAATAATTAAATAATATTAAAAAATATGAATTATTTAATATGCATATTTAATTATAATAATTAAAGATAAAATTAATTTAATTAAGATATATATTTATAATCATTATTCAAATTATTTTAGGATCTCATAAATTTAATTGTAATTAAATTTCACCCATTATTTTATATAATAACATTTATTTATTGTAAAGGACAAACAAGTAATTTTACCACAATTCTCTTTTATATTTTTTCCTACTCGACACTCCCATTGCCTCTAACTAAACAATATTTTATTACTATTCTTATTACCCTCATTTCAATTCCCCCTAATCCTATTCCCCCTAATCGTATTCCATAAACTAAACGCACCATAAATGATATCCAATGAGATGTATATCTTTAAAACTTAAAAGGATTATTCTGGATTTTGAAGAATATAGAGCATTTTTAATCTGCAAAGGTGTCCCATTTGGCAACACCAGTGTTGCTCTCCCAGAACCTTCAATCAACTCTGATGACCAGCTATTGTCTATATAAAAGCCTTTTTCATTAATAAGGATGTAAGATATATTTGTTTTTGCAATACAATGTGCGTCATTCCACAGTCAACAACATATTAATTATCAACCATATTTTGTCTGTATAAAAAAACTTAACAAAGTAATATAATTCTAATGAAAAGTATAACATTAAATAAAAATAAAAACATACTGCATATATTATAAATCTAATCTATGAGAAAGTCTGATATATCTAAGTGTGTATTCTAAATTATATCATAAACAAAATTAGTTTCTTTGGAGTTGTCTACAAAATTTGTCTCAACATCTTTACCTTTTTTATCTTTAAGTAAATCTTGGTAAAGTTGGACAAAATGCTTGAGGATTCTACAAAGTTTAGACCAATGACCCTCTAGTCCACAATGGTGACATGTATCTCTTTTCTTATCTAATCCATCATTATGGTTTTGTTATTTTTGTTGATGCACATTTGTTTTACTATCGTGTGGTTCGAAATAATTTCGAACCCCCAGTACAACCACGTTTGTCATAACCACCATGATAACCTCTTCCACCTCAGTTCTAATAACCGTTATTACGACAATGCCATTTTCCTTGGTCATAATTAGTTTCAGGTAGTGCCATTGATCCGGATGGTCAGGTTTGAAGATTTAGCATCAACAATTCATTATTTTGCTCCATTACAAGGAGACAAGAAATCAGTTTAGAGAATATAGTAAAATTCTTTTCTCTATATTGATGTTGTAATATAACATCTCGAGCATAAAATGTTGTGAATGTTTTTTCAAGCATCATATTTTATGTCACCATTTCTCCACAAAGATGTAACACCAAAACTATTTTAAATAGCTCATAATTATATTCTTGCATGCTTTTAAAATCTTAAAACCTAATATTTGCCCAATCATTGCATGCTTTTATCAAATAAACCATTTTGAGATGTTCAAATCTTTCTTTAAAAGAAATCCACAATTCCTATCGACCCTCAATGGTCAAGCATTCATTTTTTATGCCATCATCAAGATGATGCCGTATGAATATCAATGGGCTCAGGTTTCTGGCATTTAGATGGAGCTTAACATTGAGGTTCCACGATATATAAGTACTCCCAGAGATATGAAGAACCTCAAATCTCTTCTTGCGATATTTGCCATGATATCAAAATTTAAAAAAAAACAATATAATAATAATAATTTAATAGACAATTAAAATAAAATATTGAAATAATAGAAATAACATATTATAAATTTAATGGGTAATAGTCTTGAAAGGGTACCCAACTATGGCGAAATTTCAAAATGGATACCACACTTCAATTTTTTTCCTTTTGGATATCACACTATGATTACTCTTCAACGGGAGGGTACTTGCGCATTTCCGATGAGAATTTATCTACATGGCAGTCGGAGCAAACACGTGGAGCATGGTTTAACAAGTCACATGATGACGTGGGAGTGCCAGTGAGGCTAACTTAAGCCACGTCATAATGTTTTAAATGCCACATCATCGGCTTTCTTCTCCCTCCCTCTCATCTCCCTCTGTTTCCTCCCTCTTCTCCTTCTTGTTTTCTTCACCATCACGTAAGCCAGAACACCATCTAGAACATCAGAACATTATGAGACTGCATCCAATTTTCTTCGCCATCACGCAAGCAAGAACTCTATCAGCTTCAACTGTACCTGTGTTGAGAACTCGCATCAGTGACAAAGATGGGGCTGCCAAAAAGAAAAAGAAAATATACATTACGCTTGGTGCTGGAGGTTCTGCTGCTGCAGATGGTACTAATTGACGTTATGAAGACTACATCCAATTTTTGTGATAGTCATTCGAAGTGTTAATATGGCAAAAAAAAAAATATATATATATATATATATAGCACTGTTTGAAAGCATTTGTTTTGGTCTCTTTTTTTCCTATGCGATCAAATAGCTAGTTAATGTGTTATGTGAACACCTTGTATAATCCACAAACTGTATTTAGGTGGTCTTGCAAATTTTGGAACATCTCTCATTTCTTATGAACAAAACATGTAATTTTTTATAACACTATATCCATTATCAACATGCTTGACTATTTTCAACTCAAATGATCTACAAATTATTTAAACTTGGTCAATAGGTGTTCAATTTTACAATGTTATATTAATATGTACTGTAGCTTCTTGATGAATTGTAAATTATTTAAACTTGAATAACATGTGCAGAATTTTACAATTGATTTTGTAAACATTGGTGTCATTCTTTACAAATTCATCGTTTGTGTCCATTGAATGCAATCTTTCAACCATAGAACATTAACATCCCACTGTACATACTGAAAACAGATCATTTACATACTAAAACCCTATTCTAAAAGAAAAACTTCACTGAGGGAAACAAGAAGGAGAATTGGGATGTAGAGTCGTCCTAGATCCCTCTGGTGAGATTCAAAAACTCTAATGTCCTGATGTTCTGGATGGTGTTCTGGCTTGCTTGATGGCGAAGAAAACAAGGAGAAGAGGGAGGAAACAGAGGGAGATGAGAGGGAGGGAGAAGAGAAAGCCGATGATGTGGCATTTAAAACATGCTGACGAGGACAATAATTATGACGTGGCTTAAGTTAGCCTCGCTAGCACTTCCACGTCATCATCTGATGTGTTAAACCATGCTCCACGTGTTTGCTCCGGCTGCCACGTAGATAAATTCTCATCGGAAATGCGCGAGTACCCTCTCATTGAAGAGTAATCATAGTGTGGTATCCAAAACGAAAAAAATTATAGTGTGGTACCCATTTTGTAATTTGGCCATACTTGGGTACCCACTCAAGACTATTATCCTAAATTTAATATTAGTCAATGTAAAGCATGTATGAATATATATGATAACGTGTTAAAAACTAAAGAATTTGTGGCATACAAATAAGAAATAAAAATAAATAAATAGATAAAACTAAAATATATGCCCAAATATCTAAATGAAATAAATGAGAAATAATATAGTGAGGAGAAGAGTTATAATATTCAAGGCACCTCTATATCAAACGCATACTTATATATACGATTAATTGATGTACATTGTTAATGTAATGAAAGGGATAACAGTGGAAGAGAAACGCATCCACATTTACATTCTGAACACATCCATTCATAACAATATATATAATAAAATTTTTATTTTTATTCTTATTCAGAGGGTGTTGCCCTTTGAAAAGATAACCATTCAAATCTTGATTTTTATTTATTTGGTTATCTTTGACAAATGTTGCATAAAAAATAATAAAAAATTAAACATATTAATTTTTAAATGTAAGGAAAGAAAAATCAATGAGAGGATACGTGTTTTTATTAAATCTATAAAAATCATACAAATCTACAATTTTTTTTTTAATATATTTTATGTTATTTTGGTCAGAGATTTGAAATATATTATTTAATTTTTTATATTAGTTTGACATGCTTTCGTAGATAATGCATGATTTTTTTTTTTGTTTGTTTGTAAAAAGTTAATCCACCAAAAATACGAATGGCAAGGTAATTGTATAACAATTATTATTATGGAAATTTTCTTTAAAAAAATAAATTAAGACTTAAAAATAACCACTTCACACTATGTTTGTATTAAAATATTATTTTACCTACTTGTTGAAAAAAATTTTCAAAAGAAAAAATTCCTTAATGTGTGAATATTTTCAACGCTAGGTTTTATACTTTTTCTCCAAAAATAACTTTTTTAATTCTATAAGTCCGTACTTTATAGATCTCAATGTGTCATATTTTTCTATATAAATAGGCCTATTCATATTCTAACCCTAATTCTTTTGCAAGCAAAAACAAAGGAATGAGCGCTATTTATTTATTTATTTTGTTTCTTGACTTTTCTTGTTCTTTATAAATTTTTTTAACTCTTACTTTATTGTAATTTTTTTGAATTTAGATATATCCAGCACTATCTTTATTACTGCTTATAGCTTTTTACTTGTCCATCTTAACTAAATCACATGGAGAAATTTAGTTAAAATTAGTTGGTAATGTAAAATTTATAAAAATTACATTAACTTTCAAGATTAAACTTATTTTAAATATGCTTCAAAAATGTGTAGTTGAATACTCTCTCCAGTCCTTTTTACTTGCCCATTTTAACTGAATCACACATATTAAAAAAATTGATTAAAATTAGTTGGAAATTTAAAATTTATAAAAATCACATTAACTTTCCAAGATTACTTTTATTTAAAATATACTTTAAAAAATGTATAGTTGAATATAATTTATTGGAAGTTGTAGAAGAATATTAAATACAAAGAGTAAAGTTGAAAAAATAATATTTAATGATTTATAAATTTCTAAATGGAAAAGTAAAAAAAAAAAAAACCAAGAAAGCCTCTAAAATCGAACAAGTAAAATAAGACGGGAACGAGTATAGTTTATTGGAAGTTATAGAAGTATATTAAATATGAAGGGTAAATTTGACAAAAAAAAATTATATATTTAATACTTTACAAATTTCTAAATCGACAAGTTAAAAGGATCAAAGAAAACCTTTAAAATAGGACAATAAGAAGGACCAGAAGGAGGTTTTTTACTTTTTTTTATTACTTGAATATTTATTGGAAACACAACTATTTACAATTTTTTTATGGTTGTCTAACAAATATTTGAATTCTATACAGGACTTGGAATGGAATTTTGTGCCTTCGATAGAGTGTAATCGAGAAGAGTTGTGATTGCTTCCCTGCAAGTGTACGGGATCGCGAAGTAATACCTCGTGTAAATGTATAAGGATCGTATTCTTCGGGATTAATAATCTATTATTACTCTTTCGCCGCTTACTTTCTAGCACAACATCTCAAGTGAGAGAATCTACTTAACTAGATACAAGAAAATAAATAAGTGATTGCCACACAAATTTAAGATTTAAGCAAAAGGTTACAAAAACAACAATGATGTGCAAAGGGCCAATGGATGTGGATCCCCTTAAAGGGCCATCATGATATAGGGATTTAGAACAAAAGATGCAAGGGTGATTTGGACAAAGGGATTTCTAGATTAGATCAACCCTAATCTCTCTGCGGTTGAACCCTATTCCCATACGAGTATTGATTGGAATCTCTTCCAAATCAGCACTCCTACGATTGCATTAAGAACAAGGAAATCTCAAAATAAGATTAAACTCCTTCTAGGCCTACTCTTAAGAATCGGAGGGCTACCGACATCCAATCTCTCGGCATGTCGGCATAAGCAACCCCTTTTAATCCATTTAAGATCTAATACACGTGAGTAGGTCACATCGACGTGTACAACTCATAAAAGAATTATGGATCTCTCCATATGTAATTCTAGCATGAAGGCACAATGGATTAAATCACAAATCAAACCTAAGCAATATAATTAAGTAGCAATCATCCAAAATAGATGATGAACCCCCAAGGTTCACCGACATCCGGTGGCCTTGGGGGTCTAGTGTGCCATCAAACAAATGCAAACAACAATATAGATCAAAATACAAGAAAACTTCATAAATGACACTCCCTAGATGAAAAGATGATGAGGACGAGGTAGATCAGACTGAAAGATGATGAGGATAAGCCATACGGGTCGTATGGAGTCCGCATGATAAGGACCCGTATAGAGGACAAAATGATGAGAAATTACTGTATACTGGGGTCAATACCGAGGGGCATACGAGTCAGATAAGGACCCGTATAGAGGGCGCATGAGTTAGGCAAAAGTTTCTATCTCGAAAACTCTCTAGGTACTCAGTTATAGAAAATACACTACAGTACTGCACAACATGGTTTTCTCCTTTTTTTCACCCTAATTGTGTCCTCGTGTTCTCCATAGCTTCTTTGTGTCCTACAAAGCAAATAACACATGATTAAGCACAAAACGGGCATCAATTTTTAACAAAATACATGCTAAGTGTACAAAATACATATAATAAAATATATATATTTAGACACTTATCAAGCTAATCTGAGCTACTCTAAATAAACTTATATAATGCTCAAACTAGATTCAGAATTTCGTGAGCCAAACTCGAGTAGTTCTACATGCCGATCTCGAGCTACAAAATACTCAATTCGAGAGGCTAGCGATCCAAATCGAGCATTATATATATAAAATAATTTTTTATTACATTAACTTTTTAATCTTTATCTTCTCTTAAATTACATATTTACTCTATTATATATAGATGCAAACCCCCCTCCTCTCCCCTAAATCTAACAGTTGCCACTCCCATCCTTTTGTGAGTAAACTTGCAACCACTGGGGTTGCAGCCCTTTCATCCGCAGCCATGGCACCATCCTTCGTCACCCCCTGCCAATTATCACCCCACCTAACGGTGCTTGTTGGCTTGCTTTCTCCATAGCATACGCACCACCACCTTATGTGGCCACAATTGTCATCCACTCTTCATCATTCCTTGCTTGCATAACCTTCACCTGCCACCACCATTGATCCAACTGATAGCACCGTCACCACCACCACAAGTAATACTTGTTTCTTTTTTTATCATTTATGCTAATATTTCAAAATATTGTGTTTTTATGATATTTTGCTAATTTGTTTTTTGTTAATTGTTTGTTTTTTATATTGCTAAATTGCTAAATTATTGTTTGATACTGAATGAGCCATATTAACAACCATTTACTATTTTCCTAAGTTTTATGTAATGGGACCAATAGTAGAGTAATGATAGAGAGCATTGAATTGTTTGGAAATAGGAGCGTGTTGTGTGGATATAATCAAATGATGAAGGATTTGATTTTCTCATACTTTTTTTTCTTTTAAAGCTGATCAAATATGAAGATACGAGTTAGACCCACTTCTTAAGGGCCTGAATTAAACTTTAGGATTAGTGCCAACTTTTGCCATGCTGACAGGGCCCCGAAAGTGCACGGGTTATCACAGTAATAATAGAACTCCGGTGAGAGGATAGCCGAATCCACAGGGAATAGGGATTTTAAGACACAAGAATTCACTATTTAGCTATGCGGTGTACGAAGAGTGATAATAGAGTCAATGAGTGAGTGCAAAAGTAATTTTAAAGAAACAAGAAATAAAAGAAAAATATGGAAGGTAAGAGAGTGCAAGTAAGAGCAAATAGAGAAGGACAGTCAATGAGTGAGGTCGGGTACCCGGACAAGCTACCCCTAGGACTTATGCTTCTAGTGCAAGATAATACTATTATACTCTACTATTGATGTTGAATGAGTCGAGGATATCCTTAAACACACGGTCCCAAACCTAAGGTCAACCATGACTAACCCCAACACTATGCCCCGGTGTTAGGTTTCACTATGACCCTTGACTCTTGTTGACCTGTCCACTAAGCCCTAGGGGAGTTCATCTTCCTAAGCCTCACACTATGTGGAATTGCTTTAAGTTCTAGGGATTCCTAGTGATAAACCCTGTTCTTATGTATAGTTCTAACACTTTGGTCCAAGTGAAAGAACCCTAGTCTAAATTAAGCCCCAGCACTAGGATTCACTTCAACCCTTCACTCTGTTGCTCGTGCAACTAAGCCCCAGGGGAGTTCATCTCCTAGCACTTCGCTCTATCTCGACTGCTAAGAACTCTTGGAACACGGAGGTAGGAAGAATCACACCGGAGGGCAAAGGGGACGTTTCGCTACCTCATGACTCACCCTCTCAGCCCTCTCCAATCTTATATAGTCTAACCCTATAGGAGTTGTCACACCTCCAAAGGATAACCTAGATTGTTCTCAACCCTAGTGTCACGGCTAAGGGAAAACAATACAACATGCAATTAAGATTGAAACTCAATTTTATTCATCAATAATGGAAAAGCATAATAACAATGTCATAGAAACATAATTATCCTAGGGTTTACAAATCCGAATACCCACAAGGGGTTTAACTCCTCATGGAGCTATACAAATCCATAAATCTAAGAGAATAAAAACAAATCAAAAGTATAGATGAAAACCCTCTTGTGTAGAGTGTGGTCGTGGTCTTGTGCGGTCGTCAGGCGTCGATATAGATGCCGATGACGCGCTCCAAACCTCCACAAAGTCCTCTTTGAAACTCTAGCCGCAACCCTCCAAAAACCAGGAAAAAGATTGGCAAAAAGATCAGGAAAATTTCTCAAAAAAAGGCCTTTTATAATGTTGAGTCGCGGCTTTAAATTGCTGAAATGGGGATTTCACACAACCGTGTGGAATTTCCACATGCCTGTGTGAAATTTCCACACGCCCGTGTGAAGCCTCTATTTTGCTGATTTTCGGTAGACAGCGAACAGTAACTTGCTACAGTATTTTTGCTGTAGTGCTGCTATAGTACTCTTGCCGAAACGCTACCGAATTCGTTGTTCTTCATCGAGGCCATTGAATTGGGAACACAATCAATGGTAGATCATGCCGATTACTTCAATTCTTCTCATTGGTGAAGTTCTTCAATGCTACACGAGTTAGACTTATTGTGAATGTGACTGCCTTTGTGCCCCTCCAATGGAGGTTGGCGCGCACACCCACAAATCTAGACTCGTGCCTTGTTCCTTGCTTGGTCTGAAAATTCCCCAACAATGGTGAACACGATCTAACTTTGCTCCTTTTCTTCAAACTAGCTCCGCAAACCTACAATGCACAAAAGCACACAAATGCACATAATTTAGTGATAAAATCTGATAAAAGTAATGCTCATTGTAAGATAATAACACTTCGCATTATTCTAACACAAACACTTATCACATGCCATGCAACCTAATTTATCTTTCTTCATTCTCATTGTATATACCTTCTATTTTGTGTACATACCTCTTTTATTTTTCAATCTTCTCTTTGATTAAATGTTATGTAAACCTTTCATATTAATTCAATACTCTAGGAATTGGGCAAGTGATCATTTGCTCTACTTTGCTTAATATTTGTGCCACTTTGCTAAATGAAAGAATATTAGTTACATTTTTTTGCTTAACTATTTTGCTAAATGAAGGGATATCTGTTACATTTTTATTATTCATTTGATGCCGATTGTTACTTTTTTTAAGATATTTTCTCTAATGGGCACTTCTCCAATTGCCATGGCTAGTCCTCAAGAAGATTCCTTTCCTGATACTACTATCAATGCCACTACCAGTATAACAACAACAACAACAAAAAATCCGGGGGAGCACAAAAAGGATAAATGTGCACTTCAAAGGAAGAAGAGGACGAGGACATCAATAGAGTGGTTGAATTTAAAGATGTTATTGATAATTTGGCAATGGGTCTAAAAGGGTAGAGTGCATTCATTGCATGACTAAACTTTCAATACTTATAAGTAGTAGTTTGATGAAAAAGAGACATGAATAATCAATCAACAATTACTTTCTAAGTAGCAGAGAAGGAATGTGATAGCGCAATCATGGTACCGACAATTATGGATGGGAAATTGGACATGATGAAAATTAGAAAAGTGGTTGCCCATTGAATTCCTATACACAATCATCCATTTTCCATTGAGGAGGATGAGGGATTTAATTTTATGGAACAAAGGGGAATACCTCAATGGGAAAAGTTTTCTCATCTCATGGCTAAAACAGATTCAATGTTAATGTATGAGAATGAGAAAAGGAAATTGTTTGGATTATTGAATAATGTTAATAAGATTAGTTTAACAATAGATATGTGGTTGTCATCACCTCAAAAGATGAAATACATGGTTCTGGCCTGCCACTTTCTTGATAATAATTGGAAGTTACAAAGATGTGTTTTGAATTTAGTGCATTTTCCTCCTTTATATGGTATTGACATTGCTGATAGTATTTATAAATGTTGCAAGGAATGGAGAATTGAGAATAAGGTTTACTCTATCCTGGTAGATAATGTACCAAGAATGACATTGTAATTAGAAATTTGAAAGATACCTTTCAAAGAAATAAGAATTTACTTTATGGGGAAAAGATATTTCATGTTTACTACATGGCTCATATTTTGAATATTATGGTTTACTATGGTCTTGAAAATATTGAGAGCATCATCAAAGACATATGTGAAAGGGTGATCTACGTTAAACATTCTAAGAAATGGCTAATTTTATTTTTAGAGATTGTGCAACAGTTGCAGATGCCCCATAAAAAGCTTGTTATTGATTGTAAAACAAACCTGAATTTGACTAATGATATGATAGCTACTACACTATAATTTAGAGAGGTGTTTCCAAGATACGAGGATTGTGATTCCACCCATAAATTTTTTCTAATAAATAAAGATTCAGAAAAGGTAGCAATGGTTTGTAAAATTCTTCAAGTTTTTTGTTGTATCACCAATATCATTTCAGGAAGTGAGTATCCTACCTCAAACTTGTTTTAAATGAAGTTTATTATGTGAAAGTATTGTTTGAAAATATCAAGAAAGTAGGGATAATGATAACTTCATTTTTCACATTGTTGAAAATGTGAAAAATTAAGTTTGAAAAGTATTGGGGTGAATGCAATCTGTTCATGGCAATTGGTGTTGTTTTAGATTCAAGGTGTAAAATAAGAATTATTGAATTTTGCTTACCAAAAATGTAACCTCCATTTGAAGCACAAACTTACATTCTTGGTGTGAAGAATTGTTTGTATGAGCTTTACAATGAATATGTTACTAAATTTTAATCCATTAGTTGTAAAAATAGTGCTAAAAATTTAATAATTAGTCAAAATAATTGTGCAACTACTGTTACTAGCCAATATTGTTCATTGGGATGGTCTAAATTTGTTGAGTTTTGAAAATCATTAAAACTTTTGCCCCACAAAAATCAAAATTAGATACTTATCTTGACAAGGGGTGTAATATTTATGATGGAGATTCAAGTAAATTTGATGCTTTAGATTGGTGGAAGGCCAATACCTTGAAATATTGTATTTTGTATAAGATGGATCGGTATTTCATACAATACCCATTACTACTGTAGCTTTTGCTGCCACTTTTAGTGCCGGTGGAAGAATCATTGACTCATATTGTGCTTTATTAACTCTTGAAATAGTGCAAGGTTTAATTTGTGTAGATGATTGGTTGTGTTGTATTTATGGCATCAAGAAAAAGAGCAAGGTATATTTACTAAATTGTTTCTTTTAACTTCATATGATTTTATTTCATACTTGGTATAATAATATTTTATCAATTTCCTTTTTCATCTTACACAAAGAAAATAAGGTCAAAGAAATTATTCTTCCCATCAATTGTTGATCTTTGTTTGATAATCTATCATGTGGAGCAGTTCGCTCATTCTGACATTCAACTATTATGATTGTAAATTTAATGGTCAAACATCTTGTCTTATTTAACTAATTATGATAGTGTTTTGTTGAATTATCTTATGGACAATTGTCAAAATGGTTTCTATTAGAGAAGAATGAATCTTTGATAAGATATTATTGGTTTGATGTTGATAAATTTTATTGAAATTAGGTATATTTGTTCATTATTCTTTATTTTGTATTTTTTCTTTTCATTTTGAATAGGTTCATCCCTCGCAGTATACTAGGAGAAATTTTACTTGCTGGAGATCCTACAAGCTCTCTAGTTGAATAGTTTGTTGGAATTCTTTCTCTTTTTGTGATTTTCTTTTGCTCGTTGTTGAAATTGTTGGAAATTTATGATTTATAACTTCATTGAGCTCTACTCGAGCTAATATTTAAGAGCTTTGATTTGAACCAAGTCAAGCTATTTGTATTTTATTGGTAATTCGAGCTTCAACAGCCAAGCTCGAGTATCTCAATTAACACATAAGCAAGCTCAAGTAACAAAAATTAAGACTCGAGTGAGCTCGAGCCAAGCTTTGAGCTTTAAGTCTTATTCACGGCCATGATTGAGCATGCCAATATTCTGCTCATCTCAGTTTGTTTACACCCTTAGTCTGCAACATGAAAATCTCATAGGTAATCATATGCATCATAAATTTCATCACCATCATAATTAGAGTGTTTGTCATTGTCGAAAAAGAAAGGAATAAAAAGGTAAACATGGCATTTTGATCCTTTATCCCTATCTCTAGTTCTTTGATATATCCAAAAATTTTCTTTCACTCCATGGTGAGAATATAAGTCTCATTATTTAGCTTTCTATGAAAGCTTGACTCTATATAAAAACTTTTGTGTATGAATGCACAATTGACTGGGGACTTGCAATGAATGATCATTGGAGGGGAAGCAAGATTTATAAACTCTTTCATAGGAGTTCATTAAGTGTAAGAATAGGTCATGGGAACTGCAACTCTTTGTTCCACATTAATGTGAGTTCTTCCCAATTAATAATCATCATTCATCTACTTAGTGACTTGATTACTAATTGACTTGGCGAATATGTTTGATTGTTAGAATGAATCACTGCAAAGTAGCATGATGATATCGTAAGAAATCAACATTGATGCATCTAGAGCTTATGCAATTTATGCTAGATGATACCATCTATCTTTCTTGGATTGGAAATTGGCAGAGGAAATGTGGCTAGCTCACTCCTAATGGTCTCATTTTAGATTGTGGAGAATGCTGCCTTATCTAAAAGAATCCCCTTATCATCTATATCTACCATTGATGGCTTCATGGTTGTCATATGATTAATTGTGCTATATATTATGAAGATCATTAGTCTAAATTATCAGTATGTATATATATAATCAATAAAATATTATATTTCTTACATTGCACGTTTCTAATGTATCTTATTTGCTTAACAAGATAAAGAGTGGCTTTTGATTGAAATATAAAGCTGGGTTCATTTGAGGCATAATTATTTTTTGTACATCCCTAAACTATAGTCTTGTTTTATTTTGGTTATTAAACTTCAATTTTCATCAAATTGGTCACTCGTCTTTAATTTTATTTCTCTAGGAGGTCATCCAAGGGTTTTAGGAAACAAGTGGCTAATGTGACCATCAAAAAGTCTTTGTTAGCTCATTTGTAACATCAACCATCCTAGTTGGATAGTCCAAGCCATTTAAAATGTCAACATCAACATCAAGATGGCACATCACACCCAATATTTCTGACAAAATGCACTCCGGTCATCTTCTTCCCCAGCCCTACGGAGGCAGCGTGAGTGGGAATAGTGTGATTGAGGATGATGAAGGCATGTATCTACTAGGGAGGAAGAGGAAGAAGGTCCAATCTAACTTGAAGTCAGTGAGATGCGAGTAACTAGCAGGGAGAAAGCATCGGCCTACCGTAAGTTTTTTTTAAAACCCTTAACCATCCTACTCTCTTCATGAACTTGTTTTATGTTTAAAATCCAAACTGATGTCAAGCTAAGTATTACAACTAGTTATTTTGTATTTAAATTTCATTTTGGATTTAATGAATGGTGTTTGCATTTATGTGTTTTTTGTATCTCCATTTCACTTGTAAAATTGTCATAGTCTTTCATCTCCACTGTAGAATTCTAACATTTTCTCTTTCATATATATATATATATATTCAAAGCTTTTCAATTTTCATCTTAGCAAAATTTAGATTCACTTAAATACCTCCATAAATTTTGATGAGTAAACACATTTGATGTGGATGCGAGTTATTGGTGTGAAGCTTGAGAGCGACACGAGCTACCAGTTGAAGAGGTTGCTGAGCCCTATTTTTACTTCATTAGGTATGACAAGCTATGAGGGATGATGAAATATATACATATACTTAAATGATTTGTGTCGTAAAGTATTAGATATCTATTTTTATATACAAGCTGAATTGCTTGAAGACAAATGTTATTGCTCAACAGCCTCTTCAACTCGTAGCTCATGCTTCTCAAGCTACATACCCATAACTCACATCCACATCAAGTGTATTTCGTCATCAAAATTTATTGAGTTATTTAAGTGAATCTAGATTTCGCTAAGATAAAAACTGGAAATCTTTAACATATATACATGAAATGTTTACAATGAAAGAGAGAATGTGACAACTCTACAATGGAGAAGAAAGAGCATGACAATTTTACAAATGAAACTAACATACATAAAACCTCTAAATGCAAACGCCATTCATTAAACCCTCTGTTAGTTCAAATGCACTTTAAGATTGGCATAATTTGACACCTAGTCAAGGTGACATGGCAAGTATGATGACGTGGCATGGAGAATGATGTGGAATGAAGGATGACATGGCAAACAAACTTGGCTAGGTGGAAAATATCATGGGAGATCTTGGAGAAGTTATTTTTGGCAAGAAGTTGCAACTCTCATGAAGATTAAAATGAAGATCTAGTTGAAACTATTTTAGTCAAGAGGATCAAGCAAGCAATATCTTGGAGTCAAGATCTCATCAAGACCATATTTAGAAGATGTGATTGAAGGCTAAATATGGGTGGAATTAAATGAAGAAACAACTTATCAATGGTATGATTTTGAAGACTATTGAAGGCAAGATTTGAAGAACCTTAATAGAGATGATATGAAGTCTATTAAGGGTATGTTTGAAGATGCGTCTATTGTTGGCAAGATATGAATGATTTACTGAAGATCTTTGATGAAGATTTGAAGACCAAACATGGGTGAAGTGAAGACTAAGTTTGGCAAGGTTCATGAAAGACGCACATAGGACGTACGCCCCTTGCGAGGGGGCTGTGTGGTGAGAAGCTGACTAGGGAGGGTAGTTGCTGGTAGGTTCGGATCAGGTGATCGGGCTGCATCGACTCGGATGGAGGATCTTGAGGTCATTTAGCAATGGAGCCAGAAATCAGCCAAGCCAACAGTCAGGGCTATGTTGCAACATATGTTACAACATAAGTTGCGACATCTAATTTCGGAATGTTCTAAAGTTAGAAGCCGTGGAGATTCTAAAAGGGGTATGCGCTATATTTGGGATGTTGAGGCGTCTATATATACTTCCTTGGTCTAGGATTGGGTACGACTCTTGAAAGAGGGAGTAGGGAGGTACCGGACAATCTAGAGAGGGTAGTTTGCTTTGTATGTGAGAGAGAGTGACAAGTGTGTTTGTACTTTTCTATTTTTATCTCTTTTAGTGGATTGTTGATCTCCGGGCTTGGCCCCCAGACGTAGGCAAGTGGACACCGAACTGGGTTACCAACATCTTGTGTCTTCTCTTGTGTGGTTTGTGTGTGCTATTCTTGAGTGCGTAAGTGAGTGAGTGTTCTTCTAAAGTTCACAAACCCTAACCGGCGGAACTAACACCCTAAATACTATTTAAAAACATAATCCATGGATGTAGTACTTAGCTTGACATTGGTTTGGATTTCAAACATAATACTAGTGCATAAAGAGAGTAGGATGGTTAGATTCCCCAAAAAAAAAAAAAAGGAAGAAATTACAGTAGGCAAGTAATTCTTTCCCCACTTGTCGAATCTCACAATTCACCGACATCAAGCTTGACTAAACCTTCTTCCTTTTCCTTACTGATAGATGCACACCTTCATCACCCCTGATCACACTAGTCCACTCACCTACCAGTATAGTTTGGAGAAGAAGATGACGGGAGTGCATTTTCTTAAAAGAACAGGGCATGATGTGGCTTCGTAATGCTAGCTTGGACACTTTAAATGGCATGGACTATCCAACAAGTATGGATGATGTGTCACAAGTGAGCTAATAGGGATTTGGTGATGGCCACGTTAGCCACTTGGATCTTCAAACCTTCGGGTGATCTCTAGGAGAAATAAAATTAAAAATAAGTGATCATTTTGATACAAATTAAAATTTGGTAACAAAAATGAAATAATACTATAGTTTAGTGATATATGAAAAATTTACGCCATTCATTTAATTAACAGACGTGTACAATAAGTGTATGTGATTCACGTACATCACAATTGCTTTTGTTGCTTTTTTGCTTAAGGTTCAATGGACATAATGTAATTTTGCATAATATTTCCCATTTGATATGACAAGTACCCCAAAAAATTGGGGAATTAAACCTACGCATTATTCTATTTGTTCAATTAAAACATCAAAGAAAATATTTTATAGATTTTTTTTGTCCTTTCTTTATTGATCACTTAATTTTTTTTTATAATTAAAAAAATAATCAGTTCATAATTAAATCTTTTAATGTTCAAAATATATTGATTAATAGTTAGTTACCAAAAATATTTAAACAATAAATTTTGATTTTCATAAAAATTCACCAAATTTATTTATCCATACACTATCAATTTTCATAAAAACAATATCAGGTATTAAATAGGAGCAATTATGTCTCTTGATTATACTATATCTTGGCCTGAGGTATCAAACTTTTACCATGTTGTAGGGTACTCATACTCTCAAACACCAATTTATGTTGTATTCCTACCATATTGTACGATACCACACCTCAAAATTTCACATAAGAAACAAACTACTAAAGTAGGAAGTCAATAGCATTTTTTAATTCTCCTCACCAAAATATTGGAAGTGTTGACTCGGGTATTGACTTCCTCTTATTATTACGAGTTGTTCTTATAATTTTAGGCCGTCAAGACATTGGGTCAATTGCGTCTGTGTAGATGTGCATGTGCCAGAGACATTTGTATATTTTGTTATTTTATTAATTATTATTTTAATTATTATATTATTGAAAAGAGTGAAATGCGAGTTCAATTCCCCAACGTTTCCCCCCCGGTGTACACCCTTGAGAGTTGGTGCTTGTCGCCCTACCTCAAAAAACAAAAAAGGTGAGAAGCATGTGATGTCAAAAAAAAATTGATAAAAGGCATAACAATATTTTAGCCGACTTAACGTTTAAGTCAAAAACGGGGTTAAATGCCCAGAAGGTCACTTACTTTGCTTTTGTTTCATTTTGGTTACTGATCTTTAATTTGCATCAAAACAGTTACTTATCTTTGATTTTGTATGAACTGAGTCACTCGCGGGTAACCAGATTCAAATCACAAGTGGTCTTATCATGTCCATGCACCATCCTTTCTGGAAAAAAACATATAAACATGGAAGGATGGTGCATGGACATGATAAGACCACTTGTGATTTGAATTTGGTTACCCGCGGGTGACTCTGTTGATACAAAATCAAAGATGAGTAACTGTTTTGATGCAAATTAAAAGTTGGTAACCGAAATGAAACAAAAGCAAAGGTAAGTGACCTCCTGGGCATTTAACCTTCAAAAACGCCTCTTACTATAGTTTTTTAAAACTTCATTGTGAAAAAAATTGTCCTATGGATTTTAATATATTTAATAGAATATTAGAAATATAAAGCAAATAACAACAAAAACATAATCATATATTAATTAATTGAATATATACTTAGTTATTTAATGTTTTAATTAACAAAATTTGATAGGGTATTTTATAATTATTAAAAACTACTAGTCACTAAAAATGAGGGTAGTTGCACCAGAGGTGTTTATATTTTGTTTATATTTTATAAATACAGTAAAACCTCAATAAAATAATACACTTGTGACCAGAATTATTATTATTTTTAGGAGTCATTCATTCAATAAATAAATAATTTATTAATTTATCTATAAAAAAATTATTAATTTAGAGAGTTTTTATATTTTATACAATATGAAAACAATGATAAATGAAAAAGATAAAGAACCAAATTGCATGAAATCCACTTATAATACTAGTAAAAACGACAATGTGATGGAATCATCTATAGATAAAGTGATTATTTAAACTGTAATGGATGAATCAGTTGAAGATTATCAAGTTCAACATGATAGTTATATTTTATTAAATATTTCTCTAAAAAATATTTTCCTAGCAATAAAAACCGTAAAACATTACTTATTGCAATATCAGAAAAATTTGAATTTTGTAAAAAATTAAAGATGATATTGAATTTAGTTTACAGAGAAAGAAAAAGCAAATGACCTTTGATGTGTATTTTAGAAATGAGTAAAATTTAAAATAGAAGTAGTCTAAAAAAATTCAATGTTATGAATTTTATATAATACTTTTTTTTATATGTATTTGATGAATTGTTAATTTATATTTTCTTGGGCCCCTAAATAGTTAAAAAAAATATTATTTTATACATTTAGCAAAATTTTTAATTTAGCAGGTTGGCGCAAATCTAAATAAAAAATTATTATTTAATCAAGGTTATAAATTTATTGATTATTCATTTATTGAGGTTTTGTTGTATCAAGGAAATACATATTTTCCAATTTTAGATTTACAAATCCATTTAATCAACCATAAAGTTTAGTAGTCCAACGCTCCAAATATATTTTGATTTTTGCCTGTTTATGTACTGTTGAGGACTTTTAACTTACAATAAGTTTTATTGTAAGTTAAAATGCTACAAAACATTTAGGTTAAAGTCACTCTTCTCCACTTTCCACACAACAAAACTATAGGGTAGCTTGCGTGGTGACCGATTATTAACATGATTAAAGAAATAGTTATTTATGTTTTATTTAACTTAATATTGTATTTAAAAAACAAGAATTATTATTTAACTTTAATTAAAAAAGTATTTGTTTTAGATATAAAATTATAGAATATTACATATTTTAAATTTTAAATTTAATAGATAGTGTTAAATTAATTAATTAATTAATTCTTTGACATCATTGTTAATGATAGATAGTGATAGTTAAATCAAATAATAATTTTTTGGGCATAAAATTAAAGGATATTACATATTTTTAAATTTAATGAATGACTCTTAAATTAATTAATTATTTCTCTTACATTAATGTTAATGGTAGATTTTAAACATGAAATGAAAGAATATTGCTTAATTAAATTTTTATGAATAATATTAAATAGGTTTAAATACTAAAATTATCCCTTTATTTTGCGTTTTTCGCCCTTTTTGACCATTTAATATAAAATCCGCCTTTTTAGTCCTCATATTTACACATTTCCATCCTTTTGTTGACAGATCCGCCCTTTTAGTCAAAATACGAAAAATAGTAACTCAAATTTTTCATTTTTCGCCTTTTTAGTCCCTCTAATGTAAACTCTGCCCTTTTGTTCCTCATATTTGCACATTTATGTGCTTTTTTTGGTCCTTCCAATTGGTGCATCCATCTTTCTAGTCTGTCTAGCTGATGAACTGGAGGGACTAAAAACGATCAAATGTGCAAATACGAGGATAAAAGGGAGGAGTTTATATTAGAGGGACTAAAAGGGTGTTAAAACGAAAAAAAAATAGGACTATTTTGGTATTTTGACCTATTAAATAACTAGTATTAATGATAAATAATATGAATATGTTTATCATTCAATTTGCATGGTGACCATCCCTCAAATTATATCATAGCAAACAATGAAAATGTAAATAAAATTTTTTTGATTACAATAAACCAAACAACAATGATGTAATTTAAAGCATAATATTTTTCTTACACGTGATTTTATTTACAATGTATTTTAACATGCAGCAAACAAAACAACCCCTTAATAAAACAGTAGATTTACTTTTCTACAATTTGAAATACAAGAATTTAAAAATACATTATAACCAAAAATTTTATTATATTCTAACAAATGTTATATAAATGATAATTTAATATTATTATCAGTGCACAATCTCTTACATTTGAGGAAAAACATTCTTATTACTCATTCATGAAGTTTAGCTTGAAATAATAATATTCCTGAGATCAATAAAATGGTAAATGATGTATGAATAAAGATGGTTGCAATAAATTGTGAAAATAATACTTCTATCCCCATGGTATTCAATATTATAGAAATATCAGCTCATTGCTATATATATCCCACTACTCACACTAAGTATAGGCTGATTGAAAGTATTTTATATAAAATATTTTTGTAGATAATAGAAAATAAATGATGTTTTAAAAAATAAATGGTTGTATAAAAGTACTAAATGATAACAAAAATAATGAAAGTATTTTAACATTGTGAGAGTATGAAAGCAATAATAGAAATTGCCAAAAATGCCCCCAAAAGTTTGCAATATACCCGAATTCACCTTCTAAATTTGAATATCCACAAAAACTTTTTTTTTCAATGCTATGATTTTCAAATCTCCCAGGGCTGTAACAGTGATTGACAGAGTTAATATCAAATTTTTTGGATGAAATTGCCCTTACGTGGGAAGTTGTGGCAAGTGCAACTTGGTTTGACGATAATGCCCTTGTGTGTAATGATTTTTCCGCTTTTAGAGGAAGCAGTTTATTTTTCTTTGTTTAATCCCGAGAGAACACCATTACTGGCATCGGTTATTTTTCTATCATCGCCTCTTCATCTTTTTCCTTTTTGAAGTTGTCATTGCCTGGACAAAGTGTGAAGGATTGTTTCTTTCTTACACCATTGCCTGGGCATCTTCTGTTTTTCCCTCTTCGGCATTTCTTCAGTTTGCACTCTAAGGTATTGAGAAGAGGTGGATGCCTTCGAAGAAGTTGTGTTGTTTCCTTTTGTTTTTTCATTCTGTGTGGTGTTTTTCCCTTTCCGTTTCATGGTTTGATTATTAGATGATTTTGTAGTTTACTGGGTGAATTTTTAGGTAGGGTTTTGTTTTTGTGTTTCGTCTCTATACACGATCGAAAGCGCTAATGTTATGCTGAAGGCGATTTCTCGGCTGTTATGCAATGTCATTGTGTTGTGTAATGTTTATAATGCATGTTTCTCCTTTAATTTGATATAGTTGTATTATGTAGTGTTTTATAGTATTAGTGTAATAATTGAGGTTTCTATGTAATAAATGTGGTTTTCGTTTAAGATATTGGGTTTCTACTTAATTAATGAAGTTTGTGTTTAAAAATTGAGGTTTCTTTTTAAATACTGAAGTTTCCGTTTAAGAATTGAGTTTCCATTTAAAAATAGCTTTCCGTTTTAGAGTTGTGAATACTGTTGATGTGTGGTTCTTCTTGTAGGTTTATGCTCATGGCGGTCAACCTAGTTAATGGCCGATGCTACTTGATACCGGTGGTCAAGACTTTGGCTGCGTTGAAAGTTCACATGAGTAGACGACACTGGGAGATCATCCGAAGGACACAGTTTGCAGCATTCACTGAAATTGAAGCTATATTCCAAGAGAGGGCCCTCCAACAAATTCAAGATCGGGGTAAGCCTAGTGAGTTTCAGGACAGAAGATGTGGCTCTCATTCTTGGTCTGTGTTCCGATGGAAACGCAGTCGTATTTCAGAAGAAGAAAACACACTCAGCTTTTGAAGTCAAGTATTTATCGAAGACCTACAAAAGGCACAGAGACTCCATCAAGAGAACACTTGAGCAAATAGTTTGTCAGAGGGGAGAAGAGGAGAATTTTGTAAAGCTCCTTATGGTCTACCTCATGGGTATAATCCTCTTCCCGAACACATCCTGCTTGGTTTTGAATTGGATCGTTGACTATGTTGATGACCTACCTAGAATGGGACGATATGCATGGGCGCAAGCGATGCACAAGTGGCTCATGGAGGACATTCCACAAGTGGCCGCTATAGTGCAAGAGAGATGCGCCGGGAAGAAGACGAACACGGGGTACTTCAAAGGTTTTCCGGTTGTGTTGGCCATATAGTTCTATGAGCTCACCGGCACCGGCAAGAAAGTTAATTTTGGGAAGACCCCAAGGATTCTGTGCTACGGTGAAAATAGTTACCGGAAGCAAGTGTCGATGGGACCCATATGGTCATCTCTCGAAGGAAAAAAAAGTAATAAATCATTAATTTTGTGTATAAATCTTGTTTCTATTTAACTTTGGGTTATATTGTTTGACAATTTTCTTTTGTCTTTAAAACAGGCTTTTAGTCTTTAAAAATCTCTGTTACCCTTTAAGTTATTGGGTTACCATTTAACTATATTGTTTTGTGTTTAAACTAAACTTTTATTGTTTAAAGTTCTCAGTTACTATTTAAATTTTTGGGTTACTGTTCGACAATGTTTGTTTAGTGTTTAACACCATTTGTTATTGTTTAACATGAGGGATGTCACTGAGATTGCCTTGTTTAAAATTTTTAGTTACTGAACTTATCGCCATGAACACGGATGAAGAAGTCTTTGTTTGGGCCACCCGCCGGAGTGATACCACCGTAGTTGGAGGTGACACTGCTCGTGCTCCACTGCCGAAACGGAGAGATGAGAGGCTACTAAAAGCAAGAAGGATCCGACGCCGATCCCTTCCTCCGAGCCCACCCCACGCGTGTACTTCTCGGTGCCGGGCAAGCCCCCTTCCACCCCCTCCATCCCCCTGAATTTAACAACCGAAGACGTCACCGTATGTCTATTGCAGGCGTGCGAGATACCGATGCAAGAGTTCCCCCAGCTTGTTGCTCGCGTGGAGGCGTTGGAGTCGTGTGCGCAGTCTAACATGACATCTCTTCCTCCATTGTCTGAGATTAATAAAATTTCAAATAGCCCAGATGCTACCGAGGCCGCCTCGGCGTTTGCCAATACAGACGTCATTGGCATGGCCATCAAAAAAGGCCCACGTTGGAAGAGGCTTGTTTCTTGAAGAAGATCAACAATGGTTCTCCCTCGGCTAACTGACATAGATCCAGCAGTCGCTTCACCTGAGGAAATAGTAGCACCAAACGTTGATGAACAAACAATGGAAGAGGCATCATCTGAGGAAATAGGCACAATAGTGGATGTTGAACGGACAACGAAAGAGGCAACGATTGAGGAAATAGGCCCAACATTCACTCTGCTTACTCTTGACAAGTCTGTGTCTCTAATTGATGATGTCGTCTAGGGAGATGTTGACAAGCTCATTGAAACCAGTGTCAATGAAATCCTTGTCTCAGTGGAACCGGCAGACGACAGGGCCGCATCGAAGGAGAACACATTAAAATTTACAGCAACTACCGCCGGCGAGTTATCATTGGTAGATCAGGGGATGTCAAAACCTAACACATCATCGAAAGACGCTGCTAACGAGAAACAAGGAAACGTCAACGAAGAAACAATGACCACGGACGTTGACAGTACAGTTCTTGCCAATCAACAGCTTACCGATGTGAAAAAGAATTTTCTTTCTAAGAAGAAAAGATATGCCGGATACACGCGCCTCGACCAATTTGAGCAGGAGATGATAAGGATCTTCCTGAACTGCTAGATGGACTCGTAAGTTTGATGTATTTATGTTATCATTTAAATATTTGTTATTACCGTTTAAGTATTTATGATATCATGTAAATATTTATGTTTCTGTTTAAGCAAATATAGTTTATGTTTAAATAATATAGTTTCCATTTAAAAACTATAGTTTATGTTTAAAAAATATAGTTTCCATTTGAAACCTATATTTTATGTTTAAAAAATATAGTTTCCGTTTGAAACCTATAGTTTCCATTTAAAATCTATAGTTTTCGTTTAATATTTTATTTTATCATTTAAATTTATATTGTTTTCGCTTAATTAGATATGTTGTCATTTTTTGTTACTATTTCACATCAGGATTGTCGTTTGAAAGACTGAGTTTGTTATCATGACATGAGCCAACGTCTTCACGTTGCTGAACTGGAAGGAAATGGTCACAGACGATGTCGTCGATGTTTACATATGCATCATCCAGAAATCGCTGAAGAGAGTACCATATCCATATAAAAAGCACACGTCCATTGGCTCTATTCATGTCCAAACAGGAAGACGCAGTGGAGACAACTCTCACTATGATCGATGATGCTGCGCGGAACTTGCATGACATTGACATCATCATTATGCCGATAATTCTTAATGGCCATTTCCATATCCTTGTTCTAGACAATGAGAAATAGGAGTACAAGCATTATTCTTCTTGCCAAAGAGAGGAGTACGGCAGAGACGCCGTCGTCATGGTAAGTTATTATTGATTATATAGACCACACACAACATAGTTCATATTTGACAATTGCAACTTGAAATTGTATTTCTTAACAGCGGAAACTATTCGAGATGCGCATCAAGATGGAGTTTACCGAGAAGGCGATGACCTCGTATACCCTGATACATGACAGGGAATGCCCACAACAAAAATGAGGAAGTATTGACTACATAGTTTATGTGATACAGTTCATTGAGAAGATACTGGACGATGAAAAGCTACAGCTGCCACAAACTGATGTCCCCTACTTAAGATTGAAATATGTCGCACGCATACTTATGTACGGGTACGCAGCAGACGTTAGTCAGAAAACAGATACAATAAATGAACCGCAAAAAGATTAAGTTTGTTTGTAATTACACTTTGTAACTTAAATTCTTTTCCATATGTATTAATTTTTTCATGTAAATATTATTGTCTACATGTAATAAAGAATGGTTGTTTGTATTCATGGCAGCCTTTATTTAAGCAACAATATTTATATTTAACAATTTGTTGTTTCAGTGTAAATATAAATGTTTCCGTTTAACAACCAATGTTACTCTTTAAATTAAGATGTTTCTGTTTAACTATGACTGTTTCTATTTAAATATCACCATCTACATGCAATTTCTTTTTAAAAAACACCGTTATGCTTTAAATTTGAGTTTACATTTAAAATAGTCCGATGCGCCAACATTAATTGGCCTTCATACGTTTAAAAGAGTGCTTACTTTTATTGTTTAAGTGTAAATATCAAAGTTTCCATATAACAAACAATGTTACTCTTTAAAGTGAGATGTTTCTGTTTAAATATGACTGTTTATGTTTTACTATCAAAGATGGACACATAAATAAGTTTGTTTTTGTTTAAATTTGTGTTTATTTACAATGCCTACTCGGCGACAATTTCATTACAAGATTGTCACGCTCCGACCCGCTAGCCCACAGGACTCGACAACCGTCGCGACAATCGCGAGGAGGGATGCTGCGCTACTCAACCCTCGAGACAACGCAAGGCTGAACGACAACCTGGAATTCACAATATTTAACACAAATATACATGAGAGAGACATAGCGATGTACAGCTAGAACAACACCAACGACACTGATGTACAACAGTAAACAAGATGACAAGTGCATAGGGAAGCTATAACAATAATAACAAGTCTTAATACATCAGAGTTTGAAAGTTGGGATAGATACAAAACATGTAACAAGGTTCACTACAAACTAGTGGATCCATATGCCCAACAACATGTCCATGACACAAAAATAAACATATATGAAACAGAAAAGATACATAGAAGATGGAGCAGCAACAAATGCCCAGCACAGTGCACACCGCTTCACCTACTACTTGCAACAGTCTAGAAGAAGAAAGAGGGGTGAGCAACTAACATTACTCAGTGAGGGGAGACTAACACAACCTCACCAGAAATACCAATAACAAAGATAATAATAAAACATCAAGATATACATTTTACCAAAAATAAGATACGTACTTAGAACATAAAAGTATATGATAGCAAACTTAACATAGCATAAAAAGGTAGGGTCAAGAAACCCTTCTTAATTCAACAAGATAATAATAACCTCAACTCTTAAAACTCAAAAATAATATGCACATCGACAATTCTATAAGAATTCACATATCAAAGAAATATTACCAAATTGAATTTACGTGAGACTGTCCCCCAGGGAGAAACAACTGGGCTTCACCCCCTCACCATAATTTCAAGATGACAACAACAGAGAAATAAAACAGGTTAAATCTTGAATCAAATACAAGAAACACCAGTTCGAGAGTACTCAACTCTTGAGACAAGTCAAGCTTGGCGGAGACTGTTCTCTTAGAAGTGACAGTTGGGCTTCGCCCCCTCACCACAAGTTTGAAATGATCCAAGGTAAGTAACTCTACAGAAATAAATCTCAACTACAGTATAAAAACAATACCCATCAACTCACACATCATGAAGTGGTCTAGAAATATCCCTTAGCCTTCGCCGTGGCCACGGCAAGGTTCAGGGCCGTCAAGGTGCTCATGCCCTTGGCATTGACCCATCGGTTCACTGGTTGGTGACTCTGGCTACCCGATGAATATCCAGTCAGGGCTATTCACTCCCACCTGAACTGGCCCTCATAGTAAATAATCCGGTCTACCACGCCACCTCAACAGGCTGGCCGTGGAGACCGCCTACCGTAGTAGGGCATCACCACACAAACCCATCAAATAAACACAAAACCACATGAAGCATGACACGATCTTTTGCGTGTGTACCGCAAGTGCACGGCCTTGTCGAAGTAATAAAATTACCCCGGTGAGTGGGTAGTCGAATCCACAGGGAATAGGGATTTAAAATACGAGAAATTGCTATTCAATCGTGCGATATACGAAAAGAAACAATGATCGGCATGATGAGTGAGTTTATGAAAATTAGAGTAGATGCAAGGCAAGTAAATAGAAAGATGAAAGAGAGAAAAGTGCAAGCAACGAGTAAAGAGAGAGACTAGCAATAACTGAGAATAGGGTATCCGGACAAGTTACCTCTAGGACTTATGCTTCTAGTGCAAGACTATGCTATTATACTTTCCTATTGATGTTAATTGAGTCGAGGAAAATCCTTAAACACACGGTCCCAAATCTAAGGTCAACCGTGACTAACCATCAACACTATGTCCCGGCAATAGGATTCACGTCAACCCTTCACTCTGTTGATTGCTCAACTAAGCCCCAGGGGAGTATTTCTACCTAAGCCTAACACTACGTGGAATTGCTTTGAGCTCTAGGGACTCCTAGTGATAAAACCTGTTCGTATGTGCAGTAGTTTTAACCCTTTGGTCCAGGAGGAAGAACCGTAGTCTAAATTAAGCTCCAGTGCGTAGGATTCACGTCACCCCAAAGCCTTGGGGGAGTATGTCTTCCTAGCACTTCACTCTATTTCGACCGCTAATAAATCAAGGAATCGGAGGTAGGGAGAAATCACATCGGAAGGGAAAGGGGTACGGTGCTACCTCACAACTCTCCCTCTCAACCCTCTTCAATTTTAAGTAGTCTAATCCTATAGGAGTTGTCACACCTCCAAAGGATAACCTAGATTGTTCTCAATCCTTAGTGTCACGGCTAAGAGAAAACAATAGCACAAGATATCTAAAATTGAAACTCGAATTTATTCATCAATTAATGGAAAAGCATAATAACAATGTCAAAGAAACATAATGATCCTAGAGTTTTACAAGTCCGAATACCCACGAGGGGTTTAGCTCCTCATGGAGCTATACATGTTCATCAATGTATGAAATAAAACACAAACTAAAGACATCAATGAAAACCCCGTCGCGTATGGTATGGCCGTGGTCTTGTGCGGCCGTCAAATGTCGGTGATGATGCCGATGGCGCGCTCCAATCCTCCACAAAGTCCTCTCCGAAACCCTAGCCGCACTCTCCAGAAGTTTGGGAGAAAGATCGGTCAAAAGCCCCCCAAAAAGTCTCCAAATCCCCCTTTAAATAGGCTGAGTGCGGCTTTAAATTTGAAGTTATCGGGGCTTCACACGGCCATGTGGAATTTCCACACGCCCGTGTGGAGTTTCTGTCTTTCCTGAAAAATTACTTCACACGGCCGTGTGGAATTTCCACACGCCCGTGTGAAGTCTCTGGCTTGCTGGGAAATCAATTCACACAGCCTTGTGTTAATTCCACACGCCCGTGTGAGGTCTCTGCTTGCTGGGAAATTAATTCACACGGCCGTGTGTTAATTCCACACGCCCGTGTGAATTCTCTGGAATCTTGATTTTCGGCAGAAGTGCACAGTACTTGCTACAGTAACAAGATACAGTGCTGCTACAGTAACTCTCCGAAATGCTCCCGAATACGTTGTTCTTCATCGAGGCCATTGAATTGGGCACACAATCAATGGTAGATCGTGCCTATTGCTTCAAGTCTCCTTCTTGGTGAAGTTTTCCTAAGCTACACGAGTTGGACTTGTTGTGAATGTGACTGCCTTTGTGCCCCTCCAATGGAGGTTGGCACACACTCACAAGTCTAAGCTCGTGCCTTGTTCCTTGCTTGGTCCGAAAACCTTCCAACAATGGCGAACACGACCTAACTTCGTTCTTCTTTCCCAACTTAGCTCCACGAACCTAGAATGCACAAGAATACACAAATGCACACTATTTAGTGATAGAATCTGATAAAAAGTATGTTCATTGTAAGATAATAACGCTTCGCGTTACTACAACACAAGCACTTATCAAATCCCTCCAGACTTAAGCTTTTACTTGTCCTCAAGCAAAATAGAACGTGAAAGTATTTGGGAAGAACAATTGAAAGTGCTCGGCCTTAGGTTCACCAAAAGTATGCAAAAGAAGTATTCTACAAGTAAGGGGAAATCAAAACATTACATATGGTTATCGTTGCTCTAGCTAAAAACTTGAATAAAAAAGGAAAAAAACTCGAAAACGTGTAAGTGTGTGCGAATTCACTCAAGAGAACCAACGAGTACTCCTCAAACTCTTGTTACAAGGACTTATTTATATATACTAAGTAAGGAAGTAGTAGCTTCACTCAACCTCTAAGGTAGCCCTTTCCTAGGCGGCCGCCAAAGGTGGCTTTCACACTTTCGAGGAGGTAGCTCTTTCTACCGGAGTGGTAGCTTTCACGCTTCCCATGAGATAGCTCTTTCTCTCATTAGGGCATAACTTATATCCGACTTATGAGAGTAGCTTCATACTTCATAGGAGGTAGCTCTTTCCACCCCAAATGAAAAGCTTAAACTAATATTCACAAGCTAATAGGTTTTTTTTTTTTTTTTTTTTTTTTGTGCTACATAGAACTTCACAACTTACTAAAGTAATACTAAAGTAGTCCTTAAAACTTCAAGATCGAGTTTCCAAAAGATTTCAAGAGTGAGTAGTGCAAGAAGGTGTAATCGAGCAAAAATCCCCTAAAATTCAAGTGGAACTAGAACAAGATAAAATATAATGTTAAAAATTCTTCTAAACTCTAAGAATACGAATGTTGCAATTAAGGTGAACCGCCATAGGCTACATGAACATGAACAATTGAACGCACAAGTAAAGGTGTGTGTAATGTGAATCCCCCCCCCCCCCACACTTAAGATGTACATTGTCCCCAATGTACGCATGCAAGCACTATAACAATAAAACAATGAAAAACAATTAGTGTGGAAGTGGCAATTGAAACATTACTCCCCTGAACTCCAAGTGTTGCGTTTGATGGAGCTAGGTCATTGAGAGTTGAGTCTCAATGGTTTGTGGAGCACACACGGTCGCATGACCGTGCCAATGACAATTCCTCAATTTCCTTAAATCCTAGACCATCTGCACACATACGCAAGGGTTCAGTATAGCTCAAGAAAAACCAAAATAAAGCTCGAGTATATAAGGATATGATAATGAGATACAACTCGAGACAAAGTAAAGGAAAAATAAAAGCAAATCCAGAAGGAGAGTCCTTTCTGGGTACTACAAGTCCAACAAAATAAGAAAATAAAAGTGCGACAAAAGAAAGATAAAAACTATGATGCCTCAGCGTCGGTGTCCTGATGAGTATCCTCTGGTACTGCTGCTGGTGGTGGTGGATCTGATGCTGATGGAGATGTAAGTGGAGTCGGTGAGGGGACCCATCGGGGTCGCACCACAGATCGCTCAAACAACTGGATCACTGTGGCAAGCTGTGCCGACAAGTGAGCGAACTGTGATGCCTGAGTGGTCCTCAACTCGGCAAACCCTGCTGCCTGTGCGACCCTCAGCTCTGCTAACTCCTGCTGCATGATACCCACAGCACTCTCGAGGCGCTCGAACCTGTCCTGTCCTCGAGATGGAGAAAAGATACGCACTGGAGGTGGCTCCGGTGCTGTGGGTGGTGCCTCGGTCTCTACCCCTGCCTCTGTGTCCACTGGTGGTGGCTCTAAGGCTGCCTGTGAGCCCTCGGCCTGGTCTGTCTGGGGAATGGTCCATGTATACGTCCCTGATCCTGCTCTGCGGATCATCCCCATCATCCTCAGTGTATCTGCGCCCAGAGGGATCGGTATACTAGTCTTCTCTGCCCCTCGCACTCCGTCTCTGAGATTCGTCCCGATCAGGAGTCTCGAAATGTAGGGTCCCGCGAAGATCACTCCAACCCTAGGGTACTGGCCCTGATGGCGCAAATACTCTGCTAAAATGTGCCCTAGGTGGAGTGGTACCTTCTGAGCCATAGAATATAGATAAAGAAGCTCCTGCCGGCTCAGAACCCCAGTGCTATCACCCCGGCCACTCACTGATCTACTCAGAATGGCATGTAAATATCTGTAGGCCGGGCGAGATAAACACGTGGCCTTCGAGACCCCTGGCTCATACTGGCCTTCTCCGCACAAATCTCTGTATGCCCTCTGCGGAGTAAGACTGTCCGGGTAGTCTGTAGGAAGACCCTTATACTCCTCGGTCTGTGTATAGGCCTCATCGTATAGCCCCATATGGATCGAAAACTGGGTCAAGCTGAGGCTGAAATGATGGCCTGATACCCTGAACTGAATCGCATCAGGAGTAGAAAAGTCCTTGTATGATCTGTCAAACTCGAATGAGGCCAGAAACTCCAGTGTTACCCCTCGAATGGCTGGATCTCTAATCCTCAGTAGTTTCCTCCAGCCACCCACCGAGAGTAGCTCCTCAACCTCCTCGGAAATACTGTCACCCCCCTGGATCCCTCTGATAATGCTCAGGTCGGGGTATCGTGACTGTCCAAAACGGAGTGTGGACAATCTATCAGACCTGGTCTGGTGCTCAGTTATACTAAACTCTGTCTCCTCTGGAGGGGGTGTGGGCTCACGGGGTCGCTTCCCAGCCGACTTCTTGGACCTGGAAGCCATATCTGCGAGATTGAAAACAGAATCGATTAAAAACATTAAAACAGAACAATCTGCAGAAATCCACACGGCCGTGTGTTAATTCCACACGCCCGTGTGGATCATCGGGCGGACAGAGCATAACGGCCGCGGGGTTAAAATTCCAAAATTTACATTCTAGTTCGTTCTAATTCATCCCTAAGCATGTTCGCATATATAATAAACATTCAAAATAAGCGAAATCATCCAAACAATCAAATCAAATTAAGAATTTACGAAGAAAAGAACGAGGGAGAGCTCACCGACGGTGTGAAGTGAAAAACTGAGGAAATCGGCCGGAAAACTCAATTAAAATCCTTGAAAAGGCCGAGAGAAAGTCGGGAAATTAGTGGAGAGGGTAGAGGAGAAGTTTAGAGTGAAGAATGAAGAGGCACAAGTGATTTCTATAAGAAAAACGCGTGGCTTTTGAAATTCTGGGAATTCACACGGCCGTGTGGAAATACCACACGGCCGTGTGCCTCTAAAATTAGGGTTCACAGGGGCCAACACACGCCCCTGTGTGCACTCTGCTTCTTCTCTGGGTTACCTCACACGGGCGTGTGTTAATTACACACGCACGTGTGCCTTCTCAAAAAGACTCCACAGGGGCTGGTCCACGCCCCTGTGGATTCTCGGGAAACCACAGAAGATCTCTGAGATTTGTCACACGGCCGTGTGCCCAACCTGGCCAAGAACACAAGGCCAGCCACAGGGGCATCTCACACGCCCCTGTGGCCTCTCTGACTCACCCGAGAAACGCTAAGTATTTCACACGGCCGTGTGAATCATCCACACGGCCGTGTACCTTTCACAAGCTCTCCCACAGGGGCACCCACATGCCCTTGTGTATTCTCGGGGAGAAGGGGTTTTTCTGCAGAGTTTCACACGGCCGTGTGGAACTTGCACACGGCCGTGTGCCTTGGCACAATGGCACTCACAGGGACACCCACACGCCCCTGTGGACTCTCTGGGATGAGAGTAAAAGTTCTGCGAAAACCCACACGGCCGTGTGTTTATTCCACACGGCCGTGTGCCCCTTCTGGAGTTTTTCACAGGGGCAAGGTCACGCCCCTGTGTCTCCTCTGGTTGAGTCCTAATTGGTAACACACGGCCGTGTGTTAATTCCACACGGCCGTGTGTTTTCTCTGGTTTACTTAGAAAATTTTACAGACTTCTCAAAAAAATTCAGAAATTCTTGTATGACACTTAGAACCTGTAAAAATCATGAAAACACGACCAGAGACCACAGAAAACACACTCAACCAACTTAAACTTCGTCAATTATCATTAAGGCACACGTGATTCATCAAAAACCCTCAAGAAAATTGCAGCGTAAGCACATGAAAAATTCAGGACACCAAAACCAAGACTTTTATTCAATCTAAATCTAACTAAGTCCTAGAAAAACTGTAAAACCTTGGGTTGCCTCCCAAGAAGCGCTTGTTTAACGTCACTAAGCTTGACGTACCTGGCTTACCTTATGGAGGTTCATGAATGGAGGTCGCCCTCTTCCCTACAACCTGAAACATGTATTACATAACCTTTGTAGAGTAGAGGGGGAGTTGTCGAATTTGTTACCACCAAAGGGTGAATCACCCTTACTCCTTGAATGCTCATTCCCCTTGTTATTGGGGTTCTTCTTGTGGCGTCTTTTCGACCTTTTCATCCTCCGAAGCATTTTCTTCATACGCTCCGTTTCTTGCTTGAAGTCATCCTTGATTAGACCAATGGAGAGCACTTCTTCTTCAATCTCCAAGTCTTGGTCCGGCCACCCTTCATATGGATCTGGGTTCATCAGTTCCTGCACATAATCATCTATTAGTTCATCGGTGGTGTCAAGGAAATATAAAGTGTCATCAAAATCGAGAGAGTATCTCATGGCTTCGGCGAGTCGGTATGTAAGTTTGTCTTCTACTACTCGCAATGTGAGCTCCCCGCCGTCCATGTCAATCAACGCCTTGGAAGTGCGCAAGAATGGCCTTCCAAGGATCAATGGAACCTCGACATCTTCATCGACATCCAACACTACGAAGTCAATAGGAAATATGTATTTGTCGACTTTCACCAACACATCTTCCACGATTCCTCTCGGATGTCTCACTGATCGGTCCTTGAGTTGAAGTGTCATCCGAGTGGGTCTTGGCTTGCCCAAGCCTAGCTTTTGGAAGAACGTGTAGGGCATGACATTGATGCTTGCCCCCGAGTCGGCCAATGCCATCTCTTCACCCATGTTGTCAATGTTACATGGTATTATGAAACTCCCAGGATCTTTTCTTTTGCTCGGCATGTTCTTTTGCAATACGGCTGAGCAATTGGCATCTAGTACCACAGACGCACTCTCCTCCAATTTCCTCTTGTTGGTCAAGAGGTCCTTCAAGAACTTCGCGTACTTAGGCATTTGGGCTAATGCTTCCGCGAATGGTATGTTGATGTGCAACTGTTTGAAAATTCCCAGAAATTTCTTGTATTGTTCGTTCTCTTGGTCATTCTTCAATCATGAAGGATAGGGGATCCTTGGCTTGTAGGGTGGGGATGCCACCTCTTTTTCCTTTGTTACTCCTTCCTCTACCTCCACTACCTCGGGTGTCTCTTGGGCCTTCTCTAGAGGGAGATTCCTCTCGACCTCTTTCCCACTCCTCAAGGTGATTGCCTTCAATTGTTCCCTCGGATTAGTCTCCGTATTACTAGGCAAACTTCCTTGAGGTCTTTCCGCTAATGTCTTCGCAATTTGCCCCACTTGATTTTCCAAATTATGTAAGGAGGTGGTGTGATTGCGATGTGTAGCTTCCACCGATTGAAATCTAGCATCCGATGAAGAAACAAACCGTGCAAGAGCTCTTTCTAGATCGGTCATCTTTCCTTCTAGCCCTGTCACTCGGCTTTCTAAATTCGGTGCTTGTTGGCCCTGAAATCCTGGTGGTGTGTTGTTCTTTTGTTGTGACTGTCCTTGGTTGCTCCATGAGAAATTTGGGTGATTCCTCCACCCCGGATTGTAAGTGCCATTATACGGGTTGCCTTGGCCTTGTCCTCTTTAATTATTTCCCATAAAATCAGCCTGCTCTACCGTACTAGCGCCTCCAATAGCAATCGGACAATCAATTGAAGCATGACCTCCCCCACAACCGTTACATGTAGTGATGGCCGCAACTCTTGGTGAAGTTAGAGCGTCCAACTTTTTACTCAATGATTCTACTTGTGCCACCAAAGGTGTAACTGCATCAACATCATGAATTCCGGCTACCTTCCTTCTGTCCCTTGTGTTCCATTGATAGCTATTCATCGCCATCTCTTCAATAAGGTGCCGGGCTTCATCGGGGGTCTTGCCTCCCAGAGTCCCTCCTGCCGCCGTATCTAAAAGTTGCTTAGTGCTTGGATTCTACCCATTGTAAAAAGTATGAATGATCATCCACTCGGGGAATCCATGTTGCGGGCACTTCCGGAGGAGCTCCTTGAACCTATCCCATGTCTCGAATAGAGACTCCAATTCCACTTGCATGAAGGATGAGATATCATTCCGGAGCCTCGCTGATTTTCCCAGAGGGAAATACCTAGCCAAGAACGCCTCGGCCATCTCCTCCCATGTAGTGATAGATGCTCTCGGTAATGAATGTAACCAATGTCTTGCTTTTTCCTTCAATGAAAATGGGAAGGCTCTCAACCTGATTGCGTCGTCCGTTACCCCATTGATCTTCAACATGTCGCACACTTCAAGAAAGCTCTCTAGATGGTTGTTGGGATCTTCATCGGCCAACCCATTAAACTGTGCAGACTGTTGCAACATTTGAATGAATGACGGCTTCAACTCAAAATTATTTGCTGTAATTGGGGGCCTCACAATGCTTGATTGGGTCCCCATTACCGCGGGTCTAGCAAAATCGGCCAATGTCATTTGTTGTTCGTTCTGTTCTGCCATAGCTTCTGACCCTTCTGAATTTATGCTGGCTTGCTCGGATTGTTCTTCCACAGGCTCTTTCCCTTTACGGTGCGTTCTCCTACCAATGGTTGGGTCTCCTTCAACAAGAATCGAAGGGTTCCCGCGGGTCATAACTTGAAGCCAACACAAAGAAAAGAAAAATAAGAACGATGATAGTTAAGGAAAGTGTGAAATAGTCAACGAAGTGAATGACTAAAATAGCAAAAACAAGTATCCAAAATACGCCTATTCCCCGGCAACGGCGCCAAAAACTTGACACGACCTTTTGCGTGTGTACCGCAAGTGCACGGTCTTGTCGAAGTAATAAAATTACCCCGGTGAGTGGGTAGTCGAATCCGCAGGGAATAGGGATTTAAAATACGAGAAATTGCTATTCAATCGTGCGATATACGAAAAAAAAACAATGATCGGCATGATGAGTGAGTTTATGAAAATTAGAGTAGATGCAAGGCAAGTAAATAGAAAGATGAAAGAGAGAAAAGTGCAAGCAACGAGTAAAGAGAGAGACTAGCAATAAGTGAGAATAGGGTATTCGGACAAGTTATCTCTAGGACTTATGCTTCTAGTGCAAGACTATGCTATTATACTTTCCTATTGATGTTAAATGAGTCGAGGAAAATCCTTAAACATACGGTCCCAAATCTAAGGCCAACCGTGACTAACCCCCAACACTATGTCCCGGCAATAGGATTCACGTCAATCCTTCACTCTGTTGATTGCTCAACTAAGCCCCAGGGGAGTATTTCTACCTAAGCCTAACACTACGTGGAATTGCTTTGAGCTCTAGGGACTCCTAGTGATAAAACCTGTTCGTATGTGCAGTAGTTTTAACCCTTTGGTCCAGGAGGAAGAACCGTAGTCTAAATTAAGCTCCAGTGCGTAGGATTCACGTCACCCCAAAGCCTTGGGGGAGTATGTCTTCCTAGCACTTCACTCTATTTCGACCGCTAATAAATCAAGGAATCGGAGGTAGGGAGAAATCACATCGGAAGGGAAAGGGGTACGGTGCTACCTCACAACTCTCCCTCTCAACCCTCTTCAATTTCAAGTAGTCTAATCCTATAGGAGTTGTCACACCTCCAAAGGATAACCTAGATTGTTCTCAATCCTTAGTGTCACGGCTAAGAGAAAACAATAGCACAAGATATCTAAAATTGAAACTCGAATTTATTCATCAATTAATGGAAAAGCATAATAACAATGTCAAAGAAACATAATGATCCTAGAGTTTTACAAGTCCGAATACCCACGAGGGGTTTAGCTCCTCATGGAGCTATACATGTTCATCAATGTATGAAATAAAACACAAACTAAAGACATCAATGAAAACCCCCTCACGTATGGTGTGGCCGTGGTCTTGTTCGGCCGTCGAACGTCGGTGACGATGCCGATGGCGCGCTCCAATCCTCCACAAAGTCCTCTCCGAAACCCTAGCCGCACTCTCCAGAAGTTTGGGAGAAAGATCGGTCAAAAGCCCCCCAAAAAGTCTCCAAATCCCCCTTTAAATAGGCTGAGTGCGGCTTTAAATTTGAAGTTATCGGGGCTTCACACGGCCATGTGGAATTTCCACACGCCCGTGTGGAGTTTCTGTCTTTCCTGAAAAATTACTTCACACGGCCGTGTGGAATTTCCACACGCCCGTGTGAAGTCTCTGGCTTGCTGGGAAATCAATTCACACGGCCGTGTGTTAATTCCACACGCCCGTGTGAGGTCTCTGCTTGCTGGAAAATTAATTCACACGGCCGTGTGTTAATTCCACACGCCCGTGTGAATTCTCTGGAATCTTGATTTTTGGCAGAAGTGCACAGTACTTGCTACAGTGATTTTGCTACAGTAACAAGATATAGTGCTACTACAGTAACTCTCCGAAATGCTCCCGAATACGTTGTTCTTCATCGAGGCCATTGAATTGGGCACACAATCAATGGTAGATCGTGCCTATTGCTTCAAGTCTCCTTCTTGGTGAAGTTTTCCTAAGCTACACGAGTTGGACTTGTTGTGAATGTGACTGCCTTTGTGCCCCTCCAATGGAGGTTGGCACACACTCACAAGTCTAAGCTCGTGCCTTGTTCCTTGCTTGGTCCGAAAACCTTCCAACAATGGCGAACACGACCTAACTTCGTTCTTCTTTCCCAACTTAGCTCCACGAACCTAGAATGCACAAGAATACACAAATGCACACTATTTAGTGATAGAATCTGATAAAAAGTATGTTCATTGTAAGATAATAACGCTTCGCGTTACTATAACACAAGCACTTATCAAAGCACAAAAGCCAACGATTACTCAACAGCAACAACACCTCCACATTCCGACGAGGAAACAATAGAAACACAAGGGAAAAGGAGCAAATCCCAATACAAGGAATATCGTGGAAACCCTCAACAAATTCCAAAATAAGTTCCAAGTTTTAGAATTCTCAAAAACCCAATAATTTCATAACAAATCCTAAGTTAAACACAAACAAGGGTTTCGCAACCTCAATGAAGTGATAATCCAATATAACTCGAACATTTGCAAATCAAATTACCAAATAATACATTCAAGATCAAATCAATAATAATTATCATTCACTAGAATGCCAAACAAGTATAAGTTAAGAAAGCATTTCTTAAAACATGATATGAGTGCATATGAATGTAATATAAGTGTATGTGTTTGAATGATATCTAGCTATCAGCATTCATCTAATACGGTAATGCATAAATATCCCACTCACAGAATTGGCGATTCGTCTCCTTTGTGAGCTACTCCTCGCTTACTCCCTTGCCTTGAGCCAAAGTGTCTTCTCCTTGCCAAAGCACCACAAAGAACCAATGTTAGCACAAGCAACGCAAGGAAACCTTAGGTTTCCCCTACCAACAACCCTAACCGGTTCTAGGGTTTGCTCCACTAACCCTAGAGGCTACCAAAGAGCTCCTAAGGGTTAAAGCCTCACTCTCTAACCCAAGGAAGCCAAGGAAAACAAAGGGAAGGTCACTGGAGCTACAATAGCTTCAAGAACAAGGAAGAAGACCAATCATGGGTTTCTTGAGATCAAAGCCTACAATCAAAGCCCCTGTGAATGTCGATGGCCTTGTACAAGTGTGTGAATCACTCGTGCGCTTGCCCTGTTTTTAGACGCTTTTGGATGTGACACCGAGCCAATTCCACCACTACAAGTGTGTGACGGGTGGATTGTCTTGATTCTGAAAGTAATTTTATTGTCTTCCTTGGATGCATGAAGGCGCCAGTCACAACCAATAGTAGCGCATTCTACAGTCACCCTGTGTTTTTCAGTCTTTATGAATTTGAAGTCAAAATTCTGCTTGATTGTAAAATTCCGAAGTGCGTCTCTAAAATGTTCAATGACTACAAAACATTATCCAATATCCAATGACAACACTTCGGATTGATCTGACTAGGACAGAAGGCCTGCCACACCATTAAGGTCGCCATAAGATGGAACAGGTGTGTTGCCAGAATCAAAATACAACGACAAGAATTCGTTTTGACTATGATGCCATAATGGCACATCATCTGTCTCAACCACGAGATCGACTGTAGCGCATTTGAAGAGGGAGTACACATGACACATGCGCTAGAAGTCAACCTCATTTTTTATTGGACAAATCGTTTTATGTCCATTGGGTATGATAAACTTTACCCTAACATGGGAACACATCAACACCCCATCACTCACATATCTCCACTAAGACTAAATCTCAAGAAGTCTGTGCCGTGAACACTAGCACTCGTCCCTCCCTACTATATCTTGCAAATTGCACAAAAACTCTCCATAATCAATCTGCATAAAAATATACATTGTTACTATCTCTTCAAGAATGATCAAAGTGAGTGAAAGGAAGAGATTCTCACCTTATCGGGCAAATGGCAGAGTTCAAACGAATTCAAACCAAAAGATTGTTACTCTCTTGTAGGATGAGTCTTCCAAACTTTATTTGAGAAAAAGCAAAGCAATAAGGAATAAAAAAAGATTACCAAAAGACAAACAAAAAGGTTTTACATGATGTGATTGGGCCGTTTTTTACCACCATTTACATGGGTAAACAAGAAATTTCACAACATGGAAGTTAAACAATAACGGAAGGGTTGTCTAAGGTATTAGAAACTGGCAGGGGCTAATTGGGAAGTTTTGAAATTCTTGAGGGGTAAACAGTAATTTTCCCTAATAATTATATCATTAAAAAATTGGGTTGAATGACAACTATTTTTAGGGCAAATCCTCAAAATCTATTCTTAATTCTTCCACTTAGTACCCCTTCATCTCCCTTGTTTTACCACTGATAGTTGATGATTAAGAATAGTAGCACTTGGAATAGATTGGGACTTTTTTTTTTTAATTTTAACAAAAGCATTGCAAATTTTCAAATTTTATTTCAAAATATAAGAGTTAATTTTAGATGAGATATTTGATGAATAAAAATTTATATATAATTAATTATTTTTATTTTAAAAGGAAATTTTTTTGGTACAAAACTAAAAATATTAAGTAAAAATTGAGACAATAAAAACAGTGTGTTATTTATGGTTTGTTTGGCATTGTTTTCATTTTTTTTTGTTTTTTACTTTTTTTTATTTTATTTTGTTTTTTGCTTTAGTTTTTTTTAAAGCTGAAAACAAAAACACATCTAGTTAGCACAAAATTATTATAACAATTTTTTATCATTTTTTTAACTTAATTCTTTTATATTGTTTAATAAAAGTTTATACTTCATATTATTTTACTTGAGTGTATTATTAGATAGAATTAATAAGATAGTCTAGTATTGTGTAGGTAAAAAATATCTCATAAAAAAAACACCATTTGAAGCCAAAAAATTTATATATCTTCATAATCTTCTAATGACTTAGTTGTAATTTCAACTCTAACATGAGCCATTTGTTGTAGCTTACTTGGTGTAAGTGGTGCCACTAGAAGGAAGATGTAGAGTTTGCTGACTCGAATGCCTTAAAAAAAAATTATATATATATATACATTCAAATTGGACCCATCCAATTTTTTTTATTTTTTAAAAAAAAAGGGGAAGGAGACCTATAGAGACTAGTCATAAATTTGTTTTTTAAAGATCAAGTAAACAGTCAATATCTCAAACAATAGATTTTCACAAATTATTTAAAAAAAAAAGGCAAATGGAGAGAGAACGACAAAGAGAGACAAAGATAGAGAGAGACAGAGACATAGAGAGAGAGAGAGAGAGAGAGAGAAAAGTAGAAGAGGGGGGTGTTTCATGATTGGAGAAGAGGTTTTGAAAAAAGTTGAAAATATAAAATTGTTATTTCCTATTTTTTTGGAAACATGAGAACTGTTGTCAAAATTTTGATAAAAAAGGTGCTAAACATGTTTTTGTTGGCTTTGTTTTCCAAAAGATGAAATTGAAAACAAAAAATAGAAGTTGGCAATAATGCCAAATGACCCCTTAGTGAATGAAATTTTCATTTTTATTTATTTTTGAGTGGTACATTGGTCAATGGTTGAGATAGTGGAGAGCTAGTGCTTAATTGTTTGAATTTATTTTGTCATAATTTTTTTTGTAATTGGAAATATAGTGGAGATATTCTTGCCAAAAAAAATTGAGTCCATTGGCACTTGAATGATGTTAAAACAAAACAGATACAAAAATGTGTTATTCAAAGTTTTTTAATAAAATAAAAAATAAATAAATAATTTTTGGGCTTGTTAGAATGTTCAATTTGTATTCAACATTACAAGAATATCTTCTCTTTGTTAGATTTCACTATATGTACACTAAGGGCATGTTTGGTTCATTGACGTCAGGTTCGAAGTGGCTGAAATGTTGAGTTCCTCAACACTTCAATGCATTTTGTTCACCAAAGTGGAGGCCAAAGTCATGATTTGACAACTTGCAAAAGAAGCTAGTTCACCCTTTTGACTTCATTGAGAAAAGCACTAAAGCGGGATTTTGGACTTTAAGGACTAGTTTATCATCGTTTTAGTGAGTTCTTAGTTTTGTTTTGAGAAATACATAAAAAAAATTAAAAAGAATCGATCAAACAATCATTTAAGCTCATCCTGCAGGAATCCAGATGCCCTTGTGGATCGTCGGGGCGAGACAGAGACACAGCCGTGAGGCGAAGATTTTATACAAATCGCTCCCATTCGCTTTGAAACTTTCCCCAATCATTGATAACGTATACACACATGTAAAGCTAGTGGAAACCAATCAAATAAACTAAAAGAATCAACTTGGCGAAGTAAAAAGTAAAAGGGCGGTTTACCTATAATGAGAAAATCAAAAACTTAGAGCTCGGCCAGAAAACCATTTAAAATTGGTGAAATCATCGGAGAGACAATTAGGAATGTGGAGGAGAGTGTTCTTCTAAGCGTAGAGGTGTTTAAGAGTGACAGGCCAAAGAAGGTATAAAAGATGGTTGCGGCCTTTTTGAGTTTTGCACATCCACACGGCCGTGTGCCTCTATTGAGAGGGTTCACAGGGGCAAGCACACGACCCTATGTTCCCTATGGTTGCTCTCTGAACACCCCCACACGGTTTTCTGGAAATTCCACATGGCCGTGTGCCTTCAAAGGGAAGATTCACATGGGCAAAAAAAAGTCACACGCCCCTGTGTGCTCTCGGAAAAACACTTAAGGTCCCTACACACATCCACATAGCCATGTGAAAATTCCACATGGTCGTGTGCCCAACCTGGCCAAGACACAAGGCCGGCCACAGGGCAACCCACACGCCCCTATGGTCTCTCTGGATCAACCCGAGAAATCTCTAGGTGTTCCACACAGCCGTGTGCCTTTCAGACGCTCACTCACAGGGACAGTCACACACCCCTGTGTTTTCTCGGGATGGAAGGGAAGTCTCTGCAAAGTTTCACACCCCCATGTACCTTCATAGGGTCGCTCAAAGGGGCAGTTACACTGTCCCTGTGACGCTCGGGATGAGCTCTGAAATGTTGCACACGGCCGTGTGAAAATTCCACACGCCCGTGTGTTTTCTCTTGATGACTTAAAAAAATTACATGTTTTGCAGAAAACTTCAGAAACACATTCATAACACTTAGAGCCTGTATAGATGATAAAAACATTACCAGAGAACCATGAAAACACACTGAAATAACCCAAAAATTCATGAATCAACATTTAGGCACACGAAAACATCAAAGATCCACAAGAAAATCACAACACACATGTATAAAAATTAAGACACTAACACTAAGACTCTTATTCATGCTAAGACTAAACTAACTCCTAGAAAAACAATAAAAGCTTGGGTTGCCTCCCGAGAAGCGCTTGTTTAACGTTGCTTAGCTTGACGTACTTAGCCTTACATCATGGGGGTTGAAGAAAGAACACTTCCTTATCAATGTTACCAACCTCGCCACCAACGTATGGCTTTAGCCGATGCCCGTTTACTTTGAATGTAACTTTCTCAGGATGAGTGATCTCAATCGCCCCTTGAGATGGTACTTGAGTGATAGTGTATGGCCCAAACTATCTCGACTTGAGTTTTCCTGGAAATAGCCGCAAACAAGGGTTGAACAATAAGACTTGATCACCCACTTTAAACTTCTTCGGCAACTTAATATGCTTGTCAAGCCACTTTCGAATCCTTTCCTTGTAAGTTCTAGCATTCTCATATGCCTTCAACCTCCATTCATCTAACTCATTGAGATGAAGCACTCTTTGTTCCCCTGCTTTTCTCAAATCAAAATTCATTGCCTTGATTCCCCAGTATGTTTTGTGTTCAAGCTCCACCGGCAGATGACATGACTTTCCATAAACCAAATTACAGGGTGTGGCTCCTATAGGAGTCTTATATGCTGTTCGGTGAGCCCAAAGTGTATCATCTAAGCGCTCAGACCAATCTCACTTCCCTTACTTCACTGATTTTATCAAAATCCTCTTAAGCTCTCTATTTGTGACCTCTACTTGGCCACTAGTTTGTAGGTGATAAGGAGTAGCAAGCCGATGATGCACTCCATATCTCTTCAGCACCTTTTCAACTTAAGCGTTGTAGAAATGAGTTCCTCGATCGCTAATGATAATCCATGGAGTTCCAAACCGAGTGAATAACCTCTTTAAAAACTTTACCACAGTTCTAGCATTATTCGTCGGCAATGCTTGAGCTTCAACCCATTTAGAGACATAGTCAACTGCCACCAAAATATATTGATTTCCATTGGATTTCAAAAACGGTCCCATGAAGTCAATAGCCTAAACATCAAATACCTGACAAAATTGCATAGGATTTTGAGGCATTTCACCCCACCGAGACAAAATTCCTACTCTCTGGCAGTTGTCACATCTAAGAACAAACTGGTGCGCATCCTGGAAAAGAGTCGGCCAATAAAATCCAGCAGCTAAAACCTTTTCTGCAGTTCTACTTGAAGCATAATGGCCTCCAACAGGTCCTGAATGACAATGTGCGAGAATGTTGCATCCTTCATCTCTTGATACACATCTTTGAACTACATGATCTGCACAGATGCGAAAGAGGAATGGATCATCCTAGAAGTAATTCTTTAAATCACTAAAGAACTTCTTCTTCTGTTGGAAAGTGAGCCATTGCTTAAGAATCTTTCTTGACAAGTAATTGGCAAAGTCTGTGAACCATGGAGTATTACTTGATGATGATGAGTCCTGAGGCGAGTATAAGTGCTCCTCCGTGAAGAAATCATTAATTTCCTTGCTTGATGGCTCTTGTCCCACACACCCTTCTAAACGAGACAAGTGATCCGCAACTAAATTTTCAACCCATTTCTTATCTTTTATCTCCATGTCAAACTCTTGCAGAAGTAATATCCATCGGATCAATCTTGGCTTATCATTAGCCTTGCTTATGAGATACAGGAGCGCTGAATGATTTGTGTACACAATGACTCTGGACAAAATAAGATACGGCCTGAACTTGTCCAGGGCGAACACAACTGCTAGTAACTCTTTCTCCATAGTCATATAATTCTCTTGAGCACCTGTGAGAGTCTTACTAGCGTAGTATATTGGTTGGAACTACTTGCCCTTCCTCTGCCCCAACACTGCTCCAATAGCATAATCACTTGCATCGCACATAAGCTCGAATGGTTCATTACAATCCGGTGTGATCAAAATTGGGGCTTGGACTAAGTTTTCTTTTAACACATTAAAAGCCACCACACAATCATCCCTGAAATGGAAAGGAGCATCCTTCTTAAGGAGTTTTGTCAATGGTTGTGTGATCTTTGAAAAATCCTTGATAAACCACCTATAAAAACCTGCATGCCCCAAGAAACTCCGAATTGCCTTCATATTTGATGGTGGAGGAAGTTTATATATGACTTCGGTCTTTGCCTTATCTACCTCCATCCCTATTCGAGAGATCTTGTGCCCTAGAACAATGCCTTCTTGAACCATGAAGTGCCATTTTTCCCAATTAAGCACAAGGTTTGTCTCTTCAAATCTCCTCAATACTCTTTCCAAGTTTTTCAAGAATATATCAAAAGAATCACCAAACACTGAAAAATCATCCATAAACACCTCCATGATATCTTCCAAAAGATCATCAAATGGCTGTCATACAGCGTTAGAATGTTGTCGTTGCATTGCATAGTCCAAATGGCATCCGTCTATATGCAAAAGTCCCGTAGGGACAAGTGAATGTTGTCTTCTCTTGATCTTCTGGGGCGAGAGGAATCTGAAAGTACCCTGACATACCATCAAGGAAGCAATAAAACTGATGTCCAGCCAGTCTCTCCAACATTTGATCAATAAAAGGCAATGGGAAGTGATCCTTTCGGGATGCATCATTTAGTCTTCTGTAATCAATGCATATCCTCCATCGGGTAACTGTTCTAGTTGGAATGAGTTCATTTTTCTCATTCATTGCTACCGTCATTCCCCCTTCTTTGGAACCACTAGCGTTGGGCTCACCCAAGCACTATTAGAAATGGGATAAATAATTCCCGCATCTAGTAGTTTCACCACCTCTGCCTTGACAACTTCCTTCATGTTTGGGTTCAGTCTTCTTTGAGGTTGGATTACTGACTTGAAGTTATCCTCCATTATGATTTTATGGGTGCAAAACGAAGGATTTATGCCCTTCAAATTAGAAATCTTGCAAGCAATGGCGAATTTGTGTTTCTTCAACATGCTCACTAACTTATCCTTCTGATCAATAGAAAGATTTGATGCTATGATAACAGGGAGCTTCATCTCTTTTGCTAAAGATGCATACTCCAAATGTGTCGATAATGTCTTCAGCTCTAAATCGGGTGGTTCTTTAATAGATGGCCACAGTCGGCTCTCCCTCAATCTATCAATCTCCACAAACTGAATCGATTCTTATTCAATAACATTTTATGAATTGTCTTTTGATGCTTGATTGATAGAATGGTCCTTGGATCGTTCTGTCATTCCTATCTCACAAGTTTCCTCAGTCAAATCTATAATCTCCATCGAAAAGATTTCTTGCCTTTGTTCTTGATAGCATAATTCAAACTGAGCAAGAACCCTCTCTAAATTTTCTTCTGAATCACAATTTCAATAAGACATTGCCGATTGCTCAAATTGATTCAACACATATCAAGCTCACAATTCGAATCTTGCTCGACATAAAAATGATCAACAACCACTTCTTCTACAGGATGGCTAATTACGGGTTGCTCATTCGCAAAAGGGATTGGACTTGATTGTATTGTGAACAACTACATCTTCTGTTCCACATCATTCACCATTCCTGTAATTGTGTCAAATAACTCAGTTGTGTCAATCATTTTCCTTGAAGCTGAATCAACGAAAAGAAAGCAAATAAGAATGATGAAAGAAAAGGAAAGTGTGAAATAGAGTGTGTAGTGAATAGCTAAAATAGGAAAAAGCAAATGTCTAAAATATGCCTACTCCCCGGCAACGGCGACAAAAACTTTGACAGGGGAGCAAAAGTGCACGGGTTGTCGAAGTAATAAAGTACCCCGGTGAAAGGGTAGTCAAATTCACAGGGAGTAGGGATTACAGACAAAGGAAATTGCTATTTAGCTAGTGTGATACGATGATGGTGAGAAGAATCAATTTGTGTGCAAGAAAATGAAAGAGAAATATGAAAGACAAGAGAGTGCAAGCAAAGAGTAAAGAGAGGAACAATCAATGTGAATAAGGGCTACTCGGACAAGCTTCACCTAGGATTAGTGTTCTAGTGCAAGACTATGTATTATACTCTCCTATTGATGTTTAATGAGTCGTGGACATCCTAAAGCACACGGTACAAAACCTAAGGTCAACCATGACTAGCTCCAATAGTATGGCCCGGCATTAGGCTTCACTACAACCCTTCAATCTATTGATCTCTCAACTAAGCCCTAGGGGAGTCCATCATCCTAAGTCTCACACTATTTCGAACTGCTTTACGTTTTAGGAATTCCAAGTGATAGACCCTATCCCTAAGTATAATTCTAACCTTTTGGTCCAGGTGAAAGAACCCTAGTCTTAGTTAAGCCCTAGCACTAGGATTCATTACAACCCTTCACTCTGTTGCTCACGTAACTAAGCCCCAGGGGAGTTCATCTCCTAGCACTTTGCTCTACTTTGACCGTTAAAAACTCTTGGAACATGGAGATAGAGAAAATCACACAGGAGGGAAAAAGGGACGTTTCGCTACCTCACGACTCATCCACTCGACCCTCTTCAATCTAGAGTAATCTAATCCTATAGAAGTTGTCACACCTTCAAAGGATAACCTAGATGTTCTCAACCCTAGTGTCACGGCTAAGGGAAAATCAATACAATAAGTAATCAAGATTGGAACTGAATTAAAAGCATCAATTAAGAAAGCATAATAAAAGTTATAGAAACAATGTCATCCTAGCGTTTTGACAGGGGCCCAAAAGTGCACGGGTTGTCGCAATAATAATAGTACCCCGGTGAGAGGGTAGTCGAATCCATAGGGAGTAGGGATTGTAGATACAAGAGATTGCTATCTAGCTAGTGTGAAGTACGGAAAGTGAGAGCAAGATTCAATGTGTGTGTGTAAGAGTAATCGAAAGCAATAAGAAAATAAAGAGAAATATGGAAGATAAAAGAGTGCAAGCTAAAAGTAAAAGAGAGAAACAATCAAGAGTGAAATAGGGTACCCGGAGTAGCTACCCTTAGGATTAATGTTCTAGTGCAGGACAGTGTATTATACTCTCTTATTGATGTTTAATGAGTCATGGACATCCTAAAATACACTGTCCCAAACCTAAGGTCAACCGTGACTAATCCTAATCATTATGCCCCGGCATTAGGTTTCACTACGACCCTTAACTCTCGTTGACCTGTCAACTAAGTCCCAGGGAAGTCCATCTTCCTAAGCCTCACACTACGTGGGATTGCTTTAGGTTTTAGGGACTCCAAGTGATTAGCGATGTTCCTAAGTGTAGTTCTAACCCTTTGGTCCACGTGAAAGAACCCTAGTCTCAATTAAGCCCTAGAACTAGGATTCACTACAACCCTAGTCTCAATTATTGTGAATGTGACTGCCTTTGTGCCCGTCCAAAGGAGGTTGGCACACACCCATAAGTCTAGACTAGTGCCTTGTTCCTTGCTTGGTCTGAGAACTCCCCAATAACGACGAAAATGACCTAACTTTTCTCTTTTTCTCTAAATTGGCTCCACAACCCTACAATGCACAAAGCACACAAATACACACTAATTAATAATAAAATTTGATAAAAGTAATGCTCAATGTAAGATAATAACACTTAAGCTTATCAAACAAGAGCACTTATCAAACTCCCCCACACTTAAGTCTTTACTTGTCCTCAAGCAAAAAATAAAACATTAAAGTACTTGGGAAGAACAATTGAAAGTGCTCGGCCTTAGGTTCACCAAAAGTATGCAAAGGAAGCATTCTACAAGGGGAAATCAAAACATTGCATAAAGATATCATTGCTCTAGCTAACAACTTGAAAATGTGTATGTGCGTGATAAGTGCTCGTGTTATAGTAATGCGAAGTGTTATTATCTTGTAGTGAGCATTGATTTAATCATATTTTATCACTAAAAAGTGTGCATTTGTTTACTTTTGTGCATTGTAGGGTTGTGAAGATAAATTGGAGAAAAGGAACGAAGTTAGATCGTGTTTGCCGTTGTTGGGGAGATTCTTGCACTAAGCAAGGAGCAAGGCATGGCTATAGACTTGTGAGTGTATGCCAACCTCCTTTGGAGGGGCACAAAGGCAGTCGTATTCACAATAAGTCTAGCTCGTGCTAACAAGGAGAACTTCACCAATTAGGAGATCTGAAGCAATCGGCACAATCTACCATTGATTGTGTGCCCAATTCAACAGCCTTGATGAAGAACGACGAATCTGGAAGCGTTTCGGCGAGTTATTATAGCAGCAATGTAGCAAGTTACTGTAGTAAAACACTGTAGCAAGTTGCTATTCGTTTTCGGCCGAAATTCAGAAATGCCAAGAGTTCACACGGGCATGTGGAAATTCCACATGGCCGTGTGAAATCCCGATAAGTTCAATTTTAAAGCCGCGACTCAACATTATAAAAGCCCATTTTGGAGACTGTTTTGGGGAGCTTTTAGGCTTTTCTTTGCCCTAACATCTGGAGAGGCACGGATAGGGTTTGGAGAGGACTTCGTGGAGGTTTGAAGCGCGTCATCGGCGTCGACATCAACGTCTGACGATGGCACAAGACCACGGCCACATCGCACACAATGTGGTTTTTATCTATGCATTCAAATTGTGTTCTTATTATTATTTTTATGGATTTGTAAGGCTCCATGAGGAGCTAAACCCCTTGTGGGTATTCGGATTTGTAAACCCTAGGATTATTATGTTTCTTTGACATTGCTATTATGGTTTTCCATAATTGATGAATAAAGTTGAGTTTCAATCTTAAATTCTTTTCTTTTATTATTGTTTTCTCTTAGCCGTGACACTAGGGTTGAGAATAATCTAGGTTATCCTTTGGAGGTGTGACAACTCCTATAGGATTAGACTACTTAGAGTTGAAGAGGGTTGAGAGGGTGAGTCGTGAGGTAGCGGAACGTCCCCTTTCCCCTCCGATGTGATTCTCCCTACCTCCATGTTCCATGATTTATTCGCGGTCGAGATAGAGTTAGGTGCTAGGCGATAAACTCCCCTAGGGCTTTATTGCACAAATACCAAAGTATAGTGTTGAAGTGAATCTTAGCACCGGAACTTAATTTAGACTAGGGTTCTCTCACCTGGACCAAAGGGTTAGAACTATACATAGGAACAGGTTTAATCACTAGGAGTCCCTAGAACTTATGGCAATTCCACATAGTGTGAGGCTTAGGTAGATAGACTTCCCTAGGGCTTAGTTGACAGGTCAACGAGAGTCAAGGGTCGTAGTGAAACCTAATGACCAAAATACAGTGTTGGGATTAGTCACGGTTGACCTTAGGTTTGGGACAGTGTATTTAAGGATTTTCTCGACTCAATTAACATCAATAGGATGGTATAATAGCATTGTCTTGCACTAGAAGCATAAGTCCTAGAGGTAGCTTGTCTGGATACCCATCTTTTCCCATTGCTAGTCCTACTCTTTTACTCTTACTTGCACTCTCTCGTCTTCCACACTTCTCTTTTAATTCTTGATTTTACCGATTGTTTTTTGACATGACCCCTTGCTTGTGTATCCCGCAAGTGCACGAGCTTGTTGAAGTAATAAAATACCCTGGTGAGTGGGTAGTCGAATCCACAGGGAATAGGGAGTTAGAATATGAGATTTCACTATTTAAGCTATGTGGAGTATGGAAAAGTAACAATACAATCAATGAGTGACTTATGGAAGCAATTATAATAAAAGACAAGTAATTGAATAGAAAGATGGAAGATGAGAAAGTGCAAGTAAAAGAGACTAGAGAGGATCTAGCAATGGATGAAGTGGGGTATCTGGACAAGCTACCTCTAGGATCAATGCTTCTAGTGCAAGACTATGCTATTATACTTTCCTATTGATGTTAATTGAGTCGAGGAAATACTTAGACTCACGGTCCCAAACCTAAGGACAACCGTGACTAACCCCATCATTATGTCCCAGTATTAGGATTCATATCGACCCTTCACTCTATCGCTTGCACGACTAAGCCCCAGGGGAGTATATCTACCTAAATCTCACACTACGTGGGATTGCATTAAGTTCTAGGGACTCCTAGTGGTAAAACCTGTTCCTATGTGTAGTTCTAACCCTTTGGCCCAGGTAGAAGAACCCTAGCCTCGATTTAGCCCCAGTGCGTAGGATTCACTTCAACCCTTCACTCTGTTACTCGCGTAACTATGCCCCAAGGGAGTTTATCTACCTAGCATTACACTCTATCTTGACCGCTAATTAACCAAGGAAACGGAAGTAGGGAGAAATCACATTGGAAGGGAAAGGGGATACATCGCTACCTCACAACTCTCCTTCTCAACCCTCTTCAATCTTAAGTAGTCTAACCCTATAGGAGTTATCACACCTCCAAAGGGTAACCTAAATTGCTCACAACCCTAGTGTCACATCTAAGGGAAAATCAATACAAGAATAAATCAAGATTGAAACTCAATTAAATTCATCAAGAAAGAAAGCATAATAAAAGTCATAGAAACAATATCATCCTAGGGTTTACAAGTCCGAATACCCACTAGGGTTTAGCTCTCCATGGAGCAATACAAAATCAATAAAGAGATTAAGAACATATGCATAAAAACCATAAAGAAAACCCCTTTGTAGATCGTATCGATGGTCTTGTGGAGCCGCCTAGTCTTCTCCACGAATCCCTTGTCAAGCCTAGGGCACACCTCGCCGAATCGATGCCGACGAAAGCTCCCCCAATAGCTTTCTTCCAAAGGATGTCGATGTCAATGTCGTATAATCGCCTCCAAAGACCTCCAAGAACCTTTCCAAACCCTAGCCAAAAGCCCCCCAAAAGATTGGCAAGAGATAGAAGGGGGGTCCCCAAATAGATCTGAAAACAGGCTATTTATAGGCTGAAATCGGAGTTCCACACATCCCTGTTGATTTTCCACACGGGCTGCAGAATTTCCATACGCCCATGTGTTAATTTCGCACGGCCGTGTGGAAATTCTGTTTTGTTGATTTTCGGCAGACTGAACAGTAATTTGCTGCATTGTTTTTGCGACAGTAACACGCCGTGTGGAATTTCCACACACCCATGTGAACTCTCTGAAATCCTGATTTTTAGTAGAAAATGAATAGTAGCTTGCTACAGTAACAAGCTACAGCGCTGCTACAATAACTCGCCAAAATGCTTCCGAATTCATCGTTCTTCATCGAGGCCATTGAATTGGGCACACAATCAATGTTAGATTATGTCGATTACTTCATTTCTCTTCATTGGCAAAGTTCTCCAATGCTACACGAGTTATAGACTTTTGTGAGTGTGATTGCCCTTATGCCCCTCCAATGTAGGTTGGCACACACCCACAAGTCTAGACTCATGCCTTGTTCCTTGCTTGGTCCGAGAACTCCTCAACAATGGCGAACATAACCTATTCTTGCTTCTTTTTCTGTAAATCTTCTCCACAACCCTTCAATGCACAAAAGAAAACAAATACACACTAATTAGTGATTAAATCTGAGAAAAGTAATGCTCAATGTAAGATAATAATACTTCTTATTACTATAGCACAAGCACTTATCATTTTCACACTCACTCACCGATTTCTTTCCACACAACGCGATAGCTAAATAGTGAAATCTTGTATCTTAAGTACCTATTCCATGTGGATTCGACTACCCACTCACCAGGGTATTTTATTACTTCGATAACCCGTGCACTTTCGGGCCCCTGTCAAGTTTTTGTTCACTGAAGATAACCCAAAAAGTACTACTCAAACTCTTGCTACAATGACTTATTTATATACAAAAGTAGGAGGTAGTAGTTTTACACAACCTCTAAGGTAGCCCTTTCCTGGGCGGCCGCCAAAGGTGGCTTTCACACTTTCGAGGAGGCAGCTCTTTCTGCCGGGGTATTAGCATTCACGCATCCCATGAGATAGCTCTTTCTCTCATTATGGTATAACTTGTATCCGACTTATGAGAGTAGCTACATACTTCATATGAGGTAGCTCTTTCCACCCCAAATGCACAAATAAAACTAAACAAATATTTACAAGCTCACAAGTTTTTTTTTATGTATTTCTTAAAACAAACCTAAGAACTCACTAAAATGATGATAAACTAGTCCTTAAACATCAATCTTGAGTTTCCAAAAGATTCCAAGAGTGAGTAGTGCAATATGACATAATCTAGAAAAAATTCCCTAAAATTCAAGTAAAAACTAGAGCATGATTAGATACAATGTTAAAATTTCTCCTAGACTCTAAGAATACAAACGCTGCAACTAAGATGAACTGTCACAGGCTACATGAGCATAAGCAATGGAATGCACAAGTAAGGTGTGTGCAATGTGAACTCCCCCCCCCCCCCCCCCCCCCCACACACACACACACACACACTTAAGATGTACATTGTCCCTAATGTACGCATGCAAGCATAATGAAAAGTATGACAATTCAAACAATTAATGTGGGAGTGGGCAATTGAAACAATACTCCCCTAAACTCCAAGTGTTGCGTTTGATAGAGTTATATTCATTGAGAGTTGAGTCTCAATGGGTTGTGGAGCACACAAGGTCCCATGACGATGCCTATGACTATCCCGCTAATTCCAAACATCCAAGACCATATGCACACATACACAAGGGGTTCAGTGTAGCTCAAGAAAAATCCAAAAAAAAACTCGGGTATATAAAGATAAAGAAATGAAATAAAACACGATAAAAATAAAAACAACAGAAAATAAACTCAGAAGGAGAAACCTTTCTGAGTACTACAAGTCCAAATAAAAGAAATAAAAGTACAAAATGAAATCAAATAAAAGAAACTAAGATGCCTCAGCGTTGGTGTCCTGTGGTGGGGCCTTTGGTGCTGCTGTAGGCTCAACTGGTGTTGGTGGATCAGATGGTGGCTATGTAGGTGATGGTGACGCAGGGGAGGCTCGAGATCGCATCACGAATGGTGAAGTCACGGCTCACTCAAGTAGCTATTATGGACTGTGTAGCCGAGCCATGACCTCGGTGTAATGTGCAGCCTGGGTAGCTCTAAGCTCGACCATCTCTGTCTTCAGCAACCCCACAGCACTTTTAAGGCGCTCAAGTCTGTTGTTGCCTCGAGAAGGTGAGAAAATGCGTGCAGGCGGTGATTCCTGCGCTGTGGGTGTTATCTCGCTCTCAGGCAGCTCTGGGAGCAGTTGTAATGTTGGCTGCGACCCCCTGGCCTCGTCCTCTTCTGTTGGACCCGATGGGGGCCTGTTCATCATATAGCGCTAGTAATATTTCCTGGCCATGCCCATCTGTCTCAACATCTCCAAGCTAATAGGGGAGAGTATGACTGTCTTCGCGATCCCCTAATTGCCTCTTGGAGGCCCATCTCCTTGATAGTCTCATAATGTATGGTCCTAAAAGATGGCCCCAAGCCGAGGGTTCTGGCCCTGATGTTGTATGTACTCTGTAAGAATTTGGCCGAGGTGGAGTGGCTCGCTCCGTACCATCACGACCTAGGACTCCTGTACTGTCACCATGACCGTTTACTGATCTGCTCAAAATGGTGTGAATATACCTATAGGACGGCCGTGATAGACAAGTAGCCTTCAATATCCCTGGCTCGTACTGCTCCTGTCTGCATAACACTGGGTAAATTCCCTGAGGGGTCAAACTGCCGGGGTAATCAATCAGGAGGTTCTCATACTCATCTGTTTCAGAAAAGGCTTCGTCGTATAAACCCATGCGAATGGAGAACTACGTCACTGACATGCTGTAATAGTGCCCAAAAGCTCTAAACTGTATGGTGTTGGCACTCGTCAAACCTCTATATGATCTGTCAAACTCAAAAGACGCGAGCACCTCCTGAATAAGCGAGCGGTTAGCTGGCTCTTGAATAGACAACAAACATTGTCAACTCCCCACTGCTATAAGCTCTTCAATCTCATCTGCCATATCGTCACCCCACTCAGCTGTCCTCAAACAACCTAAGTCTATGTATCGAGACTGCCCGAACTTGAGTTTTGCCAACCTCTCGTATCTTACCTAGTGTTTAGGTGTGGTGAAGTCTATCTGCTCTATAGAGGGCTCAAGGGGTCTCTTACCAGTCACTTGCTTCAGCCTATGTGCCATTCCTGCAAAAATTTAAAGAGAATCGATCAAAGCATCATTAAAGATCATTCTGCACGGATCCATGCGGTCGTGTGGAAATTCCCCACCCCCATGTGGATCGTCGGGGCGTGGTAGGGACACGGTCGTGAGGCAAAAATCTTATAGAAATCGCTCGCAATAGTTTTGAAACTCTCCACACTCTTTCAGAAGGTATAAACGTATGTAAAACTCATGAAAATTTATTCAATAAACTAGAAGAATCACGTTGACAAAGTAAAAAAGAAAAAGAGAGGTTTACCGATGATAAGAGAATAAAAAACTTAGAGCTCGGCCGGAACACCCTCTAAAAACAGTGAAACCGTCAGAGAGATAGTTAGGAATGTGGGCAGGAATGTTCTTCTGAGCGTAGAGGAGTTTAAAAGTGAAAGGCCAAAGAAAGTATGAACGAAGAATTCTGTCCTTTTGAATTCTGCACATCTACACGGCCATGTGCCTCTACTGAGAGGGTTCACAGGGGCAGACACACGCCGCTGTGCTTTCTCTGTTTGCTCTTTGAACACCCCCACACGGTCATGCGAGATCCCACAAGGCCGTGTGTCTTTACAGGAGAGCTTCATAGGGGCAGCTACACGTTCCTGTGGACTCTCGGGAATGCCCAAGGCTTTGGCCCACAACCACACGGCCGTGTGAAAATTCCACATGGCCGTGTGCTCAACCTGGCGAAGAACACAAGGCTGGTCACAGGGGTACCCACACGCCCCTGTGGCCTCTCTTAATCAACCAGAGAAATTTCTAAGTGTTCCACACAACCGTTATTATCTTACAATGAACATATCTTTTATCAGATTTTATCGCTAAATAGTGTGCATTTGTGTATTCTTATGCATTATAGATTTGTGGAGCTAATTTGGAGAAGAAGAACGAAGTTAGATTGTGTTCGCCATTCTTGGGGAGTTTTTGGACCAAGCAAGGAACAAGGCACGAGATAAGACTTGTGAGTGTGTATTTTGACCACAGCCGGCGGCCGCACAAGACCACGGCCACACCGTACGCAAGGGGGTTTTCATCAATGCCTTTAATTTGTTCTTTCTTTTATATTTTGATGAACATGTATAGCTCCATGAGGAGCTAAACCCCTCGTGTGTATTTGGACTTGTAAACCCTAGGATCATTACATTTCTATGACATTGCTATTATGCTTTTCCATTGTTGATGAATAAATTTGAGTTTCAATTTTAATTATCTCTTGCAATTGTTTTCCCTTAGCCGTGACACTAGGGTTGAGAACAATCTAGGTTATCCTTTGGAGGTGTGACAACTCCTATAAGGTTAGACTACTTAAGATTAAATAGGGTTGAGAGGGTGAGTCGTGAGGTAGCGAAGCGTCCCCTTTCCCCTCTGGTATGATTTCTCCCTACCTCCATATTCCATGATTTCTTAGCGATCGAGATAGAATGAAGTGCTAGGAGAGGAACTCCCCTGGGGCTTAGTTGCGCGAGCAACAGAGTGAAGGGTTGACATGAATCCTAAGCACTAGGGCTTAATTTAGACTAGGGTTCTTCCACCTGGACCAAAGGGTTAGAACTATACATAGGAACAAGTTTTATCACTAGGAATCCCTGGAGCTTAAAGCAATCCCAAGTAGTGTGAGGCTTAGGTAGATAGACTCCCCTGGGGCTTAGTTGCGTAAGCAACAGAGTGAAGGGTTGACGTGAATCCTAATGCCGGGCATAGTGTTGGGGTTAGTCACGGTTGACCTTAGCTTTGGGACCGTGTGTTTAAGGATATCCTCGACTAAATTAACATCAATAGGAAAGTATAATAGCATAGTCTTGCACTAGAAGCATAAGTCCTAGAGGTAGCTTGTCCGGATACCCTATTTTATCCATTACTAGTCCTTCTTTGTTCACTACTACTTGCACTTTCTTGCATTCCATCTCTCTATTTAATTTCTTGCCTTTTATTATAATTGCTTCCATATTCACTCATCGATCCTATTATCACTTTTCGTACACCGCATAGCTGAATAGTGAAATCTCGTGTCTTAAATCCCTATTCCCTGTGGATTCGACTACCCACTCACCAGGGTAAATTTTATTACTTCGACAAGCCCGTGCACTTGCGGGATACACACAAGGGGTCGTGTCAAGTTTTTGGCGCCGTTGCCATGGAATAGGCGTATTTCTGATACATGTTTTTGCTATTTTAGCTATTTCACTTCGTTTTCTATTTCAAACTTTCTTTATCTATCATTGTTCTTATTTTTCTTTTCTTCGTTTTGCTTCAGGTTATGACCCGCGGGAACCCTTCGATTCATGTTAAAGGAAACCCGGACATTGGTAGAAAAACGCATCGTAAAGGGAAAGAACTTGTGAAAGAACACTCTAAGCAAGCCAGTATAGATTCAGAAGGGTCAGAAGCAATGGCAGAACAGAATGAACAACAGAGGACGTTGTCTGATTTTTCTAGACCCACAATGATGGGGACTCAATCAAGCATTGTGAGGCCCCCAATTACCGCAAACAACTTTGAGTTGAATCCGTCATTCATTTAAATGTTGCAACAATCCGCACAGTTTAATGGGTTTACCGATGAAGATCCCAACAACCATATAGAGAACATCCTTGAAGTATGCGACATGCTAAAGACTAATGGAGTAACAGACGATGCGATTCGTTTTAGAGCTTCCCATTTTCATTGAAGAGAAAAGCAACGCATTGCCTACATTCATTACCGAGAGCATCTATCACTACTTGGGAGGAGATGGCCGAGGCATTCTTGGCTACATATTTTCCTCCGGGAAAATCAGCGAGGCTCCGGAATGAGATTTGATCCTTCATGCAAATGGAATTGGGGTCTCTATTCAAGACATGGGATAGGTTCAAGGAGCTCCTTTGAAAGTGCCCGCAACATGGATTCCCCGAGTGGATGATCATTCATACCTTCTATAACGGGTTGAATCCATGTACCAAGCAACTGTTAGACGCAGCTGCAGGAGGAACTCTAGGAAGCAAGACTCCCGGTGAAGCCCAGCACCTTATTGAGGAGATGGCTATGAATAGCTATCAATAGAACACAAGGGACCGAAAGAAGGTCGCCGGAATTCATGAGGTTGACGCAGTTACATCTTTAGCAGCACAAGTAGAATCACTGAGTAAGAAGTTAGATGTTCTAACTTCACTAAGAGTTGCGCCCATCACTACTTGTAATGGTTGTGGGGGAGGTCACGCTTCAAGTGATTGTCCGATTGCTATTGGAGGCACTAGTACTGTGGAACAGGCTGATTTTTTGGGCAACGCTTATAGAGGACAAGGCCAAGGCAACCCGTACAGTGGAACATACAACCCGGGGTGGAAGAATGAGAGTTGAAGTTCTGCAGAATTTCACACAGCTGTGTGAAAATTCCACACGGCCGTGTTCCCTTCACAGGATCATTCACAGGGGCAGTCAAACGGCCCTTGTGATACTCGAGATGAGCTCTGAGATGGTTCACACGGCCATGTGGAAATTCCACACGGCCGCGTGTTTTCTCTAGATGACTTAGAAAATTTACATGCTTTGCAGAAAAATTTCAGCACTCAAATACAAGGTTCAAAGCCTGTATACGTCATGAAATTACGACTAGAGATCCATGAAAACACACTCAAATGACCCAAAACTTCGTCAATCAGCATTAGGCACACGAAAAACATCAATCATCCACATGAAATTCACAACACATGTATGTATGAACAAGACACCAACACTACGACTCTTATTCATGCTAAAACAAAACTAACTCCTTGAAAACAGTAAAATCTTGGGTTGCTTCCAAAGAAGTGCTTGTTTAACGTCACTTAGGTTGACGTACCGGGCCTTATCTTTTTGGAGTTGAAGAAAGAAACTTCTTTGTTATTGCTTTAAACCTTGCCGCCAAAGTATGGCTTCAGCCGATGCCCATTTACTTTGAATGTACCCTTCTCCGGATGAGTAACCTCAATTGCTCCATGAGGTGATACTTGAGTGACCATGTATGGGCCAAACCATCTAGACTTTAGTTTTTCAGGGAAAAGTCACAACCGTGAATTGAATAACAACACTTGGTCACCACTTTGAACTCCTTGGGCAACTTAATATGCTTGTCATGCCATTTTGGAATCTTTTCTTTATAAATTCTAGCATTCTCATGTGCCTTCAACCTCCACTCATCGAGCTCATTAAGGTGAAGCAATCTTTGTTCACCGGCTTTTCTCAAATTGAAATTTATCACCTTGATCGCCCAATACGCTTTGTGTTCAAGTTTCACAGGTAGGTGACATGGCTTTTCGTAGACCAAATTATACGGAGTAGTTCCTATAGGTGTCTTGTATGCTGTTCGATGAGCCCAGAGTATATCATCCAAATGCTCAGACCAATCTCGCTTCCCTTGCTTTATAGATTTTGTCAAGATTCTCTTGAGCTCTCTTGTTGTGACCTCCACTTGTCCACTCGTCTGCGGATGGTAAGGAGTGGCAAGGTGGTGATGTACTCCATATCTCTTCAACATTTTCTCTAATTGGGAGTTGCAAAAATGGGTTCCTCTATCACTAATGATAATCCTTGGAGTTCCAAACCAAGTAAATAACATCTTCAAAAATTTTACCACAGTTCTAGCATAATTAGTCGGCAACGCTTGAGCTTCAACCTATTTAAAGACATAGTCAACTGCCACTAAGATGTATTGGTTCCCATTGGATTTCGATAACAGCCCCATAAAGTCAATGCCCCAAACATCAAATACCTCACAGAATTGCATAGGGTTCTAGGGCATCTCATCCCGCCGAGATAGATTTCCTACCCTTTGGCAACTATCGCATCGACGAAAAAACTGGTGTGCATCCTGAAAAAGAATTGGGCAATAAAATCCCGCACCCAAAACCTTTTCTACAGTTCTACTTGACGCATAATGGCCTCTAATAGGTCCTGAGTGGCAATGAGCAAGGGTATCCCATCATTCTTCCCTTGATACACATCTATGAACTACATGGTCCGCACAGATGCGAAAAAGGAACGGATCATCCCAAAAGTAATTTTTCAAATCACTAAAGAATTTCTTCTTTTGTTGGAATGTGAGCCCTTGTTTAAGAACTTTCCCTGACAAGTAATCGGCAAAGTCTGCGAACCATAGAGTATCACTTGATGATGTTGAGTCTTGGATCAAGTACAAGTGCTCCTCCGGGAAGGAATCATTAATGTCCTTGCTTGATGGCTCTTGTTCCACACTTCCCTCTAACCGAGACAAGTGGTCTGCCACCACATTTTCAGTCTCTTTCTTGTCCCTTATCTCCATATCAAACTCTTGTAGGAGTATTATCCACCGAATCAATCTTGCCCTTTCTCTGCCCCAAAACTGTTCCGATAGCATAGTCGCTTACATCGCACATAAGCTCGAATGGTTCATTCCAATCCGGTGTGATCAAAATTTGAGCTTGAACTAGCTTCTCTTTTAACACATTAAAAGCTGTTTTACATTCCTCCCCAAAATCGAACAGTGCATCCTTTTTGAGGAGTTTAGTCAACGGTTTTGTGATTTTCGAAAAATCCTTAATAAACCGCCTGTAGAACCCTGCATGCCCCAAGAAACTCCGAACTCCCTTAACATTTGCCAGTGGAGGAAGTTTATCTATTACTTTGATCTTTGCCGTATCTACCTCCATACTAATGCGAGAGATCTTGTGCCTTAGAATGATGCCTTCTTGAACCATGAAGTGGCACTTCTACCAATTAAGCACAAGGTTTTTCTCCTCACATCTCATCACCAAGCTTTCCAAAATTTTCAAACATATATCAAAGGAGTTGCCGAATACCAAAAAATCATCCATGAATATCTCCATGATATCCTCCAATAGATCATCAAAAATGACAGTCAAACAATGCTGGAATGTCGCTGGTGCGTTACATAATCTAAATGACATTCGTCTATATGCAAAGTTCCCGTAAGGACAAGTAAATATTGTCTTCTCTTGATCTTCTGGGGCAATAGAAATCTGAAAATATACTGACATCCCATCTGGGAAACAGTAAAACTGATGTCCTACCAATCGCTCCAACATTTGATCTATAAAAGGTAATGGGAAGTGATCCTTTTGGGTTGCGTCATTCAATCTTCTGTAATCAATGCATATCCTTCATCCTGTGACTGTTCTAGTTAGAATGAGTTCATTCTTTTCATTCTTGATCACTGTTATCCTCCCTTTCTTCGGAACCACTTGGGTTGGCCTCACCCAAGCACTATCAGAGATAGGATAAATAATCCCTGCATCTAGCAGTTTCACCAACTCTGACTTGACAACTTCCTTCATATTCGGGTTCAGTCTTCTTTGAGGTTGGATCACTGACTTGAAATTATCCTCCATTAAGATTTTATGGGCACAGAATGAAGGATTTATGCCCTTCAGATCTGCAATTTTCCAGGCAAGGGCAGACTTGTGTTTCTTTGACATATTTACTAACTTAGCCTTCTGATCCGAAGAAAGATCTGATGCTATAATAACGGGAAGCTTCATTTCTTCTACCAAAAGGTCATATTCCAAGTGTGTCGGTAATGTCTTTAACTCCAAATCAGGTGGTTCTTCAATAGACGGTCGCAATCTGCTCTCTTCCAATCTATCAATTTCTTCAAACTGAATCGATTCCTTTTCAATAACACTCTCTGAATTGTTTCCCAACACCTGACTGATAGAATGATCCTGGGATCCTACTATAACCCCTATCTCACAAGCTTCCTCAGTCAAATCTATAAATCCCACCGAAAAGACTTCTTGCCTTTGTTCCTGATAACATGATTCGAACTGAGTAAGGACCCTCTCTAAACTTTCTTCTGTATCACCACTTGAAGAAGCTAAAGCTGATTGCTTAAGTTTATCCAGCACACTGCCCAATTCACAACTCGGCATCTGCTCACTAAGAGAATAATCAATAGTGGCCTTTTCTTCTCAGAAAAGACTGCTCATTGGTTGTTCATTCACCCTGTAATCTGTAAACGACTGTACTGTGAACAACTGCATTTTTTGTTCTACATTCTTCAACATTCCTGTAATTGTGTTGAATATCTCAGTTGTATCAATCATTCTTCCTAAAGCTAAAGTCAAAGAAGAAGAAAAACAAATAAGAACGATAAAGAAAGTGTGGAATAGAGTGCGAAGTGAATAGATAAAATAGAAAAAAAAAACTAATATGTAAAATACGTCTACTTACCGGCAACGGCGCCAAAAACTTCGACAGGGGCTAGAAAGTGCACGGGTTGTCGCAGTAATAATAGTACCTTTGTGAGATGGTAGTCGAATCCACACGGACTAGGGATTGTAGATAAATGAGATTGCTATCTAGCTAGTGTGAAGTACGGAAAATGAGAGCAAGATTCAATATGTGTGTGTAAGAGTAATCAAAACCAATAAGAAACTAAAGAGAAATATGGAAGATAAAAGAGTGCAAGCTAAGAGTAAAAGAGAGAAACAATCAAGAGTGAAATAGGGTACCGGGACAAGCTACCCCTAGGATTAATGTTCTAGTGCAGGACAGTGTATTATACTCTCCTATTCATGTTTAATGAGTCGTGGGCATCCTAAAATACACGGTCCCAAACCTAAGGTCAACCGTGACTAATCCCAATCATTATGCCCCGACATTAGGTTTCACTACGACCCTTAACTCTCATTGACTTGTCAACTAAGTCCCAGTGGAGTCCATCTTCCTAAGCCTCACACTACGTGGGATTGTTTTACATTTTAGGGACTCCAAGTGATTAGCCCTGTTCCTAAGTGTAGTTCTAACCCTTTGGTCCAGGTGAAAGAACCCTAGTCTTAATTAAGCCCCAGCACAAGGATTCACTACAGCCCTTCACTCTGTTGCTCGCACAACTAAGCCCCAGGGGAGTTCATCTCCTATCACTTCGCTCTATTTCGACCGCTAAGGACTCTTGGAACATGGAGGTAGGAAAAATCACACCGGAGGGGAAAGGGGACATTTCGCTACCTCATGACTCACCCTCTCGACCCTCTCCAATCTCAAGTAGTCTAACCCTATAGGAGTTGTCACACCTCCAAAGGACAACCTAGATGACTCTCAACCCTAGTGTCACATCTAAGGGAAAATCAATACAAGAATTAATCAAGATTGGAACTCAATTAAATTCATCAATTAAGAAAGTATAATAACATGTCATAGAAACAAAGTCATCATAGGGTTTACAAGTCCGAATGCCCACAAGGGGTTTAGCTCCACATGGAGCTATACAAATCCATCAATGTATATGAATAAACACAAATCGAAAACATAGATGAAACCCCCATGTGTAGCGTGGCTGTGGTCTTGTGCGGCCGATTCGTCTCTTCATCAAGCTCCTTGTGAAACCTAAGGCACACCTCGTCGGATAAGTGCCGACGAAAGCTCCCCCAATAGCTATCTTTCGACGGGCTTCGATGTTGATGCCGATGATGCGCTCCAATCCTCCACAAAGTCCTCTCCAAACCCTAGCCATGACCCTCTAGATGATAGGCGAAAAATTCCAGAAAAAGTCCCAAAAAGGCCTTTAAATAGTGCTGAGTCGCGGCTGTAAATCGGCTGAAATCGGTATTTAACACGGCCGTGTGGAATTTCCACACGCCTGTGCGAATTTTCTGAATTCAATTTTCTTACGCAAAGTGAACAGTAAACTCCTGCAGTAGTCGAGCATCAAATACTCCCGATTTCATCGTTCTTCATCGAGGCCGTTGAATTGGGCACATAATCAACGGTAGATCATGTCGATTGCTTCAATTCTCCTCATTACCGAAGTTCTCCAATGCTACACGAGTTAGACTTATTGTGAATGTCACTACCTTTGTGCCCCTCCAAAGGAGGTTTGCACACACCCACAAGTCTAGACTCGTGCCTTGTTCCTTGCTTGGTTCGAGAACTCCCCAACAACGGTGAACATGACCTAATTTTGCTCTTTTTCTCCAAATTGGCTCCACAACCTTATAATGCACAAAAGCACACAAATACACACTAATTAATGATAAAATCTGATAAAAGTAATGCTTAATGTAAGATAATAACACTTCGTGTTACTATAACATGAGCACTTATCAGGTTTACAAGTCCGAATACCCACAAAGGGTTTAGTTCTCCATGGAGCTATACAAAATCATTAATGTATATGAATAGACAAGAATAGAAAACATAGATGAAACCCCCTTGTGATATGTTGCGAAGGTCTTGTGAGGTCACTTTGTCCTCTCCACCAAGCCCTTTGTCAAGCCAAAGGCACACCTCGCAGGATCAGTGCCAACGAAAGCTCCACCAATAGCTATCTTCCAACAGACTTCGATGTCGATGCCGAAGGCTCGCTCCAAACCTCCACAAAATCCTCTCCAAACCCTAGCCACAAAACCTCAACAAGTTGGGGAAAAAGATTGGTCGAAAAGTCCTAAAAAGTCCCTTAAATAGTGCTAAGTCACGGCTTTAAATCGGCTGAAATCAGGCATCCACACGGCCGTGTGGAATTTCTAGACGCCCGTGTGGATTTCTCTAGAATTGATTTTCTGCCACGCAGTGAACACTAAACTACCACATTACTTGCTACAGTGAATTACTCCAGTGACTGCTACAATACTTGCGCAGAAAATGTTCTCGATTTCATGTTCTTCATCGAGGCCGTTGAATTGGGCACACAATTAATGGTAGATAATTTTGATTGCTTCTTTTCTCCTCATTGATGAAGTTCTTCAATGTGACACGAGTTAGACTTTTTATGAGTGTGACTGCCTTTGTGCCCCTCCAATGGAGGTTGGCACACACCCACAAGTCTAGAACTCGTGCTTTGTTCCTTGCTTGCTCCAAGAACTCCTCAACAACGGCGAACATGACCTAATTTTACTCTTTCTTCTCTAAATCTTCTCCACAACCCTACATGCACAAAAGAACACAAATGCACAACAAGTAATGATAAAATCTGAGAAAAGTAATGCTCAATATAAGAAAATAATACTTCGTATTACTTTAACACGAGCACTTATTAGTTTTAATGATATGTTTTTCCAACCATCCATGATTCACTTCTTCTTTTACTGAAATGTTTTTCTAATTAGATTTACAGCATCAAATATTTTTTTAATATATTTTTCTAATTAAATTTACAACATGAAGTAGTTTTTTTGATATATTTTTGTAATCGAAATGATTCATATGTTGCCTTGTATGTTCAATGAATTTGAAATGCTCTACTTGTTTTCACTAATGTATTCTTTTAGCTATAACTGCAACACTGACATGATATGTTTTCCAATTTAGCTGATTCACATGTTCTTTAACTCATATGTAATCTTGTTTGTCCTATGAAATTGAAATGCCCTACTTGATTTTTTCACTGATGTATTCTATCATTTATAACTGCAGAACTGAACTAGCGATATGATATGTTTTCCAATTTAATTGATTTACTTGTTATTTAACTCATATATATTCTTGTATATTTTTATGAAATTGAAATGCTCTACTTGTTCTATAAAATTAATTTATTCTTTCAGTTAGAATCACATCACTTATTAGTTGTAATGATATGTTTTTCCAATTAAACTTATTCACTTGTTCTTTAACTAATATATCTTCTTGTATGTTCTATGAAATTGAAATGCTCCACTTGTTATATGAAGTTGTTCAGTTATAATTGCAACACTTATTAGTTGTAATGAAATGTTTTACCAATTTAACTTATTCACTTCTTCTTTAACTAATATATACTTCTAATTAGATTTACAGCATCAAGTTTGTTTTCTTATATATTCTTTAAATTGAAATGATTTATATATTTGCCTTGCATGTTCTATGAAATTGAAATGCTCCACCTGTTTTTTTTCCTCACTGTTGTATTCTTTCGATTTGAATTTCAAAACTGAAATTGATGTTTTATTTTAGTTAGAATTGTAATTAAAATTTGCATGTTTATTCTTGTAATAATATTTGTATGGCTAAACAATTTACTTGATTAATTTTTTCTTCTGAATAAATTCAGTCATTTACATGTATTATTTCTTAACTAGGATTGCAGGAGTAGATAATTGAAATTATTTTCTTTTGTGAGTACATGCAGTCTTGTCATAATTTGTGCATGGACAAATGCCAATCCATATTTATGCCATAATTATCTAGTCTGACATTCTAAACATGTAACCAGGGGCGGAGGGACAGGGGGCGGCCGCCCTACTGTCACCAGTGGGGTCAATGGACCAAGTTGCCCAAGACACCCTCCGCCCCCCTTCCTTGCCCTGGCTGACCCCCTTCCCCGGCTGTCGGTGCCACCTTCTCTAACCATGACGCTTCTCTTCCATGTCTAGTCATCCGCCTCCACAACACCAGCAGTTCGTGACTAACGGAGTGCTCCTCGACGTCCTCACCCATGGCTTGTTATCTAATCCTCTAACCGGATTAGGAGCACCAACGGGATATTAAATAGACATCATATATATATATATATATATATATATATATATATATATATATATATATATATATATATATATATATATATATATATATTCTCAATTCATGTTCATCCATCTTTCACTAGAGAATTATTCTTCATATATTGGGTTGCAGTACCTCATTCATTTTCTCTCAAGCAATTCAATAAAACTTCGACTTTTTTTTATCTCTTCTTATTTGTTTAATTATTTTTTGTAATTTGTGAAATATTTTTTTTGTATGTTTGAGGAAATTTGTTGAAATGTTTGTAGATTGAAATTGATTAATGTGATATGCGGATTGATATCTTTGATTATTTGATTTAGAGCATTGATATCATTATTTTAATTAAAAAATTTGAATAGTATTAAAATCAAATTATGTGATTTATTAATAAATAAAAAATGTTTATCTTAAAAAAAATTAAATATTAGTTATCACTTTCAAATAAAATTTCATCTATATTTAATAAGATCTTAAATCTAAAAAATTAATACAAATTATAATTTTAAAAAATATCAAAATAAATTCATAAAAATTATTTAAAACATAGTCATTTAAATAAAAGATGCCCAATCATCACAATTCTTCTAATAATTTTTTAAATTTAAAATACTATTTACATTTATATAACTATAATTTATGATCATAATAATTATAAAATGTAATTATTTTTTTCTCTTATTGGAAATTATCCCATTCATCATAATTCTATTATATACTTAAGAATTTTTTTAAATTAAAATATCATTTACATTTGTATAACTAATATAAGTTACAACTGTACATGTAGATAAAAAATATTTATTTTAAGATAATGATAAATTATACTTAAGTCTTTATTTATTTTATTTATTGAATTCTAATTCTTCTCAAAAATTTTATCCATGTTTATTAATATGTTTATCAATGTTTATCAATATATGTATAAGTGTTATTTATTCATGTTTAACAATACATGTATATATATACACAAAAATTCTATTATGAGTTAAGGTGTAAACCTAGTTTAATTTTATTAGGATAAAGCATCCAATAGGATTACATATATCTGATTAAATAATTTATGAATTAAGTTCAATTCATTTACATATTTAATTTTATCAATTTCATAGATATGGAGAGGTTTTTTAAATATATACCAAAAAGTATTGAAGCAAAAACAAGTTCAAGGTTTGATGCAAGTACCGCTACACAAAAGAAAAGTCGTGTTGAGTTTGATCCAAGTGATATAATTGTCGATCTAGGGCTTCGAAAACCAATTGAGGAATATGACACAGGAATAGGAGATCTAGTACAAGGAGAGTATTTGTTAATGGGTCCATGTCAACTAGTTGGCCATAATTTTCCTCGAAAACTAAAAAGAAAAGATTTGAGAAGCTTTAAAGAATTGTGGTTTTAGAAATTTGATTGGTTGGAATATAGTGTGGAGAATGATGCAACTTATTGTTTCTGTAGTTATCTTTTTCAGCAATCATAGGGTGATAAACTTGGGATTGATGCCTTCACAAAGATAGGGTTTAGCAATTCGAAGAAGGCAATGGAAGTTTTCACTGAGCATGTTGGTGGAGTCAATAGCATCTGCAATAATGCAAGGTGACATTGTAAGGATTTAAAAAATCAGAGGCAAAGCGTGTCACATATATTCTCTTCTCATAATAGAGAGATGGAGCTTGTATATAGAGCTCGTGTCACTACTATTTTACGTGTTGTTAGATTTCTTCTATTGCAAAGTTTTGCTTTTCGTCACCATGATGAATCTTCTAGTTCCACAAACAAGGGCAACTTTCTAAAGATCATAAATTGGTGTGGGATGGAAGTTGAAAGTGTTGGTCGTGTGATTAAGAAAAATATTTCTGGAATTAATCAAATGAGTTCTCCACAAATGCAGAAAGAGTTTGTGAGGGCTTGTGCATAAGTGACTATGCAAGCCATTATTGATGAGATTGAAGATAGTCATTTCTCCATACTTCTTGATGAGTCTCAGGACAAATCAATAAAAGAGCAAATGGCTATGATTGTGAGGTTTGTGAATAACAAGGGCAAGAAATTGAAAGATTTCTTACTGTTGAACACGTTATTGATACTTGAAACCCTTCATTAAAGACAGTTTTGAAAGGATTGTTGCTTGTTGTAGTTTATCCATTTCTAGATGAGAGTAAAGAAATAGGGTGGAGCCTCAAATATGAGAGGGCAAATTAATGGGTTGAAGACATTAATTTTGAATAAAAATCCATTTGGTTTTTATGTCCATTGCCATGCCCACCAATTGTAGTTGGTTATCGTTTTGGTTGCTAGGAGCATTTTATCCATTAATGATTTTTTTAGCTATATCACTACAATTATGAACAATGTGAGTGCTTCTTGCAAAAGGACAGATGCATTGGTGAGATCTTTTTAGAAAGAGGCCAGCATCAAGAGACTAATCTTGCAAGACCCGGTGATACTCGTTGAGGCTCACATTATACAGCTTTAATCCACCTATTTACTATTTGCGAATCAGTATTAGAGATGTTAGAGAATGTGTGTAATGATGGGAATGTTGCACAACAAAGAGGCATAGCATCTGTTTTGATACAAATTATGGAGAGTTTTGAATTTATATTTATATTGCATCTGATAATCAAAGTATTGGGATTAACTAATGACTTACCAAATGCTTTACAGCAAAAAGATCAAAACACTATTAATACAATGGGGTTGATTGTAACTATGAAAGAACTTATGCAAGACTTAAGAGAAAATGAATGGGGTACATTTTTAGAAGAAGTTAGGAGCTTCTGTGTTGCAATGTCAGTTTCAATTCCCAATATGGAAGATAGTATACCGGTTCAAGATCGTTTGAGACGTAGAGGGTAATTGGTTACTTATTACTATCATTATCTTGCGTAGTAGATCATTATTGTTGTTATTGATTTACTTAATGTTGAGATGAATAACTGGTTTAGCAAAAATTCTACAGAGTTATTAAGATGCATTGCTTGTCTTGATCCAAGAAACTCTTTTTCCAAATTTGATCAACATATGCTTGTTAGACTTGCTTAGATTTACTCTAATGATTTCTCCACATCGGATTATCTTATCTTGAAAGAGCAACATCGCATATATATTCATGATGTGAGAAAAAATTTTGATTTTTCAAGTTGTCATCATCTGGTAAGTCTTGGTGTTTGATGCGCTCACTGTAAGTGCACGGATCCCAAGCAAGTAGTAAAGTGATACCCCATAAGGGGTAGGGTTGTTGAACCTCAGGGAACTGTACTCAACGTACTAATTGCTCTTTTGATGTCTAATGAATTGCAAAGAGAGTAAATGATTCAAGAAACAATAAAGAAAGGATACAATGGTGGAGAAGATAGGAAGGCCAAGACTGAGTGTTTCAGCAATATAAAAGTAATGCCCTATGGTGATCCCTATAGACTACTGAATGCTATCTTACCCTAAGTACCTACCAGGTACATTCCAGTGATCCAAGTGTGTGCTCATAAGCAATATTGCATCTATGGGTTTCAACTACAACGAGTTTTGCTAGGGTAACTGTGCACTTCTTGTTAGACAACCCGTCTACCGAGTTTTACCCAAACACTTGTGCAAATCAACACATCGAGTTATGCAACACAATATTAAACACAAGAATCATATAGAACTTTGCAGAACAAATAGAAATAAGTGTTTAAGCATACAAATCATCTAAAATACAATGACAAAACAATGAGCGAAAGACATGACTCCCTTCTCTTCTCTAGATGATCTCCTCCCCGAACAAAAGATGAGAAGAAACCCTAAACTTTGGAGTTAAAAAGGCAGTTTCGGGCTTGACACAGTCTTCACACGGTCGTGTTCAGCCTGTGTCCTTTTCTAATAATTCCTTAACTAAAATACATGAGGTAATCAATGGTAGCTGCATGGTCATGCTGTCCCATGTCTGCCGGCACACGCTAGTGTAGCTGGCAGCGTGCCCATGTTAATCCTGAAGAAAAAGAGATGACTTTTCTCCCGAGATTTACAGTGGAAGAAATGCGGGCGTGTAGTGACCGTGTTCTACCTAGGACACTCCCATGTCAGGATTCTACTAGTTTGCTCTCCAGTCTGGGAAGATCAATGGGTTGAGCACCACTGTGCTCTGCTAGTGTTCAGCTTTCTCTTTTCCCTTGGTCAACGAACACGCACATTTTGATATTGGATTCACTCCAAAATTATTCACACACAAGATTTCTACGCAATGAACATTATACCTTGAATAGCAAAGATTATACACAAAAATATGCTAAAGGACGAATAAAAGAATGAAGTAGAAGGCATGAAAACATGATATAATATGCACTCATCAAATGTCCCCACACTTGAACTGTTGCCTATCCTGAAGCAATTTAGATAAGATTAATAAAAATTCAGATGAGTGCATCACTTCTGATCTCAAATGATCAGAAGAGCTTAAAACAAAGAAGGAACAATGAGGGTTACAACAACACGATTGACTCATGTAAGACTCCCTTTTACTTCAAAGACCTTGTGTGTGTGCAAGACCCCAAGAATGTGTGCCCTAAAGTCTTAAGGATTCAACTAACCAATTCACTCTATTTATACTAAGAACAATGGGCAGTAGCTTCAGACACCCTAGAGGTAGCCTTTTCCCCCAATAGGTCATCAGATGTACACTCATAATGCCCAAAATTGGACTACTCAAGAGTGGCTTTCACTCATCTAGGGTGATAGCTCTTTCTACCATTTTTTATACACAAAATTCAAAATTTAACTTGTAGGGCATTCCGAGAAGGGAATCCGACTTTCCAGGATATTTTTTTTGTTAAACACAAGAATCACCCAAGACGAGCTGCTGCACACTCCGAGTGAAGTGAAATAATTTTCGGTCCAAAAACTAAAAGAGAGTCTACAATTAGGCTCAAATGGTTCCTAACACACCCATGTCCTCCCAAGTTCAAGCAATAACAAACAAGCAATCTCGGATCATCATTAGTAAAGCACTCATCAATAACAAGCATGCAACCCTCCCACACACTCAAAATCTACATTGTCCTCAATATATGAATGAATGACATGCAAAGCGATAATTAGGGATACAAATATAAAGAGAGGGTGCAAAATTCTTCCCTGAACATGGAGAGTGACGGTGCCACTCTCGCATGCGTGCTATTAAATCCAAATCTTCAATAAGGAATCAGAAGACTATGATCCAGACAATCAAGGGATGGCACTGTCGTCACGAGAGTCGTTGGCAGTCCCAGCGGTACTATTAGTCTGAGAATCGTTGACAGACTGGGAACCACAGCCAGCATGAGAATCACTAGCAGCAGGGGCAGCAGGGACCCTAGTAGGTCACCATGTTCAGTATGAAATTGAACTTGCGAAGGTTGACAACCCCCATGCTCTCACCGAGCCCCGTCAGCATGTGACTGAGCAAGAAGTGCAAATATCATAGTGCAGGTGACCGGAGAGTAGTGGCCTTGGTCCTCCGGGGGTCATAGCACGGTGCGATACTCAAGCGCCTCCACGCATCCTCCAAAGACTCCCTGGCCGGTCTAGATGTCAACAAAGAGTCGTAGGCCTGGGTCCGACTGATGTCGGTGTTGTACAGGCCGAAGTGAATCGAAAACTCGGTGAGACTCATTCGGTGCAATGCACTGAAGACTTGGAACTATATGTAATCGGCCCGATAGAAAGCAATAGTACCATGGAACCGCTAAAAGTGCCCATACTTCGAGCGCCAACTCCTCGTAAGTGGTGTCCGTGATCATGAACAATTATCGCCATGCCCTGGCATTCAGGAGCTATTGAATCTCTGCCTTCGACCCCACCTCATAGAGCACATCCAAGTTAATCTCCCTCGATTCGCCAAAGCGGTGACAAGAGAGTTGATTATAATGCTCTTGGTGCACTGGAGTTTGGAACCGGGGTCTATATAAGTATTTCTGGAGGATGAGTTACCCCTGGGCCTCTTGGAAGGCCTAGCAGCAACGGACTTTTGAGGCATGATCTGCAATGGGTGAAATGAAGAGAATCAGTCCAGATAGCCAAAAAAAATAGGGAGAACAAGGTCGTGTTAGGACCACCCTAACCATGTTCCCAGGAATTCTTGATAAGAGTGAAGAACGGAGAACACGGCCGTGTCCAGTGCGGCACGCCCATGTCGTGTACGGTCGTCATCCCCAGTGAGGTCAGTGGGACCCCACAACATCAAGAAAACACCATTTTGCTTGAAAATAGCAAGATCCATGCACAAATGAGTGTATTAAGCTTGGAAAACATGGTTAATGGACATTGCAAACCTTAAATCAACGGAATGAGAAAAGACTTGGAAACATACCTCGGTTGGGAGAAAGGAAGGAAGAACGATCATCTTAGATGAAAAATCAGTAGGGAAACAACCTTTTTCATGAAGATTTAAAACCAAGGGAGAGGGGATGAACGGTTGGGAGTTGAGGCGTAAGGTGAGGATGGGTCGCTTGGGCTAGGGTTCCTCTTCTTCTCAACCAGGATAACAATCGAATCCTAAGGGCCATGACATCACACGCCCCTGACACACCATGTCCTGAGATGCTCGGGTGGATCGAGGCAAACATGGGCGTATTCATGGCGTGCCCCATCCCATGAAGATTACAGGAGAATTTGCCATAATCACAAGGGTTGTGACACGGTCGTGTAACGCGTTTCCTGGCAGTGTTCCTAACCTTCATAGGCCTGTGTCTGGCCCGTGTTCATCCTGAAAAATAATAAAATTCAAAACCTATAAAGATCTGTGGTTGTGTCATGCCCGTGTCAAGCCTGAGAATTTTCCAGGATGAACAACTCCTCTTCAATGGCATGTACAAACCTAACAATGATTAATCCCTGTTGGAGAAAATGTCAAAAAACAAAACTGCGACAACAAGTGCAACAATAATAGATCACAGTAATACAAAATCAAAATCACAAAAACTAAGGAAAACTATGGTGAATGAAAAAAAAAATGAAAACCAATCAAACATGAAGACTTGGGTTGCCTCCCAAGAAGCGCTTGTTTTATGTCTCTAGCTTAGCGTACCTATTTTGTGCTTAAAGAGGCTCGTGCAATCGAGACATCACCCAGTCACCTGGACAACAACAACAAGTATATGGAAGTAATGAGTCAATTAAGCTACTCTCACCAAAGGTCTAAGAATGAGCTAGTCTGGGTCTTTGGTGGTGTAGTTGCTCCTCTCTTCGTGGTGAGCGCCTTGCGCCACCGCTTCGCTGTGCGAGAGAGTTTCTTCATGGTTGATGCAGGAGGTGTTACACTCTCGACCACTGCTAGCTCCAAACAATGCAGCTCTTCCTCAACCTCCTTGTCAGCTGGGATCAATCCCCAAAAGTTCTGATAGTTCATCCTTCATGTAGGTTTCGTGCATGAAATCAGTCACAACATCATTGATAACATCCAAAAAGTAACAAGTGTCATCAAAATCCATCGTGTGCCTCATGGATTCTTTGAGCTTGAAGATGATTTCTTCATTACCCACTCAAAGTGTCATTTGACCATCCTTGACATCAATTAAGGCCTTTGAAGTCGTGAGGAATGGCCACCCCAAAATCAGAGGCACATCCACTATGTCATCGATATCAGTATGACAAAATCCACCAGGAAAATAAATTTGTCCACCTTGATCAACACATCTTCAATTATCCCTCTTGGTTGCTTGATGGACCTGTGGGCGAGTTATAGAGTCATAATGGTCGCCTTGGGCTCTCCAAGCCCCAATTTCTGAAAGATCTTATAGGACATGAGATTGATACTCTCCCCAAGATCCGCAAGAGCCTTCTCATCAAAAAGTCCGGCAATTGTGCATGGAACATTGAACCCACCAGTGTCCTTCCTTTCTTAGGGAGCTTGTTATTGATCAAGGCCAAACATTCTTCACTAAGTGTCACTGAAGACATTTCTTCCAATTTCCTCTTGTTCATGAGCAATTCCTTCAAAAACTTAGCGTACCTCGACATCTGAGCAAGAGCTTCAACAAATGGAACATTGATGTGCAAAGTCTTGAACATATCGTGGAACTTCTTGTACTGCTCATCTTGCTTGTCTTTCTTGACTTTTACTAGATAAGGGAGCTTCGGCTGGTACTCTTGTACTGGGATCTTTCCCCCACCCTTTTCCTTGGTGTTTCCTTCCTCAATCGGGGCCTCCAAATCAACAACAGTAGTGGGGTTGTCATGTTTTACTTCAAGTTCCTCCTCTGTAGGGCTTGGAAGGTGCTTCCCACTCCTCAATTGCATGCCCTTGAGAGATTCCTTTAGATTCACTACTGTGTTACTCGGGAGAGACCTCGGTAGTCTTTCTTCCAACAACTTGGACATTTGGGCCATTTGATGCTCCAAATTCCTCACTGTCGCATAATTTTCCTTATCATCTCCTTATGACTAGCAAAACGGGATTCAATGCTCTTGATGAACTTGGCCATCATGCTAATGAGGTCGGGTGATAGTTCCGAAGATGAAGAGGAGGACGGTTAATGTTCATGTGGTGGTGGAGGAGCATATTACTGCTGCTGTTGTTGTGTCCCCTACCCCTGCCGGACTGATTCCAAGAGAAGTTAAGATGGTTCTTCCATCCCGGATTATAAGTGTTGCTATATGCGTTATTTTTTAATTGGCGGTTTTGCCCCACATAGTCAACTTGCTCCACTTGCCCCATACTCGGATTGGTTGATAGAGTAAAAACTAACTCACTAGAAGGACCCCAATTACTACAAGAGGGTCCTGGACTGGAGGAAGTAGTTTGCATAGCCTGTAGCCTCTTGGGAATTTCCTCAACCTGTGTCGCGAGGGTTGTAACAACATTCACTTCATAGATACCGGTGGACTTCACCAGCTTACTTCATTCATCGCTCCATTGGTAGCCATTATTTGCCATTTCTTACATAAGAGCAAAGGAGGCACTTGATTGTTTGTTGCATAACGATCCTCCAAAGGCTGCATCGAACATTTGCTTTGTTGCATTATTGAGCATTATTGAGTCCATTGTAAAAAATCTGGATTTGCATCCATTCAATAATCCAATACGCTGGAACTTTCCTCAACAACTCCTTGTACCTTTCCTATGTATCATATAAGGATTCTGACTCAAATTGCCGAAAAGAAGAGATATCAGTTCTCAACTTTGTGATCTTCGCCGGAGGGATGTATCGCGTAAGAAAAATATCAGTAACCAGCTTCTAATTTGTAGGAGACACTGATAAACGCCAAAATATATGCATTTTATACGTATTTGTACATATGTATTGCATATTATTATATGAGTTGATGCCCGTTTTTGGTTTAAATTGGTTCCTTTCATGTTACTGGTACCAATGAGGCCCTAGCGAGCTCGATGATAGAATTGGGGGGGGGGGGGGGGGGTACTGTAGCGGTACTGTAGCAAACCACTGTAGCACGAAGACTTGAAGAATGGCTTGGTCAGGAAGTTCATGCGGGCGCAGTATAGGCCGCATGCAGTACTGTTGCTATTCTACTGTAGCAATTTACTGCAGCAGTGGCTGCAGCGGCCGCTGTAGCAACTTACGTGATTTTCGGGATTTCTCATAATTCTTCTTTGCCCGCATGCCGACCGCATGAGAGGCCACATAGGTCACAGGAATGGGTTTTTAAGGGTTTTTTGGAGCAAATTGGAGGGGGAGCCCTAGGTCTCTTGAGAGCTTGACTTCACCATCTTGATTTGGAAGTTTGAGGCCGGGTTTTGGAGGAGATTCTTGAGGAGAGGATGACGGGGAAAGCGCAACACGACGAGTCCACACTTTTGATCTACATTTGAGAGGAAGATCGACGAAGGAAGCCACTCCTTGGGTGGCGTCCTTGGAAGCGTCATTCGGCCTTGATCTTTTCAGGGAGTGTTCTCATTATGTATTTGGTTGTTTTCATGTACTTTCTTGCTTATTTTGTGATCGTGAGTAGTTAAACCCCTAGGTCACCGGATGTAGGTGAACCTTGGCGGTGAACTTGTGTCGTTTGGATGCTTGATCTAGTTTATGCATTTGTTTTGGTTTGTGATCCATGTTTGGTGTATCTTGAATGCCTTGGTATATATGAGAACTCTATGTATCAATTCCTAGAAAATACTAGGTTGCATGACCATTGCCCTAGTATTAGGCTCACCAAGCTTGGAAGGGAATAAATGTACGAAGACACCATGACCATCGGGTATTTGTACACCTCCAATTGTTAGGGTTGTCCTTGATTGTGTCTCAAACCTAGCTTGAGAAATCCACTACACCCAATGCGATCGTAGGAGGATTTGGGCGGAAGCAATTCCATATTCCAATATTCGTATCGGATTAGGGACCAAACACCGTGACCATCAGGTTGGTCTAATTTAGGGTTTCTCGGTCCAAACGTCCCACGTGCATGCTAGTTAGGGCATCCTTAACACTTTAGTAACCCCCGAGGGAATCCTCATCCGTGACCACTTCCTTGCCTTGATTTTCCTCTGTATTTGTATTTGATATTTGCATGCTTTTTACATCCATAGATTATTTGTAGTTCTCTCTATCAAGTGATTTCTAAGGTTAGACAACATTGTGATAAGGAAGTATGAATAGATTCTCAGGCCCTTGGGAATACGACCCCCTCGTGCTCGCACGAGGGGTATTACTTGGCGACCCCGTGCACTTGCGTGTGAGCAATCAGACCCCAGAGGTAGAAAGTTAATCCACTGCTTGGCTCTTCCTCTCAAGGTGAATGGGAACAATCTCGAACGGATGGCCTCCTTGGTGACATTGTTCATCTTACAAGTATCGCAGATTTCTAAAAATTTGCGAAGATGCTCATATGGGTCCTCATCCTGAAAGCCATTAAACTGACACTCCTGTTACACCCACTGAATGAAATATGGCTTCAGTTCAAAGTTATTGGATGCAATAGGTGGTCGGACTCGATCCTGTTCCATCAAAATTCTGTTGAGCAAAATCTGAGATGCTTTGCTGTTGGTTACTGGCCATCTCTTCTTCTTCTTGACCCACTTCAATACTGATCTCAACTGACCCTGTCTCGCTCAAATTGATCTGTCTGACTCTCCTTCTAAAATTCCTTTCCACTTCAAGATCAGGGTTCAGTAACAGGGAAGATGTACTTCCACTTGTCATACAAGTGTACCTACACACAATGTAATACAATGTAAGCTCGCAAGGATAACAAGAACAAGAGTAAAACTGCAACTAAGAATAATTACAAAATAATTGGGAAAACAAACATTCACAAGAGTGTCGAATATGCACAAACTAGATCACCAAAATTCTAATGTTCCTAAGAGTGACCAGTTCCCCGATAACAATGCCAAAAACTTGATGTGCTCACCACAAGTGCACGGGTCGCAAGCAAGTAGTAAAGTTATACCCCATGAGGGATAGGGTTGTCGAACCTCAGGGAACTGTACTCAAAGAGAGTAAGTGAATCAAGAAACAATAAAGAAAGGATACAATGGTGGAGAAGATAGGAAGACTAGGACCGAGTGTTTCAGTAATATGAGAGTAATGCCCCGGGGTGGTCCCTATAGACTATTGCATGCAATCTTACCCTAAGTGCCTACCAGGTACATTCCAATGATCCAAGCATGTGGTCACAAGCAATATTACATCTATGGGTTTCAACTACACTGAGTTTTATTATGATAACTGTGCACTTCTTGCTAGACAAGCCGTGCACCAAGTTTTACCCAAACGACTATGCAAATCAACAAATCGAGTTATGCAACACAATATTAAACACAAGCATCAAATAGAACTCTGTATAACAAATAGAAATAAGTGTTTAAGCATAAAAATCATCTAAGTTGATAACCTCAAGGCACTACGGCCAGTTAACCCCTTATGGCAAGTACAACAAGGAAAATACAATGAAAGAACAATGAGAGGAAGACATGACTCCCTTCTTTTCTCTAGATGATCTCCCTTGTTGAGCTTTGTGTGCTAACCCCACCTCTCTTGGTACCTCGAACTCGTCCTTAGTCTCCTTAGGCATTATGGTGAAGCTTGATCTTCACTATCATCAAAGTTCTCCAGGTGGAGAAGAGAATCCCCGAACAAAAGATGAGAAGAAACCCTAAAATCTAGAGTTAAAAAGGCAGTTTTGAGCTCAACACGGTCTTCACACGGTCGTGTTCTTCCCGTGTAAGAATTCCTTGACTGAAAAAGCTGAGATAATCAACGGCAGCGGCATGGTCGTGCAGCCCCTATGTCTGCCGGCACACGCCTGTGTAGCTTGTAGTGAGGCCGTGTTCTTCCTCTTGAAGAAGAAGAGATGACTTTTCTCTCGAGGTTTGCAGTGGAAGGAACACTGGCGTGTAGTGACCGTGTTCTGCCTATGACACTCCCCTGTCAGGATTCTACTAGTTTTCTCTCCAGGCTGGAAAGATCTTATTAAATTGTTAATGATCTTATTAGTGACAACAACAACAGCTGAAAGAGCGTTCTCAAAAATGAATATCATCAAAATAGATTTGCGAAACAAAATAGATGATGAATGGTTGAACAATATGATGGTATGCTATATTGAGCGAGAAATGTTTTTAAAAATTGATGAAGAAATAATTTGCAATGTTTTCAAAACATGCTAAATAGAAGGATTCAGCTTCCCCTAGAAGTAATTGGTGGTCTTTTTATTTTGTAATTTAAAATATTGTTGTTAGTATATTATTTTGAATTTTTTATTTATAAAAAATTTGTTATTTGAATTTTTACTTTTTAAAATTTGTAGTTTACCCCTCTTCCTACAAGTTCTAGCTCCACCCTTACATGTAACTATTTTAGTTACTTGGTACTTTGGGCCTCATGTTTGGTTTGTGTTAATGCTTACTTAAGCTGATATTTCAATTACTATCTTATTTGTTATTTTTTAAGTAGAATATGTAATTGCTGCAGTTTCCATCCAATAGATGTAATTATCTTACATGTCTACCATTTCTCCGTTAGAATTTCAATAATTATAGAGGGCCTTGATAGTGCAACTAAGAAATCCTCATTGAAAGCCTCTAGCAGCAAGCGCGGGACTTATAACAACAGATGGAAGGCTTAATATGACAATGCGTGATATGTTGAGATAAAGAAGGTGAAGGATCTTAGTGGTGTAGGTTGGGATGATGCAACAACGAGCATCACCCTTGATTCCATGGTTTCTTTGACGTACATCCTTTGTGATAATAATAGCAAAATGTTGGCATGTTTACATGTGTGCTTTCTTGACAACATCACTGTAATATATGCACACTCGACTTCTATACCTTTTATAAACAACCTAATTGATAATTATGAAGCATTGAGGATTATCTATGCTAAGGACAATGTAATTGGCTCATATGCAACTTCTCCATTAGCTGATTTCAGTGACAAATCAAAACATGAAGACACCAATATTAGAAACTTTGATGAAGCCCTAATAGAACAACTCAGCGATAATGATGGCGATGCAAACTCTGCCCCACCTGCTATCAGTAGTCCCCCCACATCATCTACCCAATGGTGACAACGTTTAAGTAGGTGTTCAACGAACCCTTTAATGATGAGTGATCTCATCATTGTAGTGGGAGAAATGGCATCTACCATTAAGAACCCCACCCATTGGATAGAGACCCTATACACAAAGGTTATGGAGGTTGAGGGATTTTATGAGAAGGAACTTGTTGATGTGTTTGACTATCAGAACTACGTGAAAGTGAGGCCAAGGTATTCATAGTGAAGAAGATGGCCCTCTTGAAAGATTGGATTGAAAAGTTTCTCTCCAAGATAGATCGATGCAACACCTACCATGCATGCTTACTCATCTTCCCCACTTAACTAATTCCTTTTTCTAGTATCTAGTTCTTTTATTGCATACTTTTCTGCATTTCACGCATCATGGCTGCATCAAGTTTTGTGATGGTTGGACCTAGGATTGGACTCTGTGTTGTGGTATCACCTAGTTTTGCATTTCATTTATTTTTTCTTTCTACATTTCATGTTGTCATGCACCTGTGTCATTTATGTACTTGTTGGCATGTGTATATCTATGTGGACCTACTTGTCTTTATGTCACCCTGCATGGTTTGGATCTATGTGTGTTTGTCACTAACATACCTTTCATTTTTTTTGTTTGTTGGATTTAAGGTTAAGATAGGATGGCAATGATGAATACTTAGCTGTTTGTGACATTGCACTGAGGCATGGTTCTGTAATACGACACAAATAGCAAATCATGACACCGGAGCTACATAGTGAGGACCCTTAGTTGGTAATCTTTTGTAGCTATTGCGCATTTGATCTGCTATAATATCAAGGTAATATTAAAATTGGTTTTCGTATGCATGGTATCAATTGTCAATTGGCTTTCTCATTTCCTATCCTATGAGTCGATTCATGCTATCTTTTTTCATGGTGTAGAATGGTTCTTTGTCCGAATGTATGTATATATATTTTTTGAAAGTTGTTTATCAGGTTAGTATTTGTATATTTTTGTATTATTTTATTTTTAGGTTTTATTTAATTTTCTATGGCATTCTTTCTTTTCATTTGATATTTTCCAAGTGCGGTGAGGAAATCTAGAGGCAAAGAGTGCCACAATTGCAACCCGCTTATTTATGCTATTGGTCCCTCTGGTTGTTTTTACAATATGAGACATGAATAAGGACAAGTAGAACATGTGCCAATGAATGTGTTGAATTGCCACTCGTGATACCTAAGCCATGCCAATAAATCTAGAGTTGCTTTGGTTCATCATTACTCAGACATGTAAGTCTACATCTAGTTGTATGTTACTTTTTTTATTTAATAATATTTAATGTTAAAATATTATGATCATTAAAATATTATGATCTTCTCTTTATCTTGCACAAGTTAATGATGTTAACTACTTGCTCGGTTGCTGTAACTTTTTTTTTTGGCCCCTAATCCCTTGCACTTTTGAGATCTTGAGTGCTTCTGTCTAGAATTGTTGTTGTAGTTGGATCGTGGTATTTCATAGGCTATGTTTGTAGTGTCCTGATGGGTAGGATGCAGTTTGTGTATGAAATAAACCAAAAGAAACCGAACTAGCTTCTCTATATACTTTGGGTTGGTTTTTTTTTTTTTTTTTTTTTTTTTTTTTTTTTTTTTTTTTTTTTGCATCCAAAGATGTATAATCTCTTATTTAAATGTGCAATAAAATCCAAGGTGTTTTATCTCTCACCATGTGTTTGCATTTTATTTCCTTTTTGTTCATTTCTATTCAGGAATAACTTTATTTACAGTTCTTGCAAATTTTAATCAATTATAAAAGCAATGCATAGCTGAATTCCAAAAAAAAAAAAATAAACCATTAATATAATTTTGTTACTTAAGTTTAATTTGAAAAAAAAATAAACTTAACATAAAAAAGTATCTAATAAAATACTTCACATGATAGGATTCTTAAGTAATAAGTAATATGTTGATTATAGAAAGCCCAAAATATCATAACATTATAATAAATTCCTCTCAATACTCCCACTTCTATATTAGCAAACAAAATAAACTTCCAAACTGGTATTGTCCAAACTTTCTCTTCCACAAACCAAATACAGAAAGTGGTTACTGATGTGAAACTTCCCCCCAACAACTAAACACATGGAATTACACACCTCTAACTAAAATTTACACTTTAGTCGAAGTGATATTTTCAGATTTTTACAACTTAGGTGGACCACTTCTTAACCAAATAGCCCTAAGACGGTGTGTGCGGATCAAAAGCATTTTATTTAGTATTTTATTTCTATTTTTCAAAAAGAAGTAAAGATGATAGGCGATTTTTAAAAAATAAATGGATGTATAAAAGTGTGAATTGATAAAATATTATTTGCAAGTGTTCCTTCGTTGAAGAGATTTGATGTGGGTTTCTAAAGCAAAGGTGTATGGAACAAAGAAATTTGGGGAATTTTAATCCCTAACATGATAGCTATTAATAATTAAGTGGTTTATTGGTATCCGAGTCTCGTTAAAATCCTTCACAAAGTTGTGAGAGTTCTAATCACAAATGAGGGCATATATCTATGAGTGTGAATATTAGTTATGTGCAGATGATTCCAATGCTCATGTGTATATGGGCCCCATCCCACTTGTTTCACCGAGACTTATGCATGCCCCTGCCTATCTTAGCGAGCTAGCCATTCATCTTGGCAAAGAAAAATCAAAGTTACAAAAATTTATAAAGCAATACAAATTCCTACAAATATATAAAAAAACTACAAAAAATAAGAAATAAAATACATACATAAATAAAACAAAATAAAAAAACGACTACAAAAGTAAAAATTTTTGTTAGTCTAAAAAAGTTAGAAAATGCTATTTAGGGTATCTATAAAATGGATGACATCAGTTTCTCTTGTTTATGCATTAATTCATGCATGAACGAATGAATAAGGTTATAGTTAGTGATATCCACTTGGATTTCCTGGATTAGGACTTGCCTTAATTCTAGCTCATTTTCCTTTCTTATCAATGGCTCGCCCTCCCCTTGGACTTCTTCTTCCCGTGGTGTCAGGCAAGGAGACCCCATTTCTTCTTACTTGTTCATTTTAGTCTCCCAAAACCTTTCTTCTATGCTTAACCTCACTTTGAGAACTGATTTAATCCCCGATTTTAATCATTCTCTTACCTGCAATTTCAATCACTTAATGTATGTTGATGACTTAATTCTTGTTTCTCGTGCGACTAGAAAAACTACTAGGAACATTAATCTGTACCTTAATATTTATGCTCGTCTCATTGGTCAAAATGCCAATCCTTCTAAATCTGGGATTTATTTTCCCTCCTGGTTTAATTCTAGAGTTTCTAATAGCATCTCTTTCTTCCATTACTGGGTTTAAAATTTCTTCATTCCCTCTTAATTACCTGGGTATCACTATTTCTCCTAAGCGTCTGGGTGTATCTTTCTTCCGTCCTATGGTTGACAGAATCTCTCGAATGTGCTCTAGATGGAAACACTCTAAGTTTCCTTTAGCTACTAAAGCTATCCTTATCAACTCCTCTCTTCTTGCCGTGCCTATTTACTACCTCTCAGTTTATCACATCCCGGATTCCATTATCCAGGAAATTACCAAGATTGTTAGGACTTTTTTTCTAGTACAAAGGTGGCAATGGAAAGGGTATTCATGCTGTGTCTTGGAATCGCATTACTGGACCTTAATCTGACGGGGGCCTTGCTCTAAAGAATCTTTTAATCTCCAAACACTCTTTGAAAGCTAAGCTTATGTTTAATTATCTGAATTCGGATGATTCCCTTTGGGTTAGCATTGTCCGTCACAAATATGGCAGCCTCAATTTTTGGAAAGACACTGCTCCTCCCAATTGCTCTTGGTTCTTTAGAAGTTTGTGCATGACTACGTCCACTCTGAAACCCTTTTGCGGGATTAGAACCATTAACCCCTCCTATACTTCATTGCTTTATAATCCTTGGTGTGGTGATATTCCTATTGCATTTAAGCCAACTTTCATTGATGTGAACCTAGATTTAGATCTTGCTAACTATGCTGATCTTTGTTCTGATAACAGTTGGGATTTTTCTAGCCTTTCTCAGATTTTTGGTTCTTCTACTGATATAATTTTGCCAAATCTGAGCCAAATTGATTATACCTCCTCTAATATTTGGGTTTGGACTCCTAAGACTTGCAAATTTAAGATTGCATCTGCAGTTTATCATTTCCTTAACACCAGGTTTATTGATCCTGTATTTTGGATTGGCTGGATGAAGCTTTGGTCCCTCAAAGTTATGTCGAAAGTCAAATTCTTCCTCTGGCTTACTTTCCTTTGGAGGCAGTCCACTACTGACTTTCTTCACTCAATCAACTTGGGCCCTCATAGTATGTGTGATTTCTGTAACCTTTAGCCTGAATCTGCAGAGCACTTGATCTTTAATTGTAGCAAATCTCAAATTGTCTGGCACATCATTTCTGCTAATACTAGCATAAGCTTTCATTTTCCTAATGGCTTTGTTTCTGGCAACTAGATTTCTAATTCAAGGTATTCAATGAAGAACAAAGTTACTATTGCTCTTGCAGCCTGGTTCCTTTGGAAAGCTCGGTGTGATGCCATTTTCCAGAATACTACGCCTAATTTTGTTGTTATTGCTCATAAAACTCTTTCATTTGCGAATACTAATCTGTGTGCTTTCAGGAACCCTCTGTGCAGAAAATTAATCCTCTCCAATTACACTAGCTCAGACGGCCTTTTTTCTTTTTTCTGCATCCTCTTGGAACGAAATAACCCAGGTTGGTAGTGGAGGCTTCTTTGTCTCATCATTTAACTACAAGATTTTCCTTGCAGGATGCCTCCCTATCTCTACTGAAACCCACGCTGAGGCTGACCTGATTACACTAGCTGCTGCGTTGAACTCTGTCATCAATTCGCATCTTCAAATCAGAAACTTATTTTTCAGCAAATCAAATGCCTTAGCCTTTATACTTTCTCGTGATGCTGCTTGCTCGTGGAGACTTCAACCTCATTTTGACAGTGTTATGGGTCTTCTTCTTGAAGCTAACTCACCCCACATTATTTCAATCCCATTGGACTGGTTGAATGTTGCTCTCAAGATTGCCAATTATGGTCGCAATGTTCACGCGTTAAGTATGTTCCATTCCGAGCGTGAACTTCCTCTTTGGTTTATGACAATTTTCACTGATGCAGGCTTTGTTTTCGTTTAAGTATCAGTTTAGTTAATTGCTTCCTTTTTTGTTTTTTTATTTTTTTTTATTTTTGTTGTTGTTCTTGTTATCTTTCTTTCAGTCCACTTTGTCTTTCTTTTCTTATTTTAATAAAATCATCCTCTTGGCTCCTTTAAAAAAAAAAAATAATTTATTCATTATTTATAATTTTTTTAATAACAATGGTAAAAGATTTATAAAAGGGTGGTATGTAAGATACTATGTTAGATATTTTGCAAGATGTGGCAGCACTCTTATATTATTTTTCGTTCTTGATAATGGATTTGTTAGTTTGCTGTGGTTGTAACCCTTTTAATATACAACCATTCTTTTATTTTATTTTATTTTATTGTTTATTTACTTAATATAAACCTATAAGGATTCATAAAAACATTAAAAATATTAATTTCAAATGTAAGAAAAATAGGATCAATAATAAGATATATATGACCTGATATTCAATATCTTTTACTAAATTTATAAAAAAAATTAAAAATATAAATTTTTAAAAATCTTAATGTTATTTTGACAGGATATTTGAAATATTTTATTCATTTAATTTTTATATTAGTTTTACATCCTTTTGTTAATAGTCCATGATTTCTTTTTTAAAAAAATGCCAAGATAATTGTATAACCATGATTATTGTGTAATGTTTTTTGAAAAAAAAAATTATGATATAAAACTCTTGACATTAACTTTTCATTGGTATATTATTTTGCCTACCATTTGAAACTTCTTATTCAAATAGAAAAAAAATCTTTACAGAAACCAACAAATGCGTTAATATTTACAACATTGATGTTTAAAATTTTTTTTTTTTGAAAAATATGTTTTCATTTATAAATATATATCTTATAGACCATATCATACCCTAATTTATTTTATATAAATTGGTCCATTCATATTACAACTCTAATTCTATTCTAAGTAAAAGAGGCGGTGTTGCCCTTTTTTTTTTTTTCTTCTTATTCACTTGTTTCTTCACTTTTCTATTCTCTTTTGAATTTTTTCCTCATTTTTCATTTATTCATCTTTCATGAATTTTTCAATCAGATATATCCAGTGGTAAGACATTTTTTAATTTTATTAAAAACCGAACTATAATAAATTTTATGTAGTTTTTAACAAATGTTTTCAAATATGTGCAGGACTTGGAATCCGATTTTGTGTCCTCAGCATGAAAACCTCATAGACATTGTATGTATCATAAATTTCATCACCATCATAAGAAAAGCATTCTCCATGGTCAAAAAAAAAAAAAAAAGTAAAAAAGGAAAGAAAGCAAACATGACATTTTGGTTCTTTATCCTTATCTCTAATTCTCTAGCATGCCCATTAATCTTCTCATACTCGATGGAAACTGCATCTCTTTGCTGCATCCTACATGTGAAGGTGAGCTGTTCTTAATCATCATCTATCTAGTTTGTGGATTACTAGAATGAATTACTGTAGAGTAGCATGATAATATCGCAAGAAAGTGGCATTGGTGTATTTGGAGTGTGATATATGCAAAATGATGCTATGGGCTTTAGTTGCATTGGACCTTATGAGGGAATGCCATTCCAAATCTTGCTAAATGCTACCAAGTCTAAGAGAATCGTTAGTGTCTATGTCTACCGTTACATCAACATCTTTATTATTTTCACTATTGGCAGAATTAATTATGTTGTTTTTTTGTGAAATCCTTAGTCTTACACATTCTTATAAATTAGACTTAGGATCTTGACTGGAAATAACATAATTAATTTTGTCAATGGTGGAAACAATAAAGATGTTTATGGTGGATATATACACATATGATCAATAAACAATTAAGTTTCTTGCATTGCATGTTTCTAGTGGAGTTTTTTTTTATATTTGTGACATTTATGGTTGTGTGTCGAGGATGTTCGTGTGTATGAACCATTTATATGGTGTTCTTTCATTAATAAATTTTTCTTCTAGTTTATACGTCATCACATTTTTTATGAAACTTACCCAATGAATGCACATTTGATACTACAACAGTGAAAATTTGAAATATTTGTTGAATGGAAAAAAAAGAAAAACAAAATAAGATAATGACATTGTGTTTTTTTCCTACTTAAGATTAAAGTAATAAACTACTTTTACTATATATTTGTCAAAACTTCTTTCCAAAACATAAGAAACTACTTATATATTTTTTAATACAATTTGGGAAAAATTTTGAAAATATTCCGTGAAATTTGAAAACATTACTGTCTTATAAGACATAGTGATAGTGACCTTGTCTATAATTTTTGACAATTTTGACCTATAATTTAATTTTTTTTCTTTTAAAGACCACATTACAATCATTTTTTATTATCATTTACATTTATAGTTTATTACTAGTTACGTGTGCTAATTATGTTATAGTTGATATATATTTTAATTTTAGTTTGTATTTTTAATTATATTTCACCTAAAAATTTTATTTATTTTTATCTTAAGTTCGCTAAAAACTTTAGGTTTAAAGGTATTTAGGAAATTTTGTTAATTTACCACATTGATTATCATTACCAACCAAACTTAATGATGAAATATTACTTGTACTATGAATTTCCAAGTAAACTTAAATATCATAAATTATTACAGCATTCCTTAGTATATAGCATTCCACGCCTCAACATTATGAGAATTTCAATATTACAGTAAATCATATCATTAAATCTGCAAACCAAACAATCAATTAATATAAATATTAGAAATATAAAGAAAATTGTAACAAACTATAAATATATGAAACTAATTAAATATATACCTAGTAATTAATAAAATATAATGGGGCATATTATAATTAATAAAACTTCATGACCATCCATGTTGGGGTAGCCTCACCACACTATAGCATTATGGCTTTATAGCGGCATTTTGTTGGCGGCGTTTTTCATAAACACCGGAAATAAGACGGCGTTTTCATCGTAAAACGCCACGAAAGGTCTATCTGGATGAAAGAATTGAACCCTAGTGGCGTTCTATGTAAGAAACGCCGGTGTGGTTTATCCATTGGCGGCATTTACGGCTTAAACGCCGGTAATGTGCACTCCCGCGCTAGTGGAAAAAGATGGCGCGAAGAATTTAACAACATCAACGGGGTTTTAGCGGCGTTTGACGTTAAAAAAGCCAGGAATATATTGGCTTCTGCGGGGCTTTTTGAGAACGCCGGGAAAATTTGACTTTAATAATTTTAATTTTAAACAAATCCCTTGATATGGCGGCGTTTGTTTGCAGAAAACGCCGGGGAGGTTTTTATTTTTCTCGCTCCTTGCCCTAGCTAACTGGTTGTCTTCAAGCTCCATTTGTCTTCTCGATCTCCTGCAAATCGATCTCCATCGTTGTCCTCCAAATCTCCATCCTCCGCATCTAAATCTCCTCTTCTGCGCACTTCCATTGGCCTGGGTTTAGTTCGCCGGCCCTTGCTGCTCAATCCCTGAGCCTCTCTACAGTCGAAATTAAAGGTATCAATCTTGTTTTCCTCTTATTGCGATCTCTAACAAGTTCTATGTATTAATGTTTTTGCCTGTGGATCCGAGTTTTTTAGGAATTTCTGTGTGATCGATCTCGATTTCATTGCCGAAACGCTCGGATTGCTCTCGGATTGCAGGTGTTCAGCCCTTCAAGTACTAATTTTCTTATATTTTTCTTGGATTGTTTATCTTGTTGGATCTTTGTTTTTTATTTTTTTTATTTTCGGATTGCTGCTCAATCCGAGTTTTTGTGGCTTTTTCCCCTGTTCATGAGCTTCATGTGCTGCTTTATAATGTTTATAAGATTTGTTGAAGCTTGACATTCATCAGATTTTTTTTAGAATTACCTTTTTGGTAGATCATGAAATGCATGAGGGATGCCTAAGACTGTCTCTGTTGATCAACTTGTTTGAAAATGTCTACTTGCTTTCATTCCAAAAAAAGGAAAAAAAAAAAAGACTTCATTAATAGATTGCCTAATGACTATTCCTCATTTGCCTAATGAATATTTGCTCAATAATACATCAACAATTCAGAGTATATGCAAGTATTTGCTTTTCAAGTGATTAATCAAACAATATAAGTGAACTTTATGCTAGATGTGTACCGTTTAGAACTTTTGATTTTAACTATAAATAGCACATTGATTCATAAGTTATCATATCATTAGTGTTCTTCACTGGCGAAAAAATGGAGGAAGGAAATGTGTTTATCTAAGGAATGGTCCAAAGAAACGAGATTAATATGTGATCATGTTTTCCATGCACAGATCCAAATATTTAATGGATTTCAGTTTTGATCCAAGAAATTATTTTTTATTATTATATCCAGCATGTGATATGAGTTCATTTCAATAAACATATTTGATCTAATATGATGCAGGTATAAAATCACAAGCACAACTGAATGAGATTCCAATTTACATCAAACAATTTTTCATAGTTGAAGTACGGTTAATTTGTTTAGCAGTGTAAGCACCATATATATATATATACATATATCAACATGCAATGCTTGCATTCCAGAGCTTAATGAGTTGGTTGATCAGTTTAGTATCATCATGACTGCATGCATAAATTTTGTTCAAAGATCTTAATTAAGAGTTAGAACAATACACTTGAAATATGCTCATGATAAACAGTTAATTTTTTGGAATGAAAGCAAGTAGACATTTTAAGTCAAAATAGTATAAAAATTCACATATACACATACAAATATATATGTGTGTGTGTATATATATGTATCTCATGATCAGTTATAGCTAATGATCTATTAATTATCTTATGTAAATAATGGGAATTCAGGTCTAAAAAGTTGGTGCTTATGATCAGTTATAGCTAATAACGTGGCCAAGTCTTGATTGTTCCCATTTGATAATTCAAACATTTTTTTTTTTTTTTGAGTTGAGCCGTTGTAATTCTGGTTCAAAGTGATTACCCTTGGTTCAAGATACAGAAGATGAACCAGGTCATATATAAAAACCTTATATATATGCATGACAGTTATAGCTAATAACGTGGCCAAGTCTTGATCTTTGTGTTAGTTTTGTTGCTAATCTAAATAAAGGTGTTGATCATATTTTAATCAATCTTGATTTCAATAAAGTAATGTAGTTCTTCACAGCAGATCAAAGAGGTGTATGATTTGTTTTGTACTCCTTTTATTTGCTATGTTGCCTTGTTTCTTGTGAGTTCTCACTATATTAGAAGAATTTTATTGTGACGTTGAACTCTGCTTTTCAGATGGCTTTTTTTATTGTAGGAAAAGAAGAGATTGGAGAAAGAGTGGGGGCGTTTCTCTTTTAAAATAGCTTTGATAAAGTTGTTGTTGTTGGTTTTTTTTTTTAATAAAATAAAGTTGTTACATAGTGGCTTGATCATTAGGATAAAATCAAATGTTAATTTCTTTTAATCCAACAATCCATATTTCGCTATTGTTTTTATAGGGAAGTTGTTTGTTGGTTTTTATATACAGATAAAAGGGTGAGTGAGAGCAAGAAAAAGAAAGAAGAGAAGAGGAGAGCTCTTATCTTACTCAATCTTATTAAAACAAGGTAAAATTTTTGCTTGTGAGGTAAGAAAAATGGTGGTTGATGTTGATGTGCAGTAAATAAAGTGTCTATATCAGTATAGCAGTTAGGATGTCAACAAGTCAACTTGTTGGTAATGTTCTTGTAGATGCCATCATACAAGTTTGGAAAGTTCATGCATTGACCATTGCTCTCCCTGATCAGTATGTAGTGGAAATGGATTTAGAAAGGCAACAATGTTTGTTTGGTAATGCCTAATATAGGTTTGGCTGCATTTATGCAAGTGAATAACTTAACATATTTTCAATTCATCTTAAAGTTTATAATTTAGCATGCTTCTTGGTTTTTTCTCTTATCTTTTGTGTAGCAACTTTCTTAAATTTAGTTCTAAAGGGTAACAGAGCGAATGTGTTTCTTGGGAATATATGCAGAAGATATGTTACCATTTAGATCTGCCTTATCTCGATGAATTCTTAAATTAACCCTTAGATTGGTTAGATATCGGGTCTATAAAACTACACTATTTTTTCATGTTAGTTTTTGTTGTACTCTGGTAATCCTCCAAATATAGAGAAGCATAAGTCTCGTATAGATGTAGGTCTTTTTATAGCTGAATCATGTTAAATTTGGTGCATTCTTAGCCTCTTTGCATTGTCTATCCATTTGTGCTGTTGCTTGGTGTTTGTGAAACTGCAATGACTTATGTTGTCTTTGCAGTTTGGTGAATGACTTATGTTGTCTTTGCAGTTTGGTGGGATCATTAAACAAGATTCCGATATCAATCAGTGGTATTTTGCTCTTCAAGGTCCCTGTGAGCTTGCCAAACTTGTTTAGTATACTATTCGATAAAGCACCTCCAATTTGCATCTTTACCTGCTTAATTTATATTTTCATCACATCAACTCAATTTCCTAAGCAAATTCTCCTCTGCTGGATATTTACCAGGTTTATTTGCTGGTGTATTTTTCGCTAAGGCCAAAATGTCCTAAGAACTGGTGTATTCTCCTCTGCTGGATATTTTCAAGCTCCCTATTTGAATCTCATCCATTTACTTAAGTAGAATCCTTGAACTGGTTAAATTGCTTTACATTATGTTTATGTGTTTAACTGAATCTTAATCCCTTAGTTGAAAGTTCACTTCTAAATATTTTATAATAACATGTGTCTTTTTTCCATAATTATGTGCAGTTGTTGAAAAAGATGATCATAATGTTCAAGTAAAGACTCTGGTGGTGGCAAAATTGATTAGTACTCTAGTATTTGGTACTAATTCCATTTAGTCGAGCATTTTAAGCCTATAGAAAAAATTTCCATGTTTAGTTTGTTCTGGTAGACTAACTTGTAGATTTTTTTTCTTTTAATTAGATTTAAAAATAATTTAACTAGCACTGATGTGGTAAAATGTCAACAAAGTTTGCTTTCTATAATATCTGATGCTTGTGGTTCAGAAGGTCTAATATTACCTTGCAATGTGTAAAAGTCTTAGATTTTCTAGCTTCACAGATTTCACAGATTTTAAGTTTTTCTCCTGCTATATTTATTCTGAAGACCAAGACCAGTAGAATTAGTCTAGTCGGTGTGGTCCAGTTATAAGAAGACAGAAATAGTCTCTTCTGAAAGATATCTGAGGTTGAGGTCTGGGATTGAATTAGTCTAGTCGGTGTGGTCCAATGTATAAAGATATTTTTTTATGATCTGCTATATGTTAAAAATCCTGTTTTTGTTGATGAAATTATCAAATTCAAACCTAAGAAATTCAGTGTGATTTTGGATAAGCAATTTATTGTTTATAAAACAAAAGTTGGATGTTTATAAAACAAAAGTTAGAATGGCAGATGCAAATGAAGAAATTAATTACCTAAGAAACCTGCAGTAATATTTTGTACATTTATTGGATATGCACCCTTTCTGCAACCACTTCATCAGATACCCCTAGCAGATACTCAAATTGATCTTTCCTATTTGGTGGTTATACAATTATGTCATAATAAAATCTTGATATGGAGAAAGCCAACAATTGTTACAAATCAGCAATTAAATATGATTCAGTGATTTTAGTATATATCGTACCTGTAAAGCTCCATGATCAAAACATGGATTAGTGTGTTTGATGAGTCCATGGTGATTAGTATTCAGTAATTGCAAGATGATCAAGATGATCAACCATGGCAAAACAACACTCTTATTTATTGGCCATAATACAAATTTTATATGAACCATAATAATAATAATAATAATAATAATAATAATAATAATAATATTATTATTATTATTATTATTATTATTATTATTATTATTCTTTGTTTTTCCTGTTAAGATATATATATATATATATATATATATATATCATTGTATTAACTTCACTGATGGTAACACAGTGATGGATAAAAGTTGGATGCATGAATCAAGATTGTCTAACGAGTATGCAGAAGGAGTGGAAGCATTTCTTGAGTTTGCATTTGATAAGTCAAGTGAGGACAACATGATTGTTTGTCCTTGTGTAAAGTGTGCGAATGTTCATTGGCACACGCGAGAAGTAGTGGAAGAACATTTACTGTGTGATGGAATGCTACGGGGTTACACTTGCTGGTTCTTCCATGGGGAGCGAGCTCCTTCTTCAACATCAAATTTGGATGACACAATTACAGTGCCTCCGAGCTCCGCTCATCCTACTTCAACCTTTCATAGTAGCCATGGTGCCATGGAAGAATTGTTACGTGATGCTTTCAACATTCGTCATGATGTTGATGGGGGCATTGGACCTAATATTGGAAATGTTGAGAATGATGAAGACGAAGGACAGGTTGGGGTAGGCGAGGAAGAACCTTCTACAGAAGCGTCAAAGTTCTACAAGTTACTTGAAGATATGAATGAAAAACTTTATGATGGTTCGAAGCATTCCAGGTTGTATTTTTGCATTCGCCTTTTCCACCTAAAATGCATGTGTGGGATGACTGGGAAAGCACTCGATTGCCTAATTGAGTTTTTGAAAGAATTTTTCCCAGACGCTGCCATTCCTACAAATAGTCGTGAATCTAAGAAGGTCATCAAAGACTTAGGACTTGGATATGAAAAAATTCATGCGTGCCCTAATGATTGTATGCTCTACTGGGAGGATAAAGAAAATCACCAAGCTTGTGTTGTTTGCGGCACTTCTCGTTGGTTGTCCATTGAATCTAACCAATATTCTAATGATGATGATGAAATGGTTCACAAAAGAGCAGCGAAGGTTTTGCGTTATTTTCCCATCATCCCAAGATTACAGAGAATATTCATGTCCTCAAGGACTTCTGGAGATATGACTTGGCATACTGATGGTCATACAGAAGATGGGTGTCTGAGGCATCCTGCTGACGCTGAAGCATGGAAAATGTTTGACAAGAGATATCCAGACTTTGCTTTTGATCCTCGAAATGTTAGGCTCGCACTTTCTTCTGATGGTTTTAACACATTCAAGTTACTAAGTACTTCTTACAGTACTTGGCCGGTGGTGTTGATCCCTTACAATTTGCCACCGTGGAAAGGGATGAAGCAATCTTCTTTCCTCTTATCCATGATTATCCCTGGAGTTAATGGTCCAGGAAACGACATTGACATCTACTTGCAACCTCTAATCAAGGAGTTGAAGCAACTACGGGTTGGCGTTCAGACATATGATGCATCAAAGAAACATAATTTCAATTTACGAGCTGCTCTAATGTGGACAATAAATGATTTCCCTGCTTATGCAATTTTATCTGGTTGGAGCACGAAGGGGAAGTACGCTTTCCCTTGTTGTGCTATAGAAACATCGTCAAGATGGTTATCCAATGGACAAAAGTTTTGTTATATGGGACATCGGCGGTGGTTAGCAAAAGATCATCCATATAGGCTTCAAAAAAATGTATTTGATGGTACATTCGAGGCACGTGAGGCTCCTATATCTACAAGTGGGTCAGAAATCTTGTTGATGTTAAATGATGTGCAATATAGCTATGGGAAACGAATGAAAGAGAGGCTAAGAAAATCAAAGACTTGTAGCAGCTCAAGGAAAAGACAGAGGCAAGAATCCGATTTTCAAGAAGATAGTGCAATGGATAAGGAAGAAGACGAATCACATGAAGCAGAGTTGTGGAAAAAGAGAAGTATTTTTTTTTATTTACCATATTGGGAGCATCTCCTTCTGCGGCATAATCTAGATGTGATGCACATCGAGAAGAATGTTTGTGAAAATATTATTGGGACCATTCTTAATGTTGATGGCAAATCAAAGGACAACTTGAAAGCCAGACTTGATTTGGTGGATATGGGAATTCGTCATGTTCTACATCCTGAATATCTTCCTAATGGAAGAACAAGGTTGCCTCCTGCTATTTATTCAATGACAAAAGGGGAGAAGGATGTCTTTTTTCAAGTTTTGAAGGACATTAAAGTTCCGGATGGGTATTCCTCAAATATATCAAGATGCGTCAACCAAAAAGAACAGAAGCTGCATTCTCTAAAATCACATGATCATCATATCTTGCTCCATGATTTGCTTCCAATTGCTTTACGCTCATCATCATAAAAAAAAGTGATGTGTTCCATTTCCGAGCTTTGCAATATATTCAAAATTCTTTGTGGTAAGGTTCTCAAGGTTGAAGATCTTGAAAAACTTCAATATCGAGCAGCGATGGTTCTATGTCAATTAGAGAAGATTTTTCCACCATCTTTCTTCACTATAATGGTCCATCTGGTTATTCACCTTCCATTGCAAGCCAAACTTGGTGGACCTGTCCATTACCGATGGATGTATCCAATTGAACGGTAACATTTTCTGACTATAGTCGTAGTTTGAATTAGTACGAATTAAATTTATTTTTTTGGTGACACGACCTACATGTTTTAGGTTCTTGTTGAAGTTAAAGAATTATGTGCGCAACAAGAGATACCCTGAAAGTTCTATTGCCGAAGGTTATTTGGCAGAGGAATGTGCGACTTTTTGTTCCCGATATCTGGAGGATGTTGGAACAATATTTGATAAACCCCCAAGGAATTTGGGTGAAGTTCATGATGAGGTACTCGGGGGACCTTATTTATTTCATAGTCATGGACAACCAATAGGCAAATTTGAAGTAGCAGAATTAGATGCTAAATCATTGGCACAAGCACATCAATATGTCTTACTACACCATGATGTTACTCTCACACTGCAATCGTAAGTGAAGCATTTTCATGTCTTTTACTTTGTATAACATAAGTTAAAAATTTGTATTCCAATTAATTGTAGTGAGTATAAGAATATCCTGAGACAGCAAATGTGTGGTCGCCGTTCAACCGCTCGTGATGTGGATATGCAATTCACTAAGCCCTTCCATGAATGGTTGGAGGAAGTTGTAAGTGCTAAAAATTAGAACTATAATGCTATATAAATTCATCAATTCTTAATTCCATACATATATTGTCGCAATTTCCTAGGTTTCTCGTGGAAGAGATGTGACCGAAGAAGTTAGGTTCCTTGCACAAGGACCAAACCGAATTGTTAAGCGATACAAAGGATATATCATCAATGGATTTTTCTTCCATACCAAATCTCGTGAGAGATTAAGGAGAACCCAAAATTCCAGATGCCTTGTTAATTCTTCAACAATGAGTTATGCTAGCGCAAGTGATGCTAACCCCGTGCAAGGAAATGTTGACTATTACGGGATTTTGAATGACATTATCGAGCTAGATTACTTTAAAAAATTCAAAGTTGTGTTGTTTCGATGTGATTGGGCTGATGTTACTAATAGCCGAGGTATCAAGAAAGCTAAACATGGATTTACAATGGTGAATTTTTCAAGATTAATCCACACCGGTGCTCATGTCATTGATGAGCCTTATGTATTTTCATCACAAGTGAAGCAAGTCTTCTACAGTAAGGATCCCACCGAATCTGGATGGTATGTTGTGATACGCAATCAAGCTAGGGAAGTGTATGACATGGGCGATGAATCGACAGAAAATGGTCCTCGAGCCGATTTTTTTCCTACTAGTAGTGAAAGGATTTTATCTTCTAATGATAATGAGCAATGGGTTCGTGAAGATGTGAATGAGGATGTCTATGCCACATAATGAACAAAACATAAGCTAAACAAAAACGACGTCATTTAAGAAGTTAAATTCTTTACTACCTACTTTTAGTTATTATATTAATGCATTATCTTGGTTTATGTTTGGTCCTTTTTTATGTCTATTATTGTCAAGCACATGATTTCTCTGATTTAGTATAACTAGTGAAAATGACACTGTCTTTGAACAAAATATCTTCAAATTTTACATGTATTTTATCTTCCTTAATCTGGTAATGCTGAAGTATTATTTCACGTTCTTTTTATATAACTAGAAGATACTGTTGACATCTAAAAAATTATCTATTTAGGATCTATTATCTCTTTTCTATTGCTTGAACTAATTGTGCCTCTATTTTGATTCTTCATAAATTTGCATGATGAGTAATGACTTGGACTACTCCTTGTGTTTGCAGATCCTAAGAAGTGCTAGACAGCTTGGAGATTTTCTGCTTGTAGGAATATACAGTGATCAAACGGTGAGGTATCTAAGTTGACATTTGTCCTTCGTGGTGCTTGAATGATGAAAGACATAGCCCCACTAGATTTAAAGAATATTCCTATCTTTCCCTAACCGATTATTTCTGGCCTTTTTTTCCAGGTTATGCTCTGCATAAGAAAAATGGAACAACTTATGTGTCATATATGTATATAAGAACATGGGCTGATGATTTTTTACTAGTTAGAACATGGGCTGATGATTTTTTAGTGACAGTAGCATAACTGGCATAGTTTTCAGATTCCCAGCTAATATTGTTGTGTGTATCGATTGGATCCTGAAAACAAAATGCAGTATGCTTAACAGTAATTGGAGTTTTCATTTCTGATATAACCTGGAAAATTTTTTGTTTTTGAACTCAAAAATAGGGATCATGGCATCATAATAAAGTACACATCTTGCCCCAAATGCAGAACAGGAATCTGCCTTATCAGTGTAAAACCTTGTCAGAGTCTCACAAGAATGAATCAGTACATATTTGGGGCATGTAATTTCTTTTATTTATTTGTTTACTTAACAGTATATTTTTCTGGTGTCTGGTGACTATGCCATATGGCACAATTTCCAGATTCCTGTGAGGCATGTTTGATATCTTTGTTTACAAACCTGAAGTGGCAGTGGCAGTGAGTGTGTGTTTCTTCCCATTCTGTTATTTTCTTAGTATTGTTGTTTATTATCCTTATTTGTTTTGTTTTTAATATTGGACGACCATATAGGAGACTTTCGACCATTGGAATGTGTAACCTCTTTTGTTGTATAATGGTGTGGTTATCATTTAATTTAGAGGCCATATCAAATTTGCTATATTTATAGCATGATGATTTTCATTCTTACCTGTTAAGTTATATTTCCTGTTAAGTTATATTTTCTCTTTGCCTTAACAGCATATGGTGAAATACAGTAGTATAGTACGCAAGAAATGATCGTGTGCAGCTTGAGATTAAACTTGTTACTTGTTGGGCTGTGGGTATTATGAACAGCTTCTATTCTTGTGTTAATCACTATAAAAATTTGTGTCCTTTTGTTACTTTGAACTTGCATACTATCCATTGGTTTATTTCTAAGTACTTTTTGCTGCTAATGTGCTATTGATGTATTTTTTTTTAATAAAAAAAACAATGGATAGTTTCATCCTAACAATTCTACTACTTATGGTCTGTTGATTAGATGGATTGTATCATTCTTCATTTTCTGTGTGGTTTAGTTCATTTGGAATATAATTATTTTTTGTGTGTAAACATAAAATAAATTAGGTTATTAGTCACAATGATATGTTTGAATGTTTGAATTTCTTGGAGCAAATTTTCTTAGAAATTTTGATGATGACATGTAGACAACATCAAGATGCCAATATTGAAATTGAAGGCTATGAAAGTAATCCGATCTGAAACAAGTACAAGTCAAAATGCTGCTACATCTAACGAAGTTGGCACCTCATCTGCTCGAATGCTTGAAGTTCAACCTCACACCTCAACTCATTCGTCAGGTACTGATTCAAACCGCAATGGAGATGATGACAACCATGACCATGGTAACATACATGAAAATACCAGTGGAGTGGTTAATGTAAACATAGGTATTTTGTGCAATTGAATTCTCAATTAATTTTTTCATTAATGGATTAAACCAGTTTGTCTTGACAAATGGGCACATGAATTCTTGTAGTTGACAATGCGGGCCGCCATAAAGGAAGAGGACGAACAACTTTGAAGGAGTTGTGGGCAATGCCTCCAGAAGAGAAAGTGGTAGTCAGTGCAAACCGGCTTGGACAACCAATTGGGCCTAAGGCACAATTGTTCTCTTCATTCTTGGGTATGATCGCTCGCTCTACCAAGAAGATTGGTCTTTACTATGAGAGTTGGCATAAAGTGCCGAAAACATTGAAGGACGAACTATTAAACTTCATAGAGGTATACTTTTATGCTTACATTAGTGTTATGCAGGAGACGCTTTTTATTTACAAAACAATCTTATTAAGGTCATAATATTTGGTTTTGTGTTATTTTTGGTTGTCAAATAGATGCACTTTGTTCTTGAAATCCCAAAAGACTATGTGCTTAAGTCTTTGGGAAAGAAATGGAGGGGCTACAAACATGATTTGAAGAAAAAATATTTCAAAAGAGAAGATGGGTTGCAAGCAAATAAAGAGAAGCGTCCAGAAGGGACCATTAACTGGCAATGGGAAGAATTAGTTGACTTTTGGTACTCGAGGAAAGGGGAGGTTGGAATAATATATTGTTTATTTTAAATGTAATAATCATGTTATCTTATATGTGTAATATATAATGTTCATGTTATTATGCAGGAATCAGAACAAGTTGGGGTTTCATCGAGAAAGCAACAAAAGTACACTCACACTTCTGGTTCAAAAAGTTTTGCAAGAAAAGAAAAGGAAATGGTAAAAAATTGCTAAATATTTCAAGATTCAATACTTGGTTATATATGATTTTTGCCAAAGAGTATGCTTTAATTTGCTGTTAACATTGCTAATCTATATTTTCATCATTTAGAAGCTTAGAAGTGGAAAGAAAATAGGACGTTTTGAATTTTTCAAAGCGACCCATACTAAAAAAGATGGATCATATTTGAATAAAGAGACAGAAGGCATTATGGTATTAAGTCTTTGGGCATTTTCCTTTCTTTAATTACTTTCTTCACAAATGACATTTGTTAAAAGACTTTTACATAAATGTAGGAAAAGGCAAATGAAAAACTAACTGAATATGACTCAATAGATGGGGATGACGGAATGGTTGAAACAGAGATTTTGACTCAAGTGATTGGGAAAGAGCGACATGGCCGAGTAAGAGGGCTTGGATTGGGTCCTACGCCCACACAGTATTATGGCCATTCAAGTAGTCGTCGTCCCGCAACATGTGGTGGTCATTCATCTGAGTGCATAAAACTTCGCCAACAGATGGATGAAAAGTCCCAAAAGATGGAAGATGAGCTTGGGCGAGAATGTGCTAATTACAATGCACTTTATACATTCTTGCAACAACAATTCCCAAGAGCCACTATCCCCCTGCCTACCATAGGTGGATCATCTTCCCAATCGCAGGTATTTCAAACTTGAATTGCAATTATAAATTGCAATTTACAATTCTTGTATCTTTCAATAATATCTTATAGCAAGCTTTTAATACTGTATTATTATTTTCATTTAAATATTTTAACCATGTAATTGTAATTATTGCAGAATCAATGCACTGGATCTCAGACCCCTAAGGCTAACACAGCAGGGTCTAGTGTGCATGTTCAGGTATTTGTACATTAAATATGTATATAATGTTGTGTTTATGAATAGTATCTAATACTCTACATGTATTCTTGCAGAATCAGGCTTCTCCAAGACATTAATGCACTCTTAGGAGGTTTAATGATCAAGACAGATGAATGTTTAGGTATTTGTTCATCTTAGATTTCTTAGTTGTGTTTTAACTTAAGCCAAACTAAGGAAGTTAATTGAAAGGGCAGTGTTCTCATTAATGTGTTTAAACAACATAAGTTTGTAGGAACCTGGGATTGATGTTCTTGATGCTTATTATAATCAGATACCAAATGTTTATGGTGAAGAGTTTCCTCAGGAACCACCTTTTTATTATAATTTTACTGGAGATAACTTGCCAAGGGTGTATTTGTTGCCAAAGTTGGCAACAGAAGTGAGGGTGGTGGAGTATAATAAGAGTGTTGAGGTGGTCTTTCAAGGGACAAGTTTGTTGGAATCTGAGAACCATCATTTGCATTTGCATGGGTTTAGGTTTTATGTTGTTGGGAGAGGGTTTGGGAACTTTGATAATTATAAGGATCCTCAGAGTTATAACCTTGTTGATCCTCCATTGGAGAATACTGTTGGAGTTCCTAAGAATGGTTGGGCTGTTGTCAGGTTTAGAGCTAGTAATCCTGGTTAGTTTTGAAAGATTAAAGCAAAATTCACTACAACATTCACTACAATAACCAAAATTCACTACAACATCAATTTCACCATTATTAAAAGAGAGAAAGATTAAAGCAACAGAGTTTAGGTGGACATTTGAACAACTTGGAGCTGGTGCAGTTGGAGGAGAAGGAGAAGTGGATGGCCCTGTTTTTGCACCTTTTACTGAAGGCAGAGGTGACTCCAAAACATTAGCGGCATCCAAGACTGGCAATGGAGCAACAGCCGGTGGCAGAACAGCAGGGTTATTGAGTTTAACGAGTTTCCATAATGTGCCAACTTCTAAAGCTTCCATATATTGTGGAAACCCACCAGATTTTGCAAAAGTATTTCCTGTTTAGCCCACACAGATTGGTTCAGAAATATGGTACAAGTAAGCATTGCTGAAGAAAAGATTGACATGATACGTACTTCTATATGTTTTAGTTGGTCGTGGGGAATCAGTGATAATGCCATCAACTCCTGATATATTCACAAATGAATTGATCTCCACATATGGGTCCCTGAAGAAATCCCAGAAATGTGTTACAAACTCGTTCCGGAGAACATATACGTGCACCTCAAGGCCAGCAGACTTCAATCTTTTCACAGCTTGTGTCTGGCCAATAATGAAGTTATGTTTATCAAGGAATATAGATGTCTGGTCTATGGCCACAGAGTGAGCAAAGTTTGCGATGTCTGCAATTGCGGAGTTATCCGCATTGCTAATGGATTCCTCGACCATGTAGCTGAGATTGTACTTGGCTTGCTGCTTGAACTTCATCAGGACTGAACTACTTTTCGATTGGATCATAATAATGGTGAAATTGATGTTGTAGTGAATTTTGGTTATTGTATTGATAGTTCTTGGCTTCTCTCTGTAAATAAGGAAGGAATTTTCTTTTCATATATATAGTATATTGTTAGAGTTCAACTATCACTAGGCTCAATGGGACCTTTTCTACTTAACATGAATACAGCCAAACATTAAGAAGATATTAAGGGCCTTAATTAATTCTTTGTATTAGGAGCTTTTATTTATTTTATATCACTTGCATTAGGCCTTCAAATTATTTATTTTTTATCATAACTTCCACTTGTTGCTTTATTAATGAAGTCTAGAAGCTTGCTTTCATGGATTCCCCTCTCTAGTTCTTTGATATCAATCACTAAGGAAGTTAATTATCTCTTTTATGGTAAAGCATATCTACCAAGTTAATTCACTGTGCTTATTTAGTTTATTTTGTTTATTACAGGTGGGTGTGCATTTCAATCAAAGACTAAAGCATGCTGATGAGACAGTGAATGAGAACCAAGTTGTAATTCAAGAAAATCTTGCATTTTCCATCAATGCAACTAGTTTTGATTTGTTTCTAAAAACTACTCATGTCCACTTAAATATATCTTTTTATATGTTTGCAAGCATCTTTTTGTCTGCTTTCTCTCTTTCTTTTTTTTTGTGGTTCAAATTATGAAGCAATGTGAATATTCAATTACAATAAAATGCTTGTTATGGAGCTTTTTAGCATGGAAATTTTGTGTTTTTGTATGAATGCAGGCTTTTCTAATATGATGAGTGCTGAAATTACAAAAATACAGGCTTTTGTAATATGGTGGGTGCTGAAATTCAAGCTGTGTAACATTATACAAAATAAATTTGCCGGCGTTTATGACCAAAAACGTCGGAACCTTGGCGGCGTTTCATTTAAAAAACGCCGCCAATAAAACAGAAACTGAAGCTTATACAAAATTAATTCGCCTGCGTTTATGACCAAAAACGCCGGACTCTTGGCGGCGTTTTATTTAGTTAAACGCCGCCAATAAAACAGAAATTGTACCTTATAAGAAATTATGTTTCCGGCGTTTATGACCAAAAACGCCGGAATAGTGGTGGTGTTTTATTTAGTTAAACGCCGCCAATAAAACAGAAACTGTACATAAAACAAAATTATTTTTCCGGCGTTTAAAAGTAAAAACGCCGGTAAAGCTGGGGATTAACCGGAGATGTGGTTACAACATTGACAGCGTTTATATGGTGAAACACCGCAAATAGGTGGCGTTTAATCGAAAAACGCCACTCCTTCAGCGACGTTGGAATGCCCGGCGTTTGGCCCGGCGTTTCCCTTAGTCGCCACTTAGTGATTTGGTGGCGTTTATAAACGCCGGTAAATGTCAAACAAAACGCCGGGAAAGACCTTATATGCTGTAGTGCCATGGGTCTCTATATCCTATGAACACAAGAATTAAGTATATGATTTTTCAAATTCAATTTTACAAATCCTTTGAACTCAATAGACATTAGATTTGGCTTTCTCTATGTTCAAATACAGAGATTTACAAATGCAATATGACTGGAAATCCATTGGATTTTTAATTATATTTAATCGTACACCACCATGCATGATAACATAATACTAGTATCCAAAAAAAGTTTTGTATATTTGAAAAGAAAAATTTTTATTGTTCATTTAGGAAGTATGGCCAGTAAAAATAACATTCCTAAAACAAATAAGATGGTTGATGATTCAAGAATAAGGGCATTTGGAATAGTTTGTGATTGCAAATTTAATATTTTATTTTAAAATAACAGGGTTAATTTTGAATGAATATTTTATGAGTAGACACTGATAATTAATTTTAAAAAATAAATAAATTATTTTTATTAAAAAAAAACTGGAAATGCCCTAAACTCTGTCCAAGTTTCATTTATTCACATACTGTCTGGCTAAGTTTTGGTATTCCCAAGAAGTCTCTCCTTTTTTTTAACAATGTACTTGTTTGTCTTTCAATCATAATAATAACTGACATTGACATAAATGCCTCTCAGATTTTTAAGTGAAAACACATAATATTAAATAGAAAAGTTAGATATCAAACATAAAGGTCAAATATTAAACAAAAATGTACTAAATATTAAGTGAAAATTTATGTAGTTATACAAAAACACGCAATGTTAAACAAAAAAATATACATTTTATACGGGAAGTATATGTTGTAAGATAGAATAAAGATATAATACCCAGTTTAGTCGCTCTATTATTTTGAAATGGTCATTTAGTCTCGGTAGAATACCCAGATTAATCCCTCTATTATAGTGAAAGTTCCTTTTCAATCCCCCTATTATTTTTTGTCATTCTGGGATCTCTCTATTTTACCATTTAGTATAATGTAAGTCCCTCTCAGAGACCTTTTAGGGGCAAATTATATGAGTGAGAGGGACTTACATTTCACTAAATGGGAAAATAGAGGGATCTCAGAAGGACAAAAAATAATATGGGTACTGAAATGGCACTTTCACTATAATAGAGGGACTAATCTGGGTATTCTACCTTTAGTCTCCCTATTATTTTTCATCCTCAAGATGTCCCTCTATTATCCAGTTTGCAAAAAAGAATTCCTTCCCCTAACGCATGTTGATTTTTGGTCTGCGAAGGATTTTTCACGATTAAAAAAATTAAGGTATAATATAAAGTTTAGTCCCTCTATTATTTTGAAATGCCCCTTTAGTCCCCTTATTATTTTTCGCCCTTAGAAAGTCACTCTATTTTATTAACTTTTTATGCATAAGACCTAGTTTAGTCCCTCTATTATTTTGAAAGGGCCCTTTAGTCCCCTAATTAGAGAGACTTCCTTTGAGTGAAAAATAATAAGAGGATTAAAGGGCCATTTCACAATAATAAAGAGACTAAATTGTGTATTATATCAATTTTTTAATAATGCAAAATGCCACATCAGCCTTATAGTTGGAGAATCAGACAAGCATTTGGATGAGGGACTTCTTATTTCCTAACTGGATAATAGAGGGACTTTTTGAGGTCAAAAAATAATAGACTGACTAAAGGGACATTTTGAAATAATAGAAGGACTAAACTGTGTATTATATATAGAATAAATTGATGAAGTGAGCTACATTAACTGAGAAATAAGTTGTCAGAAAAATTAGAGAGTGCCTAGTAAATTTAAATGTAAGATGGTTTGTTTGGGATGTTTTGAAGTTTTTATGGACTTTTAATTCATTTTCCTAAAAAAAATAATATTGAGTAAAAATTTGACAAGTGACAACAATAGAAGAAGTGTCTTACTTAGTGATGGAATTTTTATTTTTTATTTATTTTTTTAGTGGTATGTTGGTAAATGGTGGAGAGAGAATTGAGCTATGTTTAATTTTTTTAATTCCTTTTTGTTATATATATATATATATATCTAATATTGTGGGGATATTCTCACAAAAGAAATCCATTGGCAATTTAATCATGCCAAAAAAAATCTTTGAAGAACATTTATAAACTATATTATCATTTGTTAGTAAATATCAAAATCCTCTTAATTGAATATTTAAAAATAAATAAATATTTTGTTGAGTTTGTTAGAATTTTCATTTGTTAGTCAGTCAATCTCGAAATTCTCCTAAAAACATTTTATACGTAAGACATTAGTTTGCCAAAATTTTACTGTTTATCTTTGTATATAGTGGCAGCAGACCCCCGAGTTTGGTCAAGCCCAGGCTTCTCAGCCCAACTACGCCCACTCCTTATTCCAACCATGGCTTCACCTCGGACTTTCCTTTCTTCAGTCTAGGTTTAAGAATGGAGTTCTTTCAAGATTTTCTGCCCGGCCAGTTCGGGATACCAACCATGTAGGGCCGCCCTTATTCGTATAAAATGTTCAATCACCTTTTCAACTTTCAAGAGTTTAAGAGATATACATGTAAGTTTGTGTTGGTATTATATTTTACCAAATTAAATAAATTGTTATGTCATAAAATATTATTATATTTCAATTTTTTTTATTAATTAAACATAATTAATAAAATTTTTCAACAATACATAAAAAATGACTTTTTTTATTTTAAATACAATTTTATAATTAAAATTGTTAGTTTTATGTGCGCAAGTTAAGGAAGAAATTGTGAGAAACAAAAAATTGTAGGGATACATTGGGATTTTTAGCTTATTTATTTGGTCATATTTTTTTTATTTGAAATTAATTAAGAGCAAATTATGAGGGTTGTGCTATTGTTTATAACTATTTTCAAAAGTATTAAAAGGATTTTAAAAAAAATACCACAATAAAAAAGCTAGCACATTTCTCGCCACATTGAATTCCTTGTAAAATAGAAATGCAAATTTGTATTAAAGAAAGAAACTACCAAAACTATTATTTTGATTTTGAATATTAATTTTGGTGAACATTTTCAATTTTTATTTGATTTTTATAAGTTTTAATTTTTATATAAATGTTGAGTAACAATATGTGGATATCTTTGTGAAAGAAAGTGTTACTACACATGGCACATATATGTATATATTAGAAATGAGAAATTATGAATTTGCATATAGTTAATTATTTTTAGTGTTATGAGAAAAGTGAATAAACTAAATCTAGAAACAATTATTTAAAAAACCCAATCTAATCTTTTGGATAAATTGTCATCCATTTGATATCATAGTAATCATCATTTTTTTACAAACTAGACTTTTGGGTTAATTCTCATCCATCTACTATAATTGAATGCGGTCTAATTTTGCTATTATTTATTGTAGAAGTCCTTTTGTGAATTCTAGTGTATAAAAATACTACCAGTAGTATTTTGTACTTTATGTTTTTCCTTACTTTCAACCTCAGTTAAGTTGTCTGAGTATTTTCAATTTTTTTTGTGATATTCTATTTTATGTTATAGTGTTATGTCTTTTTCATATCTATTTTTATAAAAAAAACAATAGGGCTAAGCTCCAAATAAAACATATAAGGAAACATTTCAAGAAAATAAAAAATAAAAAACTATGATAATTAACATAGCTAAGCTTAAAAACCAATCTCATTGATTGAGTCATTTTCACTGATATACCTCACCTTATGAATGAATTCTAATCTATATACTACATTTCTCTTTCCCTCAAAAACCCCACATCCAAAATTGTTGTTTCATGGCTTACACTTGAAAGCCAAAAAGCTTCATATCTAAGAGATCAAAAGTGACAAATAGAACTTATGCATTGGCTTGAAGCAAAAAGGGGCTAGAGATGAAGGACCATTTGAAAAATTTTGAGAGTAGTAACCTTCCCCTGTTTCAGAGCTCTTGAAGGATATTGTTGTTTGAGAAGTTGGCAACAAGTTTGAAATTGTTGAAGAGGAAGATTGATGCTTGGGTTCATGTTAGCGACCCAAATATACGTGCCGATCTTGTAATAAAGTGTGCTAAAAAGTAAGGTATCAATCCTCAGGAAAAACATAGCCTATTAGTACTAATCCTTAGTTCGAAAACTAGCATACTCAAAGTGGTGTGATGTGAAAATAATTAAAAAAGAAACACAAATCAAAAGCACTGAAGTAAAAATGACTAAAAAGAAAGTGAATGGGGTGCTCGGTCATAGTCTCCCTCTAGGGTTTCATAAGTCTAGGACAATGGTTATAAGCATAGCAATCATAACTGAACCGAGAGAAATCCTGAAGTATACTATCCCTTTTCTCAAGGTGATAGTAACTGATCAGTTACAATATTGATATAGGCAACACTATGATCGCATTATACTCTACAAAATCTTAACAACAATCGACAAGAATTCAAAATATAGGCAATCCTTCTCTCAAAGTGATAACCTCTAATTCCATACAAAGTAGAAATTAGATCTCTTTCTGGAACTAATACCTATAATTGCAAAAGATGACAAAACTAATTGCCAATTCACATGGAGAGATTGTGTGAGGAGAACTCTTGATTCCAAAGTACCTTATCCTAGGCATACTCACAATTTTCTTTTAATAGTGGCTTGCCTATATATGCTAGGCGGGTCTCTCGACTTGTCACACAAGAACATCAAACATGAATCTAGGGCTTTTGCCTTAATAGCATTCAAAACAATAAGAACATGCAGTTGAATTCAAAAGTAAAGCATTGCAATTGAAATTTAATGCAAAATATGAAAGATCCACAACCAAAGTCAATCAAATTTTAACCCCAAAGTTCATATATGTCCAAATACCTACAAAATTAGTTCTTCATCAAGGGAGAAAAATCACAAAATTCACAAGAGACAACAAGCATGATTGAAAAGCATCAAAACCCCATTTTCTATTATGCCTCGTGAGATTGCCAAAGAACTCCCCCCCCCCCCCCCCCCCCCCCCTTTCCTTTGAGAAACAACGGCAAGGTGCTCCTAAATAGCTTCAGTCCTCTTTGTTAAAGGTGTGTAATCCTTCTTTCTATGATGAATTGCCCTCAGAAATTTGGAGTAAACTTTAATTTCTTTCCCAAAACTTTGCCGTCAAAAGGTTGTTTGAAAACGCTCGTCAGAATCTTTTATACCTAGCTACTTAACGGCAATTTACGTGCATAAAAATGAGGTTATAGGGAACTGGAGATGATAGGTTGTGTGCTTTAGAGGTAGGCTTACAGCCGTAAGTCCCGCCTATAAGGTCTTTGTTCTCAATGTTAAGGCCAAGCTTATGCCTATAAATGCTAAGCCGTAATTTTCTCTGAATTGCTCTTGCAACCACTACTACGGGCAGTAATATTCCACAAAAATACTCTAATACATGCCGAATAAATATACAAAAAAAATTTATATGATGCATAAATATATACTTATCAGTTCATATACTCTTAATGAAGACTTTTTTAAAAAGTTTAGCATATTCATTTCTAATCTTGATAGCCTTGCAAGTATTCCCTATGGAACCCTTCGTTTAAAAAGCATAGCATATTCATTTGTAAAAATGAAATTTAGATTGTGATAAGCGATATATAACAAATGACTTCATTCATTCATTGTGATCTCTTTGAAAGAATGTGGTGAAAGAATATAAGAATCGCCTATGTGAGATACATATTTGCTTAAGTGTGATGTCACTTTGGCATTGTTATTTCTACTTTTTTCTATTAGTGGTGAAAACAATAAAAACAATAAAAATGTTAATGGTGGATATATATATATATATATATGATCAACAAACTATTAAATTTCTCGCATTGCATGTTTCACGTGTTTTTTCCTTGCTGCATATATAATATAGGAAATGCTTTGGATTGAAATATATAGTTAAAGGGTGAAGTCACCTTGAATTCTTCTCACCAATACGAATTGTTTTTTGGGCATTGACTTCCTCTTATTATTTCTTGTTCTTAATTTCATTGGTTCTAGACATTGGGCTAGTTACGTTTATGTGCTTGATATCATTACTTTGTTCTTTTATTAATAAAATTTTCTTTTGTTGTTCATGTTATCATAATTATTATAAAAATTGTCCAATGAATACACATTATTGATATCAACTTTAGTGGAAAAAAATGAAGAATCTATTAAGCCAAAAAAAAAAAAAGAAAAAAAAAAAGATAAAAGACATGACATTGCTTTTGTCCACTTGATATTAAAACAATAAATTGCTTTGCTTTTTGGATATTTTTAACAAAATTCCTTTGTTTAAATAATAAATAAAATGGAAACTAGTTACATAGTTTCTAATTATACATTTAGGGCAATTTAGAAAATTTTTTTTGTTGAATTTGAAAACATTACTATGTCTTAGATTACTGAGTGATAAGAATCTAGGCTAAAAGTTTTTGACAATCCTTACCACCTATCTTATAGTACAGATATATTAATTTTAGTTTGTTTTTAAATTATATTTTTTAAGTTTGCTAAAAATTTAGGTTTAGAGTTATTATAATTAATAAAATTTAATGGTCACCCAAAGTGGGATAGCATTATTATAGGTGTTTGTATCATATAATTACATCAAATGGAACACATGCTTTTGAAATTCAGTTTTTTAAATCCCTCCAACTCAACGATCACAAGATTTGACTCTGTGTACTTTCTGATAAAGAGATTTACAAATATAATGTATCTATGAATCTATTGTATTTTCAATTACATTTAACTATATGCCACCTCAAATGATAATGTAATGCTAGTCTCCAAATTTAATTTTGTCCAATTGAGAAGAAAAATTGTTATCATTCATTTAGGAAATATAGCTAGTAAAAATAGCATTCCTAAAATCAATAGAATGGTTGATGATTTGAGAATAGCGACACTTTGAATAAATTGCCACGTTTTTATTTTAACAAAAAATTGCAAATTTAATATTTTACTCAGAAATAAAGGCCTTATTTTTGAATAGGCTACTTGACTATTTTAAGCTTATTATTAATTATTTTATAAAAGAAATTATTTTTAGTACAAATTCAGATATATTGAGTAAAAGAAATTGACAATGATAAAAGATGTCACTTAGTCACATTTTAATTTTTTTATTTATTTTGAGTGATACTTTGGTCAGTAGTTGAGACATGGAGCTGATGTTTAATTGTTTGAATTTTGTTTTTAGATATAGTGGAGTTATTCTCAAGTAAAAAAAAAAAAGTTCAACTAGGACTTTAATGATGTCAAAAATAATCTTTGAAAAAACATGTATAGCATATGTTATCCCTAGGTAAAATTTAATTCTCACCATCAACGCTTCAAGAATTTATAAATATTTGCAAATTTCAAAAAATTAAAAAAAACAAATAAAAAATTAAGAATAAAATACAATAAAAAGACTACAAATCAAAAACTTTTTATTATGGAGAACAGTTTAGAAATGCAATTCAAACTATTCATATACTTGATGACATCAATTTCTAGTTTCTAAGAATGAGATTTATGATATGTTCCGGTGAATGCATGACTATGGCTAAAGTTAGCGCCATACAACAAATGATTTATTCATTTTTTATTATCTGTTTTGAATAAATAAGGAGGTAAAAGATTTATAAATGGAACATGTAAGATTTTATACATGATATTTTGTAAGATGTGGCATCACTCTTATATTATTTTTATTCTTGATAAGGATTTGTTAGCTTGTTTGTGCATGTGACCCTTTTAAACGACCACAATTCATGTTTTTATTTTATTTATTTCCTTTTTTATTTTTGTTGTTTATTTGCTTATCATAACGGATAATAAAAATTTAAAAATCATAATTTTTCAATTTGAGGAAAAAAATCAATGATAAGATACGATGTGATATCTTTTACTAAATCTATAAAAAAATTAAAAATATACATTTTTATTTATAATATTACTTTAACAGTATATTTGAAATATTAAATTCTTTTCATTTTTATATTAGTTTTTGCACGCTTTTGTTGATAAAGCTTAATTTTTTTCTATAAAAAAAAGTTAACGCATCAGAAATATACATGGCAAGATATTGTGACCATAATTATTATGTAATGTTTTGAAAAAATTTAACATATAAAAATAATCTGCCCACACAATCTTTTTATTTAACTATTATTTTGCTTACTATTGAAATATTTTATTTAAAAAAGAAAAATGTATGGTGATTTGGAACATTAGCGTTTATAATTTTTTTAAAAAATAATTTTGCATTTATAAATACATACCTTATTTTATCGTATTAGTATTTATTTTCTATAAATAGGTCAATTCATATTACAACCCTAATTCTATAGTAGAGTAAAAGAGGCGAGGTTACCCTTTTTTTTCTCCATTCTTCTGATTCTCCACTTTTCCATTTTCTTTTTTAATTTTTTCCTTATTATTTTTTTATTTTTTTGTGATCTTTATTAATCCAAATATATCCAGCACTATCGGTGAGTTTTTTCCTAATTTTTTAAAAACCCCAACTATAATACATTTTATGTAATTTTTAACAAATGTTTTGATATATGTGCAGAACTTGGAATGGGATTTGGTGTCCTCAACATGAAAGCCTCATAAATATCAAATGTATCATAAAGGGCATCACCATCATAGGAAATGCATTCAACAGGGTCAAAAAAGAAAAGCTAGCAAACTTATCTCAAGTTCTACAATATATTCAATAATCTTCTTGCACTCGATGGCAATTGTATCTCTTTGTTGTGAGTGAAGGTGAAATGCTCCTAATCATAATCTATTTAGTTAGTCACTTGATTTTGAACTGACTCAGTGACTTTACTTGATTGCTAGAATGAATTACTGCAAAGTGGCATGCATGATGATATTGCAAGAGAGCTCCCATGATGCATTTGGAGAGTGATTTATGCTAAATGATACTACGGGTCTTTGTTGCATCAGAGCTTATGTGGTCCTTCATTCGCCTTCATTCGACAAAGGGCTTCCCATCCCATATCTTGTTGAATGTTATCCACTCTAAAAGAATCCTTTTGCATCTATATCCACCATTATCATCTTTATTGTTTTCACCATTGACAGGACTAATTCTGCTATTTGCAATGAAGATCCATAGTCTAATATATCCACTATTTTAGATAAATTATACTAAGGATCTTCATAGGAAACATCAGAATTAATCCTTTCAATGGTGAAAACAATAAAGATGTTAATGGTGGATATATATGTGTGTGATCAATAAACTATTAAGTTTTTTGCATCGCATGTTTCCTGTGTTTTTTTGTTTTTTTTCTCTTTGATGCATAATATAGGAAGTGCTTTGGATTGAAATATAAAGTTAAAGTTGGAAGTCACCTTGAATTCCTCTTATTATTTCTTGTACTTAGTTTCATTGATCGTAAACATTGTGTCAATTATGTTTGCGTTCGAGGTGTCAGTGTGTATGAATTGTTTTATACTTTGTTCTTTCATTAATAAAATTTTCTTCTATAATTCATGGTATGGTATTTATTATAAAAATTGTTCAATGAACACACATTATTGATATGGGTGGAAAAAGTGAAGAATGTGTTTAGCGGGGAAAAAATAAAAGAAAAGAAAGTAGGATAAAAAAACATGGCCTTGCTTTTATCCACTTGATACTAAAGCAATAACTTTCTTTGCATTTCCAATATTTATAATAAAACTTCTTTGTTTAAAAAAAAATGAAAATCGTCATATGCTTTCCAATATATTTAGGGGTTGTTTAGAAATGTTTTTTCAGTAAATTTGAAAACATTACTACGTCTTAAATTAGTAAGTGATAGGAATCTAGGCTAAAAGTTTTGGACAATCCTTACCTAGAACTATATATATAAAGAAAAATGAGGTTACACTCACTTTTCTATTATCATTTAAATTTAATTTTATTGTTAAGTATGCGTTATAGTAGATATATATTAATTTTAGTTTCTTTCTAAATTATATTTCACTTGAAAAATACTATTTTACTATTATTTTAATTTGCTAAAAATTTTAGAATGAGAGGTATTATAAAAATGTTCTTAGTTTACTACATTGATTATTAGCAGTATGATATACCAATTAAAAGTGACCATTGTAAATTACTCCAACATTCTTAGATATATAAATTCCAGACTTGATGAGAAATTCATTATTGCAGAAAAATCATATCATTAAAATAGAAAATGTTTAATTCTCAAAATAGTCTCTCTAATTTTTCAAATGTGCCCTTTCGGTCTCTATACCAAACAACGATAAATATAAAAATAAAATTCCTAAAACTAATATAATGGTTAATGATTTGAGAATAATGACATTTGGAATAGATTGCCAATTTTTATTTTAACAAAAGGATTGCAATTTTAATATTTGCCTTTGAAATAAAGGGCTCAATTTCGAATGGGCTACTTGACTATTAGAAGTTTATTATAAATTATTTTATAAAGGATTTTTCATTTTTTTTTTTTTTTGTATAAATCCCAAAGGTTTAAAGACCTGGACCATGCATCGACTCGGAAAAAAATTAGGGGATAAGGGTGAGGGATCAGGAGTTAAGGGGTTCAATCGGGTTTAACCAGGGTTTCAGCTGGGGTCAACAATTTTTATTAAAAATATTTTAAATTTTAATTATATGTGATTAAAAAAAATCAAATCTTGAAGAATAAAAAAAATAAAAAAATAAAAACATCACTTTTAAAACTTTAAGCAAGTATTCCACATAAATAAATATTGAAATACACCACATTCAAAATGTGAAGTATACCAAATAACATAAAAATAAAATAGTACAAAATCAATTGAAAAACATAAAAATATTCAACTAAGAAATTCATAAAAAAAGACGCATAAAATTATTCAATCTTCATAAATTCAAATACATCAAATACCATAAACATAAACTTGTTCAAATCTCCATAAATTAAAATATAAACATAAAATAAACAACTAAATAATCCATAATTGAGAATAGTGAATAAACTGAATACCTTTAGTTTACAATTTTTACATTTTAACCCCCAAACATTAGTATATTATAAAATTAAATAAAAATTAAAAAAAAATTGTACAAACCCTGTCAAGTGACCCGCCTGAGTCACCTTGTCACCGATCTGGCCGGCTTCAGTCCCGGTTTTATTAAAAATCCGATTTTATGTATTGGACAGGACCGGTTTAAAGGCCAGGTCCTGGTCAACCTGGTCCGACTGTCAAGTCCAGTCCGATCTGAAAACCATGATAAATCTGCAAATATTAAGTAAAAAATTTGACAACGATAATAACGATAAAAGAATTATGTTCCTTAGTCATGAAACTTTTGTTTTATATTTATTTTTGAGCGATACTTTGGTTACGTGGTTGAGATATAGGCTGATGTTTTATAGTTTTTTTTATATATAATTTATTTTTAAAAATAGTGGAGATATTCTCACCTAAAAAAAGAGTCCACTTGGACTTTAATGCTATCAAATTAATCCACACCATCAAAGTTACAACATTTATAAAACATTGGAAAATCCAAAATATTTAAGAAAACCTGTAAAAAATAATGAATAAAATAAAATAAAAAGACTACAAAAGAAAAACTTTTTTATAGTCTAGTTAGGAAATGTGATTTAAACTATTCACAAATTGGATGGCATCAATTTCTCTTGTTTGTGAGAATGAGATTTATGATATGCTCCGAGAATGAATGAAGAAGGCTAGGGCTAGGGCTAGGGCTAGGGCTAGTGCTAGCGCTATACAACAAATGATGCGCCATCACTCTTATATTATTTTTGTTTTTGGTAAGGATTTGTTAGCTTGTTTGTAGTTGTGACCATGTTAAAAGTCAGCAATTCATGTTTTTAATTTATTTATTTCCTTTTTTATTTTGTTGTTTATTTACTTTATATAACAGATAATAAGAAAATATAAATATTAATTTCTCAATGTAAGTAAAAAAAATCAATAATAAGATATGACGTGATATTCAATATCTCTTCCTAAATCTATGAAAAAAATAAAAATATACAATTTTTTTTTATTTTAACGTTATGTTGACTGTATGTTTAAAATATTCAGCTCATTTAATTTTTTATGTTAGTTTTACACGCTTTGGTGGATAATGCATGATTTTTTCATAAAAAAAATAGTTAACGCATTCAAAATAGGTATGCCAAGATAATTGTGAGAATAATTATCATGTAAAGTGTTTGAAATTTATTAAAATATAAAAATAACCTCTTGAGACAATTTTTTATTTTAACTATTAATTTGATTACTATTTAAATTATTTTATTATAAAAGAAAAAAAATCCTTACAGAATCCTACAAATGTTTGGAGATTTGCAACATTAGCTTTTATAGTTTTCTTCAGAAAAAAATTCTTTATATTTATAAATACATACCTAATTCTTTCATTTCTTTTTTGTTTTGTATAAAAAAAAAGTCCGTTCATATTATAACCATATATTCTATCGTAACTAACTTCTATCCTAAATAAAAGGGATGCGCTACCCTGTTTTTCTCCCTCTTTCTTTTCTCCACTTTTCCACACCCTTTTTGAAATTTTTTATTGTTGTTATATTCTCGGTGATCTAAATTAATCCAAGTGTATCCAGCGTATCTATAAGGTTTTTTTTTAAATTTTTTTAAACATCCAATTGGTTATTTTCTTGGTTGAGCACTAACCTTTGGTCATATTTCAATTTGAACACCAATATTCAAAATATATCAAAGTGAGTACTAAAATTTAATTTGGTTACATTGGTGAGGCTGTTAGGGTTTTCCTGAAAGAATTCTGTGACATGGACGATGTATTCCACATCATCATCACCCATGGAGGTTGTCACATTAGCAAATTCTCCACGGTGGAGCCTCCACGCCAATGAAAATAGAGGGTGGAGATGCTGATGTGGCAACTTACATGAAGGAGAAGTGCACATGTTCCAACGTATTTTTTTTTAATTTTATTAAACATCCAATTGGTTATTTTCTTGGTTGAGCACTACCCTTTGGTCATATTTCAATTTGAGCACCAACATTCAAAATATATCAAAGTGAGTACTAACATTTAAATTGGTACATCGGTGAGGCTATTAGGGTTTTTCTAGAAGAATTTAGTGACATGGACGCTAGACTCCACGTCATCTTCACTCGTAGATGTTGCCACATCAACAATTTCTCCACATGTGCACTTTTCCTCCATGTAAGCTGCCACATCAGCATCTCCACCCTCTATTATCTTTGGTGTGGAGGCTCCACCGTGGAGAATTTGCTGATGTGACAACCTCCATGGGTGAAGATGACATGGAGTCTGGCGTCCACATCACTAAATTCTAGTCGGAAAACTCCAACAATCTCACCAGTGCAACCAAATTAAATGTTAGTATTCACTTTGATACAATTTGAATGTTGTGCAAGATATATGAATGGATTTGGTATCCTCAACATTAAAATTTCACAAGTTATTTGATTTCTCTATTGATTTCATACTTGAAGAAGTTATTTTCCATCTAAATCTTTTCTTTTATTATGTTTTATTTTTAATTTTCTAGTTGGATGATTTTTTATAAATTGATTTTGTTGTGATCTATTTATTTTGCTATATTGATGACTTTTGTGTATGATTTTCTCCAAGGAAATAAGTATGAACTATAAATTTTGCAAGTTGGTATGAACATTATTTAGAGGTTATTTATTTTTTAAAAATTTAATAGAAACTATTAAATCTACCTATCAGTAAATCATTAAGGAAAAAGTCCAAAAAAAATCCATTTTTAAAAAGTATATATAACTATATTATAAAAGGATAATTTTGTCTATTCACATACTATTCATATTATATCATGTCATTATCTGGTCCACTTCAAACGTAAAATAAGATAACAAAATTCTATCTAATGGTTTATCCGTTGCACATCAAACATAGGATAGGATATGGGCTTGATAAACCCGTATATTTTCCTACTCTTATCTGGTCTTTATATTATATCTGTCCCCTAAGATATATAAAAAAACCATCATCACTATACTTTTTATTTAAATACTATTATGCTTATTATCTGAATAATTTATTTAAAACGAAAAAAATTTTGGACTTAATAAATATGCGAATATTTACAACAATAGCTTTTTTTCTTTTTATTTTTTTGGAAAAATAGTTTTAAAATTTATAAATACAAATATATCGTATAGATCTTATTGTACCCTAATATTTTCTATAAATAGACATTCAGATTACGACCCAAACTCTATTGCGAACAAAAGAGAAGGCGCTGCCAACTTTTTTTTTCTTTTGTTTCTTCACCTTTTTATTCACCTTTTAAAAATTTTTTAATTATTTTCTTTATTTTTCTTTTGTGATCCCTTACAATCTAGGTATATTTGGGACTATCTATATGGAAATTTTGTTTTTCTCATTATTTTAATAATTTGTTGGAAACCAAAGGTTGTTTAAGAAATGTTTTGAAATTATACAGGATTTGGAATAGGGTTTTGTGTATTCAACATAAAAATTTATGCACATTATGAATTTCATCACCATCATAAGAAGAGGATTTTTCATGGTCGAAATAGAGAAGCAATGGGGAAAAACGTAAACATGACATTTTTGTTCTTTATCTCTATCTCTAATTCTCTGATATATTTGAACTTCATCTTGCACGAATGTAATTGTCATTATTTTTTCTTCTATGGAAACTTCACTCTTTATGAAAAGCTTCTATATGTGAAGAGGCAGTTGATGTAAGTATATATTCTATGTAGGCCATGCCAATTGCATTGATCTCTTTGTTGCATGTGAAGGTGAGCTTGTCCTAATCATTATATACCTAGTTTGTCACTTGGTTACTGATTGACTCAATGAATATGTTTGATTACTAGAATAAATCATTGCAAAGCAAGATGATAATACTGCAAGAGAGCATCACTAATGCATCAGGAGCATATGCCATTTATGCTGGATGATCGTGTTAGTCTTTCGTGCACTAAAGATTATGTTGGTCTATATTCCTTGATGGGCTAACTAGTCTATTGAACAAAGAAAATGTGTCAAGCTAATTCCTGACTGTCTCATTCAAATCTTGCTGAAGGATGCCCTACCAAAGAGAATCCCCTAGGATTGAAAAGAGGCTATTTGTAATATTTAGCAACTTCAGGGGGCTGTCTGAATAATGTTTTTATTAAGCCCATCTTTCAATCCGAAACAGTGAGTTTTGGCGTTTTGTTTTCTAGAGAGAGCTAGGAATTGAGAGAGGAAGAAGGAGTATAATTAAGTGCATCATATCTATTCTTTGGTGAGAGAGATTGGGGATTTGGAGCCTCCCCATTGTTGTTGGCTTCCACCTTGTATTGCTTCGTCTCTATAGTGGATTGATTGCCTCACCGCCGCCCGTGGTTTTTCCCGCAAGGGTTTTCCACGTAAATCATAGTGTTCTTTGGTATGTTGGTTGCTTCTTGGGATGTTAATTGCTTTGGTATGCTATATCTAATAGGTATTTTGTAATTTGGAATCTTGCACACTTAGATGCATGACAAGGTGTTGCTACAAGGCATGCACGCAAGGTGTTCGATAAAATACCTATGAAGCATTAGCTTGTTATTTGATTGTTTCCGCTATATCATTACACTCACAAGTGGTATCAGAGCTAGTTTCATATCAAAGGCACATGTTTGTTTGCTATTTTGTCAAAGATGTCAACTTTGGAAATATACAAGTTTGATGGCAGTGGTGACTTTCGGCTATGGCAAGTCAAGATCCATTCTATTCTAGTTGATAAGGGCTTGGATAGTGTGCTTGAAGGTGATGATCCGGACTTGTCAAATGATGAGATGAAGAAGCTAGATAAAAGGGCATTGGCGGTGATTCGGTTGGCTCTTGCGGATAATGTGTTACGGCAAGTATGCTTGGAGAAGACCTCTATAGCTCTTTGGAAGAAATTGGAGTCTCTCTATTTGGACAAGTCACTCTCTAGTCGATTTTACCTGATGATGCGCTTGTTCAGGATGTGCATGCAAGAAGGGACTTCTATCAAGCAATATATTGATGAGTTCAATAAAGCGGTGCTTGATTATCAAAATTCTGGAAGCTCTATGGATATGGAACATTTGGCTATCTTGTTCTTGTGATCACTCCCGGATTCATATGATGGCATTAGAGACCAAATCCTTTATGGTAAGGAATCTATTTCCATGGATGATGCTACTTCTATTCTATTGTCAAAGGATTTGCTTAAGAAGACTCGCATGGAAAGTCATGGTGAAGGTGAAGGTCTCGTTGTCACACGTGGGAGGTCAGTAGAGCGTGTTCATAGTGGTGATGATGCTACTTATAACAAGGGTAAGAAATCAAAGAGCCGTTCAAAGTCTCATTCGGGCAAGAAAGACATTCGTTGTAACTATTGCAAGGAATTGGGTCATATTAAATGGTATTGTCCGAAGTTGAAGAAAAAGAAAGACAAGCATGGAGACATCAGCAAGAGTGATACATCTTCAGCTACTGTAGCAGTTTCGGATGGCAGTTCTGGTGAGTTACTTATTGCTAGTGCAGACTTTACTTCAGTTGGGCATTGTGCTTCTAGTGCATCAGCTGGGTGTGACATGAGTTTTAGCACTGGTTGGATTCTTGATTCTGCGTGCTCTTACCATATGTGTCCACACCGAGAGTGTTTTGCTACTTATGAGCCATTTAATGGAGGCTCAGTTACTATGGGCAATGACTCAAAGTGTAAAGTTGTTGGTATTGGCACCATCAAATTCAGGATGTATGATGGCATTATTTATACACTCACAGATGTTCGTCATGTGGTTGGACTGAAGAAGAATTTGATCTCATTCAAGGCACTTGATAGGAAAGGTTACAAGTTTGTAACTCAAAACTATCAAATCAAGGTGTTTAAAGGCTCCTTGTGTGTGATGAAGGCTCTTACTACTCCAGATACAGATGATTTGTATTTCTTACATGGCAGCTTAATTACTGGGTCAGTTTCAGTAGCTTCTAGTTCTCAAATAGATGAAGATACTATGACTACTTTGTGGCACATGAGATTAGGGCACATGTCAGAGTGTGGCTTGACAGAACTGAGTCGTCGTGGTTTGTTAGGGAGTCAGAGGACAGGCAGTTCGCAGTTTTGTGAGCATTGCATCTTTGGGAAGCAAACTCATTTGAGATTTAAGAGATCTGTTCACACGACAAGGGCCATTCTTGACTATGTACACACTGATTTATGGGGTCCAGCGCCAGTTACTTCTAATGGAGGTAGACATTATGTGCTAACCTTCGTTGATGATTTTAGTAGGAAGGTTTGGGTATACATCCTGAAGTCCAAGGATGAAACTTTTAGTCGTTTTCGCCAGTGGAAAGCTATGGTCGAAACACAGACAGAAAGAAAGTTCAAGTATTTGAGGTCTGACAATGGCACAGAGTTCCGCTCGAGAGAGTTTGAGAAATATTGTCAAGATGCAGGCATCATTCGACACTATACCACAGTTTATACTCCACAGCAGAATGGAGTAGCGGAACGTATGAATAGAACATATTAGAGAAAACCCGGTGTATGCTCTCTCATGCCGGGTTACCCCAAAGTCTTTGGGCAGAAACAGTTACCACAGCTTGTTACTTAGTTAATCGCTCGCCATCGACAGCTATTGAGTGCAAGACACCAAAGGAGGTGTGGTCTGGCAAACCACCTCAATATGATCACCTGAGGGTATTTGGTTGTCCGGCGTATGTTCATGTTCGCCAGAATAAGTTAGAACCTCGGGCTCTTAAGTGTGTTTTCCTCGGCTATGGTGATGGAGTTAAGGGGTATCGTTTGTGGTGTAAGGATTCTAGACCCCCTAAGGTGATCGTCAGCAGAGATGTGACCTTTGATGAAATGGCGATCATTACTCCAACAGGTCGACAATTGGCAGAGGCTCCTGCTTCAGGTGGAGCTTCTACATGTGGTGGTTCTGAGGCAGAGCAGGTAGCACAGAGGGTAATATTTGAGGTAGAGACTCCAGTGACCGAGTCTACTACAGTTGACAGTCAGCAGCAGCAGAGGCCATTGTTATCAGAATCTGCAGGTGGTATTCATGAAAGTTTAGATGTGGCAGAGTTCGAGTTAGATGTTGTTGATGATCAGTTAGAGGATACAGATTCAGTTGGAGCTTCAAAGGCTCTACATTCTCCTATAGCACATCATCTGTATGGGCAGACGAAGCCACCACAGCGCTATGGAGAATGGATCACACCTGTAGCGAAAGGTAGAGATACAATTGCTTTCGCTTTGACAGTTGCTGAGGATATTGTGCATAATGAGCCTAGCACTTTTCATGAGGCAGTCAGTTATTCTCAAGCAGCTAATTGGATTCAGGCTATGACTGAGGAGATGGAATCATTACAGAAGAATCACACTTGGGAGTTAGTGTTGCCACCAAAAGGGCTCAAGATTGTTGGTTGCAAATGGGTTTTCAAGCTCAAGGAGACTTCTCCAAGAGTTCATACTCCAAGGTATAAGGCTAGATTAGTGGCGAAGGGCTTCAGTCAAAAGGAAGGGATAGATTATCATGAGGTATTCTCTCCAGTTGTGAAGCATACTTCGATTCGGGCCTTACTTGCTTTGGTTGCTCTATATGATTTGGAGTTAGAGCAAATGGATGTGAAGACAGCTTTTCTTCACGGTGATCTAGAGGAGGAAATCTATATGGCGCAACCAGATGGGTTTGTGGTTCAAGGCAAAGAAGACCATGTTTGTTTGCTTAGGAGGTCATTATATGGCTTGAAGCAGTCTCCAAGGCAATGGTATCATCGGTTTGATGCTTATGTCAGTAGCCATGGATTTAAGAGGAGTTCATTTGATGTTTGTGTTTATCAGCAGACATTTACAAATGGATCTAGGGTGTATATGCTACTTTATGTTGATAACATTCTTATTGCTGGAAAGAGTCATTCTGTAATTGAGAAAATAAAGGTTATGCTTGGAAGTGAGTTTGAGATGAAGGATTTGGGTGCAGCTAAGAGGTTATTGGGGATGGATATTCGTCGTGACAGGTCCCAGGGCATGCTTTGGCTCTCACAGAGACAGTATATTGAGAAGGTTCTGGGTAAGTTCAATATATCACAAGCAAAGCCAGTTTCTACTCCCTTAGCGACACATTTCAGGTTGTATACTTCATCAGGTTCTTTGGATGCAGAGGAGGAAATGTATATGTCTAGAGTTCCTTATGCTTGTGCAGTTGGCAGTTTGATGTATGCTATGGTTTGCACGCGTCCTGATATTGCGCATGCTGTTAGTGTTGTAAGCCGTTACATGTCAAGGCCAAGCAAAGAGCATTAGAAGGCAGTACAATGGATCTTTCGGTACCTTCGTGGCAAAAGCAGTTATGGTTTGATGTTTGATCAGAGGACAGCAAATCCGGGGCAAGTTGTTGGTTATTCAGATTCAGATTTTGCTGGGGATCTTGATGAGAGGCGTTCACTTACCGGCTATGTGTTTCAGTTCTGTGGCTCCTGTATTAGTTGGAAGCCAACTTTACAGTCAGTTGTTGCATTATCAACTACAGAAGCTGAGTTCATATCGTTGATAGAGGCGGTAAAGGAGGCTATTTGGTTGCATGGTTTTCTGGGTGATTTGGGTGTTGAGCAAGTTGATCGTGTTGTGTTTTGTGATAATCAAAGTGCGATCTGTCTTGCTAAAGATGAGAAGTTTCACGAGAGAACCAAGCATATTGATGTGCGCAACTTCTTCATTCGTCTTCATGTGAAGAAGAAGACTTTGTTTGTGGAGAAGATTGACACAAAACACAACCTAGCTGATATGTTAACCAAGGTTGTCCCAAAAGCAAAGTTCGAGCATTGCTTGGACTTGGTTGGCGTTCGTGCTTGTCCAAGCTAGCTCCATATGGAGCATTAATTGGAGGAGGTGAGTTTTACTATTTATTGATTTGCTCATTTAGAGATGAAGCTTTTGGAGATTGGACATTTGGCATCAAGTTACTTGATGCGTTTGCTTTGTGGTTCAATCATTGCCGAGGTGGAGAATTGTGAAGTTCGGCTTCTCTTTCACTTTATTTTCCTTTCTATATGTGTAGTAGGATTGAAAAGAGGCTATTTGTAATATTTAGCAACTTTAGGGGGCTGTCTGAATAATGTTTTTATTAAGCCCATCTTTCAATCCGAAACAGTGAGTTTTGGCGTTTTGTTTTCTAGAGAGAGCTAGGAATTGAGAGAGGAAGAAGGAGTAGAATTGAGTGCATCATATCGATTCTTTCTTCACAACTGGAGAGAATACCTCATGATAAATGATGAAATTTTCCGTGGTTATATCCTTAATGCTATGTCAGATTCTTTATTTGACATTTATCATGGAGAGAAGATGGCGAAGGTATGGTAAAAGCTTGAGACAAAATACATGACGGAGGATGCTACAAGTAAGAAATTCCTTATCTCTCACTTTAATAATTTCAAAATGAATGATGAAATGTCAGTTATGGGCCAATTTGATGAGTTAGAAAGAATCTTAAATCATTTTAAGTTACATGAGTTAAACATGGATGAGAAAATTATAGTCTCGTCAATCATTGATAAACTCCCCCTTTCTTGGATGGACTTTAAAAGGAGTCTAAAACATAAAAAGGAAGACATTTCTCTTGATGAATTGGCTAAGTCTCTTCAAATTGAAGAAGATTTTAGGATTCAAATGAATCCTAAGGAACCCTTAAACAAGGTTCATATGGTGGAAGAAAGAAACTCTTCAAAGCATGCTTATAAAAGGCCTCTTCATGGTGGTAAGCAACAGAAGAATAAAAAGAAGCAAGAAAAAGCATGTTACTTTTGTAATAAACCAGGCCATTGCAAGAGGGATTGCCAATTTTTCAAGAAGTCAAAAGGAAAAACATAAGGTGGTGGAGAAGGCAACCTAGTTGTGGTTATCACCGAGATCAATATGATTGATGAAGAATATGCTTGGTGGGTGGACTCCGGAACTACGAAGCATGTGTGCAAAGATAAATCTCTTTTCAAATCCATAGAAGTCGCACCCGAAGGGATGGTTGTTTACATGGACAATGCAACTACTGCTAATGTAGTTGGTATAGGTAGTGTGGAACTTATGTTCACATCGGGTAAGAAATTAACTATAACCTATGTGTACTATGTACCGGAAGTAAAGAAAAATCTTGTATCTTGTGGGTTACTTAATAAGTTTGGGTTCAAACTTGTATTTGAGGGAGATACCTTTATTCTCTCAAAAGAGGGATTATTTGTTGGGAAAGGTTATCTTTGTAATGGAATGTTCAAGTTGGATATCAATAAAGATCAAGTTTCTTCTTATATGCTTGAGTCAAATGAATTTCTATGGCATAATAGACTTGGACATGTACACTTCAAAAGGATTATGAAGGGACCTAATTGAAAGAACTTCAAAAGGGATGGGACTCAAGTCCATTCATTCTCATCACCATTGAGAGAATCTCAACTCAACGCTTACTATAACATTAAGTCTTGAGTTCAACGAGTCAAAGTATCTTATAGGATGTGATGGAAGCACTATAATAATATTAATTCATCCAAAGAGGGTAATAGTGCTTGGAACTCGCTATGACAATTAGGGTGAGCAAAAGCTCTTAATAGGCATATAGAAAAACTTTTGTTGTGAGTACCAAATGGCGGGGGTGCTCTTGATAGGTTCTACCTATATGAGCGTGAAGTGGTGCCACTTCAAGGGGTTAGGGACTTGACTCCGAAACACTCATGAAGATACAGGACACATGGCCTTCACGTGTCTACCCTATATCAAGAAAGGAAGAATTGAAAATGATTACATGAAAATTTCATTCCTCACTTCATATGGATGTATGGTTCAAAGACTTGTATACCATCTCGTTTGTTATGTTGTAATGACTTCCGCTATGTAATGGTTCAAGGTGCAAACCACCATTATTTACGTAATCTATTTTCTTTGTTTGTTTCGTTGAACTTAATAACCTTTTCAATATTAAAATTGGCAGGGGATTGTTATAATAATTTTAATATTGTAAATTTTAATGACATCTTTTCATGTCATATGGTGGTTGTAATAATTAGTAAAACACCTCTTCATGTAAATAGGAAGTTAGGGAATTTATGTTGCATCTCTTTGTGTAATAAAGAAGTTCCATGTAGTTAGAAGGCATCCTTTTGTGTAATAAAAGGAGTTAAATAATTATCATGCATCTTTTCATGTTTAAGAGGTAGTTGGAACTTCCAAATCTGAATTTATATAAGAACACTTTAGTGTAGCATGGAAGACATAGAAAATAGAACATTTGGAAGACTTCTCTCTAAGTGCAACAACAAACAATTCTTCATTCCCTAAGGCTTATTTTGTTGTGTGTGCAATATAGTAAGGGGATTCTTTATATCCTAAAGGCTTAGCATTCACCCTTGGCACACAAAAGTAAGGGCTAATTCTTCTTTAGGAAAGTGTTCACGCCTAAAATCCAAATACTCTTGAAATTCCAATAAAAAGTTCCAATTATTTTCCAACATGTCTCTAGTTCCATTGAATGTCTCTAGTGCATTTTGCTTACTACACAAGATAAGGATTGCTTTTAATTGAAACATAGAGTTCCAGCCTATTTGATTCTCAAATGAGTATAGCATAGGTAGCATAGAGGTACATAACAAGTGCTTGTCCTATTTGATGCTCAATAGACATCACAAAATATTTTGTTCTATATTGGAAAACATTATGAAAATAATATAATACCCTTTATATTGTTCTATGTTTGTTTGCAATCAAAAAATTCAAAGAAAATATTTTATGAACTTTTCTCACCGTTACTTTCCATTTTTAATCTTCAAAATATATTGATTAATAATTAATTACCAAAAAAATTTGATAAGAAATTTTATTTTCCATAAAAATTTCACCAAATTTAATTATTTATAAAATATATAAATTCTCATAAAATTTGTGTGGAATTATTGTAATTTTTATTTTAATTGAGGTGATTATATTTTTTTTTTGTTGTACTATATCTTTAGTGAATTTTTCATACCATGGATCTCTGGTACAAACATTTAATTAAGTCATGTTGTACTTAGACACCTTTTACTATTGTTCTCCCACCCAATTTTATAAATCAAAAAGGACAAAAAGGTTGTACTCCCACCATATATTAGTAAATCAAACAGGTGACGAAAAAGGTTGTGCTATGTTGAGCTTCAAAATTAAGCATATCAAACACATCCTAGATGTCAAAAGTTAAAAACATAAGGTAAGTTTTTTAAATAAATCACTAAACTTTGGCATATTTTCATTTCGATAACAGAACTTTAATTTATATCAATTTGGTCAATCAACTTTAATTTGATTTACTATATTATAAATCAAGGGATTTTAGACCCCAAATAAATGATTTGACTTTTTTTTGATAATATGGTCACCTCCAATATACTTAATAATATGTCATGAGGAGGACTAACTCAGATTTTCTGACAATCATATAATCAATTGTCGGTTGAAATCCTTGATTTATTGCTCTGTGAAATTAAATTAAAGTTAAATGACCAAATTCATGTAAATTCAAGTTCAGTGATTAAAATGAAAATAAACAAAAGTTTAGTGACCTAAAAAAAAATTTAACCCTAAAAACGCACGTTAACTGTTCATCACCAGAATACTGAAGTGTTGGTTCAAGCGGGTAAAAATTTTAGTAGGCCACTGTACTATGGCTGTTTTTCACTTTGCTCACTGAATTTCAATTTGTTTTTTTTCAATCATTCTACATTGATTTTATTACGCCGGGAGGCCACCCATGAGATTCTGATGAAATATTGCTGAGTTGGCCATCGGAATGCCACGTCATCCATTAAATTAATAATATTTATGCCACGTGGCATAGACACGTCACCGCCTGATGTGGATTGGGCTTTAACCTTGGTGACGTGTCTATGCCACGTGGCATAAATATTATTAATTTAATGGATGACGTGTCATTCCAGCGGCCAGCTCAGCAAAATTTCATCGGAATCTCATGGGTGACCTCCCGGCGAAATAAAATCAATGTAGGATGATTGAAAAGAAACAAATTGAAATTCAGTGAGCAAAGTGAAAAACAGCCATAGTACAGTGGCCTACTAAAATTTTTACCCTGGTTCAAGCATGGAGTTCCTCTGTTTTTTTACAAGTTGTTCTAAATTTCAAACCTCCTTGATATATTGGGTCAGTTATGTTTGTGTGACTACGTACATATGTGTAAGAACCATTTGTATACTTTCTTCTTTTATGAATTAAATTTTCTTCCTCTATCTATGTAATCATATTTATTATGAAAATTGTCTAATGAATGCAATATTGATATTTACATAGATATGGAGGGAAAAAAGAAAATAAAAATGATATTATTTTTGTCCACTTGAGACTAAAGTAATAGATGCCTCTTACTATATTTTTAATTAAATGTTGCTGTAAAAAGAAAATTCTTATAATATATGATATATTGCAACAAAACTATAATCATATATTAAATTAATTAAAAAATATTTATTGTTTATGTTGAATTAATAAAATATAATAATTATTTAATAATTAATAAAATTTAATGCCTACACACGTGGGAAAGCCTTAACGTTGGTGTATCTTCTATAAATATATCAAGCCAAATATATGTTCTAAATCTAGATTTATAAATCTCTCTAACAAAACACAAAATCTAGTAATCCAGAATTCGAAATACATCCAATTAAACATTGCATTTAGCTCTCCAACATTTTTTAATACAAGGATTTCTAAATACATTATAACTATAAATCCATTTTATTTCAAATTACATCTAACCAAACATAATAATAAAGGATCATATAATACTGAATACAATCTGGTACAGTTAAGCAAAAAAAATCTTATTATTCATTATGAAGTTTGGCTTGTAAAAGAACATTCCTAAGACCTTAATGATCTAACGATAATTTTTGTTTCAATAGATTTTGATTTTTTTTATTTTAACAAAAGCCTTCAAATTCAATATTTTATTTTGAAATAATAGGTTTTTTAAAAATTAATTAATTTCTTTTTATTTTTTAGTTTTGAGTAGTTTGTTAGTTAAGGGTTGAATTCTCAACCTCTCACTTAGGAGAGAAATGAGTTACTAGTCTCCAATTTTAGTGGTTATTTATTATTATTATTATTATTATTATTATTATTATTATACATTAAAATATAGTGGAGATATATTCTCACGAAACAAATTTGTCCATTTGTACATTAGGGATGCCAAAACAATTTTTGAAAAAAAATATAAAATATGTTAACCGACTTTCTAATAAAATATTAAATAAATATTTTGTGGAGCTGGTTAGACTATCTCCATGCCATTTGATATTATGGAGATACCTTCACTTTGTACATTGAGGACTCATTTGGTAAACATGGTAGGATAAAAACAAATAGAATATAGAGACTCGATATTAACAGAAAAAGATATGAGCATGATAAACTCACATGCTTTTGTATTTAATTGATGCACACTAAATAAATAGATAGCATTTTTGTTGTCCTATTTTACGTTTGAAACGGAATAATGACTATATGAATTCTATGTAAATAGATGAGATTACTGTTTATGATATAGTTATATTTTTTTAAAAATCAAACAACTGTTCATTTTAGACCTATTTCGTTATTGGAAGGTTTCTCATTTGAGCCTGTAAGGAAAAGAAACCAACTAAGTAAAATGACAAAAAAAAATTAATTTTTTATCCTATTCTAACCCATCAAATTAGTTATCAAAATGTGGATAGGATAAATTTGGTCAAAAAGAAAAGGCTATCATATCTTTAGCTCAATAAAAGATATGAGCATGATAGTTTATCCTATTCACCAAACCAGTTTTAAGTACAGTATTGGCTACTTGAGAGTATTTTATTTTAAAAATTATTTATTGCTTTTCAAAAAAATATAGATAATAGGCTTTTGTTTTGAAGAAAATAAATGACTGTTTAAAAGTTCTTCAGGATAAAAAATAAAATAAAAGTATTTTAACAATATAAAAGTATGAATTCGATAATATCTATATCATCCAAAATTGGTTAAAAGAAGAAAAATAATTAAACTCTCTAGAAACATGTCACGTTGAACTTAATGAATGAAAAATAAATAAAAATAATTGTCCACTAATACATATCTCAATATCCTAAATACTTATTCAAAAATTCAAATCTTCTATATTTTATAATAAGTGATTGCACACTAGCCATGAAAAGTTCTATCTTTTTCCTCCGCGTCTTTTTTTTAACTTTTATAAAATTAGAATCAATTAATTTTCATAGTCCTTGATTATGCATTTGGCTTTTAATTTTAAATTTTTTTTTTTTTTTTGTTGAGGTAACATTTTATTGAAAATACATTATCAGGAAGCCCACCCATACTTATAACTTGTACTATTGATCACCTCGGCGGACATTATTTTTTTATTTATTTCTTGAACTGGTCCTCCACTGACTATTTGTATTTATGTCTTGCATTTCTTAGCAAGTCTAAGATTACACTTTGACTCTATTCTAGTTTGACAAATAGATTCATAAATGTGCTTCAATGTATCTTTGGCCAGAGTTGTTCAAAGGAACCTCATAGCCTTTTGGAACCATACAAGAATTATAGCATTTTTTGCAATCTGCACAGTTTTAGGTTGACCTTTCTGATCACTAACAGACTCAGTAGAGGTGTCTCCAATCCTTAGGGTACTGAAGACAACAAACTCTGATGTTTGACATCAAATGGTTAATTCACAATTAAATCCCCTTATAAATTCCTAAACCATGGTGCCCCAGGTTGCCCACTAACCCAGTTAGTTTTAAAAGACACTTGCCATAGGAAGATCAAATTTTTAATTGGCTAGCCTACAGTAACCACATCCTCACCTTGGAGAACCTTGCTAGCAGAAATGTAATAAGCTCTTGATAGCAACTTGTGTCATTTGTCATGTTGTCATTGAGTTTGCAACTCATTTATTCCTCCTTTGCTTAATAGCTGAAAGGATTTAGTGTTTTTTCACTCAAGTGTTTAGGTTTCTTGCACCTCCAAGCTCCTTGTAGCAACTTTGGGTAACCTAGAGACCTAAGCTTCCTCGCTCTCAGAGATGTGGGAAATCAACTTGATAGAGCAATTATTTGAAATATTTGGCTAGAAAGAATGCTTATATGTTCCATGAATGATAAAACTTCTTCATGTATGCTATTATTGTTAAAATTATTCATATGTTCCTATGTGGATTGCAGTTGATGGGGGCTAACTTCACCACTAAACACAAGTGCATGTGCCAATCAGGTAATAGAGTGTGCTAAAGAGCAAAAGTGTTGATCCACGAGGAACTTGGAAGTACTAGTATGAGTTGTTGTCCTATTGTTTAGCCTTACAATGGTGAAGGGTGTGAAATACAAACAACTAATCTAATCAAGACCCTACTACCATAATGAATTCTACTTGAAAATCAAGCATGGGAGAAGGGTATTTGGAGCAGGAATCCCCTAGGATTGTCATTAACGAACTAAACTAGGATGTTATATAATTAGATTAATGAAGATTGAACTGAGGATATTCCTAAAGTCTGATAATTCCTTTCTTAAGGTAGTTAACATCTAATCCCATACGAGGCTAATGCAGACATCCCTATGACTGCAATAACACTCTTTGAATCCATATGAAGGTTAATCCTGGGTTTCTCAAGGTAAGTTGGTCCTTCTCTCGAAGCGACCAACCTTAATTCCATACAGATATTGATTGAGATGTCTTTCTAATCAAATCTCCATATGATTACATTAAAAATTAATGAACCCTAACAAGAATTAAACCTACTCAGGAGAATTGCGGGGATTTGAATTTAATCCAAAAGGAGCTCTATCTCTAGGTGACCTCATAATTCCCTACAACTACGGTTGATCTATACATATTTATATATGAAAACTTTTGATCATTCTTGATTTCAAAAAATATAGCACTTAGGCCTCTTACTAACTAACTCTTGCTATAGCATACGCATTAGACCTCCGTTGCACAATACTTAAAAAAAAAATTCATATGGTAGTACTAAATATGCTAGCTTTGGTCCTGCTATGTTTGCTCGTTTGGTTAGGAGCTCTTTCTCACTTTGTCTGTTCCTTTTAGCACCCCTTTCCCAGCTCAAGGAGGGGACAATATTGGTTGGGAGGCAGCAATAATTTAGAGCTTACCAGGACACACTATTGTGGGGATATGTATGGTTAATACTTAACTTGTTTGTAATATATATACATACAAACTAAAAAAGAAAAAATAGAAAGAATATGCAAGTAATTATTTTATGAAATTTAACTACTTAGCTTTCCAAGTTTTTCTACTTTCATAACAAATGTATGTTGCCCTTCTCATAAAAAAAAAAAAAAAAAGACCTTGCATGTGTAAGTTGACTTTTAGTTTCTTTCTAAAGCATCCTTTTGTTCCCTAATCTTATGTTTTTCTCACTTTTATTATGCGTTCCCATCAAATATTTCTGAAAATAGATTTAAGTGCATTAGAAGAGTTTTAGTAAAATAAATTTTCATGGCACAAATGCATATTAAAAAAAAGTACCTAAATTATTATTTTATACTCTACAGACACTTGAAATGTTACACTGTGATAGTCAGCTACCTCTTGATCTAATGCCACTTGGTTTCCTGTGTAGGATATTAATTTATGAAAGGATCTAAATCAAACCCCAAAGTCACATAATATGATAGTATAAGTGTATTGAGCTACTAACTCCATGCCTGTGTAAACCTTTAACTTCTCTTAAAATAGTTTTACTATAAGGTGACAAAAAGATAAAGTGAATATATATCAAATCAAATTTTAAGATAAACTTGATTAGACGTCAATAAGATTAGTTAGTTATATTCTAGAATGTGCTTTATATTGGAGTATTCAACTTGCATTCAACTTGCATAATAGACAAGTGTGTAGAATATGGCATGAAATAAGGGGAAATAGATTGAATCAAGATGGTCTTTTTGTTTAAAAGGAGCTCTAAAGCTTTTTATTAGAAAACTAGAAAGAAGATACAAAAACAAAACAAAGATCGAAGATAACTAGTAACAAGAAAACAAAGAACTAACAAACTAATAGAAGGGAAACCAAAAAACAAACAAACTAAAAGGAATCCACTTTTGATTAAAAAGATAGACCAATCCTCTGAAATTTTTTCATAAGCCATCGAGGAAGCTCTCTACCTCGGTGAAACATAGTTAAATCATGAAGGTTTCCACCATGAATAGCTAATCTAGTTGCAACTTAGCCCAGGATCTAGGAATAGTATGCAGCTTAACTTCACCAAGACTCCTCATAATGTTGCCAATATTCTCCATCAATGAATTAGTTTGCCAGTACTGAAGATGCATACCTTGCTTAATGGTTTTAACAAGCTCATCATTAGTGATAAGCACATGCCTGGCAATCAAGTTGTTTTGGTATAGATATTGAAGTATAGTTTTCATTGCCTTAGCCTCCACTTCAAATAAAGAATTAGTTTTTAATCTATAACATCCTACAAGAAGAATTTTGGCATTAGAATCATAGATATAGAAGCCAGCCCCAAAAGTAGAGAGTTCTCTATTCCAAATGGCTGCAATGACAATAAAAGGGCTGTCATGAGTAGTGAAGTTATTCATGATAAGATTCCTCCTAGGTTGAGAAATAGATGAGTAGAAATACTCCCTGGGATGAGCAACAACCTTGGATGCCAATAACCAACAATCTAGATTTTCATTTCTAAAAACCTTGTTACATCTTGCCTTCCAAATATACCAAGCAGTCACAGCTATAACAAATTGAGTAAATAGATCCTTGCCAGTCACAGATGGGCTAAGCTAAATCCCAAAAATAAAACCATCCTCAAAAATGAAAGTTTTACCAATAGCATTCTTGACGTAAGCTGAAAGTTATTATCTTACATTGAGCATTACTTTTATCAGATTTTATCATTAATTAGTGTGTATTTGTGTGCTTTTGTGCATTGTAGGGTTATGGAGCCAATTTGGAGAAAAAGAGCAAAGTTAGGTCATGTTCTCTGTTCTTGGAGAGTTCTCAGACCAAGGAAGGAACAAGGCACAAGTCTAGACTTGTGGGTATGTGCCAACCTCCTTTAGAGGGGCACAAAGGCAGTCACATTCACAATAAATCTAACTCATGTAGCATTGGAGAATTTTGCCAAAGAGGATAATTAAAGCAATCAACATGATCTACCATTGATTGTGTGCCCAATTCAACGGTCTCGATGAAGAATGATGAAATCGGCAGTATTTGATGCACGAGTATTGTAGCATTTACTACAGAAGATCACTTTAGCAATTACTGTAGTAGTTTACTGTTCACGCTAGAAAATTGAATTCAGAAAATTCACACGGGCATGTGGAAATTCCACACGACCGTGTGAAATCCTGATTTACAGCTGCTACTCAGCACTATTTAAGGACCTTTTTGGGACTTCTTCTGGATCTTTTCGCCTATCTTCTGGAGGGTCGCGGCTAGGGTTTGGAGAGGACTTTGTGGAGAATTAGAGTACGTCATCGGCATCGACATCGAAGCCCATCGGAAGATAGCTATTGGTGGAGCTTTCGTCGACACCGATTCGGCGTGTTGTGCCCTAGGCTTGATGAGGAGCTTGGTGAAGAGACGAATCGGCCGCACAAGACCACAACCACGCTACACAAGGGGGTTTTCATCTATGTTTTTGATTTATGTTTATTCATATACATTGATGGATTTGTATAGCTCCATCAGGAGCTAAACCCCTTGTGGGTATTCAAACTTGTAAACCCTAGGATGACTTTGTTTCTATGGCGTGTTATTATGCTTTCTTAATTGATGAATTTAATTGAGTTCCAATCTTGATTGATTCTTGTATCGATTTTCCCTTAGATGTGACACTAGGGTTGAGAGTCTTCTTAATTGTCCTTTGGAGGTTTGACAACTCCTATAGAATTAGACTACTCGAGACTGGAGAGGGTCGAGAGGGTGAGTCGTGAGGTAGCGAAACATCCCCTTCCCCCTCCGGTGTGATTTTTCCTACCTCCGTGTTCCAAGAGTTCTTAGCGGTCGAAATAGAGCTAAGTGCTAGGAGATGAACTCCCCTGGGGCTTAGTTGCGTGAGCAACAGAGTGAAGGGTTGTAGTGAATCCTAGTGCTGGGGCTTAATTGAGACTAGGGTTCTTTTACCTAAATCAAAAGGGTTAGGACTACACTTAGGAACTGGGCTAATCACTTGGAATCCCTAGAAAGTAAAGCAATCGCACGTAGTGTGAGGCTTAGGAAGATGGACTCCCCTGGGACTTAGTTGACAAGTCAACAAGAGTTAAGGGTTGTAGTGAAACCTAATGCTGGGGCATAATGATTGGGATTAGTCACGGTTGACCTTAGGTTTAGGACCGTGTATTTTAGGATGTCCACGACTCATTAAACATCAATAGGAGAGTATAATACATTATCCTACACTAGAACATTAATCCCAGGGGTAGCTTATCTGGATACCCTATTTTACTCTTGATTGTTTCTCTCTTTTACTCTTAGCTTGCACTCTCTTATCTTCCATATTTCTCTTTATTTTTTTTATTGCTTTCGATTACTCTTACACACACACATTTGATCTTGCTATCACTTTTCGTACTTAACACTAGCTAGATAGCAATCTCTTGTATCTACAATCCCTACTCCCTGTGGATTCGACTACCCTCTCACCGTGGTACTATTATTACTGCGACAACCCGTGCACTTTCGGACCCCTGTCATAAGCCCAAATGATTTGAGATTTAGGACATAGATGCAAGAGGTGTTCAACATTTTCATACTCCATGCTGCAAAAGACACAATTAGTTTGAGGACCCAAACTTAATCAATATAGATAATCATACCTTTTGACCCCATTATGGAAGAGTAGCCAGATAAAATGTTTTGCTCTAGGAGAAATAGACAGCTTCCATATGTTACCCCAATAATGCCAATGATCTTGTTGAACTGCCAGTTTAGTAATGTGAGAGTAAATTATAGAAGAAAGTTTGAGCTTCTTAGTCTTGGGGAACCAACCCCAAGCATTATCAGAATTATAAATAATCTTCCCATGACTAAAAGTTTCAGAATTTAAATAGCTACCTAACAAAATTTTCAAAGCATGCATGTTCCAATGAGAATCCACTCGCAAATCAGAAATTTGTAAGCTTTCAATGTTTTCTTCCATGTTGAGATAAGTTGGTTTAAATGCAAGAGGAATCTCAAAATACCAAGGATCAAACAAAAAATAAGTCTTCAAAGGATTAACAGAGAGAATCCAACAATTAGTTTTGATAATCCTAGCAATATGGCATAAACCACGATAGAACCAAGAGCAATTAGCATTTATACCATCAATCCAGAGATTAAAGGCCCCATACTTTAGATAAAGAATATCAACCCAAATGGCATTTTGTTTTTTCAAGTAATTGAAGACATTTTTGGCCATTAAAGAAATTTTAGAAATGTGCAAATTCCTAATCGATAACCCCTCCCCCTTCCCCCTCAGTTTTATTAAGCATAGCATCTATCCAACTAACCAAGTTCATGCCCTTTCTATTGCTACTCTTTGACCAAAAGAAAAGCCTAGCATATTTAGTAATGCCATCAAGAATAGTATTAGGAATAGGATACACCGAAAGACAGTAAAGAGGTGTAGATAAGATGGAAGAGTTGAACAGAATTGTCTTACCAGTCGGAAAGGTTTTAGAATGGTTCCAGATGGAAATGGTTCTTCTAATTTTTTTCTAGCATGTTATTGAAATTAGATAAAGCCAATTTTTTGGGAGCAACTAGAATACCAAGGTAATTTAAAGTAAAGGAACCAGATTTAAAATGAAAGATATCAGTAATACTCTCTTGCAATCTTTTATTAAATCTGGTAGGAAAGAAGATTTCAAACTTAGTGTTATTGGCTTTTTGATCAGTTAATCATTGATAATTGAAAGGCAGAGGGTGATATTGTGAGCAGTTTTCCTAGAAGCTTGAGTGATAAGAATTAGATCATCAGCATACACGAGGTGATTGAAATTATTAGGAAGGGAAGAACTGAATCCCGGAATCTTTTGATGTTAAGCATTGTAGTTAAATTTTGAGCAGCCAATATAAAAAGATATGGGGAAATAGGATTGCCCTACCTGAGACCTTTAGATGCATAGATCCAATCAGTGGGATGTTTGCTAATCAGGAAAGAAAAGGAAGCTAATCTAATACACACATTAATCCAAGAAATCGAAATACTAGGAAAATTCATTCGGTGAAAAGTGGCAAGAATTGCATTCCAACTCAAAGTAGCATAGGCTTTTTCTATATCCAATTTGATTAACATCTTCGGGGGGGACTGCGGCCAGATATAAAGCCACATTGCTTTTTACCAACTAATCGAGGTAAGATACTTTTAAGGAGATTGGCTAGGATTTTAGAAATAATTTTATGGCAAGCATTGCATAAAGATATTGGATGAAAATCAGAAACATAAATAGAATTGGCTTTTTACCTCTTCCCAAAATAGCCGATAAAATTCAGCATTCATACCATCTGGACCAGGAGTTTTACCTGAGGGAAGAGATTATAGAGCTTGATAGACTTCAAGTTTAGTTATCTCTTTGATTAGCATCTCACTATCACTAGGATCCACTGTACCAAGGTCATCTGGGTGAGCTTGAAAGACATCATTGAAGGAAATATCATAAGAGCCAGTCCACAGATCAGAGAAAAAAATTAATAAAAGTGCTTTCTATACCATTCTGATATTTAAAACAATTACTATTGGAATCAGAAATGTGTATGATGGAATTAGCATGGTTTCGAATACAAATAGTATTATGAAAAAAGGAAGTATTATAGTCACCATATTGAATCCATAGAAGTCTGGCTCGTTGAGCTCATTTAGTAGAATTATGTCTTTGGAGAGCTGAAAGTTTGTTATAGAGTGCAGTTAAACCAATATAACTAACTATACCCGTTCTATTAAGATCCTCATTAATCTTAGCTTCAGAGATTGCATGTTTAGTCTTTTTAAGTTCAAATTCAATCGAATTGAAACCTGTCTTTTTCCAACTCAACAAGTTAGCACTAGTACTAGCTAAAAGATGAGAGAAAGCATGTAATGGATTAGAATGAGGCTTAAAAGACTAGACCTCTCTCACCGCAAAATGACAACCCAAATAATCTAACTAGAAATTCTCAAATCAAAACATTTTCTTATTATTGTAATAAGCATTGGGAGAAATGGTGAAAAGAATGGAAGAATGATCAGAAAAAGATTCTAGGAAGATGATTAGCAAAATAATTATTAAAATGAGCAGACCAATTAGCATTAACTAGGCAACGATCCAAATGAGCCCAGCACCTGGAAAATCCTAATTGGTTATTACACCAAGTATAATTAGAGCCAATGAATCTAAGAGCCAATAAATTATTAATAGTAGTAAAATTAGAAAACTCACGAGCTTTCAGGCGATAGTATGAAAAAGAGCCCCCTCTAATCTCTTCATCAGAGAAAACAACATTAAAATCACCAATAGCAATCCAAGGTAAATTAACAGAAGCCATACATGAGAGTTCTTTCCACAAAAGACATTGTCCTTGTATTTGATCGTAGTTATAAATAATGGAGAGTGACCAGGACTCCCTGTTAACAGGCATAATGACCAGATGGAGTGCAAACCGGGATTTTTCTAAAGGAGTCACTGTACCAATTATTTTTTCAGAATGTAATAATACCAACTGAGTAACCTACCGAGAGCAAGTTTGCCTAATGCCAAGCACTACAAACCAGTTTGCAAAATTTATCAAGTCGAACAGAATCCACTCTGGTCTCTACCAAACAAAAAATAAGAGGATTAAGCATCCTTATCATGTGCAAAATACATAAGGTAGTATCCCGGCTCGACACCCTTCTGCAGTTCCAACATAATATTTTGGTTAGTTCAGTAATCTTAGGTAAAATCAAGATAATTAAAAAACAAGAAACTGAAATCAAGATAAATGAAATCACGAAATTAAAGGGTCAATGAAAGAGGAAACGACATAGGTATCCTCAACTCCCTTGTCAAACCTCCCTTTCTTTTGAGAGGGCAAAGCTTCTTACGGCACTTGACGAACTAAGTTTTTCTTCCAGATTATGGTCTGAAATTGGTCCAGGGTCATGTGGTCATCTGGTTCCTCAAAACCCTCATATTTTGACATTTCATTGTCTTCTTCGTCATCTTTGTCAGATCCAGACTCCGATCATGACTTCTTTAGATTCGCTAATCTCTATATTAGGGTTTTTTTGGGAGATTACTGAAGATTGGAGAATGTTTGCTATACGATCAACAACCATTATATGAGAAGTAGAGAGCCATCATAGTTGAAGACCTTTTCTTTGCCTTTGGTACTCGTTGCTACCTTGGGACTAGAAAAAGGAACTGACAAGCCACCCGTATCAACTTTCAAGACAACAGCAGGAGACAGAGCCGTTGATAAAGTATCTTGAGCAGTGTGCGAATTCTTTTCAGATGAGACTAAATGAGCATTATTGCACTGCATATCCGAATTTTGAGATCGAGATGAGGCTTGTCTGCCTCTTCCTCTGGCTATACCTCCACGTGGTGAGCGAGCGCCATCTGAGCAAACGGTTGTGGCATTGGTAATCTCACTAACAGGAGCGCATGAGTTCGCATGCGCTCACGTGACTCTATTTTCCCAGAGCTACCGGCACGATCGGCAAGTATTTGTTCCATTGCCTATAACACCACAAGAGTAACAGAAAGTCTATAATCTTTCATAAAGAACAACAACAAACACTCAATGATAATCATCTCTGAGTCAGAAGCCTTGCTTTAGAGGGTTAGCCAAATCAATGTCCACACACACCCGCGTGAATTTTGACCTGGATAAAAAGCGAGTATAATCATCAACTTTAAGTAAATGACCTAAACAAGTAGAGATTGTTTCTAGGGATTCGCCATCCCAAAACTCCATGGGTAAATTGTGGAATTGCACCCAATGGGAGTGGTGAGCTTGGTGTAAGCTGGTTCAAAGAAAGGCTATCACTGGCAAGCTGCAAAATGATTCCATTCACCGCCTTCAAACAAGATTTTCTACATAATCTCCTGGGAAGCACTGTAGTATTTCGGGCTTTTTCCCTCTTGTGTAGATCGGTGTTTTTTGATCATTCCTTGTTTAATTACTTGTAGTTTTGGGTGAGTTCCTCTTTGTTTTGAGTTGGTGAGGCTTGCCGAGGGTTTTAGGCCGAGTTTTGAGGGTTTTAGAAGGGGTTCGGGCTGTGTACAGGCTGCACAGGGGGTGTGCGGGCTGTACACAGCCCGCACAGGCCATGTTTTTGGCCTGTGCGGCCTGTGTGCGGGGCCGCATAGCGCCCGCACACCCTTAGTAGAAGGGTGTGCGGCCACTGTGCGGGGCCGCACAACCCATTGTTTTACCCTTTTTAAACCCGATCTAACCCCCTTTCTCTTCATTTCTTCTCTCCAAAACCCCTCATTCCTTCCCCTTCTCTTCCTCCACCATTCTTGAGAGTTTTTGGCTGGTTTTGGGGGAGATTTTGGGCTTGGTTGTGGAGCTTGCAAACCAATCCCTTGGTTGTTCTAGGTAAGCTCTTCTTCTCTTCTTTCCTTCTTGTTTCTTCTTCTTCTTTGGATGATGAGTTTAGGGTTTGTTGGAGCCTTGAGAGGAGTTGAATGCTTATTTTAATTCTTGTTTATAGTTTGTGAATCTTGAGTGAAGCTTTGGCTTTGGTTGTAGGCTTTGATCTCAAGAACCCTTGAGTAGCTTTCTTCCTTGTTCTTGGAGCTACAGTAGCTCCGGTGGGTTGTTCTTGTTTTCCGTGTTTCCTTGAGTTAGATGAGAGCTCTAAAACCCTTAGAACTTCTTTGGTAGCCTCTAGGGTTAGTTGAGAAACCCTAGAGCCGGTTGGAGTCGTTGGTAGGGAAACCTAGGGTTTCCTTGTGTTTCTTGTGCTAACATTGTGTTTATGGTGCTTTGGCAAGGAGAAGATGCTTTGGCTCGAGGCAAGGGAGTAGCCGAAGAGTAGCTTGTGAGGAAGGTGGATCGTCAATTCTGTGAGTGGGATCATTATGCATAGCTTTATTGGAGGAATGCCGATATCTATACATAAACACACATACATACACACATATACATCTATCTACACTTATATCATGTTTCAAGTATGGTTTTATTGATTTATACTTGATTGGCTTGTTGATGAATGATAATTATTGTTGAGAAAGATCTTGAATGCTTTATGTGGTATTAATATTGCGATCGCCGATTTGTGATTTACACGCTTCAATGAATTTGAAATCCTTGATTTGTGTGAATTCGGGGTTTGTTGTGTAAACCTTTAGTTTTATGAAATCTATGCCTTGAAACTCATGTTGATTGATTGAGAGGCCTTTCATGTTGTTTATTGTATTGAGTTTGTTTATCACTTTGTGTTTTAAAAATTGAGCTTCCTTTGTGTTCTTCTAGTATTTTTCCTCGTGGGAATGTGGAGGTGTTGTTGTTGTTGAGTAATCGTTGGCTTGGTGTTTCTCATGGAGTTGTGTTATTATTGGGTTTGTGTGGTGATGCCCTACTATGGTAGGCGGTCTCCACGGCCAGCCTGTTGAGGTGGCGTGGTAGACCGGATTACTTACTACACGGGCCAGTTCAGGTGGGAGTGAAGAGCCATGACTGGATATTCATCGGGTAGCCGGAGTCACCAACCGGTGAACCGATGGGTCAACGTCAAAGGCATGAGCACCTTGATGGCCCTGAACCTTGCCGTGGCCACGGTGAAGGCTAAGGGATGTTTTTAAGACCACTTTATGCTGGGTGAGTTGTTGGTATTATTTTTATACTGTGCTTGAGATTTATTTCTGTAGAGTTACTTACCTTGAGTCATTTCAAACTTGTGGTGAGGGGGCGAAGCCCAACTGTCACTTCTAGGAGAACAGTCTCCCTCAAGCTTGACTTGACTCAAGAGTTGAGTATTCCCGAACTGGTGTTTCTTGTATTTTATTCGATATTTAACCTGTTCTATTTCTCTATTGTTGTCATCTTGAATTTATGGTGAGGGGCGAAGCCCAGCTGTTTCTCCTCGGGGGACAGTCTCCCGTAAATTCAATTTGGCAATACTTCTTTGATATTTGCATTTCTTATCGAATTGTCGATGTGTATATTATTTTGAGTTCTATGAGTTGAGGTTGTTATTATCTTGTTGATTTAAGAAGGGTTTTCTTGACCCTACCTTTTTATGTTATGTTAAGTTTGCTATCATATACTTTTATGTTCTAAGTACTTATCTTATTTTGGTAAAATGCTTATCTTGATTCTTTATTATTATTCTTGTTATCGGTGTCTCTGGTGAGGTTGTGCTAGTCTTCCCTCATTGAGTAACACTAGTTACTCACCCCTCTTTCTTCTCCTAGACTGTTGCAGGTAGTAGGTGAAGCGGTGCGCACTGTGCTGGGCATTTGTTGCTGCTCTATCTTCTGTGTATCTTTCTGTTTCATGTATGTTTCTTTTGGACATGGACATGTAGTCTTGACTTATGGATCCACTAGTTTGTAGTAAATCCTGTTGTATGTTTTGTATCTATCCCAACTTTTAAACTCTGGTGTATTTAGACTTGTTGTTGCTGTTATAGCTGCCCAATGCATTTGTGATCTTGTTACTAATGTCCTTCATCATTGTTGTCATGGTTGATGTTGTTATTCTGGCTGTGCATAGTTGTATCTCTTCCAAGTATCTTTGTGTTAAAAAATGTGGAATTCCAGGTTGTTGTTTAGCCTTGCGCTGTCTCGAGGGTTGAGTGGCGGAGCATCCCTCCTCGGGATTGTCGCGGCGGTTATCGCATCCCGTGGGCCCGCGGGCCGACGCGTGATAAGCACATCTAAGAAGAAGGTATCTGTTCAGCAGATCTGAGACAAGACTTCACCAATGTCACTCCACATGATTAGAAGTATCTTCTTAACTTAATTAAAAGGCGGGAACTTCTTAATGAACTTCCCATACAGCGAGTTTTGGAAACGAAGATGGGCTCTAGACATAGTGTCTCCATCCATGTGAATAAAGTCTGTGGAGTTTGCTTTGAGTTTGTTTAACATCGAACTATCCTGTAACGGGGAAGGAAAAGAACGATTCTTCCCGGTGATATCCCCAGGAAGGCGTGGGATGCGGGGGTTGCCCCCGCTTGCCATAGCAAGGCGGAGGAGGCTGAAGGGGAGGACCAGAACATATGGAGTTTGAGAGAGGGGAAAAGAACGATACTTTCGGAAACTCAGAGCTTATTGGATCTTAGTTTTAATCTAAATTTGGAATGCATATACTTGAATCAAGATGGTTTCCCAAAACCAAAAAGATGCAATAACTATTGAGGAAATGAGGAGTCATGATTTTGTTTGATAATGATTGATTAAGGTTTTCTTGTTTAGCTTAGTACTGTTTATGGGTCTAGGTACTGCCATGATACTATTCAAATGAGTTTCGAGTGTCTAAGGGAGAAGTTGTATCCCTCCCATCTAAGATTTCATGGGATGAAACTTATTAGCTCAATATGGTTTCTGCAAATTCTTTGGAAGTGCACGTGGACAGAATTTCATTGCTCTATGTGGTATCTAGCCGAATTAATAAATCTCTAGGTAGTCCATAAGCCACTATAATTGGTGTACCTCCCTATTTGTCCCTTAGCAATCCCTTAAAAAAGAGGTTTGCCAACTATTGTCACAAAATAATAAAAATGAAAATTAAAAAAATAAAAAATAATATAGAAATGATAAGATAAACATAGTCTAATATGTTAAAATTTGGATATTTGATACATCCTCATTCATGAGACAAGCTCAAACCAGAAGATTATTTGGTTTCACCATCATATTAGTTTTCACTTGCTTAATTTCTTGTGTAGCTCTCATAGGAGAATATATAGAATTTCTACATTGCTTTAGGCTTTGTTCTTCTTCCGGTGGTTTAATTCGTTGTAGCAGTATAGTTATGGGGACTTCCCATCTTGTGTTCTGGATGAAGGATATAGCTAGCTTCAAACTTAAGTTGTTCATGTCCTAAAGCAGTAGTATGGTATAATGTGGTTCACAATAATAAAGAACAAAGAAGATTGCAGCAAGGCAGCCCTAAAAAGAAGTGAAAACCACAGAGTCATATTGGTTTCTAATTCAATGGTACATGGATCAATTGAAAGAAATTTAGGAAATTTTTATTCTCAACTAGAACCACCAATAGTTATCAGCATTTATATATCATAGCAAACGCTAAAAATGAACAAACATAATTTAAAAAAAAAAATAAAGTAAACAGATAAATAAAATATAAAAAATCTACAAAAGCAAAAATCATCAACAGTTCAAAACAACTAAGAAACCACATCAGCTTTTCTTGATGATATTCTTTTGACAAGTAGGGTGAAACATTTTAAAGATGGAACATGCATGACATATTTTTGTAAGATGTGCGTCACTTTTATATATATATATATATATATATATATATATATATATATAACTTTTTTTTTTATTGATAATGGATTTGTTTGCATTTGTTAGGTTGCTTGTGGATACGGTCCTTTTAATAGATGAATATTCATATATTTATTTTATTTTTATTTATTTGGATATGATTTATGTGATATATTCACCTAATATTATTAAGAGATAATAACAAAAACTACAATTATTAATTTTTAAATGAAAGGAAAAAAATCAATAAGAAGATAAGACAAATACATGAAAATTTTAAATTAAAAAACTACGAATATTTGTTTAAAATTTTTAACAGTTTTTTGATAGGAAATTTGAAATATTTTATCATTTAGATTTCATATTAGTTTTATATGCTTTTGTAGATAATGCATGATTTGTTTTATAAGTTAATGCACCAAAAAATGAGAACAGCAAGATAATTGTATAACCATCCTTATTATGTAAATTTCTATTAAAAGATTAAAATATTTACAAAAAAACGTCTTCGCTCTAGTTTTTATTGAAATACTATTTTGCTTACCTTCCGAAAGTTTTATTCAAAAAGAAAAAAAATACAGACTCAGCAAATATGCGAATATTTACAACAATAGCTTTTTCTTTTTTGAGAAAAATAGTTTTTAATTTTATAAATACTTATATAATTTACATTGTACCCTATTTTTCTCTATAAGTAGACCCATCCATATTACAACTTTAATTCTATTGCAAATGAAAGAGGTGGTGCTACCCAACTTTTTTTTGTTCATTTTTTTTTTGTTCACCTTTTTCTTCACCTTTTCAAAATTTTCTTATTTTTTTCTTTATTCCTCTCTTGTGATCCCTTTCAATCTAGGTATATTTGGCACTATCTATAAAGGCATTTTGTTTTTCTTATTATTTAGATATTTTATTGGGAACCTACGATTGCTTAATAAATGTTTTGAAATTTATGCAAGATTTAGAACATGGTTTTGTGTCTTCAACATAAAAATTTCTAGCATCATGAATTTCATTATCATCATAAGAAGAGAATTTGTCATGGTGAAAAGAAAGGGGAAAAAATAGTAAACATGACATTTTGGTTCTTTATCTCTATAAATCTCTAATTTTATGATATATTTGATCTTCATCTTGAACAAAGGTAAGTCTCATTATATTGCTTTATATGAAAATTTCACTATCTATTCAAGCATCTATATGATGTAAGTATACATTCTATATAGGTCATGGCAATTGCATCTCTATGCTGCGTGTGAAGGTGAGCTCCTCCTAATCATTATCTGCCTAGTTAATCACTTGATTATTAATTGACTCGATGAATATGTTAGATTACTAGAATAAATCATTGCAAAGGAGCATGATGATACTACAAGAGAACAACATTGATGCATCCGGAGCATATGTAATTTATGCTGGATGATATTGCCAGTCTTTTTTGCAGTAAAGATTATGTCGATTTATATTCCACAATGGGCTAACTAGTCTATTAAGGGGTTGTTTGGATAGGCTTCTAAGAAGTGCTTTTAAGCCGTGCTTTTTTATAAGTTAAGCACTTCTAGGTTTTAAAAAACATGTTTGTTTGGGCTTTTGGACAGAAGCAGAAGCTGTGAAAATTGTGAAAAAAGTTCAGCTTTTTTCAGAAGCTGGTGTGTGTGTGAAATTACTAACTTACCCATGCCAAATAATTAAATTCCTTTATCATTTCTTATTCTTTTCCCACGCCAAATAATTAAATCAATAATTGTAATTAGAATTAGAATTATAATACAATAGTTTATTATTATAATTACATAGATAATTCTAATTATAATTATAATACAATAGTTTATTATTATTATAATTATAATTAATATTATAATTGCAATTAGAAATGTAATCATCAATAATTATTATAATTATTACGATTGTCATTATCATTATCAAATCAATAATTGTAATTAGAATTATAATTATAATACAATAGTTTATTATTATAATTACATAGATAATTATAATTATAATTATAATTATAATACAATAGTTTATTATTATTATAATTATAATTAATATTATAATTATAATTAGAAATGTAATCATCAATAATTATTATGATTATTACAATTGTCATTATCATTATCAAATCAATATATAATAGTAATTTAAGAAAAACTTAAAGAATGCCCATTTTGGTAATTTGTCATCTCCAAAAGTGCTTTTACAATTCCACATCCAAACAACCTCACACATATAAAAGTGCTTCTGAATTAACTTACCCAAACATAAAATATAGAAAAGCACTTAACTTATTCTGAAAAGCACTTTTTTTAAAAGTGCTTCCATAGAACTTAAAAAAAGCACTTCTGTTACAAACCAATCCAAACAATGGCTAAATAGAGAGAATATGGCAAACTCACTCTGACTGTCTCATTTCAAATCTTGCTAAATGTTGCCCTATCAAAGAAAGAATTAATCCCCTTATCATCTTAATGTGTGCAACTTTGTCAGTATACGAGTCATCAAGTAATACCCCGTGAGTGAGCACAGGGGGCGTGTTCCTCAAGGACAACAAAAGGCACTTATTACTTCTTTTTAGCTTAATAAATAGCCTAACATTTGTGGTGATAACTCTAGGAAAATAAATCTATTTCTTCCAATTAACTACCAATATACAACTGAGGAGTTTGAGGTGCAATTGGAAGGAGTGGGTACCCATAACGGGATTCCCTCCACTTATGATATGAAATAAAATATGGAAATATTATCTAGTGTTGTACAGGAAGAATTCAGAAGGCTACTAGGATCAATCTCTTGGCAACCAGGATTGAAACACTTGTAACTTAAGATGGAATGTCTTTCAACCTAGCCTCAAGAATTCCACAAAAAGGTTAATTAAACCATAATCCAAAAATCTAGCTATGCCTAATCTCTTAGAGCATGCTCAGAATTAACAAAGCGTAGATGTTTTAATGAGCGAGAATCTTTTTGTCACAGCATCAACATAATAAACATGAACTAGACATGAAATGAATCTCAATCAACTAGAAAGGATAATATATTACCAATGAAATTGATATTCACAAGTAAAAGACTAAGTACATCATCATAAAATTTCCCTTCAAATTTGGTCCTCTCATAGATATATGAATAAATACCAAAGAGTACAAAGATTGCAGAAGAAAAGTGTTTAGAATGCTAAAACAAACTTACTTTAACAGATCTCCAAATGGTTGAGGTTGAGATGATCCCAAGGACATCAAGATGGCACCGAATCTCATCCTGTGCCGTCCACTATATATGTACATTGGCTTCTTCTTGAGAAATTCACCGGAATCCACTAAAATTGTGTTGAATCTGGTCTCCAACCGTGTTGAACTCTAGAAATTCGGCCATCTCAAACCTAATTTGACAAAAGAAATCCTCCCCTTAAATCAGAAACTCTGGGGTTATTTATAATGTTTAGGCTGTTGTCAAAATCCTTTTTTGGGCCATAAGTCGCACTCTGGCACAGTCTAGTTTTGGGCATTGTGTGCCAAGACCATGGGTGTTATTTGTACAACGGCCATTGTGAACGTCATTGTGGCTCCTATGATATTGTCCTATGGATTGTGCACACTGGCACCATCTTGCTGACACACCCCTTGTATGAGTGTTCCGCAAGTGCAAGGGTCGTGCAGTAATAAAATATACCCTGGTGAGTAGGTAGTCGTATCCAAAGGGAATAGTTGCTTAGAAACAAGAGATATCACTATTTAGCTGATAACAAAATTGGAAGTGTGTGAAATCAATGTAAGAGTGCAAAGACGAGTAAAATAAGGAAAGAAAACAATCAAGACTAAATAGAGATGATAAGCAATGATAAGATGGGGCACCTGGACAATGCTCACCATAAGACTATTATTTTAAATGTAAGACTAATATTATGCCTCCTAACTGATGTTTAATGAGTCGTGGAAATCCAAGGATACACGGTCCCAAACCTAAGATTAACCGTGACTAGCCCTCTACACTATGCCCCTGCGGAAAGGGATACTCTCGACGCCTCACACTGTGTGGTACTGCATGGGGTTCTAGAGACTCCAAGTGATAAACCCTATTCCCTAATATAGATCTAACCCTTTGGTCCAGGCGAAAGGCCCCTAGTCACAATTAAGCCCGAACACTAAGATTCATTACAACACTTCACTCTGTTGCTAGTGCAACTAAGCCCCAATGGAGTTCATCTCTTAGCACTTTACCTTATTGTGACTGCAAAAAACTCTTGGAATGTGGACATAGGATAAATCACGTTGGAAGTGACAGGGGATGTTCCGCTATCTCTCGACTCACCCTCTCGACCCTCTTCAATCGTACTTAGTCTAACCCTAATGAAGTTGCCACATTTTTAATGGATTACCTAGATGGATTCTCAACCCTAGTGTCACATCTAAGGGAAAATCAATACAATAAGCATTCAAGATAGAAACTCAATTAAATCATCAATTAAAGAAGCATAATAAAAGTTAATGAAACAAAAGCATCTCGGGTTTACAAATCCAAGCACCCACTAGGGGTTTAGCTCTCCATGACACAATACAAGATCAATAATGAAATCATAATCATGTGCATGCAATCCATAAAGATAAACCTCTTGTAGCCGTATCGATGGTTTTGTGGAGCCGCTACGTCTTCTCCAAAGGTTCCCTTGTCAAACCTAGTGCACACCTTGCCGAATCAATGCCGATGAAAACTCCCCCCAATAGTTCTTCTCCAAAGGAATTCGATGTTGATGCCGTAGAACCGCTTCTAAAGCCTCACAAAAATCTCTACAAACTCTAGTCGTACTCTCCCTGAAAGATAGGTGAAAGATAAGAAAAAGATCCCCAAATAAATCTCAAATCGCTGTATTTATAGGGCTGAATTGGGCATCCACACGGCCGTGTCGAATTTTCACACGCCCGTGTGGATTCTTTGGAATTTGATTTCCTGGCCGCTGTGAACATTAGCTGCTATAGTAATTTTCTTCAATGTTTTGCTACAGTAAACTACTGCAGTACTCGCGCCAAAATTATTTCCAACTTCATTTTCTTCATTGAGCTTGCCAAGATGGGCACACAACTACGCGGTAGATCACGTCACCTCTTGCTTTTAAAAGATTAATGAAGCTCTTTGATGTTAGCCAAGTTGGACTATATGAGTGTGACTGCCTTTGTGCCCCTCCACTTTGTATAAATACTTGAGTACTTTGGAGGTTGGCACACATTCACATGTCTACAACTTATGCCTTGATCCTTGCTTAGTCCAAGAGTCTCCTCAACAATTGCGTCCATAATCTATTTTTTGCTTCTTTTCTTCCAACTCGTCTCCAAAACCTTAAATGCACAAAAGAACACAAATACAAACGAATGAGTGATAAAATCTAAGAAAAGTGATGCTCAATGCAAGAAAAGTATATTTCGTATCACTTATACATGAGCACTTATCACGGGCCATGGTCGTGATGAGGCTGTGGAGATGTATAGGGACTTTAATTTTGTTCTGATCTATCTCAAATCACCCACATATTCAATTCTTTGGTTCGAAAATGCAATTAAAACCTCTGGCGATTAAAATAATGTAATTATGTACTAGTTTAGCGCTAAACATATTAAATTACATGCTAAATGTAGTGCAATTGATATAAAAATATGCATGTTCAAGCACTTATCAAGACTCAAGGTCTTTAAAGGATATAGTGAAAATATTATGAAAAACTTGTAACCATGTTATATGCCACGTAGAATAAAAGAAAAGTAGTGTAGTGGGAGTGGAATGAATGAAAAGAGAGGTATCATATTTTGAGGAGGTGAATTTTAGATCTAGGAGTTTGCAAGTTAGTTGATGAAACTAAACGTGAGGGGCTTGTTTAAGGCCATAAAGAGCTTTGTGGAGGCGGCAAACATAATGAGGGTAATGAGGATCAATAAAACTAGCTGGTTGGCTCATGTAAACTTGTTCATAAAGGCTACCATGAAGGAAGACATTATTAACATCAAGTTATTTGATTAACAAATTTTTTGTCAAAGCAATAGTTAAAATAATGTGAATGGCTGTAGGTTTGACAACATAACTAGCGGTATCAGTATCGGTATAATCAATGCTAGGTGATTGATATTAACCTTTGGCAACAATACACACTTTGTAATGGTATAAAGAACCATCGGGTTTATATTTTGTATAAAAAACACATTTGCAAATGACGGTATTGGCATTAGATGGGGAAGAAACAAGTGTCTAACTTTGGTTATGATGGAGAGCATGGAGCTCATTAGGCATAGCTTGTCTCCAATGAGGGAATTTCTTTGCTTAAGTATAGGAAGTTGGATCAGGTTAATGAGAGACAGGTGTAGTTATATAAAAGGGGATATAATTAGAAAGAATATGTGGGACATTGGTGTGATCATGAGTGTGGGTTATCATAGAATCATGAGGGGTAGATGAAACGGGTGGTGGTGATGGGGGTGATGATGGTGGAGATAGTTGTGGAGGTGAGGTTGGCGGGGTTGATTGTTAAGGAGGATGTATAGGATAAAGGGTAAAGGATACTATTACATTGGTGGGGGGAAGGGAAGGGGTTTGGGCGGTGTATTGAGCATAAGGAAAAAAAGGTTTCAACAAAACGAACATGATGAGAAATCTATAGTTTATTGATTTGATAATCAAAACACCTATAACCTTTGTGATTTGAGGAATATTCAAGAAAGGTGCAGGGGATGTATTTAGGTGTAAGTTTGTCAGATCAAGTGGAACCAAGAAAGGGAAAACAAGCATATCTAAAAACGCGAAGGGGGCATAGGTTAGGTTTTGTGAAGTAGAGGGTTTTCATGAGGGGATTTATGATTGAGGATAGCATTGGGAAGAAGAATGATGAGATATATGGCTATTGAAAAGGCTTCAACTAGAAGGGTTTGGGTAGAGATGTGATAAGTGCTTGTGTTATAGTACCGCGAAGAGTTATTATCTTACATTGAGCATATCTTTTATCAGTTTTTATCACTAAATGGCGTGCATTTGTGTATTCTTGTGCGTTGAAGGTTTGTGGAGCTAAATTGGAGAAGAAGAACGAAATTAGGTCGTGTTCGCCGATGTTGGGAAGTCTTCGGACCAAGCACGGAACAAGGCACGAGCTTGGACTTGTGAGTGTGTGCCAACCTCCTTTGGAGGGGCACAAAGGCAGTCACATTCACAATAAGTCTAACTGGTGTGGCTTAGGAGAACTTCACCAAGAAGGAGACTTGAAATAATCGGCACGATCTACTATTGATTGTGTGTCCAATTCAATGGCCTCGATGAAGAACGACGGATTCGGGAGCGTTTCGGACGAGTATTGCAGAAGCACTGTAGCCTGTTACTGTAGCAAAACACTGTAACAATTTACTGTTCACTTTCGGCCGAAATTCAGAATTCCAGAGAATTCACACGGGCATGTGGAATTAACACACGGCCGTGTGAATTAATTTTTCAGCAGACAGAAACTTCACACGCCCGTGTGTTAATTCCACACGGCTGTGTGAAGCCCCCGATAAGTCAAATTTTAAAGCCGCGATTCAACATTATAAAAGGCGATTTTGGAGACCTTTTGGGATATCTTTTGACCTATCTTTCTCTTCAACTGGCGGAGTGCGGCTAGGGTTTCGGAGAGGATTTCATGGAGGTTTAGCGCGCGTCATCGGCATCGTCACCGACGTTCGACGGCCGCACAAGACCACGGCCACACCATACGCAAGGGGGCTTTCATTGATGTCCTTATTTTGTGCTTTCTTTCATACATTGATGAACATGTATAGCTCCATGAGGAGCTAAACCCCTTAAGGGTATTCAGACTTGTAAACTCTAGGGTTATTATGTTTCTTTGACATTGTTATTATGCTTTTCCATTATTGATGAATAAAATTGAGTTTCAATCTTAATTTCATCTTGCTAATGTTTTCTCTTAGATGTGACACTAGTATTGAGAACAATTTAGGTTGCCTTTTGGAGGTGTGACAACTCCTTAGGGTTGGAATACTTAAGATTGAAGAGGGTTGAGAGGGAGAGTTGTGAGGTAGCGATGTACCCCTTTCCCCTCCGACGTGGTTTCTCCCTACCTCCGTTTCCTTGATTTCATAGCGGTCGAAATAGAGTGAAGTGCTAGGCAGATAAACTCCCCTGGGGCTTAGTTACGCAAGTAACAGAGTGAAGGGTTGAAGTGAATCCTATGCATTGGGGCTTAATCTAGACTAGGGTTCTTCCACCTGGACCAAAGGATTAGAACTACACATAGGAACAGATTTTACCATTAGGAATCTCTAGAGCTTAAAGCAATCCCACGTAGTGTGAGGTTTAGGTAGATATACTCCCCTGGGGTTTAGTCGTGCGAGTGATAGAGTGAAGGGTGACATGAATCCTAATACCGGGGCATAGCGTTGGGGTTAGTCACGGTTGTCCTTAGGTTTGGGACCGTGAGTCTTAGGATATCCTCGACTCGATTAAACATCAATAGGAAAGTATAATAGCATAGTCCTGCACTAGAAGCATAGACCCTAGAGGTAGCTTGTCCGGATGCCCTATTTCATTCATTACTAGTCCTCTCTATTCTTTTTTACTTGCACTCTCTCATCTTCCATCTTTCTTTTAATTTCTTGTCTTTCATTCTACTTTATTCTATTTTTACTCATTGATCCTACCATTGCTCTTCCATACTTCGCATAGCTTAATTAGTGAAATCTCGTATTCTAATTCCCCATTCCCTGTTGATTCGACTACCCACTCACCAGGGTAAATTTATTACTTCGACAAACACGTGCATTTGCGGGATACACGCAAGGGGTCGTTTCAATTTTTTGGCGCCGTTGCCGGGAAATAGGCGTTTTAGATATTTGTTTTTCACTATTTTAGCTATTCACTTCGCATTCTATTTCATATTTTCTTTATCTACCATTGTTCTTATTTTTCTTTTCTTGGTTTTTGGTTACAGGTTATGACCCGTGGGAACCCTTCGATTCTTGTTGAAGGAGACCCGGACATTGGACGAAGAACACATCGTAAAGGGAAGGAACCTGTGCAAGAAGCTTCAAATCAAGCCGATATGGAGACAGAAGGGTCAGAAATAATGGCAGAACAGAATGAACAACAACGGACATTGTCCGATTTTGCTAAACCCCCATTTATGGGGACCCAATCGAGCATTGTGAGGCCCCCAATCACGGCAATGAATTTTGAGTTGAAGCCGTCGTTCATACAGATGTTGCAACAGTACGTACAATTCAATGGGGTGGCCGATGAAGATCCCAACAGTCATATAGAGAATTTCCTTGAAGTGTGTGGCATGTTGAAGATTAATGGAGTAACGGACGATGCAATTCGTTTGAGAGCCTTCCCATTTTCATTGAAGGGAAAAGCAAGACATTAGCTTCATTCATTACTGAGAGCATCCATCACTACGTGGGAGGAGATGGCCGAGGCATTCTTGGCTAGATACTTTCCGCCGGGGAAATCTGCAAGGTTTCAGAATGAAATATCATCCTTCGTGCAAATGGAATTGGAGTCTCTATTTGAGACATGGGATAGGTTAAAGGAGCTCCTTCGCAAGTGCCCGCAACATGGATTTCCCGAGTGGATGATCATTCAAACCTTCTACAACGGGTTAAATCCGAGTACCAAGCAACTCTTAGATGCGGCGGCCGGAGGGACTCTAGGAAGCAAGACTCCCGGTGAGGCCTGGCACCTTGTAGAGGAGATGGCTATGAATAGCTATCAATGGAATTCAAGGGACAGAAAGAAGGTTGCCGGAATTCATGAAGTTGACGCGGTTACATCATTAGCGGCACAAGTAGAGTCACTAAGTAGGAAGCTTGATGCTTTAGCTTCACCAAGAGTTGCGGCCATCACTACATGTAACGATTGTGGGGGAGGTCACGCTTCAAGTGATTGTCCGATTGCTATTGGAGGTACTAGTGCGGTGGAGCAGGCTGATTTTGTTGGTAATGCTTATAGAGGACAAGGCCAAGGCAACTCGTACAGTGGAACATACAATCCGGGGTGGAAGAACCACCCAAATTTCTCTTGGAGCAACAAGGGCAGTCACAACAGAAAAATAATACACCACCGGGATTTCAAGGCCAACAAGCTCCGAACTTAGAAAGCCGAGTGACCGGGTTAGAAGGGAAGATGACCGATCTCGAGAGAGCCCTTACACGGTTTGTTTCTTCATCGGATGCTAGATTTCAGTCGGTGGAGGCTACTCTTCGCAATCACACCGCTTCCCTACACAATTTGGAAAATCAAGTAGGGCAAATTGTGAAGACATTGGCGGAAAGACCTCAAGGTAGCTTGCCTAGTAATACGGAGACCAATCCAAGGGAGCAACTAAAGGCAATCACTTTGAGGAGTGGGAAAGAGGTTGAGAGAAATCTCCCTCTAGAGAAGACGAAAGAATCACCTGAGGTTGTGAAGGTAGAGGATGAAGCACCAAAAGAAAAAAAGGTGGCACCCCCACCTTACAAGCCAAGAATTCCCTATCCTTCACGATTGAAGAGTGACCAAGATAACGAGCAATACAAGAAATTTCTGGGTATCTTCAAACAATTGCACATCAACATCCCATTCGCGGAGGCGTTGGCCCAAATGTCTAAGTACGCGAAGTTCTTGAAGGACCTCTTGACCAACAAGAGGAAATTGGAGGAGAGTGCATCCATGATTCTTGATGCTAATTGCTCGGCCGTGTTGCAAAAGAATATGCCAAGCAAGAAGAAAGACCCCGGGAGTTTCATAATACCATGCAACATTGGCAACTTGGGTGAAGAGATGGCATTGGCCGATTCCGGGGCAAGTATCAACGTCATGCCCTACACATTCTTCCAAAAGCTAGGCTTGGGAGAGCCTAGACCGACTCGGATGACACTTCAACTCGCGGATCGATCGATGAGGCATCCGAGGGGTATTGTGGAAGATGTGTTGGTGAAGGTAGACAAGTACATCTTCCCAGTGGACTTTGTTGTGCTTGATGTGGACGAGGATGTCGAGGTGCCACTGATTCTTAGGAGACCGTTCTTGCGCACTTCCAAGGCTTTGATAGACATGGACGGTGGAGAGCTCACACTCAGAGTCGGAGATGACAAGCTCACATATCGCCTCGCCGAAGCCATGAGACATTCTCTTGACTTTGATGACACTCTTTATTATCTTGATGTTACTGATGATTGCATTGATGAATATGTGCAGGAAATGTTAAACCCGGATCCATATGAAGGGTGGCCGGACCAAGACATGGAGATACAAGAAGAGGAAGTACTTGCACTTGGTCCAGTCAAGATAGACATCAAGATGGAGAATGAGCGTATGAAGAAGTTGCTTCGGAGGATGAAGAGGTCAAAAAGATGCCACAAGAAGAACCCCAACAAGAAAGGGGATGAGCATTCACGGAGTAATGGTGTTACACCCTCTTATGGTAACAAATTTGACAACTCTCCCTCTACTCTACAAAGGCTATGTAATGCATGTTTTCAGGTTGTAGGGAAGAAGGCAACCTTCATTCATGAACCTCCATAAGGTAAGATCAGGTACGTCAAGCTTAGTGACGTTAAACAAGCGCTACTTGGGAGGCAACCCAAAGTTTTACAGTTTTTCTAGGAGTTAGTTTCGTTTTAGTCTGAATAAAAGTCTTAGTTTTGGTGTCCTAATTTTCATGTGCTTATGCTGTGTTTTTCATTGTGGATTATTGACGTTTTCGTGTGCCTTAATGTTAACTGACGAAGTTTAAGTCTGTTGAGTGTGTTTTCCATGGTATCTGGTCATGTTTTGATGGTTTTCACAGGCTCCAAACATCGTATTTGTGTTTTGAATTTTTGGGAGAGCCTGTGAATTTTTTCTAAGTAACCCAGATAAAACACACGGCCATGTGGAAATTCCACACGGGCGTGTGTTACCAATTAGAGCTCAACCAGTAAGGGCACAGGGGCGTGTCTATGCCCCTGTGAACAACCTCAGAAGGGGCACACGGCCGTATGAAAATTCCACACGGCCGTGTGGAAATTCGCAGAACTAAAACTCTTTTCCAGAGAGTCCACAGGGCCGTGTGAGTGCCCCTGTGAGTGCCACTGTGCCAAGGCACAAGGCCGTGTGGAAATTCCAAACGGCCGTATGAAACTCTGCAGAGAAAAACCCCTTCTTCCCGAGAATACACAGGGGCGTGTGGGTGCCCCTGTGGGGGGAGCTTGTGAAAGGCACACGGCCGTGTGGATTATTCACACGGCCGTCTGAAATACTTAGCGTTTCTCGGGCAAGTCAGAGAGACCACAGGGCCATGTGTTGGCCCCTGTGGCCGGCCTTGTGTCTTGGCCAGGTGGGGCACACGGCCGTGTGGAATTAACACACGGCCGTGTGAAAATTTTCAGAGACCTTCTGTATTTTCCCGTGAATCCACAGGGTGGGGGCCCCTGTGGATCCCCCCGTGAAGGCACACGGCCATGTGAATTGTTCACACGCCCGTGTGGGGTAGCTCAGAGAGTGAACAGAATGCACACATGGGCGTGTGATGGCCCCTGTGAACCCTAATTTCAGAGGCACACGGCCGTGTGGAATTTCCACACGGCCGTGTGATTTCCCACAACGTCAAAAGCAGCGTGATTTCTTTTGGTTTTCACTTGTGCCTCTTGACATTTTGATTCTAAACTCTTGTCTACCCTCTCTATTACTTTCCCGACCGTCTCAGAGGATTTGTGAGGTGTTATTGGAGTTTTTCCGGCCGATTTTAAAACATTTCTTCATCTACTTCGTCGGTAAGGACTTCAAGCCTTTTTCTTCGTCAATTCTTAATTTGATTCGTTCTATTGGATGATTTCGCTTGTTTTAAATGCTTATTATGTTTGCGAACATGTTTTAGATGAATGTAGAACGAATTTAGTTGTAAATCTTGGAATTTTAGTCCCACGGCCGTTATGCTCTGTCCTCCAGAAGCTCCACACGGGCGTGTGGAATTTCCACACGGCCGTGTGGATTTCTGCAGAATGAGTTTCTGAACTGATTTTTAAAATTTTTTTTTGCAATTTTACAGATATGGCTTCTAGGTCTAAGAAATCAGCCAGTAAGCATCCTCGCGAGCCTACACCCCCTCCAGAGGAGACTGAGTTTAGTATACCTGAGCACCAGACCAGGTTGGAGCGGTTATCTACACTGCAGTTTAGCCAATCACGATACCCCGACTTGAGCATTGTTAGAGGGATTCAGGGGGTAACAGCATTGCCGACGAGGTTGAGGAGCTACTCTCGATGGGTAGTTGGAAGAGATTACTGAGGATCAGAGATCCAGCCATTCGAGGAGTGACACTTGAGTTCTTGGCCTCGTTCGAGTTCGACAGATCATACAGAGACTTCTCTACTCCTGACGCGATTCAGTTCAGGGTATTAGGACAACATTTTAGCCTCAGCGTGACCCAGTTTCGATCCATATGGGGTTATATGATGAGGCCTATACACAGAAAGAGGAGTATGAGGGTCTTCCTACCGACTACCGGGACAGTCTTACTTCGCAGAGGGCCTACAAGGATTTGTGCGGAGAGGGCCAGTATGAGCCAGGAGTCTCGAAGGCCACGTGCTTATCCCGCCCGGCCTACAGATACGTACATGCTATTCTGAGTAGATCAGTGAGTGGCCGGGGTGATCGCACTGGAGTTTTGAGCCGGCAGGAGCTTCTTTATCTATACTCTATGGCTTAGAGGGTACCACTCCACCTAGGGCACATCATAGCAGAGTATTTGCGCCATCAGGGCCAGTACCTTAGGGTTGGAGTGATCTTCGCAGGTCCCTACATTTCGAGACTTCTGATCGGGACGAGTCTCAGAGACGGAGTGCGAGGGGCAAAGAAGACTAGTGTACCAGCTCCTCTGGGCACAGATACACTGAGGATGATGGGGTTGATCCGCAGAGCAGGATCGGGGACATATAGATAGATCATGCTGAGGGGTCACAGGCAGCGTTAGAGCCACCCCCGACAGATATAGAGATACAGGCACCACCCACCGCGCCGGAGCCACCTCCGATGCGCATGTTCTCGCCCTCTCGGGGCCAGGGCAGGTTGAAGCGCCTCGAGAGTGCAGTGGGAGTGCTACAGGCAGAGCAGGCCGAGATCAGGGCCGCACAGGTTGCACAGCACGCAGAGACTATGGCACGGCTTGACACTATACAGAGACTTCTAGAGCAGGCCGTGTCAGTACCATCTGTGGCCCGACCCAGAGACCCCACTCCTCCACCACCATCTCCTCCAGCATCAGTAGATCGACCTACATCTCCAAAGCCTCCAGCAGCACTAGAGGCCACTATCCAGGACACCGACGCCGAGGCGTCTTAGTTTTAGTTTTTATTGCTTTTGATTTTCATTTTTGTACTTTTTATTTTATTTTGGACTTGTAGTACTCAGAAAGGATTATCCTTCTGAGTTTATCTTTTATTTTGCTTTTCTTTTATCTCGAGTTGTATTCATTGCTTCATATTTTATATACTCGAGTTTTATTGAGCTATACTGAACCCTTGTGTATGTGTGCGCAGATGGTCTTGGATGTAAGGATTTTGAGGAACAGTCATTGGCACGGTCATAGGACCGTGTGTGCTCCACAAACTATTGAGACTCAACTCTCAATGACCTAGCTCCATCAAACGCAACACTTGGAGTTCAGGGGAGTAATGTTTCAATTGCCCACTCCCACACTATTTGTTTTTTATTTGCTACTTATAATTGTGCTTGCATGCGTACATTGGGGACAATGTACATCTTAAGTGTGGGGGGAGTTCACATTGCACACACTTTTACTTGTGCGTTCAATTATTCATGCTCATGTAGCCTATGGCGGTTCATCTTAGTTGCAACGGTTGTATTCTTATAGTTTAGGAGAATTTTTAACATTGTGTCCTATCATGCTCTAGTTTTCACTTGAATTTTTAGGGAATTTTTGCTCGATTACATCTTATTGCACTACTCACTCTTGAAATCTTTTGGAAACTCAAACTCGAAGGTTAAAGGACTAGTTTAGTATTACTTTAGTAAGTTGTGAAGTTCTATGTAGTTAAAAAAACAAAAGAAAAAAAATTATTATGAGCTTGTGAATATTAATCTAGCTTTTATCTTTGCATTTGGAGTAGAAAGAGCTACCTCCTATGAAGTATGTAGCTACTCTCATAAGTCGGATACAAGTTATGCCCTAATGAGAGAAAGAGCTATCTCATGGGAAGCGTGAAAGCTGCTACCCCGGTAGAAGGAGCTACCTCCTCGAAAGTATGAAAGCCACCTTTGGCGGCCGCCTAGGAAAGGGCTACCTTAGAGGTTGAGTGAAGCTACTACTTCCTTACTTTGTATATATAAATAAGTCCTTGTAACAAGAGTTTGAGGAGTACTCGTTGGTTCTCTTGAGTGAATTCGCACACACTTCACGTTTTCGAGTTATTGTCCTTTTTTATTTGAGTTTTTTAGCTAGAACAATGGTAACTTTATGCAATCTTTTAATTTCCCCTGACTTGTAGAATGCTTCTTTTGCATACTTTTGGTGAACCTAAGGCCGAGCACTTTCAATTGTTCTTCCCAAGTACTTCACAGTCTTCACGTTCTATTTTGCTTGAGGACAAGCAAAAGCTTAAGTGTGGGGGGATTTGATAAGTGCTTGTGTTATAGTACCGCGAAGAGTTATTATCTTACATTGAGCATATCTTTTATCAGTTTTTATCACTAAATGGCGTGCATTTGTGTATTCTTGTGCGTTGAAGGTTTGTGGAGCTAAATTGGAGAAGAAGAACGAAATTAGGTCGTGTTCGCCGATGTTGGGAAGTCTTCGGACCAAGCACGGAACAAGGCACGAGCTTGGACTTGTGAGTGTGTGCCAACCTCCTTTGGAGGGGCACAAAGGCAGTCACATTCACAACAAGTCTAACTGGTGTGGCATAGGAGAACTTCACCAAGAAGGAGACTTGAAGCAATCAGCATGATCTACCATTGATTGTGTGCCCAATTCAATGGCCTCAATGAAGAACGACGGATTCGGGAGCGTTTCGGGCGAGTACTGTAGCTTGACACTGTAGCAAAACACTGTTCACTTTCGAGCGTGTGGAATTAACACACGGCCGTGCGAATTAATTTTTCAGCAGACAGAAACTTCACACGGCCGTGTGTTAATTCCACACGGCCGTGTGAAGCCCCCGATAAGTCAAATTTTAAAGCCGCGATTCAACATTATAAAAGGTGATTTTGGATACCTTTTGGGATATCTTTTGACCTATCTTTCTCTTCAACTTGGGGAGTGCGACTAGGGTTTCAGAGAGGATTTCGTGGAGGTTTAGCGCGCGTCATCAGCATCGTCACCGACGTTTGACGGCCGCACAAGACCACGGCCACACCATACCCAAGGGGGTTTTCATTGATGTCCTTATTTTGTGCTTTCTTTCATACATTGATGAACATGTATAGCTCCATGAGGAGCTAAACCCCTTAAGGGTATTCGAACTTGTAAACTCTAGGGTTATTATGTTTTTTTGACATTGTTATTATGCTTTTCCATTATTGATGAATAAAATTGAGTTTCAATCTTAATTTCATCTTGCTAATGTTTCCTCTTAGATGTGACACTAGGATTGAGAACAATTTAGGTTGCCTTTTGGAGGTGTGACAACTCCTTAGGGTTAGACTACTTAAGATTGAAGAGGGTTGAGAAGGAGAGTTGTGAGGTAGCGATGTACCCCTTTCCCCTCCGACGTGGTTTCTCCCTACCTCCGTTTCCTTGATTTCATTGCGGTCGAAATAGAGTGAAGTGCTAGGCAGATAAACTCCCTTGGGGCTTAGTTACGCAAGTAACAGAGTGAAGGGTTGAAGTGAACCCTATGCATTGGGGCTTAATCTAGACTAGGGTTCTTCCACCTGGACCAAAGGGTTAAAACTACACATAGGAACAAGTTTGACCATTAGGAATCCCTAGAGCTTAAAGCAATCCCTAGGAACAGGTTTGACCATAGTGTGAGGTTTAGGTAGATATACTCCCCTGGGGCTTAGTCGTGCGAGCGATAGAGTGAAGGGTGACGTGAATCCTAATACCGGGGCATAGTATTGGGGTTAGTCACGGTTGTCCTTAGGTTTGGGACCGTGAGTCTTAGGATATCCTCGACTCGATTAAACATCAATAGGAAAGTATAATAGCATAGTCCTGCACTAGAAGCATAGACCCTAGAGGTAGCTTGTCCGGATGCCCTATTTCATTCATTACTAGTCCTCTCTATTCTTTTTTACTTGCACTCTCTCATCTTCCATCTTTCTTTTAATTTCTTGTCTTTCATTCTACTTTATTCTATTTTTACTCATTGATCCTACTATTGCTCTTCCATACTTCGCATAGCTTAATTAGTGAAATCTCGTATTCTAATTCCCCATTCCCTGTGGATTCGACTACCCACTCACCAGGGTAAATTTATTACTTCGACAAACACGTGCACTTGCGAGATACACGCAAGGGGTCGTTTCAATTTTTTGGCGCCGTTGCCGAGAAATAGGCGTTTTAGATATTTTTTTTTCACTATTTTAGCTATTCACTTCGCATTCTATTTCATATTTTCTTTATCTACCATTGTTCTTATTTTTCTTTTCTTGGTTTTCGGTTACAGGTTATGACCCGTGGGAACCCTTCGATTCTTGTTGAATGAGACCCGGACATTGGACGAAGAACACATCGTAAAGGGAAGGAACCTGTGTAAGAAGCTTCAAATCAAGCCGATATCGAGACAGAAGGGTTAGAAATAATGGCAGAACAAAATGAACAACAACGGACATTGTCCGATTTTGCTAAACCCGCAGTTATGGGGACCCAATTGAGCATTGTGAGGCCCCAATCACGGCAATGAATTTTGAGTTGAAGCCGTCGTTCATACAGATGTTGCAACAGTCCGCACAATTCAATGGGCTGGCCGATGAAGATCCCAACAGTCATATAGAGAATTTCCTTGAAGTGTGTAACATGTTGAAGATTAATGGAGTAACGGACGACGCAACTCTTTTGAGAGCCTTCCCATTTTCATTGAAGGGTAAAGCAAGACATTGGCTTCATTTATTATCGAGAGCATCCATCACTACATGGGAGGAGATGGCCGAGGCATTCTTGGCTAGATACCTTCCGCCGGGGAAATCTGCAAGGCTTCGGAATGCATGAACAAGCAAAGTAAGGCCAGTTTCGGTGATGTGGCGAAGTTTTCGTTTGGCAAGCCCATTTTTTGAGGTGAAAGACGACAAGAGATATGATAGAATATACTATGAGTGGATAAGTAGTGAGCAAAGGAACCCTTGATAAGTTCATTGGTGCCATCATATTGGAGCATCTTAATGTTGGTGCAAAAGAAATTTTGGCTTAGGGTTTGAAAAGTTGAAATTGATGAAGAGCTTGTGATTTGTGACTTAGAGGATAGATCCATGTGAAATGACTGAAGTCATCAATAAAGATGATTAAGTAACGGTAACAAGATAGAGAAAGAGTTGGGGATAGTCCCCAAATATTACAGCGAATTAATTATATGAAATTTTTGTAGACACACTGGACGAGGATGGAAAAGAAAGTCTAGTACTTTTGCCTTGAAGACATGAAGTTCAAGATTTTATGACATGAAACTTAAAAGGTAGAATTTGTGATAAAGTTGTTTGATTGCAAGGATGACCTAATCGTTGATGTCAGATGTCATATGAAACTTGATCAGCAGATGAAGTAATGAAATTATTGAAGGTATGTGAAAGCAACATTGGATAGATATTGGTGTGGATTTTACCCACGAGAAAGGGTGTTTTGGTTTCTAAGTCCTTTACGATTTAACCAAAAGGATTAAATTTAGTCAAGCATAAACTATAGAAAACAAATTTCGCAGTAGATAAAATATTTGTGGTAAGTTGGGGAACAACTAAGATATCACGAAGGTAAAGAGGTTTAGGGTGTTTTGTGAGTGTTAATATGCTAGTGGAGATTATAGGAAGAGAATTAATATTTCTGAACTTCCTACCGCTCCATAGATTCTAGAAGTTGCAAGTTAGGGGTTATGTTGGCTATTGTACCTATGTCTGGTAGACATTTGGTCAAGTTACTTGTGGTAAAAGGTTGGTTAATTTGGTTGTATTAAAGACTCATGGATGAAAGACATTATGAATAGTAGTAGGATTGGGGCGAGGATTAGGGTGGGCATTGCGAAAGTCAGAGTAATGAAAATGACATCTAGCAGTAGTATGATCTAGTTTGTAACAAATTTGACATTTAGAACAGATGTCTGTGTAAGATGACATGGGTATAGGCTTAAGTTGGTGGATTGATGTGAAGGGCTAAAAGTTTGTGGTGCTATGTTTGGGTATAAACTGAATTGGGTTTGGATGGATGTGGAACATGAGAAAAGAAGGTACGAGTAGTTCTATGAAAAAATTTGTGTCCTCTGGATGTTCGAGTGCAGCCACATTGACCACCATATCCACCAAATTTTCCATAAAGAAAAGGGGTCACTATGAAAGATAATTCTAAAAACACACCAATAGTTGAGTGATATGCAGCAAGACATTGCTCATGGAGAAGTATTTTGGTGTGCAATTTAAAAAAGAAGGAGGTGGGTTACTATTTTCCATCTCCATAACAAAGGTCTCATAGTCTGACTGAAGTTCATTATGTGCAAAAAGGAGCAGGTCGCCATTAGAAATAGATCACTAATGGTTGTGAGGTCTTATATCATCCTAGAAGCGGTAGATAAGTATTCCCTAATGGAGGATCTGCATTTCTTTGTTGTGTGGAGGCATCATTGAAGAAGAAATCAATGAGCGGTGGTCTATTGCAAGAAGTGTTGTTCAAAAGTTGTTCATAGGTCTTAGGATGATGTACGGCCTAAAGCCAAAGATGTAATGGTAGATGACAATATAGCCATGAGACAACAATAGACAAACTTTTCATTTTTCTACCACTGAAGGAAATCTGAGGTCAATTCTGTAGTGGTTGATGTGTGGGGTTTGGCAAGTGATGAGATGGTACTGTCAATGTAGCCAAATAGCTCACATGTGAGTAGTATGGATTGCACTTGGTTTCTGCATATGAGGTAGTTTGTTTAATTAAGAGTGTTGGTGATGAAGTTGCCAATGTGGTTGTTGTGATTGGTTTAGTAGTTGTCATTATGGTGGGAATTATATGTATGGAGAAAGAAGTGGATGTTGTGGACAGAAAAGTGAAAAAAAAAAACTCAAAGGTGAGTTCTTGAGGTTTCTTTTGGAGTAGATAATTGAGGTTTCTTTTGACTTGCAAAAATAAATAACGTGTTACATATTGTGTGACTTCTAATTAATTATCTGTGTTGTGGAATGGAGAAAGTTTTCCTTATTTTATTGTTGGGAGTGGTCTTTTGTCACTCCCTAAACCATGACCGAGCACGTGGCAATCATCATGTTAACCTGAAGTATGTGACGTGGGTGTTCATCTTACCTCAAGATATCATAAAACAAATTCCCTCTATAAAAACTCTATTATGAGAACATTCATATATGTAAAACACATTCAAATACAACACCAAGAAGCATAAAATTAACTAAAGCATAGCAATTGCAAACTTTATGAAATAGTGCGAGAAAAAGGAATTTTAACTACTAATTACACACTAGTGGGTCAACTTAGAACAATTTTAAAAATAGAAATATAGTTTGACCTAATAATAAACTCAAAAGGAAAGATAATGGATATGGAGCCTAGGACAACACCCTAGCATGTAACCTCTCTAACAATTACCACCTAGGAAAAACCGGAAGAAAGTTGGTGAGCAACATAGTTATATGCTACTTAGTGAGTTGTTACAATAGTTTCCTAATGCAATTAGGAGGCAAGAAGTAGGTGAGGGAAATGTCGGATTTATCAATGGAAGGGTAAGTAGAAAGGATACAACAATAAAATGCATCATCTATGGTGTTCAAGGCCACAACAATAGATATTATGGGGAGCAGGTCTACCTATATTGGTCCCTTTGTTTATGCTATGTGTATGTTATATGTACTTATGTTTTGTACATTGACAATTTATATTTTTGTCAATTTTCTAGGAAATAATAGAAGGGTGACATACTCTTTGCTTACGTGTACTGCAAATGCACAAGTGTCAAAGTAGTGAAGAACCCAAAGGTTGGGTGATCATATCTGGAAGGAATGAAATACTAGAAAACACTTTAATCTTGTTATCTAGGCTTAAGGGCAAAGTTGGTGAAATGATAATTTAATAAAACTAAATGAATTCCAAATGAGCAGAAGGTGAACAAGGAAACAATCAATGGATGAGAAGACAAGTGCTTAAACATTGATCCTCCTAGATTTTCTAACATGAAACACTTAACCAAACTAAACTTTCTCAATCCAAACAATTTGAGTCTAGGCAATCCTAAAATTCCCAATCTTGCTTTAATGGCAATTGGTGATTACTCCAATAGAAACCCCCACAAATGACCTATCATGTTACAAGGGTTTGTATGAATGCTTGACGATCTAAGGATCCGGGTTGACCGACTAAGCTCCCAAACTAGATCAGCGCTCTTGCAAGATAACTAACCCATAATCCAATAGAAATCCCTAAGAATGACCTGTCACATCAAAAGAATATATATGATTGCTTGAAGAACATGGGAGCAAGAGGATAGGCGTGATCAAATCAGAAGGGAAGTGGGCATGATCAAATCGGAAGGAAAGTGGATAATCCTCTACCATAGGCTCTTTTCTTCCCCTTTCCAACCTTGTCATACATATTCTAATGGGTCTTGCAACTCTTCACAAGAACATTCACACACACAATCAATGCCCTCACTATAAAGATTATGAGATAAGAATAACACAAGATTGGAACTCAAAATCAAAATGAATTATAGGAAGTAAAGCAGGTAAATCTCTAAAACATCCTAGGGTTCACAAGTTTAACCACACACATGAGGGTTTAGCTCCTCATGGAGCAATACAATCAAAACATGGAAATCTAAAAGAAATACATGTTTAAATAAATAATAACTCCTTCAAATCTATGGTTGAAAATTTGAAGTAAGTCCTTCTCCTTGAACGGTAGAATGACCCTTGTCCTTGCATACCGGGGATGGAGGAGACAAGTGAGATGATGGATGTTAATGATGGCTCCCGTCAGATGTCTTCTCCTTAGTCTAATGATTCTTGCTTTCTAAATTTGGTTAGCAATCGTCTCCTCCTTTATACTCAGTAAAAGCTTCCTTCTTTTCTCCAAAACATTCCCTTAAATACCCCTATCTTGTGATTGTACATGATGGTGGATAGATTGCCCATGGTCGCGTGTCTCTCTGTTGTCAGCTAGCCAGATCTTCTAATGTGATTTTCCATAACCAAGTATGCTTCTATTTTTTTGGAAATTCCTCCAAGCTATCCAGTCCACATTTGTGCGATTGTCTAGCTTTTTTAATATAATTCATTCCCGTCCTTCCCACAGCGGTGCATGCCTTTGGTTTTTTCTAGATTTGTTTACCAAGGCTGTGTGTAATGATCCCCACAGCCGTGTACCCCTCTGAACTTCCTCAAAAATCATCTTTTTAGCTTCTTTTCTTCGGCAAACACTCTTTAACCACCCTATCTACAAAAGTGAAGTATATAAGTATAGATGAGCCTATAAACTAATAAAAACCATGCCCTAATATGCAAAATGTTATGTAAAACCTGTTACAACTAACACTTATTAAAGAAAAACTACATAGGATGCTGAACAAATAGCTAGGAAAAGAAATGTGAATGCTGTAAGTTTTGTCTTTTAAGTAAATATAGGATCCTTTTGGAGTATTGACTAAACTAAACAAAACTTGGTTGATTTTACTATATGTGTTAGGATAATATAAATGGTCCAATGGATGCAATTGACCCTTAGGCTCTTGAGGTGCATTTTGCATATGCATGATTAAAATTTCAATAGATAAAATAAGTTTGAAAAATAAATTTTAAAAAAGGGCTAGAGAAAGATGACATACCATGAGATTCAAGGATGCTCCAATGAATAGCCAGCCTAATAGCTCGCCCATGAAAGACATTGGAGAGGCAAACAACATGAAAAAGATGATCGGTGGCCGACATGAAGAATGTGTTGCCAAGGCTAGCCCTAAATTTGGAATTCTAAAAATTCCAATGGTGACATGGCAGCGAGAAACAGAGGAGAGACAAAAAAATACTCGAGAGCTGGATGGTGTCCATGAAGAAAGCACCAATGAGGTTTGCCAAAAATTTGGAATTTTTATTTAGTTTAAAGATAAAGTTATGATATTTAAAAAAATTAAAAATATAAAATTGGTTATAATGTTGAACGAAGAATGAATGAATTATATATATATAACGTGGAAAAAACTGATTGGAGGGAGTATAAGGTGACATGGTATCCCAATTTCATAGAATCCATTCTCAAGGAGTATTTATTTACATTGAATAGGATATACCAATTGTTTGCATTGTTAATCTCATGCTTGATCATAGATTTTCCATTTTTATTTTGAATTATTTGTTGGTTCTGTCATTTGTGAAATACAGCTATTGTTTGTTACAGGACAATCTTCACATATCACCCCAAGCATTCTTGTTTTAGGTTTCACCATCTCTTTATAACTTGGAAGCATAGACACGCCATTTTCCCCGGCGTACCGGTGTCATGTTAGCGTCAGACATGGATACATCGTCGACATGACCGGATACGGTGTCTGACATCCTTTGACATAATAAAATATAATTAACTAGAATTGAGAACTCTTGACACTTCCCGGACATAGTTGAACTTGGAAAACATTTGACATCCTTCATAGAGCTTCACCCCCCATCGGACAGAGGTAGGGAATGCCCTAAGTACATTATTCAGGACCTCCCTTGGGCATCAAAGCTCGTATTTCCTTCATCACCATCTCCTCCATTTGAAAAGCCAAGGAAGATAGTGTTCTGGCATGAGACTTGTGGATGAACAAAGGATGAAAAGGGGAGGTGATGAGATTTGGAGAGAAAGGATGAGTTGAAGATGACGGAGGTTGCGCTGAGGTTTGGAAGGAGGCGATTGTGGGTGGCTTGCTTTTCGGTTTAGGGTTTGGATTCTTTGGAAGGAAGTGACTAATTTAGGGTTTGGACAATAGGAAATGGCTGATTAGGGTTTTAAGTTTTTTTTTATGAACCTAAGCCATTAATTGTTATAGATGAATAAATCTATATCATTGATTTTGTACTAGGTTAGATTTTATAATTTTGATTTGGGACCTAGGAGAAGCACCACTTCAGTTTTAATATTTATTTTAATTGCTTATCTTAGTATTTATCATAATTTCTCAAAATTTAATTCTGTTAGGATATGAGAGGCTTAAAATCAATATTTTTTTAAATAATTCAAACATTCACAAAAACATTAAAAAAACAGCTTTTTATTTTAAGACTAAAATTAAATTTAAAATAATTCAAGATTAATTGACTGCATTGCTATTTGCGCCTTAATTAACACATATTTAGTTTGGTTTTTTTCAAGATATTTTATCATAATTTTTAAAATTTAATTCAATTAAAATATGAGAAATCTAAAATAAAAATAAGGGAAAATTACTTAAAAGTCTCTGGAAAGTTTCAAACTTCCACTGCAGTCCCTCTGACATTTTCGTTTCTCTTTAGATCCTTCCTTTTTTAAAGCAAATTCAATTTCATCCCCGGTGTTACTTCCGTTAGTTAATGGGGGACGAAATTACACCACCCATGTACCAAAAAGCAAAAAGTAACTTTTTTCCTTCTATGTCAAATCACATTTAATGTAAATAAGGCCATGAAATATATTTTGTTAGAAAGGAGGAGATATTTCACTCCTCCTTCTCATTCTTGCTGTCATTTTTTGTTGGGTTGGCCGTTCTTCATCTTGGTCAGTTGCCAAAGCTTGAAGTGAAATCCTGTATGTGTAAGAAGTTGTTGTTGTTGTTGTTTGACACGACCCCTTGCCTGTATCCTGCAAGTGCACGGGCTTGTCGAAGTAATAAAATTACCCGGGTGAGTGGGTAGTCGAATCCACAAGGAATAGGGATTTAAAATACGAGAATTTGCTATTCAGTCGTGCGATGTACGAAAAATAATAATCGGAGTGATGAATGAATTTATGGAATCAATTAGAATAAAAGATAAGAAAGTAAATAGAGAGATGGAAGATGAGAGAAGAGTAAGTAGAAGTTAAAAGAGAAGACTAGCAATGGATGAAATAGGGTATCCGGACAATCTACCTCTAGGACTTATGCTTCTAGTGCAAGACTATGCTATTATACTTTCCTATTGATGTTAATTGAGTCGAGGATATCCTTAAACTGACGGTCCCAAAACTTAAGGTCAACCGTGACTAACCCCAACATTATGTCCCGGTATTAGGATTCACTACGACCCTTGACTCTCGTTGACCTGTCAACTAAGCCCCAGGGGAGTCTATCTTTCTAACCCTAACACTATGTGGGATTACTTTAAGCTCTAGGGATTCCTAGTGATAAAACCTGTTCCTCTATGTAGTTCTAACCCTTTGGTCCAGGTGGAAGAACCCTAGTCTAGATTGAGCCCTAAAACTCTATCTCGACCGCTAATTAACCAAGGAAACGGAGGCAGGGAGAAATCACAACGGAAGGGAAAGGGGTACATTGCTACCTCACAACTCTCCCTCTCAACCCTCTTCAATCTTAAGTAGTCTAATCCTATAGGAGTTGTCACACCTCCAAAGGATAACCTAGATTGTTCTCAACCCTAGTGTCACGGCTAAGGAAGAACAATAGCATAAGATAATTAAAACTGAAACTCGAATTTATTCATCAATAACGGAAAACCATAATAACAATATCATAGAAACATAATGATCCTAGGGTTTTACAAGTCCGAATACCCACGAGGGGTTTAGCTCCTCATGGAGCTATACATGTTCATCAAAGTGTAAAATAAAGCACAAACTAAAAACATTAATGAAAACCCCCTCGCGTATAGTGTGGTCGTGGTCTTGTGCGGCCGTCGAATGTCGATGTCGATGCCGATGGCGCGCTCCAATCCTCCACAAAGTCCTCTCCGAAACCCTAGCCGCACTCTCCAGAAGTTGGGGAGAAAGATAGGTCAAAAGATGTTCAAAAAGTCTCCAAATCGGGCTTTAAATAGGCTGAGTGCAGCTTTAAATTTGAACTTATCGGGGCTTCACACGGCCATGTGGAATTTCCACACGCCCGTGTGAAGTCTCTGGCTCGCTGGGAAATAATTCACACGGCTATGTGTTAATTTCACACGCCCGTGTGAACTCTGTGGAAACCTGATCTTCGGCAGAAAATGCACAGTAACTTGCTACAGTGAATTGCTACAGTACAAACTACAGTGCCGATTACTTCAAGTCTCCTTCTTGGTGATGTTCTCCTAAGCTACACGAGTTAGACTTGTTGTGAATGTGACTGCCTTTGTGCCCCTCCAAAGGAGGTTGGCACACACTCACAAGTCTAAGTTCGTGCCTTGTTCCTTGCTTGGTCCGAAAACCTCCCAACAACGGCGAACACGACCTAACTTTGTTCTTCTTTTCCAACTTGGCTCCACAAACCTACGATGCACAAGAATACACAAATGCACACTATTTAGTGATAAAATCTGATAAAAGATATGCTCATTGTAAGATTATAACGCTTCGCGTTACTATATTATCTAAATATTAATATTTTATCTAAACATTATAAAATATTAAAAAATCTCCGTTTCTAATCCCTTTCTAATAGAAAGGGATTAGAAACGGATTTAAAATTAATATTTTATTTAAATATTATTAAATATTAGAAAATCTCCGTTTCTAATCCCTTTCTATTAGAAAGGGATTAGAAACGGATTTAAATATTAATATTTTATTTAAATATTATTAAATATTAGAAAATATCCGTTTCTAATCTCTTTCCAATAGAAAGTGACTAGAAACAGATTTAAATATTAATATTTTATTTAAGTATTATTAAATATTAGAAAATCTCTATTTCTAATCCCTTTCTATTAGAAAGGGATTAGAAACGGATTTAAATATTAATTTTTATTTAAACATTATTAAATATTATAAAATATCCGTTTCTAGTCCTTTCTATTAGCAATGGACTAGAAACGGATTTAAATATTAATATTTCATATAAACATTATTAAATATTAGAAAATATCTGTTTGTTTCTAATCCTTTCTAATAGAGATAACCTTTCTAAATATGTGTTATATTATTAATAACACATAATATTTAAAAATGTTTTAAATATTATGTGTTATTAATAATATAATTTAAGATTATATATATTTTTTTAATAAATTTTAAATAAATTTATATTTATAAATATATTTTATAAAATATTTTTTAATAAAATTAAGTTTTGAGGGATTATGTGAAAAATCAATTAAATAACCGTTAGAATTAAAGTTAAATATGTATAACCTTTCTTTATTTTTTATTTTTTATTTTTTCTTTCTCCCTCTCGCTTCTGACCCTCTTCTTCTCTCTCGCTTCTTCTTCTCTTTCGTTGGGTTGGTGCTTGATTGGGCGGTGTGGGTGCGAGAACCTCAGGTAACTCTCTTCTTTGGATCGCCTCCGTCGCCTTCGCTTCTCCCTCACCATCCATTCCTCCACTCTCAAGGTATTGCTTCTCTTCTTCTGACTTCGATGACTTGTCTTGTTGTGTCTCTTCATTCTTACCTTCTTATTTCTTTTTCCTTTGTTAGGGTTTCGGATTAGTGTTAGGTTTTCAGGGTTTCCTTTACTTTTTTTAGGGTTTCATGTTAGTGTTAGGTTTTCCTTTGATATGTGGGTTTGTCCTTGGTTGTGTGTGTGTATTAAGACTTTAGTATTGTTTGTTAGGGTTTCTTGTTATTGTTTCTCTGTTCTTCTTTCACAAGTTGCTTGTCTAGCTTTTTCCTTTTAATCTATTCAAATTATATTGTGTATTAAGACTTCTTACTATTTGATCTCGCATTTGAGGAGGTGGTTCTGCCTCCAGATTGCTAGATGCTATGGAATCTCAGTTCATGTTGGCATTCTCTTTTGCTGCTATTCTTTTGCATAATTTGTGCTTTGCTTCAAAATTGCTCAACAATTCATCATTAAATGGTTGTTGTTGATGCTTGTGAACGAAATTAAAGTTTAGCAAATTGATACTGTTCTAATATTATCAGATTCTATTTGCAAAGTAGGAAAATGTTACCTCCTAATTTATTTTGCTTGCTTGTAAGCCTAAGTTTGGTGATTTGGTTGGTTTTATGCTATTGTTGGGCGGTTGCTTATTGAATGCCTGAGAAGAAGGTATCCTGGTTTTCAGAGTCTTATTTGGTATCTGTTAATCCAAAAGGCATGCTCAACTTATTGTGTTTATTAGTAGTAATTATCATTTGTTCTTCCTCATTGCTATCAAAATTGTGGCTTTGTATGAATTTCAAGATGAATAAATTGTGTTTATACCAAATCATGATTTTTTTTTTTTTGGGTTCTTTTAATATGTATTCCTGAACTTCCATCTTAGCTGTAGGAATTTTTTTGCTTTAGATGCCTGGTTAATATGAAAAATATGAAATTGTTGCGACTTCCTAGCAAGGAAGCTGTAAACCAATCTGATATCTGCCCTTCTTTTATATATAATTTTTATCTATGCTATTTTCCAAGTTTCTACAACTTTGATGCCAACTCCTTGCCAACTAGTTACTCTATCATAGTAAAAGTGTCTTCGAGCGCAGTTACTCATTATCCATTTTTTCTGCATTTGAACATTATTCATTGTGTTTCTAATTAACAATCAGAAATTTCAGGTAGATGGTCATCTTTGTTCATAAACATATATTATTACCACTGAATCTCAACAGCCTTTGTTTTAAGTATTATTTCCCATTGAAGCTCCTTTATAGAAATAGATCTCAGTTAATTAATTTGTGCAAGTTCAACCACTAGGCTGTGTGTTGATCATATTCAGGTTTGTCTATTTGTGTTTTCCGTGCATGTAAAATGCAACTAGATTTTCTCTTTTGCACATTTGTACGTTCTCACTTTTGTTTTTTTTTTTTATCCTGTCGATCATCAGAAATGCAGTTTTCTATTAGGACATCAATCATAAGGCAATTACTGAATGCTTGAGTAATTGAACTGTCTTAGTGAGTGGCTTGCACAATTTGTGACAGATTTTTGGGTCTAATCCAGTCATACTTAAATACAAGTATAAACAAACGTTAGAAATTTGTCAGTGGGTATACTTTATATTAATAAATTTGAAATGCATCAATGTTTTAGTCATGAGAAAGACACAATTTTGTCATTCATTTCTTTTGGCATAAAAGTGACATGTTCTATAAATTATTTCACCATTTTAATATTCAAGCAAAGGCTACCACTTTGTTACTTGCTGAAAAAAGAATATTATTACTTTGAAGTAAATAAAATTCTTTTTATCAAGTTTTATCTGTATTTCCCCACTGAACCCGTCCCAAACTGATCACCCAATTATGGTTTTTGATTTTATTTATTTATTATGGTTTCTAGGTTCCCACATAATTTAGTTAATGCTCTGTAATGACAAGTTTGTAGGGCTGAAACTTGGTTCTTTCTCTTACCATTAATGAGTCTTCGGAGTAGGTTATTCATGGGTGGCACTTAAATAGAACACATATGCATATGATTTCTTTCCATATTTTTAGCAAAATAATTAAAATCAATTGCTTCATTATGACAGGAATAGATGAAGTTGCAACATGATCAGTAATTTTATGTTTTTGGGATGAGTTCTTTGGGTTCTGATATATTTAGGCCAAGCTTGGTGCTCATTTTTTTCCTCATTAGATTGTTAGTCCAATCAGGACTACATTTTTCTCTGATCTTTTTGGTCACGAGTACAATACTATGTGAATGATGTTGGTTAAGTTATATATATGATTTGTTTCTATTTTTGTTACTTATAATGTAGGTATCTCAATTATGTGCATTAACCATTCATCAATTATAACAATGACTACTGAAGTTGAAGAGGACTTCATATTGAGCCTTTTTTACATGGAAAATGGAATATTACTAAAAATGAAAGATGGAATTGCATGGTGATCTTTGTGTTAATTTATGATCCACCATTTTATTTAGTGCTGTTCAAAGAAGAAGATGCTTGATGTCTGTGATGTCTGGAAATGGAAATGCATTAATCGCCATTTTATTTTACTCTATGGTTTGTCCCTTTTGTTTATACTTTTTAGGCATGAGGAAGTTAGCTGAGTTTGGGTGCTTATATGCCTAGTTAAATAATGATGGCTATCTCCCAGGTTTAATGATTTTGGAGTTGATGGTGGCCCTGCAGCCAAAGCCCTTCGGCCCAAATATAACCTCTTCATCAATCATGCTACCTCTCTTCTGGGTGTCAATGTCCCAGAAATTGAGGTGAGTGTGCCAATATATGCTTTGCTGAGTTCTTTTCCTTTAAATGTTTTGTGATTACTAGTTGTTGTTAAAAGATTGTTCTCCTTCATATATTTTCCAGATGAGGCATGTTATTGCTGCTACCATAACTCTGAAGGGGCTTGGAGGACTTCTTTTTATTTTCAACAGCTCCTTTGGTGCTTATCTCCTGGTTTGTACCATCCCTAAGTCTTCAAAACAATTCTTTCAAAAGCACATATTATTATAGGTGGTTTCCATGATGATGAGAACATGATCACCTTTGATGGGTGATTAGAAAGTGCCAACAGATGTGGTGCTTTTGGTGAAACCTAGTTTATGATAACTTCTGACAAGTGTTAAATGTTATTATGACAAGATTTTTGATAGAGGATGATGTGAGTTTGAATATATATATATATATATATATATATATATATATGCTAAAGTAAAGAATGAGCCTTTTTTTGTGAGAAAGTCATTTATATAGTCTAATTGAGCTGCAATTTTGACACATAGCAAGCTCATGATTATTTGATATGTATGGTGGCATTTGGTTCAGTTGTAAATTTTTGTCACAATGATTTATTGCCTTCATTAGTAAGCATTTGAAAGTTCAATATATAAAATTTTATTTAGTTGAAAACTAAGCAATTCCCAAGAAGCAGAAGTTATTTTCATGGTTTCTGTATGTTTCAATAAATATCAAACATAATCGAAGCACATGTTTTGAAATTTATGGAAGCCATGAAAATAACTTCTTCTTGGAAATTGCTTAGTTTTTATGATGATCTGATCTATAATTTGATATTTCTTCTTTTCATATAAGATCTTATTTTGAGATATGATCATGTTTAACACTATGAATTATATAGGGTGAAAGAATAACAACTGAGAATTTACTTCGTTACGAGGTTTCTTTTTATGATTATGGTGGATTTTGTTGGACTTGTTTGAAGATATTGGGAACAGCTGATAAGTGCGTTCTCCATTAGTTTTCCTAATGCTTCTACAGTATATTGTTTGTCATATTCATATCTTAGACTAGAATAAGATAATAAATAATTGAATTGATTTCCAACACTAGATTATGAAGCATTTATTGATATCTCTGCTGATGGACAATGTTTTTGGCCTTTATTAGTTCCTTTTTTAATTTTTTTTTTCTTGATTTATTTAATGTGTTAACAATGACTTCACAATCCTTGCCACACGGTTCTTTATAGCTTGGTGGCAAACCTCATACTGTGATAGTACTGGCTATATATAATAACTTCACTATAATGGAAATATATATATACATATAGCTATGAATTCAAAGGTCTTGCTTGTTAGGTGAGAAGGCATTGGTTCAATCTTTAGGATGATGTTTCATGAGTGTTTATGTATTTGCTTATTTAGCATAATTGTTCATCCATATTGGGCTTTCTTGTCTGGAAGCAGAAGACATTGGTTTCTAATAACACAATTTCTGTTAGGATTGAAAGCAGTGAAATTGTGGGATGCAGCCTTTCCTCTTGTGATTTTGTGAGTGTTCTTGTACTTGCTTATTTAGCATAGTTGTTAATCCATATTGATCTACTTTGCCTGAAAGTAGAAGGCATTGGTTTCCAATAATGTACTGTTGGTCAGTATCAATAGCAATGAAATTGAGGGATGATGCCTTTTTGTCTTAAGATGTTCTGTGAGTGGTCATGCATTGGTTCATTTGACATAGTTGTTCATCCATATTTGATTCTCTTGCCTGAAAGTAGAAGATATTGGTTTCTAATAGTGTCCTGCCATTAGGAATTGATAGCATTGAAAGTGCAAGATGTTGCTTTAATTCTTGTGATGACCAGTGACTGGTTTTCTTTAGTTGCATCTTTAGCATAGTTCTTGACTAATGGGACTCGAAGGAAGGGTCAAGTCTAAGTTGTTATTGTTGATCAAATGTCTAAATACAGAGTTGACAATGTATTATTGCTTAGATTAAATTGATATGGAACCTTCCATTTGTGGCAGTCAATCTATACAATACCTGTTTGGTTTGTATATTTGCTCTGTGTGTTTTTCTTTTTAAAGAAAATTTGCTGGAAATGAATATGCCCCAGGCTGAGTGCTTCATCTGGTCCTTTCGGTGGGCTAAAGAGACATTCAAATTCAACTTTCTTTTAACACTTGAACACTTGTGTTCTGATTGGAGCATTTCGGTTAATGCATTGCTCAGATATCTTGTAAATAACTAGAAACGATTGCCTATTTCATTACCCTAATATTGGAATAGAAAAGAGGCGGTTGTTTTTAGAATTCTTATATTTGAGTCAAAATGATGCACATAAATGGTAGGATTATTATATGCATTGTGAAGATGTATGAGCAAATATGATTAGTTCCGTAATCCTTTTTGCCTTGTTGACAACTACAAATTATCCAATTTTAAAGATTAAAGTTTTTCTTAATCTCTGCTATTTGGTGTAATGAGCTGGACTACAATTTTTCACAAACAAATGAAATCTATTATAAGAAAAAAATAGTAAATGGAGCTTTCCTGACATTCCATTCTTTTTCGGGTACAAAACTACTTTGTTTATCTGACTTTGCATTTATAATTAAATGAAGAAAAGTGATGGTGATGTTTTAACTTTGTTTTTAGAATCCATTTATAATTAATTAATGCTATTTCACTTGCTATTTACGTGATGATGATGCGCCAAATGAAGGACATGATGATGAGTTTTGAGAAGATGATTCTTCAGCAATCACAATTTACCACACAGGAGTCGCAATCATTGACTGATGATCATGATGTTGACTTATAGTTGTACTTGTCATATACTTATTATTTTGTGTTGAACATATATACTTAAACATTTTTTTTTGTAGTAATTGAGGAGTTTATCTTATTTGTTGGTATTTTAGGTTTAAAAAAATTCTTGTACCAGGTTTTAAAAAAATTATGAATATAATTTTTATTTTTAATTTACTTGAATGTTAGAAACGGATTAGAAACGGATTTATATGTTTCAATATTGTTTTTAATTTTTTTAAAAAAATTAGAAACGGATTAGGAACAAAAAAACTTTTGTTTCTAATGAGGAGGTACAAAAATAAAACAGAAGATATTTCGTTTGGAATCCGTTTCTAATTTTTGTAACGGAATTACAATGGAATTTAGAAACGGATTAGCAACATACATCATTCCGTTTTAATTTTTCAAAAGTTAGAAACATATTGGGTTTTGTTTCTAATCCATTTCTAAAGTTAGAAACAGAACATTTTCCGTTTCTATTTAAATTAGAAACAAGGGGTTTCGAAACAGATAAATTCCGTTTCTAATCTGTTGCTAAACTGAATTAGCAATGGAATAGAAACAGAAAATGCTGTTTCTAAACACTAATTTTCTTGTAGTGTGGGCCCTAGATGTTTCTGAAGTGAGAGTGAAGTTCGTAACGCCTGACTCGTACAAAACACTTTGCCTAATTGAGTCTGATACGTATTTTCGACGCATGTGTCATATTTACCATAGCTTCAACAAATTTGTTGTTGATATCATCATCGAGGAAGTGTGTGTGTCTTCTGCAGATGGGAACTCGGCCTCCTTGATCCTATAGTAATACAACAACGACTACTTTTACTTGTTACTTGTGTTATACTTGTTCTTGTGTTAAAGATGCATGTCTTGTGAATGATAATCATTTCATGTGTATAATTATTATTTCCTGTGGATTATTATTTATTCTTGTGTATAATATTTGTTTCCTGTGTATAATAGTTTATTCCTGTGTATAATATTATATTCCTATGTATACTTTTTGTTTCATGTGTAGAAAATTTGTTTCATGTGTATTATAATTGTTCTTATGTATTTTTCTCTTGTTTTTCAAAGCAAGGAGTCCTTGTCAGATAGCATAAACCGCAATGCCGATACTTTTCTTTCCCAATATAATTCTTTTGGGGCATTCAGTGTTGTTAGGTGTACTAATACACATGATGGTTCAACTTTAAAAGTAGGCCAATGGTTTGAGAATGAAGATCACTTTAAAGATTGCCTGCGAATTATAGCTATAAAGAAAAATTTTTACTTTACATTTATAAATAATGACAAAATCAGGGTGACTGTACAGTGCGCTGCACCAGAATGCCAATGGTGAGTACATGCTTCTAAAGAGGGAACCCATGACACGTTCCAAAATGCCAATGCTAATGACAAAGCATAGCTATAAAGCATGCGTGTGTGGCAATCATGCAAGCAGACACGAATGTCGATTCTTATGCTGATGATTACTTCACAGTCAAATAGTGTCCTCGAGCGTATGCAAATTTAATATTCCCTGTTCTTAACAGTGACAAGCCATCTGATGATAACCGTGAACTACGAATTAGACCACCAATATCAAAGAAATGGTCAGGCCGTCCAAGAAGAAAAAGAATAGAGTCATAAGCTTTTGATGTCCGCGAGTTACATTATAGCCGGTGCCATCAAGCTGGACATAATCATCGATCTTGCAATACTGTCATAGCGGACTGACCGTTACACGTAATGTTAGTGTACGATATTTGAGTTTTGTTTCGCATGTTCTTTGGCATGAACTTTGTTTTATTGTTTTTTCCTGTGTATAAAGCTTTTTTTCCTGTGTATATATATAACTTTCTTGTGTATATACTTCTAGTTATTGTGTATGTTTCTGGTTTATTATGTATGATATTCTATTTCCTATCCATAGTTTTGTGTTTCTGTGTATTATATTAGCTTCTTGTGTATACAATATGGATTTGATAGGCAATTACAACCCCAAATTTTCATTCACAATCAAATATATGAAAACTTGTTGCAACTACTGTCGCTTTTCGTCATCACCTCGGGGAACCTCGTTCTGCATCTTGGGCGACGACCGTCGGTGGCCAATATTATCAAATGTAGTTGGCAGGGATTGATCCGGAGTTCGTTTCTTTGCTGGTTCTACTCTTGGCTTTTTCCCAGCGGTCGAGGCCCTGGTTGGTTGTCAGGACTTCCTCTTAGAGTCTCGAGGTTCCGACTCACTTACAGGGCCTTGTCTCTCGGTACGGCTAACATTACCAACTAACACATTCTTTTCGTCGTTAGCTAGCAGATGCTCGAAGAACTGAAAAACAAACATGAAACGTATATGACCGTTAGCACATTATACACAACAATTGTGTAATATACACAGAAAGTGGGTAAATATACATAGGAAATGTATTTTATACACAGAATTGAGATATTATACACAGTAACATAATAATTTACATAAAAATATACAAATAATACACAGGAATGAAGTGATATACACAGTAAACCGGTTTATAGAGAGGAAATAACTCATTCACCTAAATTTCCAGACATTTTAGGCAGCAATAGAAATAACTTGTTTTTTTTTTATTGATTTCAATAGCGGCTCGATAGACGTCGTTTTTATGAAACTGGACTCCTTGTAACACATTATACGAGGTGTTTGGCCTACTCGTTGTTTCTTCATGCTATCCGTCAACTCATAAAACCAAATGATCAGAGCACGGGAGCGACGTCCATGAAGGTAGTGTTTCGATAGTGGGATATTATATTCCCTGGATGGGGGATATCCATGGATGAGAATATCCTTGTTTGAGTGTTAGTTTGGATGGATTTAATAGTAAAGATAAACATTGTTGGGTGTTTGATTAGAGGGATAAGGATATCTAAAGTTTTGGACATCCATTTTTGAATGTTTGGCTGGATGGATATGGGAGTGGCATGATAATTTTATCCATGAGAAGGTGAAGTTACCTCTTTAATTAATTAATAATTTTTTAAATATTTTCAAATTGTTTAATTAAATTCAATTAGTGGATGATTAGAGAAATTTATTTTTTTAAAGATTTTAGGTAAGATTTTGATTTAAATAATTTATATTAATAAATTAATTTTTTTATTTATTTCTCATAAAATATTTTTAATAGATTATTAATGAATAACATAGCAATTTATTATCTAACTTGATTTTTCAAATTGAATTTAATTAGTTTAAAATATTGAGATAAACATTTAAACTATAGTAATTGATAAACAATTAAATCATAATGTAAAAAATAAAAAATTTATCTTGTGGCACATTTAAACTATAATAATTGATAAACAATTAAATCATAATGACAAAAAGGAGGGGCAAAAAAGTCATTTTAGATGTGTGATATGATTGCATGTTGTCAGCAGGGCATTGTCGTAATTTCACCGCTGTTTAAATGCCTCCGTGTTCTCCGTTACCATGTTTTGGATTAAAAAGTAATTTTATTAAAAAGGAGGGACCTATAAGGAAGCTGAAAATTTGGAGGGATTATACGGGAAAAAGCAAACTCCTAAGGGGCTTTATGGTACTTCCCTGTAAAAATAATACATATACATTATGAATTGCAATATTAAATTTGATATGAATTACTTATCCTAGTATTTTATCCTAATTTTTCAAAATTTAATTTTGTTAAGATATGAGAGGCGCATATTTTTAAAACAATTCAGACATTAACAGAAACATTTATAAAAAATAACTTTTCATTTTAAGATTAAAATTAAATTTGATATAATTAAAGATCAATTGACTGCGTTGCTATTCGGGCCCTAATTAACCCATATAAGTTTGGTTTTTATAGATATTTTATCATAATTTTTAAAATTTAATTCAATTAAAATATGAGAGATCTAAAATAGAAAATAATACATATACATGGACACCAAATGAAAACAAAAATAATTTTATTTCAATTATAATTCATAATTAATGGTGAATTGTCTTCGTATTGGGCCATTATTTTGCTAGTTAGGGTCCAAAATTTTGTATTTGAAATCCTTATAGGGTTTTTATGATTTTTAAAAATTTAATTGAATTAGAATATGAGAGGTCTAAAACAAAAATATTAAAAGATTTTGCTCACATTCATTATTTTGCACATAATGAAAATAAGAACTTTTTTTAATTAGTTATATTTCAAGATTAGGCATATATTTTTATTTCATTCCAGATATTTTAACATGATGTTTTTTAAATTTAATTTAGTAGTGAAAATATGAGAGGCTAAAAATAAACATATTTAAATATGTTAATTTAGAAATTACTGGAAAAGATAGAACAGTGTTTTACTAGATCATCTGTAAAATTCAAGATCATCTTTGAATTATCTTTATTTCAAAGAAGAAATTAGTAAAAATGAAAATTCTTTTTAATAGTTATTAGATTTCTTTGAAATATTGAACTGTTTTATAGTTCTAAACCAAACTATGATATTTCACCAAAAAACATGCATGTCTCACAAATACAATGAGGTTATGGGTTGGGACATGATTCTGCTTCAGGACATATTTAGAATCAGATTTTCTTTAACTTGTAGTTATTAGATTCTCTTGATATATTGCACTGTTTTTAATACATATATACTAATATAATGAATAATTTTCATTAAAATGATAATTACAACTTATATATATATATATATATATATATATATATATTGTTAATTGTATTGATTTTCCCTTAGCCATGAGACTAGGGTTGAGAATCATCTAGGTTATTCTTTGAAGGTGTGACAACTTCTATAGGATTAGACTATCCAAGATTGGAGAGGGTCGAGAGGATGAGTCTAGAGGTAGCGAAACGTCCCCTTTTCCCTTCGGTGTGATTTTTCCTACCTTCTTGTTCCAAGAGTTCTTTGCGGCCGAAGTAGAGTAAAGTGCTAGGAGATGGACTCCCTTGACAGAGTAAAGGGTTATAGTGAATCTAGTGATAAGGCTTAACTGAGACTAGAGTTCTTTCACCTGGACCAAATGGTTAGAACTATACTTAGGGACAGGGTCTTTCATTTGAAATCTCTAGAACCCCAAGCAGTTCCACGTAGTGTGAGGCTTAGAATGATGGACTCCCTTGGGGCTTAGTTGATAGGTCAACGAGAGTTAAGGGTCGTAGTTAAACCTAATGCCGGGGCATAATGTTGGAACTAGTCACGATTGGCCTTAGGTTTGGGACCGTGTGCTTAAGGTTTTCCACGACTCATTAGACATCAATTAGAGGGTATAATACTAGTCTTGCACTAGAAGAATTAGTTCTAGGGGAGCTTTGTCCGGGTACCCCATCTTTATATTGATTACCTCTCCTACCCTCATTACTCTTCTTGCACTCTTTAGAGGGTATATATATTTCTCTCATCATCGACTTCCTTCATAGCTAAATAGCGATAACACTTATTTCTGAACACTATTCCCTATGGATATGACCACCCACTCAGCAGGGTATTTTATTACTTCGACAACTCTTGCACTTGCGGGGTACACACGCAAGGGCTGTGTCAAGGTGACAATTTTCTTCAAAATCTTGTTTAGGACTGCCAATTCATCCGTTAACTAGGTAAGTCATATATACATTGTTTTAATTTTTATGTTTTGGTAATTGTATTATTATTCTTAGGTTTTTTTTTGGTGTGCGTGCTTTGTTTAGAATGTCTTCCAACTCCAAATTTTCCAATGCAAGTATTGGTTCATGTACAAGTGGTAATATTGCCAAAGATAATGCATCTATTGACAATCAATTGAATCAAGATGATAGCAAACCTTTGTGGAAATATGCAACTAAGTTGCTAAAAAAATTGGAGGAGGAGGGAACATAAGTTTCAAGTGCAATTATTGCAATAGCAATTTTAAAGATTCTTATTCTAGAGTCAAAGCCCATTTGTGGAAGCTTAGTGGCCATGGTATTCAGGTATGTGCAAAAGTGACACAACATCATCTTAATGAAATGCAAAACATAGTAGAAGAATCTGAATTCAAATCAAAACAAAAAACAATTCCATTACCACCTTCCTCTCAAGCACAAGTTTCTTTGAGCACAATATCTTATGAAGAGGAGATTTTAGGGTCTAAAAAAAAGAAAAGGGGCTTTGGAAAAAGCATTTAATCTTACTGCTAGAGAGAATTTGTAGTCTGATGTTGTACAAATGTTTATTCTGGTGGATTGTCTTTTCACCTTGCAAGAAATCCTTATTTTGTGAGTGCAATCACATATGCTGCAAATAATATGATTTCTGGCTATATACCCCCGGGGTATAATGTTTTGCGAACAACATTATTGCAAAAAGAAAGAACACATATAGAGAGCTTATTGCAACTTATAATGGGGACATGGAAGGACAAAGGCATTAGTCTTGTATCTGATGGATGGTCTGAGGCACAAAGAAGACCACTAATAAATTTTATGGCTGGTTCTGAATGTGGGGCTATTTTTTAAAAAAGTGTTAATTGTGAAAAAGAGTATAAATATAAGTATTATGTCCAACATTGATTAAAGATGCTATTGATGAAATTGGGGCTCACAATGTTATTCAAGTAATAACCAACAATGCACTGGTTTGTAAAGCGACAGGATCATTGGTGGAGATACAATATTCTCATTTTTTTTTGACACCATGTGCAGTGCATACACTAAACCTTGCTCTCAAAAATATTTGTGCCGCTAAAAATATAGAAAAAATGAGGTCATTTATGATGTTTTGTGTTGGATAACCAAAGTTGGTAATGATGCTATTTTCATAAGAAATTTCATAATCAATCAATCAATGAGGTTGGCAATATTTAATGCTTTGTGACTTTGAAATTGCTTGCTATTGTAGAAACTCATTTTGCATTAGTTATTATCATGTTAAAGAGATTCAAACTTCTTAAATGAGGCCTTCGAACAATGGTTATTAGTGAAGAATGGTGCTCTTATAAAGAAGATGATGTTTCCAAAGCTACAAAAGTGAAGGAAATAATTTTGAATGATTCATGGTGGGATAAAGTGGATTATATCCTCTCTTTTACAAGACCTACCTATGATATGCTTTGGGTTATGGACACCGATAAACCTACACTTCATTTGTTGTATGAGATATGGGATACAATGATTGAAAAGATGAAGAAACCATCTACATACATGAACATAGACAATTCGAGGAACGATCGACCTTTTATGAGGTCATATATGCTATTCTTATTGATTGACGGACTAAGAGTAGCACACCACTTCATTGCATGAGAAATTCTTTGAATCCAATGTAATCATCTTGACTTTTTTATTTTTGTATGCAGATAATAAATTAAATGATTAAGTAACACATGATGAGCGCATTTCATATATATTTTCATACCTTCTTCATATATTTATCTTGCCCTTAAGCGTTTATTTGTTGTGATTCGATGCTGCTGTAGGGTATTATTGTGTATTTGTGTAGGAAAATAGTTCATGTGCAAAGGAACAGGATTCAGTACAGTTACAGTAAGAAAAGAGGTTGAGATACAGTGTCCCAGGCAGAACAAGGCTTAACAAGCCCGTGTTCCTTCCCCTGATTTTCTCAGGTGAATTTTGCATTAGGCGAAGCATGGCCATTGATAAGTGTCTAAATGTATGTATTCTAGTATACTTAATTAGTACACTTTGCATGTATTTCATTATGTTTTGTGCCCGGTTTTAAGCTTAATCGAGTCATATTTGCTTTGTAGGGCAGGTAGAAGCCATGGAGATCGCGAGCACGCATTTTGGGCAAAAAAGAGAAGAAAAACCTGGTCACGGTACTGCAGCAGATCCACTGTAGCTGAGGTACTGTAGTATATGTACTGTAGTAGTTACTGTAGCACATGGGGGTCTTCGAGCAAGAAAAATCCTGAGAACTTTGCCGAAGCCTCACGGCCCCGTCTGCTACCCCGTGAAGATCTCACGACCCAGTCTGCGGCACAGTAAAGTCTTTTCAGAATGTTTTGCCTAACCTTCACTACCCAGTTAACTGCCCAGTTAACTACCCAGTTAACTACCCCGTGAGGCTCGGGATTTGAGGCTATAAAAGATCATCTCTAGGGCTTTTGAAGGGACCATTTCGCTTGGCCTTTGAGGCCGCCGCCACCGCACCTCCTTGGGGCCTTCCGGCCATCTTTCGGCGGTGATCTTTGTGGGAAACATGCACACATCATCACCAAGAGGGAGAGGAACAAGGGAGAAGGAGTTTGTGTGAAGATCTAAGCCACCATTGCATCATCATTTGAAGCTTCATCCATTCAAGGAGATCACAACCTAGAGGGGGTTTTCATTGCTTCTTTTATGTTTTTTGTCTTCCTTGTATGTTGTTTAAGTGTCCCTTGTAATGAGGGATTAACTTATTGTTTTGTTTGGATTTGGATGAACCCTAGGGTTCATCTTGCGTATGAACTTTGGATGTTGTTATTAATTTAGTTTGATGGTTGTTTGAGATTCAATCTTTCATGCTTTCACGTCTAGAATTACATTTGTGGAAAAATCCGTAATTCTTTTATGAGTTGTATGCGTAGATGTGACCTACTCACGTGTACTAGATCTAGGAAAGATTGAAAGGGGAATCTTGTGCCGACACACCGAGAAATTGGGTGTTGGTAGCCCTCCATTGCTAGGTTTAAGCCGAAGGATAGTAGGTTTACTCTTATTAGAGATATCCTTGAACCCTTTGCGATCGTAGGTGGGTTAATACGGAGAGATTCCGATTAACACTAGTATGGGATTAGGGGTTAACCCCCGAGAAATTGGGGTTAACCCATTTTTGAGATCTGTAGGTCTTAAATGCCATTAACACATTTTAAACCATCCTAGTTTGGACCTTAATGACAACCCTAGGTGAATTCCTTATCCAAACACTCCCTTCTCGTGCTTGATACTCCCTTGTTTATTTACATCTGTGTGCTAGTTACCAGGCCATAGGATTAGTTTAAACTAGTTTGTTTGTTTTATTCCTTATCCACTTATATTGAATGGTAGGCTAGAAATTAGATGAATGGTGAGTAATAGTAATTCCATAGCCCTAGTGGAATACGACCCCTGTGTCACTCACAGGGTATTACTTGGCGATCCCGTACACTTCTGGGGAAGCAATCAAATTTTTGGTGCCGTTGCCAGGGAGATTCAAGGAATATTAGGAAAGCTTGTAGTCTATTGCTCTAATAATTTGCTTTGTAAATATTTGTCTTTGTATGTATCTTTTACCGTTTTGTGCATATTTATTTATTTTACTTCTTGCTTATTTTCTTTGTTAGCTTATTGTTTTTAGTTTTGATTATTTACACAGGGCCATGGATTTCCAAGAAAAGTTATTGGCCGCCAAAATTTTTTCACTTGAAATGAAGGTAGAAAAGTTCCTTGCCATGAAAGCACGCCAATCCAATCCACACCATAATGACTACTATCCATATTGGCAAGGGCACCAAAATTTTTCGACACATCATCATACTCAACAATGGGAGCACCCTTACCAAGGATTGCCACAAGAGCCCTCCTTTCAAGAACCATTGCATTACCACCATCCAGTCTTTCAAAGTAGACCATTTATTGGATGGGATTTCAACACACAAGATGTGTTTGAAAGATTCATGATGAATACGGATGCTGAACTTGAAGCCTTGACTGCCGAAAATTTTAATGCCCAGCCTTCTCTTCAAAGCATGGATAGCCAGATAGGAGTGTCTTCCAGTACATCGACCAAGTTGCCACACACTATAGAAGACCTATCTAAGAATGACACTAGAAGGTAAGAGAACAAAGGTGAATTTGATGTGGAAGTTGATATTGAGGTGTTGGAGGTTGAGGAAGCAATTGTGATACCCTTAATACCTTGTGAGCAAATGATAGATGTTCCAACTCAAGGTGAAGTTGAAGATGAAAGAGGGGAGGATGACAACATAGCCATAGAAAAATGTGAGGAAGTGGAAGAAGCTCAATCGACCACATTTGAAGATACTACTTGCCTCAACATTAACCATTCCATCAATCAATTGATAATTTTCAAGTGCAGAAAGAAAATTTCGGGAATTGTATTTGATGATGTGGGTAGGAAGCTAAGGCCATCCTTGAACCCACCAATGCTGGGCTTGGACAATTCCCAACAAAAAATTTTTCCTTGGCGGCCTAAGCAAATTTTATGGGCAATTGAAGTTTATCACAACAAGGTTGAGAAAAAAATTGTGGATAGGATGAAGAAGCCTCCATTTGATCCACCTATGCAAGACTTGACAAGTTCTCAACCAAATTTGTTCCCTTGGAGACCCAAACAACACTTATGGGTAGTTCAAGGCAATTCTACATGGGTCGAGGAAGAAGATGTGGGTAGGAGGTGGAAACCATCCATGGACCCACCCGTGCCGAGCTTGAATAACTCCCGGCCCAAGCTTTTTCCATGGGGGCCAAAAGGTGACTCATGCTTGACCTCCAAATTTGCATCATCCCGGAAGGTATGTTTCGTATTTCTTGGTAGTGCTTATGCCACTTCTAGTCGGGATGAACACACCATTTTCAAGCCTCCCTAGGTAAGAAAGAGGTACGTCGAGCTAATGACGTTAAACAAGCACTTCTTGGGAGGCAACCCAAGCTTCAATTTCTTCATTTTCTTCTTTTAGTGTTTTTAGTTGAGTGTGGTTTGTGTATGTTTGTGTTTCTTTCATGTCTTTATTTGTTTGAATAAGTCCATGCTTGCTTGCCTTGTGTATTTTTCTCGTCGTCTTTCTTGTGTTTTAATCATTAACCATCTTGAGAACTCATGTTTTTGATGTTATGTCATGCATTAGATCGAGTTTTTAAGCATTACTTTCAACTTGGAGGTGTTCTAAACCACTTCAAAGCCTTACATATTGAGTTGGAGAATCAATTTTTGGCCCAAGAACAATTTCCAGGTTCATACGGCCTCCATAGGGCCGTTTGGGAGGCCGTCTGCCCATCCAGTGAGGTTTGCCTAGGGCATACGGCTCCCCTCACGGCCCGTAAGGGGGGTTGTATGGATACTGTAGCACATTAAGTCTTGCCACTCTCTCTCTCTCTCTCTCTCTCTCTCTCTTCATTTCTCCTTCTTCCCACACGATTTTCTCTTTTCTTTCTCCACCAATTCTTGGCCAAATCTTCTCATTTCTTCTCCTATATCACCTCCTAACCACTTTGAGACTTCGATCTAATGGTTTTCTTCGAGCTTAACTCTATTTTTCTCAAGTTTTCGTCGGTTAGCTCTTTGGTGCTCTAACTTTATGTTTTTCATTTTTCTTGCATTCTTGGAGCTTGTGTGTTGATGTTTTCAAGCATTTTGCTTGATTTTGGTGGTGTGATGGTTATGGATGAGTTTTCCATTGATTTTATGTAAAAATTTTTGGATTTTCATGTTTTTGGGGAGGTTCTTTCGGAGTGAACAGTACCTATACGGCCCCCCATACGGCCGTATGGTTACTATTCATCATTTTACCCAACTTTTCTCCATATTTTGCACCGCATTTTGGTTTATCTTGTTTTCCTCTATGCTTGATTAGTTTTTTTTATGATTTGTAGGAATGTAGAGGAAGAAGGATTCGACAAGCAATCAACGACAAGGACTAGCATGGACACTTTGTTTTGTTGTCTTAGACTTTAGTTTATAGCTTTTGTGTTATTTTTGTGTTTTGTTTGATTTTTTGCATGATTACTCCCCATCTCTCCTTTTTGAATTTTGTGGAATGATGATGTGCCCTTTTTGCCTTGTAGGGCATTAAAGGAAATTTGGTGAGCTTCTCCCCATTCAATGGAGATTGGACCCGACATGTATAGCTCGCCGTACTCTATGTTCGGGTCACACATCGCTAGTTGCACAAGATAAACCGGGGAAGTTCATTTTCACCCTCCTCTATTGTTTTTATTGGTTATATTGCCATGTTATTCATGAATAGTGTACATTGAGGGCAATGCACAATAGTAGGTGTGGGGATGGGTGTATTATATGTATTAGGGTCATTTTTACATGCTAGTGTTATCAATGATGGCTTTATAGATTCTTGTGAGATTCTTCAAGCATGAACTAATGATTGATGTGAGTTATATATATTTTGTGCTCTACTGAATCCTGTTTCACCTCTAATATTGTCTTATGCACTGAATTTTTTGTTGATGCCCTAGGAATAGCCAACTTTACTTTAACTCTCTTGTATGCTTAACACACAACCTTGAGTACTTGGCCTTAGAAGACTAAGTTCTATCCTTCAATGAACTCTTAAGAACTTCTAAGCCTTGTTGAGCTAGTCCTAGTTTTATCTCTTGTAGTGCAGTCTAAAGACATGATCTAGGGTGAATATAAAAAAAATGAAAAAAACATGAGTCTATGTCAGTATTTCCCTGCTAATGAAGCATACATGCGTCTATGTAGACTGTAACCGAGTAGTTGGGTGGCTCTTGTGCCTAACTAGCATGTGCACCCTCCTGAAAGATTTTGGTGCAGTCTACGTTAGGCGGACTCGAAACAAAAGTGGATAAGCATAAATAAAACCCTAGTGATCACTTAGACTGCCTACTTGGTGTCTTGAGAAGAATGGAGATTTAGTTTCAAGTGTAAGACTTAGAAGGTTCTCACTTGTTCATTGAGGTAGCACTTAGCATTCTAAGACCTAGTACTCTGTACATGTAGAGTGATTAGCATCTAGAGCTATACTGATTGAAGTCATTAGGCTAGACCAAGTAAGGGCATATGAGACAGAAAATTCACTTACACAGCATGGACATATAAGAGGTGAGACAGGATCTTTTTGTTGTACTTATTGATTATAACTCAACATCTATATATCATTATCCATTGCTTGTAGAATTTCATTTTATTCGAGCCGGAGATAGTACATTTAGCCATTTATCTTTCCCTCTATTTTTCATGATTTGTTTGCTTGGGGACAAGCAAACACTTAGTGTGGGGATGTTTGATAAGTGTTTAAATGTATGTATTCTAGTATACTTAATTAGTACACTTTGCATGTATTTCATTCTGTTTTGTGCCTGTTTTTAAGCTTAATCGAGTCATATTTGCTTAGTAGGGCAGGTAGAAGCCATGGAGATCGCGAGCACACATTTTGGGCAGAAAAGAGAAGAAAACATGGTCATGGTACTGCAGCAGATGCACTGTAGTAGTTACTGTAGCACCTGGGGGTCTTCGAGCAAGAAAAATCCTGAGAACTTTGCCCAAGCCTCACGGCCCCGTCTGCTACCCCGTGAGGATCTCACGACCCAGTCTGCGACACAGTAAACGCTTTTCAGAATGTTTTGCCTAACCTTCACTACCCAGTTAACAGCCCAGTTAACTACCCAGTTAACTACCCCGTGAGGCTCTGGATTTGAGGCTATAAAAGATCATCTCTAGGGCTTTTGAAGGGACCATTTTGCTTGGCCTTTGAGGCCGCCGCCACCGCACCTCCTTGGGGCCTTCCGACCATCTTTCGGCTGTGATCTTTGTGGGAAACAAGCACACATCATCACCAAGAGGGATAGGAGCAAGGGAGAAGGAGTTTGTGTGAAGATCTAAGCCACCATTGCATCATCATTTGAAGCTTCATCCATTCAAGGAGATCACAACCTAGAGGGGGTTTTCATTGCTTCTTTTATGGTTTTTGTCTTCCTTGTATGTTGTTTAAGTGTCCCTTGTAATAAGGGATTAACTTATTGTTGTGTTTGGATTTGGATGAACCCTAGGGTTCATCTTGCGTATGAACTTTGGATGTTGTTATTAATTTAGTTTGATGGTTGTTTGAGATTCAATCTTTCATGCTTTCAAGTCTAGAATTACATTTGTGGAGAAATCCATAATTCTTTTATGAGTTGTATGCGTAGATGTGACCTACTCACGTGTACTAGATCTAGGAAAGATTGAAAGGGGATTCTTGTGCCGACAGGCCGAGAAATTGGGTGTTGGTAGCCCTCCATTGCTAGGTTTAAGCCGAAGGATAGTAGGTTTACTCCTATTAGAGATATCCTTGAACTCTTTGCGATCGTAGGCGGGTTAATACGGAGAGATTCCGATTAACACTCGTATGGGAGTAGGGGTTAATCGCCAAGAAATTGGGGTTAACCTATTTATGAGATCTGTAAGTCTTAAATGCCATTAACACATTTTAAACCATCCTAGTTTGGACCTTAACGACAACCCTAGGTGAATTCCTTATCCAAACACTCCCTTCTCGTGCTTGATACTCCCTTGTTTATTTACATCCGTGTGCTAGTTACCAGGCCATAGGATTAGTTTAAACTAGTTTGTTTGTTTTATTCCTTATCCACTTATATTGAATAGTAGGCTAGAAAATAGATGAACGGTGAGTAATAGTACTTTCTTGGCCCCAGTGGAATACGACCCCTGTGTCACTCATAGGGTATTACTTGCCGATCCCGTACACTTGCGGGGAAGCAATCAGCCATTGTAGCAAAATATTGTAGCTGAGTATTATAGCATCATTATAGCACGCGTCTGAAGAAAAGCATGGTTTGCATGGTCCTAGCACGGCATGGTCTCTGGTGAACATGGGTGTGTTCTTTCTGACATGGGGATGTCAGTACTTAATTTTGTATTCGAACCTTCCTTGGGATAATCAATGGCAGACACACGCCTTCAACACATCCGCGTTCACCCCGAAAAGCACTTTTTAAGTCCAGATTTAGGGCTTGTTTGGATTGGCCTTTGGAAAACCTAGAAGTGCTTTTTTATAAGTTAAGCACTTCTGAGTTCAAAAAAAGTTTTTTGTATTGGCTTTTCTGCAAAAGCAGAAGTTGTAAAAAAAAGCTGAAAAATAGGTTTTTTCAGAAGCTAGTCATGACCAGCTTCTGAAAAAGCTGTTTTTTAGCTTATTTTATAACTTTTGCTTCTACAAAAAAGCTAATACAAACACAGATTACAAAAAAGTGCTTAACTTACTCTGGAGAAGCACTTCTGCTTGAAAAAAAAGTACTTTTTTTATATGCCAATCCAAACAAGGCCTTAGGTCATTTGAAGGGAATTTTCATCCTTCATTCCTTCTTCTCTTGGGGGCAGCTGTCAAGCTCTTCCCTTTCACATTTCTGGGGTTGGAGTGAAGCTACGATGCAATATCACTAGTGGTGCAAAGCTTAGCCGACAAGACTTTATAGGAGCACCATCGGAGTGGTTTGAGAAGCAAAGAGGGGAGTCTTTTATGGCTTTGTTACCTTTTGTTTTCTTTAGTCTTTTTTGGATTTATAAAACTATGAGGGTCTAACCATCTCCGGTGCCCCTTACTATGAACTTTAGCATGTTTTGTTTTGATTCTTAATGATATTGGCCATGGACTACTTTGAGATTCCTCTTATGTTTAAGGTTGTGATGCAATTCCTGTTATGCATGATTGTCGTAGTCGTAGTTGCAATGAGTATTCTTGTCGTATTTGTAACTACAGGATTATGTTCATGTTGCCGTTATTGTATCCATGCTAGCTAGGTGAAGATTGGAAATCCACCCGATGAAGGAATACACAGAGGAAAGGCTTTGAGTGCGTGCCTAGAGATAGGGCCTATGATGTCGAATCCTCCGAACTAAAGTTTGCCATAGAGGCCAGGGATTGAGTGCGTGCCTAGAGATAGGGCGTATGGTGTCAAACCCTCCGAACTAAAGTTTGCCTTACAGTTCAAGGATTGAGTGCGTGCCTAGAGATAGGGCGTATGGTGTCGATCTCCCCTCTCTAGGCTTTACCTTGGTTGAAACATCTCTTGTAGGTGTTTTGTTGGTCCAAAGTATGTTCCGAGTAGCCAGTATTGGGAATCATTGCTTGTGCCAAAGGGAGTAGTCTGAGCCACTATTTAAACAATCCGTTCTAATTCGGCTAGACATTGAAAGATCAATTAGTACTAGAAGTTCAGTCCTTGTAGTTTGACAACCCTACTCCTTACAGGGTAACACTTTATTACTTGCATATGATCCATGCACGTGCGGTGAGTACATCAACACAAATCTTAATTTATTTTGAATTTATAGGCATTATTTCAATAAGTGGATTAATGAGGTTCCAAATTATCTCGCTCCACATAGAGATGGCAAAATATCGGAGGAAAGAAATAAATGTTAAGAAGATATTTTCCTTCAAATGAGTAGAGAAAGATAGTTTTTCAAGAGTTTGCTAGTTTTCAGGAGCTTTGGATGCTTTCGGAACTTCTGATTCATTGGAAGATAGATGAAATTTAGAGCCTAAATCTTGGTGGTTGGTTCATGGTCATCTATACCTCTATTTCAAGCTCTAGCTTTGAAGCTTCTTGGACAACCTTCTTCATCATCATGCTGTGAAAGAAATTGGAGCACTTACTCTTTTATTCACTCACTTAAAAGAAACAAGATGAATCCTCAACGGGCCAAAGATTTAGTATTTGTGCACACTAATCTTCAACTAATTTCAAGAAGCTCTCCTCAATACAATGAAGGGTTATCCAAGAATTGGGACATTGGTGGTGATTTGTTTGACTCATTTGAAGGCGTTGGTGTTCTTGAAGTAGCTAACTTATCATTTGATAAACCGGAGATGGAGAAAATACTTTCTATTAATGAAGAAGATATAGAAAAATAATCTCATTGGTTGTTGTAAGTTGAACTTGAAAAAATTGTTTGTTTTGAATGTTTTATCTTTGTTGTGCTTCTTATGTTTTATCTTTAAATTGAACTTGAAGGGAGTGCTTTTGTGTTAGTTTTGTGCTATTATTTGAAGGTGGTGGTGTTTTTAAATGGTTTGTTTAGTTTTTGAAGGTGGTGTTTCTTAATGGTGTTTTAAAATGTTAAAGACTCTTTCTTTCACATATACCATGACAAATTGCAATACATTTATAAAAAAGTTTGTATTTAGATACAAAATAAAATTATTTGTATTTGCAATATGTATTTTACATTAATATATGTATATGTAATAATTTTTTATTGTTGTGTCATGCCGTACCTGTGTCTTGAATTTTGAGAAATTGGCGTGTCGCCGTGTCCATGTCGTGTCATTTCGTATCCCAATATCTGTGTCCATGCTTCATAGATTTATAACTTATTATTTACAATGCGCTTAATTATCACCTAAGTTCTGAAGTCAAGTTAATTTCTTTAACTGATCTCGAACGATGTCGGATTCTGGTTTTGCAAACTGTAATGTCTTTGAAACTTTTTTATTTTTTCCTTTGCTTTTAGATGAAATTACATGTACACTTAATCTAATTGTGTTAAGATTATGAGGAAAAAATTGATTTCTTCAATTGTTGTATATAGATTATTGAATCTCTTTCCAATGAATATTTACTCTGAATATTTCTTAAGATCTGAAATCCAATTGTAGTTATGCCACAAAATGTTTGTCATTCAATGCACTCAAGTTTGTAGCTTGCTGAAAAAAGCTTCGAGCCATTGATCAACTTAATGAATCAAGTTTTCTCTTCAAGAAATATAAAAGATTTTAAATTCAATTGAATTTTTTTTTTTGTATTGTGTGTGTGTCTACTGTTTTCTTTTATTACCTCAATATTATTATGCGGACTCATTTGCACTTTGATATGTTTGAAGGTCTGGTGTTATCATCCCTTTTGATTTGTGTTCTTGAATGTACACTACTTTTGGTTTAAGTTTTAAACTTTCAACTGTTGTTCTTGTCCTTTGTGTTATAGAATGTAGGATTGAATAGAGCAGTACCGTAGCAAAATAAATAAAAATAATGCTGTAAAATAAAGGACACAAAGATGTTACATGGAAAACCCCTAAATAATTAGGTTCAAAACCACGGGCAAGGATAGAATAATTTTACTAAGTGGGAAAATTTTTGGGGTTACAAACTTTCTCTAATAGTAAGGAGAAAACCAGTACTTTCTCTTATACTAGGAGAAAAGATTAACTCTCAAAATATTTTTTCCACACTTCTCCACTCTTCTTTTTTTCCTCTCATTTTCGCACTCTCACTTTCTTTCTTTACTTGGTTGTGTGAAGAATGAGAGCTTCATTCTTCAATTTATAGAGGAACCAAACCACAATTTTTCATAAAAACAATGGCTTAAGTTGATGGTTTTGACGAGGTTGTTTTAGTTTATAATTTATGGATTAAGAGGCCAATGGTTTGGGCCAACAATTCTCCCACTTGAAGAATTGATTGAAAATCAATCAGATCTTCACACTATTCTTTCTACCTTGCTATATGTTGCTTATGTCTCTGTCAGACCACAAGAGGATCGACACCATACGAATCTGTCAGCATTAATTGCTTTTGTCATAAAGCCTGCTAGGTTGTCCTTGGTATGAATCTTTTGCATGTCCACTGTACTTTCTTTTACTTTCTCACAATGAAGTGGTACTTAACTCTGATATGTTTTATCTTTGAATGAAATGTTGGATTCCTTGCAAGATGTAATACACTCTGGTTGTCACAATATAGAGTAATGCTCTCTTGTTTGTGCCCGAGTTCTTCCAACACCATCTTCAACCAACTGCTTCTTTGCTGACTTGTGTAGATAACAAATATTCTGCTTTCATCACTGATGTAGCCACGACTGACTATAGTTTTAAAACCCAGCTCACAGCTTCTCTTGCTAGTGTGAACACATATCCAGTAGTGGATTTACATTTATCAAGATCACCTGCATAATCAGCATCAACATATCCACTAACAATAAAGTCTGATCCCCTATAACATAATGCAACATCTAAGGTTCCCTTTAGATATCTAAGAATCCTCTAAACAATATTCCAATGCTCTCGACTAGGATTTGTCATATATCGACTTACCACTCCCACTGCATACGCAGTGTCTTGTCTTGTACATATCATGGTGAACATTAGGCTTCCCACCGCTGAAGCATACGGTACTCGAGACATTTCCATCCTCTCTTTTTCACTGCTAGGACACATACTTGAGGATAACTTGAAATTAACAAGGAAGTGGGGTAGAAATTGGCTTACAGTCTTGCATGTTGAAGCGCCACAAGATCTTCTTCAAATAATTTTTCTGAGAAAGCCAAATCTTCCTATCATTTCTGTCTTGGTGAATTTGCATCCTTAGAATCTTGTTTGCCTATCCCAAGTCCTTCATTTCAAACTCCCTAGCTAATTGTGCCTTCAACCCCTTGATACAATTTTTGTTGGGGCCTGCAACCAACATGTCATCAACATACAGCAACAAGAAGACAAAATCTTCTTCTTCAAACCTCTTGACATATGCACAAGGGTCTGCATTATATCTGCTGTATCTAATGCTTATGATGAAGGAATTGAATCTCTTGTACCAACATCTTAGCGCCTATTTTATACAGTACAGAGATTTGTTCAACCTGCAAACCAAGTTCTCTTTACTTTTTTCTTCAAATCCTTCTAGTTGGAGCATGTAAATCTCTTCTTCAAGATCTCCATGAAAAAATACAGTTTTAATATCTAACTGCTCAAGCTATAAGTCAAATCTAGCACACATTGCAAGGACTATTCAAACTGTTGTGAGTCGAACTTACCACCAGTCTAGCATGATAACGATCTACTTGATCATCACTATTGCGCTTGATCTTGTAAATCCATTTGTTGCCAATGGGCTTTCGCCCTTGTGGTAGTGACACCAGTTCCCATGTCCTATTTTTATGAAGAGCTTCAATTTCTTCTTGCATTGCTATCAGCCACTGTAATGCATTTGAATTGCTCAGTGCTTTTTGAAGAGTTGATGGTTCTCCATCCCCAGTTATAAGACAGTATGTAATGTTACCCTCCATAATATAGTCAGAATGCCAGCTTGGTGCCTTTCTTGTACGAGTTAACCGACTAACTTCTGGAGCTTCAAATTCAGCTAATTCTTGTACCTCGTGCTCTAGTGTAGCTTTGGATTCTTTTTCTACTTGTATTGTTGTAGTCTCTGTGCTTCCGCCATTCGCTTGCTCTTCTTCTTTGTCTTCTATGAAGATAGCATCCCTGTTGATTACAACCTTATGGGCAGTGGGATCCCATAGGCGGTACTCCTTGACACCATCAGCATATCCTAAGAACATACATTTTCTGGATTTTGGATCCAGCTTTGTAGTTTCTTGGATATTGTACATTACATACATAGGACTTCTAAATATATGAAGGTAGTTTCTGGATTTTCTGGATTTTGGATCCGGCTTTGTAGTTTCCTGTTCATCCGCTCTACCACTCCATTTTGTTAAGGAGTGTATACTGTAGTGAACTGCCTTTTGATGCCTTCTTGCTTGTAGAATTCATCAAATTCATTGCCAGTGTATTATCCTCCATTATCAGTCCTTAAACACTTGATCTTCTCTCCAGATTCAAGTTCCACCCGTGCTTTGTAAAATTTGAAGATTTAAAACACATCAACCTTCCTCTTGATAGGGTATACCCAACATCTCCTGGAATAGTCATCAACAAATGATACAAAGTAATTTTCTCCTCCCAAAGATGTAATTGGTGCATGCCACACATCAGAGTAAACCAATTCTAGAATTACTTTGCTTCTAGAATTAGATGTGTTGAACTTCAGTCGATGCTACTTGCTGACAATATAATGTTCACAAAAAGGTAGTGTTACCTTTGTGAGACCTTAAAGTAGATTTCTCTCTGTAAGAATCTTCATTCCTTGCTCTGACATGTGCCCAAGTTCCCTGTGCCATGTCATTGTGCATCTTTCACTTTGACTACTTGAGGAAATTGAAGCTTTTCCTTCTTGTAAAGTTTCTCCCTTCAGCATATATAGATTTGCATATATCTTTTATCCCTTCATGCATACAAGCGCTCCTCGAATTATCTTCATGGTTTTGTTCTAGATTTCAATTTTGCAACCAAGATCATCAAGTTGTCCTATAGACAACAAATTCTTCTTGAGTCCCTCCACATGTCGGACTTCTTGTATGGTCTGAACCTTGTCATCATACATTTTCAGTTTGATGGTGCCAATGCCAACGATCTTTAAGGCTTAATCGTTACAGCTGTACACAGATTCTTTAGAGATAGGTTCATAGTGATGGAACCATTCTCTTCGGGAGGTCATGTGAAAAGTGGCTATTGAATCAAGAAGCCATACATCAACAAATCTTTTACCTGATGTAGTTGCTGCTTCACACACTATGGCCTCTCCATCATCTGAAGTGTTTGCAACATTCCCTTGAGGATTGGAATCTTTTTTATTTTGACTCCAACAATCCTTCTTCAAGTGACCTTTTTTGCCATAGTGGTAGCACTTGAAAGTCTTCTTACTCCTTGACTTTGATCTACCATGATTGTAGCTCCCATTGGATCCACGTTCTATTGATCTTCCTCACATCACTGTCAAAGCCTTTGCTTGTTGTGAACTTGCTAACTTGTCTTCCTTGTTCTTGCGGCGACTTTCTTCCTCCAGAATAGCGGCTGCAATGTTGTCAAAGACTAGACTATCCGTGGGGACATTATTTGTTAAGTTGACAACGAGTTGATCATATGAATCTGGTAGACTTTGGTGTAGAATTTCCACATGTTCACCTGACTCTATTGTATGTCCCAAAGATGTAAGTTGGGAAAATAGAGTGTTCAATGTGTTCATGTGCTCCGTCACTAATGTAGATTCCGCCATAAGCAAAGTATAGAGTATTCTCTTAAGGAAAATTTTGTTGTGGAGTGGTTTGGCTTCGTACAACTTAGTGAGGTGATCCCAAATCTCCTTCGCCGTCTTCTTCTCTGTTATACTTGATAGAACTCCATCAGCAAGTGCCAGATGAAGATTGGTAATAGCGTTCCCGTTCATCTCATTCCACTTGTCATCTTTGACCTCAGTTGGCCTTTCGGTGATGGCCGCCAAACAGTTGTCCTTCCTCAGGATTGCCTTTATCTTCAGCTTCCACAGTGAGAAATTACTCCCACTAAATTTTTCAATCTCATATTTTGCCGCCATTGCTTCTATTAAAAATTACTGCAAGAGCAGAGTCTAAAAAAGGTGAATAATTATCTAACTTATTTTTTGATGTGGAGGATCCACTTATAGTGGCAACAACAGAGCATATGATAAGTAGATATATATATACACTCAGATCTATCTCTGATACCACTTGTTATAGAATGTAGCATCGAATAGAGCAGTACCACAGCAAAATAAATAAGAATAATGTTGTAAACTAAATGACACAAAGATGTTATGTGGAAAACACCTAAATAATTAGGGTAAAACCCACAGGCAATGATAGAGGAATTTTACTAAGTGGCAAAATTTTTGGAGTTACAAACTCTCTCTAATTATAAAGAGAAAACCAGTACTCTTTCTTATATTAGGAGAAAAGATTAACTCTCAAAATATTTTTTCTACACTTCTCCGCTCTTCCTTTTTTCCTCTCATTTTCTCACTCTCACTTTCTTTCTTTACTTGGTTGTGTGAAGAATGAGATCTTCATTCTTCAATTTATAGAGGGACCAGCTCACCATTTTTCATAAAAGCAATGGCTTAAGTTGATGGTTTGGACGCGTTAGTTTTGGTTTATAATTCATGGATTAAGAGGCCAGTGGTTTGGGCCAACACTTTGGGCTTATATTGATGCAGTTATCATTCTTTCGAATGAGATTTGAATCATTTGCTTTGACCATTAGTGTTGTAATTCATTTCGATGAGACACACAACTTCCTCTAAATTTTTGGGTTTCAATTTGTGATTTTATGGTTGTATGTATGGTGCGCATTGGTTGCACAATTTCGAAGGTCCAATATGAGGATGTTTGTGTGTTGTATATGCTCATCAATGTGCGCACCACAGCTTTTATATTGTGACGATTAAATTTCATAATTATATTTTGTTTATACTAATAGAATTTTATAACTATCCGAATAAATCATACCTTTATTGACATATATATTTTTTTTATATAAATATTACCATATACTAATGCTTATTAATAATAAAAGTCAAAATTTGTAACTATAGAATGTTTATATAGAGCAAGGAAACTTTATAATTGTAAAATAAATAAGATATAGGTTTTAAAAGAAACGCAAGCAATAAGTAATTTTTATAAAAAGTTAAATTTTAAACTGTAATTATTACATTGGTGATAAATATATCCATAAAAATAATGTTTTTTTAAAATCCAAGACATTCTCTTAATTCTCAATTATATCAGCATTGTTGTTTCTTATAGTTCACTTTTGTTATTTTCTCTCCACCTTACTAGCTAGTAACGACAACAATAAAGAGGATGAGAGGTAATAGAGTCCGCATTTTTATAATCTTCCTTTTCTTGAATATGTTTTCAATGAAGCTAATAATTAGTAGGACTTAGTGGTTAATGGATCAGTTCCCACAATACCTCGTAGTGCTATTTTGGTTTTAAGAGTTAGATCTAGGGTTTGTTAAGCGATGCTTAAAAAAAAAAAAAATGGAGTTTTGGGTGTTGTGAGCATTCTTGGACTAGCATCAAGGGGTTATGTGAAATTGATGGTGCACAGATTGTTTTAATTTTTGACTGAATTCTGGTTGGTTTTAAGAGTTAGATTTAAGGATATTATCTCTTGTTTCTTTCTTTATTTTACTAATTTGATTTAACAACTGGATGGGCATCAAGGTGCTTAAAGAGTTGGATTTAGGGCAATATTATTCTTTGTGGCATAATTTTTTTTTTTTTGTAAAACCATAATTTAAAATAAAAAATAGTTGGATTTTTCCATGTAGGTATATATCTAAACATTTAGCATGCTATGGGGTGTTAAAAAAATATTATTTTGATTAGGGGAGTTTTACATATGTATCTGAATTTGCATATTGTGTTTAGTAGATTTTTAAAGACATTTCTAAGTTCATATTAATTATTTTTAAATTTATAAATATTGTAATTTTTATATAAAAGATCTAAAACTTTTGCTTAAATTTCTTCTCTTCTGCAATAAGTAGGACATTTTACTAATAGTTCAAAAAATTGCAGCATATACATAAGATAAATTAACATTACTTTGATTTTTAGAGGCAATTCAGGTAGTTAAATTACAAATATATCCTCCTATTATGAATAATAAGATATAATTATGATGTTAATTATATATTATATTTTAAAAATGAATAAAAAAATAGAGATATTGGGAGGGCTATACGTATAAAAAAAGCGTTTATTTTTAATAAATGTAAAGTGCTCAAGAAATTAAAGTTATTATGAGGGGTGTGGGTAAAAGGACAATTTATATAAAAGCTATATACTAGATCCGAAAGGGAGTAGAACACCCTTTCCCTCTTAACATTCATAAGGGTCAAGGAAGATAACTTTTTCTACTTAGAAGCCTATTATAAGATTAATGTACTTTTTAATTACTTTATTCAAGAAAATTGATCATTACCTCTTAACATTGGTTGATGATCTTCAAGAAAACTTATCCTTACCTCTTAAAATTGGTTGATGAAAAACACCAATTAAAGTTTGATAGTAGTGGCCGCCTCAATAATAGAACTACCAGTATCAATGACAACAGCCACAACATGAAAGAAAACTCTCCACAGAGATGTTTTGGCCAAGTTTATGACAAGTAATGATGCGAGGATGGAAAAGGTCGATATTACATTAAGAAACGTCCAAGCACCAATTAAGAACTTGGAAAATCAGGTTTGACAGCTGGTGAGAGTTAGTATAGAAAAACCTCAAGGAAGCCTCCCTAGCAACACTGAAGCAAATCCAAAGGAGCAACTCAAGGCCATCTCACTCCGTAGTGGTAAGACCATCGAGGCAAAGGCTGCCTAGGGTTCAAGTACTAAGATAGAGAAGGCAGCCATACAGGAAGGCCCAAGTGCTTTACAGGAAACCATTGAAGAAGATGAACATGCAGTTGAGGAAGAGCCTAAAGAGTCATTACCAGCGTGACCCATAGTTCTGGAATACAAAGCCCGATCTCCTTACCCTTCTAGACTAAAAGCCAATAAGCAGGATGTATAATTCAAGAAGTTCATGACTATCTTCAAGCAACTCCACATAAACATCCCCATTATTGAAACATTATCCCAGATGCCAAAATATGCCAAATTTCTAAAGTCATGCTTACAAACAAGAGGAAGTTGTGAGAGGTTGATACAGTGCCTCTTAACAGTAATTGTTCCGCCATTTGGGACAGAAAGATGCAGATGAAGTTGAGAGATCTTGGAAGTTGTATGATTCCATGCTTGTTGCGTGATGGGGTAGAAAAGTATGCACTCGCCCATTCCGGAGCTAGTATAAACATTATGCCATATACTATCTACCTGAAGCTTGGATTGGGAGAATTGAGGCCAACAAGAATAACCTTACAATTGGCCTATAGATCAGTGAGAAAGACCACCAAGAATTGTGGAAGATGTGCTCCTGACCGTTGAAAAGTGAGTCTTCCCTATGGACTTTATGATCCTTGACATAGATGAAGATGTAGAGACCCCACTTATCCTTGGAAGACCATTCTTAAACATATCTGGGGCTCTCATCAATTGGAGAGATGTAAAAATGACATTAAAAGTGGGAGATAAAGAAGTGGTTTACAAACTACCCAGTGCCATAGAGCACTCCATGGACCAAGATGATGAATATTACTTTACACATGAATATTACTTTGTGCACGATGTGTTCATGGTGAACCTCCTTCATGAACACTTCGAGGGGAAACTTGAGGAAAACCCAACACAAGCCACAAAACTACAACTTCGAGAGAGCAATAGGATGAGTGATGCAGGAGCCACAATAACAAAGAAGGTATAGAAGAAGGTAGAACCAAAAGATGAAAGCTCTACTAAGGTAATAAACTCCATCACTTTGAAAGCAAGTAAAGAAGGAACATCCACTCTGCTCATTCTTGCTAACTAGGAATCATCTTGAGCTAAGAACAGGTACATTAGGCTCGTGACATAAAACAAGCGCTTCTTGGGAAGCAACCCAAGTAGTTTTCTATGCATTAGGTTGTTTAGTTTGTTTAGTTTTATTTTTAATTATCTAGTGATTGAATAAAAAGTGGTATGTACATTAGTGGTGTGAGGATGACTCAGTTCCAATGAATTCTATGAGTAAAATATCATTATGGAGTATATTACTATTATTATGAATTGTTTTCATGTGACTTTACACAGGGATAATCCTTAGTTTTTCATTGCGAGTATTACAATGGGCATTGTCACCTAGTTATACACCCATTGTGAAGTACTAATAGAGAGTTACGCTTCTCTAGAAAATTTGAGTAAGTCTATCACTGGCTCAGAACGTCCCGTGATAACAATCGTTGTGATATATCATGGCCATTCCATAGAGTGTGCTATTTCTCTGAATTTTGTAGAGTTCTGACACGGCCTTACCACAGTAGTGGTCAGGCCGTTATGAGCATAACGAGCCCTTAAACAACCATTGCCAATACTTAGAAACATTTTAGCCCTAATCTAGTTGACAATGGCCCCATAGTAGGCTTGTAACGGCCAAGGTGCCCCAGGAGCTGAACAAGATGAACAACAGCCATTTCAGGCTATTGTTAACCATGTTATGAGATAATAAAGAGTCGCTGATGGCCGACTCTTGGCCTTTCTCACTCAATACCTAACTTTCTCCCTTCCACTTCGCCAGAGAACCCTCCTTGATGATTACTTAGTGATTTTGAGAAGTTTTGGACTTGTTTCCACTCGATTTAGGGCTTCATTTAGTTCATTTTCACCGTGGGATAACCTTCTCTTTTTGTCCAATTTTGTTAGAAACCTCCAAACCTTTTTAAATAATGATATGATAATGTAAAGATGGCATAAAATAGTTTAGGGATGTTGGGCGAATGTTTGTGCATAAATTTCAAGCAAAATAAACTAGTGTATGAAAATTGTTCACCAAAGTCAGGCTTCACAACAATCATTCCACGATTAAACAATGGTCGTTGTAATGACCATTGTGTTCAAATATTAAATCACAGAGAGATGAGCCAAAATGGGTGTTGCACTCCCGTTGTAAGGCCATTGTGCTCCTTTTCCAACTCATCTTGCCCTGGCAACAACTGGCAATGTGGATGTCCGTTATCTGTTAGCCGTTGTCCCATTATAATACACAAGCCGTGATGTACCCGTTGTGTACCCATTATGCATTACTACATTATTTTTTTTCATATATTTTTTTAATTGAATATTTGTATTCTTTCTGAATTGTAAGATATGGGTCAAAAGAGAACTACTAGTGCTCCACAGGCAAAGACCGAGAAGTAGAAGAAGATCGGAGAGTCTTCTAGGCGAGTAGTACCATGGTTTGGGAATCCTGAGCACAAAGCCTGCTGACATGACCCCTTGCGTGTATCCCGCAAGTGCACGGGCTTGTCGATGCAATAAATTTACCTTGGTGAGTGGGTAGTTGAATCCACAGGGAATAGGGATTTAAGACACAAGATTTCACTAATTAGCTAAGCGATGTACGGTGAATGTGAAGAGAATTAATTAGTGAATATGAAAGCAATAGAAGGGAACAAGAAATAAAATAGAAAGATGGAAGGTAAGAGAATACAAGAATGAGTAAATAGAGAAAGACTAGCAATGGATGAAATAGGGTACCCAGACAAGCTACCCCTAGGACTTATGCTTCTAGTGCAAGACTATGGTATTATACTTTCCTATTGATGTTAATTGAGTCAAGAATATCCTTAAATACACGGTCCCAAACCTAAGGTTAACCGTGACTAACCCCAACACTATGCCCCGGCATTAGGTTTTCACTACGACTCTTGACTCTTGTTGACCTGTCAACTAAGCCCTAGAGGAGTACGTCTTCCTAAGCCTCACACTACGTGGGATTGCTTTAAGTTCTAGGGATTCCTAGTGATAAAACCAGTTCCTATGTATAGTTCTAACCCTTTGGTCCAAGTGGAAGAACCGTAGTCTAAATTAAGCCCCAGCACTAGGATTCACTTCAACCCTTCACTCTGTTGCTCACGCAACTAAGCCCCATGTGAGTTCCTCTCCTAGCACTTCACTGTATCTCGACCGCTAAGAAATCATGGAAGATGAAGGTAGGAAGAATCACATCGTAGGGGAAAAGGGACGTTCCGCTACCTCACGACTCACCCTCTCAATCCTCTTCAATCTTAAGTAGTCTAACCCTATAGGAGTCGTCAGACCTCCAAATGATAACCTAGATTGTTCTCAACCCTAGTGTCACGGCTAAGGGAAAACAATTACAAGATATAATTAATATTGAAACTCGAATTTATTCATCAATAATGGAAAAGCATAATAATAACAATGTCATAGAAATATAATAATCCTAGGGTTTACAAGTCTGAATATCCACGAGTGGTTTAGCTCCTCCTGGAGTTATACAAATTCATCAAAATATAAAAGAAAGCACAAAGTGAAAGCATTGATGAAAACCTCCATGCGTATAATGTGGCCGTGGTCTTGTGCGGCCGTCGGACGTCGGTGAAGATGACGATGACGCGCTCCGAACCTCCACAAAGTCATCTCCGAAACCCTAGCCGCGCTCTCCAGAAGTTGGGGAGAAAGATAGGTCAAAAGATATGTAAAAATTCTCCCAATCGGGCTTTTATAATGTTGAGTCGCGGCTTTAAATTGGCTGAATCGGAGCCTCACAAGGCCGTGTGGAATTTCCACACGCCCGTGTGAAGTTTCTGGGTTGCTGGATTTTGTTCACACAGCCGTGTGGAATTTCCACATGCCCGTGTGAACTCTCTGGAATGCTGATTTTCTGTTGAAAGTGAACAGTAGCTTGTTACAGTGTTTTGCTACAGTGCTTCTGCAGTACTCGCCAAAACGCTGCCGAATCCATCATTCTTCATCGAGGCCATTGAGTTTGGCACACAATCAATGGTAGATCGTGCCGATTGCTTCAAATCTCCTTCTTGGTGAAGTTCTCCTAAGCTACAAGTGTTAAACTTGTTGTGAATGTGACTACCTTTGTGCCCCTCCAAAGGAGGTTGGCACACACTCACAAGTCTAAGCTCGTGCCTTGTTCCTTGTTTGCTATGGAAACTTCCTAACAACGGCAAACACGATCTAACTTCGTTCTTTTTCTTCAAATTAGCTCCATAAACCTACAATGCATAAGAGTACACAAATGTACACCATTTAGTGATAAAATATGATAAAAGAGATGCTCAATGTAAGATAATGACGCTTCGCATTACTATAACACAAGCACTTATCACCTTCTAGATGAGGCTCATCGATCAGAGATTTATTGAGTGCCGAGTCATTTACTAGCCGACACTAGAGAGGATTGGTCTCACCGATGAGTTACGAGACTTAATTTAATTTCTATACAGGACTGGGAACAGTTCTTCGATATCCGAAAGCAGGCTTACTAGGAGCTAAGTAGAGATGATGAGCTCATCCGAGCTGGATAGGATGATCATTAGCCTTAGCCACCATGAGACCATTAGCTTCCAAATGTTTGGGGTGAAGTACCTAATGTCGTACACGGATTTCTATATGGCGATGGGGCTCGTCGACTTGGATTACACTCACATGGAGTCATACTCCCAACTCTACATCGACTTGGCAGTCTATTTGAGTGCTGATCAGGTCTAGACCCAAACACTTTGAAGCCGTGAGACATATGTATATGGTACCTTGAAGGTATTTGCCCTTGGACGTCCTGAGTTCAGGTACCTCCACACTGTCCTATTTAGGATGTTGACTGGGAAAGGAGATAGCATGGGTGTCATGAACCTCTGTAACCTATACTTCTTGTGGAGCATGGTAGCTTGGGAGCCGATTCACATTGGCCATGCGCTAGCTTGCCATATGAGATATCGGTCTCATGATCCTCGTCTAGTGACCATTTTTCTTGGTCCTTACATCACCAGGCTTGCATGTGCTTGGACTGATTAATCACAGCACAGACATGCACCGTGTAGGAGACATGCAGCCGCTCGGGGTCACCATACTCTAGGTGATGAGCATGATCAAGCGGAGGGACACATCACATGCGGTACAGTTCTGAGTGGTCCATGGGTCAAACTCTGAACTTCAGAGGATGAGGAGTCTTCCCCCTAAAACCACTACTACCGCATTTCCCCCGATCCCGGCTACAGCTCCTCCTCTTTCACCTACTGTTTCACCAACTCCATCAATTCCACCAGCGCTTGATGAGCGCCTGGCCTATCTGAAGGAGGGGCATGTAAGGATCAAGGGTCTACTATGACAGATCTTGGCGCATCTACAGCGCCAGGACCCCTCAACCACTTTGGTGCCTACTTCACAGACTAATATAGCTCTAGTGGCACAGGGGTCTTCTTCCACTTCATTGACACTATCCATACAACACTAGCCATACACAGAGCCAGATTTCCCTTGCCGATGTCCATCACTCTTCTTTTCTTTTCGTTTACCACATTTGTATTTTCATTTTCGGTACATTGTACATTTAATTTTAGCAAGGGACATTTACCCTTCTGCTTTTGTACTTACTTCTGATCATAGTGGATTTTACTTTATAGTATTTTATAATATTTTAGTTTTTCCTTGTATTTAATTACTCCACTTGTGTCTCCATCAAGTTTGAGGTGATCGGGTGTTGTTTTGGCCCGCAAAATCCATAAGCGTTGACATTGGGGACAATGTACATCTTTTATTTTTGTTTACAATCATATTTCACTACACTTCTACATGCATGTGTACATTGGGGACAATGTACATCTTTAACTGTGGGGAGGGAGTGTATGATTTCTTTTCTTTATAATATACTATGAATTTCGTGCTATATTACACTATATTATACAATATTGCAAAAGTTTTTGTCTTTCAAAATAAAATGGTGCTTATACTTTACACACATGCTAGTGTTAATCTTTGACTGCATTGCACTTACCTGTTGATGTTTCCTTGACCTAGGGACATGATACGCTATACTAGCGATTCTTTCATCACCTCTTGAGAGTTTGACTACTCTTTAAGTTTGTGCTCTATCTTGTGTCCCTCTTGAGTACACCTTGTACCTTATATTTGTCCAATGAGCTATCTTTTATAATGGTGGTATGATCAGTATTTACTTTATTTCTCTAAGTTAAGTTATATGCATAGCAGAAAGAGCGACCCCCTTTATAGTGCGTAGTCACTCCTAACAAGTCAGATACAAAGTGTATGCCCTAGTGGGAGAGAGGGCTACCTTTTGGGGTGACTAAAACCTATTGACTGTGAGAAAAAAAAGAAAGAAAAAAAAAGAAAAAGGGTAATCTTGCATAAAAATTATGAAAAGTTTAAGAGTGAAACTTAATAAAACCCTAAAAAAAGAAAAAAAAATTTATTTACATGATCTAGAGTATAAGATAGTAGACCAAAAGACCAACACTTGAGAAAGTACTTTTTGCCGTAGAGTAGACTACTCTTTGTAGAGGAATAATCATGCTACCTGGAGTTTGATTGTTCCCCTATATTACTAAAACTCCATACTCAGCTGGCAGAGATCAAGCACTTATCATGTATTTTATTTTTATATGTTTTATTTGCTTGAGGACAAGCAAATGCTTAAGCGTGGGGATATGTGATAAGTGCTAATTAGATTATATTTTTTATATCATTCACACAACATTTAGCATGGAATATGATATGTTTAGCACCGTATTAGTACAAAATTTCAATCTTTTGATCACAATGGCCTTTATTTCTAGTTTAGGGAAAAAGGAGCAAATACAAGGATGTTTTGAAGTAAAACATGCCAAGATGCTAAAATAAAACTTCACAACTGCTCACAACGGTTGTGATAACAAGTTATAATGACCATTGTCTACACTTACCACTTCCATTATGAAGTTGTGCTAGCATGGAGTCATTTGAAGCAACACTGAAGTCAAAAAAACCTCACAACAACCTTCAAGGATCATCATCGAAGAAAGGCAGGCATGACAGGTGATCTTCAACGATCATCTTTAGAGGAAGGTGCAAGTGAAAGACGTCATCCAGACAATCTTGGAATCCTCTCACACTCAGCCATAGCAGACTTATTGGAGGAAGTTAGTTCAGAAATTCTATTGAGTGTTTATTTATTTTAGGTCTGATGGTTTTCTCTTGCTTTAATTGTCTATTTTATGATCCATAAGAACCTAATTCGAGGGGAATTGTATGTCTTGGTTCCTCAATTATTGTTTATGAATCTTGATTGTTTAATCCAATAAATCTTTCTAGTTTTTATGAATCACTGCATGCGTGCTTGAATGATGTTCTTGTTAATGTGGATGAGGAAGATATGCCCCAACATTAGGAGACCCATGCTATGTTAGATCTATGCATACTCTAAGAGGTTAGGTATTGCTAGGTCTCTGGATTAGGGATTGATTATCCCTTAGGCTTAGGGTTTGATTTAGCTGTTCCTGTGGAATTCCCGCACTTAAGGCAAACATAGGAGGCTGGGACGGAAGAGATTCCATTTTAAGTTCCTAGTGATTTAGACCTTGTTGCCATGAAATTTGGGACTAGTAGGCCTTTGAATTCCCCTTGGTCCAATTCTAGAATATGATCGCCACACTAAACACCTACAATAAGTAATAATCAAAATAAATATCATACAACCTCTAAACTCCTTCCAATTTTTCTTAAAGATTCTCCTATTGTATTGTGTATTATATTGTAGAAGTAGATTAAATAAAGAATGTAAACGTTTAGGCTATTGATTAAGTGAAAAGGAAGTAACAAGAGCCTCTAGCTGTTCTTGGGAAATATGACCCTTGTGTTCACCCAGAACGTATTACTTGACGAGCCGTACACTTGCGGTACTAACGGACCAATTGTAATACAAATTGCATATTCGCATGTTGACAATTGCACATATTTGACGTCACACATTAACTGTCCATCAAGCATTCAATTGAAACTAACTGCTTACTAACTGATTTTTTTTTATAATCTATGCTATTCCATGATCATAACAACCACATTTGACAAGAATAACAAAAGTATATGATTTTAATTAATATGCAACAACTATGTGTGATGCTTGAAACAAAGGTTTTGAATCTTACAAGCATATACATGAAAATGCAAGAACTACAAACAGAAACTATAACTTCAATAAGAAATAGTAGGAAAAAAGGATGAGCCTAAAATTAAATGGACATGACAAGATAAGCAAAAGATTTTGGTAAAATGATATATAATCAATAATTGAGATATTCCTAAACCATGTCCTTTGACTTTTTCAACACCTAAGAATGCAACATCAGTTTGCAATATCAAATTGAGGATCAATTAAGGGCTGAACAGAAAGAGTAGTCACAATTAATTAGATAATTTAACCTTAAAACTAATCCAACATAGTACTGGATGATTCCCTGCCATGAGATAAAGATTGCGAAACGACAAGCTCTCAACATCAAACCCTTTCAACCAAATCATGCAATTTAAATCAACATAATTTTGCATATTGAAGAATGCACGAACAGAGACACCATAAAAGGCATGGATCAAGAAAAACCAGATCTTATCTAATGGACTATATCCCATATCACCCTAAACATAAGAGATCTAATCACAACATTATTCACAAAATCACAGGATAGACACACTTGTGATCTCTCTCCTTGGAAGCAATTCGTGGAGAAAAAAATCCAATATTACAAACAAAGAAACGACTTTCTTCATCAATGTAGACGAGATCAGGAAACCATAGAAAGGGTAACGATTATAGGTGTTTCTTTCTTATCCCAAAGCATGGTCGACAAAGTGAGATGCTTGCGGGACGTGGCTGGAAATTTGAATTAACAAGATAATAATTTTTTGAACCGTTTTTAAAAATAGATGCTAAGGATAAAGTATAACATGCTAATTAAAATTATAAAATGTGGTGGGGTCCATAATCTCCCCTCCTTAAAAGGAGTTTAGTCATCTAAACTCTCACTTGATTGCTAAAAAAGGTACGAGTATTTCTCTCTCATTTCTGATTCCAATTCCCAAGTTACCTTATGTTTGGAATGATTGCTCCATTGAACTTTGACATAAGGAATGATCCATCTTCTTAGTACTTACACCTTGAAATTCACTACTTTAACTCGTCGTTCTTCATATGTCATTTTATTATTAAGCTCAAAGTCCGAGAACTGTATCACATGGTCAGGATTCGAAATGAACTTCTTCAGCATCAAAGCATGGAACACATCGTGCAAACAAGAAAGTGCTGGTGGTAGAGCAAGCCCATATGCCACATCATCAATGTACTCCAAGATCTCAAATGGAGCGATAAATTGAGGGCTAAGCATCTATCTAACACCAAAACAGATAACTCCTTTAGTTGGAGCTGCTCTCAAGAACACATGATCACTGACCTGAAACTCCAAGCTTCTTCTTTATTATTCGCATAACTTTTCTACCTACTTTGAACTACTTGCAGTCGATCTTTGGTCAAACAAACTTTCTCTGCTGTCAACTGCATAATATTCTACCCTAACTACCTTCCTCTCTCCCACATCATCCCAACAAATAGGTAATATGCATCTCATGCCATATAAAGCCTGATAGGGAGCCATCTGAATACTTGCCTAATGATTATTATTATAAGTAAACTATATCAGATACAAGTGTCGATCCTAAGAAACACCAAAGTCAAGCTTGCAAGCCCGAAGCATATCCTCCAGAATCTGAATTGCCCTCTCAGATTGTCCATCTATTTGTGGGTAAAATGTTGTGCTAGACATCAACTTGGTTCCTAAAGCCTTATGGAAACTCCTTCAGAAATGTGCCATGATTCTAGAATCCCTATATGACATAATCATCATATGTACACCATGAAGTTTCATGATCTGGTCAATATACAACTCTGCTAACCTCGCCAAGGACATACCAGCCTCGATAGCTAAGAAATGTGCAGACTTGCTCAATTTGTCAACCACTACCCACACACTCTCAAAACCCTTGTTGGTTCTAGGAAATCCAGACACAAAATCTATAGTGATGTTTTCCCACTTCAACTCAGAAATCGGAAATAGGATTGAGCAATCCTGCTGGCCTTTAATGCTCTATCTTGACCTGCTGATAGGTTAATCACTATGCCACAAACTGAGCAATCTTCCACTTTATGTTATTCCGCCAGAAGTTACTCTTCAAATCTGTAAACATTTTAGTGCTTCAGGGGTGAACCAAATAACTGGTATAGTGACTTCCTTCATAATTTCTTTCTTCAACTCTGAATTATTTGGAATGAAAACTCGATCTCCGAATCTTACTAAACCAACGTGATGAATTCTATACTGAACCTGGGTGCTAGCTTCAACTTCATGTTGAATCTTTTGGAAATAGTTCTCTTTCTCTTGTGCTGCTTTAATTCTTTCTAATAAAGTAGGCCACACCATTATACTTGGCAAAAAACTGCCTACACCCTGTACGATCACCTGTAGTTCCATCGTCCTAATATCCTCAAGGATTGGCCTTTGGGAAGTAATTAACGCAGCTACACTAGCAAAAGACTTCTTGCTAAGTGCATCAACCACTACATTTGCCATCCCAGGATGATAACTGATAGTTAGATCATAATCCTTTAGCAACTCCAGTCATCTTCTCTGTCTCATATTCATCTCCTTCTAAGTGAAAATATATTTAAGGCTCTTGAGATCTGTGAATACTTCACAAGCCTCTCAATGAAAGTAATTCCTCCAAATTTTCAAAGCAAAAATTACTACAGCTAGCTCCAAATCAGGAATGGGATAATTTACCTCAAAAGACTTTAACTGCCTTGAGGTATATGCCACCACATGTCCATTATTCATTGGAACACACCCCTAACCAGTCTTTCAAACATCACTATATATGATAAACCCTCTACCAGGAGATGGGAGTGTGAGAATGGGTGCAGACACTAATCAAAATTTCATCTTTTGGAAACTCTGCTCACACTGATCTGAGCACTTAAAACTTGCTCCTTTCTTGGTGAGTTTAGTCAATTATGCCGCTAACACTGAAAATCCTTCCACAAATCGTCTATAATAACCATCTAGTCCCAGAAAACTATGAATCTCTATCACACTAGTAGGCCTCTTCTACTAAAAAATTGCCTCTATCGTTCAACAAAAATCCCATGGTTATCACATGACCAAGGAAAGCTACCCTATCTAATCAAAACTCACACTTAGAAAATTTAGCAAACAATTTCTTCTCTCTCAAGATGCCTAGTACAATCCTCAAATGTTCTTTATACTCTTCCCAGCTCTTCTAATACCCCGAAATATCATCGATAAACACCACTACAAACCTATCCAGAAAAGGCTAGAAGGATCAATTTATCAAATCATAAAAGCCACTGGAGCATTCCTCAACACCAAAGGCATCACAAGAAACTCATAATGCCCATAACGAGTGCAAAATGTAGATTTAGACACATCTTTTGGCTTAATCTTCAACTGATGTTATCTTGACCGAAGATCAATCTTCGAAAATATCTAAAAACACTACAACTAATCAGAAAGATCATCGATCCATGGTAATGGATATTTGTTCTTCACTGTTACCTTGTTCAGCTCTGACTAGTCAATGTACAAACACGAAGTGTTATTTTTTTCTTCACAAATAGCATTAAAGCACCCCAAGGAGAAATACTGGGCCGAATAAAACCTTTCTCCAAAAGTTCCTTAAGTTGGTTCTTCAGCTCCTTCAATTCAGCAGTCACCATCATCTAAGGAGCTTTAGAGATATGGCTAGTTCATGGAACTAAATCAATAACAAACTCTACTTTTTTGTCTAGAGGTAAAATAGGGAGATCTTTAGGAAAAACATCAGAAAACTTGATGACTACAAGAATATCCTCTAATACTGAACCTTCTAGTTTTTCTTCAACCACTATTTCAAAAAATCACGAGCACCCACCTAAGAGTAATTTCTGAGCTTGTAAGACGGAAATCAGAAGAGGCGGTGATACAGCTCACTCCCATGAAAGGTGAACTCTACTTCTCTAAGGATTTCAAAGACTACCCTTTTTGCATGATAATCAACTATAGCATGGCAAGTGGATATAAAATCCATTCCCAAAATAATATCATAATCATTGATGCTCATAGCATGTAGACGAGCTAGCAACTCATGACCAGCAATAATAATCAGACAATTCTCATAGGCTCTATAAAAAACAACATCAACTCCCAAAGGGGTGGTAGCACACAAATCATAATCCACAGCTATAACATGCATTGCATGCTTATGAATAAATGCAGACGAGAAAAATGAATGCATAGCTCCAGAATCAAATAATGCACAAGAATATACAGAATAAACTGATAAGGTACCTAACACCACTACATTAGAGGTATGTGCATCCTCCTGAGTCATTGTATAAACACACTCCTGGGTCTTCGGCTTTCTTGCCTTCTACAGAGTTGAGGAAACTGGTTGCTCACTAGCTACCTCCTTCTAAGCATGCTGACTTGAAGATGTTTCAGGCTTAGGTGCCGAGACATATCTCGAATCCTACATATAAATGTCCTCTATACTCCACAAGACTACTGTGGACACCCGACAATACGATGCTCCAAACTGCCACACTTGAAACAAGCTCCAGTAGAATGTCAATAATCTGTGATCGCATGAGCACTTCCACAAGTAGCACATCTCTGACTAGAATGAGAAATTACATGTGTTAACCTTAGAGATCATTATGCTGGTGGACTATTGACAGTCTGAGATGCACCTTGTCCCGCCTCCAACCTAGGCTTTCCTCCACTTCCAGACTGAAGGATATTTTGATTGTCAAAACTTCTATCCCTCTTTTTCTAAAACTTTCTATTCTGATCTCTAGTGTCACACCATATAGTTTCTAAGGACTTAGTATGACTAACAACCTCTGTATAACTGGTCATGTGTAAGGCGGCTAACCCCCTAAGAATATATACTTGTAAGCCTCCCTCAAAGGGTTGGGCCCTGCTCTCATCATCATCTACCAACTTTAGAGAATACCTGGAAAGTTTGTCAAACTCCATTTCATACTCATCAATAGTCATACTTCCTTGAGTCTAATTAATGAATTTCCTCTCAAACTGAACCATCTTGTCTCGGGTGAAGTACTTGCAAAAGAAGGCTTCCCTTAATTTCTCCCAAGATTCAAATTCTTGCCCCTAACAAATGAGAAACTCTCCTTGGTACTATTAGTTCCCTGAACACTTGAGCATGTACACCAAACCTAATCTTTTCTTCTTCTGTACACTTCATCACTGTTAACGCCTTCTCCATTTCCTCTGCCCAAACCTCCACTTCATCATTATTTGTAGTGCCCTTGAACGGTGGTGGACTATATCTCTTGAACTTCATCATAGTTTTCTACTTTGGCTTTGCAGCCAGAGGAGAATGGTGTTGCCTCTACTTATGTACCAACCCTACTACTTCCCTCATAAAATCCAACATAACATCCTAATTACTTGTTGATTTATCCCTCCTTCAGTAGGAACTTCCCTAGCCTCTTTAGTGGGGACTTCCCTGGTAGTAGATGTCTATCCCAATAATTCGGCAACACTTCTACTAGCAACTCTATGAGGCGGCATTCTATGAGGTAAACCCAATTAGAGTCAGACATACAAAATAACTCTGTAAATTAACTTGCCAATAAAGATTTCATGCTAAACTAAAGTCAAATCATCTTAATGTTCTAAATCAGAAGGTTTTGTTTAGAATACTATGATCAATATTAACTGAGAACTCTATGATACCACTTAGATTTATCACGCTCCAAACCCGGTTCACCGTACTTGATGCATTGATATGTGCTCGTGTATAAGCTATACAAAGTATACTTTTCTTGCATTGAGCATCGCTTTATTCAGATTTTACAGCTTATATTTGTGCATTTGTGTTCTTTTATGCATGTAGGGTTGTGGAGATGAATTGAGAAGATAAGAACCAAGAATAGGTCATGAACGCGATTGTTGAGGGAATTCTTGCATCGGGCAAGGAACAAGGCACAAGTTGTGTTCAAAGACATGTGAGTGTGTGCCAACCTCTAATTGGGCTCGAGTGAATATTTGAATTGGAGGGGCACAAAAGCATTCATACTCACATGTTCCGACTTGTGTAACATCATCAAGAGCTTTATCAATGTTGTTAACATGAAGCTGCGTCGTGATCTACCGCACGGTTGTGTGCCCAATTCGGTGGCCTCGATGAAGAAATGAATTCGGGAGCATTTTGGTGAAAGCACTGTAGCAAGTTACTATTTACTTCGCACCAAAAATCAGAAAAACAGAGAATTCACACGCCTATGTGGAAATTGCATAGGGGCGTGTGACATCCGTATTTCAGCCTATAAATACCCTGTTTTCAGATTTATTTTCGAGACCTCTTGATCTATTTTTCACCCAACTTCTGGAGAGGATTTTGTGGAGGTTTGGAGTGAGTCTACAGCATCAACATCGACGTCCTTTGGATGATAGCTATTGGGGGAGCTTTCGTCAGCACCGATCCTGAGAGTTGTGCCTTAGGCTTGATAAGGGGCTTTGTGGAGAAGATGGAGCGGACTCACAAGACCATCGTCACGTATCACAAAGGGGTTTTATCTATGTTTGCTATAGATAAGATGATTTTGTATAGCTCCATGGAGAGCTAAACCCCTCATGGGTATTCGGACTTGTAACCCCTAGGATGACATTGTTTCTATGACTATTATTATGCTTTCTTAATTGATGATTTTAATTGAGTTCCAATCTTACATCTTAATTATAATTGATTTTCCCTTAGCCGCGGCAGTAGGGTTGAGAATCATCTAGGTTATCCTTTGAAGGTGTGACAACTTCTATAGGATAAGACTACCTGAGATTGGAGAGGGTCAAGAGAGTGAGTCGTGAGGTAGCGAAACGTCCCCTTTCCCCTTCAGTGTGATTTTTCCTACCTCCGTATTTCAAGAGTTCTTTGCGGTCAAAGTAAAGTGTAGTGCTAGGAGATGAACTCCCTTGGGGCTTAGTTCCACAAGCAACAAAGTGAAGGGTTGTAGTGAATCTTAGTGCTGAGGCTTAACTGAGACTAGGGTTTTTTTGCCTGGACCAAAGGGTTAGAACTATACTTAGGGACAGGGTTTATCACTTGGAATCCCTATAACCCCAAGTAGTTCCACGTAGTGTGAGGCTATAGGAGATGGACTTCCCTGCGCTTAGTTGAGCGATCAACAGTGTGAAGGGTTGTAGTGAATCCTAGTGCCGGGGTATAGTGTTGCATCTAGTCATGGTTGACCGTAGGTTTGGGACCGTGAGTATTTGGATTTCCACGACTCATTAAACATCAATAATGGGTATAATATTAGTCTTGCACTAGAAGCATTAGTCCTAGGGGGAGCATTGTCCCAGTACCCCATATTTCTATCGATTACCTCTCCTTACCTTTATTGTTATTCTTGTGTTCTTTTACTTTATTTTACATTCATTTATTGATCTCTCTCACAATTGATTCTCCCAATAGCTAAATAGTGATAACTCTTATTTCTAAACACTATTCCCTGTGGATACGACTACCCACTTACCAGGGTACTTAATTACTTTAACAACACGTGCGCTTGCGGTACACACACGCAAGAGGTGTGTCATGCATCGACAAATGACCTCATACCGATAAGGCCGGGACCAAGTGGGCACACAGACCTCAATATCTGTCTCACAAACATAAAATATAACAAAGTACCAACTTCACAAAAACAAAAGAATTCAAGGGATATTGATAAGTACTCATGTATAAGTAATACAAAGTATACTTTTCTTACATTGAGCCTCACTTTTATCAGATTTATCACTTATTCATGTGGATTTGTGTTCTTTTGTACATTTAGGGTTATGGAGAGAAGTTTGTCAGAAAGGAAACAAAATAGATCATGGACGCAATTGTTGAGGAGACTCTTGGACCAAGCAAGGATCGATGCACAAGTTGTAGACATGTGAGTGTGTGCCAACCTCCAAAGTGCTCAAGTGAATATACAAATTGGAAGGGCACAAAGGTGGTCACACTCATAGAGTCCGACTTATGTAACATTGAAGAGCTTCATCAATGTGTTTGAAAGCAAGAGGCATCATGATCTATTGCATGGTTGTGTGCCCAACTTGGCGGCCTCAATGATGATAATGAAGTCGGGAGCATTGTAGCGAAATTCCTGTAGTATAATCACTGCAGCAAAGTAGAACCCAAGAAAAGGCAACCTGGAAATTTTACATGGGCATGTGTAAATTCCACATGGCCGTGTGGATGCCCGATTTTAGCCCTATAAATACCGTGATTTGAGTTTTTTTAAGGGATCTTTTTGCTATCCTTCGCCCATCTTTTGGGGAGAGCATGGCTAGGGTTTAGAGAGGTATTTGCATGGCTTTAGGAGTGGTTCTACGGCATCAACGTCGATGTCCTTCAGAGGAGAGTTATTAGGGGAGCTTTCGACGACATCGATTCGGCGAGGTGTGCCTAGGCTGGACGGAGAAGTCCTTGGAGAAGGCTAGGCGGCTCTTGAAAACCATCAACACGGACTACAAGGGAGTTATCATTATGGATTTCTTGCACTTATATTCTATTTCATTGTTGATTTTGTATTGCTCCAGTGACTTGTCCATTTTCATCTAGCCCAAACCCACTCATCTTGAACAACTCTGTGATCTCCTTGTAATTAGTTTTGAGATTCTTCAACCTAGCTCTAACATGAGCAACTCCTACAACCACTTGGCAAAGTTCAAGTACTTTGTTGACAACCTTTGTGCACTCGTCGGCTTTAAATCCATTTTTTGTTCTTCTTGACCCTGCAAGCACCACCTCTAAAAGAGTATCTACTAGTGCTTGATCCATATTGTCTGACCAACGAACTTGCTTTTTTTTTGTTTCTACTTGTGAAAAGGCTGGAGTGATTTCCTTACAATCACGTGGAGAGGAGCTTGAGACTGTTGAAGGTCTAGAAACAGTAAATGAGCCTTGATTGACAAATCATCGACTTTCCAATTTTTGTTTCATTTTAAAAATCAATAACATAACATAGCACATATATTACTAAAGTGTGCAATTAAAAGTACATAAGTGTAATATAAAGTTATGACAAAACATAACATAAGTAACTGAAATATGTAATTAAAAGTGCATAAATATATAATATAAAGTTATGCCATAATGTAACATAAATAAGATGTCAAAACTTATAACATAACATAGCATATTAATTAATCATAATAGGTCGTGTTGGAGCTACTAGCGTCGAAATTAGCCAACATTATATTAGATAGTAAATCCCTTTGGTTGGTCCACGCTACTTCAGATGTGATTCTGAGATTTGCATTAACATGTGTGGCTTTACATACATCAATACGCGGGGGGTTTATTTCATTGTCGCTAACATCATCATCACTACAAAGATCATCTGCATCATCAATACATAAGAAGTTATGCAATCCACAACATGCAAGGACGATCTTTGATTGTGTATCTATGTCATGGAAGGGTTGATGGCTAAGATAGGCAAACCTCTTTTTCAACAAGCCGATAGTCCTCTCAACAACATTACTAAGAGATGAGTGTCAAAAGTTGAATATCTCTTTCTGATTTTCAGGAAGTAGACTGATAAGTGCTTGAGTATACATGTTTTATCCACTTGTTTTACATGCATTGAGCATTATTTTACCATGCATTATGTCTCATAAAGTGTATTTTGGTGTTCTTTTATGCAATTAGGTTGTGAAAGTATTGAAGGAGGAAAAGGAAACAAAGATGGGTTATAAAGACCTAATGTTTGGAGTTTTTATACAACAAAAGTGTCAAGGCAAGAGAGGGGATCATGCACATGAGGGTGTGTGCTAACTTCCAGAAGAATTCAAGCCAATTTATGTGATGGAGGGGCACAAAGCAGTCACACCTTCATGTCCCTTCTTATGTAAAGATACCTAAAGCTTCCAAATGATGGTTCGATGGAGGAGAAGTCTTATAACTCACGACATGGACGTGTGCCCGACCATGTGCCCTCAAGATAATAGAGTTTGGATCGCGATTTATGCACACACTGTAGCAAAGCAATGTTCATTTTTTTTACTGCAGAAGTACTGTAGCAGAAATCACTGTTCAGAAGACCGCGTTAAAATCCCACGTGACTGCGTGGGATCTCACGTGGTCGCGTGGAGGCACGTGACTGGCGCGCTTCAGGCTTATAAATAGCCCTTTTTGTGGATTCTTTTGGTATCTTTTGTGTGGCTTTTGAGAGGCGAAGCGGCTAGGGTTTGAGGAGGAGGTCCTTACCGAATTAAAGGGTCGTTTTGCACCAACTTTGATAGTTCTTTCGTCCGTCATAGCATCGAGGGAGTCATCGGCAACCTAGCTTTGGAGAAGGATCCTTCAAGACGTTGAGCGACCCATCAAGGCCATCATCACGAATTCAAGGGGGTTTACTTCCATGGTTTACATTGCTTTTCATTGTGTTATGCTTTGCTTTGTAATAAACCCTATGGAGGGCTAAATCCTAGTAGATACTTGGGATGTGAACCTTAGGTTTTGATTCATGTATTAACTTTCTTTATGCTTTCTTTTAATTACGAGTTAATTTGAGTTTTAATCTTGTTTAATCATTGCTTGCATGCCTTATTGATTCGTATGGTTATTTGGTATGCTTGATTTGTTGCCTTGGTGAGAGAGAGGTCTCCATAAGGGATTAGAACATACAAGGTTAAAGAGGGTTGAGAGGGTGAGTCTTGAGATAGAGGAGTGTCCCCTTTCCCTTCCGATTGAGTGTTTCCTATCTCCGTATTCCCTAAGTTTTATGCAACCATATGGGGTGTGAGGCGTGAGATTTATAGATTTCTCCGCCGGGACCTTTGTAGGGGGTTAGGGATCTTTCAGCTAGAAGTAGGGTTAGATCTAATTTTAGGAATTGGTTTCACTCCTAGGTATCCCTAAAGTTCATTGCGGTCATATGGGGTGTGAGGTGTTGAGATTGAGCGATTTCTCCACCGAGACCTTGTAGGGGACTAGTATCGGTGGCCTGGAGGCAGGGACCGATTATTCTTGGATTGCCTCGACTCATAGAACTCAGTTTAGAAGCATTTAGTTAGTCTTGCACTTCATGATAGAGCCTAGCGGGAGCATTGCCCGGGTATCTCATCTTCATTGATTGAGATCTCCCTTTATTTACCTTTTGCCTATTCATCTCTGGTATTAATTTCTATGCACACTAGATCACCACAAAATCACATTAGTCATTAGGCTAGATTGCAGAGAAGAAGTTAGTACTAGTAGCCATGTTCCCTGTGGATTCGACTACCCTACTCACCGGGTATAATTATTACTTCGACAACCCTTGCACTTGCGGTACACACACGCAAGGGGTGTGTCATAGACCATGAATGTTTCTACGATAATACCACATACCCCAATAGGGTGTAAGAAAACCAGGGACCAAGGGTAACCCAGCGTCGCAAGATGATATTTCCTATTATTATTATAAGGACGACTTTAGCAAAATGGTCATATAAGGTTTTTTTTATTATTATTTAAGGGATGTATAACATACTGAGAAGCACAGTCAACCTAGCTCCATGCCATGAGACTGCACTCCTCAATAAACGACCATCATGTGCTGATCCTTCCCAATCGGAAAGCACATAGGTGAACCTCATATCAAATGTACATGCCACCAAAACATTTTGAGAAATAACTTGTTTCCTATTCTAATACCTAGGTTGTTCCTCCATAGGGATATTAGTAGTAATGTGAGAACCATCTATAGCACCCATAGAATCCTATTAAAGATACACTTTATTTTAGTGATGAATATCTAACCTAATAGAAATAGAAACAATCTTATAGGTATAAACATATAACCTGATAGTAATGGAACCAATCTTAAACATTCTCCTTGTCATTGGGGGAGTTTTGAGCATCAGCATTTTTAACAACATCTCTATAGAGGTTAAGACATACATTTAACACTCTATGGAAATAATAACTAACAGTTTGGCCAGACCTAAAAAATGTAAAACTTCCAACTCTGTTGTGATGGTCATGGCCAACTGTGTGCAGAAAAATAGCTACTTGCTCTTCAACACCCACAAATCGCCTACGAGTTAACCAATATGCACGTAAGCGATTGCACAAACCATGGAGTGCACCCATTTTCATCTTGAGTAGCTCCGGGCAAATCCTATCACTGGTGTTGAACATTTGGTTCAATGCTAACTCTCTCTCAACTTTCCAATTCCTATGAGGAGCTTTGTGGATAATTCTATTATGATAGTGTTGCCTCATATAATTATAGATCAATGAGGCTTGCATGACCATGATCGAAAAAGTTACCCAAAGTTGATTTTCAATTGGTGCTCTCGCCATTCATTAACATATGGAAACTTTTAAATAAAGATAAATAAATACTGTCTCAATTAAATAAGTTCGTACCCTAAATCTATGGCATCATCACAAATTATATGGTTATCAACAGGGAATTGCAATAGCTTTGCAGTTGAGCATTGGCTTTAATGTTTAAAACATTAGTCTTAACTTGAAACTACTCACTAGAATGAACAATTCAATTTTTTGTTATGAATGATGATCTAAAAAACATGTTACTATCTATCTTGATTGGTCAAAAAGTCTCAATTTCATGAAGAAAAGTCAATAGATGACAATACGCAAGTGCATCTTTTTTTATTCTTAGACATAATAAAATTAGAAGTTAAAATTTAAAAATCATAAAATTTACTAACTTGGCATAGTATAGATGGATAGATATAAACATAGTATGCACACTGAATGAATGCGTCATCATTGCATGATGAGTTGATTATGGAAAACTCAATCAACTTTTGAATAAGGATTAGTACTTTAGATTATTAAGATCACTAAATAACACAAGTATATATACTTAATACGTCTTAATAATAGACAATAAAGAGCAATTGGCGCAGTGTGCACTTGCAGTCAGTAAGAATAAAGAAGTGTGGGTTCATGGTTCAAGCCAAATATGTTAATTAAGTGAAGTTGATCCCTATCCCAAATTGATTTGCAGGTGTAGGTTAATGAAAGGAAAACTCGTATGCCATGCATGATTCATGATTCATCATATATTAATCAAGACTAGCATTATCATGTCCTTAATTAATTTGATTCATATATATTTGTGTGTGTGTGTGTCTTACCCTGCTGTGTTGTGATCCACTAAGATTAATTAATTAGATTGATAATTAAAAAGTTCAAAAAAATAATGGAAAACTGATAAGTGCTTGTGTTATAGTAACGTGAAGCATTATTATCTTACAATGAGCATCTCTTTTATCAGATTTTATCACTAAATGGTGTGCATTTGTGTATTCTTATGCATTGTAGGTTTGTGGAGCTAATTTGGAGAAGAAGAACGAAGTTAGATCGTGTTTGCCATTGTTGGGGAGTTCTCGGACCAAGCAAGGAACAAGGCACGAGATAAGACTTGTGAGTGTGTGCCAATCTCCTTTGGAGGGGCACAAGGGTAGTCACATTCACAACAAGTCTAACTCGTGCAGCTTAGGAGGACTTCACCAATAAGAAAACTTGAATCAATTGGCACGATCTACCATTGATTGTGTGCCCAATTCAATGGCCTCGATGAAGAACAACGGATTCGGGAGCGTTTTTGGCGAGTACTGTAGCAGCAATGTAACGGGGGTTGTTATAGCAAGCTACTATTCACTTTCTACTGAAAATCAGCCATCCAGAGAGTTCACACGGGCATGTGGAAATTCCACACGGCCGTGTGAAGCCCCGATTCAGCCGATTTAAAGCCGCGACTCAATATTATAAATGCCCGTTTCGGAGACTTTTTGAATATCTTTTGACCAATCTTTCTCGCCAGCGTCTGGAGAGCACGGCTAGGGTTTCGGAGAGGACTTCGTGGAGGTTCGGAGCGCGTTATCGCCATCGTCATCAACGTCCAACAGCCGCACAAGACCACGCCCACACCATACGGAAGGGGGTTTTCATCAATACCTTTAATTTGTGCTTTTTTTTATATTTTGATGGATTTGTATAGCTCCATGAGGAGCTAAACCCCTCGTGGGCATTCGGATGTGTAAACCCTAAGATTATTATGTTTCTATGACATTGATATTATGTTTTTACATTATTGATGAGTAAATTCGAGTTTCAATTTTAATTATCTCTTGCAATTGTTTTCCCTTAGCCGTGACACTAGGGTTGAGAACAATCTAGGTTATCCTTTGGAGGTGTGACAACTTCTATAGGGTTAGACTACTTAAGATTGAAGAGGGTTGAGAGGGTGAGTCGTGAGGTAGCGGAGCGTCCCCTTTCCCCTCCGGTGTGATTCTTCCTATCTCCATGTTCCATGATTTCTTATCGGTCGAGATAGAGTGAAGTGCTAGGAGAGGAACTCCCCTGGGGCTTAGTTACGCGAGCAACAGAGTGAAGGATTGACGTGAATCCTAAGCACAGGGGCTTAATTTAGACTAGGGTTCTTCCACCTGGACCAAAGGGTTAGAACTATACATAGGAACAGGTTTTATCACTAGGAATCCCTAGAGCTTAAAGCAATCCCATGTAGTGTGAGGCTTAGGAAGATAGACTCCACTAGGGCTTAGTTGACAGGTCAACGAGAGTCAAGGGTCAAAGTGAATCCTTATACCGGGGCATAGTGTTGGGGTTAGTCACGGTTGACCTTAGGTTTGGGACCGTGTGTTTAAGGACATCCTCGACTCAATTAACATCAATAGGAAAGTATAATAGCATAATCTTGCACTAGAAGCATAAGTTCTAGGGGTAGCTCGTCCGGATACCCTATTTCATCCACTGCTAGTCCTTTTCTATTCACTCCTACTTGCACTTTCTTACCTTCCATCTTTCTATTTAATTCCTTGTCTTTTATATATTAGCTTTCATATTCACTCATCGATTCCAATCTCATTTTTTCATACACCGCATAGCTAAATAGTGAAATCTCTTGTATTAAGTCCCTATTCCCCGTAGATTCGACTACTAACTCACCAGGGTAAATTTTTTACTTCGACAAGCACGTGCACTTGCGGGATACACGCAAGGGGTCGTGTCAAGTTTTTGGCGCCGTTGTCGGGCAATTGGCGTATTTCTGATACTTGTTTTTGCTACTTTAGCTATTCACTTCTTTTTCTATTTCACACTTCTTGTATCTACTATTATTCTCACCGTCTTTCTTTTGGTTAATTTCAGCTTCTGAAAGGATGTTTGACACAATTGAAGCCTTTGATACACTTACAGGACTGTTTAAGATTGTGGAACAGAAAATGCAGTTGTTCACTGTACAATCATTTACCAATCATATTGGATTTGAGCAATCAGTGGGTAATCCTTTCGTAGAGTTAGGAACCATCGTTGATCATTTTTGTATGGAGCAGAACATGAATTTTGAATTAGGCAGTGTATTGGACGAATTTGATAAATCAACCCTAGTTTTTTTATGTGGAGACACAGAAGAAAACCTAGAGAAGGTCCTTGCTCAATTTGAATCAGGTTATTGGGAGCATAGGCAAGAAGTATTTTCAATGGGAGTTGTAGATCTGACAGAGGAAGCTTGTGAATTAGGAACTTCAGTGGGGTCTCAAGATAAACTCAATGAACATGGTCTAGAGAAGTTTTCAGATCATGCTTGATAAGTGCTTGTGTTGTAGTAACGCGAAGCGTTATTATCTTACAATGAACATACTTTTTATCAGATTCTATCACTAAATAGTGTGCATTTGTGTATTCTTGTGTATTGTAGGTTCGTGGAGCTAAGTTGGGAAAGAAGAACGAAGTTAGGTCGTGTTCGCCATTGTTGGAAGGTTTTCGTACTAAGCAAGGAACAAGGCACGAGCTTAGACTTGTGAGTGTGTGCCAACCTCCATTGGAGGGGCACAAAGGCAGTCACATTCACAACAAGTCCAACTCGTGTAGCTTAGGAAAACTTCACCAAGAAAGAGACTTGAAGCAATAGGCACGATCTACCATTGATTGTGTGCCCAATTCAATGGCCTCGATGAAGAACAACGTATTCGGGAGCATTTCGGAGAGTACTGTAGTAGCACTGTATCTTGTTACTGCAGCAAATCACTGTAGCAAGTACTGTGCACTTCTGCAAAAAATCAAGATTCCAGAGAATTCACACGGGCTTGTGGAATTAACACACAGCCGTGTGAATTAATTTTCCAGCAAGCAGAGACCTCACACGGGCGTGTGGAATTAACACACGGCCGTGTGAATTGATTTCCCAGCAAGCCAGAGAATTCACACGGGCGTGTGGAAATTCAACACGGCCGTGTGAAGTAATTTTTCAGGAAAGACAGAAACTTCACACGGGCGTGTGGAAATTCCACACGTCCGTGTGAAGCCCCGATAACTTCAAATTTAAAGCCGTACTCAGCCTATTTAAAGCCCGATTTGGAGACTTTTGGAGGATCTTTTGACCTAATCTTTCTCCCCAACTTTTGGAGAGTGCGGCTAGGGTTTCAGAGAGGACTTTGTGGAGGATTGCAGCGCGCCATTGGCATCGTCACCGACGTTCGACGGCGGCACAAGACCACGGCCACACCATACGCGAGGGGGTTTTCATTGATGTCTTTAGTTTGTGTTTTATTTCATACATTGATGAACATGTATAGCTCCATGAGGAGCTAAACCCCTCGTGGGTATTCGGACTTGTAAAACTCTAGGATAATTATGTTTCTTTGACATTGTTATTATGCTTTTCCATTAATTGATGAATAAATTCGAGTTTCAATTTTAGATATCTTGTGCTATTGTTTTCTCTTAGCCGTGACACTAAGGATTGAGAACAATCTAGGTTATCCTTTGGAGGTGTGACAACTCCTATAGGATTAGATTACTTAAAATTGAAGAGGGTTGAGAGGGAGAGTTGTGAGGTAGCAACGTACCCCTTTCCCTTCCGATATGATTTCTCCCTACCTCCGATCCTTGATTTATTAGCGGTCGAAATAGAGTGAAGTGCTAGGAAGACATACCCCCCCAAGGCTTTGGGGTGACGTGAATCCTACGCACTGGGGCTTAATTTAGACTACGGTTCTTCCTACTGGACCAAAGGGTTAGAACTACTGCACATAGGAACAGGTTTTATCACTAGGAGTCCCTAGAGCTCAAAGCAATTCCACGTAGTGTTCGGCTTAGGTAGAAATACTCCCCTGGGGCTTAGTTGAGCAATCAACAGAGTGAAGGGTTGACGTGAATCCTATTGCCGGGACATAGTGTTGGGGGTTAGTCACGGTTGACCTTAGATTTGGGACCGTGTGTTTAAGGATTTTCCTCGACTCAATTAACATCAATAGGAAAGTATAATAGCATAGTCTTGCACTAGAAGCATAAGTCCTAGAGGTAACTTATCCGGATACCCTATTCTCACTTATTGCTAGTCTCTCTCTTTACTCGTTGTTTACACTTTTCTCTCTTTCATCTTTCTATTTACTTGCCTTGCATCTACTCTAATTTTCATAAACTCACTCATCATGCCGATCATTGTTTCTTTTCGCATATTGCACGATTGAATAGCAATTTCTCGTATTTTAAATCCCTATTCCCTGTGGATTCGACTACCCACTCACCGGGGTAATTTTATTACTTCGACAAGGCCGTGCACTTGCAGTACACACGCAAAAGGTCGTGTCAAGTTTTTGGCGCCGCTGCCGGGGAATAGGCGTATTTTGGATACTTGTTTTTGCTATTTTAGTCATTCACTTCGTTGTCTATTTCACACTTTCTTTATCTATCACTATTCTTACCAATTCTTTCCTCGCAAGCGAAGCTTTTGATACACTTGTGGGTCTAGTTGAGGAAGTGGAGCAGAAAATGCAGTTGTTTATCACCCAACCATTTCCATGTTATACTGAGTATGAGCAATCAGTGAGGCAACCTTGTACAGAAATGGTGGATGGTATCGATCAGTTCTACAAGGAGCAGAACATGAATTATGAATTGGGCAGTGTGTTGGACGAATTTGATAAATCAGCTCTAACTTCGTCAAATGGTGACACAGAAGAAATCCTTGAGAAGGTTCTCGCACAATTTGAATCAGGTTATTGGGAACACAAGCAAGAAGTCTTTTCAATGGGGATCGCAAACCTAATAGAGGAAGCTTGTGAGTTGGGGGTTAGATTGGGGTCCCAGAACCAACTCAAAGGGTATGATCTAGAGAAGATCTCAGGATGCGTCAATGAACCCCAAGATACTAAATTTGAAGAAATTGACAGACTAAAGGGGGATCGACTTCGACCATCCATCGATGAGCCACCCGATTTAGAGTTGAAAACACTCCCAGAGCACTTAGAATATGCATTTTTGGCAGAAGAAATGAAGTTGCCCGTGATTATAGCATCAAATCTTTCTCGGGAGCAAAAAAATAAACTGGTAAACATGTTGAAAATACACAAGTCTGCGCTAGCATGGAAAATCGCAGACCTAAAAGGAATAAACCCTTCATTCTGCACACATAAGATTTTAATGGAGGATAACTTCAAAACGGTGATCCAACCTCAAAGAAGACTGAATCCAAACATGAAAGAGGTTGTGAAGGCAGAGGTGGTGAAAGTCCTGGATGCAGGAATTATTTACCCAATCTCTGATAGTACTTGGGTAAGCCCAACTCAAGTGGTTCCGAAGAAAGGAGGGATGACAGTAATTAAGAATGAGAAAAATGAACTTATCCTAACTAGAACAGTCACGGGATGGAGAGTTTGCATTGATTACAGAAGGTTGAATGACGCAACCCGAAAGGATCACTTTCCGTTGCCTTTTATTGATCAAATGCTGGAACGATTAGCAGGGCATCAGTTTTATTGTTTCCTAGATGGAATGTCAGGATACTTTCAGATTCCTATTGCTCTGGAAGATCAAGAGAAGACAACTTTTACTTGTCCATATGGAACATTTGCATACAGACGAATGCCGTTCGGGTTATGTAATGCACCTGCTACATTTCAACGCTGTATGACTGCTATTTTCGATGATCTTATCGAAGACGTAATGGAGGTATTCATGGATGACTTCTCTGTTTTTGTTGACTCCTTTGATATATGCTTAAGAAACTTAGAATGAGTGCTGATAAGATGTGAGGAGACAAATCTCATGCTAAATTGGGAGAAGTGTCACTTGATGGTTCAAGAAGGTATCGTTCTCGGTCACAAAATTTCCAGTGTGGGTATGGAGGTGGATAAGGCAAAAATAGAAGTCATAGATAAACTTCCTCCGCTGACAAACGTTAAAGGAATCAGAAGTTTTCTGGGGCATGCAGGCTTTTACAGGCGGTTCATTAAAGATTTTTCAAAGATCACTCAGCCGTTGACCAAGCTTCTCGAAAAAGATGCTCCATTTGACTTTGGGGAAGAGTGTGCAGTAGCTTTCAAGGTCTTAAAAGAAAAACTGGTTCAAGCTCTGATTCTAATTACCCCGAACTGGGATGAACCATTTGAGCTGATGTGCGATGCTAGTGATTATGCAGTTGGAGCAGTTTTGGGGCAAAGGAGAGGTAAGCAATTCCAACCCATCTATTACGCAAGCAAGACTTTCACAGATGCACAAGAGAATTACACTACCACAGAGAAGGAATTGTTAGCGGTGGTGTTTGCACTCGATAAGTTCAGATCATATCTCATTTTATCAAGAGTTATTGTATTCACAGACCATTCAGCTCTCCGTTACCTCATGAACAAAGTTGATGCGAAACCAAGATTGATCCGCTGGATACTGCTCTTACAGGAGTTTGATATGGAGATAAAGGATAAGAAGGGAACCAAAAATGTAGTGGTGGATCACTTGTCACGGTTAGAGGGTAGCATTAGTCAAGAGCCATCAAGCAAGGAAATTAATGACTTCTTCCCGGAGGAGCACTTGTATTCGATTCAGAAATCGACTTCATCAGGTGACACTCCATGGTTTGCGGATTTTGCTAACTATCTTTCAGGGAGGGTGCTCAAACAAGGGCTCACATTCCAGCAAAAGAAGAAGTTCTTCAGTGATTTAAAGAATTACTTCTGGGATGATCCGTTCCTCTTCCGTATTTGTGCAGATCATATAGTTCGGAGATGCGTATCGAGGGAGGAAGGATGGGACATTCTTGCTCATTGTCGTTCAGGGCCAGTTGGAGGCCATTATGCATCAAGTAGGACCGCCGAAAAAGTCTTGGCGGCAGGATTTTATTGGCTAACTCTCTTTCACGATGCACACCAGTTCGTTCTTCGATGTGACAATTGTTAGAGGGCTGGAAAGTTATCTCGGCGGGATGAGATGCCTCAGAATCCTATGCAATTTTGTGAGGTATTCGATGTCTGGGACATTGATTTCATGGGACCGTTTCCGAAGTCTAACGGGAACCAGTACATACTAGTAGCAGTTGACTATGTCTCCAAATGGGTTGAAGCACAAGCATTGCCAAGTAATGATGCTAGAACGGTGGTGAAATTCTTAAAAAGGTTATTCACTCGATTTGGAACTCCGCGAATCATCATTAGTGATCGAGGGACCCACTTCTGTAATGCCCAATTAGAAAAAGTGTTGAAAAGATATGGGGTACGCCACCGTCTTGCCACTCCATATCATCCTCAAACTAGTGATCAAGTGGAAGTCACCAATAGAGAACTCAAGCGAATCTTGACCAAATCTGTGGAACAAGGAAAGCGAGACTGGTCAGAACGGTTGGATGACACACTATGGGCCCATCGCACAGCATACAAGACGCCCATAGGCACCACTCCGTATAATCTGGTCTACGGGAAGTCATGCCATCTACCCGTGGAACTTGAACATAAAGCATATTGGGCAATTAAAGCAATGAACTTCGATTTACGAAGAGCTGGTGAACAGAGGCTGCTTCATCTTAATGAGCTCGATGAATGGAGATTGAGAGCATATGAGAATGCCAGAATTTACAAAGAGAAGATTCGAAAGTGGCATGACAAGCATATCAAATTACCTAAGGAATTCAAGGTCGGTGACCAAGTCCTACTATTCAACTCCCGATTACGACTCTTCCCCGGAAAGTTAAAGACTAGATGGTTTGGCCCATACACAGTCACTCAGGTATCACCCCAAGGTTCAATTGAGATTACTCATCCGGAGAAGGGCACGTTCAAAGTAAACGGACACCGGCTTAAACCATACTTTGGCGGAGAGGTTTGCAACAACGACAAAGAAATATTTTTCCTTAAACCGCCTTAAGGTAAGCCAGGTACGTCAAGCTTAGTGACGTTAAACAAGCGCTTCTTGGGAGGCAACCTAAGGATTTACAGTTTTTCTAGGACTTAGTTAGCTTTAGATTGAATAAAAGTCTTGGTTTTGGTGTCCTGAATTTTTCATGTGCTTACGCTGCAATTTTCTTGAGGGTTTTTTGATGAATCACGTGTGCCTTAATGATAATTGACGAAGTTTAAGTTGGTTGAGTGTGTTTTCTGTGGTCTCTGGTCGTGTTTTCATGATTTTTACAGGTTCTAAGTGTCATACAAGAATTTCTGAATTTTTCTGAGAAGTCTGTAGAATTTTCTAAGTAAAGCAGAGAAAACACACGGCCGTGTGTTACCAATCAGAACTCAATCAGAGGAGACACAGGGGCGTGACCTTACCCCTGTGAAAAACTCCAGAAGGGGCACACGGCCGTGTGGAATTAACACACGGCTGTGTGGGGTTTCGCAGAACTTTTACTCTCATCCCAGAGAGTCCACAGGGGCGTGTGGGTGCCCCTGTGAGTGCCACTGTGCCAAGGCACACGGCCGTGTGCAAGTTCCACATGGCCGTGTGAAACTCTGCGGAAAAAAACCCTTCTCCCCGAGAATACACAGGGGTGTGTAACAGCCCCTGTGAAAGAGCTTATGATGGGCACATGGCCGTGTGGATTATTCACACGGCTGTGTGAAAATACTTAGTGTTTCTCGGGCAAGTCAGAGAGGCCACAGGGGTGTGTGAGGTGCCCCTGTGGCTGGCTTTGCGTTCTTGGCCAGGTTGGGCACACGGCCGTGTGGAAATTCCACACGGCCGTGTGAACAGTTTTAGAAACCTTCTGAATTCTCCCGAGAACTCACAGGGGCGTGAACCAGCCCCTGTGAATTCCCCTGTGAAGGTACACGACCGTGTGGATGGTTTCACACGGCCGTGTGAGGTAGTTCAGAGAGTGAACAGAGTGCGCACAGGGGCGTGTGGTGGCCCCTGTGAACCCTAATTAAAGAGGCACACGGCCGTGTACCAAGTTCACACGGCCGTGTGAGTTCCCCGAACTTTAAAAGACGAAGGTTTTTCTTTTGGAATTCACTCGTGTCTCTTTCACTTTCACTCCAAAACACTCTCCGACCTCTTTCACATTCGTATTCTTAGAGTTTAGGAGAATTTTTAACATTATATTCTAGCTTGTTCTAGTTCCACTTGAATTGTAGGGGATTTTTGCTTGATTACACCTTCTTGCACTACTCACTCTTGAAATCTTTTGGAAACTCGATCTTGAAGTTTTAAGGACTACTTTAGTATTACTTTAGTAAGTTGTGAAGTTCTATGTAGCAAGAAAAAAAAAAACTATTAGCTTGTGAATATTAGTTTAAGCTTTTCATTTGGGGTGGAAAGAGCTACCTCCTATGAAGTATGAAGCTACTCTCATAAGTCGGATACAAGTTATGCCCTAATGAGAGAAAGAGCTATCTCATGGGAAGCATGAAAGCTACCACTCCGGTAGAAAGAGCTACCTCCTCGAAAGTGTGAAATCCACTTTTGGCGGCCGCCTAGGAAAGGGCTACCTTAGAGGTTGAGTGAAGCTACTACTTCCTTACTTAGTATATATAAATAACTCCTTCTAACAAGAGTTTGAGGAGTACTCGTTGGTTATCTTGAGTGAATTCGCACACACTTACACGTTTTCGAGTTTTTATCCTTTTTGATTCAAGTTTTTAGCTAGAGCAACGATAACCATATGTAATGTTTTGATTTCCCCTTACTTGTAGAATACTTCTTTTACATACTTTTGGTGAACCTAAGCCCGAGCACTTTCAATTGTTCTTCCCAAGTACTTTCACGTTCTATTTTGCTTGAGGACAAGCAAAAGCTTAAGTGTGGGGGGATTTGATAAGTGCTTGTGTTGTAGTAACGCGAAGCGTTATTATCTTACAATGAACATACTTTTTATCAGATTCTATCACTAAATATTGTGCATTTGTGTATTCTTGTGCATTGTAGGTTCGTGGAGCTAAGTTGGGAAAGAAGAATGAAGTTAGGTCGTGTTCGCCATTGTTGGAAGGTTTTCGTACCAAGCAAGGAACAAGGCACGAGCTTAGACTTGTGAGTGTGTGCCAACCTCCATTGGAGGGGCACAAAGGCAGTCACATTCACAATAAGTCCAACTCGTGTAGCTTAGGAAAACTTCACCAAGAAGAAGACTTGAAGCAATAGGCACGATCTACCATTGATTGTGTGCCCAATTCAATGGCCTCGATGAAGAACAACGTATTCGGGAGCATTTCGGAGAGTACTGTAGCAGCACTGTATCTTGTCACTGCAGCAAATCACTGTAGCAAGTACTGTGCACTTCTGCCAAAAATCAAGATTCCAGAGAATTCACACGGGTTTGTGGAATTAACACATGGCCGTGTGAATTAATTTTCCAGCAAGCAGAGACCTTACACGGGCGTGTGGAATTAACACACGGCCGTGTGAATTGATTTCCCAGCAAGCCAGAGACTTCACACGGGCGTGTGGAAATTCCACACGGCCGTGTGAAGTAATTTTTCAAGAAAGACAGAAACTTCACACGGGCTTGTGGAAATTCCACACGGCCGTGTGAAGCCCCGATAACTTCAAATTTAAAGCCGCACTCAGCCTATTTAAAGCCCGATTTGGAGACTTTTGGAGGATCTTTTGACCTAATCTTTCTCCCCAACTTCTGGAGAGTGCGGCTAGGGTTTCGGAGAGGACTTTGTGGAGGATTGGAGCGTGCCATCGGCATCGTCACCGACGTTCGACGGCCGCACAAGACCACGGCCACACCATACGCAAGGGGGTTTTCATTGATGTCTTTAGTTTGTGTTTTATTTCATACATTGATGAACATGTATAGCTCCATGAGGAGCTAAACCCCTCGTGGGTATTCGGACTTGTAAAACTCTAGGATAATTATGTTTCTTTGACATTGTTATTATGCTTTTCCATTAATTGATGAATAAATTCGAGTTTCAATTTTAGATATCTTGTGCTATTGTTTTCTCTTAGCCGTGACACTAAGGATTGAGAACAATCTAGGTTATCCTTTAGAGGTGTGACAACTCCTATAGGATTAGACTACTTAAAATTGAAGAGGGTTGAGAGGGAGAGTTGTGAGGTAGCACCGTGCCCCTTTCCTTTCCGATGTGATTTCTCCCTACCTCCGATTCCTTGATTTATTAGCGGTCGAAATAGAGTGAAGTGCTAGGAAGACATACCCCCCCCAAGGCTTTGGGGTGACATGAATCCTACGCACTGGGGCTTAATTTAGACTACGGTTCTTCCTCCTGGACCAAAGGGTTAGAACTACTGCACATAGGAACAGGTTTTATCACTAGGAGTCCCTAGAGCTCAAAGCAATTCCACGTAGTGTTAGGCTTAGGTAGAAATACTCCCCTGGGGCTTAGTTGAGCAATCAACAGAGTGAAAGGTTGACGTGAATCCTATTGCCGGGACATAGTGTTGGGGGTTAGTCACGGTTGACCTTAGATTTGGCACCGTGTGTTTAAGGATTTTCCTCGACTCAATTAACATCAATAGGAAAGTATAATAGCATAGTCTTGCACTAGAAGCATAAGTCCTAGAGGTAACTTGTCCGGATACCCTATTCTCACTTATTGCTAGTCTCTCTCTTTACTCGTTGCTTGCACTTTTCTCTCTTTCATCTTTCTATTTACTTGCCTTGCATCTACTCTAATTTTCATAAACTCACTCATCATGCCGATCATTGTTTCTTTTCGTATATCGCACGATTGAATAGCAATTTCTCGTATTTTAAATCCCTATTCTCTGTGGATTCAACTACTAACTCACCGCGGTAATTTTATTACTTCGACAAGGCCGTGCACTTGCGGTACACACGCAAAAGGTCGTGTCAATGCTAATGAACAGCAAGTGAACCAATTTAAAGAAATTGATAGATTAAAGGAAAGCCGACTTCGACCATCCATTAAAGAGTGAACTAATCCGGAGTTGAAAACACGTCAAGAACACTTGGAGTATGCATTTTTGGCACAAGAAATGAAGTTGCCCGTGATTATAGCATCAGATCTTTCTTTGGAACAAAAGGCTAAGTTGGTGAATGTGTTGAAGAAACACAAGTCTGCCCTTGCATGGAAAATTGCAAACTTAAAGGGAATAAACCCCTCATTCTGTACGCATAAGATTTTAATGGAGGATAACTTCAAGTCGGTGATCCAACCTCAAAGAAGACTAAACCCGAACATGAAGGAAGTTGTAAAGGCAGAGGTGGTGAAACTACTGGATGCAGGGATCATTTATCCTATTTTTGATAGTTCTTGGGTGAGCCCAACTCAAGTGGTTTTGAAGAAAGGTGGGATGACAGTGATCAAGAATGAAAGAAATTAACTCATTCCAAATAGAACGGTCACATGATGGAGAGTTTGTATTGATTACAGAAGGCTGAATGATGCAACCCGAAAGGATCGCTTCCCATTGGCTTTTATTGATTAAATGTTGGAGCGATTAGTAGGGCATCAGTTTTACTGCTTTCTAGATGGGATGTCAGGATACCTTTAGATTCTTATTGCTCCGGAAGATCAAGAGAAGGCAACTTTTACTTGTCCCTACGGGACTTTTGCATATAGACGAATGTCATTCGGGCTATGCAACGCACCTGCTACATTCCAACGTTGTATGACTGCTATTTTCGATGACCTTGTCAAAGACATAACGGAAGTGTTTATGGATGATTTCTCCATGTTTGGTGACTCCTTTGACATATGTTTGAAGAACTTGGAAAGAGTATTGATGAGGAGTGAGGAGACAAATCTTATGCTAAATTGGGAGAAGTGTCACTTCATGGTTCGGGAAGGCATTGTTCTCGGGAACAAGATTTACCATATGGGTATGGAGGTGGATAAGGCAAAAATTGAAGTCATAGATAAACTTCCTCCACCAACAAATGTTAAAGGGATTCGGAATTTTCTGGGGCATGCAAGCTTCTATCGGCGGTTCATTAAGGATTTTTCGAAGATCACTCAATCGTTGACTAAGCTCGTCAGAAAAGATGCTCCATTTGATTTTGGGGAAGATTGTGCAACAGTTTTTAATGTGTTAAAAGAAAATTTAGTTCAAGCTCCAATCTTAATCACCCCAGACTGGAATGAACCGTTTGAGCTCATGTGTGATGCTAGTAACTATGCTATCGGAGCCGTGTTGGGGCAGAGCAAAGGCAAGCAGTTCCAACCCATTTATTATGCCAGTAAGACTCTCACAGATGCACAAGAGAATTACACTACTACACAGAAGGAATTATTAGCAGTGGTGTTCGTTCTCGATAAGTTCAGGCCGTATCTTATCTTGTCAAGAGTCATCTTGTTTCCAGACCATTCAGCTCTCCGTTACCTCATGAACAAAGTAGATACAAACCAAGATTGATCCATTGGATATTACTCTTACAGGAGTTTGATATGGAGATAAAGGATAAGAAAGGAACTGAAAACGTAGTGGCGGATCACTTGTCGCGGTTAAAAGGTAGCATTGGACAAAAGCCAGCAAGCAAGGAGATTAATGACTTCTTCCCGGAGGAACACTTGTATTCGATTCAGAAATCAACATCATCATGTGATACTCCATGGTTTGCAGACTTTGCTAATTACTTGTCAGGGAAGGTCCTCAAACAAGGGCTCACGTTGCAACAAAAGAAGAAGTTCTTTAGCGATTTGAAGAACTATTTCTGGGATGATCCGTTCCTCTTCCGTATTTGTGCAGATCATATAGTTCGGAGATGTGAATCGCAGGAGGAAGGATGGGATATCCTTGCTCATTGTCATTCAGGCCCAGTTGGGGGCCATTATGCATCAAGTAGAACCGCAGAAAAAGTCTTGGCTACAGGATTTTATTGGTCGACTCTCTTTCATGATGCACACCAGTTTATTCTTCGATGTGATAATTGTCAAAAAGCAGGAAATTTATCTCGGCGGGATGAGATGCCTCAGAACCATATGCAATTATGTGAGGTTTTTGATGTTTGGGGCATTGATTTCATGGGGCCGTTTCCAAAGTCTAACAGGAACCAATACATATTAGTCGCAGTCGATTATGTCACCAAATGGGTTGAAGCCCAAGCATTGCCGAGTAATGATGCTAGAACTGTGGTGAAATTCTTGAAGAGGTTGTTTACTTGGTTTGGAACTCCGCGAATCATCATTAGTGATCGAGGGACCCATTTTTGAAATGCCCAATTACAAAAAGTGTTGAAACGATACGGGGTACAACATCGCCTTGCCACTCCATATTATTCGCAAACTAGTGGTCAAGTGGAAGTCACAAATAGAGAACTCAAGCAAATCTTGACAAAGTCTGTGGAACAATGGAAGCGGGATTGGTCAGAGCAGTTGGATGATACACTCTGGGCCCATCATACAGCGTACAAGAACCCAATAGAAACTACTCCGTACAATCTGGTTTATGGGAAGTCATGTCATCTACCCGTGGAACTTGAACATAAAGCATATTGGGCAATCAAGGCAATGAACTTCGATTTGAGAAGAGCTGGTGAACAAAGACTACTTCATTTTAATGAGCTCGATGAATGGAGGTTGAAAGCATATGAGAATGCTAGAATTTACAAGGAGAAGATTCGAAAGTATTATGACAAGCATATCAAATTTCCTAAGGAGTTCAAAGTAGGTGACTAAGTGCTACTATTCAATTCCCGGTTGCAACTCTTCACCGGGAAACTAAAGACTAGATGGTTTGGCCCATACACAATCACTCAAGTATCACCCCATGGGTCAATTAAGATCACACATCCGGAGAAGGGTACGTTCAAAGTAAACGGGCAACGGCTGAAGCCATACTTTGGCGGCGAGGTTTATAACGATGATAAGGAGATATTCTTTCTTCAACCTCCGTAAGGTAAGGCAGGTACGTGATAAGTGCTTGTGTTATAGTAATGCGAAGCATTATTATCTTACAATGGACATATTTTTTATCAGATTTTATCACTAAATTGTGTGCGTTTGTGTATTCTTATGCATTGTAGGTTTTTGGAGCTAATTTGGAGAAAAAGAACAATGTTAGATCGTGTTCGCCATTGTTGGGAGGTTTTCGGACCAAGCAAGGAACAAGGCACGAGCCTAGACTTGTGAGTGTGTGCCAACCTCCTTTGGAGGGGCACAAAGGTAGTCACATTCACAATAAGTCTAACTCGTGTTGCTTAGGAGAACTTCACCAAGGAGAAGACTTGAAGCAATCGGCACAATCGACCATTGATTGTGTGCCCAAATCAGTGGCCTCGATGAAGAACAACGGATTCGGGAGCGTTTCGGCGAGCACTGTAGCAGTACTATAGCTTGTTACTGCAGCACAACAACACTGTAGCAAGCTATTGTTCACTTTCTGCCGAAATTCAGAATTCCAGAGAATTCACACGGGCATCTGGAAATTCCTAACGGCCGGGTGAATTAATTTTCCAGCAAGCCAGAAACTTCACACGCCCGTGTGGAAATTCCACACGGCCGTGTGAAGTCCCGATAATTTCAAATTTAAAGCCGCACTCAACATTATAAAAGCACGATTTGGAGACTTTCAAGACATCTTTGGACCTAACTTTCTCCCCAATTTCTGGAGAGTGCGGCTAGTGTTTCAGAAAGGACTTCGTGGAAGTTTGGAGCGCGTCATCGGCATCGTCACTGACGTCCGGCGGCCGCACAAGAGCACGGCCACACCATACGCAAGGGGGTTTTCATCAATGCTTTTTATTTGCACTTTCTTTTATATTTTGATGAACATGTATAGCCCTATGAGGAGCTAAACCCCTCATGGCTATTCAGACTTGTAAAACCCTAGGATTATTATGTTTCTATGACATTGCTATTATGCTTTTCCATTATTGATGAATAAATTTGAGTTTCAATTTTAATTATCTTTTGCTATTGTTTTCCCTTAGCCATGACACTAGGCTTAGACTACTTAGGATTGAAGAGGGTTGAGAGGGTGAGTCATGAGGTAGCGAAACGTTCCCTTTCGCTTCCGGTGTGATTTCTCCCTACCTCCATTTCCTTGGATAATTAGCGGTCGAGATAAGTGCTTGTGTTATAGTAACGCGAAGCATTATTATCTTACAATGAACATATCTTTTATCAGATTTTATCACTAAATTGTGTGTGTTTGTGTATTTTTATGCATTGTAGGTTTTTGGAGCTAATTTGGAGAAAAAGAATGACTTTAGATCGTGTTCGCCATTGTTGGGAGGTTTTCGGACCAAGCAAGGAACAACGCACGAGCCTAGACTTGTGAGTGTGCCAACCTCCTTTGGAGGGGCACAACGGCAGTCACATTCACAATAAGTCTAACTTGTGTTACTTAGGAGAACTTCACCAAGGAGGAGACTTGAAGCAAGCGACACGATCAACCATTGATTGTGTGCCCAAATCAATGGCCTCAATGAAGAACAATGGATTCGGGAGCCTTTCGGCGAGTTACTACTGCAGCATTGTAGCTCGTTACTGTAGCAAGCTACTGTTCACTTTCTGCCGAAATTCAAAATTCCAGAGAATTGACATGGGCGTGTGGAAATTCCACACGGCCGTGTGAAGTCCCGATAAGTTCAAATTTAAAGCCGCACTCAACATTATAAAAGCCCGATTTGGAGAATTTCAAGACATCTTTGGACCTAACTTTCTCCCCAACTTCTGGAGAGTGCGGCTAGGGTTTTGGAGAGGACTTCGTTGAGGTTTGGAGCGCGTCATCGGCATCGTCACTGACGTCCGGCGGCTGCACAAGAGCACGCCCACACCATATGCAAGGGGGTTTTCATCAATGCTTTTTATTTGCACTTTCTTTTATATTTTGATGAACATGTATAGCCCCATGAGGAGCTAAACCCCTCGTGGCTATTCAGACTTGTAAAACCTTAGGATTATTATGTTTCTATGACATTGCTATTATGCTTTTCCATTATTGATGAATAAATTTGAGTTTCAATTTTAATTATCTTTTGCTATTGTTTTCCCTTAGCCGTGACACTAGGGTTGAGAGCAATCTAGGTTACCCTTTGGAGGTGTGACAACTCCTATAGTCTTAGACTACTTCGGATTGAAAAGGGTTGAGAGGGTGAGTCGTGAGGTAGCGAAACGTTTCCTTTCTCTTCCGGTGTGATTTCTCCCTACCTCTGTTTCCTTGGATAATTAGCGGTCGAGATAGAATGTTAGGGCTTAATTTAGACCAGGGTTCTTCCACCTAGACCAAAGGGTTAGAACTACATATAGGAACAGGTTTTATCACTAGGAATCCCTAGAGTTTAAAGCAATTCCACGTAGTGTTAGGCTTAGGAAGATAGACTCCCCTGTGGCTTAGTTGACAAATCAACACGAGTCAAGGGTCGTAGTGAATCCTAATACCGGGGCATAATGTTAGGGTTAGTCATGGTTGATCTTAAGTTTGGGACCATGAGTTTAAGGATATCCTTGACTCAATTAACATCAATATGAAAGTATAATAGCATAGTCTTGCACTAGAAGCATAAGTCCTAGAGGTAGCTTGTCCGGATACCCTATTTCATCCATTGCTAGTCTTTCTCTTTTAACTTTTATTTGCACTTTCTTATCTTCCACCTCTATGTTTAATTTCTTGTCTTTTAGTATAATTGATTCCATAATCTACTCATCAATTTGATTATCACTTTTCGTATACCGCACAACTAAATAGCGAAATCTTGTGTTTTAAATCCCTATTCCCTGTGGATTCGACTACCCACTCACCAGGGTAATTTTATTACTTCGAAAAGCCCGTGCACTTGCGGGATACATGCAAGGGGTCGTGTCAGTATATCAAGCTAAGTGACGTTAAACAAGCACTTCTTGGGAGGCAACCCAAGGTTTTTAAGCTTTTCTAGGATCTAGTTTAGTTCTAGCATGAATAAAAGTCTTAGTTTTGGGTGTCCTAACTTTTTAATGCGACCCGTGCACTTTCGGGGCGTGTCAAAGTAATAAAATTTACCCCGGTGAGTGGGTAGTCGAATCCACAGGGAATAGGGAGTTAAAATACGAGATTTTACTATTTAAGCTATGTGGAGTATGGAAAGATAAGAATAGAATCGATGAGTGAATATGGAAGCAAATATAATAAAAGACAAGAAATTGAATAGAAAGATGGAAGATAAGAAAGTGCAAGTAAAAGAGAATAGAGAGAAACTGGCAATGGATGAAATAGGGTATCCGGACAAGCTACCTCTACGATCTATGCTTCTAGTGCAAGACGATGCTATTATGCTTTCCTATTGATGTCAATTGAGTCAAGGAAATCCTTAGATTCACGGTCCCAAACCTAAGGACAACCATGACTAACCCCAACATTATGCCCCGGTATTAGGATTCACGTCAACGCTTCACTCTGTCGCTGGCAAGACTAAGCCCTAGGGGAGTATATCTACCTAAACCTCACACTATGTGGGATTGCTTTAAGTTCTAGGGACTCCTAGTAATAAAACCTGTTCCTATGTGTAGTTCTAACCCTTTGGTCCAGGTGGAAGAACCCTAGTCTAGATTAAGCCCCAGTGCGTAGGATTCACTTCAACCCTTCAGTCTGTTACTTGCGTAACTAAGCCCCAGGGGAGTTTATCTACCTAGCACTTCACTCTATCTCGACCACTAAGAAATCAAGGAAACGGAGGTAGGGAGAAACTACATCGAAGGGGAAAAGGGACGCTTCTCTACCTCACGACTCACCCTCTCAACCCTCTTCAATCTTAAATAGTCTAATCCTATAGGAGTTGTCACACCTCCAAAGGACAACCTAGATTGTTCTCAACCCTAGTGTTGCATCTAAAGGAAAACATTAACAAGATGAAATTAAGATCGAAACTCAATTTTTATTCATCAATAATGGAAAAGCATAATAATAATGTCAAAGAAACATAATAACCCTAGAGTTTACAAGTCCGAATACCCACAAGGGGTTTAGCTCCTCATGGAGCTATACATGTTCATCAAAATATGAGAGAAAGCACAAAGTAAAGACATCAATGAAAATCCCCTTGTGTATGGTGTGGCCGTCGTCTTGTGCGGCCGCCGGACGTCGGTGACGATGACGATGACGCGCTCTAAACCTCCACAAAGTCCTCTCCAAAACCCTAGCTTCCCTCTAGAAATTGGGGAGAAAGATAGGTCAAAAGATATCCCAAAAAGTCTCCAAAACGGGCTTTTATAATGTTGAGTTGCGGCTTTAAAATGACAGAAATCGATATTTCACATGGCCATGTGGAATTTCCACACGCCCGTGTGAAGTTGCTGGAATGCTGAATTTCGGCAAACAGTAAACAGTAACTTGCTACAGTAACATGCTGCAGTACCTTGCTACATTCTGCTACAGTATTGTCCCCAAAACGCTCCCGAATTCGTCGTTCTTCATTGAGGCCGTTGAATTGGGCACACAATCAACAGTAGATCATGCCGATTGCTTCAAATCTCCTAATTGGTGAAATTCTCCTTGCTAGCATGAGTTAGACTTATTGTGAATGTGACTACCTTTGTGCCCCTCCAAAGGAGGTTGGCACACACTCACAAGTCTCTACTCATGCCGTGCTCCTTGCTTAGTCCAAGAATCTTCCCAACAATGGCGAACACGATCTAACTTCGTTCCTTTCCTTCACTTTATCTTCACAACCCTACAATGCCCAAAAGTAAACAAATGCACATTTTTTAGTGATAAAATCTGATTAAATTAATACTCATTGCAAGATAATAACGCTTCGCACTACTATAACACGAGCACTTATCACGTGTGCTGTGATATTTTCGTGAATTATTGATGTTTTCATGTGCCTAAAAAATAATTGATGAAGTTTGAGTCGGTTGAGCAAGTTTTCCATAGTATCTGGTCGTGTTTTGATGGTTTTCACAGGCTCTAAGCATCGTATTTGTGTTTTTAAGTTTTCCATAGAACTTAAACTCTCATTCCAGAAAGTTCACAGGGGCGTGTGACTTCCCCTGTGAGTGCCTATGTTTTAAGGGACACGGCTGTGTGGCATATTCCCACGGGCTTGTGAAAGTCTACAGAGAGTTCCCTTCCATCTCGAGAAAACACAGGGGCCTGTGGCTGCCCCTGTGAGAGAACTTGTGAAAGGCACATGACCATGGAATTGTTACACAGCCATGTGAAACACTTAGAGTTCTTGGGACGAACCAGAGAAGCCATAAGGGCGTGTGGGTGCCCCTTTGGCCGGCCTTGTGTTCTTGGCCAGGTCAAGCACATGAGCGTGTGGAATTTCCACATGGCCGTGTGATAATTTCCAGAGACCTCAGCATTTTCCCGAGAGTCCACAGGGGCGTGTTACTGCCCTTGTGAGCTCCCATGTGAAGGCACGCCGGCATCTGGAATTTTCACACGGCCGTGTGGGGTAGTCCAGAGAGTAACCAGAGTGTGCACAGGGGCGTCTATCGGCCCCTGTGAACCCTAAATGTAGAGGTACACAGCCGTGTGGCATTTCCACACGGCCGTGTGAATCCCCAAAACTTCAAAAGCCACAGTTTTCTTTTGGATTTCACTCGTGCCTCTTGATTTTTCCACTTTAAGGGCCTGTTTGGATGTAAAATAAAAAAATATGGCATAATTTTATTATGTAGGAAGTGCAACTGATTATTACAGAAATTATGGCATATTTTATTCTTACAGAATGGGTGTTTGGGTAACAACATAAAAAATTATTACATAAATTATTACATATTTTTTTCTTACAGAATGAGTGTTTGTTTTGCATAATAAATAATTATTACATAATAAAAATAGACGTTGGAAATTAAAATTTGAAAAATAACCGTTGTAAATATAACCGTTATAATTATAGCCGTTGTCATTTTTCCCTATTTATACACAACTTGATTTCTTTGCATTATACACACTTTTTTTTTAAGTTGAAAAACTTCGTAGCCATTGTTTGACCATGGATTCCTTGAATTTTTGGAAGAAAAAAAATGAAGAAGATGATCTAGTAATGCTCAGCTATTGGTCGAGACAATGTCCAGGAACTTCAACAAGTGTAGAACATCACACATCCATTCTTACAGGTGCTGCATATGTACAAGAAATTCTTGAAGGTCACGAAGAACGTTGCAAAAGAGAATTTCGTATGGAGCCTTATATATTTCAAGCACTGGTTGATCGTTTAAGAGAAAAAGGCCTCCTCTGCAACTCAAAACGGACAACAGTAGAAGAGCAACTGGCAATGTTTATGTATACTCTTGCTCATAATGCTAGTAACCGTGATGTGCAAGAACGATTTCAACATTCTGCAGAAACAGTTAGTCGTTATTTTAGTAAAGTTCTTAAAGCTGTAAATCGACTTGCTCGCGAATACATAGAACCTCCATCGACAATGACATCACCAGTTATTCAGAATAACAGAAAATTTTTCCCATACTTCAAGGTAGGTAAAGCTATATATTGTGAATTTTTTTTTTGTTATTGTAAATTTTATACGTTTGTCTACGTTTTTTAGGATTGTGTCGGTGCTATTGATGGAACACATATTCCTATCACGATTTCATTGGAAAGACAGGACCCTTACAGAAACAGGAAGCAAACGCTATCGCAAAATGTTATGGTCGCATGTGATTTTGATCTTCGTTTTGTATATGTAAGAGCTGGTTGGGAAGGTTCTGCTTCTGATGCTAGGATTCTCCAACGTTCGATCGAGCAAGGTTTTGAAGTCCCAAGGGGTAAATATTATCTTGTAGATGCAGGATATGCTAACACCCCAAATTTTATTGCTCCATACAGAGGTGTTCGCTACCATTTGCAAGAGCAAGGTCGAGCGCAATCTAGACCGAGTAATTACAAAGAATTGTTTAATTTGCGACATGCTTCATTACGAAATCATGTTGAACGCATCATTGGCATTTTGAAAATGAGATTCCCAATACTTAAAGTAGCAACTTTTCACCCAATTGACTCTCAGACTGATATAGTAGTTGCTGCATGTATGTTGCATAACTTCATCCGTATGCATAACGGTGCAGATGTTGTTGATGATTTTGATGGTGAAGCCGAAGAAACTATTGTTCCTAACGGAGATGAGTCATATGGAGAAGATGTCGACACCATGAACTCTGAGCGAAATGCAGGTGCTCGTAAAAGGGACGAAATAGCAATGCAAATGTGGAATGATTATTGTAGCTATCGCCGAGCTAGAACATAGGTTTGTTTCAATCATGAAATTGTTTGTTTAGGCCTTTTGGATGAAAAAATGTTGTGTCTTGTTAAAAAGGCATTGCCTATGTTGATTTAATGTTAGACAAAAATTCAGAAAGTTTCTAAAATATGCAAGTTCATGAATAATATTGTAGAGCATATTACAGACTTTGACAGAGAGAGGGAGCAAATGAAGGAAACACAAAAATGAGAGACCCACGAAATTCAGCATAAAAAAATATTCCAGTCATACTGGAATATTTTTTTATGCCAGAATTCCCACATTATGGCATAATTTTGGGGTGTAAAATAAATGTCCAAACAGCCATTATGCTATAAGTCTGCCAAAATATTATATTATGCCATAATGTACGGATTATGGCATAATATAGTGTTACCCAAACAGGCCCTAAACTGCTCTCCGACCCTTTCTATCAACTGCCCGACCATCTCTGAGATTTTTGGAGGTTTTTATTGGAGTTTTCCGTCCGATCTTTAGCATTTCTTCATTCACACCGTCGGTAAGAACTTTAAGCCCTAATTCTTCTTCAATTCTTGATTTAATTCGTCCTTCTTGATTATTTCGCTTGGTTTAAACGATTAAAGTGTATGCGAACATGCTTAGAAAGAATCCAGAATGAATTAGAGTGTAAAAATGAGATTTTTGGGATCCACGCCCGTGCGTCTCTGTCCGCCTGACAATCCACAAGGGCGTGTGGAAAATCCACACTGCCGTGTGGATTTCTGCAGATTGAGCATTTTAACTGTTTTTGACCAATTCTCTTCTCAATTTTGTAGATATGTCTTCCAAGGCTAAGAAAGCAGTAGGGAAATGACCTCACGAGCCCTCACCTTCTCCAGAACAGATCGATCTTGCTCTATCCCAGCATCAGGAGCGGTTCAAGAAGTTATCCACACTCAAGTTTGGACAGACCCGGTTTCCCGACTTGAGTGTATTGCGAGACATTCAGGGGGGAGTAGAGTTGGCCGAGGAGGTGGAGGAGCTCCTCTCGGTAGGGAGTTGGAGAAGATTATTATCCATCCGAGAACCGGTGATCATTTCACTCACGCTCGAGGTGCTTTCCTCGTTTGAGTTTGATCGGGGGTACGACAGTCTCACCTGCATTGATACCATTCAGTTCTAGGACCTCGGTCGGCATTTTATCTAAAATGCTTCCGTGAGTATGTGCTGGCTCCCAACCTTAACCTCCACACCCTGGATTATCCCAAGGGTCCATTCACCCCGCATATGGTGAGAGTGGCATTAGACAGTTAAAGACCTCTTCAATACTCAGTTAAAAGTCTTTTGGGTTCCTAAACAAAACTCTAGCACTTAAGTGACTGTGCAACAAGTTCCAAGGGACGCGGTAGAGATACTTATTTCTTTTTTCACAAATATATAATTTTTTTTTCTGAGTCCGACTAACATAGACTGCACAATAAATCTGTCAGAAGGATGCACATGCTGATTAGGCACAAGAGCCACCCAACCTACTCAATTACAGTCTACATAGACGCATTTATGCTGTACTAGCAGAGGAATACTGTCATAGACTCCACATTTTTGTTTTCGACTGTACACACTGTATCTCATGTCCCTTGGTAACCTGTCACAATAGTTCACTTAAGGCTACAGAAAACAAAGAAGGAACTCAAAAGCTCTTAAAAGACTATTGAAGAAAGAATTTAACAGTCTAATGCCAAAATCATCATAATGGGTTGGTTGGAGTGTACAAGGTAGAAGCAATCATGATAGAGCATGGAAAAGCACTCAGAATAAAGCAGGGCATCATTCAGGCACAGTACAAGAATATAACACATTTCTATCATTCTTTCAAGCTAGGAAGTGCTAAACACTAAAATCATAGCTATCATCGGTACTCATGCATGCAAAACAAGTAAAGTACCCCATCCCCACACCTAAAGTTTTGCATTGCCCTCAATGTACGTAGATCAGCAGAGTAAGATGCGAGATAAAAAATAAAAATAGAAATAAAGGAATGGGGTAAAGAAACTTCCCCAATTGGTCGATGAGATGAGCTCCAAATGTGCATGAATCGGGGAAGGTTGTGAGGTGCAACAGGTGTGAACCTTCTACAATGATCAGTCCTAAAAGTAAAAAGAAGACACATCACACCCCAAGAAATAAATAGAGAGCCGGAAGAGTAAGCACGAATCAAAAATGGGGAAGTACAGTTTAGGAGGGTCAGGACCCTAGCTAACTGAAAAGTACCACAATACAAACCAACAAGTCTGCAAATAAAAAAAACAAACACAAACAACATGAAACTAAAAAGTGGTGATGCGAGTCTAGAGATCTGGAGGGATCGATGGTGCGAAGCATGTGGTGGCGACAGATGACGATGAGTTGCGCAAATACGATAGGATCTCGGCCATGCTACTCTCTATGTGGCTCTGTGATGTGGCCAAGTCCCTCACGATCAACGTGAATCTTGTCTTGTGGGCATCGCTCTCGAAGGTAGGCTCACAAACGGGTGGTGGAGAGCTTCTCCTAACTCGCTTGGAGGCCACATGTTTGGTCGGCATCCCTACAAGACAAGAGAACCTTCATCAAGCCAAGAATTTGTGAGAAACATGCTTAATGAAGAAACAAGGCTGATTTTTGGCCTGTGCTACAGTAATTTCGGGAAAAAAATGGTTGAGTTTCTTCTTGTAAAAGTGATAATCTAAATGTACAAAGCTTTGAATTCAAGATAATCAATTACAAGAAGCATTCACCATGATAACCACAAGGTTTTCCCACCATTTAAATCAATAAAACCCCTTGAATGAATGAGAAATGAGTTTACCTTGATCTAGGGCACCAATGAGAAGATTGAGTGAAAATCGGCTAAAAGCTTGATAAAACTTCGAAAATCTCCCAAAAACTTGTTTGCTAAGATGAGGAGAGTGTTTTGATGCAAAAAAAAAATGAAGGACAATGGTGGAGAAATGGAGGAGAAAAGAAAAGAAGAAGAGTGAAGAATGGGTGAATAGTGTCAAAATGGGGTGAAGAAGTAGAAGAAGGTGGGCTGGTGGCTTATGCGGCCTCTCATGCGGCTGCATAAGGGGCCGCATAATCCACTGCCCCTCTATGCGGCCGCATAGCAGGCCGCATAGGCCGCTGGATGGTTATGCGGCCTGCTATGCGGGTGCATAGCAGGCCGCATGGTCCACTGGCTGGCTCCATGTGCAAAAAAAGCTCAAAAACACACTCATCAAAGCACCGTACTCATTCTAGCACTCAAAAATCACATGAAAACAAAGCCAAAAACACTCAAAATCATTGAAAACATGGAAATTGAAGCACCAACACTTAAGGAAGAATACAAAGATCATGAAACCTATGGTGCAACATGATGAAATAAATTATGGAAAACGACTAAACAACCACCATAATCACAAAAATCAACAACACTCAAACTCACAAGCACCACAAAAATACGAAAAACACCCAAACACAACAACAACAACAACTAAGAAGAAAAATAAGTGCAATGAATTTAAAGACTTGGGTTGCCTTCCAAGAAGCGCTTTTTTAATGTCTTTAGCTCGACATGGTTTACCTCAACTCATGGTGGGACAAAGGGGTGAGAGATACCTCCAATTTTCGATGAAGAATTGTTACACGGAAAGTTCAATAAGAGGCACGAGAAGATCTTGAATTTCCCGCAGTCATCAAAGAATAAACGGTCAACCTCCTCGGGTGACATTGTAGAGACATTCACCCCCCGCTTTTGTTTCTCTTTTTTCTTCCTCCATAGCTTCTTCAAGGTTCTCTTCTCATTGGAATGTGGTGAAGATTTAACCTCTACTTGTCCTAGTTGTTGCAATGGTGGAGGGGTAAGTTCATCATCCATAAGATCATCCCCGAGATCTTCAAAGTACTACTCCAAGGGGTTCAAAGCGAGGACCTCCTACACGCAATTGGAGATAATCACGTCAGTTGTATCCGTAAAATAAAGAGCATCATCATGATCAAGTGTACGTTTCATAGCTTCGGGAAGGGTGAAGACCACTTGTTCTTCTCCAACACTCAAAGTCATTTTTCCTCCTTCTACATCGATCAATGCAACGGAGGTATTAAGAAATGGACGCCCGAGGATCAATGGGACCTCCACATCATCATCCACATCTAAATTACAAAGTCAACCGGGATGATTAGCTTATCAATTCGAACAAGAACATCTTTAACAATTCCCCGGGGTCTTCGCACGGAACGATCCGCAAGTTGCAAAGTCATTCGTGTGGGTCTCAAATTTTCTAACCCCAATCTCAAGAACAAGTTATACGGCATAACGTTTATGCTAGCTCCCGAGTCGGCCAAGGTGCTTTCTTGCACTCCATCCCCAATCACACAAGGGATGATGAAGCTACCCGGATCATTAAGTTTCTTGGGTAATTTCTTTTGAAGTACATCTGAGCAATTTCCCAATAGAGTCACCGTCTCCAAGTCTTCAAGCTTCCTCTTATTGGTGAGGAGGTTCTTCATGAATTTAGCGTATTTCGGCATTTGTGAGAGGGCCTCAACCAAGGGAATGTTTATGTGAAGTTGCTTAAAGATGTTCAAGAATTTCTTGAATTGAGCGTCTTCTTTATCTTGTTTGAGCCTAGAAGGATATGGTACCACAGGTTTATACTCAAGCTCCTTCTTAGTCGAGGAACTTGGAACATTTCCCTTGTGCTTCCCCTCAATCTCATCAATTGCATCATTATTTGACTTAGGGTCTTCCCGATCGGCTACCCTATCGTTGGAGGCACTTGGACTATCCCCGGTCCTTACCTCCAACTGCTTTCCACTCTTTAGTGTCACCGTCTTCAAGTGTTCCCTCGGGTTGCATTCAGTGTTGCTCGGCAAGCTACCCGAGGAACGATCTGACTGTGCCCTAGCAAGCTATCCCACTTGGGTCTCAAGAGATAGAATGGAGGCTTGGACGTTTCTCAATATACTACCAAATTCATCAAATCTCTTGTCTACATTCTGAAATTTTACCTCCATAGTGATCATGAATCGTGCCAATACATCCTCAGTCGAGTATTTCTTCTCTTGGACCTGCTAGGGCTGAAATTGGGGGCCCTGGGGTGGTAGAGGTCTCTGTTGGAACTGGCCATGGTTCCAAGACATGTTCGGGGGATTCCTCCACACCGAGTTATAGCTATTACCGTATTGATTCCCCGGTCCCCGAGGTCCTCCACCAACATAATCCACCAATTCCACGGGTGCAGAGGGAGCAATAAATATGGGGCACTGCGAAGTTGCATGCCCTGCACCGCAAGTATCACAGGACATCACTGCCTTAGGGGTAGAACTAGACCCCAGCATGAACTGATCAAATTTCTGTGTCAGTGCGCTGACTGCCGCGTTGTTATTGGTGACATTCTTTGATAAGGCCTCAACCTTTGCAGTCAATGCTGTGGTCTCATTCACCTCGAACAGGCCTGCAACCCTTGGTCCTTTCTGCCGAGTGCTCCAGTGGCACTCATTGCTTGCCATGTTCTCAATCAATTTCTCAGCTTCTTCATGGAGCTTGTCACTCAAGGAGCCACCTGTCGCGGCATCTATGAGTTACCTTGTAGCATAATTCAAGCCATTACAGAGCATTTGTACTCACATCCAAGCAGGGAAGCCATGGTGAGGGCACCTACGTAACAAATCCTTGAACCGCTAGTGTGCCTCAAAAAGGGTTTCCGAATCCCCCTATCTGAAAGAGGAGATCTCTTGTTTCAATCTTGCGGCCTTGCTTGGTGGGAAATACCGGGCCAAGAATTTCTCAACCATTTCCTTCCAGGTGGTAATGGACCCGGGAGCCAAGGAAATGAGCCATCTGTAAGATGCTCCCCTCAAACTGAATGGAAACAATCGCAGTCTGATAGCATCATCTGACACAGAGTTGATCTTGAAAGTAGAGCAAATCTGCAGGAAGCGGGATAGATGGGCATGCGGGTCCTCATCAGGAAGTCCATCAAACTGAACTGAGTTTTGTATCATCGCTATTGTGCTTGCCTTGATCTCAAAGTTATTCGCTGGGATTGAGGGCGCTTGCACACTGAATTCTTCCCCGGTGAACTGTGGTCTCTCAAAATCGGATAAAGTTCTCCTTGGTTCGGCCATAACTGATGGTTCACTAGACTCGACCCGAACTTCCTGTTGCCTCGAACTCTGGGTAACCTCTCTCAACCGTTGATGCAAAGTCCGTTCGATCTCGTCGTCGGCCTCAACTAGAGTTGCTTGTCCCGCCTGTATCATAAGATGGGTACCTCGCAAAATAACTAAAGTCAAAACGAGCAAAAGATGAAATGATGAAGTATAAACAAGAATGGTAAAAACGAACAAAAATAAAATGGTCAAATCAACATGCTTTAAGTTTTCAGAATATTCCTCGTGGGTCCCTGGCAATGGCGCCAAAAACTTGGTATGCGTTTGATTCGCTCACCCGCAAGTACACAGGGTCGCCAAGTAATACCCCTCGCGCGAGCATGAGGGGATCGTATTCCCAAGGGCCCGAGAATCTATTCGTACATGTATTCCCTTCCAAGCTTGGTGAGGCTAATACTAGGGCAATGGTCATGCAACCTAGCATTGTCTAGGAATTGATACATAGAGTTCTCATACATATCAAGGCAATCAAGAACCACTAAGCAAGGATCACAAACCAAGCCAAATGCATAAACTAGAAAGAAGCATCCAAATAACACAAGTTTACCCCAAAGGTTCACCTACATCCAGTGACCTTGGGGTTTAGTTGCTCATGATCACAAAGTAAGCAAGAAAATACATAGAAACAACCAAATGCATAATGAAAACACCCCCTGAAAAGATCAAGGCCGAATGACGCTTCCAAGGACGCCACCCAAGGAGTGGCTTCCTTTGTCAATCTTCCTCTCGAATGCAAATCGAAGGCGTGGATTCGTCGTGTCGTGATCTCCCCGTCATCCTCTCCTCAAGAATTGTCTCCAAAACCCAGGCTCAAGCTCCCAAAGAAAGTGGTGAAGTCAAGCTCTCCCAAGACCTACGTTCCTCCTCTCTCAAAATGCACTCAAAACCCTTAAAAACAAGTTCCAGCGAGTTATGCGGCCCCCCATGCGGCCCCGCATGCGGGGAGAGAAAATTCCGGAGAAATCCCGAAATCACGTAAGTTGCTACAGTATCGCTACAGTGAACCTCTCTACAGTACCTATGCGCCTCTACTGCGCCCGCATGAATCTCCTGACCAAGTTGTTCTTCAAGTCTTCGTGCTACATTGGTTGCTACAGTAACCCCCCCCCCCCCCCGGGGCTCAGAAACAGTTTTTTCGATGCCGATTTCTTCTCAAATTCTGTCAACGAGCTCGAAAGGGTCTCATTGGTACCTGTAACATGAAAGACACCAATTCAGACCAAAAATGGGTGTCAACTCATATAAAAATGCGCAATACATACGCCTGAATACATAGGAAATATGTATGTTTAGGCATTTATCACACGGCCGTGTGGAATTTCCACATGCCGGTGTGAACTCTCTGGATGGTTGATTTTCGGCAGAAAGTGAACAGTAGCTTATGACAGTGTTTTGCTACAACAACCCCGTTAAAGTGCTGCTACAATACTCGCCAAAACGCTCCCGAATCCGTCATTCTTCATCGAGGCCATTGAGTTGGGCACACAATCAATGGTAGATCGTGCCAATTGCTTCAAGTTTCCTTCTTGGTGAAGTCCTCCTAAGCTGCAGGAGTTAGACTTGTTGTGAATGTAACTACCCTTGTGCCCCTCCAAAGGAGGTTGGCACACACTCATAAGTCTTATCTCGTACCTTGTTCCTTTCTTGGTCCAAAAACTCCCCAACAATGGCAAACATGATCTAACTTCATTCTTCTTCTCCAAATTAGCTCCACAAACCTACAATGCATAAGAATACACAAATGCACACCATTTAGTGATAAAATTTGATAAAAGAGATGCTCATTGTAAGATAATAACGCTTCACGTTACTATAACACAAGCACTTATCAGTTTTCCATTATTTTTTTGAACTTTTTAATTGTCAATATAATTAATTAATCTTAGTGGATCACAACACAGCTGGCTAAGACACACACACACATATATATGGATCAGATTAATTAAGGATATGATAATGCTAGTCTTGATTAATATATGATGAATCATGCATATCATACTAGTTTTACACCCAAGACAACCCAAAAATTAGTCATCAAACTCTTGTTAACAAGGACTTATATATATACAAAAAGGGAGAAAGGAAGTAGTAGCTTCACACAACCTCTAAGGTAGCCCTTTCCTAGGAGGCCGCCAAAGGTGGCTTTCACGCTTTCAAGGAGGTAGCTCTTTCCACCGGGGTAGTAGCTTTCACGCATCCCATGAGATAGCTCTTTCTCTCATTAGGGCATAACTTGTATCCGACTTATGAGAGTAGCTACATACTCATACCAAAACATACTCATTAGGGCATAACTTGTATCCAACTTATGAGAGTAGCTACATAACTTATCTCGATGGTAGCTCTTTCCACCCCAAATGCATAATTAAAACAACGCAATAATCACAAACTCATATTTTTTCTTTTTCTCTTTTTCCATTATTTTTTTCATTTTTTTATATGCATTTTCCAAAGTAAAACTAAAAACTTAGTAAGAACGATGATACACTTGTCCTTAAAAACTTCAAGCTTGAGTTTCCAAAAGATTCCAAGAGTGAGTTGTGTAATTTAGGATAGTCGAGCAAAAATTCCCTAAAATTCAAGTAGAAACTATGCAGGGGTACGCAATTGAACATAGCTATGATTCAAAGACTTCTATTGAAAATTGTTACATTGAAGTGATACAAGCTTCTAATATCAATATATCACAAACAAATGGAGGAAAATATCAAAGATCTATAACTAGAATCCCCATAGTATTAGAAGTTGCAAAATTGGACGTGAAAATGGATTTAACAGCCTACAAAAACTTGTTAAGAATCACAAACCCAACATTATGATTCATAAACCTTTCATATTAAAAGAATTGAAAAGGAACTGGGAAAGCATAGGTAATTGAAAGCATATTTAATTTTGTTATCAGGTTGTACACACACACACACACACACACACACACACACACACACACACACACACACATATGCACAGTACATATATACACGCTCTTTGCCACAATTAAATCATCTAGATGGCATAATCTTGTTAGTAAAGAAACCCTAAAAATCAATGGAGAATCAAAAGCATCCCATGAAACTAGGATAACAAGGGTTGCAATTAACGAATACCTGCAAACCATAGAAGTGGGAGTGATTGAGAGAAGAGAGAGTGTATCAGGATCGAGACTAAAAAGCAAGGGCCAGATGGTGGGGTTCTAGGGTTTTGAAACGAGTTAGGGATTTGGGGTAGGCATAGGAGAGAAATATATTTGCCTCGCATGTTATTTTTTCAAATAGGTTCTTATGTTTTCCTTGGAAAACTTTTGTCGGGGTGGAGGAAGGAAAAATTTTCCTCTGATTTGGGGGAAAATAGGGTCACGTGATAGAGTTTGTGGAAAAATTTTCCACGAAAAATTTTGGCAAACAGACAGCCTATTTAGCCGGAAAATAACCCGTGGAAAATTTTTCCAAGGAAAAAAAAAAAGCAATCAAACACAGCCGAATGTTTTGAAAACAAAGTAGTGCTCCACCATCATGAAATTTTGACAAAGATTCTAGACCAGGGAATTGTTGAAGGGATCTGTGCATGAGATTATTTAAGTGTAAACATCTGAAATTGCTTGTATAGACAATTATATTTTTTCCCTCGCCTTGCATTTCACATGCTTCAAGTTGAGATTGATTGAATGTAATTTTTTTGTGTAGGCTCCAGTTGAAGAAATCAAACAACAATGTCCTGAAGACAAATCAGATCTCATCCATGATGAAGTTTTTAATTAAATATTTCGATAAGGAAATGTTACAGACAAAATAAAATTGGAAGGAGCTATCCAAAGCGCCGAAAATATTGAAAATATTGGCTAAAGAAGTAAAAGTTGAGTTGGAAGAAGACTGAGACTGCAGATTTCATGAGAATGATAAGTGAGAACTTTAGTGATTCAATGACTATCCCAGATAATACATTGTTAAAATAAAATATATTACTTGTAAAAATGCATATGTGTAATTGTCTTTTCTTAATATAATTTTGTGGTTATCAATTTAAAAAAAATACATATGAAACTTTTAAATTTGGAAGATGTTTATATGAAAGATACAAGTGATGCATTTTCCATTTACTGTTAATGACAATCGTAGTTCACTCAACTCCATGGTGTACATGTAAAAGTGTGAAGTTTGATGATATTATGGAATTAGATATGATGATCTTAAAAAACAAACCATTTGGATGGTGATTCAAAGGAAGTTTAATGAATCATGAAAAAGAGTACAATCTTGGATTTTCCTTGTGAATGTGGTGGTGTGGGAATCAATTCAAACTCATGATAAGTAGTGAAATGGAACAGGATTGCAAATTATACACTTACTTAAGAGCAACATTTTTGCGTAAAAAGAAAACTTAAGAAGAAACAAGCCACAATGTATATATATGGATAAACTACTACTTTATTAAAGTAAATTTTAAAACAGTACAAGCTGAAACAAAATAAACTAACAAGAACGCAACAAATAGGAACAAAGAACATAGGAAATCAGAAGCGAAAGAAAGGGTAAAAGTTCATTGTTAGAAGTGATGCAATTCTAACGACAACAAACTAAGCCACAATTTCATTAAAAGAAGTGGGAAGACTAATATAATCAAATATTAAGTTGTGTTAGCAAATAAAAATAATAAAAACAACATGAGATTAAGTCACATAAATGATAAATCAACCTTAATCAGAAAAGTATTGATTAAACAAAATAAAATAGTCATAAAATGAATCTTATTTATTATAATGACAAGAATCATGTTCTCATTAAACAAAAATACAATTTAATTGTTAACTAACTTACAATATCACTATCATAGAGAAATTTGTTAAAGGATTCTTAAAATCCTACCATCACCAGTCACACTTAATTTCAAAAACTTCCAAAATGGAAAGGTTGAGCAGAATTTGATAGAAAAAAAAAAGCTGAATTTTCCCATGACATATCTTTAGATTGGTCAAGTGAAATTGGAAATAATGTTATAAATAATTTAGATGGAAAAACAGAGTGACATGCTAAGGTAGAATGGATCCATATCGCTCAAATATTTTTCATTAAATAGAATCTCTCATTGCGGGACGTGCTGAATCATTCTCTATTCAAGAGACACCTCATCTTGCCACTATTCAATCAAGCTTGGGTCACATTCTATCAACACCAACATTTCAAGTGAGGAAGGCATGCCGCCATTATTAGGCAATGTATGGAACTTTGGACAATATCTAATGAGGCAACCAAGCAGGCAGAGTTTCCAGATCATTACAACACATCATTTCCATATGTTGTAGGTTTGGCAGAGAGAGTTCATCCTCCGTCATCTCCTCTTCCATACCCCAGTATTTGAATTTGGTGCAGATAACAATAACCAAACATCTCAGATAACAGAGGGCTTGTAAACCCTCCAACTACAAAAGAAACATCTAAATACTCAAGTGCATGTAGAGTGACCATGACTTTTGTAGGAAAGTTTTGAATCTTTGCCTCAGCCAAGACAAATTTCAACAGAGAAAAGAGGCTATTGAGACATCCTAGCAACTGGTAATCTAGTCCTATACTATCTTTAATTTCTAGCACCTTTAGTTCTGAAAACAAAGGCCAATGCATTCCATTCAATTCACTATCCTCAATTCTAAGGATGGTAAACTTGGGAAAGTGATTGCGGCTTTGTGTCATTACCGATGATGATGATGATGATGATGATATGTTCTGAAAAATCATTAATGCTTTTCTCAATTCCAAAGTATGAAGACATGGAAACACTGGAGTGACATCTTCTAGTGTTACCACCTTCATTGATGCTTTCATCAATGTCAAAGTATGAAGAGATGTAAACACTAGAGTGACTTCCTTCATTGTTACCTTCATTGATGCTTTCTCCAATTCCAAAGTATGAAGAGATGGAAATACCGGACCGATGTCCTCCATTGTTACCACCACAACTCATAATGAAATCAATCCAAGGAAGGACAAGTGCTCAAGCTCCACAAGACTTACTAGAGTACAATTGTAAATAATTAATCTCTTGAGTGAAGTAGCGCCAAGCAATACAGCGCACAAAAATGCCATATTTTCGCACCATTCTATTTTAATATCTCTCAGATCTTTCTAGGGATATTGCTGGTTGTTGCACCCCAACATCACTGGTTTCAATCTTTAGCCCTGTTATATACAACCCAAGAAGCAACTTATAAACAAGATTGTTAGACCTGGCCCAGGTATTGACCCGGAAAAGTCAAGGGGTTAAGTATCAAGGGTTCAACCGAGATCCAATAGGGGTCAATAATAAATTATTTAAATATATATTATAATATATAATAACTATAAAAATATGATATAATCTCTAGTTTTAATAACTTAAAAAGCATAATTACTTAATTTGATATTTAAAATTTATATATAATTGTTAATTTTTTAAAACAATAAAACATTTTTGAAAAATGAAAATAAAAAAATAAAAACATCATTATGGTCTCTCCGGACTGACAAACAAATTTAAAAAATAAAAATAAAAAAAATTCTCATGACTCCCATTGCTTCACTCAAAATCTGAAAAGTCTCTTTCTCTCTATCTCTCTCTCCCCCGTTGCTTCACCTTCATCTTCATTACTCTACCTAGTCTCTCTCCATCTTGTTACTTCATCTTTATCTTCATTACTCTACCTGATATCTCCCTCTTCTTTTATGCTTTTCTCACTCCTCTATCTCCTTCATCTTCTTTGAATGCTGGTGTTCATCCTTCACCCTCTCTCTATCTTTCTCTTTTTCTATCACTCATTCGATCCGCACAGTTTGACTGGCAGATTTAACTAGTTCACGATCAAACCAGCTGGGTTTCTGGGTTCTTAACCGGGTCATATAGAGTCCGGGTTGGAGATCATGACCGGACCGGCTTAAGGGTCAGTTCCCTATTTTTCTGGTAGAATCGGCTGGGTCAGTTCTGGTTTGACTATCTTGCTTATAACGGAGATGACTTTGGAGCCCGTTGAGTTTGTCCATTGCTGCATACATAAGCCAAATAAATCCACTTACTCTTTCATATTCCCACACTTCCAGATCCTGTAGAAGAGGAAACCACTTGCCATACCTGGTGTTATTACAGATGATGATGATGATGATGCTGCTGGCATGCCCTTTGCTTGCCGTAAGTGAAAGGACTGCAGGGATGGATACATCTCAATCATGGAATCATCACCTTCAATTGTCGTGTTCTTAATTTGTCTTAACTTCAGTTTTTTAAGGGAGGGTAACAACCCAAGTGCTGCAGGTAGACATGCCTAATTTCTGCATTCAATTAACTCTATGTCTTCTAGTTTCTGAAAATCAAGTGTCACAAGCCAACTTGCCGATTTGCATCCCATGTACCCAATAATTGTCAAATATTTCAAGTTAGGATAAGGTTGAAAAGCTTTGAACACTTGTACTTATAGGCCATGTTTGAATGTATTTTTCCATGTTAAATGCAAGTGTTTGATATGTTGTTTGTCTTTCAACCCGGCTTTCATTGCTTCTTCCATATTATCATTGTTTTCCAAGCTCTTAATCAAGACTTCATCTCTCAATTCTTTCATATTCCTTAATTGTGCAATCTGATAACCTCTTCCTCTTTGCACATGGTATGGTAGATAGGGTTGATGGTAAAACCTTCCAGTGTCTTGAAATATCTACCACGTTTGGAGGTTCATGAGTTTATCAAATCGACTGACAAATGTAGGTGGTGGACATAGCAATTTCAACACTCTTAGTAGATAAAGCCCACATGGTGATTTTGGTATTGAGACAATGTCGGTTTCCTTCAAATCCAAATATTGCAAATGTTTGAGATGAGCAATATCATCTGGGAGTCCTTGCACATTTGTACTACAAATGTCTAGCACCCAGATTCTTTTGAATGCTCTATGGTTGAGGATGGCACATATGTCACGAACTCCATATAACACCAGTGTACCCAAGTTATTAGTTTTGCACACCATCTCAAGATCAACAAAACTATATGCAAATAAATGGTGAACATCTTTTGTGATTTATTCATCTTTTAGACCCTCATAATATAAGTTTCCCCATGAGAAACCGATTGTGCCAAATCATGCAATAAGTCATGCATTTGAAGCCCCCATGAACCTTTTCAAGGAAACCCCTTGCTTGTAATTCATGCCAAACTCTTCTCCTATATCTTCCAATGTCTTCAAACTACCTTCAATTTCTTGTATGTAACCATGGGCTATACACATGCTAATAACATAGTACATATCATACACAAAATTTTTAGGAAACACTGAAGAAAAGGTAAAGCATAACTGAAGAGGCTGGCATAGATGATTATAACTAAGAGCAAGTGCAGGCATGATACCATGTGCATCAATTTCTAATTTCCATAAATAACTTTCCAATACCTCCTTCCAATGTTCTTCAGTTCAACGGCTTCCTAAAAGTCTTCCAACTGTCTTTGTTGCTAACGATGACCTTGTAAACTTTCTAACTACTTGTTTTCCTATATTATGTAGTTGATGCAGATAATTGTCAGGATTCTTATCCTCAAAGACACATTTCAAGAAAAACAACCAATAGACTTCATCAGATAAACCTTTCAAAGTATTTTGATTATATCGATCAACTAGAACTCCTGATATTTTAGGATATTTGGAAGTAACAATAAGTTTAATAGCCTCTACCTTGCCAATCGGAGAATGTAAGGAGTTCTCACCATTCATCAGACCAAACATCATCTAGCACCAATAAAAATTTCTTCCCTGTTATCTTGCTTTGATTTCCCTCTTAAGAACATCCAAGCTGGTAGTGGCACCAAATGAAAAGGTTAGGCTACTATCATCACCAATGGAACATGAATTTAATATTTCTTTGGTGATTTTGAATCTATCAATGTTATCTATACACATATCCACGTTCTCTTATCAAAATGGTTTGCTATTTCTGTGTTGTTGAAGGCAAACTGAGCTAAAGTGCTTTTGCAAATACCATCCATCCCAACTATTGGTAGAATAGAAACATCACCACTGACATTTGGCACTTTGAGGAGCAATTGAATCAATTCACTGAATTAATAATCCCGGCCATATATCTTGCTTTCAATTGGTGATGATATGGTGACACGTTTGTTTTCTCCTACTTGATGTTGCCCACATGAATCATAACTGCCCTTCAAACAAATTTCAACATTAGACCAAGCATCCAACTTAAATGCATTACTCATTTCTGAATCAATGTAATTAATTTATTTCTATAATAGTCTTCATCTTACACACTATCTAACCAACAATAACTTCAAAGATTTCCAACTCATAACTACAAATATATACATTATGGAGAGGAACAACACATACCGTGAAAAATATACTAGATAAATTAAGACAAATATAAAGGCAACAAACCTATGGACTTTGATGTAGAAAGCTAGTGTCTATTGTCACTTGATTGTTCGGTTGTCCAGGGGATCCAAGACTTGAGTTGTCATGTACTAGATGAGCTCTTGTCAACTCATCCTGCATGTTGAACTCCTCCATCTTTTGCTACAGCTCCAAGTACTCCAAATAATCTTTTAAGTCTTTAATCTGGTAACTCACATCTATAAGTTTGTTGTTGATAAGGATCAGCCTCATATTTTGTTTATCTTGTTTATGCAACCTTCTAACTTCACTTTGTATAATATCGAGCTTCAGATAAGCCTCTATGAAGGCTTTCCTCTAATTCTCCAGTTGTTGGAGCTTAACTACTTCACTTTTAGAGGATGATGGCTGGTCTCTAGAAAGATACTCGAACAAAAGTCGAGCAAGTTATTCAAAGCAAACTGAGGGAATATTGGTACAAGAAAGGCTCTTGCTATGCCTGATAAGAATGGAGAAACCATGTTGGATGGATTAGCTGCAACGATTGCAAGGTTGATACTTGGATAGGTAAGAGAAGAAAGAGAGACTCTCTATCCTACTTTTCCAGCTCATTTTGGAACAAGTTTAAAGGAAGCCGCCGAGAAGGTCCTCCATTCATGGGGCTTTTTTTTAAATATTGTATATTTTTAAAATAATTACAAAAATAGGCATTTTTAAAAATAAATACGGATTTAGGCAAAACGGTGATTTAATCACCGTTTTGTGCCTAAATCATAGGAAAACGGTAAAGGATTTACCGTTTTCCATGATTTGCACGGAAAACGGTAAATCCTCTACCGTTTTCATTGATTTTTTATATTTTTTTTAATTTTTTATACAAATTTTCATTTCAACCCTTTAAATGTTTTAAATTATATTTTTATAGTTTTTAATATAATATTTTTATATTTTAACTTCTGAATAAAAAGTCACAATAATCAATGCACTATTCAGAAATGTACTGTACATTTAGGTCTAATACTGTTATCGTACTATTTCTGGGGCCTAGGTGTTGATCATCTATGAGAGATAGTGATTTCTCACTTCCAGAGTTGCAAGGTAGAGGAATTTTTCTAGGAGGTCTTAAACTATTGTAAATGATGCAATTGTATACTAATATACGATAGGTGCTTAAGGGATTGTCAAAAAGACAGATAGAAGTGCATCAGTTATAGTGATTTACAGACCTCCTAGAAAAATCCCTTTGTCGTATAACTCTAGAAGGGTGAAACACTGTTTCTAACAGGTGACCCACACCTAGGCCTTGAGAACAGTGTAGGAAGAGTATCTAACCCAAGTGTACTGTGTAAGTTTTGAATAGTGCATTAATTATTATGACTTTTTATTCAGGGGTTAAAATGTAAAAATATTTTATTAAAAAGCTATAAAAAAATAAAAATATAATTTAAAACATTTAAAGGGTTAAATAAAAAATTAAAAAAAAATAAAAAATCAATGAAAACGGTAAAGGATTTACCGTTTTCCAAGCAAATCTCGGAAAACGGTAAATCCTTTACCGTTTTCCTATGATTTAGGCACAAAACGGTGATTAAATCACCGTTTTGCCTAAATCCGTATTTATTTTTAAAAATGCCTATTTTTGTAATTATTTTAAAAATATACAATATTTAAAAAAAAATCCCCCATTCATGCCTTTTGGACAAGTTTTTTTTTTTACACGAAGAACAGACAGCCCAAAGGCCCTGGTAATCAATTAGGGGTGTGCACAAGCCTCGGTGGAACAAGTGGAGGTGGGACACATGCTCACATGGGCGTTGGGACCACCTACACACAACCACCACTCACATCTCCCATAAATGTGCCATCACCCGAGAATCAAACTCTCACCACTCGGTGAAGAGCTCTATCGGGGACCCGGATAGCAATAGACCATTTGATCGTTGGCAAACACTCCAATGCTTCATTGACTTAGAGGGAGTGATGAATGATTATTTTTAATTAATTTAAAAAAAACTTTAAGATAAAACTGATAAAGTAAACGACTTTTTTATTTAATTAATATTAATCAATATTAAATAACTTAAAATTAATTTGTTTTAAATTTTTGACTGGTAGTAAATCTTTATTAGTGATCACTCATAATGTTTAGTTGGAAAATATAAGTGAGTGACTCACCATCCATAGCGAGATCCATAGTGCACAAACAATAAAGCTCAAATTTTTTATTTAAGTTAGGGACAAATTTGTCTTTTAGTTACGTTGTCCCTCAATTAAAAAGTTATAGCATGATTTTGGTGAAACAAAATTTTCAGCTACTTGTGATGTACTTTTACACTATTTATAAATCAAACAAAGTACAAAAAAAGCTATACTTAGTTATCCCCATTTTTTTTTAATATTAAACACACCCTTAAGTTGCCATAACAAAAATGAATTTATTTTTATATATATCATATGAAAAAAGCCACTAATTATTATTTTGATAGGTAAAATATGCTATTTTCTTGTAGTAGTCCATGGTCGTGTATGATCGTGGTTTATATCAAGTTATTTAAATATTTATGCAACTTCCAACCAAACACATTTTAATCATCACAGTAATTTATTTTATTTTATAGAATTTAAATAAATAAACTAATTTAATAATATAAGTACTAATTTTTTTAATTAAAATTTTTCTTTTTGGAGCTACCAAAATGAAAATTTATGAAGAGAAAATAGCTAAATATAATAAAACAAAACATTCAAAAACGTAGTTAAAGCTAAACAAAGCAAAGACCACCACTCAACCAATACAAAACACAGTTTCTATCACACCCTAAACTCGGCTCATCTGATTTGATGTGTCAATAAACTGCCGCATACCCACAAGGCCAAGAACAAGTGGTAACACAAAGCCTTAATATCTATCTCACAACCAATAAAATATAACAAAGTACCAACTTCACAAAAGCAAAAGAATTCAAAGGATACGATAACCAGGTTTACAACTATTGATCAGAGGGAAATATAAAAATACAAGAGTCAAAGTTTAAACAAATAAAAGCTCCAAGTTCAGTAAGAGAAAAACTGATTACATGCTAACTAACTGGTGTTCGCTCAATGTTCCCCTCTCAGCTATCCACCACACACCTACTATTGATCTGAAAAAGATAAAATAACTATTTATGAGCTTGATAGCTCAGTAAGCACCCACTAAAAATATCGGGATCACATAAAAATTTCATAAATTTCAAAATCATACTTAAGCATGACATTGTACAATAATTATCAACTATAAAACCCAGAAATCATAACCTTTCAAACAATTATAATTTATCAAAATCAACGAGCATATATGTCCGCCAAATAACTAATGCCAAAACAAAACATCAGAATTCATATATTTAAACTCAGTGACCTAAGTCAGAATTTCAAAATTCAATTGTTTACCCTTGGTGACGTGAGCCAGATTACAAGAAGCCATTATTCTCCACCGACGGAATGGTGCAAAACTATAGTTTTAAATAGGATCACATGTCGACACGGTTATTGTTTAACACTCAATGATAAGGTTGGTGCAAAGTTAATTCGGGGACTACAAGTTTCTATGTCAGAAGTATGTCTGTCAAATTGTTGTCAACGCAAAAATACTGAAATTCGATGATCCCGTTTACAATGAAAATATTTCCAATTATTAAAATAAGTCAATGATCACATGTGACAAAAATAATTCAAATAAAATCATATAACAAAATCAATAATCAAAATGATTAATTAACAAATATGAAACCCATTAAAATATTAAAAGAATAGAAATTTCCCTAGAAATTTGAGGAGTGTGGAAACAAAAAATCTGTATGTATTATATATACAGAATTTATATGTAGGTACTTACCTGTCTAACGCCCAAAAAACTCTAACTCACACTAATCAAATTCTCTAGGGGAATCCTATATTTGGGAAGAAACGCCATTAGATTTACTAGTAATAAGAATTAAAAAAAAAAACTATAGATATTCAAGAACAATTTCATGACACTTATGAAGCGACAAAAGTCAAGTGGCTAATAAAGAACTCCATCATGCCCTTGATGATAGAAAAATGCAATACTTTGTAAATTCCAATTTAATTTCTACCTTCTAAGAAAACTAGACATCTACGGCTATAACATATTCAAATTTCACAATGTTTTGAGATCTACAAAATTTAAATCATGAATTTGAGTAAACCTATTTCTGCAAATCATAAAATTTAGACATACCCTTTCTAACAAGAATATCTCATAGCATAAATCTTAAAATAAAATCAAGCTTCAGAAACAAATAACTAACTCAAAATAAAACAACTTTCTAACTAAGAATGTGTCTTGATTCTAAATCTAAGACAATGAAAATGTCTAACCAATCTTCATGCTTTCTGCAGAAATGTCATTTGAGCACAAGTTTATTAATATGGCTATAACTCAAACATTACATAGGCATAAATTCTAAAATTCTACAAATCTATAGATAATGTTGACTTCTACATCTTTCCTATATAACTCTATATATAATTCAAACTCTAAAGTCATGAAATAAATAAAAAACTCTTCATGGTCCACACATGAAAGGCTGAAACTTACATCATACACATGTAGACAATCTAAACTTTTGTAGTAGGCTAGTTAATATTAAGATCTACAAATTTTGTATATTTAACTCCTTCAAATTCAGTCTCTAATCTCCCAAAATAAAGAGGGATCTCTACTATGCTAAAAGCAAAATTTTGAATCTTATTCTCAATTAAATCAAATCCTTTACATATGAAGCGTGGATGGTTCAGGCATTTCCTTCTAATCTAGGCTGATATCAATTTTAAGATGATCACAACAAAATCTAAGACCAAAGAATTTCTATAAGATTAATGTAAATTATGAGAACAAGAGAGTCAAACCAAGGTTCTCACCAAACCCTAACACTAACTAGTATCACTTCACAAACAATCATAAGAAGGAGAAGAAAATGAATAAATCAGAACTTTACCTCAACCACTCGCAATCAAGCACCCACGGAGGTGAGTTCCTCATCTTCATCACAAGAACCACGTTATAACCAAGGAGAGATGCTAGGTCTTTGACATGACCCCTTGCGTGTATCCCGCAAGTGCACGGGCTTGTCGAAGTAATAAAATTACCCTGGTGAGTGGGTAGTCGAATCCACAGGGAATAGGGATTTAAAATACGAGAATTTGCTATTCAATTGTGCGATGTACGAAAAATAATGATCGGAGTGATGAATGAATTTATGGGATCAATTAGAATAAAAGATAAGAAAGTAAATAGAGAGATGGAAGACGAGAGAAAAGCAAGTAGAAGTTAAAAGAGAAGACTAGCAATGGATAAAATAGGGTATCCGGACAAGCTACTTCTAGGGCTTATGCTTCTAGTGCAAGACTATGCTATTATACTTTCCTATTGATGTTAATTGAGTCGAGGATATCCTTAAACTCACGGTCCCAAAACTTAAGGTCAACCGTGACTAACCCCAACATTATGTCCCGGTGTTAGGATTCACTACGGCCCTTGACTCTCGTTGACCTGTCAACTAAGCCCCAGGGGAGTCTATCTTCCTAACCCTAACACTACGTGGGATTGCTTTAAGCTCTAGGGATTCCTAGTGATAAAAATTGTTCCTCTATGTAGTTCTAACCCTTTGGTCCAGGTGGAAGAATCCTAGTCTAGATTGAGCCCTAAAACTCTATCTTGAACGCTAATTAACCAAGGAACGGAGGTAGGGAGAAATCACACCGGAAGGGAAAGGGGTACATTGCTACCTCACAACTCTCCCTCTCAACCCTCTTCAATCTTAAGTAGTCTAATCCTATAAGAGTTGTCACACCTCTAAAGGATAACCTAGATTGTTCTCAATCCTAGTGTCACGGCTAAGGAAGAACAATAGCATAAGATAATTAAAACTAAAACTCGAATTTATTCATCAATAATGGAAAAGCATAATAACAATGTCATAGAAACATAATGATCCTAGGGCTTTACAAGTCCGAATACCCACGAGGGGTTTAGCTTCTCATAGAGCTATACATGTTCATCAAAGTGTAAAATAAAGCACAAACTAAAAACATCAATGAAAACCCCCTCGCGTATGGTGTGGCCGTGGTCTTGTGCGGCCGTCAAACGTCGATGTTGATGCCGATGGCGCGCTCCAATCCTCCATAAAGTCCTCTCCGAAACCCTAGCCGCACTGTCCAGAAGTTCGAGAGAAAGATAGGTCAAAAGATGCTCAAAAAGTCTACAAATCGGGCTTTAAATAGGCTGAGTGCGGCTTTAAATTTGAACTTATCGGGGCTTCACACTGCCGTGTGGAATTTCCACACGCCCGTATGAAGTTTCTGGCTTCCTGGAAAAATTACTACACACAGCCGTGTGGAATTTCCACACACCCGTGTGAAGTCTCTGGCTCGCTGGGAATTAATTCACACGGCCGTGTGTTAATTCCACACGCCGTGTGAACTCTTTAGAAACCTGATCTTTGGCAGAAAATGCACAGTAACTTGCTACAGTGAATTACTACAGTAACAAGCTGCAGTAACTCGCCGAAACGCTCCCGAATACGTTGTTCTTCATCGAGGCCATTGAATTGGGCACACAATCAATGGTAGATCGTGCCGATTGCTTCAAGTCTCCTTCTTGGTGAAGTTCTCCTAAGCTACACGAGTTAGACTTGTTGTGATTGTGACTGCCTTTGTGCCCCTCCAAAAAAGGTTGGCACACACTCACAAGTCTAAGTTCGTGCCTTGTTCCCTGCTTGGTCCGAAATCCTCCCAACAACGGCGAACACAACCTAACTTTGTTCTTCTTTTCCAACTTGGCTCCACAAATCTACAACGCACAAGAATACACAAATGCACACTATTTAGTGATAAAATCTGATAAAAGATATGCTCATTGTAAGATAATAACGCTTCGCGTTACTATAACACAAGCACTTATCAGTCTCACTTTTCTTAAATAGCAATACTAAATCATAAGGAGGCGAAGAGCGTTAGGTTGTGGAAGGAGACGAGGCTAAGGGTTTGAATAAAAGATAACTGAAAACTTAAATTAGAAAGATTAAATATTTAAATGTAATCGCAAAACAACATTAAATTTTAAGAAGATTTTGGTGGGGCCTATAGTTTCTCACCACAACCAAGAGCTCATGTGTTGAAGGATGATCAAAGCTCTTCATGTAATTGTACAAGTGGCAGTTAACATGGAAATTGTACATTGGAGAAGTGGTTATCATATTTAGTTCTGTTGCCAGTCAGTTACTAGTAGTTATATTGGTACAGTTTAATCTATGTATCTTTTTTCAAAGAGTAGTGTTATTTCATGTAAGCATTCTTTGTCAATAAGTGTAATTGATGTTATAAATATGCACGAGTGTAATGCAATAAGGTATCTATTCTCTACTTTTTGTTTCATTTGCAATACAAGGTTTACATTATATAGGGAATTCCATTGTTTCATTTAACTTAACATAGTGGCATCAAAGCACAGGTTGCAAAAGATCAAATTAGTATAGAATCCAATGGTAATAATGTGAGTTTAACTCAACTAACTCTCCTTGAGTTCAAATGAGAGAATTATAGTTTGTAGAGCATTAAAATGAGAACATTGTTTAAATCCCAAGAGTTATGGGATTTGGTGGAGCATGGTTATCAAGAACTAGATGAAGTGATTGACGTGAAGTAGATTAAAGTAATACATAAAAAGCAAGGTTGAATTCACAGAAACTTGATAGTTTAGTACTAACCTTATTTTTGTTTGCTAACTAAAACAAGAATTGAGATTAACTCATAAAGGAAAAGAAACAATAAAAATAAGTGAAAAGGCCTAAACAAGGGAGAACAAGTAACTGAATCAATGAATAAAAACAGTGCACGAATCAATTTTACTTGGGATGATGGAGATTAAAGAGATTGCAATTTAAGATAGAATAAACCTAAGCTAGTCGGAACAAAAGAAACAAAAAAACACCAAGTGCTCTCTCAAAACTCTCTAGAGTCTAATCCTATGCTAAGGCTTGAAGTGAATCTCTCCTACTCTTACCCTTACACGATTGCAATGGGTTCTAGGGTTTTCCATGTCAAGAAATCTACAATTAACCACCGAGATTCCAATCAAAAGGTGCATGGTGTCCTTACTATCTCTAGCAAGTATTAGTGATACCTATTCAACCAAGTATGTTCTAGATGCAAGGATCTCTCAATACACAAGAAATAACCAAATGGAAATGCCACTTTCTGATACGTAAATCCAATAATTAAAACAAGGTTGAATCCGGAAGCAAAAGTTAGAGATGTATTAAAAAGCAATCAAAAGATAAAACAAATTCCAAGCTACATCAATCCGGTCACCCAAGAAAGTTAGCCCTCGATGGGGCTCATGTTCATCAATACAAGATTAAACTCAATCTCTAAAGCCTAAACATGCAATAGAAAACCCCCTTTCTCAATGTCGTATGGTTGGAGAGGATATGAGACGCTATCATCGCCAATGGACGCCAATGGATTGTCACTCCAGTAACTCTTTCAAACTTCCTCTTCAATAAATCAAGGTCTCCTTCAACCATAGCCAAAGATCTCTTGAACTTTTCTCCCAAAAATCGGCCAGAACTTGGATGCCCTAAAACCTCTTAACATCTCTATTTATAATGGTTGGACCTGAATGTTACACTAGCAGGTACACGGGCGTGTTCTGGTGTGACTCCCATAAGTGGACGGGGTCATTAAGTAATACCTTATGAATGACACAGGGGTTGTATTCCACAAGACCAAGGAACTACCCTTACTTCCTCTTTACTTATTGTCTAGCCTACAAATTTGAGTTAGTGCTCTAAATTACTAAAAAGGGTAAAAAGGACTAAAAGAAGGTCTCTATACGATGGAGTGAAATAAAGGGATTTCTATGGAAGAAGATGGTCACAAATGTGGATCCCCTCAGGGATACTAAAGCTAAAAGGATGTTAAGATCACAAAACAATGATGACATTGGGCCAACAAACTACCTAAAGTAGATTAACCACGATGGTCATAGCGATTAATCCCTAATCCTATGTAAGTATTGGTTTAGAATCTCTTCTGACAAACTCCGCCTATGACTGCATTACTCTTAGAGAAGTCTCTAATTAGGGTCAAACACAATAGCTAGGTTCGTCCCAAATGGCTGGAGGGGTACGAAATAGCCAATGGTCACGGTGTATTAATATATGAATCCCTTTTAAACCAAGTGAATCTAGTACAAGGACGATGGTCACATAACCAAGTACAACTTAGAAATCAAGCACAGAGTTCTCATGCAATTTAACACAAGGTTTAAATCACAAACCAAACAAATGAATTAAAGTAATTAGAACATCCAAATAAGCAAGTTCACCACAAGGTTCACTGGGCATCTAGTGACCTTAGGGTTTAGCCTTCCATACAAGCAAATACAAGGTTCAATCCAATGAGGACAACTAAAACAAGCATAATAAAGACTCCCTCGAAAGTTAGAAGTTGAATGACAAATTGGATCATGTGGAAAGCTTCCACAAGCGCCACATCGAGGGTGGCTTCCTTTATCATCTCCAAGACTCTATAAATCTGATCAAGGGTAGATCTTGCTGGAATGTGCTTCTCCCATTAATTTCCTCCCCAGAAATACCCTCAAACATCGTTCTTCACCTTAAATCCAAGTTGGGGGAATGGAGAGCTCAAGAAAGGGGAGGAAGATGATGAACAAATACCCTAAAAGTTTCTTTTAAACTTCTCTCGGGATGGCTTCACGATTTGGCTCACGGGTGCAAAGATGCTCGTGAGAGCCTCGGGATTTCTGCCAAAATTTTTGTAAATTGCTACAATGAACTACTATAGTACCTATAGATTCTTCAGCTGGCTTACGGGCGTCTTCACTGCCGTCAAGTTGCTTATCAAGAAAACCTGAGACTTTGGGCTTGTTTGGGTTGGCTTTTTAAAAAGTGTTTTTTTTGTTAAGTTGTATAAGCACTTTTTTTTAATGTGCTTTTGAGAGTAAGTTAAGTGCTTTTAAGTATTTTATGTTTGGGTAAGCTAATGCAAACGCACTTTTATATGTGTAAAGTTGTTTGAATGTGGATTTTTAAAATGGCTTTTAGAGGTGGCAAATTACTAAAGTAAGCATTCATTGAGTTTTTTTTATTGAGTTACTATTATTTGTTGCTATCGATAATGATAGTGAAATTATTAATAGTAATAATAATAATAATAATGATAATAATAATAATAACTTAATGTTTTATGATTATTATTATTATTATTATAACTTAATGTATTAGGATTATAATAATAATTAATAATAATAATAATAATATATTATTATTAATAATATATTATTATTATTATTATTATTATTGTTGTTGTTGTTGTTGTTGTTGTTTAATAAGCACAAGAAAAATAACTTAAGACTTGAGCGTAAAATGGTAATTAGATAACACTTCAAATAGCTTTTCTAAAGTGTTTTTTTAAGAAGCACCCATTAAGCAGCTTCTCAAAAAAATTACATTTCAGCTTTTTTCACAGCTTTAGCTTTTGCCCAAAACCTAATACAAACATAAATTTTAAAACCCAGAAGTGTTTAACTTATAAAAAAGCACTTCTGGGCTTTAAAAAAGCCAATCCAAACATGGTCTTTGTTGTTTCTCCAATAGTTCGTGCTATAGTACTTGCTACATTATTGCTACAGTATCATGGCTCTGAAACGTCATTTTCGGTGCCGATTTCTTGCTCAATTGCATCATCGAGCTCGCTTAGGATTCTTTGAGGTCTGTAACAAGAATGAAACCAATTAAACAATAAAACGACATCGATTCATCAAAGAATATATGAATAGTACGGAAGTTATACATAAAAATACATACATTTAGGCATTTATCATATTCCTTGCCCGTGTAACTCCTAGGAGAATCCCGAAATTCTCTATAACTTGATGTACACGAGCCATTGTACACCACCATGTTCTTCTAACTCTGGCCATGTATCTCTTGGAATTCATCATCTTTGGTTTCTTAGTTATACGCCCCTTTAAACGTTCCTCTTCCCGTGCTCTTGTCTTGTTGTACACTACCCACTATACATGACCGTGTTCCTCTGTCTTTCGCCGTGTATCTCCCAGAATTCCTCTTCCTCAGTTGTTCAGTTACACGCCCATTCATCCTTTCCTCTGCCCATACCCTTGTCCTGGTTGCACTTTGTGATCTTTCAAATTTACACGGCCATGTGCTTGGTTTACTGACACACCCCTTGCGTGTGTACCCCACAAGTGCACGGGTTGTCGAAGTAATAAAAATACCCTGGTGAGTGGGTAGTCGTATCCACAAGGAATAGTATTCAGAAACAAGTGTTATCGCTATTTAGCTATGAAAGAAGTCGATGATGAAAGAAGTATATATATATATATATATATATATAAAAGAAAATAAAAGAGTGCAAGAAGAATAATGAGGGTAGGAGAGGTAATCGATATAAAGATGGGGTACCCGGACAAAGCTCCCCCTAAGACTAATGCTTCTAGTGCAAGACTAGTATTATACCCTCTAATTGATGTCTAATTGAGTCGAGGATATCCTTAAACACACGGTCCCAAACCTAAGGTCAACCGTGACTGACCCCAACACTATGCCCCGGCATTACGATTCACTACGACTCTTGACTCTCGTTGACCTGTCAATTAAGCTCTAGAGGAGTATATCTACTTAAGCCTCACACTATGTGGGATTGCATTAAGTTCTAGGGACTCCTAGTGGTAAAACCTGTTCCTATGTGTAGTTCTAGCCCTTTGGTTCAGGTGGAAGAACCCTAGTCTAGATTAAGCCCCAGTGCGTAGGATTCACTTCAACCCTTCACTCTGTTACTCGCGTAACTAAGCCCCAGGGGAGTTATCTACCTCGCACTTCACTCTATCTCGACCGCTAATAAATCAAGGAAACGGAGGTAGGGAGAAACCACACCGGAGGGGAAAGGGGTACATCGCTACCTCACAACTCTCCCTCTCAACCCTCTCCAACCTTGTGTAGTCTAATCCTATAGAGGTTGTCACACCCTCAAAGGATAACCTAATAGATTCTCAACCCTAGTGTCACGGCTAAGGGAAAATCTCATACAATCGGCATGCAAGATTGGAACTCAATAATAGAACATTAAATTAAGAAAGCATAATAAAAGTCATAGAAACAATATCATCCTAGGGTTTACAAGTCCGAATACCCACTAGGGTTTAGCTCTCCATGGAGCAATACAAAGTCAATAAATAGTTTAAGAACATATGCATGAAAACCATAAAGAAAACCCCCTTGTAGATCGTATCGATGGTCTTGTGTAGTCGCGTGTCTTCTCCAACGAATCCCTTGTCAAGCCTAAGGCACACCTCGACAAATCAATGCCGATGAGAGCTTCCCCAATAGCTTTCTTCCAAAGGATGTCGATGTCGATGCCGTTTAATCGCCTCCAAAGACCTCCAAGAACCTCTCCAAACCCTAGCCGAAAGCCCCCCAAAAGATATCCAAGTGATAGAAGGGGAGGGTCCCCAAATAGATCTGAAAACGGGCTATTTATAGGTTGAAATCAGGCTGAAATCGGAGTTCCACACGCCCCTGTGTTAATTCCACACGGCCCTGTGTAAAACCAGGATTTCCACACGCCCGTGTCTTAATTCCACACGGCCGTGTGGAAATGATTTTCGGTAGACTATGAACAGTGTTTTTGCTAAAGTGCCTTTGCTACAGTATTTTTGCTACAATGCACGGCCATGTGGAATTTCCACACACCCGTGTGAACTCTCTGTAATTCTGAATTTCGACATAAAGTGAACAGTAGCTTGCTACATTGTTTACTGAATTAACAAGCTACAGTGCTACTACAGTATTTTTCGAAATGCTCCCGAATTCATCGTTCTTCATCGAGGCCGTTGAATTAGACACACAATCAACGGTAGATTATGTCGATTACTTCATTTCTCTTCATTGGCGAAGTTCTCCAATGTCACACGAGTTATAGACTTTTGTGAGTGTGACTGCCCTTGTGCCCCTCCAATGGAGGTTGGCACACACCCACAAGTCTAGACTCGTGCCTTGTTCCTTGCTTGGTCCGAGAACTCCTCAACAATGGCGAACATAACCTATTCTTGCTTCTTTTTCTCTAAATCTTCTCCACAACCCTTCAATGCATAAAAGAACACAAATACACACTAATTAGTGATTAAATCTGAGAAAAGTAATGCTCAATGTAAGATAATACTACTTCGTATTACTATAACATAAGCACTTATCATTTACACTGGCTTGTTCTTCTTGGTAAGACGTGACCGAGAGGCCTACGTGTGATTTACATGGTGCACGTGTGTCGCTTTTGCTGAGATGTACACTGGCAGGTACAAGGGCGTCTACCTTGACTGTGCATTTCACTGTTTGCTTTTTTAAGCACTAAATTACTCCAAAATTGCTCCCTTTGGCTCTTGTTGTTCTTTATTTAACCTGCGATACAAAGTGAACAAATAAGTACTGTTTATCTGTACAAACAAAGCTTAAAATAATTGGTTAAGTACTAAACAATATAAATCAAATATGTACAAATTAGCACTTATCATGAAGATCAAGCAAGGTTGAAAGGAAACAAAAAGAAAGATTTGAAAGCTTTATTTTTCATACAACAAGAAGTCCATGAAACCATTTTTTTCAAGGATTAAAGCAACAACATCTTCCAAACAAGAATGGGCAACCATGTAAAAGGAATTTCAAGGATCTTCTAGGGTGATTGAGTTAAATTATAGACATTACAACTAGAATTTGAGACAATAAGAATGAAACATAAGGAAGAAGAGCAAGATTTCAATTCTAGGATTGTGGAAGTCATCAGTCAAAAGATGTCATGTATATACATGGGGCATTTATGTTTTTGGCACCATTACCATGACCAACATAACAACATTAGAATTATGTTTCTCAAGCCCTTTTTATTTTACTTTTTTTGGTTTTTATCTTTTCACAATTATTTCATGTTCTTGTTTTTTAATCTTTATGAATTTAGAGTATTTTTTTTATTTTTCTTTTGAAGGTGAAATTGTATAGACTATAGTAATTCTTCTTAATTGGTGGCTGGGTGATTCAAATATTAAGCCCACCTTTGGCCAAAGGTTAAGAACAACAATTTCGTAAGAAACAAGATTTGTAGAAGTCAGTGTTGAGGTTGAGCAAGCAAAGCTAATGGTGGCACCACAAAGAGCATTTAGGATTATGCAAGACCAAATATGGAAGGTGCTACTTGTAGTATTGTTTGGCCACCAATTGCTACAAACAACTTTGAGTTGAAGCCAAACTTCAACCAAATGGTCCAACAAATATGCAAGTTCGATAGTTTCCAAGATGAAGATCCATATGCTAATTTGATAACCTTCTTAGAAATTTGTGATACATTCGAGACAAACGGAGTGTCTGAGGATGCGATTCGCCTTTGAGTTTTCCCTTTTTTAGTGCGAGGAAGGTACAAAAAGTGGCTAAGTTCCTTCTCCCAAGGCTCAATCAATAGATGAGTGACAGACCTCTAGGGTGTATGAAGATATGCAAAGATAAATATGTAAATAATATTGCAATCAATCCATTAATACTGCAAGTGTACAAGTTGTCAAGCAATACCTCATAGGTGAGCACGGGGGTTGTATTTCCCCAGGAACCGGTGAGTGGCTCCTATTACTTCCTTTCACTGAATCACTAGCCTAAATGTTTATGTTCTTTCTTTAATATATTTCTCCAATTTATTACACAATACAATTGGAGAATTGACAGGGGCCCAAAAGTGCACGGGTTGTCGAAGTAATAAAATACCCTGGTGAGTGGGTAGTCGTATCCACAGGGAATAGGGATTTGAGATATAAGTATTCACTATTTAGCTAACGCGATGTGTGCAAAGAAATTAGTGAGTGAGTGCGAGAATAATTGGTAAAAGCAAGAATTAAAAGAGAAATGTGGAAGATGAGAGAGTGCAAGTAAGAGTAGAAGAGTAGGACAAGCAATGAGAGAAGATGGGTATCCGGACAAGCTACCCCTAGGACTTATGCTTCTAGTGCAAGACAATGCTATTATACCTTCCTATTGATGTTAATTAAGTCGAGGAGATCCTTAAACACACGGTCCCAAATCTAAGGTCAACCGTGACTAATCCCAACACTATGTCCTGGCATTAGGTTTCCTATATGTAGTTCAAACCCTTTAGTCTAGGTGAGAGGACCCTAGTCTAGATTAAGCCCCAATACTAAGATTCACTACAACCCTTCACTCTATTGCTTGCGCAACTAAGCCCCAGGGAGTTTATCTCCTAGCACTTCACTCTATCTTGATCGCTAATGAATCATGGAACACAAAGGTAGGGAAAATCACATCGGAGGGGAAAGGGGACGTTCCGCTACCTCACGACTCACCCTCTCAACCCTCTTCAATCTTAAGTAGTCTAACCCTATAGGAGTTGTCACACCTCCAAAGGATTACCTAAATTGTTCTCAACCCTAGTGTCACGGCTAAGGGAAAACAAAAACAAAATTAATCAAGATTAAAACTCAATTTTATTCATCAATAATGGAAAAGCATAATAACAATGTCAAAGAAACATAATAGTCCTAGGGTTTACAAGTCTGAATACCCACAAGGGGTTTAGCTTCTCATGGAGCTATACAAATCCATCAAAATAATAATAAGAACACAAATTGAATGCATAGATGAAAACCCCCTTGTGTGCGATGTGGCCGTAGTCTTGTGTGCGATGTGGCCGTCGGACGTTGATGTCGACGCCGATGACGCGCTTCAAACCTCCACGAAGTCCTCTCCAAACCCTCACCATTCTTCTCCAGAAGTTAGGGCAAAGAAGAGCCAAAAAAATCATCCAAATAGTCTCCAAAACGGGCTTTTATAATGTTGAGTCGCGGCTGAAATTTGAACTTATCAGGATTTCACACGGCCATGTGGAATTTCCACACACCCGTGTGAACTTTCTGGTTTTCTAAATTTCTGCCGAAACGCTACCAAATTCGTCGTTCTTCATCAAGGCCATTGAATTGGGCACACAATCAACAGTAGATCGTGCCGACTGCTTCAAATCTCCTAATTTGGTGAGGTTCTCCTTGTTAGCACGAGCTAGACTTATTGTGAATGTGTGCCTTTGTGCCCCTCCAAAGGAGGTTGGCACACACTCACAAGTCTATACTCATGCCGTGCTCCTTGCTTAGTCCAAGAATCTTCCCAACAATGGCGAACACGATCTAACTTCGTTCCTTTCCTTCACTTTATCTTCACAACCCTATAATGCACAAAAGTAAACAAATGCACAATTTTTAGTGATAAAATCTGATTAATTTAATGCTCATTGCAAGATAATAACTCTTCGCATTACTATAACACGAGCACTTATCAAGAATCGTTAAGCACAATTTGAAGGAGTTGAGAGGTTGTGTGACAGCTATCTTGATTATTACTTATGGTAGGCGTTGAGCGTGGCAATCATGTTCTAGTATGTTTCTTTACATCGGTCTAAATCAATAGGAACTAGTTCCAATTTCTTTACATCGGTCTAAATCAATAGGAACTAAAGGTGAAATCTCTTCTAACCCCAGCCTCCTATGTTTGCCTTAAGTACGAGAATTCCTCTAGAAGGGACAAATCAACCCTAAGCCTAAGGGGCATTCAATTTCTAATCCAAAGATCTAGCAAACCTAACCTCCTAGAGAATGCATAGATCTATCATAGCATGGTCTTCTAACGTGGGGCCATATCTTCTTCATCCACATTAGCATGCATATCATTAAGCAATCATGCAATGATTCATAAAAACTAGAGAGATTTATTGAATATATCAATCAAATTTCATAAATAATAATTAAAGTACCTAGACATAAAATTCCCCTTTAATTGAGGTCCTCTAATGGATGTAAAAGAATATAAATCACTTGACATCAATCATCCATTGAAAAGTATATAAAAATAAATCCTAGACAAATTCCCTCCAATAGGCCTGCCAAAGTTGAGCGTAAGAGAATCCTAAGATTGACAAGATGACGCCGAACTCCTTCACGCGCCCTCCTCTAATGATAGTCATTGGATTATCCTTGAGAAACTCGCTGGAATATGTTGGAATATGTGAGAAACTCATCTTCAGCCTCTCAGATCTCCAGAACTTTAGCCATCTTACCTTATTCAATAAAAGAATCTCCCCTAATTCAGAGAAAACTAGAGTATTTATAATATCGGGTCCTTCATGGCGTCACCATGGCCGTTGTGATGCCAGTAGTGAGTAAGTTGTTACTTGGGCTCCAATTTGCATCCTAGCATGGCTCTCTGGGTGTTGTGTGGCATGATGGGTTTTTACAAAGGCTATTATAAGAGGCATTGTGGCTCCTGTATTGCTTCCACTGGTTCTATGCTACCATGACTTAATAACGAAGTGATGAGGTTGGACAACGCTGTGGTAAGATGTTACCATGGCCATTGTGAGCTATGATGAATCTCTAATTCAGCAACTTGGCCTATTCTGCTTTAGAACACCCCTGAATTCGCTTTTTTCCCCCTAAAATAGAAATAAAGGCCGAGATGAACAAAAGAATGAAATTATGTACTAATTAGTTGCTAAACATGTTAGAATTTATGCTAAATATAGTGTAAATGATAAGAAAAACATAACCTACTGAGCACTTGTCAATGAGCACAGTTGGCCAATATGTTCTTGACACAATGCTTTCCTCCGGTAAAGATCACCAATTTACAAAGTAATATCTCCTTTTACAAGTAATTAAAGTTGGAACACTTTGTGATGCTTGGAAAGATACAAGGAGGTTTTAAGTAAGTAACCACCACATGGAATCATTGAATTGATGTAATTTAGATTTTTTTTAAAAAAAAAATGGGTTGAATAGAGGAATGATTCTACGAACAATGTTTTATGGCTCATCCTCACCAGTTGAATTCCCTCAATTTAGTGATTTCTAAAATAAAGGCCAATAATCTTTTACCAAGCAAATGTAATTACCAATCTATCCCTATACAATATAATAAATAAATAGCAAAATTTATAAACCTATAGCTAAGAATGAGCTACGTCTTTGTTCCATGATCGTTACAACAGAACCGAGTCCACTAGATTATTTTTCAGTAGAATTTGGCCACCAAGAAAATGTTAGGTGTGGTGGTTAGGTGATTAGTATATAGCAAGCAACCTGATATGTTACAAGTTCTAATAAAGAAAATGACAACAAATTGCCACCAATGGAGTTCCAGGAGGAACAAACCAAGCCAAGCGACTAGAATCTATGAGGTGGATGCATTGACTACTTTAGCTACCCAGGTTGAAGCCATTACCAAAAGACTTAATGGGATACAACCTATACAATGACGAGTTCCAGTTATGAAGCAAGTGAACAAAGTGTGCCTATCTCTAACTTAAGTACTGGCCTAATCAAACAAGTGGATTTTGTTAACAATAATTAATTCGAAGGCAATCCTTATAGTAGCTCTTACAAAATTGGGTGGACTAATCACCTTAATTCGAAGGCAATCCTTAAAGTTGAAAAAAAGACAACCACAAGTAAATCAACCACCAAGTTTTCAACAACATGCTCAAGAAAGAAGAAGTTCAAATTAGCAAAGTTTGATTGCCACCGACATCCTATCTAGCAATGCTCTATTCACCAAGCATGAAGAGATAATAAGGAATCAACAATACTCATTGCAAAATTTGGAGCATCAAGGGGCACAAATTGAAAAATCCTTAGCCGAGCGACCACAAGGAAACCTCCCAAGAGACCTGATAAGTGCTCGTGTTAAAGTAATACGAAATGTTATTTTCTTACATTGAGCATTACTTTTCTCATATTTTATCATTAATTGTGGTGTGTTTGTGTTCTTTTGTACATGTAGGGTTATGGAACGAGTTTAGAGAAGAAAGAGCGAAGTTAGGTCATGTTCGCCATTGTTGGGAAGTTCTTGGACCAAGCAAGGAACAAGGCATGAGTCTAGACTTGTGGGTGTGTGCCAACCTCCTTTGGAGGGGCACAAAGGCAGTCACACTCATAAAAGTCTAACCCGTGTGTTATTGGAGAACTTCGCCAATGAGAAGAATGAAGCAATCGACATGATCTACCATTGATTCTGTGCCCAATTCAACGGCCTCGATGAAGAACTATGAAATCGGCAACATTTGATGCGCGAGTACTATAGCAGTTTACTGTTTACTTGTGGATGGGCGTGCCGAAATTCCACATGGCCTTGTGGATGCCCGATTTCAGCCGATTTTCAGCCGCGACTCAGCACTATTTAAAGGACTTTTCGGGACTTTTTGAGGGATCTTTTGCCTATCTTCTGGAGGGTTGCGGCTAGGGTTTGGAGAGGACTTTCTGGAGGATTGGGGTGCGTCTACGGTATCGACATTGAAGTCCTTTGGAAGATAGCTATTGGGGGAGCTTTCATCGGCACCGATCCGGCGAGGTGTGCCCTAGGCTTGACAAAGGGCATAGTGGAGAAACGAAGCGGCCGCACAAGACCATCGCCACGCATCACAAGGGGATTTTCATCTATTTTTTCTATTCTTGTTTATTCATATACATTGATGGATTTGAATAGCTCCATGGAGAGCTAAACCCCTTGTGGGTATTCATACTTGTAAACTCTAGGATGATATTGTTTCTATGAATTTTATTATGCTTTCTTAATTGATGCTTTTAATTGAGTTCCAATCTTGATTACTTGTTGTGTTGATTTTACCTTAGCCGTGACACTAGGGTTGAGAATCATTTAGGTTGTCCTTTGGAGTGGTGACAACTCCTATAGGATTGGATTACTTCTAGATTAGAGAGGGTCGAGAGGGTGAGTCGTGAGGTAGCAAAACATCCCCTTTCCCCTCCGGTGTGATTTTCCCTACCTCCGTGTTCCAAGAGTTCTTACCGGTCAAAGTAGAATGAAGTGCTAGGAGTGAAGGGTTGTAGTGAATCCTAGTGCTGGGGCTTAATTGAGACTAGTGTTCTTTCACCTGGACCAAAGGGTTAGAACTATACTTAGAATAGGGTCTATAACTTGTAATCCCTAAAACGTAAAGCAATTCCACGTAGTATGAGGCTTAGGAAGATGGACTCCCATGCGGCTTAGTTGATAGATCAATAGAGTGAAGGGTCGTAGTGAAACCTAATATCGTGGCATAATGTTGGGATTAGTCACGGTTGACCTTAGGTTTGGGACCGTGTGCTTAACGATGTTCATGACTCATTAAACATCAATATGAGAGCATAATACATTATCTTGCACTAGAACATTAGTCCTAGGGGAAGCTTGTCCGGATACCCCTTTTTACATTGATTGTCCTTCTCTTACTCTTTGCTTGCACTTTCTTATCTTCCATATTTATCTTTCATTTTCTTGTTTCTCTTAAATACTCTTGCACACACACATTGATTCTTCTCACCGCCATATTCTCACACTAGAAAATTCTCTTGTCTATAATCCCTACTACCTGTGGATTCGACCACCCTCTCACCGGGGTACTATATTTCTACGACAACCCGCATACTTTCGGGCCCCTATCGAAACCCAGAAGTTAAGCCTCATAAGTCATTTAATGTAATTACTCTTAGGAGTGGGAAAGAGTTACCTCAATCTCAAGGAGAGAGCAAACTACCGGGGAGAAGGGAAGTGAGCTCTCAAGGATTGACAATGTTAATAGTTAGAAAGGTAAATTGACCAAGGAAAACCAAGTAGAAACCCCAAGAATTCCAAAATATCAATCACCAGTTTCTTACTCAGCCAAGGTCAAGAAGGATTAATGATGACTTGACCACAAGCGCACGGGTGGCCAAGTAATACCCCTCCCGCACACGCGAGGGGGTCGTATTCCCTGGGGTCCCAAGAGCTGCTATTACTCCCCTATAGATGACACTATCTAGTCTACCAAATATAGATTTAAAACAAGATAAGAAAACAAATAAAAGAGAAAACTATAAACACATGGACTAAGGCTCACCACATAAGCGTACTAAGGAAGCAAGTAACAATGAAAGTTCGAGGTCCCCGGGCGAGGATCCCCTCGGGACTACTAAAGCTAGAAGGATACTCGAATTACATAGGTAAAGGTGGTTAGGCCAAGAGATGTCCAAAGGTAGGTCACCCCGATGGTCACGGTGATAACCCCTAATCCGGTATGAGTATTAGAATACGAAATTGCTTCCGCCCAAATCCTCACACGATTGCAATGCGCATAGGGAAATCCCGAATTAAGGTCAAACACACATCTAGGCTCAACCCTAATGGTTGGAGGGGTACAAATAACCGATGGTCACGGCGTATTCGTACATGTATCCCTTCCAAACTTAGTGTGTCTAATACTAAGGCGATGGTCACGCAACCTAGTATAACCTAGACATCGATACACAGAGTTCTCATGCATACCAATACATCAAAGTGCACCAAGCTTGAACCATAAACCACACAAATACCATACATGTAAATCAAGTATTCATACAAGCAAGTTCATCCCAAGATTCAACGGATGCCCCGGTGATCTTGGGAGTCTAGTTCATCATCAACAATGGAGAGAGTATAGAAAACAAGAAATACCACAAAAAAATTTTGCAAGAGCTTCTATTGTACATGGAGCATAAAAATTTTTACAAAGCTTTCAAATTGATCCAAAAACTCACAAAAACAACAAACAACCAATCTCCCATAACATTGGCATCCATTCAACTTGAAAAAATAGGAGAAAGGAAGAAGAAACATTCATGCTCAACAACTAGGGTTTAGAAAGGGGTACCTTGGAAAGTCGGTGAAGATGATGGAAAAACTCCCAATAAATCATGCAAATTAAGTCCTTGGAAATAGGATATTCGTGTAGAGGAAGACAAATGGAGAAAAACGGTGAAATAATGATGGAAAACGGATGAGAAATGAGAAAGTTATGAAGAAAATGGTGAAGGGGTACCCATTATAAATTTCAGCCCGAGAGTCCGTGCGGGCACTTGTGCGGCCGCACAAGGGGCCGCACCACTCTCTGGATGCCTATGCGGCCTGCTATGCGGTCAATAAACAGGCGATTTCCAGTTTTTGCATCAAATGCTCATCCAAACACCCCAAAATCACATAAAAATAATGCCGAATTCACCCACAACACCCAAAATATGATAATTGATGCATGAAGATGAATGATAACACAAAGAACTCACAAGTACCATGAACAAACACAAGTAAATAAATTATGAAAAACGACTAACTCACCACAATCACTCACTTGAAAACAAAGAACACTAAAGCAACCAAACACACCAAAATACGAAAACACACATGTTATGAATTTTAATGCTTGGGTTGCCTCCCAAGAAGCGCTTGTTTAACGTCATTAGCTCGACGTACCTTTTTCTTACCTAAGGAGGCTTGAAAACGGTGTGTTCATCCTGGCAAGAGGTTGCATAAGAACTACCAAGAAATATGAAACATACCTTCCGGGATGATGCAAATTTGGAGGCAATGCATGAGCTACCTTTTGGCCTCCATGGAAAAAGCTTGGGCCGGGAGTTGTGCACCTTCAACTTGGGTGGATCCTTAGATGGCTTGAACCTCCTCCCCGCTTCTTCTTTGTTTCCGGCTCCTATGAAATGCCTTTGAACTACCCATAAGTGTTGTTTGGGTCTCCAAGGGAACAAGTTGGATTGAGAAGTTGTCAATCTTTGCATAGGTGCATCGATTTGTGGCTTTAATATCCTTTCCACATTTCTTCTCCCAACCCATATTGAATAGTCAACCATTGCCCACAAAATTTGCTTGGGCCGCCACAGAAATATTTTTGGTTGGGAATTGTCCAAGCCCGGCATCGGTGGGTTCAAAGATGATCTTAGCTTTCTACCCACATCATCAAATACAATTCCCGGAGTTTCTTTTCTGCACTTGAAGATTATTGATTGGCTTGTTGAGTGATCAATGTTGAGGCAAGTAGCGTCTTCAAATGATGTCGATGGAGCTTCTTCCACTTCCTCACATTCTTCCGTTGCCATGATGTCATGCTCCTCTCTCTCTTCTTCAACTTCACCTTGAATTGGATCATCTAACATCTGCTCACAAGGTATAGATGATACCTCAATAGCTTCTTCAATCTCCCACATCTCAACATCAATTTCCACCTCAATTTCACCTATGTTCTATTCCAAACTAGTGTCAATCTGAGGTAGGTTTTCTCTAGTGCATGGCAACTACGTCGATATATTGGAAGACAATCCTATCTTGTTTTCCATGCTTGGAAGAGACAGATGGGCACTAAAATACGTGGGATTCAGGGTTTCAAGTTCAACATCTGAATTCATCATAAATCTTTCAAGCACATCTTGTGTATTGAAGCCCCATTCATAAAGTGGCCTACTTTGAACGACTGGAGGGTGGTAATGCCACGGTTCTTGAAAGGAGAGTTCTTGTGGCAATCCTTGGTAAGGGTGCTCCCATTGTTGAGTATAATGATGTGTAGAAAAATTTTGGTGCCCTTGCCAATATGGATAATAGTCATTATGGTGTGGATTGCTCTAGCGTGCTCTCATGGCAGAATATTCTTCCATCGCTTCCTCAAATGCATAGTTTCTTATGGCCAATAGTCTTTCTCTGTGGTCCATGGCCCTGTATAAGCAAACAAAATTAAAATTAATAAGCTATCAAAGAAAACAAGAAAGAAGTTAAATAAATAAATATGCACAAAATGGTAAAGGACGCATACAAAGGCTAAAATTTACAAAAGGAAATAAAAATGACTAAATAAGTGAATTAAAGGTTTTCCTAGCATCCTTGGAAGTCCCCGACAATGGCGCCAAAAACTTGATGACTTGACCGCAAGCGCATGGGTTGCCAAGTAATACCCCTCATGCACGCGTGAGGGGGTCGTATTCCCTGGGGTCCCAAGAGCTGCTATTACTCCCTTTTAGATGACACTGTCTAGTCTACTAAATATAGATTTAAAACAAAATAAGAAAACAAATAAAAGAGAAAACTATAAACACATGGACAAAGGCTCACCACATAAGGGTACTAAGGAAGCAAGTAACAATGAAAGTTCGAGGTCCCCGGGAGAGGATCCCCTTGGGACTACTAAAGCTAGAAGGATACTCAAATTTCACAGGTAAAGGTGGTTAGGCAAAGAGATGTCCAAGTGTAGGTCACCCCGATGGTCACGGTGATAACCCCTAATCCGGTATGAGTATTAGAATACGAAATTGCTTCCGCCCAAATCCTCAAACGATTGTAATGCGCATAGGGAAATCCCGAATTAAGGTCAAACACAACATAGGCTCAACCCTAATGGTTGGAGGGGTACAAATAACCGATGGTCACGGCGTATTCGTACATGTATCCCTTCCAAACTTGGTGTGTCTAATACTAAGGCGATGGTCACGCAACCTAGTATAACCTAGAAATCGATACACAGAGTTCTCATGCATACCAATACATCAAAGTGCACCAAGCTTGAACCATAAACCACACAAATACCATACATGTAAATCAAGTATTCATACAAGCAAGTTCATCCCAAGATTCACTGGATGCCCAGTGACCTTGGGAGTCTAGTTCATCATTAACAATGGAGAGAGTATAGAAAATAAGAAATAAAACAAAAACAGGTATAAGGTTAGACCAAACCGATCTTCAAGTCTTCGTGCTACAGTGGTTGCTATAGTGGTCGCGGGCTCAGAAACAGTGTTTTCGATGCCGATTTCTTCTCCAATTCTGTCATCAAGATCGCTGGGACCTCATTGGTACCTATAACACGAAAGAAACCAATTTAGACCAAAAACGGGCATCAACTCATATAAAAATGCGCAATACATACGCCCGAATACCAATGTTCAAAAAAACGCTAGGCGCTAGTCGGGCGGTCTGCCACCTTCTAGCGCCCAGAGAGCCTAGGCGGGGCCTAGGCGGTTTTACCCTTTTAAAAAATATATATATTTATAATATAATTTTAATTCTATATAATACCCAAATAGACATTTCATCAAATATATGAAGTTGAATTCTACTTAGCTTATGTCATCAAATAATTCAAGTGCGGAAGCTAAACGGCCGGAGTCAATGAGGATGGAGAGCGTGGCATTCCAGGAGACTTGCGTTCTCTGTGGCATTTGGTCGAACAGGTGATGGGCTCTGTCCACTTGGCCATGTCTACCAAACATAATTAGATAACCATAAAAAGCTTGCACATATACAGATATACCCCTAAGAAAAAATATAATTAAGTACAAGTCCCACAAAACATTAATTTGGGGGTTTTAAATTAGTTAAAAACATTTAATTTTAATTTTTTTTCCAAAAGCCGCCCAACCCGCCTAGTTCGCCTCCTCGGGCGTCTTTTTTTTTTTTTATGGAAAGCCAACACTGATTTTTTCACCGTTTTTCAAAAAAACAGGTTGGTCTGCCACCTTCCAGCGCCTAGGCGGCCGCCTAGGCCGATTTTTCGAACAGAGCCGAATACGAAGAAATGTTTTGGGAATGTTCAAAACTCTACACATCAATATCCCATTTGCGGAGCCATTTGCTCAAATGCCTTATTACACTAGGCTTTTGAAGGAATTGATCATGAACAAGAAGAAGTTGGAGGAATTATCTATTGTGCCACTTAGTGAATAGTGTTCTTAAAGTGGCTTGGGAAGAAATTTCTAATACAGTATTGTTTGTGGTATTATTTATATATATAGTGTTATTGTTCAAGTGTTCATGGATGTTAACTTGTCCAATTCTCAAGAATAAAGCACAGTTCTAAGCATGGGCCTAGTAAGGTCAAGGATCTTAAAAGCTCTCATAACATTTGAAGAAGGGGTGGGAGGATGATAAGTGTTTGTGTTATAATAATGCGAATTGTTATTATCTTATAATGAGCATTATCTTTATCAGACTTTATCACTAAATTGTTATAATAAAGCACTGCAGCAGCATTGTATCAAGTACTGTAGCAAAACTGTAGTAAGTTACTGTTCGCTGTTTGCCGAAATTCAGCAAAATAGAAACTTCACACGGGCATGTGGAAATTCCACACGGCCGTGTGAAATCCCGATTCAGCCGATTTGAAGCTACGACTCAACACTATTTAAAGCCGCTTTTGAGACATTTTATGGATCTTTTTGCCAATTTTTTCCCTGGTTTCTGGAGGGTTGCGGCTAGGGTTTGGAGAAGAACTTATGGAGGATCGAAGCGCATCATCGGCATCGTCATCGACGTCTGGCGGCCGCACAAGACCACGGCCACACTATACGCAAGGGGGTTTTAATCTATGTTTTTTATTTGTGTTTATTCTCATACTTTGATGAATTTATATAGCTCCATGAGGAGCTAAACCCCTTGTGGGTATTCGGACTTATAAACCCTAGGATGATTATGTTTTTTTGACTTGTTATTATGCTTTTCATTATTGATGAATAAAATTGAGTTTCAATCTTAATTGCATCTTGTATCGATTTTCCCTTAGCCGTGACATTAGGGTTGAGAATCGTCTAGGTTTTCCTATGGAGGTGTGACAACTCCTATAAGGTTAGACTACTTAAGATTGAAGAGGGTTGAGAAGTTGAGTCGTGAGGTAGCGAAACGTCCCCTTTCCCTTCCGGTGTGATTCTCCCTACCTCCGTGTTCCAAGAGTTCTTAGCGGTCGAGATAGAGCGAAGTGCTAGGAGATGAACTCCCTTGGGGCTTAGTTGCGCGAGCAAGAGAGTGAAGGGTTGTAGTGAATCCTAGTATTGGTGCTTAATTTAAACTAGGGTTCTTTCACCTGGACCAAAGGGTTGGAGCTATACATAGAAACATTGTTTATCACTAGGAATCCCTAGAACTTAAAGCAATCCCACGTAGTGTGGGGCTTAGGAAGATGGACTCCCCTAGGGCTTAGTTGGCAGGTCAACAATAGTCAAGGGTCATAGTGAAACCTAATGTCGGGGCATAGTGTTGGGATTAGTCACGGTTGACCTTAGGTTTAGGACCGTGTGTTTAACGATTTCCTCCTCGACTCATTTAAAATCAATAGAAGAGTATAATAGCATTATTTTGCACGAGAAGCATAAATCCTAGGGGTAGCTTGTCCGGGTACCCTATTTCATTCATTGATTCTCCTTCTCTTATTACTCTTACTTGCACTCTCCTATCTTCCATCTTTCTCTTTTATTTCTTTGTTCATTTAATTGCTTTGCAACCACACATTGATTCTATTCTCACTCTTCGTACACCGCACTAGCTAAATAGCGAATACTTGTGTCTTGAATCCCTATTCTCTGTGGATTCGACTAACCTCTCACCAGGATACTATTATTACTTCGATAAGCCTGTGCACTTGCGATACACACACGCAAGGGGTGTGTCAAGTTTTTGGCGCCGTTACTAGGGAATAGGTGTATTTTAGATATTTGTTTTTTTTTATATTTTAGCTATTCACTTCACTTTCTATTTCACATTTTCTTTATCTATCATCATTTTCACCTGTTTTCTTTCTTTTGATTTCAACCTCAGAAAGGATGTTTTACACAACTAAGATTTTTGATACACTTACAGGAATAGTGAAGGACGTGGAGCAGAAAATGCAGTTGTTCACGGTACAGTCAGTTACAAATTGCATTGAGTATGAGCAACTAGTGAGCATTCCTTTTGGAGAAGAGGAGGCCACTATTGATCATTCTTATATAGAGCAGATCATGAATTATTAACTGGGCAGTATGCTAGATGAATTTGAGAAATTGGCTTTAGCCTTTGCAAGTGGTGATATAGAAGGAAGTCTAGAGAGGATCCTTGCTGAGTTTGAAACATGTTATCGGGAGCACAGGCAAGAAGTTTTTTCGGTGGAGACTATAGATTTGACTGAGGATGCTTGTGAAGTAGGAGCAACAGTAGGATCTCAGGATCAACACAATAGTCATGTTTTGGAGAACAATTCAGATAGTGTTATTGAACAGGAAATGACTCAGTTTGAAGAAATTGATAGATTAAGGAGAGTCGATTGCGACCATCTATTGAAGAACCACCTTATTTGGAGTTGAAAACACTACCAAAACACTTGGAATATGCATTTTTAGCAGTAGAGATGAAGCTTCCCGTGATTATAGCATCAGATCTATCTTTGGATCAGAAAGCTAAGTTGGTGAATATGCTGAAGAAACACAAGTCTGCCCTTGCTTGGAAAATTTCAGATTTGAAGGGCATAAATCCCTCATTTTGTACACATAAAATCTTGATGGAGGATAACTTCAAGTCTGTAATCCAACCTCAAAGGAGACTAAACCCGAATATGAAAGAGGTTGTCAAGGCAGAGGTGGTGAAATTATTAGATGCAGGGATTATCTATCCCATCTCTGACAGTGCTTGGGTGAGCCCAACGCAAGTGGTTGCAAAGAAAGGGGGAATGACAGTGATTAAGAATGAAAAGAATGAATTCATCCTAACTAGAACAGTCACAGGATGGAAAGTGTGCATTGATTACAAAAGACTGAATGATACAACTCGGAAGGATCACTTCCCATTACCTTTTATTGATCAAATGTTGGAATGATTGCCCGGGTATCAGTTTTATTGTTTCCTCGACGGGATGTCAGGATACTTTCAGATTCCTATTGCTCTGGAAGATCAAGAGAAGACAACATTTACTTGTCCCTACGGGACCTTTGCATACAGACGAATACCTTTTGGACTATGCAATGCACCCACCACATTCCAAAGATTTATGACTGCCATTTTCGATGACCTATTGGAGGATATCATGGACGTGTTCATGGATGATTTTTCTGTGTTCGGTGATTCCTTTGAGATATGTTTGAAAAACTTGGAGAGAGTATTGATGAGATGTGAGGAGATGAACCTTGTGCTAAATTAGGAGAAGTGCTACTTCGTGGTTCAAGAAGGCATTGTTCTAGGGCACAAGATCTCTCGAATGGGCGTGGAGGTAGATAAGGCCAAGATTGAAGTCATAGATAAACTCCCTCCATTGACAAATGTTAAGGGAGTTCGAAGCTTCTTGGGAATGCAGGGTTCTATAGGCGGTTTATCAAGGATTTTTCAAAAATCACACAATCGTTGACTAAACTCTTTGAAAAAGATGCTCCATTCAATTTTAGGGAAGAATGTACAGTAGCTTTTAATGTGTTGAATGAGAAACTAGTTCAAGATCCAATTTTGATCACACCAGATTGGAATGAACCATTCTAGCTTATGTACGATGCAAGCAATTATGCTATCGGAGCAGTTTTGGGACAGAGAAAGGGCAAGTAGTTCCAAACAATTTATTATGATAGTAAGAATCTTACAGGCGCTCAAGAGAATTATACCACTACTGAGAAGGAGTTACTAGCAGTTGTATACGCCCTCGATAAATTCAGGCCATATCTCATCTTGTCAAGAGTTATTGTGTTTACAGACCATTCAACTCTCCTTTACCTCATGAACAAGGCGGATACGAAACCAAGGTTGATTCGTTGGATATTACTCTTACAAGAGTTTGATATGGAGAGAAAGGACAAGAAAGGGACTGAGAACGTGGTGGCAAACCACTTGTCTCGGTTAGAGGGCAGTATTGGGCAAGAGCCATCAAGCAAAGAGATCAATGAGTCCTTCCCTGAGGAACATTTGTACTCGATCCAGGATTCAACATTGTCAGATGATACTCCATGGTTTGCAGATTTTGCTAATTACATGTCAGGGAAGGCTCTTAAACAAGGGCTTACTTTCCAATAAAAGAAGAAGTTCTTTAGTGATCTGAAGAATTACTTCTGGGATGATCCGTTCCTTTTCACATCTGTCCAAACCATGTACTTCAAAGATGTGTATCCAGGGAGAAAGGATGGGATATCCTTGCACATTGCCATTCAAGACCTGTGGGAGGCCATTATGCATCAAGTAGAACTGCAGAAAAAGTTTTGGCTGTGGGATTTTATTGGCCAACTCTCTTCCAGGATGCACACCAGTTTGTTCTTCGATGTAACAATTGTCAGAGTGCAGGAAATCTATCTCGGTGGGATGAAATGCCTCAGAACCCTATGCAATTTTGTGAGGTATTTGATGTTTGGGGCATTGATTTCATGGGGCTATTTCCAAAGTCTAACGGGAACCAATACATACTAGTGGCAGTTGACTATGTCTCTAAATGGGTTGAAGCATAAGCATTGCCAACTAATGATGCTAGAACTGTGGTAAAATTTTTGAAGAGGTTGTTTACTCGGCTTGGAACTCCGCAAATCATCATTAGTGATCAAGGGACCCATTTTTGCAACGCCCAATTGGAAAAAGTGTTGAAACGATATGGTGTACATCACCGCCTTGCCACTCCGTATCATCCACAAACTAGTGGTTAAGTGGAAGTCACAAATTGAGAACTCAAGAAAATCTTGACGAAGTCTGTGGAACAAGGGAAGCGGGATTGGTCTGAGTGTTTAGATGATACACTCTGGGCTCATCGCAAAGCATACAAGACTCCAATAGGAACTACTCCGTATAATCTGGTCTACGGAAAGTCATGTCATCTGCCCGTGGAACTTGAACATAAAGCATATTGGGCAATCAGGGCAATGAACTTCGATCTGAGAAAAGCCGGTGAACAAAGACTGCTTCATCTTAATGAGCTCGATGAATGGAGGTTGAAGGCATATGAGAATGCTAGAATTTACAAAGAAAAGATTCGAAAGTGGCATGACAAGCATATCAAGTTGCCCAAGGAGTTCAAAGTGGGTGACCAAGTACTACTATTCAATTCCCGGTTGTGACTTTTCCCCGAAAAACTAAAGTCTAGATGGTTTGGCCCATATACAGTCAATCAAGTATCACCTCATGGGGCAATCGAGATCACTCATCCGAAGAAGGGTACATTCAAAGTAAATGGGCATCGGTTGAAGCCATACTTTGGAGGTGAGGTTTGTAACGATGACAAGGAGATATTCTTTCTTCAACCGCCGTAAGGTAAGGCCAGGTACGTCAAGCTTAGTGACGTTAAGCAAGCACTTCTTGGGAGGCAACCCAAGCTTTTACTGTTTTTCTAGAAGTTAGGGTAGTTCTAGTTTGAATAAGAGCTTTAGTTTTGGTGTTCTGATTTTTAAGTGCATATGCTGTATTTTCTTGTAGATCGTTGATGTTTTTGTGTGCCTAAATGTTGATTGACAAAGTCTTAGGTTGTTTGGGTTTGTTTTCAAGGATCTCTGGTCGTGTTTTTATTATCTATACACACTCTAAGTGTTATAAATGTGTTTCTGAAACTTTCTGTAGAGTCTATGATTTTTCTAAGTCATCCAGAGAAAACACAGGGCCGTGTGAACCATCTCAGAGCTCATCCCGAGTGTCACAGGGGCTGTATAGCTGCCCCTGTGACCGACCCTGTGAAGGACACTGATAAGTGCTTGATTATACATGTTTTACCTACTTGCTTTACATACATTGAGCATCATTTTACCATTGATTATGTTTCATAAAATGTATTTTGGTGTTCTTTTATGCAATTAGGTTGTGGAAGTGTTAAAGGAGGAAAAGGAAGCAAAGATGGGTTATAAAGACGTATTGTTGGGAGCTTTTGTACAACACAAGTGCCAAGGCACAAGAGGGGATCATGCACATGAGGGTGTGTGCCAACTTCCTGAAGAATTCAAGATGATTTATGTGATGGAAGGGCACAAAGGCAGTCACACCTTCATGTCCCAACTTGTGTGAGGATAGTTAAAGCTCTCAAATGATGATTCGAAGAAGGAGAAGTCTTATAACTCACCACATGGACGTGTGCCCGACCATGTGGCCTCAATATGAGAGAGTTTGGAGCATAATTATGAAGAGTACTGTAGCAAAAACACTGTTCATTTCACTGTAGCAGTACTGTAGCAGAATTACTGTTCGCGCGACCGCGTGGGAATTCTGCAGCCCACGCGATCGCGTGGGATCTCACGCGGTCGCGTGAAGACACACGGCTGACGCGGTTCAGGCTTATAAATAGCCCTTTTTGCCGATTCTTTTGATATCTTTTGTGTGGCTTTTGAGAGGAGAGGCGGCTAGGGTTTGAGGAGGAGGTCTTTGCCGAATTGGAGGGCCGTTTGACACGACCCTTTGCGTGTATCCCGCAAGTGCACGGGTAGAATATAAGGTTTCACTAATTAAGCTACGCAGAATACGGAGAACGATAATAAGATTGATGAGTGAAAATAATGCAAAGCAATAAACTAAATAGAGAGATGGAAGAAAAAGTGCAAGTAGGAAAATCGAGAAGGACTAACAATGAGTAAAAGGGGGGGTACCCGGACAAGCTACCTCTAGGGTCTATGTTTCAAGTGCAAGACTATGATATTATACTCTCCTATTGATGTCAATTGAGTCGAGGATATCCTAAGACTCACGGTCCCAAACCTAAGGACAACCGTGACTAACTCCAACACTATGCCCGGTGTTAGGATTCACAACACCCTTCACTCTGTCACTTAGATGACTAAGCCCCAGGGGAGTCCATCTGCCTAAACCTCACACTATGTGGAGTTGCATTATGCTCTAGGGATTCCTAGTGATTAAACCTGTTCCTATACGTAATTCTAACCCTTTGGTCCAGGTGGAAGAACCCTAGTCTAGATTGAGCCCCAGCAAATAGGATTCACTACAACCCTCCACTCTATTACTTGCGTAACTAAGCCCTAGGGGAGTTTATCTACCTATTGCTTCACTATATTTCGACCGCTATTAAATCAAGGAATCGGAGGTAGGGAGAAATCACATCGAAGGGGAAAGGGGTACATTGCTACCTCACAACTCTCCCTCTCAACCCTCGTTAATCTTGAGTAGTCTAATCCTATAGGAGTTGTCACACCTCCAAAGGAAAGCCTAGATTGCTCTCAACCCTAATGTCACGTTTAAGGGAAAACAATATGAAAGGATAATCAAGATTAAAAACTCAATTTTATTCATCAACGATGGAAAGCATAATAATCAATGTCAAAGAAACATAAGAAACCCTAAAGTTTACAAGTCCGAATACCCCACGAGAGGTTTAGCTCCTCATAGAGTTATACATGTTCATCAACGTGAGAAATAAAGCATAAAACATAGACATCAATGAAAAACCCCCTCGAATTGGTGTGGCCGTGGTCTTGTGCAAACGTCGAACCTCGAAATCGATGCCGACGACGCGCTAGAACCTCCACGAAATCCTCTCCGAAACCCTAGCCGCACTCCAGAAAGTTGGGGAAAAGATAGGTCCAAAGATCCCTCAAAAATTTGCAAAAATCCCCTTTTATATTGTTGAATCGCGGCTTTAAAATTGGACTTATCGGGGGTTTCACACGGCCGTGTGGAATTTCCACACGCCCGTGTGAAGCTTCTGTCTCGGCTGAAAAATTAATTTCACACGGCCGTGTGGAATTTCCACACGCCCGTGTGTCTTCACTGGATGGCTGAAATTGCAAAACACACGGCCGTGTGGAATTTCCACACGCCCGTGTGACTTCTCTGTCTAGCTGGAAAATGGCTCACACGGCCGTGTGGAATTTCCACACGCCCGTGTGATTTCTCTGGAACACTAATCTTCAGCTGAACAGGCTTGGTAACTTGCCGAAACGCCTCCCGGGTCCATTGTTCTTCATCGAGGCCATTACTTGGGCACACAAGCAACGGTAGGTCGCGCCGATTGCTTCAAGTCTTCTTCTTTCGCGAGATTCTCCTAAGTAACACGGATTGGACTTGTTGTGAATGTGACTGCCTTTGTGCCCCTCCAAAAGAGGTTGGCACACATCCACAAGTCCAAATACGTGCTTCGTTCCTTGCTTGGTCCGAGAACATCCCAACATTGGCGAACGCGACCTAATTTCATTCTTTTTCTCCAATTAGGCTCCACAATACCTTCAATGCACAAGAGAACACAAATGCACACATTTAGTGATAAAACCTGATAAAAGGTATGCTTAATGTAAGATAATAGCGCTTTGCGATACTATAACACAAGCACTTATCAAACCCCCCCACACTTAAGCTTTTGCTTGTCCTCAAGCAAAATAGAACGTGAAAGTACTTGGGAAGAACAATTGAAAGTGCTTGGCCTTAGGTTCACCAAAAGTATGCAAAAGAGGCATTCTACAAGTAAGGGGAACTCAAAACATTGCATAAGGTTACCAATGCTCTAGCTAAAATCTCGAATCAAAAAGGATGAAAACTCGAAAATGTGTTAGTGTGTGCGATCTTACTCAAGAGAACCGACGAGTACTCCTCAAACTTTGGTTAGAAAGGACTTATTTATATACAAAAACAAAAAATAGTGGTGGAACTAGTAGCTTCACACATCCTTGAAGGTAGCCCTTTCCTAGGCGGCCGCCAAAGGTGCCTTTCACTCTTTCGAGGAGGTAGCTCTTTCTACCGGGGTAGTAGCTTTCACGCATCCCATGAGATAGCTCTTTCTCTCATTAGGGCATAACTTGTATCCGACTTATGAGAGTAGCTGCATACTTCATAGGCGGTAGCTCTTGCCACCCCAAATGCATAATTAAAACAAAGCTAATATTTACAAACTCATATATTTTTTCTCTTTTTCTCTTTTCATTTTTCCACTTTTTTTTTTTTCATTTTCATCTTTTTTTTTTCATATTTTTCTCTCCTTATATATGCATTTTCCAAAGTAAAACTAAGAACAACGATAAACTTGTCCTTAAAAACTTCAAGATTGAGTTTCCAAAAGATTCCAAGAGTAAGTTGTGTACTAAGATGATTCGAGCAAAAATTCCCTAAAATTCAAGTGAAAACTAGAGTATGATAGGATACAATGTTGAAAAATCTCCTAAACTATAAGAATACAACCGTTGCAACTGAGGTGAACCGCCATAGGCTACATTAGCATAAGCAATTGAACGCACAAGTAAAGGTGTGTGCAATGTGAACTCCCCCCCACACTTAAGATGTACATTGTCCTCAATGTACGCATATAAGCACAATAATAAGTGAAAACGATAAAAGCAATTAGTGTGGAAGTGGCAATTGAAACATTACTCCCCTGAACTCCAAGTGTTGCGTTTGATGAAGCTAGGTCATTGAGAGTTGAGTCTCAATGGTTCGTGGAGCACACACGATTCCATGACCGTGTCAATGACTATTCCTCAAAATCCTTACATCCAAGACCATCTGCGCACACATAAACGAGGGTTCAGTAAAGCTCAATAAAACTCGAGTATATAAAATGTAAAGCAATGAATACAACTCGAGATAAAAAGAAAAAGCAAAATAAAAGCTATACTCAGAAGGAGAATCCTTTCTGAGTACTACAAGTCCAAAATAAAGTAAAGATATACAGAAATGACTAATAAAAGAAAAGAATCTAAAATCTAAGACGCCTCAGCGTCGGTGTCCTGAGTGGTGGCCTCTGCTGGAGGCTCTTGATCTGCTGGTGATGCTGGAGCTGCTGGTACTGAGGGAGATGGAGGTGGTGGAGTGGACACTCAAGGTCGGACCACGAAGGAGGAGGAGGCGACAATCTGCTCGAAGGTCTGTCGCAAGCTCTGGAACTGCGCCATCACCTCCTGGTGCTGTGAAATCTGTGTGGCCCTAACCTCGGCCACCTCGGTCTGTAGGATCCCCACTGCGCTCTCGAGGCGCTCCAGTCTGTCCTGGCCTCGAGATGGTGAAAACATCTGCACCGGAGGTGGCTCCGGCGCGGTGGGGGGTACCTCGGTCTGTGTATCCGTCGGGGGTGGCTCTAAAGCTGCCTGTGTACCCTGAGTCTGCTCCGTCTGGGGTATGGTCCAGGTATATGTCCCTGATCCTCCTCTGCGGATCATACCCATCATCCTCAAGGTATCTGTGCCCAGGGGAACTGGTACACTCGTCTTCTCTGCTCCCCTGACTCCATCTCTGAGCCCCAGGCCAATGAGAAGTCTGGTGATGTAGGGGCCTGCGAAGATAACTCCTACCCTGGGGTACTGGCCCTGATGGCGAATGTAGTCGGCCACAATGTGCCCCAGGTGGAGTGGCTCATTCTCCACCATCGAATACAAGTAGAGGAGCTCCTGGCGACTCAGAACACCAGTACTGTCTCCCCTGCCACTAATAGATCTGCTCATAACTGCGTGTAGACATCTATAGGCAGGTCGAGAAAGGCATGAAGCCTTGGAGACACCCGGCTCGTACTGACCCTGACTACAAAGTCTGCTATACGCCTGCTGCGGTGTCACGGTACCCGGGTAGTCTGTGGGGAGCAATGAGTACTCCTCTGTCTCAGTGTATGCCGCATCATATAGACCCATCCCAATCGAAAACTGGCTCATACTGAGGCTGTAATGTCGACCCAGGGCTCTGAACTGAACTGTGGTGCCCTCGGTAAAACTGCTGTACCCCCGGTCGAACTCAAACGACGCCAGGACCTCTAAGGTGAGCGGTCGGATCACCGAGTCCCGGATAACCATCAATCTCTCCCAGCTACCGACTGAGACCAGCTCGCCAATCTCATCTGCGACGCTGTCTCCCCCCTGAATACTCCTCACTATACTCAAATCCAAATATCTCGTCTGTCCAAAACGGAGTCCTGATAAACGCTCGAACCGAACCTGATGCTCGGCTATACTGAACTCTGTCTCTGCTGGAGGAGGTGTGGGCTCACGTGGGCGCTTCCCTGTCGATTTCCTGGGTCTAGAAGACATTCCTGTAAGATTGGAAAAGAAAACAATCAAAAACATTTCAAAATAACCAATCTGCAGAAATCCACACGGCCGTGTGTTAATTCCACACGCCCGTGTGGAGTTTCTGACGGGCAAACCATCACGGCTGTGGGGTTAAAAATCCACAATTTACATCTAAATTCGTTCTAATTTCATTCTAAGCATGCTCGTATGTAATGTAAACATTCAAACCAAGCAAAATTGTATAAAAGAACGAATTGAATCAAGAATTGACGAAGAAAAAGGTATTGAAGGTCTCACAGGCGGTGGAGATGAAAAACAAAGTAATACGGCCGGAAAACTCGAACAAATTCCTTCAAAAACTTCAGAGAAAGTCGGGGAAGTGATAGAGAGGGTAGGAGAGAAGTTTAGAGTGGAGAATGAAGAGGCACAAGTGATTTCTATAAGAAAAACGCGCGGCTTTTGAAGTTCTGGAAATTCACACGGCCGTGTGAAGTACCCACACGGCCGTGTGCCTCAGAAATTAGGGTTCACAGGGGCTAACACACGCCCCTGTGCGCACTCTGATCATTCTCTGAACTACCTCACACGGCCGTGTGTTAATTCCACACGGCCGTGTGCCTCCACAGGGGTATACACAGGGCCACCCACACGGGCCTGTGGATTCACGGGAAAATACAGAAGGTCTCTGAAAATTTTCACACGGCCGTGTGTTAATTCCACACGGCCGTGTGCCCAACTTGGCTAAGACACAAGGCCGGCCACATGGGCCAACACACGCCCCTGTGGTCTCTCTGACTTGCCCGAGAAACGCTAAGTATTTCACACGGCCGTGTGCCTTGACAAGCTCTCCCACAGGGGCTCACACACGCCCCTGTGGTTTCTCGGGATGAAAGGGAATTCCTGCAGAATTTTCACACGGCCGTGTGCGTTAGCACAGTGGCACTCACAGGGGCATCCACACGCCCCTGTGGACTATCTGGAAAAGAGTTGAAGTTCTGCGAAATTTCACACGGCCGTGTGTTAATTCCACACGGCCGTGTGCCCCTTCTGAAGTTTTTCACAGGGGCAAAGTCACGCCCCTGTGCCTTCTCTGGTTGAGCTCCAATTGGTAACACACGGCCGTGTGTTAATTCCACACGGCCGTGTGTTTTCTCTGGTTTACTTAGAAAATTCTACAGACTCTCAGAAAAATTCAGAAATTCTTTTAAAACACTTAGAGCCTGTATAAACCATAAAAACACGACCAGAGACTATCGAAAACACACTCAACCGACTCAAACTTCGTCAATTAACGTTAAGGCACACGTAAATAATCGAAAATCCACATGAAAACTCAGCATATGCACATGAAAATTGGGACACCATTGCTAAGACTTTTATTCAACCCTAAAACTAAACTAGGTCCTAGAAAAACTGCAAAAACGCTTGGGTTGCCTCCCAAGAAGCGCTTGTTTAACGTCACTTAGCTTGACGTACCTGTCTTACCTTACGGAGGTTCATGAGTGGAATTTGCCCTCTTCCCTATAATTTGAAAGCAAGCATTGCATAATCGTTGCAAGGTAGAGGGAGAATTATCGAGTTTGTTACCACACATGGGTGAAACACCCTTACTTCGTGAATGCTCATCCCCTTTCTTGTTGGGGTTCTTTTTGTGGCGACGTCTCGACCTCTTCAATCTCCGAAGGACTTTCTTTTTAAGCTCCTTCTCCTTCTTGATGTCTGTTTCAACTGAAACAAGCGCGAGCACTTCTTCCTCTTCAGTCTCCATGTCTTGATCCGGCCACCCTTCATATGGATCCGGGTTAAACATATCCTGCATATATTCATCAATGCAATCATCAATGACATCAAGATAATATAGAGCATCATCAAAATCAAGAGAATGTCGCATGGCTTCGGCGAGGCGGTAAGTGAGCTTGTCGTCCCCAACCCTAAGTGTGAGCTCTCCACCGTCCATGTCTATCAAAGCTTTGGAAGTGCGCAAGAACGGCCTCCCAAGGATCAGCGGCACCTCGACATCCTCGTCTACATCGAGCACTACAAAGTCGACCGGGAAAATGTACTTATCCACTTTCACCAACACATCTTCAACAATACCCCTCGGATGTCTCACCGATCTATCCGCAAGCTGAAGTGTCATCCGGGTAGGTCTAGGCTCGCCCAAGCCTAGCTTTTGGAAGAACGTATAGGGCATGACATTGACGCTTGCCCCCGAGTCGGCTAGTGCCATCTCCTCACCCATATCACCAATATTGCACGGTATGATAAAACTTCCGGGGTCCTTCCTCTTGCTTGGCATATTCTTCTGTAGCACTGCCGAACAGTTTGCATCGAGGATGACGGATGCACTTTCCTCTAACTTTCCCTTATTGGTCAAGATGTCTTTTAAGAACTTCGCGTACTTGGGCATTTGGGCTAATGATTCCGCGAATGGAATGTTGATGTGCAATTGCTTGAAGACACCCAGAAATTTCTTGTATTGCTCATTGTCTTGGTCATTCTTCAATCGTGAAGGATAGGGAATTCTCGGCTTGTAAGGTGGGGGTGCCACCTCTTTCTCCTTTGGTGCTCCATCCTCTATTTCCACGACTTCGGGTGAGTCCTTAGTCTTCTCAAGAGGGAGATGTCCCTCAACCTCCTTACCACTTCTCAAGGTAATTGCCTTTAGTTGTTCTCTTGGGTTGGTCTCCGTATTGCTAGGCAAACTACCTTGAGGTCTCTCCGCCAAAGTCCTCGCAATTTGCCCTACTTGGTTCTCCAAGTTGTGTAGGGAGGCGGTGTGATTATGAAGAGTAGCTTCCACCGATTGGAACCTTGCGTCCGAAGAAGAAACGAACCGTGTGAGGGCTCTTTCTAGGTCAGTCATCTTTCCCTCCAACCCGGTCACTCGGCTTTCTAAATTCGGAGCTTGTTGACTTTGAAATCCCGGTGGTGCACTATTTTGTTTCTGTTGTGACTGTCCTTGATTGCTCCAAGAGAAGTTCGGATGGTTCTTCCATCCCGGATTGTATGTACCACTATACGGGTTGCCTTGGCCTTGTCCTCGATATGAATTCCCCACAAAATTGGCCTGCTCTACTGCACTAGTGCCTCCAATAGCAATAGGACAATCGCTTGAAGCATGTCCTCCCCCACAACCGTTACAAGTAGTGATGGCCGCAACTCTTGGCGAAGCTAGAGCATCTAGCTTCTTACTCAACGATTCCACTTGTGCTGCTAACGATGTAACCGCATCAACCTCATGAATTCCGGCAACCTTTTTCCTATCCCTTGAGTTCCATTGATAGCTATTCATAGCCATCTCCTCTACAAGGTGCCGAGCTTCACCGGGAGTCTTGCTTCCAAGAGTCCCTCCGGCCGCCGCATCTAAGAGTTGCTTTGTACTCGGATTCAACCCGTTGTAAAATGTGTGAATAATCATCCACTCGGGAAATCCATGTTGCGGACATTTGCGAAGGAGCTCTTTGAACCTGTCCCATGTCTCGAATAGAGACTCCAATTCCATCTGTACAAAGGAAGATATCTCATTCCGGAGTCTTGCAGATTTCCCCGGTGGAAAGTATCTAGCCAAGAATGCCTCGGCCATTTCCTCCCACGTAGTAATGGAAGCTCTAGGTAATAAGTGCAACCAATGCCTTGCTTTTCCTTTCAATGAAAATGGGAAGGCTCTCAATCGAATTGCATCGTCCGTCACTCCATTTATCTTCAACATGTCACACACTTCCAAGAAATTTTCTATGTGACTATTAGGGTCTTCATCGGCTAACCCATTAAACTGTGCGGACTGTTGCAACATCTGAATGAACGACGGCTTCAATTCGAAATTCATTGCTGTAATTGGGGGCCTCACGATGCTTGATTGGGTCCCCATAACTGCGGGTCTAGCAAAATCAGACAACGTTCGCTGCTGCTCGTTCTGTTCTGCCATTGTCTCTGACCCTTCTGTCTCAATATCGGCTTGATTTGATGCTTCTTATGCAGGTTCTTTCCCTTTACGATGTGTTTTTCTTCCAATGTCTGGGTCTCCTTCAACAAGTATTGAAGGGTTCCCACGGGTCATAACCTGGAGCCGAAAACAAAGAAAAGAAAAATAAGAACAATGATAGGTAAAGAAAATATGAAATAGAATGCGAAGTGAATAGCTAAAATAGTGAAAAACAAATATCTAAAACGCCTATTCCCCGGCAACGGCGCCAAAAACTTGACACGACCCCTTGCGTGTATCCCGCAAGTGCACGGGTTTGTCGAAGTAATAAATTTACCTTGGTGAGAAGGTAGTCGAATCCACAGGGAATAGGGACATAGAATATAAGGTTTCACTAATTAAGCTACGCAGAATACGGCGAACGATAATAAGATTGATGAGTGAAAATAATGCAAAGCAATAAACTAAATAGAGAGATGGAAGAAAAAGTGCAAGTAGGAAAATCGAGAAGGACTAACAATGAGTAAAAGGGGGGGTACCCGGACAAGCTACCTCTAGGGTCTATGTTTCAAGTGCAAGACTATGATATTATACTCTCCTATTGATGTCAATTGAGTCGAGGATATCCTAAGACTCACGGTCCCAAACCTAAGGACAACCGTGACTAACCCCAACACTATGCCCGGTGTTAGGATTCACAACACCCTTCACTCTGTCACCTAGATGACTAAGCCACAGGGGAGTCCATCTGCCTAAACCTCACACTATGTGGAGTTGCATTATGCTCTAGGGATTCCTAGTGATTAAACCTGTTCCTATACGTAATTCTAACCCTTTGGTCCAGGTGGAAGAACCCTAGTCTAGATTGAGCCCCAGCAAATAGGATTCACTACAACCCTCCACTCTATTACTTGCGTAACTAAGCCCTAGGGGAGTTTATCTACCTATTGCTTCACTCTATTTCGACCGCTATTAAATCAAGGAATCGGAGGTAGGGAGAAATCACATCGAAGGGGAAAGGGGTACATTGCTACCTCACAACTCTCCCTCTCAACCCTCGTTAATCTTGAGTAGTCTAATCCTATAGGAGTTGTCACACCTCCAAAGGAAAGCCTAGATTGCTCTCAACCCTAATGTCACGTTTAAGGGAAAACAATATGAAAGGATAATCAAGATTAAAAACTCAATTTTATTCATCAACGATGGAAAGCATAATAATCAATGTCAAAGAAACATAAGAAACCCTAAAGTTTACAAGTCCGAATACCCCACGAGAGGTTTAGCTTCTCATAGAGTTATACATGTTCATCAATGTGAGAAATAAAGCATAAAACATAGACATCAATGAAAAACCCCCTCGAATTGGTGTGGCCGTGGTCTTGTGCAAACGTCGAACCTCGAAATCGATGCCGACGACGGGCTAGAACCTCCACGAAATCCTCTCCGAAACCCTAGCCGCACTCCAGAAAGTTGGGGAAAAGATAGGTCCAAAGATCCCTCAAAAGGTTGCAAAAATCCCCTTTTATATTGTTGAATCGCGGCTTTAAAATTGGACTTATCGGGGGCTTCACACGACCATGTGGAATTTCCACACGCCCGTGTGAAGCTTCTGTCTCGGCTGAAAAATTAATTTCACACGGCCGTGTGGAATTTCCACACGCCCGTGTGTCTTCACTGGATGGCTGAAATTGCAAAACACACGGCCGTGTGGAATTTCCACACGCCCGTGTGACTTCTCTGTCTGGCTGGAAAATGGCTCACACGGCCGTGTGGAATTTCCACACGCCCGTGTGATTTCTCTGGAACACTAATCTTCAGCTGAACAGGCTTGGTAACTTGCCGAAACGCCTCCCGGGTCCATTGTTCTTCATCGAGGCCATTACTTGGGCACACAAGCAACGGTAGGTCGCGCCGATTGCTTCAAGTCTTCTTCTTTCGCGAGATTCTCCTAAGTAACACGGATTGGACTTGTTGTGAATGTGACTGCCTTTGTGCCCCTCCAAAAGAGGTTGGCACACATCCACAAGTCCAAATACGTGCTTCGTTCCTTGCTTGGTCCGAGAACATCCCAACATTGGCGAACGCGACCTAATTTCATTCTTTTTCTCCAATTAGGCTCCACAATACCTTCAATGCACAAGAGAACACAAATGCACACATTTAGTGATAAAACCTGATAAAAGGTATGCTTAATGTAAGATAATAGCGCTTTGCGATACTATAACACAAGCACTTATCACCGTTCTTCACGAACTTTGATAGTTCTTTCCTCCGTCATAGCATCGAGGGAGTCATTGGCGACCTAGCTTCGGAGAAGGATCCTTCAAGACGTTGAGCGACCCATCAAGGCCATCGTCACGAATTCAAGGGGGTTTATTTCCATGGTTTACATTGCTTTTCATTGTGTTATGTTTTGCTTTGTAATAAGCCCCATGGAGGGCTAAACCCCAGTAGATACTTGGGCATGTGAACCCTAGGTTTCGATTCATGTATTGACTTTCTTTATGCTTTCTTTTAAATCTGAGTTTATTTGAGTTTCATTCTTGTTTTATCATTGCTTGCATGCCTTATTGATTTGTATGGTTGTTTGGTATGCTTGATTTGTTGCCTTGGTGAGAGAGAGGTCTCCATTAGGGTTAGAACATATGAGATTGAAGAGGGTTGAGAGGGTGAGTCATGAGATAGTGGAGTGTCCCCTTTCCCTTCCGATTAAGTGTTTCCTATCTCCGTATTCCCTAAGATCTATGCAACCATATTTGGTGTGAGGTGTGAGATTGAGAGATTTCTCCGCCGGGACCTTGTAGGGGGTTAGGGATCTTCCGCCTAGAAATAGGGTTAGATCTAATTTTAGGAATTGGTTTCACTTTTAGGTATCTCTAAAGCTTATTGCGGTCATATGGGGTGTGAGGTGTTGAGATTGAGCGATTTCTCCGCCGAGACCTTGTAGGGGACTAGTATCGGTGGCCTGGAGGCAGGGACCGATTATTCTTGGATTACCTCGACTCATAGAACTCGGTTTAGAAGCATTTAGTTAGTCTTGCACTTCATGATAGAACCTAGGGGGAGCATTGCCCGGGTACCTCATCTTTATTGATTGAGATCTCTCTTTATTTACCCTTCGCCTATTCATCTCTGGTATTAATTTCTATGCACACTAGATCATCACAAAATCACATTAGTCATTAGGCTAGATTGCAGAGAAAAAGTTAGTACTAGTAGCCCTGTTCCCTGTGGATTCGACTACCCACTCACCGGGGTAATTATTACTTCGACAACCCGTGCACTTGCGGTACACACACGCAAAAGGGTGTGTCAAGTTTTTGGCGCCGTTGCCGGGGAACGGGATATTAGGAACGCTAGGACTTGGTTACTTTAGTCATTCATCATTTTATTTCTTTTCTATTCCATATTTCGTTCTTTCATCGTTCTCATTATTTCTTTTCTTCATTCTTTCTACAGGTTATGACCCGAGGAAATCCTTCGACATTCGTTGAAGAAGATCCTGAAATTGAGCGTAGATTGCGGAGAAAAGGAAAGGAATCTGCAGTAGCACAGAATTTTCCTGCAGAAATAGAAATCGAAGAATCTGAAAACATGGCAGAACAAGCAGGGCAGCAGAGAACACTTTCAGATTTTGCTCGTCCTACAATTCGTGGTTCGCAATCAAGTATTGTTAGGCCACCAGTCGCAGCCCAGAATTTTGAGTTGAAGCCGGGTTTCATTCAAATGCTTCAACAGTCCGCACAGTTCAATGGATTAACAGATGAAGATCCGAATAGTCATATTGAGAGTTTCCTTGAAGTGTGCGACATGCTGAAAATTAATGGGGTTTCGGACGATGCAATTCGTTTGAGGGCTTTTCCATTCTCATTAAAAGGAAAAGCCAAACAGTGGCTCCATTCTTTGCCAAGAGATTCCATCACAACATGGAATGAGATGGTCGAAGCTTTCCTTGCAAGATACTTTCCACCGGGGAAATTGGCAAAGCTTCGAAACGAGATATCCTCTTATGTTCAGATTGAGTTAGAGTCATTATTTGAGACATGGGAGCGATTTAAGGACCTCTTGCGGAAGTGTCCTCAACACGGGTTCCCCGAATGGATGATTGTTCACACATTTTACAATGGGTTGAACCCGGGCACCAAACAATTACTTGATGCCGCCGCGGGAGGAACATTGGGAAACAAGACTCCGGATGAGGCAAGACAACTAATCGAAGAGATGGCACTCAATAGTTATCAATGGAATGCAAGAGAGAAGAAGAAAGTGGCCGGGATTCACGAAATTGACGCCGTTACGTCATTGGCAGCCCAAGTTGAGGCTATGAGCAAGAAATTGGACACTTTAACTTCTTCAAGAGTTGCCGCGGTGACTAGTTGCGATGGTGGTGGGGGTTCACATATGCCAAATGACTGTCCTATCTCAATTAATACTTCAGCCCCAATGGAACAAGTTGATTTTGTGGGGAATTCGGGAAGAGGACAAGGTAATCCTTTTAGCAACACCTACAACCAAGGTTGGAGAAACCACCCCAATCTCTCATGGAGTAATCAAGGGCAGCAAAGGCCTGCTGCCCCACCAGGATTTCAGCAACCACCTCCGATTCCGGAGAGAGTTTCAGAATTAGAGAAGGTTTTGTCAAAGTTCATTCAATCAACCGACACAAGATTTCAGAATATTGAGGCAACACTCCGAAATCACACCGCTTCGTTACATAATTTGGAGAATCAAGTAGGACAAATAGCGAAGTCATTAGCGGAAAGACCTCAAGGAAGCTTGCCAAGTAACACCGAGACAAATCCAAGAGAGCATGTAAAGGCAATCACTTTGAGGAGTGGTCGGGAGCTCCAAGGAAAGCTCACTGCTGAGAAGAATTCTGAAATTCCTCACGAGTCAACCCCCACTGGGAAGACAGCTGAAAATCCTCAAGAAAAGCCGATGAGTAAGGTGCTTGGCAAGGAGAAGGAGGCAGCTAGACCAGCCTCATCATTTGCTCCAAGAATTCCTTATCCGGCACGTTTAAAGAAAGATCAAACTGATGAGCAAAACAGAAAATTTCTGGATCTATTCAAGCAACTACACATCAATATACCTTTTGTTGAGGCGTTGTCGCAAATGCCTAGGTATGCAAAATTATTGAAGGATCTCTTGACCAACAAGAGAAAAATGGAAGAAAGTGTGGCTGTGGTCTTAGAAGGAAATTGCTCGGCATTGCTTCAAAAGAATTTGCCGAACAAGATGAAGGATCTGGGAAGTTTCATCATACCATGTGTGATCGGAGGTTTGGGGGAAGAAAAAGCATTGGCCGATTCGGGGGCTAGTATTAACGTCATGCCATACACATTGTTTCAGAAATTGGGGTTGGGAGAGCCAAGGCCAACCCGCATGACATTACAATTAGCCGATCGTTCTATTCGTCATCCTAGAGGTATAATTGAAGATGTTTTAGTAAAGGTTGACAAATATATTTTTCCTGCAGATTTCGTGGTGCTCGATGTGGATGGAGACGTGGAGGTTCCATTAATTTTGGGAAGACCATTTCTACGTACTTCCAAGACACTCATCGACATGGATGGAGGCGAGATGACACTTCGAGTTGGAGAAGAAAAGATCACATACCGCCTCGCCGAAGCAATGAAGCATTCTCTAGACTTTGATGATTCATGTTATTTTTTAGATGTTAATGATGAGATTGCTGATGAGTATTTGCAGGAAATAGCACACCCGGACCCATATAAAGAATGGCCGGTTGTTGAGGAAGAGAAACTTCATGTTCAAGCACCATGCTTTTTCAAGGGCCAATCGGAGGGAGTGGTGCTTAAACAGATTTTTCGTCGTGTTAAGAAAGCGAGGCGTCGGCGTAAGAAACATTCATGTGCAGCTGGAGACAAGCACACCGAAGAAAAGAATCCTACTTTCTCAATTGGTAACATATTTGAGCAATTTTACTTAAAAATGAAACAATTCTGTCCCTCATGCAGGCAGGTTGCGAAAAAAGAAATTCTCCATTTACATGAGCCACCATGAGGTAAGAACAGGTACGTCAAGCTTAGTGACGTTAAACAAGCGCTACTTGGGAGGCAACCCAAGTTTTTACTTGTTTTCTAGTTAGTTTTTAAATTCTGCAGTAATAAATTCATGAGTGTGCGTTTTGATGAAATTTTTCGTGGTGTTGAGTTTTCATGAACAATTTTTGGTGATTATAAGTGTTTTTCACATATTGGGCATGATTCGGGTTTTAATTCGTGATAATTGTTGAAGAATTGGGCGAATTTTGAAGTTTGGAGAGCCGCGTGGACTGTCTGCAGAAATTCTGCAGTTCACGTGGTCGCGTGAAGTTCTCACGCGACCGTGTACAGTACCCACGCGGGGGTGTGGGATTTCCACACCCCCATGTGGCTTATATAAGGACTTGAAGAGCCACTATTCATCATCCTTGCCATTGAGCCATTCATTTCCTCACACTTCCCCTCTCCAAATTTCTCATCCATAAAGGTTCCAAATCATTTTTCTTCAACTCTTTGGGGTTTAAAAAGGTTTTTCCGGCATTTGCATCAAGTTTCATACATTGATTCGCATCGGTAAGGTTTCTTCCCTTCCTTTCATGCCCTAGCTTCAAATTTTCATTTCCATGGTGTTCTTTACATTCCTAGACTTGATTTTGCATGGTTAATTGGTGAGAAAACACTTAGAGAACTTAGATTTAGTGGTAGAGGGTTAATTGGTGACCAAAGGACCAAGGGTGACCACCCACGCGTGCGTGTGGCCGAGCCACACGGCCGTGTGGGCCGCCCAACAGCCCACGCGGTCGCGTGGATCAGCCCACGCGGTCGCGTGGGCTGGTGCTGGACACGGGCAGCCAGCCACGCGACCGCGTGGCCCGCGGCCGAGAGCCTAGCTCTCGGCCTGCGACCACGCGACCGCGTGGGTCAGGCCACGCGACCGCGTGGCCTGGCGCGGGTGCCAAACAAGCACCCACGCGACCGCGTGGCTGATCCACGCGGTCGCGTGGGTCTTCTGCCGTGCAAACACGCGCCCACGCGGGCGCGTGAGCATTCCACGCGCCCACGTGGGCTGGGAACACATTTTTTTTGTTATTTCCACACTTTTGCACGCAGGTTTCCTCCTGCACTCATTGAAATTATGCCGAATTGATTTATTTTGTGTTTTCTTGCAGGAATGGCACCTAGGACAAAGAAAGTGGCCCATAAACGCCTTCGTCACGACAGGGAGTCGACACCACCACCTGAGGTTGAGTTTGTTGATACTACACATAGGCATAGGTACAAGCGTCTGCAGGGACTTAAGATCGGACAGTCGCGTTACATTTGCTTCGAGACGCTCGATGCTATTGGCCTTTCAGAGGAGGTTCGAGGATTGATCCAGGTTGGGGGTTGGGACCGACTCCTATCTATTCATGAGCCTGTCCGACGAGATATCACTCTGGAGGTTCTGTCGACATTCTCTTTTGACCGTGAGCGACCAGATGCTAGTTTTGATGCGGAAAATGTCATTCGATTTAGGGCTTTCGGTCAGTTTCACGGGATGTCACTGACGCAGTTCGCGACATCGCTCGGATTATATGATCAGGATTATGTGGACACATTGGAGTATCGGGAGCTTTTGACTGACTTTCCTTCGGACGTTACTCCGGGTCAGGTTTTCCACGATTTATGCGGGGGCGCTCGATATGTTCCGGGTCAGTCGAAGGGCTCTTCTCTCGTACGTCACGCACATAGGTATGTACATGCTGTGCTCAGCAGGTCGATCACTGGACGGGGAGATGGTACAGGTGCACTTAGCCGAGCAGATCTACTCTACCTGTACTCCATGACCCAGAGAGTTCCCATACATCTTGGATACGTCGTCGCAGACTTCTTTCGACATCAGAGTCAGTATCTGCGCATTGGCGCACTATTTGTGGGACCGTATATCACTCGACTCATGTTTCGGATGCATCTCCTGCGTTCAGTTATAGGCGAGGAGAGAGTCAGTAGTCCGTCACCTTTGGGGCTAGTCACTCTCCGACTGATGGGAGTAGTGCGACGTACAGCATCAGGTGGATATGCATTGGTAGAGGTGTCACCCGACGATGACGAGTCTGCTGAGACTCCAGACGCACCACCTCCCACAGAGCCCACAGCCACTCCAGCAGCACCGATTTCATCAGTGGACCCTAGTACATCCTCAGATCGAGTACATGAGCGACTGGCTCGACTCGAGGCTGCAGTCGCCACCATCCTCGAGAACCAGGCGCGGATCGTGCAGCGCCTTGACCAGATTCAGCAGACTCTGGATGCTGAGACTGAGTCGGATTCCTCAGCGACACCAGCAGCACCACCAGACGCTGATGCTTGAAGCGTTTTCACTCATGGGATTTTCTCTTAGTTTTTGTTTTTCTTTATTTTACTTGCATTATCTTATTTTGTGTGGACTTGTATATTCAGAAAGGTTATGCCTTCTGAGAGTTATCTTCATATTTTAGCTTTCGTTGCGAGTTTATGTTTCAGTGCTATATCATTATGAACTCGTATATTTTTATATTTTATTGAGCTTCACTGAACCCCTTAAATCCGTGCAGATGGCCTTGAGAGTGATGATGATGAACCTTTGTCATACACACAACCATGTGACTTGGTTGTGTAAGCTTCACAACCCGTGGACCAACAACACACCTTCAAGTTAGCTTCCCAAATCAATCAATAAGGAATTCAGGGGAGTGTTGTTTTAATTGCATCTTTACCCACATCATGCTTTTATTGCTTATATTTTTATTGTGCTTACATGTGTACATTGAGGACAATGTACATCTTAAGTGTGGGGGAGGGTTTACCTTATACATGGCCTTTACTTGTGTTTTCATGATCATGCTCATGTTGCCCATGAAGGTTTACCTTAGGGTTGAGAGTTTAATTCTTAGTTTTTGGAGGTTGTAAACATTAGGTTTTATCATGCTCTAGTTTTTATCCAATTTTCTTGAAATTTTTGTCCGATTGCTCTTTAATGCACTTCTCTCACTCATTAAACCTATGGAAATTTACTCTAGTTCATTGTTGCGGGATTTTATAGTGTTAGTTTTATTCGAATTAAATCAAAAAAGAAAAAAAAATGAGAAAAATTCACAAAATTCACAAAATTCAGAATTTCAGTTGTGTTTGTATATAGGGGGTGGAAAGAGCTACCGCCTATGTTGTATGAAGCTACTCTCATAAGTCGGATACTTGTTATGCCCTAATGAGAGAAAGAGCTATCTCATAGGATGTGTGAAAGCTACCACCTTCGGTAGAAAGAGCTACCACCTCAAAAGTGTGAAAGCCACTCGGGAGGCATCTCGTGAAAGGGCTACCTTAGAGGATGTGTGAAGCTACTATCTTTTCTTTTTATGCATAAATAAGTCCCATTGCTAATAAGAACTTTGAGTAGTGGATATAGTGTTGACATGAGTTGAGCCCTCACACACACACGCTTTCAGACTTTAGTACTTTCATTTTTGATTGGATTATTTGCTAGAGTATTGATTGTTTCATCTATTGTTTGTTTCTCTCCATGATTTTAGAATTTTATTCTCGTACCCTCTTGGTGAACCTAAGGCCAAGCACTTCTCTTTGCTTTTCATGAGTTTATGGTTAATTTTGCTTGAGGACAAGCAAAGGCTTAAGTGTGGGGGAGTTTGATAAGTGCTTGATTATACATGTTTTACCTACTTGCTTTACATACATTGAGCATCATTTTACCATTGATTATGTCTCATAAAATGTATTTTGGTGTTCTTTTATGCAATTAGGTTGTGGAAGTGTTAAAGGAGGAAAAAGAAGCAAAGATGGGTTATAAAGACGTATTGTTGGGAGCTTTTGTACAACACAAGTGCCAAGGCACAAGAGGGGATCATGCACATGAGGGTGTGTGCCAACTTCCTGAAGAATTCAAGATGATTTATGTGATGGAAGGGCACAAAGGCAGTCACACCTTCATGTCCCAACTTGTGTGAGAATAGTTAAAGCTCTCAAATGATGATTCGAAGGAGAAGTCTTATAACTCACCACATGGACGTGTGCCCGACCATGTGGCCTCAATATGAGAGAGTTTGGAGCATAATTATGAAGAGTACTGTAGCAAAACACTGTTCATTTCACTGTAGCAGTACTGTAGCATAATTACTGTTTACGCGGCCGCGTCAAAATTCCACGCGATCGCGTGGGATCTCACGCGGTCGCGTGAAGACACGCGGCTGACGCGGTTCAGGCTTATAAATAGCCCTTTTTGCCGATTCTTTTGATATCTTTTGTGTGGCTTTTGAGAGGAGAGGCGGCTAGGGTTTGAGGAATAGGTCTTTGCCGAATTGGAGGGCCGTTCTTCACCAACTTTGATAGTTCTTTCCTCCGTCATAGCATCGAGGGAGTTATTGGCGACCTAGCTTCGGAGAAAGATCCTTTAAGACGTTGAGCGACCCATCAAGGCCATCGTCACGAATTCAAGGGGGTTTATTTCCATGGTTTACATTGCTTTTCATTGTGTTATGTTTTGCTTTGTAATAAGCCTCATGGAGGGCTAAACCCTAGTAGATACTTGGGCATGTGAACCCTAGGTTTCGATTCATGTATTGACTTTCTTTATGCTTTCTTTTAAATCCGAGTTTATTTGAGTTTCAATCTTGTTTTATCATTGCTTGCATGCCTTATTGATTCGTATGGTTGTTTGGTATGCTTGATTTGTTGCCTTGGTGAGAGAGAGGTCTCCATTAGGGTTAGAACATATGAGATTGAAGAGGGTTGAGGGGGTGAGTCATGAGATAGTGGAGTGTCCCCTTTCCCTTCCGATTAAGTGTTTCCTATCTCCGTATTCCCTAAGATCTATGCAACCATATTTGGTGTGAGGTGTGAGATTGAGAGATTTCTCCGCCGGGACCTTGTAGGGGGTTAGGGATCTTCCGCCTAGAAATAGGGTTAGATCTAATTTTAGGAATCGGTTTCACTTTTTGGTATCTCTAAAGCTTATTGCGGTCATATGGGGTGTGAGGTGTTGAGATTGAGCGATTTCTCCGCCGGGACCTTGTAGGGGACTAGTATCGGTGGCCTGGAGGCAGGGACCGATTATTCTTGGATTACCTCGACTCATAGAACTCGGTTTAGAAGCATTTAGTTAGTCTTGCACTTCATGATAGAACCTAGGGGGAGCATTGCCTGGGTACCTCATCTTCATTGATTGAGATCTCCCTTTATTTACCCTTCGCATATTCATCTCTGGTATTAATTTCTATGCACACTAGATCATCACAAAATCACATTAGTCATTAGGCTAGATTGCAGAGAAAAAGTTAGTACTAGTAGCCCTGTTCCCTGTGGATTCGACTACCCACTCACCGGGGTAATTATTACTTCGACAACCCGTGCACTTGCGGTACACACACGCAAAAAGGTGTGTCAGACACACGGTCATGTGAATGTTTGCAGAACTTGAACTCTTTTTCCTGAGAGTCCACAGAAGCGTGTGCATGGCCTTGTGAGTGCCCATGTGTTTTGCCACACGGCCGTGTGAAACTTTGCAGAGGCTCCCCTTCTTTCCCAAGAATACACAGGGGCGTGTGGCCGCCCCTGTGGGAGAACTTGTGAATGGCACACGGCCGTGTGAAACACTTAGAGTTTTCTCGGGTTGATCCAAAGAGGCCACAGGGGCGTGTGGGTGCCCCTGTGGCCGGCCTTGTGTTATTGGCCAGGATGGGCACACGGCCGTGTAGAATTTCCACAGGCTCGTGTGAAATTTTCCAGAGACCTTATGTGTTTTCCTGAGAGTCCACAGGAGTGTGTGACTGCCCCTGTGAAGGCACACGGCCATGTGGAGTTCTCACATGGCCACGTAGGGTAGTTCAGAGAGCAAACAGAGTGCACACATGTGGATTCGAAAAACTTCAAAAACCGCGATTTTTCTCTAGATTTCACTTGTGTCTCTTGATCCTTTCACTCTCAAAGATTCTCCACCCCTCTCTCTCACTCTCCCGACCTTCTCGTAGAGTTTTAGAGGTTGTTAACGTTGTTTTCTTGCCGATTTCAAGGATTTCCTCACTCACACCGTCGGTAAGAACTTCAATCTTTTTTTCTTCGTCAATCTTGATTTAATTGGATTATTTTGCAATATTTCACTTGATTTGCATGCGCACACACTTTGTGAATGATTGTAGAAAATTTTTAAAGCATTTGAATGATTTTGTATAAATTTTGAGCCCCCATGGCCGTGCGGCTGTTTCCGCTCGAAACGGCACACGGGCGTGTGGATTTCTGCAGAATGTGTTTTTCAAGTAAATTTGATCGTTTTCTTTTTTCAGTTCTACAGATATGGCCTCCAGAGCGAAGAAGCAAGCTGCGAAGCGTCCCCGTGAGCCTTCTCCACCCCCCCCCCCCCCCGAGGAGGTTGATTTCACGATACTCCGATTTAGTCAGTCACGGTACCCGGATCTGAGCGCGCTTCGAGCAGTATAGGGAGGCAAGACTATCGCAGATGAGGTCGAGGAGCTGACCTCAGTGGGTAGCTGGGAGAGATTATTGCAAATCCGAGACCCAGCTATCCGTACTTTGACGCTAGAGGTCCTCGCCTCATTTGAGTTCGACCGTTCATACTCCGGTTTCGGTACCATTGATACTATTTAGTTTAGAGCCCTTAGACAGCACCACAACATGAGCATTACACAGCTCTTGATCAGACCTGGGCTGTACGACACGGCGTATACTACTACGGAGGAGTACGAACGATTACCCACGGACTACCCAGGCATTCTCACTCCCCAGCGGGTGTACTGAGCACTATACGGTCAGAGGCAGTACGAGCCCGGGGTTTTGAAGGCTACATGTCTGTCCCGCCCTGCCTACAGATACATACACACCGTGTTGAGCCAATCAGTGAGCGGCCGGGGGGATAGTACTGGAGTATTGAGTAGACATGAGCTGTTATATCTCCACTCCATGGTCCAGAGAGAGCCGCTGCATCTGGGACATATTATGGCAGACTACTTGCGCCATCGGGGCCATTATGCCATAGTAGGAGTCGTCTTCACAGGCCCCTATATTACGAGACTCATTGATATGGGTCTCTTGGACGGAGTGTGCGGGGCCGAAAAGACATCCATACCGGCCTCCTTGTGTACAGAGACGATGAGACCTGTGGGGATGATTCGCGGATCAGGACCAGGAGTCTACTCCATATCATAGCCCAGTCCGACCAGGCTGAGGCATAGGGAGAGCAAACTGAGGGTTGGCAGCCGACCTTAGAGCCACCTCCAGCACAGACAAATACATAGGCACCACCCACAGCACAGGAGCCATCTCCAGTGCGCATATTTTCGCCTTCTCGAGGCCAAGACCGACTTAAGCGCCTCGAAACTGCTGTGGGTGTCCTACAGAGCGAGATGGCCAAGGTCAGGGCTACCTAGGCGACACAGCTCCAAGAGGTTATGGCCCAATATCAGAGTCTTTGTCAGTTACTTGAGCAGGCCATCACATCCCCCTTCGTGGTCTAACCCCGAGCACCTACTCCACCACCATCTCCAGCACCGGTAGCATCACCACAGATCGATCCACCAGTACCGTCAGAGCCTGCTACAGCACCAGAGGCTCTACCGTAGGACACCGACGCTGAGGCATCGTAGTTTATCTTTGTTTTTCTGTTATTCTAATTTCTTTTGTACTTTTATTTCATATTTTGGACTTGTAGCACTCAAAAAGGACCTTCCTTCTGAGTTTATCTTTCGTATTTCTTTTATTTTCCCTCCAGTTGTATTTCATTTCTCTATCTTTATATACTCGAGTTTTATTTTGATTTTTCTTGAGCTATACTGAACCCTTTGTGTATGTGTGCAGGTGGTCTTGGATGTAAGGAATTTGAGGAATAGTCATAGGCACGATCATGGGACCATGTGTGCTCCACAAACCATTGAGACTCAACTCTCAATGAACCTAGCTCCAACAAATCCAACAATTGGAGTTCAAGGAAGTAATGCTTCAATTGCCTACCCCTACATTAATTGTGCTAATTGCTATACTTTTTATTGTGCTTGTATGCGTACATTGGGGACAATGTACATCTTAAGTGTGTGTGGGGGGGGGGGGGGGGGGGGAGTTCACATTGCACACACCTTTACTTGTGCATACAATTGATTATGCTCATGTAGCCCGTGGCGGTTCACCTAAGTTGCAACGTTAGTATTCTTAGAGTCTAGGAGAATTTTTAACATTGTATCTCATCATGCTCTAGTTTCTACTTGAATTATAGGAAATTTTTTCTCGATTATCTCTTATTGCACTACTCACTCTTGAAATCTTTTGGAAACTTAAGGTCAAAGTTTTAAGAACTAGTTTATCATCGTTTTAATAGTCTTTAGTTTTGTTTTGAGAAATACATAAAAAAAAATCTAGTGAGTTTGTAAATATTTGTTTAGATTTTAATAGCGCATTTGGGGTTTAAAGAGCTACCTCCTATGAAGTATGTAGCTACTCACATAAGTCGGATACTAGTTATGCCCTAATGAGAGAAAGAGCTATCTCATGGGATGCGTGAAAGCTACTACCCCGGTAGAAAGAGCTACCTCCTCGAAAGTGTGAAAGCCACCTTTGTCGGCCGCCTAGGAAAGGGCTACCTTAGAGGTTGTGTGAAGCTACTACATCCTTTCTTTTTGTGTATAAATAAGTCTTTTTAAACAAGAGTTTGAGGAGTACTTTTTGGGTTATCTTGAGTGATTTCGCACACACTTACACATTTTCTAGTTGTTATCCTTTTTTATTCAAGTTTTTAGCTAGAGCAATGGTATCTCTATGCAATGTTTTGATTTTCCCTTACTTGTAGAATGCTTCCTTTGCATGCTTTTGGTGAACCTAAGGCCGAGCACTTTCAATTGTTCTTCCCAAGTACTTTCACATTTTATTTTTGTTTGAGTACAAGCAAAAGCTTAAGTGTGGGGGAGTTTGATAAGTGCTTGTGTTATAATAATGCGAAGTGTTATTATCTTACAATGAGCATTATATTTATCCGATTTTATCACTAAATTGTGTGCATTTGTGTGCTTTTCTGCATTGTAGGTTTGTGGAGCCATTTTGGAGAAAAAGAGCAAAGTTGGATCATGTTTGACACTGTTGGAGAGTTCTCGGACCAAGAATGATCAAGGCACGAGTCCGGACTTGTGGGTGTGTGGCAACCTAACTTGGAAGGGCACAAAGGCAGTCACATTCACAATAGGTCTAACTCTTGTGGCATAGGAGAATTTTACCAAGAAGGAGTATTAAAGTAATCGACATAATCCACCGTCGATTGTGTGTCCAATTCAACGGCCTTGATGAAGACTGATGAATTCGGGAGCATTTTGGCAAAAGCACTGTAGCAAGTTACTGTTCGTTGTTTGCCAAAATTCAGCAAAACAAAAACTTCACATGGGCATGTGGAAATTCAACATGGTTGTGTGAAATCCCGATTCAGCCGATTTGAAGCCGTGACTGAATAGTATTTAAAGCCGCTTTTGAGACTTTTTCTGGATCTTTTTGGCAATCTTTTATACTGGTTTTTGGGAGGTGCGGCTAGGGTTTAGGGAGGACCTTGTGGAGGATCGAAGCGCGTCATCAGCATCGTCATCGATGTCTAGCGGCCGCACAAGACCACGGACACACTATACGCAAGGGGGTTTTCATCTATGCTTTTGATTTGTATTTATTCTCATACTTTGATGGATTTGGATAGCTCCATGAGGAGCTAAACCCCTTGTGGGTATTCGAACTTGTAAACCCTAGGATGATTATGTTTCTTTGACTTGTCATTATGCTTTTCATTATTGATGAATAAAATTGAGTTTCAATCTTAATTGCATCTTGTATCGATTTTCCCTTAGCCGTGACACTAGGGTTGAGAATCGTCTAGGTTTTCCTATGAAGGTGTGACAACTCCTATAGGGTTAGACTACTTAAGATTGAAGAGGGTTGAGAAGGTGAGTCGTGAGGTAGCGAAACGTCCCCTTTCCCTTCCGGTGTGATTCTCCCTACCTCCGTGTTCCAAGAGTTCTTAGCGGTCGAGATAGAGCGAAGTGCTAGGAGATGAACTCCCCTGGGGCTTAGTTGCGCGAGCAAGATAGTGAAGGGTTGTAGTGAATCCTAGTATTGGTGCTTAATTTAGACTAGGGTTCTTTCACCTAGACCAAAGGGTTGGAACTATACATAGGAACATTGTTTATCACTAGGAATCCCTAGAACTTAAAGCAATCCCCCGTAGTGTGCGTCTTAGGAAGATGGACTCCCCTAGGGCTTAGTTGACATGCCAACAAGAGTCAAGGGTCGTAGTGAAACCTAATGCCGGGGCATAGTGTTGGGATTAGTCACGGTTGACCTTAAGTTTGAGACCGTGTGTTTAAGGATTTCCTCAACTCATTTAACATCAATAGAAGAGTATAATAGCATTGTCTTGCAGTAGAAGCATAAATCCTAAGTGTAGCTTGTCCGGGTACCCTATTTAATTCATTGATTGTCCTTCTCTTATTACTTTTACTTGCATTCTCCTATCTTCCACCTTTCTTTTTTATTTCTTTGTTCGTTTAATTACTTTGCAACCACACATTGATTCTATTCTCACTCTTCGTACACCGCACTAGTTAAATAGCAAGTACTTGTGTCTTTAATCCCTATTCCCTGTGGATTCAACTACCCTCTCACTAGGGTACTATTATTACTTTGACAAACCCGTGCATTTGCGGTGCACACATGCAAGGGGTGTGTCAGAGGAACAAGGAAAGAGGATGAGAGAAATTAAAGAGAAAGTTATCAAAATGGATTAGAAACTCCAAATAGCTTAGTTTACTTCTTTAAGCAAGTGGAGAAGAGGAGTACACTTGTCTTTCATGCTTGTAATCCTCTTTGGTCATTTTTCTTTTGGTTTGTGAAGTCATTTGTAGATCTAAGGTTATAAAGTTTGTACTCTCTAACTTCCAAGGTTATATAGTGGAATTTTTCTCTTTGCCTCTACCTATAGACATAGGCTTATAATCTGAACCACGCTAATCCTTGTGTCTTTTGTTAGATTGCTTGTTTACCCGATTTTCTGTTGTGAGTTTGTGAAGCATACTAGCCATATTAGCCCTACTCATTGCCTATTAACCCCAACAAATAAAATATTATACTTTCCAACTAAAAGATTGGAGAAAATTATTATTGGAAATTTATTGATGTGCTTTCTGATTTCTTACAATTAAATTTTTGGTCTTTGCCTTTATCATCCAAAGTGGAAGAAAAAATATCTTAAAGTTGACCATCCCTTATGCTGGTCATCCACCAACATCAATTATTTCATTATCCTCAAGTAAATATCCTCCGGTCACATTATTTTTGTTATACTCCAACATTTCATTATAGATTTAATACTTAAACGTAAAACATCAAATCCATTGGAAACACATTATTTTGGTTTAAAAAAACTTTTCAGTTAATAATGAGATAGAAATAGCAAATGTGATTGCATTATATCTGTAGAAGTAGCAAGTTATATATCTATATTGAATCTCTAAACTCACAAATAAGCCAATCACACCATTCTAATACATAAAAATAAAACTCATATCAGCAAAGGGTTTTTTTTCTTCTTTTAATTTTTTTAACCTTTTATAAACTATCCTAATTTCTTTCAAAGAAAAGCTTGAATATTCATATTATTGTTGTGGACAAACCACTTTTTAGTATATTATAACATCCAACTTGCATGATTACTAATGTAGAGGATGAATGGCCCACAAGTGAAAAAAAGGAAAAAAACATTAAACTTCAAATAAAACTTAACAATGCGGAGAATGTTAGCAAGATATAAGCTATTCAATCTTAACAGGTTATGAAAGATGAAGCAAATAACCATCTAATATGGATTCAAGAGCTTAAAATATGGTTAATAAGAGAAAATATTCATCCAATAAATAGCCTAACAATAATTTAAATTGTATTTTAAATTATTGTCAGTCCACAAAATAATTCAAGAAACTTGATATATATATATATATATCATTGCTACTATTATTTTTTATTTAAAATTCATCATCGATGGGCTCCTGTCTATGTCAAAGGAATTTTTTGGGCTGGGATGTCTACCACGCAAAGAAGTGAAAGTATAAATTTTTTTTTTTTTATGGCTATGTTGGTCCAACAACATCTTTAAAGCAATTTGTGGAGCAATATGACAATGCATTAAAAAGTAAGATTGAAAAAGAAAACAAAGCTGAATTTTCTTCTTTTAACACAAACATTCATATGCTAACCGATTGTCATTTTGAGAAGCAATTACTAGAAGCCTACACAAATGAAATTTTTAAGTTGTTTCAAGATGAATTGAAAGGAATGCTATATTGCAATCTTGAACTTGCCAATTTAGATGGCGAGTAAGAACATTTCAAGTAACAGACATTTCCAGAGGAAAAGAAGAGAGACTCAGAAAACAAGTGGTATTCAATGTTTATCATAATGAAGCTGAATTTGACATTAAATGCACATGCCGTTTATTTGAGTTCAAAGGAATTATTTGCAGACATATATGCAAAGGTTTTCATTGAGAAGAACATCAAAATGCTTCCACCTCAGTATATCTTACCATGATGGAGAAAAGATATCAAACACAAGCATACTTATGTGATGAATTGTTATGATGATATAGAAACTTGTGAAAAAAATGCGATATAATAGCTTATGCTCTCATTTTTCCAAAGTTGCTGAAGTTGGAGCACAATCTATTGAGAAATATTATTTTCTAATGAAATGTGTGGATGAAGCAATTGAGAAAGTGATGGGTAATTCAAATTACTGGGATGGACATCCAAAGCAACTTCTTCAACCACAGATGTTGATGGAAGAAATTCATGAGCAACACCAGTCAACATCTTCAACCACAAAGTTTTTAACTCCATTAAAAGTGCGGACTAAGGGCCAACCACCATCGATGAGGTAGAAATCAAAAGTTGAAGAAATAATTATTAGAAATAAAAAAAAAGGTGCTCATACTTTTTTTAATAATATCATTTTTCCAACTCATTGATTATGTTTTGATCTAAACCTTTTTTTTCAGAAAGTTCAATCAAAGGAAAATGCACAAACTCCAAATGACACAAAAGAACTATATACTCAAGAAAGTGTGGCATTATTATGTTCTTTAATATTTATTATGGTATTTCATATTTTTTTTAAATATAATTGATTAACATTTTTATTCTAGGTGAATTCAAATTCTCTTACAAATGCCATGGATATGCATGTGGATAGCTTCACTTTACAAAATCTTGGCAATGATTCTTCTTCACAGCCAACTATGCAAGGTTTAGTTATTTACTTCTTAAAATTGTCAAACATATGATTTAGATGATTGAAAGTTGATACTATATTTGTGACAGATTATACCATCAACTTGGCTAGTAAATGATAGACCACATTAGCCTTATGGCCAGTAAAACTTGTTATGATTCATGCAAGAGAAGTAAGTGTTTTAGTATTCCTTCTTGTTCGTGCTTTCTCTAGTAGTATCTTATTTTACATGTTTTAAATTCCATTTCATATTTCTGAGAATACTTTTCTTGGGTGCTGATCTTGAAGATATTATTTTGGTAAGTGATCTTTTTTGCACTGCAGACCATGTGGCTTAGATTTATTCATCGATGTGTTTCTGCATATATTTAGGTTGGTGATGTTATTGTTTGTTTGTTGGATGCTTTAAATCAGACAAATGTTGACTGTATGCAGTGAGCTAATTTTACATTATTGGTGTGTTATTAATGGAATTTCTAGTGTTGTATGTTGTGTACTATTCATTTAAATTTGAGATGAGATTAGGTTTTTCTTGTCTTCCAGCTTTAGAAAGTGCAAGGTTATGGTTTTCTTGAGTTTATTCTCTGTATGATGATCTCCAGTGAGTTCTTTCTTAAAAATCATAACTTGCGTCATTCTGCAACAGAACTAGTTTGGCCACTTGCTATCAATATAGATGTTCATAAACATTTCAGGTAGAATTGTTATTGAAGGAAAAAAATTCATTTCTGTGGCTGCCATTTTTATTGTGCAAGCATTTACATTAGGTTTTTACAGTTGAACATGAACATTACAAATACGGAAAAAGTTCATTGGGAGTTTTAGCATCTTAGTAAGCCAATCTAAAACAATTACTTCTATCTCTGTAGCAGTAGGAGAGGTCACCCAACTAAAACCTACTATATTAAAACCATCACTGAGCATTTCCCCTCAAAAGCCAGTGTGAAGAGAAGAGAAAACAAAATCATTTGTTACATGATAAGTCATTTTGAAAATATTCAACAAATCATTTTCACCATTTAGAACATCTTGAAAACTTTTGGATGTTCTGGGGCTAAATCAGTCAACAGTTCTTTTAGATACCCTGGCTACAAAAAATCAGTAATGTAATGAAAAAATACAACACACATTTCATCTGTAACTAAGACAGACCACATACAAAGGAAGTACTATTACAGGACTTGGTAAGAAAATTTTATTGCACTCATTTCGCCATTACTTCAAGCATATATCTACTACTACATCTCTTGTTCATAAATGAATAGTAAATCAAACCAACTGCAAGATTATACTCCAAAAATGATGCAAAGTTTCAAATTTCACTTATCATTAGCTAAAGATATCATTTTTTTTTCAAGCCAACATAGATTCTAAATCAAAGGGGCAGAGGGAATGGAGGTATTTCACATCAAAAGAAGGGTCTGTAATATGGTATTTCACATAAAAATTAAACAAATCATTTTCACAATCTTCACCCACAAATAAAAGCTTAACAACAAAACCAAAAATTCCTAACAAATAGAGCTACGTCTCAACTCATTAGACTTCGAATTCATAAATACTTTTCGAATGGAAATCTAAGCCTCAAGTCTCCAATATCAGAAATGCTGAACCTAAACATTCAAATGAAGAAAAGATCAAGAAACAAGGAAGAATAGGAAATAATGAAACCTTGCTGCCAAGATCCTCACTCATCTTAACATCAGCATTGGTGGTCTTTGGCTGGGAAGCGCCGATCGAACATGGCCGAAAAGCACCATTAGTGAACCCCAGAATTCGATCTTCAAAGTGATGACGGTGGAGAGATGGGGATTACGGCGGGGGGATGACGGTGGTAGGATAGGAGGCGAGATGGAGATGATGGTGACGAGATGGGGATGACGATGGCGGCGAGATGGGGATGACGGTGACGAGATGGGGATGACGACGGCGGTGAGATGGGGATGAACCCTAGAATTTGACGGCGGCAAGATGAGGATTACAGCGGCAAGATGACGGCGGTGAGATGGGGATGAACCCTAGAATTTGACGGCGGCAAGATGAGGATTACAGCGGCAAGATGACGGCGGTGAGATGGATGGCGAAATGGAGGTGATAAGTGCTTGTGTTATGATGACGCGAAGCGTTATTATCTTACAATGAGCATCTCTTTTATCATATTTTATCACTAAATTGTGTGCATTTGTGTGCTTTTATGCATTGTAGGTTTGTGGAGCTATTTTGAAGAAAAGGAATAAAGTTGGATTGTGTTTGCCGTTGTTGGGGAGTTTTCGGACCAATCAAGAAATAAGGCATGAGCCTAGACTTGTGAGTGTGTGCCAACCTCCTTTGGAGAGGCACAAAGGCAGTCACATTCACAACAAGTCTAACTCGTGTAACTTAGGAGAACTTCATCAAGAAGGCGATTTGAAGCAATCGGCACAATCTACCATTTGATTGTGTGCCCAATTCAATGGCCTCGATGAAGAACGGTGAATTCGGGAGCGTTTCGGCAAAGCACTATAGCAGCATTGCAGCGAAAAACACTGTAGCAAGTTACTGTTCACTGTCGGCCGAAAATCAGCATTCCAGCAACTTCAGACGGGCGTGTGGAAATTCCACACGGCTGTGTGAAATCCCGATTCAGCCGAATTTAAACTGCGACTCAACGTTATAAATGCCCGTTTTGGAGACTTTGTAGAGATCTTTTTCCAAATCTTTCTCCCCAACTTCTGAAGAGCGCGGCTAGGGTTTCGGAGAGGACTTTGTCGAGGTTCAGAGCGCGTCATCGGCATCGTCACCAACGTCCGGCGGCCGCACAAGACCACGGCCACATCATACGCAAGAGGGTTTTCATCTATGCTTTCAATTTGTGTTTACTTTTATATTTTGATGGATTTGTATAGCTCCATGAGGAGCTAAACCCCATATAGGTATTCGGACTTGTAAACTATAGAATTATTATGTTTCTATGACATTGTTATTATGCTTTTCAATTATTGATGAATAAATTCGAGTTTTAATCTTAATTGTTTCTTGTAATTGTTTTCCCTTAGCCCTGACACTAGGGTTGAGAACAATCTAGGTTATCCTTTAGAGGTGTGACAACTCCTATAGGATTAGACTACTTAAGATTGAAGAGGGTTGAGAGGGTGAGTCGTGAGGTAGCGGAACGTCCCCTTTCCCCTCTGGTGTGATTCTTCCTACCTCCATGTTCCATGATTTCTTAGCGGTCGAGATAGAGTGAAGTGCTAGGAGAGAAACTTCCCTGGGGCTTAGTTGCGCAAGCAACAGAGTAAAGGGTTGAAGTGAATCCTAGTGCTGGGGCTTAATTTAGACTAGGATTCTTCCACTTGGACCAAAGGGTTAGAACTATACATAGGAACAGGATTTATCACTAGGAATCGCTAGAACTTAAAGCAATCCCACGTAGTGTGAGGCTTAGGAAGACGGATTCCCCTAGGGCTTAGTTGACAGGTCAACGAGAGTCAAGGGTCGTAGTGAAAACCTAATGCCGGGACAGAGTGTTGGGGTTACTCACAGTTGACCTTAGGTTTAGGACCGTGTGTTTAAGAATATCCTCTACTCAATTAACATCAATAGGAAAGTATGATAGCATAATCTTGCACTAGAAGCATAAGTCCTAGGGGTAGCTTGTCCGGATACCCTATTTCATCCATTGATAGTCCTTCTCTATTTACTCATACTTGCAATCTCTTACCTTCCATCTTTCTATTTTATTTCTTGTCTCTTTATATTTGCTTTCATACTCACTCATTGATTCTCTTCACACTCACCATACATCGCTTAGCTAAATAGTGAAATCTCGTGTCTTAAATCCCTATTCCCTATGGATTTGACAACCCACTCACCAGGGTAAATTTATTACTTCGACAAGCCCATGCACTTGCAGAATACACACAAGGGGTCATGTCAGGAGGTGACAGCGGCGATATGGCGATGTCTCCGGTGAGATGTGGATGACGACGGCGGTGAGAGGAAAGAAGACGAGGAGATGGCATCCACGGACTGTTACTTTTTTTTTTAAAGTTAGCTTTTAAGTATTTTTTTTTTAATGGCAGATAGGATGTGAATGATGTGGATGCCACATGGCAATCCACATCATTCGTGTAAGCATGATAAATGCTCCTATTATAGTAATGCGAAGCGTTATTATCTTGCAATGAGCATTGATTTAATCAAATTTTATCTAAAAGGTGTGCATTTGTTTACTTTTGTGCATTGTAGGGTTGTGAAGATAAATTGGAGAAAAGGAACGAAGTTAGATCTTGTTTGCCGTTGTTGGGGAGATTCTCGGACTAAGCAAGGAGCAAGGCATGGGCATAGACTTGTGAGTGTGTGCCAACCTCCTTTGGAGGGGCACAAAGGCAGTCACATTCATAATAAGTCTAGCTCGTGCTAACAAAAAGAACTTCACCAATTAGGAGATCTGAAGCAATCGGCACGATCTACCATTGATTGTGTGCCTAATTCAACGGCCTCGATGATGAACGACGAATTCAGGAGCGTTTCGGCAAGTACTGCAGCAAGTTACTGTAGCAAAACACTGTCGCAAGCTACTGTTTATTTTTTGCCGAAATTCAGAAAAACAGAGAGTTCACACGGGCGTGTGGAAATTCCACACGGCCGTGTGAAATCCCGATAAGTTCAATTTTAAAGCCGCGACTCAACATTATAAAAGCCCGTTTTGGAGACTGTTTTGGGGGATCTTTTTGGCTCTTCTTTGCCCTAACTTCTGGAAAGGCGCAGCTAAGGTTTGGAGAGGACTTCATGAAGGTTTAAAGCATGTCATTGGCGTCGACATCAACGTCCGACGGCGGCACAAGACCACGACCACATCGCACACAAGGGGGTTTTCATCTATGCATTCAAATTGTGTTCTTATTATTATTTTCATGGATTTGTATAGCTCCATGAGGAGCTAAACCTCTTGTGGGTATTCGGACTTGTAAACCCTAGGATTATTATGTTTCTTTGACATTGCTATTATGTTTTTCCATAATTGATGAATAAAGTTGAGTTTGAATCTTAAATTCTTTTCTTTTATTTATGTTTTCCCTTAGCCGTGACACTAGGGTTGAGAACAATCTAGTTTATCCTTTGGAGGTGTGACAACTCCTATAGGATTAGACTACTTAGGGTTGAAGAGGGTTGAGAGGGTGAGTCATGAGGTAACGAAACGTCCCCTTTCTCCTCCGATGTGATTCTCCCTACCTCCATGTTCCATGATTTATTCTCTGTCGAGATAGAGTTAGGTGCTAGGCGATAAACTCCCCTAGGGCTTTATTGCGCCAATACCAAAGTATAGGGTTGAAGTGAATCTTAGCACCGGGACTTAATTTAGACTAGGGTTCTCTCACCTGGACCAAAGGGTTAGAACTATACATAGGAATAGGGTTAATCACTAGGAATCCCTAGAACTTAAGGCAATTCCACATAGTGTGAGACTTAGGTAGATAGACTCCCCTAGGGCTTAGTTTATAGGTCAACGAGAGTCAAGGGTCGTAGTGAAACTTAATGACTGGAACATAGTGTTGGGATTAGTCACGGTTGACCTTAGGTTTGGGACCGTGTATTTAAGGATTTCCTCGACTCAATTAACATCAATAGGAAGGTATAATAGCATTGTCTTGCACTAGAAGCATAAGTCCTAGGGGTAGCTTGTCCGGATACCCATCTTTTCCCATTGCTAGTCCTACTCTTTTACTCTTACTTGCACTCTCTCGTCTTCCACACTTCTCTTTTAATTCTTGATTTTACCGATTATTTTTGCACTCACTCACCAATTTCTTTCCACACAACGCGATAGCTAAATAGTGAAATCTTGTATCTTAAGTACCTATTCCCTGTGGATTTGACTACCTACTCACCGGGGTATTTTATCACTTCGACAACCCGTGCACTTTCGGGCCCCTGTCAAAGCATTTCGTATAAACTGTTCGGCATGAATATCTTTACTCTTAAGGATTAATGGCTAATCATTGTTTAATTATATTCTTCTCCTGCCTATAAATAGACATGAATATTGAAGCCCTTCATTGCACTATTGTGAGAAGTGAATGAGAGTGTGAGAGTGAAGAAGTGAGAGAAAAAATATTGTTGAGAGTTAGTATATTTTTCTATTATAAGAGAGAGCGTACTAGTTTTCTCCTTATTATTACATAGAATTTGTAACTTCTAAAATTTTGCCACTTAGCAAATTCTTCTATCCTTACCTGTGGTTTGTACCTGTGGGATCGAAAATACGCGTCTGGCATCGTGTCTGTGAAGAAGACACCAGACGATATATCGAAGCACAAATATCATATTTGTTTTGTGGGTTCTTTCATTCCTAATAGAGGCAAGCCTCTATTATTAATTATCCCATACAATATCTTGGGAACCTCCGATTAAGGGACAAAGTACAAGTAAAGACAAAGAAATTGCGAATTATAAAATTTATTTTATTATTTTTATTATTATTTTTATTATTTATATATTTATTACATCATTCATATGTGAACATATATATATATATATATATATATATATATATATATATATATATATATATATATATATATATATATTATATTTTGCTGTTGCTGCCTGTGCTTTGTCGTTGCGTTGCCTGCCTGTGCCGTTTTGAAATATATATTTCATTGTTGTGAAACTTAAAATTCTGTCGCTGCCTCAAAATTAGTAGCTTTATCATTGCTTCAAAGTATGTTTTTTTTTTTTTAACGAGCCGATGAAGAATGTTTCTTTTCACCCATCCATAAGCTCTGAATTTTTTTTGCATTCATTCCTCATGTCTGAATGGCCAATAAAAATTTCGATTATCTTCCATTCACTAGATATGGATTTATGACTGGATTTCATCTGCTCACCACCACCGCTGAGCGAGCAAGTATCTGTTTCTCCCTTTGGGTAACTGTCATCCAACCATCCAGAGCAGCTAAAAAAAAGAACCCAACTTAGTTCATGATTGCATATATTTGTTGATATTCTTCAAAGATCAACTTTTATGTTATCATGTGATTCTTCAAGAAGCTTCATGTAATTCTTAGAAGACCATGGAGCTTCAAATACTCACTAGCATATCCCAAGAGTCAAATTCTCTGAGCATTACTCAATGAAAATATCCATCATCTTTTCCATGCTTTTCAAATGCTTGGTTGGATACGCACATGCTTGCATGTATGTATATAATATAAATCATGAATCTCCACCAAAGAAACTACAAGATGATAATATACTCTTTGACAAGCTTTTCAAATGCTTTCTTTAATATTTTTGGCAGCCTTTATATCATCAACGGGGGGCCCACTTGAGAATTTTTTTAGTTCTATATACTTGCATATCACTTTCATGCATGGTACGTGAATATGCATGCTCTCATGCACCTATCAATTCTCTTTTATTTATTTATTTATTTTTATTTATTTTTTTATCTTATCCTTTTTTTTTTTTTTTTTTTTTTTTTTTGAGTCCAATCTCATTTTCCTTGTAATTTTTATGATAGAGCATGCACTAATAGCCTTGCCTTACGTGCCTTTACATGCATGCCATTGCATGATTGATTCTCTTTTTTTATTAGTTTTATTATTATTTCATTATTTATTTTCAAAAGGAATGAATTGGAGACCTTCCAATTCACTTGCCATTATTTCTTCCCATGTATATTCCCTCTTGGTTGGATCCACGATTAATGCTCATTATTTTTTTATTCCCAAATGATAGCCCATATGCACAGCATTATTTTTTTTAATTTTTTTTAATCACATCAACACCAAATGAAGGTGCTTTCCACATTAAATCACCATTACAACTTTCATTCGTGTAACGTGCTTTTCTATTTTATCTGTTTAGGTGAACAGCATCCCAAATGGTACTGATGGCGCCTCTCTTTTTGCGCAACCATTGTCGCGGCAAGCATATTAACTTATACATATAATATTATCACATTCGGGCCAAGAAAATAGAGTGAGAAAAGGTCCATTTTTTTTATAATAATTAACTGAAATAGATGAACCACTCTTTAGTTTATACAAAAAGAAATACATTTATAATAACAACTAAGAAGCATTGGTAGCTGGGCATATTGTTATGTGATAGAGCAGTGTGCATGTGAGGGAATAAGCATTGTCTATGACTATCCTTCCCATTGCTTTTCACCTGCACTACCTGAAAGCTTCCACTTATAAATAGGTCCTTCTCAACCTTATTATATCTCATCATATACTCTCATCATCAAAATATTAAAGAAAAGAAATGGCATGGTAACAGAGAATGCCACTAAAGCCATTCCTCCGGTCCTTGAAAAAAAACACCAGCAGCATGACCTCTTCTTACAAGGGAACAGTACCATGGGGCCAGACGTGGCCGCGCACATTTCAGCAAGGCTACAATACTGGTGATGATATCAGCAGCATACCAAACTAGGGGTCAATTGATGTGTATAGTCCTGAGCCAAGACGAACTCCAAGCACCGGTCATGCAAATGGGAAGAAAAGCAATGGAGTTGCCGAGTTGGTGGCTGGTGACGCAGGGAAGATGCTGTCGAGAGGTGGACTTCGTAAAGAGGCGCGCTCGAGTAATGGGAAAAAGATTCAATCTTTCGAGTCATTAGCGGTGATTTCTTCATGCCGATCATGTCATTGTGATCTCAAAGCCCTTGCCTCCCGGGAAACTTGAAACTTGGAACCAAACCAGTATTAACAGCATGCCCAAGGATGGTGCGGGTCTCCTGTAACGACAACGGTTACGGACTCTCCCAGCAATGAAGGCAATGCTCCACCGTCACCAGAGGTGCATTCATGAAATCTGATTCGAGGCGAGAGGCCCAGCGCCCAGCAGTGGTCAAGTCCACAAAGGATAGGGAGAAGATGAAAGCTGCACCCGCCCCGGCCGCAGCGCCGGCATCTGGTGGCGTGACGAGGTTCCGAGAAGTGATGCAGCGGCCATTAAGCAAGTATGAGGCAGAGGCCGAAACCCGTGGTGGCAAAGCTCGGCGAGGATTTTCTCCATCTCATGGACAGTGCGCGTGCAGTAAAGGAGCTTGAGGGGATTGCATGGGTGGACGAAGTGTAGCTGATGATAAGAGATAGCAGCGCAACGGTCTTGCCGGTGCCAGTAGAGATCTCAAGGAGGTAGTGGCCGCGCGCATCGAACACACGCTTAAGCTCAATCATGTATTAGTATTACTCCAGATAGATGTGGTCGTAGGGCGAAGTACGCCGTCACGTCCTCGATCTGGAACTTCATGGCTGCGGCTCTTCTCAGCTCTCGATCCCTTTCGCGTGCAATGCCTCAAAGAAGGTGCTCTAGAGGCTGAGATTCTTCATGGCGGTGAGGTGTTCGTTGAAATGTCGTAAAGAGGGTATTCTTAATGATACGTTGGGGCAGGTTTCTTCCTCTTCACAGGCTCCACATCAAGGGAAGCAGCAATCTTCAGGCAAAGATAATAGCAGCAACCAAGTTGACGATGATAGTAGCAATTCCAATATATACGTATATATATTTCTTCAGTGATGATAATGACCGGCAGCAGCAACAGCAGCGGGGCTCGTCAGAACTGATCCATCCCGAGATGGTTGCAGTAGTAGCAGCATCAGGCAACATCGCCAACACCATTGACGGCGTCAGACAGCGGCAACGCAGACAGTGTCGGCTTCAACATAAAGGCAACAACAATAGAGACAGCAGTAGGCGACAGCAATGGCATCAGACAACGGCAGCGACAGCGATTTTTTTTTTTTTTAACATATTTGTAAATACGAGAGGAGAGAGACGTCGGTACCTCCTTCTTCTACAAATTTCTTCTCCTTTCTTTTTTTTTTTTTTGCTCGTCTTCCTCCCCAAATTTTTTTCTCTCCTCCTTTTAAAAGATCTCCGCATCCTTATCTTCCAAAACTCGAGTCCTTATCTGGGTAAAAATTTTAGTAGGCCACTGTACTATGGCTGTTTTTCACTTTGCTCACTGAATTTCAATTTGTTTTTTTTCAATCATTCTACATTGATTTTATTACGCCGGGAGGCCACCCATGAGATTCTGATGAAATATTGCTGAGTTGGCCATCGGAATGCCACGTCATCCATTAAATTAATAATATTTATGCCACGTGGCATAGACACGTCACCGCCTGATGTGGATTGGGCTTTAACCTTGGTGACGTGTCTATGCCACGTGGCATAAATATTATTAATTTAATGGATGACGTGTCATTCCAGCGGCCAGCTCAGCAAAATTTCATCGGAATCTCATGGGTGACCTCCCGGCGAAATAAAATCAATGTAGGATGATTGAAAAGAAACAAATTGAAATTCAGTGAGCAAAGTGAAAAACAGCCATAGTACAGTGGCCTACTAAAATTTTTACCCGTCCTTATCTTCCAAAATCCTAATCCCGTAGAATCCATACCGACCGTAGACCAACAGATAGGATTGAGTTTTAAAATTTAAATTTGAAATTATTTTTTTTTTAATTTTTTTTTAAATTTTTTTTTAAATTTTTTTTTTAAATTAATTAATCCAATTTGCCTCGGGATTTGCACTTTCGCAAGTTGCCTCGAGATATGTTCTCAGGGGCAATTGTGTAATTTTTGCATTTTTTGTTTGCCTCGAGATATGTTCTCAAGGGCAATTTTGGAATTTGCATTTTGCCTCGAGATATGTTTTCAGGGGCAATTTCGAGATTTGAATATCTTGGATTGCCTTGAGATCGGTGTTCTTAGCTGATCCAGAGATTTTAATATTTTTAGATCGCCTCGAGATCAGTGCTCTCGGTTGATCTACAAATTTGAACATTTAGATCGCCTTGAGATCTGTGCTCTCGGCTGATCTTGAGATTTGAATATTTAGATCGCCTCGAGATCTGTGCTCTTGGCTGATCTTGAGATTTAAATATTTTAGATCGGCTCGAGATCTGTGCTCTTAGCTGATCGTGAGATTTGAACATTTTAGATTGTCTCGAGATTTGTGCTCTCGGAGACAATTTTATAATTTTCCATCATGCCTCGAGATATGCTCTCAGGGGCAATTTCGTAATTTGACTTCTTGCCTCGAGATATGCTCTCAGGGGCAATTTTGTAATTTGATTTTTTTTTTTCCGAAATTTGTATTTTAGTCCAAAACAACCAAATGATTTATTTTAGAATGGAAAATCCAAAATCAATTAAGATTAGGACATTTAAATTTTAAATTCTAAATATATCCATATGTTTGAATTTTAATTAAATTAGAATTTGAGTTCTATTAAGACATATGTTATATAATTTATATATAAACAGTACCCTAATTATTTAGGGGTTTCCAAGTAATATCTATATGTCATTTAATTTTTAGCATTATTGATGAGTGTATTTTATATCATGTTTTCATGCTCTTTATTTTATCCTTGTTGTTGTCCTTCAGTATATTTATTGTGTAGAATTGGTGCTTTTCATGGTAGTTCATTGTGCAAGATTCGTGGACTTGAGTCACTTTGGAGCAAAACTGAGTGCGTTTCCTGCGTGTGCATCGACCGAGGGATCAGAATTAGCTGACACGGGCAAGACATGGTCATGCCTGATCCACTAAAGATCCCAGCCTAGAGAGTGAAATAGAAAAATCCTGACACGGGGGTGTCCCAGGCAGAACACGGTCACCTCACGCCCGTGCCTGAGCTGTTACAAATCTCAGGAAAATTTTTCTTAAGAGGGAAACAGGCACGGTGCTGATTACACGGTCATGTACTAGTTTACCCACACACACTGGGACCACACGCCGTGCTCGAGCTGCTACAAATTTCAGGAGTTTCGCCCAAGTATTCCCCAAAAAAGTACACAGTCTGAACACGACCGTGTCCAGAGCGTGTCATGCCCTGAAACTGCCTTTTTAACTCCAGAAGTTAGGGTTTCTATCTCATCTTTATTCGGGAATTCTTCTCTCCACCGGGAGGACGTTGATAAGATCGAAGATCAAGCATCACCAAACCACTTAAGGAGATAAAGGACGAGTAGAAGACACCTCAAGAGGTGGAGTTAGCGCAAGGTCTCAACGAGGAAGGTCATTCAACGTGTAGAAGGGAGTCATATCTTCTTTCTCTTGCCCTTTTATTGTTCTTCCTAGTTGTACCTGCCCACGAGGGGCTAACTGGCCATAGTGCCCAGGGTTGTGGACTTTGACCAATTGTAATGCTAATACATTTGCTTTAATTGTTCTACGGAGTTCTATTTGATATTTGTGTTTAACCTTGTATTGCATAACTCGATGTGTTGGATGAACACAGTTGTTAGGGTAAAACTCGGTGCGTAGCTCTCTTGTGAGCGACATACAGCTATCTTAGCAAAACTCGATGTATCTGAGAACCCATAGATGTAACAGTGGTTGTGAGCACACACCATTATCTTTGGAATGTACCGGGTAGACACTTAGGGCAAGTTAGCATGCACTAGTCCTAGGGATCGCCCTGAGGGATTACTCTTGTCCCGCTGAATACTTGATTCCAATCTCTTCCATCTCCACCATTGCTACCTTTCCTTTAGTACTTTGAGTATAGTTCCCTGTGGTTCGACAACCCTACTGCTTACAAGGTACCATTATATTACTTGTATACGACCTGTACACTTGCGGAGAACACATCAATTATTTTTAACTTCTTTTATTGTGACCCTACTCTATTCGGTCCTACATTTTTATAACAAGTGGTATCAGAGCCAGAACTGGGTGAATATATCTACTTACAAGAACAAGACGAGTTTATAAAACATCAAACATAGGAATTCATCATAAAACTCCTTTTCAAATATAAGAGGAAACATTGCATGAGAGTTCAACATAATAATCAAGAAGTTTGAATAATATTATACATCTCATTAAGTCAATAAATGGTCTAGAAAACCCTCTAAATTATAGCCATAGCCGCGGCTAAGTTCAAACCCATAAAGGCCTCATGTCCTTGATGTTGACCCACCGGTTCCATATAGTGACTTTGGAATCCCGATGTATCATCCAATTAGAGTTCTACACCCCACTAGAGAAGGATAAGCAAACCCGGGTCCTCCATGCCACCACTAAAGGTGTGCCCTTGGGGACCCCCTACTACAGGTGGCAGGTTACAACCCCCTCACCATCAACAACCGGTAGCTAGGTGTAAAAATAATATAAATTACAATAATGTAACAATTGGTCTATAACCAAGACGATGTTAACAATCTAGGAATGAGCATCATTCCACATGAATAAGTATCACAAGCATTATATGCATATAAAGGTCATACCTCATTTCAACATTGAAGAATACACAAATATGTCCAAAGGTATAATCATCAAATATCAAGACTTTAGCTCATAATTCAAAAACATAGAGATTCACCAAAACATAGTTTCAAGATGATAAAACCCCAGAAAGCATGCAATAAAAACCATGAAAAGTATTATGTGATATTCCAAAATAATTATGCCATATAAACCGCACTAAGAACTTAGGCGCGTTAATCCTCCCCCGGCTCCTTGCCTCACAACAAACCTTCACTACCTAACCGACCAAACTGACACACATACACACACACAACAAGAAAAATTAAACAAAGAAAACACAAGAATGCAAACCTTAAATTTAAGCATGCCAAGCAAACCTAAATCGATCCTAGGGTTAGCTCAACAGTAGGTTTCAAGGTCACCAATGAACTGCTACTGGTTTGAACATCATTTGAAACCAAAGAATCCAAAGAATTGCCAAGTTCTAGTGGTGCTATAGTAACTCCGAAAATAATGAAGAAGAAGGTTTAAGGATTCCACTAGATTGAAGCTATACAATGCAATCCAAACACTCCTCTCTAGTTGAAACCACATCAAACAAGAAGAAGAATCAGGATCAAGCTCCAATTTAAACTTACAAACCAACCCTAGCTCCATTCATCAAATAATGAAGAAGGGAAAGAATGAGAACTTACTTCGAGCAAAGATGAATTGATCTTCAAGCACCACTAGGAAGACCAAAAGACCAACCAAACCAACCCTAGCTCCATTCATCTAATAATGAAGAAGGGAAAAAATGACCAACCAAACCAACCCAAAGACTCAACCCACAGCCCGCACGGGCTAACCCGTTTAGGCCCGCCTCTAAACGGGCCTATATAAAACCAACCCAACCCACCTATTTTAGTTGGCGGGGTGGGTCGGCCTGGCAGGCTAGGCCCAAATTAACAGTTCTACACATCTCATAGCTTGGGGTGCGCTTGTGCACAACTCACACACACCCTCTATAGCCTATGCATAACCTGCACATCTCTAGGACTCCAACTACACAACCCAAAGAGCTCGGCAATACTCACTAAACCAAATACAAAAAAAGACTCAACTAAATTATCGAATCAATGAACAAGAAAAGGTCAAAATACACCAATCTACACAAGAAAGAAAACCCAAATACCATGCACCAAGTTGGCATTCTGACTATATTATAGAGAGTAACATTGCATATTGTTTTCTAACTGAAGATGGAGAGACATCAACTCTTCAAGACGCACTGAACAATTCAGATGCATCGCAATGGATGACGGCAATGCTAGAAGAAATTGAAGCTCTTCATAAAAATAGGACATGGGAATTAGTGTCACTACCACAAAGGCGAAAACCTATTGGCAACAGATGGATCTACAAGATCAAACACAATAATGATGATCAAGTAGGTTGTTATAGTGCTAGATTGGTGGAGAAAGCATATGCTCAGAAAGAAGGAATTGACTTTAAGGAAATATTTTCACCTGTGGTTTGACTCATGACAGTGGGAGTAGTCCTGGCGATGTATGCTACATTCGACTTTCAACTTTCAACTTGAGCAGTTATATGTTAAGACTATACTTCTTCTGGAGTTCTTAAAGAAGAGATTTACATGGTTTAGACAGAATGATTCGAAGAAAAAGGTAAAAAGACTTTGGTTTGCAGGTTGAACAAACCTCTTTACAGCTAAAACAGGTACCAAGATGTTGGTACAAGAGATATGATTCCTTCATTATAAGACTTGGATATAGCAGACTAAATGCTGACTCTTGTGCATATGTCAAGAGGTTTGGAGAAAAAGATGTTGTGTTCTTATTGTTGTATGTTGGCGACATGTTGGTAAATGCGCTAACTGTTAATACTTAAATACATAACAGTAAATTTTAATGCCAATTTAGTAAGAGATTTTAAATTTTAGGGATGTTACAGAATTTGCATAAAAGATGTTTTATCTATTTTTCCATCTATTATTAAAGAATAAAATATAAATAATTAGATTTGATAGAGTATATATTTGAATAAAATGGTACAAATTCTTCACTGGATCATAGGACTATATATGTGTAAATTTGGAACATTTTTATATATAACTTTAAAATTTATGATAAATTTAACCATTATTATATATTATTTTTAACTAAGTCAAATTAGTTCTTGATTGTTAATTGCATTCTAGAATTGATCAACCTATAGCTTTCTAATATTTCATTCTCACATAATTTTAATAAAAAACTTTTACATGGAATAAGTTATTTTGCAATTATCTTGGCAATCTCTACTAGACTGTTTCATAGCTTAGGATGATAAATTAAAACAACATATAATCCATTTTGTGTGTGTGTATAAGTATATATACGGAGGATGTGAGAAACCGACCCACCTCAGTGAGACTCGGAACAGAACTCTGCACAAGCCAGGTGATCAATTGGTGAGAGGCGCTCACTTTAAGTGAGACAAAAGGCTTAGGTCGCGGGTTCGACTCCGAGGGAGTGCGAATTATTGTGCGACTAAGCAAAACAATACCTGGCTTGTGCAGAGTTCTGTTCCGAGTCTCACTGAGGTGGGTCGGTCTGATCAATTGGTGAGAGGCGCTCATTTTAAGTGAGACAAAAGGCTTAGGTCGCGGGTTCGACTCCGAGGGAGTGCGAATTATTGTGCGACTAAGCAAAACAATACCTGGCTTGTGCAGAGTTCTGTTCCGAGTCTCACTGAGGTGGGTCGATCTCTCACAGAGGAACATAAAGTTGGCCAAGGACTCAATTACCAAGTATATAAAATAGTTTATAAATAAAAACATAGCCTTGTGAATAATAGATAAATCAAGAATGATACATAATTTAGGAAATAAACAAAAATACAAGTGTTTTAATTGAGATCACAGATGATGATATGATAAAAATAAAATAAAATTGTTTATTGAACTTCATTTATATAAGTAACATAATGATTTGATAAAGAAAAAAAAACTTATAATTTGTAAAAAAAATTATCAAATTATTTATTGGCATGACAACCATGTGACCGTGAAAGAAATAAACTATATGATGAAATAAATTTAATAAAATCATAATAAGCACCTTCCCAAATGGAAAAGCTCAGGATGATATTAAAATACAAATAAATAAAAAAGAAGGACCCATGAGTCCTTTTCTTTAAAATCTATGAAAACCTTCAAATTCAATTTTTAAAGAATTTTCATAAACAATAATTCAATAAAATCCTTTTAATTCGAGATCAAGCAATTAAACTTGTTGATTTAACCATATATTATAATTAAAAAATAGTTCATTCCCTTGAGTATTTATGCACAGGAAATATAAGAGAATCAAGGATAATTTTTCTTTGATAAAAAAAGCAAAAAAAAATTAAATACAAAATAAAAGTAAAACTTTAATCCTTTTTGCCTTTAATCACATTGCTTAATTAGCATAAAAAAAGCACTTTACTCCTTCCTCAAGTCATGTTTGTTGATCTCTTCCTTCTTTGAGTTGCTAACCACCCAAAACTTAGTCTCCTAATCACATGCTAATTACATTTTTATTTAAATAATTAAAATAAAGATATTAAAAGGTGGCTAATTATTATTATTATTATTTTAATAATAGGCAACAAGCACCCCCCATTTAATAGATTATCAAATAAACATACAGATACTGAGGTACACCAGTTACGGTGGCATACGAAGCTCTTAAAAAAATCCCCTTGCTCTCCAATCTTAGAGAGATAAAACAACTACTGTTTCACCCACAGGGAACCCACACCCAGGTATGTAAATAGTAATAATGAATATTATTGAATCTGAATGTACAGTGTATTAACACTCCTAGCTATGCAATATATGAAAATTTTCATATACATCCACTAGAAACTAATAATTACCTTGACCACCTGCTAGCCGAAGATATATAGTTATTAATATATTCCATAAACATAATTATTTACACATGAATGTTTAAGAAGCATATAACCAAAAAATAAGCAAGTTGTTGCAAAGTTAAAACGCCAAAAAAAAATAATAATAATAATAATAATAATAATAATGCAAGATTAGTAAGTAAATTAAAATTAAAAATGAGAAGAAAAAAAAAAACCATAGAGATATATATGTAATTAATTAAATTTTCTGGGTATAATGGAAAAAAAAAAACACCATGGAAATCATCCATGTAAAACAGCATCTTTTTCAAACATTCTATAATTGTTGAAAAAATGTCAAGAGTGGAAGACCAATTCTTATGATATGATGTGGGTATATATATTCTAAACATTTTCATTTGGCCGGTCTTCTCTTTCAAAATGTCATTGGAGGATGCACTTAGAAATTCATAATGTGATAATTTATTTAATTTGATTAAATTATAAAATATGAACTAGTTTGGTTGTTTATGTTTAAAGAAATATATAAATATAAATCTTAACTTTTAAGTTATACAAATTAAAATTATTATTTTTTACTAGTTTTGGTCTAAAGAAACAAAAAGAAATGCTTTTTTGTGAATTATTTCTCTGAATATGGTTTTTTTTTTTTTTTTTGACAAATCAGAATGGTATCAATTTTGCAAATTTACATAAAAAAAATATAAAAATAAAATATATTAAAATAATCCAAATAATTAAAAAAATGAGGGTTAGAGCAACTTGAGGTGAGATATAGACAATTTGTAATATTGCAACTCAAACAACTTATCTAAACAACCTAAATACTCACCGCTTAGATTGACATTGTTTGTAAGAATTCAATTTTAAATATATATTAATGATTTTTTAAAAAAAATAAAAAATAATGGTGAAAAATCTCAATTGAAAATTTATTTTATAAAATATTAACTCATGTATATATATTTGAGGAAGGTGACAAGTACCACCCTACAAAAGAGATGTCAAAGGGACAGATAAATATAATAGCGCGCCAATTATGATGGTTTAACAACCTTTTAGGGATTTATCATATGGGGGAACTAACAAATAGGGCAATTAGGGTCTACCACATGCGCCCAAGATAATATATTAATGACTACAACTCCATAGTAGTAAATCCTCCCACCTTGTAACACTTGAGAGGTGGAGAATATGGCTCCTTCGCAAGGGATCTTGTGAAACGTGGGAGAATGATATTGACACAATAATTCTATAGTATATTTTTACAATAGTATATAGTACTGTGACATAAAAGATTCGATCTTGCACCACTCATTTACGACTCATGGTGTTCATTGGACTATCTAGTGGTTCTCCAAGTAAATAATATAAAAGAGCTTTTAAATAATATAAAAGAGCTTTCTTTCTTAAAACAAATAGAAGCAAGAACTTAGCCGTTAATTACTGCATTTGTCATTGAATCATTAAATCTAGAGACCAAAACAAACAACACCCAAAATAATACTCCAAGCCCCACACGCAGAGCGGTCGTTATCTAGAAAGCAAACGAAATCAAAGGAAGAGGGAAGAGCAGTAGAAAAGATCTTTGCATATATGCCCCCATAAATCTTTAATGACATATATATTCATAAATCTATCATTAAACAATTCGAAATTGTTGATATATTTACTTTCATTCAAATACAGTGAAACCACCCTTTCAAGAAAAAAATATTATTTTATAAAAGTTATTTATTTATTGATAAATAAATAATTTATTAATTTATCAATAAAAGGATATTTATTAATTTAGAAAGAGTTTTTATGTTTTATACGATATGATTGGAGTAATAAAGTCTGAAAAATTTGCCATATTAGATGTCATTAATTTTATCAATATGTCTTTGAGCTTTGATTTGGAGACAATAGCTATTACAAATTGTTTTTCATATCACAAAATTTGATCATAAGAAAAAATGATTTTAACAAGTAAATATGGAGGAAGGCATCTAAAGAGTAAAAGATGTGATTTCAAATCTACATTATAGACATGAAATGGGTGTTGTGTAGTTTTTTAACGATAATACTGTAATGGAATCAACTACAAATGAAGAGATTATTCAAAGGGCAATAGATACACTAATTGAATTTAGATGACAGTTATATATGCTTTAGTAAAAAAATTTTAAAAAAAGAATTTCTAACAATTGAAGCTTTGAACATGAGAAAAATATACTAAATGTAGTGTGTATTTTGCAAAAAATATAAAAGGTGAAATTGGTGTTAGTTCACTATAAAAACAAATGAATTTAGATGCATGTTTAAAAAAAAAAAGTAAAATTTAAAATTATTATTTTGTATATATTAAAAAATGATATTAAAAAAATTATTATTTTGTGTATTTAGAAAAATTATTAATTTAGCATCCGAATCGGGACAAAAAAAAATATTATTTAATCAAATTTATTAATTAATCAAATATTCATTAATCGAGATTTTACCATATATATATTATTAGCTGAAAAAGCTTAGAAATACTGAAATAACAACAATAAATTATTGCCGGCCCCGTTTTTAAAAACTTACACCCACTCATACCAAAAGCTTTATCCGTACTTGCTCATATTTTGAGTTCTTGACTGCAATGTTTTTCAACATTTACTCTGAAATCCTTTCTCTATAAATACCCACCAACCAAGCTCCATCTACATCTCCATATTCTCTTCATTCTCTCCAAAAATCAAGATGAGAAAGCTATTCATTTTCTCCACCATCCTCACCTCCCTTCTCCTCCTCCCAATCCCTTCAATATCTCAAGAAGTTGGTAAGTAACTTTTATTCATTTACTTACTAGTCTTACTTTTATATATATATATATATATATATATATATATATATATATATATATATATATATTACAAAGTTTATAACAGGTGCTTATATATATATTGTAGATGATGAGAAGGAGTTTAGTTATGAGAATGAAAGTGAAATAGGTCCAAAGCATTGGGGTGAAATTCACAAGGATTGGGCTATGTGTGGGAAAGGAGAAATGCAATCCCCAATTGATCTAACTCATGAAAGAGTTGAGGTTCTTTACCATCTTCGTCCTCTTCGTCGATCTTATAAGCCGGCTAATGCTGTTATGAAAAATAGAGGACATGATATCATGGTATAAACATACAACTCTCAATTTTCATTCTATCAATTTAAGTTTCCTTTTTTTTAATTTATTTTCCTTCACTTATTATTGTTTTTGTGGTAGGTTCAATGGAAAGAAGAAGCAGGAGGAATTTGGATAAATCGGACTAAGTATTTACTCAAACAAGTCCATTGGCACTCTCCTTCTGAGCACACCATCAATGGCCACAGGTTGTTATTTTGTTTATTTATTTATCCATTTATTTATTAGTGATGAACATACTATATATATATATATATATATATTGTAATTTTTTATAAGATACATTTAGGTATTCTTTGGAGCTTCATATGGTGCATGAAAGTGGAGACCAGAAGATTGCAGTTGTTGGCATACTTTACAAGATTGGCAGACCAGATACATTCCTTGCCAAGGTTATTTCGTCTCTCTCTCTCTCGCTTTCTCTCTCTCTCTCTCTTATGACTCATGCTCAATGGAAGGCATTGATTTTTGTTTTTCTTTAGGATCATTAATATCAAATGCTGTCATTAATTCTTTATTTTCAAGATCATTAACATATATTGACGGTTTTGAATTATATTGAATGGTTATTTTTATAACTGAATAAAATAAGACTTTATAAAACATAATTTTCTTCCTTTTCACTTTGTTATATTTTAAATCATTATGCCACCAAGTAAGATTTATAATGCCATGCACCTTTATTTTTATTAACATTTATCGATTGCTATTAATTTTTAAAAAAAAAATTTTGAAAAGAATTTTTTAAAATTATTAATGTCAACATTGTTGAAATCTATTAAATGATTAATTATGATTAATTAAAAAAATCGTGTATTTTTATATTTGAAAATGTACCCAAACTCATCCAAAAAAAAAGGGAAAAAAAAAACACAATCTTCACCTTTCTCTTTGCATGTATTTTCAATCATTGCACAACTAATTGGATATTTATAACCCATTCATTATTTATTTATTTATTTGGTATTGCTAGGATCACAGTATCCAATATACGAATATATTGAATAAAATATCTATTTGTTCTGCTTTTGAAAAATTAAGCACCTTCAACATGCATGTAATTAACCAAATACACATTGTTTTTGGAGTTGTGTTTTGTTTTTAGTAACTGTGTGACTAATAATTGTACTAAATTGTTATTATTATTATTATTATTATTATTAGATGGAGGGGTACATAAGAAAATTAGTAGATATCGAGGGAGGTGAAGAGAAGAAAGGTAAAGTGGATCCAAGGGAGATAAAGAAGGGAAGCAGGAAGTATTATAGGTACATGGGCTCACTCACAACACCTCCTTGCACTGAAGGTGTTATTTGGACTATAGTCCACAAGGTACTCCATATTCATTTTTAGATTATCTTTGACATTATATACTTTCAATCTTTTCTTTTATTTGAATTATATATCATGAGTTTTCTCAAAAAGAAAAAAAAGTGTTGATAAATTTTGCATGAATCCATTAAATGTACCACATTCATTAGGAAACTAATATTTGCTTTCTAGGTCCTGTTTTAAAGTGTATATTTTTTCTAATTTTTTTCCTGATATATGCCTTTGGGTATATATATATATATATATATATTAACATGTTTCACGAATGATTTAATTATTAAATCGGAATTCATTTTTTATTATTAAATTTAAGAAAAATGTGAGTTAAATTTGGAATGTTTTGGCAGGTGAGAACAGTGTCAAGGGAGCAAGTGAGGCTGCTTAGAGAAGCTGTTCATGATGTGAGTAGTCAAACAAAGCAATCTCTTTAAACTATTTATAATGTTAATTCATTATTATATTTTAAAGTATTACTTTATTGTTATTATTATTTTCTTCATTACATATGCACTAAAGCTAACAAATGTGAATAAAAAATGATGACATGATAGGACTGATAAAATATAAATGAGTTCCGTTCTTGTATCATTAATTCATTGTCTGTATATGCAATTATTTGTTTTTAAAAGAAAGCGTATTTTTCATTAAATTTATTGAAATACATTCCAATATGATTAGTAGAATTAAAAACATTATAATGTTTGATTTTTAATTTTAATTTTAATTGTATTTTTATTTTCATTTCAGGATAATGAGATGAATGCAAGACCAACTCAAAAAATCAATGAAAGGATTATTGGTTTATATCGTCCCCAGAAAGTTTGAAGTTATGAATTAAAATTAATAAAAAAATCTTGGTTTTGAAGTTAACAATATGTACACCATGCGCAAAATAAAATTTGAAGTATAGGTTGATGTTTTGATTTTTTTTCTTTATTAATATAATAATTGTCTTTATATTTTGTTTGCATATCATTTTTACTTAATTTTAAAAAAAATCTTAATAAAAGACCGTATTGTGCATTTACACATGCATGTTCCAAATTATTGCAGTGATTGTTCCCAAGTCATGAATATAACCCACAAATTACAGAAGATGTACTCAACAAGCAAATATGAAACACCTTAAGAACTTACATTGTACATGATGATGCCCGGTGAAGTTGATTTGACTATTTTATGCCCCTACATTTTGATCAATCACATTCTTAGTATAAAAATGATGTAAGTGGGACAAGACATAGACAGCATCTCTATTCACATAGCACATAACATACTTTCCTCGAAAAAGATGATTTAATACAACTTACCACAACTTGGTTGGAGGTCCCAACATTTCAATATCAGTCTTTGTAGTTTTGAGTTCAATTGATCAAAACAATTAAATTTTTCTTGGAATTTTATTGTTATAGTTTTTATAAAAAAAAAATTGATTCTTGAACCTATTCCACGATTTAATTATAATTATAAGTAATTTGCCTCATATTTAGTTGGTTTCCTTTAATATATCAATTGAAAGTTATATTTATCATAAAGTATTTTATTTTCTTTCCTAGAAAATGACAAATTTTAAAATATTTTGATAGAAGTTTCTATTTTCCAAAATAAATGAAAAAGTTCATAATTGCATTATTAAATAAATAGCTTTGGACCTTAATTTGTATATCATTCATATATGGTGGTGATGATACGGTGAGATTGCTTAGAGTAATGAGAACTAACAAGGTGCTCATGCTTTTGATATCACAATACGCATTGATGGTGTTTTTATTATGGTTACAATTTGTTGGGATAATTTAGTATTAGAATTTGCATTAATACACTAACTATAGTGAGTTTGTTTAATTAAATACTATTTAAAGTAAATTAACTATTTCAAATTAACATTACATTCTATTTTAAATAATGATTAAAATAAATTATGAAATTTGGCACTTCAGCTAGGAAGAAAATTACTGATACTCCTATACCCGGGGCGCTTGTTGCCTATTATTAAAAAAAAAATTACTGATACTATTATACAAATAATGAATAAATAAATAAATTGTAATTATTAAAAATATTTTGAAAATTATTTCAAACAGTTAATATTTCTTAAAAACTATTCGATGCCTACATTTTGACCTAAGTCTAAATGCGGTTAATCCGTATTTAAGAGTAATATTCAAAATTGTGCTTGTGTCTTCAAAATTTTTAATTTGATTTTTATCATTGGATAAATTTGATTATTATAATATTTTGGGTTGAGTCAATATATATATATATATATATATATACATATTTTGTTGGGTCCTTTTAGTAGATAAGATAAAGTCGATAGGATAGGATAGGATAGACTATCATGGTGAGCCAATAGGATATGATAGTGTTATCCTATTAACCTACTTTACTCTATCGGGCACATGATAACTAATCTTATGGGAAGAGTTAGCATAAAAATGGGTAGGATATAATAAAAAATTAAATGTACTTTTTTGCTTTTTTTTTTATTTGGTTCCTCTCCCTCATCTAGGATTTCATTGTATCTTTTTTTTATTTTTTTTTAATTTTGAATGTGGTTAAAGGGTTATCAATCGATCTTGTCCTTGAATGGGTTGTTTTTCATCTAAAGGTCTTCTTTGATCACTTATTTTTAGTTTCTCTAATTGGATGCTTTTTCTTTTTCTAATTGATTTTGATGTGCATGTATGAATTCTAGGTTATTATAAATAGCAATTTTGTCCATTTACATAGAATACATATCATATTCTGTCATTATTTAGTCCACTTCTAATGTAAAATAGGATAACAAAATGCTATCAAATGCCTTATTTGGTGCACATCAAACATATGATAGGATATGAGTTTATCATGCCCATATCCTTTCTTACTCCTATCCAATCCACATATCCTATCCATCCGTATTCTATCCTATCCACCAAATGGGCCCTTAATATATGTATATTATTATATAGTTGTTGATATGTGGATTAATGTTGATTATCATGCTTTATTAATTGCCACATTCAATCTTCTAGTTTTGTCGTTGATGATAGGACAAATTGATAGTACTTAATAACAAATCATCTAAATTAATACTCTCTCTAGTCCTTTTTACTTGTCCAGTTTTTTTAATTCTTTTTAGTTGTCTATTTTGAAAATTTGTCAAGTATTAAATATTATTTTTTCAAATTTAACCTTTATATTTGTTGTACCTCTACAACTTCTTATAAATTATATTCAATTATAATTTTTTAGAACACATTTTAAATAAAAATAATCTTGAAAAGTTAATACAATTTTTTATAAAATTTAGATTACCAATTAACTTCAACCCATTTTCTTAATTCATATGAATTAGATAATAGAAAAGTGCAGAGGACCGGAGGGAGTAGTAAATTAAATCAAATGTGACAAATGACATAGAGCAAAATGCCTAAATTGTTAACAACATGGTGAACTATATGAAAAAAAATACTTTAAAAAGCATCTTAGTGGAATGTTGATGATTACAATTTCATCTATATTAAAAATGTTGAAAATAATGTAACAATGTGAACATGGTGGTGAAATATATAGGAAACACTAATGCACTTCAACCTTTAAAAATTAAAAAAATAAATAAAAAATAAAAAATCCAAGTAAATTCATCTACCGTTTTCTCAATTATGGATAGGGGTGGTCATGGGGTGGAAAATCCCCGATCTCCGCAGGGACCTAACCCGACATGGACGGGGATTCCCCGAATCCCTTCCCTGTGGTGGCGGGGACGAGGGTGGGGAATGCCCTCCCCGCCCCATAAGATCACTGACCCGATTAATATATATATATATATATATATGTGTGTGTGTGTGTGTGTGTGTGTGTGTGTGTGTGTGTGTGCACGCGCGTATAGGCTTATTGAGTATATTTGAAATTCTAAAATTTGAGTACATTTGTTAAGTCACTGTATTTAATTATAATTGCGTACTACCTACTTGTATGAATTCCAAATTTTATGTTTTTCTTTATATTGATAACCATTTGGAGAATTTTTTTTTTTTAAGTTTTTATATGTTGGTTTGATAGGTTTGTTGAGCTCTATGTTGAGTAGTTTTGATGTTATCATATTTTATGTATATATCTATGTAGAGTAGTTTTCATGTTCGAAAATATAATAATATATTTGCAAACATAGAATCCCCGTGGGGACCCCCCACGGCAATGGATATGGGAAAGCAAATTTCCCCCGTCGGGGAATCAAGGATGGGCAATCCCCGTCCACGCCCCACCCCATTACCACCCTAATTATGAAAGAGTATCCACCAATACTGTTATAACAAATTTTTACTGTATCTATAGTCAACCCAGCACTGTAGTTTTTTAGCACAACACTGTAGAAGTCTATTACTATAGTATCACAAATTCTTCATTAAGTCCTTCATTCCTTCTTCCTCTTTCGTTTTTTTTTAGCTGAACCTTGCATTTCCCTTGGAATTTTCAGGTGATCATTTACGGTGAATCAAAACATCCATTCTCCTCTCACACCCTCTTGAACACGGTAGGAGCTTCGATCTAAGGTTTTTCTTCCGTATTTCTCTCGTATTTCTTTGCTTTTGAAAATCTTTGAAAATTTAGAAATACACCATAGATTGGGTTGTTTATAGGCTCAAATCGAAACCAATGTCTTTGTTATTCATTTGTGTGAATTTTTGTAAAGAAATTTCTTTGTTAGATGTTGTAAATCGAGAGAAAATCTTTGTATAAGGGTCAGTTTTACTATAACAATCCTAAGTTTACTTGGATTAGAGTGAAGCTCAAAACCTTACGAATCCATTGGTAACCTTTAGACCTAGCTTTGAGCCAACCTTAGGATCAATTTAGTGTTGCTCTTATTAGAGAAACTTAGGGTTTCTTTGTCTGGTTTATTTAGCTAATTATTGTTGGTGTTTTGTTGTGCTTTAGCAAGGAGGTGAAGTGTTGGCTCGAGGCAAAGAGTTAGCCGAGGATTAGCTTGCGAGGAAGAGAAATTGTCAAAGTTATGAGTGGAATTAATTATGCATAATTTTACTAGGAAATTACATATATATATATAGACACACACACTCTATTGCTTGAGTAAGGTCTTGTTTGCTTTTATATTTGAATCAAGATGTTTATTGACTTGAAATGAGATTATTTATTGATGCTTCATGTTTGTAAAGTAATATTGTTCAAAGGATAGGATTTCTGGATTGATACTTGATGTGTAAGTTGTGAATTGATTTGTATTAAAAACTTTGGACATGTTTGTATGTTCATCATTTCCTTGTGGAAATGGTAGTGATTCGTGATTATTAAGTTTTGTGCTTTGTATTAGACTCCCTGTGGAGTATAGTTGTATTATTTAGTTTGTATGGTGGTATCCTACTACAGTAGGCGGTCTCTACGACTAGTCTTGTAGAGGTGGCATAGTAGACTGGCTGATCTTTCATTGGTCAAGTTCAGGTGGGAGTGTAGAGCCCTGATTGGATGTCATTAGGAAGCCGTTGGCACCATACGGTGAACTGATGGGTTAATGTTAAGGACATGAGTATCTTGATAGCTTTGAACCTAGCCATGGCCATGGCAAAGGTTTGGAGAGGTTTTTTTAGACCATTACATGTTGGGTGTGTGTGTCGGGAGTTGTGTATTCTTTTGAATTATTATTTCATTGCTTTTGAGTTGAGATTTATCTTATTATATTTTTCTTTGTTGGGTGTGTGTGTGTGTCGGGAGTTGTGTATTCTTTTAGACCATTATATTTTGTGGTGAGGGGGCAAAGCCCAGCTGTCACTCTTAGGAGACCAGTCTCCCATAAATTCGATTTGGCACGAGTATTATGATTACTTATTTGAAAACCATGTTATTAACTTGTTATACTTGTATTTGAAACTGTTTTGATTTATATGTTTTATGATGAATGATTGAATTCATGATTAGCTTTTTTTTCCCTAATTTGGAATCCTCTATTCAGTATTTTGTGATTTTGAAGTTGTAAAACCCTAGTTGAGATAGATTGCCTACTTGACTCTATCTTTTTATTTTATTGTATTAAAGTTTGCTATATTAAGTATTCATGTTCTATGCTAGTTATCTTATTAGTAAAATATTATTTTGAAGATTTATGTTTATTGTATTTTTGTATATTTCTGATGGAGTTGTGCTAACCTTCCCTCATTAACTAACTTTAATTGCTCATCCTTCTTTCTTCCTCACATCCTGTTGCAGGTAGTAGGTGCGGCTGTGTGGTAGTGTTCTCGGCATTTACTACTGTTCTATCTTCTATATTTCTCTTTCTAGTTCATGTATGTTATTTTTGTCATGGACATGTTGTTTGACTTTTAGAACGACTAGTGTGTAAAAAATCTTGTTGCATGGTTTTGTATCTTCGAGGCAGTTGTCATGTTCTGTGGATATTGTTGATGTTGCTACTTCCGCTATTTATCATTATACTTCTATACCTTGTACAATGTAGATATTATTGTTTCCAGGTTATTGTTTAGCCTTGCGGTGTCCTGAGGATTGAGTGATCGGGTGTCCCTCCTCGGGATCTTTGAGGCAGTTGTCATGTTCTGTGGGCCCGCGGGTCGGAGCATGACAAACATATTTTGGAGGCATAGCTTTATTACTTAATAGTGCTCAATTTGAGACATATAATAAAGAATGAATGCAAGGAAATTTTTAGCACTAAAATAAAATTGCATATATTATTTTAATGGTAACTCATCAGTATGTAACAAAGTAAGGATTCATAATTTTATTCTCGCAGTGCTATTAATCAATACTGTTCATAAGTATTATTTATTAGTTCTGATATGAATCCTTTATAGAGTTACATAATAGTAGAATTTATCCTAAGAAGATTTTTAAGTCATTATAACTGTGATATCTTTATATATGATTCTCATTTGACAATGCTCATCACCTTCATCAATATGGTCTTCCCATGCCTCCTCAATTATAGTGTTAAAGGACCTTAAGGTCCTCCATTTATTTCCGATTTCTGCAGAGCATTATAAGGGTGGTGGCTATTAAATGCATGTATAATTTTGGCTAATAAGGGAAAAAGGGTATTGCTAGTAAGAACATATCAAGCATTGAGAGGAGGAAAAGAAAAAAAAAACTAATTTGTAGAATTGGAAAATTTGGGGGTGTTTTGGAGAATGAATGGAAGCGACACAGTGATGAGGATGCTTTATTAGTTTTTATTTATTTATTTTGGTTAAATTAATATTAATTGTTTTTTTCATTGTTTTGGGGGCGTGTGTGTGAATGAAGATAATGATTAGCAATTATTACTCTTTAGTGAGGCTTAGATGTGTGGATTAGCTTTTAAGGTTTTTCTTTTTATTTTTATTGTTGAATATGGTGGTGAAAGTCGCACTTGGTGACTTGGTGTTGGTTGCATATTTGTTATTTGTTCTATGATCTTTAATTTTCTTAAATTATTCTAATATTTAAAGTGTTTTATATTATAAAAATAAATGGTTAGTTCTGCCGGTGTGGCTTATGGGTTTATAGAATACTCAAACACTTATATAAAAACTCATATGAACCAAATAAAAGGAGGCATACGAAATTGGTAACCCAGTTCGGCCTCAACTTGCCTAGTTCGGGAGGACAAACCCAGAGATGAACAATCCAGTAGAAGAGATGTAAATACATGAGTACAAACACTTTGTCATTCACTCTCACAAATAAAGATCACTATCTTCTCTAGATTGTCTAGTGCCCACACACTCTCTTCCTCAAGAGTCACACCCAATCTTAGAGCAAGGTAGCTTGTATAGACTCCTCAACATCGCAAACATAGTCTATATCTCTTTTAGAATCTCCACAGCTGATAACTTTAGAAACATCAAAATTTAGTTGTCGCAACTCTTGTTGCAACACAACTTAGAACATGGCCCTAATTGCTGACTTGACTGAGTTCTGGTTCCATTGCGAAGCGACCTCAAGATCCATCAACCTTCCGGTTATGCTTAGTCCGAGTCGATCCAGCCAGATCTCCCGATCCCGACTACATGCAACTAGCCTACATCTTTAGTTTCTCACCGCACAATCCCCTCTCAAGCGGCGCACACCTTTGTGCGTCTTCACGAAACTTACCAAACTTGATCTTCAATTCATGCAAGTTTGGCATTCAAATCATCCCAAGAAAATATTCAATTAATCAAGCTAATCATGCCAACAATAGGCATGTCTTCAATCATACCCTTAATAGTCTTCAATCATACTTATTAAGGTTCTTCAAATCATACCTTCAATAGCCTTCAATCATACCATTGATCAGTAATTCTTCAATTAAGCTCCATTCATATTTAGTCTTCAATAAAATCTCCTAAATATGGTCTTGAAAAAAATCTTGCCTTCAAGTTGTAGTGACACGACCCCTTGCGTGTATCCCGCAAGTGCACGGGTTTGTCGAAGTAATAATATTGCACCCTTGGTGAGTGGGTAGTCGAATCCACAGGGAATAGGGATTTAAGACATAAGTAATTGCTATTTAACTAATGCGAATACGGAAAGTGAGGATAAAATCAATGTGTGGTGTAGAAACAATTATAAAAAGCAAGAAACATAATAGAAAGATGAAAGGTAAAAGAGTGCAAGTAGGAGTAAATAGAGAAGGACAAGCAATGAGTAGACTTAGGTACCCTGACAAGCTACCCCTAGGACTAATGCTTCTAGTGCAAGACAATGCTATTATACTTTCCTATTGATGTTAATTGAGTCGAGGAGATCCTTAAACACACTGTCCCAAGCCTAAGGTCAACCATGACTAACCCCAACGCTATGCCCCTGCATTAGGTTTTCACTACGACCCTTGACTCTCGTTGACCTCTCAACTAAGCACTAGGGGAGTCCGTCTTCCTAAGCCTCACACTACGTGTGATTGCTTTAAGTTCTAAGGATTCCTAGTGATAAACCATGTTCCTATGTATAGTTCTAATCCTTTGGTCTAGGTGGAAGAACCCTAGTCTAAATTAAGCACCAACACTAGGATTCACTTCAACCCTTCACTCTGTTGCTCACGCAACTAAGCCCCAGGGGAGTTCCTCTCCCATCACTTCACTTTATCTCGACCGCTAAGAAATCATGGAACACGGAGGTAAAGAGAATCACAATGGAGGGGAAAGTGGACGTTGCGCTATCTCACGACTTACCCTCTCAACCCTCTTTAATCTTAAGTAGTCTAACCCTATAGGAGTTGTCACACCTCCAAAGGATAACCTAGATTGTTCTTAACCCTAGTGTCACGGCTAAGGGAAAATAATTACAAGAAGTAATTAAGATTGAAACTCGAATTTATTCATCAATAATGGTAAAGCATACTAATAATGTCATAGAAACATAATAATCCTAGGGCTTACAAGTACGAATACCCACAAGGGGTTTAGCTCCTCATGGAGCTATACAAATCCATCCAAATAGAAAGATGAAAACAAATTGAAAGCATAGATGAAAACCCCCTTGCGTATGATGTGGCCGTGCTCTTGTGCGGCCGCTAGATGTCGATGACGATGCCAATGACGCGCTTCGATCCTCCACAAAAGTCCTCTCCAAACCCTAGCCAAAACTCTCCAGAAGTTGGGAGAAAAGATTGGCAAAAAGATGTGTAAAAGGTCTCTAAAACGGGCTTTTACAACGTTGAGTCGCGGCTTTAAATCGGCAGAATTGGGATTTCACACGGCTGTGTTGAATTTCCACACGCCCGTGTGAAGTTGTTGAAATGCTGATTTTCGGCCGACAGTGAACAGTATCTTGCTACAGTTACTTGCTACATTGCTACTACAGTACTCACCGAAAACGCTCCCGAATTCACCATTCTTCATCGAGGCCATTGAATTGAGCACGCAATCAATGCTAGATCATGCTAATTGCTTCAAATCTCCTTATTGAATTTGAATGTAAAACGAAGATTTTATCTCCCATGTCCGTGAGGCTCTGTCCGCCCAAAGATCCACACGGGCGTGTGGAATTAACACACGGCCATGTGGATTTCTGCAGATTGATTGATTGAACTGATTTTTAACTATTTTCTATTGCAATTTGGCAGGTATGTCTTCTAGGTCTAAGAAATCAGTAGGGAAGTGTCCGCGAGAGGCTACTCCACCTCCTGAGGAGATGGAGTTTGATGTACCGGGGCACAGGGAGAGATTCAAGAAACTCTCGGCACTTTGATTTGGACAGTCGCGCTACCCAGACTTGAGTATGTTGAGAGATATACAGGGGGGCGACGCTGTAGCGACCGAGGTTGAGGAGTTGCTGGCAGTGGGCAGTTGGGACCGACTACTATCGATCAGAGAGCCAGCGACTCGAGCACTCACCCTCGAGGTCTTGTCGAGCTTTGAGTTCAACCGAGGGTATGATAGCTTCACAAATGGCGAGACGATCCAGTTTCGTACCCTCGGTAGACACTTCAGCCTGAGTGTCACTTAATTCTCGATCGTGATGGGCCTGTACAATCAGGCATTCACTGAGACAGAGGAGTACGTATTATTGCACACCGATTATCCAGGGACCCTCACACCACAGAGGATTTACAGGACCTTGTGCGGGGATGGCCAGTATGAGCCGGGGGTTTCAAAGGTGACTTTTCTTTCCCGGCCAGCGTACAAATACATTCATGCCATCTTGAGCAGATCGATCAGTGGCAGAGGGGACAGTACAGGGGTATTGAGCAGACAGGAGATGCTATATTTACATTCCATGGTACAGAGTGAGCCACTCCACCTGGGGCACATTCTAGCCGAGTACATGCGCCACCAGGGCCAGTACCCCAGGGTTGGAGTCATCTTTGCAGGTCCCTACATCACACGCCTCATCATAGGCTTGGGACTCAGAGATGTGGTGCGCGGGACCGAGAAGATCGCTACACCAGCCCCGCTTACCAGAGATACATTGCGACTGATGGGGATGGTCCGCAGAGCAGGACCAGGAGTTTATACACTGATCATCCCCCACTCAGGATCTACAGAGCCAGATCAGACAGAGGGGACACAGGCAGCGATAGAGCAACCCCCGGAGCACACAGAGGCCGAGGCACCACCCACAGCACCGGAGCCACCTCCAGTGCGTATTTTCTCCCCTTATTGAGGCCAGGACAGGTTCGAGCGCCTCGAGAGTACTGTGGGTGTTATGCAGACAGAGCTAGCCGAGATGAGAGCCGCACAGGCAGCAGAGTTTGCAGAGTTGAGGACCACGCAGGTAGCACAGTTCGCTCACTTATCGACACAGCTTGCGACAGTGATACAGTTGTTCGAGCGATCTGTAGTGCGACCTCGACGGGTCCCTTCACCGACTCCACCTCCTTCTCCATCAGCAGGAGATCCACCAGCACCAGCACCAGCACTAGAGGATCTACAGCAGGACACCGACGCTGAGGCGTCGTAGTTTTATTTTATTTTCACTTCTGTTGCACTTTTTATTTTTCTGTTGGACTTGTAGTACCCAGAAAGGACTCTCCTTCTGGGTTTGCTTTTAGTTTTCGTTTATTTTATTCTGTCTCGAGTTGTATCCCATTATCATATCTTTATATACTCGAGCTTTGTTTTGGTTTTTCTTGAGCTATACTGAACCCTTGTGGTATGTGTGCAGATTGTCTTGGATGGAAGGAATTTGAGGAATAGTCATAGGCACGGTTATGGGACCGTGTATGCTCCACAAAACCATTGAGACTCAACTCTCAATGAACCTAGCTCCATCAAACGCAACACTTGGAGTTCAGGGGAGTAATGTTTCAATTGTCTACTTCCACACTAATTTTTATTCATTGTTTGTGCTTGCATGCGTACATTGCGGACAATGTACATCTTAAGTGTGGAGGGGGGGATTCACATTCTACACACCTTTACTTGCGCGTTCAATTGCTCATGCTCATGTAGCCTATGGCGGTTCACCTTAGTTGCAACGTTTGTATTCTTAGAGTCTAGGAGAATTTTTAACATTATATCCTATCATGCTCTAGTTTTTACTTGAAGTTTTAGGGAATTTTTGCTCGATTACACCCTATTGCACTACTCACTATTGAAATCTTTTGGAAACTCGATCTTGAAGTTTTTAAGGACAAGTTTATCATCGTTCTTAGTTTTGCTTTGGAAAATACATTAAAAAAAAGAGAGAAAAAGATGGGAAAATGAAAAAAATAGGAAAAAGAAAAGAAAGAGAAAAATCTGAGTTTGTGAATAGTTGTTTTCTTTTATGTATGCATTTGGGGTGGAAAGAGCTACCACCCATGAAGTATGAAGTTACTCTCATAAGTCGGATACAAGTTATGCCCTAATGAGAGAAAGAGCTATCTCATGGGATGCGTGAAAGCTACTACCCCGGTAGAAAGAGCTACCTCATCGAAAGAGTGAAAGCCACCTTTGGCGGCCGCCTAGGAAAGGGCTACCTTCGAGGATGTGTGAAGCTACTACCTCCTCTCTTATTTTTCATATATAAATAAGTCCTTTTGAATAAGAGTTTGACGAGTACTCGTTGGTTCTCTTGAGTGAATTCGCACACACTTACACGTCTTCGAGTTGTTATTCTTTTTTTGATTCATGTTTTTAGCTAGAGTAATGATAACCTTATGCAATGTTTTGATTTCCCCTTACTTGTAGAATGCTTCCTTTGCATATTTTTGGTGAACCTAAGGCCGAGCACTTTCAATTGTTCTTCCCAAGTATTTTCACGTTTTTTTTTGCTTGAGGACAAGCAAAAGCTTAAGTGTGGGGGGATTTGATAACTGCTTGTGTTATAGTGACGCGAAGCGTTATTATCTTACTATGAGCATATCTTTTATCAGATTTTATCACTAAATAGTGTGCATTTGTGTATTCTTGTACATTGTAGGTTTGTGGAGCCAAGTTGGAAAAGAAGAACAAAGTTAGGTCGTGTTCGCCGTTGTTGGGAGGTTTTCGGACCAAGCAAGGAACAAGGCACGAACTTGGATTTGTGAGTGTGTGCCAACCTCCTTTTGAGGGGCACAAAGGTAGTCACATTCACAACAAGTCTAACTCATGTAGCCTAGGAGAACTTCACCAAGAAGGAGACTTGAAGCAATCGGCACGATCTACCATTGATTGTGTGCCCAATTCAATGGCCTCGATGAAGAACAACGTATTTGGGAGCATTTCAGCAAGTTACTGTACATTTTCTGTCGAAGATCAAGTTTCCAGAGAATTCACACGGTCGTGTGGAATTAACATAAGGCTGTGTGAATCATTTTCCAGCAAGCCAGAGACTTCACACGGGCGTGTGGAAATTCCACACGGCCGTGTGAAGTAATTTTTCAGGAAGACAGAAATGTCACACGGGCGTGTGGAAATTCCACACGGCCGTGTGAAGCCCCGATAAGTTCAAATTTAAAGCCGCACTCAGCCTATTTAAAGCCCGATTTGGAGACTTTTCGAGGATCTTTTTGGGGACCTATCTTTCTCTCCAACTTCGAGAGGGTGCGGCTAGGGTTTCGGAGAGGACTTTGTGGAGGATTGGAGCACGCCAACGGCATCGTCATCGATGTCCGACGGCAGCACAAGACCACGGCCACATCACACTCGAGGGGGTTTTCATTGATGTTCTTATTTTGTAATTTATTTTACACTTTGATGAACATGTATAGCTCCATGAGGAGCTAAACCCCTCGTGGGTATTCGGACTTGTAAAACCCTAGGATCATTATGTTTCTATGACATTGTTATTATGCTTTTCCATTTTTGATGAATAAATTCGAGTTTCAGTTTTGATTATCTTTTGCTATTGTTCTTCCTTAGCCGTGACACTAGGGTTTAGAACAATCTAGGTTATCTTTTGGAGGTGTGACAACTCCTATAGGATTAGACTACTTAAGATTGAAGAGGGTTGAGAGGGAGAGTTGTGAGGTAGCAATGTACCCCTTTCTCTTCCGGTGTGATTTCTCCCTACCTCCGTTTTCTTGGTTAATTAGCGGTCAAGATAGAGTTTTAGCGCTTAATCTAGACTAGGGTTCTTCCACCTGGACCAAAGGGTTAGAACTACATAGAGGAACAGGTTTTATCACTAGGAATCCCTAGAGCTTAAAGAAATCCCACGTAGTGTTAGGGTTAGGAAGATAGATTCCCCTGGGGCTTAGTTGATAGGTCAACAAGAGTCAAGGGTCGTAGTGAATCCTAATACCGGGACATAATGTTGGGGTTAGTCACGGTTGACCTTAAGTTTTGGGACCGTGAGTTTAAGGATATCCTCGACTCAATTAACATCAATAGGAAAGTATAATAGCATAGTCTTGCACTAGAAGCATAAGTCCTAGAGGTAACTTGTCCGGATACCCTATCTCACCAATTACTAGTCTTTCTCTTTAAACTTCTACTTGCTTTCTCTTGTCTTTCATCTCTCTATTTACTTTCTTGTCGTTTATTCTAATTGTTTCCATAAATCCACTCATCACTCCGATTATTTCTTTTCGTACACCGCATAACTAAATAGTGAATTCTTGTGTTCTAAATCCCTATTCCCTGTGGATTCGACTACCCACTCACCAGGGTAATTTTATTACTTCGACAAGGCTGTGCACTTGCGGTACACACGCAAAAGGTCGTGTCACTCCCCCACACTTAAGCTTTTGCTTGTCCTCAAGCAAAAATAATCCGTGAAAGTACTTGGGAAGAACAATTGAAAGTGCTCGGCCTTAGGTTCACCAAAAGTGTGCAAAAGAAGCATTCTACAAGTAAGGGGAAATCAAAACATTGCATAAAGATATCAATGCTCTAGCTAAAAACTCGAATAAAAAAGAAAGAGAACTCGAAAATGTGTAAGTGTGTGTGGACTCACTCAAGACAACCCAAAAAGTACTCCTGAAACTATTGTTAAAAAGGACTTATTTATATACAAAAAGAAAGGAAGTAGTAGCTTCACACAACCTCTAAGGTAGCCCTTTCCTAGGCGGCCGCCAAAGGTGGCTTTCACGCTTTGGAAGAGGTAGCTCTTTCTACCGGGGTAGTAGCTTTCACGCATCCCATGAGATAGCTCTTTCTCTCATTAGGGCATAACTTGTATCCGACTTATGAGAGTAGCTACATACTTCATAGGTGGTAGCTCTTTGCACCCCAAATGCACAAATAAAACCAAATAAATATTCACAAACTCTTTTATTTTTCATGTATTTCTCAAATCAAAACTAAGAACTCACCAAAACAAAGATAAACTTGTCCTTAAAAACTTCAAGCTTGAGTTTCCAAAAGATTCCAAGAGTAAGTTGTGCAATAGGAGATAATCGAGCAAAAATTCCCTAAAATTCAAGTAAAAACTAAAGCATGATAGGATACAATGTTAAAAATTCTCCTAAACTCTAAGAATACAACCGTTGCAACTAAGATGAACCGCTATAGGCTACAGGAGCATATGCAATTGAATGCACAAGTAAAGGTGTGTGCAATGTGAACTACCCCCCACACTTAAGATGTACATTGTCCCCAATGTACGCATGCAAGCACAATAAAAAAGTTAAAAAATTAACACAAGTAATGTAGGGGTAGGCAATTGAAACATTACTCCCCTGAACTCCAAGTGTTGCGTTTGATGGAGCTAGGTTCATTGAGAGTTGAGTCTCAATGGTTTGTTGAGCACACATGGTCCCATGGCCGTGCCTATGACTATTCCTTAAATTCCTTACATCCAAGACCATCTGCACACATACACAAGGGTTCAGTATAGCTCAAGAAGAAATCAAAATAAAAACTCAAGTGATAGAGAAATGCAATACAACTAGAGACAAATAAAAGAAAAATAAAAGAAAAACTAAGAAGGAGAGTCCTTTCTGAGTTCTACAATTCCAAAATAATACGAAAAGTGCAAAAGAAAGAAAAGCTAAACAAACTACGACGCCTCAGCGTCGGTGTCCTGTAATAGAGCCTCTGGTGCTGCATATCTAAACAAAAGCTGATAACAAAAGTTCAAGAAATACAAATACGGGAAAGGAAAAATGTACACCGCAAGGCAGTCTATATACACAGAAATGCAAGTACATACACAGGAAGGGAGGTTATCTACACAGGAAAGAGGGTTATCTACATAGGAAAAGAGGTTATCTACACATAAACCGAAAGTAATACACGACAAATACCTTTATATACATAGAAACCAAAAACAATACACATAAAATCAACATTCTACATAGTAACGCAAAATAATACACGGAAAATATAAAACAAAGTTCAATGCAAACAACATACAATAAAGCACACAAATATCATATGTTACCGTTAAGTGTGCTATTGTCAGTCCGCTATGACCGCATTGCATGATCGACGATTATGTCCAGCTTGGTGGCACCGGCTACAATGTAACTCGCGGACATCGAAGGCTTGTGACTCTATTCTTTTCCTTCTTGGACGGCCTGGTCGTTTCTTTGATATTGGTGGCCTAATTCGTAGGTCACGGTTTGCATCAGATGGCTTATCACTGTCAGGAAGGGGGAATATCAGATTCCCATACGCCCGACGATACCATTCGACTGTGAAGTAAGAATCAACATAAGAATGGACATTCGTTTCTGTTTGCATGATGGCCGCACACGCATGCTTGCACGGTAAACCATGCACTTCCCATCTTCTGCAGGAACAACCACGACATTGAAGGTTGACTGCATTGTTGTTATCGTCAATGACTTCGTAAGTGTACTCAGTCGACCGACCCACTCTCAGGTAACGACTGTCGTCAACGAGTTGTTCAACCTTTTTCCTAATTTCGGGGCACAGATGTGTGTCCCAGTTATTGGATTGCTCGCGTCTTTTGGAGAACATATTCATAAGTTTGAACCTGGAAATCAGATGATAAAATGGCAAAACATTGCCTACTTAGGAACCAACAAAATATGGACGACGGAAAGGAAAATGGTACACAGGACGGAATGTGTAAACACAGGAACCGACCACACACAGGAAGTGACATTGTATACACAGGACATGGCATTATATACATAGGAAGTGACATGATATACACAGGATGCTATATAGTATACACAGGAAAAGACATTGTATACACATGAAATGTCAATGTATACACATGAAGTAACATTCTATACACAGGTACTAATATTGTATACATATGAAGTGTCATTGTGTACACAGTAAGTGACATTGTATACAATGTAAGTGACATTTTATACACAGTAACTAACATTTGGTACACAGGTAATCATTATTCCACACAGAAACACATTATCGACAAAGGAAATTCACCTGATCGAGTCAACCATGCTTGTCACTAGCAGATGCCATGCCTCTTTAATCCAGGCATTGAAGGATTCTGCAACGTTGGAGTACATCTCACACCAACGCATCCCTTTAAAAAGAAAATTTGACCAATGATCAACGTCCGATAAATGTAGCACCCAATCGTGTGCGTCGGCCGACAAACACGCAAGTTCTTGAACTGCATCATCAAACTCTTTTGAGCTGTAAGCATACGCAATTTTGACGATTACTGCCCAGCATTGCATTCGCATAGCTTTAACGAGGTTAGAGTAGGTCTTCATGAAGTTCGCCTCCAAATGTCGGAGGCAATAACCATGTGGTGATGAGGGAAAGACTCGGGCGACTGTATTCACAAGACCCTTGGAGCGATCTGATATGAATGTTATGACTTTGTCGTAATCATCCTGACCGTACAAGGCCTCGCCGAGAGTAGCAAGAAACCAAGTCCAGTTGTCATCAGTTTCGTTGTCGACGATAGCAAATGCTACGTGGAATAGGCCATCGTTGCTATCTTTCGCAGTTGCACCTAGAAGAACCCCACCATATTTGGCAAGCAAATGAGTTCCATCAATAAAAAGTAATGGCCTGCACCCCTGCTTGAACCCTAACAAACAACCCTCAAATGAAAAGAAAGCATGCTTAAACCGGTCGCCTTCATTCTCAATGCTGACAACGCTACCAGGATTTGTCTCGGATACTTTATCAGCATACCATAAAAGCAAATCGTAGCTACTAACCTCGCTACCGTGAATAACCGAACTGGCAACCTCCTTCCCCATCCAAGCACGTTTGTATGGTAGACGAACACCATGATCACGCAATATGTCTTTTTGTATGTCAACAGCCCTGTACAACGGGCTTTCTTTTAATTTATGCATGACACATTCTGAAACCCACTTCTTGCTTGCTTTTGGATGCGCTGTCATACCAATGCCTCCACCGCAAATGTGAGATGGTTGCATTGTCTTCAGCCGGAACGTGTCATGAATTCCATCTTTAGAAGCATGCACTCGCCATTGGCATTCCGGAGCAGCACACCTTACAGTCACCCTCATTTTGTCATTTTTTATAAACGTAAAGTCAAAATTTTTCTTGATAGCTATGCTTCGCAGGCAATCTTTAAAATGATCTGCGTTCTCAAACCGTTGGCCTACTTGCAAAGTTGAACACTCGTGAGCATCGGTACACCCGGTAACACTCAGCGCCCCGGAAGAATTATGTTAGGAGAGGAAACTATCGTCATTGGGGTTTATACTGTCCGACAAGGACCCCCTGCTTTCGGAAACCCAGAAATACAAGGGAAACAAAATATTATTTACACAGGAAGTGGATTTTATACACATAAAATCTAATAATATACACAGGAAACCAATATTATACACAAGAAAATACGTTTGATACACAGGAAACCTATATTATACACAGGAAAATAAGTTGTATACACAGGAAACCAATATAAACTTCACATTCAAAATGCAGAAATCTATTCAAACAACAACACGTATAACACAATTAACAACTACTAGAGTTCGTTGTTTTATTACGATGGGTTCAAGGGGCCCGAGTTTCCATCTGCAGAGACACGCACTTCCTCCACAATGATGTCGACGACGAGCTTGTTAAAGCTCTGGTATATATGACACATCCGTTGGAAATCCACTTTGGACTCAATGGGGCAAAGCGTCTTGTATGAGTCAGGTGTTACGAACTTCACTATCACTTCAGAAGCATCTAAGGACCAACAGGTACATATCTCACCCATGACTGACTCCCACGAACTTAATGCAGTAAATTGTAGCACACGGCCTTCTCCTTTGAATCTCGCCACGGCAGAGTAAGTTTCCATTGCACAACTACAACAACATTAAAAAAAACAACAATGTAAATAGAAGAAATAACAAGAACATTTACAGGAACCAGAAGAAAAACAAAAACGGAAACAATAAAAACAAAAATGAAGAACTTCAAGAGCGAAAAGAAGAAAAACAATAACAATACGAACCAGAAGAACAACAAGAACAACGAGAATATGAAGAACAACAACAAGAACATGAAGAACAACAACTAACTTACGTGTGCAGGAGTTCACTTCAAGCTTTGGCAATGGACCAAGATGAAGAACGCCAAACCCAACCCAAGATGAGAAGAAGAAGAAGAAGAAGAAGAAGGCGGGAAAGTATACTCTCTTCCTGACATAATATATTGCATAGCTTTACTCACAATAAATGGGATTTGACATGGACATGAAAGTTACTTTTTGCTTTCTTACTTTTTGCTTTATTGTACATGGGCATTTTCGTCATTTCATCCTTCTTTAACTGACGGAAGACACGGCAGGGACTGCATGGAATTCGCATTTAAAAAGGAGGGATGTAGAGCAGTGGCGGAACTAGAAGCAAAATAAAGGGGGTGCTTATATAAAAAATTATAATTTTTTTTTCAAGTTTTTTCAATGCAATATTTTTTTATAAACTTTTTGTGTGTGTGCATATATATATATATATATATATATATATATATATATATATATATATATATATATATATATATATATATATATATATATATATATATATCCTAACTAATAAAAATCACAGATTTAACCGATAAATGTTTGTAATTTTTTTCTAATTTTTATTCTATATAAACTAATTTGTAATAAATGAAGGTTAAACAATAATTTTTTGAAATTTTTTTTTATATTATAAAAAACAATTTATAAAATATCTAAATAATAAATATTAATTTTGTTACCAACACTACTTTTTTAAACTATCGGTATTAATTTGTAAAAAATTAATATTTTTTTATTTTAAAGATTCAATAAATTATATATATATATATATATATATATATATATATATATATATATATATATATAGAGAGAGAGAGAGAGAGAGAGAGAGAGAGAGAGAGAGAGAGGTGCTCTCCTTTGTGACTCTGTGAGTCCCTCTAATATATATATATATATATATATATATAATAATAATAATAATAATAAACATATATATATAATATTGGTTGGCTGGAGCCAAGGGGGTGCTCAAGCACCCCCTTGACCCCCCCTCCATCCGCCACTGATGTAGAGGGAAACGAAAATGTCAGAGGGACTGCAGTGGAAGTTTGAAACTTCACAGGGACTTTTAAGTAATTTTCCCAATAAAGAATGGCATTAAGTATTACAATTTTTCTGAATAAATAAATTCATACTTGAAAACTGAAGTAAATAATAAAATATATTACATAAATGAAATATTATCATCCAAACTAAGTCAATAATAAACCTATGAAAGATTTAATGTTTTTTTCCCAATATTAACGTGAACGCGCGCAAATGGTACAAAAACTATAAATGGAATGCATTTTTTTATTTTGTAATATAATATAATATAGAAAATGGTAAATTGTTTACTCCTTTTAGTTCTCAATGATTTCATTGTTATAAAATATATTTTATACGGTTTCAGTATTGTAAACCATGTTTTAATTGTTTTCAACAATCTCAATATTATAAAAAACATTTTATACCGCTTTAATGTTACAGAACATGCTTCATGTTATAGCAGTTCACCTGTTTTCGATAATTTCAATGTTGTAAAACATGCAGGGGTGGAAGCAGAACTCAATGGTAGGGGGGCTAAAGCCTAAAGACCAAATCAAAAAATAAAAATAAAATGTAAAAAAATAATCTAATAAAATAATTTTTTAAAGAAGAATAATGTGCTAATATAACAAAAATTTGAATACACATATTAAAAAAATATAAAGTATAATTTAAATTTTTGTTATTACTGATAGCAAATATATGAGATTTTAATAATTTAACTAATAAGAATACATCTCAAGTTTGTATTTTTTTAAAAATATGGTAAAATTGATAGCTCTAACTACAAACAATCAAACCATTGTTTATAAAAAACTTTTGTTCTTTCACTCTATTATATATGGTACATTATAAAATATGTGTATATATGTTATAATATATTTGTTAGTGCTCATGATTAATTTAAACTTTTGTATATAAGATTTTTTTTTATTAAAATTTTAAAATCTTAGTAATTTTTAAATTAAAAAATAAAATGTGAAAAAAATGCACCAAAAGGGATTTGAACTTGGTTGGTCAAGAGGAGACATATTTATAGGTGAACCAACTAACCACTCAACAACACACACATTATACACTTTTATATGTGTTCCAAATATTATATTTTAGATTAATTTAACTATAGAAAAATCGAAAATCATCAAATCTTACATTGCTTCAAAAGTATTCTTCCTTCGCAGAGGGGTGGCTTCAGCCCTGCTAGCCCCCCCTTAGTTCCACCCCTAAAAACATGTTTTATATTATAATGGTAAAACATGTTTTGTCTTAATGAGTGATATTAGAATCTTTATAGTGGTCTATATTTTTATGTCCTGATTTTACAATGTGATCAAGTTCTTTGATCGGCGTCCAAAATCGATGAGTATTAAAAATGAAATAGACATTTTTAAGAAAAGTGGTCAATATCGAAATGAATGTCTTTGTAAGTTATCGAAATTATCCCAATGTGGTTAGTCCAAATAATTGGTCCTAATATAGCTTAACCATTATAATTTTTGCAATCATTTCAAAATGCATATATGTAACTCTTTTCATCCATTTACAATATGTTTGTCAATTATTATTATGTATGATCATTATTGAACAAAGTACTTGTAGTTACTTCATAGTTTCATGATTGCCAAGAAAAAAAAAAAGAAACAAATCAATAGTTTAACATCGATGATTCCACCTTTCTATTAAATATTCAGGTGGGTGAATATTTCTACGCAGTAGTTTTTGTGGTATGTAACTTCTTATTAGTTCAATAAGTGAATCACCAATTTGATAAATCTTTTGACTCTTGCAAAGCTAAGGAGTGTTTTAGTCCGCAATAGAGTATGGCAAGTTTGGTGGTGATCCATAAATTTGTTGAAAATATTGAAACACTACAACATGAAGGGCTTTTGGCGATGCTTCATTAGCAGAGTTTTTAAAAAACACTACTGCATTTAGGATTTTCAAGGTGTCATTTTACAAACACCAAGAAAAATTTCAAATTAGCGGTATTTATCATAATAAACACCATGAAAATTATTTACAAATTTAAATTTAAATTTTAAATTTTCTTTTAGCAGCATTTTTAAAACAAAAGCCACGAAATTAATAAATTACTTAAAAATTATTTATAATTTAGCGGTGTTTTTAGAAGAAACGACAATAAATAATAAAAATTTTAAATAAATTTATTAATTTAATGGTGTTTATTTTAAACAAACACCATTGAATTATTAATATTTTTAAATTTATTTATTAATTTAGCATCGCTTTTTATAAGAACACCACTAAGTTAAATTTTTAAATTTAAATTTAAATTTGGCTAAAAATTTTCAATTTATCGTTATGTGTGAAAAAATTAACTTTAGCAGTGTTTTTAATGGTACGCACCACTAAAGTTATTTACATATTTAAATTTATATTTAAAATTTTAATTTCGCGGAATTTTGCGTCATTTTTCAAATAGACGCCACTAAAATTTTAAATTTATTCATTGTTTAGCTAGTTTTTGTATAAAAAAAAGTAGCTAAAATGAATTTTAAATTGAACTTTAAATTTGGCGCCATTTGTCAAAAAAGAATTAAATTTAGTTGCGTTTTTAATAATAAACACCGCTAAATGGCCTAGATTTTGGTTTTTTATATATGCTCCTCAAGTGAAAAAATAAAAAGGAAAAGAAAGCTGGTGTTAAGGAATAACAGGAAGAGGCAAGGGAGAGGAGAAAGGTATGAGAATAAAGGAAGTGGATTAAGGAAAGAAAGAAGAGGAGGCTAAGATAAGAAAGCAAGTGGAGGACAAGAGGAAGAATAAAAAGTAGAAGCTTATAGATGATGAAGATGAAGATGATGAGGCTAGGAGAAGAGAAATAGAGTAAGAAGAAGAAGAAGAAGAGGAAGAAAAAGAAGAAAACAAAACAAGAGCAAGAAGAAAAAGCAAAGATAAAACAAATAGCAACAAATAGGAGAAATCTAAAGAAGAGAACAAGAAAAGAAAAAAAAATCAAAAGAAAAAATTAAACAAGAGGAAAAAATAAAAGGGACAAGAACACTATAGAAAGTAACTAAAGAGAAGTTAAATTAGAGATGCTTCTATATATAAGTTTCTCTAATATACGCTTGTTTTTTTTTTAAAAAAAAATAGGTTAAGTTTAGTGGAGTTTTAAAAAAAAACTGCTAAATTAGCTATGTTTCTTTTATTGAAAAATGTCGCTAAAGTAGCGGCATTTATTTTGCAAATGCTGCTAACTTAGTAGCATTGATAGGAAAACCACTGCTAGGTTAGCGTGATTTGAGAAAGCATCACTAATTGTAGGTACATTGTTGACACATTCTTTAATGGCATTTTCACCGGTGCTTTTAACTCCAGTATTTTGTGGCATTTTAAAAGCCACTAATTACCAAAATAAACGGTGTTAGAGGTATATGTTGGTGTTGTGATAGTTGACTAGATTCATCTTGTCTTATTAGTGCTGGAGGTTGATACTAGAATGGATTACGCATGAAGTCCATCCCCAAATTTTTTGATGCTAAAATTGGCTGGTGCTTTTCATTTTGTTGAGCTAAAATAGGCTTATCTTTACCCTTACAACGAGAACCACATAGATGACGCCTTTATGATGGAGGACTTAGTACTGGAACATCTACATTGGTAGTAAAAAAGCTTATAATGGAGTTGGAAGAACATTACCTCTCCTATGAGTGTCCAATAGGTTATGTTTTATTATAAAAAAAAAAGATTATAGCATTTGTGGTATACAAATCATAATATGGTGTTGACAATATGCTTCTCCCAGCAGGAACAATAAGATTAACACAATGTGATGCTCTCTCTCTCTCTCTCTCTCTTTCCAGTGCGCAATCCACCTAGCATGATTTCTTACTCAATTTGTGTCTACTCTCTCATGGTCATGGTCATGAGTTGGTCTAATATTGACTAGTGCCTATGGTTGAATCCAAATTGTTTTGTCACTCTATCAATTTTGTGGCATTCATTAACTTCAAAGAAAATCAATGATGTAAATGAGGTCTATAATAGCATATCCGCTTAAATTTTAAGTGGCACTTTTGCTATTATCTCGTGCAAATCATATGACCTCTATGGCTCACCAGCAAGTGTACGGGGTTGTTAGAGGAAATAAAAAGGGGAATTGAATACAATAATTATATAAACAATATAGAACCATATGAGATAATGCCATTGCTACAATGCAATAAGAATATACTATTGCTAAGATAAACTCGTACTATAATGAACTTTTGCTAAGATGCAATAATAAACCTTTTTTTAACTTAAAGAACTCTTACAGTTTGTTGGAGACTTTCAAAAGAATTTTTTTTTTTTTTATAAGGACCTCTCTTTCTTCTCTAATATAGTTTTGTATCTAGTTTTAAGATAAATTTCAATTACACAAGAAAAGAACACACACTTAGTTTTCTTTTTAGCCTTTACTTCAATAAACTTTAATTCCCATGCTTTATTGAGAAGATGAGGAGCTAGCATAGGTGTCATCAATAGCTGTGATTTTGACTTCTTATTGAGATTGGTGATGTGTTCCCACTACATTTGGGCTACGAGGTTAACCTCTGCATCCACCATAAGCCGACAGACCCTCTAGTGGGCATGTTCTTTGTGGGTCCCTACATTACTTGGCTTGTTTGAGGGATGTGCCTTTTAAAGGGGACCCACAGGATGAGCATAGCCGTGGGCATGTTCAGAGCTACACAAATTGTAAGACTGACAAAGTACCACATTATCGTCACACTTGACCCAGCAACTGCTTTAGACTCTCCAACATCTACACAATCCCCGCGCTCTCCCTGGACACCCCCATCCCAGACCTCCATTAGCCACACCGTGCCAGTGATGAGTTCCCTACTATTTCGGTGGTGGCTGAGGAGGAGTGTTATGAGGATTGTCGACCACCTCGTCATTCAGTTATAACCCCCAACATCTTGTCCACTTTGTCCGTCATGCCACTTGAGGGGTTGACACATCGGATCTTATTGATGAGAAGGCTGTTACCGTAAGCGAGAGTGAGAGCGAGATCAGGAATGACAAGTTTTGATCACCACCAGTTTTTATTTTGTCTATGTTTGTGTATTTTATTTTATTTACAGACTTGTATTTTTTCATTAACAAGGGATTCTCAACTAAAATAAGTTTGTTTTTCTACCAGTTTTCTATTTCAGACATCATTTTTTAGTATTTTATCTTTTATTATTCTTGAACTTCACTTGTTCACCCTTTTTTCTTCTTAGGATGTGAGTTGCATTAGAACATGGAACCCACATATTGAAAGAGCCAACATTACTCTTCGTGTTCAGGAAAGTCCCTTAAATCTTCTCCCCATTTCTTTTTTATATGCCCGTGATGTAATTCTTATTGCTTGGATTTTTCTACATTGAGAACAATGTATGATTTAAGTGTGGTGGAGGGTTTATTTTTGTGTTCACTGTGATGAGGCACGACTTAGGATGATCTACAACTATTTGGATAGGAATTTATAAGTTTAGGGGGATGCAAGTGTTAGTGTTTATCTTTATTGAACTTAATTTTTAATTTCACTCTTATTTTTGAAACCTAATCCTTTCTCACTTTGCCCTAACTATGGAGTCACATGTACTTAGGAAAGACCTTAGCTTAATTATTATTATTGTTGTTCACTCTTCTTTTGAATGCCCTATAGGTGAATTGTAAATATAGGCTATAAAAGATGCTAGAAAGAGCTATCATCCAAGAAGTGTGAAAGAAACTCTTAATTAGTTGGATTTTAGAGCATCATCAATGTTCACTTGATGACCTACCGGGAGAAATGGCTACGTCTAGGGTGTATGAAGCTACTGCCCATTTAGTTTTAGTCAAGAATAAAATCATAGCTAGCTAGGTTGCTCCAACAGTACATGGAACACATATTCTAGGGCACACACATACAGGGAATAGGGGGAAAAGTGAAACTTATCATTTTGATGAACTGAATTCGCACTGACTACGGGTCTCTCTCTACTCTTTTGAAATTAGTATTCTTTTGAGATAAGAGGTTATGCAGTCATCCTATTTTCTATGTGTTGTGTGGTTTTGCTTGAGGACAAGTAAATGTTCGAATGTGGGGGTATTTGATGAGTGTAATTCATATAGATATTTTTATACACCCTTTTATGTATTTAACTTTTTTTTAGTGTTCATTTGTTGTGTTTTTATGCTACTTTGAGCATTTGTGCTTAAATGTGTAAGTGAACAGGCCTTGGGATGAAAGAACAAGATTGGGCACAGATTCAATGTGAAAACAACACAACTAGACTTTACTAGGAGAAACATGGGCTCAACATGCCCGTGTTTCATTCATGCATAGCTTGGGATTTAGAGAATTCACCAAAAGAAGAGAAGCATAGGCATCCATCTCAAATCACAGCCATGCAAATTAAAGCACGACTGTGCTTAGAGTATTTTCAAGGCCATGCAGTTTACTGGTTGATTGATTTTCACATCAACACAAATCCTAAAACTTTCACATAAAGTGTACGGGTAGAAGCACAACCATGCTTAGATTTGGAAACACCTTTTTTAAGCCCCAAAGTTAGGATTTAAAGGGAACTTTTGGTTGGGTTTTGGCTGGAACCTCCGAAAGATCCTCTTTAACATGTAGGAGGGGAAGAGAGTTGGAATACAAGTTCACCGATTGGAGTGGAGCTAAGTCAATGGATTCATACTTGTTTATTTTCCTTATCTATTCAATGTTGTGTGAACCTATGAGGGGCTAAACCATGCTCCTGTACCCCGGATTATGAAGCTTAATATGTTTTGTATTTGATTTGTTTAATTACATCAGCTATGGAGTTTTCTTTGGTTCTTCTATGTTTTCTTTTGGATTGCAATTTCATTGTGCATAATTGCCATAATTGCATCTTTGCTTATCATGATTATGATTGAGAGATTTATCTTGTTAGGGCATACATAGAGGATTGAGTTAGAGTATGCGCCTAAAGATAGGGAATGTGGTGTCAAACTTTCCGAATTAGAGTTATCCATTTAATCCTAGAGAATGTACCTAATAGCTAGTGTAGGAATCAATATATGTTCCTCAAAGGGAGTATTCAGTGGCACTGCTTTATCTCAGTGAATCTTATCCAATTCCTTTCTTGATCTCTTTTACTCTTTTAGATTTTTAGTTAATATCTTTACCTAACCTTTCGATCCGGCTAGATATTAGAAGAACAACTAGTACTGAAAACTTTCCAGTCCCTGTGGTTTTGACTACCTAACTCATTCGGGGTACACTTTACTATTTGTACAACATGTGCACTTGCGAATAGAAAATGATTCTATCACTAGCAGTTATTCTCCTCTTCACGAGCATAAGAATGCTTGCAAGGTTATCATGATGAAACTTACAGTAGTAAGTGTGTTCATAAGGGGGCCGTAAGGTATTCTATATATCCTATTCCCTTGTTGTTGATGTTGAGAGAGCTCTATCTTTCTTATTTTGGCTCAACATTGCTTCTTTTGTCTCTTTCATCTCTTTATGCATTGACCGTCTCCTGAAGTCACATTTTACACAATGTTAAGTATCATCTTCGAAATAAATAATCTAATACATATTAATTTAATTAAGTGTATAAAATACTATAAAATCGTGTTCAATTATATCCTTATCACTTGTCCTTCAAAGCCTCCAAAGGAGTAGGATTTTTTAATATAATTTCAAATACCTAAGATGAACTAGCACCTTTTTAAATTTTAAATTTATAATTAAAAAGCAGATGAATTCAATTTTTTTATGACACGCAACCTCCTCCAACAATACCTCTGCACAATAATTAGATACTTTCCTTTTTTGTAATGACTTCAAAATAATAGAAAATACTTGACACTTATGGCTTATTTTGGTGTTTGTGTTGATGAAAAATATAATAAAAATATGTTTATCTTTGTAGTTAAGTAAGGAAAGTTGCATCATTTGAATTTCGTTGGTATAGGTAGCTTTACAAGAAAAGGCATAGGATACCTTTGAACCTCGAAAGTTAAAATCCTCAAAATCTTGAAAATATCATTTTGGTAAATATAAATAGATGAATTAGAAAAATACATTTTTATAAATCATACAGTAGACATATAAAATACAAGTAATAACATTAACAATAACGGAACCCAAACTTACATTAATTGCCATAAAATGCAAACTTATGACTTATAAAAAAGGAAAATTTAGGATATATAATGTTGATTTCACCTTCTTCTTCTTGACTTGGTGTTCCTATTAATGAAAAATTCATAAAAGAAGAAAGTGAGAAACATTCATAATATGAATTTTTATTTATTTTAGAAATAATACTAAATAATTTATTATTGTAAATAATAATATTGAATTTTTAAGTTCATATATAATTGTTTAATTAATACGATAAAGTTATACTGAAACTATGATCTCTAGTAAATTTAAAACAAACTCTTCCAATCACACATGTCTTGCTTTTATTTTTTTAAATATAATTAAATTTTTTAAAAGTATTAGAATTTCCAATATCACAATCCCACTTAATACGACAATGATATGAAGCTATTAGCCCTAACTATTTATTGTATGTACATGAATCTTTTTCTTCTTTCTTGCTCTATCAAGAACTAAAAGCTAGATAAACTAAACTCAAACATATCATTTTATAAAGTTTTTAATATATAATTTTTAAATCTATTTTTTTCCTTCTCTATGATTTTAAAACTTCCATTTTTCTTATAGGTTGTCTACGACCAATCTAAGGATGTGTTGACCACATTTTAATCGATTCTTTCCTAACTTATCAGTAGTAGATGCCACTACCAATCTATTTCAGATAAAATCATTCCTCATTTAACCTGTGTCTTTCCTAGTAATGCCTAACATCCATCTTACATTTATTTCTCATTTTAGCCATGCATAACCTTCAAGTATATTGTTTCTTAATAGCCCAACATTCTTACCATATATCATAGTTGGATTAAAATCCATTCTATAAACTTGCATTTCAATTTAAAAGATATTCTATGATCAAATAAAACATCAAAAACCCCCTTCTATTTTATCCAACCTACCTTAATTTTATTCGTGGCATCTTCTATAAGTCCATCACTACCTTGAATCATAAAGCTTAGGTACCGAAAACTTCTACCTCTACCAATCTCAGTACCATCCATCTCTCTCATTTCTACTCATTTTATTATTGAAGTTACATTTTATACTTTCTATCTTTACCCTACTTAACTTAAAACTCTGGCCTTCATAAGTGTTTCTCTCAATTACAATTTATGGTTAACCACTTTTTCTACTTTTATCAACTAACATTAATGCTTCTTACAAAATTACAGCTTTTGATAGAATGTCAAAGTGGTAGTGCAAGTATCAATAATAGCTTTATTTAAAAATGGCAAACTTATGGTCATGACAAAGAAAATAAAGTAGTTGTACTTCAATATTATTCTTTTAAAAAATCTATATAAGTGATAAAATTAATATTTATGAAAAGAAAAATGTATTGACTATCTCAAAGGCAATTAACACATAAAAAGAAACATTACCAATGGTCTTCAAATTCTAGAATTCAACACTTCACTTTCTTTATCAGAAGAAACAAGCAATTTTGATCATTTAAAATGTAGAATTTTGCATTGTATCCATATAAATACGAGAGATCTTTGAATGATGAAATAAAACAAAACCCATGATCCAAACTCTATTATATATTTAGCTACAACATTGACCATCTTAAAAGCAATCAACACATGTAATAAAGCATCATTATCATCCATTCCTAACTAATTTTAAAGCTTCCACAACCTTCTCCTTGGTATAATTAATGTGAAAAACCATTGCTATGCTGACGCACTAACTGCAAATTTTACCTCTTATTCTACATTTGTTTCTTCATTTTTTATTTTTGGTTCTTAGAGTGAGAATCTGAATAACAAAGCCCATTCAAAATACTATAGTGTCTAACAAAACACCTTCAGGAGGAACTAACTTATGCAACATTGATGTTCCTTGTAAGAACATTGGTTGCACACCCTTGGTGAACTCTTGAAGCTGTGAAAATAATAACAAATATAAAAACAAATAAATAAATAAATAAATAAATGTCACCATAAGACAACCAAAGAAAAAAAATGGTTTGTTTGCAAGATCATCCTAACCTTTTAGGGATTAACTCTGCAAAAGCTAAACTTATTGATCCAGATTGATTTAGCTTCTACTGCAACAGGAAGAACGAAATGCTTTACCTTCACCATTACCAACATTCTTTCGATGGCATTAAATAGCAATCGTAAGTAACCCCATCAACTGACAAGAATATTATTATATCAATTATATTAACAACAAAATATTTTATATAGAATTACGATAGAATATGAAAAGAAAAACATTTATCAAACTCACTTATCCTTGAGATTCTCTCCTGGTTGCCATAAGTGGGAGTTCAACAACTTGACCACACAGCATATGAAGAATCCCAACTGACACAACAAATGGCCTACAATGGTTTTTCAATAGTAATATGCATTTGAACTTTCAACAAATAATCAAGCTCAAATTCAAATACAAAGGTCTTACTCTACTGTTAAGATTGCACAATAAACCCCTGAAAAATCTTGGTCTCTCATGCTTTTTTTAGAAGGACATAAAAGATAACAAATATAGTTACAAAAAAGGCATTACTATTGTGAAATTGATTTGTCTAATAAGACTTTCTCATTACCCAAATATTATCTTGGGGATAAGGTCTTGACCGGTCACCACATAACCAATAGGGTCAAATAAATCCTATAAAAAAAAATAGTATAACAATTAACAAAAGGTATGATGAGAATAATTTCCATAGTTAAAGTGGCATATGAGATTATAAACATGCACTCACATGGGAAAAGGCAAGTGCTTTTGAAAAAAGAATCTTCACCTTAGTGGATGAGTCTTTTCCTCTCAAAAGCCTCCACTTAATATTGGGATTTGTCCTTAAGCCACTTGAGCCTTTGTATTTTTGCTTTTGTAAAAGAGAACTTAACTCTGCCAAAGAGATTGGCAATGGTCCAAAATTAAGTAATCTTTGTATCTCGTCATGAATCCTACTATAGTTATCACAACATAACCACTCTCCTTCTAGCAGTTCCTATTGCAGGATTTAACAAACAAAAAAATCATTTGAAAACAAGAGTAAATAAAATATTAGAGAAACAAAGGAACCACATTGTGCCTTTAAATAAACTATGTTACTCTTCTTCAGGCAACCAACATGATATTCCATCTCGCATTAAGATAATGATAAAGAAAAAGAAAATTCATTCTCAAATAAAAATGGAGAAAGATAAGTGAATATTACGAGTGTAGGAAGTGAATGAAGCTGACCTGATCGCAGATTAGAATAGTAAATGGACCAACTTTTTTTACTTGTTGAAGTTAAGGCCTCTGCAATAAAAACATGAGAAGAAACCAAATTATTGAAGTAAATCAAGTTGAAGGCTTAAAAAAAGAAAAGAACAAAATGAAAGCAATCACTTAGTTAGCTAACATGAGATAGTGTCCATATTAGGACTGACCAACCTGCAAATAGTGCAGCCACCAACATAGTCTCCTTGCTCAGTTATGACACATGACACCGCTATATCATTGGTAGATTTGTTCAATCGGTTTAACATTATCAATCTGTGCAGCAGCGTATATATTATTTTTCTGACCCCCACATTTTCCTCTCGGCTGAAAATTTGTACACCAATGACAATACCAGTACCCTTCAAGAATATCTGATAGCCCAACACATTTTGTGACAAAATGGAATAACACAAGAGAGAGATAAGTGACAAAAGAAATTATGATTAATACATACAAGAAAAGACCCAAAATTTTACCTTTGTGAATCACTCTAGAACAGAGATCACATATGAGAAGATCACCACCCTCTTCACAAATGTTGCAAAGATCATCATTTTCACATGTAGGCAGCATTTCATCTTTAGATAATGAGATGGCTAGATAATGGAGTGACATGCCATCCAATGTGAGGATGTGATTGTATCTGGAAATCACATGTAAGAATAATAAGTACAAAATTAGGATGGTTATCCTTGCAACAATAAACTTATGAAATTTTAGTGAAGAAAAACTCACGGCTTACGCCTTTTAGCTTGGTCAGCATGTGATTCAAATTGTGAAGAGCTAACCTGCACATGATATAGTATATCATGAAAAATATAAACAAAAATAGATAAAATAAAGATTAGTATTATGAAACTACACAACTAAAAAAATTGCCACGGTGTTGCAGCAACTACATAAAATTCCAGAATTCACTAAATAGCCACCTAATAAAATCTAAGCCAAAATGCATATCAAATGAAAAAACGTAATATAAGTCATATATCAATAAATTAAGCAAACTAATCAAATGTCACAACCTGTCCATGAACATAGTATCCCACTTTTATTCTATCAGGTATGGTATCACTTGAAAAACCCAACTTATGCATGCCAATATCCCTAATTTGTTAAAAAATAAAAAATGATATTAATAAATTATTAGTTACCAATTGATGTGATGAATAGAGGAGTTAGTCAAATACAATGAACTAAAATAACCTACTTCTTAGTTAGCCTTCCATAACATGTTTTCCTTTGAACTATTGTAGTCTTAGGAGCCTTATTAGTTGTTTGTGGTGCAGAAACATGCTCTTCTATTACCAAAAAAATTGTCTTTAATATAAAAAAAGATGTTTGTGGTATAGAAAAGAGTGTCTTTATCATGGAAATAAATGCCACTGATACAGATGTTGACATTTTTTGTACAACTGCTAGTCATACAGACATAGCCACAAGTATCTTTGGTGCTGTAGCAGGTATAAAAACATGTTTTTTTATGAATAGTATAATTTAGCTCTGATACTAAAAGAGATGTTTTTGTGTACAAATATGTGTTTCTGATACAAAAAGAGTTGTCATTGATGTAAAAACATTTTCCAAAATAAGGAATGTAAAATCAAGTGCCTTTTCTATGAAGGTATAGTTCTTTGATACTAAAAGAAAATTTCCAGATCTAATGATGAACTCGTCTATCGCCATCTGTTTCACTTTCTAGCCATCACCCAGCATGGAAGAAGCTGTGAAGTCGAAGATCACCGAGTCAAGGATCGCTTTTGTTCAAGGTAAGGTATTGAGGAGTCCTAGAACCTTTGGAACAAAGGTAGAATTAGGAAGAAAAGTTTGTAAGGAAGAGGAGAACAATAGAAATAGAAAAAGAGAAAGAGATAGAGATGTTAAAAGAAGAAAAAAAAAGAAGAAGGAGAAGATATAAAGAAAGGACCAAAGAAAGGTGGGTGAATTCACCAAAGTACCCGTTTGGGTGGTTTGCGGTTTTGTCCAATTACTTCTATTTTCCTACTCTTTTACCTCTTTTACTACTGAAATTTTGTATGTATTTTAACTAATACTTTTCATGGTGTATGTGTATTTTTTTGGCCCTATTTTTTTTTTAGATAAATAAGAAAATTAATTATAAAAAATTTTTTGAAAAGAGATGAAGAGTTTCCTTGAAGTTTTAGACTTAAGTAGAGGGGAAAAATTGGAAGTGGAGTGAGAGCATAGAGCATGTAGGGATGCGTGGCTATGAGATGAGATGATATATACAATCTCTCGGAGATGAGCAATTCATGGAGGAAAAGCATTTCTCACAAGTGACATCAGCCAAAAATAGCAAACTTGTGATACTTAGGACTCATTCAATTGAACATACAGTCAAAAAATATAATAAAGATAGGTTATCTTTCATGCTACGTAAGGGCAATTGTGTCATTTGAGCCTCATTAGCAAGGGTAACATTTATGGGGCAAAGCGCAAAATGCCTCTAAATCTTCAAAAATATTATATTCACAATCTCAAGATATCATTTTGGTAAATATAAATACATGAATTAGGAAAATACATTTTTGTAAATCATCATATAGAATATTGGCAGAACTGATCATCTGTGTTGAATTACAAAGCCCATGAAAATACATGGAAAGATAATGGCATTAAAATTAGAATTTGTACATTTATTTAAATTATAATTAAGATAAGTAAATAATAAAATCAAGATTCTATTGAGAAATATTCTAATTTTGTGATTATGATTTTTTAAAATATTTTTCTTGTTTTATGCAATTAATGCAAAAAAAAAAAAAAAATGATTACATCATAGCTCATGAATAATTAAGGTGAATATTAAGTCAAATCAATTAATCTTGCTATCTATGATACCTAATTATTGGCTCATAAGTGTCCCTCTTGCTTATAATAATAAATCTCACTATGTTTTTAACCATTTTCTAATAAATTCTAATAAAAATAAGAGAATGTTCAAGTTGCTTTTAATTTGTTTCAAGAAAAATAGCATAAAATAATTACTTTTATGAATAATTAAATTCTAATATGAGAATGATGGATAATTAATGATAAAGTTACATTGAAACTAATTTCTGTTATAAATAGAAAGCAAGCTCATCACAGTCATGTGGTTCCCAGTTTTTCATGTGAATAAATATAATTAAACATTATTTCTTTCTTACTTTGATTTATAATTAAATGCTTGATTGTAATGTGAATCCAAATTATTTCATATAAACTTATGTTTCCATGCCCCTATGTTAATGTTACTTACAAGAACGCATCATACAATACAAATAACATCAATAATAATAGGATGCAGAATTAAATTAACAATACCATAGGTATAAATAGTAAAAATGTGACTTACGACAAATAAAAAATACTAATTTGTCTGTCTGTGGATACGTTTTGCCCATTCTGTTGCTCAAGCTTGGATCAAAATGACATCTTCAAGAGAAGTGCATCACAACCTGCTAGCATCAATATTGTTGTTGTTTCTTGAACAGCAAAAAACATGAGGTAAAGAGTGGAATGATCAGATAACAAAATATAGAAATTTGAATAGAGAACACTTCTGGAGCTTAAAAACTTGTTGTTGTTTGAGGCTGAATTTGGCCATCATAGGTCACGGAAAGAATTTATGTATCATGTAAAATAAAATGAAATGTGCTCCTTGTATCATATTTTTTCATTGTCATTAACCGTTGCTGTATTGTAAATTTTCTTTTTATTAATCGATGTATTTATTAAGCCCCGGCTTAAGTTTTGTTCCTCCGTAATTTGATCTGAGTGCTAATAGTTGTCACTCGGTTATAATTTTAACGGTTGCATATAAAATTAATAGGGAAAAATATAAATAGCAAGCATGGGTCATGGGCGGCTTATCTAGCCTTTATTAAGGGCTGATAGGATTTTCAACTTGATATGATCTCCAACCAGTTCTTCAACCAATGAAACCAACAAGATGTCTATGTATCTCTTATGATCACTCACTTGCTTGTGTTTTGGAAGAGAAAGAATTTTTTTTTGCAGCAAAGCTCACACACCTTTTCTTATTCAAAGCAACTGAATATACACGATAAATAATGAGATGGTAAGTCAGGCATCTCACAACATACAAGCTAATACAACAAACATGACATAGTGATGATTCAAAGTTGAACCATCCAAACAACATAAAGACAATACACATATAATTGAGCACAAATAATTGTGCACATAGAATTGATCAAAGTTGCCTTCACTATTCTTCAGCTGAATTTTCTTCAACTTTGACCAAGCTTCTCCCTCCAAATTCTGATCAAACTCGAACATGCTCCCCTTGATCAGAATATTTACAAACACCCAAAGCATTACGGAAAAACTCAAACTTCTGATGTGACAAAGCTTTAGTAAATATATCAGCAAGTTGCTCATTGGTTCCACAATGAACTAAATTAATTTGCTCAGTCTTCACAAGGTCTCTAATGAAGTGCTAACGAGTATCTATATGTTTTGTCCTTCCATGATGAATTGGGTTTCTTGCAATCTGAATAGCTGATTTGTTGTCACAATTTATCACTGATGAATTGGCTTGCTTCTCACACATATCCTCCATTAATCTTCGCAGCCACACTGCTTCACAGGCCGCAGAAGTGAGAGCAATATATTCAGCTTCAGTGCTTGAAAGTACAGCAATTGCTTGCTTCTTCGAGCTCCAAGCAATGACAGGAGATCCAAGAGAGAAACACCAACCTGTTGTGCTTCGTCTGTCATCAATGGATCCTCCCCAATCGCTGTCTGAGTACCCAATCAATTCAAGATTCTCTGTTACAGTGTAGAGCAGACCATAGTTCAGTGTTCCACTAACATACCTCAGTATTCTCTTCAAAGCCCCAAAGTGATGAGCTATTGGAGAACTCATGAACCGAGATACAATTGACACAGCAAACATTAAGTCTGGTCGAGTGTGAGTCAAGTACAGCAACCCACCAACAATTCTTCTATACTTAGTGGAACAGGCTTTCTCTGAATTATCATCTGAGTGAAGATGTTCATTTGTATTCATTGGAGTTACCACTGACTTGCAATTCTCCATTCCACATTTGCTTAATAAATCAACTGCATACTTGTGCTGAGAAACAAACAAAGCATTACTTAATTGTATTACCTCCAATCCAAGAATGTATTTCAGTTCCCCAAGATCAGTCATGTCGAATGTCTTCATCATCTCTTCTTTGAATTCCTTCAACATTCCTTCAGATGAACCCGTGTAAACTATATCATCAACATATAAACATAACAACAATATTTCATTGTCTCCTTGCTGTTTTTTATACACTGTAGGTTCATTTTCACTTCTCTCAAAGCCCATTTGAATGAATTGAGCATCGATGCGACTGTACCAAGCTCTGGGGGCTTGGCGAAGTCCATAAAGGGCCTTCTGAAGCTTGTATACTTGATCTTCTTTTCCTGCAATAATGAAACCTTCCGGTTGTTCAACAAATACATCTTCTTTTAATTCTCCATTCAAGAAGGCGGTCTTGACATCCAGTTGATACAGCTTCCATTTTCTCTGAGTTCCAATAGCCAGGAAGAGACGAATGGTCTCCATTCGAGCAACTAGAGAGAAGGTCTCATCAAAGTCCTCACCTTCTCGTTGAGCATAGCCTTTTACAACAATACGAGCCTTCCTCCGTAGCAGTGAACCATCTGGCTTGAATTTTGACTTGAATACCCATTTCAGACCAATTGCCTTCTTGCCTTCTAGTAGAGTGATTAATTCCCATGTTTGGTTCTTACGAATAGCCTCCATCTCCTCGTTCATAGCTGCAATCCACTCAGAGTTTGTCTTTGCTTCTTCATATGTCATGGGATCTGCAGCGGTCAATGCAAAAGAGCAGGAGGAGTAGATATCAGAAAGATTTTTATACCTCACCTGACCTCCGCCGTCGCTGGTGGTTTCCGATGAGAAGGTTGGAGATGAGGCATCAAGAAGATGATGAATCTCAGTCCGTTGATTTGTTACTTCCAACGGTGGAAATTCATCCATTTGATCTCCTTCCATGTCATCAAACGGCACATAAACTGAGGTTGCTGAGTTGGAAGATGTAGACCAATCCCAGCGTTTATTCTCAAAGAAATGAAGATTCCTGCTGATGTGTACACACTTCGTATCTGGATCCAGCACCCGATAGGCCTTTGATCCTTCGCAATAGCCAATGAAAACACATGGGGATGACTTGGCATCAAGTTTGGTTCTTTGATTCGAGTCAATGAGTCTATATGCGAGGCATCCGAAGACTCCGAAGAAGTTTACTCTAGGCTTTGACCCAATCAATGCTTCAAACAGGGTTTGACCCTCAAGTGCTCGAGTCAAGAGCGATTGATTATAAAAACCGCCTTCGCCACCGCTTCTCCCCATAACTCTGGTGGCATTCCGACATCCAGCAACATAGTTCGTGCCATTTCAATAACTGTTCGATTCTTCCTCTCCGCCACGCCGTTCTGCTGAGGCGACCTTGGAGCTGTGAGCTGGTGAAGAATCCCATTAAGGTTGCAGAATTCCTTGAAACCTTTAGACACGAATTCTCCTCCCCTATCAGTTCGGAGAGCTTTCAATTGTAGAGAGTGCTGCTTCTCTACTAAGGACTTAAATGCTTTGAAGTGCTACAGAGCTTCTGATTTATTCTGCAGAAAATATGGCCAATAATAACTGGAATGATCATCAATTAGTAGCATGAAATAACGATTACCTCCCATGGTTGGGTTCTTCATTGGTCCGACAAGATCACCATGGACCAGCTCCAGTGGAGCTCTTGCACGAGTGGCCATACCTTTTGTAAATTCTTTTCTGGTTTGCTTCCCAAGTGAGCAAGCTTCACATGAGTCACCAGTAGTAATGGGTGACAATCCAAGCACCACATTCTCTTCATAAAGGCGCTTCAGTGTTTTTGAATTCACATGTCCAAATCTCTTGTGCCAGAGAATTGAGACATCATTTTCTTGTGCTATGTGAGCATAATTCACATCTTCAGCAACAAGTGGAAATAACCTGTGTTTTGTCATGCATACATGAGCCACTGTGTTCTTTGATTTGGTTTCACTGATGGTGCACACTCCCTTGGAAAAATTCACATCATATCCAGTGTCCATTAGTTGTCCCACACTTAACAAATTATGTGTTAAGTTGGGTACTAATTGAACCTTTGTAAGAGTAATTTGCTTGCCTGAGCTTGTACCCAAAGGAATAGCACCAATTCCTTCAACTTGAAGAGCTTTCCCATCTCCAAGCCTTATGGTTTTGTTTGTTGTTAATTCAAGAGATTTAAACAAAGCTTTCTCACCTGTCATATGGTTGGAACATCCGCTATCAATGAGCCACGTTCCTCCATCTTCTTTTGCAGCATCATCTATGGCCATGAACATAACTCCATCTTCATCTTTGGTTTCTTCAGTAACATTGGCCTCTTTGTTTCTATACCAACATTGAGCCTTTACATGCCCAAATTTCTTGCAAATGAAACATTGAACTCCTTTGTATTGTCTTGCACTATCACTTGAACGTCCACCATCTGCATTTGAATGTCCAGTATTTATGCTCCTTCCTCGGCCTCTTGCTCTTCCTCTGAAGAAACCACAGCCACGACCTCTCCCACTATTGCTTTGGTCTCCAACTTGAGAACCTTTGACATGGAGAGCCTTCTCTTCATCTGGTTCACTTGAGATATCAAGTATAGACTCATGATTTCTCAGTGATCCACTGAGTTCATCAATGCTTAATGTACTGATATTCTTGGCTTCAATGATGGAATGCACCACTTGTGAGAAACTTGGAGTGAGACTTCTCATAATCTTACTCACTACAGCCTTTTGTGGAAGCTCCTCACCCATCACCCGAATTTTATATACCACATCAAGAAGTCTACTAATGTAGTCTTGAACTTTCTCTCCATTCTTCATCTTAATAGCATCAAACTCTCTTTGAAGTGAGTGTAGTTAAACTGTGAGATTCTCTTTGCTTCCTTGGAACTCCTTCTTGATGGTATCCCACGCCTCCTTGGCAGTCTTGGCTTCAATGATCCTGATGAGAATCCTCTTGTCAAGAGCTTGTTGGATGAGAAAAAGAGCTTTTGCATACTTATTCATGCTCTCATTGATTCTATTCCCATCTCCTTCTTCACTGAACCCCTTTTCAACAAGGTTCCATAAATCTTTACACCGGAACATGGTCTTCATCATCAAGCTCCATAGATTGTAGTTTTCACCATCAAAGAAAGGAACATTTGGATCTCTATTCGAAGAAGAACTTGCCATCTCTGATACCACTGATAGGATCTTCAACTTGATATGATCTCCAACCAGTTCTTCAACCAATGAAACCAACAAGATGTCTATGTATCTCTTATGATCACTCACTTGCTTGTGTTTTGGAAGAGAAAGAATTTTTTTTTGCAGCAAAGCTCACACACCTTTTCTTATTCAAAGCAACTGAATATAAACGATACATAATGAGATGGTAAGTCAGGCATCTCACAACATACAAGCTAATACAACAAACATGACACAGTGATGATTCAAAGTTGAACCATCCAAACAACATAAAGACAATACACATATAATTGAGCACAAATAATTGTGCACATAGAATTGATCAAAGTTGCCTTCACTATTCTTCAGCTGAATTTTCTTCAACTTTGACCAAGCTTCTCCCTCCAAATTCTGATCAAACTCCAACAAGGGCCTGTTGTGGGCGGGTGTAATTAGGTGTATTAGAAATCAAATTTGACATCATTTAGAGTTTATAATCCGTAGAATGTTTTGTGCTTAGGGGAGGGTCGTTACACTACCAAAATATAGTATTGTTGATCTCGCCTCTAATCTACACAAATTTAGTACAAAAAATTTGTATTTTGATGACTTATCTGAACAACTCTCATGAAAACAAATTTAAAATCAAAGTTATTAGTTTTACTAAGGAGTTCTAAATTCTAAATTCTAATTTTCCCATCTATCCTTGAACCTCATATTTATTGGAAATGTAATAAAATAAGCATAATAAAGTCTAGACAAGGAGAAGAAAGATGATAGAATAAAAGGAGACATGAAAAATGAAAGCAGGAAAGGAGACGGAGTCAAAAAAAAAAATGTGATTACAAGGGGACCAATAACTTTGCATGGTTCATACAGACACCAAATGATTGAACACGTTTCACACATTCTACTTTCCCTACAAAGTTACTAAATTTACACATACCAAACGTCCTTTTAGATATTCTTGACACAGTGAAGTTGGTACTGCAAATCCTAATCAATACATGGTGTTATTTGACCACTAGCTTGCATACACTTGAAGAGTTTAAAGTGTAAGAATTGATCAGGGCTTTCGAACTAGTGAACGCTAAAGTTCAAGGGTGTATAGGTTTGACGGTCATTGAATTGAGTCATACTGGATTTTGTGAATAAAAATAAAAATTATAATGTATATTAAAGAATAAGTTAAATTTTAAATCAAATACACAAAATAGATTAAACAAAATAACTCCTTTCATATTTAAAATAGGTAGGATTACTAAAATAACCCCTCTATTTTTATGAATTGACCATATATAATTAGAGCTTTTTTTCTCACACTATTTTTAAATGTTGGCACATTCAGTCCCTATGTCTAACAAGAGTTAGATTTCCCCTTAGCTTACACTTAATTAAGTTGGGTAGTAAAATAAATTTTAAAACAAAAATAATAAAAAATGTAAAAAAACACGTCAACCTTCATCTTATTCAATAGTACAACAATGCCCAAGTCCAACACCTAGTTAAGCATTTGATCATCCACCATTAATGATCACTATAAATTAAAACTTAATTAATCATCTTAAAAACCGATGTTGGTTTTAGTTAATTATGATTAAAAATAAAAAGAAACTTGAGAGATGATTGGGTGGCGAATAAGGGCAGAGGAGAGATTATTAGAGAAGACAGGGTTGTGGGAATGGCCGTGAGTGGCTCGTGTGTGAGTGTGCATGTCTCCGGCCACGGAACCTAGTGTAGTAACTAGACAAGATGGTGTCCATTGTCCAACATTAGCGTTCCAATGGCAGCGACCATGGGGGTGTAGCCATTGAAGGGCAAGTTGTGCCTGGGATTGTCTTTCAAACAAGGAGAAGTTAGGTTAGCAAAGGTGTCTAGCAAGATGTGGATGAAGCTAGCGGTGAGAATAACATCGGCAATTGCTCCGTCTAATAAGACATGCTCAAGACAACCGTCGTGACAATCCAAGGAGGGATACACACCACCCCACCCTAGATTGTCACAAAGCTTACAAATTAACTACTATCAACGACATGGTAATGAAGTATACCACAAAAGGGTATGAACCAAAGATACCAACAAAAGGGTATATTACATAATACCAATTGACATAGTTCAACAAAGAAAGATATAGGGTTACAAAATAACAGTCAAAGGCTTAACATAACTTTCAAAAATAGAACATACATCAAAACATAATTCACTAGTAGATCTTATACAATGCATCATGATCAAGTGACAAAGCATGCGGCAAAGATTAGAGGGAGAAGTAAAGGATTGTCGAGCACTCATCCAATCATGTTTTCACTGCTCACTAAAACCTGGAAAAAGGGTGAATGAGTGAGTAACTAAGTTACTCAATATGCGGTAAAGACATAGCACCAAAAGAGTTCTCACATGAATCTCCAAATAAGATAATAATAATAATAATAATAATAATAATAATAATAATAATAATAATAATAATAATAATAATAATAATAATAATAATAATAATAATAATTTCTAAAAATCATATAATAAAATATACTTATGAACATCTCAAAGGAAGAGCATAAACTTTTTGAACACTTCGGAAATCCAACCATCTCTCAAAAATATGTTTTCTTTAAAACACTAAAAAAGAAATAAAACGATCATTATCAATTTGTAATAAACTAATCACAAGCCCTAATCACCTTGATGTTGGTCCACTAAGGCTTGCGTGGTAACCTCATATCTCAGTGCATTAATACCCATTCGGGAAATTCTCCACACCTCCGGAAGAGAAACATGATCCGATTCCACCACGCTGCCTCTAATGGCTGAAAAGTGAGGACCCCCTACTATAGTAGGTGGGTTAGAACCACATCACCATCAAAATGCAGTCATAGAACAAGGATGAAGCCTATATCATAACAATAAAATGTTAATACTATCAGGTGTCACCATAATAGTGAGAAGTTCTGATGAGGATGCACGCAAGTGTACATGCCAATTGAAGTAATAATATGCTCAGAAGTAAGGTCAAATCCACAAGAAGTAGATAGTACTAGTACTAATTCTAGCTCCGTTAGCAAACTAACAATCAATGATCAAAAGTCCATCTCAAAAGAAAAATTAAAAATTAAAAACCAAAATCAAGGGTAATAATAACAAGAGACAATGTATAGAAATGGTGCCCGGATATTATTTCACTTGGGAATTTAGGAATTATTGTAATTCTAATTCAATATAGATAAACTGTAGCTTTGTTGGACCGAGGTAATTCAAAAATAAACCAAGTGCTCTCTCAAGACTCCTCGGTGCCTAATCCCATGTTACAGTTGGAATGAATATCTTCTAAAACAACTTTCGTATGATTCCATAAGGATCTAGGAAATCCCTATAAGGAATCGGAGCTCTCGCTATATGACCCTAATCCGGAGAAATCATAAGTGACCTATCTCTAGCTCGCATTCTTGATTTCCTTCACCTATCGATGATCTCTCGTGATGAATCTCTCGATGTCAACCACAAAATCAATATGAAATAGCCACTCTCATTATGCTAGATAAACAATAAAGAGATATAGATGAACCCAAAAAGACGAAGATACTATATATTAAAAAGCAATATCAAAATAAAGTCATCCCAAGCTACATCAATCTTGACAATTAAGGAAGTTTGCCTTTCATGAGGCCAATGTTAATATCTAAGCAATGGAAATAAAGCTCTAAAACCCTAGCCACGGAAAAGAATCCTTTTTCAATCTCTTCAAGGTTGGACTAGATGTGAGGTGATATCGTCGCCCTTGGATCGTCACTCCAGCGACTCCTTCTTGAATGTGCACGAGTATGGACTTCATTTACACAATCATGTTCTTCTAGGTAAGACCCTAGCTGGGGAGTACACGATCATGTACACAGTGTTTGTGTGTCCCTCTAGGTTGCTCACTTGCCAAGGTATACATGAGTAGGTACCCGGCCGGGTACCTTGCCCGTGTAATTCTCTGTTTCTTGCTTTTAGTACTGTTCTACTCCCGATTCCATTCATTTTGCTTTTGTTATGCTTCTTTTGTCATGTGAGCAAAAATAGAACAAACTCAGTACCAATTATCCATTAAAAACTCTCTTAAGGACCACTTAAGTGCTAAAGATGATTAATATAATGTGTATAATATAGTACTTATCAAGTTCCATTTCTCTGTATTTCACAACATAGAATTTGAGAAGCTCAAGTTTCACAAAGAAGCCATCCCTTTATCATGAAAGATCAATTCAAAAGTATATATATAATCAATCATGTGAAATACACTAATATAAAAGTTGATAACATAGGCAAAACCATCTCAAATATCAATGAGAAACATGCAAAAGTAATACTGAAACATAAAGATGATAATATGGCAATTGAAATCATCTAAACACTAATAGAGCTATGCAATACAACATAATAGCACTCACAAACTTAGGAAGTTGGGGGTCATGACGGGCTACTCCTCCACCGGCTCATTGCCTCTAGCTGAAGCTTCACTGTCTTAGATGACACCAACACAATATAAAGAACTCAACAAAAGAATGATTGAAAACAAGATGTAATACACGAATGTAACTCTAACCCAAAAATGTAATGCAAGTCCAATCGAGGCTTGGGTAGGGCTTAATCTCAAGCCAAATGATCCCTATAAATTCCTTTAGGAGGGATCTTCATTCAAGGCTAAGAAAACAATGGAAATGAAGAGAATTCCTCAATATTATATGAAGCATGAAGTCTATTCAAGATTGGGGAGAAAAAAATGGATAATACTTCATCAACATTCTTCACATCGTACAAGAAAACATTGCAAGAATGAAATCTCATGAACTAATATCACAACAAACCCTAGATCCATCATCTAGGAGGAAACATGGATAAGCATGGAGAAGGAGAAAACCATATCTTGATGACTTCAAGAAAAAGAAGAAGAAGTGAAGGATTTATCTTCAACCCACAAGCAAAGGGGATAGAGATGATGGGGAAAGATCTCATCCAAGAAAGATGAAGGAGAAATGGGAATCAATGGTTAAAAACAAAAGAAAAATGGGTAAAAGACCAAAATACCCTCATCTCGATGCCTTGGGAAAAGCCTCACACAGGGGTGTGACATTTTCACATGCCCGTGAGTCACCCTATGTGCCTTTCTGCCGATTGCTATAGTACCATGCTACAATACCACCAAATGGCAGAAAGACACAACACGGGCATGTGAATGCCCATGTGGCTCCTAGGAATGTCACACGGCCTCACACATGGGGGTGTGGGTGCCGGTGTGCCTCCTAAGTGCCTAAGAATGGTTCACTTGACCATCCACACACCAAAGTAGGTTTCTAGCCATGTATTATGTAAAAAAAAAAATGCATAAATGACGTTCTACAAACATGAACTCCACGAACTACTCAAAATACACTACTACACACTGCCAAAATAAAAAACAATACTGAGCAAAAGTCCTTAGTATCACATTTGATGACAAGGGAGACGTCTTTGTCTGGGGGGATCGGGGACAGGAAGATGAATGCCAATAACCCCTGTGGTAAGGATGGAGAAGATAACGATAATCTTTAAAGGATAAGCTTTGGTTTTGTCATGGACTTCCTTATAGAATATGTGTGCTAAGAGATTGAGGAGAGGTATTGACACACCCCTTACGTGAGCGTTTCGCAAGTGCATGGGTCGTCGCAGTAATAAAATTTTACCTCGGTGAGTGGGTAGTCGTATCCATAGGGAATAGTGTTTATAAACAAGAGCTATTACTATTTAGCGATTAAGAAAATTGATGGTGAGAGAAATCAATATATGAATGTAAAAGAAAGTAAAAGAACGCTAAAAGAGCAACAAGAGTAAAAAGAGGTAATAGATGGGAAGATGGGGCACTCGGACAATACTCACCCTAGGATTATTGTTTCAAGTGCAAGACTAATATTATACCTCCTAATTGATGTTTAATAAGTGATGAAAATCCAAAGACACATGGTCCCAAACCTAAGGTCAATAGTGACTAGCCCTCTACACTATGCCCCGGTGGAAAGGGATACTCTCAACACCTCATAATGTGTGGGACTGCTTGGGGTTCTGGGGACTCGAAGTGATAAAGCCTATTGCCTAATATAGTTTTAACCCTTTGGTTCAGGCGAAAGAACCCTAGTCACAATTAAGCCCCAGCACTAAGATTCACTACAACACTTCACTCTATTGCTTGCACAACTAAGCCCCAGTGGAGTTTATTTCTTAGCACTTCACTCTATTGTGACCGCAAAGAACTCTTGGAACGTGGAGGTAGGATAAATCACGTCAGAAGGAAAAAGGGATGTTCCGCTACCTCTTGTCTCACCCTCTCGACCCTCTTCAACACTCTCTCGACCCTCTTCAATCTTGCTTAGTCTAACCCTAATGAAGTTATCACACCCTCAAAGGATTACCTAGATGAATTCTCAATCCTAGTGTCACATCTAAGGGAAAATCATGCAATTAACATTCAAGATTAAAACTCAATTAAATAAGTATAATAAAAGTCAATAAAACAAAGTCACGTTAGGGTTTACAAGTCCAACCATCCACTAGGGGTTTAGCTCTCCATGGAGCAATACAAAGTCAACAAAGAGTTTGAAAACACATGCATAAAAACCATAAAGAAAACCCCCTTGTAGACCGTATCAATGGTCTTATGCAGTTGCCTCATCTCCTCCAAAGGTTCCCTTGTCAAACCTAGGGCACACCTCGCCGAATCGATGCCGACGAAAACTTCCCCAATAGTTCTTCTCCAAAGAAACTCGATATCGATGCCGTAGAACCACTCCAAAAGTCTTGCAAAAACCTCTCCAAACCTCAGCCGTGCTCTCCCCGAAAGTTAGGCGAAAGATAGGTAAAAGATCCCCAAAAATAAATCAAATCGCGGTATTTATAGGGCTGAAATTGGGCATCCACACGGCCGTGTGGAATTTCCACACGCCCCTGTGGATTCTCTGGAATTCTGATTTTCGGTGAGCTGTGAACAATGGTTTGCTATAGCACTCGCGCCGAAGTTGCTCACGACTTCATTTTCTTCATCAAGGCCGCCAAGTTGGGCACACAACTACGCGGTAGATCATGTCGCTTCTTGCTTTCAACACATTGATGAAGCTCTTCGATGTTACACAAGTTGGACTACATGAGTGTGACTGCCTTCGTGCCCCTCCAAATTGTATAATCTTTGAGTACTTTGGAGGTTGGCACACACTCACATGTCTACAACTTGTGCCTTGGTCCTTCCTTAATCCAAGAGTCTTCTCAACTAGTGCGTCGATCACCTATTTCTTTGCTTCTTTTTCTTCCACATCATCTTCACAACCCTGAATGCGCAAAAGAACACAAATACACAAGAATCATTGATAAAACCTGAGAAAAGTAATGCTCCATATAAGAAAAGTATACTTCGTATTACTTATACACGAGCACTTATTAGATACTAAGGCCATGCACAAAAGATGAAGGTTAGATTCATAGAAGTAGTAGAAATGATGTTGGAGTTGATGCTGAGAATTGATAGATGCTTTTCGGAATTTTTTTTATTATTTATTTTTTAAAATAATATTTTTATTTGGTAAAAAGCCATGTCAGCTTAAGTTAATGGAAATCTAACTTCTATTAGACAAAAGGACTTGATGTGTTGAAATTGAAAACTAAGTGAGAAAAAGGTCTAAAATTATATTAGAGGGACTAAAAGGGTCGATTCATAAAAATAGTGGAACTATTTTAGTGATTCTACCTTTAAAATATAATGTCTAATAACATTGAAACATAATCCACGTTAGCATTAGATAAAGAGGGCCGTTTGGCATCGATTTTGTTTTTTATTTTTTATTTTTGTTTCATTTTTGTTCTGTTGTTAATTTTTTAAAAACAAAAGCATGCTTAGATACACTATTGTCTATTTTAAAAAACTGAAAATAAAAATATGTTTGATTAGCACAAAATTATGATGTTTTTTTATTATTTTTTCAAATTCATATTTTTTTTATTTTTTTTATAAAAGTTTATTTTCACATTAGTTAACTTGATTGTATTATTAAATATATTCAGATTGTACACACCAATTTTTAAAAAAAACTAAAGGGGAGGAGGGGCTACAGAGGTCTAGTAATAAATTTTTTTTGGGAGATCTAATAAAAAAGTCAATAGCTCAAACAATAGATTTTTATGAATATTTTATATATATATATATATATATATATATATATATATATATATATATATATATAGTATATCTTAGTTTCTAAAAACCAAGGTTTCAAAATAATAATTTTCACAAATATTTTCTTAAAATATAAATTTGTATACTATATAAACCATAATAAAATATCAATATGTCAAATAATATTATTCTTAAAAATATTATGTTTTTTTAGACTATTGGTATTAATTTGTTAAAAAAAAGATATTTTTTACAAATTATAATAAAAAACTAAAGGAGAGGGAGAAAGAAAGAGAGAAGAGGAGGAGTGGATGGGTTTTGAAAACGTTTTAAAAAAATTGAAAACATGCAAATGTTTTTTTTTTTTTTTTTTTTTTTGATAACATAAGGATTTAAAAATTTTGAAAAAAAAATGTCAAACATGCTTTTATTTTTTTTTCCCAAAACATCAAATGAAAAATAAAAAACAAGAATTGACAATAATGGCAAACAACCCCTAAGCAAGTGATGAAGACATCAAATAATTTAAAAGCCATAAGCGAAGAACTGATATGATAATCATCACAATCAACGATGATTTTTAAAGCAAATTAACATATGGAAATTCCTTATGGCACAAAAGCAAGACATGTAAAAAGACATTTTTGTATATTCAGTATGCGACACTAAAAGCCATAAACCATTATGTGAGAAGCAACTTATGCAATTTCACTCATCATGAACTATACATACAGATATTATGTATAATAAATTTGTTCAAAAGTTCAAGTTTTGTAGGTCTTCAATGTTCTGCATCAAAACAAAATATTATCTACGAAAACATAATGGTTGAAAACATAGATACAGACATTTGGTGCAACTGTGCAGCAAACTAATCCAGAAGTTTGAAAACCTTGGATTATACTATACGTAGGGTAAATTTTAGGGTAGTCACATAACTTACTGTTGTATCAAATCAGTCATTGAATTTTAATTTGAATCAATTTGGATGAACTTAAATCTAATATTCTGCCATGTTATTTTAGAGTTAAAAATAGAGAGGACAGTTGGATAAACTTTCATTGTAAAAACTATATTTTTTGTGTACTTATACACCAAATATATAGTTTTGGATTAGAGCATATAAGTTTGTGTAATAATTATCATATTAGATAATTTATTTGTTATAATTATCTTGTCATATATGTTACTTAAATTTAATTCTTAATTAATTATTGTTTGTTTTTTAAAATTATGGACCCCACATATTTGAAAATTTTAAGTTGGATTAATATCCTTATCTCCTTATTAGCTGCCTATGAAATCTTATTTAGTTTGCTTTTTAAACCATCACCAAATCTAAAAACCAGACCTTATCTTGCAATTTTCTTGCCTATAATGACTCCTCACTTTGTTCAAACTCGGATTAAAAAAGAAAGCTAGCAACGGTTCTATATAGCCACCCGTCTTCTAGCTTGGAGGTATGGTGATTCCTGCATATGGTAGCTCCTGCAAAAACGTCTTGTAGTATTCTTTCAATGGTCTCTCTTTCAAGTAGTATTCTTAGCATCTCTCATAATTGAGAGGCAGGATTTGGACATAATTGATTGGGATAAGAAATATGTATCGCGATACTTATCTTAAAAATCATATTTCGATAGTATCATATAATTTTTTTTTTCAAAAAAAAAATGTATCTATTAAAATATCGCGTATCATGGGTAGCATTGATACTTTAATACTTAACAAATCAGAGACTCATGCATGGTACTTTAATACTTAAGAAATCAGAGAGTCATGAATCGTATAATTTCACCGAAAGTTGAGAGACATTTCCATGTCTATCATAACCTCAAAATTAATTTCAGTAGCAATTTTTTATATTTAAATTTAAATATAATGCAATTTAAATATTTAAAATGATCAAAGAGAGGATAATATTGGTAAATTTTAAATATTTGTTTTCTATTCTTTTATATTTATCTATAATTTTTGTTTTTATGATATTTTCCAAACTTATCATTATTTTTATGATTTTAGAATTTATTTATTTTTATTATGGTTAGTTGAAAGGATTATTTATGATAGTAAAATTATTTAATTTAGTTAGACGAAAAGTGTGAAATAAATGTATATATATATCTTCAATAAAAGATACGTTATGTTACACTACGTAAAAATTTAAAAATCGATACATCATAGGATACGATAACTTTGTGTCTGAATATTATTCCTATGAACTTCTAGTTTCTCTTGTATTACAATTGGATTTGTCGGTGGCTGTTGTTATCAGGCATTGAGTTATGTGTAGTTATATATTTTCGTTTATGTTGACTCTTACAAGAATGAGTCGTTACTGTAGATGCAATCAAAGAGGGAGAAAGTTGTATGCATCACTTACCCTGAATTGCTTGTACTTCCCCATTCGAGTGGATAGTTATTGTATACCTTTGCATTAACCCATTATTGGCTTGCAAGGTAGAGGTGCACTCTCACAAGATAGACTAGCTTCGTCTCTTGCTTATTTACCCCTCCTAAAAACATATATTATAGCGGCTTTACTACAGCCATTGATAACCTGAATTTTTCTCACGCAGCCTTGAAAAATTGTAAAATTCTAATTATCGTGAAGTTAATAAGCTTGCTTCCTAATTTTAGGATATAGCGAGTAATTTGTTTCGGCATAGGAATTTGGGTTATTTTTGGGCATATAAATCACTATACTATTTATTTATTTATATATTTAAATTATAAAATTTTCAACAGTTACGATTTTGTTTATACAATTATTATTTAGTTACTTATTATTCGTTAAATTAATTATTGTTGGTTACCTATTAAAATTCTAATTTCACCGTTTATTTACTTGAAAATAATTGGAGCATTTTCTTTAAAAGTTTGGATTATGCAAATATATTTGCTGTGAAATTAATTGAATATAAATCATAATTGCTTTCAGCTTGGCAAAGAAATTATTTGTTACCATTTCTATGATTGTTAAGATTTAGTTATGACCTTATTGACATTCTTAACTTCTACATTTAAATTATTTTGTATATAATTGATAACCTTGCCATTGAGGTCAAACACTGACCATGCCAATGTGAGAATTCTAGCTAAAAAAGAGACTGTAGGTACACACCGTTCCATTAGTGAAACAGTAACGGCTTTTGAAATTATAACTCGGATCACCAAGTATAAATAAATAAACTCTAATATTTGGTTGCAAACATACTTTAGAAGACTAGTACATTTGATATTTTGCTAAATTTTGAATTAAATTGAATTATTAATTTGTTATCCAATTCAAACCTAAAAAAATAAAATTTATATAAAGAAGTTATTCACGTGGGCTACCTAAGATGACAAATGGCATAGAAAAATAAAACATAAAATTGGCTGCAAGTTAATTTAGTTGGATTTTGGATATTGATTAAGAATGAGACGATTAGCAAATTTGATCTTGTCTATTAAAAAAATTAGAATCTGATTTGTATATATGTAGATTAAAGACTTGTAATTTCTTTTTGTTTTGGAAAGATCTGATCTAATATCTGAATATTTTAGTAGAATTTTTCAATAGCAAATCCAATTTTTAAGATGAAAACCGGGGATTTAAGTTAGGTAAAATGAAAAAATATTTTCATCCTATTTTTAGGATATTCTTATATATTAATAATTTAATATTATATTCAAAATGCATACACTTATCCAATTCTTCCATTTGTAACTCGGCAACTTATTTATTTAATTTTTAAAAATATAAAAACAGATGGAATTTAATTAAATACTCAAAGTCCAATAAAGTAATTATGAAAATTGAAATATAAACAATTAGTAAAACATAATTGAAATACGACATTAAAATATATGAAATTTCTAAATGACGAACATATGTACCTTGTAGAAAAATTCTTTAATCAAATGCACAGTTGTTAGGAAGTAATTTGAATAATACTATGTGACTATATTTATATGCTTTTTAAAATTTATTTATTTTATATCCGTCAAACTATTTAAATTACAAAACAAAAAAACATAGATGTATTTTCTTTTCGTTTTGTTGAAACAGGCTCAAAACAAATTTTTATTGAACATACAATTGATTAAAAAAAAATATTCCAAGTTAAGCAAAACCTAGTTCGGATTTGGATATCCGATATCAAATATTTAATTTTTTTAAATTGAATACCCACTTTGTACCCGATTTAAACCAGATTGGATACAGATAGAGCTTTTAACTCTCCAAAATATCAAACGGATCGGGTAATTGGTTTTGCTCACCATAAGTTTGTAGTAATGGTGCATTACCATAGTATTACTGTGGTAATGAGACAGGAAATGCTATATAAATGAGAATATTGTAGTAATTTACTATAAAAGTGTTTGGTTAGAAACTAATATTATTGATAGTTCTTCATTACTAAGTTTGGTTAATCATAGTAATCAATTTCTGAGTAAATTTAAAATATAAATAGAAAACTAAATAAATATATCAACTATTTGATTTCTTATGCAATACCCATCAATATATGCCTTATTTCTAATCATATGTTGATGCAAAACATATGGAGTAACATCAAATTAAAATAAAAAAATATACAAATAGATTACCATGACAACAAATTGAAAGTATAAAATCCAAGCCTTTCAGATGGTTAAAGTAAGATGAAGAGTGGAGAAGACGACGACTTACTAAGTGCAATTGTTCTCTTATGACACCTTTTGGATCTCAGTGATAAGGATGCGACGAGGCTGACAACATCGATATCACCTAGGTTGCAAAGGGAGAGGAATGCATAGTGTTTTGATTGTGAAATTTTTTTATTACTCTCCCTACTTTCATTAAAAATTAAATTAGAAGGGTAAGGGTAATTACCACTACCCTGTAATTCAAGATAGATACTTGTTTTGGAGGTAATATGATTAGGCAATTTCTTAGTAATCTTTCATTGTAGTAATTTTATATTGCCATCAACATTATGAGTGCTACTGTTCCAAATGCATTAATATTTTTAGATAGCATAATCCTCGTAATATTTTCAAATTGTTGTGAATCAAACAACCCCATAGAGTAATATTTATTTGGATAGGATACTATCTTGTTTCTAAGAAGGTTTCTTTTTTGGAAACTATTTGATAGTTTTTTTAAATTAAAAATAAAAATAAAAATCAATTAAAATTTTGGTTACTTTAGTTTGAAAACTTTTATTTGAAACAAACTATACCAATTAAACATTAAACTAATCTACTCTTAGGTAGCGTTTGGTTAGATGTAGTTGAAAATGCAGGAGAATCAAATCTAGTGTTTAGTTGACTGTAATTGAAAATGCTAGATTGCAAAATTTTATATTTTTTTGGAAGGATTTGTAAATCTGGATTTTGAAAACATGTGTTTTGTTTGATGTATTTTAAGATATAAACACCCTTTGTGAGATTGCCCCACCTTGGGTCATCATTAAATTTTTATATAGATTAGGGACCATATTAAAATAAATATTAAAATAAGTTTAAATGTTTAATTACAAGTACCTATCTTCAAAATAAATAAATAAATAAAATTACATGTTTGTACATCTTTTATTTAAACCTAATTTTATTTTTTTGGTAACCTTTCTGTTCTTAAATTGTCTAAGTTAAGTTATTTGATTACTTTATCTTCTCAATACTTTCACAAATATCGTTATTTGCTCTTTGCTATTACGATGTAAATCTTATCTTTTTGTAATTTCTTCATATCTCAATCCATACGAAACATAAATGATACCAGAGTGATAATACACTAGAAATTACAACACTTTTACACATTTTTTTAATCATTCAGTCTCATATGATACCATGTGTGAGGGTCTCTATTAAATCACAAAGAGCAGAAGATTGAACTATGCCAAATTTGGTCGTAGTTACAAATCTAACAAAATCCATTTACACTGCATTTGTAACTACTTTGAAGTTCTCAAATTCAGCTAAACAAACACTAGATTTTAAAAATTTTGTAATTCCAATTGCATGTAGTTTTACATCAAGCCAAACAAACACACCCTTAATGAACCCATCGTAGAAGAAAAATGACTAAATTAGTCCTAACTAAAAAAGAGGAAAAATGTCTCTTTCTCTCTTTCAATCTTTTTATAAATAAAAATAAAAATTATGAGAAAACAATACTCAAGTAGCTGACTATTGCATCAATCAAAAACATTGAAAATGGGAAGCAATTACAAGCACGGGGCCATAAATCATGCCAGCACTCTAGTGGAGGGTAATGAGGTCTTTGACCTAAACAATGGTGCCAATATCATGAAGGACATGTAAGTCAAGAACTAACAAAGTGAAGATGAATAAACGAGGAAGTGGCAGTGAGATCTTTTACTGTTCAAATGTTCAAATTCAATGGTCAAATCCTAAACAAAATGATAATAAGAAAATAATAAAAATAATTGAAGACACATTCAGATTGTATTGACCCCGACCTAGTTAACTAGTTTGTAGTTGAATGCTTGGGTCACACGATTTAATCAATGTTTTAAAACCCGGGTTGACCCGGCCGGTTCAACCCGGTTAAACAGGACCCTACCAAGAAATTGTGTCGGGTTATATAAAAACCTAGGGTATAGTGTTGACCCGGTTAACACGGCCAAGTACCCGGTGAACCGGTCAACTCGGCCGGTTGAACCGAGTCAACCCAATTCTTGAGAAAGTTATGACTAATTCTTTGTAGTTGTGCTAGGAAACTCAGTTGTAGGCATAAGAAGGGAAGACACGATAGGAATGTTGGTCTCTTTCTAAAATATTCACCTTAAATTTCAAAGAATGCTATTTTTTAAAAAAATATAGATCTTGAGGCTTGCTTTTTGAACGCCACCTAAATCATTGTAATTGTAATTATAACTGTTACAAGAAAGTTATGTCTAATTATTTGTAGCTATACCAATAAACTCAGCTATAGCCATAAAAAGTGAATGAGCAATAGGAATGTTGGTCAATTTCTAAAGTATTCACTTTGAATTTCAAACAATGTCATCTTTAAAAAATATAGATCTTGTGGTTTATTTTCTATTGCCACTTGAATCATTGCAACTGAAGAAGGAACGAGAAAGTTATGGCTGATTCTTACTATCTGCCAACAAAAATAGCAATAGCTATATGAAGTGAATGCGTGATTGCAATGGTGGTGATTTTATGTAGTATTCAATTTGAATTTCAAGCAATGTCTTCCTTAGAAAATATAGATCTTGACTTTCGTTTGGTGACTGGAGTGGTTAGAGATAATTAGGTTTAATATTTTATTATTTTTTTTTAAATATTGTATATAAAACTAAAACTTAAATTAAACTTAATTGTATTTTAGATATTTTTAAAATAAAAGAAAATATATAAAATAAAAATTTTAAATATCATATATAATTAATTGTACTTTTTAATTGTTAAAATATAAGTTATATTATTTTTTATCATCATTAATTATTATAATATATGTTTTAAATATTTTATTATTGAACTCGGTTCAACTTGGTTTGACCCGGTTGAACCATCGACTCTTAACCCTAGACTTGGCTGGGTCAATGCCCGGGTCGGGGTCTGACTACCTTGATTTCAAGTAATGTCATCCTTAAAAAAATATAGAACTTGACATTTACCTTCCAATGCCACTTGAATCATTGCAATTGGAGTAGAACGAGAAAGTCATGGCTGATTGTTTGTAGTTGCGCAAGTAAACTCAGCTGCGCCTTTAAGAAATAATCACTAGATAGGAGTGTTGGTCATTTACTTAAATATTCGCTTTGAATTTCAAACAACACCAGCCTTAAAAAAATATAAATCGTGAGTTGCATTTTTTGACTCTAGCCGAATGATTGCAATTGGAGAAAAAAAGGGAAAGTTATGGATGATTCTTTGTAACCAATGTTCAAAAAAACGCTAGGCGTTAGTCGGGCGGTCAGCCACCTTCTAGCGCCCAGAGAGCCTAGGCGGGCCTAGGCGGTTTTACCCTTTTAAAAAAAAAATATATTTATAATATAATTTTAATTCTATATAATACCCAAATAGACATTTATCAACAACTAAATTGATGCATCAACAATCAAATAATAATACAAGAGCTTCTAGAATCCAAACAACTCTAAAACCCACATTATCATAAAAACAATTAAACATACATATAAAATTATTTATTTATTTATTTATATTTGCCAAAATAAAAGTGGGTAGGCTACTAAGAAAAACATAAACATATAAAAATTTCGGCGAAGTAAGCGAAGACAAGGTTCGTTATACATAACATATTATTTATTATGTATGTGCTTAAAAATTAGAATTTTATTAAAAAATTTAAATAAAATAAATAATAATAAATATTTGATGGATATACCCCTAAGAAAAAACATAATTAAGTACAAGTCCCACAAAACATTAATTTGGGGGGTTTTAAATTAGTTAAAAACATTTAACTTTAAATTTTTTTCCAAAAGCCTCCCAGGCCGCCTAGGCGGTTCCTGAGCGTCCGTTTTTTTTATGGAAAGCCTAGGCCGATTTTTTCACCGTTTTCACAAAAACCGGGCTGCCTATCACCTTCCAGCGCCTAGGCGGCCGCCTAGGCCGATTTTTCGAACACTGTTTGTAACTATGCTTGTAAACTCAGCTACAACCAAAAGAAGTAAATGCACAATTGGACTGTTGGTTATTTTCTAAAATATTCACGTTGAATTTGATGCAATGTTATCTTTTAAAAAAAGATAGATAGTGATGTTTGTTTTAAAATGCCCCTACAATCATTGCAATTGGAGTAAGAACAAGAAAGTTATGGCTGATTTGTGTAGTTACACCAATAAACTGAACTGCAGTCATTAAAGTAAATACATGATGGATTGTTGGTCATTCTATACACTATTCACTTGAATTTCAATTAATGACATCGTTAAAAATGATAGATCTTGAGATTTATTTCCAACGCCACCTGAATCATTGTAATTAGAGCAAAAACGAGAAAGTTATGGCTGATTGTTTGTAAATACGCTAGTAAACTCAGCTACAACCATAAGAAGTGAATGCGCAATAGGAATGTTAGTCATTTACTATATAATTTACTTTGAATTTGAAATAATGCCATCCTTAGAAAAGGCAGATCTTTAGCTTTATTTTTTTCCAATGCCACTTGAATATCGGAGCAAGATTGAGAAAATTATGGCTGATTATGAGTAGTTGCACCAGTAAACTCAGCTGTAGCCATAACAAGTGATTGTGCGATTCGAATGTTGGTCATTTTTTTTACTATTCAATTTAAATATCAAGCAATTCCATCCATGAAAAAGATAGATATTGAGGCTTGTTTCCCAACACTATTTGAATTATTGTATTTGGAGCAAGAATGAGAATGTTATGATAGTTTCTATGAAGCTACGCCAGTAAACTTAGCCGTGGCCATATGAAGTGAACACGTGATAGGAGTGTTGGTTGTTTTCTTAAATATTTGCTTTGAATTTCAAGCATTATCATCCTTAAGAAAAGATATATCTTGAGGTTAGTTTTTAAAATGCCACCAAAATCATTTCAATTGGAGCAATAACGAGAACGTTATGGTTGATTTTTGTAGCTGTGCTTGTAAACTCAGATGCGCAATGCATTGTTCGCCATTCTGTACACTATTTACTTCAAATTTCAAATAAAGGCATCATTAAAAAGATAGATATTCAGGTTTATTTTCCAATGCCTCCTGAATCATTACAATCCGAGTAGGAAGTAGAAAGCTATGGTTAATTCTATGTAGCTGTGCTAGTAAACTCTAATGTAGCCATAAGTAATGAACATATAATAAGGTCCTAGGTCATTTGCTACACTATTCATTTTAAATTTCAAACAATCTCATACTTAAAAATGATAGATATTGAGGTTTGTTTTTCTAATGCCACCTGAATCATTTCAATCGAAGAAAGATTGAGAAAGTTATAGCTGATTCTTAGGAGCTTCACGAGTAAACACAGTTGCAACCATAAGAAGTGAACTCGCGATAGGAATGTTGGTCATTTTCTATACTATTCACTTTGAATTTAAAATAATGCCATCCTTAAAAAATATTGATCTTATGCTTTGATTTTCCAATGCCACCCAAATCATTGCAATCAGGCAAGATCGAGAAAGTTATGGCTGATTATGTGTAGTTTCGTAAGTAAACTCAACTGCAACTATACAAAGCGAATGCGCAATTGAAATGGTCATCATTTTCTTTACTATTCACTTTCATTTATAAATAATGCTATCCTTTAAAAAGATAAATCTCGAGCTTTGTTTTTCCAATGACATGTAAATCATAGTGATTGGAGCAAGAATGAGAATGTTATAGTTGATTCTATATAGCTGTGCCAGTAAAACTCAGCTATCGAAATAAGAAGTGAACAAGCGATCTGAATATTGGTCATTTTCTATACTATTTTGTTTGAATTTAAAGTAATATAATCATTAAAAGAGATTGATCTTAAGGTTTGCTTTCCAATGCCACCAGAATCATGTAATTGATACAACAAAGAGAAAGTTATGAATGATTTTGGGTAGCTGCGCTAGTAAATTCTGCTACTGCCATAGGAAAAGATCATTATTTGAAACAACACTATACTTAGAAAAGATAGATCTTGAAACAATGCTATACTTAGAAAAGATAGATCTTGTGGTTTGTTTTTCAATGCCACCTGAATCATTGTAATCAGAGAATGATGAACTCTCCATAAGTGCATGGATCATTATCAGTAATAAAGTGGTATCCCACAAGGGGGTGGGTTGTCGAACCTCAGGGACTGGACTTCTAGTACTAGTTGATCCTCTAATGTCTAGTCAAACTGAAAGGGTGATAAAGGAGTTAACTACTAAACAATACTAAGAATGAAGGGGTGCAAGAACCAAGTAGAATAGGGTTGAGTTTCGGTAACAAGCTTTATTGCATCCACGGCTATCAAATACGCCAAATTCTGCAAATGTAACTACGGACTTCATACACACTAAGTTTTGCAACTATACTAGCTAATCACAACTATGGTAATCCACATACGCCAAGTTTTACACAAGAATCTACACAAATCAAGCACGTCAAGTTATGCAACATATGAATTACACAAGAAAGCAATAGAACTCCATAGGCATTAAAACTAAAGTAGTCAAAGTATAAGAGACAATATAGTTTATAATCCCGATTATTGTGGAATGGTTAGCCCCTCATGAATTCATACAAATGAAAGAAGAAGATAAGCATAAGGAAGAGAGGCATCTAGACTTTCCCCTTTTCACAAAATCTCTTCAAATGTACTTCAAGAACTCCATTGAATGGGTAACTCCACTTCTTCGGTGTCTTTAACTCACTTTTGATCTCCTCAGCTCGAGTGGCGATGGCTAATCATCATTCTCTTCAGAGTTCCCCTGCTAGAGAAGAAGACTCCTAAACCAAAAGATGGCAAGAAACCCTAAATCTGGGAGTTAAATGGGAACATTTGGGCTTGACACGGTCTCAGCACAATCAAGCTCAGATCGTGCTCTTCTTGGAGCTTCTATGTGAAAAGGGCTAAGTGCCATTCAGAGATAATCACGAGGAGAGCACAATTGTGCTCCACCCATAGTTAGCTTGAGCACGACCATGAAAGGAGCAAGTAGATCGTGCTTTTCCTGAAAGCATAAGCCACTCCTATCCCGAGATAATCATAGGGAAATAGCATCCCCGTGCTTCTGCTAAAGAGCAGAGGAGTCACCATCCAAAGAGAACCATGGGTAGCTAGCACGCCAGTGCTCAGCCCGTGCTTGCATTGGACATTTAGAGAAATTGTCTTCATTAGTTGGTTTGTCCCTGATTTCACTCCATATGTGTTATGAGCCCTAAAAGCCTGCAACAGAGACAAAGATACTCAGAATAGCATCATTCATATACAAAAATGTGCTAAAAGACAAGCTAAAAAGTGCATTGGAGGTATGCAAAATATGATATAAAATGCACTCATCAAAGCAGCAACGAAAAAGTTATGGCTGATTCAGTTGCAATCAGATTGTGTGGCATTTTCAATACTATTCGCTCAGAATTTGAAACAATAACAAAATTAAAAAAAAAAAGATTTTGAGCTTTGTTTTCTAACACAAACTCAATCATTACAATTGGAGCAAGAACGGGAAACCTATTGCTAATTCTTTGTAGTTGAGCCAGTAAACTTAGCTACAGTATTAAGAAGTAAATGCTCGACTAGATTGTTGGTCATTTAATACCTTATTCGCTTTTACTTTCAAACAATGCTATCCATAAAAAAAGATAGATCTTCAGGTTTGTTTTTGAATGCCACCTGAACCATTCCAATTAAAGAACGAATAAGGAAGTTATGGATGGTTCCTTGTACCTATGCTAGTAAACATGAGATAGGAATGTTTTTCATTTTCTAAACTATTTGCTATAAATTTCAAATAAGGTCATGATTAAAAAATATAGATCTTGTGGTTTGTTTTCCAATACCTCTTGAATCATTATAATTTTAGTAGGAACAAAAAAGTTATGTTTGATTCTTTCTAACTGCGTTAGAAAACTCAGTTGCAGCCATAGGAAGTGAACATGGGACAAGAGTCTTTTTCTTTTTCTAAAAGATTCACTTTGAATTTGAAACAATGATAGACTAAAAAAAATATAAAAATTGAGGTAAATTTTCCAATAGCAGCGAATCATTGCAATTGGTGCAAAAACGAGAATGCTATGGCTGATTTTTTGTAGTTGTGCAAGCAAACAATGCTGTAGCCATAAGAAATGAAAGAGCAATAGGAATATTGGTCATTTTTTAAATAATTCAATTTGAATTTTGAACAATGCCATCTTAAAAAATTCTAGATCTTACAGTTTGTTTAATAACGTAAACTTAATCATTGCAATTACGGCTAGAATGAGAAAGTTATAGCTGATTCTTTGTACCTACAACAATAAAATCAGCAGGACCCATAAGAAGTGAACACACACATGAAACTCAGCTGCTACCATAAAAAAAGTAAAAGCAATAGGAATATTGCTCATTTTGTAAAATATTCACTTTGAATTTTAAAAAATTCGATGATTAAAAAAATTTAGATGTTGTTGTCTATTTTCTAATGGTACTTTAATCATTGTAGATGGAGCTAGATTGAGAAAGTTGGGGTTGGTTTTGTATAGTTGTGCCATTAAACTTAGCTACAGCGTAAAAATGTGAACATGCAATAGGAATGACATGCTTAAAAAATATAAATCTTGGGACTTATTTTCGGAGGACATTTGAATCATTGTAATTTAGAGAATGAATGAGAAATTTATGGCTGATTTTGTGGAGCTCCACCTATAAACTCCACTGCAGCCATAAGAAGTAAACACATGATAAGAATGTTGGTAACTTTCTTATCTATTCACTTTGAATTTGAAATAATGCCATGCTGAAGAAATATAGATCTTTAGTTTTGCTTTCCAATGACATCTAAATCATTCCAATTAGAGAATGAATGAGAAAGTTATGGTTTATTCTGTGGAGTTGCGCAAGTTAACTACGATGCAAGCATATGAAGTGAAAACATAATAGGAATGTAGGTCATTTTCTAAACTATTCGCTCTAAATTTCAAACAGTACCATCCTTAAAACATTATAAATGATGAGGTTTGTTTTCCAACACCATCTTAATCATTGTAATTGGATCTTGATCGAGAAAGTTGTTGTTGATGTTAAGGTTTGTTTGCCAATGGCACCTTAATCTCAGTTACAGGTATAAGAAGTGAACATGCTATGAGAATGTTGGTTATTTTCTATAGTATTCATTTTGAATTTTAAATATAACTATTCATAAAAAATGTAGATCTTGAGGTTTTATTTACCGATGCCATCTTAACCATTGCAGTTGGAGCTGCATCAAGACCATTATGTTTGATTCTGTGTAACTACACTAATAAAGTCAACTGCAGTAATAAGAAGTGAACACATAAAATTAATGTTGGACATTTTCTATATAGTTTGGTTTAAATTTCAAATCATACCATATTGAAAAAATATCAATCTTGATATTTTTCCAATGATAATAGAATTATTCCAATTAGAGAAAAATAAGAAAGTTGTTTCTGATTCTGTGGAGCTATGCTAGTAAACTCTGCTACAACAATGAAAAGTGAAAGCACGATTGGAATGTTGGTCATTTTATAAACTACTCACTTTGAATTTCAAACAATTATATCCTTAAAATTTTATAGATCTTGAGGTTTGTTTTCCAATGCCACCTTAATTATTGTAATTGGAGTTGGATTGAGAAAGTTATGGCTGATTCTTTATAGTTGCGCTGTAAACACAACTATAGACATAAGAAGTGAACACTTGATATTAATGTTGGTCATATTCTATGCTATTCATTTTGAATTTGAAATAATGGCATCCTTAAAGAATATATATCTTATGGTTTTTTTTCAATGACACCTGAAACCTTACAATGAGAGTAGGAACAAGAAAGTTATTGATCGATGTGAAGTAGATGTATGCAAGCGAACAAGTCAATCAAAGTAATACACGCAAAGCAAGATCAAATTCACAGAGACTAGATAGTACTAGTACTAACCCTATCTTTATTAGCTAACTAAATAAGAACCAAGATTTAACCAAATTAAAGAAAAGAACAAAATGAATAATTAAAAAGGAGTAAACACAAGGAAAGCAAGTGATTGAACACAATAAGAGAAAGTGGTGCTTGGATCAATTTCACTTGTGATGATAAAAATAAGGAGATTGCAATTTAATGAAAAATAAACCTTAGCTATCCGGAATGAAGGAAACCAAAAATACACCAAGTGCCCTCTCGAGGCTCCCTAGTGTCTAATCCAATGCTAAGATATGAAGTGAATCTCTCCTACTCCTACCCTTGCATGGTTGCCATGAGCTCTAGGATTTTCATGTCAAAAAATAGGGAGTTAACCACGAGATTCCAATTGAAAGGTACATGGCACCCTTACCATCTCTAGCAAGTATCAGTGATACCTATTTAACCAAGTGAGTTCTAATTGCAAGGATTTATTGACACTCTATCAATAACAAAATGGAAGAGACACTCTCGTTACGCAATTCCAACAAATGCAACAAGGTTAAATCCATAAGATGAAGGCTGATTCTTCATTAAAAAGCCATCAAAAAGGTAAAGCAATCCCAAACTACATCAATCCGAGCACCCAAGGAAGTTAGCCTTCCATGGGGCTCATGTTCATCAATACAAGATAAAACTCAATATCTAAATCCCTAAATATGTAATGAAATACCCCCTTACTCAATGTCGTGTGATTGGAGATGATGTGAGCCGCTATAATCACCAATGGATCCTCACTCCAATGACTCGTTTAAACTCTTTCTTCAATCTTTCAAAACCTCCTTCAATCACAACCAAAGAGCTCTGAACTTTTCTCCCCAAAATTGGCCAAAACTTGGAAGCCTAAAGCCCTTTTCAGGTTTCTATTTATACCAACCAGACCGAATCGATATATGGGCAAGTACATAGGCATGTACCTTGGTCATGTAACTCCAAGAAGAAATCTCGAAACCTTTAAAACTTGATGTATACGGGCCACTATACACAACCGTGTTCTTCAAACTCTGGCCGTGTATCTCCCAGGAATTCTTTTTCTTCAGTTCATCAATTACACATCCCATCAACAGTTTCTTTGCTTGTGCTCTTGTCTGGGACGAGCTCTGTTCTCATTCAAATGTACACAAACGTGTACTTGATTTACATGGTCATGTTCTCCTTGGTATGACATGATCGAGAGTCTTGTGGTTGATCCACATGGTGCTCTAGCAGCTGCTTCTACTAAGATGTACACGGGAGAGTACACGAGAGTGTATCCTGGCCGTGTATTCCACTGTTTACTTGTTTAAGCACCAAATTGTACTTCTTTTAACCTGTGGAACAAAATGAATAAAAAAAGTACCAGTTATCTGTACAAATAAAGCCTAAAATAGTCAATTAAGTGCTAAACAACATAGATCAATTATGTACAAAATAACACTTATCAGTTATGGCTAATTCTGTGGAGCTGCGCCAATAAAATACATTGCAATAATAAGAAGTGAAAACATGATAGGAATGTTGGCAATTTTGTAAACTATTCACTTTGTATTTCAAATAATTCCATCATTAAAAAATATTGATGTTGTGGTTTGTTTTGCAATGGTACTATAATCATTGTAATTGGAGCTAGATGAAGAAAGTTATGCTTGCTTATGTAAAAGTGGCTTGTAAACTCCGCTGCAGTCATAAGAAGTGAAGACTCGATAGGAATATTAGTTACTTTGTAAAATATTCACTTTGAAATTGAAAGAAGGCCATGCCTAAAAAATATAGATCTTGAAGTTTATTTTCCAATGTCACTTGTATCATTGTAATTAGAGAAGGAACGAGAAAGTTATGGCTAATTTTGTGGAGCAGCCCCAGTAAAGTCCACTGCAGTCATAAGAAGTGAACACGCAAAAGGAATATTTTCTATTTTCCAAAATATTTACTCTAAATTTTTTAAATAATGTTATTTTTTATAAAATATAGATCTTGAGGTTTATTTTTCAATGGCACCTTAATTATTGTAATTGGAGCTAGATCGAGTAAGTTATGGCTGATAACATGTAGAAACTTGATAGGAATATTGGTCACTTTCTAAACTTTTCGCTTTGAATTTGAAATAATGCAATGCTCAAAAAATGTAGATCTTGAGGTTTATTTTTTAACAATAAGTGAATCATTGCAATTAATGAAGGATCTTAAGATTTGTGGAGCTACGCTTGTAAACAATGATGCAACCATGATAATTGGACACGCAATAGGAATGTTGGTCACTTTCTAAAATATTCGCTTTGAATTTGAAACAATTCCGTGCTTAGAAAATATAGATCTTGTGCTTTGTTTTGAATGACGCTGGAATTACTACAATTAGAGAAGGAACAAGAAAGTTATAGCTGATTCTGTCGAGCTATGCTAATAAATTCCCCTGCAGCCATAACAAGTGAACACATGATAGGAATGTTGGTAACTTTCTAAATGATTCAATTAAATTTGAAACCATTCCATTCGTAAAAAATATGGATTTTGAAGTTTGTTTTCCAACTACATCTAAATCATTTAAATTGGAGAAAGAACAAGAAAGTTATGGCTGATCCTGTGGAGTTGCGCCAATAAACTCATTTACTACCATAAGAAGTAAACACTATTAGAGCTTGGGGATTTTTCTCACCAGAGAATCAATTTATGCTTTCTAGGGTTAGAAAGGATTCATATTTATAGAGACTTCATAAAACATGATAAATATTATCATATGAAGTTCTATTAGAAATATAAGTCCTAATTTGACTAAAATCACTTTTGTCTTTAAGTCCATATAATTTTTATCAATTATTCAACTCCGTTAAATTTTAATCCAAATTTAAACTTAAGACAAAAACCCTAGACCAATTTACAATTTTAGTTATCCTATAAAGGAAAATTATAAATTGACAATTTTAACCCTACACTCAAAATGAGATTGATTCTTAATCTCTTTAAGTGTGACTCCTTAGGTTCATTTTGATTGGCAATAGAAGGATACCAAAGGACATGGGTGACACCTACTCAGTCCGTGGCCCTACATCGTAGCTCAATTGGACATGAATGAGCATATCATTGCGAACATTTTAGATTATGATTATCATATGTGTATAAACCCTTCGTTCTTGTATCTCAACTGAGTGAGAGCCATGTTATTGTCAAACTCACTGAACTCGATCATATAGAAATAAATATAGTAGAGTAAGATTACCAAACTATACTTTGTGTCAACCATGATTAGTTTCTCTGCCTCGGCCAAGGTCTTCGAATCTCATATACTTATAATCGCATAGGATATTAACTCGTCTAGTTCTGAGAGAATGAATTCCATCTTGGTGATCACGCACAACTGCTACTTGCCCTACATAGCCGCATTTCGAGGTCGGCCCTACCAAAAGGTAAACTGAGCCTAATGACTCTAATAACAAACTAGACACCATAAGCACATTATGATCATGATAACTCAGGTCTAAGGTCCACTCATATGATTATAACCAACAATTCCAATCATAGATTATCAAAGAGTAAAACCCATGTGATTGGATTTTTGCGAGTTGATGTATTCTCTCATCAAGTGCACGGATCATAGCAAGTAATAAAGTGGTACTCCATGAGGGATAGGGTTGTCGAACCACAAGGAATGGGCCTCCTAGTACTAATTGATCTTCTAATCTCTAGCCATATCACAAATTCAAGGTAAAGATTATAATTAGATGAGCTAAATAGAGGAAGGATGATAGGTAAGTGCTAGAAATGAACTAGGTGAGAAACACAGAGATAGAGCAATGCCCCAAACTAATCTTCTGGAGAAATGTGTATGGACTCTTATATAATGACTATCAGGTATATCCTACAGCTCCTACATGTGCTATACAACAATGTTATATCTACAACACTCAAATACGTTGAGTTTTGCAATTATAACTACGGGAATCATGCACATCAAGGTATGCAATCACACAAAGGCAACTATAACTATATCAATCAACACATGTCAAGTTTTACAACTACAACTATGCAAATCATGCATGTCAAGTTATAAAACTCAAAGTTTAACATACTAACAACAATAGAACTCCAAAGCCAAAGCAAAAGAGTAAGTCAATATAACACATAAACATCTAAGTTCATAGATTCGAGACACTGGAGAATGGTTAGACCCTCATAGTTTTACAAATCAATACATGACTAAGGAAAACAAAAGAAATAGAAGCCATGAAAGACTCCCCTCTTTGCCTCTCAAACCACTCTGACGGTGTTCCGATGAAATCCCGCCAGCTAAGCTCGGCTCCACTCACACTCTTGCACCATAGCTTCACTCCAGTCCCAAAAATATAAAGGAGAAGACCTTGACAACCTCTCCCAAGAAGAAGATGAAAAAGGATCCACTAAAAATGACCTACCTCTAGGCTTCAAAAGTGATTTTTTGGGTGAGAACGTCCATGCTTAGGTTGTGCTTTGACCTCATGCATTTCTCTAGAAAGTCTAGGTAATTGACTCATAAATTTAGCATAAGCACGCCTATGCTTTTCAAAGAGCATGCCCGTGCTTTCCAATGAGCATGCCAATGAAAAGAGCACTGAAACCGTGTTATTTCTCCAAACTTGTGCTATAGTTTTTGTTATAGTAATTTTCACTACATCGTTTTACTACAGTAATTCAACTACAGTATCATGCTTCGCCTGATGAGGAATTCCAGATTTTTGCACGAGGGTGAAGCACGCCCATGCTTGGCTCGTGCTTCACCTAAAACATTATATTTTGATTGCATTTGTGTCGAATCTTGTTCATTTATCCAAGAACATGTTTTCCTACAAAATTAAATAATAATACCTATATTAGTATCAAACCACAACAAATAAATACTTAAAGACAAGATAAATACATGAAAAGAGTATAAAAATATCTTTATGAATGCATTTATCAAATACCCCCACACTTGAACATTTGCTTGTCCTTGAGCAAAACACATCACCATATAAGAAAGAAGATGAGCGCATGACCTTTGACTCAGTAATGGGAATTTCATGAGTGCAAAGGGAAACCAGTGGTCAGAATGCGTTCAGCTAATAAAAAGTGATAAGTTTCACCCTTACCCTGTACTCCCCATGTGTGAGTGATTACCCTAAATTATGTGCCCCAAGCATTGTTGGATCAACTTAGCTAACAATGACCTTATTCCAAACTTTACTAAATGGGCAGTAGCTTCATACACCCTAGAGGTAGCCTTCTTTCTTGGTAGCTCATCAAATGTACACTTGTAATGCCCAAAATTCGACTACTCAAGAGCGGCTTTCACTCTTCTAGGGTGATAGCTTTTTCTACCATCTTTTTATAGAATTTGTACAAATAACCGGTAGGTCATCCCAAAAGGAATCCAATTTTTTTTATGAACACATAACAATCATGGTCATTTAGCTAGAGTTTTCTCCTAAGTACAAGTGGTGCCACAATTAGTGTAAGGTGAGAAAGAATGTGGGTGTTTCCAAGATAGGGGTGAAACTAACAATTAAGTTCAATAAAAATACACTAGCACACTAGTGTCCCCCTAGACTTAGAAATTCCAAACAACATAATCATAGATCTTCCTAAGTTATGCCTCATCACAATGAATACAAAAGTAAAACCCTCCCACACACTTAAACATACATTGTCCTCAATTTACAAATGCATGCATGAAGAAATAAATTAAGGACACATAAAATTGGGGAGAAGTTTGAGAGACTTTCTTGAGACCAGGGGAGTGATGTGGATGCCACTCTAGAAGTGTTACTTCCATATTCCAATGTGGATCACATCCTACAAAGCAAAAAGGGTGCACAAGTGAAGCTAAAAAAAAATAAAAATAAGAGAAAAAAAATGCTACTAAAAAGAAAGCTTGGTGACTATATAAGCCGAGTTTTGGGTTTGGGAGAGAGCTTGGTCACCACACATCTCCAGGCACTCGTTGACACACCCCTTGCGACAGTGCTCCGCAAGTGCACGGGTCGTCGAAGTAATAATATACCCCGGTGAGTGGGTAGTCGTATCCACAGGGAGTAGTTATTAAAGACAAGAGAAGTTACTACTTAGCTAATGTGAAAACAATGGTAGTGAGTAAAAGCAATATGTGTGAAATAAAAGAACGAAAAGTGAAAAGAGAGAAAAGTGCAAGCAAAACGTAAGGAGAGAACAATCAATGTAAAGATGGGGCACCTAGACAATGCTCACCCTAGGACTAATGTTTCTAGTGCAAGACTAATATTATACCTTCTAATTGATTTTTAATGAGTCGTGGACATCCTAAAGCACACGGTCCCAAACCTAAGGTCAACCATGACTAGCCATCTACACTATGCCCCGGTGGAAAGGATGCTCTCGACGCCTCACACTGTGTTGGACTACTTGGGGTTCTAGGGATTCCAAATGATAAACCCTATTCCTAAATATAGTTCTAACCCTTTGGTCCAGGGGAAAAAACCCTAGCCTCAATTAAGCCCCAGCACTAAGATTCACTACAACCCTTCACTCTGTTGCTCGTGCAACTATGCCCCAGGGGAGTTCATCTCTTAGTACTTCACTCTACTTCGACCGCAAAGAACTCTTAGAATGTGGAGGTAGGATAAATCACGTCGGAAAGGAAAGGGGACATTCTGCTACCTCTCGACTCGCCCTCTCAACTTTCTCCAATCTAATGTAGTCTAATCCTATAGAAGTTGTCACGCCTTTGACGGATAACCTAGAAAACTATCAACCCTAGTGTCACGGCTAAGGGAAAATCAATGTAATAAACATTCAAGATTGGAACTCAATTAAAAGCATCAATTAAGAAAGCATAATAAAAGTCATAGAAACAATGTTATCCTAGGGTTTACAAGTCCGAATACCCACTAGGGTTTTGCTCTCCATGGAACTATGCAAAATCAAAAAAATGTTTGTATCAATGAGCATATAAAACATGAATAAAACCCCCTTATCGTCCATATCGATGGTCTTGTGAAGCCGCTTCGTCTTCTCCAACAAATCCCTTGTCAAGCTTAGGGTACACCTCACCGAATCGATGCCGACGAAAGCTCCCCCAATAGCTATCTTCCAATAGATGTCAATGTCGATACCGTAAACTCGCTCCAAAAGCCTCGCAAAATAATCTCCAAACCCTAGCCGCAAGCTCCCCCGAAGTTGGATGAAAGATAGGTCAAAGCCCCCAAATAAATCTAAAGTCGCTGTATTTAAAGGACTGAAATCGGGCATCCACATACTCGTGTGGATTTTCTGGAAATTTAGTTTTTTATGCGTAGTGAACAGTAGCTGCTACAGTATTGCCACATTATTTTGCTACAGTGCTCGTGCCCAAGTTGCTCCCAACTTTATTTTTTTCATTGAGGCCACTAGGTTGGTCACACAACCAAGCGGTAGATCATGTCGTTTCTTCTTTTCCCCAAATTGATGAGGTTCTTCAATGTTACACGAGTTAGACTTTATGAGTGTGACTACCTTTGTGCCTCTCCAAATTATAGAATAATTTGAGCACATTGGAAGTTGGCACACACCCACAAATCTACAACCCATGCCTTGATCCTTGCTTGGTTCAAGAAACTCCTCAACAAACGCGGACATGACCCAATTTTGCTCCTTTCTTTTGAACTCTTCTCCACAACCCTACATGCACAAAAGAACACAAATACACATGAATTAATGATGAAACCTGAGAAAAGTAATGCTCAATATAAGAAAAGAATACTTCGTATTACTTATACATGAACACTTATCACTCGTACAGCACAATACCTTTGGAGAAGGCCAATTCAAGCAAGAATTGTGGCAAGAAGAAGGTGGAACTCGAGGAGAACATCAAAGAACTCAATGACACGGATCAAGCAAGGTCTCATCACCACCATTAGTCGAGGGAATATGGATTTTGCAATAAACCTTTACATTGTTGATTTGTATCTCTTTCTTTCTCCTCTTTTGAAGTCAAACCAAACACTATGGCTGCCAAGCTCCTATGAACCTTAGGAGGGAGGAAACTTGTATGGATGATACTTTAATTTTTAATTGATTATTGACATATTTTACTTTGATTTCAATCTATTGTTTTCATGTTCAACCTACAATGGATGGATTCTATAGGTTTTTATTGTTTAATGATGCTTATAGTGTGAGATGCTTTCATGTATTAAGTCACATATAGATTGAAGAGGAATTCAATCTATTGGTACTCTGGAGGTTCCAGGCTTCAGTAGCCCCTGCGGCATTAGGATTTAGCTCTAGCCTAGAGAGCATTAGGGATTCCATAGCCAATACTTCTTACACCCAATAACATCATAGGGGTATCTTCTAGATGAAGGAACCCTTATGGGATTAGAGCTACACTACAAAGGTTCTTTGGTAGTCAACTTTAGAGTGTGGCAAACCAATGCCTAAGCCAACATCATATATTAGTTCCCAAATTCATCCATGCTTGTTATTCTCCCAAGGGGATCCTTGCCCAAGGCCTTCCTTCTCATTGGTATTTTCCATCCTTAACTGTTGGGTGGTCTCCTTTAGCTTGTTTCTTTATTTTCTCAATTTACAAATGAACAACTATAATTGTTTCATAGATTAGACAATGTAGTCAAAGAGGAAGTAATATTAGCTCTTATGACCCCAGAGAATATAACTATATTGTGCTCGAGCGAGAGGATTATTACTTGATGACATGTGCATTTATGAAAAGGGAGCAATGTGCTCATTTTCTAATGACATGCGCCATGACCATCAATAGACGTAGTACAGGGGCTTTATCATAGTTGTGTGAGAGGTAGTATGGACCCCCAATTTTTATGTTTGAAGGGTAGCTCGTGTGAGTTTTATCGATTGTTTTTAACTAGTTTGAGAGAGCAAAGTAGTTTGGGTTTGGAGATGAGGTGTTTCATTTGAAGAAGGCATTCCATCACCAACTTTTATTGATTCCACCATCATCATAACTATTAAAGGAGTTGCGGAAGGCTTGTTCTGAGATGACATACCTAGTTTTGTTGGAGGGATTCTTGATGATGTTGGAGCTGTTTGTCAAGGCTATCATCAAAGACTCAAAGGGGATTTTCTTTATGTATTTTACTCTTTCTTATTCATTGTTTTATTGGATTTTGTATTGCTCTATGGACAGCTAAACCATAAAGGGTACTTGGGCATATGAACCCTAGAATCTAATCTTGTATCAATTTTTATTGTGCTTCCTTTAATTGAGTTCTTTGTTGCATTTCAATCTCATGTTTCATTGCCATGAAATCCATCTTAGCTATTTCTAATTTGGTGGTATGTTCTAATCACTCTAGTTAGGAGAAAGATCACCTCTAGGGTTAGATTTACTGAGATTGAAGAGAATTGAGATGGTGAGCCGTAAGGTCGCGGAGCACCATTTTTCCTTCTAATTTGATTTACCCTACCTTTGTATTTCAAGAACTCTTTCCAAGAACACTCCAACAGGACCTCGTATGAGATTAGAGATCTTTCTCCTAGAGATAGATTTTGATTTATTCTTATGAATCGGGTTAATCATTTGGAATCCCTATGACTCCAAGTAGTCATATGTGGTATGAGGCATCGAGAGAACTCTTTGACGAGACCTCGTAGGGGACTAGTCACTAGTTACCTAAAGATAGGGACCAGTCTGTCTTTGGATTTCTCATTACTTAAGCATATTCACTTAGGAAGTATTATATTAGTCTGGTACTTATTATAAGATTTTAGGGGGAGTATTTCAGGGTATGCCATTCACGTTGATTGATTTCCCTCTATTTCTCTTACTACTTGCATGCCTTTTGTTAATTACTCACTTGTGTGATTGATCATTTCACTCCCTATTTGAGACTAGGTAACAAGGTCCTTAGTTATTACTAGTACTTCTGCTCCCTGTGGATTCGACTATCTGACCCTCCGGGTACATTTTATTATGAGATGACCCATGCACTTATGGTTCACAAAGGGTATGTTAGATGCCTAGAATGAAGCAGAACTTTAAAAGAGTGCAAGGTTATGAGTGAGGCGTAGTATCCATCATAGGTTTACACTACCAAATTCTCAAAGTAAATCATAGCCATCCTAGGTTCACTATCATACAATTAAGACATAAAGATTTTTAAAAAAATATTCATGAAATCCGTCCCCACACTTGAAGTTGTACTTTGTCCCAAACATACCAAAATCAATAGCATGAAAAACAATATGCAATGACAAGTATGGAGGATAAGGTTACATAAACTTTCTCAATTCTTCGAGATGTGACTCATGGAATGATTGTGGTCAGAGTGGTCTCCTTTATTTCCTCGAGATATGATTGCTGGAGGTCCATCCAATATCCTTTCCTACTCTACAAGGTAGGTCATCATCTCAATGGATCAAACCAATCAAAATAAATACAAAAAAAAGCTAAAAATAAACATGGTAAAAGTTTGGTATAATATTTTTCAAAGAACGCCAAGAGAATGGCTTAGTATGGGATGCAAAACACTTGATTTCAGAAAACCTAGAAATCCATGTGGGCACCATGGACTTTTGTCCATGTCATCTGGGCTCCATATGGGTGCATGGAGCCTTCTTGACCAACTATGTGACATGCTTTGCTGATTTTCTACTGGGCAACACTCTATCATCAGTGTGTGGCTGCATGGGAGACCGCATGATACTTAATGGTCTTCAAAAGTGCTCAAAAGGTCTCCCAAAAAGCTTCAAATATCTTCCTTGAGAATCAACTACCTTTGGAATGTCCAAAAATACAATTTAACACAAAAGAGGCGTAAAATAGTCATCGGCATGTAAAAATGCATGAAAAGTGAATATAATGAATCTATAAATATTGGTGTATTTAGAAAATTGTCAATACTTAATTGTGGAGTGCCTTGCACCAGAATTCAGGGGTCTAAGTGATTCTAGAGAGCACCACGGCCATTATTATGCCTATGGTCGAGGGAGTGGTGAGCACAAGAGCAATGGAAGAGACCATGGAAGCCCTGGAACACCAAAATAAAAGGGAAAAATCATATAAGAGAGAGAACCACAATCATCACCACTCCCATGATGATAGGGGTGGTGATAGCAAAAGCAATGGTTGATGAGTGCATTTTATATCATTATTTTAATTATCTCCAAATTACATTTCACTTGTCTTTTAGCATCATTTGTATATATTTCGATGCTATTCTAGGTATTCTATTGTCGTTGTGTAGAATGACATGTTTTAGAACAACAGAAGAATTTTTAAGAGAAAATCGGCAAAAAAATTGCAAATGCTAAGTGTTCAAGCTAAGCATGATTATGCTTATTGCCTGTGCTTATCGCTGGCCTTCATAAGAATTGTTCAATGAAGCAAGCAAGGTCACTATTTAAAGAGCATAGGAATGTTTCAGAGAGAGCACAACTGTGCTTTGACTGTGCTCTCTCCTTGTGTTTCCACTGTCTTTTAAAAAATATGGAGCACGATTTCTCTACCCGAAGCACATTCATGATTTTGTGGAGCTCGGGTTGAGCACGACCATGATCTACCAGTGCTTTTCACTGCCTAGAGACTTATTCATTTCCTACTGAATCCCTATGAAATGCATGGCCTAAGCACTACTATGCTTAGGTCGTGCTCTTCAAGAAAAGTATATTTTTAAACCCAGATCTAGGACATTTGTGAGGAGCATTTTTGCTGGGGATTTTCTCCTCTCCTCTTGGTGGTACTTGGGGAGTTTTGGGCGATCTTCCCACCAATTCCAAGGGATTTGAAGATAAGTTTGGAGGCACATTTTGAAGTCGAAGCTTGACCATCAAAGAAGTTCCTTGGAGTACATTTGAGAGATCTTGATTATAAGAGGGAGTAATGAATTCTTTCTATTTTGTATCTCATTCATCTTCTTATTTGTGTGAACCTATGAGGGGCTAATTATTCTACAGTGCCCCGAGCTTGTGAACCATGTTGCTTAGTGTACTTTGATTTACTTGTTTTCAATGGCTATGGAGTTTTATGAGTTATTATGTTAAATCTTGTGTCATATAACTTGATGTTCTTGATTTGTGTAATTGTAGTTATAAAACTTGACGTGTATCAATTGTCATAGTTGTGCTTTCTTTATATGATTGAAAAACTTGACATGTATGAGACCCATAGTTACAATTGCAAAACTTGACATGTTTGAGAGTCATAGATATGACATTGCTTGTGAGCACATGTAAGAACACTAAAATGTACCTAATAGTCATTGGATGCAAGCAGTACACTAATGCTCTCGGGAATTATTCTAGGCATTACTTCTCATTGTTGCAACAAATCAATTTTTGTCCACCTATTTTTCTCATCCTTCTTCCTTTCTTCACTTTAGTTAAATCGCTTTACCTACCCATAATTATCCAATTATAGATTAGAAGAACAGTTAGTACTAGGAGTCCTAGTCCCTATGGTTCAACAACCCTACCCCTCACAGTGTACCACTTTATTACTTGTTTGATGGGTTTCAAGACGAAGATCCATATGAACACTTGAAGAGTTTTTTGGAAATCTGTGACATTTTCAAAGCGAGCAACATATGTGAGGATGCAGTTCATCTGAGACTCTTTCCATTTTCTGTTCAAGGAAGGGCCAAGCAGTGGCTAAGTTCCTTGCTGCAAGGGTCAATCACAACATGGAAATAGTTAATCAAGAAATTCTTGACATGTTATGTTATACCAGCAAAGATTACAAAGTTAAGAAGCAATATGTCCTCCTTTCAACAGATGGAATCTGAGTCCTTGTATGATACTTGGGAAAGGTGCAAGGAGTTACTAAGAAAATACCTACAACACGATATAGTGGAATGGATACAAATCCAGATTTTCTATAATGGGCGTAACATTGCAACAAAGCAAATACTTGATACACCATTAGGGGATTCTCTATGCAGTAAACAACCAAGTGCCGCGTAGAGTTTGATAGAAAAAATGACAACCAATGGGTACCAATGGAGTTCCAAGAGGAACAAGCTGGTCAAAGTGGCCGCTAATTATAAAGTAGATGTTATTGTCACTCTGACAACGCAGGTTAAGGCAATTACAAAAAGACTGAATGCAATGAAGTCACCTACTCAAACTCCAGTAATGAGTTGTGAGATTTGGGGATCACAAGTAGGTCCAAGCTACTCCCCTATTGATTCTAGTTCCAGGCAAGTAAAACAGGTTGACTATGTTGTTCAGAACAGTCGGTACCAGAACAATCCATAAATCAACACTTACAATGCAGAGTGGAGGGACCACCCTAATTTTTTGTGGAGTCAGCAAGGACAAGGACAGGGTCAAGGTTCATAGCGAAAGCCAAGGACACCCCAATCTCAGTTCCAACATCCACCCCATTCAGAGGAACCTACACCATCCATTACAACTTTTCTCACACTGTACATGAAGGATAATGAAGTTCATCTTTCAAGGCATGAAGAGATGATGATGGACACCAATGCCTTAGTGAAGAATTTAGAGAATCAAGTAGCCTAAATGGCTATGACACTCGCAGAGTGACTCATGGGTTCCCTCCCCAAAAATATTAAGGTTAACCCAAAGGAGTCTATGAAATCTATCATGTTTAGAAGTGGCAAAGACCTCTAATCTCCTACATTGAAATATCGCAAAATTGAAATTGTTGATCCACAACCAAGAGCAGAGCAACCAGTGCAAGACAGCCTAAATGCTAAGGTTGATAGCGGGAGAAAAGTAATGGGGAAAGGGAAAACTAAATTACCTAAATATCAACCTAAACTCCCTTATCCAACTAAAGTCAAGAAGGATCAACAAGAGGAGAAATACAAAATATTCCTCGATGTGATCAAGACTTTACACATAAATGTTCTATTTGTAAAAGCTCTTGCACATATGCCTAGGTACGTCAAATTCGTGAAAGAATTGCTCACCAACAAGAGAAAAATGGAAGAAGTGTCCTCAATGACACTTAGTGAAGATTGTTTGGCAATGATCATCAACAACGTTCCAAACAAAGAAAAAGACCCCGAGGAATTCATTGTCCCTTGTAGATGAGAGAGCATTTGCCGACCTAAGGGCGAGCATAAATCTTATACCCTACAAAATCTTCTAGAAATTCAGGCTCGGAGAACCAAAGCCCACTAAGATGATGCTCCAATTGGCGGATAGTTCCATCCGACAACCAAGAGGCATTATTAAAGACGTGTTGGTAAAGGTGGACAAGTTTATTTTTCCAGTGGATTTTGTGATCTTCAATGTGAATGACAAGGTAGAAGTCCCCCTCATTCTTGGAAGACCATTTTTGGCAACCTCACAAGCTTTAATTGATGTTAACAATGGTCAAATGGTATTACAAGTGGGCGAGGAAGAGGTCAAATTCAAACAATGCAACATTTCATGGATTTTGATGACACTTGTTATTATGTGGATGTCATTGATGACCTTGTCCCTGATTATATGCAAGATACATGGATGAAAGAATAATTGTCTGAGCTATTAGAAGATGACCCTCCAGATAATGAACATAATGAAATGGTATAAGAAGTGTACCAACAAGAAATTGCTGCTGCTGACACTCCTCCGACATGGGAACCCTCTAAGAAGAAAATTTCCCATGAAAATAAATGGTGGAAGCAAGTTACGACCAAAAAGAAGAAGCCATATATCTCACCACCATCTTGAACACATTCAATCCCTTCGAGTTTTGGTGAGATCCATTTGACTGATTCATTAATTCCATACTCATTTAATTATTTTTCAGGTGGCCATGAAAGGTCTCAATTCCAAGAACTTCCTTGGTGAGCAAGAAAAGTATGCCAAGCTAGTGGCGTTAAACAAGCTCTCTTTGGTAAGCAACCCAAGATTTTCATATTTCTCCAGTTTTAGTTTGGTTGTTTCATTTTTGTGGTTTTGTTGTTCTTTTTGTTAGTAGCTTTCGTGCTTTTTTGGAAAATTACATCCCTCTTGTTTTTTGTTTAGTGTTTTATCAGTTTTATAGCTCTTTTGTTGGCAAAAGCACTTGTGCTTATTGTTTAGATTGTAAAATAGGGAAAGATAGAGTTCTAGAATGCTTCCAGGCTAAGCACAGGCATGCGTGCTCATGCCATGCAAATCTCTGGTTTTGATATTTTTGAAGCATTTCAGGAAGCACGAGCAAATTATACCCGTTCTTCTGAAAAAGCATGATCTTCATGCTCCTATCATGGTCGTGGTTTTCAATTTTTGCTTTAGTTTTGAAAACCCATGAAAAACATGGCTTGGGAACATGGGGGAAACACAATCGTGCTTTCCCCCTGTCAGTTTTTCTTTTTTGAAAGCTCGGTTTGAGCATGCCCATGATCTAGGCATGCTCAAGGGCAGTTGTTCATCTTTCTCCTCTTTTCTTTTAAACTTCAATCGCCGCCAGCCTTATTCCTCTATTTTCTCTCTTTTGCTTTCCCTTCTCTCTATGTTCCAATGTTTTTCGAGTGTTTTATTGTTGTTTCACCCTCCGATCACTAATATCCTTGTTAATTCTTCTCTTCTTCCTCATTGCATGTAAGCTTCAACCCTCCTTGATTTCCTTGCAAATCTTCTATGGATTCATATTCTAAAATGATTTCAAATACTTTCAATCATGCTTTAATGCCATTGTAGAACTCATGTCATCGAATATATGGCTAGAAACCATGATCTAGAACCTAGGGCCTTTGGGGAAGTTTCAAGGAAGCTGATCTTCCATGAATCACGGTCGTGCTTTTCCTTAAGCAAAGCCATGCTTTATTGGTAGGTTTACCTTGGGCAAGCACATCCCTTCTTCCTTGTAAGCATGACCGTGCTTTTTCCTTCAGCACAACCGTGTTGCCCTTCATTTTTAGAAAATTGTGCTGATTTAGTTTTGCTTAAAATGTAGATCATGTCGAGGAAGAGTACATTAGTTGGGCCCTCTTATAAGAGGCCCCGAGGTGAGGGTCAATCTGAGGATACTAACTTGGCACCGGTATTCCATACTTGGGCTCGTTAGGAGAGATACACGTATCTCTCTCGACATCATTTCAAGAGTCAAGAGAGATTGATTGGGATGTCCTGAGGGAGGTGGGCCTCGAGCAGGAGGTCCAGTGATTATTAGGAACAGGGGTATGGTACCGGCTATTCCTCATCACCGATAACACTTACAAGCAGCTGGCGCTAGAGGTGTTGGTTATGTTCGAGCTGTCAAAAGTGACAGTAGGCTTCCACGTATGACCCCATTCAGTTCCAAGTGTTCAGCGCCTTACACCAGATGAGCCTTACAAATTATCCATTTGGTTGGGCTTATATGATACGAAGTTCTCTCAAACTCCTGCATATGATTATCTACTAATAGCCTTACCGGGTGGAGAGCCCTAAGAGGATACCTAGCGGAGATTGAGTACTGATTGTGCCTAAGACCCCCATCGGTCTAAGGCCACCTCCCTCTGATCTCTAGCATTCGAGTACATTCATTTCTTGCTTAGCCATACACTAACAAGTCGAGGAGACAGCACTGGTTCATCAGCCAATGTGACTTTGACTTCTTGTTGAGCATGGTAGATGGATTCCACCGATCAGTTGGCCTACGAGGTAGTCAAATCCTTCTTCCACTAGGGGACTAATCCTCAGATTGGGCATTTCTTCATCGGTCCCTAAATCACCTGTCTTGTCCAAACGATGGAATTTTAGACGAGACCCACCAGATGCAGATAGTGGGTGGCGTCCGCTCGATGTCCCTAGAGGCCCTTCAGTCGATGGGAATGGTGTGCGAGCTACTCACACAGGTCAAGGGGTTAAGTACCATGTTCGTGACACCGCTGCCGTAACGGCCGCCGCCCTTGACTCTCCACCACCTGATGCTGCTACCGGTCAAAGATCACCTCAGACATCTCTAGTCCAAGCCTCCTTGAGTTACACCACCTGCTCTACTACTTCATTCAGGTAGCTACAGAGGAGTGTGTTCCAGGTCGCCGAGTACCTGGCGTTCAGTTATCACCCCACCAGCATCTCTAGCTAGTCATCCTCATCATGTGGGGGTTGACACAACTGACCTTGATATGTATTCGATTCAGTTAGCAAGGGGAGTCCCCTGTGAAACAGATATTTTGGTTTATTTCATTTCAGTCTTTACTTTTGTTTCATTTCATTTAGTTATTTTTGTTATCTTCTATCGATTTGAGATTCACTTGTGTGCTTTACTGTCTATCTCAAGAATTGTGTGATTGAATGGAATTTGGAACGCACATTGAGAGCAGCGAAATCACTCTCGATGTTCACGAAAGTTCTACTAAACTCTTCCCAATTTTTATTCGTCCTCAATTTTATATGTGTATGCATGCCTATTTGTACATTGAGGACAATGTATAGTTCAAGTATAAGGGAGAGTTTTATTTTTTCTTATTGTTATGACTACATGACTTAGGATGATCTATGATTGGTTTTGATAGAAATTCCTAAATCTAGGGGGCATGTGTGTTAGTGTCTTTATTTTGAATCTAATTGTAGAATAACTCTTTCTTTGAATACCTAAGTTCATTCACGTCACCCTAACTGTGGAGCCACTTGTGTTTAGAAATAAGACCTGAGTTTAGAGACCTAAACATTGTTTATGTTAAAAAAAAAAAAAGGAAAGTCGAATCCTATAGGGATGTCATACTAGTTCTTTGTAAATATTTTTTAAAAAGATGGTAGAAAGAGCTATCTCCTTAGAAAATTGAAAGCCATTCTTGAGTAGTCTAATTTTGGGGTAACAAGTGTACATTTGATGACCTACTAGAGAAATGGCAACCTCTAGAGTGTATGAAACTACTACCTGCTTAGTGAGTTAGAATTAAAGTCTTCTTGGACTAGGTCGATCTAAAAACACATGGGGAACACAACTTGGGGTTTTACACACAAACACACACACACACACACACACACATGGTTTTTAGAGTAAGAGTGAAGTCTTTCATTTGAGCATTCTTGATTTTCACGCTAACCACCGAGTGTCCCTCTACACTTTAGGAATCTTTTATTCTTCTAAGATCAGAGGTCATGCACTCATCTTATTTTTTAGAGAGCTGAGAGAAATTGCTTGAGGACAAGCAATAATTCAAGTACAGGGGTATTTGTTGAGTGCATTTTATATCGTTATTTTAATTACCTCCAAATTACATTTCGCTTGTCTGTTAGCATCATTTGTATATATTTCGGTGTTATTCTGGGTATTTTATTGTTGTTGTGCAAAATGTCAAATGCTAAGTGTTCAGGCTAAGAACGGCCTAAGCATGGCTATGGTTATTGGCCGTGCTTATTGCTAGCCTTCACAAGAATTCTTCAACGAAGCAAGCAAGGCCACTATTCCTAGAGCATTGCCGTGTTTCAAAGAGAGCTTGACCGTGCTCTCTCCCCGTGCTTTCACTACTTGGAGACTTATTCATTTCCTGCCAAATTCCCATGAAAAACACAGCCTAAGCATGACCGTGCTTGCCCCAAAAAGTACATTTTAAGCCTAAATCTAGGGCATTTGTGAGGAACTTTTTGTTGGGAATTTTCCCCTTTCATCTTGGTGACAACTTGGGGAGTTTTGGGAGATCTTCACCACCAATTCTAGGGGATTTGAAGCTAAGTTTGGAGGCACATTTTGAAGTGGAAGCTTAGCCATCGAAGAATTTCCTTAGAGTACATTCGAGAGATCTTGATCAAAGGAGGGAGTGATGAATTATTTCTTTTTTATCTCATTCATCTTCTCATTTGTGTAAACCTATGAGGGGCTAACCATTCTATAGTACCCCGGGCTTATGAACCATTTTGCTTAGTGTACTTTGGTTTACTTGTTTTCAATGGCTACTGAGTTTTATGAGTACTTATGTTAAATCTTGTGTCACATAACTTGATGTGATTGATTTGCGTAGTTGTAATTGAAAAACTTGACGTGTGTCGATTACTGAAGTTGTGATTGCTTCATGTGATTGTAAAACTTGACAAATATGAGACCCACAAATACAATTGCAAAACTCGACATGTTTGAGAGCCATAGATATAGCATTGCTTCTGAGCAGACGTAAGATTCCTAAACTGTAACTAATAGTCATTGGAAGCAAGTCAGTACACTAATGCTCTTCAGAATTAGTCCGGAGCATTATTTCTCATTATTGAACCAACTCAATTTTTGCCGCCCTGTTTTTCTCATCCATTTACTTTTCTTCACTTTAGTTTAATTGGTTTACCTACCCATTATTTTCCGGCTAGAGGTTAGAAGAATAATTAGTACTAGGAGTCCTAGTCCATATGGTTCGACAACCCTACCCTCACGGGGTACTACTTTATTATTTGTTACCATCCGTGCACTTGCAGAAGTGTACATCAGTTGTCGTGGTAAGGTTTCAAGCCATTCTTTTTGTATTACTTTAAGGACCACAACTAGCAACCATGGCCATGATATAGGCTTTAGTTAGGCCTAACACTAGATGCTATAAATAGCGGATTGATCATTATGAAGGGGGACTTTTAGAGACTTGGGATTCCCCAGAGATTCTTGGAGACTTTTCCAGTGACTTTGGGAGAGCCCTCGGAGAGGATTTCTACTTGAGAATCTAGCGGTCGACATTAAAGAGTATTTGGGCGAAATCAAAGGCAAGTGTTAATTCTTCTTAGCGAAGAAATCTTTTTAAGAAATTTGTGAAGATTCAAGTAAGTTGTTCTCAGTTTACTTTATTTTATTTTAATTTTATCAAATCTTATATGGATTCTATAATGATGAGGACCTAAACACCCTTTGGTGCTTGGATTTGATGCAGTTTAGGATGTTTCATGTGGTTTTACTTTACTTTCATCAGTTTAATATTCATTGATGTTGATAATTCAGTTATATGTTCTTGAATGTCTTCGATCACATATAGCGAGAGCATGGATTCATATTTAATCCATGTAGTTGGATAAAGATGTCCTTTTAATCTAGATCTAACATAAATGAAAGATTCGATGTATGCCTAGAGATAGGATGACATGTTCTTAATTAGAATGACCTAATTATGGGATTAATGAAACAGATAATGCAATCATAGGGAGAATATGATAGAAAGGGATTTCACCTATTCTAAAGAGGATTAGGTTCTATTCACCTAGAAATAATGTTTAACATGATGTAGGATTCTCAAGGGTCCAATGATCAATGAGTTAGATTTGGAAATTCTTTTAGAAGTCAATTTCAAGAAAACTCTCAAGGGGATTTATGATTTAAGGCCCGCCTTGAATGATTAATTGTTTATTGACCAATTTAATGTTTTGATTGTGTTAGCATCAAGTGTTCATAACACCATTTTTTGATTTGATCTTTGAAATCACTATTATTATGCTAGATAATAAAAAGAGTAAGTAGCTGCAACTTATTATCCATATGGGATCGATATCTTGAATTCTTGTACACTTCATTACTTAATACAACACATGCACTTGCATAGAGTTGCCACAAGAGCATGCATATATTTATCATAGAAGATTTTCTATTTATATATATAATTTTTATATGTAGGAAACTTAATAATATTTATATTAGTATGGCATCATTGTTCTTTTTCAACTCTAATATGCAGAAAAAACAGGAACAACAATTAGCTAAGCAGAAGACCATGAGAAAATTACTACAAATTGAAGCATAAATCCCTAATGGACTCACATTAGGAGGAATAGCATTCAGCGAACAACGTCATAAAGATGCATGATATCTCTATGAAGAAGATTTCATCATATTACAAGGAGTACTAGGAGTTTTAGAGCCATCTTGTCAAGCTAGAAGAGCTCAAGGGCAGTAATACGCTCGTGTACCAATCTCAAATGAGATTTTCGTAGTATGAAAAGTCAGGAAGCCACACACCCTACCACAAGACCGTGTGGCATCATAAGGGCAGTTACACGCTTGTGTACTACAGTACGTATTATAGCATATACCGTAGTTGAGTTACTATGTAGAGCCCTGATTTTTAAGTTTAAAAGGCTGCTCATGCAAGTTTTATGTATCTTTTTCTACAAGTTTAAGAGGAGAAAGCGGCTAGGGTTTGAAGAAAAGGTTTTTGCACTCAAGGGAGCATTCTTCACCAACTTTCATCGATTCCACCATCATCATAGCTAACAAGGGAGTCTGTGAAGGCTTGTTCAGAGACGACATACCTATCTTTTTTTTTTTGGGGGGGCGGGGGGGAAGAGCTCAAAGAGCTAATTTTATTGATCGGAATAAAAAGATATAGAGTTCAAAAGTTACAAACAGTCAGAACAACAAACTAGAAAAAACAAAACAAAATAAACAAGAAAACACTACAACAAAAACCCAGAATTTAAAACAAAAAACCAGAGGAACGAATAGCCGTCATAATCGAAAAAGGAAGTTCCCGACCCTGAAAGAAGAGCGTAAGCGAGTGAAGGTTAATAGCATAAGTCGCGAGCTTGAAAGCCGGTGAAGCCCAAGATTGCGGAATAATATGAACATTCGGTCCTCCATCACGCAGCAAATGATTATTGATGTTAAGCACCCAAGATTGAAGTCTGCAATCGGATACATCGTTGAGGAAGATTGCCTTGCCAGCTTCCGGAACAGTTATGCAAAGATGCTGAAATGCAAGCCCCACTTCCCGTGTCGATTGGAGTGCAAGGTCGATTGCAAGTAATTCAGCTTCAAAAGGGCTGTGAGCTGAGATAGGACAGGCACCTGCCAACAAAGTAAGGCAGTTAGAAGATACACATAAAAAGCCGGCACCACCTATCTCAGATACTGCAATCCAGAAACTGGTAACAAAGAGTAAGGGGTCGTCACTAGGATAAAATTTGTTGAAGATTAAACGCATTCCAGAAATGTCAGTGCGAGCATTACTGAAGTCCTTGGAATGAGCAACAACTCTAGAGGCAACAACTGACAAGAAGCAAAAGAATTTCGAAAAATTTTATCACAAAAGTTCTTCCAAATGTACCAGGTGGTGGCGGCAATAACAGCTTGAACAAATGGAGTGAAAGCAATTCTAGTAAGCCACTCTCTAGAACAAAAACCTCCAACAAAATGAATATGAACATTAAGCTTAATACAAATAGCTCTCCAGACTGCTTGAGCTTTACAGCAGGATCCCAAAAGATGCTCAATAGATTCATTATCAAGGTTGCACATGGCACAATAATTACGGGGACCCAACTTAAGAGAATAAAGATATTCAGATGTATTAACCTTGCCCTTAAAGACAATCCAAATATATTACTTTACTCGAGGGGCTACTTTAAGGTTCCAAAGAGCATTCCAACCGCTCCAATCATCGGTTATAGAGTGAGTGTCAAGCAAATGGCGATACACACACTACAAAAAAAAAAAAACAATTTGCCACGAACCAATTTCATCTCCGAAAGTTCCTTTTTTTGTTGCTGAAACAAATTAACGACGAAACTTTGCGTCGCCATAGTTTGTCGCAATAGGCTCATCGCTAACCTACATACCGCGACGAAAATTGACTTCGTCGCCAACATTTTGGAGGGGCGACGACCATCATTCATCGCTAAGTTCGTTGCTGACAGTTTCATGGCTTTGCGCTCAAACAATTTCGCGCCAAATTTTGTTGCAAAATCTTTCGGGGACCAACAAGTTTCATCACTAAAGATATCAGGCGTTACAGTAGTTTCAATTTCTATGACGGAAAAGAGGTGCTTTTGTGACGAAATATGTTGTCGCTAAATAAAAAAAACTATTTTTTCAAAATTATTTTTTGTTTGCATATATAATTTCATTTCAATTCTAGCAGTGTGTTTCTACCATAAATTCAATTTCATAAAAAAATCATATTAAAACTTATAAATACACCAGATTTACAAAATAACATTTTGAAATAACTATTCCCAAATACTTAAATAACAAAATATGATAGTCTTGATATTCCAATATCTAAGATGTACCTATCTATCATCAAGTCCTCATAATATGTTAAGTCTTGATACTCCAATATCAAAGCGCCCTATATATATCGTCCTCATAAAAATCATCACCATCAACATTATCACCATCACCATCATCACTATCATCATCATCATCATCATCATCATCATCATCTGGAGGGAAATTAGCTGCACATCGAGCTGTTATCCTCTTAACAGATCGTAGAAGTTTATTGACCGTCGCTTGGAGCTGATTCACCTGTCCTCAAAGCGTATGCACTTCTTCCCCGGATGCACCAACAGATGTAGCATGTGAGGAACTCCCTACATTCAAGGAGCAGCCAAGGCCCCCACGTTTCTTCTTCTTATCTATGAAGATACTCATCTGAACTGTAAGAGGGACTTGAATATCTTCTAGTGAAGTCCCTGATGCCTCAGCTAATTTATACTTGATCTTCAATAACTCTTCCTTGTAATGTTTCTACAAGAATTAAACAAAAAAGATAATTAGCTGCTATAAGTATCCTAACCAAGTTTCAGAAATATTTCAGTGCCTCTATTCATTATAAGAAATGAAAATCATCAACAAGAACTCATCAACAAGGTAATAATAAGACTACAGCCTTCAGCCCATATAGCAGTTTCAACAAGAACACATCTACAATATATTTTGATTACCAGGCTATAACTATGAAAATCCCCTTCACTTGATAAACAATCATAATCAACTTTATTGAGCTTACAAGAACAGAAGAATGTTCAAGTCAAATCATTCACCCAATGACTAACTAACTAATGATTAATACGGAGAAATAGATGCCTTTGATGATGTCCTGCTCACATTAACTCAAAAACACAAGTCTTAATTATTTATGTACATGATAAAAAAAATGCAGATTGATATCTTTTCCTTCAAGGATAAAAGAATAAAAGTTAGTAAATTATGCCTACCTGGGCTGGCCAAGCAACCGAGTTCAATACAAAAGTTGATCCTTCTACCTCCAAACGATTACCTTTTTTTTTACTACAAGCGAATTAATCTAGCTATCCATCATAACACCTAAAACTAATAAAACTACATTTAATCAACCTAGCCTATAAGTTTTAATCCATAATTATTTTCTTATTTTCAGTAGCCATCTTGGGCCAGCCCACAATTGGGTAAGTTCTCTGGCAAAACAAAAACAAATAGAAACAAAACAGAGGCTCCTCAGACCTTAAAATAGGGATTGAATTACTAATAAATACTGAGATAGGATGATAGAGATGGATGAGATTGGAGAGAGACAGACATCTGTTCTTCTTTCAAATATATCAAAATTAAAAACAATTGAAAAGATTAAACCACAACGGCTAAGAAGATAACATGAAAATAGCACTCTAACGTTGGAGGAAGAAATAGAGAATACAAGAGGGTAATTTATTCATGACACACAATAATTTACTTAAAAATTTTGTAAATAATAATATCTAGAAATTAACAAGATGTTTTGTGAGAAAAACAAGAAAGAACAGTGATCCAACACATCTAAATTAAAGATTTGCCTATGATATGGATAGTTCTAATTAAGCTTGAAGGACATTAAAAAAATATGTTAACAATAATGAAATTTTCATTATTGTTCATGTTAAATTGTAAATCAACCAAATAGAATCAGAGGTTATTATTATTCTTACCGCCCTTCTCTCCGCCTCAGGACTGATGTAAGTGCCTTTACGCTTAGAATAGTGCGTCGTATCCCAAGCCTCAATAAGATTACCCTAATTTTTATTTGACAAAGACAAAATATAAAATGAGTGATAGACATTAGTATCATCAATATATATAGAAATGACCCAATTTAAACTTTAACTAATCAAGTACCTTGCCATGTTCCACATGTTTGATTAGTGAGCGGGATCCTCCATAGTGAGGAACCACAATCTTCTGCCTGTTTGCTGCATTAGTTGTGCATGCTTTCTACAAGGTCAACATAGTGAGAATATTGCTAATACTAACAAATATCATGGAAATACAATTAAAATACCTTATATCGCTCATTACTGTACACAGTGTAAACTAGGTAATGCCACTCCTCAATTTTTCTTTTTTCACCGAACAATTTTGGAGGTGGGGGAGTGGCACGTGCAACCATAAGATCTTGATCAGCTAATTTCTTGTAATGCTTGTGGAGTTTTGCTCGCCACCCTTTATATAGCTTTCCCATTTTGTCATCGACCAAACACCAAATGTTCTCATCATTGAAATCCACAGCAAACTTGAACTAATATGATTAGACATACACAAAACAGGGCAAAGAAACATAAGAATTTTAATAAATGGTTAAGAACCAAAATTTATGAGATCATTCAAATAATAAATAACTAACCTTTAACGCATCAGCAATATCCCGCTTTACCGCCTGATCAACCTGGCTCCAACCTCTATCGACACCAATTAATGGAGCTCCGCTTTGAGTAACACACCCAATTTCATTGGTGAATGCCTTGGTTGCCTCAATAGTTGCAATCGCCTTTTGTTCGTAGTCTCACTGAATAGGAATCAATCCAGACCGAGCTCTATCACAATTGGCTAGGCCTACAGATGGGCCACGAACTCTCTTGGAATTGGTAGAACCTACACGACATTCAGGGCAATAAAGTATAAGAAATGCAATTAAGCAGTCTGAACCATGTATATACATTTACAGAGAATCAGAATGTTACAATAATTTCAGTTGATTTTGTGCTCAGATACAAGTGCTAGTCTTCTAGCTAGTTTAGTATCTTTATCTATTACTTTATACCTATCTACAACTTACCATCTGCACGTGAACCTTGGGATGAGGTGGAGGCCTGCTCATGGATTGGATCCTGTGGTTGTGGCTGGGTTGGGGTTGCGGTTGTGGTTGTGGTTGCGACTGCTGCTGCTGCCGTGACCGTGACGGTGTCAAAGGTGATGTCGGTTGTGGCTACGGCTGCGGCTGCTACTGCTGTAGTGATTGTGACCGTGTCATAGGTGATAGTGGTGCTTGCCGATGTGAGGATTGCTGTGGTTGTGTTTGGCTCGAACATGGCTGCTTCTTCTTACTCTTTCCCGGGCCAAATGCTTCCCTCACCATCCTGCACATTATATAACTGAACAAACATATATCTTCAAAAATAAATATATACATATCATGACATCATTGCAGTTGTAAATAAACTCCAATATTTTAAAGATATTGAAACATTAGAAACTAAGGCACAAGCAGAACAAACTATCAATCTAAATCACTATAGTCATCACCATGGACACTATTTTCTTCATCCTGAAATAAATGTTAGATTTACATGTAAATACATTTAATTGTAGCAGTAACCATGATCTATAGAAGATTAGTGAAACTTCTTTAATTTTACTTCTTTGACCATTGATCTCTTAAGTGGCGGCCATGGATGATCTTTTTTTCTTATTTAAACCACATTAATGTAATGTTTTATAGATTTAAATAGTCAAATAAACTCCTTGATCTAAAGCACCATCTTGATCAATTCTCAATGATATTTCTTCTTTTCTTATCAATTCTCAATGATATCATTTATGACAACTCTTATTATTAGATAAACCTTAATGTTCAGAAATGATTTGTGATTACAGTTAGTGGAGTTATATGAATCCAAGATTAGTATATTAGTATTATTTACATCAAATTGTTACTAAATACATTCACATTACTAGATCTCTTTTAACTAAAACTCAGGCCTTTTCTTAAAGAGGATGCTCATCTGAGCTACACAACTAGATACTCTCCTTTGCAATATGATCTAGACATTCTTGTACTTCCTTCAACTCAAGTACTTTCATAAGGAATGTGATAGAAGATGATATTTTTCTAGATGTCATGATGTGATTTGGTATCAAATTAACAAAACTGTTACATAAGAAACATGAAATAGATATATAAATAGAAGGACAATGTTTCAAAGAGACTGAATTAGCAACAACAAATATACTTCTCATTTATAGATCACAAACTCAATTAATTGAACAACATTTCAACATCTCATGAACACATTAGTTTCTTGGAGGTATCATCTGCATGCAACTTCTAGTTTAGTTCTTTTTGGACAATGTCAGCTAAAACATGATCATCTAATTCACAATATTAATTGACAATATATATGATTGCATTCACACTATTCATAGTTTGATTTCCAAATGTTTCTTTTCTGCAGGGAAATTAGAATTTGAGTTTGCTTAAAGAGATATTATGAGTTACTTCAGAATCCTCCCTGGAACTCTAGCACTCTTTTTTTTTAAATCCAAGGAAAGAGAAAGGAAGTAAATTTAAATTTAAACAAGCAGTCAATATAAGGAATAATTGTCTATCTTTCATGCCACTCTTTCCTATCTTATCATTCATATTATCATATTCATATGATTGTTATATATCTTGCACCACTACCTGCACCTTTAATAACAGTAATACTAACTCTATTATATTTTGCACTAACAGTATTATGTCTTCCTTTTCACCCCCACATTTATCAATTTACAAACAATAATATCAAAATTCAAGCAAATTAAGCAATTGAAAAGCCCTCAAACTCATAACCAAAACTAAAATATCAAAATCAAAACTGAAATTTTATTTAGATTCAGAGCAAAACCAAATAACCCTAGTTGGTGGCCAAAAAACTGGAATATAATCTTGATCGAAAAATAACATGGGGAAAGAGACAATCCTTACCCCGATAACGAAAAAATTCCAAGGATGAAGATGACCGAGTTCGTGGTGGTTCCGGTCTTCGATTTCGGCTGGACGGGATGAGAGAGGCGAGGGTGAACTGGACGAAACAAGCGACTGCTTGCTGGGATTCTTCGAGGGAGAAGAGATGAGAGCGCGAAGGGGGCAACCAATTTGGGGAGACAGTGTGTTGTGGGAAACGGGATGAGACAGTGTGTGCTCGTGTGAACTTTAAATTTTTTTAAATTTTAAATTTTAGTTTGTAAATTTTAGCAAAACCAAATAATTTTGGTTAAATTTTAGTATGAAAATTTTGGCGCCACATTTTGGGCTCCAAAACAGTTTGCCACCAAATGAGGATGCAACAACCATGAAATAATTCGTCGCTAAGGATTTAAGGAGTTGCACCAATCTTCATGATCGCCAAAGGACTTAGCGACGTAATCGTTCGTCTCCGAAATTGACTATTTTCATCACAAATGAGATGCATCTTGATTAGCCACGGCCATGTTAGTGACGAAGTAATTTCCGTGGCTAAAATAGCCTTTAGAGACGAAATTATGTTTCGTGGCAAAGAATCCATATCAATATCAATATTACAAAAAGTAGGAAAATGAGAGAGAGGAACCTCCGAGCACCAAGGATGATATAAAAGAGAAGCTTGATGAGGATTCACCAAGTTGAGTCTCAAACAAGATCTGACTTTGACAGTAGTATAACACAGTCCCCTAAAAAACCAGGAACAACCAACCGGGATAGAGTTCCTCCAAAAATTAAAGGAACCATATTTAAGGTACAAGATGTCAACCCAAAAATAATCCTCACAATTGATATATTTGAAAACATTTTTAGCCATAAGAGAATGCGTGGAAAGAAGTAAATTTCTGATTGCAAGACCCCCCCTCAGTCTTATGATTAATGATATCATTCCAAGACACAGAATGGATGCCCTTTTCATTGCTACTCTTCCTCCAAAAGAACCTCCTAACAATTCTATTAATCTCTTGGATAACAGAGTCATACATAGGGTACACAGACATATAGTATGTGGGGAGAGATAGTAAAGAGGAGTTAATGAGGACAACTTTACCAGCGGGAGAGAGTTTAGTAGAGGCCCATTTATTACACCGCCCCTTAACATCTTCAATGAGAGAATCAAATGCAGCCTTGGCCAGGCGTTTCGGAGTATAAGGATGCCAAGGTACTTAAATGGGAAAGAGGCATTCGGAAAATTAAGAATTGAGATAATACTTTTAGCCACATGTTTATTAATCCAAGAGGGGTAGTAAACAGCAGATTTAGAAACATTAGGGCGCTGGCCAGAGAAGTTACCAAAGTAATCAAGACAAACCTTAATAAATCTGACAGCTTTTCTAGAGGCTTTGGTAATAATCACCAGATCGTCAACAAACATAAGATGGTTGAAATTAACCTTAAGACGGCTGTCAAAACCCAGGATTAGATCGAGCCTAAGGGCATAATTGAGCATCATGGTAAGATTCTAGGCTACAAGAATGAAAAGATAAGAAGATATGGGGTCTCCCTTCTGAATACCTCTAGTCGAATGAATCCAGGGGGTGGACTGGCCATTAATGAGAAAAGAAAAGGAAGAAGAACCAATGCATGCCCTAATCCAAGAGATCCAAATAGAAGGGAAGTTCATTTTAGTCAAAGTAGCAAGAATTGCACTCCAACTAATAGTATCATATGCTTTTTCTACATCGATTTTTATTAGCATCCTAGGAGGTTCTTACAATCATCTTCCAATGTATGAACAACTTCTTGCATAGCAATTATGTTATCAAAAGGGCATAGAGGCATAGAGGCTAGGGAGCCCTTACGAACTAAAGCTTCTCTCCTAAGTTCCTCCTGACTCTGAGCGAGGGTCATCATGTCATCCAGTTCCTCCTCCTGAAGCATGTCATCACCACTATCGACAAAGGAGCCCTCTGCATCTTCGATCTCAGTATCAGGAGGCTTACCTTGAAGAGTTGTGATAAGACGCTCAACCATGGAAATGTACGAAGGGCTAGCTCCATCGACATCCTGAGTGGGATTCAAAGGGAAAGAAGCTCAGATGATTGGGGGTGGAGACGACGAACGGGTACTAGTTGGAGATTGGGATTGCTTCTCTAGGATCAGGGTAGATGAAACTTTGGGAGGAGGGATAGCCTTGGAACTGGAGCTAGCGCCAGGTGCCAAGCCAAGAGGCATATAAAGGGTCTCCAGAGGTAAGTGGGGGAAATGGCCCTTTGGTGTAGCATTGTCAGGGGGTAAGGCTCGAGAAGAAGACGCAGGAAGGGTGTCAGGAATAAAGCCGTTGGGGTCCTAAGGAATGGTAGGTGGAAGGACAATAGACGGATGCTTCTCCTGCAAAGAGGAATCAACAAGTGCAATCACGTCAGGCATTGGCACGTTGCTAGAGGATGCCATCCCCACCCCTCGCTCTCAGCCCGCCACGTGTACCCCACATGCCAGAGCCTCTGCCATCTATCCTATCGTGCTGACTATCGGCTGCCTCGTTCTCAGTCACATGAGTAGCACGATGCTTCTCACCACGACGACGGCCGCGACCTCACCGACGAGCCACCAACATCCAAGGGCCGAAATCCGTTTCCGGGGAGCAAAAAGGAAGCTCCAATGGCATTTCAGGATTAGAAGATTCCGGTATAAGGTCGTCTACTTCTATCGTCCGAGCACTTGCGCCAATACTTTGGCCAAAGTCTATCACCGGCCCCTGCTGAACGCGGGGGGTGGCCGATCTCTTCCATTTCCGGCAGCAGCTACTCCAAGACATGAAGTGGAACCATGTCCGACCATACCACATGAGTAGCAAAATGTGGGTAATCTTTCATATAGAACCAGAACAAAGACACGGTGATGCTCATCACCGACCCAGAAACCTCGGCAAAGGGGCTTGGAAAGATCGATCTCGATGTAGACCCTAGCAAATTTAGAACGGCTAAGCGAAACAGTAAAATCATCAACCTTCAAAAGAGGGCCAAGATGAGCAGTAAGGGATTCAAGAACATCGCCATCCCAGAAATGCACTGGGAGATTGTGCAGTTGAACCCAAATAGCCGTCGTGTTGAGTTTAGCAAACGCTGGCTCAAATAACAGCTTCCATGGGGTTAGTTGGAGAATAATGCCATTAATGGACCAAGGTCCATCCTGTAAGAGCTTCTGCATGACAGAGTGAGTACTACAACGAATCAATAGGAAGCCATTCGGTAAATCAGAAATACAAACCTCCCCGACCTCTACCCATTTAACCAATAAGATCTGTTTCACTTGTTCGAATGGTGGAGGTTTGCCGAAGAATTTACCATACAAGGAATTTTGAAACTTAGTACAAGCTCAGCTAAGAACCTCTTCATCAACCCGAACAAACTCAAACGAAGAAGCCTTGATTTTATTAAGGATATCCATATTATGGAGAGGGGAGGAAGCAAGGGTACGGGTGGCTTGAGAGGCGATTTGGGCGGCGGCTGCCTCGGATGGTCGCTTGGCTGCCCCCCGCTTGCCATGGCAAAAGGGAGAAGACGGGAGAAGGCCGTTCACAACAAGGGGAGAGGAGACGTGTTAGGTGTTAGGACTCTATTCTTCTTTAAATCTCAAGTATTGCTCAGTGATTACATTGTACATTTTGACATACCTATCTTTGTCAAAGGGATTAAAAACATTGGAATGGCTCATCAAAACCATAATCACATATTCAAAGGAGGTTTATTTATGGATTTTACTTATTTACATTCATTGATTGGATTTTGTATTGTTCTATGACAAATACGGACGCGGGCCAAGTCGCGGGTGATTTGTGGGCCTTTTCTCCTCTCTATTTCCATGATCCTACCTCATTTTATTTTATATTTTTTGTTTTTTGGACTTAATATTTTAACAAGTTCTGTAGGCTTTTGTATTTGTCTGTCACATTGTCACTTTGCGTGGATTAAACATGTGACCCCCTTCATCTAATTGATTACTTAATTTTGATTTCAATTGGGTTGTTAGAGAACTCTTCTCTATGTTGTTAAAATTTAAAAATAAAAAATCATTTTTTTTAACTTACTAAAGCAAACATTTAAATATTTCTCAGTACCATAGGGAAAGAAAAAAGCCCTAAATGACTGGGCCCTACTAATTTTAATCGCCAATCACTCTTTTCAAGTTCAATACGGACGAAAGTCGTCAAGCAGCGCATGTGACACCAGGACTGTAAAAAATCAAACATTGAAGCTAGCAGGATTCTTCTGACAAAGTGAAAAAGACAACAGCCTTCACGCAGCAGTGTTTGCACATCCATGTGACTCTGGCGACCACTACCAAAACCGACATTCACATGACACTGACAACCCCAATATTATAACATCCAGAAAAATCTTTCCCAAACATTCAGCTCTCAATATCCTTCGTTACCCATAACATTAATACTAGTAATAAAATAAAATAAAAAAAAAAAAAAAAAACCCAAACCAGCCATTGATTCAGTGATGAGGACAAAAGGTAACAAGGTAGCTACCACCAGTGCAAGTAACAATGCTAGTAGGATCATCATAAGCATAAGAGTAAGCACGAGGGCAAGCAGCCTTGAAGAGCTTAGAGTAAGCAGTAGGTTTACACTGCTGGGGGCTACCAAAGCTCCCAGTGCAACAATACTTGGGTGAGCCAAACGCTGAGCAAGCGCTACGGCACGCTACGACTCGGTTATCCCTCCCAGAGCGCACGGCCAACCCCGCCGGACAAACCTCATTGAGATCACTGACACAACCAGCATACCCACACTTGCCTTTGCCTCTGAAAGGCGTCATCGAAATGGCGAGGTTGTAGCCGTCGACAAGGCTGACGTCGTAGAAGTCTTGGGCTCCAAGGGTGATCTCAGCGAGAGTTGCGGGAGGGGCACCGCCAGCGCCGTTGCAGTAGAGGGAGCCGCCGCAGTCGCCCGTTGCGCAGCGGCCGCGGTTGGTGGCTGGATCGAAGAAACAGTCTTGGCGGCCCCAGATCCGGCCGGACCAGTTGGGCGGGAGGCGGATGGAGTAGGCTTGGTTGGGGAGGAGGCGAAAGCCACCTCGTGCAAGAATGGGTTTGCCTGCGCTTGGTTGAATACCGGGCCAGACTGTTTGCTTGCACTTGTTGTAGAGAGCTAGTGTGCTAGCTTGGGTTGGTGCTGCATTGTTGTAGATGGAGAGGATGAGCAGTGGGAGAGTGAGGCTGAGTCTGGCCTGCATTGTGGAACTAGTTTAAGCCTGGCTTGAGGATGAGGGTGTTGTCTTATACGGGTGAACTGGTTTTCTTTACTGATGAAAGTACTTGCATACCCTTATCAGTAGGCAATTACTAATTTACCCCTAATGGAGAAACCATGTTTCCTCGATAATGTTGAGTAAAGGTGGAGATTCCTGGAAGTATATGAAATTCCTAAATTATCCTTTTGATTTGCATTTTTCTCAATCCAAACTTCATTTTTGGTAGAATTCCCTAATTGGTCCCTCTACTATTTCAAACCTGCCCATTTGGTCCCTATACTAAAATTTGAACCGATTGAGTCCCTTAAGTTTTTAAAATGGGAAATCTCAGTCCACACACAAACGCCGGTTCTTTTTGCCGTCTGTGTGTGCTGATGTGGATTTTTTTAATTAAAAAAAAAATCATTGAGCTGAGATGGCATTTGTGTGAGGGACTCACTCGGTGCAAATTTTAGTATAGGGACCAAATGGGCAGGTTTGAAATAGTAGAGGGACCAATTAGGAAATTCTACCCACTCAATTTATTTCAATATGCAGTTTCTAAATTTTTTTAAATTCAGTTGTCTAAAAATACCAATTGCACATAAAATTTGCAAAGCATAAAATCTGTACACACATAAAATTTGCAAAGCATCTCGAAAATTACAAAAAATTACATTCAGTTGTCTAAAAATACCAATTTACAAAGTTGTGTTCCACCATACTGTTCCAAAAAAAAAAAACATTTCAACAGTGCAGGACATTCCATTGCACATATATCTTTAAAGCACAAAAAGAGACAGAATATTCACCATTCTAAACCAAAAAACAAAAGCCATTAAATGCATCAAATTTGGTGATCCTCTACACTTGCAGCCCTGTTCATGCTTTGTTGTGTTGTTAAGAATTCTGGATGCTCAAATGTTGCTGATGATTGTTGGCTTGATTCCTCTGTACTCTGTCTTTTCTGCACAATCTTATCTCTTCTTGCCTACAAAATTCATGGGCATCAAAGAATATCCTGGGAAAATTGACAATCAGTCATGAGCAAAACTCATGTAAATAAATTGTTAGAAATGTCACCATTAATTGGGAGGCAGTAATAAAAGATGAAGCTTGTGGATTTTCCCTACCAACAATGAGCTCCCTAGTGTGTGCACCCTACATAAATAACAATGATTATAACAAAAGATGACATTGACACTATATTAATTGTAATAGGAAATGACACTCATAAATTAACCCTTACCCTTAATATACTGACTGAAGCAGCATGAACAACTCTTATATTTCCTTGGGTGGAAGCATTCACTGATTTCTTGTTTCCCATTGATCCTCCTGCAATATTCTTCCCTTTTTGTTGTTGAGTAGCATCACATTTTGATTTTCCTGAGCCATCACTAATAACCTGCAAAATAAAAAAATCTTTTTAGAATTACTTAAGTAACATGGTAGTCAGCAGTTAATAATAAAATTAATTCAAGTATGGAAACTTACAGTGTTGATTCTTTTTGGGCACTTTAGCTTGTTGTGACCTTCTTTACGGCAAATCCTACATTTCATAACTCTGCCTGCTCTAGAAAGTTTTGATCTGCTTGTATTTTTCCCTTCCAATGGCTCTCTCCTCCTTTTTTTTTGCAGGTCTGCCAGGCATTCTTTTAACCAATGGTGGTAGCAGGTGACCTTCAACACTTGTTGGCCAATACATCCTTCCTCTCAAAGGGTTAACATTGAATCTGTACGCTAGCAAGTAAGTTTCTTTCCTAAACCATTCAGCCAAAAAATTAACTGGATCTGCACCACAGAAAATAATGACAGCCATTGCATGCTCACAAGGGATTCCAGTTTTGTTCCATTTTCCACATGAGCAGTAATGATTTTCTAGTCTTACAACATAGCCTTCCCTTACATGGTGCACCATATCATCCCAGAACACTTCATAGCTTGCCCCACCATTCCAGTCAACCCTCCACTTTACACTTTTATTTCTTTCTTTTTCCATTTTTGCAACTATGTTGGGCCCACATATCATTTTCCATTTCAAAGCATAATCCCTTTTGACCACTAATCTGTTCATCACATACTGTCTAATTTCTTCAAGCATACCAATGATGGGCTTGCTTCTGGCATCTAGCAGCACTCCATTGAAGGTCTCGCACATGTTGTTGTCAACATTTTCACACTTGATCATATCACTGAAGAATGCTTGACACCAACCATTGACTGGCCACCTTTCTAATAATTCTTCAACAGCTAAAACTCCCCCTTTTAGGGTTCTCATTATTTCCAAGTACTTGTTCATTTCAGGTTGGCTAGTTGATTTAGCAGTGTTCCAAAAATTCATTTGCAAATCTTTCCCCTGGAATTTCTTGCCCCATCTAGCATAAATGTGTCTTGCACACATTCTATGCTCAATGAAGGGCAGAAGTTGGTTAACTGCATGGATTAAACCCTGAAAACAATAATTGTAGGAATTAAAATAAATCAATAGTTAATGTGAAAAAATAATTAAGCTGAAGTTGCAAACCTTTTGCATATCACTCACAATTGCCCATCCTAGTCCATCTCCAATACACAGGTCAATTTTCAATAACTGAATAAACCAACTCCAAGTCTCACTTGTTTCCTTATCTACAACAGCCCATGCAATTGGGAACATTTGATTATTCCCATCTCTGCCTACTGCCACAAGTAACTGTCCCTTCATCAGACCTTTTAAGAAACACCCATCTAAGCCTATTAGTTTTCTGCATCCAGCAATAAACCCATCTTTAACTGCAGATAAGCATATGTACATTCTCTGAAAAATAGGAAGCTCAGCTGGCCTTTTTCTTTCATATACAACAACTACAGTGCTGCCAGGATTTGACTCCTTCAGTTCCATTGCATAGTTGTTAATCACCTTGAAATCATCTCTGAATTGTTGTTCAATTTTTTTCAACACCAAACCTTTGGCATTTCTGCACACCTTACTTGTCACAAACACTCCTAACTCCCTCCTAACAATTGCTTTTAGATTAATTGGCTTAATAAAAGGCATACTGCTAATTAAATCACCAAATCTCTTTGCAACTACACTAGCTGTTACCCTTCTATTCTTTGTTGTCTGAAGAAGACATGAATGCTCAGCAATGTAATGCTTAACCACATACATTTTTCTGCCACTACACCAAGAACATAAAATCAGCCATGGACATCCTTTTGCAGAACAAATAGCTCTTACTCTGACTGCATCATTTTTCATGTATCTAAACTCAAAGCCCCGTCTGGTTGAGAAGTCCACAAGTTCACTCTTAAACTGTTTTAGGTCATTAAACCCAAGATCTAAGGAGAAGTCAGGCAATGGGACATCAGGATTGAAATATTTCTTTTTGGACCTATGCCTTGTAGCATCATCTGCCTCAGAATCTGAGCTGGTTTCCTCATAACTACCTGGATCCGATGAATCAACGTAATCACTTTCAAATCCAACCACTTTCCCATCTCCAGTTTGCTTCTGCCCTATGTTTGCTTCTCCTTTGTCATTAGTATCATCAACACTGCCTCCATCTCTAGGTTCATTGCCATCTGTATCAGCATCTTCCTGCACTGCCCTCTTGAACTGCACATATCTGCTCAATATAATCCTGGCCTGGTCCCTCTCATCATCTGCATCTGACCCTACTATAGGGACATCTACTAGTATGTCTTCATCATCATCTTCTGAGATGTTATCTTGTTTATCCCATTCATTGCCATCTAAATCCCTATCATCATGAATTGCAACCACTGAAGTATATGCCAATTCATTATCAGACATCAAGGTGTATGGCAATTTATCTCCATGGTTAACATCAGAACACTCCACATATATATCTACCATGGACTGGCTCAATAATTGATTAACTAAATCCAGAATTCCATCGTCATCTTTAATAATTTTCAATGACCCACCATTATCCACAAAATATAAATTTATAGACTTCTCAATGTCATACCCTAACTCCTTCAAATCCCCCAACAAATCCCAGTAGCAGAGCTTATCAGGGTCAACAGCAAATTCAGTAATTGATCCATCCAAATATTTCACCATCCCATCTTTTACTATTGTCCCTCCATGGTGGTACTTCACAATGTGTTCTTCCATGTTGCTGCATAATAGACCAATACCACTTAATCACTCAATAACAATGTGTTATTTCACAGGATGTAACTATGATGTGAAAAAAAAAATTCCCTTGCCTATTGGATCTTAACATGCTGATATCATTGAGTCAACAACTATTTAAAAAAAGTCATGCATATCATCTTTATTAGTAGATGTGACTATGAAGTGATCTAAAAAAAATCCACTGCCTATTGGATCTTAACATGCTGATTTCATTGAGTAAACAACCATTCAAAAAAAGTTATACATATTATCTTTATTAGTAGATGTGACTATGAAGTGAAAACAAAAATTCCCCTGCCTATTGGATCTTAACATGCTGATTTCATTGAGTTAACAACAATTTAAAAAAATTTATGCATAACATCTTTATTAACATCTGTGGTCCCTCTAAAATAAATGAACTAATAAACCTCCTAAGCCCTAAATACATAACTATAGAATTAAAATTCTGCATATCATCCTAGAATACATAACTATAAAATTAAAATTCTGCATACCCCACACAAGCACAAGTCCACATCTGTGGTCCCTCTTGCAACCTTCTAAAATAAATGAACTAAAATTCACAAACACAAGTCCACATCTGTGGTCCCTTTTGCAACCTTCTAAAATAAATGAACTAAAATTCTGAATATCACACACACACACACAAACACACAGGTCCACATATGTGGTCCCCCATGCAAACTTCTATGATAAGTGCTCTGAATCCTACTCCTTCTTGCAATCTATTTGGCTCATTATACAAGGCAAATGGCTAAAAGATACATATGTGTGGTGGTCCAGTGACATAAAAGCCTAATTCCTAGAAACTACAAGCACTACTTTTTACGCAGGCTTCACCAAGAAAGATAATAGTTCATTGATGTAGAAATTATGCAAAACAAACAATACCTAATGGAGTGGCCTTGAGCTTCAGACGAAATTAGGAGGGATGGTTCACCTGGGATGAGGGGGAGAGGGTTTACGACCAGCAATTGACAGGATCGGGGATAACTGCGACTATTGCTGGAGAAGGAGCAACTAGGGCAAGATGGTGGCTGTGATCTGGTGGGAAGTCTACTTTCCCTTTGTTAAGGGAGAAAGCCAACTCATCATTTCTAAATAGAGGGAAATGCCATCTCAGCTCAATGGTTTTTTTTTTTTAATTAAAAAAATCCACATCAGCACACACAGACGGCAAAAAGAACCGGTGTTTGTGTGTGGACTGAGATTTCCCATTTTAAAAACTTAAGGGACTCAATCGGTTCAAATTTTAGTATAGGGACCAAATGGGCAGGTTTGAAATAGTAGAGGGACCAATTAGGGAATTCTACCTTTTGATTTGCATTTTTCTCAATCCAAACTTCATTTTTTAAAGAAACTTACTTTTCAGGCCAATTCTCACTAATGGTACTGTTTTCGATGCGACAAAAACCGCAATACCTGGAATTTTGAATTTTGAAGATTTTTTTATATATATAATTGCCTATAAATCTCTCGGGAGTTTGCATATATTCTAAAAAAACTCTTGAAATTTACTTATTCTTCAAAGATTCCTCCTTCTCAATAAAATCTCAATCGAGTCCAGATATCACTAACGGAGGTGACTGTACAGTTAAGTAACTATGAAAATGACCTATTTACCCCTTGTTCAATTTCAATTCTTCTTCTTCTTCTTTCCCCAACGACTTTCTTCTAGAGATGTTGTCAACCGGAGTTCTCTTCAAACTCTCGGCTTTCGACCGAAGTTCCACAAACTTGTGAGTCTTCCTGCAAACTAAAAAGCCCTTGTTCAACTTCCCTTCTTCTTTTCCTTCTTCTTTTACTGACAACTTTCTTCAAGAGGCGTTGCCAACCGGAGTTCTTTTTGCACTCTCGGCTTTTGACCGAAGTTCCCACAAACTCGTGAGCCTTGCTGTAAGTAAAAAAAAACAAGCGAAAAGGTAAGGAGAAGTCACTTGAATTTCTGCAGATTGTTATTGTGTGCTTTTCGTATATATTTTTTTGGGTTTTTTTGTGTAGAATCTGACTTTTGGCAGGGTTTAGAACGATAATGGGTTTTAGGCTTTTCCTGTGTATTATTTAGGGTTTTGGGGTTTTCTGTGTAATATACGTTTCTTCCTGTGTTAAATATCCTCTTTTTGTGTATAATCCGACTTTCTGCGGTGTTTATAACAATAATGGGTTTTAGGCTTTTCTTTTTCTCCAATGGTTCAAGATTGGAGACATCATGTTGGCTTTCAAGTTTGGGTATTATCTCCTTCAAGCACGAAAAGGACTCATCTAACTTTGAGTGTGCCTACCTGAACAAAATGCACAACTGGTATCACGATACCATTAAGGATAACTCGTTCAGATTTGTTTGAGCCAAGTTCAGAACGGAGGAGACTTTCGTGAAGCTCCTTGTCGTGTTCTTCATGACCACCATCTTCTTGTAAAACATCTTCTTCTCGATCACCTCCCAAAACGACAGAAAGAAAGAGGCAAAGAAAAAGAACAACGACAAGGAGAAGAAGAAGAAGAAGAAGGGAGGAAAAGAGTGGTATTTCTGCTATCACGGCAGGGATTCAAAAGGAAGCTATGTAAAAATGAGGGACTATATGGGAAGTGCAAATGTCAAAGGGGTTGTAGAGGAAAAATGAACTTTATAAGGATTTATAAATAATTTCCTTTTTTTAATAGTTAAAAACAATTTTATGTAAACTTGATTTACTAGGGTAATTTTCTCATTTGAGTACTAACGTTTGCTTTTATTTCAATTTGAGCACAAACATTCAATATGTATCAAAACGAGCACTGACTTTCAATTTGATTGCACCGACAAGGCTTTTGGGGTTTCCCGATGATGATTAGCTGGTGTAGACACCGGACTCGTTCCGTGGCCACTAATACTCTATGTCATATGCACCCATGGAAGGTACCATGTCAGCAAGGTGAACAAGTGACCTTTATTATAGCCACGTATGATGTCATGCCATCTTCTTCCCCCCTTTCTCCTCTTTCTCTGCCGATCCCTATTGCCCTAGAATCCCATTTTTCTCTTCCGGTCAAACCTGACAAAGCAAGGAGTTCTTTAAGAAGGTTGCAGTTCTAGAGCAAATGAGACCAAGAGTGCAGGGAGAAAGTTGCATTAAGTTTCTTGGCTGGTGTATTCGTTGCATACCTTGAACATAACATGCATCACAAAACTTAAGAGAAGCACTTCCAGTGTCCTTGTATAGGTTTTTGTATATCTTCTTACTCTCATTGCTTGATTGTAATCAAAGAAAATCACATAATATGAAAAAGAACATGAGCATAAATGACTTTGCAATTTCAATACACTACTTGAATTGTAAGTGTATTTACTTGAATTATATACAACCTTATAACACTACCGTAATCAGCCATATCTGGTAAATTATACACACAATAATCAGCCACATCTATTGAGTTATACACACAGAAATTAGCAAACTTGGTTAAATTAACATTCATGGTCTATTTCTCTCTCACTTGCACTAGTAATTACGCTTCCCAATATCGAGGTGCACGACTACTCAAATACTATTTCCTGGCATGGAGATCTCTGTCAGAAAGCAAGAACTTGAATAACTCCAATGAAAAAGAAAAATGGGATTCCAGGGGAACATGGATTGGGGAAGAAAAGGGAAAAAGGGGGGGAAAAGATGACATGGCATAATACGTGGCCATAGTAAAGGCCACTTGTTTACCTTACTGACATGGCACATTCCACGGGTGCAAATGACGTGGATTATTAATAGACACGCAAGCAATCCGATATTCACATCAGCTAATCCTCACCGGAAAACCCCAAAAGCCTCGTCGGTGCACTCAAATTGAAAGTTAATATTTATTTTGATACAAATTGAATGTTGGTGCTCAAATTGAAATAAGAGCAAACGTCAGTACTCAACTGAGAAAATTACTCTTATTTACTAACATGTGTTTTAAAATATCATCTCAAGTCTAACCACCTGCTAAAGTAATAAGTAGACGTTTTAAAAATACTAAAATATTAGTATTTTTTTAATCTCACCTTTTAAAAAAAATTTGTAAAAATAATAAATAAATAAATAAATATATATATATATATATATATTAACAATTTTCAAGTTTTTCTTAATTTTAAAAAAAAATATTTCAACCACATTTATTTAGAAAAATATGCTGTTATTATTATTATTATTATTATTATTATTATTATTATTATTATTATTATTATTATACGAATTGTTTTTCATCTTTTTAAAAACATATTTTGGGTTTTAAATTATTTAAAACTATTTTGTTTTGTCGACTTGTCCTTGGACTAAATATGGTTCCACCTGCAAGATGACAAACCGCAAGATGGGCAAAGATTAGATGTAAGCATATGATCTATGTAAACAACAAAAATATTATAGAACTACTTCTCTAACATGGGGTACAAATATATAATGTTAAAAAATTATAGATGTATTTGACTATTTTTTATTTGTATTTCAATGCAATTATTGTTTTTTAAATTACAAATAAGGTATTCAACAACAGCAGCAGCAATAATAATAATAATAATAATAATAATAAATTATTATTATTATTATTATTATTATTATTATTATTATTATTATTATATAATTAACATTTAAAAAATAAGTTTTAAAAAATAATAATAACTTAAAATGATTTATAAATTTTGACTTTCTTGATTATTTGCAAAGATTATGTTAATAATAATAATTTTTAAGAATGGCTTAAAAAAACCAAGAAGATGTATAATAACAGTAATAAAAATATTAATAACAACGTATTTTTTTCAAAATAAATGCAATTAAAAAAATATAACTTTTTGAAAATTAATAATAACTTTCAAAATTACATTTTTATTTTTGTAATTTTTTTAAAAATGAAGGGTGTTCATGAAAATACTTATATGCCTAGGAACGAGAATGATATATTATGATAACCGTGGTAATAAGAACGAGAATGTTATATGCCTAGGAATGTTGTTGTAATTTATGATAACCATGTTTAGTTGGAAACTCATATTTATTTTTAAACAAAGGGTATATTTGTCAAAAAAAAATATTTAAGATTACCACCAACTTGGTAATCCAACATAGCCACCTATTTTGGTGGTAATGGGATTACCAAGTTTCTTGGTAATCTTCCAAAGTTGGTAATCACACATTACCATCAATATTACCACCACTATCCATCCAAACGTGATAATTTGAAAAGATTACCACGTAACAGGCGGTAATGTGAAAACATTACCGCCAACCAAACGCCCCCTTAGTATTTTCAAAATATCCCCACATCACCTATTCATGTGATGTTATGAAACCAATGTTCATAAATAAAATTTATATGTGGTTATTTTGATAATTAAAAAATAAGGGTTATATTGGAAAAAGCCCAATTTTAAATTTTATTTAACTTGGCTTATTTTTCTTATAATTTAATGTTCTAGTTGTTATGTTTTTCATATACTAAACTAATAGGCATGTGTTATTTAGTATTTAATATTATAGTATTTTTAAAAAAAATGTTGAACCAGTTTTGCAATTTAATTTTTTAAAAATAAATCCCAAACTTAACTAGTATTATTATGTTTTTAATAGACTTGCCCAAAGAAAAACTTATGACCATTGTTAAATTTTTAATTATTCTAATAAAATCATGCTTAGCAACTAGCCAGAATAAATTTTTTAAAAAGTAAAAAAAATATTGATTTTTTTGCATGATTTCAAAAAATAAATCCCAATTTTAAGGAATTATATAAAATAATAAAGACAAGAAATCCAAATTAAAAATCTCCTAGTTAGGGTTGCCGAATGGATTAAGCATTACAATGGAGTTGATCTTGGTGTATTGGGGAGACAAATAGGTAGCGTTTGTATGGAGGAATTTGGAGTTACATGTAACTTGAGTTACTGGGTTTTTAAAAATTCAGTGTTTGGTTCACAGGATTCTAAAAACTCATGTAGCTCAGATTACATCCAATGAGAGATTTAGTTTTACGCCTAAATTAGGCGTAAGTTGAAATCCTGAGAGTTTAAAATTTTAGGTGATGTATAGATGTATATATATGTGTATATATCACAATGTATACACATATGCATATGCGTACATACGCACATACATGCATTTATACACATATATACATATACATATATATTTTATATAAACATATGTAGGTATGTTTACATATACATATATACATCTCTACAGACATACATACATATATACATATGCATATATGCATATACATATACACATGTATACATATACTTATACATAGTATGTTTATATATGTGTATGCTCATACATATATGTATATATATATGCATATATTCATATATACACACATATACATAACTGATATACATGTACATAGATATGCATATATACACACATATACATACACTTATGCACACGTATTTTCTAATTCCAGATTTAAAAATCCTTCCTAACAAACAAAAAATCTTATAATACAGCAATTCTAGTTACACCCAACCAAACACAAAATTTAACTGCACTATATTTTAAAAATCAAGTATTTTCAATTACATTGTAACTAAAAATCCATTGTATTTAGAATTACATAAAAAAAAAACGCCACTATAGTGCTTGATCTAACGTCCCATAGATCATGATGGAAAGAGGAAGACTTGGTTTAAATGGTTTCGTAGCCCTTGATAGTTGTGATAGTTGTTGAGGTAGATTACTAAGAATCAAGAGAGGCTAATGAAAAGTTGACTCCATGCACATATTGGGCTATTGTGTATGTTGCATTGGAAAAAGTTTTCTAATTGGATAGATCAAATCGAGTCGAGGATTGTGGTTGGATGGATGCTTTTTACTGTTATGATTTTATGTTTTGTGTGATGTGTCAACTAAATAGCTGGTAAGCTTTTTGTATCTTTATATTATGTTTCTCTATGATATTTTGAAGTACGCTTAACATATCAAAAGCTTCATATACTTCTTTCTCTTTAAGCCTGGTGCATGTTGTGCATGTGAGTGAGGGTGAGACCTTAGAGTTCTCCCCATCTTCTCGTTCCTATTAGTGGTATCAGAGAACAGCAAGACTATGCCTAGCTTCTGCTTTGCTTAAAATTTTTATCAAGCTAATGTGTCAGTCTTTAAAGGAGAAAACTATAGCTTATGGATTCTCAAAATGACCATGTTTCAGTCCAAAGATCTATGGAGTCTTGTAGAGAAGGGATTTGGTGAGGAAGATGACAACAATCAACTCAACGAAATCATAAAGAGGGATGCGAAGGCATTGTATCTAATCCAACATGCTCATGATGAGAGAATTCTTCTTAGAATTTCAGAAGCTTCAACAACAAAGGAAGCTTGGGAAATGTTGAAGACAATACCAAGGAAATCGGAATAATATCACGGTAAAGCTACACTCGTTGCACTCGGAGCTTGATGTAGTAAAAATGAAGCTTGGAGAAGAGATAGAAGATTTTGTGAGCAGAATCCTTATATTGTATATTGCATCAGAATGTTGGATGAATAGATCCCGAAGAATGCAGTGGTCACTAAGATTTTCAGAAGCCTCACTCCACAATTCATCAGTGTGGTGTCTTAAATTGTAGAGGTGAAGAACCTCAACACGATCATGGTTAATGAGTTGAGTGGCTCTCTGAAGAGTCACAAGTCCATACTTATTCTTGCAGGTGAACAAGAGGAGGAGAAAGCTTTTCATGTCAAAAGCTGACTATTTGGAGAACACAACTGTGGTGGATGAGGCCATTGTAGAGGCTTCTACAGAGGAAGGGACGAAGAAGGAGTTCTAAGTTCAGTCACCCCACCAAAGTCAATAAATAACACAAGGGTGTTTAGTGCTTTATCTACAGCAGATTTGGACACATGAAGCCCAGTGTTTGCACAAAAAAAACAAAGAAACAAATGTCTTTGAATAGGCAAAGGAAGTTAATGAAGGATTGGTGTTCATGGCGAGCGACGAAACTATAAAAGAAGCTGGATGAACTTGGTTGATTGACAGTGGTTGCCCTAACCACATGTCTGGAGATAAGATGCTCTTCCAATAAATAGATGAATCACCCAACCAGGCTATTAGGTTGGGAGATGGAAATGTGCTTCAAGTTGCTAGGGTTGGCACAGTTGCTCTTCGTTCAAGCTATGGAAAAACCAATATCCTGACCAACGTGCAGTACGTGCCCAACTTAGCTCATAATTTGCATAGTGTGGGTCAACTGATGGCTTCAAGAGAAGAGTTTGTAATCAGAGAAGCTCTCTCCATAGCCAAGATAGCATAAATACACATAACAACTCATAGACTCTTCCCATCATTTGTTGATGATGTGGTCTGTGAGTGTAAAAATAACACAACGAGAGGCAACTCTGTCAAATCTTTGACACAAAGATACGGTCATCTAAACCTTAGAAGCTTGAAGCATTTATCTGAAAAACAACTAGTGAATGACCTACCACCTATCAATTTAATAGACCCATGTGAAGTGTGTTTCTGGGTAAACAGTCGGCTTAGGTTTCCCAAAGAACAATTAAGGTGCGCCACCTTTCGATTATAACTCATCCATGGAAGCCTAGTGGGTCCAATGCAAAATCTCTCTCTAAGAGGTAACTTATACTTTTTCATATTGATTGATGATTATTTTTGACATAGATGGGTGTATTTTCTCCAGAGAAAATCAGACGTTGTGCGGCAGTTCAAGTTCTTCAAGTGATTGATTGAGAAGCAGCCATTAATGTAGGTGAAAGTGCTCCGTAATGACCGTAGAGGGGAATTCATTTTACAAGAGTTCAAGTCTTTATGTGAGCTCTCTGGAGTCCAGCATCAATTTACAGCACCTCGGTCACCTCAATAGAATAGTGTCATAGAATACAAGAACCAGACAGTGACCAAGCTGGCGAGAACCATGTTGAAGGAGATCAAAATGCCGATAGAGTTCTGGGAAGAGACAGTGGCTATTGTCATCTACATCCTGAACCGATCACCGACGAGGGTGCTTGAAAACTAGACGCCTTATGAAGCCTTAACCAGGTCAAAGCCTAATGAGGACCATCTTAGAGTCTTTAGATGTCTTGCATACACACCGGTTGACCAGCAGCTAAGAAGGAAGTTTGACGGCAAGTCACAACGGAGCGTCTTCATTGCCTATTATGAAAATGCAAAAGCCTATAAGATGCTAGAGTCAAATACGAGGAGAGTCCAAGTCAGCAAGGATGTATGTTTCTTTGAAAACAAATGCTGGGATTGGACAAGAGCTACTAACTCAGTCACAACAAACCTCGTGATATCTTGTAACGTGGAAGCAGACCTTGATGATGAACAGATGAAGAGCTCTCTACTATCAGATTTACCTGATAAATGGTTGGAGATCACTCACAATATGAATGACTCATTTGTCCACAACCCGATGAGAGAGACCGGAGATGATGAGACTTCGATAAGTTATTGGGTTGCATCCATGCATAAAGAAATGAAAGTGATTTAAAAGAACAAAACTTAGAAGCTAACCAAACTATCGAAAGGAAAGCAAGCAATCAGATTGAAGTGGATCTTCAAATCTAAGTTCAATACTGATGGCACCTTTTTGAGAAAGAATGCATTGGTGGTGGCTAAAGGATACACTCAACTGGAAGGTCTTGATTTTGAAGAAGTTTTTTCTTCGGTATCTTAGATGGAAACAATTCGAACTTTCTTCGCCATTGGAGCTCAGAGAGGGTGGTGCATTCATCAAATCAGCATCAAAATAGCATTCCTTAAAGGAGATTAAGGGAGGATGTTTACATTGGTCCACCAGAAGGATTCTTCATAAAAGGTAAGAAAGAACAAGTGTATAAACTACAGAAGGCCTTGTATGGACTTCGTTAAGCTCCCAGAGCTTGGTACAACTGTATTTACCAACACTTCAACCAATTGGGGAATGAGTACAGTCTCAATGAACTTACAGTCTATATGTTATAGCGCAACTTCCCAAGCCTACTATTGTAGCACTTACAGACCATTACTATAGCTTAATGTGGTATTGTAGCCTGGGTATTGTACCAACCCGAGGTTTTATTTCTAACTTCAGCCCCTTTTCCTCTCTTTTTCTTGGAGGATAAGAAAAAGGGCTGACCTTTGTTTCATGCTAATTGAAGCTTCAAGGTCCTTTCTCCTTGGGTTTAAAGGTAATCCATGCCTTCAATCTTCTCATCCATGTCATTTGGTTGAGGATGATAAACCTAAGTTGTGAAGTAAGGCTTGTAAAGCTTGGCCTTGGTTCTCCTTTTTTGTTTGTTGAGTTAGAAGCCTAATTGGAGCTATTGTTTGGCTGTTTTTCAAAGATTTGGTTGTAACCTAGAACCATTATTTTTTTCAAGAAAACAGTGGTTACTATACATTCCAGTGAACTTCAGTTGATTCTTTGGCTTCTTTGGTTTAGAGTGAAGCTCAAAACCTTAGGAGTTCATTGGCAATTTTGGAAGCCAGTTTTGAGCCAACCCTATGGTCGATGTAGGGTTACACATTAGTGTGACCTAAGGTTTCATTTGTTTGGTTTGCTTTGATTAATTCTTGTTTGTTGTTCATGTTTGTGGCTTGGCTAGGAGCTAGGTGAGAGCTCGACTTGAGGCAAGGAGCTGGCGGAGGTGTAGTGTGTCTGGGAAATTAAATCGCCTAAGTTGTGAGTGGGCTTTGTGATGCATAATTCTTTTAAAATATTACTTATATATCTATATTGCTTTAGTTGAAAGTTTTCCATGGTTTTATCACATTGAGTCGATGCTTTGATCGGCTTAGAAATGAATTTTCTATATTATTGAATCATATTTGAAAATCTTGATGTTCAAATGAAAGGGTTTATGAATATACGTGTATTTTGAGTTAAATTAATTTTTGAGGCTTTGGTTATTCTATCATGCTTCTAGCATTGGTAATTGTGGAAATGGCTTGAATTTTTATTATTTGAATGTTGTCCTAGATATGGACTCTTTGATGAGATATACATGTTTGCTTTATTTAAACTGTGGGCGTCCTACTGCAGTAGGCGGTCTTCGTGGCTAGCCTTTTGAGGTGGCGTGAAAGATTGGCTGATCTTTACGTCCAATTTAGGAGAAGGGTTACAACCCTGATTGGATGGTCATTAGAGAGCTGGAGTCACCATATGATGAACCGATAGATCAACGTCAATGGCATGTAAACCTTGATAGCTCTGAACTTAGCCGCACCCACGGCTAAAGTTTAGAGAGATTTCTAAACCACTACTTGTTGCTTGGGATACAAACTTTGTATTTACAGTGTTTAATCCCTTGATAATTATTTGGTAAGTAAATTCATTTGATGACAAGCAACATGTTTTATGATTTAAAAATCGTGTATTATTAATATTCAGTAGTTTTGAATGTTGAAACAATATTTTGAGAAAAAGGTTTCTTTCATGCTATTTATGGTTTTCATACACTTGTGTATACTGTTATATGTTACTATGTTCTAATCTTTTTGTATTATGGCAAAAGCCTAGTTTTGTAGTTTTCTATTGATTATTTTGTATATTCTTTTTGAATTGTGCTAACCCACTCACTAAGTGAGTTAGGTTACTCACCCTCTACCTCCTTTATAGGCTCTAGCAGGTAGTAGCATGGCAGCAAGGCGGAGTGCTGGGCATTCACTAGCTTTCTTTCTGCACTCATTTTTAGTATTATGCATGTTTATTTTTTAGCATAAACATGTTGTATAAGGTCATGAATCCATTAGTGTGTTGGAACTCTGTTTTCTTGGTTTGTTTTTTTGTCTAGTTTATTGAAAACTTTATTGTACTTAAGGCAAGCATGTTCACTAAACTCTTTTATTAGGTTATCATACTGTTGCTTCCCTTGTGTATCTGAGTATTCTTTTATTTTATTTTGTATGTTCTATTCAGTGTTGCTCATTTTAGGGATTTCGTTAGCCTTGCATTGACTATAGGGTTGAGTGGTGTGAGTTTCCCTTCTCGGGTTATCACAGCGGTTGTCACATGCCAAGCATGTGGGTGGGGGCGTGACACTATAAAAGGCGGAGGAAGCTTGGACATTCTGATATTGTATTTATATGTAAATGACATCATCTACATGAGCTTCTCATCTAAAATGCTGAACGAATTCAAGAGAAATATGATGAACACTTCAAGATGAGTGATTTGGGTCCAATGAGATACTTCTTGGGACTAGAAGTGAAGCAAAGTAACGGATCGTTGTTTGTATCTTAGCAAAAGTATGTTGAAGACTTATTAAGGAAGATTGGGATGGTGCACTGCAAACCAATTTTCCACTCCCTTGAACTCAAATGAAAAACTCCACTCAACAGACAATTCAAGCAATGCATATGCATCTCTGTAGAGAAGAATTGTGGGAAGTTTCCTATATATACCTCACTCATTCAAGACCCAATCTAACGTTTGTAGTTTGTGTGGTCTCTCGCTTCATGCAAGCTCCAACAGCCCATGACTTAGGAGCTGTAAAGAGGCTCCTACATTATGTGATGAGAACAGTGAATTATGGACTCACTTCATCCACAATAATGAGTTTAAACTCTCAAGGTACACTAAGAGCAACTAGGGGGGCTCGCCAGATAATAGGAAGACTCCTTAAGGATTTGAATAAGAGACAAGATGGACCGAGTACATCTCTACCACTTCTGTAGCTTGTGAAGTAGTGTGGTGATAAGTGCTTGTGTTATAGTAACGCGAAGCGTTATTATCTTACAATGAGCATACCTTTTATCAGATTTTATCACTAAATAGCGTGCAATTGTGTATTCTTGTGCATTGTAGGTTTGTGGAGCCAAGTTGGAAAAGAAGAACGAAGTTAGGTCGTGTTCGCCGTTGTTGGGAGGTTTTCGGACCAAGCAAGGAACAAGGCACGAACTTGGACTTGTGAGTGTGTGCCAACCTCCTTTGGAGGGGCACAAAGGCCACATTCACAATAAGTCTAACTCGTGTAGCCTAGGAGAACTTCACCAAGAAGGAGACTTGAAGCAATCGGCACAATCTACCATTGATTGTGTGCCCAATTCAATGGCCTCGATGAAGAACAACGTATTCGGGAGTGTTTCGGCGAGTTACTGTAGCAGCATTGTAGCTTTGTTACTGTAGTAATTCACTGTAGCAAGTTACTGTGCATTTCTGCCGAAGATCAAGTTTCCAGAGAATTCACACGGGCATGTGGAATTAACACACGGCCGTGTGAATTATTTTCCAGCAAGCCAGAGACTTCACACGGGCGTGTGGAAATTCCACACAGCCGTGTGAAGTAATTTTTCAGGAAGACAGAAACTTCACACGGGCGTGTGGAAATTCCACACGGCCGTGTGAAGCCCCCATAACTTCAAATTTAAAACCACACTCAGCCTATTTAAAGCCGGATTTGGAGACTTTTTGAGTATCTTTTGACCTATCTTTCTCTCCAACTTCTGGAGAGTGCGGCTAGGGTTTCGGAGAGGATTTTGTGGAGGATTGGAGTGTGCCATCAGCATCGCTATCGACGTCCGACGGCAGCAAAAACCACGGCCACATCATACGCGAGGGGGTTTTCATTAATGTTCTTATTTTGCAATTTATTTTACACTTTGATGAACATGTATAGCTCTATGAGGAGCTAAACCCCTCGTGGGTATTCGGACTTGTAAAACCCTAGGATCATTATGTTTCTATGACATTGTTATTATGCTTTTCCATTATTGATGAATAAATTCGAGTTTCAGTTTTAATTATCTTTTGCTATTGTTCTTCCTTAGCCATGACACTAGGGTTGAGAACAATCTAGGTTATCCTTTGGAGGTGTGACAACTCCTATAAGATTAGACTACTTAAGATTGAAGAGGGTTGAGAGGGAGAGTTGTGAGGTAGCAATGTACCCCTTTCCCTTCCGGTGTGATTTCTCCCTACCTCCGTTTCCTTGGTTAATTAGCGGTCGAGATAGAGTTTTAGGGCTCAATCTAGACTAGGGTTCTTCCACCTGGACCAAAGGTTTAGAACTACATAGAGGAACAGGTTTTATCACTAGGAATCCCTAGAGCTTAAAGCACTCCCACGTAGTGTTAGGGTTAGGAAGATAGACTCCCCTGGGGCTTAGTTGACAGGTCAACGAGAGTCAAGGGTCATAGTGAATCCTAATACCGGGACATAATGTTGGGGTTAGTCACGGTTGACCTTAAGTTTTGGGACCGTGAGTTTAAGGATATCCTCGACTCAATTAACTTCAATAGGAAAATATAATAGCATAGTCTTGCACTAGAAGCATAAGTCCTAGAGGTAGCTTGTCCGGATACCCTATTTCATCCATTGCTAGTCTTCTCTTTTAACTTCTACTTGCTTTTCTCTTGTCTTCCATATCTCTATTTACTTTCTTATCTTTTATTCTAATTGCTTCCATAAATTCATTCATCACTCCAATTATTTCTTTTCGTACACCGCATAACTAAATAGTGAATTCTTGTGTTCTAAATCCCTATTCCCTGTGGATTCGACTACCCACTCACCAGGGTAATTTTATTACTTCGACAAGGCCGTGCACTTGCGGTACACACGCAAAAGGTCGTGTCATGTGGCTCAAAAGACTCCTTAAGGATTTGAATAAGAGGCAAGATGGACCGAGTATCATCCATTGTGACAACAAATCGGTAATATCTATCACTCAAAATCTTGTGTTGCATGGCCGCACCAAGCACATTGACACACACTATCACTTTATTTGTGATCTTGTGAGAGATGGGATGACTGAAGTAATTCATTGCAGCACTAATGACCAGATTGCAAACATCTTCACCAAGCCCTTACCAAATTATAAACATGAATATTTTCGCGATGCTCTGAGTGTGAAGGATTCTGAGCAAGGGAAGCATGTTGAGGGAGATTACCCAAAATAAAAAAAAAAACTAATGAAAGTTGACTCCATGCACAAATTGAGCTACTGTGTATGTTGCATGGGAAAAAGCTTTATGATTGGATACATCAAATCGAGTGAAGGATTGTGATTGGATGGATGCTTTTTACTGTTATGTTTTTATGTTTTGTGTGCTGTGTGAGCTACCTAGCTGGCAAGCTATTTGTATCTTTATTATGTCTTTCTATGATGTTTTGAAGTGAGCTTAATTTATCAGAAGCTTCATATGCTATTGGCTTTTTGAGCCTGGTGCATGTTGTGCATGTGAGTGAGTGTGAGACCTTAGAGTTCTCCCCATCTTCTCATTTCTATCAATAGCAACCGTGTGATCAACCTAAAGAAAAAAGAATAGTTATTTATGATGCATCTTGGGAGGTGAAGCAAGGACCTTGCCAATGCTAGGATTCTTGTCAATGATGTTGGAAAGGTAGGATTTTTTTTTCAGGTTTTATATAGCATGCCCAAAAGGTGGAGTGCATGATCAGGGGCGGACCCAGTATATTGGCAGCCCGGGCTGAACCCCGGGCTGGTCCGCCGGAAATTCTTCAAAGGTATGAATAGGGATGTTTTATGGGGGGCTAGCATAGGAGCTTCAGTCCTCCCTCACCCTCAGCCACCATCCCTCCTCTTCTCAAATCTCAAATCTCAATTGCCATTGCTTCTGCTCACCCACGGATGATAACAAATCTTATTAAGAAACTAGATAAAAATTTCCCCTCCCCAATACAATCTCGCCACGTAATCTAGTCCTAGTTTAACTAATCTGATCCTCAGATTCATTTAGTTTTGGCCTTTTTGGAATACATTATGTATAGAAAGACTGAAGGAGAGAGAGAGAGTGACCCTTTCATTGTGTCCTAAGCTCGACTTTGTTGGCTGGCAGCCTGTCCCGGCTCTGATTAATCATCAATGGCAAATTGGCAATGGCAAGCTTGCTCCCCACCGGCCCCAGACTCAAGAATCAATTAAGATCGTCACTGGATACATCTCACAAAAAGTACTGCTTCAGCCTTCAGGTGAGTTAAGAACTTAGGATCTAGTTGTTTTTACTATCTTATTAAACTTGATGCATGAATCGCATGATGATATATTGATATTGCTGATGTATTTCTGTGTTTTTTTTTTTTTCTATTTTCAAATGTTGATGATGCATTTGGCTGATGGAAATCATGGAATTTAAAAGTTTGAGTTTCATTAGTACTTTGTAATTTGTAAATGAAAGCAAATGTTTGGGAATTGGGACAATGGTTTTTTCAGAAGTTTTGAGGGTTTGTATTTTTACTTTTTGTGAGATGAATCTATTCTAGTGAATGTGAATGGAAAAATTCATCAGTACTTTATAGACTTATGAATAGAAAATTTCATTTTTGGAATCCAAGAGATTGCTTATTTGATTTTTTTATATATATATTTTTTTGTGAGATTAATCTCTGGAAGTGTTTTTATTTCATTATAATACCACTGAACTCCTGAGATGGTTTCACTTGACTCACTTGAGCATTTTAGTTTCTGTATTTTTCCTAATACCCAAATAGTCCTCTATGCAATTTACAAGTTTTGATGGGAAAAAAGATATTTGTGGGGGAGAAAACCATAAACAGTTGCAACTTAATGTATGTCACTCAAATGAAATCATGCACTTTCTCCCAACTCTCAAACCATAAACTATCTAACAAATATAAAGTTATATATATATTAAACTTCTGATTTAAGTGAAAGACAACATGCATGTCTGTGGACCGTGTGGTAGACATTGTGCTTTAGTGCTTATATTAAAAATTTAGATATTTTTTTTCTCTTTTGATTGGATGTATGTTTCAAGGCCTTAGGATATTTATTAATCAACATTATTAATCAACTTTTGTGGAATGATGTCATATTGTCATGTTTAACTCATTATTATTATTATTTTTATCTATTGTGATCCACAGATCCACTCATGAATTCCAATTGATTAACATTGGTTTTCAAAATTGTTAATGTTAATGTGTTGAGATTTTGGTTTAATATAGGTTTTTTAATATGGATAAGTTTTTGACTAAAAGACCAAGAAGCAACGAGTCGTGCGTTAAAGATGATAACACAACCACATCTTCAAGTCCGAAACAAGCAAGAATTGAGTTTGATCCAAATAATCTAGTTGCGGATCCGGGGCTTCGAATGCCGATTGAGAAATATGATGCCAACATTAAAGACGAGGTGAGACGATCTTATGTAGCAAAAGGTCCATGTCAACCGAGGACTCACAACTTTCCTAAGAAAAAATATGGGAATCAATATAGGTGTTTCAATCCTTCATGGTTTGATTCTTTTCCGTTGTTGGAATATAGTGTGGAGAAGGATTCGGTATTTTGCTTGTGGTGTTATTTGTTTAAACCAACAACTTATGGATTGCAAAGCGGGAGGGATGTGTTTTCCAAATTGGGGTATAATAATTGGAAGAATGCTATTTCTATTTTTAGAGATCATGAAGGAAATGTTACTAGCATTCATAATTTTGCAGCCGATAAATTGGAATTATTCAAGAATCCGCGACAAAGTGTCACACAAAAGTTCTCACAACATAGTTCAGAAATGGAAGTTGCTTATCGTGTTAGATTGATGGCGGTTCTAGATATCATGCGATTCTTGTTAAGACAAGGTTTAGCTTTTCGGGGGCATGATGAATCTTCAAGTTCCAAGAACAAAGGTAAATTTTTGGAGTTACTCTATTGGTATGGTGCACGTGTTGATAAGATTGCCAAGACATTGAAAGCAAACGCTCCAGGGAATAACCAAATGACTGCTCCAAAAATTCAAAAAGACTTGGTGCATTCTTGTGCTGAAAAAGTGAGATCACTCATTATTGAAGACATCGGTAATCGGATTTTCTCACTTATGGTTGATGAAGCTAGAGACATTTCAGTGAAGGAACAAATGGTTATTGTTTTGAGATATGTTGATTCTCGTGGACAAGTGATCGAGAGATTTCTTTGTGTAGAGCATGTGACAGACACTTCATCCCACACTTTGAAAGAGGCCATTGATAATTTGTTTGAAAAATATGGATTGTCCCTATCAAGGTTAAGAGGTCAAGGTTATGATGGAGCTTCTAATATGCGAGGAGAATTTAATGGCCTAAAGTCACTTATATTGAAGGATAACCCATATGCAAGGTATGTTCATTGCTTTGCACATCAACTTCAATTAGTTGTTGTTGGTCTTGCAAAAAATGTCTATTATCAATGACTTCTTTAGTTATGTGATCAAGATTGTCAATTTGGTTGAAGCATCATGTAAAAGGAAAGATGCACTTCGACAAAGCCAACATGAAAATACAGTTACACGTATAGAGAAAGGTGTAATTTCTACTGGCAAAGGTTGTAATCAAGAGACAAGCCTTGCAAGACCCGGGGACACATGTTGGGGATCTCATTATTATACAATACTTCGTCTTCAAATGATGTGGCCAGCGGTAATGGATGTTGTTGGAAATGTTCATGATGATGGAACTAATCCTGACCAACAAGGTGTAGCTTTGGGTTTGATTGATCGTATGGAAAGATTTGAATTTGTGTTCATATTATTTTTGATGAAAAAGGTGTTAGGTATAACAAATGGCTTGTCACAAGCCTTGCAAGAGAAAAATCAAAATATAGTGAATGCTTTAGACATGGTTGAAGGTGTCAAGTTTAAGTTGCAATCATTGAGAGATGATGGATGGGATGAATTGTTGGCTAATGTTTCAAAGTTTTGTGTTGAAAATGATATTGAGATGCCAAATAATATGGAAGAAAGATTATTGGTCCGCGGTCGTCCAAGACGTGAGAAGCAAGGCACTACATATTTGCACTATTATCGTGTTGAGGTTTTTTACTCGGTTAGTATTTTTCATATCACTTTCAAATTTTTTTTTGCTATTAAACTTTACATTTTTATTGATTAATGTTTGTTTTATTTATTTGTTATGTCAGGTTCTTGATATGATCATGCAAGATATGAATAGTCATTTTTTAGAATCTACTATTGAATTGCTTTCTTGCATAAGTTGCCTTGATCCAAAACAATCATTTTCAAGATTTGATGCTGTTAAATTAGTTCGTATTGCAGAGCTGTATCCAGAAGATTTCTCAGAATTGGATCGAATGGCATTAGTAGATCAATTAGAGATGTATATATATGACATGGGAAAAAATGTTGATTTTTCTTCACTAAGAAGCATTGGAGAACTTGCTATAAAGTTGGTTGAAACAGAAAAACATCTCAGATATCCTCTAGTTTATCGGTTGATTGAGTTGGCGTTGGTCTTGCCTGTTTCAACTGCTTCAGTTGAAAGAGTTTTTTCGGCAATGAATATCAACAAGACTGATTTGCGTAACAAAATGGAGGAGGATTTTTTGACTGATTGCTTGGTTTGCTATATTGAGAAATACATATTTAATAAAATTGATAATGAAGATATTTTACAGTATTTTCAAAATATGCGAACTCGTAGGATTCAATTGGCACCTCTTGGTCATAGCAGTAACAAGAGTGGCTCAAGTGTTGGTATGTAGTTTGTATTTGTATTTTTCATTGTTATTTCACTTATTATGTATTGTATTTGAACTTTTTTCGTATATTTATTATTGATATTGAATATTGACTTAGTTTGTATTATCCTTTAAATTTGTCGGTGTGTTTTGTAATTAATATCAAAAATTGACTTTTATTTAAGCCCGGGCTAGACCAAATTTTTGGGTCCGCCATTATGCATGATTCCCTTCATAAAAACAAATAACAACATTTGCATGAACAAAAGAAAGCTAAAATCAAACAAAGATGACACTTATGGTATTAAGAAGATAACAAACCTTAGCCACACTTTCTAAGGAAACCAAAAGTCCTAATGATATTCTCAAGCATTAATTTGCTCATGCTTGCCACCAATCTTAAATTTCATGTTCTTTGCGTATGAGCGCTGCATAACATAAACAACCACCCAGTAGCGAAGCCAGAAACTATACAATAAAGAGCGAATTCATTTAATAATTTTTTAAAATTTATTTATAAGTTAATTTATAGTTTAGATTATAAAAATCAGTTGTTAAACAATAAATTTTTACAAAAACTTTACTAAAATATAATTTTATATATTATATAAATTATTTGTAAAAATTAAAATCTAAAATAGATTTTTTAAAAAAATATATACTAGATAAAGTAATTTAAAAATATCAATAGATTAATGAATAAATTTTTGTAAATATATTTTTAAAAAATTATTATGTTTTAGATGATAAAGATTAATTTGTATAAAATTTTATTTTTTTAAAATAAAAATAAAAAACTCTAGAGAGAGATTAAAAATAAAATAAAATCTTTAAAGAAAGAAAAAACCGAGAGAGAGAGAGAGATTTAATTTTTTTTAAATAAAATTAAAAAACTTTAGAGAGTGAGAGAGAGATTTAAAAAAAAATCTTTAAAGAGAGAGGGAGAAAAAAAAAACAGAGAGATTTGATTTTTTTTTTTTAAATAAAATTAAAAAACTTTAGAGAGTGAGAGAGAGATTTAAAAAAAAATCTTTAAAGAGAGAGGGAGAAAAAAAAAACAGAGAGATTTGATTTTTTTTTTAAAATAAAATTAGAAAACTTTAGAGAGTGAGAGAGAGATTTAAAAAAAAATCTTTAAAGAGAGAGGGAGAAAAAAAAAACAGAGAGATTTGATTTTTTTTTTTAAATAAAATTAGAAAACTTTAGAGAGTGAGAGAGAGATTTAAAAAAAAAATCTTTAAACAGAGAGAGAGAGAGAGAGAGAGAGAGAGAGAGAGTGAGTGAGAAGGGGGAAGGCCGCCGGCAAAAGGGGGCATTTGCAACCACCAACCGAATAGATGCAACCTTAAACCAAAATAAAAAACCAATAAAAGAAAACATTTAGAATTGTGAATCAATATCAAAACTTATAAGAGGACGAGAATGGGACAAAAAATGTTGCGTTGCTCATGGAAATGTGGTGGGCTAAGCCAAGTTTAGCTAGCAACAATGCACCTAACGTTGAAGATGATGCCAATTACACCAAAATAAGAAACCAATAAAAGAAAACATTTAGATTTTGCGAATCAAGATCAAAACTTCTGAGGACGAGAATGGGAGCAAAAATGTCTCTTTCCTCATGGAAATGTGGTGGATTAAGTCAAGTTTGGCTAGCACAATGCACCTAGCGTTGAAGATGATGCCAATTAGAGAGATGCTCATATAAGGGCCTTGATCATGGCTTTGGTTTGCTGGCCAAAAACAAGAGAGATGGAGGTATGAAGAAAAATTCTGAACAGTATTTTAGAACTGAAAATAATTTAACAGTCTTCATAAATGATGATGACTAAAAAGTAATTCAATTGAGAAAGAGGAACTAAAACATATACTAGATTGTCAAAGGAACTGTCTAAGAAGAATCCAAACTTACAGAGACTGTAAGACTGTACCATAATGTTCTCTTAACTTTTTTAAATATAAGCATGATACAGATTTAAAATTTAAGAAAAATAAAATACTAAGGTACTGTCTTTATTTGTGCATGTATTTTTATAGATGAATTTAATTTATGATTTAATAAATAAATTATTTTTTATTCTTTATTTGTTAAAAATAAATAAATGAAGAGAATATATACTGCTCTTGATTTTATTATAATTTTTCATTCTTATTTAGTAAAAGTTATATAAATAATTAGAAATAATTTGTAAAATATATAAATAAATATATTTTTTATAAAAGTACACAAGCAAGTTTTCATTTTTACAGAGCATATTAAGGCACTTATATTTCTTGAGGCTTTACTTGTCACCTTGAAATTATTTGTTACTTGTGGGTATTTCTTCATATTTTGAATAATTTTGATATTGTATTGAGTTAAAATTGATTTATTTTGATTTACATAAAATTACTGTTTTAATATATACTCTCAAATAGTAAATACATAATTTATTTTAATAAAAAAAAGCATGAGTTTTAAACGAAATAGATAATATTTTTTTATTTTTAATATTAAATACATAATAATAAAATATAATTTCATAACCCAGTTAAATGTTGTTTGGCAATAATAACTAAACCAAATTTAAAAAAATTAAACAATATTTGAAAAATAATGGTGAGAAATAATTCCCTCTTACTTTTGGTTTGTTGGTGTGTGTGCTCTGTAGGACAACGGAGTAGTTGAAGGATCGTTGTGGGTAAGTGTACCGTGGCCAAATTAAAGGACTGGTTAGACGAAAGAGCGAGCAGGAGACGAAGGGTGGAGGACAGTTGGTGGGTACGGATTATGAATAAAAGGGCATTTGTGGGGTTCACATGTGCGCACAGTTCGGTACTTTGGGCAAAAGTAATTGAATCAATGAATATGCCTGGTAAAGCTGAGTGCCCGACTTTCAAGGTGGGGTAGACTTTGCCCCACTAGAAGAATTCAAATTTAATAATAATCATAATAATAGGCCTTTACATTTAGTTAGGGTCAATTTTTTATTTGTTACCAACGGCTTTTAGATTAATTGACACCGAATCCCTGTATAAGATTTTTGTCTTGGATATCAAATGTGGCTCTCCGAATTTAATTCTCAGCTCACATAGATGAGAGTATTTTGGGGTATCGAGTGTGGCTCTCCTACGTATCCGTCTCTTGTGTTGCCTTTTTTTTTTAAAAAAAAAAAATTATTATATGTTCTGATTAAAAAGCATCATAATGATAAATTTATTTTATTAACTTATGCCTCGTATGGTTGTGAATTTGCCCTCTTAAGTCACTGTCATGATAGACAAGTAACAAAATATTTAATTTTTGTATAAAAAATTTTGAGTTTGGTTCACTTCTAATTCATAGTTAAATGTGGTAGTTTATACATATTATTCAAAAGAAAAAAAAAGTGTTTTTTCAAGTTTAATTTGTAATTTAGATTTTTAAAAATTTATTTCAATTTTGATAATATAATGCCACAAATCTCACACAATCTCATATTATTGTCTCTTTAGACAAAAAGCATGAGCTTAAGGAAATGATTGGAACACTACAAAAATTTTACAGTTTTGCAATAGGCAAATCTATTGCAATTCCGTTGCAACTATACATTTTCTAACGGCTTTGCAACGGATTAATGTCATTGCTATTTTGCTCGTAGCAAATTTTTGCAATGCGAAATAATCTGTTGCAAAACGTTTGCAATGGATTAGCAACCCCCTTGCAATGGATTAGCATGAGATCTGTTGCAAATATATTATAAATTGGTAACGGAATTGTAAGGGACTTGCAACCATTTTACTGTGAATTTTGTTACAATTGTGTTGCAAATTTGCAAGGGATTTGCAACAGATATTTTTGTCACAAACAAGTCCATTGCAAATGTGTTGTAAATTTGTAATGGCTTTGCAACGGCGTTGCCAAATTTGTGCCATCTCTATTGCAAAGCCATTGCAAATTTGTAACAACTTTGCAATGGATGCATAGCAAGTCCATTGCAAATCGGTTGCAAAATTTGCAACAGATTTACAATGGAACCATAACAAGTTCCTTGCAAATCGGTTGCAAATTTATAACAGATTTGTAATAAATCCATAACAAATCCCTTGCAAATCAGTAACAAATTTGCAACACTATTTTTTGGCCAACAATAAATCCAATACAAATTCACTAATACACTATTATTATTTACCTCTACGAATTCTACAATGAACATCTTAATAAAATATAGCACACAGAAATTCTAATGTATTTAACAAAATATAACATAGTAATAAAATGTAGTCATAGTAACATGCACAAAATAAAAAAAAAACATAAAGTAGTAATGTGCACAAAGACAAGTAAGAAGCACAAATAGTATTATTAACATCCACAAAGCCAAAGGAAAATACTCATGCTATAACTATAGGCCATCATCATCATCATCATCATCATCATCATCATCATCATCCACATCCTCATCTTCCTGATCCTCCTCATCTTCATGAGGCTATGATGTTTGGCCTGGTCCTGATTGCATCATCATTCGCATACGCTTCCACTCACGACGCATTTGTCACATAATTTTTTGGTTTGTTGCATCAAACTTTGGTTTTTCTCTTCCAAGTCTACCATTTTCTTTTTCTCTTCCTGGTCTTGACTGCATCATCATTTGCACAAGCTTGATGCGTGAGAACTAAGACCATAAACTCTCTTCTTCTTTTCTCCACCAGAAGCCTCCAAGTACATAGCATCCATATCAAGTGGTGAAGGTTGCGAACCATTTGATAATGTCTGAGAAGCAATCTGTTGCAAATGTTTAATGCCGTTGCAAAGTTATTGCAAGTCTATTGCAAAAGTGCAACAGAATTCATTAGTTGCAAATATCCGTTGCAAAAACAGTAAATTTTTTTTGTAGTGGAAGATTATTGTTTTCATAAAAAGATCTTATTATAACTAATTTAGTCGATTAATTTTCTGATGCTTGATAAATGTTCAGTATTGACTCTTTTAATTTGCCCAAGGTCCCATAATGTTATAAGTAGCTCTATTAATTTTTTCATATCCTATTAATGTTCTATTTTACCATTAATTTTCCATTTTATTTCAATTCAAATTTTAATTTTTCGTCAATTGTAGCTTCTCTCCTTTGTCATCATGGAAGTTGTTCAAGTAAAATCTATAACCTGTAGCTACGTTGAAATTAAATTTTGCTACAACAATTTTCTTTTCCATAAAAGCAGTAGGATGAGAAAATCTTTTGAATCCAAAAATCCATTTTTTTTATTAGAAATATTAAAAATTCTTGCTTATTTATATTATAGTGTATCTACTATTGTTAATAAACTAAATTATAATTAATTAAAATTATATACTTAATGTATAATACTTCAAGTATAAAGCGAGAGATAATATGAAATGGAGGGAGTAGCATTAAGGCAAGCATGACTAACATAAAGTCGAGCTTTTGGACTTTTATGTAATGGTAAGAAAAATTTTATAGAACAGTTGTTAGATCCATTCCCCATGATCAAATGCATCCCACTAAAATTGACATGACTTGAGCTGTTTATATTGTTCCCTCATGAAATATGGAATTCTGCATTACTCGGGGAGGTCAAAAACTGCACCTTGGTTGATTTTTCTTGAAAATTGAACACCACCTCCTTTAAGCTCACTTCTTTCGTAAGTACATTTCCATTGCAAGCCTAGTTAACATGCTTGAAATGGATCAATAAATACTCCAAACTCTGTTCGTGCAGGCAAATTGAGTAGGATTGAATATCATTCACAAGCCACACAAAGAAACCCTAGGTTTCCCTACCAACAACCCTAACCAGCTCTAGGGTTTTCTCAATTAACCCTTGAGGCTGCCAAAGAGGTTCTAAAAGGTTTTAAGCTTCTTTCTAACCCAAAGAAACCAAGGAAACAAGGAGAACTCGGTGGTGGCACAGTAACTCCGAGATCTAGGAAGAAGAAGACTCAAGGTTTACTCTAGATTGAAGTCAAGTAAACCAAGGCAAACACTCATCTCAAGATCCACTAACAACAACAAGAAGGAGAACAAGAAATCAAGCTCAGACCCAATCAAAAGAAAACCTAGCTCAAATCATTCAAAAGAAGAATAAAGAAGAGAATGGAAGCTTACCTTGAGTCAAGAGAAAACCAAGTTTTATGATCCAAGAACAAGCCCACAAATCCCTCCAAAGTCAGCCCTTAAACCCTAAGAATGGTGGAGGAAGAGAGGAGCAGAGAATGGGAAGGTTTTGGGGGAAGATAAGTGAAGAGATGGGCTCAAATGGGGCTTTAAATAGACGAACGCACAATATTTCAAATTGAACACGGTCTGAACACGACCATGTTCCTCCTGATGATTTTTCTAGGCGATTCTGGCATCAGGAGGAACACGGGTGTGTTAGAGCTGGTATGGGCACTGTAGGAAATTATTGCAGTAAAATTACTGTAGCAAAACACAATAGCACCGATCTGAAGAAAGAACACGGTTTGAGTGCTCCTGACACGGGCTTGTTCTCACCTTAAGCACGAGCGTGTCAAAGCTGAAATTCAAAGTTTCAATTCCTGGATTCTCCTGAGAAAATCAAGGGGACCAACACGGGTTGAGCACGACCGTGCTCACCCTAAAAACCACTTTTTAACCCTCAAAACACTACCAAACGCTCAGCAAGAAGCCCCAAACCAAAGGCAAATTAGAAAACAACTAAAACATAAAAGATAACAAAGTAACAGTCAAGGGAAAAAGGCCGAAGTGCCACGCGTGCATTTGCAGTTACGCAAAGGGCATATTAATGCCCCAAACTCACTCTTCTCAAGACACTTGCAAAGACTTTTTATATTGGTTATTGGCAGAGCACTTTTGGATTATGGAGATTTCTAGAGTAGTTGAACCCTTTGGTTCAGGCAATTAACCCTAATCCATAATGTAATTATGCATTACTCTATAATTTCATGACACTCTGTGAATCCTTCCATTAGATTTAACCTTGATCTGGAGAGTTTGATATCATACACCCTAATTTAAGGAATGCATCAACCTTCAAAGAGTTCGATACCATACACTCTATTTATAGGTATGCATTAAATCTCGAAGTAGTTCAACACCATATACCCTAGCTTTATTGGTGCACTCAACACCTATCTTCTATGCGTGACCTAACATGATGGATTTATCAATCCTCATCACTCCAATCGAATATGCAATTAATTCACAATGTAAACTACTCATCTTGTTGATCCTTTTTCACCTTAGCTGGATAAGGTAGCTTAGGTTACAAGGTAGGAATCTTTGTCTCCTCCTTGAATTTCTCCTTCTCATTTTCCTCAACATTTTTCCCAATGGATGTGTCCTTCACAATCACCACTTTAGGTTCAGGGGGTGCATTCCCACACCCTTAACTTGGGGTAGATGTCAATTCCCTTCCATTTTTCAAAGTGACTGCTTTTATGGACTCACAAGGGTTGACTTCTATATTGCTTGGTAGTGAACCTTAAAGACATTTAGGAAGAGTCTTGGCAATCTGTACCACTTGATTTCTAGATTCTGCAATGCTTCTTGTTGGTTCCTCATCAACTCTTCATGTCTCATGAGATGGTCATCATTTGCTTGGATGTACATTGCTGACAAAGTTTCAAGAGTTGGTCCCTTTCCTTCTTGATATAGTGGTCGAGAAGGTGTAGGTTAAGGTTGTGGTGGCTTGAACAGTCCTTATGGGCCTTGCCCTTGTTGGCTCCAAGAGAAATTTTGGTGGTTTCTCCATCCTGGATTGTAGGTGGCACTGTAGGGATTGTTCTGAAACTGTTGTTCTGACCCACATAATCAACCTGCTCAATGCTAGGGGACCCATCATGAGATGGAATAATCGGACCTGCTTGGCCACCCCAAGGTTCACAACTCATGACTGGTGCTTGTTGTTGAACTTACACAGCATCCAACCTCTTTGCAATAGCTTCCACCTCCGTTGCTAGGGTAGTCAGTACATCAATCTCATAAATTCCAATAGCCTTTACTGGCTTGTTCCTTTTGAGCTCCACTGATAACTAGTCAATACCATGTCATCAATAAGAGTATTGGCCTCAGTTGGTTATTTACTACAAAGTGAACCCCCGGCTGCTGCATCTAACATTTTCTTGGTAGCCAAGTTCAAACCATTGTAAAAATTTTAAATCTGCATCCACTCAACAATCCCATGTTGAGGACACTTTCTCAACAATTCCTTGTACCATTCCCATTCTTCATACAAGGTTTCAGACTCTATCTATTCAAAAGAAGATATATCATTTCTGAGCTTTGTAATCTTCACAAGAGGAAAGTATCGAGTAAGAAACTTCTCAGCCAACTGTGCCCATGTAGTGATCAACCCCTGTGGCAAGGAACTTAGCCATTGCTTGGCCCTTCCTCACACTAAGAATGGAAAGAGTCAAAGGTGAACTGCATCCTCAGACACATTATTTACCTTAAATGTTCATATATTTCCAAGAAGTTGTTCAAGTGTTTATACGGTTTATGATCCTGAAATCCATCAAATTGGCACATCTGCTGCACCATCTGTATGAAATTCAATTTCATCTTAAAGTTATTCACTGTCACAGAAGGACGAACAGTGCTGCACCCTGCTCCCTCCAAATTTGGCCTAGCATAATCTCAACTACTTCTTTGCTGATTCCTGGCCATTGGTTCGTTCTCATCAACCTCAATATTGATTTCCACTAAACCTATTTCTCTAAGATTGATTTGTCTTAACCTTCTGTACAATGTTCTCTCTAACTCAATATCAGAATCACAAGTGGAGAAGAGAAACTTCTTCTAACCATGCAAGAGCACCTGTAGACTAACTAAATAACCCATGAATCAAAAACAAAAACAAAATAAAAATAAAAGAAAGCAAAATAAACTGAAATAAAGAAAAAATGACTAAATTACTAGAAAGTAAAACTTTCTCAAGAGCTGCCAGTCCCGGGCAATGGCGCCAAAAACTTGATACACCCCTTACTTATCTGCAAGTGCACGATTCATACAAGTAGTAAAGTATACCCAATACGATCGAGTAGTCAAAATCACAAGGAATGGTATCGCTCTCGATACTTGTTTGTTTCCTAATAACTAACCGACTTAAAGATTGGTTTGAATTAATTAATCTACTAAATGAGAAAAGAATAGAGAAGGAAGAAGAGACAAGGTTTTAGATTAAGGAGATAGCAGTGGAAAGGACAATGGCACAGATTTATTTCCTTGACAAATGCAAAAGTTTCTTCTTGGACCGTCGTAAACACCTACGGAGGGTTTAATAACGTATATCCTCACCAAAACCTCAGACCAGACTCAACCCATTCCATAATGTGTGGCCTAGCTAGATGAGTAGAGACTACCCTCTAGACAACAAATCAATGTGAGGTTAACTAGCAACTTAAAATGCAATGGCAACCAACAGGGGAAATAGCAATGAAAAATCATCGCATACATGGCTATTGGTAAGTTCCTCATTAGGCTAGAAACATATAAGCATCAAGGCAATCAACACATAGAAATATAAGCAATATGAACAAAAGGGAGACCAGAAGGAAACTCAAGAATCAATATCACTAAAATCAAAGCAGTAGAAGTTAAGGTTCACAATCCGAGGCACCGAGAAACGGTTAGCCCCTCATAGTCTTACAAACAATCATAGGAAATCTATAAGAGAAATAGAACTTGTCCATTAAACTCCTTTCTTGCTTCATAATCATATCAGAGAAGGCTTGATAATGGTTGTCGCCAATGATCCTTCTTTTCCATGCTTGTCTCCACTCCAAATTTGGCCCTGAATGGTGCTGAAAGCTACCCTAACTGGCACCTCCAGAAAGAGAGAAGAAGATCCCTTCAAAACCTAACATTAGGGCTTAAATAACCCTTTCTTGATGTAAGCACGCTCGTGCTGATGGGCATGCTAATGACCGTGTTTGGCTCAAAATCGTGGGACTTAAGTTCGGCACAAAACCAGTAAATCTTACAGGGATAAGCATGCTAGTGCTTTGGGAGCATGCTTGTGCAAGAAGCACAGTGAGCATGCTGATATTCTAATGAGATTTCCAATAAAATACACCAAGGTAAGTACGCCCGTGCTTACCGACCATACTTCCTCAGCATGATTGTGCTAAAGGCAGTAAAACCAGGCTTTTCATTTCTGTGCAAACTCTAGTAAAATGAACAGGGGTTTAGCATGCCCATGTTTTTGATCATGCTTCCGATCATGGGTGTGCTTCGGACCTTGCTTGTCTTGAAACTTGTATTCTAATGCAGTTTTACATCATAATTGGTCTTTTTTCATTACTTTTGGTCCGAACCCTAATTATCTATAACATTTAACAAACATATCTTAAGCATGCATCAATTTATTATAAAAAAATGCTAAAAAGACAAGTAAAAGACACAATATGGTATATAAAATATCTATATAAAATGCACTCATCAACAAGTATTACCATGCAAGGAGCAAAGAGGTTGTGTTGGCTCAGTGAACTCTGAATTCTCAGCTCTTGTGATTTGCATGGCTTAAGCACGACCCAAGCACGACCTAGATTCACTCTAGACTTCTCTTTTCCTCCTTATTTAGCTCCTATTCACATGTATTCTCCTTCTTTTTGCCTAAAAATTGTCTACATACCCATTCATGCACAAAGTATCCAAAGTAGCACTAAAATGTAGAAAATCATGCAAACTGATGACGTGACCGCAAGCACACGGGTCACCAAGTAATACCCCTCGCGCAAGGACGAGGGGGTCGTATTCCCTGGGGTCCCAAGAGTTGCTATTACTCCCCTCTAGATGACACTGTCTAGTCTACCAAGTATAGATTTAAAACAAGATAAGAAAACAAACAAAAGAAAAAGCTATAAACAAGTGGACTAAGGCACACCACAAAAGCATACTAAGGAAGCAAGTAACAATGAAAGCTCGAGGTCCCCTGGCGAGGATCCCCTCGGGACTACTAAAGCTAGAAGGATACTCGAATTACATAGGCAAAGGTGGTTAGGCCAAGAGATGTCCAAAGGTAGGTTACCTCGATGGTCACGGTGATAACCCCTAATCCGGTACAAGTATTGGAATACGGAATCACTTCCGCCCAAATCCTCACACGATTGCAATGCGCCTAGGGAAATCCCTAATTAAGATGAAACACAACGTCTAGGTTCAACCCTAATGGTTGGAAGGGTACGAAATACCCGATGGTCACAGCGTATTCGTACATGTATCCCTTCTAAGCCAAGCATGTCTAGTACAAGGGCAATGGTCACGCAACCAAGTACAACCTAGAATTCAAACCACAGAGTTCTCATGCAATTTGATACAATAAATAACACAAAGCTTAGACCACAACCAAACCAAATACCAAAAATATACTCAAAGTATCCATACAAGCAAGTTCATCCCAAGGTTCACCGGATGCTCGGTGACCTTGGGAGTCTAGTTCAACATCAATAAAGGAGAAAGTATAAAGAACAAGAGATACAAGCTAAAGCACATAACAAACTCCCCTAAGATGAAGACTAGAGATGGTGATGAGAACTTGATGTATCCGCGCCAACAAGCTCCTAGATCTTCTCCTTGATAGCGCTCCTCTTCTCCACTTTGATTTGCCCTTCAAATCTGCCTTCTCCAGCCCCTTGAAGCCCAAGAAGATGATGGTGGAGAAATGGTGGCCAAAAGACCCCAAGAAAAATGCCCTAAAGGCCTTTAATACCTAATTTCGGGATGCCATGCGGCCTGGCATTCGGTCAGGATACGGGAACTGCAGCACCCCGAATTTTGTGTAAGTTGCTGCAGTGGAGTGCTATAGTAAAAATACTACAGTACCCCTGCTAGAGTGCTACTGCTACAGGGCTGTATGCGGTCAGTCATGCGCCCGTATGGATCTCCAGATTTAGCCGTTTCGCCAAAGTTCTCGTGCTACAGCGCTGCTACAGTATCGTGCTCGAAAATGGTCTTTTCTTGTCGATTTCTTCTAAAAATCTCGTTGACGAGCTCCCCATGGTAACTTCTGTGCCTGTAACACGAAATAAACCAATTTAGACGGAAAACGGGAATCCACACATATAAAAATACTCAATAAATACGCAAACATACATAAGTAATACGTACAGTTACGCGTTTATCACAAACTGACAAGCAAAGTGATTGTAAAATATTTGTAAATCATCTGTATAATATGCACTCATCAACTCAGTTTAAATTGGATCAAAATTTAAGTTTTATCTACCTCATGGAATTTGTTTTATATAACAACATTACATAAAAAACAAATATGAAAAACTTATGACTTACAAAGTGATTATAATGTTTTATCAATCCTAGCAAAACATAAAAATAAAAAAAGGAAATCAAATATCTTCTTATGCATCAAGAGTCTCATCAATGATAAAACTACGAATTCTAGAAAAAAGAGGTGGGAAAATGAGGAGTGTGAGTGAGGAATTTAAAGAAAAAATGAATATAATTTTTAGAGGGATTAGATTTAGGATTTGGATTTTTTTTACTTTTAACCACTGTAAAATTTTAATTTATTAATATATATATATAAGAATATACTAAAAATTGGATTAGATCTGGGTACTGGTTTGTTATTTTCTTCCTTTGGATTCAATTTAGTTTTCATCTTAAAAATTCAGATCGAATACCCAAAAAATTTCAGTTAATAAATCAAATAATGGATCATATCATCGAATTAGAATTTTTTTTGCTCACCCCTATTGTTGATGCCTATATGACACATATATAATGTGGAACAATGGGTTTAGAAATATGTTTTAGACCTTCCCTTTGCTTAAACCCAATTTAGTTTGTATTGTACACTTTCCACTCACTATGTAATGTTTTACTAGCCAAGTTCATTGTCTAGACTTTTCTAGGCAGTGCTCTTGGAGGTTGTTACGCATGCATTAGGCAAACATTGCATAGGGCAGTACCAGACTACTTCATACCCTTATTATTATATTAGTCCAATGTTGTTCCATATTTGTGCATGTCCATTAGCTTTTGAAACATGGATTTTATATAACTTTTATTATATATGTCTTTTATATCATGATATATTTTGTATTTAGTATACATTTACTTGTAAGTAAATGATCTTGAAGGTTGTTTAAATTGTTCCAAGAAGCATACTAATGAAAGCTTTGCAGTGTCTTAAAGCTAGTTAAATGTGTGCGTTGCTTACTTTGGGAAATGGCAGTTTGTCACTTGTTCAACCATCATGTTGGGGGTGTGACATTTCACTTCTCTATTAACACCTCCAAATGAGTTCCTGCCATTCTCATTAGGGGTGGTAGTAGTCGGAGAATCCTTGATCTTCATCGGGACCCACACCTCGATAATATTAAATATAATGTTTAAATAATAATGTTCAAAATATTAAAAATTACTTTCAACATAACATATTATTGATGATATATGAAAAATATTTCAAACACATACTTTATATTCAAAAAAAAAAAAAAATCAGAGGATGAAAAAAATCTATCACATTATCTAGTAACAATAATAAAATAATGTACTTATAATATTATAATATGAATATACGAAATGTATAACCATTCAAGATCTTTGGATCATCATTTTCATCCTCATCCTAGAAGAGAGGTGCATTAGCATGTGGGAATGGATACTATTAATATTAAATAATTTAAAAATGTGGGAATCCCCATGGGGATCCTCATGGATTCGGGATCCCCATAGGGACTTTGATGGGGTGAAAACTTCCTCACCGGCGAGTCACGGATATGAACTCTTCGTTCCAGTCCCTAGTGGGGGCGAAGATGGGGAAGCTCCTTCTAGTCTCCATCCCACCCTATTATCACCCCTTATCCTCATCTTTCACTCAATGGAACACTTGTGTTCAAGAAATAAACACAATATTATGGGTGCATTGATGTATATCTTGCCATGATGCACAACTATGCAAGTGTACAGGTCATTAAATAATAGTGTATGTGTGAGTAAGGTTGTTGAATACACAGGAACTGAAGATTACTAATGCTAATTCTATCCTTGTTATCTAACTATGAATCAAATTCTAAAGAAGTAAAATTCTAAACTAGATTTGAGATCACTAAGGACTAAACTTGAGGTTTCAAGGAAGTAGTTAACCAATCCAGAGAATGAGGTATCTGATGGTGAGCTCGCGTTTCACTAGAAAATGTACACGTCGCACCCCAGTAGCAAGTGCAATGTTCGTCAAGTAATAATGCCCTCGCACGAAAGCAAGAGGGTCATATTCTTTGGGGTCCCAACATATGCTATTATTTCCTATTTGACAGCACTATCTAGTCTATCAGCAAAAATGATTGTTGGAAAACAAGATAAGAAAATAAATAAATGAGCTAAGGCACACCACACAAATAGATCAATATAGCAAATGCCAATAGGAATGAGATGCCTCTGGCAAAGGATCTCCTCGGGAGTAGAACAAGTAAGGATGAATTTGAGAATTTGAGCATGATGTTGGCTTAGGTTTGGTCAGCTAGACTCTAAAGTCGATTACCTTAGAATCTCCATAGTGTAGCCCTAATCTTACACCATTTCCTCCATCTGGAAGATATCCTATGATGTCATTGGGTGTAGGGAGTCTTGGCTAGGGAAGTTGCAAGTGCAAGAGGATTGTATTCTTTGGGATCCCAAGATTTGCTATTACTTTCACATTGACAGCACTATCTAGTCCATTAAACAAAAATGATTGTTTGAAAACAAAATAAGAAAATAAATAAATGAGCTAAAGCACAACATGCAAATGGATCAAGATAGCAAATGCCATTGAAAATAAGAAGCCTCGTGCAAGGATCCCCTTCGGAGAAGAACAAGTAAAGATGAATTTGGGAATTTGAGCATGATGTTGTCTTAGGTTTGGTCCCCTAAACTCTAAATTCAACTACCTTAGAATCTTTGTGGTGCAATTCTAATTTTATACGGGTTCCTCCATTTGGAAGATACCCCTACAATGTCATTGGGTGTAAGGAGTCATAGCTAGGAAAGTTATAATGCTTTCTAGGCTAGAACTAATCCTAATGGCCTCATGGATCCTCGCATGTGCGGGGGTAAGGGAAGGGGTGGCTACCGACACCTGGAACCTCCCATGTGCCTGCACAATGAATCCCCTTCAAACATTGTGTGACACAATACAAGCAAGCATCCTACTATACAAGTATCATTCAAGAATCAAGCCTATTAACTCCATCCATTGTAGGTTTTAACATGATAACAATAGAATGAAACCAAACAAGCATGCCAACAATTAATAAGAAAAATTATCATCTATACAAGTTCTTCTCCCAAGGGTCACCAGGTGACCGGTCGCCTTGGGAGTCTAGTTCAACATCATAAAGAAAGAAAGCACCAAATACAAATGATCATTGATAAATTTCATGCCAAATTGAGCTATACACTCAACTAGAAGATTGTGATGAGATCTCGCCGGATCTACGTAGGTCTAGCTCCTTGATATTCTCCTTGAATATGCCTCCTTTGATGTATCTATGCCTTAAAAGAATGGTAAAGAGGCTTGGTGTACAAAAGTAACCTAAAAAGCCCCAGAAATGGCTTATGATAAGAGAGCTGTAGGGAACATGGAGGCCACATGGCTTTCTGGACAAGTTGTACTGGCATCGTGCTAGCAAAATTCACTACTACAATAAACTGCCATAGTACTTGCTACAATGATGTTATAATTGGTGATCTATGTCTAAATTCTGTCTCCTTCTCACCTGGTTATTGGGGATATTGTGTGCTTCAAATAATGGTGATTTGTCCTTTGAAACATGTCAAAATGGCTTATCTATGCTCTATATGATTCTCTAATGCCTTGAAACAATATTAACAAAAAAAAGTGTAAAAAGGCATTAGAGTCATGAAATTCGCATGAAAATGAAAAAAATATATGATATAAAAATGATGTATTTAGAAACTTATCAAATATCTCCCCACTTAAATTTTTAGTTGTCCCCATTCAAACAAATGTAAAGAACAAGAGAGATTGACAAGTGGCTAAATACATAACCTCATACTTAAGTCTACATACAATAGTAAACGTAAAACTCAAGATGCTAAGTAAACAACCACTTAAGAAATTTTGAAACATTCATTGACAAAGTGGTGATATGTGTGTGCAACCTCTCTCTTTAGAGACTTTATAGTCCAAGTCGAGTGGGCAACTCCTCGATGACCACGTCTCAAAGCAATTCAAACCACCTATAGTTGTGTTCAACCTTGAAGTGGTAGAAGACTCGCTAGTTGACTCCCACGGAACCATTTTCTTCTGACTTTAGATTTTCTGATCCTCTTTTCTTTTGTTTTATTTTGTTTTTCTTATTTTTACTTTTACTAACATGAATCATACATCTCCTTTTAGAAGGGTAAATATGCTGATAATGTATAAAAAAAACCCAACTTACTTAGTAGATTACAAGTTCACATGAACTAGCTCATACTTTCATAGATTTTGGCTTGGGAAACATTCTTATAAAGAGCCCGAACACCGAGTTACCTTCTACCAGTTTAATTAGAGACAAAAACCCTTGAGAGTCTATTAGACAAGGGACCTAACATGTCAAGGCTCAACACTACTACAATGGGTTAGCAACTAAGAGAGTCATGAAGATTGTTGCCTTTACTAACCTAAATGTCTAGGGCCCTACATAAAGGATATGTGATGGAATGTCGAGAATGAAACAAAATTCTTGAAAAGTGCAAGGTTGTGAGTAGCTAAGCATCTATCATAGTTCTACACTATCATGTTCACACCAGTTTCATCATCGCCAACCTTGCTTCACTATCATGCAAGAATTTAATTTTCAAAATATTTTCAAAGTCTATGAAAATCACGAAAATCCACCCCTACTTAAAGTTTTACATTGTCCCCAATGTATCTAAATCAATAGCATGCAAAAATATAGGCAATGAAAGCATAGCAAGAGGGTTTGGACAGGGGCCCAAAAGTGCACTGGTTGTTGCAATAATAAAGTACCCCAGTGAGAGAGTAGTCGAATCCACAGAGAGTAGGGATTAGAGACAAAAGGAATTGCTACTTAGCTAGTGCGAGATGATGGTAGTGAGAACAATCAGTTTGTGTGTAAGAAAATGAGAGAGGAATATGAAAGGCAAGAAAGTGCAAGCAAAGAGTAAAGAGAGGAACGATCAATGTAAAATGGGGTACCCGGACAAGCTCCCCCTAGGACTAATGTTTCTAGTGCAAGACTAATATTATACTCCCTTATTGATGTTTGATAAGTCACGGAAATCCTTAAGCACACGATCCCAAACCTAAGGTCAACCGTGACTAGTTCCAAGACTATGCCCCGGCATTAGGTTTCACTACAACCCTTCACTCTGTTGATCTATCAACTAAGCCCCAGGGGAGTCCATCATCCTAAGCCTCACACTATGTGGAATTGCTTGACGTTCTAGGGATTCTAAGTGATAGTCCATGTCCCTAATTATAGTTCTAACTCTTTTGTCCAGGCGAAAGAACCCTAATCTAAGTTAAGCCCAGCACTAGGATTCACTACAACCCTTCACTCTGTTACTCGCGCAACTAAGCCTCAGGTGAGTTCATCTTCTCGCACTTCACTCTACTTTGATTGCAAAGAACTCTTGGAACACGGAGGTAGGGAAAATCACACCGGAGGGAAAAAGGGACGTTTCGCTACCTCATGACTCAGCCTCTCGACCCTCTTCAATCTCGGGTAGTCTAATCCTATAGAAGTTGCCACATCTTCAAAGGATAACCTAGGTGATTCTCAACCCTAATGTCACGGCTAATGGAAAAACAATTACAATTAACAGGAAAGATTGGAACTTAATTAACATCATCAATTAAGAAAGCATAATAAAAATTATAGAAACAATGTCATCTTACGGTTTACAAGTCCGAATACCCACAAGGGGTTTAGCTCTCCGTGGAGCTATACAAATCCCTCAATGTATATGAATAAACAAGAATAACAAACATAGATGAAACCCCATTGTGATGCGTGGCGATAGTCTTGTGAGGCTGCTTCGTCCTCTCCACCAAGTCCCTTGTCAGATCTAGGGCATATCTCGCCGGATCGGTGCCGACGAAAACTCCGCTAATAACTATCTTCCAACGGACTTCGATGTCGATGCCATAGATGTGCCCCAAACATCCACAAAATTCTCTCTAAACCCTAGCTGCGACCCTCCAGAAGTTGGGAAAGAGATCCTTGAAAAATCACGAAAAAGTCCTATTTATTGTGCTGAGTTGCGGCTATGAAATCGGCTGAAATCGGGCATCCAAACGTCCGTGTGGATTCTCTAGAATTGGTTTTCTGGTGCGTAGTGAACAGTAAACTGCTGCAGCAATTGCTAAAGTAACTACCACAGTACTCATGCATATAATGTTCCTGATTTCATGTTTTTCATCGAGGCCATTGAATTGGGCACACAATCAATGGTAGATCATGTCAATTGCTTCATTTCTCCTCATTGGCGAAGTTCTCCAATGTTACACGGGTTAGACTTTTATGAGTGTGACTGCCTTTGTGCCCCTCCAATGGAGGTTGGCACACACCCACAAGTCTAGACTCGTGCCTTGTTCTTTGCTTGGTCCAAGAACTCCCCAACAAAGGCGAACATGTCCTAATTTTTCTCTTTCTTCTCTAAATTTGCTCCACAACCCTACATGTACAAAAGAACCCAAATGCACAACAATTAATGATAAAATCTAAGAAAAGTAATGCTCAATATAAGAAAATAATACTTCGTATTACTTTAACACGAGCACTTATCAAACTCCCCCACACTTAAGCTTTTGCTTGTCCTCAAACAAAAATAAAACATGAAAGTACTTGGGAAGAACAATTGAAAGTGCTCGGCCTTAGGTTCACCAAAAGTATGCAAAAGAAGCATTCTACAAGTAAGGAAAAATCAAAACATTGTATAAAGGTATCATTGCTCTAGCTAAAAACTTGAATAAAAAAGGACAACAATTCGAAAATGTATAACTGTGTGAACTTATTCAAGTTAACCCAAAAAGCATTCCTCAAAGCTCTTATTAAAAGGACTTATTTATGTACAAAAGTAAGAAGGTAGTAGCTTCACACATTGGAGGGTTGGGGAGGTTTTAAAACCCCCACTTTTTCCAACATTCTCAACCCTCCAAATTGGAGGGTTGGGGAGGTTTTGGAGTGGATATTTTTTATATATGACCAAAACACCCTTATAGAATTCATAAAATTCCAAAATATTTAAAGTTTATATTTCCAATAATAATAATGATAATAATAATAATGATGATAATAATAATAATAATAAAATAAAATAATAATAATAATAAATAATAAATAATAAATAATAAATAATAATAATAATAATAATAATAACAAAAAATTAATGATAAAAAAAAATAATGATGATGATGATAATAATAATAATAATAATAATAATAATAATATAAATAATAAATAATACTAATAATTAATAAAAATAATAACCATAATTAGTTTAACTATAATTAAAAATAATAAAAAGAAAATAATAATAATAAATAAATAATGATAAAAAATAGAGAATTATATAAATTGAAAAATATTACTTAATCTATTAATGATATTGTTTAATTAATTTTATTAATGAAATTAAATATAATAACATTGTCTTTTTTATTAATCATAAGGGTAATTTAGTAATATACTATGTAACTTTACCTCAATTAACCTCCCAACCAAACACCACAAGATTTCAAAAGCTCCAATTACCTTACCTTCAATCCAAGTAAAGCATGATTCATAACCTTTGTTTACCTTCCTTTACCTAACCTTACCTTACTTTATGAAACATCCCCTTGCCTCCATCCAAGCAGAGCTTAAGGTGGCCCTTTCCTAGGCAGGCGCCAAAGGTAGCTTTCACACTTTCGAGGTGGTATCTCTTTCTACCGGGGTAGCAGCTTTCACGCATCCCATGAGATAGCTCTTTCTCTCATTAGGGCATAACTTGTATCCGACTTATGAGAGTAGCTACATACTTCATAGGATGTAGCTTTTTCTATCCTAAATGCACAAATAAAATTAAACAAATATTTACAAGCTCACAAGTTTCCATTTTTTTTTATGTATTTCTCAAAAGAAAACTAAGAACTCACTAAAACGATGATAAACTAGTCCTTAAAACATTGAGCTTCGAGTTTCCAAAAGATTTTAAGAGTGAGTAGTGCAAAAGAAATAATCAAGCAAAAATCCCTAAAATTCAAGTAGAAACTAGAGCATGATGAGATACAATGTTTAAAAATTCTCCTAAACTCTAAGAATACAGACGTTGCAACTAAGGTAAACCGCCACGCGCTACATGAGCATAAACAATTGAACGCACAAGTAATGGTGTGTGCAATGTGAACTCCCTCCACACTTAAGATGTTCATTGTCCCCAATGTACGCATGCAAGCACACCAAAATGTATAGCAATTAAAACAATTAATGTGGGAATGGGCAATTGAAACATTACTCCCCTGAACTCCAAGTGTTGCATTCGATGGAGCTATGTTCATTGAGAGTTGAGTCTCAATGGGATGTGGAGCACACAAGGTCCCATGACCATGCCTATGACTATTCCTCAAATTCCAAACATCCAAGACCATCTGCACACAACACAAGGGGTTCAGTGTAGCTTAAGAAAAACCAAAATAACTCGAGTATATAAGATAATAACAATGAAATACAACTCGAGAAAAATAAAAGCAATAGAAAATAAACTCAGAAGGAACATCCTTTCTGAGTATTACAAGACCAAAGATAAGAAATAAAAGTACAAAATAACAGAAAAATAAAAGAAACTATGACGCCTTAGTGTCAGTGTCCTGAGTGGTTGGCTCGGGTGCTGGTGCTGGCTCAGCAGGTGCTGGTGGATCAATTGGTGGTGATACGGCCGGTGGAGGTGGCGCAGGGGAGGCTCGAGGCTGTACGATAAAAGGTGAGGTCATGGCTTGCGCAAGTAACTAACGAAAGCTGTGGAATTGGGCCATGACCTCCGTGTGCTGCGCAGCCTGTGTAGCCCTAATCTTGGCCACCTCAGACTGGAGGACGCCTACAGCACTCTCGAGGCGCTCTAACCAGTCTTGGCCTCGAGACGGAGAGAAAATACGCACCAGAGGCGGCTCTTGTGTTGCGGGTGGTACCTCGCTCTCAACCTACGTGGGAGGTGGCTCTAATGTTGGTTGCGAACCCTCAGCCTGCTCTCCCTTTGCCTCGACCTGCTCTGGCTGGGGTACGATCAATACATAAACTCCCGGTACACCTCTGCGAATCATACCCATCAGCCTCATTGTCTTGATGCTCAGGGGGGCTGGTACAGTAGTCTTCTTGGCCCCTCAAACTCCGTTCCTGAGACCCATACCTATGATGAGTCGAGTGATGTAAGGGCCTGAGAAGATGACTCCACATCTGGGGTACTGGCCCTGATGGCGTATGTACTCGGCTAAGATGTGCCCCAGGTGTAGTGGCTCACTCTATACCATCGAATGCAGGTAGAGTAGCTCCTGTCGGCTCAGCACCCCTGTACTATTACCTCTGCCACTCATTGATCGGCTCAGAATGGCACGTACATATTATATACTGGCCGGGATAGGCACTCCGCCTTGGAGACTCCCGGCTCGTTCTAACCCTCACCACATAATACTCCATATGCACTCTGAGGTGTCAGACTTCCGGTGTAGTCGGTGGGGAGCTGCTCATACTTCTCTGTCTCTGTGAACGCCTCATCATATAGCCCTATCCTGATGGAGAACTGCGTCACACTCATGCTGAAGTGCTGACTGAGTCCACAAAACTGAATGGTATCTACATCATGGAAACTGTCATACCCTCGGTCAAACTCAAAAGATAATAGAACCTCGAGTGTGAGCGATCGGATAGTTGGCTTTCTAATGAACAATAAACAACCCCAACTACCGACTGCAAGTAACTCCTCTACCTCATCAGCTATGTTATCCCCCTTGTATCCCTCTAACTGTGCTTAAATCTGGATACCACGACTGACCGAACCTAAGTCTCTCTAATTGCTCAAATCGAGCCTGATGCTAGGGTAAGGAAAAATCCATCTGCTCAGGGGATGGAGACTCTCAAGAGGGCGTTTACCGACCGCTTTCTTCGATCTGGAGGACATATCTGTAAGATTGAAAAGAAAAGCGATCAAATAAGCTTTAACAGTTCAATCTGCAGAAATCCACACGGCCATGTGGAAATTACACACGCCCGTGTGGATCATCGGGTCGAAAGAGAGACATGGCCGTGCCCTAGAAAAATCTCAGTTAACAATCATAATTCATTCTAAATCTTTCATAATTACATTCGTAAGTATAATTGGCATGTAAAAGCGAAATAACCACAATGAATGAATTAAATCAAGATTAACGAAGGAAAAGATGGGAAAGAGCTTACTGACGGTGTGAATTGTAAAAGTTTAAAATTGGCCGGGAAAACTCTAGAGAACCTCTACAATCGGTCAAGAGAAGGTCGGGGATGTGCGAGAGAGTGTTTTGAGAGCGTTTGGAAGAATTAAATCACAAGCCATGAGTGATTCTAATAGAAAAGCCGCAGCTTTTGGCTTTTTGCACATCCACACGACCATGTGCCTCTACTGAGAGGGTTCACAGTGGCAGCAACACGCCCCCTGTGTCTTCTTTGGTTACTCTCTGAACACTCCCACACGGCCGTGTGGAAATTTCACACGGCCGTGTGCCCTCATAGGGGAGCTTCACAGGGGCATCTACATGCCCCTGTGTGTTCTCGGGAAATCACCTAAGGCTTCTGCCCACATCCACACGGCTGTGTGCCCAACCTGGCCATAAGACAAGGCCGCCCACAAGGGCACCGACATGCCCCTGTGGCCTCTCTGGGTCAACCCGAGAAATCTCTAAGTGTTCCACACGGCCATGTGAAACATCCACATGGCCATGTGCCTTTCACAAGCTCTCTCACAGGGGTAGCCACATGTTCATGTGTTTTCTAGTAATGGAAGGGAAGGCTCTGCAGAGTTTCATACGGCCGTGTGCCTTAACACAAGGGCATTCATAGGGCATTCACAGCCCCTGTGGACTCTCGGGAATGAGAGTTGAAGTTCTGCAGGATTTCACAAGGCTGTGTGGAAATTTCACATGGCCGTGTGCCCTTCATAAGGTCGTTCATAGGAGCACTTACACGGCCCCTGTGATGCTCGGGATGAGCCCTGAGATGGTTCACACGGTTGTGTGAAAATTCCACACGGCCATGTGTTTTCTCTGGATGACTTAGAAAAATTACAGGCTCTGCAGAAAACTTCAGAAACACATTCATAACACTTAGAACCTATATAGACGATAAAAAAATGACCAGAGATCCATGAAAACACACTTAAACGACCCAAAACTTCATCAATCAACATTTAGGCACACGAAAACATCAAAGATCCACAAGAAAATCATAGCACATGCATGTATGAACAAGCCACCAACACTAAGACTCATATTAATTCTAAAACTAAACTAAACCTTAGAAAAACCGTAAAAGCTTGGGTTTTCTCCCAAGAAGCGTTTTTTTAACGTCACTTAGCTTAATGTACCTGGCCTTAACTCACTGGGGTTTATGAATGAAAGTTGCCTTTTTCCCTACAACCTGAAAGTATACAGAACATAATTTTTGTAGGGTAGAAGGGAAGTTGTCGAGTTTGTTACCACACAAGGGTGAAACATCCTTACTCCTTGAATGCTCATTCCCATTTGTGTTGGGGCTCTTCTTGTCGCGTTTTCTCGATCTCCTCATCTTCCGGATCATCTTCTTCATGATTCCTGGGGTTGGCTCCACTTTCTCTATGAGACCAAGTGATAGAACGTCTTCAATCTCTGCATCTTGGTCTGGCCACCCTTCATATGGGTCCTGATTCATCATTTCCTGCACATATTCATCGATTAATTCATCAGTAGCGTCAACATAATAAAGAGTATCATAAAATTCTAGACAATGTCTCATGGCTTCGGCGAGGCGATAGGTGAGCTTTTCGTCTCCAACCCTCAAAGTGAGTTCTCCACCGTCCATGTCTATCAATGCCTTGGAAGTACACAAGAATGCCCTTCCAAGAATCAGCGGTACATCGACATCCTCATCCACATCTAGCACTGCAAAGTACACTAGAAAGATGTATTTATCGACCTTGATGAGCACATTTTCAATAATGCCCCTCGGATGTCTAACCGAACGATCAGCTAGCTGAAGTGTCATCCAAGTGGGCCAAGGCTCTCCCAAGCCTAGATTATGGAAAAATGAGTAAGGCATGACATTTATACTTGCTCCCGAATCTGCTAGTGCCATCTCCTCACCCAAATCACCAATATTGCATGGAATGATGAAGCTCCCAGGGTCTTTCCTCTTGCTCAGCATACACTTTTGCAACACCGCCGAGCAAGTGGCATCTACGATCACCGATGCACTTTCCTCCAATTTCCTTTTGTTGGTTAAGAGGCCTTTCAAGAACTTCGCATACTTAGCCATTTGTGACAACGCCTCTACAAATGGGATATTGATGTGCAACTGCTTGAATAACCCCAAAAATTTCTTGTATTGCTCGTCTTGTTGATCATTCTTTAATCGTAAAGGATAGGAAATTCTTGGCTTGTAGGGTGGGGGTGCCACCTCCTTCTCCCTGGATGTTTCCTCTACCTCCACAACCTTTGGTGCTTCATCGTTTGTCTTCTTGAGAAGGAGATTAATCTCAACCACTTGGCTTGTAGGATAGAGACTTCGCAATTTAACCAACTTGGTTCTCCAAGTTGTGTAACGATGCGGTGTGGTTGCAAAGTGTAGACTCTACCGATTGGAACCTTGCATCCGATGATTGGATAAACCTTGTGAGGGTCTTCTTTAAGTTGGTCATCTTGTTCTCTAGCCTCGTCACCCGGTTTTTCAAATTCGGTGCTTGTTGTTGTTGAAAGCCAGGTTGTGCATTACTCTTTTGTTGTCCTTGGTTGCTCCATGACAAGTTAGGGTGATTCCTCCACCCTGGATTGTAGGTATCACTATAAGGATTCCCTTGACCTCTGAATGCATTGCCTACAAAATCTGCTTGTTCAGCTGAAGAAGTACCACCAATTACAATCGGGCAATCATTAGAAGCATGTCCTTCCCCACATACATTACAATTCGTGATGGCTGCCACTCTTGGTGAAGTTAGAGTGTCTAACTTCTTGCTCAATGGTTCCCCTTGGGCCGCCAACGATGTAACAGCGTCAATTTCATGAAGTGCGGCCATCTTCTTCCTATCCCTTGAGTTCCATTGATAGCTATTCATTGTCATTTCTTCTATGAGGTGCCGGGCTTCACTGGGGGCCTTGCTTCCTAAGGTACCTCCTCCCGCCGCGTCTAACAATTGCTTCGTGCTTGGATTCAACCCGTTATAGAAAGTGTGAATGATCATCCATTCGGGTATTCCATGTTGTGGGCACTTCCGCAGGAGCTCCTTGAACCTATCCCATGTCTTGAATAAAGACTCCAATTCCGTCTGTACAAAGGAAGAAATCTCATTCCTAAGCTTTGCTGATTTTCTAGGAGGGAAATATTGGACCAAGAATGCTTCTACCATCTCCTCCCATGTGGTAATAGATGCTCTAGGTAATGAGTGCAACCATTGCTTTGCTCTTCCCTTCAAGGAAAATGGAAAGGCTCTCAATCTGATAGCATCATCCATCACTCTATTGATCTTGAGCATGTCACACACTTCATGGAAGTTCTCTATATGGTTGTTGGAATCTTCATCGGCCAAACCATTGAACTGTGCGGACAGCTGTAGCATTTGGTTGAATGCCGGCTTGAGCTCAAAGTTCTGAGCTATAATAGGGGGCCTCACAATGCTTGATTGTGTCCCCAAAACTACGAGTCTAGCAAAATCAGACAAAGTCCTCTGCTGTTAATGCTGTTCTATTATTGTTTGACCCTTTTGTATCTATTTCAGCTTGATTGGACTGTTCTTATATAGGTTCTTTCCCCTTTCTATGTGTTCTCCTTCAAATATCTGGGTCACCTTCAACTAGAATCGAAGGATTGCCACGGGGCATAACCTGGAGCTGAAACCAAAGAAAAGAAAACAAATAAGAACGATGAAAGAAAAAGAAAGTATGGAATAGATTGTGTGGTGAATAGCTAAAAATAGCAAAACCCAAATGTCTAAAATACGCCTACTCCCTGGCAACGGCGCCAAAAACTTTGACAGGGGGTCAAAAGTGCACGGGTTATCACAGTAATAAAGTACCCCAGCGAGAGGGTAGTCGAATCCACAGGGAGTAGGGATTAGAGAAAAAAGGAATTGCTACTTAGCTAGTGCGAGATGATTGTGGTGAGAACAATAAGTGTCTGTGCAAGAAAATGAGAGAGAAATATGAAAGGCAAGAAAGTGCAAGCAAAGAGTAAAGAGAGGAACGATCAATGTAAAATGGGGTACCCGGGCAAGCTCCCCCTAGGACAAATGTTTATAGTGCAAGACTAATATTATACTCCCTTATTTATGTTTAATGATTCGTGGAAATCCTTAAGCACACTGTCCCAAGCCTAAGGTCAACTGTGACTAGTTCCAACACTATGCCCCAGCATTAGGTTTCACTACACCCTTCACTCTGTTGATCTATCAACTAAGCCCTAAGGGAGTCCATCATCCTAAGCCTCACACTATGTGGAACTGCTTGGCACTCTAAGGATTCCAAGTGATAGACCCTGTCCCTAATTATAGTTCTAACTCTTTGGTCCAGGCGAAAGAAGCCTAATCTAAGTTAAGCCCAGCACTAGGATTCACTATAACCCTTCACTTTGTTGCTCATGCAACTAAGCCTCAGGTGAGTTCATCTCCTCGCACTTCACTCTACTTCGATTGTAAAGAACTCTTGGAACATGGAGGTAGGGAAAATCACACCGGAGGGGAAAGGGGACGTTTCGCTACCTCATGACTCACCCTCTCGACGTTCTCCAATCTCGGGTAGTCTAATCCTATAGAAGTTGTCACATCTTCAAAGGATAACCTAGGTGATTCTCAACCCTAGTGTCATGGCTAACGGAAAAACAATTACAACTGACAAGCAGGATTGGAACTCAATTAACATCATCAATTAAGAAAGCATATTAAAAATCATAGAAACAATGTCACCGTAGGGTTTACAAGTCCGAATATCCATGAGGGGTTTAGCTATCCATGGAGCTATACAAATCCATTAATGTATATGAATAAACAAGAATAACAAACATAGATGAAACCCCCTTGTGATGCGTGGTGATGGTTTTGTGAGGCCGCTCCGTCCTTTTCACCATGCCCCTTGTCAAGCCTAGGGCACACCTCGCCGGATCGGTGCCGATGAAAGATCCCCCAATAGCTATCTTCCAATGGACTTTGATGTCGTTGCCGTAGATGCACTCCAAACCTCCTCCACAAAATCCTCTCCAAACCCTAGCTGCAGTGATCAATAAACTGCTACAGTGAATTACTGCAGTACCTGCTACAGTGCTCGTGCATAAAATGTTCCTGATTTCATGTTCTTCATCGAGGCCGTTGAATTGGGTACACAATCAACAACAGATCATGTCGATTGCTTCATTTCTCCTTATTGGTGAAGTTCTCCAATACTACACGGGTTAGACTTTTATGAGTGTGGTTGCCTTTGTGCCCCTCCAACTACACGGGTTAGACTTTGCTCTTTCTTTTCTCAACTCACTCCACAACCTTACATACACAAAAGAACACAAATGCACAACAATTAATGATAAAATCTGAGAAAAGTAATGCTCAATGTAATAAAATAATACTTCGTATTACTTTAACACGAGCACTTATCAGGTTTCATGAACTTCCTCGAGTCTAAAAGCATATGTCTTGAAGTTTACTAGATCGAGGAGGCTGCCAATGATTCCTGTAGATGATTATGAAGAAAAGTTTGTTTGACTTACTATTCTACCTTGCAATGTAGAACAGAACATCATCTCAAGGCATCCATCACTCGCACCAAAAGAAATAATAAAACAAACAAAATAAGTCCTAGAAATAAAGAAAGTGTGAGTTTGGTAAGGTTAGGCCCTTTCCAACTCAACTATAAAAGGAAACAAAAAACACAAACACAAAAGGTATGGGTGCTCAAGTATAACTATCTGAATCATCGTTGTTTGGTGAAACTTGAAAAGAAATGGTATATGGATGTGCATTTTCAAGTTTAAAACATTCTTACATCATTTGGATTGGGGTTTACAATAAGTTTAAACCATAAAAAGAACAAGAAAGATAAGAAAGAAACTCATACCCAAGGCTTGATGGCAAATTCAAATAATGTCGGTGAAAACTCAAAGACAAGTGATAGATTGACAAAATTAAAACTCAAAGATGATGGATGTTGGCCTAATGGAGAGGTTTTTAAAGTGAAAAAAATGGAGAAAGATGAGGTAAAAACAAGAAGAAGAAACCAGCCTTGTTAAGGTTGAAATAATTAAGGATGAATAGTGCTATATGGCTCATGCGGCTCCATGTGGCCTCATGGATCCCACAAGGCTCTCAGCCACACCCATGCGGGCCCTATGCAGACACATAGAGCATGCATGACCATTTGGTGACCTCATGCGCCCACTGTGCTACCGTACAAAGGCAGCACGACCACTTGGAGGGCTTGTGTAGCCTTTGTACAGGCTCACGGAGGCTGCACAGCCCTTTAGTGGCCTTGTGCGGCCTTCGTTTGGCCCACACAACCTCCAAAAACCATGTCCGCACAACCTTAATGAAATACAAAGTATAAATAAACAAGGAAAAATACATTAAGTTTCATTGACATGAACAAAAATACTAATTCTAGCATATCATATAATGGAAATATGAAATTGAGACATCCACACAAAGATAAACACAAAATATAGCAAAACTAAAACACACAAACCAACAAGAATAATACAAAATTTAAAACATTGGTTGCCTACCAAGAAGCAGTTGTTTAACTTCATGAGTTTGACGTACATCTTCTGTTACCTCATGGGGACTTAAAATTGTGTGCCTCTCCTAGCTACAAACAGCATAACTACTACAAGAAAATATGAAACCTATCTATCGGGATGGTTCCAATGTGGGGGACATGCATGAATTACTTTTTGGCCACAATGGGGATAGTTTTGGCCGGGCATTATGTAATCTTAACTTCAGTGGATCCTTCGATGGTTTGAGCATCCTCTCTACTTTTTCTTATGGCCTGGCTAGATTTCCTTTAAGCACCCCTAAAAGTTGTTTGGGCCTCCAAGGAAATAGGTTTGGTTGAGAATTTTTCAAGCTGGGCATAGGTAGGTACTTTTACGGCTTTAACCTCATACCCACACCTTCTTTCTCAACCTTGGTCTTGTGTTCTTGAATTACCCACAAAAATTGTTTTGGCCTTGAATGAAAAAGTTTTAGTTGGGAATTGTCCAAGCTTGGCATAGGTGGGTCATTGAATAGCTTCAGCCTCCTACCCATGCTTTCATCTTCAATTCCCAAATTTTTTTTGTGCACTTGATGGGTTGACAGACATCGAGGTAGGCAGCTTTTTCAATTTCCATCGGCTCAGTTTCTTCTACCTCCTCACATTTTTCTACAACCATGTTTTTGCCTTCCCCTTTTCTTCTTCAATGGTATCTTTAGGTAATACTTCTATCACTTTCTCGTAACTCATTTTTTCTCAGAATTTTCCTTGAGAAGTTCAACCAATTGATTCTCAATTCTTTGAATAGATGCTTTGAAACCTTCAATTGTGGCATTCATGGCCTTGAATTTAGCATATGTGCACAACATAGATTTTGCCAACATCTCCTCAGTATTGAATTTCCTTTCTCGTGGTTGTTCACATTGAACAACTGGAGGATGATTGTGCCACGGTTCTTGGTAAGGGCGTTCTTGTAGGAATCTTTGTCGAGGGTGTTCCCATCGTTGTCTATGATGATGTGCCAACCCCGGAATGGATAGTATACATTATTGTAAAGATTTCTTTGACTTAATTCCATGGCCAAAAATTTGTCGCTCTTTTTTATCAAGTGCATACATTTTAGTGGCCAACATAGCTCTTCAATAATCCATGGCTCTATACTAACAAACACAAAAAGTAATACTAAGCTATCAAGGAAAATAGAATAAAAGGAAAACAAATATATATACTAAAGAATAAAAGTAACAAGAATAATTATAGTTGAAATGATAAATGACTATAGTGAGCTAGGAGTTTTCCTCGCATTCTTGGAGTCCGTGGCAATAGTGCCAAAAACTTGATGGTGCGCGAGTGTGTTGCTAGAAAACCCATATGTTGCTCCTTTGCCACATGTGCATGGGTTGTCAAGTTATAATCCTTTCTAGAAAGCGCAAGAGGTTAGTATTCCCAGGGGTCCCAAGATTTGCTATTATTTCCTCTTCGATAGCACTATCTAGTCTATCAAATAGAAATGATTGTTTGAAAACAAAATAATAAAATAAATAAATGAGGTAAGTAACACCTCACAAACGGATCAAGATAGCAAATGAAAATGAGAATGAGGTGCCTCGAGCAAGGATCCCTTTGGGAGAAGAACAAGTAAGGAAGAATTTGGGAATTTGAGCATAATGTTGGCTTAGGTTTGGTCCGCTAGAATCTAAAGTCGACTACCCTGAAAACTATGTGGTGTAGCCCTAATCCTAGACAGCTTCCTCCATCTGAAAGATACCCCTGCAATGTCACTGGGTACAGGAAGTCTTATCTGGGGAAGTTCTAATGTTCTCTAGATTAGAATTAATCCTAATGCCCGTATGGGGCTACAGGCACTCGGAACCTATGACGTGCAGGTACTTCAAACATTATGCGACCTAATACAAGCAAGCAACCTGGTATGCAAGTATCACTCAAGTATCAAACCTACAGAATCCATCCATTGTAGGTTGAACATAATAGCAATAGAATGAAACCACATAAACATCCCAACAATCAATTAATAAGAAAAATCATCATCCATATAAGTTCTTCTCCAAAGGTTCACCAGGTCCCCGATGGACTTGGGAGTCTAGTTGGACATCATAAAGAGAGAAAGCACCAAATACAAATGATCAATGATAAAACTCATGACATACTCCCCTATGTCGTCGACTAGAAGATGGTGATGAGATCTTGTTGAATCCGCTCCGTCAAGCTCCTTGCTGTTCTCCATGAATTCTTCCTTCATCTCCCCTATTTCTTCATTAAATCAGCCTCTCTGATGGATCTATGCCTTGGAAGAATGGTGGAGAGGCTTGGAGCCAAAACTGCTCTAAAAAAGCCCTAGGAATGGCTTATAACAAGCATCTTTCAGATTTGTACATGGGTTGTATGGGGGTATGGAAGCTGCATGACGTTCTGGATGAGCTATACGGGCATTGTGTGGACATCATGCGGGCAAAATTCACTGCTACAGAAAATGGCTACAATATTTGCTGCAATAATGTGACAATCAGTGATGTGTGTCTAAATTCTGCCTCCTTCTTACCCAATGCATAGGGACATGTGTGTGATTTAAATAATGGTGATTTGTCCTTTGAAACAAGTCAAAATGGCTTATTTGTTCTCTAGATGATCCTTTGATGTCCTGAAACAATATTAACAGAAAAAAGACATAAAAGAGCATCGATGTTATGAAATTTGCATGAAAGTGAATAAAATATATGATATAAAAATAATGTATTTAGATACTTGTTAGTGTCCGGATAGGATTTCACTTGGGATTAATGATTTTAAGTAATTGCAATTAACATAGAATAAACCTAAGTGTTATTGGACCGAGGAGATTTAAGAATAAGTTGAGTGCTCTCTCGACTCGCTATAATACCTAATTATATACTCTTATAGAATTGGATCTCTTCTAATTTTACTTTTATATGATTGCAATGAGATATACGAAACCCCTATTTAGAAATTAGAGCTCTTGCTCAACAATCCTAATTGGAAGAACCTAAGTAGCCAATCTCTAGTGCGTATTAATGGTTACCTTCATCTATGGGTGATTCTAATGCAATGAATCTCTTGATATCAATCATGCAATTATAATGAAATAGCCACTCTCATTATGCTAAATCAACAAGATAAGAACATAGATGAACCTAACAAGTAGAATGAAATCTATATTTAAAGCAATATGAAAATGAAAGTATCCCAAGCTACATCAAATTTGAACACCCAAGGAAGTTAGCCCTCTATTTGGGTGATGTTCATCTTAACACAGAGAAAATAAAATCCTAGAACAAACTCGATGAAAGACAAAACCCCCTTCTCAATGCTTCAATGATGGAATTGATATGAGTCAATATCATCGTCTAGGATCGTCACTCCGCCGACTCCTTTGAACTCCTTCTTTTTCCTTGAACTCATCTCCAAACCCTAGCCGTTAGACTAGAACTTTTTCCCAAAAGCTAGATGTCCCAATACCTTGTTCAACCCCCTTTTTATACCCTCAAGAATCATGTAAGTACACATGCAAGTACTTTGCCTGTGAAACTCTCTAGAAAACTTTAAAACACTAACTCTTGGGTTACATGACCATGTATCTCTTCGTCTGCCAGTGCAAATCTTTGTAAAATCTTACTACTCAGGTCTGGAGTTTGTACGGGCATGTACATGAGCATGGAGTTTGCCTATGTATTTCTCTGGATTCTTGTTGAACTTGAGCGTGGGGAATACACAACCATATACACGGCCATGTAGTTTGTCCATGCATTTCTCTAGAACTCTCTTCACCAATGATACATGGGTACACAGGAAAGTACATGGCCCTATATTGTGCCCATGTATTTCTCTGAATGTTGTCTTTAGCTCCGTTTTGCTCATGATTTCATGCTTTGGCTCGAATTGAGTATATATTTTCCTGAAAAATGTAAATGAAACAAACTGGGTATAAAATCATTAATAAAAAATACTCTTGAGGATAACTTGAGTGCAGCGTATAACATTAAGAGGTCTATAATATAGAACTTTGTTTATATAAATTTTCTTATCCAGGGTAAGCTCGAACTCTTAAGTTTGTTCCGAATAGGAATAAAAGAGGGAGAGCATAAGTAATAAGTTTTAATTCTATTTTGAGTGGAAATAAAAAAAAGTAAAGGGTAAAATAGAAAATAAAAAAGTATTATATTTCATAAATAAATAAATAAATAAATCTTGAAAAAAAATTCAAAACATAAATCCCTGATTTCGGGAACAAAAAAAATGAGTGAAACCCAAATGAGATTAGAAAAATAATCAAAGGAGAAAAAAAAATTGTGGAAAAAAAAGAGATATAAGAGAAGAATAAAAAAAAGCTAAGGAGAAACAAAGGTGAAAAGAAAAAAAGAGTGGAAAGTCCATGCCTTTGGAGAAAAAAATAAAGGGATGTTGATATTACTATTGTCCCAATGATGACATTTCAATTACTGTTAGGAAGTCCCTAGTTGTTTGATCATGATGTTCATATTAGCAGCCATGCTAACCAGCTCACTTTTATGTACAAAGGGCAGCACATTTCTTTACTTTCTATGACTCAGTAGGAAATATTGATGGATGATCTGAGAGAGAGTGTGTGTGTGTGTGTGAAATACTTGAGTGAGAGCCACTAAAATCCCATAGTTTAAATTAACCAAACCCCAAGAAAAAGAGGGTTTAGTGATTATGGCTAGGAAGGGGGACATGAGGGCTTTGAGAAAACCCAATTGTTTGTTCTTTGTTCTCCTATACAAAGAAAGTTTGCTAACTACTAATGATTTATCCTCTACTTTGCCTAGTTCTGCTTTGGATCTCTTACAAGCATGAGGACGTGTTCCCTAATGAGGTACCACCAGTGTTGCCACCAAAGCGAGGAATTGAGCATCAAGTTGATTTAATACCGTGAGGATCTTTGCCTAATCGGCCACCTTACCACATAAATCCTGAGGAGACAAAAAAAAAAAAATACAAGATCAAGTTCAAGAACTTCTCAACAAAGGTTATGTAAGGAAAGTCTCTCTCCTTGCACAGTTCTAGTTATTTTAGTTCCTAAGAAAGATTGTTCTTGGATAATGTGTGTAGATTGTAGATCTATTGACAATATAACTATGAGTTATAGACATCCCATACCTAGACTTGATGATATGCTTCGTGAACTTAGTGGATCTATTATTTTCCCAAAGATAGACTTGCGTAGTGGCTATCACTAAATTAGAATGAAAGAAGGCAATGAGTGGAAAACACCTTTTAAAACAAAATTTGGATTGTATGAATGGTTAGTCATGCCTTTTGGTTTAACACATGCACATAGTACTTTCATGAGATTGATGAAGCATGTGCTTAGAGCTTTCATCAGAAATTTTGTAATAGTCTACTTTGATGATATCTTAATTTTCAGCAAGTCTATAGTTGAACATATTGAACATTTATGTGTTGTACTTGTTGTTTTGAGAAAAGAACAATTATATGTTAACCTTGTAAAGTGCACCTTATGCACCGACAAAGTAGTGTTTCTTGGCTTTGTGGTTTCATCTCAGGGTATTAAGGTAAATGAAGACAAGATCAAAGCAATACATAAGTGGGCAACACCCCAAAATGTGAGCCAAGTGAGAAGCTTCCTAGGACTTGCTAGCTTCTACTGTCGATTCATGAAGGATTTTAGCATCATTGCCGGCCCAACAATGAGTTGACAAAGAAAGAAGTTCCCTTCAATTGTGGGGGGTGGGTGTGTGTGTGTGTCTGTGTGTGGAGGGGGGGGGGGGGGGGGGGGGGGGGGGGGAGTTCCATTCAAAATTGAAGGAAAAATTGACATCCGCACCACTACTAGCACTTCCTGTCTTTGGTAAGACTTTTGACAAACACTTATGAGGTGGTATGAAAATATACAAATATAAATATGCAAATATTCAAGTAATATTACAATTAGTCTGTTAATACTGTAAGTGTACGGGTTGTCAACTAATATCTCGTGGGTGAGCACGAAGGTTGTATTTCCTAATGAATGGAGAGAAGCTCCTATTACTTCCTTTTCACTTAATCAATAGCCTAACATTTATGTTCTTTCTTTAATCTACTTCTACAACTATTACACAATACAATTGGAGAATCGTTAAGCATAATTGGAAGGAGTTGAGAGAGTGTACAATAGTTATCTTGATTATTACTTATGGTAGGCGTTAAGTGTGATAATTGTGTTCTAGAATTGGACCTGGGGAATTCAAATGTCTAGTAGTCCCAATCTCTTGGCAACTAGGTCTAAATTACTAGGAACTTAAGATGAAATCTCTTCCACCCTAGCCTCCTATATTTGTCTTAAGTTCAAGAACTCCACTAGAAAAGACAAACCAAACCTTAAGCCTAAGGGGCAATGATCCCTAATTCAGGGATCTAGCAATATCTAACCTTTTAGAATATGCATAGATCTAACATAGCATGGGTCTCTTAACATGGGGGCATATCTTCGTCATCCATATTAAATATATCAATCAAGGTTTATAAAAAATTATTACAATACTGAAGCAAACAATTCCTCTCAAATTGGTGTCATATAATGGATGTAAAAGAATATAAATTAATTAATAGCTATCATCCATAGGAAAGTATATCAAAAGAAATCCTAGACTAACTCCCTCCAATAGGTCTACCAAGGTTGAAGGCGAGAGGATTCCAAGATTGACAACATGGCATTGAACACCTTCGCGCGGCTTTCTCTAATGATGATCATTGCGAAACTCACTGGAATTTGTTGGAATATGGAAGAAACTCATCTCTAGCCGCTTAAATCTCCAAAAATCCAACCGCCCTAACTTATTTGGCAAAAGAATCTCCCCTTGATCAGAAAACCCTAGGGTTTATATAGAATTGAGTCTACCATGGCCTCACCACGAGCGTTGTGATGCATGTGGTGAGTAAGTTGTTGCCTGGGCTCCAAGTCACATCCTGGCACGGTTCTTTGGGCATTGTGTGGTGATATCACGGCCATGATGGGTTTTTACAATGGCTGTTGTGGCTTTTATGTTGCTTCCACTGGTTCCACGCTGCCACGACTTCATAACTGCAGTGTTGGGCATTGACAACGACCATGGTGAGATTCTACCATAGCAATTGTGCGCCATGGTGAAGCTCTGATTCAGCAACTTGGTTGATTTTGCTTCAACACACCCATATTCACTTCTTCACTAAAACAGAAATAAAGGTAGTGGTGAACAAAAGAATTAAATTTTGTACTAATTAGGTGCTAAACATGTCAAACTCCATGCTAAATGAAGTGCAAATAATACGAAAAACATGAACTATGAAAAACATGAACTATTTAGCACTTATTAAATGCTGATAAAAAAAAAACAAGTCCCAAGTAGTAGTCTCTAAAGTAATGAAGAAAGCTCTCACATGGAAGAAATGGTCTCTCATTAGTCAATGGGCATGATATTTCAAGTCAAAAAGAAGAAGAACAAGAACAAGAACAAGAAGAAAAGATTTCAAACATCTCAAAGAAACCAAGCTAATGACTCAACAATGCGAGAGAGTTATGGCTTGGAAAATTCAAATGAAATGATAAATGAAACTTTGAAGCTCCAAGATATCAGTAAATCAAAGGCTTAAAATGTTTCACAAGTCAAAGTCCTTGAGATTTCACAAGGATGAATGCTGAAGTCCTCGAATACCAAAATTAAAGGAGATCAAGTTCATGATTACAACTTGCCATCCATTCCAAAACTAAACAAGCTAATGATGTTACACACAAAGTCGTAGCTCGATAATGTGCAAGTCAAGGCTCAAGCCAACCATAAAAATGCAGCAAAAGTCAAAGAATCAAAGAGTCTCATAAGGCAATGACTTAAAAGGTTCATAAGCATGATATGTCAAAGTCTTCAAAAAACAACATCGAAGGAAATCAAGTTTGTCATTCTCGAATATGGTGAGATCACAACTTATGATCTGAATGATACTCAAGATGCAAACTCAAAGAAGAATAAAAGAAGATCAAAGTAATCAAAGTCAAAGGAGACATTCAAGCATGATTTTCGGCAAAAGAGTCAAGAAAAATAAAACAATCTAATGGGCTCAAACCATGTGAAGATAGAAGAAAATTATGAAAGTAGTGTTAGGAGAACTAGATTCCTAGTTTTTTAACTTTTGGTCATGATTATGTACTTATGTACTTTTTGGAATCATTAAAAATATATTTTATGTTTTCACCCAATAATTTCTTATTCACACTTATTCTTAATCGCAGGTTCTCATAACATTATCAGGGGTAATTTATACTAGGATCTTACTCCTAATAGAAGTCATGAACTCGCAATCACTTTAAAACATAAAAAAAAATTTAAATTTTGATTTGTGATATACTTATTTTTAACTGGTCGACCCTAATTAAAGGTCAGGTAAGAATAAAAACCCCAATGAACTAATTATCATCCATGCATTTGGCATTGGGTGATTGTTGCAATGCCTAAGTCATATTGGAGAAAAGAAAAGCATTATCTAGCTTAATTTAAATCTTCTAAAACTATAGAGTTTCAATTAGCTCTCTAATCTCAATCTTTTTACCATGGCAAAGCTGACCCATTTTTATAGTATTAGGCATTTGATAAGTGCTAAATAGTTCATATTTTCCATATCATTTACACCACACTTAACATGGCTTTTGACATGTTTAGTACCTAATTAGTACAAAATTTCATTTTTTTGTTCACCTCGGCCTTTATTTATGTTTTAGGAAAAAAAAGCGAATTCAGAGGCGTTTTGAAGAAAAATAGGCAAAGTTGCTGAATCAGAGCTTCACTATGGTTCACAACGGCCATGGTAACATCTCACCACACCCATTTTCCAATCTCATAACTACCATTATCAAGCCATGGCAACTTAAAACCACTAAAAGCAACACAAGAGCCACAACGGCCTCACAACGGCCATCGTGAGAACGCATCACGCATGTGATCTAGCCATACAAACACCCAGAGAGGTGTGCCATGACGTGACTTGGAGCCCAAGTAATAACTTACTCACTGACAGGGGCCAGAAAGTATACGGGTTGTCAAAGTAATAAAGTACCCCAGTGAGAGGGTAGTAGAATCCACAGGGAGTAGGGATTAGAAACACAAAAAATTGCTAGTTAGCTAGTGCGAAAAATACGATGGTGGTGACAAGAATCAATGTGTATACAAGAAAATAAAAAAGAAAAGTGAAAGACAAGAGAGTGTAAGCAAAGAGTAAGAGAGGGACAATCAACGTAAAAAAGGGGTACTTGGACAAGCTCCCCCTTGGACTAATGTTCTAGTGCAAGACAATGTATTATACTCTACTATTGATGTTTAATGAGTCGTGGACATCCTAAAACACATGGTCCCAAACCTAAGGTCAACCATGACTAATCCCAATATTATGCCCCGGCATTAGGTTTCACTACGACCTTTCACTCTGTTGATCTATCAACTAAGCCCCAGGAGAGTCCATCTTCCTAAGCCTCACACTACGTGGAATTACTTTACATTCTAGGGATTCCAAGTGATAGACTCTGTTCTTAAGTATAGTTCTAACCCTTTGGTCTAGCAGAAAGAACCTTAGTCTCAATTACGTCCCAGCATTAGGATTCACTACAACCCTTCACTCTGTTGCTCGCGCAACTAAGCCCCAAGGGAGTTTGTCTCCTAGCACTTCACTCTACTTCAACCGCTAAGAACTCTTGGAACACGGAGGTAGGGAGAATCACACCGGAGGGGAAATGGAACGTTTCGCTACCTCACGACTCACCCTCTCGATCCTCTCCAATCTTGAGTAGTTTAATTCTATAAGAGTTGTCACACCTCCAAAGGATAACCTAGATGGCTCTCAACCCTAGTGTCACGGCTAAAGGAAAATCAATTACAATTAACATACAAGATTGGAACTCAATTAAAATCATCAATTAAGAAGGCATAATAAAAATCATAGAAACAATGTCATCCTAGGGTTTACAAGTCCGAATACCCACAAGGGATTTAGTTCTCCATGGAGCTATACAAATCCATCAATGTATATGAATAAACAAGAACAGAAAACATAGATGGAACCCCCTTGCGATGTGTGGCGATGGTCTTGTGAGATCTCTCCGTCCTCTCCAACAAGCCCCTTGTCAAGCCTAGGGCACACCTCACCGGATCGGTGCTGACGAAAGCTCCCCTAATAGCTATCTTCCAACAGACTTCAATGTTGATGCCGTGAACTCACTCCAATCCTCCAAAAAGTCCTCTCCAAACTCTAGCCGTGATCCTCCAGAAGATAGGCGAAAAGATCCCCAAAAAGTCCTTTAAATAGTGTTGAGTCGCAGCTGTAAATCGGCTGAAATCGGGCATCCACACGGCCGTGTGGAATTTCCACAAGCCCGTGTGGATTCTTTGGAATCGGTTTTCTGGCACGCAGTGAACAGTAAACTTCTACAGTAAATGCTACAGTAAATTGCCCCCCGATTTCATGTTCCATGCTTGGTCCAAGAACTCCCCAACAATGGCGAACATGATCTAACTTTGCTCTTTTTTCTCTCAACTCACTCCACAACCTTACATACACAAAAGAACACAAATGCAAAACAATTAATGATAAAATCTGAGAAAAGTAATGCTTAATGTAAGAAAATAATACTTCGTATTACTTTAACACGAGCACTTATCGCTCACCACAAGCATCACAACACTCGTGGTGAGGTCGTGGCAGACTTGATTTTATAAATATTCTAAGTTTCTCAAAATTTGGCGAGATTCTTTTGTCAAATAAAATAGGGTAGCGGCAGTTCTGGAGATCTGAGTGTCTGGAGATGACTTTCAAGCATATTTCAGCAGTTTCCAGTGAGTTTCTTATCAATCTTATCAATCTTGTCATATTTCAGTAGATCTGATTGTCCAAATAAGGTAGGGCGCACAAAGGCGTTCAACATCATCTTGTCAACCTTGGCATCCTTTCACCCTCAATCTTGGCAAACCTATTGGAAGGAATAAGTTTAGGATTTCTTTAAACACTTACTTATTTGTTGGTCTTACGGTTCTTCCTTGCTTTTATTGATTATTTTATGATCTATAAGAACCTAATTAGAAGGGAATTGTATGTCTAGGTCCCTCGATTATTGTTTATGAACCTTAACTGATAATTTAATAAATCTTTTTAGTATTTTGTAAATCATTGTATGTTTGCCTAAATGATATTCTTGTAAATGTGGATGAGGAAGATATGCCTTCACATCAAAATACACATACTTTGTTAGATCTATGCATTTTCTAAGAGGTTAGGTATTGCTAGATCTCTGGATTAGGGATCAATTGCCCCTTAGGCTTAGGGTTTGATTTTTCCCTTCTAGAAGAGTTCTTGTACTTAAGGCAATCATAGAAGGTTGGGATAGGGAGAGATTTCACCTTAAATTCCTAGTGATTCAGACTTAGTTACCAAGAAATTTGGACTAGTAGGCCTTTGAATTCCTTTGGTCCAATTCTAGAACACGATTGGCACACTCAACACCAAACATAAGTAATAATTAAGATAACTATCATACAACTATCCAACTCCTTCTAATTGTTTTTACCGATTCTCTAATTGTATTGTATAATAAATTGTAGAAGTAGATTGAAGAAAGAACATAAACGTTTAGGCTGTTGATTAAGCGAAAAAGAAGTAATTGGAGGCTCTTACCGCTCCTAGGGAAATAGGACCCTCGTGCTCACCCACGAGGTATTTTTCTATGACCTATACAGTTGTAGTATTAAAGGACCAATTATAATATTATTCATATATTTATCATTTCATAGTCACACACCTCAAAAGTGTCCGTCAAGTTCTTAGTGTCGTTGCCGAGGAGCGCTTAGTCCAGAGATTGTAAGAAAACTTGCAGCTTAGTGTTTTAGCCAAATTATTCTTTTATACCACTTTACTTGTTCTCTTATAATGATAATATATAATCTAGTGGAAGGAGATAGTGAAGTTAAGAGAACACTGTTAGGAAAGCTCTGGAAAAGGTCAGTTGTGGAATTAGGAAGCAATAGTGATAATGCCAAATCTGCTACCATGGTTAAACGAAGAAGAACAATTTCAGATTATGAGAGGCTGCAATTTATAGGAGAGGAGTTTAGTATGCTAGCCCTAGGAGTGGTAGCTAATAACTACTTAATCAAAGCTACCGCTATAGGGATAATTCAGAACTCTTGTCAATTTAACTTCTAGCAGACAAAGACCCAAATGCCCATCTTTCAAAGTTTCTACAAATCTATTCAACATTCAAGACGAGCGTAGCTACAGATGATGCGATAAGACTGTGACTTTTCCCATTCAGTTTGAGAGGTTCAGTATACAGGTGGCTTACTTCTCTAGCACCTGGGTCAATCAAGACATGGAACAACTTTTTTGGAAAAATTCCTTGGATGTTATTTTTTATCAAGAAAAGTAGCAAAGATTAGATAGGAGATCTCAGCATTTAAGCAAGGAGAATCTGAAACACTTTTTGAGTCACATGAATGATTCAAGGACCTTCTTAGGTGATGTACACATCATAGGTTTAGTTCATGGATGAGATTGCATATTTTGTATAATGGATTAAACTACTAGACTAGGTAGCTCATTGATAACATAGTAGGGGTATCATTGAGTAATAAGTACTCCGAAGAGGCAGAATAGTTGTTTGAGGACATGGTTAACAATGAGCCACACTAGAGTTCAAAAGGCATACAACCAAAGGTGGCTGGGTTACATGATATAGATGCAAATATTGCTTTGCCAGCAAAAGTGGATGTCTCACATGGAAGTTGGATCAACTCGTGAGCTATGGTCAAGATGTCAGCTTGAATTCTAAGGTCGTTATGTTTTGTGAAACTTGTGGAGGAGGACATGACTCATCTCAATGCCATATTGTGAATTCTTTGGTAGCTCTTATAGAACAGGTTGATTACATTGGAGGAGGTCAAAGGAAACAGAATAACCCATACAACAATACCTATAACCCAGGATGGAAGAGTCATCCAAACTTCTCTGGGAACCAAGGTCAACAGTAGAAGCCTCCTCACCAATAGAACTACCAATACCAACCACAATAGCAGCAGTCTAAAGGAAAGTTCTCCACTGAAGGTGTTATGGCCAAGTATATGACAAATAATGATGCGAAGATGAATAAGTTTGGTGTTACATTAAGGAACGTCCAAGCATCAATCAAGAATTTGGAAAATCAAGTTGGGTAGCTAGCAAGAGCTAGTACAGAAAGACCTCAAGGAAGCTTCACAAGCAACACCAAAGCAAATCTAATGGAACAACTTAAGGTCATTTCACTTCACTATGGTAAGACCGTCGATCCAAGGACTGCTCAAGGTCCAAGTACTGAGATAGAGATGGCAGCGTACAGGAAGGCTCTAGTACTTTACAGTAAACCATTAAAGAGGATGAGCAGGTAGTTAATGAAGAACCTAAAGAATCATCACCAACTCGACCCGCAATTCAGGAATACAAAGCCCAAGTTCCTTATCCTTCCAGACTCAAAGCCGATAGGAAGGATGTGTGCAATTCAATAAGTTCATGACTATCTTCAAGAAACTCCACATAAATATCCCTATTGTTGAAGCCTTTTCCCAGATGTTGAAATATGCTAAATTCTTGAAGTACTTGGTGACCAACAAGAGGACTTGGTGGCTCTTAATGGAAATTGTTCCACCATCGTGGACAAAGAGATGCCGATGAAGTTAAGAGATCCTAAAAGTTTCATGATCTATGCTTATTAGGTTATGGCGTGGAAGAGAATGCACTAGCCAATTCTGAGGCTAGTGTTAATGTGGTGCCATACACTATTTACATGAAGCATGGATTGGGAGAATTGAGGCCAACAAGAATGACCTTATAGTTAGCCAATAGATCAATGAGAAGACCACAATGAATTGTGGAAGATGTGCTCAGGACTGCTGAAAAGCTTGTCTTCCCCGTGGACTTTGTGATTCTTGACATAGATGAGGATGTAAAGACCCCACTTATCCTTGAGAGATAGTTCTTAAGCACATTCGGGGCTCACATCAATTGGAGAGATGGAAAGATGGCAGTAAAAGTGAAAGATGAAGAAGTGGTGTACAAGCTCTCAAGCACTATGAAACACTCTATGGACCAAGACGATGAATGTTACTTTGCACTTGAACTTGACTTTTCCATTTCTGATTTTATGTAGGATGTGTTCGTGGTGAACCCCCTTCATGAATACCTTGAAAGGAAGCTTGAGGAAGAGGCAACACAATCCTCGAAACCACAGATTCAAAAGAGCAATAGGAGGAGTAAAGAGAGAGCCATATCAATAAAGAAGGTATGGAGAAAAGTAGAATTTAAAGAAAAACGCATTACAGAGGTAATATACTCCACCCTTTTGAAAACAAGTTATGAAGGAACATCTTCTCTGCTTACTCCAAACAACCCAAAGTCATCTTGAGGTAAGAACCGATTCGTTAGGCTCGTGACATAAAACAAGCCATTCTTGGGAGGTAACCCAAGTAGTTTTTATGCATTAGTTCATTTATTTTTAGTTTTAGTCTTTATCGTCTAGCGATTGAATAAAAAGTGATACTTAATTTAATGGTGTGAAATTGACTCATCTTTATTGAATTCTATGAGCAAAATTTGGTTGTGAAGTATAGTATTACGAATTGTTTTCATGTTGTTTTACATAGGGAGAGTCCTTAGTTGTTCACTGTTTATATCGCAACGGGTGTGATCCAACCATTATATACCCATTGTGGTACACGGGTAGAGAGATGTGTTTTCTGGAAAAATTGGGTGAGACTGTCACAGGCCTACCACGCCCGTGGTCACGGTCGTGGTTATTCATCATGCCCATTCTTTAGAGTGTGCTATATCTCTGGATTTTTCAGAGGTATGGAAAAGGCTTACCACGCCCGTGGTGAGACCATGGTGAGCCCTAACAAGCCTTATAGTGGGCTTGTAAAGGCCATGGTGCCTAAGAGAATTAAACCGATGAACAATGGTCATGCTTTGGCAGTTGTCAAGAATGTTACGAGGTGCTATAGGGCCACCGATAGGCAACCCCTGGGCTTTCTTAATCAAATCTTCATTTTCACTCTTTCACCTCACTAGAGAACACTCCCTTGGACTTAGCGTCTTGGCTTAAGGACTCTCCCAACTTCCTAGCGAGCTTAACACCTTCATTCTTCTTTCCCCACTGTGAATTTCCACTCTCTTCTTGGTCGATTTTGTAAGAAATTTTTAAAACCTTTTAAATCATGATTTTATGATGTATAAATGGGAAGAAATAGTTTAGGGGTGCTCGGTGAATGTTTTTACATGAATTTCAATCAAAACAAACCATTGCACGAAAAGTTTTCATTGTAGTCAGGCTTCACAACAGCCACTGTGATGAACGTTATGTTTAAATTCTGAACTAGGGTAGATGAGCCACAACGGTTGTTATCCACTTGTTATAAGGCTGTAAGGAATTTTTTCCTACTCATCTTACCCTAGCAATATCTAGTAATAGGATATGCCCATTGTCACAAGCCGTTGCTCTATTTTTAGTATAGAACAGACTCACCACGGGCATTGTGTGCCGTGGTGGTCCTAGAATAGTGCCAAGTAGGGCTGCTGAATCACACAATGGGCTGTTGTGTGTTTATTGTACTCATCTAGAGGATTACCAAGGTCATGGTCACAACCATGTTGAGACCGTTACGGTCAGATAAAGGGCGTGGTATACCCATTATGCATCTATTATCCATTACTACATTACATTATCCATATTCTATTGATTAATTTTATGAATTATTTCTGAATTGCAGGTTATGGGTCAAAGAGAACTACTGGTGGTCCAAAGGCAGAGGCTGAGAAGAAAAAGAAGACCGGAGAGTCTTCTTCTAGGCCAGCGGTGCCAGATTTGGAGATGCCAAGCATAAGGAACGTGACACACCCATTGCGTGAGTGTTCCGCAAGTGCACGGGTTGTCGCAATAATAAAATATATACAGGTGAGTGGGTAATCGTATCCACAGGGAATAGTACTTAGAAATGAAAATTATCGCTATTTAGCTATAGAGAAAATCAATAGTGAGAGAAATCAATATATGAACACAAAGGAAAGTAAAAGAATGCAAAGAGAGCAATAAAAGTATAGAGAGGTAATCAATGGGAAAATAGGGCACTCAGACAATGCTCACCCTAGGATTATTGTTTCAAGTGCAAGACTAAAATTATACATCCTAATTGATGTTTAATGAGTCGTGGAAATCCAAAAACACACGGTCCCAAACCTAAGGTCAACCGTGACTAGCCCTCTACACTATACCCGGTGGAAAGTGATACTCTCAACACCTCACACTGTGTGGGACTGCTTGGGGTTCTGTGGACTACAAGTGATAAACCCTATTCCCTAACATAGTTCTAGCCCTTTGTTCCAGGCGAAAGAACCCTTCACTCTATTGCTCGTGCAACTAAGCCCCAATGGAGTTTGTCTCTTATCACGTCACTCTATTGTAATAGCAAAGAACTCTTGGGATGTGGAGGTAGGATAAATCATGTCGGAAGGGAAAGGGGACATTGCGCAACCTCTCGACCCTCCAATCTTGCTTAGCCTAACCCTAATGAAGTTGTCACACCTTCAAATGATTACCTAGATGGATTCTTAACCCTAGTGTTACATCTAAGGGAAAACATACAATCAACATTCAAGATTTAAACTCAATTAAAATCATTAATGAAAGAAGCATAGTAAAAGTTAATGAAACCAAATCATCCTAGGGTTTACAAGTCCAAGCACCCACTAGGGATTTAGTTCTCCATGGAGCAGTACAAAGTCAACAAAGAGATTGAAATCATATGCATATAAACCATAAAGAAAACCCCCTTGTAGTCCGTATCGATGGTCTTGTGGAGTCGCCTTGTCTTCTCCAAAGGTTCCCTTGTCAAACCTAGGGCACACCTCACCGAATCGATGCTGATGAAAGCTCCCCCAATAGTTCTTCTCCAAAGGAACTTGATGTCGATGCCGTAGAACCACTCCAAAAGCCTTGCAAAAACCTCTCCAAACCCTAGCCACGCTCTCCCTAAAATTTGGGCGAAAAATAGGAAAAAGATCCCCAAATAAATCTTAAATCGCGGCATTTATAGGGCTGAAATCGGGCATCTACATGGCTGTGTGGAATCTCAAATTGCGGTATTTACAGTGTTGTGCTATAGTACTCACGCCAAAATTTCTCCCAACTTCATTTTCTTCATCGAGGCCGCTATGTTGGGCACAAAACTACATGGTAGATCATGTCGCCTCTTCCCTTTGACACATTGATGAAGCTCTTTGATGTTACACAAGTTGGACTCTATGAGTATGACTGCCTCCATGCTCCTCCAACTTGTACAATCTCTTGAGTACTTTGGAGGTTGACACACACTCACATGTCTACAACTTGTGCCTTGATCCTTACTTAGTCCAAGAGTTTTCTCAACCATTGCGTCCATGACCTATTTTTTCTTCTTTCCTGCATATTTGTTTTCACGACCTTGAATGGGCAAAAGAACACAAATACACACGAATTAATGATAAAACCTGATAAAATAATGCTCAATGTAAAAAAAATATACTTCGTATTACTTATACACGAGCACTAATTAGAATGCTACTGGTGGCTGATGGATAAAAGATTTGTTAAGGGCCAAGTTATCAATTGGCCAATATTATAAAGGATATGTCTCACCAATGAGGTATAAGGTTTGATTTAAGTACAGGGTTGGAAGCAATTCTTTGGCATCTAAGAGATGACCTATTGGGAGCTGACTCTGGAGGTGATAAGTTTATTTGAACTGGACTGGACGATCATCAGTGTTAGCCAGCATGAGACCATCAGCTTCCAAATGTTCGGGGTAGAGTACCTAATGTCGTACACAAAGTTCTCTGTAGCGATGTGGCTTGTTGATGTGCAGTACACTCACAATGAGTCATACTGTCAACTTCGTGACTTATACTTCTTGTGGAGCATGGTGGCTCGGGAGTCAATTCACATCGGTAATGTCCTTGCCCGCCAACTATATCACCAGGCACATGATCCTAGACTGCTAACCGTCTTTCTGTCGTCCTTACATTACCAGGCTTACACTAGGCCTAGGCCTGATTGACCACTATTTAGGCATGCAGCGAGTTGGAGGCATACAGCTGCTCGTAGTCACCACGCTCTGAGCCATAGGCATGACAAAGCAGCTCGACACACCCCACAAGGTTTAGTTCTGGGTGGTCTAAGGGCCTGACTCTAAGTCTTCAGATGATGATGGGTAGTTCCTAGAGACCACTGCTACTGCTGATCCTCCCCCGACTATCACTCCAATCACTGCTACTGCTCCTTCACCCCCAACTCTAACACCAACTTCATCAGCTCCATCAGCTCTTGAAGAACGCCTGACCCACCTCAAGAAGGATAAGATGAGCATTAAGGGTCTAGTTTGACAGATCCTGGCGCATTTGTAGTGTTAGGATCCCTCATCCACCCTGGCACCTACTTCACCGATAGTTAAAGCTCTAGTGATGGCGGAGTCTCCTCCTACTTCATCGACACCACCCGTCTTCCACCAATCCTATACATAGCCAGTTTTTTATGCTGACTTCCATTAGTTTGAGGTGATCGGGTATTGTTTTCGCCCGCACAATTCGGAGCTTCGACAAGGATAATTTCATCGGCCTTGTTGGCCTAACTAAGAAATCAAAGGAATACTAGTGGCCATGCACTCTTTCATTTTTTTTTATTATTATATGTGACTACACTTGTGCATGCATGCTTACATTAGGGGGCAATGTACATTTATAAGTGTGGGAAGGATTGTATGAGTGTTTTACTTTGTGCTATATTGCGAAATTTGTGCTATATTATGCTATATTGTAAAATTTTTTCAAAAATGGTGATTGTACTTTATATGCATCCTAGTGTTGACCTTTGAAGGCATTGCATTTGTTGGAGTATCTTCAGTTTGAGGACATGATATGTTAGACTAGCATTTTTCTTTGCTTCTCAAGAGTCAAGGGTCGTAGTGAAACCTAATGGCGGGGCATAGTGTTTGGGTTAGTCACGGTTGACCTTAGGTTTGGGACCGTGTGTTTAAGGATATCCTTAACTCATTAATCATCAATAGGAGAGTATAATAGCATTGTCTTGCACTAGAAGCATAAATCCTAGGGGTAGCTTGTCCGGGTATCCTATTTCATTCATTGATTGCCCATCTCTTATTGTTCTTGCTTGCACTCTCTTGCCTTCCATATTTCTCTTTATTTTCTTCTAGCTTCCGATTATCTTTGCACAAACACAATTGACTTGCTCTCGTTTTCCATATTTCGCATTAGTTAAATAGCAATTGTTTGTATCTTTAATCCCTACTCCCTGTGTATTTGACTACCCTCTCACCAGGGTACTATTATTACTTTGACAAACCCGTGCACTTGCATTACACACAAGCAAGGGATGTGTCAAGTTTTTGGCGCCGTTGCCGTGGCGTAGGCGTATTTTAGATATTTGCCTTTTTTCTATTTTAGCTATTCACTTCGCTTTCTATTTCACACTTTTTTTCTATCATCGTTCTTATTTGTTTTCTTTTCTTTGTTTTCGGCTCTAGGTTATGACCCGCGGGAACCCTTCGATTCTTATTGAAGGAGACCCGGACATTGGTAGAAAAGCACATAGAAAAGGAAAAGAACTTGTGTAAGAATCTTCAAATCAAGCCGATATAGAAACAGCAGGGTCAAAAACAATGGCACAAACACAATTAACTTGCTCTCGTTTTCCGTATTTCGCATTAATTAAATAGCAATTGCTTGTATCTTTGATACCTACTCCCTGTGGATTCGACTATCCTCTCACCAGGGTACTATTATTACTTTGACAAGCTCGTGCACTTGCGGTACACACACGCAAGGGGTGTGTCAAGTTTTTGGCGCCGTTGCCGGGGAGTATGCGTATTTTAGATATTTGCCTTTTTGCTATTTTAGCTATTCACTTCGTTTTCTATTTCACACTTTCTTTTTCTATCATCATTCTTATTTGTTTTCTTTTCTTTGTTTGTGTTCAGCTCCAGGTTATGACCTACGGGTACCCTTCGATTATTGTTAAAGGAGACCTGGATATTGGTAGAAGGACATATCAAAAAGGGAAAGAACCTGTGCAAGAATCTTCAAATCAAGCCGATATAGAAACAGAAGGGTCAGAAACAATGGCAGAGCAGAATGAACAGCAGAGGACATTGTCCGATTTGCTAGAGCCGCAGTTATGGGGACCCAATCAAGCATTGTGAGGCCCCTGATTACAACAATGAATTTTGAGTTGAAGCCGTCATTTATTCAGATGTTGCAACAATCCGCACAATTTAATGTGTTGGCCGATGAAGATCCCAACAACCATATAGAGAACTTCCTTGAAGTGTGCGATAGGTTGCTACTGCTATTGCTGTTGCCGCTCATGCTTCTTGCCAACTTTCTTTGCTTTGCTGCTCTGATGACTGAACTCCAACTTTCTGCTACTCCTTTGATTGTTATTTGAACAATTTGATTGCTATCCGAAAACAAAAAGAGAGAGAAAGAGAAAGAAAAAGGAGAGAGGGGGAGAAGAAGGGGACACTATGCTTGCTTTCGAATTTCAAAGGACTCTAAAGTTTAAAAAGAGTTATCTTCTTCTTCTTCATTTTAATGCTTTGTGGTGGGCCATCCACCATCCTAGCAATGTTCACTTGTATCGAGTCACAATCTTTTTACACAAATTTTTATCCACATCCTCTTCTCCGGTACTCAAATTATATATATATATATATAGACACACACACACACACATAATCGCTTCACGTGAAAAATTACTTTAAATACCCTACATAGTTTCAAAATGACCAACTAGGGCCTATACTTTTCTCAATGGCTTATAAGTCCCTTTTTTTTCATATTCCAATTTTATCCTCCATGTTCAATTTTCTTTTGCCCATCCCCTTTTGTTGTTCTAGCTCCCTCACCTTCACCAATTCCAAATTAGGATAGATTTTGAAAGATCGAGACTTAGGTTCGTTTTTCAAAGTCGAGAAAGACATGAAGAAGTCTCATGATTTCGGCCTTGCGATCTGCCATCAGAGGTTGGAATCTTTCCATTCCTCAAGCTTAACAAAAAGGCCTCGTAGTCAGACAAAGACTGTGATCCCTTCTTGCACCAAGTTCATTGGTCTTGACCTCGGTAGCGACGCCCAAAGCGGGAAGCATTGAGGCAGCAATATTGAAATCATGGCCATTGGGCAATATATGATTGATGTTGACTGTGGGTGGAGGGTGGGCCTTAGGCGTTCGAAAGGGTCTTCAAGTTAGTGATCCTCGCATTATGTTCATTAGCCTCGAACTTGGTAGCAAAGCTTGAAGCCATGAGCATCGAGATAGTGATATTGAAATCGTGGTTGTCAACAAGGACAAAGATGATGCTGAGGTTGGGAAGAGAGCGAGTCTTAGAGACAACAAGGTCAAAAGCCGAAGGAAACGAGAAGGGCGTTGATAGATAGGAGCGAACTTACAGGAACTGTCAAAGGTTTCTCTATGTTCTTGAAATTATATCAAGGTGGTTGGAGTTGCCAGGGAGATCACGACTAAAGAAAGAGAAAAAAGGATAATAATTGTAATTTTGTTAAAATTTTCATCAACTTTATAAAATACTCCATCCGTTCTTTGTACTTGTCATGTTTTGGAGCTCTTTTATGTTCTTTTTTACTTGTCACATTAGAAATTTTGGACAGCATTAAATAATTTACTAATTAATAACCTATTTCTAGGTGTGTGTGTGTGTGTGCTATATTTTATGTTATAAATATCCAAATAAAAATTGAACAAAAGTCCATATATTTATTAAATTAATAAATTATTAATAATAAAATGAAAATTGTTATAAAAATTTAATAAAATCATAAACTTATATTAATTATAATGCATTTTTAAAATTTTCTAAATTTTGCAAATTATTTATTGAATCACTAAATAAAGAGTTAGATATTAAAATTTAGACGGTGAGTCACATGGATTAAAGAAATCTCTATTTATTTGTTTCAAGTTGAAAACTTATTTACATTAAAAAAAATTTATACTTTTGAAGATAATATATTTGATATATTAATGTTAAGCAATAGAATAGATCGGTGTGACCATCCATGATCCCATTATATTAATTAATTATAAATTATAATTGAGTTAGGGATTGTGAGATTAAGAGATGAGATTAGAGAATAGAGAGATTCTCATGAATTAAAAAAAAGTTATGTATTTATCTTTTAAAAAAATTAAAAAAAATGTTTATATTAATTAAGTAATAGAATAGATTAGCATTTCAAAACCAATAAAGCAATACCCTAGAAGAAATGATGAATGACAGGACAAGTGATCAAAGGAAATTACATATTAGTTTTTCAATAACCAATAATTTAAAATTCTTTATAAAATCTTCATCATAATTTTGTTTATTTTTATTTTTAATCTCCAACCCAGGTTATTATGTGATAATTGTAGGTTTAAAGGGTAACTTAAAAAATTCATTTAATGGTTATAAGTGTTACAAATATATAGTTATTTGTAAAAAAACGAGAATTTTATTTGACCCAATCACTTTTTTATTGGTATTTTGTATTAGATCTTTAACATGTCAACCACTCATATTTATAAATAATTTTATCAATTATTAAAAATTTTTATGATATTTTTTGGTAAATATTTTATAAATTTTATTTTAAATAATAATATAATTTTATTTTATTAATCGGGGGTGGAGAATTTCTGAATATGAAAAAAGTCAGCATAGGCATGGTGGGGAAAAAGTCCTAGTATTCAAGTTTAGGGTTGATCTTAGAAATTTGGGGCTAGACCGGAGAATATATCCCGAGATAAATCTTCACCCCATCCTTATCCATGACGGTATTTATACAAAGTCGTCTATTTAGGCCATCTCCAACCCAAAACTCTATATTTTGTGCTTCAGTACTAAAAAGTACAGTTTCTACAGTGAAAGTTTCTCCAATTGCTATATTTATTTTTAACTCTAAAATAAAATATTCTTTTTCAACCATCATCTCTATCAATATATTTAATAGCTTTAAATCTTTCAAAAAATATAAACTTAAATTATAAGTTAATAATTTAATTAAGATATAAAATTATAATTATAAATTTTAAAAATAAAAAATAGAATTAAAAAAAGAATTAAAAAAATTCAAAACAAAATTTTAAAAAAGAAATAAAAAAAAGATAAACAGAAATTTTTTTAATATATATATATATATATATATATATATATAATTATAAATATAAATTAAAAAAATAAAAAACAGAATTAAAAAATTAAAAAAAGAAAATCAAAACAGAATTTAAAAAAAGAAAATAAAAAAAGATAAACAGAAAATTTTAAAATATATATAGATAATAAAAATTGAAATTAAAAAAAATAAAAAAATAATTAAAAAAAAGAAAATTGAAACAGAATTTACAAAAATAAAATAAAAAACATATAGCGAGAAAACTGACAAAAAAAAATCATATAGCATTGTTACTTGTGCAACATATTGCGTGTTACTGTTACTGTAACAAATTTCTAATTTGGCGTCTGATTAGAGTAATCATGCATCAATTCTGGAGGTTTGGCACAAAATTGGATATGGTCTTATGTTTAACAAGCAAAGTTAAAAAAAAAAAATAATAATAATAATAATAATAATAATTAATGCATAACCGACAGCACTCAATCCAATGTTTTTTTATTTGCTGACATAGTGGTTCTCGGGACAACCCACGTGAACCACACAGGAAAAAGTTTCAATTGCTTTTTTTAATGATTTTTTTTACTTATTTTGTACAATAAAATTAAAAAAAAAATGTTTTTCTGTGTGAATGATAATAAAATAAAAAAGGTTGCTATCACGCTGCAAACATAGCGACATGATTTGTCGCCCACTATCTTTTCCATTATAATTTTATACAAATGCATTCTAAAAAATATATATATCTTTTACCTTATACATAGATAAAATCTTGTTTTAAAATATACTCCTTTTGGATCCATAGTAATTTTATTCGATCAATAAAAGGGAGAAAGCTGACAACACCAAAGATCATGAAGTATGATCACTGTTCTTATGGAGGACACACCGTTGCTCATCAGTACCCCTTCAGCATCCACTTTGTAATGTTTCCCACTAGCCTCATAGCCAAGATTCCCTAGGTGAATATAACCAACACTCAAACATCAGGTTGAGGAGTTCAACTTTGAGAGAGAAGCTTCATGCCCAAGTCAGGTGAAGATTAATCTCAGTAAAAGTATGAGGAGTCGAGGGATCACGGAGAGACGAGCCTATGGTAATGCTATTATATTTATGATGAGGGGTTAATTTTTCAGGAAGTCACCAAATTTTGACTTATTATCACTTCGGTCATCCAACTTCAAAATGTATTAAAATGGTCACTCAAATTCTAATTTATATCACCGGGCAGTCACCCGTAGTTTTTTCAGCCCAAATTAGTCTAAGTGGCCGCTGAAAAAACTGAGGTTCCACAGTCACCCGTGGCTTTTCAGGCCAAATTAGTCTACGTGGCTGTCGAATTTCAGGTTTTTCAGCAGCCACGTAGACTAATTTGGGCTGGAAAGCCACATGTGATTGACCGGTGATATGAATTAGAATTTGAATGACCACTTTGATACGTTTTGAAGTTGGATGACTAAAGTGATAATAAATCAAAGTTTGGTGACTTCCTGGAAAATTAACCCTTATGATGAGTGATTGGATTCATATATTTTATACACGTTGAGTATGTCTTTTATATATGTACTCGAATTTGATGTGTAATATGCAAAGTTCTCATACCGGGATAGGGTATTGACCTAGAAAAAAATTAGAGATCAAGAGTTGAGGAGTTCAACTGAGTTGAATCGGGGTTAACAATTTTTATTAAAAATAATCTGAATTTTAGTTATATATAATTAAAAAATCAAATATTGAAGAATAAAAAATAAAAAATAATAAAAACACGACTTTTAAAATTTTAAGTAAATATTTTACATAATTAAATATTGAAGTACACAAGATTAAAAATGTGAAATACATCAAATAATATAAAAATTAACTAGTACAAAGTTAATTAAAAACCATAAAATATTCAACAAGGAAATATAACAACTAAGAAATTAATAAAAAAGAAATATAAAAATATTCCCTTGATCTCTCCCTTCTTAGTTTTATAATTTTACATTATAACCCTGATAGGGGCTCGAAAGTGCACGGGTTGTCGCAGTAATAATAGTATCCCGGTGAGAGGGTAGTCGAATCCACAAGGAGTAGAGATTTAAGACACAAGAGATTGCTATTTAGCTAGTGTGAAGTACGGAAAGTGAGAACACGACCAATGTGTGTATGCAAGAAAATAAAGAGAAATATGGAAAATAAGAGAGTGCAAGCAAAGAGTAAGAGAGAGGAACAATCAATGTGTAAAGTAGGGTATCCGGACAAGCTAACCCTAGGACTAATGTTCTAGTGCAGGACGAAGTATTATGCTCTCCTATTGATGTTTAATGAGTCGTGGACATCCTTAAGCAAACAGTCCTAAATCTAAGGTTAACCATGACTAATGGCAACATTATGTCCCCGCATTAGGTTTCACTATGACCCTTCACTCTTGTTGACCTGTCAACTAAGTCCCAGGGGAGTTTATCTTCCTAAGCCTCACACTATGTGGAATTGCATTACGGTTTAGGGATTCCAAGTGATAGACCATATTCATAAGTATAGCTCTAACCCTTTGGTCCTGGTGAAAGAACCCTAGTCTTAGTTAAGCCCCAGCACTAGGATTCACTTCAACCCTTCACTCTGTTTCTCGCGCAATTAAGCTCTAGGAGAGTTCATCTTCTAGCACTTCACTCTACTTTGACCGCTATTGGAGCACGGAGGTAGGGAAAATCACACCGAAAGGGAAAGGGGATGTTTCGCTATCTCACGACTTACCCTCTCGACCCTCTCCAATCTCGAGCAGTCTAACCCTATATGAGCTGTCACACCTCCAAAGGATAATCTAGATGATTCTCAACCCTAGTGTCACGGCTAAGGGAAAATCAATACAATAAATAATTAAGATTGGAACTCAATTAAAAGGATCAATTAAAAAAAGCATAATAAAAGCCATAGAAACAATGTCATCCTAGGGTTTACAAGTTCGAATACCCACAAGAGGGGTTTAGCTCTCCATGGAGCTATACAAATTCAACAATGTATAAGAATAAACAAGATATGAAAATATAGATGAAACCCCCTTGTGTTGCATAGGGATGGTCTTGTAAGGTCGCTCCGTCCACTCCACCAAGCTCCTCGTCAAGCCTAGGCCACACCTTGCCGGATCAATGCCGACGAAAGCTCCCCCAATAGCTATCTTTCGATGGGCTTCAATGTCGATGCCGAGAACTCGCTCCAATCCTCCACAAAATCCTCTCCAAACCCTAGCCACGACCCTCCAAAATATAGGCCAAAAAAAGATTCAGAAAAAGTCCCGAAAAGTCCTTTAAATAATGTTGAGTCGCGGCTGTAAATCGGCTGTAATCGGGCATCCACACGGCCGTGTGGAATTTCCACATACCCGTGTGGATTTTATGGAATCAGTTTTCTGGCAAGCAGTGAATAGTAAACTGCTAAAGTAATTGCTACCATGATTTCCTACAATAATTGCTACAATACTCGCATATCGAATGTTCCCAATTTCATTGTTCTTCATCGAGGTCGTTGAATTGGGCACACAATCGACGGTAGATCATGTCGATTGCTTCCTTTATCCTCATTGGTGAAGTTCTCCTCTACTACACGTGTTAGATTTTTGTGAATGTGGCTGCCTTTATGCCTCTCCAAAGGAGGTTGGCACATACCCACAAGTCTAAACTCGTGCCTTGTTCCTTGTTTGGTCTAAGAACTCCCCAACAACGACGAACATGACCTAACTTTGCTCTTTTTTCTCCAAATTGGCTCCATAACCCTACATGCACAAAAGAACACAAATGCACATCAATTAATGATAAAATCTGAGAAATGTAATGCTCAATGTAAGACAATAACACTTTGTATTACTATAACACGAGCACTTATCAACCCCCAAACATTAATATTATAAAATAAATAAGAATTAAAAAAATTATGTGCAGAATCGAGCTGATGACTTGGCAGGGTCACTAGTCTGATTACCCGGGTTACTGGTTCAATCCCAGTTTTATATATTGGGCTGGATCGGTTTTAAGGCCAGGTTTGGGTCAATCTGGTTCAATCAGCTGGTCCGGTCCGAGTTTGAAAACATTGGTAATATGTTATTTTGTGCAACAAAGGTGTAGAAGGAGTGTTCAAACCAAAAGAAACCAAAAGATGATGCTTTGGAGCATAACAAGAGGATTTGTGTGCCACATGACTTGGGAATTTCCATAGGAGCATGTGTGGCACTTCTTGAGAGTTATCTTGAGAATTTGCAAATGCTAGAATAACATATTGGCAAGAGAAATGCTATATAGGACGATTTGCTTGGCCGAAATCATAGGCCGAATGACATGGTTGCCTTTGTGGCAACCATGTCATCAGTTTTCTCTCTCCTCGGATTAAAAAAAAAAATCCCAAACTGAGCCCTTCTTGGACATAACGCCTCCTCCTTCTTCTTGTTGTTGTTCTTCTTCTTCTTGTTGTTCTTCAAATCTTCTCATCTCCATCCGAAGCCATTCCTCATCTTCTCTCCGAAGCCTCTCCTCTCCATACTAAAGCCGCCGCTCCTCATCTCGTCTTCGAAGCCTCTCATCTCCATACCGAAGCCGCTGCTCCTCATCTCATCTCAAAAGCTCCAGAAACCGCCGCTCCTCATCTCCTATCAAAAGCTCCTTATCTCCATACCGTGCTTGAATCTCTCAACTAACGTGATTGTGGAGGGGATCGATACCTCCTCCATCCTCTCTGAGGCTTCAAACACCTTCGCCAAACTCATTGGCAAGCGAGAAGCTACACATATGTTTTCTCTCCCTCTCTTGATTTTTCTTTTGTTTTTGTTCTTGGTTATAGTTTTTTGTCATCTTGAGCTTGAAGGATGGTACTTCGGTTTGTAGCTTGCGATTATTGAAGATATGTTTGGTTTGAGAGAAAATGGAGGAAATAAAGCAGTTTTCTAGGGTTCAAGGTTTCCCCCTTTGATGTGCTTTGCCATTTGATTTTAATTCATGAAATTATTTATGCAAAAGATATGAAATGCGTTTCTCTGTTGGATTTTGTGCAATTGATTCAATGGCTAGAATTAAGATTTGTTAGAATTTTTGGGTTTATTGGCAAACTAAATGTTGGAAATATTAGTTTTGTTGTTTTACTATTAATAGAGATTTTAATATGATAAATACATATTGTTGTTTGTTGATTGTGCTAACTTACTGAACTTGTACAATACTTCATGTGCTAAAGTTTTGTGTTTTGATAACTTTTGGGGTTCTTAAAGGATTGAATGATGTTTTGTTGAAAGATAGTGATTTGAATATGATGATTTTGAATGCTAACTTAATTTGGATATCAAGTTGATGATGCATTTTTGTATATTCATTCTGAAATGCTTTTGACCTTTTGCTGTTCTAATTACAGTATGTGATGATAGTGCTGAAGGGGTCAGTGCCAATGTCATTTGGAGGAACCCAGGAGGCTGCTGCTTATGGTGAACTTGTTTCAATTATGGAACTGAGTGCTGCTATAACAAGGGATGCTCTGACAAAGTAATGAAGCCATGAATTCTTGATAGTTTGAGGCCCTATCATGTCTCTCAAATAAGCACAGGGTTGCCTGTAATTTTGTAGAAATGATCAACTGAAAGTGGACTTTTCTTTGTTTCATTTTCAGTACTCATGTTTCACTCGTATAGTTTAATTACTAAGGTAAATGCGGTTGCTTTAGAGGCTTGTAATTTTGAGATTTTGCAATTCTTGTAATATTGTAGAGATAATCAATTAAAACTGAACCTCATTTGTCTTCAATCTACATCGTTTTACTATTTTCTAGTTTACAGCTTGTGATGAATAACATCAAATTGATGTTGACCTAGCAGAATCAGCTTTAATATGTTGTCAATAACAACAACAACAAAAATTGCTACAACAAATGTAACAACAACAACAACATAATTGCAACAACAAAAACAAAAACAACAACAACATAATCCATTGGCTGCCTGAGATGCAGAAACAAAGATTCTAATTTTACATTACAACAACATATCAGTAGAAAAACCTTAAAATTGTCAAATCGATTAACAACAACTATTTAGCTTTACCATTGGAGTAGAGTGCAACAGTGAGCTGCTCAACATCTTGACAGTAGCCAGTTGGATCATCCTTAATCTGCCAAAACATAGAACATTAGCAATTGTTGCAAAACATAATATAGCAACATTAGCAATTGTTGCAAAACATAATATTATAATAAATCACTAGTACTATGATACAAATAGCAACATTAGCAATTGTTGCAAAACATAATATAGCAACATTAACAATTGTTACTTACCTATGATACAAATAGAAGAAGGAAACATTGTGCTCTAAATAAGGATAGTCACAACATGTGAAGAAGAATTTTTAAACACCTGAATAGAAGAAGGAAACATTAGCAATTGTTACTTACCTATGATAACTGTATGTATAAGGATAGTCACAGCATGTGAAGAAGAATTTTTAAACACCTGAATTAAAATTGCCATTGGCCCATAAATTTGATTCTTAATCACATGAAGTAGATATTCTAATTTCATTTGATGGTTTACCCTGTAATCACAAAAAAAAAAGTGTGCAATATTGTGTAAGTAAAAAACTTTTTATAAAGGGGTGTCACACCATACACTAGAAAATAGAGTTAGTCTATATTTTTAAATTACCTAGGATAAAGAATCAAGGCCAACATTTTGCAAAGTGAAGTTAGACATATCTACATTTAACACATTTGGAAAGCAATTGGAGTTCACCTAACACAACAAATAGTTATCCAATTTATTAAAACAAGCTTATACAATCTTATACAATCTTTTACAATACTAAACAAATATAAATATAGAAGAATCAAACATTACCACACTTTCTTGAGTTTTCTAAAGAAAATATTTTATTTCGTAAAAAAAATGAAAACACTAAGAAGAATTATGTAAAAAACTAAGTACCTTTCTTTTATTTCTAATGATGATTTCTTCAACTTTTGATTTTTTTTCTTTTCGACGGTGGTTGGCCTTTACTACGCACTTTTAAAGAAGTTAAAAACTTTGAAGGTGTTGCTTGGCAATGCTCATGATTCTTTTCCAACTGTTTCTCACAAAAATTATCCATGAGCTTCTCGTTTGCCTCATCTACACACCTCATTAAGAAGTCATATTTTTCAATAGATTCTACTCCAATTTCTGCAGCCTTAGAAAAGTGAGAGCATAATCTGTTGTAATGCACTTTTTGCTCATTAGTTTGTAAATCTTCTTAACAATTCTTCACATATGTATGCTAGCGTTTAATATCCTTTCTCCAACGGGGTAAAACATATTGAGATGGAATCTCTTTCACATTCTTCTCAATCAAAACTTTGCATGTATGTCTACAAATAATTCCTTTGAACTCAAATAAACAACATGTGCATCTAATATCAAATTCAAACTCATTTTGATAAACATTAAAGGCCACTTGCCGTCTAACTCTACCATCTTTTCCTTTTAAATTATCTATCACCTGAAATATACTTGTTGCCAATTCTGATCTTATAAATGTAAGATTACAATATACCATTCCTCTCAACTCATCTTGGAATAGCTTAAAAATATCATTTGTATATGCTTCTTGCAGTTGCTTCTCAAAGTGACAATCAATTAGCATTGGAAAGCTTGAGTTAAAAGTAGCAAAATCAGCTTTGTTCTCCTTCTCAATCTTACTTTTTAATGAATTATCATATTGCTCGACAAATTGCTTCAAAGATGTTGTTGGACCAACATAGCCATCAAAGAATACATTTATCCTTTCATTTCTTTGAGTGGTAGACATTCCAGCCCAAAAAACTCCTTTAACATAAACAGCAGCCTAATGATGCCAATTTGTGTACAAATAATTTAGCCATCCATTGTTTCCAATGTTGTAATCTTCTATCATCTTCAACCAAATGGTTTCAAATTCTTGAATATGAATTGCTTCATAAACAATACTCTTCAATATCTTCTATATTGCTTTGTACTCAAATAGCCCTCCTAGCTTCTCAAGATTTTTTTCATAATATGCCAAAGGCAAAGTCGATGATGAGAATTTGGAAACACTGTCTTGATTGCACCTTGAATAGCCATACATTGATATGTAATTATTACCTTTGGAGCCTTCCCCGACATGCATTCGAACCAAGTTCTAAATAACCATATGTAGGTTTCCGTATCTTCTTTTGGCAATAACTCACATCCGAATAATATTGTTTGTCCATGATGGTTTACTCCAGCAAAAGGAGCAAAAGCCATATCATATTTATTTGTTAAATATGTTGTGTCAAAAGATACAACATCACCGAAAGCTTTATATGCTGCTATAGATCTTGCATCTGCCCCAAATATATTTCGTAGATGAACTTCTTCATCCATATCAATCAAATGGTAAAAATTAGAATTTCTATGTTGCATACATGAGAAATAATTCCCAAGTGCCTCCTCATCTTTAACTCCAAACCTAAATTGCCTTGCTTTTGCAATATAATTCCGACAATCTTTTTTAGTGTAGGTTAAATTTTCATACCCACCACTTTCAACGGCCAAGGAATGAAAATTCTTACTTAAGTCTATACCCGCTTGGTCATAATTCAAGCCTTCTTTTGACATATACATCCATTTTTTTTATTATACCTTTGGAAACGGGCTTTATGTGGACTAAGTGCATGATTATGCTCCAAATTGACACTAGATATAGTAAAACACCCATCATTACCAACGATAATATTAATCTTGGCATCACAATTTGTTTTTGTAGATAACCTTGGATTGAAAGTACTTTTTGCAATAGATATTCTTTTACCACTTCTCACACAAGCGAGTGCGTAATATTTTAATTTTCCATCATCTCCACATCTTCTACCTTTTATAGCAATACCAAAACCTTCTTGTCGAGAATATTCAACATAGAAATTATAAACTTTTTTTCCAGAATTAAATATCATGCTTGTCTTTGGCTTCTCTAACTCTACCAATTTCTCTTTCTCTTTGTTCAATATTTCTGTATTAGAAGATTCAACTTCTTTCACATTCTTCACTTGTTCAAAAGACTCAAGTTCCAATTCTGCCATAATGTTCTTGATTTGTATCTATAATAAACAAGTAACAACTACATCATAAGAATATTAAAAACTAAGTAATTGTAAAACATGAAAGATATTGAAGTTAAAATTGTCTTAAGATATGAATGGAAAGTAAACTTTGTTATAAACTTTTCAGCTTTATAATCTTTAAGAGTGATTAGATTTTCATGATATAATGTGTAATTTACTAATTAAAAAAGAGAGAGAGAAAGGCTTTGTTTATAACAAAGATAGGCATTCATAACAACATTTCTCAAATAAAATTTATTTATTTGAATTTTTCCCCATAACAGACATCAATTTATAACAAATAGAATGCAAATAGTAAATATATTAAATCCAATACTAAATCAAATATCAGTGAAAAAAATTTAGTTTGCCAATAAACCCAAAAATTCTAACAAATCTTAATTCTAGCCCTTGAATCAATTACACAAAATCCAATAGAGAAACGCATTTCATATCTTCTGCACAAATAATTTCATGAACTAAAATCAAATGGCAAAGCACATCAAAGGGGGAACAAAAATAGTAGAAAAATCAAGAGAGAGAGAGAAAACATACACACAACTCTTGCCGATGAGTTTGGTTACGGTGTTTGAAGCCTCGAAGAGGATGGAGGAGATATCCATCTCCTCCACGCTTACGTTCATTGAGAGATTCAAGCAAGATATGTAGATGAGGAGTGGATTCAGACGGAGATGAGAAGCTTCAAAGAAGAATAAGTAGGAGGCGTTATATCCAAGCTACAAATCGAAGTACCATCCTTCAAGCTCAAGATGACAAAAAACAACAACCAAGAACAAAAATAGAAGAAAAATCAAGAGAGGGAGAGAAAACATACAGCTTCCGGCTTGCCAATGAGTTTAACGATGGTCTTCATGTTGGGATCGACAAGGGTCTACGAGCATGCTAGAAGCAAAATATACACAGCGGATAACAAACAAAAACTAGCATGGACCCTAGCATGCAATGGAAACGAATAAAGATAAAATCTAAAATAAATAAATAAATACAATTCCAGGGGTGTAGTCAAAAAAGGGCCTGCATATACGCGACTCTCCTCTACTCTCACACACACACAAGCCAAAAACAATCCGGTATGGATTGCTAGTATCCAACGATAACTCTTATCGAGAAATATGAATAGCAATTAAAATTAGGTCTCAAAACCTAATCATAAACATGTGTAAGGAATTGTAAATCCAAAAACCGACACTCGGCGAATGTTTCACATGTGAGAATCTTTTGAGAAAAATTCCACAACCATTATGAAATAATCTCAAAAGACTCTCACCCCGGCGATCTCCATTGATAAAGAAATATCAATGAAAAAGCCGTCCTGTGAACTAACATACATGAATAAACAAGAAAGACCAAAGGGGTGTCGACCTATACCTTCGCCGGAGCCGAGTAGCGGCAATCCGGATGGAGAAACCTTTCTCCAAAAAGGGGGAAAAGGCGGACAGCACCTTTGACCGGCGGCGGCGTCCTCTTGGCTAGGGCAGACCGACGGCCTCCTTGAGGGAGAGAGGGAGACGAAAGATTAGGGTTAGGGTTTTCTCTAATACACATGTATTTATAAAACCCAAAAATCAATCCCAATGCAATATCAACCATTGATTCCTCTTATTGGATATTAATCATATTAGATCCAATAAGCTAACACTTAATTTCTAATTAAGTCCCTCAATTTTTAAGTTATCTCATAACTCAATCTTTACACATTCGCGGTTAGACCAAATCAACTCTTGATTTATCTAAACTCTATTTAGCTATTCGACTCATTAGATTGATCTGGATTTCACGGCTTTTACGTGTGCGATCTTGTAGGCCCGTTTTAAAATCGGCAATGGGATTTTAACCTCGTTAAGGCCCATAAGTCACAAATGTCGTCTAGCATGGCAATGTGACTACCCGAATTAAAATGGAGGTCGACTGGGTAATCAACTAACCTTGTAACCTTATCCGATTCCTTTGCCAATTGAATATCTCGATCAACATAAGGCATGGAGCATAGTCACCCTTATTTATTTGTCGATCGATTTCTTGATCCTCGGTGAACTGACTAGGTCAAATAAATGATAACCCTTACCATTTCACTTGGGCGTGGCCACGCACTACTCAGTTTCACCGATCAAGTGGCCGGTGATATTCTCTCTCCTCAGAGAGTGGCAATCCCCTGGCATCGCAAATATTACTTGCTATGAATCTTGATGCACCCAATCATACCCACACTTGTCACTCTGTTACGAATGACGTTAGGCGTATGTCAAAGTACACCAACATTCATCCAAGCTCCATAGCGACCTTGAGTCTAAGGATTCAGTATAAGCGTTACACGAGAACCACTTATGACTTTGCAACCATGTAGTGATCTCGTGAGCGGATCGATCCAGACACGCTGTTCACTAACACGTGTCTATGTCTATTGATTGACATCACATGTCCTATAATCCGTAAAACATGATCATCACACAATAGGCATACTAGTCTTAGTTTACTATCATTCCCATGACAGTAATTGACTAGGGATGTTTAGAAAGTTGTTCCTTTACGCACTAAGGTTTTACTGCCCGAATCACGTATTCAGCAACTTGTGCGGAACAAACTCTCAGGGATAGTTCTATCCAAGCACACATGCACAGAAATGTAGTAAGATAAAACAAGCCAGGTTTTATTAAAAAAACATATAACTAATAAAGGTTCAGATCAACGTATTGGGGCTAGGGCTAACACTAACACTTCGAAGCCTCAGAGAGGATGGAGGAGGTATCGATCCCCTCCATGCTCACGTTCGTTGAGAGATTCAATCACGGTATGGAGATGAGGAATGGCTTCGGACGAAGATGAGAAGCTTTAAAGAAAAAGAAGGAGGAGGCGTCAACTTGGGAATTCTTTTTAATCCCAGGAGAGAGAAAACTAATGACATGGCTGCCACATAGGCAACCATGTCATTCGGCCTGTGATTTCGGCTAAGCAAATTGGCTCATATAGCATTTTTCTATTGGCAATCACACACCTATGTGTCTAGTTGTGTACAATATCCAGATAATTTTTTCAGACATTAGAGCTGCACACAAGCAACCACACACCCATGTACTTAACCATGTGGGTCCACATAGTCAGGCACACGACCAATCACATGGGCAAGTGTTGCTTTGTAGCCCCTCCATAAATAGTCCCAAAGTCATGTTTTTAAGGGATTTTTTTTTTTTTGCAAGGGTGAAGCAACCGCCAACTGGGGTTTAGGGAAAAGATTAAGAAGGCTTCGAGAATAAGTTTCACATGAAGACCCATAGATTCCATACCACATCCGCTCATTAAGGAAGTTTCTAGGCATCATCCGAGGTGGCGTCTTTGGATTCCTTCAGTGAGATTCAAGGGATATTGGCTTTGAACATCATCAAATCTTAAAATAGTGAAGATTAAGGGAGTTTTCATGATAATTGTATTTGTATTTGGCTCTTTAAATTTGATATCTTCTTCCATTAGGAGCGAAAATGTCACGCCACAACGCATGGTCAAGCACACAGCAATAGTCGCGTTGCTCTGAAGTAGGTGACATACACGTCCACCTTACCTGGAGGCATAGCAAGGCAAAACCATCCGTTAAAATCCCATTATTATATATATATATATATATATATATATATAACACATTCAAATTAAAAATGTATAGTAGTCTGACATTATTGAAAATGGTTGGAGAAGTCAAATGTTAACTACTAATTACACACTAGTAGATCGATTTAGAACAATTTTAAAAATAGAGATATAGTTTGACCTAGTAACAAACTCCAAGGAAAAATAATAGATATACAACCCAGCACAATGCCTTAGCACCCAATAACTCTAACAATCACCACTTGGAAAAAGGAGGAAGAAGAGCGGGCGAGTAATATGATTACTCAGTGAGTGGTTAAAATAGTTTTTGCTGTAATTGAAAGAAAATTAATCATCTTAAAACATCATATTTTAGAAATAGTATAACAAAATAAAATAAATCAATAAACAAACTTTCTATATAGTAAACCGTTCAATATCAAGTTTTGAGGAAACCAAGGTTCAAGACCAATTTGAAAAGTCAAGTATAGAAAAGTGTTGGCCATAAAATCATCCCCAAACCAAACGCACTATCGCAATGAGGAATAGGGCCACCAAGACTAGTTATCTATTTCAAATATAAAATCAAGCTCACCTTGGCGTTGTCCTCTAAGATCACTTGTGAGGTGACACACATTGTCTCAAAATCCATAGGGGCACGCACTTACTCCCAATTTAGATTCTCTTCATGCCTCCTTAATGAGTAACTCATTTTAGGTAGTCTAGCTCACTGCCTCTTCCTAGGCCGGTCCGTGGAGACTACTATTGCATTAGCAGAGTCATAGACTCGTCACCAAAATTTAAAATACCACATACAATATATTTGAAATAAATGAGCACATATAATTTCACTTTCAAGAATATTTCATATCGTACTCACAATTCATTTAGCAAAATCATAATTTCTTGTCTAATAGAATTAACAAATTGTAAAGACCTTTTTAAAACAAATCATAGAGTATCATAACTCAAGAATAATCATGTAAAGAAATTAAGTATATCATAGTATATAGTAGTTAGATGATTGTTTAAAACCAAACAGGAAAAGCTATCTTAAAATAAACTTTAAGGGAAAAACATCCACTCACTGTGTTTAGACCCTTAAGTCTAAGAGCTTAAATGTGGTATTTATTTACAAGCTCCTTGCCCTTGGTCAAGGTTTCCCCACCTAAAAGCAAATCCAATTCAATGTAAATTTTACCTAAAAATATGCATGTATGAGAAATATGCGCAATTTGAGTCCTATATGCGATGCATGAAGGATTAGGGTGTGATTTAGCTTAAAATCGATTTTGATTGACTCAACCTTGCTTCAATAGAATGACCACATAATTGAAAATTTGAAGAAGTCATGAAAGTTCCTACAACAATAGACCTAGTTGCAACAGTAATAGTCCCATTGTATTGATGTTGGATTCAACAAATCTCTAATACCCCAAATTTAAATTACAAGATCTATCAACAAGAAATTTCTCATAATTGATTCTAAAGCCCTATATATATAAAATCTATAAATTCAAATGTAACAATCATCTAATTTCAAAGATATCATATGAAAGAATGAGGAATCAAAAAGGTTGAGAGAAGATGCATTATGATGAAAACAAAATGAAGAACTATTATTATAAATATTAGACGATAATCTTACCATGATTCTTCAATGAAAGGATAGAAAAGAGGAGGAGATCTTTGCTCTAAAAGAGATTAAAAGAGAAAAGGAGGATTAATTGAAGAAGATAGAGCTTACATTGAAATTTGAAATTAGATTATTTAATAATATAATCCACTACTAATGTGCTTATCCACTTAGTAACTAACTTATCCAAAAGACTGATGGATGAAAAAGGGTATGGTATTTATAAATCAATAGGAATCAAAATAACCAAAATGCCCTTAAAGTTGTAACTAGTGTACCATCAAGGTAATGGAGGATAATTTTGGAAAGATTTGTCAAATCAAACCAAATGGGTATCAAAATTTCCGTAATGTCTATAATACCCTTAAGAGAGATGCAGGTATCACACCCTCTCTACCTTAACAACTTACAAAATTTTATAGGCATGCAAAAATACTATTTTTCCCTTAATTGACCCAATATTACCAAATTACCCCTTACATTAGGTCCAATTTGAAGGCCAAGTATTACATAAACTTCTTTGTATTCAGACATGTTGAACCCTAGAACTTGATTGTAGTGTTGACTTATTTATTGATTCCTTAATTGAGAGATTTAGTTTTGAGATTCAATCTTGTGTTATTTCATGTCTTATAATCCTTCATAGTGAGAGCTCGATTATATGTCAAATCACATTGATGAGTGTTGAGAGACCCATCGATGTTAGATTTAGTAAAGTTGAAGGAAATTGAGGGTAGCTTAGAGGTGGAAGACATTCCCCACAACTCTCCTGATTAAGTTAATCCTACCTTCGAGTTTCACTAAGTGTAAGACCATTGTATAAGCTTTAGGGAAGAGAGAGAGAGAGAGATCACCACCAAAGCTTGTTAATGATTTTGAATAAGCTAAAAAATTGACTTAATTTAGTCTAATTTAGTTACATTGGCTCCAATTATGGTTAAACCAACTCAATTTGAGTTAAACCAACTTGAACCAATACAATTTTTTCTTTGATTTTGTTGTTTTTTTTTTTTTATCAAATTGGACTTGGTTCAATGAAGCATAGCTTAATTGGGTCGGTTCAATACTAAACCAAGATATTGGACTGGTTTAGCTCCAAACTAGCTTAATTGTACTTTTCAGCATTAAACCCATTCAACTTTGAACCAAGATGATTAAATGGAATTCCAGCAGCCAATCATCATGGAGCTTTATAGAAAACTTTCGAAGAACTTACATTACTTATGGATCATCTCTAATTAGCATGGCACAAAAAAGCATAGGTAGTAATGTCTATATATACTCTATAGTTTAGAATGTTAGCCCAATAACTTCAAAATTTGATAATTTGCATCACCCAAGAATCTCATTCTCCCACATACCGACATACATCTATTCGTTATAGATTGGAAGGCATATACAATGTTCATAATGACAACCACAATTCCTTTCTCCTTAGTCCTCTCCACAGATAATCTACTTAGCTATTCAAGTCAATTGCTAAATAGTAACTCAAACTCATTAGTATCTTAATTTACTTATCAACTTTATATTTTTTTATGTTGTTTGAAACAGTAGTAGTGGTAACTAGCAAACAAGCTCACCAAATTAAAATCACTTAAGCTATATACACAAACAATTTTAACAGAAGAAATACGATAATTTGCATCACAACTTGTTTGCAGAAAAGGTTATATTTCCTATATTTCTGACATAAATTATGCTTATATATATATCTGTGTGTGTGTGTGTGTGTCTCAATCATTCATGTAGTGCATACACAAATGCTCAAAATATTCATTAACGAGGTAGCAACATAAAAAACTAAATTCACATATGACTGCAGCTCAATCAAACAAAATTAAAGCCATGACAAGTATCCAAATTTAGTGTGTTCTAGAAGGAGGTTATCATACTTATACCGATGAATCTAACGAAATTAGAGAGAGAGAGAGAGAGAGAGAGCTTAGAAAAAGCACCCACAACATGGATCTAAACCACAACACCAAAAATTAAAAAAAAAATGCTCAAAATAAAATTAAGAATCCTATCCTACAAGGATTAATGATGAAAAAAATTCTACAAATAATGGGATAACATGGAAGTATGGCATTTCCAACAAAAATATATAATACTGAAAACTTAATAGGATCAGAATGGACATTACATGATAGTCAAACACCAACAAATCTAGTACCTAAAAATGTGCATTATTATGAACACAATATGGATCTGACAACTTTAAAATGTCTGATTATCATAAAGAAGTTGGAATTGAAGTTATTAGGGGTGAAGAAAATGAATAGTAATGAAACTTTATATAAAAGAAAGATCAAATATATTAAAAATAAAGATAATGAATATGAAGGCATAGAATTATTGTTAGAATAATTAAAAATGTTTAAGGAAAGAATTAAACAAAAATTTAAAATAAGTAATGTCACGCCCAGCGCAACTTGGCGACTATACGGCGCGCCCATGATCGAGAATCCCCGCCAAGACCGAGAGGAAGGAAGATTTCCTTCCATACTTAGAAAATTCTAAGTTGTGTAATATTGTCTATCTTGTAAACTTGGTAGTATGTAGAAAAGTCTAGAATATTGTGGGTCATTCTAAGATCCTCCACACAAGTCTATAGAATAAGAGAAAACTCTAGAACTTAGTGGTGACTTAGATATTTTGAGGGATTTGTATAGAGTGTTATAGAATACTCTATGGGCTCTATGTGGACCATCGGATCATGTTGATCCCAACCGTCCATTAGGGCACCCTTGGCCTATAAATGCCCAAAGGGTTTTCATTTGTAAGCATCCAAGTGATCTAAGAAATTGAATTGCAGTACAAGTGTTCCCTTCAAGCATTCCAAGCTTTCTCATTTTTGAGCCTTCAAAGTTAGTTTTCTTGCCAAGGGAGAAGTAAGGCTGACTTGATCAAGGCGAGGGTGATCAAGTGCCGCACGAGATGATCGGTAGGAAGTCCGAGTCCGTGACAACGTGGTATTAGAGCTTTGGTTCGAGTAATGGCATCCCAAAGCAAAGTTACTCATGTCAGCAAGGAAACCAAGATGACCAAGAAGGATGCTATGGCCAATATGAATGCTAGGCTTGCCAAGGTGGAGATTGCCATGGCGGAGGAACTCGACAAGGCTGGAAAATGGGGGTAACGCATGAAGGAGCTCGAGAATGGGTGAGAAGAGCTCCATGGTGAGATGCAAGGTGCTCTCAATGTGGTAACGGCGGAGTGTTGAGGCCATGTTAAGACCTTGGAGGAGAACTTGATGGTCATGATCATCGATCTCGAGGAGAAGCTAGCAAAGGCCTTAGCAGAGCTCAAGGAGACCAAGGAAGAGCTAGCTATTTGCAGGAATTCCATTGCTCAAGGGACAAGCAATGTGGTAAGTCCGACTACCTTAAGAGTTGATGTTCCTAAACCTAGGCCATATGGAGGTTCTAGGAATGCAAAGGAGCTAGACAATTTCCTTTGGAGCTTGGAACAATATTTCAAGGCTCTTGCCATTATGGAGGATGCCAAGAAGATAGAGATGACCACACTTTACCTAGACAATACCGCAATGGTGTGGTGGCGAAGGGGAAGTTTGGATATCGAGAGGGGGACTTGCAAGATCAACACTTGGGCTGAGCTTAAGAAGGAACTCAGGCGCCAATTCTATCCGGTGAATGCCGAGGATGAGGCGCATGGAAGACTTTGGCGTCTTCAACACAAGGGAAGCATTCAAGACTATGTGAAGGAGTTTACCGAAGTGCTCTTGGAGATACCGGACTACCCGGACAAAGAGGCACTTTTTGCATTCATAGATGGTTTGCAAGGATGGGCCAAGAGAGAGATCCATAGGCATGGAGCTCGTGAACTTGCCACTGCGATAGCCATAGTCGAGTCGCTCATAGAACTCCAAAGGGATGAGAGATCAAAGCAACCTAAGGAGAAGAGTGATAATGGCAATGGTGGGGGAGACAACCATCATGAAAACAAGGAGCACAAATTTGAGAAGGGCAAGTGGATCTCTAAGGTGCCGACCAAGCCCAAGGATGGAGGTAAGAAACCAACACTTAAATGTTTCTTTTGTGAAGGTCCCCATAGGGAAAGATAGTACCCAACCAAAGCCAAGCTTGCCACCATGATCCAAGAGATGGAGAGGCAAGATGATGAAGAGGAATCACCTAATGAGTTAAAGATTGGCCCCATGCAAATCATCAATGCTCTCAAGGCACAAATGGAGAAGCCGAAAGAGAGTAAGGGCCGATTGTTTGTGGAAGCGAAAGTGGGAAATCAAGTAGTGGATGCTTTGATCGACCCCGGTGCCACACACAACTTCCTTGAGGAGAAGGAGGCAAGGAAGCTCGGTATCCCTTACAAGATGGAACACGGCATGCTCAAATCGGTGAATGTGGAGCCTACACCCATCCATGGCGTAGCAAGAGGAGTCAAGGTGAGCCCAGGAGATTGGTGTGGCACCCTAGACTTCTTCATTGTGAAGATGGATGAGTACACTATGGTTCTTGGGATGGACTTCTTTGACCAAACCAAGGCCATAACCGTACCATTCACCGACACCATGTAGATCCTAGAGGGCATGATGAGAATGGTGCCTTTGAAGAAGGAGGCACATCTCAAAGATAAGAAGATCTCGGCCATGACCCTTGTCAAGGATGAAGGACCAAACTTCAACAAAGGCAAGTGGACCGAGTCAAGGAAGCCTCGCTCGAAGAAGCGACGAGGACGTCGCCATGATAGGTGGGGGAGAATGTCACGCCCAGCATAACTTGGCGACTGTACGGCGCGCCCATGATCGAGAATCCCTGCCAAGACCGAGAGGAAGGAAGATTTCCTTCCAAACTTAGAAAATTCTAAGTTGTGTAATATTGTCTATCTTGTAAACTTGGTAGTGTGTAGAAAAGTCTAGAATATTGTGGGTCATTCTAAGATCCTCTACACAAGTCTAGAGAATAAGAGAAAACTCTAGAACTTAGTGGAGACTTAGATATTTTGAAGGATTTGTATAGAGTGTTATAGAATACTCTAGAGGCTCTATGTGGACCGTCGGATCAAGTTGATCCCAACCGTCCATTAGGGCACCCTTGGCCTATACGCAAGGGGTCTTCATTTGTAAGCATCCAAGTGATCTAAGAAATTGAATTGCAATACAAGTGTTCCTTTCAAGCCTTCCAAGCTTTCTCATTTTTGAGCCTTCAAAGTTAGTTTTCTTGCCAAGGAAGAAGTAAGGCTCACTTGATCAAGGCGAGGATGATCAAGTGCCGCACGAGACGATCAATAGGAAGTCCGAGTCCGTGAGAGTAAAATAAGATGCAAAATAATAGAAAATATACAAGGTCTACAAGATTGTGTAACCAAAATGATTAAAAGAAAAGAATTGTATATTCCCCAAAGAATAATACAATTCAAAAGAAAGCCAATTGAGCTTAATTAAGAACCAGCAGAATAATAATCAACCTTTCTCTTACCTCTATATTTCAAGAACAAATTTTGACGAACCTCCAGAAGACATTGATAATGTACACTGTTTAATTAAGTGCTAATATGGGCTTAATATGTATCCTAGAAAACAAAATAATTTGGAAAAAAATGTTAAATCTGTTTTAACGAAGAAGAACTAATTACTGAAAAAGAAGAAGAGATCAGAAGGCAATTAGAAAAAATTGATATAGAGAAAACTGATAAAAGAATTAGTGATAGTATTAAATTATGATGAAATTTATATAAATATTCAACCAGCACAAAGTAATAATAATAATCTAACACCAATTAGTTCATCTAGTTTTGTTAGATTAACAAATACGAAAAATACGGCTAGGACAACACAACCGCTTAGGCAATCGAGTAGCTATCAATTCTCACAATATCCAGATCAATCTTATAGAACATTTAGTAGGAGAGGTAAAATAGATCCTTTGGAGGTAATTTGATAAATACCACAACAAAATTATAATGGTAGCATGCCGGTAATTAGTACAATTCATTCATAGAACACATCTCAAATATTGCATAGATGGGAATTAGATGCCATAAATGCATTAGAAAGACTTCCAAATACTCCATATAATGCAGGCATAGTAAATTTTATCGAAAATTTACTATTGCAATGCATATGATGAATAGTTGATAGTTGAAAAATAAATTTTCCTAATGACTATCAATATTTAATAAATATGGCAAATAATTCCTATAATATAACCAAACATGTCAGAGAAATAATATTTGACACAAACCGCTCCAAAAGAGATATATTAATACAAGATACAGTAGCAAGAGACCTAAAGGGACTACATTTAACTAGCTTTAATGATATTGTAAAATTTAGTCAAAGCTACATTACTTTAGCAACAAACATTGGTAGAGCTTTGTTAGGGCTAGAATTAACAAAGTCATAATTTAGTGAGCTAGTAAAACCTTTAGGACATATAACATATAAATGATTTTTAGATCAAGAAAATGAAAATGTAGTAGGAATAGGCCCAGTTATGTTATTTACTTTTAATTATCTTAAAGAAAAATGTCTAGAAAATGTGGCAAAATAGACTAATAGCTAGTTACAGCTATTATAATGAAATCTATGTATGAGCAGTACATAAAGTAGTTAAACAAAAGAAAAGATTAAAAAGAAGCCTATACCATAAAAAAGGCCGGCCTAAAAATAATCATGTTAAGAAATTTAAGGTTGATAAACCACTAATAAAATGTAAATGTTTTATTTATGGAAAAATATGGCATTTCGCTTGAAATTGCAAGAAAGATAGAGTAAAGAAAGAAAGGTCAAATATATACCAACAACTTGAGTTACCTAATGAAATTGATATAGTTACTGTAGCAAGTGATAATGCTGCTAAAAATAGTGATATATGTAGCATTTATGGAGGAGAAACAATAATCTTCACGAAGAAAGCAACCTTTTGGAATTTAACCAAAATATTTTGAGGCTTATAATGGCTTGATAATAGCTTATAGCTTAGTTTAAAACCCAAAATATCATTTAGAAACTTATAGACAAAAGGTAATAAGTAACTGCTTACATAAGTTTGAAGAGTACAAAATTAATTGTTTAAAAAAATGTGACATATGTTATAAATTCCATGCTACAAAATGTGAATTGTTCAATGCATTAGTCATGTGCAAAAGAACATCACAATCATATAGTCAACTAAAGAATAGACCGTCCACAAACAAAAGATACCAAAAGCATATATGACTAATTAAATTATAAGAATATTGTAGAACAACTTTTAAAATGAATAGACCAATTTAAACGAGAAATTAATAGATTAAGAGAACATATAGTCTTAGATAAAGCAGTTAAAACAAAAGAAGAAATTTTAATCCAAAATCATCACATAAGTAACAACCTTTTAAATTTAGATTATATTATTGAATTTAGAGACAGATTTAAAATTAATGTCAGAGACATTTTAGACACAAAAGACAGTAAATGTTATATCTCCCTAGAATTAGAAATGCTTTTGGGAAAATAACTATACTAGAAAACAAACTAGAAGGATGTATTGTAAGATTTAATAACTTAAAATATCAACGACTTTTTCCCTAGATTAAACCTATTATATGAAATAAAATAGCAAGATTTCTAATTGGTATGAATTTTATTAAGCATAAAAGTGAAGGAATAATAGTGCAAGAAAAGATTGATTATTTGTAAACAAATAGAAGCCATACAAACAACTCCCTTTATTAGAAATGATGAAAATTTAATAGAAAAATAATCCCTTATGAAAAAAAAGTATGGAAAATGAAGAGGAGTTAAATATAGAACAACAATGGGAAAACAAAGCTCTAAAGTAAAACTTAGAACCTATTATTGAAAACTTAAAAGAGAAGGAACCATAGATGAAAATCCGATTAAAAATACATCAAGATCTAATATTATATGTAAGTTGTCAATAATTAATCTTGAGATAATAATTATTTGACCAGTAATAAAAGCCACACCTTATGAACAAAAGGAATTTGAACAACACATTGAAAAACTAATGAATTTACAATTAATAACCGAAACCCAAAGTGCACATAGATTTATAGCATTTATAGTGAATAAAAATAATGAAATAGCAAGAGAAAAAGTAGAATGGTATTTAAGTATAAAAGATTAAATGATAATATAGAAAAGGATAAGTATCCTCTCCCCAATAAAGAAGCCTTAATAGACAAAATAAAAATAAACTTATATATATAGCAAATTTGATTTAAAGTCAAGATTATGACAAGTTACTATAGTAGAGGAAAGTAAACCATAGGCTACTTTCATTACCCATTAAGGTCATTATAAGTGGAAAGTGATGCCTTTTGGGTTACAAAATGCTCCACAAATCTTTCAAAGAAAAATGGTCCAAATTTTCAAAAACTATACCTCATTTATATTACCTATATTGATGACATCTCAATATTTCATAAAAATGTAGAAAAGCACTTAAAACATTTAATATTATTCTTAAGCCAATGTCAACAACATGGTGTGATACCATTTGAAAAGAAAATGAAAATCAATTGGAAAAACATAGAATTATTAGGAATAACAATAGGACAAGAAGAAATATATTTTAAAAATCACATACTATGAGTATTTTAGAAATGCCTGATAAATTAGAAGGCTTTAAGCAAATGCAATCTTTCTTAGGAAACCTAAACTATGTAAGAAATTTTATCCCTAACCTTAGTTAGTAGGATCCTTATGCAACTAAATTAAACAAATAGGTAAGAGAAGATTTAATAATGTAGATATTAAAATAGTAAACAAATAAAAAATAAAGTAAGGAACTTAAAATCATTGGAACTACCTCCCCAAGAAGCTATTTAATTATTGAACCAAATGGAATAATAGGAGGATGGGGGACAATATTAAAATATAAACCAAATAATTTTTCTAGTAAAAAAGAAGAAAAAACAAAAAATACATGATAATGGAATGTATCAAACAAAAGCCACCCCTACAGATGCAAAGAAAATTGTAGCTATAAAAGCTTTAGAAAAAAATTAAATTATTTGTAATATCAAAAAAGAAATTTACACTTACAACAAACTACCAAGAAATCACGTAATTCTATTATAAAAAGGTGTTGCATATAGTAAATTGTCGAAAATAGGAGGTTAAAATTTGTAGAATATATTGTAGGAAATGGATTCAATGTAACTAGTGAACACATTAGAGGAAAAGAAATTTTTTTGGCAAATACAGTATCAAAATTAGTACACATGATTCATCCATTCAAGTTAGCAAAAAATAGGGATTAGAAAACCAGTAAGATCCTCTAAGTTTTCGTTACTATGAGAATCATGAATCCAGTTCCCAATCTACATTTAGTTTGTATCTCTTAATATCAAGAACTATGATTGTAAACCAATAGTTTCATAAGTGTTTCCATGGGATGAACTAAGTATCTATTCTCTATAATACCTGTAGAAGTATATGTATAGAATTACTAACAAAAAGAATTTTATTTTTCCAGATGGATTTACGTCAATTTCCCATAGTTACAACCTTGAAGTTACCAATGTTCCCCTCAAGTTCCAACCTATGTTTTAACACTCCTTTATATATTACAAACCACTAGCATATTACCCTTGAAAATATTTGGGCCACTAAAAATTCTCCAAAATCATTGGCATCTATCAATCATGTACTTAACTAATATTTTCATTTAAAAAAAAGAAACACCACTACCATTACTATTACACCAATTACAACCCTTTCCTTAAAAGCACAAACAGTTGACAACTTTGTGAAACAAGAATAGTGAATAAAGTTTATTGAAACAAAAATAAAAATTTTAAAAGAACATACAAAATAAAAGAGAGAGAAAAATAAGTACCATCAAAAAAATTGAAAGAAATAGAAAATTTTGAAAATAAAATAAAATAATATGGAAGAATTTATTAAAAAAAAATAAGAAAATGAGTGAAAAAATTTTGAGGTCCCCTAAAAAGATTTATGAAGTAAAATAGCATATTTTTAAGAAAGTCATGAACTCAGAGTATCAATAGTTCATAACAAAAAAAGATGTTTTGAGAAAAATGACAAGGACTCCGGAGGATCTTTATGATATTCCAGGTTTTTCCTACTTCCCTAGCTTGTTTTTGACCCATCCTCTCGCTTATATCTCTTGTGTTGGGTGCTTTTGAGAGTGTTTTGCATGTTTTGACCCAAAGAGGGGTCATGCGCACGCCATGCGAGCGTTAGGAGCCCGCATGAGCACAGTTGAGAGCCCACATGGCCATGGTTGTAAGCCATGCGAGCTGCGTAGAGCCTGCATGGGCTTGGTTGGGAGCCATGTGGCCTCCCAGTGGGGCGCATGGATGCCCTAACCTTGGGCTTTAAAAGCCTTTTTTTTTTTAGGGTTTCTCATCCCCTTTCTTGCCTTCTTTCTTCCCTAAACCTCTCCTCCCCAAACTTCAATCCTTTTTTCCCCAAATTCCTCCATCTCTTGCCACTAGATTAAGAAGGAAGCAAGGTGAGGTTGGATCATCTCCTTCTCCTCTCGTGAGGATTCTTCCTTAAGCCTTGGAGCTTGAAGATAAGCTTCTCCTATTTTTCTTTCGTTTCCACTATGATGAATTCTTTGGGGTGAATGGTGGAAATATTAGTGATTATATGAGTGTTGAGTGTGAAGAACTAGTGTTGCTGTATTTTTCCTCTTTTGGTGAAGATTGAGAGAAATCTCTCCACTTCCCAAACTAGGATTACTATAACACTAAACCCATATAAGGTTTCTTTTCCATTTTCATTAGCCTTGAGTATTGAGAATCCTTGGGAGGTGCTTGGTAAACCCTAGGTCTATGTATTCCATCTTGAGGGTAGATGTACCCAACTTTCCAAGCCTATCACTGTAACATTTTCAACCTAGTACTGTAGTTTTTTTTATGCCCACTACATGTAGCTTGGGTACTATAGAAACATGAGGATTTTTTTTTTTTTTTTTTTTTTTTTTGCAATTTCAGCCCTTTAATTTTTTTCCTCTTAGTTTTTCATTCTCTCTTCTTCCTCTTATTTCCTTGGCTTTCCTTTGGAGAAGAAGAGCTTTGGAGGACCTTTCTTTCTTGCTTGGGTTTTAGAGGTGAGCTTTCATTCTTTTTTTCTTTTTTCTTTTTTTTTTTTTTTTTTTTGTGCTTTGAAGGATGGTTAGAGTTAGGGTTAGATTGTGAACTTAAGGAAAAAGCTTGATCCTTGGTCTTCTTCATACTTGTGTTTTTAGGATTTGAGAGGATTATTTGCTTGGTTGTTCTTCCATGGTTGAGTGTATTCTTTGAACAAGATGTTGCAAGAAAGTTGCAGCTATTGTAGATCGTGATTACTATAGTAGTATTGTAGCACTGATGAGCTTTGGTTGTTTTCCTTGTTTCTTTTGTTTAGAATGAAGCCAAGAGCCTTAAGAAATCGTGTTTTGCTCATTCTTCTTATTTCTCCTTTGTTGTTTTGCTTACTTGATTGCTTCGCTTTGTGTGTGTGTGTGTGTGTGTGTGTGTGTGGTCGTGGTTGGTTAGGTGATGAGGGCTCAGCTTGAGGTAAGGAGCCGGTGGAGAAATAGCTTACTCGCGATTCATGATTGCCTAAGTTGTGAGTGAGTTAAGTTGATGCACATTTCTAGTACAATATTATGCAAATGTATCTACTATTTGATTTGAAATTGACTATTGGTTTTATCATATTTAAATTGATATATTGATTAATTCAAAAGAAAATTCCTCATTATTGATTTATATTAGAAAACTCTTGATGTTTAAATGAAAATATTATGATTATGTTGGTTCGTTGGAATTGAAATGAATTGTTTAGAACTTGAATTCCCCAAATATTATTGTGACACTTGGTGTCGTTCATCTCCTATGATTATGATGTGGGCTTTGGCACCGTTCTATGCTTATGTCTTGATGATGTTAAGTTATTCCAATATTTGTAGAATTAAAGGTTAATTGTTGGGATTGATGTTTAGGAGCTTGGATATTTTGTGGCTATGATAGAAAGAATTGTCCAACAAAAATGAAGAAATATTATTGGCAATGGAAGCTTCAAGCATAAAAAGTATTTAATATTTATTTTATCTTAGATTTAGAATTGATTTGAGAGTTGTATTAGAGTATATACTTGATTTCTTTAAAAAGTTGGAAATTTCTTGGAAGAGTAATGATGAACTGGATGTGTTGTATATGCTAAGGCTTGAATTGAATTTAGAATGTTAAATTGAGCATTCTTGTGAATACCAATGAATTGTTTGGCATAATGTTCTCAAGGAATGGACCTCAACTTTGAAGAATTTTGATAATGAATTTAATATTAGTAAAGTTAATGTTGGTGATTTGGTTGTAATGACACTTTGTTAAGAAATTTGGGATTGACTTATGTGCATGACAAATTTATGTGATTATAGACTTGTATAAGTGATTATTTTATGATGTATAAGCCATGTAGGCATATTAATATCTTGAGTGGGAGATTTTATTAACTTTCAAGCATGCATAGGTACTTGTACTGAGTTAAATATATTTATATGTTTAATGTGTCTTTTGTATATGTGAATTGGTTTAATTAGCAATCACTTGCCAGTGAGTGAGTAAATTCATATTTTAGCAATTGAGGGTCACTATAACTTGGGCTTTATTGAGAGTCTCTGATGAATGTATTTTTATCAAATTAAGGAATATTGTAAATGCGATTTTGAGTTTGAGAGGAATGTAAGAATGGTAGTATGATCACACTATTCATGGAAGACTTTGGTATTATGCTTGAATGGTTCTTGGGCTTACTGTTATATCTAGGTGATATTTAATGAATTATTTGAGAGGTAAAGCTAGAACAATCATGAGTATTGTGTGAGCTTTAATAAGGCCAAATGCCATGCTTTGTTCTAATGAGTTTCATTATTTTCTTTTTAAAGATATTCCCAAAGTATGTCCAACGTTTTCTATTGATACCATTGGTTTTGAAAAATGTTTTGTGAAACCTGTATTCTAATATTGTACTGTTGCCATTTCTGAATCTGAAAAGTCTTCTTTTCTGAAATGTTGATCTTCTTCGTCTAATTCAGGAGGGGGTGTACAATAATGACTTGATGGTCATCGGGGAGCCGGAGTCACTATACGGTAAACCGATGGGTCAAAGTCAAAGGCAGGGGTGGATCTAGCATGGGGGCAATTGCCCCACTGAAATCTGAGAAATCTTTTATGTATTAGTTAAAAAATAATAATTTTTTTCAATTTGCCCACTAAAATTGAAAAATAAAAGATATATAAAAGACTTGGAAAATTTTTTAAGGACATATGAGAAAATTTTATTTTAAAATATTAGATTTAACCAAAGTTAGATGAATTTTGCATTGACCTATAATAGAAAAAAAGTAATTTTTTCCACATAATTTATTTTATGAAAAAGGCATTCGCCTCCGTGCTTTAATCTTATGTCACTAATTCTTACTACTTCTTTTTCCTCTAGGACTCCACATCTCAGTTCTTACTGATCTTGGCTATCAAATCATGTGATTAAATAGTAGTCAATAGGTCATCAAGCCCAACAGCTGAAAGAGTTTTTTTTTACAATGAAAATTGTGAAAAATCACTTACGTAACCAAATAGAAAATTATTATTTTTTTTGCATGTAGAAAATGATATATTTTATAATATTAGTAATAAAAAGAACCTATTAGATCTATAAATTATGAAAACATGTTTAGAGCAATTTCAATATATTAGTTTTACTAAAAAAAAAGCTTTTGATTCACTTGTATTCATTATATATTTTTTATATGTAATATTAGTTTGTCCCTATTGAATAAACTTCCTGGATCCATCCCTGGTCAAGGGCATGAGAACCTTGATGGCTCTGAACTTAGCCATGGCCACGACAAAAGTTAAGAGAGATTTCTAAACCATTGCTTGTTTGCTTGAGATGCAAACTTTGTATTTTATGAAATTATGTTCTTATGCAAAGCAAATCTTGGAGACATGATCATTTGTGTACACTTTGGAAAATAGTTAATTTGATGATGAGTATCAGGTTTTATGATTAAAAACATGTATTTTACTATTCATGAGTTATGAATGTTGAAACCCTCACTTGAACAAAAGTGATTCCTTTATGCTATTCATGATTTCTATATATATATATATATATATATATATATATTGATGAATGTACGGAAATGTTTAAAGGCTATATGTACTATTTTGAAAGCTTGTCTTTTAGAAATTTATTGGCTTGTTTTGATTTTCTCTTAGAATTGTACTAACCGACTCACTGAGTGACATTAGTGACTCACCCTCTCGTTCTCTTCCAGGCTTTAGCTTCTAGCGATCAATAGCATGTGCCGAGGGAAAGTGTTGGGAATTCATCATCTTTCTTTCATTACTTGTTTTCAGCATCATGTATGTTTATTGTTGAGCATGAACTTATTGTATCAGGATTATGGATCCACTAGTGTGTTTTCTTCCACTGTGTATCTTGGTGTTCCTTATCTGTATATCTTGAACTTGTAAATTATATTCAGTATTGATAAATCCTAGGTATTTGTGGCCTTGTGGTGACTCGAGAGTTGAGTAGTGTGAGGGTCCCTCCTCGGATTGTCACGGCAGTTGTCGCATGCCGAGCCCGCAGGTCGAGTGTGACAAAGGAGGTTTTCCTCATTCTTATTTTGAGATTTTTTTGGACTTAATCCATTGTTGTCTTGGCTTGTTTTACAAGGTGAGACATCAGCCAAAGGTATAGGGACCGGTGGAGGTTTAACATTCGAGTAATGTGGCTCGTCAAGTTTGTGAGTGGGATTATTGGTTATATGGATTATAATGTAATGCATGACTTTGCTATATTTAATTTTTGTCTACTTCAAATGATATTTCATCTTGGTAAAGGGTTCCTTAAAAAGTATTTATGATTCTTGAAATTGTTGTTTGGATCTTAGATGATTTTGTTTGCAAGTGTGCATTACTTATGTTTGCAAAACCTTGTTTCTTGAAATGTGAATTTAAATGTTGAATACAAGTGACTTTGATATTTGAGAAAGGATATGGTTTAATGTTGAAACTTGTGTTTACACTAGCCAATGTTTCTAAATTACTCACTCTTCAAGTGGAGGCATGTTTATGTGGAAATTATGAAATCCTGCTAAAATTTTTGGCACATTTTGATGATCTATATATCTGGCCTTTGGGAAGTATTGTGGTTTGATGGTTTTGATGGTGACATGGGGCCGCGTCCTGGTGCTTACTACAATAAGAGAGTATCCACAGTCCGACCTAGTTGGGGTGCTATGGAGAACTCCATTGAAATTCTCCTTTTCAGGAGGCACGTAGAGAACCTAAAAGGTATTCGAGTGCTAGGTGCTTGAAGGTGCCATACGGGTGTCCCAGCGACCGACACTAAGAGATGCGTACTTTGGTAGCTCCAGATCTAGTCATGGTCACGATTAGAGATGGAGGGTTTCTTAAGGCTATCTATTATATTGATGGTTTTGACATGTTTTTCATACAACATTATTTCCATGAGTTTGTTAGAAAAATGATGTTTACTTGAGAAGAAATTTTACTTTGATCAACTTATGTTATGAAAATGCTATTATTTGTGTATATTGTTCTTTTTGGCCATAAGTTTTATACTATAGTTTACTATTTTCATATTTTGGCTCATTTATTCTATTAAACATTTTATTGGTATATTATCTAAATTCTTAAATGTGTGACTTTATAGATCCATGATAATCCCCTCACTGAGTAACCTGATTACTCACCCCCTCTATTCTTTTTCGAGGTGATAGTATAACGTAGCAGTGCGTACATGTCATGATTGGTAAGTGTCCATTTCAATGCAACTTCTTGGAGTCCTATGTAGATTTACTTCTAGTGTATGGCATGTATTTAAGTAATATACATTAGTGCAATTGTTGACTTGTTTGCATTCATTTCTTTTCTTTGGAAACCAATACACTTAGTGTTGTCTAAACTGTTGTATGAGAAACCATATTCAGGGTTTGCTTTGATGTTATAGATATGTATCTTTTTTTGTAATCTTATGTGTTGTTGCATTCTCTCGTTGTTATAGTGATTATGTACAGGAAACATGTTAACCTTACGATAATTTAAGGTTGAGGCAGGGCTTGCCCTCTCATGGGTTGTCGTGGTGGTATGCAGCTCGATGGGCACGTGAGTCGGGGTGTGAAGCTTTTTGTGAACTAGCATCTAAGGATCCAGACTTTTAAGTGTGATATAATTTCATATTCATCATCTATTCTATAGACATGTCCCAATGGCAAGATTCAGAGCTAATGGGAATCAAACTTACTCTACAGTTTTTACTCAAACTTGGATGCATCTCCAGAATTATATTCACTAATGAAAGACAATTAACAATCTTGAACCCCCAATAGAGGCTAGGTCATCTCCTACATAGATATTTTAGAAAGATGTTTTGAAGGTTTCCTTAATTTAGAAATTAGTTTAATACCATCTTCGTTTGAAGAAGGATATCCTAATATAGCAAGACACCATATCTGTATCACACTCCTAAGAAGTCATGAGCCCCGTCAAGTTTTTTTTTTTTTTTGGAAGAAAGATCAGAGCTCAAAAAAAGAAAGAAAATGAAATATTGATCAAAGAACAAGGCCCTTCTTAGAGCATATGTCAAAAAACCAGAATGGCAGCTGCATTCCTTACGCAAAGAGGGAGAGGCCTAGGTTGCTACGAGCATAACAAGTGATCTGGTCTACAATCAGGTTATCTTCCCAAACGACATAATCCACCCATGGATTGTGGAGATTATGAAGTTGACAAAGCAGAAGATGGACTTCCTCCAAAAATCTTCAGGGAAAAGGAGTTTGAAGATTTTTTAGGAGCTTCAGGGTGTTGATGCAGTTAATGTGGATTTTAATAGGCTTCCAATTTCTTTTCAAACATTCCTCCAAAGCAAAGGAAATAGCATTGAGCTCAGCATGAATTCCATAGCTAGGCTCCAGGTCCTTTGATAAATTCCCTCCAAATTTGGAGAGAGGTTCTTGAATATGAGGTTGTAGTGGGCTTTCCAAATTTGCCAGTGAGCAATAGCGATCACAGCTCTTCCCAACTTCGAATTATAGGAGAGGTTTAAAGGAGAAACCATCCAAATACCTTTTCGTAAAACAAAATAGAAACCCTCCAAGAGGCCCAAGGAAGCCAAAATGGGTCTCCAGCAGGAACCCAGAGGAGGAATTGGGCCACCAAGTCCAGTTCTTGGGCAAATCATTCTCAATTTGGACCTTGTTAAGCAAGTTCAGGTTCACATTAGGACCAAGCAAGGATTCAATCACAGGAAAATTCCAGTGCTCATTTATAATCAAATCTCTAATCTCCTGAGACTCCATGGACTCATGCATTCTAAAGAAAGTAGGCTTTTTGGTGAGTGGAACATCATGAATCCAGGGATCATTCCAGAGACTAGTCGAGTTGGGATTACAAATATTGATCTTGAAATTGAAGCCCATAATAACTGCAGATTGAGAGTTATCCTTGAACAGTCATGAAGAAGAGTTGTAGCAAAAGCGATTACTCATGCTCCAGTTAGGATATTTAAGATTGAAAATCTCAACCCAGAGTTTATCAGAACCATTAAGGACCACGAGCAGGTTTTTATACATAAGAGCATGTTTAACCACAAAGAGGTTCGTAATACCAAGCCCAACTCAGATTTACTTTGGGTAACAAAACTCCAGCCAACAGCATGAACACCCCAAGAATTTCCAGTAGTGCTCCAAAGGAATTTTCTCACAAGCTTGGAAATCTCACTAATAATGGTGTCAGGAAGTGAGTAAACAGAGAGAAAGTTGATGAGAATAGGAATGATACTGTTGCTAATTAGTACCACTCTGCAAGCTAGAGAAGGGTAGAGTGATGCCAGGAGTTTACAACGGTATCCACTTTCCTAACCAAGGAGCGGTGGTTAGAAACAAAGAACTTTATTAGGGATATAGGGACACCAAGATAGATGAAATGGAAATTATTGAGCTTGATATTCATGATTCTGGAGATCGAAAGAGCAAGGTTCTTGTTAAACCAAGAAGGAAGATAGATAGTAGACTTGGTGAGATTTGGTTTCTTGCTAATGAGATCAGAATAGGGATTAAGGCAGAAGAGACAATTCTTGGTCAATTTCGAGAAGCTCTGGAAATCAAGATCAGATCATCAGTAAACATGAGGTGATTGAAATTGATAGGAAGATTGGTGTTGAAACCAAGAATCATATTCAGGAAGAAAGCATGATTCAGGATAGCGGTAAAGTTTCTAGTAACCAGGTTAAAGAGAAAAGTAGAAATGGGATTACCCTGGGGAACACCTCTTGAGGAGGAGAACCAGGGGGAAGGGGAGCCATTGACAAGCAGAGAAAATAAGGAAGAGGAAAGACATTCCTAAATCAAAGAAATCCAAACTTGGGGAAAATTCATTTTGCGCAGAGGAGCAAGGATCGCTGGCCATTCAATGGTATCGAAGGCCTTCTCAATATCTATTTTTGCAAGCATCATTAGGGGGATCTGAAGTCCAACTCAAGTGAATGGGAAATTTCCTGAACAGCTAGAATATTATCAGCCTTTATATAGTACAAGTGGTATACCTAAAGAAAGTAAAGGAAGAGCGGCCGGGGATAAATCCAGCTTGCTCATGAGGAACAAGTTTGTGAATAGCCATCTTCAACCGAGTAGTGAGAATTTTGGAAATAAGTTTGTAGGAGATGTTGCATAAAGAGATAGGATGAAAGTCTTTGACACGAATAGGGTTATCAATCTTGGGAATAAGAACAATGAAAGTTTTGCCCCAAGACTTAGGAAGCTTGGAAAAAGAGAAGAAATAGGCAACAACCTTAAACAAATGATCTCTGATAAGGTTCCAATAGAACAAATAGAAATTGACAAAGAGCCCGTCCGACCCTTTTGGGGGAGCGGGATTTCCCTCTAGGTATTGATTTAAGAGCTCTATAAACCTCATTTTTTTAAACGGGTTTAATTAGAAGCTCATAGTCATCGCGATCTAAAGAGGGGAGATCATCAGGAAGGGACACGAAGGTGGTTTCAATAGTCATGGAAGAAGAGGAGCGCTAGAGATTGAAGAAAAAATTAAGAAAACACTCACCGATGCTCAATTGGGTGTCAAAAGAGTTACCTGAGGCATCTTGAACACTCAAAATCCTGTTCTTGTGCTTCTGGATGTGAGCAACATTGTGGAAAAAGGAGGAATTATGATCTCTATTCATAACCCACTACAAACGGGCCCGTTGGGCCCAAAAGATAGAGTTTTGCCAAAAGAGAGCATTATGGTGATTGTAGAGAGCCCTCAGACAAATATGGGTCCACTGATCTTTGGACGATGGATCGGAAGCCTCCATCTTCAAAATCTCTTGCTTGATGTTTTTAAGTTCTCCATCAATAGGTCTGAGTCCAGAAGCCTTCCATTTGAGGATATTAGATCTGGTACGATCAAGACACATAGAGAAGACAAGAAGAGAGGACACATTCTTATGCTCAGACCAAGCACTAGAGACACTACAGTGGCAAGTTAGACTCACATCATCATAACTAGAGGTATAATTTTACCAAGAAAAATGAAAGAACAACTAAAATTATGGAAATCATATATGCTAGCACAAACTAAAAAGGCAACCCGTTCATCAATAATCCTTTCTATAGCAAGGCAACATACCCTTATATTCGAAGATCAAAGTATAAAGGTATATGTGGATAGGTTTACCTTTCCATTATACAATCCTTTTCCTAACCTATTAGACCACTCCAACTACAACAACATATTTCAAGAAAATTAATGTGTGGGGCAGAACACCTTATAATAACTCAACGCTTGATGATGACTACCTAGGGAATCTAGATCCAAAGAAGCATAATCATAATAATCCAACGGAATCTCTAAGTGCTTTGAATCAAATAATGTAAGAGGGAAAGTAATTTTGAGTCAAGGCATGGTCCTTTGAGTTATTTTGTGTCAAGTCATGATCCTTTCAGTTGTTTTGGACCTTAGCAGTTTTGCAATGAAGTCAGGCTTTGTAATAGGATAGGAGTGAAAAAAAGGCATAACTATTTCCAAAAGAAACTATCTCACTCTAACACTCCCCCCCCCCCCCCCCCCCCCCCCCCCTCCCATTGTGTGATTTCATGATCTTGTCATACCCCTTTGTGTGATTTCATGATCTTGTCTTTATGTAGATATGTAGATGCCATCCTAATTATTTGTCTTGGCACTAAGAACATTGAAAAATGGAACATGCTAACCAAAGTCGTTTGCTATGAAGGATTGAAGTGTCTCTAAAGTGAATTCTTGAAATAATATCAAAAGAGGAAGGAAGGTTATAGGTCCAATATGTCCTAGGAAAAATTAGTTAGTTCTCCACTTGCAGATCACTTTAGAATGAGTTCTAACTGAAATCGTATAAGTGAACCAGGAAGAGATACATAAGGCGCCTTATTTCCTCCTAAGCTTGGAAAAGAACAATAGGAAGTAGCAAAGTGGATATTACACTATCTAAGAGGTATTTCTAATTTATGTTCATCTTTTGACAAGAAAAAACTGTAGTTGATAGTTTATAAATGGTCAAAATATCAAAATGGTCCCCCTATTTTACATTTTCCGCCCTTTTAGTCCCTCTAATATAAAATCCGCCTTTTTTGTCCTCATATTTGCACATTTCTGTCATTTTAGTCCCTCTAATTGACGGATCAGCCCTTTTGTTCCTTTCAGCTAATAAATTAGAGGGACCAAAAAAGATGAAAATGTGCAAATACGAAGACCAAAAGAGCGGATTTTATAGCTTAAGGACGAAAATGTGCAATTACAAGGACCAAAAGGGCGGAAATCACAAAATAGAGGGACCATTTTGATATTTATACCTTTATAAATTCAGGTATAGTTGGAGCATTGATTCCAAAAATCCAACTTCAACACAGGATTTATTTGCTGATGTTATGGATTTGACACTAGGGAGGAGTGCACTCTTCATTAAAATAATAAAGGGATACGTAACATCCCAGTTGAGGATTAGGGACACTATAGTCAAACTAACACTACCTTTTGATGCTATTTGAATTGTTAATTTGTTAATTCTTGGAAGGAAAATAAAATTTCAAAATATTAAGAAATAAAAAGTAAAAAGAAAAAATGTCACGTGAAAACTTTGAAAAGCTTTGAACTAGTTCTCATATAATTGAATAATAATGACATTTCAAACCTCGATTCATCAATGAGTCCTAAGGAATACTATTCTTTCTTAGGCAGTATGACAGCCATAAAATTATAAACCCATACTCAGTCCATGTTACAATAAAATCAGAAACTAAGATAAAAATCACATGGAAAACCTTTTTTTTTTTTTTTCAAATCTAAGAAATCACACAACATAAAATTGAAAAAAAACACCTATCTTCATTTTACAAAAGAGAAAATCACACAGATTTTCTTTTTGTACATTTTCATAAATATTTTTATATACAAAATCCTAAAGTAAAAAATTTAGTCCGTGGATCTAAACCATAAACAACTATTTTTTTTATGAAACGTGGGCAAACCATATAACAAAAATATGCATAGAAATAGAGCCGTGCATAAAGGTGGCGTTAATCTCTTAACATAAACTTGTGCCTTCCCTTTGTGTGTGACAAACCTTGTCACGGCCCCGAACCGGCTCAATGGACCCGTGACGCAGACAACCGGCTGTACACCTACAAAGCAAAAACCAAGTAGACTTGCAAGGCCTCAAAAACTTGATCCAAAACATAACAAATAAGCAAACTAAGTGTTTTGCAAAAACAATGCTAATTATTTGACGATTACCTAACAATCTCCGCTAAGCTATCCACCACTCAACTCTACTCCTTATCTGAAAAGAGTTAACAACAACATTTATGAGCTTGACAGCCCAGTAAGCACCCACTAAAAATATAGGGATCACTTGCAAAAAATCATAATTTATCAAAATAAAAAATCATAAATCAAATTTATTTCAAATAAACACAAATGTCAAAACTGAGCATATAGATTCCCCAAACAACTATTGCTAAAACAAAATAACAGAATTCATATATTTACCCTCGATAACCTGAGTCAGAATTATTAGAGGTCATATTTTACTCTCGGTGATCCAAGTTAGAATTATCAGAGGCTGTTATTCTTCACCGACGGAAAGCGGTGGGAAGCTATAGTTTTTATATCATAATACATGTCAACACGGTCAGTGTTTAACCTCTAGTGATAGGGTTAATGCATAGTTAATTGGGGATTAGTTTCTATGTCAAAATACTTCATGTTCACAAAACAATAAACTATCAAAATTTAGATTGGAAAAAATACGAGTAATTTGCTAAGCAAAATTTTTAGCAGTCACATGATCCCATTTTATCATATCAAAATAAACCAGCTATTTGAATCCTAACATGAACAGATAATTTAAAAAAAAAACTAATAATAATTAATCATAAATCAACATAATTTAAACAATATGTATTTCGATAAACTATCTAAATACTTTAGAAATTAAATAATCTGAATTTAAACAAATAATTAAACATTTCAAATAATTCTAATCCAAAATAAAATATCATCAACTTGAAATTTCAAATAATTTAAAGTAATTTCGAAAATAATAATAAATACATAAATAATTCAAAATATAAATCAAAATAATTAGTATTTTTCTCAAAAATTCCAAAAGTTTAGAAAACTAGAATTTTCAAGCATATACATATAAGAGGATTTATATATTGGATACTTACCTGATTAACGTCCAAAAATACTCCCAAATCTTACACGAAAACAAGATCTTTTGACATATCCTATATTTAGGAAGAAATTCTATTAGTTTCAAAACAATATCTGATAATGCTACAAAGCTTAAGAGGCTAATGAGCAATTGTATTACAAAATGAGATTTTTTAGAAGGGTTCAGATGCAAAACGTTCAAGCTATTAATCTAGACTCTCAAATATTGATTCTTGCAAGGGTATAATAGCAATTATCCACTTTAAAGGGCATATGAACAATTCCATCACGACCATTGAGCACTAAACCCCTCATAACTTTATAAATAATATTCCAAATCACAAATTCTATGATTTCAAGAAAGTAGACACCTAAGACTATGACATATCCGAAATTCACATTATTTGGAGTACTAGTCAAAATATAACATTTATTCGATTCTCCAGCTATTTCTGCAAACTTCTAATTCAAGCATATACCTTTAAAATATGCATATCTCTCAATCTACAACTCCAAAAGTAAAGAAATTTTACTAACAATCAGATAGCTCAAAAATGAACAATTTTCTATTTTCCACTGTAGCCAATTCAATCTTTATGACCATCAAAAATACCCACCAATCTTGATGTTCTGCACAGACATCCCATCCGAGAGAGTTTACTAATAAAATCATATTTCATAAAATACAGCCATATAAATTCTGAAATTTTTCAGGTATCTAGAAAACATCAGCCCATATAACTTTTGTATTTCACTCTTCTCCAAATTCCAACTATAAGACCGTGAAATTGTCTAACAAAATTTCATGCTTTCTGCAGAAATATCATTTGGGTACAAGTATAGTAATATGACTATAACTAACCATTACAGAGGGCAAAATTATGAAATTTCTCAAATCCGTAGATCATGCTGACTTCTACAACTTTACTATATAATTCTATATCTAATTCAAACTCTAAAGTCATAAAAAAATAAAAAATACTTTAAGGTCTGCACAAAAGTCTTATCCGAGGCCACTGAATTTAAGGGTTGTAACTTACAAGATACAGATCCAAAAAAATCTGAAATTTTGTAGTAAACTAGCTAAGATTATGCTATACAAATTATGTACTTTGATCTCCTCTAAATTCGGTGAATAGATCTCCCAAAATTAAAAAAGAATCTCTACTATGCTAACAAGAAATTTTTAAATCTTATCCTCAAAGAAAACAATTCAACACTCTCACAAAACTCTAACCCTAACTAGAATCACGTCACAACAATCATAAGAAAAGCATAAACAAAATAAATCAGAACCTTACCTTAGCAATAGTAGTGAAATAAATCCTTGACGATGAGAACCTTCTCCTGTCCTCGCCGCCAATCCACCCGCAAAAGGGAGAGAAAGAGATGAGGCTAGGTTTCTCTCTTTTTTCCCTAAACGGCGATCTAAAACCGAAAGATGTGAAGAGACGGTTAGGGTTTTGAAATTAAAAAACAAATAAATGGCTAGGATTAAAAGTAGCAACAACAGCTAGGATTTAATTAAGGGGTGAGGCTCACAAACCCCTTATAAAAGAACCATGCCAATAAAAAGTCGTTGATGTAAACAATTTTACTTAATACATAAAAAATTAAAAATTAAAAATAAATAATAAATAATAAATAAAACAAAATAAAGTTTACAGGAACATTTATGTAGCCATGAACGCAAATATAGACTTGTTTGGATTAGCTTTTGGAAAACCCAGAAGTGTTTTTATAAGTTAAGCACTTCTGGGTTCAAAAAAAATTGTATGTATTGGTTTTTTTACAAAAGCGGAAGCTGCTGAAAAACAGCTTTTTTCATAAGCTAGTCATGACCAGCTTTTGAAAAAAACTATTTTTTAGCTTATTTTATATTTTCTGTTTTTACAGAAAAGCTAATACAAACAGAAAAATACAAAAAAATACTATAGCTTCTGCTTTTACAGAGAAACACTTTATTCCAAAGCACTTCTACTAAAATGAATAAAAAAAAGCACTTTTTTGAAAAACCAATCCAAACAACGGCCATAGCTTTTTGACCACATGAACAATTCCCCCAAGAAGAAGAAAAAGAAAAAACCCTTATTATTAGAATCTTTATCAATAAAACCCAAATCAAAACATAGAAAACCTAACCACGTCTCCACCGGGGTATCCCCCAGACATTGCAGACAATAAAACAGAAGAGCAAGGAATAAAAGTTCTAAGGTGACCAAAAAAAAAATCCAACAAGAAGAAGGGAAGAAATAAAGTTCTTATAAAAGAGGCTGCAAGGGTAAACGTTCAGTCATTATAAAGGCATAAGATGGGTATAAGCCAAGGAGAAAAAAAAGGAAAGGAAGAAAAGGTAAACAAAGTATACACCGACTTCATGGCAACTCAGTTTGAAAACCCGTATTAATGGTTACTTTACACCAAATATATGCCACATTACAAATGAAGTTTCAAATAGGACTACTCGCATATTTTTAAATTTTCATTTATAAATAAATAAATAATGACGATAAATAAATAAATAAATAAATAAATTTTCATCATCATCAACAACAACAATGCCTCTAAGAAGCTCATCCTAGGAGTTGCATCCCAATTTAAGGGACCAGACTTGTTCTCATCAACCTAAACTCCCTGTGATTCCACTCGGTTTGGAAAGAAAATTATACCAAACAAAAAGAAAAAAGTAAAGGAAGAAGCCCATAAAATGATAATTGGATATGTAACCATATGATGTCCAGTTTCAAAATCAGACAGACACCCAATCTATCTACAAATGGAATCTCATGCAGACAAATTTGTCTTGTTAGCTAATGCCATAGCATAACATAGAATGTTCACTTATGAATAGAGAGGTTCACACATTGGCTTTCCAGTGAATAAATCATAAGATTAATAAAAAAAAACTGAGTAGCAGCAATTCAAAGATATCTGAAAACACTCATTAGAACTTACCAAACAGTGGGCCAATGCCGCGGATATGCCACTTCAAAACCACTTTTTAAATAGCAAGAGAGATGCATTCAATATTAAAAAAAAGAAAAAAAGAAAATTGAGGATGGCAACAACGTAAATGTATAAATATATACATAAACATAAATATACCATTGAAAAATGAAAAACAAAGCTTTTTAAAGCACACACCTTCCATTGCTTCTAATTCGGCATCCCTTGTATGGACCCCTGAATTCATGGCAGGTACAATCACTCCTAAGGAAATGGTCACTCACAAGTTACAATGGCCAAATTGTATACATTATTACTTTGCCTTGGGTGGAAACCATGCCATAAAAGGTTTTAGAAACTCAAAAGACAACTGTTACATCATCACCGAAAAGCCTTTAGAAGGGACTTGAATCAAAATAAGTTCTCTTTTCTGTAAGTAGCAGTTCGTGCTACTTACAGAATAGTTACAAAACAACTGCAATTATTAATCGGAATTTTCTAGAACAAATAGCATTATTTGAAAGATTAAAAGTAGAAGTTGATATAGATTTTGAAGATCATTCTTATAACAATTGAACATTGTCAATTCAAATAATTGTAGACAATTGCTTTTGAAGGTTTGAAGGTTCAAATGCGAGGAAACAAGTCATAATAACTAGACCACTACTCCTAAGCCACACAAACTTTTTAAAATAAAGATAACTTATTTTCAAATGCATGAAAATATGTCATAATAAATAGAGAACCTCCATGGTTGAGCAAAGAAGTTAATAACAGCCAAGCACTAGGTTTCAAGGTTCAAATGCATGGAAATAAGTGATAATAAATATTCCACTAATTCTTAACCATATAAAATCAGTTCCAAGTGTACTAAGAGAACTAAGGAATTTCAATCCACCCAACGTTGATAAGCATCATAATTTTGCCTCTGAAACCTAAAACAATAGTTCACAGCATAAAGAAGATAACTTTGCTTAAAAGAACCAAGCAGTTAAGGGTGCATTAACTTTTATCAAATTTAAAGTACATCAACATAGGAATCCCAAGATATATCTAGAACCCTGTTGTTCCTCATTCAAATTTTATAGAGACTCAGATATAAGTAATATTTTATCAGGAAGAAGATAATTCTCAAACAGGGCATTAGCAGAACTTGTGTTTGCTAATTTTCTGCAACTACAACTGCCAATCTCAAGTCATGCCGAAAGCAAAACAGGGTGATGATAAATAATAAGTAACTACAAGATTCATCGTTAAAATACACACTGATTTCTATTTTACATTCATGAAAAACAGTAGCTGTTTATCGGCAAAATACTTTCATAGGAGATATTTGTATAACTGAAATTGTCACTGTGCAATATTTAGGAAGTGAATATAGCTACTTAATAACTAGAGGTGGACCTTGATCATGAGATGCCGAGCTCAACCAAAAGGCACAACTGAAACTAAAATGTTTTTCATGAACTGAAGCTGACCCATATAAGTACTAAGGAAAGATGTGTCCATACAATTTAGACCAACAAACAAAAGAAAATACAGATAAATGATAAGCAACTGCATGTGTTATTACAAAGTCCTAACTAATCTTCCATTTTATAAAAGCCCAAACAAAACCAAGATGTTTCTCAAGGAACCAAAATATGAAAGTATACATAAAAAAAATATGGCTTAATCCCATATACGTTCAGCAGAGCAGGAGCAGAAACATTTTCATGCTTATTGCTTATCATAAGGGAACTAGTGGCAATCCATAATAAAAACCCATGAAGAGAAAATAGAGATACCTACATTTAGAAGCAAAACAACAGCTGGCATTCACACACATATTTCTATATGTTCACGACAGCAGGAATTCCAGAAACATCTTCATGCTTATCATAAGGGAACTAGTGGCAATCCTTGATAACAAAACCATGAAGAGAAAATAGAAGCATCTGCGTTTAGAAGCAAGACATCAGCTGGCATTGCTCAAACATATTTCCAAGGCTCCATAAAATAAAACTGCCTAAGAGTTCAGCAACTAAATTTTCAGATCATTTTCAAGATATCAAGATAACTCAAATTACCATACACTCAATGTGCATAAACAGTGTCATTTCTTCTTGGAGGCCTATCAGGAATGCTCCCCGGCTTAAATTTCGATGCCTCATGCCTCGCCAGCTCTGGAGGCACCGGGCTATTGCTCTGTACAAGCATCTGCTTCAGGTCATAGAACACCTCAGTATCATGAAGAGTCAGAAATGTGGTCGCAACACCTGTCTTCCCAGCACGACCTGTTCGTCCAATACGATGTGTGTACATGTCAATGCTCCCAGGCATTTCATAGTTTATGACATGAGCAACATCTGGAATATCAATCCCACGCCCCGCTACATCAGTTGCAACAAGAACATTGAACCTTCTACTCCTAAAGCCCTCAAGACTGATCTCCCTCTGCTCCTGGGACTTCCCTCCATGCAATGTTGTTACCCTATACCCCAATTTGTCCAGATCCTTTGCTCGTGCATCTGCAGACTTCTTTGTATTACAGAAAACAATCGCAGTTTTATCCCCAAGGTCATTAAGGAGCTTCTGAAGCCTTGGAAGCTTCTCAGACTCCTTGAGCATAATCACATGTTGGGTGATGAGGTCAGTGGCCTTTCCAGCAGTTCCAATGGTAACAACAACAGGATTCCTCAAGTACTTCCTAGCAAGCCGCTCAACAGCAGGTGGCATGGTAGCACTGAACATATAAGTGGTCCGATAGATCCTTTTCTCATCAAGCTCTTCATCCTCATTTTCCGGCTTCATATTGCTGGAAGGCATAGCATCTAAGACACCAACAACCTGTGGCTCAAAGCCCATATCGATCATGCGATCAGCTTCATCAAGCACGACATAGTTGCATTGATTAAGAACAGCGTACCTCCGCTCCAAGCAATCAAGAAGACGGCCTGGTGTCGCAATAACAACCTCACAGCCCTGCCTCAGCTTAAAGCCCTGCTCCTCAATGGACTGCCCGCCAACAATGGAGACCACCTTGATTCCCAAATAGTGCGCAAACTTGACAGTCTCCTCTTCAATCTGCTGAGCGAGTTCCCGAGTCGGGGCCATGACCACAGCATAAGGTCCCTCAGCTTCATTGTCTTCATTCATTGGAGGCAACCTAGTAATGTAAGTTAACATAGGGAGCACAAAAGCTGCAGTTTTCCCCGACCCAGTCTCTGCAATACCAATCACATCCCTCTGCTGCAGTCCAAGAGGAATGGCAGCCATCTGAATGGGAGAAGGGGACTTGTAACCAGCTCTCTCCACGGCCTTGAGGAGCTCAGGGCTCAGCTTGCTCTCAGGCCAGTTCCGCATTGGCCGCGGCAACTTAGAACCCTTGTAAGAGATGTTATAGTCCTCACGAAAGATCCGCCAATCCCTCTCCGTCATCTCCTCCAGTTTCTTCTCCGACCAGTGCCGATCAACACGCATATCAAACGCATCGTAGAGATCAGCCGCAGCCTCCTTCTGGCGCTGCGCCGCAGCCTCCTCCGGCCGCTCTTCAACCCCCTCCTTCTTCCGGATCTCCGCACGAATCTCCTTCTCATTCCGAGCCGCAAGCTTCTTCTGCTCACGCCGATCCATTCCAGCGCGGAATCCACGCCCAAACAGAGGACGAGCCTCATGAGGGTTCTGATAGAGAGCGTTCATGTCACGAGAGGTGTCCTCGGTGTTCTCCCAATCAAAAGAGAATCGAAACTTCTCGCTGGGCTTGATGACGCGCTTCTTCGGCTTCTTCGATCCGAGGTACTGCTCTTTGATGGATTCCAGCTCCTTCTCCTTCTCGCGCTCCGCCTGCTTCTCAACTCGAGCGCGCTCACGGCTCCTAGCCTCATCCTCCCGCTCGCGCTCACGATCCCGTCCGCCACGGCGATCGGTGTCACGATCACGGTCTCGATCCCGATCACGCGAACGATGGTGACGGGGATTGTCATCGGGTGTGGAGGAGGGGGGATCAGAGGAGGGTTTGGAGCGTGATTGATGATTGAGTTGGTCGAGGGCGCGGCGTTTGTTCTCGGTGGCCTCCTCTTCGCGGCGCTGGAGGGCAAGCTTCTCGCGCTCGGCTTTGGACAAGAAGACGGGCTTGATGTCGTCAGCCGAGGAGGGTTTGCGGTCGCGATCGTCGAAGGAGCGCTTCATTGGCTTCAGAACGGAGGAGGGATTTGGGATTCTCGCTTGGGTCAAGGCAGGAGGGGAAAAAAGATCTCAATTGATTTGGGGGCTGGGAAAAGATAACAAGTTGATTAAGTCTTTCTCCAAATAAAAACATATATATTACAAAACTCTAGCTTAGTTTGATGCCACGGGGCCGGCCTGGTCCAGCCGTTATCATGATGTTTGAATTGTTGTTGGCCCAACTTTTACATTTGGGCTTTTTAATAAAATGACCTTATTTTTTTTATTTAACAAAATGATCCTAAGATCATTTTAATTGTTAAAATGGTCTTAGGACCTTCACATGTCTACATGAGTGTTGCGATGTGTTAATTAGACGCTGATGTGGTATTTTTAAATAAAAAAATCATGATTTTTTACATTTTAACTTTTGAATTGTGTTATAATTAATAAGTTAATTTATTCTTGGGTTTTTAAACCAAATTTTAAAAAAAAATTATTAGTGTTTTAAAATTTATTAAAATTTTAAATACCTTTTTAAGAAATATATAAGTGTGTTTTTATTTAAATCCCTTATTTGTTTTATAATTAACAAATTGTCTTTTTCCTATGATTATTTAACCAAATTTTGTTTAAAAATATTTAAAAAAAATTAATTTATTAAAAAATAATTTTAAAGAATATATTTGAATATGAAAACACAAAGGGCTTATAATTTATTTTTTAATTAAATCATAAAATCAATAATAACTTTTAAAATTATTTGGAGTTAAAAAACATAATTGCATTTAAATATAAATAAAGTTACATCATATATTTCTCCCTTCCTTAGGGCAGGTTGTTCTATAATGACCGAGTTGTTTACATATAGAGCATAAATTACATCTAGTAAGATCAGGGTTTTTATCCATATGTATTCGTCTACGTCTGATCTTTGGTCGGCCAGCAGTACGTCGGCCAATATGTGGAACCATCTTTGGCCCAAGTACAGACTGTAAAATTGTGAACAAAATATCGAATGAAAACATAGAGCATAAGTTTGTCTATATGACATTACAGTCAACCAATGAGGGCATAACACATATGGGTTAATGTTCGCATTTGCAATACTACAAACAAGACATGTATACATGGGAATCGGCGAGCAACCATAAATCCACACGTACTTGTGGATAAAACTCCATTGATAATAAATTCATAGTCAATTGTCTCATCATTAACATGTTTTGTTACCTAAAATTCATTGTGATTAAAACGCCGCACGATTAAATATCTTCCTTTCTCGATACTGTCATTTAGCCTTGCTTCTTGCCCTGTCATCAAAGTGCAATCCATAGCAAGTCCAATCTCACGATGTTTAAAAAAAATACCTTGTAGTACGATGAAAAGTGGATGATACAAGAGCTCTTACTGGTAAACCACGAGTACCTTTAAGAACTGAGTTAAAACTTTCTAATAAATTAGTGCTATGTCGTCCACACTGTTTTCCACCATCATGCACCATTGTCTACATTTGCCTTCACCCAATAGATGATGAGAAATTAGTAAACACAACATATCTTTCTGTTAATATATTAATCAATTCTTCAAACCTCCGTGATGATTCAGCCGTTGATGCCTTCCAAAAAATATCTGCACCAAATTTACTTTTGCAAAGTTGTAAAAAGTTATCAGTTAAATGCCGCAAACAATATCTATGAACATGGCCATATCGCAGAGGGAAAGCATCACGAACAACATTGACATTGCCTTTAAATTTATTGGAGATGATGTACATAGGACGAGTAGGATCTAATGTTTTGTATACATTATTTAAAAACCATGACCAACTTTCCCTATTCTCACTTTCAACTATACCAAATGCATAATGAAACAAATGGTTTTCAACATCTTCTCCCGTCCCCATTAGCAAAGTCCCTTCGTACTTCCCATGCAAAAATGTCCCATCTACTAAGAGAACAGGATGACATGCATTGAAAACAATGATTGATGGTCCAAAAACCCAAAACACTCTCTTAAAATGCTCCCATCCATAACCCCAATCAGAATCAAAGTCAACAACAGTGCCCAAGTTACAACTGACTAAAGTGTTAAAATACATTCGTAATTTGGCATAAGATTGCTCCTATGATCCGAATATATATATTTAAGAGCTTTATTCTTACCTTTCCAATCTTTTCCATAACTGATATCAATATGGTGCCTGTTTTTTACCATGCCTTGAACTTGTGCAATGCTCAGTCTAAGATTAGCTCTTAATGTTGGCAATATTAGTTCACATATTATCTTTCCAGTGCAATAACAATTGTTTGATTGGATTCCTTTATTTGTACAGATATGCGGTCTTGGACATCTTTTTACAACCCATAAGGGGTGTTCTGGATGAAACTGAAGCATGAAAATCCCAAGGACAATCTATGCTGACACATTTTACAATGAATCTAGACATATTACTTTTCATGAGAGTAAATGCAACTATTTTTTTTATAGACCATTGACTTAATAGGTCTACTGATTGAGCTTTTGAATTAAATATTCGACTAACCTAATCATTAAAATTTAATGATTGTTCATCTCCTGCAAATATATGTGGATCTACATCATCTATTATTGTTGCATTGTACCAATCATCTATTGGTGTCATACCTGGAACTTCCTCAAACTGTGTGTAATCAACTGAGGCCACATTTGCCCATTGCTCCATATTTATATTTATTGTTCAAATAACATCTTCTACAATTACACCTTCTTAGACATCAGTGGGGAGACTTGCATCATCATCGCTGCTATCATCTTCATCATCTCTATCATCATAGCCATCATCATCATTGTTATTACAATCATCCCTATGATCATCACCACTATTATTTCTTGGGGGTTCAAAATCTGTGTTCCAAGCATTATGTTCATATGCATCAGCATTCTCATTATACCCTAATTGTTGTTAGCCAATAGAGGTTCTAGCTTCAATACATATAGGTGGCCTGCTAAAATAATAATAATAATAATAAAAGAAAAAAAAGATCTCACCGGCAGTTGTCGACTGACAGACCTGACAGGGCTGCTAATGCTCCGCATGGTGATGATGATGTGCAGAGGTTACTTCAGCGCCTAATAGATGACCGAATGGACGACTGCGACACTGGAGATGCTCTGCGGGATAGGCCCTAGTCTGGACACTGCTGGTGGAAGATGTAGACATTAACCGGCATGAAGACGTCCTCCTACGGCCTTCTTCCTGGACCCGTCGTTGGTCGAGTATGTCTTTGAAAAGGGTGGCACGGAGGACTGTCGGCTAGCACAGTGCAGACAAGTCCAAGGACAAAGCAACCCCTACAGCGGCGAGTAAAGCTGAGTACTCAGATTCTGTGGTGCCACGAGAAGTTTAAGGGCAGGAACCAACGGCCAATGTAGAAGGGGAAGAAGTGATTCAAGGGCAGTGGTCACCAACCGCGGGAGAATGGGAAGCTGCAACCCAATGGGAGCTGTCGTCACCGGCCGCACGATAGGCATCAGAGCCCCCTGTTCCTAATGAGGTTCCCATCCGTTCTAGTTCCCAGGAGAGGTCATCACCGAAGAAGGCCCTAGTAAAGAGGGCCCCACTGAAAATGGCACCACAAGCGAAAGGTCGATCAGCGAGGCCCCCTCCTCCCCGGGAACGAGGCTGTTGGCATAGTTGTCCAATGAGTCAGACGACATATTCCCAGCCACCATATAGGACATTGACAATCTCATTGACACACTCTTAGCGAGTCCGAGTGTTAGAAAGGAAAAGGCACTTGTGCTCGTACTATATGAACATAAAGCGGAAGCTCAGTCGTAGAGTGAGTTACAAAATTGAACATGAAGCTCTTAAGCTCTACCTAGACATGCACGTCGACAGGTAACTTTCTTCCTGTATGGCATATTGTTATGTCAAACTTTAGCTTCTTTGTTTTACTTGATTGTTGCTTATGTACCAAGTAATTTTCAGACATTTAACATATCATATGTAAGTATGACTAACATATGTAGGTTTTTGAAAATGAGAATGTGAAGTCACAGGAAAAGCAAAAAAGCAAAGCATATAATACACAGAAATACTCATAATATATATAGAATTGACTAACAACACACATAAACCTAATATATTACACAGGCACACATGTATAATACATAGGAAAGGGCCCATTATACACAGTAAACTGCTTATGAGACAATATTTCCTTTTTACCTTCATTCCTTGCATTAACATTCTTTGCATTACAATAACAGATCTAAATAAAAATAGAAATATCATATGAAACATCCCTAAAATGTAGCAACATAATACAAAAAAAGACTAGTATAATACACTGAAATTATTCATACTACATCAAAACACTCATATATTACATAGAACGGAAAAGTGAAACACATAAACTCAGAAATTGATCACAAATTAACACATAAGTTGTCCAATTGTTCAATCTGCTATGATTGCATTACACGATCGATGGTTAAGCCAGGTTCGTGGCACAGACTATAATGTAACTCGCGGACTTCGAATCCTTGTGACTTGATTCTCTTCCTTCGTGGACGGCCGAGTCATTTTTTTCTGATAAGGGACCAGATTGCAATTCTCGGTTGTCACATGGCTTGTCGGTGTTAGGGATTAGGTATATAGGTTAAGGATATGCATGGCTATACCATTCCACTGTGAAGTAATCGTCTACGTAACTGTGCATATTCGTGTCTATCTGCATGATCGCTATATATGCATGCTTGCACTGGAGGCTATGGACTTCCCATTTTCTTAAAGAACACTTCTGATTCCGTAGATTGACAACATTATTGTGATCATCAACTATTTTGTAAGTGACGGCCGTTGACTGGCCCACCCTTAAGAACCTGCTATCTTCAATAACCAGTTCAACCTTTTTGTGTATCTTAGGACAAAGATATATGCGTATCCCACCTGTTTGATACATAGAAATGGCAGAATATTACACAAAAAAAAATACAGTAATACATGCGAAATAAGTATAATGCATAGAAATGCCAAAATATTACACAGAAAAATATAGTAATACACGGGAAAGTATTGGGATTACACATGGATGCTAACCTTATTGAGTCAACCATGCTTATCACTAGTAGATGGCACGCCTCTTTGATCTAGGCGTTGAATGACTCCGCCACGTTAGAGTACATCTTACACCAATGCATATCCTTAAATAAATAGTTAGACCAGTGATCAATGTCCGACTTTTACAGTAACCAATCGTATGCATCCAGCGATGTCATTGCAAGTTCAGTAACCACATCATCAAACTCTTTAGTTGTATAAGCGTACATAATTTTGACAACTATAGCCCAACATTACTCTTGCAATATTTTGCCAAGTTTAGCGTTCACTTTCACAAAGTACGCCTCCAAATGTCATAGGCAAAAACCATGCGGCGATGACAAGAAGATTCTCGTGATGGTGTTAACGAGGCCCATTGACCGATCTGATACAAAAGTAGTAATTTCGCAGTAGTCATCTTCACTGCATATTGCCTTATTGAGCGTAGCGAGAAACCAGGTCAATCATCGTCAGTTTCGTTGTCGACAATAGCAAATGCTACATAGAACATACCTTCGTTCGCGTCTTTGCCAGTTGCCCCCAATAAAATCCTACCGTACTTGCCCAACAAATGAGTTCTGTTAACAAATAGCAATGGACTACACGCCTGTTTGAAACCAACCAAAGAAGCCCAAAAAGAGAAGAAAGAGCGTTTGAATCGCTCCCCATTGTTCTCAATCGTGACAATACTTCGGGGATTCGTCTTTGCTATCTTATCGGCGTACTACATTAACAAATCATAGTTGCTCACCTCACTGCCGTGAATGGCGGACCGAGTGACCTCCCTACCTATCCATGTACGCTTGTATGGTAATCGCACATTGTGTTCTCGTAGGATATATGTCTTTCTGTATGTCAATGGCTCGATATAATGGTTGTTCCTTTTAGTCTCTGGATAATACGGTCGCCGATCCACTTCTTACTGGCTTTCGGGTGGATTGTCGTACCGATGCCTCCATCACAAGTGTGCGTCGCTTGCGTTGTCTTCACTCAGAACGTCTCATCATTCCTCTCTTTGGGTGCATGGACACACCACTACAATTCGGAGAAGCACACCTTACAGTGGACTGAAGTCTGTTGTTTTTTATGAATGTGAAGTCGAAATTGTGCCGTATGGCGTGGTTGTGCAAGGCATCTTTGAACTTATCCACATTCTCGAATTATTGTCCTACTTGCAATATCGATCAATTAGATGTTTATGAACATGATGCAATACTGACCGTGCCTGTAGGAGGATGTTGGGACAGAAATGTCTCCATGTCCGCATTCATGCTTTCCGAGATTGACTCCCTGCGGATGCCAATGCATGATAAGAGGTGGGGAACAAGTCACGAACAATACACAGAAAATACAAAGTAATACATAGGAAATTAATGTAATACATAGAACATGCATATAATATACATGAAATGCATATAACACACAGGAAGTAAGTATAATACACAGAAACGAGACTGTAATACACAAAAATGTATACAACTACACGAAAAAGTAGTGATAATACACAAGACGACACACAACATAATTAGAGCTATCTTTGTTGGTGAATTATGATGATGGTAAGGAGTTGTTGATGGTTACAACTGCTGCCCCACTGACTTCTTCAACGATGATATCGACCGCACTCTTCTTAAAAGTGTGGTGAATATGGCACATGCGTTGGAAATCCATATTTGACTCAATTGGGCAAACCGTGGCATATGAGTCAAGTGTCACAAACTTCACAGTTACCCGAGAAGAGTCTAATGACCACCGCTCACATATCTCACCCAAGACAACATCCCATGTGGTGAGGACCTTGAATTGTAGCAAGCATCCTTTGCCTTTGAAACGAGCTACGACACAAAATGTCTCCATGATGACTAACACTTGCGTAAATATTGTACAAACCCATAGGTTAAAAAAAAAACCCTCAAACAAGAAGTACACCAATTTACTCGAAAGTGAACTATACCCCCGACAAAACTGAACAATAGGAACAAAGTGGCAAAAATATAATAAGACTGAATTAGGGATGGCAATAATACCCAAACCCGATCCGACCCGACCCGAGTTTGACGGGTAAAACCCGGTTTGACCGGGTTTTGGATTGGGTTCGGGTAAAACCCGACTAATATAAAGCGGGTGCGAGTGCGGGTATGGGAATCCTGATACCCGACCTGAGCCCGAACCCGAATCCTAACCCGACCAGAAATTCAATTAATAAATATTCCTAATTATATATGTTCAATTTTTTTATTAAGGTTTTTTAAATTCCCACTCTATTGTGTTGAATTTGTCTATTTTTTGTTACTTTGAATGTTTATTTATAATTTCTATTCCATGGTGTTCATTCAAATAAAAAATTTATTATTTTAGATTGACATTTTTAATTTTTACTTTGTATTATAATTTTATTTTAAATATTTTTAAATAGGGCTATGGCGAGGCGGGTATACCCGCAGGTACCCGATTACCCATCGGGTGCGGGTGTGGGTTGAGGTTTTGAAAACGCGTCGGGTTCGGGTACGGGTTCGGGAATGGGGCGGGATAACGGGTTCGGGTACGGGTATGGCAAAACCCGCACCCGACCCGACCCGTTGCCATCCCTAGACTGAATGGAGATGATGCTTACTTGAACGATAGAAAAAAGGAGGCTAAGAAGAATAACAGCGACAAGGAGAAGAAGAAGAAGAAGAAGAAGAAGAGACAAAGGATGAAAATGAAGTTCAGTGAAAGAGATGGCATGTGAAACTTCTCAAGATACGTTACCAAAAAGGTGATGTGACTGGATAGGAGGAAAGGAGGGGCATTTCTTCCATTTCAAAGAAAAGAGAGTAATGAATGTCACAACAGGGATTGCAAAAGGCATTGTCTAAAAAGAAGGGACTATATGAGAAGTGAAAATGTCAGAGGAATTGAAGAGGAAAAATAAAACTTTGTAGGGACTTATGAGTAATTTTTTCTTTTTTATTTTGTTTGTATATAAATATATGTGAAACAATATTTTTAATTATATTTATATAAATTTACAACAAACAAAATTTTCCCTTTTAATTTGCAAAAGCTCATTTTTAAAACATATTAAAAGAAATATTTTAAATTAAATAAAAAATGAAAACAAAAACAGAAAATAAGAAAGGGAAATTACTATTCACCCCCCGCGAATTGCAAAACTTCCCAGACAGCCCCTGCAAGTTTGTAATACCCCAAAAAGCCCTTCCGTTAGTGTTTGAATTCCTTTATCCCCCCCCCCCCCCCCCCCCCCCCCCCCCCCCCCCCCCCCGTCGTTCATTTGTACAAGGGTTATGCTGTGAAATTCTGTGTGTACCCTTGTAAATGGTGGGAAGAAAACCGCCCAGTCACATCATGTTAAACATTTTTTATTTGGCTTTTGTCAATCTTTTTCATTCCTTCTTGCGTTGATTTTTCTGAAACAAAGTTTGGAAGACTCATCGTTTGCATTCTTTTGAACTCCGCCGGTTGGCCGATAAGGTGAGAATGTCTTCCTTTCCATCACTTTGATCATCCTTTAAGGGAGAGTACCAATTTATATTTATTTATATGCAGGTTTTTAATGGAGAGTTTTTGTGCAATTGCAAGATACAACGGTGAGGGACGAGTGCTAGTGTTCACGGCACAGACTTGTTGGGATTCAATCTTAGCGGAGACATATGACCGATGGGGTCTTAATGTTTCCCATGTTAGGGTGAAGTTTATCACACCCGATGGACATAAAACGATTTGTCCAATAGAAAATGAGGTTGACTTCCAGCACATGTGTCATGTATACTCACTCTTCAAATGCGCTGCAGTCGATCTCGTTGTTGAGACAGATGATGTGCCATTGTCGCATCATAGTCAAAACGAATTCTTGTCATTGTAAAGTTCTTATCCTTTATCTTTACTCTTAAAGTCATATGTGTTCGCGTAATTATTATAGTTACCGTTTAATTATTATATTTTTACGTTAAGTATTCCATTTTCCGTTTAAAACAATAAGTTCCCCTTTTAAACTAATAAGTTATGCTTTGTTAACCGGTCTCATCCCAGTTTCCGTTTAAACATATATTTTATCGTTTAACTAATTGTGTCTGTGTTTAACTTACTATGTTTTAGTTTCAAGATACATGTTTCAATTGAACTTATTTTGTTTCCGATTAAGTTACTGATGTTTTTCGCTTAACTGAAGTGTTGGCAGGAATTCTGATTCTGCCAGCGCACCTGCTCCATCTCATGGTGACCCGGACGGTTCAGCATGCCTTCCGTCGTCCTCGGATCATCCCGAAGTGTTGTCGTTGGATATTGGACAATGTTTCGTAGACGTTCAACATTTCAGAGACGCGCTTCGGAATTTTGCAATCAAGAGGAATTTCGACTTCAAATTCATAAAGAATGAGAAACACAGGGTGACTGTAGAATGCGCTGCCGTTGGTTGTGGCTGGCGCCTTCATACATCAAAGGAATACAATAAAAATACGTTCAAAATAAAGACAATACACCCGTCACACACTTGTGGTGGTGGAATTGGCTCGGTGTCACATCTGAAAGCGTCGAAAAAATGGGTAAGCGCACGAGTGATTGATAAGCTTAAAAGCCAGCCATTGTACAGGCCTATCGACATTCAGAAGGACAAGTTACGAGAACACGGTGTCCGCATTCCATACAAGCAAGCTTGGTTGGGTAAAGAGCGTGCCCAGGTGATCCTCGACGGAAGCGACGTCTCCAGCTATGATCTGCTGCTCTGGTACATGGATAAGGTGGCTGAGACAAATCCCGGCAGCATTGCGGTTGTAGAAAGAGACGGCGAGCGTTTTAAACGTGTATTCTTCTCGTTCCGGGCTTGTATCATGGGATTCAAGCGGGGTTGCAGGCCGCTGCTGTTTGTCGACGGTACCCATCTTCTTGGAAAATATCGTGGTACGTTGCTGGGCGCTACAGGCAAATATGGAAACAATGGGTTTTTCCACTTGGCCTTCGGTATCGTCGACAACGAGACAGATGCGAATTGGACGTGGTTCATTTCCAAGTTAGGTGATGCGTTATACGATGATGACGATTATGAAGAGATTACTACATTTGAGTCGGACAGGTCTAAGGGGCTGTGAACGCCATTGCAAGGGTCTTCCCCTCTTCCCCACATGCCTATTACCTTCGACACTTGGAGGCCAATTTTATGAAAGCCAATGGCGGACTTGGGAAGACATTGAAGGACGAGTGCTGGTCCATATGCTTTCGTATTGCGTGGGCATCAACGGCTAAAGAATTTGATGATACGGTGAATGAATTGCGGGCCACATCACCAAAAGCGCATCGCTGGTTGCTTCAGAAGTCAGATTTCTCACATTGGTGTAATTATTTGTTCAAAGGTTAACGTTGGGGCAATATGTATTCAAATGTCGCAGAGTCCTTCAATGCATGGATAAAAGAAGCTCGCCATTTACCCGTGACGAGAATGGTCGACTCCATACGGTATTTGAATCTTTGATTTTCAATTTGTTTAAAAATCTTCGTCACTCTTTAACTTCGTTTACTTTACGTTTGCCTATAATGGTTTCCTTTTAATTATGTTTGTTCGTGTTTAATTATAATTGTTTTCGTTTAACTATCTACTTTTATGTTTAACTATTCTTGGCTTACCTTAACAATCAATTATAATTTGTTATAGTACAGGTTCAAATTAATGCGGATGTTATGCACCCGTCGTGAGCAAGCGAACAAATGGGCCACTTACTTATGCCCCAATATACATAAGACGGTAGACGAACTGGTTGCGGAAAGCCGAAATCTTTATGTTGGTCGTTGTGTTAATGATCGTTATGAAGTCCTCGACCATTGCAGCAACTCCGTCGATCTATTGGGTAGAACATGCTCATGTCGCAGGTGGCAAATTTATGGTATCCCGTGCACACACGCTTGCGCTGCAATAATGCAGACATACACTAACGTTCATCAATTTATTAGCGCCTACTTCATTGTGGAGACATACAAACTTGCGTATAGAGAAGCTATTTTCCCTATACCAGACGATGACAAGCCTACAGACAACAATCGAGAACTCCATCTGCGTCCGCCTGTTACGAGAAGGCAACCTGGGCGACCCAGACGGAAGAGGATCGAGTCGCAAGAGTTTGAGGTCCGCGAATTACGGTGCAGCCGCTGCCAAGCGTCCGGCCACAATCGTAGATCTTGTAATGAACCTGTCGCCGACTAGGCATCGTAAATAAACACCTATTTTAACTCATAATACGCATATTTATGTCTATATTTTTTATATTTACAGAGTCAGTTTAAACATAAATATATTATTTTAATGAGTAACAATGTTTGTTAAATGGAGACGTCAATATTTCAATGGTTTAAGTCTTATTTAAATGGCGAACGTTTTGTTTAAGTGATAATATAGAAATGTAATACATATAATACCAAAGCGTAATTGTCCGGTCAAAATTGATCGACCCTTAGAATTTGCATTCAAAGACATTCAATGTATCTCCTGAATTTAAGTAGCCAAGTTGAACGACCCTTCCATTTCCCGTCTACTCTATAAATTGCCTTCACGTGGAGTGATTAGATTATAAAGTTACAAAAACAATTGATGCGACATCTACTCGACCAGGGGATCGCCTGGACACATCCTGGTAATGTAATTGGAGTATTCTTCGCGATCAGAGAATCCGCAGGTTGTTGTTCAAATTGTAAAAAATGTATTTGGTTAGCAAATTGAACAACCCCATGGGAAGCCTCTGATTTGCAAGATGCCAACGATTACATTGCTGAGATGCATCCAGGACATCCCCTGTTCGATCAGATATCCCATCAATTGTTTTAACACTTTATAAAGGTTTCTAGATATCATAGGTTTTGGATGCAGTTGGATGATGTTTACAGGCGAAGATGAACTTTCCAGCTTGAAGTGATTCCAATAAAAGTGCTGCTCAAATTCCCTGAAGGTTCATCTTCGATTGGAATCATTTCAAGCTGGAAGGTTCATCTTTGTCGGTTTCATTTCAAGTTCATTGTGTAAATGCACACTTGTTTAACCAAATGTAAACCTGTAAACCTGTTTACGTTATGTAATCATTTATTCTCATAATTGCAATAAACATATTTCATTTCAAGTGTAAAACTGCCTCTACGTTTAATATTTAAACAGAAACAGTTGGTTTTAACCATATACATAATATTGTTAAAGGACTGAAATGCAGATAGTCCGATGGCCATGTTGAAGTTTAAATCGAACCAGTTAAAATTAAATATATATACTTATAGTTATACAAAAATAGGGTTCGTTAAACATTAACATATTTAGTTAAACAGAATATTTCAAAATAATAACTCAAGTCGGTTTCCCCTCCCCAGTCGAAGACTCGCCTCTTTCTATGATTCCGGTTCTTCGACCTTGACTAAGTATGCGGGCAACATACTTTAATCGGAAATATGGTACATCCTTTCGAGGAAGGCGTAGCTTCTCACCTTTGAGTATTTGCTTGATAAATCGCATCACATAAACGGCGCAGTCGACACTTCCTCGTCTGGTTTACAGGATGTTGGCCGATCATCTCTCCTTGACGCCAACGGAATGGGAGCGGGAATATTACCTCCGTGTGTAGTTATATCAACCCGACGGCTGGCCCCAACAAATATTTCTTCGTCCTGGTTCGCGGCGACCAATTCGGGAAACTGACGATTGTAAACAACAATACTGTTAAACACTAAATACTATGTTTATAACAAAAACACGTAAGGTAAAAAATACCCAATATAGTTAAACGTTAAATCATATGTTTAAACACTAATATATTTTGTTAAACGACAAATACGGTACTTAAATCGATTTATTACCTCTTTTCCTTTCAAAAGATGAAAATAAGGTTCCTGTGGACACTTGCTTCGGTAGCTGTTCTCACCGTAGCATAGGATCCTTGGGGTCTTACCAAAACGAATCTTCTTGCCGGTGCTTGTGAGCTCATAGAACCAAGTCGTTAGCGCAATCGAGCAACCTTTGACGTACCTCGTGTTGGTCTTGTTCCCGGCGCACCTCGCTTGCACTCGAGCGGCCGCTTGTGGAACGTCCTCCATCATCCACTTGTGGGTTCCTTGCGCCCATGCATATCGTCCCATACCCGCTAGGCCGTCGACGTAGTCAACGATCCAGATTGGAACAGAGCAGGAGGTATTCGGGAAGAGGATAGTACCCATGAGGTACACCATGAGGAGTTTTACAAAATTCTCCTCTTCCCCCCTCTGCCGAACTAGCTGCTCAAGTGTTTTCTTGATGGAGTCTTTATTTCTCTCGAATGATTTTGATAGAAACCTAGATTCGAATGCCGAGCGTGGTTTCTTCTTTTGGAAAGCGACGGCGTCTCCAACACACCGTAGCCCGAGGATGAGAGCCACATCTTGAGGCCTGAAACTGACCAGGTTGGCCCCGATCCTGAATTTGTTGCTACGGTTATCAAACCTCTGCAGCAGAGAATCAAGAAGGGTTCTCTCTTGGAGGACGGCTTCAATCTCGGTCAGAGCCGCGAACGGTGTCCTTCTAATGATCTCCCAGTGACGTCTACTCATGTGAGCTTTCAATTCACTCAGAGTCTGGACAACAGGTGTCAAGTAGCATCGGCCGTTAACTAGGTTGACCGCCATGACCAAAACTCTACAAGAAGAACAATACATTTGTTTAGACTCGTATGGTTAAACAGAAACCAAAATAGTCAAACAGTGAACTCAATACTTAAACGGAGACATACATTGTTAAACGGAGACAACATTATAAAACATGAAATCAGATTTATCACACAGAAAACTCAATCATCAGATTCATCAACGGGCTCCTTACCTTGGTGTGAAAACTGATGAAATTCCGAAGACTTGAGCGGGAGTTCTCCTTCCAGACAATGGTGAAGAGGCGATGATAGCGAGATGCCCAGCCAATGACAACTTCGGAAATGGAAAAGGTGAAGAGGCGATGATAGCAAGATGCCCAGCCAATGACAACTTCGGAAACGGAAAGGTGAAGAGGCGATGATCGCAGTTAACCGGCGGCGGAAATGGTGTTCTTTCGGTAATAAACAAAGAAAAATAAACCGCTTCCTCTATAAGCGGTAACATCATTCCACGTAAGGGCATTACCGTCAAACCAAGTCGCGATTTTACAACTTCCCACATAAGGGCAATTCGTCCAATAAATTCAAATTTAACTCCGTCAATCTCCGTTACAGCCCTGGGGGTTTGAAATTAATTCTATAGAAAAGGAGGGGTTTTAGGGATATCAAAATTTATGGGTTTTTTTTTTTGTGAATATTGCAAATTTTGGGGGTTTCTTTGGTAATTACCTGAAATAAGAATCCTGAAAATAATTTGGAAAACAAATCAGCCCAACACATGAGAAAGCACAGAGAAAACAGAAAATAAGAATACGGAAAATAATTGGAAAACAAATCAGCCTAATAACACATGAGCAATTGAGCAGGCACAGCGAGAGAGAGAGAGAGAGAGAGAGAGAGAGAGAGAGAGAGATCCCTTCCCTATTGCCGTGCTCCCTTCCCTATTGCCGTGCCGTAGACCGAAACCTCCATCTTGCTCCCGAAGATGCCCACCAAACGCCTCACCTCTCCTCCTTCCCGCAAGCGCCCTGATATCTCCAACACCAAACGCTCTCCAAACCCTAAGAAACCGAAATCCTCTGAATCCAACGCAATGCAACCGAGAAAGAGCTCTAGATCTCGACCAGCCACTCCCGGCAAGCTCTCCGATTTCGCCACCTCCACCAGCCGGAGCGCCCCCAAGAAGTGGACCGACGCCGATGAGATCGCGCTCTTGAAGGCAGTCCTCGCGTTCCGCGATAAAACCGGCGCCGTTCCCGCTGCGCAGACGATCCATTCCTTCTATGATTCCATCAAGGACTCCGTCAGTGCTCCTCTCGACCCAAGCCAGGCCTACAACAAGATACGGCGTCTGAAGGCCTTTCACCTCAATAACCACCGTTCTGGTCCGACGCCTCACAATGCTGTGATCTATGAGCTATGTTCTGAGATTTGGGGTGTTAATGAGAAGATGGGTGATGGTGATGATGGGGATGATGATGATGATGCTGATGAAGATGGTGATGATGATGATAATGATGAGGAGAAGAAGGAAAAGGATGATGAGGATGTTGATTATCCGCACCTCAGTGCTTTTGTGGCTTTGCATCGGAAGGAGCATCTTCATTTATCGGGTGAATTCTTGAATGAGGGTCTGAAAATGATTGACCCCGAGAAGACCAAGGAGCTGGAGTTGAGGTTGATGGAACATTGCCGTAGCGTTGCTAGAATTCAGATGAGAAGGTTTGAACTTTGCAAAGAAGTGCTTAAGATGCTGATGGGACCTTGAATGCGCACAAACCTGTAAAGTCTTTCACTTTTTTGTTTGCTTAGAAGTTCTGTTTAACATGATGCTTAATTAGCTGGATTGCTAGTGAGTTTTTATGGGGAAACTAGAAAACCTTGATTTACTGTGAAGTTAGGTGCATAAAAATTCAAGTGTGGAAATTGTGCTGACTTTATTATGATGTATGATTCTTCACTAGTATCAGCAGAGTGATGATTTGACTGACTGACTTTTGATTTAATTACAAGTAGAAATCTATTTTTCCAGAACTAATTGACTGTACATGCGTGACAGTTAGTTTATAATCATGATTGGATTTTAGATATTTGGATTTGATGTTTAAGTTAGGAATTTATTTTATCTTATGATCTTGAGTTAAAGGAGTGGTGACCATACCCTATGTCGTGCTTTGTGTTTGTATTTTGGGAATCTTTCTTGTTTTCTTTGTTGTGATTGTGTATCAATTTTGTTTGATTTTCTTTGGATGTCATTTTCTTTGAGGAATGGGTTGTCTCATTTAGCTGCGGATTGTTTGGATTGTGGGAAATTGAAGGGAATGCTCGGAATTAATTGGGATGATATTATAATCATTGCATGGATACATAAAGCATAGAGCATAGGTTATCAACATCATAAGATCATGAAAAAAGATAAAATTTAACTTAAATGTCAAATTTAAATATCTAAAAATTAATAATTTCTTAGAACTTAAGAACAGAAGTTTGATGCTTCAGTTAATCAGTTATAAAGAAGACAGTGAATGGCAGCAGTTATATTTTATTCCGGCTATGATAATGTGGGATTAATGATGACATCTAAATCTTGAGGAATGAAAGGTAAGCAAGTTCTTAGGATGCTCATTTTCAACTTCTTAATTTATTGCAACAAACTTGTGCCCCTTTTCAGTTATAAAGATTGTACAATGCATGTGCAACTCCATAACTATTTTATGATGGTGTGAATTGATTGGCTTCCTAAAACAATTAAGTTCTTGTGATTGTTAAAAGAAATCTGAAATCATGTCAATATTAAGCCACCTTTTGGTTTTGTGTTTGCTTAAGTATTTGGGTGTTGGGTCTACAAAAAAAAAATCAGGAAATTGCTACAGGTGATAATTGGTGACTTTTGCTAACATTGGCCTTTAGGCATCAAATTCAGGCCACTGTTATGAGGAATGGGGTGCTTATTGAGCCTTGTAAGACTTGAGATGCTTTATGTCCGCAGTATGCCTAAATTAGTCTTCCTATGGTTTATGTGTTTGTTATTTCCCATATTCTTCAAAAATACTTTTCACTTTAATGGTGTATTCGACAGGTTATATTTGTTTGACTTGTATGAGAGTAAAAATGGTTTAAGTTTTTTATATGATGGAGCCATCACATTATGAGAAGCTACTTTGGTAAAAGAAAATGACAAGTTACATTTGCCATGCTAAAGTCTCCAACTTGAGTACTATTTTTGTATATTAGAAAGTGTTTTTCAGGACTTGCATTCTAACTTTACACCATAGAGGAACTTTTGGACACTATTGTCAAGGTTGGTTGTTGAAACTTTTTTTCATAGGTTTGCTATGAATGTGCTATGTGAGGCCATGTATATGTGATCCTTTCCAAATCTCATTCCTGTGGGGTTTTAGTCAACTAGATCTCTGAATTGAAAAGTGGTGAATTTGGTCCCTGAACCAAGAAATGAGGTGAGAAGGATCAAAGTGCTTTCCGTTTCTTAGTTCAAGAGCTGTCCTGAAACACTCTTCTTAATTTGGTCTTATGTAGTCAGATGATGTTTTTCTTTGCCTCCCCACCATCACTGTTTACATTACCAAAAATGCATGTAAGCGAGAACACCTTATGTTCTTTTATTTATTTATTTATTTTCTCAGCTTCTAACCTACACATGCATGGTTATTCATGTGATTGATGTAACCATTTAATGTTTTCACTTATAGCCTGTGCTTTTCTATTTTGTTAAGCCTTTGCTAACCAATCCATTAATTTCCAAATGTTATGCTTGCTTCTCACTTGGTTCAGATTCAACTCTGGAGATCACATTTTTTAGCTAATTGACTTATCAATTTCTGATGATTTTTCATGCATGATAGAAATAAAAATTTATATAAGCAGTTAATTTATCAGTAGTCGTAAAGATCAGCATTAAAGAAATATCAAATGACATGTATCATGATACTTTGTTGAAAATAAATTACCATAAAGTGATGATGTTTATTCTAGTTAACTGCCCGATATATGTTTTGCAAACAAAAGTAAAGAAGCGAAACAAAAGTAGAAAGCTATTTTTGCCAATGTCTAATGTTATATCATTTAGACTATATCTTTTAAGTGTTTGTGGTCTATATATAAATAATTTGTGTTTCTTTTCTCATGCGGGCTTATTAGGCATATGAGATTATTTAGCCACCAACATGCAATTGTTTTTCCAGGCAAACCAACAAGTGGTACAATGGAGGCATTAGTTATAGTGATAATAGGCATTCTAGCAAAATAAGTGATTAATAGTTTCAGGGGCTAGATGGAAGAAAGATAGGGGTCAGTAGCCGAACAGCATAGAGCAGGCTACTTAAGAAGTTTATAATTTTAAACTATGCAAAAACTAATTTTAATCCTGCACATGGTTCATTCAAGCATTGTAGCTACCATACTTTTGGTATGATTCTTCATACCCAGCTTCGGTGTCATTGGAATGTTCCATTCTACTAGAGAACTGAAATTTTGTCAAGAACAGTGGGAGGAATAATTAAGCTAATGATTAAGAAGAGCTAGGACCACTTAATTATGTGAAATACTTGTGCATTATAGACAATAACCAACTCTTTGAAGGAGCAAGATTTGTATCAATCTTCTTATTATGGCTGTCAAAGGGTTGTCACTCTTTTAGGTGCAAATCAAGGTTCCCAGATAGTATAGAGGAGAATTGTTTGAAAATTGTTGTGTTGAGGAGAGTATGGAGAGAACTTAAACTTCTGAATTTAACCAGAAAGGGTTATCTGTTGTACAACTCTAGACACAAGAATGGTTCTAGCATGATTACCGGATGCTTGGACCAAAAAGATTCTTGTCTGGAATGAACCTCTCCTGAGCACAAAATCAAATAATTTTGCTGATCCTGAATAGAACTAGTTGTTCCTTGTTTATCCTAATTAGCAAAAAAAAAAAAAAAAAAAAATTCAAGAGACAGTTTGCTAAAACATTATTGATTAGTTTTTGGTTTACAAACCAAAATTCGATAAAAAAATTATTATTCAATTTTAGGATTATTACACCTATAATTGAAAGTCAAGGATTTGCTCTGGAGTTTGCACACATTTAAAAAGAAAAAAAAATTTTAGTACATTGGGAACAAGAGAAATACACATGAGAGTCCCTTGTTTTACAATATGAAAAATCTGGTAAACAATTTGAAAAAGTGTTGCTTGTAACAGGATAAAGCGATCTGGAAAACTTCACGGAATAAAATGATATCAAATTATTTTTATTTAAGGAGTTTCCACTTGCAAAGAATAGACGGCATGCTTAACTAAAGTAATACTTATTTTGGTCTTATTTATATGTCCATTTTAACTAATTCACATCCAATATATACCCCTCGGGTTCTTTTTAATTTTTTTTATTTCAGAGATTTTTTTTTTTTTTTTTTTTTTTTACATATCCATTTAAAATATTTGTGAAACATTAATAATTGTTTTTTCTAAATTTACCTTTATCACTTTCAATGAATTGCATTCAACTACACATTATTTAAAACATTAATAAATTTTAGATTATTAACTAATTTTAATCAATGTTTTTAATATATATGATTTAGTTAAAATTGACAAGTAAAAAGTACTGGTAACCAACTTTTTTAATATAAGTGATTTTGTTAAAGTAGGCTAGTAAAAAAAATCAAAGCAGTAATTTAGTATATAAAAAGTAAAAGATAAATATGAAAAAAATATTTAATGTTTTATAGATTTTTTAAATAAAAATATTAAAAATAAATAAAGGATGACATGTAAATAGTAGTGGAGGGAATTTTTTTAAAAAATGAAAATATTGAGCATTTGTAATATTGTGGGAAAACTTATATTCATGGCATTCCTGAGCTTGACGGTTTTTTTTTTAAATTAAGTTTGATGTCTTCGACACAAAATTTAAATGTGCCGTCAAGCAACAGGGTGGAATGTGAAAAGCATCTCTCTCCATACTCTTTTGGAAATCAAAATTTCAAGTTGAGTAGACTCCGACCTTGGACTAAAGCTAAAGAAAAATAAAATGTAGAGGATTACATTTTCCTTTTCTTTACTCTTTGGTTGCTCCAAATACTAATGAGAGAAAATGATGTGAAAGTCTTGATATGTTTATGGTGACTTTTGGTTAGATGGAGTTTAAAATGCAATGAATTTTATATTATAATTTATTTGTAAATACTGTATTTGAAAATGTAATGAGTGTCAAATTCAGTATTTGGTTAGATATATTTAGAATGCTGGATTATAAAATTTTGTGTTTGGTTGGAAGAATTTATAAATATGGATTTGGTATATAGTTGCATATGTTATTAATTATAAAATACATCATTATAATTTATTAATTATAAAATAAAAAATATATTTAGTTAATTTAACAAATTATTATAATTTTATGCATTAATTTTCTTGTCATTCAACAATAATTGATAGTATATTTATATTAAATATAGTGTATACTATCAATTATTGTTGAATGGCAAGAAAATTAAAAACAAATATTTAAAAATTTAGTTATAAAATAATATATTTTTTAAAATTTTTTAAAAATTTAAAATTAAAATATGCAATTAATTTAAATATTTCAATTAATAATTTTTTTTAAAAAATATTAAAATAATAACAATAATGGATATTTCCATGCCTCAGGTGACAGTAGCATGTCTCGTACATGTCTTGTGACGAGCTTTTCAAATCCTAGACATGTACGAGCTTTTCAAATCCTGGATTTTAGAATACGCTCAAATTAGTTGTATTTCAAAATCTACTCAAAAGTGGGTCCATTAGATTTCCATTTACATCAACTTTTTAAATGCCACCAAACAAACATAGGATTTTGAAAGAATCAATTATAACTCCAACTACAAAGAGTTTTAAATCCCCTCAAATAAACAACACCTAACCGAAGTTCAAACTTCTTGTAAATTTCTCTTTGGCCAATAAATCTTTAGTTTTTAAAAAGAATACATCAATGTTTTAAATTTAATAATTTACTTTTATTGTAATTTTTTTTCATTTTCTTAACTCACCATTGTTGGTTGAGCTTATTGGTCTCGAGATTGATGGCTGATGAGTGCATTTTATATAGATATTTTATATACTTTATTGTGTGTTTTACTTGTCCTTTTAGCATGATTTTACTATAAAACCGATGCTACTTGAGGTATATTTGCTAAATTGTGCAGATAATTGGGTTATGGACCAAAAGGAACGAAAAGAGAAGAATTCCGATGCAAAACAGCGTTGGAATACAAGTTCAGGATAAGCAGGGTCCTAAGCATGGTGTGCTTGGAAGCACGGTCAGAAGCATGGGCGTGTTGAACACCCATGCATTTTACTAGAGTCTGCACAGAACTGAGAAGCACGGTTTCACTGTCCCTAGCACCATTGTGCTGAAGGAGCATAGTTGGTAAGCAAGGACTTGCTTACCCCGTGCATATTACTGGAAGTTTCATGAGAAGATCAGCAGGGTTACTGTGCTCCTTGAACGAGCGTGCTCTCCAAGCACAGGCGTGCTTACCCCCGTGCAATTTACTGGTTTTGAGCCAAAATTAATTCCTATAATTTGGAGCTGAGCACGGCCATTAGCACGAGCATGCTGACATCATAAAGGGTTATTTAAGCCATAAAGTTAGATTTCAAAGGGAGATTCTTCTCTCTTTTTGGAGGTCCGTGTTAGGGCAACTGTCGGCATCCTTCAGAACCAGATTTGGAGAGGGAGACAAGTGTGGAAAAAGAGGATCATCGGCGACAACTATTGTCAAGCATTGTTTGACTTAATTGTGAAGAAAAAAAGGAGTTTAATTGATAATTTCTCTTGTTGCTTTCTTATGATTGTTTTGTAAGACAATGAGGGGCTAACTGTCTTTCGGTGCCCTGGATTATGAACCTTGACTTTTGATACTTTGATTTTAGTGATATTGATTCTCGAGTTTCCTTGTGGTCTTCTTGTTTTTCATATCGCTTATTGTTCGATGTATTTTTTTTCCTTGATGTTTGTATGTTGCTAGCTTAATGAGGGACTTGCCGATTAGCCGCGTAGGAGTGAATTTTCGTTGCTATTTTCCTCATTGGTTTCTATTGCATTTTAAGTTTCTATTTAGCCTTAGTTCGATTTGCTGCCTAGAAAGTGATCTCTACTTGTTTAGCTAGGGCACACATCAAAAAGGGGTTGAGTCCACTCCAAGCCTTGTGCAAGGATGTACGTTATCAAACCCTCCGTGGTGTTCACCATGGTCAAAGTGAAACTCTTGAACCATTGCCTAGTCATTGCATTTGTCTAGGGGATAAATCCAGGGCACTGTCCTTTCCACAGCTATCTCTTCAACCTGAACCCTGTCTCTTCTTTCTTATCCATTCTTCTATTCTTTAGTAGATTAATTAATTCAACCCTAATCTTTGAAATCGGCTAGATATTGAAAAATGAGCGAGTATTAATAGCTATACCAATCCCTATGGATTTGACTAATCGATTCTATTGGGTACACTTTACTACTTATACAATCTGTGCACTTGCGGATGGGCAAAGTGCGTATTAATGGCATTCTTTGTGAGGTCAACATAGAGAGCATCTCCTAGGATGCAGAGAAAAAATGGCGCTTCCTAAAGATGTGCTTACAAGAGAGATCCACATACTTATAAGCCCTTAGTGGAAGAATAAGGTTGGAATCTCGCCAAAGAAGTTATGAAATGAAGGTTTTGTTAGAACATATCACAAAATTGTACAAAACAATCAAAAGCATGTGGAAGCAAAAGATTGAATTGTGATATCAATTAATTGATTTGATGATCACCCTAATTTAATTATTTTAATTAAAATAAGTCTGGAAATTACGTTATGATGTTCCAAATCTATTCCTTTGATGTGCTAAAATTGTTCCTCAGATTTTCCTGGATCTTCTAGGGTCAAACAACGGTCCCACACTTCTAGATGACACGTTAGAATTCAGATACAGTCTTTTCTTCTTGTTTAAATAGTGACTAGGATTAAAAATGGAGAGAGAGATTGGGGAAGATCTCATCAGAATTGATTGATGCTAGGGTAGAAAGGAATCGTTATTTTAAAAACTTCATAAAACATGATAACCATTATTCTATTATGAAGTACTTTTAAGTCTTAAAACAACGAAAACAACTTTTATTATAAGCTCTTATAATCTTGATTAATTATTCGATTCTATCGAACTTTAATAATAATTTAAACTTAAGACAAAACCCTAAACCAATTTACAATTTCACTTCATCCAATGAAGTAAATTGATGATTGATAATTTTTTCCCTTCCTTCAAAGTAAGACTGATTCTTAATTCCTTTAACGGTGACTCTCTAGGTTTGTTTCAATTGGTAATAGGACGCTATAAAAAAAACAGGAATTTGGCAAGATCTATTTGGCACAGTTTTGATTCCGTGTCAAATTTGTCACAAAAATTGGCGTGAACAAAATTTGGCACCATTTATGTTTTCGTCTAAAATTTAGACAAAAATTTGATTGATGGCCCATGGCTTCTACCTTTTATGCCATTTACCATCTTTATAGTCATCCATCCGGTGGTTATACTAGTTCAGACATGGTAAACTTTGATTGATGCCACATTCATGAGGGATTGACTTGCCATGTTTGATGGCCAAAATTTATGAGGACAAGCTAATAAAGTTATGACCATGCAAAAGATGGATGAGTCTTTCTGAGATCTTTTGCCTGTAATTGGAAATGTTTATTTTGTCTGTGTTGATGATGGGGAAGCCCCTTAACTTTCCAAAAGCTGGAGTTTGTATTGCATTTTTGCTTCTTCAATGAAATCTGTTACTTATATACAGTGAGTTTGTGAAACATCATACCACCATTTTCTCTCAAACACTGCAGTTTTATTCTTGTTAGTATTGATATCTGTGTTTCAATTTTCTATATTATTATTCTTGAATTCTTAGCATATTTCTTAATTGTTTATGGTGCTTGTAGGAGTTTCAGTAAATTGATTTTGTTTCCATACAAAAATTGGGATAACAGAAGATATTTTATAGCTGATAACCTGACGAGAAAGGTATTACAAAAGGGATATCTTTGCAGGTATTGAGAACAAAACCATTGTTCCTTAATTTGTTCAAAGATCGTGATTAATTTTTTATTTGATATTTCCTATCAATAGGTTTACCTGACAAGCTCAAACTCAAAGCTCTGAATTCCATGGAGATTTTCCAGTTCATGAGGTACCTATTTTAGATTGTTAGTTTAATCTTTGCAATGCTATCAATCCGTCTCATAATGTTGCATGTTTTTCTGTAATTTTTTCCATCGCTGTTGCTTCTTCATGTTATAACTTCTGCAATGTATATGTTATAACTTTGTAGGCATGAAATCTTCATATATCATTCTTTAAATTATTTTTCTATAATTTTTTCCCTCACAGTTGCCTCTTCATGCCATTGATACTTTCAATCCAAATGCAGTTCTAGTACTAGGGCAGGTGAGTTAATAATAAACTTCACATTTATCTTTCTCTTGGTTTAACCAACACTACATAATAACTTCTCTAGTGAGGGAATTTATTTATGATTTACATTGTCCAATTCTAGGCCTGAATACATTATTGTTGCTTTATTGTTTGGAAGGATGCTAATTATAACTTCGTTTATTTTTTCTTAGGTATTAGGGCAGCTAGTTATGCAAAAGCATTGCAGATAACTGAAGTAATTGATTATTGGCTTCCTGTTGCCAGATCTTCATAATCTTGACATGATTGCAACTTGTTGTCCTATATTTGCTTTTTTCTTTTTAATAGTTTTACAATCTAAAACTTTTGTGCAGGAGAAACTCTGTATCATGCTAGAATATGTTCTACAGCACAAGCCAAAGGTGGATGCTGAAACTTCTATAAATGTTTGAACCTGCTGCATGTTTAATCTTTGCAATGTTATCAATCTGTCTCATAATGCTCCTCATCTGAAGCTTTGCCATAGGTATCTTGCTTTCTATCATATGATTATAACTATTCAAATATTTATTAAATAATTTTGGTTTTATATTTTGATCTGTTTTCACAGAAATTACTTGGTAAGTGGCATCAACTTGAGCCATTATTTGGCATTTTAATGCCTTGATGTTAACTATCACCATGTTTTTTTTACATTATATTTTATTACTATTATTTAAATTTATGTTTTGTAATGTTTTATCTGTATTGAAATGATTGGAGTTGCTTGACTTTTGATATCCAGATGTGTGTGTATATATATGTATGCATGTATTAGATTCAAAAGTGTGTTTTTTTTAAAATTTTTTTTTGTGATAATAATTTCATATGTATAAATTAACCATGCATAAAAAATATATGATTTTTCTTGAAGAACATGGACGTTGTACTTAGTAGATTTTGGTTTTATTTGTTTATTTATTTTACTTATGTTTATTATAATTCTCTTTTTTTTTTTTTTTAAATTACAATGTCCTTGTTATTGTATAAAATAAATTACAATGATGAACCCCTAAATCCTGTCTCATCGAGGTAGTTTTCCACAATTAATTATTATTGAATATAGTATTAAATTCCAAAAAATAAAAAAGAAAAGAAAAGCCATGTTATTGTATAGCCCTTTATTTATCTCTGAATAAAAATAAAAAATATTCACTTTTTAAAAATATTTATTAGTGTGGTTATAATTATTTTAAACAAGATAGCAAGGGTATTCAAGGAAAATCAGGAGTATTTTGGGATGGAAACTCAAACTCTATTTCTATTTGGGTGGTGTAAAGCATGGTAGTTATATTTACTTGTCATGATATTTGAATAATTTTAAAGTAGAGAAAAAGATGTGCGAAGTACATTATCTCCTGGGAAGGTGGGTGTCCACTTGTCCCACATATGGATGAGATGAACTATATGGCTAATTGGCAATAGATAGAGTTGTGGTTGATTGGAATATATATTAAGTGTTGGCCATTGATTGATGATAGTATTAAAATGTGGCATTTTTTTAGATACTTTTTTTTTTCTCTCCATATATATTAAAAAAATGCAAGCCTTTTGTCTTATGTCTCATGTTAAGGATAGGTAGTAATTGTAGTTATTAGTAGTATTAATGTGTGGGTCTTTTGTTGGTCAAACAATGGTGTTCCAATTAGTGGTCAAAGCTTAGGATAATGCTTTGGATCCCCGTGATTATGTTTAATTAAAAGTGAATTAAGATTGAGTAATTTATTTTAGAGAAAATTGATTCATCTTCCATGAGTGGATTTGTTGTTATAATCATCGTGCTTATTAATTTATGCAAAGATTACATTACACGAACATATCTGTCACATTCAATAATATACAAACATCTGAAAAATACAAAATTTAGTTCTGGATTCAACAATATTATATCTAACTCCCTAGCGAAGCTTAGAATCCTTTTTGATAAATTGTGAATAATAATTTTTTTTTTCTATTTAAAGCATATTTATTGTGAAATTGAGGTATGTTTGGCTTATTAAGAGAATCATTGTTGAGTTGATTCAATTTCATTCTACCTCTTTTATCTATTGTTCTAGCTATCATAAACTAATTGCTAGCTGTCAATTAAAAGAAAATTGTGTATCTGAGCATTTGAGTTCATATTTGTGACACTTATAAAGTTATGCCCAAGTTTTGAATTTGATGCTTAATGAAACCTACAATTTAATAAAACAAAGTAATTGTTGCTTCGTTGATTAGTTATTAGTTGATTAAACTAATGACATCAACTTATTTGATTTTTGCATTTATTCTATTGTCTTGTTGTTCATACTTATTAAAAACAATGAGTAGTTAAATTTTCTTGTTGGTCAGACTTAGCAAACCGATTCTAATTTCTTGTTCTATGACATTTGTCGAATGACATTGCTGAATAAGTATTTAAAAATATCGTATGTGACCTAATTAATGCAAAATAATGACCATATGTAATTTTGTTCATAGGTCCAAAAATGTTTTCAAGAAAGTGGATGTATAATCGAAATCTACCTTGACGAAAAGGATTGACTGATGAATTTTTTGCCAGGGTGGATGAATTCATCCAATTTTGCAATTAGTAAAGATGACTCATATAAAAATGAAGAAAATATTAGGTGTCCTTGTTTCAATTGCAAAAATACACAATTTCCAGTGCCAGATGATGTAGTTTCGCATTTATATCACCGTGGGTTTAAACAATGTTATTTGGACAGGACTTGTCATGGGGAAGAATTGTTCCCAGTTAATGAGGAGCTAAATGAGGATCATGACCAAAGTGTAGAACATGTGACAAATTGCGGTGCCTATGAGCAGATGACTTGTGATCAAAGAATGGTGTATGATTGTCTGCGCTCTCGTGTTCCACCACGGGACCCAGCTCATTTGTAATGATGAAGATGGTCCAAGTGCACAACCATTGTTATAAGATCCAATTTCTGGTTTTCAAATTGATGGAAGAAGTCAATTATCGGATAGATTTTTTATGTGTTAAAAATCGTTGACCAACCTATATGAAGGATGTAAGAATCACTCCCAGTTGTCTTTTGTTGCTAGGATGTTATCTATCAAGTTTGATGCTAACATATCTGAGGCTGATTTTAGTTCCATGATTACTGTAATTAAAGAAATTCTTCCTCTAGATAATACAATGCCAATTGATTATATTACCATTATAGGAAAACCATGAATGAACTGGGTTTGCCTGTGGTTAAAATAGATGGTTGCATGTTGTATTGGAAACATTATGCTATGGAAGTTTCTTGCAAGATTTGTAATGAGCGGAGGTATAAACAAATGAAAGGTTGACAGATGCTACCTAAGATACTTATCACTAACTCCAAGATTACAGAGGTTGTATGCTTTTAATGCTACAACAACGCATATGACTTGTCATGCTCCACATGAAAGAAACAAGGGAGTAATACAACATCTATCTAATGCCGAGGCATGAAAACATTTTAATAGAACTTATCTTCATTTTACTGAAGAACCATATAATATTTGTTTGGGTTTATGTGTTGATGGCTTTGCACTGTATACGCAATTTTGGGAGAGCTTATTCATGTTGGCCAGTGGTTGTGACTCCTTATAACCTTCCACCAGGCATGTGCATGAAATTACCTTATATGTTCTTATCTCTAATTTGTCCCGGGCCTAAGAATATGAAGTAGAACATAGATGTTTTTCTACAACCTTTGATTGATGAGCTGTATAATTTATGGGTTTTTGGTGAAATGACTTATAATATTTCCAAAAATGAATATTTTCGCATGAGGGTTTCACTTTTGTGGACAATTAATGATTTTCCTACACATGGGATGCTATATGGGTGGAGTTCTACAGGGGTTTTAGGATGTCCAGTATGTATGGAGAACTCTAATGCTTTTTATCTACAACATGGTAGAAAGGCAAGCTATTTTGATTGTCATTGAATGTTCTTACCACGAAATTGTTCGTACTTTAAGGACAAGAAGTCTTTCATTTAAGGTTGTGTTAGAAAAAAATGGTCCACTGCCATGGCTGTTGGGGGATAAAATTCTTAATTGGGTTTTGATGTTCCCAATAGTAGTGGAAGATCATTTAACACTCCCCAGGGTATGGTGCAAATCATAAATGGACAAAAAGAAGCATTTTTTGGGATCTACCCCATTGAAAAACTAATTTGATCCAACACAATCTCGATGTGATGCACATTGAGAAAAATGTTTTTAATAATGTGTTTTGCACTGTGATGGATGTGAAAGGGAAGAGCAAAAGTAATATTAATGCAAGAAAAGATGTTGGGGGTTCTTTGTGACCGTAAGGAGATAGTAGTTCCTTTAAGCAGTACATGTTATTATATTCCTAATACACTCTATATTTTAACCAAAGTGCAAAGGAGTGTTTTTTGTGAATGGATTCACCAATTAAGATTTCATATGGTTATGCTTCTAATCTTGGAATTGTGTGTTTACATGAATGAATTGAAAATGACTGGCATGAAAAGCCATGATTGCCATGCGTTTATGCAAAGGCTCATTCTGATTGCTTTTAGGTAATTGCTGTCATCATTCATTTGGAATCCATTAATATAATTAAGCTTATTATTACAAACTATATGTTTTCTTGTGCTTGACATACCCAAACTTATTGATTTAGAAGAAATAGTTGCAGTGATTTTATGTAACTTGGAAAAGATTTTTCCACCAGGATTTTTTGATTCTATGGAGCATCTTGTTGTTCATTTACCTTATGAGGCCAAAATTGGAGGCCCCGTTTAATATAGATTGATGTGTCTTTTTAGAGGTAATACAAGCCATAATCTAGTTTACAAGGCTAATATATATATATATTGGCTCAGTTTATACAATGTTTTGTCATTCTTATATCTGTAGGTTTCTTCAAGAACTAAAGAAAACTTTAAAGAATAAATCACATGTTGAGGGTTCAATCTGTCAAGCATATATTGTGTTGGAAATCAATATTATTGTAGAGAATTACTTTGAACCTCACATATCATGTAGGAGGAGGAGATTAGGGCAAAATGATGAGGGTGTGAGCAATGACATTTTCCCACCTTTCTCCATATTCAATTACATTGTATGGTTATGAATAGTGGTGTTTATGTACAAGGGACCAATGCTGATGATTCATCTACTGATTTCTATGGGTTGCTCAAAGATATAGTCCAACATGAATATCATGGTAGTATATGGAATCATATTGTTCTTTTGGAGTGTACATGGTTTGATCCAATAAATGGCACTAAGGTTCATCCTATATATAAGTTGGCGGATATTAATTGTAAAAGGTATCTAAAGTATGATCCATTTGTGTTGTCACAACAAGCTATTCAAGTGAACTACGTTGACTACCCAAGCACAGAAAAGGATAAGGTTGATTGGTTTGTTGTGTGAAAGACCAAAGCTAGGAGAATGGTTGAGGTAACTTGGCCTGAAAAGGATGGATCTGCATATCAAATAGTGGAAATGCAATCCTTAATAGGCATTAATGTTATGGAAGAAATTCCTCTTTTGTTTGGGCCACAAGGTATACAATTTGTTGTTGACTTATCTGATATGTTGCAACCTATATCAGAGGGTAAGACCAAGGAGGATGACGAAGATGAATTGTCAAATGATGAAGAAAATAAACAATCTGATGATGAAGATGATAATGAAAATGATGAAGAACATGATTTTTAATACACTATGCACTATGAATTTGTTTTTGTCTCTTTTAGATATGAACCTATGTTTTTTTTTCAAAGTGCTTATTATACATTTCTGTTGAATAGAAGTTTTCTTTGTAGTTCCGCCATAAAAATCTAATATTTTCAAATATTTATTGAAATAATTACTTTGTAGAGATGCAACACACATTTAAATTTACCGTTTATATTTACATTTGTGCTTCTATGTAGGTGGAGAGGTAGTTTCACTTGAAGAATGATTGATTGCTTTCAAAATTCAGGCACAACATCAAGTTTGGCTATCTTTTGTAATGCCTAACTTTTTCCAAAGTTGTATGAAAATTAGATCAAAGCAAACTTAATCATATATGTCCAAATGACATGGTTAGTTTTTTTTTTTAAAATTCTTTATATTTGTATACTTATTTCATTATTGTCCAAGTTGGTTTTTTAGTTTCACCATTAAAGATTAATTTATGATTGCCTCAGGACAAGGTCAGTTTGGATGTCGATCTAGTGGTCGATCAACATTGAGCCGTGGTGGTCGATCCACATCAGGCCAGTGCCCTCTAATGAGTTTGCGAGCACGGGGCCTCCCCTGGGTTATCACCCCAGATAGCCTAATTATGTAAGTAAAATTTCATGTTATGATAATTTTATAATTTTGTGTTTAATTTTTTTAAAAAAGTTGTGTTCTCCATTTTAATTAAAGTGTTTTTATATCATGGTTTTTCAAGAGATTATAAAGTTAAGAGAGAAATCGATGAATTGGTCAAAGGTCGCTCTAAAGAGGCATGGATTGGATGGGGACAGTGGCCAAAGATGTGAGGCAAAGGATATTCATCGCTTTTAGGGTAAATATCATTTAAACCATTAAATTCATTAATGCTTTGTAATTATGTATGCACACTATGAGAAAAACAATAACTTAGTTAACCTTCTTTTTCCTAGGTCATGTACACATGGGAGGCTCAACACGAATCTTCAGTGTTGCGACATTTCAACCATGAGGCGAGTGAATGGTTGAAGAAAAATTTGTACCTTGCTCATAATCTTTACAAGGCTCCATTTCCATGGATGGCTTTTACGGTTTGGGAAGGTATACAGAGGCATTGTGAGTCAGAGGTGTTTAAAAGAATAAGTGAAAAGAACAAACTGAATAGGGTAGAAATTGGAAGCTCCTCCACCGTTATTTACTGTGGTGGATCTACCAGTACTGTCGTGCACCACCTTAGACTGGCAATGCCCCTAATCCATATAAATACCATTAATATTGTTGTTTATAATTTACCCTAACTTTTAACTTTTCTTTAATATGTTTTCCTCTACACGGAGGAATTAGGTATAGAGCCGACTCTGAAAGAAGCTTTATCCACACACACAACAAGAAGGATGGCACACTCAAGGTTGGTCGCGCAACACAAATTGTTGTAAGTATGAGATAACTTTGTCAAAATAAATGCATTTGAAATTAAAGTTAGGGGTTTAGGTTTCGTGTGAATTATAGAAATTGTTGTTTTTATTTTTTATTTTTGGAATTTAATTAAAAGCTTTGAAATTAGTTATTAATCCCTTCATTGTTTTGATTAGTTTGCTGTATATTGTTTTTATTTATAAGTGCTTGACGTTATTTGCTTCACTATTTTTGGTCTGTTATTAATTGGGTTAAATATTTAATTGGTGAATGAATTTTAATGAATTTATGAGTTCATTAGATTAGTTTGCATATTAATTGGTTGTTAATACTAGCCACAAAATATGTAAATATTAGCAAGGGAAAAAAAAAGTATCTTTGATTACTGAAGACATGAAAAGGGATCCTCCATGAGTTGTGGTAGGAGATTCATAGGTTATGAGCTTTATAGGATATATAGCAGAGGTTACACACATCTCTCATGTAGGATCACTGTAAATTGAATGGTAGGCATGTGGTCGGGATTTAATGTCCCACAGCTTTTGTGCTTATTCTTCATCTCTTTTCCTTCTTCATTCTCATACTCTTCTTTCCTTTTTTTTTTTTTTTTAACTTTTTTTCTCAACTTGGTGTTTGTATATTCCTTATAATATTTGTTTTTTAATTCATTTATTCTCTTTATTTTCCCCCTACTTTTGGGGTTGAAAAGCTAGTGAATAAATGCAAAACTGATTTTTATACCCAGGTTTAATCAAACTTATCTTTTTTTCTTGTTTGGTTTCATTCGGACAAGTGGGATGTGTCTTTGCAAACTTAGCATGTGGAAGATAAATCGTGCACATAACTACTTGCACTTCTATTAAATTTTATTTTTAATTTAATTAATTAATTAATTTTTAATCTATTGAAATTTAAAGCCCTTTTTTTCATATAGAGAGAATGTGTTATGTTTATACATAAAGAAAGATTCACAGTTTCTTATAATATGGGATCATGTCTTTTTATTTTATTTTATTGATATCTTTCTTTGATGAAAATTCTTGTATTACTCTCAAAGTGTAATCTTTATATGTAGACTGACTTTGGACTGCTTGGTTGAAGAAAAAAAATAGCTTAATCTAATCACACGTCCATAAGATTGTTTATTTTTTAATGGATGCAGGAGGAATTTGACAAAGTTTTAGTAGATAAATGCAGTCAAGGGGTAGATGAGAATTCTATTAACCAAGATTAATTATGGGATTAGATAGCCATCGGAAGTTGTAAAAGAGTGGTAGGAAAGGGTAATATTGTTAGGCAGATGTCTTCATCCACTTACAAGCCACGCTTGGGATTTTCTAAATCAACTAAACAACTTTGTGATAGAGTTAAGGAATTGGAGGCTGAGCTTGCTAGGTCTTGTGCTGAGGCTGATGATCAGTTATAAGCTAAGTTAGCTTGTCTCAAGTTATTTGAATCATCATTGCTTGCCGCACTTCGTGGGCAAGGTATTGAACTTTCTAGCATGCCTATTTTTTATCGTATGCCACATGCCACAGGAGAGTCACAAACTCATGCTGATGACCACTCTCAAATGCTGAAGAAAGTCCATATTTCTCCGTATACCGGATAGTTCTCTTGAAGACTTGGAGGATGATGTAGAGGGTTTTTGAGAATACACATGGTTTATGTTAAGAGTTTTCTGGAGTTATGTTAGATTGGACTTTATTGTTGTCATGCTATGCTATGATTGTAATATTTTGATGATTGGACCTTATTGGACCTTATGTTAGATTTCTTATTTTACAAGTATTGAAACATATATTTTGATGAAATTAAATGCAGGTTCTATTATTATATAAATCAAATTATAATTTTTTAAATAAAAATGTGTCAAATTTAGTGACAAAAACCCTGCCAATATCCTTACTAAATTTCAAACCATGCCAAAAAAGTGAAAAAAATGTGCCAACAACTATATTAAATTTAAAACCGTGCAAAAAATTATGACAAAAAATGTGCCAAAAATCATCTCTGTGCCAAAAGCCGTGACAAGATCCAACATGCCAAAAACTGTGCCAAATACCATGACACTATAAACCGTGCCAAAAACCATGACAACAAATCGTGCCAAACATTGTCACAACCTAACCGTGATAAAACAAAACTATACAAAAAATAATGCCAAAAAACCGTGCCTAAAACCGTGCAAAAACCAATACCAACAAACATTGCCTAAAACCGTGACAAAATTATCACTGTCTAGTAAAATTGTGACAAAATTTGGTACAGTTTTACTATTCTATGACAAATTATATTTGCACGCATGCTATAGGCACAGATACAGATACGTTTCCATGCCAAAATCAGTTTGTCATGATTTTTGGCTCATTTTCATGCCAAATCTGCCATGCGAAATTTTGGGTTTTCTTGTAGTGGGATATACCAAAGGATGTGGATGACATCTAGTTAGCCCGTGGTCCCACATCGTAGCTCACTTGAATATGAATGAGTAGATCATTGCGAGTCTTTCCTATTATGATTACCATATGTGTATAAAACCTTGTTCTTGAATCCCAACTAGTGAGACCTATGATAATCATCAAACTTACTTAACTCAATCATATGCAAAATAATGATAATAGAGTAAGATTATCAAACTACCTTTCATGCTCCACACGATTAGTTTGACTTCCTTGATGAAAATCTTTTAATCTTACCAACTCATGGTCTCCTTGGATATTAACTCGTTTACTTCTGAGAAAATGAATTCCTTCTTAATGATCAATCACAACTGTTACTTGTCTTACGTCGCAATCACATCATGATCATGATACCTTAGGTCTAAGATTGAGTCATATGATCATAACCAACAATTTTAATCATTGATGATTAAAGAGTAAAACCTGGTCATGTAATTGGAATGTTGTTAGTCATGTTCGAATACAATAATTCTATCAGTGTATTTATGACAGTTGCTCCCACTATTTCATATTATTCAACTAGCATTATTTGTCAAAGTATATGAGTACAAATCCTTATAAATGTTTGACACCAAATTAAAGATTATCTAATTTATGAACTATTTTAGTATATAAGTGTTAAACCCTTCTAGTGTCCTCTTCATTATCCCATAAAGAGTAGAAGGCTTAATTTAATACACAATAACTATAATGTTCAAAACTAATTAAAATGGCATCACAATATTTATATGAATTTTAAAATAAATAGCTATTATTAATAATAAGAATGTATAATATAAATGAGATGCTCTAATACAAGTATACACTTGGGTATGCAAGGGTATAATCCTAATAAATTTATATATGCAAGGGCCAGGGAAGAGTTGGTAATGTAGAGAGGAAGAGAACCAGCAAGGCATGGTTTTTCGAAAAGAATGAGGGACTTGAGGCGACAGAGACAGGGTATGGCAGGTTAAAGCCATAGATACCAAGTTAAATAATGTGGGAGCCATTATTCTTGCATAGGACCCCATCCCTAGGAAGCAACAGGGTTGTAAGTGTAGAGGATGCCCGGAGTCAGCAAGGCGGAGGATAAGGAGGACAAGGCATTTGGTTGGGTGGTTTTGAGAGGTGGTAATGACAACACGGAGAATTAAGTTAGGGTTTAATTGTGCATGTAGTTCGGGAGAATGATAGATGGCGTGGCTAGCTGATCGAGCTGGATTTGGCAGTGTACTCACTTGTGTCTTCCTGAGGCTGTGGTGAGCTTATCTAAGGTTCAAGACCCAATGACCTCACAAAGGAATAAAAAAAGATGGAGAAGAGAGAAATACAAAATTGTAATATCATAAAATATAATTATTTTATTTAAAAAATTAATTAAGAGGAACTTAAAGAGGGTTTCTCTTTTCGGAAGCCTTTGGTGGTCAAATGCAACTTTTACAAAAATAGTTATGTTTACTTGACATAAACAATATCACTGGGGTTTGACTAATTGATCCAAATATTTTCCAATAAAAAAATTTTAAGATGAAATTTACTTTAACAACCACTTCCTAGTGCAATAGATTGTTACTTAAATGGTGAATAGATAAACTCATAGTCAAATTCCTGAGTCGATAGTATTGTTGTAGTATTGTGCAAAAACTATAGAAATATGATATAAAATACTGTAGAAGCATTGTTCATTCATTGTTAAGTGGGTCTCTTATGGGAGGATGTTGTTTCTTTACCCTCCAGGTTGCATGGTAAGGGAGATTTATTAGCTCTGTTTGGTTTCTGAATATCTTCTGAGTTAATAAATCCTATGTGGTTAATCAAGCTACCATAATTGGTGTGCCATCATACTTTTCTGTCCCTTGATAACCCTCTCGTGGGAGGCTGTTTGTTACCTTTATGCAACAATTAAAAAAAAAATATTTACTTCATAGTACTCGTAATGGATGTGGCAAGGTGGATTTTTGTCCATTGATAACCCTCATGTGAATTTTAGAATTTGTTTTGTCTATAATTCTGATGGGCTATTCTCAAATATAGGGCTTTCTGAGAAAACTTGGTTGGTGTGAATTCAAAATTTTGCCGTTAGATAGGTAAGTAACCATATATAAATCCTACTACATTTATATATTCTTCGTCACTTGTTAAATATTGTCTAATTATTTAATTAATTTAAATAATCATATTTTGCTGAATTAACTCATTTAAAAAATTTTGATGATTATTATTTCTGGAATTGTTTAGTTTATAAATTTTTGGGCAATTATATCTACTACTGTAGGTGTATGATGATCACAGCTAGCGCTTTAAGATAGGAGAGAGAGCATGCTAGCATTTAGGATAGAAGATGTGGCACTCATTCTTGGCCTCCGCTGTGAATGTGATATTGTATCATTCAAGAGTGAGAGGCTCCAATAAGAGTTTGAGAAGACATTCCTCACAAAAATACATAACTGTCACCTTGAAGTAATTAAAGACAACCTATTCAGGCTCGTGCGAAGGAAAGACGGTGAAGAGGAGACATTTGTGAAGCTTCTTATGGTCTACTTCATGACCACCATCTTCTTCCCCAACACTTCTCTCAATGTGCCAATATTCTTGGCCAGGTAAGCTGATATCTTCCCTCACTCGGCCATTATGCTTGGACCCATACCATTCACAGGTGGCTGATGGTCGATTTCCCAATGATGATGGCACGTATATAGCTATAGTGCAAAGGAAAGTACACCACCATAGGTTATTTGAAAGGATGCACCATCACCCTCATCATTTGGTTCTACGAGGTAGTAGACAATGTCAAGAAACAACGCTTGGGAAGGACACCCCAAATAATGTTTTATGGGGAAAATAGTTACATGAAAGTGACTTTAATTGGCCCTTTGTTGAAGTCGTTTTAAGAAAAAGAAGTAAGTTTGTCATCTACCTATGTGAAATGTTTGTAAAACATGCTATATGAGTTATTTCCTGTGTATAAGAATGGTGCACTATGTATAATATTCTCTTCCTGTGTATAAAACAACTTTCATATGTATAATAATCTCCACCGGTGTAGAAAACCATTTTTGTGTATAATAATGTTTTCCTATGTACTGTAGCATCTTCATGTGTAATTTTATAATTTCTAGTCTAGAATAACTATTTTGTGTGTATAGTAAAGTTTTATGTGTATAATAAGACTTGCTTGTGTAATATATAACCAATTTTGCAGTTTTGCAAACTTGTTCCAGCCAATGATGAGGAGAATGATTTGGTTGGCGTTGCCAAGTTGGAGGGCCAAAACCAAGAGTTTGAGAGGTGGTCTGAAGTTGGAAATAAAAAGAAAGAGGCCAAATAATGTTCTCCACCAACCAGGCCTGTGGGAAAAAAAACAGGCCCCCTCCCATGGATTTTTTTTTTGAAAAAACAAGCCGAGAGTTGGCAAGGAAGCGATACCGAGAGGATTCTCCTCCAGTTAACTCATCAAAATTCTCCCATCGCATAGGGAGATGATGACAATGTGTGCAACCTCTTGAATCAAGTATTAGAGGAATTTTGTGAATTGCATGTGTGTTTAGACGAACGTGAAGCGAAGGATGAAAGGCGATAGAGGGCCATCTCAAGATCACCACCACCAGATTATAACATCCAGCAAGAAACAATGAATTGCTTTCCTTCTTCATCTTTAGGTATGAGGTTCAAGGGAGTAGCGTGGTCTTGGAGAGGCCGGTCTGACCAAATTTAGGAAAAGGACATTTTAGAAATGGTCGCTAAGTTTCTTGATCTCAACGGCACCGGAGATCATATATCTTCTACTACAACCCCTCCAAATGAAAATCCAATCCTTGAGGCCCCAGTGTCTTCCCTTGTTGCTGAGCCTACCCCTATTATAGAGACTTCCTCCGCTGAAGATGGTAAAGTTGATACATTGCCAAGGCGTGTAACACGTCTCATGGCTAAGACAGACTTAACTGAAACTGTCTCCACCAACCTATCTCTGAAGAAGCTTTGACCCAAGAAAGCCCAAGTGAAGGCCCTAATGAGGATGGCCCTAGCGAGGAAAGCTCCGTCAAAAAAATATACACCAAAGAAAGCCGCACCTATGGGAGCATGAACTACGAGAACCCATGGTCCAAAAAATGCCTCGCTGAAGATAATGTTCGCATTTGACTCCATTTCAACTAACGTATAAGATACCAAACTGTAGGCCTTATGAAAAGTCAATGTACTTGTAGAATCCCTTGCCGGATTAAAGAATGGAGGAGAAGAAAACAACTCGCTTGCAATATTACCATACAAGGCTCCGCCAAAAGAGGTGCTATCCATGTTTCGACAGGCTGAACCAGTTGGAACATGTAGCAATTACACATTACTTGAACACCTAAGTCGACATGTAAGTTGTTCTCTTGTGAATCTTCTACACAAGAAACATGAATTATTAGCATCTTGATATGTATGTTTCCCATTCATTTTTACCACTTGTGTGTTTAATTTCTGCTAGCCGTATAATAAATGATGATTGTGTAATATACTTGATTCATGTGTATTATAATGCTTGCTTGTATAAAATATCTACTACAAGTGTAATATACTTTACACATGTAACATACTTTATACTTGTGTAAGCCATTGTTTTCTTGTGTAATATATTGTATAATTGTGTAATATATGTTATATTTGTGTAAGATATATTATATATGTGTAATATATTATTACTGTGTAATGTTTGAACTCATATTGATTGCAGTTTAGCAGTTTGGAGGGATGACTATGAGTATACAATGCGTACAAGTATTTACATCCTCCTCGAAGACAAAGATCAAGTCCCCAATGATGTCGATGATGTCCTGGTCCTCATCATGCGTGAGCAGTTACTATTAAATCCCCTTGCATTTAGGAAATGAGGAATCATCACACGTCCTCTAGTGCTCATAATATAAAAGGTGGAATTCATTGTGGACTAGGCACTACTCTTCCCGTCAGTCATCTGTGTATGACTCAGATGCCATTGACATGGTAAGCCCTTCTTAAATGCTTGACATTCCCTGTTTGATATACTCATTACTGATGATGAGATATGATGCTGTAACATGATCTCTTTGAATTGTGTGTGGAGATCCATACAAAACAAAACAAATTCAGAGATCTACCTCTAGAAAATGTTCATGAATGCCCCCATGAACCTCCCCCGAAAGCAACGACTGTCCAGTTTTCCGCGTGCGCTACATGGAGCAAATTTTGAATGGAGAACAATTGGATGTACCGTGGGGGACATCCCATATTTGAGACAGCATTACGTCTCACAGATATTGTTGGATGGAATGCAATGAAAAATTATACAAGTTGTCCAGGAGACTGCCCAGGATGCTAAACCTGCCGTAGAGGCTACCGAGGACACTGATCCTTGATGGGTCGAAGGATGATGACAAGGCTGGAGAGATATAAACGAAGGCTGCCGGGTACCAAGACGCTGAACTTGCCATTGAGACTGCGCAAGACGCTGAACCTTCCACGGAGGTTACGGAGGATGCTGATCCTGCCATGGAGACTGCTGACAACGCTACACTTACCATGGAACCATATGCAAACCATGTCAACGATGTAGAAGAAGCCAAAGATACAGACAAAGGCGAAGATGCCAATTGTTGCAAGCATTTCCGTACTATAGGAGTAATCGTGAAAACATTCGTACATAAATCCTTTAATTATTATACATATTTGTAAAATTTTTATTTTGACATGTAAATATTTCCGCAAATACAAATCCATAACACTGGAAACACAAACACATAGGAAAACAAAATGGTAAATAGAAAAATCAAATAGTACACAAGTACAACTATAATTACACAGGAATAAACGTAATTAAACATTAACAAACATAATTACAAAGATACAAACCTAGTTACACATGAACACTATATACTACACAAGAACGTTTGACTTTACACAGAAACACATGTTAGTACACAGAAAAACTATATACTACATAGTAATAACCAACACTAAATAAGAGCAAATATAATTACAAAAGAAACACATGAATTACACATGTATGGCTACATGTAAATGTACACTTCTATAGTACAAAACTTTAAAATAGGTAAAATAATTGCATAAAACATTTTTAATTGTTAGTTTGCAATGACTGCATTATAGGATCAATGATTATGTCCACTTTGGCGGTACATACCACAGTGCAAGTCGCATATATCAAAGGCCTGTAACTCGATCCTCTTCTTTCTACGATGCTTGGGTTGTTTCTTTGCTATCGGTGGCCGTATTCTGAGTTTACGGACTTCATCAGAGGCCTTGTCACTGTCAAGGATTAGGTAGATTGGTTTGCCATATGCATGATGATATCATTCAGCTGTAAAATATTCATCTAGGTAGCAATGTACATTTGTGTCTGTTTACATAATTGTGGCAGTTGCATTCTTGCATGAGAGTCCATGTACTTCCCATATCCTGCAGGAACACTTTTGGACACGTATGTTGATAGCACTGTTGTGATCATCAACCACTTCATAAGTGTCATTGCTTGATTAGTCCACCCGGAAAAACTGATTGTCTTCGACAATTTTTTCAACCTTCTTGCATATCTCAGGGCAAAGGAATATATCCCACTTGGCTGACACGTCACGCCTCTCAGCCAGCATGTTTGTAAGTTTAAACTTGCATGTGTTAATATGCACGAAGGCTGCTAAAATTTGGTAATTTATATAAACAAATAACATTACACACAAACCTATAAGAATATATAGCAATGTACGATTTTACACATTAACTATAGTTACTAGACATATAGAGATAATATTACACATGAACGTAATAACTCATACACAAATCTACAATAATACATAGCAAAATACTATTTTACACATTAACGTTAGCTACTACACTGGTATGAAAAGTATTACATATTAATAGTTTTATGTACACATGACCATCTTATGCTACATCGGAACAAGTGGTTTTACATACTAATGAAAGATGTTACTCTCTAATGTTTACTAATACACAGATGATAAGTGCTTCAGTAGACATATTTCTCTATATGCTTTACATACATTGAGTATCATTTTTCACTATAATTTATGTCTCATAAAGTGTATCTGGTGTTTCTTTATGTAATTAGGTTGTGAATGCCTTCAAAGAAGAAAATGAAGCAAAGATAGGTTATGAAGGTGCATTTTGGGAGCTTTTGTGCAACGTAAGGATCAAGAAACAAAAGGAGCTCATGTACATGGGGGTGTGTACCAACTTCTAAGAGAATTTCAAGCCAATTTGTGAGTTGGAAGGGCACAAAGGCAGTCACACTCCTATGTCCCTGTTTATGTGAAGAATGCAAGAGCTTCCAAATGATGATTTGACGACAAAAAGCCTCATAATCTACCACATGGACATGTGCCCAACCATGTGGCCTCAAGAGAAGAGTGTGTGAGCCATAGTTACGAAGATCACTGTAGCAAATATTATTGAAAATCATTGTAGCAGTATTGTAGCAAAAACTGTTCACACGACCGCTTGAAAATTCCATGCAGTTGCGTGGGAATTTATGCAGCTCACACGGGTGCGTGAAATCTCACACAGTCGCATGGAGGGACATGATAGACATGGTTTATGACCATAAATAGCCCATTTACCCTATTCTTTGGGTTCTTTTTGGTATCGATTGAAGGGTGACATGGCTAGGGTTTGAAGAGGTCTCTGGCGAGTTTGGGGGCGTTCTTCACCAACTTTGATAGATTTTTTCTCCATCATGGTCATCATCACAAACTCAAGGGGGTTTATTTCCATGGTTTTCATTGCTTTTCATTGCATTAATCTTTGCTTTGTAATAAGCCCCATGGAGGACTAAACCCTAGTAGATATTTGGGCATGTGAACCGTAGGATCTTTATCTTTATATTGTTTTATTCTATACTTTCTATTAAATCCGAGTTTATTTGAATTTTAATCTTGTTTTCTTATTGCTTGCATGTCATATTAATCCTTGTGATTGATTTGTATTATATGATTTGTTGCTTTGGTGAGAGAGAGGTTTCCATTAGGGTTAGAAACCTAAGATTGAAGAGGATTGAGAGTGTGAGTCATGAGATTGTGGATTATCCTGATAAGTGCTCTTGTATAAGTGATACAAAGTATACTTTTCTTGCATTGAGCATCACTTTTCTCAGATTTTATCACTCATTCGTGTGTATTTGTGTTCTTTTGTGCATTTAGGGTTGTGGAGACGAGTTGGAAGAAAAGAACCAAAAATAGATCATGGACGCAATGGTTGAGGAGACTCTTGGAGTATTCAAGGATCAAGGCACAAGTTGTAGACATGTGAGTGTGTGCCAACCTCCAAAGTGCTCAAGTGAATATACAAATTGGAGGGGCATAAAAGCAGTTACACTCATATAGTCCAACTTGTGTAGCATCGAAGAGCTTCATCAATGTGTTGACAGCAAGAGGCGACGTGATCTACCCCTTAGTTGTGTGCCCAACTTGGCGGTCTCGATCAAGAAAATGAAGTCGGGAGCAATTATGGTGTGAGCAATACAGCAATTACTGTAGTAAAAACATTGTAGCGATTTACTGTAGCAGTTATTGTTCACAGCGCGTGGGAAATCAAATTCTAGAGAATCCACACGGGTGTGTGGAAATTCCACACAGCCGTGTGGATGGCCGATTTTGGCCCTATAAAATACCACGATTTGAGATTTATTTGGGGATCTTTTTCCTATCTTTCGCTTATCTTTTAGGGAGAGTGCGGCTAGGGTTTGGAGAGGTTTTTGCGAGACTTTAGGAGTGGTTCTACCATCGAAATCGATATCCTTTGAAGGAGAGTTATTGGGGGAGTCTTCGACGACATCGATTCAGCGAGGTGCGCCCTAGGCTTGACGGAGGAGTCCTTGGAGAAGACGAGGCGGCTTTTGAAGACTATCGGCACGGATGATAAGGGGGGTTATCTTTATGGATTCCATGCACTTATATATGATTTCATTGTTGATTCTGTATTGCTCCATGGAGAGCTATAGCCCTAATGGGTGCTTGGACTTGTAAACCCTAGGATGATTTTGTTTCATTAACTTTTATTATGCTTCTTCAATTGATGATTTAATTGAGTTTCAATCTTGAATGTTTATTGTGTTGATTTTTCCTTAGAGTGACACTAGGGTTAAGAATCCATCTAGGTAATCCATTGAAGTTGTGACAACTTCATTAGGGTTAGACTAAGCGTGATTGAAGAGGGTCGAGAGGGTGAGTTGAGAGGTAGTGAAACGTCCCCTTTCCCTTCTGACGTGATTTATCCTATCTCCACATTCCAAGAGTTCTTTGTAGTCACAATAGAGTGAAGTGCTAAGAGATAAACTCCACTGGGACTTAGTTGCTTGAGCAACAAAGTGAAGTGTTATAGTGAATCTTAGTGCTGGGGCTTAATTGTGACTAGGAATCTTTCGCCTGGACAAAAAGGTTAGATCTATATTAGGGCATAGGGTTTATCACTTGGAATTCCTAGAACCCCAAGCAGTCCCATGCAATGTGAGGTGTTGAGAGTACTCTTTTCCACTGGGGCATAGTTTAGAGGACTAGTCACAGTTGACCTTAGGTTTGGAACCCTATGTTTTTGGATTTCCACGACTCATTAAATATCAATTAGGAGGCATAATATTAGTCTTGCACTTGAAACAATAGTCCTAGGGAGAGCATTATCCGGGTGCCCCATTTTATCATTGCTTATCCTCTTTATTTACTCTTGATTGTTTTCTTTCCTTCTTTTACTTTTCTTTACATTCTTACATTGATTTCACTCACCACCAATTTTCTTATTAGCTAATAGCGATATCTCTTGTTTCTAAGCAACTATTCCTTGTGGATACAACTACCCACTCACCAAGGTATATTTTACTACTGCGATGACCCGTACACTTGCGGAACACTCACACAAGGGGTGTGCCATGTTCTCTTTCCCTTTCGTTTGAGTGTTTCCTATCTCTCTATTCCCTAGGCTTTATGCAATCATATTTGGTATGAGGTGTGAAATTGAGAGATTTTTTCACCAGGACCTTATAGGGGGTTAGGGATCTTTCACCTAGAAGCAGGGTTAGATTTATCTTTAGGAATTGGTTACACTCTTAGGTATTGCTAGAGTTTATTGTGGTCATATGTGGTGTGAGGTATTGAGATTGAGCGATTTCTCCACGGAGACCTCATAGGGGACTAGTATCGGTGGCCTGAAGGTAGGGACCGATTGTTCTTGGATTACCTTGACTCATATAACTCAGTTTAGAAACATTTAATAAATCTTGCACTTCATGTTAAATCTTAGGAGGAGCATTGCTCGGGTACCTCATCTTTATTAATTGAGATCTCCTTATCTTTCCCTTGTCTTTCTTGTAATTTTCTTATTCTTGCTATTAGGTTCATTTCACCATATTCTGGATTCTAACTAAATAACTGAGAAATAGTTACTACTAGTACTTCCATTCCCTGTGAATTCGACTATCCTACTCACCGGGTATTTTAATACTTCGACACCAGTGCACTTACGGTACAAACACGCAAATTGGTCATGTCAATAGAAAAGCACTAAACTATACATTTAATCTTACCTTATAGAATCGACCATCCTTGTTACTAGTAGATGTCTTGCCTCTTTAATCCAGGATTGAAAGATTTTGCTACATTTGAGTACATCTTGTACCACCATACACCCTTGAGCAAATAGTTAGACTAATGATTAGCGTTGGACTTGTGTAACAACCAAACGTGTACATAAGCTAAAGTAGACGCAAGTTTACTGACTGCATTTTCAAACTCTTCAGCTGTGTATGCTTATGCTATTTTCATAATTACTGCCCAATATTGTTCTTTCAATGCTTTCCCGAGTCTACCATTGGCCTTCATGAAGTTGGTCTCCAAATGGCATAGACAATAACCATGCGGTGATTAGGGGAACACTCTCATAATTGCATTTACATGACCTTTGGACCGATCCGAGATGAATGTAGTAGCTTCTTCATAGTCATCTTTACCGTACAATGCCTCCCCTAGAGTAGCAAGAAACCATGTCCAATTCTCATATGTTTTGTTGTCAACAATAGAGAATGCTACATGGAAGATACCCTCATTGCTATCTTTGCCTATTGCACCTAATAGAATCCTGCCGTACTTACCAAACATATGTGTTCTGTCAACAAAAGGTAATGGCCTACATCCCTTCTTGAACCCTAACAAACAAGCCCGAAATGAGAAGAAGGCTCGTTTAAAGTGCTCACAATCATTCCTAATGGTGACAGCACTACAGAGATTCATCTCTGCCACATTGTCTGCATACCAGAGAAACAAATCATAACTACTAACCTCATTACCATGAATGGAGGCTATGGCAACCCCCTTTCCCATCCAAGTATGCTTAAATGGTAGATGAACACCATGTTCCTTTAATATGTCCTTTTGTATGTCAACAGTTCTATACAATGGGCGTTCCTTGAGTTTCTGTATTACACGTTGAGAGACCCATTTTTCACTTGCTTTATGGTGTGCTGTTATGCCAATACTTCCACCACAACTGTACGTTGCTTCTATTATCTTCACCCAAAAGGTGTCTATGTTTCCCTCTTTTGATGCATGCACATGCCTATGGCAATCCGGAGCAGCGCACTTGATGGTTACCTAAAGTTTATCATTTTTTGTAAAAGCAAAGTTAAAATTTTATCTTATGGTGTTGTTGCGTAGGCAATCTTTGAACTACTCTACATTATTAAAGTGTTACCCCACTTTTAAAATCGATCCATCAAATCTTTGTGAAGACTGAACAATACTGAGCGCTTCCGCTGGGGGATGTTGGGATAGAAAAGTCTCTACATCAGCATTCATACTTGCTGAGAAGGAGTCCTTGCATGATAATGCATAACACATACAATATCAATAACAACATTTATTACACACAAGACATAAAAACTACATAGAAACATATAATATTATACAGTAGCTAATAATATTCCACAGAAAGCACTTTTACTGCACAGGAAATGAATTTAATATACATGAAGCTAATTTAATACACATGAAAGCATTTAATTACACAATAACACACAAATTAAAGATAACTAACATTAGTTATCATTGGTATTACGATGGCATCAATGAGCCCGAGTTGGCATCCGTTGAGCTACTCACTTCCTCGATGGTGATGCCGATAATAGTTTTGTTGAAAGTATGATGTATATGACACATAAATTGAAAGTCTGCATCAGACTCCATTAGGCAAAAGGTTTTGTATGAATCAGGTGTCATGAACTTCACCCTTACTTAAGAATCGTCTAGTGTCCACCGCTCATATATGTCCCCATTGCTATTTCACATGAGCTCAATGCTATCAATTGAAGCAGACATCCTTCTCCTTTGTACGTGCCATGGCACAAAAGATTTCTATTGATTATGAACACCTGCATGGAATTTGAAAAAGCTACAAAGGTTATCGGCTGTTACTACAGGTTTACTATAAAAGATGAGATGATGACGAACCTAAGAAATCTCTTTCCACGGCCTGTAGAAGGTGTAGAATATTAAGGAGGACAATAAAGAATTGAAAGAGGGGAAAAAACCGGTAAGCTTCAGCAACAATATGAAGAAGAACAAGATGAACAACAATAAGAAGAAGAATTAGATAAAAAAATGAAAAGGTTTTGACATTTGAAGCTTTTTTGGATTTGCCTTTACTTTTTCTTCAAAAGTAGATGTGACATGGATGGAAAAATCTCTCCAATCTTTACTTTTGAGACAAGGGCATTCTTGACCATTCACACCAAGTTAACTGGCCGTTTTGACAGCAAGGATTGAAAGGGAATGGAAATAATAAAGGAGGGTCTCTATGGATTATTGGAAAGTTAGTGAGACTGAAAAGTAATTTTCTTTTATTATAATATCTGATGAAAATTTTGCTACAGATAGCATTGCTGGGGAGGCTTTCAATTACGGAATTTTCGTTTTGAATGCATTGAAAAAGGCGTCATTTCTCATGGATTTTGAGTTTTTCCATAAAAAATTAATATATATATATATAGTCCCTCGAGTTTATCTACACCCATAATATGTCCTATCAGTTAGAGAGACGTGTTGTGCGTGTATTCTATCTATGAATAGAGGAAGTCATTCTTTTAAGTTTTGAGCTTAGCTTCGTTCCCTGCAACAGCCTTGACCTCGTGGATCATATCAACCTTCTCTTTCTAACAACCTCACAAACAAAGAATGCAGGAAGAAGATGACTTTCACTTTCTAACAACCATTCAAAAGGGAATAGCTACAAGTATATATTACATAGATACAAAACAACTGCTATTCTAGGAATTAATAACTAGACTAAAAAATAGTACAAAAGACTTCTAGCATCTAATCAAAGATTTAGTATTTAAAAACATATATTGCCCACTGTATGAAACTTCAACTTTTGCACACAAACAGTGGCATACCTGTCACATACTTTGATAAAACACTTTCCAACTGCCTTCTCTTCATAGCCCCCATAAAATGGAATATAAACTTCATAAATCAGAGAATCTTGTATGGATTAAAACTCACAAGATCCCCCTTAATCCATATGAGGTTCGAGATCCTGTACTCCCAAAAATTAACGCATGATGGCAAATTTCATGTAGGCAACGCCTTAGTCAATACGTCGGCCCTCTGATCTTCGGAACTCACCGACTCCACCATGATATTTCCTTTCTCGATTCATTCTCTAATAAAATGAAACCGCATGTCTATATGCTCGTTACGTCCGTGGTGTATGGGATTCTTCATCAGAGCTATGGCCAATTTATTATCAATGAATATTGTCACCGGTTAGAGTTTGTTCCTAGTTATCTCATTGATTACACTCGCTAGCCAAACTTCTTGACAAGCAGCTGTTGCTGTTGCCATGTATTCTGCTTCACAAGATGATAGAGCCACAGTTCTCTTTTTATATAAACCCCTAGACACAAGACTGTTATTAATGTAAAATACCATGTCTACAGTATTTCTCCTATCATCAGGATTGCCTGCAAGGTTGCTGTCTGTTTAACCAACAATCCTTCATCCCTTTCTCCACTTGTATATATTATCCCAAAGTGAATAGTCTCTTTTAGGCATCTCAGAATTTTCTTCACAGCCTTAAGATGCATTGAGGTCCATCTTTCCACATATCTACAGAGCATTCCCATAGCATAAGATATATCTGGTCCCGTGTGCAAGAGATATCTGAGATAACCAATGGTGTGTTGGTATTCTATAACATCTACTGGTTCACCTTCTGCATCCTTATGTAATTTCAGTTTATGCTCGATGGGAAGTTTTGCTACATTACAATCACTCATTCTGAACTATTCCAAGACCTTGTTGCCGTAGACTGATTGTCTGAGAGTGATTTGCTTCTCCTTCTAGTCAACCTCGATGCATAAATAGTATGACAGAGATCCCAAATCACTCATTTTGAACTCATCCATCATTTGTACCTTAAATTGGTTGATTTCCTCCCTACTTCTCTCCTTGATGACCATATCATCTACGTACACTCCGACTATAACCGCAACTCCTTCTTCTTGTCTAATGTATAAAGCTTGCTCCAGTGTGCATCTCACAAATTTGAGTTTTTTAGATGATTATCCAAACGTGAATTCCACGCTCTTGGAGCTTGACGGAGTCCATATAGTGCCTTTGTCAACTTGTACACCATATGTTCTTTGCATGGCACCACAAACCCCTCTGATTGGGTAACATACACATCCTGCATTAGAACTCCATTCAGAAAGGCTGATATCACATCCATGTGGTGGACTTCCCAACCCCGGTTGGCTGCAATAGCGAGTATCATGCATATAGTATCAAATCTTGCCACTGCTGCAAACACTTCATCACCATCCACTCCTTGTCATTGAACATACCCTTTTGCCACCAACCTTGCCTTATGCTTGACTATGTTGCCTTTGGTGTCTCGTTTGACTTTGTAAATTCATTTCAGTCCAATGGGTTTATGTCCCAGTATAATTTAGTTAGGGTCCAAGTGTTATTTTCTTCAATGGTTTCCATTTCCCTATTCATGGCTTGCTCCCATATGGCTACACCCACTGCATCACAATAAAAGGCAGGTTCTTCAGTTTCCAATAATAAGAGGTCTTCAAGAATTTGTTCTCCTTCGGTTTCTGTGTATATGTCCGCAAGTGATCAGTATCTATATGATCTTCCATCTGTGTTTGGTGTGGTTACAGACCAGAAGACATAGTCCTCCCAGTGAGAAGGGTATTTGGTGTACTAGACATCGTCCTTTCTTGCTGCGGGAGCTTTTCCCCAGCACCTCTAGTGACTCCGGAGACTCTAAGCACTGGAGCTATTGTGGTTCCCATCATGTCCATTATACCACTCGCCTATGTATTCGCAGTACATCCCGAGATCTCAACCTCTCCTGCTATTATTGATACTATGAACTCTCGACAGTTGCAGGTATTCACTTCATTACTTTCAGTCCACTCCCACTCCATATCTTCTTGGAATACCACATCCCTACTAATAATTAAACCCCTAAATGTAAGTATTATTTATGTATGTATGTGTATAAATAGAGTACTTTTGTATGTATGGATGCCCGTTTTCAGTCTAAATTGGTTTATTTCGTGTTACAGGTACAAAAGATGCCTTGGAGAGCTCAAACATCAAGATTTAAGAAGAAAGTGGAAAGAAAAACATCATTTTCGAGCCCCTGGTATTGTAGCAATTGTAGCAACATTATAGCAAGAGAACTAGAAGAAATGGCTAAGTTAGGAACACCATGCAGGCGCATAAATGGGCGCATGCAGTCCTGTAGCAGGTTTACTGTAGCACTCAACTGCAGCAACTTGCACGAAATTCGGGGAGCTACAGTGCCCGTATACTGATCGCATGCCAGGCCGCATGGCATCCCGAGAACACCTTTTAAAGAGGGTTAGGGCATTTTTCTTGGGGTTTTTTGGCCAACTCTTCTCCTCCACCACCATCTAGGGTTTCAAGGGCTTTAAGGGGCTGGAGAAGGCACTTTTAAGGAGCAAATCGAAGGGAGAAGAAGATTACACACAAGGGAGATCATCTAGGAGTCCGTTGGCACCGATCCGTGAATTCTCATCACCATCTTCTTCTAGTCAACACTAAGGGGGTTTTCTTTGGTTTTGATCATGCTTGTTATGTATTTTGAGATCTCTTCCATATTTATGTTGAACTAGACTCCCAAGGTCGGCGGGCACCCGGTGAACCTTGGGATGAACTTGCTTGTATGGATATTTGATTTACATGTATGGTTTTTGTGTGGTTTGTGGTTCAAGTTTGGTGCATTTTGATGTATTACTATGCATGAGAACTCTGTGTATCAATTTGTAGGTTATACTAGGTTGCGTGACCATCGCCTTAGTATTAGACACACCAAGTTTGGAAGGGATTCTTGTATGAATACGCTATGACCATCAGGTATTTCGTGCCCCTCCAACCATTAGGGTTAAGCCTAGATTTTGTGTTTGACCTTAATTAAGGATTTCCCTAGGCATAATGCAATCATAGGAGGACTTGGGCGGAAGTGATTTCGTATTCCAATACTCGTACCGGATTAGGGGTCATCACCGTGACCATCGGGGTGACCTACCTTTGAACATCTCTTGGCCTAACCACCTTTGCCTGTGTAATCGAGTATCCTTCTAGCTTTAGTAGTCCCGAGGGGATCCTTGTCCGGGGACGTCGCACTTTTATTGCTAATTGTTCCCTTAATGTGCTATTGTGGTGTGCCTTAGTCCACTTGTTTATATTTTTCTCTTTTGTTTGTTTTCTTATCTTGTTTTAAATCTATACTTGTTAAATTAGACAGTATCATCTAGAGGGGAGTAATAACAGCTTTTGGGACCTTAGGGATTACGACCCCCTCATGCTTGCGCGAGGGGTATTACTTGACGACCCGTGCGCTTGCAGATCTCATCATCAAGTTTTGGCGCCGTTGCAGGGGACTTCCAAGGATGCTAGGAAAACCTTTAGCTCACTGCTCTAGTCATTTATATTTCTTGTTGTAAATATTTGTTTTCGTATGTGTCTTTTACCATCTTGTTTATTTTACTTCTTTCTTGTTTTCTTTGATAGCTTATTGATTTTAATTTTGTTTGTTTATACAGGGCCATGGACCTTATAGAAAGATTGTTGGCCACAAGAAAATTTGCACTTGAGAAGGAGATGGAAGAATCTTCTGCCATGAGAGCATGCCAAAGCAATCCACACCATAATGACTACTATCCATATTGGCAAGGGCACCAAAATATTTTGACACATCATCATACTCAACAATGGGAACACCCTTACCAAGGATTGCTACAAGAACCCTCCTTTCAAGAACCATGGCACTACCACCCTCCAGTCGTTCATAGTAGGCCACTTAATCAATGGGGTTTCAATACAAAAGATGTGTTTGAAAGATTCATGATGAATGCGGATGCTGAAATTGAAGCCCTGAATGCTAAAAATTTTAATGCTCAATCACCTCTTCCAAGAATGGAGAATCGGATAGGAGAACCTTTGAAGATATGGGCAGAGTTGCCACCAATTCATGAACCAAATCCAGATGCCCTATTTGAAATTGACACTAGAATGGAAGAGAGGAAAGATGAAATTAAGGTGGAAGTGGATATTGAGGTTTTTTAGGTTGGATCAAATGATGTTGCATCAATACCTTTTGAGCAAATAATAGATATTCCAACTCGAGGTGAAATTGAAGAAGAAAGAGAAGAGGATGAAATCATGGCCACGGAAACATGTGAGGAACTGGAAGAAGCTCCATCGACCACATTTGAAGACACTACTTGCCTCAACGTTGATTATTCAACAAACCAATCAATAATTCTCAAGTGCAGAAAGAAAATTCCGGGAATTGTATTTGATGATGTGGAAAGGAAGCTAAGGCCATCCTTAAATCCACCAATGCCGGGATTGGACAATTCCTAACCAAAAATATTCCCATGGCGGCTCAAGCAAATTTTGTGGGCAATGGTTGATTATTCAAGAGGGGTTGAGAAAAAAATTGTGGATAAGATATTGAAGCCTCCAATTGATCCACCCATGCCAAGCTTGACAAGTTCTCAACCCAACTTGTTCCCTTGGAGACCCAAACAACCAGTGCGCTTGCGGATCTCATCATCACCTACTTATATGGAATTTGCTGCGATGCGGGTCATATAGGGGATGTGCTTTGCTCCCTTCTTCCACACCGAGATACACCATGGATTTACTACGGTTATCGAGCTTCTTAAGGTGCGGCTCCATCACCTTGGCATGCGCCACACTACCAAACACTCTGAAATGAGCAACGTGAGGTTTCTTGCCATTCCAAGCTTCAAATAGCGTGCAGTCTCTCAATGCTTTCGTCAGTAGGCAATTTAACAGATACACAACATGCCTCATAGCTTTTCCCTAGAGCTTCCAGAGCACATGCTTGCTCTTGAGAAGAGATCTCATGGTGTCCATGATAGTATAATTCCTCCTCTCTACTACGCCGTTCTGCTGAGGTGTATACGGCACGGTGTATTGTCACTTAATGCCCCATTAATCACACAGTTTAGTAAACTCATTTGATAGAAATTCCCTACCATGGCCCGACCTTACTGTTCTTATTTGGTTCCCCAACGAGTTCTTCGCTAGGTTTTTATTTTTTATTTTTAAATTCAGAACACACTTGGCTTTTAGTTATCACAAAATATACACACATCCAATGAGTACAATCATCTACAATTAGGAAGAAATATTTGTTAGCTACCACAGTGCATAGTATTATTCGTTCGCACAAGTCTACATGTAGTAGCTCCAATGGTTCCTCTGCTCTAAAATTTGCCTGGGCTGGGAATGGACTTCTTCCTTATTTGACGGCAAGACAACCTTCGCATACCTTATTCGGGTGTGTGATCACCAGAGTTCGAGGGCCATTTACATCTCACCCATCAGCTTTAAGGCATGGAAGTTAATATGCCTGAGTCTAGCATGCTAGAGCCACGATGGATTATCAAAGCTTGCCATAAGACAAGTTGGTTTACATGCTTCTAGTTGAATCTTGTAAAGTCTATTCGATGAGCGTCTCACTGACATCAGTAGTGTCCCATTTCCATCATAGACTTTTAGAAATTCACCAGCCATTTCAACTTCATTGCCATCCTCTATCATTTAACCGAGACTTGTAATGTTGTTGCAAATTCTCGGTATATAATACACTTCAGGGAGAACCAATGATCACCGTTCTTGCATTGAAGCAAGATGGAGCCCTTTCCCATGATTTCCACCACAGAGCCATCTCCAAATTTAACCACACTGGTGATGCTTTCATCCAAACCTTTGGAACTTCACATGATGACCCGTCATATGGTTACTAGCTTCACTGTGTAAATACCATATGTCAGTGTGGAGTTGTTCCTTCTCGGTATTATGTAGTTCAGGGATCACCTCTTCTTCATTTAACATCATATGCTTGCTTCTTCTCCCTCCTCAGTGTTTCCTCCTGTGATATGGTCATCAAGAGAGTCAGTTCATCATCATGGATGAGGTTAGCCTCCTCTTCTCATCTCTCGCTCCAGCATTCAAAGGCATAATGCCCTAGTTTATCACAATTGAAACATTTAATGTGCCTCTTGTCTCTGCTCCCGCTGTTGCTTCTTTCTTGGTGCAACGTGCTAGGAATGTCGTGACCCCTTCTACCACGTCCACGACCTCTATTATGTCCTCTTCCCATGCTCCGCCCCTCCGGGCTTCCATTGTTATGTTTCCACATCTCCTCACCATCCCTTTTTGCGTGCGCACTCCACTCTTCAAGAGTAAGTAATAGCTGACCTCCTTGACGGTCTTCCTTCCGTATGCGCTCCTCGTAAGCTTTTAGTCGACCAATGGCCACCTCGAACGACATAGCATCAACATCAAAGAGTTGCTCGAGAGATGCGACAATGTCCAGGAATCTATTTGGGACTAAGCCAAATAGCTTCTTCACATGTGTGGCATTATCCATAGTTGCTCCAAGTTCACTGAAGTTATTTGCCAAGCTGTTGATTCTTTCAGCGAACTCATCTATAGAGTCAGTCTCCTTCATTCTCAGGGCTTCAAACTCATTTTTGAGTGTTTTGCAACCTTACCTCCTTCACCCTATCCACACCAAGGAACCGGGTTTTAATGCTTTCTCATGCCTTCTTCGCAGTTTTCTTCTTGGCGATCTGTAACAAGATATCCTTCGACACTGCTTGGAAAATGCAAGCACAAGCCATCTTGTTTTTCTTACATCTCTTTGAGCGTCCATATTAGCCTCCATCTTGATCGTCCAGGTGGAGTAATTTGTGGGTGTGAGCATTGGATAGTGCAGCAGTACAGTTCCATCCTTTGCTACCTGTTGTGTGGTGATTGCCATGTTTTCACGCCGAAGATGCATAGGCCTGCACCTGATTAGAGCTCTGATAACATATGTATGTTTTGAGCTTGGCTTCTTCCCCTACGACAGGCTTGACCTCCTGGATCGCAACAACCTTCTCTGCAGAGATTAGCAACCTCACAAACAGAGAATACGGCAAGAAGATGACTTTCACTAACACTTCTAACACTCAATTGTAAGGGAATAGCTACAATTGTGTATTACATAGATACAAAACAACTGCTATTCTAGGAATTAATAACTAGACTCAGAAACAGTACAAAAGACTTCTAGCATCTGATAAAAGATTCAGTATTTAAAAACATATCTCGCTTACTATACGCAACTTCAACTTTTGCACGCAAACGGTGGCATGCCTATAACATATCTTGATAAAACACTTTCCAGCTAGCTTCCCTTGATAGCCCCCCATAAAACCGGAATATAAAACTTCATAAATCAGAGAATCTCGTATGGATTAAAACTCACAATTCTTGCTTCTACCCTTTTACAGATAAGCCATAAATGAATAATAATATAGATCATGAAAACTTCAATAGAATCGCAATGTTCTCAAAATCTTATTTCTTCACTATCGTAAATGAAAAAAAAGGAAAAGAAAAAGAAAAATCTCATCACAATCTAAATCAGTTATACAACACAGACATTAATTATGCACAAGCAGGAAGGAAAGCAAACGAGATAACAAAGAAATAACAGGGAAAAAAATTCACAGCTGATCGCATTGTGCTGAAACAAAAGACAAATTTTCATTGTCCAGATCATAAAGTATCTGAATGTTCTGCTGCTGGAAGTTTCCCAAGATGGACAATCCATTTGATTCCATTACTGTCAAGCACAGCAAGCCTGTGCTAGAATCAAGAACCATGTAGTTGTCCCCAGGCAAGTCTAGATCAGCACCATCAAAATGGAAAACCAGCTTTGGAACCTCCACAGATGATGTGTCAGAAGGCAAAGAGAAACAGAGATCAAGACCCACATCTGAACCATCAGCTACTGGGAGTTTTACTTGAGAGATAAAAGCCTTCTTCACTTGTTTATATCCTGCTTCTTCTAAGTAAGTGATGGAAGTCCCTGAGTCTATGATCAATCCACCAGTCCCGTCACTATTTAGTGCAAATGTACTGCTTGGAATCTTTAAAAGAGTTCCACCAACACTTATTCCTTTTAGGGTTAGATAGTAGAAGGATGGTTGTGAAGGATTTTTTGCTAGTGGTGTTGATTGGGGTGCACTTCCTTTTAGGTCTGCATCTGATCCAAAAAGCAGCGGGCTTTTCTTAGAATCATCAAGGGAAGTAAGGCAATAGGAGAACTTTCCAAGCTCAAGTTGTGATATCAGAGATAATGGTCCACGGCCAAGTCCTACAAGGCCTGAAGCTTGTGAAAAACCACTACCTTGATTACTATCACCACAACCAAAACCGATGCTCGAAACTGACGCACCTGATGAGCCAAAGGTGAAGGTTTCGCTTGCTAAAACTCCTTGTGTCGACGATGAATCACCATATGTATAGAGGTACTCACAGTCAGATTTGCATGAAGATGTGGGAAGAGCTTCGCAAAGATTGCTTGAACATGCAAGTTTAGAGTATGTGGAGGACTTGGACGGATCAAATATAGGAGTCGGTTGTTGAAAACATTGAACACAAGGTTTACATTGAGTCCATATAAGGTCACTACCAGTGTCAAGGATGGCTAAAAATGGGGAGCTTGGGGTGCCTATACTTAGATCCATGAGAAACTCACCATTACCTGCATGCACTGGTGATTTGAATGACTTGCTTGTGTCTGTGCTAGATAAGGCTGCAGCTTTGGCAACCAACCTTGACATCCTATGCTTGCTCCTTAGTGCTGCACGTTGGAGGAGTTGGAGCTTTGTGAAGTTCCCCATTGAATCAACATGAGTTAGATCAACTCTGAAACCTCTTTCAATTGATTCACAACAAACCATCAAGCCACAAAGCAATGGCATAACAATACTAATTATCTTTTTCATTCTGATCTTTGAATTATAACAACAGTACGTATTCATTGATGAAGAGCGAAGACCTTATATATATTGCTGATGAAGAATTTCTTGAGGCAAACTCAAAGTTATTGTGGGTGAGAAGAGGGTATGTATGATTAAGATGGACTCCTACTCTGACGTTTGAGCAGATAATTTAGATGGGAATCAAAGGAAGAAACATGAGGTTTGGTGAGCTGCTCTGATATATACTTGAAGTTTATATCATGACCAAAAGTTTGTAGGTGGGAAAAGGAGTTGTTCACTTTGCAAGCATCCATCATAAACAAGTTGAGAGGGCGGTCCAGTTTTGTTTGCATTGGGTGAGAAGTCTTTTCATGCTCGTCACTGGCAAGTTATGGTTGCCATTTTTAAATATTTGGACAAGAACATTATCATTGATAGAATATTTATGTTTGGGATTTTTATATCAATTCTTCATATAATTAATACAGGAAAGTACCCAAAAACCCCTCCACAGTTTGCATATACTTGCATTCCTTATAAATCCCTTTTTTTTTTTTTTTTTAATTTCTTTTTCAGTCCATTTCCACTTAAAAGGAGGTTGTGGAGCCGTTATATGGCATAGAAAATTACTTCAATGCCTCTAATCTCAACCTATTGAAACCCTTGCTTTTGCATCTTCTCAACCGGATGAAATTACCAAAAGAACCCTTTCTTTGGAATTGTTTTTAATAAATTTATTATATTTTAATTTTGTTTAAAGATTAAGATAGTTTTAAATAATATTTAATTATTATTTTATAATTAATTAATGGAATTGTTTTTAAGTTGGTTAATATCTTGTACAACACTTATATTATAAATAATAATTCTTTTATAATTCTAAAATAAAGTTATTTAAATTAATTAAAACTATTGAAAAAATCTCTAAGGATGGACTTTCACTTTTTTTTTTTTGGGCGTCACAGTTTGATAGATAATATGATCGTCTTTTAGAAGTTTTTTTTAATTTATATGTATTTTGTCGATTTGTGCATACGTAGGGATATTTTTTTTATTTTAAATTGTTTCAAAAAATTTTAAATAAAAAAATATTTTAATTTATAAGAAGACCCATCACCGCTGTTTGAAATAGAAAGATATTTTGTTTAACTGTTTTAAATATTTTCAAAAATAAAACCTATTTTATTTTTTAAGAATACCAATCACTACTAATGATCTAGCCCAATTTCTTTGCTTCTTTCTTGTCATGCTACCTTGTTTTTTTTTTTTTTTTTTGGTAATTTTTTTATAATTTTCAAAAATTGGTCCATGTATATATATATATATATATATATATATATGTATGTATATATATGTACTCTGAGTTTTTCTTAATTTTAGTGGTGTGTTACACATGATGGAGGAGACAACGGTAGACTTAAACGCCGAACCTGAGATAAATCTACAGGGCTCTAACATCGGTACCTAATGTACATTAACATTGCAAGAACTTTAGTATCCATATTTTTACTTGTCATTTTTTTTGTTGTTTTTAAGTGATTAACATTGTTGTTTGTAATTACAAAATTAGTTGTTAAACCGAAATGTACTCAGCAAATGATACACACCAAATGGAATGCTAAACAAGAAATAACAGACAATACACGGGAAACATAAATAATACACACCAAACGAAGGTAATACATAGGAAACAGACACAATACACATTTAAACAGAAATAACACAAACAAAACATAAATAATACATAGGAAATAAAACTACTACACACTCAACAAAAATAATACACAAGAAATATAATTACTACAAACAAGAATGAAAAAATACACATGAAAGGAAATTAATACACAAGTACCTAGTCAACTGCACAAAAACATCAAAACATACATAGTTCATTGCAAAAAAATAAAAAATAAAAATAACATCCACTGACAATATGGATAGCCTGCTGAGTCCACTATGATTGCATTACATGATCTACGATTATGACCTGCTTAATGGCACGACTACAATGTAAATCGTGGACATCGAAGGCCTGTAAATCGATTCTCTTTCTTCTTGGATGCTTGGGTCGCTTCTTTAAAATTGGCAACCGAATTCGGTGCTCACGCTTGTCGTTAGATGGCTTATTACTGTTTAGAATCGGGTATATTGGGTTGGCATACAAATGCCAATACCATTCGACAATAAAGTTTCTACATAACAATGCACATTCGTGTCTGTTTGCATGATCGCGTCACATCCATGCTTAGACGATAGGCCATGTACTTCCCATCTTCTACACGAGCAATCCCGAAACTAGAGGTTGACTGCACTGTTGTGGTCATCAACGACTTCGTACTTGTCTTCAATGGATCAGCCCACCCTTAAAGAAAGGTTGTCCTCAACAATTTGTTCACCTTCTTGCGTATCTCAGGGCAAAGGTGTGTATCCTACCTATTTGATTGTTCGCATCTGTCGACCATCATATTCATAAGTTTAAACCTGAGGATGAACACAATACACATCGAATTTATTAAATAATAATGCATATAGTACAGAAGAACAAAATATATTACACAGGAACGTAAAAAAAATACTTGCAAACACATGTAAATACACAATAATGAACCTTATGGAATACACCATGCTTTTTACTGGTAGATGGCATGCTTCTTTAATCAAGGCATTGAAGAATTCTACCACATTGGAGTACATCTCACACCATTGCATTTCTTTAAATAAAAAGTTCAACTAATGATCAACATTTAACTTCTGAAGAAAACAAGTGTATGTGTACGCAATTTTGATGATTATCGACTAGCACTGCTCTCTCAAAGATTTCCTAAGTCTAGCACTAGTCTTCATGAAGTTCACCTTCAAGTGTTGTTGGCAATAACTATGAGGTGATGATGGAAGGACTCGCGCCACGGCGTTAATGAGACCCTTGGATCAATCCAAGATAAATGTTATGATTTTATCATCGTCGTCTTGACCATACAAGGCTTGTCTAAGAGTAGCAAGAAACCAAGTCCAGTTCTCATCAATTTCATTGTCGACTATAGAAAATGCTACATAAAATAGACCCTTATTACCATCTTTAGCTATTGCCCCTAGGAGAATCCCATCATAGTTGCCTAGCAAATGAGTTCTATCAATAAAAAGTAATGGCATGCACCCATGCTTAAACCCTAACAAATAAGCCATAAAAGAATAAAAAAAAAGGACTCTTAAACTGCTTACCGTTATTGTCAATGGTGATAATACTACTGAGATTCATCTCGACCACTTTATCTACATACCAGAGAAACAAATTATAGCTACTAACCTCACTACCATGAATGGCGAACCTGGCAACCTCGTCTAAATCCAAGCACGCTTGTACGATAGATGAATATCATGGTCTTGCAATATATGTCATGCTTTTGGATGTGCTGTCGTACCGATGCCCCCACTGCAAATGTGAGTTGCTTGCATTGTCTTCAGCTGGAACATGTATACATTTCTCTTTTTTGAGGCATGCAGTCGCCATTGGTATTCTAGAGCTGCACATATCTCACTTAAAAAAGGATGTTGGGAGAGAAAAATATCTCAATTAGGGTTTATGTCATCTAAGGACTCCCTGTGTAGCAATAACCAAAAATCACACAAAATACGTAAGAATGTTAATTAATACACAGTAACAACTAATAATACACAGGAAACATATTTAATACACATGAAACAATAATACACAAGAAAAGCTAATAATACATAGGGAATTAATGTAATACACGGGAAAGATGTCTAATATATAGGAACACATAAAATAAAAGTAACCCCTAATAATAGTTATTCTTGTTTTTCGATGGAATCAAGAAGCCCGAGTTTCCATCCACAAACCCATTCACTTCCTCGATGGTGATGTCCACGAAAAATGTTTTCTAAGTATGGTATATATGGCACATGCATTGAAAGTCTACATCAGACTTAATTAGGCAAAGCATTATGTATAAGTCAGGCGCCATGACTTTACTCTCACTTGAGAAAAATCAAGTGTCCAACGTTCACATATCTCACCCATGACTGTCTCCCATGAACTTAAGATCATGAATTGAAGCACATGTCCATCTCCTTTGTATTGCACCACAGTACATAAAGTTTCCATTTTCGATACACCTACAAGAAACTTCTAAAAGCTTGTAAGAATCCATAGCCACAAAAGCATGAAGAAGAAGAAGAAGAAGAAGAAGAAGAAGAAGAAGAAGAAGAAACAGAAGAACAAACTTATGTGTTGAAAAAGAAGATGAAAAAGAAGAAATTAAAGTGTTGATATTCTCTACCAGCAACCCAAACAAGATGAAAAAGAAGACGTTCAAGTGTTGACATCCTCCACCGGTAACCCAAAAAAGATGAAAAAGAACTTGAAGTGTTGACATTCTCCATTGGCAACCCAAACAAAATGAAAAAGAAGTTCAAGAAGAATGAGAAGAAGAAAGAGTGAAAAAAGGCAAAAGTTCTGACCAAGAAGCTTCAAACAAGATATGACCATGCATACATCACATTTAATGTGACAAGGCTTGGAGGAAAAAGTCCATTCACCTTTTGCTTTTTCATCTCACATGGGCATTTGTGACATTTCCCACTGACTTAACTAATGGAATTAACACCAGGGACTAAAAAGAATTTGGCTGAGAAAAGGAGGAACCTAATGGAATTTGGAATAGTCAGAGGGACTAAATGGGATGTTTGAAACTTCTTAGGAACTTATAAGTAATTTTCCTTGATTAATATGAATTGAATAAAATTTTACAGGTTTAAGAATAGGATTGGTTTCTTATTTTTATTTTTTTAGTGGATAAACCACTAACATTCATTCAACAAGAAAATAAGGGCAATAGAAAACAACAAAACAACAGACACAAAAAGAAACACAGACCACTAGAAGTGGAAATCAACAAATAAGAAAGGGAGATGAGGTGAAGGAAAATAATGAAAACAATTGGAGAAACACAACAACATAAGTTAAAAGGAAAACCAACAACAAAAGGTGAAAGGTGAAAAGGCCAACAAAACCTAAGAGACCCTAACTAAATTATCTTGTCAGCTAGAGCATCTAAGTTAGAGTGGTGATCTAGGAACTATAGGCTGCGCTTCGCTGTAACAACCGAGTCCCCCAGTTTTGTCATCTTGGATGTAGGCACTTTAGGGAAAGGGGTGCTAGTTCCCTTCTTCTTTGTTAATCGTGGGGAAGGGGCCATATACCTTGCCTCTTTTATCCACCCTGAGCTGGAAAAAGGTTTGCCACATCAATAGAATTAATAGCACTATTAAAGTCATGGAACATGCTTCTAAGCTCTTCAGTAAGGTCTTTTTCTGAGTCCTTTGAAGAGTGATCATCATTTCCAAATTTGTTTGTGGATAGCTAGTCAATGTCACTACGATAAAAACAAGAATTTGGTAGGCCAGATTTAACATAAAATTGAGCCAAAAAACTATGACAAACTAATTTTAGCACAGTAACATAACCATGCCTATAGCATATGTGACAAATATAATTTGTCATGGAATAGTAAAAACATACCAAATTTTGTCATGATTTTACTAGATCGTGCCAATTTTGTCACGGTTTTAGGCACGGTTTTTTGAAACTGCTTTTGGCACCATTAGCTTGTCACGGTTTTTGGCACAGCTTTTTTTGTCATGGTTATTGGCACGATATAGGTTGTCACGGTTATTTTTCCACAATATTTGTCACATTTGGCACGGTGGATGTTATCACGATTCTTGGAATGGGTTAGCTTATCATGGATTTTGGCACGGTGTTGGTTGTCACGGTTTATAGTGTCACGATTATTGGCACAATGAATTTTGTCATGGTATTTGGCACAAATTTGTTTGCCACAGTTTTTGGCACGGTGGATCTTGTCACGGTTTTTGGCATAGAGATTATTTCTGGTAGATGTTTTTGTCATAATTTGGCACGGTTTTTGTCATTTAATTTGGCATAGTTTTATCTAAAAAATTACAAATGGTTTCATTTAATAATAGATCCTACATTTAATTTCATCAAAATATATATTTTAATATTTTTAAAATAAGCAAAATTTTTATTTCAATCACATCATGAAAACAATAAGGTCCAATCAAACATAAATCACAAAACTCTTAACATAAACCATGTACATTATTAAAAACCCTCTACATCATCCTCCAAGTCTTCAAGAGAATTATCTATAGATGGAGAAATATGGACTCTCTTCAGCATTGGAGAGTGCTCATTGGCATGTGTTTATGACTCTCCTGCCGGTCTCGCGGGGCATGTGGCATACGAGCAAAAATAGGCATGCTAGAAAGTTCAATACCTTGCCCACGAAATGCGGCAAGCAATGATGATTCAAATAACTCGTTAAGAGCCAACTCAGCTTGTAACCAATCATCAGCCTCAGCACGAGACCTAGAAGGCTCAGTCTCCAAGTCCTTAAAAATATTACCCTTTCCTACCACTTTGTTATGACTCCTGATGGCTATCTCATCCTATAGTTCATCTTGGTTAATATAATTTTCATCTACCCCTTGACTGCATTTATCTACTGTTTGTTTACCAAATTCCTCCTGCATCCATTAAAAAAAACAATCTTATGAACATGTGATTAGATTTCCATGGTAAACTATATAGTTTTATAAAAAAATATAGAACAACAACAACAAAAACAACAATAATGATGAGTAAATTGTCACATACAGTTTACAGATGTATGGACGAAAGCTTAAATATCAGCCTACATCCTACACGCTTCATTTATAACAAGGTAGTGCAAAGCATAGGCTAGTAGAAAACTCCAGTGACATGATTAGAGCAACATATAATGAACACAAACATTCTACATGAATGACAACATCATCCTGTATAACATCTTTACCACTGACATTGCATACACAACTACGACATGCAAGCACCACCTATTAACATTGTTTAACAAATACATGAAGCAGAAGTTGCTTTCACATGAGTCCTTAAAAGTCAACTTCTAGATTAAACAAATGACAATAATCATCCCCTAAAAGGAGATGAAGACAAATGGAGATACTGATAAATTCTACCAATAATATCAAATGCAATCGAAGATTCTTGATACCTTCTGATTGAATATCACAACTGTTGTCAGTCAGATAAAAAAGCACATAGAAATCCTATCACTGAGAGGTTACTAATATTTAAGGTTCAAATATATATATATATATATAAAGAAAATCCAAGAGTAAAGAAAATTTAATTGGGCCTACATATTTAGTCTTTTGGGTTAACTTCCTAAACCAAGTTCTACTTTTTTTAAGCTGTGTCCAGAATAGCCTATGGGACAGCCGACCCATGGCCAGCCCTAGTACTCATGGTACAATAATAAGAAGATGTATGTGTTAGGATTATGCCCTCGAATGCCAATGAAAATACATTCTTATTATTATTAATAGGCATTTATTTTTATATTCATATAAATCATGTGATGACATTTTAATTAGTTTTGAACATTATAGTCCTTGACTATTAAGTTAAAGTTATACTCTTTATGAGATAAGGAGGAGGACACTAGAAAGGGTTTAGTACTTATACACTTAAATCGTTTACAAATTGGAGAATCTTTAGTTGACTGTTAAAGATTCATAAGGGTTTGTATGACATATACTTTGACATAGAGTGCTAGTTGAACACTATAGGATAGTGGGTGCATATCTCATAAATACATCTATGGGATTGGTGTATTCGAATATGGCTCACAATAAACCTATTACATGGTTTTTAATCTTTGACCACCAATGATTGCCATTATTGGTTATGATCATATGAGTGGACCGTAGAATATTAAGCAACATAGTTCAGCATCCCGGGGCACCGTGGAATGGTTAGCCCATTATGAATTTATACAACTTAGAAGAAGAAATGAATGCACTAAGATGAGAAATCATGACTTCCCGCTTTTACAAATTCTCCTTAGTTGTGCTTCACAAGCTTCATGGATGAGTGAACTCCACTTCTCTAGTGCCTCCAACTTGGCCTTGATCCCTTTGATGGTGTGGTGATGGTGGATCATTATCTTCCTCAATTCTCTCCAAGTGGAAAAGAAACCTTTGAACAAATGATACCAATAAACCATAGATTTGCGAGTTAAAAAGGGATTTTTGGCTTAATAAGGTCTAAGCACAGTCATGCTTTGACTGTACTCTCTTGTAGGGCTTCTAAGCAAATCGACTAAGTGTCATCCAAAAAAAAATCACGAGGAGAGCATGGTGGTGCTCTACCCATGCTCAGCTTGAGCAGGTCCATGTAAGGGCAAGAAAAACATGCTTTCCCTATAACTCCATTCCAGTGATAATCAAGAGGAGGAAGCACGACCGTGCTCATTGGAAGCACCCCCATGCTTGGTAAGTTTCCCAGGCTTCATTACACAACAGTAATCACAGGAATAGAGTATGACCGTGCTTTGCCCATGCTTGTCTTGGACACTTAGAAAAATCTGTATTCTTTAGTTGTTGATAAGTGCTCGTGTTATAATAATGCGAAGTGTTATTGTCTTACATTGAACATTACTTTTATCAGGTTTTATCATTAAATTGTGTGCATTTGTGTACTTTTGTGCATTGTAGGGTTGTGGAGGTAGTTTGGAGAAAAAAAGAGCAAAGTTAGATCATGTTCGTCGTTGTTGGGAAATTCTCGGACCAAGCAAGAAACAAGGCACGAGTCTAAACTTGTGGGTGTGTGCCAACCTCCTTTGGAGGGGCACAAAGGCAGTCACATTCCTAATGAGTCTAACTCGTGTAGCATAGAAGAATTTCACCAAGAAGGAGGATTGAAGCAATCGACATGATCTACCGTTAATTGTGTGCCCAATTCAACGGCCTCGATGAAAAATGATGAATTCGGGAGCATTTTGGCGAGAGTACTGTAGCAAAAATGTTGTAGCAAGTTACTGTTCACTGTTTGCCGAAATTCAGCAAAACAGAAACTTCACAAGGGCGTGTGGAAATTCCACACGGCCGTGTGAAATCCCGATTTCAGCCTATTTGAAGCTGCCACTCAACACTATTTAAAGGCCCTTTTGGGAATTTTTCTGGATCCTTTCGCTTATCTTCTGGATGGTCACTGCTAGGGTTTAGAGAGTACTTTGTAGAGGATTGGAGCGCACCATTGGCATCAACATCAAAGCCCGGCGGCCACTCAAGACCACGACAAAGCTATGTAAGGGGGTTTTCATCTATGTTTTTGATTTGTATTCATTCATATACATTGATGGATTTGTATAGCTCCATGAGGAGCTAAACCCCTTGTGGGTATTCGGACTTGTAAACCCTAGGATGATTATGTTTTTATGACATGTTATTATGCTTTCTTTATTAATGAATTTAATGGAGTTCTAATCTTAATTGCATATTGTATTGATTTTCCCTTAGCCTTGACACTAGGGTTAAGAATTGTTTAGGTTATCCTTTGGAGGTATGATAACTCCTATAGGGTCAGACTACTTGAGATTGGAGAGGGTCGAGAGGGTGAGTCGTGAGATAGCGAAACATCCCCTTTCTCCTCCAGTGTGATTTTCCCTACCTCTATGTTTCACGGGTTCTTAGCAGTCGAGATAGAGCGAAGTGCTAGGAGATGAACTCCCCTGGGGCTTAGTTAAGCGAGCAACAGAGTGAAGGGTTGTAGTGAATCCTAGTGCTGGAGCTTAATTGAGACTAGGGTTCTTTCACTTGGACCAAAGGGTTAGAGCTATATATAGGAACTGGGTCTTTTACTACGAATCCCTAGAATCTAAAGCAATCTTGCATAGTGTGAGGCTTAGGAAGATGGACTCTTCTGGGACTTAGTTGACAGGTCAACAAGAGTTAAGGGTCGTAGTGAAACCTAATGCCGGGGCATAATGATTGGGATTAGTCACGGTTGACCTTAGGTTTGGGACCGTGTATTTAAGGATATCCTCGACTCATTAAACATCAATAGGAGAGTATAATAGCATTGTCTTGCACTAGAAGTATTAATCATAGGGGTAGCTTGTCCGGGTACCCTATTTCACTCATTGATTGTCCTTCTCTCACTTTTTGCGTGCATTCTCCTGTCTTCCATACTTCTCTTTTATTTCTTATCTCTTTTAATTACTCTTGCATACACACACTGATTCTGTTTTCACTCTCCGTACATCGCACTAGCTAATTAGCAAATGCTTGTTTCTTCGATCCCTACTCCCTATGGATTCAACTACCCTCTCACTGGGGTACTATTATTACTGCGACAACCCGTGCACGTCCGGGCCCCTATCAATTGTTTTGTCCCTGATTTCACTCCTAATTGCTTTGAACCCTAAATTCCTGTACCATGAATAAACATACCCAGAATAGTATTGAATATATCCAAAAAGTGCTAAAAGACAAGCAAAAGTATGAATTGGGAGTACATAAAACATGATATGAGTTGCACTCATCAAATACCCCCACACTTGAATCATTACTTGTCCTCAAGCAATCTCACATCACTCAACAAAAGAAAAGATGAGTGCATAACTTCTAATCTCAAGAGAATAGAAAATTTTTAAGCATAGAGGGAACAATGAGGGTTAGTAGAAAAATAAGAATGCTCAAATAAAATGCTACACTCTTAGTTCAAAGACATTGTGTGTGTGCAAACCTTAATTTGAGTGCCCCCTGCTCATAAGAAGTCAACCTAACAACATCGGACCATAATTTGACAATATATGGTGGGTAGTAGCTTCATACACCCTAGAGGTAGCCTTTTTCTCTCGGTAGGTCATTAAATGTACACTTGTAATGCCTAAAATTTGACTACTCAACAGCGGCTTTCACTCTTCTAAGGTGATAGCTCTTTCTACCATCTTTTAACACAAAAATTTTAAAAACGACCGGTAGGGCATTCCAAAAGGAATCCAAGTTTCCAATCTCCTTTTTTTTATCAGAAAATAAGATAACTTGGTCCTAAAGTGATAGGTTGTCACCATAAAACAGGTGGCTCCACACTTAGGGTGATGTGATGAAACTTAGGTCCTTGAAATAAGAGTGAGTCTACAATATAGCTCCACATAAACAACTAACACACACGTTTCCCCCTAGGTTTAAGAATTTCTATCAAAACAATCATAGATAATCCTTAGTTAAGCACTCATCACAATACGAATACATGTAAAACCCTCGCCACACTTGAACAGTGCATTGCCTTCAATGTACAACTATATGCAATGACAACAGTTAATTGAGAATGCAAGAATTAAAAGGAGATTATCAAACTTTCCTGAACACGAAGAGTGATGTTGCCGCTCTCAAAGTGCTTTCCAATCATCCATTCAAGTGCACACTCCTTAAACATGGAGAGTGATGTTGCCGCTCTCACGTGTTTCCCCTTATCCATTCAACCACACAATCCTTAAGATGAGACAAGAGGCACACAAGTGAAGCTCAACATTCAAGACAAAATAATAGAAACACAAACTAAAATATGGAAAGTAAATGTATAAAGTAAACAAACCAAAATGTCAGTTTAACAAGGGACTCGCCTTGCTAACTGAAAGAAATACAAGTCCAACAATCATATAAAGAAAGTACAAGTCCATAATTAAACATAAAGCTGAAAGCTACAAAAATCATAATGAAGCACTCTCTGTCAAAGAATCATCGCCAAAAAAAAAGTAGACTGTGACTCAAACTCCCCTAAGTCTGCAGTGTCAACCACGATATCGTAAGGCGGTTGCACAGGAGATACAAGCTCAGGTGATAAACGAATGCCGAGGTGCTCAGTAATCCTAACCACAGTCCTCTGTAGCCAGATGAACGTTGAAGAGGAACATGTAACATGATTTGTGCGGCTAGAGGAATCGTGGACGATTGTGATGATCTCGATCGAGCAACAATAGTAACAGTAGGAGGTGAGGTAGGGGCAGCCACAGTAGGACGGTGTCAGTAAGCCATGGTACATGGGTTTCGACCACTCGTGTGGTGTAAACACGCTACAACGTCCCCATCGACCTCAGTGTCTTGAGGGACATAGGTGTGACTCCAGCTACCATCTCATCCAGTCTATCACCTTGATAATGCTCATTCCCTTGACAAGTCTAGTGATGTATGGGCTGACAAATAGGGAACAATCTCAGGGTTTGTTCCCTGGTAAGCAATAGAAATACTGACCTTATACCCCAAGTGTAGCTCAAACCCGTCGACTATGGACAGTAGAAAATTGAAGTCGCTCCGACTAACAATGGCGGTGCTATCACCATGACCTGCCAGTGTATGGCTAAGAATAAAATGAATATACCTCAGAGCCAGGGATCGGAGAGTGGTAGCCTTAGACCGACGAGGGTCATAAGCAGGATCGGTGTTAAGTCTCCTCCATGCGTCCTCCTGAAACTCTCCAATCGGCCAAGATATCATTAATGAATAAAATACAGGAGTTCAAGTGAACTATGCATCGTAGTGTCCAAGTTGAATGGAGAACTCGGTTAGACTCATCCGGTGTAGAGTGTCGAACACCTCGAACTGAATTGTATCATCGAGGTTGAAGATCACGGTTTGGTGTGATAGCTTGAAATTGGCTAACACTTCTAGCACCAACTGCTCGTAAGTGTTGTCGGTGATTAGAAAGAGCTATCTCCATGCCCCTACACTAAGCATTTGCCAGACCTCCTCCTCCAATACAACCTCGCATGGTACATCCCAATAAATCTCCCTCCACTCTTCAAAGTGACAACGAAAGAACCAGGTATAGCACTCCTGATGCACCTATGTGTGAAATACAAGTGTCCAGTCAATAGTCTAAGTAGGCTCTTGACGTCTGGGTCTCTTTAGCTCATAAACTAAGAAATTTGGGGGAAGCATAGTCGTGCTTTGAAGTAGAGCATGATCGTGCTCATCACCGATACAGGAGCGTGCTCCCCTTTTGATGCTCAGGGCAAACACAAGAGCACGGTTGTGCTTTAAAAAGAGCACAACCATGCTTTGGGGCTACCGTCTTCCCTAATATCCCTAAGAACTAACATGCTCGAGAGGCTTCCATCATCAACAATATTCATCTAATCTAAGCAAAATGATGCACATTAAGCATTTTCAAACACATGAAGCATGATTCTTCTTGAAATAAATCCTTTCAAAACAAAGCAAGGAGGCTTACCAGAGTCGAGGAAAAGAGCAAGCAAACGAGGAGAAAACCGACTAAGAATCGAAAACAGATGGTGAACACCCAAGGATCTCGGACGCAAAAAAAATGGAGGATAAGAAAATGAGTGAACCCCAAAGAAAAATGATCGGCGGTGAGCAGGCTTTTAATAGAAAGAAGAGAAGGTGAACGGCCACGCAAAAGCACACCTGAAGCATGGTCATGCTCAGCACGTGTATAGAGTAAGGCATTTGAAACGGGAAAAGCACAATCGTGCTGTCCCCGTGCTTCCTAGCCGTGATTATCTTAGGAAAATGCTACGAAACTTAAAGCAATGAAGCAAGGTCATGCAAGAAGCCCACAAACCTTGCTTCCTGGAAAGCATGGTCATGTAGGGGGCTCAAAGATTGTGCTTAGTCTGGAATGCTTCTAAGATCAAAACAAAGAGAATCACTGGTTAAGCATGAGCATGCTTTGCCAGTCCTCTTCTTGAAATGGAGTAGGACTTAGTTTTCTTTTCATTTTGCATCCCACAATGAAACAAAATACACTCGAGAGTTTGCCATAAAAGAATCATGCATAGATGACACGGTGAACCACAAAGAGAGATCCAAACAATAACAAGAACACGCACAACAATCGATCAGAAACATGACTAAAACTAGGAAACCAACAAAAACAACAACTAAACAACAACTAAAATTACGACACCTTGGGTTGTCTCCCAAGAAGCACTTGTTTAATGTCACTAGCTTGACGTACCTATTCCGCTTAATCGAGGAGGTTCGTGAAATCAAGACCTCTCATTGCCACCTAAAATACAGTTGCAAGAATATGGTACTATGGTGTTAATCAAGTTGATCTCACCAAAATTCTAGAAATTAGATCTTGTTGAGGTTGGTGGTTGGACAGGTGGTGTTCTTTTTCTTAGTATCACCTGTTTCCACCACCTTTTGGTAGGGGAAGACTTTTTCTTGGGTGTTTCTAGAGACAAAAATACTTCGGCCACCATCACTTCTTGGTAGCATACTTCCTCCACCAAATCATCCAATGCCTCTACTTCAAGGGGCTTATCTTCTAATAGCTTCGATAGTTCATATTTCATAAATGCATCCTGCACATATTCAAAAACAAATTCATCTACCACATCGACATAATAACATGTATCATCAAAATCCATAAGGTGTCTCATAAAGTCTGGGAGTTTGAAAGTGATTTCTTCCTCTCCTACTCGAAGTACCATCCTACCATCCTTTCACATCAATTAATGGTTTTGAAGTTACTACGAATGGTCATCCCAAATGAGACGCATTTTCACCTTGTCTTCCACAACTAGGATTACAAAGTCCACTAGAAAGATGAACTAGTCCATCTTCACCAATACATCTTTGATAATGCCTCTTAGCTGCTGAATGAACCTGTCCGCTAATTATAATACCATTATGGTGGCCTTTGGTTCTCTTAGCACTAGTTTTTGGAAGATTCAGTAGGCATAAGGTTGATGCTTGTCCCAAGATTGGCTAGAGCTTTTTCATCCACAAGCCTTCCAATTGTGCATGAGATGATATTCCTAAGGGTCTTTCTCCTTCTTGGGAAGCTTGTTGATGATCAAGGCCGAACATTTTTCACTAACTGTCATTGAAGACACTTTCTCAAGCTTCCTCTTGTTAGTGAGCAGTTCCTTCAAGAATTTTGCATATCTAAGCATTTGTACAAGAGACTCAACAAATAGAACATTTATGTGCACGGTCTTGAACACATCCAAAAATTTCTTGTACTGCTCTTCTTGTTAATATTTTTTTCATTTTCATTGGATAAGGAAGTTTGGGTTGGTACTCGGGCAATTCAGTTTTTCCCTTGCCCTATTTCTTTCCTTTCTCCTCACTGTTAACTAGAGCATTAGGATCAATTTCAACTATCTGTCTTGCTCTTGACTGAGGCTCAACAAGCTCAATCTTGGATTCATTCTCGGTAGGGCTTGGAAGTTGCTTACCACTCCTCAAAGTAATGGACTACAGAGATTCCTTGGGATTGACTTTCGTGTTACTAGGAAGAGAACCCAAGAGTCTTTCCTCAATTAACTTCGACATCTGAGCCATATGATATTCTAAGTTCCTCATGGTGGCATTGGTATCTGTCATCATTTCTTCATGCCTTGAAAGACGAATTTCATTATCTTTAATATACAAAGTCAACAAAAGTATGAGTTCGTTGAAAGTTCCCGTTGGAGAAGGAGGTCGTTGAAATTCTACTGTGGTGGCCTAGGCTATTGTTGCACCACTTTTCCTTGTCCTTGTTGGCTCTAGGAAAAAATTCGGATGATTCCTCCAACCTACATTGTAAATGTTACTGTATGGATTGTTTGATATCGATGGTTCTGCCTAAAATATCAACTTGTTCAGTCTACCTAGTATACATATCAGAAGAACACCCAGGATCAGTCTGGGACCCCCAATTCTTACAAGGTGGTATTGGTGCATGAGAAAACAACTACATAGTATCTAGCATCTTCATAATAGCCTCAACTTGTGTTTCTAAAGTAGTAATGGCATCTACTTGATAAATTACCTTCACCAACTTGTTTCTTTTAGAACTCCATTAATAACCATTATTTGTCATTTAATCAATCAAATTATATACTGTACTTGGTTGTTTACTGCATAAGGATCCCCGAGAAGCTGCATTAATGACACACCCCTAGCAAGAGTGCTCTGCAAGTGCGCGGGTCGTCACAGTAATAAAATTTACCCTAGTGAGTGGATAGTCGTATCCACAGGGAATAATGCTTAGAGACAGAAGTTTTTACTATTTAGCTATGAGTGAAATCGATGATGAGAAAAATAAATGTATGAATGAGTGCAAAGAAGAGTAAAAGAAAGAAAGAGAATAATGCAAGCAAGAGTAAAGGAGATAACAATCGATGAGATAATGGGGCACCCGGATAATGCTCATCCTAGGACTAATGTTTCTAGTATAAGACTAATATTAAATCTTCTAATTGATGTTTAATGAGTCATGGCATCCTAAAGCACATGGTCCCAAACCTAAGGTCAACCGTGACTAGCCCTATACACTATACCCTGGAGGAGAGAATGCTCTCGACGTCTCACACTATGTTGGATTGCTTGAGGTTCTAGGGATTCCAAGTGATAAACCCTGTTCCTAAATATAGTTCTAATCCTTTGGTCCAGGTGAAAGAATCCTAGCCTTAATTAAACCCCAACACTAAGATTCACAAGAACCTTTCACTCTGTTGCTCGCGCAACTAAGCCCCAGGGGAGTACATCTCTTAACATTTCACTCTACTTTGACCACAAAGAACTCTTGGAACACGGAGGTAGGATAAATCACATCGGAAAGGAAAGGGAACATTCAGCTACCTCTCGACTCACCCTCTCAACTCTCTCCAATCTTGTGTAGTCTAATCCTATAGAAGTTGTTACACCTTCAAAGGATAACCTAGATAACTCTCAACCCTAGTGTCACATCTAAGGAAAAATCAATGCAATTAACATTCAAGATTGGAACTCAATTAAAAGCATCAATTAAGAAAGCATAATAAAAGTCACAGAAACAAGATCATCCTAGGGTTTACAAGTCAGAATACCTACTAGGGGTTTAGCCCTCCATGGAGCTATATAAAATCAACAAAGTGTTAGTATCAATAAGCATAGAAAACATGAATAAAACCCCCTTGTGGCCCGTGTCGATTGTCTTGTGAAGCCGCTTTCTCTTCTTCGATGAATCCCTTGTCAGGCCAAGGGCACACCTCGCGGAATCGATGCCGATGAAAACTCTCCACATAGCTATCTTCCAAAAGATGTCGATGTCGACGCCATAGACTCACTCCAAAAGCCTTGCAAAATCCTTTCCAAACCCTAGCCGCAAGATCTCCCGAAGTTGGGCGAAAGATAGGTCAAAAGTCTGTAAATGAATATGAAGTCGCGGTATTTAAAGGGCTGAAATCGGGCATCCACACGGCCGTGTGGAATTTCCACACGCCCGTGTGGATTTTCTGGAAATTTGATTTTCGGCGCGCAGTAAACAGTAACTACTACAGTATATTGTCACAGTGTTTTACTACAGTACTCACACCAAACTTGCTCCCGACTTCATTTTCTTCGTTGAGGCCACTAGGTTGGGGACACAACCAAGCAGTGGATCATGTCATTTCTTCTTTTCCTTGCATTGATGAAGTTCTTCAATGTTACATGAGTTAGATTTTATGAGTATGACTGCCTTTGTTCCCCTTCAAATCATAGAATAATTAGAGCACATTGGAGATTGGCACACGCCCACAAATCTACAACCCATGCCTTGATCCTTGCTTGGTTAGGGAAACTCCTCAACAATCGCGAACACGATCCAATTTTGCTCCTTTCTCTTGAACTCTTCTCCACAACCCTACATACACAAAAAAAGACAAATACACATGGATTAATGATAAAACCTAAGAAAAGTAATGCTCAAAGTAAGAAAAGAATACTTCATATTACTTATACACAAGCACTTATCAATTAAGCATCTACTTGGTAGCCCTGTTTAGCCTGTTGTAGAAGATTTGGATTTCCATCCATTCCACTATTCCGTGTTATGGCTATTTCCTCAACATTTCCTTGTATCTCTCCCAAGTGTCATACAAGGATTCGTACTCCAACTATAGGAAGGAGGAGATATCGCTCCTCAACTTGGAGATTCTTGGTAGAGGAAAGTATCTTATAAGAAAAGTTTCGGCCATCTACTTCCATGTTGTAATAGCCCCTTGAGGTAAGGAATTTAGCCACTGCTTGACCCTTCATCGCACAAAGAACAAAAGAGTCTAAGACAAACAACATCCTCAGACATGTTATTGACCTTCAAAGTGTCACAGATTTCTAAGAAGTTCTTCAAGTGTTCATATGTATCCTCATCTTGAAACCCATTGATGTGAACACCCGTAGTGCAAGGGGTCGTCAAGTAATATCATGTGGGTGGCACAAGGATGGTATTCCATGGGGCCAAGGAGCTATTATTACTTTTCTTTCATCTATTTCCTAGCCTAACACTTTGAATGATAAATAGTAATTTCAAAAAGAGAAAGAACTAACTAGAATGAAATCTGAACTACTACTACACACAATTAGCATTCAAGAGAGAATCAAACACAAGAAGGGGTGATTTGGATGGTGAATCCCCTAGGGTTGTCATTAGATCTTGAACATAGGATGATAAGTTGTAATGGTAGTTTGGGCCAAGAGATTCCTAAAATAAGTAATCCCAAATCCTTCGGTGATTACTCCTAATCCCATACAAGTATTGGTTCAAAATCTCTTCCGACCAAATCCTCCTGTGATTGCATTAAGTGTTAGGAAATCTCTAATTAGGATCGATACTTAATATTTAGGTCCAATCCTAATGGTTAGAGGGGTACCAAATACCTGAATCCCTTGGTGCATTGGTACATGTATCCCTTTCAAGCTATGTGAGTCTAATATAATGGAACATCCAAGAACAACCTAGAATTTGAACCACATGGTTCTCATGCAATCCAAAACATCAAAGAACACAAAGCAAGAATCACAAACTACAAGATTCCAACAATGCATCAACAAAGATGATCATCCAAATTACATCAAAGCAACCCTAGTTTTCATCATGTACAAACCATAAACAAGTTTGTTCCTTATAAAAGAGGAATAGTCATACAACTCTAACAAACAAATAAACAAGAAAAGAAGCAAGAAATGCTCCCTCTAGCTTTAGATCCCCTTTGATAGATAAAGATCTTGAAGGTTTGAAGAGATCTCCCCTCAAACGATGTTTTAATGCCTTGGATCTTCTCCCTATCTCCTCCTCCAATATTTACCTCCCTCTTGGTGAAGCTTTGAGTAATAGATCGTGCCCTAAAACTCCTTTTAAAACCTTTCTTGGGATGGCTTCACGGTCTAGTTCACAGGCATGAAAATGCTCGTCAGAGCCTCGGAATTTTTGCTGAAATTTCCATAAAGTGTTACAGTAAATTGCTATAGTACGTATTTTCAATATCTGGAATACTGCCCATGAGAGCCTTAGGATGCTAATATATTTTGTTATTAATTCCTGGCCATTTCTTCCTCTTGATTTACCTCAATACTAACTTCCACAGACCCAGTTTCATTTAGATTAACTTGCTGCAATCTTCTTTGAAATCTTCTTTCAATTTCTGGATCAGGGCATACCAATGGAGATGAGGTGCTCTCTCGAGTTATACAATTTTCCCTTCACAAGATAAGATAGAAGAAGGTCAGCTTAAAATTCAAAAGTGAAATAGGAAAAGGAAGATAAGATGAATGATCAAATAAAAGAAAAGAAATATGAACGAATATGAACAATATAAACGAAACTAGATCACTAGAATCCGAATGTTCCTAAAAGTTGCTAGTCCCCCGATAATAGTGCAAAAAACTTGATGCACTCTCCCCAAGTGTACGGATCATAACAAGTAATAAAGTGGTACTCCATAAGAGGTAGGGTTGTTCAACCATAGGGACTGAACTTCTAGTACTAATTGCTCCTCTAATATCTATGACACACCCTTTGTGTGTGTACCCCACAAGTGCACGGGTTGTCGAAGTTATAAAATACCCTGGTGAGTGGATAATCGTATGGACAGGGAATAGTGTTCAGAAACAAGCGTTATCACTATTTTAACTATAAATGGAATCGATGGTAAAAGAAATCAATATGTATATATATATATATATATATAAAAGAAAGTAAAAGAGACTAAGAAGGGCAATAAAGGTAGGAGAGGTAATTGATATAAAGATGGGGTACCCAGACAAAGCTCCCCCTATGACTAATGCTACTAGTGCAAAACTAGTATTATACCCTCTAATTGATGTGTAATGAATCGTGGAAATCCTTAAGCACACGGTCCCAAACCTAAGGTTAACCGTGACTAATCCCACACTATACCTGGCTCTAGACTTATCTACGACCCTTGACTCTCGATGACTTGTCATCTAAGCCCCAGGAGAGTACCTCATACTAATGCCTAGCACAATGTGAAATTGCATGGAGTTCTAGGGATTCCAAGTGAAAGACCCTATCCCTAATTATAGTTCTAACCTTTTGGTCCAGGTGAAAGAACCCTAATCTAAGTTAAGCCCCAGTCCTAGGATTCACTCAACCCTTCGCAAGGGAGTTCATCTCCTAGTACTTCACTCTACTTCGATCGCGATTAACTCTTCGGATATGGAGGTAGGAAAATTCACACCGGAGGGGAAAGGGGACGTTCCGCTACCTCTCGACTCACCCTCTCAACTCTCTCCAACCTTGTGTAGTCTAATCCTATAGAGGTTGTCACACCCTCAAAGGATAACCTAACAGATTCTTAACCTTAGTGTCACGGCTAAGGGAAAATCTCATACAATCGCCATGCAAGATTGGAACTCAATAAGAAAACATCAAATTAATGAAGCATAATAAAAGTTATAGAAACACAAGCATCCTAGGGTTCACAAGTCCGAATACCCACTAGGGTTTAGCTCTCCATGGAGCAATACAAAATCAATAACGAGTTTAAGAACATATGCATACAAACCATAAAGAAAACCCCCTTGTAGATCGTATCGATGGTCTTGTGGAGCCGCACGTCTTCTCCAACGAATTTCTTGTCAAGCCTAGGGCACACCTCGCCGAATCGATGCCGATGAAAGCTCCCCCAATAGCTTTCTTCCAATGGATGTCGATGCCGATACCGTATAATCACCTCCAAAGACCTCCAAGAACCTCTCCAAACCCTAGCCGAAAGCCCCTAAATAGATAGGCAAGAGATAGAAGGGTGGTCCCCAAATAGATCTGAAAACGGGCTATTTATAGGCTAAAATTGGGCTGAAATCGAAGTTCCACACGCCCCTGTGGATTTTCCACACGGCCGTGTGGAAATTCTGTTTTGTTGATTTTCGGCATATCATGAACAGTAACTTGCTACATTACTACTACAGTACTTCGCCGAAATGCTCCCGAATTAATCATTCTTCATCGAGGCTGTTGAATTGGGCACACAATCAACGTTAGATTATGTCGATTACTTCATTTCTCTTCATTGGCAAAGTTCTCCAATGCTGCATGAGTTAGACTTTTGTGAATGTGACTGCCCTTGTGCCCCTCCAATAGAGGTTGGCACACACCCACAAGTCTAGACTTGTGCCTTGTTCCTTGCTTGGTCGGAGAATTCCCCAACATTGGCGAACATAACCTATTCTTGCTTCTTTCTTCTCCAAATTGGCTCCACAACCCTACAATGCACAAAAGCACACAAATGCACACAAATTAATGATAAAATCTGAGAAAAGTAATGCTCAATGTAAGATAATAATACTTTGTATTAATATAACACAAGCACTTATTAGTCTAGTAGGTCAAGAATTGGTTGGTAAAAAGAAATACTAACAAGAAGTAAAAGATAAAAATGATCGAATTATCAGGTAGACTAGGATTGAGTTTTCAACAACAAGAGAGCATTGTCCCAGGATAATCCCTATCTGCTTTAGTGTACTGACTTGCTTCAAATGTCTACCAGATACGTCCTAAGATTCTTATGGGTGCTAAAAAGCAATGTTATATCTACAGCTATCAAATACACCAAGTTTTGCAAGTGTAACTATGGGCTTTAGGCACGCCAAGTTTTGTACCTACAGAAGGCAATCACAATGATGGTAATCCACACACGGCAAGTTTTACAGGAGAAACTATGCAAATCAAGCATGCCAAGTTATGCAACATATGAATAAACACAAGAACGCATCAGAACTCTGTAGACATTAAAAGCAAGTGGTCAAAGTACATTAAGCAACATAGTTCAGCATCCCAAGGCACCGTGGAATGGTTAGCCCCTCATGAATTCATACAACTTAGAAGAAGAAATGAATGCACAAAGGTAAGAAATCATTACTTCCCCCATGTATAAATTATCCTTAGTTGTGCTTTACAAGCTTCATGGATGAGCTAACTCGACTTCTCTAGTGCCTCAAACTCGACCTTGATTCCCTTAGACATCGTGGTAATGTTGGATCATTGTCTTTCTCATTCCTCTCTAAGTCGGGAAGAAAACCTCTGAACAAAAGATAGCAATAAACCCTAGATTGGGAGGTAAAAAGTGATTTTTTGGCTCAACACGGTCTAAGCATGGCCGTGCTTAGACCTTGCTCTTCTGTGGAACTTCTGAGTGAATCGATTAAGTGTCATCTAGGAAAAAACACGGGGAAAGCATGGTCATGCTTTGCCTTTACTCTGCTTGAGTAGGACTGTGCAAGGGTCACGGAAAATGTCCTTCCCCTAGAACTCCATTCCAGTGATAATCAAGGGGAGGAAGCATGGTCATGCTTTGATCGTGCTCCCATTGGAAGCACACCGATGCTTGGTTAGCTGCTCAGGCTACTTCACACAGCAACAATCACAATGACAGAACATGATCCTGCTATGCTCATGCTTGGCTTAGACACTTAGAAAAATCTGTATTCTTTGGTTGTTTTATCCCCAATTTCACTCCTAATTGCTTTGAACTCTAAAAAGTGCTAAAAGACAAGTAAAAGTATTAATTAGGAGTACCTAAAACAAGATATGAATTGCAGTCATCAGAAGACCTTGTCTAAGGTAGTCAGATTAATCATCTAAGGCACGAAGGATAGTTTGGTAATCTTACTCTACTATGGTTATTTGCATATGATCAAATTTAGTGAGTTTGACAAATACCATGGCACTCACTCTGTTGGGATACAAGAACCAAGGGTTTATACATATATGGTAATTATAATTGGAAAGGTTCATAATGACCTACTCATTCGTGTTCAATTAGGCTACTATATGGGGCCACAGGGCTGGCTAAGTGTCACCCACGTCCTTTGGTATCCTCCCATTGCCAATCGAAAAAGAACCTAGAGAGTCAAGCTTAAAATAATTAAGAATGAGTCTCGTTTTGAGTGTAGGGGTAAAATTGTCAGTTATAATTTTCCTTTATGTTACGAGTGAAATTGTAAATTGGTCTAATGTTTTTATCTAAAGTTTAAATTTTGATTAATGTTTGATGGAGACAAATAATTAATCAAAATTACAATGAATTGAAGACAAAAGTAGTTTTAGTTACATTGGGACTCATATTTCGAATAGGACTTCATAGGATAATATTTATCATATTATGAAGTTTCATATTTCTAATAGGTCAACATAATAGGATAATATTTATGATGTTTTATGAAGTTTCTATAAGTATAACTCCTCTCTGCCCCTAGAAGGAATCAATTGATTCTATGGAGAGATAAATCCCCAATCCCTCTCTCTCCCTCTCTAACCCTACCCCTTATTTGAAAAAGAAGAGGAGGCTATTTTTGAATTCTGACAAGTGATCTACAAGGGTGGGATCTTTGTTCAGCGCTATAAGATCTATGACAACTCAGAGGACAAATTTGGCACACCAAAGGAAAGGGTTTGGAACATCCAGAGATAATTTTCTAGACTTTCTAATTAAATTAAGATGTTCACTAAAACAATTAGTTGGTATCGCAAATTTATATGTGCTTTCATATGCCTCTAATGGTGTTATATAATTTTGTGATATTTCCTAACAAATATGTGTCAAACATTATCTGTTACACAACTTATGCCTTCTTAAGGTTGGCAAGATTAAAAAGTGGGCAACTCATGTAGTAGGCAAACGATTTGATTAGGTGATAAGTGCTATGCTTTTCATTCAGACTAGGTACTTAATGGCAATGCTTAGAAAGGAGTTAGGCGTCTTTATTTCAACTAAGGTTTGTAGAAATGCCAATAAGTTCTTTTTTTTTTAATTCAAACTTCAAGAATGATATGATGACATTCAGGATTGGGACATTTTTGTTAATTGCATGTTATTTTGGTAGTAGAAAACTGTTGTTTTGTTTAGTTATAATACATAGTTTAGTCTCTCTATTATTTCGAAATGGCCCTTTGGTCTCCCTATTATTTTTCTCCCTCTGTGAGTCCCTGTATTGTCTAAATTAAAAAAAAAATGTCCCTCCTCCTAACGGCTGTCAGATTTTCGTTTGTGTGGCTAATGTGCCATTATTCTTGATTAAAAAATAATAAAATAATTCACAAATTCATGGAAGGGTAATTACTCTTCCAAATGACCCTTTTACCTAATAGTTAGTTAATTATGGGATTATACAATCGAGTCCATGTCCGGACCTAAATTGGATTTGGATCCAAAAATAAAATGCACTTCATCCCCACAAATCCTCTCTGTCAGATCCTTCCACAAACAAATCACCACCGTCTGAGCCATCCCTTCTTTCGACACCAGCAACACCACCACTACCCTTCCCCAACCACTCCACTGATCTGGCAACTCATGTGCACCAGCTTCTCCTTTTCCCCCTCAACAAACACGACACCATATCCAAGCACGTGCTCCAAGTTCACGCACGTGAGCTAGAGGTCATTCACCGGAAACCCAACCTTCTTCTTCTTCTTCTTCTTCTTCTTCATCATCATCTCTTCCTACACCCACTCGATTACCGACCAATACTCCTCCTTCTACTTGGCCACATGCGCTCCTATCCTCTTGGCCATGTTCCCGAAACTGGCTTCAAGCTTAGCCGTAGCCAACGAGAAATGCAAGGTGTTGCCCCAGAAGCCATGTGGCAGTGGCGCGTGCATGAGTTTCCATAAGGCAATGCAAACGGTGAGTGTGTTTCTAGTGGTGATGTGGGACCAAAAGTGGGCAGTGAGGATGGAGAAGGGAGTGAGTTTTTAGGATAAGGTGAGGTGGTAATCAGAGAAGAGGGATTTGATAGAGGAGTTAGAGAAGAGAAAAGTGCCAGATGAGATATTATTGGAAGAGGAAGAGGAGAAGGAGGAAGAGGAACAGAAAATGGATTTGGATTTGGAGGAGAGGAGAGAGGAAGAAGGGTTGGGGAGAGGATGGAAATGGAGGCCGGGAAGGTCAAAGAAAGGAGGATTGACGATGTATGCACAGCTATGAGCTTTGGACTAAGCCTTGATGAAGAGCATGACTCACATTAGGTCAGCATGTATGTGTGGACAGCTTAGTCCTATTTTTGAAGGGTCATTTAGAAGATTAAAATTTGTGCATTGTTTTATTATTTTTTTTTAATTGAGAATAATGCCACGTCAGCCAAACAAACAAAAAAACAGACGGATGTTAAAAAAAAGGGACATTTTTTTCCAAAATGGAAAATATAGGGACTCCCAAAAGGAGAAAAATAATATGGGGCTAAAGGACTATTTCAAAATGATAGAGAAACTAAACTGGGTATTATACCTTTTGTCTAATATGTACAACATATATGAAGAATGGATAATATCAATTATAAAATTTCACGTGATCAATGAAGTTAGAAGTTTGTATGCTCATCCTTGATTTTGTTCACGCCAGATTATTCATTAATATGATGATGCTTTTACATTAATATAAAGCTGCTTTTATTTTTGTCATTTTCCATATATTAAGAATAGATAATATGGTGCTACTTTTTACTTAGGTAAAAAATCTCAGGTAGGTCCCTGTAAGTAGGTCAGGTTTCCCCTTTAGTCCCTCTATTATGATTTGTCCTCAGGAAGTCCTTCTATTTTTCCAATTAGGCAATGTCAATCCGAACCTTAATAGATGTTGGGTTTTCCGTCGGGTTGTGCTGACGTGGATTTTTTTATCATTAGAATATTATTAAAATAATCTAATTAAGCCACGTGGGACACTTAACTAACTAACAAACAAACTTAGCTAATTGGATCCGAATCCAACCCGGATCCAATAAGCATAAGTACCCATTATCTTTCTTCTTCGCCAGGTTAACTTGATCCCCATTTCCTTTTCATCTCATCCTCTTCCTCTCGACCACACCCTGGAACCCGACCATGAGTGAAATCCAGTCGCCGGCCACCACAAAAAGCCAACACCGTTTATCGTTGTCCACGGTGGATCCTCTATTGCTAACACAATCGTTCTTCATCTCTGACAAAATCCTGAATTCTGAAGAAAATTAACTGAATATTTGTAGATGTTTGTACTATGTGATTTTTTTTTTTTGTGGTGGCTGGTATATATTTTTTGGAAACTTCATATGGTCAATGGAAAGCAAAATGTTAATTGTGAAATCAACTTTTGTTGTGATCAAACTTTAATGCAAATTTTGTGTAACTGATTGTAAAAGATCAAATGCTAATTTTTTGTAATTTTCATATTTTCAGTGAAATCAAAACTTATTTTTCTTAGGTGAAAGCAATGGTTTTAAAGATGATGAATTTTTATTGATGAACATTAGGTAATTTTCATATTTTCAATCTTAATTTTGTAATCAGAACATTCTACTTAAAATTTTGTAATCAGAACATCAAATAGAATACAAATACAAAAACCAGAGTAAGCTTCTGAAGATAAACAAGCCATTTCCAATTACATACATCTATTTGATCAATAATATAAACTTCAACTAGTACAAATTAAATGGATTAAAAACTACAAAGTAGATGGAGAATCATGAATCCTGCTTCTTTGTGGTGGCCAGGCACTAGATGAGTAATGGAGGAGCCTCGATTTGAGGATTTTGCCAAGATGAAGGATGATTGTGTTAGCAACGGAGGAGCCACTGTGGACAAAAATGAACGGTGTTGGCTTTTTGTGGTGGCCTGCGACTGCATTTCACTCGTGGTGGGAAACCGGGGTGTGGTCGAGAGGAAGGGGACGAGATGAAGTGGGAATGGGAATAGGTTAACCTGGCGAAGAAGAAAGGTAATGGGGATTTATGCTTATCGGATCCGGGTTGGATTTGGATTCTGATCCGGGTAGGATTTGGCTAAGTTAGATTATTTTAATAATATTCTAATGATAAAGAAACCTAGGTCAGCATAATTCGATGAAAAACCCAACATTTGTTAAGGTCCAGACTGACATTACCCAATTGGAAAAATAGAGGGACTTCTTGAGGACAAATCGTAATAGAGAGACTATAGGGGCAACCTGACCTACTTACAGGGACCTAGTTGAGATTTTTACCTTTTACTTAAGATAGACAGTAGAATACAATAATTATATACAATCAAAAAACAAAAACATTGAAGTCAAATTTCCCATTAACCCAAACTTCAAAAGCATGTAACATAAACGTTTTTGTACAAATTTTACAAATTTTCCAAAACATGAAAAATTTAGCCCAAATCATCCAAGTGATTTCCAACTACTCTTGCATCTTCCAATTTTCCTCAAAGTACTTCCATTTTAGCTCTTAAAGTAACACTCCATCAATTTCATAAACCATCACTAAGAAATGAATCATTTCCATGTAAAGAATTACTTCAATCAATCATAGCTCTTGGAAACATAGCAACTTAAGATTATTTGGAAGAAAGAAAAAATAGTTTGATGGAAACACATAATTAAATCCAAAAATATATTAGAAACTATACTAGGGTTTGGGGAAAAAATTCTTTCTTATCCATAGTTTTTTAGAAATCCACATGCCCAAGAAGCTAGAATAATGTCTACTCTGTGAAAACACATAATATACTAAGTGCTAGCAGATGCAGAAATGTTTAACGAAATAAAATCCTACTTTTAATAATTCATTCATGTCATAAAACTAACCAATAATGCCATCACATATTTGAGGAAAAAATAGAAAAATCTTTGAGAAAATTATAGCTTAGTATATGCAATTTTAAAACTGTGGTTTTTTGCTTCTAGCAATTCTAATTACCTTGTGGCTAGCCTTGGTTTTGTCTATTTACTACATTATATCAACACTATTATTCTAAGAAATGCCTCATTACTTAGGATAAGATGCAACATTCTAAACAAATGAAGTATGAATAAATTTACCAAAAATAAATAAATGGAGCATAGTTATTGGTTATACATTCTTAGAACAAGGGTTGGAAATAGCAAAAGACATAGGACACTAGATGTACCTCTGAACACAGGATTGCAAATAGCTTGCCTTTAAACAACGCACTATCTCATCCCATCCCATAATAGGTCTGTAACCCGAAAGCTGAAACATTTTTGTTAAAAATTACAACTAAAATTAAACAGGATATTCAACAAAAACAATAAATCATCCAAAAATCAAAAGAAAGCACCAAACAACATAAGAATAGCTAGTTTGGCCAAAAATCAAGCAAACAATGCAACAATTAGTAAAAATTGCTAAACAACAGCACATAGATAAGATGGGCTTCATTAAAGAGCTTGGAATCAGAGATAAAACAAAATGACAGGGAGCTAGAGAAAAAACAATTAAAGAACAATGAGAGAATGAGATAAGTGGAATGAAATAAAGTGATAAGGGTATTAATGTGTTGAATGTTCAATGTTCAATGTTGCTCTCCTCGAGACGATCTCCATGGCCTTGAGGCATAGAGTCTTGACCTCTAGTTCCTTGAGTGGCTCGCATCTCTTTAGTTATTATGTTAATTACTTGCGCCCTGGTATCATGCTAGCCGAGACTAGGGTTTACAATGGTTAGGGCTGAGGATGAGGCATCCAGTGGATAAAGATGGGATGGCAGGAAGAACTTCTGTAAATCCGGGTTTAACATCTGGATGTAAATTTGAAATATTAAGTTGCCATTTAATATCTTTATGTTTTTTTATTTTTTTAATAATATTGAAATAAAAAAAAAAACCACGCCACCATCAAGTTACACAAAACCTAACCTTTGTTGGTTCTTAGACTAGCTTTGCTAAAGCTAACTAACAGAGGGACATAAATTAGAATAAAGCGATTAAAAAGGCAACCTAACCTACGTAGAAGGATCTTTTAGATGATTAAACCTTCTTTTAATTGTAGTTTGTGGATTAACATGACATTTTAAGATCATATAATACATGCAATCGCCTTTCCCAAATTTAACAAGAACTCTTCAATATTTCTAAACAAGAAGAAATTTATTGCAAACAGAGATCTAGAATCACTTGGCTCAAGGAAGGAGACTCCAATACGAAATTCTTTCACAAAATTGCTAATGGCAGAAGGAACAAAAATTTTATTTCTCGAATATCACATAATGGTCATTGGGTGGAAGATGACAAGGACATTGGCAAAATCATCAATGATCACTTTCAATCTCTTCTTCGAACTCCTATCTCTAATAGATTCTTTATAGATTGGTAGTTTTCATTTAGACATAAAGCCAGAGCTGATCTTTCTTCCCTATAACAACCTTTCTTGCTTAAAGAAATCAAACAAGCTATTTTCAACCTTAATACAGATAAAGCTCTAGGACCATATGGTTTTCCTATGTTCTTTTTCCAAAAACATTGGAGCATCATTCAGGATACCTTAGTTAAACTCTATGAAGAATTTTATAAAGGTACTATCAATTACGAAAGACTGAACTGGATTCACATTGCCCTGGTTGCAAAAAAATGCGCTCCAACAGAAATCTATGACTTCCGACCTATTAGCCTCTTGAATTCCACCTGTAAAATTGTGTCTAAGATCCTTGCTTCCAGATTAAGCATGGTGATTGGAAACTTGGTTGACAAGGGACAATCAGGATTCATCAAGGGAAGATGCATAGCAGACAATATCATCGCTACTCAAGAACTGATTTTCAATATTCAGAAACGGAAACTATTTGGGTATGCTTTTAAAGTGGATTTTACAAAAGCTTTTGACACTCTGGACTGGAATTTTCTTCTCGAAATTTTAGTGGCTAAGGGATTTTGAATCAGATGGCAGTCTTGGATTCACACCATACTTAAATCTGCCAAGACCCATATCATCATTAATGGAACTACTCAGGGATACAACCACCCCAAAAGAGGACCCAGACAGGGTGACCCACTTTCCCCTCTTCTCTTTGCCTTAACTATTGATGCTCTAAGTGTAATGTTTTCTCATGCTATCAATTCCAAAGTTCTAGTTGGGGTCCCTCTTGATCAATCTGTTTACCTCAATCATCATCTTTTCCGCTGGTGTGCAAGAAGACCTTGAAATTATCAAATTAATCCTTTACATCTTTGAAGGAGCTTCGGGTCTTGCCATCAATTACTCTAAAAGTTGTTTATACTCCACTAATTATGGCTTCCAACCCCATGGCATCTCTGCCAGGATACTAAATTACTTTTCTAACTGTCTCCCTCTCTTCTATTTGCGGGTTCCCCTTTCTGGAAGGCGTCCTAAACGGATTGACTGGGAAAAGCTCGTTGGAACTGTTCAAGCTAGACTCTCGCCCTAGAAAGAAATTTATTTATCTTTAGGTGGCCGCCTTACTCTTCTCAACTATGTTCTTTAAACCATTCCAATCTACTGGATGTCTGTGTTTTCTTTACCATCCTGGGTTGTGAAAAAATTAGATAAGATTCGAAGAGATTTCCTTTGGAAATGACCTGACTTGGGTCCTATAGGTACCCGACTGGTTGCCTGGAAAAGGATTTGCAGACCTCGTGAGTTTGGAGGATGGGGTATTCTCAACCTTAAGGAATTTAACCGGGCTCTTCTTGAAAAATGGTGGTGGAAACTTACCACTGACCCTAATAGCTGTTGGGCCAAGATTATTAAAGTTAACTACTCGATCAATAACCCAACTAGATTCCTATTCCAAACTCCACCTAGGAATAAATCCTTTTTCTAGGCTGGTTTGCACAAAGCTCTACCTTCTTTCAGAGTCTGTATCTCCAAAATAATTCACAATGGTCACAATTCTTTTCTCTAGTTTGATAGATGGCACACGAGGCGAACCTTGAAAGACCTATGGCCATCTCTCTTTATGGATTACCTATTTCCCTAGATAACAATCCAATATTTCATACTACATATTCAGTTCCCAGAGGACCTCTTCCACACTTCCACTTCTATTGATTTATCCCCACTTCTCAAAGTTATTCCTGACTGCTCTTGGTATCAAGAAGACCTCTACAACTAGACCTTAGTCAAAAGTGGATCTTTTTCGGTCAAATCATTCAATAGATTCCTTATGGATGGCAGCACGCATTATCCACTCTATTCACATTTATGGAAAACAAGATGCCCTAGTAAAATCTCATTATTCTGTTGGTTAGCATGGGAGGATAAACTTCTTACCCTTGCTAATATCTATAAAAAGGGTTATAATAACTTCTCTGCCGCAGACACTTGCGTATTGTGTTACAGGGCCATAGAGACGGTTAATCACCTTTTTCTTGAGTGTGACTTCACAAAACAAATTTGGTCCTTCTTCTCACAAATTTTTGAAATCCACTCTTTACCTTGATATACCTCTGAGATTTGGAGAACCTGGATTACCTCCTAGTACTCTCAGATTCGAACCCTCTGGGGCCTCATTACAAGTGCCATAATGTGGAATTTATGGCTGGAAAGAAATAGTCACATTTTTCATTCTCTAGATTTACCTTCTTATTCTATTTTGATTAAAGCTGCTAATATGCTTCTTTCTTGGTTTACAGCTGTGACAAACAACCACGAGGCTTCCTAGAAAATCAAGCATTCGCTCAACTTCATAAGTGATAAGGTTTCCAACCACCCTAGCGATTCGGATCATACCCTTGTTATGGAGTAGTCTTCTCGCTTCTCAGTTTTTGTAGACCTGTGCCTCCTTCTGTGGCTTTCGACTATTAGGCTTTTCCCCTTTATCTAATCCAGTCAGTTACTTTGTTTTGTCTGTAGTCAGTGCCTCACCCCTGGTGAGAGCTAATTGATTTTTATTTTCCCTCACTCTTTGCTACTTTTTTTCCAACTTTGTCTATTTCTATTCTTCTACTTTAATAAATTTGTGGTTTATCCACTTTCTTCAAAAAAAAAATATATATATAATACATGCAAAATTTAACCATTTCAATTTCTTTTGTTACAAATTTTTATGCACCACTAGGATGCTCAAACAAATCATTCTTAGTCTTTGGATTAGTAAGATAATTTTGAGAGCATATAATATGAAGTTTTGAATTTTCTTCTGTTTTTTCAACATTGTATTTAGCACCATTTGCTTGCTCAAACAGTGGTATATCTGAGGCCAGAAGTAATATCCTAAGTTAAGTTTTGCAATTTTCTTTTAGTTTAATTGTTTTCTTTTTTGTTTAATATAATGTTTTCGATAGAAGATCATAAAAAAGTTTTGAATTTCCATTTCTCTTATGTATAATAAACTGTTTTGCTGCATATTTGACTATTCACACCATAGTTCTTTTGTGGAGACAGTAATCAAAATTGGCTATTGTATTTTTCTTTTGTTAAATTATAGGCTTTTCCTCAACATAACTTTTTTTGAGTATATAATACAAAATTTATTTGTTTATTTATTTATTTATTTGCAAATTAGCTTACTTAACAACAATAAAAAAAATTGAGAGATAATAACGATGATACATATCAATTTATTGAAGTTAATTTATGTGGATAAATCCGTATGAATATTATAGAAAAATTTCTTGAAAAGACAAAATGATTTTTAGAAAACCCTCTAACAATATTAGAAAATCATCATAATAATGTTACCAAAAATAATTAGATTATTAACAAAATTATCAGAAAAATTAATTAAACGTGACAGTGATATTGAAGAAGTTACGAAAAAAATTTACAAATTTAACAGTAATTAAAGCAATCCATATCTCTTTTTGTAACATGATTTGAAGAAAAGTTATAGAAAAATCTAGGAATGAAAATATGATTCCCATATATAATTAGATACAAAAACTGGAATGGAAGACTTAATAAAAAGAGTAATTTATTCTAAGACTTTGAACAAAGCATCCAAATTGATTATAAACAATAAATTGATTAGAATAGATTTTAATAATTTAAGTGTAAAACAACAAATTAAATATTATCAGATCAACCTATTAATTAAGATAATAAATGGTTATGGACTTGAAGCCAATGAAAATTATTTATAAGAATTAAAAAATATAATAACTTTTCATGAATAAAAAATGACTTTGAAAGTTATTAAATCAGAAGATAATATTAGGATATTTAACTCATTTAATAGAGTTAAACATACTAGAACATTGGAACTAATTACTACACCTGATGTCTAGGTTAAGAGAATTAAAGATAAAATCCTTAAACCAATACAAGGAGAACAATTATATAAGCATGACACATTTTATTTCCAAAAAAAATATAAGAATATGATGAAATGCAAATATGTTGTAAGAATGATAATTCTAAAATAATTGTAGATTTCTTAACAGCTAAATCTTATACAAAATTACTGAAAACCAAATATTCTTTGCTACATCTTGGATTAATGGTATTTAGCATAATAGGTCGGTTGTGATGATTTCTCCCACAAGTGTACCGGGTCGTCAAATAATATCTCATGCGTAAGCACAAAGATCGTATTCCTTGGGGCCAAAGATCTACTATTACTCTTTTATCGCCGACTTTCCAACCTCAAAATTGGTTTGAGATGCAAGATAGAACAAAATAAAAGAGTATTTAACTAACTAATAAGATGATGCAAGAAGGCCAAAAGTGATAGTGTGAAGATGAGGGTGATAAATCAATGGGAGAAGGAGGCCATAGATGTGGATCCCCTTGGGGGTAAACATGCCACCATGATGAACAGTAAAATGCCACAATAATGGTTTAGGCCGAGAGATTTTTAAAGTAGATCCCTTGGTGATTAACTCCTAATCCCATATGTGTATTGATTGGAATCTCTTCCAGATAAAAAAACTCCTACAATTGGAATACACTCAAGAAAATCTCTAAATAGGGTTAAACCTAATTCTAAGTTTAATCCTAATAGTCAGAGGGCTACTGACACTCGAACCCCTCAGTGTGTCGGCACAAGAAACCCCTTTTAATCTATCTATCATCTAGTATAAGTGAGCATCCAATATCTACAAGAACAACTCATACAAGAATTACGGAGGTCTCCATATAGTAATTCAAGACATAAAAGCAAGATAGATTTAGCCACAAACCAACCAAATGCATTAGAACAAAATAAATCATCCAAGATACATGGCTCCCCCAAGGTTCACTGACATCCGGTGGCCTTGGGGGTTTAGTGCGCCATCAAGTTAAAAACACAACAAAAGTGCTTAAAACAACACATATAAACCATAATGAAACTCCCTTGTTGAGTGATGATGATGATGATGATGATGATGATGATGATGATGACGAGGAAGGATTCTTCTCTTAAGCCATTGATCTCTCCTTGACAAGATTCGAGCCTCCGAAGGATGTCGGTGAGGTTCCAGCCAAAGATCTTGCGAATGATGCTTCCCCCCTTGAAGTCGCAAGCCTTAGAGCCTCAAGACCCATGAAATCACCTCCAAATTATGTGGTTTTTCAGAGCTTTCCCCTCCTTTGTTAGACAAAAAGTCTTCTTTTAGCCTTAGATTTCTTCTTTTATACCCCAAGGACTTGCGGGGCCATATGGGGGTCATATGGTGGCCGTATGGAGAGTAAATTGGGCACTTCCCGAGCCTTACGTTTGCCTTGTGGGCTATACGGATCCTGCAAGGACTTGGTCTAGAATTTCCATGATTTTGTCATGCAGGCCGCAAGGATTCTTGCAGGGGTGCCACAGTAACATGATACAATTAACACTATAGCACCACACCTCCAAATTTGCTTCTTTTGGGCCCAAATCATGTCCTCGTGTTTCCCCATGGCTTCTTTATGCCCTATAAAGAAAATAACACAAGAGTAAGCACAAAATGGGCATCAATCCTATAAAAAATACATGCCGAGTGTACAAGAAATATTCTTTAAACTAAGTACATTTAGGCACTTATCAGGTTAGAATTAGGATCTAGATTAGCACCTTCATTAGTAGACACTAGACATGTAAATAATATGTCTAAAGCTATAATAGCAACAACAAAATTAGATATGACAAATAATTTTGAAATAATCTACATGATCCTAAGATCTCTCTTAACAATAGATACATTATACGAGAATATTAAATTAATAATAAAATCCAAAGTATATAACATGACAAATACAAAACCTAATATTCTACTCACAAAAATCTTTATTGGACAAATATCAAATAATAGTGAAATAAGATATACCATTAGAAATGACAAAATAATAAAAAAAAAATTAGGATCTCAAGGAGTTCTAACGTATTCGGCTAAATGTAGAGTTCAAAAAGCTTAGTAGAAATAAAGTAGAAATTAAATAATATCTCAATACCTATAATTTCAGCAACTGAAGACATAAAGTATTATGAATATGAAGATGATTCAGTTAGCTTTAAAACACAAGCCTATAATATGAAAGTTTAGATTGAAGAAATCATTGGTGAAGAAAATGAGTAATTAAGTGAAGTCTTATCTTTCATAACTAATGGAAAACCTAATAGAATAGCTTTACCCCAATTATTCATGGGAAGATTTCTTACAAATATCAACATATATAGATGACGTTCATTTCTTAATAGAATGTAGATATGAATATGATGAGTACCCTAAAAGAATAAGAATAGAAGAGATTTTAACAGAAGAAGAAGAAGAAGAAATTGCTAGATAATTAGAAAAAATAGATATTGATGGCCTAATAAAAAGATCAAGAATAGTAGACACTTATGGTGTAAAATGTATGAATGTACATATGACCCTGAGCATAGTGAGTAACAATCAGGCAAACTTTAGTAATAATCTAGCAAGCTTTAGCAACAATCAAGCAAGCTTATCTAGTCCAACAAGGTTAATAACCACCGAAAACACCTCAAAAATGATACATCCACTTATATAGCTAAGTAATTATAAATTTTTAAATTATCCATAATAGTCATATAAAACTTTTAGCAAAAGAGGAAAAGCAAATCCTTTAGAAGTAATAAAAACCATGCCATAGTAAAATTATCATGGTAACATGTCAATAATTAGCACAGTACATTCTCAAAAATGGTCTAAACTATTAAATCGATGGGAATATGATGCCGTAAATGGATTGGAAAGATTACCACATGCATTAGATAATGTAGGGATAGTAAATTTAACAGAAAATTAATTAGGAACTACTGTTTGGAATATGATGGATAGTTGGAAGATAAATGTTCCAAATGAATACCAACATGTAATAGATATGGAAAATAATCCATATAATTACAACACAATTAAGACAAATCATATTAGGAACAGGCTCCTCTAAAGGAGAAATACTATTACAAGACATAGCCGCAAGGGACTTAGAAAGACTACATCTAGATAGCTTTAATGATATTATAAAATTTGGCGAAATTTATATAACCTTAGAAATGAATATGAAAAGAGGATTCTCAATACCTGAATAAACCAAAAAAAGGGTTTAGCAAATTATTAAAACCAGTACGCAATTTAATTTATAAAGCATGGAGATATCAAGATAAGGAAAATATTGCAGGAATAAGACCAGCTATTTTAATTACTTTTAAATTTTTGAACGAAAAAATGCTTAGAAAATTAAGTAAATAGACATATACCAAGCTATAGCTATTGTAATAAGATATACATAACTGGAGTACGTAGAGAAACAAAACCTAGAAAAAGATGACTATTATAAAAAAGAATGACTTAAAGAAAATAATATAAAAAACTTTAAAATTTATAAACCATTTGTAAATTGAAAATGCTCTTTATTTGTAGAGAAATAAGACATTATGTGAGGAATTGTACTAGAGATAGAATTAAAAAAGAAAGGCTAAATATGCATCAACGATTAGAATTACCATAGGAAGTAGATATAGTAAGCATACCAAGTAATGACACTGTAAAAATTAGCGATATATGTTGTATATTTGGAGGAGAATGTGCTAAAAGAAGTAATCTTTTATAGTTTAACCAAGTCTTTACTGGCATAAAACCTGTAGATATTCGATGGCTTACAGTTTAGGTAAAATCCGTAAGTTTCTTATAGAAACCTTTAAGCAAAAGATAGATTATACTTGTATAAATGAATTTATAAATCATAAAATAAATTTCAAGCCAAAGATGTGATATTTGTTATAAATTTCATATTAATACATATGGAACAACATGTGATAAATGTGATCTATCTTTGTGCCAACTTTGTGGAAAATAATGTCATAATCATTTAATTAGCAAAATAAATATTGAACCATTAGCAATACAAATGCTATCCAATGATAAAATTATAATAGACCAATTATTGAAAAATATTAAGCAACTAAAAAGAGAAAAACATAGTGAAAATAAAGGAAAAAGAGTTGTAATTACAGAAGCAACTGAAGAAGAAATAGAAAGTTATGAAGTAATGACATTATCCCAAAACACCTATAGAAATAATAATCTCTTAAATCTAGATTGTATCTTTGAATTTCAAGATGGATATAAAGTTAATGTAAAAGGTATTATAGATATAGGAGCAAGTAAATGTTATACATCCCCAAACTTAATCCCCTCAAGATACATAAAAAGTGCATTATATATACAAAGAAAAAGTTAATGATGCTTTTGGTAAAATAACTATATTAGAAAATAAATGAATAGATCGCACAATGACATTTAATTATATTAAATGTCCATTACTCTTTTTCTGGGTAAAATCAGCATTAGGAAATAAAAGTAGCTAGACTTTTAATTGGAACGAATTTCACAAAACACTGAAATGGTGAACTAATAGTCCTAGGAGAAAAAATTACTATATGTAAACATATGGATAGTATTCATACAACACTAAGAGTCAGTCATAAGGAAAATCTTATTAAAGACATATTACCTAAGGAAATAGAAACATTTGAAAAAATAAATTTAGAAATAGAAGATGATCTTTTAAAACAAAAATTAGAACTCTTAATAGAAAATTTGAAAAGATGGAACTATAGGAGAAAATTATGTTAAAAATATTAATAGAGTAAACATTATCTATAAATTAGAAATCATAAATCTTAATTTAAGACTAATATATCCTATAATAAAAGCAACTCCCTATGAACAAAAAGAATTCCAAAAACATATAAAAGAGTTAGAGGAGCTAAAATTAATTATGAAAACTCAAAGCCCCCATGGGACTTGGGACTTTATAGTAAATAAATATTGTGAGATAAGTAGAATGGTATTAAATTATAAAAGCCTAAATGATAACACTGAAGATGATAAATTTCCTCTTCCTAATAAAGATGATTTAATTAATAAAATAAAAAACAATTTTATCTATAGTAAATTTCATCTCAAATCTTGATTATGGCAAGGCCCTTTAGCAAAAAAAATGCAGACCTTGGGCTGCCTTTATCACTTATAATAGGCATTATGAATGGAATGTGATGCATTTCGGACTAAAAAAATACTCCACAAGTATTCCAAAGAAAATGCTTGATATATTCAGAAACTATTTAGGTTTTATTACAACTTATATAGATGGCATTCTGGTTTTTAGCAAATCAGTAAAAGAACATGTACAACACCTTGTTAAACTTTTTAAAGAATGCCAAGAGAATGGTTTAGTATTACCAGAAAAGAAGATCAAAATAGGAAGTGTAAAAAATGAGTTGCTCGCTGTTATAATAAGACAAGGAGAAATATATCCCCAAAAAAATATAGCATCTATTATATTAGAAATTCCATATCAATTAGAAAATTTAAAACAAATTTAATCCTTCTTAGTAAAAATGAATTATGTTATAAGTTTTATACCAAATTTAAGCCAACTAGAAAGACATTATATAATAAGACAAAGTAGGCAGGAGAAAGACATTTTAATAATGAAAAACATAAAGTTAGTGTGATAAATAAAGAAAAAATAAAAAAAAAATAAACCGTTAGAATTACCTTCCCCAGGTAGTTATTTATTCATAGAACTAGATGGATGGTAAGTGCTCGAGTGAACATATTTCGTCATATGTTTTACACATATTGAGCATCATTTTTATCAGGTTTTATTGCTCATAAAGTGTATTTGGTGTTCTTTTGTGAAAAAAGGGCTATGGCAGCATGAAGAGAGAAAAAACAAGCAAAGATAGGTCATAAAGGCACATTTTGGGATTCATTTGCCCGATACAAAGATCAAGACACGACCCGTGTTTGAATACATGGGATTGTGTGATTAGTGCATTTCGTATCATGTTTTATGTACTCAGTAATTATACTTTTGCTAGTCTTTTAGCACTTTTTTTGAACATATGATGCTATTCTGGGTATGTTTCATTCATGGTGTAAGATTTTAGGGTTCAAAGCAAATAGGAGTGAAATCGGGGATAAAATCAACCAAAAAAGGCAATTTTTCTAAGTATCCAAGCCAAGCACAGCTAGAGCATGATCGTGCTCTCTAGTCATAATTATTGGTGTTGGATTGAAGCTTGAGTAGCTCGCCAGCATGGGGGTGCTTCCAAGGAGAGCACAGTCGGAGCACAGGCGTATTCCCTCCCCGTTATTTTCTCTAGATTGGCAACGTTCATTTCTCTCAAAAGAAGCATGGCCCGCGTGTTAACTTCATAAGCATGCTCTAGCAAAGTATGATCGTGTTCTCCACGTGATTTACTCTGGATGACACTTAGCCAATTCTCTCAAAACCCTAAGAGAAGCACAGTCTAGCACAACTGTGCTCAGACTATGTTGAGCCTGGAAAGTCCTTTTTATCTCCCAGATGTAGGTTTTTTGAAAGAGCGCTTAACTGAGGGTTTTCTTCTCCAACTTCGAGTGATCGTTGAGAGGATAATCAATTTTCACCACACCGTCGATAGAATCAAGGTTGAGTATAAGGAACTAAAAAAGTGGAGTTAGCTCATCCATGAAGCTCTTGAAGCACAACTAAGAGGATTTTGTAAAAGGGGGAGTCATGATTTTTCACCTTAGTGCATGCATTTCTTCTTCTCAGTTGTACAAATTTATGAGGGGCTAACCATTCCATGGTGCCCCAGGATACTGAACTATGTTGCTTAGTGTACTTTGAATTACTTTCTTTTAATGTCTATGGAGTTTTATTGTATTCTTGTGTTAATTCCTATGTTGCATAACTTATCGTGCTTAATTTGCATAGTTGTTAATTTGTGTAAAACTTGACGTGTGTGGATTACCGTAGTTGTGATTGCCTTCTGTAGTTGCAAAAATTAGCGTGTATAAAACCCGTAGTTACATTTGCAAAATTTGCGTATTTGAGAGCCGTAGATGCAACATTGCTTTTGAGTACCCGCAAGAACCTTAGGATGTACCTAGTAGACATTAGAAGCAAGTCAGTACACTAAAGCGCATAGGGATTATCCTAGGGCATTACTCTCTTGTTGTTAAAAGCTCAATCTTAGCCTGCCTATTTCTTCCATTCTTATTCTTTTTATTTTATTTAGTTAATCTTTCTACCAACCATCCTTTGACTAACTAGAGATTAGAAGATCAATTAGTACTGAAACTCCAGTCCCTATGGTTAGACAACCCTACCCCTCACGGGATACCACTTTATTACTTATTACGATCCGTACACTTACTAACAGTGCATTAGTGTGTGCCCACTTCTGAAAATTTTCAAGTCAAGTCATGAGTTGGGAGGGTATAAAGGCAATCACATGCTCATATCCCAACTTGTGTGAAGATTTAAGAGTTTTTCAAACATTTTCAGCCAATAAAAAGCCACATGACCTACCACACAACCGTGTGCCCAAACATGTGGCCTTAGAGGAGATATTTCTGGAAGTTACTGTACATGAGTTACTACATGTGTTACTATAGCAAGTTACTTACACAAGCGTGTGAAATTTCTACACGGCCGTGTGAACAATACACGGCCATGTGAAAGGCCGTGTGGGTCCCTAATTTTAGTCTTTAAAAGGCTACTTTGCCCAATTTTAGAGGATCTTCTGCGTAGCTCTGAAGGGGCAAGATGGCTAGGGCTTTTAGGAAGAGGTCTTTGCAGCCAAGGGGATTTTTCTTCACCAACATTAATCGATTCCTCGTATGCCATAGCACCAAGAAAGCCACCAACGACCCTAGCTTTGGAGTGGATTTCATCAAGACATTGAGATATCCATCAAGGCCATCTTATGAATATAAGGGGATTTATTTCCATGGCTTTTGCATACTTTTTCTTGTTTATTACTTGTTTTGTATCTTGCTCTATGGAGAGCTAAACCCTAAAGAGTATTTGGGCATATGAACCTTTAGAATTCTATTCTTGTATTGATTTACATTATGTTTCTATTTAATCCGAGTTTAGTTGCATTTTAATCTTGTTTACTTAATGCTTCCTTGCCTTATTCATTTTTTAGTTAATTAGTTTGCATGATTTGTTCACCTTGGTGAGAGAGAGGTCTTCATTAGGATTATAATCTCTAAGATTGAAAAGGGTTGAGAAGGTAAGCCATGAGATAGTGGAGTGTCCCCTTTCTCCTTTGATTAATGTATCATATCTCCTTTTCCCTGAGCTTTATACAACCTTATGTGGTGTAAGGTGTTGAGAGAATTCTCCACCGGGACCTTTCACCTAAAGGTAGGGTTAGGTCTACTCTTAGGAATTAGATATATTCTTTGGAATCCCTATAATGTTATTCAAGGACTGATTTACATTTGGATTTTGATGACTCAACTTTCTTGTTTTAGAAATACCTTGTAAATCTCACACTTAACACCTGAATACTAGGGGGAACATTGCCCGAATACCTTACTTTCATTAATTGAGACTTCCCTTCATTTTACTCTTGCATATTTGCCTGTGACATTTATTTATTCACGCATTAGTTCATCACATCATCTCTTTAATCATTAGGCAAGATATCATAGAAGTAGCTATTTCTATTAATCATGTTCCCTATGGATTCGACTACCTGACCCGTTGAGTACACTATTATTACTTGAGTGACCCGTGCACTTGCGGACACACGTAAGGGGTTTGTTATTTGATAACTAGAAGGTTAGGGAGTTGCATTAAAATAGACTTGTAATATTTTCCAATATAAAAGAAAAAAAGATAAGTACGTATGATAGTGATACCTATCAAACAAAAGTAAGTGCTACAAATGTTGAAATTATAGCAACAATAAAAGCAATGAAAAAATTTTAAATATTCATAATTTCAAAAAAAAAAAAACCTTTACATTAAGAATAGATTGTCAAGCAATAGTAGCATTTTATAACAAAAAAAAGATTGGAAGTAAATTGTCATAAAACAGATAATCAAAATTTATGGACTATATAATAGGAAGTGGGTTTCAAGTTACAATAGAACACATTAATATTTTTTTAATAGATAATCTCTGAAGGATAATTAAAGAAACCCCTTGATTTGTCCATATGTAATAACAAAAATGGGGATTGCAAAGCCAGTAAATTCCTCTAAGTTTTTTTTACTATAGGAATCAAGAACCTTTCCAGCTAATAAACACTTAGCTTGTATCTCTAAATGTTTAAAACAATAATTGCAAGACTAGTAGGAAATTTTGTGTTTCTAAGCATGTGATAAGATAAGTTGATACCAATTACCTGTAGCATACGATAGTAATATTTTATTAACTAACTATCTATTCTTTCTCTTTGTAGATGGAAAACAAAACCTTCCCTGAAACTCCTTATTTTCCCTATAGGGTCAAATCTCTGTTTTAATACTCCTTTCCCAATCACTAATCATCAATATATCCTTTTAATGATCTTATACACGCTCTTCATATGCTTAGTAATTATTCCCACAATCGAAATAAGTCCACTAGCTGAAATCTTACTCATTCACATGTTATCTCTCAAGTTTTGAAGCCACATATGGTGGAATATTTTATTGAATAAGACCGAAAAATCAAGTTTCTAGAAATAGAGGTAAGTATTGACACACCCCTTGCGTGTGTGTACCGCAAGTGCACGGGTTGTCGAAGTAATAATTATACCCGGTGAGTAGGGTAGTCGAATCCACAGGGAACAGGGCTACTAGTACTAACTTCTTCTCTGCAATCTAGCCTAACGACTAATGTGATTTTGTGGTGATCTAGTGTGCATAGAAATTAATACCATAGGTGAATAGGCAAAGGGTAAATAAAGGGAGATCTCAATCAATGAAGGTGAGATACCCGGGCAATGCTCCCCCTAGGCTCTATCATGAAGTGCAAGACTAACTAAATGCTTCTAACCGAGTTCTATGAGTCGAGGTAATCCAAGAATAATCGGTCCCTGCCTCCAGGCCACCGATACTAGTCCCCTACAAGGTCCCGGCGGAGAAATTGCTCAATCTCAACACCTCACACCCCATATGACCGCAATGAGTTCTAGGGATACCTAAGAATGAAACCAATTCCTAAAATTAGATCTAACCCTACTTCTAGGCGGAAGATCCCTAACCCCCTACAAAGGTCCCGGCGGAGAAATCTATCAATCTCACGCCTCACACCCCATATGGTTGCATAAAACTTAGGGAATACGGAGATAGGAAACACTCAATCAGAAGGGAAAGGGGACACTCCTCTATCTCAAGACTCACCCTTTCAACCCTCTTTAACCTTGTATGTTCTAATCCCTAATGGAGACATCTCTCTCACCAAGGAAACAAATCAAACATACCAAACAACCATACGAATCAATAAGGCATGCAAGCAATGATTAAACAAGATTAAAACTCAAATAAACTCGGACTTAAAAGAAAGCATAAAGAAAGTCAATACATGAATCGAAACCTAGGGTTCACATGCCCAAGTGTCTACTAGGGTTTAGCCCTCCATGGGGCTTATTACAAAGCAAAACATAACATAATGAAAAGCAATGTAAACCATGGAAGTAAAGCCCCTTGAATTCGTGATGATGGCCTTGATGGGTCGCTCAACGTCTTGAAGGATCCTTCTCCGAAGCTAGGTCGCCAATGACTCCCTCGATGCTAAGATGGAGGAAAGAACTATCAAAGTTGGTGAAGAACGGCCCTCCAATTCGGCAAAGACCTCCTCCTCAAACCCTAGCAGCTTCGCCTCTCAAAAGCCACACAAAAGATACCAAAAGAATCGGCAAAAAGGGCTATTTATAAGCTTGAAGCGCGCCAGTCACGTGCCTCCACGCGACCACGTGAGATTCCACGCGGTCGCGTGGGCTGCAGAATTCCCATGCGGTCGTGTGGGATTTTGACGCGGTCATGTGAACAGTACTCTCTTATCTTGAGGCCACATGGTCGGGCACACGTCCATGTGGTGAGTTATAAGACTTCTCCTCCATCGAACCATCATTTGGAAACTTTGGCTATCTTTACACAAGTGGGGACATGAAGGTGTGACTGCCTTTGTGCCCTTCCATCACACAAATTTGCTTGAATTCTTCCGGAAGTTGGCACACACCCTTATGCGCATGATCCCCTCTTGTGTCTTGACACTTGTGTTGTACAAAAGCTCCCAACAATATGTCTTTATAACCCATCTTTGCTTCCTTTTCCTCCTTTAGCACTTTCACAACCTAACTGCATAAAAGAACACCAAAATACAGTTTATGAGACATAATCCATGGTAAAATGATGCTCAATGCATATAAAACAAGTGGGTAAAATATGTATACTCAAGCACTTATCAAGTATCTTGAAAGGAAAAGAAGTAAAATTGAAAAAATAATTAATATAAACAATTGAAAGAAAATGAAGAATTAAAAGTGTTTATTAAAAAAGAAGAGAGTGAAAAGGAAGAAAATTTTGAAATGTTCCCTAACAAAATTCATAAGGTAAAAGACAAAGTGTTTGAATTAGTCATGCAAAAAAAAAAGAAAAAGAAAAAAAAAGCAATAGTTACTTAGTAGAGCAAAATACCATATGGCAGTTATTACAAACTGAAGCACGAATCCCTAATGGACTTGCATTAGGATGCATAGCATTCTACAAACCATGCCATAAAGATGTTGGTTGTCTCTGTGAACAAGGCTATATTATATTACAAGCATCCTTCAATCTTGTTTCTAGGAAGAATTAATCAATTGATGGAGTATAATATAATCTAATTGACTTATTAACGAATAACCATGTAGCAAGAATAACTATCACTAAAGCATCCCAGCTCAAGCTTCTTAACAAACATTGGCAGGTAGTCGACATTCTTCACGGGATATTAAGTGTGACAATATACAAGGTTGCATCATCAATCTTAAATCCTAAACCATCCCACCTATTTTTGGAAATTATCTTAATAATGTATAACATCTCATTAAGGTCACACTGTTTTGCTGCCATAAGGCTTACCAGCTCCATATGCAATATGATGACATTGATACTGAATATCCCCCAGAGAAATCCAACAGCAATTACACTTATGGCAAGCCCATATGATCACCAATGATCGAAAGTGTAGTCATTTTCACACGAATCACCAGCTAATAATAGAGACAAGTGATAAGTGCTCGTGTTATAATAATGCGAAGTGTTATTGTTTTACATTGAGCATTACTTTTATCAGATTTTATCATTAAATTGTGTGCATTTGTGTACTTTTGTGCATTGTAGGTTTGTGGAGCTAGTTTGGAGGAAAAGAGAAAAGTTAGATCGTGTTCGCCGTTGTTGGGGAATTCTCGGACCAAGCAAGGAACAAGGCACGAGTCTAGATTTGTGGGTGTGTGCCAACCTCCTGTGGAGGGGCACAAAAGCAGTCACATTCACATTAAGTCTAACTCATGTAGCATAGAAGAACTTTGCCAATGAGGAGAATTGAAGCAATCGGCACAATCTACCGTTGATTGTGTGCCCAAATCAACGGCCTCGATGAATAACAATGAATTCGAGAGCGTTTCGGCAAAAGCACTGTAGCAGCAATGTAGCAAGTTGTTGTATCAAAAATACTGTAACAAGTTACTGTTCACTGTTTGCCGAAACTCAGTAAAACAGAGACTTCATACGGGCGTGTGGAAATTCCACACGGCCGTGTGAAATCCCGATTTCAGCAATTTGAAGCCGCGACTCAACAGTATTTAAAGGCGCTTTTGAGACTTTTGACACGACCTTTTGCGTGTGTACCGCAAGTGCACGGCCTTGTCGAAGTAATAAATTTACCCTGGTGAGTGGGTAGTCGAATCCACAGGGAATAGGGAATTAGAATACGAGATTTCACTAATTAAGCTATGCGGAGTACGGAAAAGCAATAGTAGGATTAATGAATGAATATAGAATAAAGTAGAGTGAAAGACAAGAAATCAAATAGAAAGATGGAAGATGAGAGAGTGCAAGTAAAAGAGAATAGAGAGGACTAGTAATGAATGAAATAGGGCATCCGGACAAGCTACCTTTAGGGTTTATGCTTCTAGTACAGGACTATGCTATTATACTTTCCTATTGATGTTTAATCGAGTCGAGGATATCCTAAGACTCACAGTCCCAAACCTAAGGGCAACCGTGACTAATCCCAACATTATGTCCCAGTATTAGGATTCACTACGACCCTTGACTCTTGTTAACCTGTCAACTAAGCCCCAGGGAAGTATATCTACCTAAACCTCACACTACGTGGGATTGCTTTAAGCTCTAGGGATTCCTAATGGTAAAACCTATTCCTATGTGTAGTTCTAACCCTTTGGTCCAGGTGGAAGAACCCTAGTCTAGATTAAGCCCCAATGCATAGGATTCACTTCAACCCTTCACTCTGTTACTTACGTAACTAAGCGCCAGGGGAGTTTATCTGCCTAGCACTTCACTCTATCTCGACCGCTATGAAATCAAGAAAACGGAGGTAGGGAGAAACCACGTCGGAAGGGAAAGGGGTACATTGCTACCTCACAACTCTCCCTCTCAACCCTCTTCAATCTTAAGTAGTCTAACCCTAAGGAGTTGTCACACCTCCAGAAGGCAACCTAAATTGTTCTCAATCCTAGTGTCACATCTAAGAGAAAACATTAACTAGATGAAATTAAGATTGAAACTCAATTTTATTCATCAATAATAGAAAAGCATAATAACAATGTCAAAGAAACATAATAACCCTAGAGTTTACAAGTCCGAACACCCTTAAGGGGTTTAGCTCCTCATGGAGCTATATATATTCATCAATGTATGAAAGAAAGGACAAAATACGAACATCAATGAAAACCCCCTTACGCATGGTGTGGCAGTGGTCTTGTGCGGCCGTCGAACGTCGATAACGATGCCGATGACGCGCGCTAAACCTCCACGAAATCCTCTCCGAAACCCTAGCCGCACTCCCCAAGTTCAAGAGAAAGATAGGTCAAAAACGATATGTCCAAGGATCCCAAATCGGGCTTTAAATGGGCTGAGTGTGGCTTTAAATTTGAACTTATCGGGGCTTCACATGGCCGTGTGGAATTTCCACACGCCCGTGTGAAGTTTCTGTCTTCCTGAAAAATTATTTCACACGGCCGTGTGGAATTTCCACACGCCCGTGTGAAGTCTCTGGCTTGCTGGAAATGATTCACACGGCCGTGTGTTAATTCCACACGCCCGTGTGAATTCTCTGGAAACTTGTTCTTCGACAGAAAATGCACAGTAACTTGCCGAAACGCTCCTGAATACGTTATTCTTCATCGAGGCCATTGAATTGGGCACACAATCAATGGCAGATCGTGCCGATTGCTTCAAGTCTCTTTCTTGGTGAAGTTCTCCTAGGCTACACGAGTTAGACTTGTTGTGAATGTGACTGCCTTTGTGCCCCTCCAAAGGAGGTTGGCACACACTCACAAGTCCAAGTTCGTGCCTTGTTCATTGCTTGGTCCGAAAACCTCCCAACAATGGCGAACACGATCTAACTTCGTTCTTTTTCTACAAATTAGCTCCACGGACCTACAATGCATAAGATTACACAAACACACACTATTTAGTGATAAAATCTGATAAAATAGATGCTCAAAGTAAGATAATAACGCTTCGCGTCACTATAACACAAGCACTTATCAACTTTTTCTAGAGCTTTTAGCATATCTTTTCGCCTAACTTCTGGAGGGTTGTGGCTAGGGTTTAGAGAGGAACTTATGGAGGATCGAAGCGCGCCATCGGCATCGACATCGACGCTCGGCGGCCGCACAAGACCACGACCACACACTACGCAAGGGGGTTTTCATCTATGCTTTTGATTTGTGCTTATTCTCATAGTTTGATGGATTTGTATAGCTCCATGAGGAGCTAAACCCCTTGTGGGTATTCGGACTTGTAAATCCTAGGATGATTATGTTTCTATGACATGTTATTATGCTTTTCTTTATTGATGAATAAAATTGAGTTTCAATCTTAATTGCATCTTGTATCGATTTTCCCTTAGCCGTAACACTAGGGTTGAGAATCGTTTAGGTTATCCTTTGGAGGTGTGACAACTCCTATAGGGTTAGACTACATAAGATTGAAGAGAGTCGAGAGGGTGAGTCGTGAGGTAGCGAAACGTCCCCTTCCCCTCCGGTGTGATTTTCCCTATCTCCGCGTTCCTCGAGTTCTTAGCGGTCAAAATAGAGTGAAGTGCTAGGAAATGAACTCCCCTGGGGATTAGTTGCTCGAGCAACAAAGTGAAGGGTTGTAGTGAATCCTAGTGCTGGGGCTTAATTGAGACTAGGGTTCTTTCACCTGGACCAAAGGGTTAGAGGTATACATAGTAACAGGATTAATCACTAGGAATCCCTAGAGCTTAAAGCAATCCCACTTAATGTGTGGCTTAGGAAGATGGACTTCCCTAGGGCTTAGTTGACAGGTCAACAAGAGTCAAGGGCCGTAGTGAAATCTAATGCTGAGTCATAAGGTTAGGGTTAGTCACGGTTGACCTTAGGTTTGGGACCGTGTGTTTAAGGATATCCTCGACTCATTAAACATTAATAGGAGAGTATAATAGCATTGTCTTACACTAGAAGCATAAATCCTAAGGGTAGCTTGTCTGGGTACCCTATTTTACTTAGTGATTGTCTTTCTCTTATCACTCTTGCTTGCACTCTCTTACCTTCCATATTTCTCTTTATTTTCTTCTTGTTTTCGATTACCTTGCGCACACACACAATTGATCTTGCTCTCGTTTTCCGTATTTCTCTTTAGTTAGACAACAATCGCTTGTATCTTTGATCCCTACTCCTTGTGGAATCTACTACCCTCTTATCGGGGTACTATTATTACTTCGATAGCCCGTGCACTTGCGGTACACACACGCAAGGGGTGTGTCAACAAGCATCATGAAAGTCTATACTCAATCAAATCCCTTTTCCAGTTTACTCATCTTTTCCTAATTTTCACATGACCCTAGCACCTACCACTCTTCATATGAAAAAAATCAACACTTGGGCCAAAGATTATCACTTTGGAGATAGTAACATCACAACTATCCCCAGTGATGAGTTAATGCTCGTTTCTGATCAAGACTCACGAATAACCCAAACTATCATAAACCTAATAGAAGCTTAATTCCTTCTTTTGTCGGCTATTACTTGGCATCATTTGCGTGTGGGTAAGGTCTTTCGGGTATAGGTGATGGGTGTCTTTATGTAAAAATAGTCAGGTTAGAGGCGGCCTGATTTCTAGAGAGTAGTGCAGCTAGAGACGAGGATCAATCTTATTCCAGTGGATTACAACGGATTTCTCAAGAGGGAGTCAACGCATATTGATAGTGGAGGGCGCACGAAGATACTCGGTGCCCTCTTGACGTCCTTCGGATCTTTTCAAGCTTGACCATTGGAGATCTATTGAAGGAAGATCTATAGGAACATAAACAAGTGCATATTAATGTTGTAAGGAAAATATTCCCACTCATTAGAACAGCCATGTCTTGTCAAATCTACCCATGTACTAAAAGATTAGGTATTGCTAGATTTTTGGATTAGGATTTGATTTTCCCTTTTAGAGGAGTTTTTGACCTTAAGACGAACATAGGAGGCTGGGATGGAAGAAATTCCATCCTAAATTCTTTGTGTTTCAGACCTAATTGCCATGAGATTGGGACTAGTAGTCCTCTGAATTCCTCCAATCCATCACTAGATAGCGTTGTCATAATTGATTTCACATCACGAGTAATTACTAAGGTGCTCCTCATACAAGTACCCACTCCTTCAAATTGCACTTCATGATCCTCAATTGTATTTTAATAATTAGTTTGTAGAGATAGATTTAAGAAACATTATAGACATTAGGTTATTAATTGTGTGAAAAGGAAGTGATAGGAGCCTCTCGCCGTTCCCTGAGAAATACAACCCTCATGCTCACCAATGAGGTATTGCTTGATGAGCCTTATACTTAAGGTGTTACGCGTAGCAAACCATACCCGTGGTTAGCATGCGTCAATGTCCTAGAATTAATTAAATCCTGCTCTAGGTAAGATGATGTGGCATGTGTCATCACATCAGTTGGTTTCATAAAAAAAAATTGGGTGCCCATAGTTTTAGAATAGTAATTTTTCTTTCTAAATAAGGAGAATCCTAATAAGTATTTTAGACATTAATGAAAGTAGTCTTGGTATGAACTCATCTTTCCTTATTCTAACCTCTTTCCTAGCTTGTTTTGTTTCACTTTGATAACTCTCACAACCTAGTAGTTATAAAAAAGCACAACCTTCCCCCTTGCTTCACGCAGGACATAAAGCTAAATGACCTAACTATGTTAAGTCAATATCAAGAGGACACTTCATGCAAAAAGCAAGATACAAGTATTTAACCTGTATAATGATGGATCCACTAGTTATTACCTGTAATCGGTTTGAGTATCAACCTATTTGTTATTATGTATTCTATGGTTTACTTAGGTGTCATACGTTTTACTTGGTTATGTTGTAACCTATATATGTGTGAGCCCCACCCCTTAATTTTAATCCTAGCCATTGATATTTTCTTTTAATCCGAGCCATTGATTTCTTTCTTTTAAATTTCAAAACCCTAGACACCTCTTCGCCTTCGTTTTAGATCGCCGTTAGGAAAAGAGTAGACGTAGCCTCATCTTCCTCTCCCTCTTTGCGTGTGGTGTCGGCAGCGAGGATGGGAGAAGGATCTCGTCATCCAGGGTTGATTCAGTGTTATTGTTGAGGTAAGCATCTTATTTCTCGGATTTTTGACCAAATTGTAGAATTGTTGTCTCTAGATCTTGATCTATTATTGTTGGATGTTAGTGATGGATGGGTTAGGTTAGCTTCTTGTTTGAGGAGTTTGACATCAATTTGATAGGTTTCAGATTTCGTTTTTGATAATGGTAGAAACCTCTCTTCGATTTTAGAGGTCTTAAAGGTAGAATTTGGAAGAGAGTAAATAAGAAACTTGTAGAGTTTGAAGTTGGCTAAGTACCTGCCAAATTTCAGAATTTTTGAAGTTGTATCCTGTAAGATATAGCCTTTGAATGTAGGTGCCTCGGGTAGGATTTCTGTGCAGACCATTAAGAGTTTTTGATTTATTGTATCATTTTTAGTCTGAATTAGATGTTGGGTTATGTATAAAAGTTGTAGACTTTGATGTTATCTAATTACCTGCAAAATTTCAGATTTTATACATCTGTAGTTTCTGAGATATAGTTCTATTAATATAATTGTCTCGGATGATATTTCTATGCAGAACTTGAAGAATTATGGCCATTTTTGATGATCATAGAAATTAAATTGGATGAGATGAAAAATAGAAAGATTGTTTATTATTAAGTTATTTGATTGTCTGTTAAATTTCATTTCTTTTTAAGTTGTATTTTGAGAGATATCCGTGTTTGAAAGGGACACGTCTGAATTACAAGTCTGCAGAAATAGTTGGAGATTCAATTGAATAGTATGCATTGAGTAGTGCTCTCAACCATGTAAATTTTGGATATGTCATAGCCTTAACTGTCTATTATCCTTAGAATTTATAATTTTATGATTTGGAAAAAGATAGACAAACTTGTGGCTGATTTAGTACTCATGGGTCATGATAGAATTTTAGTATGACAATTTAGAGTGGTTAAATGCTATTATACTCTTGGAAATGATCAAATTCTTGGGTGAGCAAAGTGATAGTCTGACCTTTTGCATTTGTATCTTTCTTTCAGTTTTCTTGCTTGTGTTAGATTGGTTTTTTATATCCTTGTAAATTATTCTCAAATTTAGGGTTTTTTAAGGAAACTTGTTCGACTTGGGATTTGGAGTTTTTGGGTGTTAATCAGGTAAGTATCCCACATATAAATCCTATTATATGTATATACTTGAAAATTCTAGCTTTCTGAACTTTTGGAATTTTTGAGAAAAATACTGTTTATTTTGAATTATTTATTTGTTATTATTTTTGAAATTACTTTAAATTATTTGAAATTTTGAGTTAATGATATTTTATTTTGGATTAGAATCATTTAAATATTTGTTTAAATTTGGATTATTAATTTCTAAAGTATTTAGATAGTTTATCTAAATATATATTATCTAAATTTTGTTAATTTCTGATTAATTATTATTAATATATTTTTTTCAATTATATATTCATGTTTGGATTCAAATAACTGGTTTATTTTGCTATGTAAAATGGGATCACACAACTGCTAAGAATGTTGCTTTGCAAATTGGTTTGTATTTTGCTCAGTCTGAATTTTGACAGATTATTGTTTTGTGTATATGACGTATTTTGACATAAAAACTAGTCCCCAATTAACTTTGCATTAACCCCGTCACTGGGGGTTAATCACTGACCGTGTCGACACGTATTTTGTACTAGAAACTATAGTTTCCCACCGCTTTCCGTCGGTGAAGAATAACAGCCTCTGATAATTCTGGCTCGGGTCACCGAGGGTAAAAATATGACTTCTGATAATTTTGTCTCGGGTCACCGAGGGTAAATATATGAATTCTGTGGTTTTGTTTTGGCAATAGTTATTTGGGGGACCTATATGCTCAGCATTTTTGACATCTATATTTGTTGAAATAAAATCTGATTTTTGATATTTGATATTTTTGTATTTTGACTTTTAAAGTGATCCCTATATTTTTAGTGGGTACTTACTGGGTTTTTAAGCTCATTATGTTGTTGAATTATCTTTTCAGATAAGGAGTAGAGTTTAGGTGGCGGATAGCTTAGTGGGGAACGTTGGGCAAACGTCGTCTGTGTGGGCCTAGGTTTTATTTGAATAAGCTTGTTTTGATTTTTGCAAACCACTTAGTCTGTTTCTTTGTTTTGTTTGGATCAGGTTTTAAGGCCTTGTATGTCTACTTGGTTTCGGCCTTGTAGATGTACGGCCGTTTGTCGGCATCCCGGGTCCAGGTAGACCGGGTTCGGGGCGTGACAATATGTTTATATCCTGATATGTTGCGGTAGCTCAAGGATAGAGTGTCACTCTTCCTAACAAATTGCAGTTCCCTTCAAAGATACTTGCTCTCCTATGTTAGATCTTCAAGATACAACCTCTCTTCATCACAATCATGGCCAAATCTCTTATAATCAATGAAAAACTTGCTCTAAAAGGTGCCAACGGTAATGCCTTCCAAGGCTCTCATCAAAAAGCCATAAATGGATTTATTTATAGTCCGACATGTGTGGGGTTGCATGTGGCCACATAGGAGCCTCCATAGAGTGTTAAAATTCAAATCTGGAAAGGTTGAGGATGCTTGCAGCTTGGCGCACAAGGGTACAAGTGCCGACACACCTTTCAACTCATTCTTTACGGTTTATGGAGTGTAAAACTTGAATTTATGAAACCTGACGACACATGCAACCTCCCATGCAGGCGCACAAATACCTACACACCTTTCAACTTATCCTATACGTGCTACTTTGCGAGCTGCACAAAACTCCTTGCGTGTGCAACATTATTGCTACAATAAAGCTATCCGTTTTGCCTCGTAATTACTCCATAATGCGTTCTCAAGCCCAATAGTATTTTTCATGCCCTATAGATAAAAAAAATATATACAAATTAAGTTTATAATAAATATCGATCCATCAAAATCAAAATGCATACGAAGTGTATAAAATAATACAAAGAAAACATGCACATATAGACACTTATGACTCTTCTACCGCTCTATTTTGTTAAGTATATATTATACTAAACTGGGATTTTTTTTTTTTTTTTTTTTTTTTTTTTTTTTTTTTTTGCTTGTAGAATACATTAGATTCTATGATTGTTTCTGGTTGAGTGCTGACTGATGGAGATTTCGAAAAATCAAAATAATTTACCTACTAATATCCTGTAACTATGGCTGAATAAAAAATTTTTGTTCACATCTTTTGCATTCATACAATATATAATTTTAAAACAGTCTAATATAATAATTACTGTTTTTCACCACCACTTCGGAGATCAAACTAACATATTTTTATACATTAAAAAATATGATTTCATCCACTAGCTTGAACAAAATGGCTTGAGAGGGGGATCAACTTGCACAAAACCATTTGTGCACTTCCACAGCTAGCTCTTTTGACCTAGAAAGAATGTTTAAAATACATTGAAAATCTCAGTGAGCCATAAGAAAATGCAAACCAAGGCACGATTTTGTAGGACATGACAAATAAATGAATAAATACATAAAACATTTCATTCAAGATGCCGCAACAACCGCCTAACATCATTGTAAAAGTAGTTAATAAAAGTGACCACAAGCACATTGATCAGGCCTTACAATAGCATTTCAGTACATGCTCAATGAATAATTAGGCTAAATCAAATACGCCAACACTAGACGGTAAAACCAATCGTTGAAGAAATTGAGCAACAAAGAGGATAACCACGTCAGACCAGTGATTCCATTTGTCTCAATGGATATAAAAACCAAACCCAAAAATTGATTTGCTCCATGAAAAATGAAACCAGATTACTAACAAACCAAAACTTGAAACTCAAATAGGTCACGAGTTAGGACAAAGGAACTGGGCTCACTTTGCAAACCTCAGTATCAAAGCCACAATCCATGAGGAGCAACATCCAAGCTCGTTGCTGTTCTGAGAGATGATCCCTCGGACCTTTGACTTCAACAAGCTTAGATTCACCTACATCCCGATCTCCATGAAAGCGCCATAATAACAAGTCCGGCATTCCACTGGACCAACTCCTGTAATCTTGTGCTAAATGCCTGCAAAGAGAGGCCAAACAGCGCCCACCAATGCACGCTACAACAGCTTGTAATTCAGACAAGGAATGCCGTTCCCAATTGACTCCTCTGCAAGAGGTCCCCAAGTGTGATTTCCATGAATTTGTTAGGATTTCCTCAGACTTGCCATCTTGTATCAGTTTTAGGTGAGCTTCAATGTGAAACTTTCTCACAACATAAAAGTCATCCGTGTCAAGGTCTAGTGGTGCCATCTGCAAAATTGAACAGCATTTGAGTTAAGATCATATAGAAACTAATTATGGAAGAAATGAGCTCGATTTTAGTTTATAAAACAATTTCATGAAGTAATAATAAAATCTGGAGAGCATAAAATAACCAGAATCAGCATGAAATTAAATGTGATAGATAGGGAGGAGCCTTGATGCTATCAGACAAAAGGCAAAGACAATTGAAAAGGTGTACAAAAAGAAATGATTAGCGAGGATCGTATGATTGAGAACCAGACACTCAGTTTCTAGGGGACTGAAGAAAATCAGAAATAAATAAGGCATAAACTTGAATGGCGAAATTGATTGCTTTCATTGCTTCAGTAGAGAAGCAAGATAAGTATCATTCGCAAACTTAAGCCACATTAAATTCTTGAGCCCTATATATTAAATGGTTCTTCACCTGAAACTTCGAACGAAAAACATTTGGTACGTCACTAAATATAATATCCCACATGAGAAGTCCAAAAATTGTCATCCAAATGCCACTTTCAGAATGGATCCCCTGCCAATTGCCTCCATCTCCTGCATAATATTGCAAAGCTAGTTGCTCCACTCCACAGAGATCACCATCATAACCATAGAATATGTTCTTTGCACCTGTTTCACAGTTCAAAGGCCTTCCATTTATATTAACCTACCAAAGTACATTTAAATAACTGCTGTTAGCAAAACTAGAAAAGATCATGTATGATTTTACACTTTATTTTCTTTTAAAAAGAACTTATGAGAATAAACAACTGCACTTAACGATAAACTCCAGATGGTACAGCAAACACTCACTTCTTTGATTTTTCTCTTCAGAAATTGTGCACAATTTGGCACCCTCCACCGCCTTGGAGGCTTTGCTAATCGTACTATCCGTCTCTGCAATGCCATTTTTGAACCAGCACGAACCCAGGGATCCAATTCCCCTTCTTCAGCAACTGAAAGACTCTCATCAAGATGACCCAAATGCTCCAAATCAATAGAAAGCCTCAGCATCCAATGACCCCGCCTGCTGTCACAAGTAAATCTGCTCAGCAGCACCCTCAGAAGCCCGACTGCATCTTCATACCTGGAAAAGAACAAACAGAATCATATATCAGCCGCAGAAGTACCTGCAGTCTTTCCGACAAATAGGCCCATGAGCCTATTTTACCAATTCATCAAGCAAATGGAAATCATCGCATATTGTTCTGGTTACAAGGGAGGGACAAAACCCATAGGGAAGGGTAGAAATAGGCATATTGTAGAGAGAAATATAAGGCACATAACAATCATGAAAAATATAATTATAAACATTTCACATTGAACATGTGATGCCTCTTACAGTCAATGGTGTTGCCTTTGAACGCATACTCTATCCTGTGGTTGATGCAATTCGCCAAGTGTTTTGATTGGTATAAAATATGCATCATAATCACTTCAAGCCATAGAAAACCTCATCATTAAAATATAAAATATATTAAGACGAAAGATATAAACTGAACAGGGGAATGTAATGGCTCTGACATGGACAATGGTCTTTGACATGGTCAGAGTAAACCGTTATAGCAATAACACTCCAGAAAAAAACACTAGATGATCCAAGCCTAAATTCTTGGTTAAGAATCTCTTCCATGTTGTGTAGAACCGAATTTAATATCCTCCAGGCTAGATATAACAACTTTAATCTAGTGCATCTGTTTTTCATTCATACTAAAAAATACACATAAATTAAAATCATAGATGAAGAAAAACATGCTTACACACACACACACAAAAATGAAGAAAACCTAAGAAATGGTTACACACATCCAAAGTTGTGTTGTTAATCAATGCCTCAAGTTTGTAAATGACTGATGTACATCCATCTATATTATCCGAATTCTTGCAAAGCATAGCAAATTTTAACAGCTTGCTGGAATTCTATTTGAAGGCTTCTCAAATGTGAAAACAGCAAGGACTAAGTGCTGGTGGCATTTTTCACCTGGCATGAACACAGCGAGTCTGTAAAAATGCAAGCTTTGCAAATAACATGCAGCACACTGCTATTTCCCATGTAAAGTATAAGTCAGATTTAACAATTGATCTTCCATGTAATGCTATAATTTTCTCTCTAACCCAAGTTTGGCTGTCATTCAGTTTGGTTGATGATTGGAATATATGTAAAGCCACCAAAAAGTTCTGGTACAGATGGTAATAAGAAATCATAGGGTTTTACCTCACTACTTAATTAGAAAAAAGGTGCAATTTATATTTAACATGTGAAATCATTGTTCCACTCATTATACCTATTTAGACCCACCTCTTCAAAACCTTCTCAGAGGGATTACTCATTTGCCATATTTTTATTCTTAGTTTCCTTCAACAATCACTCAATTAACAAAAAGTCAAGTCTTGTGTGTTTGCTTTATTTAGATTTCATTTATCAGGTTATCTGTTGGTACCAGAATTGATTTGGTGCCAATGCCAGGCAAGAGGCTATGTGCTGATGTTGTCTGCGACAACGCACTAGGTTTTCCTTCTCCAAACCTAAGAAAATTGCTGGAGATAAGAGGCAATAGAGTCTAGAGAGATGAGACAGTCAAAACCATTGTTGGCCACTCTAAAAAGACAATTAGAAATCTTTCCCAGGAGTATCAGGTGTTGTAAGGTACAGAGATTGTATGTGGAAGCAGATAAGCAAGAGGGAATCTGATAAATTGCAAATGATCTAGGGAGGAAAATGTAACTGAAGTAGAAATATGCCAAGATTTTGGAAGAAGACGTTTACATAGAATTAAATTTATGGACAAAAGCAAATCAACGAAAAGCGATGTTTATTGGTATTTCAGGATGCAGGAGAATAAATTAGAAAATTTGAGAAATGTTTGTCAAATGTAATGTTCATGGCCCTCTCCATAGAAAACACTCGAAGCTTAGCAACATTGTCAACATAAACCCCCTCCAAAGTGGATGTAAAATCACACCAAAGAGAATAATACCATGCACTGCTAATTGATATGTTTCTCCACAATCAAAAGATATCCAAGTCAAAAATGTGTCTTGAGTTTTCACTAATCTTATCATTTTCATGAATCTTATCATTTTCACTAATCAAAAGTCACACTGGCACTACCTGTAGGCTAAAAACACAAATAACCACTTCAAATATAAGGACATTTTCTAATAGACAAGAGCAGCACATTGAGAAGGTAAATTAATCAACTAAGAGGGACTGAGTTAATCAGAAAGCTTAAACTGAAGGAGATTATGGCCAATGAGAAACCCACAACAGGTTTGATGAAATTATGTAAACCATATTCCCTTGCTAGTTTGCTAAACCTGACAAGAACCATAGCTGTATAACCTATTTGCTTCGGAAATGTTTAAATAAATAGGTTTGGAAGACTCACTTAACAAAAGACATGCATATTCCATTATCAAGAAAATTGCACATGGTAAAGGCCTCTTGAAGCAAATTAAGGGAGGTAAAAGACTGATAACTATATGCTTCAATAAATTAAGAGGTAATAACATAATGAAACATAAATAGTCATTATAGTAAAACTATCATCTTCTGTGAAGTTGAAGGTGAAGGTGAGTCTTTTCTCCACCTGTTGATAAGATATTGAGAATAAAAGGTAACAAAAGGCAAACTAAAATGCATCAAAGAATTAACGATCCACTCCACTTACTTTCACCCAGTACATCCACTTACATGATTAAAATAAAAAAGAATCAACTGAACATTAATATGAACAAAATGCTGAAGTATAGTATGAAATTCTTCCAGAAGCAACATCAATCAAGAGTGATACTATTAATTTGCAGCCAGAAAATATGCTATACCACATAAAGAGAAGCACTAGGTGGAACAATAAACTAAAGTTCTTTCACACGAACACACTTGTCACAAGACATCTAAACATCTTCCCGGCCACACCCAAAAGGCCATCTAAACATGCTCTTAGCTAGGCAAGCATTAATAGATCTTAATGTTTCAAGAACAATACAGCCAAATGATGCTTGCCAGTACTTTGATCTTCCAAACTAGATTAATTAATTGATATTTTCTTACCTTCGCTCATGTTCAAACACTGAAACACCCAAAAAGAGCACTTTTGAGTAGACCCATGCAGCAGAGAAATGTGAAAAAAATTTCGGTGGAGAATCAGGAACAAAAAGCTGGATTTCCTTTTCAAAAGATTTGGGAATGCGACTATTGCATAGATTTATGCATCTAACTATCATTTCCAAATTGTACTCATCCAGTGACTGGTCCATTATTTGTGCGATCCCGAGGGCCTGATCATATTATCAGACAATCAGTAAAGTTAGAAGCAAGGGAAGTCACTGGAGGTTCATGTAATGGTACCTCATCATACGCAAGTAAGTCATTTCGATCTGGAAAAATTGGTAGTGAAACACTGCACGTGTAATCTGGAAACCTGACTAGCCCCAGATTAACCAACAGAAAGGCTGAAAGATCCTGGTCTCCATTGAGGAAAAAGAGTCTCTGCGTGCGCATATATGGTAATTAGTAAGATAGCATAAAGATCAACCATGACGAAAATGCTGATAAAATTAAGCAATCAAAAGCAGGTGTCACTGAGATATAAAATCAAACAATGAAGAGTATCATAAGTTTCAGGCATATTAACTGAATTTATTTCGAGAGACCATGTTTTCTCCAATACCTTTTACACAGCTATCATGATATGTTCTCTAGAAGCTGACTTAATCAACTGAGCAAGGATTCCTTCAAAAAGGAAGCAGGAGCACAAAAAAGAACCATACACACAAATATACATGTTTTAAAAAAATAATTAATTATATATTTTTAAACTATTCGCACATATACCTCCCAAGATGAATAAATTTTATATTTTCCAAAATTTTAATTACCGGAAAACGAAAAATATTTACTTTACAAATGAAAAAATAATGTTCTTTAATAGGAAATAAGTTAAGAGTAACAAAGAGGCTACTTCTGAAAATATTGCGTTTTTGAAAAACAATATATTTTTCAAATTTTTTGATTGCCAAAAAACAAAAATATTTATTAAGATAGATAATATTCTTTAATTGTATCACTAACTAGATGTATCACTTTGCATTCTCCTATTGTCAGGCATGTTTTCCCAAAATCTTGTTTATCATTTTTCAATAATGATGTCCTTTGGCATAACCATTTTCATTTTGCTCATCCTTCATTTATTGTTTTCAAGGCGATATTTCATTCTTTGTTCAAGCATGTTAATGGTAAGGACTTTCATTGTGATATATGTGAATTTGCCAAACATAAAAGGGTTTTCTTTGCAATAAGTCATAATAAAAGTCTTTTTTCTTTTTTATTTGATTCACAATGAAATATAGGGCCATTCTAGATTCCCAATATTACATGAACACAGTGGTTTGTTTCTCTCATAGATGATTGCACTAGAGTCTCCTGGATTTTCCTCCTCAAATATAAATATGATGTAAGCACTATCCTTCCAAACTTCATTGCCATTATGGGAAACCAATTTGGTGTCAAAATAAAAAGATTCTGCTATGAAAATGCAAGGAATTATTTAAACTTTTAAACCACCTTGTTTCACCATATTTTATACAAGAAGCGAGAATTCATGAGTCATCCTACATGGATATTTCTCAACAAAATGGAGTTGTTAAGAGGAAAAATGATCACTTACTAAACCCATGCCCTGCTTCAAAACCTAGTTTCAAAATCATACTGGGAAGAATCCATCCTCACCATAGCCCACATTATAAATTGACTATCTTTCAAGGTCTTAGGCATTTGAACCCTATGCAAATTCTTTCTCAATTTTATCCTAAGGTTCGAACAACAAATAATCTCATTCCTTGAGTCTTTGACTGTCCTGCTTTTATCTTAATTTCCCAACAAAAGTCTGTAGTTTATCTCTTAAAGGAAACAAGTAAATTTGTATGTAGACTGGTTTTAACACCAATTGATCCCAATCACAAACTTGGAGAAGTAGATATAATAAAGTAGATTAGGAAGGGTTCCAGAAATAGGTTGACAAGTATTTGGCTCACACTCGGCCGGATATTACTTGTGCTATCAGTGTGTAAAGTTAGTTCATGTGCAGCCCTAAGGAAGTTCACCTACAAGCTGCAAACAGGATACTCCACTACTTGAAAGCTAATCCGGAAGTACAGCCTACACCGATGCAGACTACACAGGATCTCCAGTAGATGAACATTCCACAACATATTACTGCACATTCCTAGGTGGCAATGTAGTCAGGTGGAAAAGTAAGAAACAAAATGTGGTAACTCAGTCAAGTGCAAAAGCAGAGTTCAGGGCTATGGTTTAAGGTGTGTATGAAGTATCGTGATTGAAGATTATCCTTAAAGACCTTAAGATAAGGTGGGAGGAGCTCGGTCAAGTGCAGAAGCGGACTTCAGGGATATGGCTCAAGATGTGTGTGTGAGTCATTGTAATTAAAGATTATCCTTGAAGACCTCGAGGTGATGTGGAAAAAGACTATAAGGCTATACTCTGATAACAAGTCTGCCATCAATACTGCTCATAATCCTATACAATATGGCAGGATAAAGCACAACAGGATAGCATGTCCAGTTCTACCCCAACATTATCAATAACAATCAAATTGTCTGTCTCGAGAAAACTTGGAGTAGAGTCGGGATTTAACTACGGTCTATGGGCCATATTTAAGGCATAAGATCTGACATAGATTTATTTTAGGCCTGTAGTAAATACATAATTTCTGTAATAATAATGTAAATTATATTTCATAAACCTACATCACAAGTAAATCATTTTCTCTATTGAACAAATAAGTTCAAACCTACTGGATAGGACACAAGCCCAACCCCGTTTTGGAGGTTCTCCATCATAGCTAGACACAGAAATATACGTCCAATTAGCCCAGGAGATGAAATTTATGTCCACAACTTACCTTGTCCTCATAATTTATCAACAATCAATAATAGGTACCAATGTTACTCCACATAACTCTTCACTACAAAAAACTCCGCACACATTAAGAACAATCAACCCTTGAACAGGTAATAAAATTGCAATAGTAAAGGTTTGCACATAAGAAATGTTGACAACCTGCCAATAATAATCATTGCCATATCTAACAAGTATCATGCTTTAATAATGAATTAAGGCTAATCTACTAGAACATAGACTAATTATGAAGGATAACCATTAATATAGATTTTGGTGTGTGTAACGAATTCAAGAGTTTAAAATGAATAAAACAAATATGTAGACCAATCTATCTAAAAGTTGCATTATTTGTAGAAGCTCTTATTTTTATTATGAATCTAATAAACTGAGAAATGGCCTATGCATATCTCTTAAACTTAATAGGCAAGAAAACTGACTAGGAAATAATTCTATCAATATGATTCATTGAATGTTTATTCCATAACTTTAAACAATGAAGGATCACCATTTTATCACCTGGACGCGCCACAAAAGCATCTCAGCCATGGAAGAGATCTTTACACATGTTCCTGCCAATTCTAAAACTCTCTTTGGCAAATATGGACTGCAAAGAAAATATTCAAAGTATAAGGATATAGGTTCAGGGGAATTAAAAGTAACCCTTTATCTAGCAACGGAAAGAAAAAACGAAACCTAAAGCAGAAGAAGATAGCATCAAACAAAAACTAAAAAAAAAAAATTTACCATCTTCCATTTATGTATGCATGATATACACGGTTACAAATGTCCTTCCTTCGTGCAGAACTGACTCCTTTCTGTAGATTTATCATAGAACAAAAGCAACATATACATAACTTAAAGGGCCTTGAAAAAAAAATTAGAGTAGAAGATACAAAGGAAATATCAAATAAAAGACAAAAATAAAACCAATTCCCATAAATATGATGCATGGAAATGAGGTATGGCATATTTGGCTTCCAAAATTGACCCAATCATTTGTCTTGAGAAGCATGAGAATTTGGTGGTCAAGGCAAGAATGCATAAAAGCAAATAAATTGATATACGCTCCTACAGATCTGTAATTGATTGTACCCACCGATATTTTAGTGAGGAAGGGTGATAATATCTTTCTAACCTTCTTTTTGTGGTACCAGCCTCCATTATGGTTGGATTGCATTAAAAATGAGTTACTCATCATGTAAAGTCTTTTGAGAAGAAAGAGTTAGACCTATACAATACATTCTCAGCATTAAGAAGGCTGTTCCTTCTCATGGTTAAGTCTAGCCTCAGACTACTTATACCCTTAATAAAAAAAAGTATTGCAACTCCTTTTGAGCATAATGTTAAACTGAATGTGCACAATGGTACAAAAATAGAGTTGAAGAAATGTTGATACATTTAGGGATCTTTGAAATAATCAATTGGAATTCTTGCTTTAACAAAAAGTAATTAGTCAAGGGACTTCTACAATTAAAAGTGAATTAAAAGCGTAATTAGATACATCTCAAGTTTTGAAGAACTATGGGAGTGGTTCTCCAGAACAAGCTCAAAGCTTCATTATATATGGCCCGAAATTCTTATCTTATGTATTCCTTTGTACTCTTTTAATGTTCATGTAATTTATTCAATTTGATCGTATTGAATGATCCAGCTTTAGTATCTGGTCAGGCCAGCTAGATGGCTACATAACAATTAGCTGACCGGCAATTAGTAATGATTCCAACTTAATGTAGGTGACTTGTAGCCTAAAATCCAAACTGAGGTTGAGTTTTTGGGTCAACTCACCCTCATGGGATCGCTACCCTCTGTCCCACCAATTGTAGCATGTGCTAGTTTTTTTTTTTTTCATAAACCAAAAGGTTTATAGAAAGAACAAAACAAATAAAGTTTTGACTCAAGATTGCTCATTTCAAATTCCTACTTGAGAAGGATGAGAAGAAGCCTTCATGTCCAATTTTAAAGGGGGAACCCAATCTTATAGGAACCTATCTTGATTTTTCTTTTGCTAGGCCAATATCTAGAAAACCAACTTTCTCATGATTACGAGGTTCATTCGAGTATGAAATCCAATCCTAGAAATACAGGATCCGAATTTTTTTTTTTTTCTTTTTCCTAGTCAAAGCTTTGATGAAGATGAAAAAAAATATAAGTTACTGGCAAGAAATTCAATTTTTAAAGATTTGATTGTAAATAAATTAGTATTAACTAGTAATAATTAAGTAATCGAACCAACATCCTACTATCCAAATCTTAGTATTGTCCATAGGGATGGCAAAACTCGAGCCGACGTGCGGTTTCAAACTTGATCCGCCCTAATTGGGCCGGTATTTTTTCTTGGAGAGCGAGGCAAGATTTTTTGTGGAGAATGCAGGCAGACCAATTTTGGTAACCCTTGCTCCCTCACCCAATTATAATAGTTGTCTGTTTTCATTATACTAATGTATTTTGATGGTTTATTAATAAAAAAATATAATACTATAAAAAAATCGCTTATTAATTTCTCTCAATATTTTCTTAGAATTTGAAATGAATGTTGGAGTTGTTGTGCTGTTAATATATCTAGTAATTATTTTATTTAATTTTGTATTATATAGTTTACCAATGTAAATAAGCTAAAAAAAGTTAAAATATCTATTTTTTATTGGGGAAAAAAATGCCAAGCGAGGTAAGGCCCAATAAAACGGGGCAGGGCATCGTATGTGGTATGCAAGGAAAGGGGGTTTGCCATCCCATATTGTCCAAGTCACTTCCTTTTTTGTTCAAGCCATTGCCTTTTTCTTCATGCAATTGCTAATGATGCCCTTTCTTAGCTTCTAGGTCTATTTCTTAGTTCAAGATCCCTCTTTCTTATTACCAATTAGGGGTGAGCAAAACCAGGTGCCCAATCTAGTTTTTAAAATCAGATCAAATACCCAGTTTTTCGTATCGACAAAAACTCGACCTGTATCGGATCCGGTTTAAACCAGTTTAAACCGAATCAGATATCGAATATCTGAATCCAAATTTAAGTTTTACCTGCCTTATGAAATTTTTTTATACAATAAAACTACATGAAAAACAAATATGACAAACTTATAACATACAAAGATGATTAAAATCTAATACTATTCTCTATAACAAAAATCATAATAAAAATAAAAAAATGTTTTATCAATCCTAAACAATACAAATATCATCTTAAGCATCAGACGTCTCATCAATAAGGAAGTTAGAGAGAAGAAGCGGGTAGATGAGAACTATAAGGAATTAAAAGGAAAAGAATATTTCTTGGATTAGGGAATTGGATTGTTTTTTTTTTTTTTTTTTTTTTTTTTTGTACTTTTTATTCCCTATAAAATTTAAATTTATTAATATATATAACTCTTAAATTGATTAGATTAGGGATTTAGATTTTTATATATAGAAAAATATAACTCTTTAAAGGGATTAGATTATGAATTTGGATTTTTAACATTTAACCCATGTAACACTTAAATTCTTATATATATATATATATATATATATATATATATATATATATAAGAATATATTGAAAACCGGATCAAATTTAGAGATGCAAATGGGGCGGGGAATCCCTGTTCTTCGGGGATTCCACAAAAATAATAAAAACTAGTTTAAAACAATATAAATTTACTATTATGTTATAAATATTTTAATATTATTAAAATAATATTGGAAAAAATTTTATGAGAAATTGATAAGAGTCAAATAGGTCTTCTACTTTAATATATATATATATTATATATATATATATATATAAGATGCATAGTATTTATTAGAATTTTATGTAATAAAAAAATGACAAGAGCGGGGATTCCCTGACCCCGTGGGGATCCCTGTCGAGGAGTGAGTGGGGCGAATTTTTCCCCCACTGGGAATTTGGAGGCAGGGAATCCCCGCCCCATGGGAAACGGGGATGGGAAGAGGTCCCATTACCCCCATCCCATTTTCATCTTAAAAATTCGGGTCAATATCTGATCCTTTTTTTGGATCAGATACCCGTAAAATTCGGGTCAAAAATCAGTTATCAAATCGGATCATCATATTCGGATTTTTTTTGCTCACCCCTAACTGGAATAAAAGAATTAGTAGATCTATTTATCAGGTAGTTCAATTTCCAGTCTGATCTAAACCTTTATCGTCGGTGAAAGAATTGGGAAGTGGTACCACTATTGCATGCACTTGTTTATGTTCCTATAGATGATCCTATTATAATTGAGAAATTTTGACTCTTTAGCTAAGTGCATAGTTCATTTTCAATAACAACACCTTTGGACAACTTATAATTTTATTCATTGACACTCCAGTGTCGTGGTTCATCTTTGGTCTTACATGTCTTTTATGATATTATCTACCATGGATTTAAAGATCACAAAAGATATACATTCACTGTTCAACAATAACTGCCAGCATGTGGAAGTGATCAATCTAAAATGTAGAAGAAATACATAATGCATAGTTCAGAATACAGAACATAACATTGGAAGGCCTAGGATAATACTTTGCACGAGATTGAAATGTGCTAATAAACACAAGATAGTAGATGAATAGATTTCCCATTCCTCAATTCTCCTTATAGACTGATAGTACATATACAGCCATGAAATTAACAAACTAACAAATACAATAAAGATTAAAACTAAGTACATAAAATAAAATAGACTAACTCTGACAAGACAAAAAAAATTGGTAGCAAATTTCATACTGAACAATGAGAAATTTAACTGACTGCAGTTGACAGAAGAAAATTAATATACGAATCCAAACCAGAAAAAAAAAAAAAAAAAAAAAAAAAAAGATTGATTGGATATCTGACCCGTATCTGTCCACATATTAGCTAATAATATGTAGTCATCAGAAGTCATGTGCAGTATAGGATCATAAACCATGGTGGCCTCCAAACTATAAAGGAACCATCCATAATGATCTCAAAAAAATAAAATAATAAAATAAAACAACACTAATCCTCACAATAAAACTTTTATGTATGAACTTTCTCAGGTACTAATGACAAATACACACAAACAAAAAGAAAAAAGGGGGAGGGGAAAGGAAAGTAAAAAAACAGAAAGTAATCTGAAGATAAATTAAAAGGGATTTATACCAAGAAAATTGAACAATTATAGAAATTAGGGGAAGAAATACAAGTGACACATAAAGATAAAAAATATTCACCAAATGTATAGCCAAGAATGTTGAGACAAAGACACATGATAGATGCCAATTTTCTTATTTGCATTTCTTTGTAGTTCCACATTAATATTTTACACAACAAGCATAATTTTTCATCAAATTCCGTCCCAAGAACATACTCAATAGTGCAATCTATTATTGATGTTGATGTTACTTAGAGATCTACCTTGAAACTAAAAACAAAAACCATCATGAAAAAGAGTTCCAGATTGTAAAAACAAACCTTACAAAGTTCCAGTTTTGAAATCTCTCGTATTTCAGAAACAAACAGCACATCAAGAACATCTCTAATATCATTAATCGAGGGGTCCTTGCTGAGAGGGAAAGAATCAATGTAACCAGCCACTGTAGATGCAATAAAATATAAGAAACCAATCAATGGCATAGGTAAGATATTGATTACAAAGAAAAAAAGGGGCAAACAAACCTACACTGCAATTCCAGAATTGCTTTCTTAGGATCTGATATTTCGGGGTAAGAAATATTAGCCATCCGAAACCAAGGACCTACACAAACAAAAACACAATCCAGTAAACTGCACACTGCAAGGTATAATAAAAAGGGATTACTTCAATAGATGTTGGCTCAAAAAACAAATATGTATTAGCATAAATATGGATGCTAGCAATAAATAAATGATTTCATAGGAATAACAAGGTTTTATGAATGGGAAATTTACAAACCCCATAAAAAATAATTGAACAAACGACCACAGTCCCAGCAAATTTAGAAATATGACCTTGTTCTGAACCAACAACAAGCCACATCAGGAAACATGCTGACTAGGTCGTTTTGGATGAACATAGCATTTGGAGATGCCGGGTTCAGCTTAATCATTTACAAATAGTAACATTTATGCATAGCTTCTCTACTGCTGCCATTATGTATAGCTGTCTCAGCTTCTGTCCTCCATTTCAGTACTTCTAATAAACAGAATTAGGTACATTTATTAATATCTCACAAAATAAAGAAGTTATTTGACCTTCATTAATAGGGAAACATTTTAAGCCATATTAAAAAAAAATTTATGGCAGTTTCAAATTAACATATTTGGGCCTCCCTTCCAAGCACACAGTGAAGGCAATTCAAAATTGATTTAGGCCAGAAGATGGCAATATATTTATGACACTAGACCAGATAGTGTACATAAGAAATGGCACATGGAACCAACCTTTACGAGTATAGAGACGAACAAAAAGCCTTTGGGCATCATCAGATAATAAGTTAAATGATCCTGAAGCAACACAACAACCATTAACAAGTTACACTAACTGCAGGAATTAACTGTCAATAAAGATATATCAAGAACAGAGATACCTAGAAACAATGTTTCTTCATCAACAAAGAGATGGAGATGATTATGCAAAACATCTTGAACTAGTAAGCGGAAATTTCGTTGGTAACTAGGAGTTTTTGCATGATCAACCACCCTAACAACATCACGCCATAATAATTTAAAAGTTTCTCTATCAACAGATTCCATCGAATTATCTTTGATCACCTTTTGACAAACAAGTCGAATAGGAACAGCACCAAGAGGATGTTTAGGGAGAGATGTTATAGATCCCTGCAAAATTGTAAGATAGAAATTATCAGGGAATTAATTAACTATCTTCTCAGACGATCTCACCTCATGCAAATTGCAGTCCATAGTTAACTTGCACTTTGATATGACAAGAATACTAATGAATTTCAGATTCTAAAAATTCCATTAGGATTAGAAAGCACATTAGATATCTATTCTTAGAAATGTAATATCCAAATGTAACTAGGATACATGCTAAATAAACTGCGCCAACAAACTCATGACCATACTACTAAGAAAGCTAAAATAAAATAAAATGGAATAATTTTTTTATTAATAGCCATAAATTTTTTCTTTGCTTTCTGAGAAAAATATCACACAAGAAATTTTTAACCATTTCAGCATGAAAAGTAATCAAACCTTAGTTTATATGGTTGAGTACGTATGCAAAAAAATAGCTTATGACCTAAATGAAAATACGAAAGGAATACAACAAAAATTAAGTGTAACGATAAAGAAAAGAACAATATAAAAAGAATAATACAGGTTAGTAGTCACTTAAAGAGAAATTTGCACCATGCACCATGCACCACTGTATACAAACTCATAGATGAAAGAAAGGATTGAATAGGGTTATGAGTTAGTTAAACTGATTTAACTAACTGCGCTGACTCAATTTGGTTAGTTCAGTTTTAGAATTTTAGTTTAGTTATGGTTTAAATTTTTTTCTTTTTACTAGTAGTTTTTAACATACGAAAATAGAACCAATGTAATAAACTGATTTTACTATGTTAACATAAAAATCCGTCCATCTCTTGGGATTGGCACTGAGCTTGGTCAATGACACAAATGATAAGGAATTGTAACCAGATGTGGTGGTGATGATGAGTCTTCTCAATGTTGTCCAAAACACTTCCTCCTTCCAGATTAGGGGCCACACTCATCCTGAAATTCTTCAAAATAGATTCTCCTCCGGTCACAACTCCGGTCACAATTCTTCATCAGACAGGTCCCTGCAATCAATTCATAGAAACAACAATACTAGTCCAAGCCTTTAGCTCAGGTGATGCTCCAATACCTAAGTCAAATTGGCATTTCCAAAAACAAGAACGAGCATTTTGTGAAGAGAATTGAATTTGTGGTCTCAAACTTGTCCTTTTTTCTCCTTCTTTATCTTGGTGATGATGATCCCCTTTTATAGGCCTTCAGCTTCACTGACTTAGTTTCCCCTAAAGTCTTATTCTCTCCCATTAGCATGATGAGCAAGATTTGACACCTCTAGAGGCTCATTTTTCCTCTTTTAGATGGCTGGGTGGATCTTACTACTTTTGGAGATTCCATCTCCATCATTAGGCCAGGAGAACCGTACCGCCTTTGGAGATTCAACCCCATTGTGGGATAGCTAGGCGGGTCTTGCCACCTTTGGAGGCTCACCCCCCCTCTATTAGATGGCCTCTCACTATGATTCCAATCCTAGGCATAGATCTAAGCACATATCAATGGTTTAGATCATGCAATGTGCAAAGATACTTTCCCTCATATCATATCATATAGACATTTAGAGCTAGATAAATTGATATCATGAATATTTCATCTTTATTCCCTATATCACATACAGAGTTGCCATGTTTTTTTTTTCTTTTTTTTTATAATATGTACAAATTTATACTTAGAGGTGTCAAATGATTATATTTTGAGAATAAGTTGATGTTAAAATGATATCATTGGTCAATAAACCCAATTTATCAAAACGGACTGAAAATCAATTGTCTATTTAGCATACATCTTATAAGATCAATTGATCTGGTTCAGTTTTGAGTATGGCATAGCCAAAATTTGTTGACTATGCAAATTTTAACCTAACCCACGGAATGCACATCCTATGATACAAAGATATATTCAGCCACTTGCTCAGCGACACTAGAATCGTAAAGTCCGTGACCCACTGAACTCCTAAGGAATGAACAGCAAGACATGTAAGAAAAGCGAGGATTGAAAGGGAATTACAGCAGTCAATATGAGATTGATGATGAGAATCAGATGATTCCATATGCAAGCATTGAAAGGTGCACAAGCATGAAAAAATATAGATAATGGTGTACAAATTTCAAGTTGAAGGATTAATAGTAGAATCATCTGCTCAGAGCTAAAATAGGGTAGCAACAAAAGCTTATGGCCAAACTGGCAATAAGATCATCAATAAGTGGGCAGATAGGCATCACAACGAAAGATGTCCAGGCATGATTATCATCCTAAAATCTGAATTAAAAGATCAGGTTGATCAAACAACAAAGAAATCACAGAGAACGTATTGCAACCATTTTTGTCAGTTCTTCATGGTAGATAAAATAACATTTGGCAGGCAAGATAGAGTAGCCTACTCTTGCTTGTTACTTTCTGTATACATGAGAGCAGATACGATCATTTCTGCTGCTAATTTGGTTGAATATACTACCATATATTTAAATAATGACTCCCAATTTTGGCAATCAAAATCAATTAGATACCAGCCAAAGAAATGTTAGTTGAGATCAAGTCAAAATGGAAAGCTTAAGTTGATAAGATAAGAAAGGGCTTATGCATTCATACGCACATTTTACAGATTAACCAAACTGGTACTATGAGAATCTCTAATAAGAGCTGTTGATCTGTGTCATATTCTTTTTTTATTTTATTATATTCAGATGTTGCAAACAAACTAGTTAAATTAGCTCTCATACAAGGCTACATGCTAACCATACACACTTTAGTCATTCATATCCATACTTGACTAAATTAACCAATTTGAAGTGGCAGGATCTCTAGTAAAGTAAACTTGATTAAGTAAAAATAATTACAGTATGCTCCATGCTTAACAAATTTACCAGAAAATACAAAATGGTCCATGTTGAAGTGTTGGTTAAAAACCAATTCACTCATTAGGCAACAAATGAAATAAGAAAACATGGTCAAATGGTTAAAGGCAATGGTATATGCAGTTTACGGCATTTATAAATACAAACAACTAATGCTTTCTTTTACCCAAAGCAATCATGCAAACCATATTCAATTTTAAGAAGAGAATTATTGCATACGTATTAATCTACCTGCTTCATCAAATGCATAAATTGGATGGTTATATCATGTGCCTCTACCTGGCATTTTATTTGATTTTCGTCAATTAGAGGAGACAAACATCTAGCCAATTCACGAGGCAAATATCCAAGCATCTGTTCAGATTCAGCATATGCATAATACACCTACAAGAGGGCAGTCAGACCATTTATGTTATAGAATGAATATGTATTTGAAAGGCTAAGCAAAAGGCAAGCAAACCTTGATGGCATGTGTGTCGTTGGAATTCTCTGAATCCCTCAACACAGAAAGGCTAGCATCATGCTGCAACTCGATATTTTGGTGAAATCTATGGCCAACAATAAACGTTTCAAGTGTCCCCACAAAGTCAGAATCTTCAGCATCATTAGAACCAAGTCTGGGAATCTTCAAGTTTTGGGAATGCATGTTATGACTTGGTAGATCAACTCCAAGATGAGAGGTAGTTTGTTCATTAACTATTGTTTCAATAGATGCAGCATCAGATGTATCTAGATCACAATGAACATGCCCAAGCGAGTTTGAGGAAAATTGATTTCCTCCACAATTTTGGACAGAAGTAAATTCAACCAACACATGATTGTTACTAGATTCATTAGCATAATTACTTTCACTGGCCTTCTCATAATTTGCCTGATAGCTTGAATTAGTTAAAGAGGTTGTAGTGCTTGATTTTGGGCAAAAGTTGAATTGAAGAAGTGTGCTTTGAGTCAACTTTCGCTTTTTCCCTGTGGCTAGGCATGAATCTGCAAGCCATTAGTGTTCAAAATGTTAAAATTTTACATCAGGAAAAACTTATACCAGTACAAGTATTGACAGCAATAAAGGATTTAAAATTGAAAAGAAACAGTAATTGGTCTAATCTCAACAAAAAACTAAAAATAAAAAATTAAAAATTAAAAAAGAAGATGGCTCTAAATGTTCAGCTTGAATATTATTCTTAAATATTAACTAATGTTTTTCATGCATATATGGCTACCACCAATGTAGCAATGGATGATTATTATATATATAGCAAGCCATATACCAGCCAATCCTAAATGTCTTTAAAGTCTCTTATACATCTTTCTTTTATGGAGACTGCCTAAGCGTTGACTCCAAGACACGATATGACACAACATTGTTTAGAGGTTGTTTCAACTCCTCATGGCATAGCTGAAAATAAAAATAGAAATATGAAACTACACAAGCATTTTAAAAGTTTTGAAATCAAAGAACTCACTGTATTTGAGACATTCCAGTACAGGGTAGGTTATGTTAGTAGAATTTACAAGTATTACGCAGAGGATTTCTCTTTTTCTTTTGTTCCCTGACCCCTTGCCCCTTCTTTGTATTAAGTTGTAAAATAGGTGCTTCTACATAACAAATGTAAAACTATACTAAATGCATATACCAGAGGTCAACTCTGAACCGTTATTAGAATTTAATAGAGTGGAAAAAAAATTATCTGAGGGTATTATTCACAGAAGAAAATGTACCAAATAGGCAGGACTTTTTTTCCACGGAATTAATAAATATATATCTTTTATAAAAAGCTTCATCCAAACAAAGTCTAATCAAAAGCCAAAGAAAATCTAGCCAAACCACAAGCATCAAAAAAAGAATTAAAAAACAACATGCATAAAATCCAGATCTGGGCATAAGATATAATTATTTAATTTCCTTCATATATAACTCCAGTAGTTTTCATTATTAACAACCCAGCCCATAAGTTAGGATACATGCTACTTTCAGAAGTTAATGCGCAAGTCATTCTTGAGTTCATCCACAAGCCAAGAGCTAAATTAATAGGAATGTTCTTTGTAGTGCCCCAAAAAAATATGAGCTAGCTTAAGAGCACTTCAGCAAATTGCTCACGATCCTAAGGCGACGTTTATTTGCTTTAAAGTGGTCTGAAGTGGGGAAATATGTGCATGTATCAGTTCCTTAAAGTGGTTGGAAGTTAATATCACTTCCAATAGTTATGATGTTCATCTTGCAAGAAGTGAAAGAAATCCTCGAGTGGGAGGAATTGGGGGAAGTAAGCTTATATAAGAACTCACTTCTCCCACTTAAATGAAAAAATCCTGAAGTGAGTGCATTTCCGAATCATAAAATAATTAAAATAAAAAAAATAAAAATAAAATAAAAATAATAATAATAATAGAGCTGAAGCAGGGGAAATGTCACTCTCGGAGGAAATCAGTCCACCTCAGTGACATCCCCACCACTTTAGACAAAATGAACGGCTCCTAAACATAACAAGCATGACCTTGTACAAGTTAGACACATTTACAAGAAGAGCCTTGTCGTGAAGCTTGAATTTGTTCTTTCAAGGATGGCAAGCTCTAATCCAAATGCCCAAGATGTTAGAGTTGGTCAATTTAATTCTGTAATGAATGTGGAGCACCTATGAGGGTGTGGTAGAAGTGCAGCTATAGTTAATCTATCCAAATTCATACAAAATCAACATGTTATTTTTCTAGTCAATCTCTATTCCAAAGTTGTTCTAGACACTAAATATGCTATCTCTACAAAATGCTAACCATGATAATCTTGACATCATGTTTAGCTTTTGAAGATGGATCATCTCACATGTGCTGCACTACAACTCAACTTAGTGCAAGGTCTTCACTGTGAACCTAATTGGTCCTGAGTTCTAATACTGAATCTCTAATCAACTGCTTTCCTAAGCACAATGGGTTACAATGTTACATGTCATTTATTAAGCTATCGCCATGATAGCGTAGTCTCTATATTATGTTTTCCATCAAGATAAGTATTAACTAATAGTCCGAATATCTTCAAACTTGGTGCCGAACAGGTATGAAACATGCATTTTCTACACAAGCATGCAGGTAATAAAAGCCATAAGCATTCCTTTGTGATGCCCTCCTCTCTTTATATTGTCAAGATCTTTTTACACAACCTATCAACCTCAATCTTCTTTTTTTGATGAATTTACATTTTGACATGGACACAAGATATTTCATCCCTTCACTTTACTTGCATAGAGGCCCATCATGCAAAAATCAATATGTAGGATCCTAACGTTCTCAAGTTTTAGGTCCCCTAAAATTTATAAGTATGGATCAAAGAAAGACACTGGAAAGAACATCAAGCGAAACTTACACAAAATATAGATTCAAAACCCGCGCCACATTTAACTTGCTACCAGAAAACTAACACAAATTTTCTTCGAGATTGTCATCCTGTGAGGACATTCATATGACTAAACAAATCGTAAAGCACATAGAAGCATGAAGTAGTTTCCTTCTCAAACTCTATCAAGCAATAACTTTGATGGATGAAATAAGCCAAATAAGGTTATGTAACTAAAATGGTATATCAACCTAGAAACCATATTACTTGAGAAGTCCGATAAGCATGTAGTGCCAAGAAGATCAGGTCATGTGCCTAGCAAGAATCTAAGATACTTGGATTGAGGTAACAGATGCCAAGCAATACACGCATAGTGGGTCAGCAATGGCCATGCTGCAATGTTGGGATTTGTTTGTTTAAGAATTAGTCAATTAATCATGTTTTGGTTGTGAATAAACATAAATATTCTTGTGCCAACAAACTAGTCGTTTCCTTAGCGTCAGGAGGATTTGTTGAGTCTTGCATGTATTTATATTTCCATCAAAAGGACATGCAAACATTCAGTAAACACTTTAGTATGGTCTCACCAAAGCCAGAATACCCAATTGAATTAGCTCTGACTGGGACCACAAAAAGTCTCTAGATTTTCAAGTCCTTTTTAAATGAAACTAGTGCAGCATCATACTTTTTCCCAGACAATAGTAGGCTATTTAATAGATCTCAATTTGCACATAAATCATTGAAATTGAATTTTCCACAATTGATGCAAGAAGTTTGCTTAGGCCAAGAGTTACCTAAATGAGAATTGATGATACAATCAGTCCCCCGAATGGAACACCCGCAAACAGGGCAGGAAACCCATTCCACATCATACGCAAGGTCCCCAGGTTTCTCAGAATCTGCAGTTGCAAAGCAGGCCTCCAATGACGCTTTATTCTTGCCACTGCTCGAATCCGAAGCAACAGACTCCTGAAAAGTAGATCAAGAAACAGAAATCAGTGCTTCGGCGAGGAAAGAGTCATGGAAACCAAGCAAGAGGGATGATTACCAGCAGAAGCCATAAATTGGGAGGAAGGGTTCTCCTTCGCTTCCCGATAAGCCTGATCAGACTCTCGCGGCCCGAGAGCATGGACACCATGTCCTGCTAATGTTCCAAATAGAAACAAATAGCAACGCGGTAAACACTCGACAAATGCTAGTGCTCCTCTACCGAGCTCGAGCTTGTTTCCAGCCGGGCCGGCAAAACTCGCACTTGGCTCATTTTCTCTGGCGAGCGGCGGCGACTTTCTTGGAGAAGCCGCAATGACTCAACAAGCCGGAGAGAGGGAGAATTGAGAGGAAATTTTGCATAACAGTATCTCAAATTTAGATGAATTAGAACTCATTTTAGTTTATTTTTTTTTTTAATAGAAATGCTGACAACCCCTTATATGTTTGGGCTGGAATGGGAAATGAAATACAATTACCCAGGAAGCCATTGTCATTTAATATTTTAATTTGGTTTAAATATCAAAATAATAACTGTATTATTCAAAATAGCCCTTTAATCCCTCTAATATAATTTACAACTATCTAGTCCCAAATTTTCCACATCTAAGAAATCTCAATCTGCTCATTATCGATGGTTGTTACTCCCATTGTTTTGAATTTGTTGATGCAACTTGTTTATTATTAAAAGTTATTTAGAAAATAATAATAATAATAACAACTAAAAAGATTCAATCCCAAACAAAGGATCAGAATCCAATTCCAATTCTATGTAAATCCCGAATTGTCAGCAACTCTCTTCTAATCATGAGCAATTCCCAACAACCTCCACCTTCCAGACTCCAACACAGCTCTCCTACCGACCCTTAACCATCGTACCCAAAGCTATCACCTACAAAGCCAGTGCTTTTCCACCACTCTTGCACGGCCTTCACCCCAGTCTTTTCTACCAAGGTACCCCTCTGAACAACGGATATACAATTCAGCTGAAACTCAAGTTTCACATATACAATTCAACTGTGATCCAATTTGACATTTAATTAACAAAAAACATTGCAACATTGGAAATCATCAAGTTTCACATAGCATTTATGAAGTCTCACATAACATTAAATGTTCCTCAAAAAAAAATAAAACCATCCCTAAAGAATGCTTCCTTTCTTCAAAGTTGAGGATTTGTGTTGTAGTTAAAAATTGTACAAATGTTAGTATGCATTTATTTGTTATTGTTACTAATCATGCATTTTTCCTTAGCTCTTGGAGAATCTTTTTCTCTCTTTTGGGAAACTCACTTCATTTAGTAATTTTTGTATACAGAAGGGTAGAGCTGGGCCACAGTTCCATGATAAAAGAGGGTGTTTTAGAGAGAAATGGGATGAGTCAGAAAGTGCGCCAACTCTTTAAGATACACACCCTACCAATGTTGTAGGACACCTATAGATTGTAAATATATCTTAGACCTAGACTCAATGGACAACATATATAAAGCTTTAGAGAAGGGTTTGGGGAGTGAGAAAAAGAGGGAGGAAATGAGCTAGCATTGCTTAAACTTGGGGAAGGAGCATCAAGCTGTTCATATTTAGAAGATTAGGGAGTTTCCCCTTCTTTAAGTTTTAATTAGCTTGGACAGTACTTGGATTAATGTTGTTAATTTGAAATTCAAACATGAGAGTGTAGAACTCTTAGTCAAGGATTAGGATTAGCCCAAGGTTGTAGTGGAATGATTTTGTTTTGAGATACTCTTTCTTTTAATGGTAATGCACTTTGATTTGGTTCTAATCTTCTATTTAGTTTGTGAATTTGAGAGCATTTGCTTATATGATCATAGAGATCTAAGGTGAACTAAAAGATGAACCTTGATCTTGGATCCTTTAGGACCAAACTTGATATCCTAGCTTGGATTTCTTGAGGATCCATAAAATTGTCATAAAACTTAAAAGGTTTTGATATGAGATCCGCAAGCTCACGGGTCATCAAGTAATACCCCTCGCCCAAGCACGAGAAGTTTGTATTCCCTAGAGTCCCAAGAACTGCTATAACTTCCCCCTAAACGGCATTGTCTAGTCTACCAAATATAGGATTAAAACAAGACAAGAAAACTACATAGGGAAAACTATAAACACATGGACTAAGGCTCACCACATAAGCACATTAAGGGAGCAAATAGTAATGAAAGTGCGAGGTCCCCGGGCAAGGATCCCCTCGGGGCTACTAAAGCTAGAAGGTTGCTAGAATTACAGAGGCAATGATGGTTTTTGGCCAAGAGACATCCAAAGATAGGTTACCCCTGATGGTCACGGTGATAACTACTAATCCCATATAAGTATTGGGTCAGAATTGCTTCTGCCCAAATCCTCTTATGATTGCATTAAGAGTCGGGATATCTCTAATTAAGGCTAAAACTCAACCTAGGTTCAGCCTTAATGGTTGGAGGGATATGAAATACCCGATGATCGTGGTGTATTCATATATGAATCCCTTCTAAGCCAAGTGTGTCTAGTACTAGGGCAATGGTCACGCTACCTAGTACAACCTAGAAGTTGAAATATTGAGTTCTCATGTAAATCAACACAACAAGGATCACAAGACTTAAACCACAAACCACACAAATACCAAAAATATAAATCAAAACATCCATACAAGCAAGTTCATCCCAAGGTTCATCAGATGCCCTACGACCTTGGGAGTCTAGTTCAACATGAATAAGGAAGAGATATCAAAATACATAACAAGCATGATCAAAACCAAAGAAAACCCCCTTAGTGTTGACTAGAAGAAGATGGTGATAGGAATCCGGCGGATCGACACCGACGAACTCCTAGATGATCTCCCTTGAGTGTAACCTCCTTCTCCCTTCGATTTGTCTCCCAAATCTGCCTTCTTCCATAGCCTTGAAACCCTAGAAGATGATGGAGGAGGAGAGGTGGCCAAAGACCCCTCAAAAGATGCCCTAGAATCCTTTTTAAAGATGGTCTCGGGATGGCATGCAGTCGGCATACGGGTAGTGAAGATTCCAGAAAAAATGGCGAGAATCACGTAAGTTGCTACAATAATTGCTACCATAAACCTGCTATAGTATTGCATGCGAGCGTCTTCACGGCCGTATGGTTACCCATATGAAATCCCAGACTTAGCATTTTTCTTCAACTCTTTGTGCTACATGTTGCTACAGTAATGCTATAGTGCCAGCTCTAAAATGGTGTTTTCAGTACTGATTTCTTCTCAAATCCCATTGTCGAGCTTACCTAGGCTTCTTTTATACCTGTAACACAAAAAAACCAATTTAGACCGAAAAAGGGCATCAATTCATCATAAAAATACGCAAATCATACACACAAGTACATATAAGATACATACATTTAGGTGTTTATTAGGTTTAGTTTTATCTTAATTACCACAAAAGTAGGAGCCAACCCAATCTAAACACCTTGTTACATCTTGAAAAAGAGTAACAAGAACCTAAGGACAATTTGCCTTACTAAATTGTATCTAAAGCAATTGTTTATATCTAAGGTGATTGCTAAGGAAAAAGTAATAAAATTCAAGATCATTTACTTTAGTTTCTATACACCCACATTGTTTAGTTGTGTAGATAACCTTTAGTAGCAATTGAATGGTAATCAACACCATAGCCTCCATGGAAATGTTAACTTAAAACACTACTTGCCAAAACAATGTGCTTGCGGGTACACAACAATTTGCTATAGATAGATCACTTGTCCTACTCTGCTAAGTTGCAAAATCTACAACTTCTTCTGTTGTAAAGCTTTGGCAGCTTGCTCTATTTTGGTTATTATTTGTAGCAAGCCTTTTTCTTCTAGCCTGGCATCGTAAGCATTAAAGAACATATATTAACATATATTACAACATAAAAGTTAAATGCATGCTAAGCTGTATTAAAATGAAAATAGATATTATAACCAATTCTTTAGTAGAAATGAATGATGAACTATTTATTCATACTAGTAGGATATAATCATGACAGATAACAAATTCTAATTAGGTTTATTGAAAATAATGCAAACCCTCTAAACATTTCAATTCATCCAACTCAAGCAACATCATGGGAATTTTTTCATTACAAGCTTTAAATGAAACTAATTGCAACCAAGTTCACTAAAAAAATAATAATAATCATGTAGCCATTACACTATCTGTCCCTCTCAAACTCATCACATTTATGAATTGTTCAACTCCATCAACATGATAGAATCATGAGATTTTTTTTAAAATTTTATACAAGCCTTAAGTGAAACTAGCGGCAACCAAGTTCACTAAAAAGAGTAATAGTCCTCTAACAACAACCTTGCCTCACAACTACAAATTGTTCATCCGTAAACAATATGGCAAATTTTTTTTGTCACAAGCTTTAACTAAAACTAATTGCAACCAAATTCAATTATAACAGTAATAATCTTATAACCATTGCACTATCTCAAAAGTATGAATTGTACATTCTTGAACATCATGACAGAATTCAACAAATGAGCTCTACATAGGTAGAATAGCTTTTATCATGATCGCCAAATTAATATGGGAATGAAGAACCATTAATCATACTTAATTTAGTTAGAACTTATATCATAATATGTTTTTTGGATGCCATCATGATGAGGCGCGCAAGTGAGCCTAATGTGATGTAAGTGCACGTGTTATATCAAGTACTAAAGGTGTGCAAATATGCAAAAGTCGATTACAAGAGGAAATTGAATACTAATACTATCCTTCCTCTTTTATCTAGTCGGTCAAAGTGCTGTTCAAGTGATGACAAGAAAACTAACTAAAATAAAGATTTTGCTTCCAAAAACTCAAATGTAATCAAGCAAAGATCAAGATCATAAGAATGGTACTCAGATAAGATTTCCCTTGGTTGTAAAGAGTAAAGACTTCCATTTTTAAGGACTTTTGTACGTAACTTGTCACGATCATTAGACTGTGGAGGTTCCTTAAATAAACTAGTCCTTATCTCTAAGTGGCTAGTTCCTAAACATAATGAGCAGATATTTCGCACATTCCCCATGAATACATTTCAATTCCTTGATCCTCTCTTCTAGATCACCCTAGTTAGAAAAGGTCGCATCATTCTTGATACGCAATCCCTTGCTAGCCGTGAGTGCACGGATTGTACAAGTAGTAAAGTGTACCCAATAGAATTGGGTAGTCAAATCCACAAGGACTGGGATGCTTTTAGTATTAATTGATCCTTTAATATCTAACTGAATCAAAAGGTTGGGGAAAGTATAATCTAAGAATCTAGAAAGAAGTAAAGGATGAAAGGAGGGTGGAAATAAGTAGGGAATTGAATTGGATAAAAGACACTAGAATAAAGCATTGCCTTGGGCTACTCCCCTTTAGGAACATGTATTGACTCCTTACAATGACTATCAGGTACATCCTCTTCGACCAAAGGGTGCAACCTAATTTAGAAGGCTCAACACCATACAGCCTATCTTTAGGCACACACTCAATCGCAATCCTTTATGTGTGCCCTAACAAGCAATGATTGCAACTATGGTAATTACGTATAATGAAATTGCAAAGCATGATAAAACATAGAAGAATCCAAGAAAAATCCATAACCAAAGTAAAAGAGTAAATCAAATATACAACATCTCAAGGTTCATAGATCCATGGCACAGGAGAATGGTTTAGCCTCACATGGGTTCACACAACATATAAAAAAAAGAGAAAACAAACAAGTAAGAATCCATAGAACTCTCTTTTGCTTCTCTAATCTTCCTAATCGTGCTCCGAGGACCTTCCCACCGACTTAGCTCTGCTCCAATTGGTGCTTTCAAATCTTAGCTCTCTTGCCTCTCCAGATGATGGTGAAGTTCATCCAACAACCGTAATAGAAAATGCAAGCCAAAATCCCCTTAAACCCTAACTTTGGGTGTTTAAAAGGAATTCTCGATACAAGCACGGTTGTGCTTAGGGCTTGCTTATACCTGTGCACTTTATAGGTTGGTCTATGGTTTGGCATCAGGTTTGAAATCATCCAGGTAATAATTTGCACGAGCATAAGCATGCCCGTACTTGGGTTATGCTTCCATCTATAGGGGCCTGCTCTAGGTTCTGTACCCATGCTTCTCTTCTTCAGATAAAATCTTCAAGTCCTGAGATTTGCATGGGGTTAAGCACAATCTCAATATGCTTGTGCTTCTTCTGATGAACTTCCCTTGTATTCTTTTGATGCCAAATTTGCTCCAAATCTTGTTCTTTTACCCCAAGACCTATTTACCTACACATATGAGCACATATACCCAAATTAGCATTGAAATATAGGAATTGAATGCTAAAAGACAAGTTAAATCCATAAAGGAGGTATGCAAAATGTCTATATGAAATGCATTCATCGATTCTATCAATAAGAAATGAGTTCAAACTCTTTTAGTTATGGGAAGTCATTCGCCCACTTGGACCCTTGCTAAATATACATGCGATCATTTAGAGATTTGGCTCTTGCTAATTAAATCTATGCTCACAAGCTAGGGCTCTATCTAACCAAGTAAATGGATGAAACATTGCCATAATTGAATCTTAATAACAAAACAAGATATATCAATAGAAAAGAAAGTCATGAAAATATGTTTCAACCAAATTCCATCAAATCAAAGCACCAAATAGAATGTTTAGCTGCTCATAAATGAAAATACCATGCAAAACATGATCAAAATACAGGAACTATAGAGTTTCATGAATGTCTCCCTCAAATTCAATGGTTTGAGATACAAGATGACTCCTAGGCTTCAAATTTAACGCTCTTCTTCCAATGCTTGCTTGATCTCTGATTTCTTCCTCTGATTCACCCTTGAAAATTGATCTAAAAACCTCCTTCATGCTCCAAAAAAGTATCTTCAAAGTTATAGAAAAATTCTTCCAAGAAATTATTGAACATTTATTAAAAGATCTTCAGTTAGGCTAAACACAGGAACTAAACATGGGTGTGTTTAATGCTAAGTGTATAAGTGACCATAATTTTATACACTTAATTGGCATGTATTTTGGCATTTATTTATTATTGCTGCAAGTGCATGGGTCGTCAAGTAATAATCCTCTCTTGTGAATACAAGAGGGTCGTATTTCTTGGTGTGCTATGATTGATTTCAAGGTAAGAAAATAAGGAAATGAGCTAAAGCACACCACGCAAACAAATAAAGATTACAAATGCCAATGAGAAGGAAAGGCCTCGAGCAAGGATCCCCTTTAGAGAAGGACAAGCATGAATGAATTTGGGAGATGTTTGCTTAGGTTCTTGTCTGCTATACTCTAAAGTTAACTACTCTGGAACCTCTATAGTTTGTGATGTCATTAGGTGCAAGGTGTCACGCCCCGACCTGTGGGCCCACAGGCGCGACAACCGCCGCGACAATCCCGAGGAGGGATCCAGGGCCACTCAGACCTCGGGACGCTGCAAGGCTAAACAACAACCTAGAATTCCACAATATTTCATCAAAAACACAAGAGTGGAAGTAACAACAACAACGATGCTGTACAACAGTAAACAAGATCACAATGCACAGGGAAGCTATAACAACAATAACATGTCTTAATACACCAGAGTTGAAAGTTGGGATAGATACAAAACATACAACAGGGTTTACTACAAACTAGTGGATCCATAAGTCAAGACTACATGTCCATGTCCAAAAAGAAACATACATGAAATAGGAAAGATACAGAAAGGAGAACAACAACAAATGCCCAGCACACTGCCGCCCTGCCTCACCTACTACCTGCAACAGTCTAGGAGAAGAAAGAGGGGTGAGCAACTAGCGTTACTCAGTAAGGGGAGACTAGCACAATCCCACCAGAAAACATCAATAACAAAGATAATAATACAACAAAATAAATATTTAACCAAAAGAAGATAACCATTTAGAACATAATTATATACGATAGCAAACTTAACATAGCATAATAAAAGATAGGGTTAAGAAACCCTTCTAACTTCAACAAGATTATAACAACCTCAAATCCGATGAAATCTTGAACATTGGTTCAATATGAAGATAAGTTAAACACCAAACCGAACATCAACCTCAACTCATAAAACCCAAAATAGTCTAAAACATCAGCAACTCGATAAGAAATGCGAATAACAAATAAATAATGCCAAATCGAATTTATGGGAGACTGTCATCCGTAGAGTAACAGCTGGGCTTCGCCCCCTCACCATAAATTCAAGATGACAACAAAAAAAGAAATAGAACAGGTTAAATCTTGAATCAAATACAAGAAACACCGGCTCGAGAATACTCAACTCTTGAGTCAAGTCAAACTTACAGGAGACTGTTCTCCTAGGAGTGACAGTTGGGCTTCACCCCCTCACCACAAGTTTGAAATGGCCCAAGGTAAGTAACTCAATGGAACTAAATCTCAAACACAGTATAAAAATAACACCTAGTACTTACCCAGCATAAAGTGGTCTAAAGCATATCCCTGAGCCTTCGCTGTTGCCACAGTTAGGTTTATGCCATCATGGTACTCATGCCCTTGACGTTGACCGACCGGTACACTGAGTGGTGACTCCAGCTTCCTAGTGAGTATATGTTCAGTCAGGATCCTCCACTCCCACCTGAGCTGGCTCTCGTAGTAAATGTCCAGTCAGGATTCTCCACTCCCACCTGAGCTGGCCCTCGTAGTAAATCACCACACAAAACCAACAGTACTCGTGACTTCACATGAAGTACAAAAGCCAACAAAACACCCAACAATCAAAAATACCTCCGTATTCCCACAGGGAGACAATAGAAACACAATCTACACTCAAGCTTTTAAACCCAAGGGGATAAGCAAATCCCAACACGAGGAATAACATGGAAAAACCTTAACAAGTTTCAAAATAAGTTCCAAGCTTTAGAATTCTCAAAAACTCAATGATTACACAACAAAACCTAAGTTTAACACAATAAGGGTTTCGTAACCTCAATAAAGTGATAATCCAACACAACTCGAACATTAGCAAATCAATTATCAAAAAGACACTCAAGATCATCTCAATAATAATTACCATTCACCAAAAAGCCAAACAAATATAAATCCATGAAACTACACCCAAAACATGATATAAGTGTATATGAATGTATATAAGTGTGTGTGCGTGCATTTATGTCTAGCTATCGGCATTCTTCCAATAAAGTTATGCATAATGATCCCACTCACTGAATTGGCGATTCGTCTCCCTCGCAAGTTACTCCTCGATTACTCCCTTGCCTTAAGCCAAAGTGTCTCCTCCTTGCCAAAGCACCATAAACACCAATGTTAGCACAAGCAACACAAGGAAACCCTAGATTTCCCTACCAACGACTCTAACTGGCTCTAGGGTTTCTCAACTAACCCTAGAGGCTACCAAAGAGATCCTAAGGGTTTTAAGCTCTTCTCTAACCTAAGGAAACAAAGAAAACAAGAATAACCCACTGGAGCTACAGTAGCTCCAAAACAAGGAAGAAGAACTCTCAAGAGTATCTTGAGATCAAAGGCAACAATCAAAGCCAAAAGCTTCTCTCAAGATTCACAACAATAAACAAGGATGAAAACAAGGATTAAACTCCACTCAAGCTTACCAAAAAACCCTAGACTCATCATCCAAAGAAGAAGAAAGAAACAAGAAAGAAAGAAAAGGAGAAGAGCTTACCTTGATCAATCAAAGGATTAATTTGCTAGCTCCACAAACCAGCCCGAAATCTCCTCCAAAACCAGCCCTAAACTCCCAAGAATGATGGAGGAAGAGAGAGGGAAGGGATGAGGGGTTTTTGGGAGAAGAAATAAAGTGAAATAAAGCCAAAACGAGATTTTTATAACCCTACAACGATGGTGTGCGGCTCATGTGCGGCCCCGTGTAGTGGCCGCACACCTCACAGCCTGGGGTGTGCGGCTTTGTGTGCGGCCCGCACATAAGCTGCACACCCCTCTGCCAACAGTGTGCGGGCCGCACATAGGCCACATAAGGCCACTGAAACGCCTGTGCGGGCTGTATACTACCCGCACACTCTCTGCACGACTTGTACACGGCCCGAGCACCTCTTAAAGCCCTCTAAACTCAACCCAAAACCCTCGGCAAGCCTCACCAACTCAAAACAAAGAAGAACTCACCCAAAACTTCAAACGAACAAACAAGAAAAAGTTGAAAACACCAACCTACGCAAGAAGGAAAACCCGAAATACTACACAAGGAGTCTTGGCTAGGAAAGCCCTAATACTCTCTAGGCTAGAGCAAACCCTAATGCCTGTGGGAGGCTACCGACACCTAGAGCCTCTAGCGTACTGATATAATAAATCCTCCTTCAATCTATATGTGATCTAATACATGCAAGCATCCCTCTGTACAAGCATCATTCAACAATCAAAACCTATGGAATCCATCTATTGTAGGTTGAATATTAAAATAATAGATTGAAACAAAAATGAAACATACCAACAATCAATTAGAAATTAAGCATCAACCATACAAGTTTTCTCCCAAGGTTTACTAGAGCCTGATGGCTTTAGGAGTTTAGTTTGACTTCAAATGAAGTGAAAGTAAAAGATACAAATAACCAATGTATAGATTCATTGCAAACTCCCTATTCCATCGAATAATGGTGGTGATGAGACCTTGACAGATCTGTGCCGCTGAACTCTTTGATATTCTCCTCAAGTTTCACCTTCTTCTCCCTTCGATTCTCCTTTGAATCAGCTTTCTCCAATGGATTTGTGCCCTAGGAGTACTTGGAGATGCATAGCTGCTAATAAGCTCTCTCTAAAAACCCTTAAAATCGCCTTATAAAGTCACCTAGGTGTGCGGGCAAGCATGCGGGCGCATGGAGCCTCTATGGGACCTGAATTCATGCTCAAAATCATGATTTAGGAGTGCTTTGGGGTTATGCGGGCGCTATGCGGCCACACGGGCTTCTGCCCAGGCTATGCAAGCCCTATGCGGATGCACAATAGCTACAAAAAGGCCACACGGTTCATAACTACAGTGTTCTTTCTCCATATTTCACCTTCCTCTAGCTCGGTGCTTGAGGACATGTGTGAGCTTCAAATATGAATGATTTGTCCTCCAAAATACTTATTTGAGCTCTCAATAATCTTTCGATATCCTAAAATTAAATTAATATAAAATACTTGTAAATAGGCATCGGTGTTACGAAAAATACATGAAAGTGTATAAAATATATCAATGAAATATAGTGTATTTAGATAGTTATCATTTATTTGGAAGATAATGCTTAACATGGTGTAAATTTTGATTTTAGGCCATAGTAAGTGCATAATGAATAGAAGGAAGCCAAAAGAAGCAATGTTGAACTAAAACAAGGAAGATAGAGCTCTCTTGACAACAAGAACAAGGGAACCAGTTTGATAGAACACCAACCACAACTTGCAACCCCTTTACGGCCATAACATATGGTCGTATGCCTCATCCAGAGAACCTTGTAGGAATGCTTATGCCCATAAGCAGGAGCACAACTGCCAGACTTAGGGACTTACGGGTATGACTAATGCCCATAAGTCGGGCTGTAAGGCCTATCTAGAAGAGTTTACTGGGAGCATATACATCCATAAAGGAAGTCACAATAACCATCCAGAGAAGTTTATGATTCAGTACTTACGGCCATAAGGCACACGAGCCATCACCTCCAGCTTCTTACAGCCTTGTTCTTAAGCCTTTATGTTGCCCATTAGGGGTTAGGTATAAAAGATTTTATTGAGGGTTTTGGGGGAAGCTTTTGGCGACTGAGCAAGTGAAGGAAGGGAGAAAGACTCTCAAGCATTCCTCTAGGAATCCATTAGCTTAGAGAGCCTCATCCACCATTTAGGGCACCATTAGAGCCATCAAGGAGTGTTCTCGATGGCGTTTATGGAAGATCGATGGTAGATTCATCTACACTCTAAAGCAAGAGAGAGAGAGAGAGAGAGAGAGAGAGAGAGGAGTTTTTAATGTTTTTATTTACTTTTCCCCCATTGATTGGATTGTTTAAGTGTTCTTCTTTAATGGAGAACTAACTTCTTGATGCTTGGGCATTGATGGAACCTAGGGTTTATATTTTTGATTGACATTGGTTATAGACTTTTGAGCTTTATATTGATTGATTGATTGTAATTTGTTGATGTTGAATTCAATTACATGTTTTAATTGTCTTGAATTCTGTTGTAGTGAAACTCGAGGATTTAAGATTGTTGTACTTGTGTGACAAATCAAAAGATTCACCTAGTACAGACATACCACAATTGAAGGGGGTCATGAGTCCACTTAGAAATAGGGCACTTCAGGATTGAGATTTCTCTCTTTGATTCCCCCGAGAGAGTTAACATAGGATTCAGAGTGTATTGCAATCATGGAGAGCAAACATTAGGAAGAGATTCCATGCTAGCTTTGTATGGGATTACAGTTAATAGCCTTGAGAGAGAGATTAACTATTAATTGAATCCTTGTTTCCTCTAGATAATATTCATTAAGTGTAATGCAATCCTAGAGTAGTCCGTATTAGCACCGTATAGGACTAGTTACTGTTCACTTTGAGAAAATGGATGATATGAATTAGGAATTCTCTTGGTTCAACAAGATTGCAAGACTTTGTGCAACCTTGTCTAGGATTTAACAAAACCCTAGGGGAAGTTTATGCCCAAACACCCTTCTTTCATGCTTGTTTTGTAGTAACTTTACTTGTGTTTCTAGTTCTTATTTTCTATTTTAGATTTACACCACATATCTTTAATTAGGTTAATTAGTGGCTTTAGAATTAGTACTAATATTGTCTAGTTTCTCGTGGATCGATAACCTTTGCTTCCTAGCACTATATGCTATTTAATCAGCACTTACACTTGGGTTTTCATAGGTGACATTAGTACTATCAATAGACCACTAAAATTATTGAAATGATAAATGTTAAGCAAATATAAATGGCTTAACCATGTGCTCACTAAATGGAAACACAATCATGTTCCAAGGGAACACGGCTATGCTGATAATACACTGGTGTGTTTACTCTAATTCTATGTTTTCTTTGTCTTTCTACTCAAAACTTGCTCAAAATCATGATCTTTTAGTCTAGAACTTGTAAAATGACCTTAAATATGAAATTTAACAAAAATAAGCATCAAATCTAAATAAAATATTCTAAGATCAAGCAAAATGCTAAGTGAAATGCTATAAAAATAATGACAAATCAAGCTCTTATCACATCACTTATCATGACCTTTAGCATGGCAAATTCCATACTTGAAGAGTCTGCCCTTCCTATAGAGTTTTTTAGTGCTTCTGTTTTGGACTTCCAATGTTTTTTTCCTCTACTTTGGAGGTTTACAAGGCATTCTCTTGGCTAGAGTGGTAGTTGTAGGCCTTCTTCATTGGTTGGCTAAAACATTCTACCGCTTATTGGACTAATAGTGAACTGGTATGACTTAAGATATATATGTCTCCCTTCTGAACCAATTAGACACATAACTAAGAGGATTTGCCTGATGAAATACTATTGCAACCAATGCATGCTGATAAGAGATACCAATCTTTTCCTATTTATCACATCATAGCTTTCCCTCATATGCTGCATTACTTCACTTCAAAACATCTCATGACTTGCAACCCTATTCATTCAACCTACCATTTCCCACTTTTGTTCCTTTCTTCTTCAATTTTGGCAACTATGTTACATCTAAAGTATATTTTCTATTGGGTAGCTGATAAGTGCTAGAAAGTTCATATTTTCTATATATTTACACTGCATTCAGTATGGAATTCGACGTGTTTAGCACCTAATTAGTATGAAATTTCATTCTTTCATTCACCACGATCTTTATTTCTGTTTTAGAAAAGGAAGCAAATTCAAGGGTATTTTGAAGCAAATTGGACTAAGTTACTGAACTAGAGCTTCACCATGGCTCATAACGCCTGTGGTGACATCTCACCATGAACATTTTTCACACTTAACACTGCCGTTATCAAGCCATGGCAGTGTGGGATCACTGGGAGCAACATAAAAGCCACATCGTCCTTACAATGGTCGTTGTGAATCCATCACGACCATGATCCACCCACACAATGCCAGAGAAGCCGTGCTAGGATGTAACTTGGAGCCCAGGAAATAACTTACTCACCACGGGCATCACAACACCCATGGTGAGGCCGTGGCGTACTCGATCCTATATATACCCTAGGTTTTCTAATTTTACGGAGATTCTTTTGCCAAATAAGGTAGGACGGCTAGAGTTCTAGAGATCTAAGTGGATGGAGATAATTTTCATCCATATTTCAATAAATTTTGTTGAGGTTTCCAAGGGAGATTAAAAAATCATCATTAGAGGAGGGCATACGAAAAAATTCGGCACCGTCTTATCAATCTTGGGATCCTCTCAACCTCAATCTTCACAGACCTATTGGAGAGAGTTATTTTAGGGATTCTTTAATACTATTCTTTTGTCTTATAGTTATATATTTATTTATATCTCTATTTGTGATCTATAAGAACCCAATTTGAGGGGAATTATATGTCTAGGTCCCTCGATTATTGTTTATGAAACTTGATTGTTAAATCCAATAAATCTTTCTACTTTATTTGATTCATTACATGTTTCTTGAATGATATTCTTGTTAATGTAGATGAGGAAGATATGCCCCTACATTAGAACACACACGCCATGTTAGATCTATGCATACGCTAAGAGATTAGGCATAACTAGGTTTTTGGATTAGGGATCAATTGTCTCTTAGGTTTAGGGTTTGATTTGTTCCTTTTAGAGGAATTCTTGTACTTAAGACTACCATAAGAGGCTCAGGTAGAAAGAGATTTGACAGGATCCCCGAAAGTGCACAGGTTTGTCGAAGTAATAAAAGTTACCCCGGTGAGAGGGTAGTCGAATCCACAGGGAATAGGGAGTTAGAATACGAGATTTCACTATTAAAACTATGCGAAGTACGGAAAAGTAGTAATCGATTTGTGTGTGAATTGCGAGAACAATTATACTAAAGACAGGAAATTAATTAGAGAAAGGTGAAAGATTAGAAATCGCAAGAAAAGATATTAAAGAGGATTTAACAATTAATGAAGTGGGGTATCCGGACAAGTTATCTCTAGGATCTATGCTTCTAGTGCAAGACTATGCTATTATACCTTCCTATTGATGCTAATTAAGTCGAGGAAATCCTTAGACTCACGGTCCCAAACCTAAGGTCAACCGTGACTAACCCCAATACTATGCCCCGGTATTAGGATTCACAACAACCCTTCACTCTATCGCTCGCACGATTAAGTCCCAGGGGAGTACATCTACCTAAACCTCACACTACGTGGGATTGCATTAAGTTTTAGGGACTCCTAGTGATTAAACCTGTTCCTATGTGTAGTTCTAACCCTTTGGTCCAGGAGGAAGAACCCTAGTCTAGATTAAGCCCCAGTGCATAGGATTCACTTCAACCCTTCACTCCGTTACTCGCATAACTAAGCCCCAGGGGAGTTTATCTACCTAGCACTTCACTCTATCTTGACTGCTATTAAATCAAGGAAACGGAGGTAGGGAGAAATCACACCGGAGGGGAAAGGGGTACATCGCTACCTCACAACTCTCCCTCTCAACCCTCTTCAATCTTAAAGAGTCTAATCCTATAAGAGTTGTCACACCTCCAAAAGAAAACCTAGATTGCTCTCAACCCTAGTGTCACATCTAAGGGAAAACAATAGCAAGATAAAATTAAGATCGAAACTCAATTCTTATTCATCAATAATGGAAAAGCATAATAACAATGTCAAAGAAACATAATAACCCTAGAGTTTTACAAGTCCGAATACCCACAAGGGGTTTAGCTCCTCATGGAGCTATACATGTTCATCAATGTATATAATAAAACAAGAAGTAAAGACATAGATGAAAAACCCCCTTGCGTATGGTGTGGCCGTGGTCTTGTGCGGCCGCCGGACGTCGATGACGATGCCGATGACGCGCTCCAAACCTCCACGAAGTCCTCTCCAAAACCCTAGCCGCCCTCTCCAAAGTTGAGGAGAAAATTAGGTCAAAGATTCTTCAAAAAGTCTCCAAATCGGGCTTTTATAATGTGGAGTCGTGGCTTTAAATTTGCTGAAATCGGGGTTTCACACGGCCGTGTGGAATTTCCACACGCCCGTGTGAAAATTCTGGAAAACTAATTTTCGGCCGACTGTAAACAGTAACTTGCTACAATGTTTTTGCTACAGTAATTGTACCGCAACGCTCCCGAATTCGTCGTTCTTCATCGAGGCCGTTGAATTGGGCACACAATCAATGGTAGATCGTGTCGATTGCTTCGAATCGCCTAACTGGTGAAGTTCTCTTTGTTGGTATGAGTTAGACTTATTATGAATGTGACTGCCTTTGTGCCCCTCCAAATGAGGTTGGCACACACTCACAAGTCTATGCTCACGCCTTACTCCTTGCTTAGTCCGAAAATCTTCCCAACAACGCTAAACACGACCTAACTTCGTTCGTTTCCTTCATTTTATCTTCACAACCCTACAATGCACAAAAGTAAACAATTGCACACTTTTTAGTGATAAAATCTGATTAAATTAATGCTCATTGCAAGATAATAACACTTCGCATTACTATAACACGAGCACTTATCAAGATTCCATCTTAATTTCTTTGTGATTTAGACCTAGTTGCCAAGAGATTGGAACCATTGGGCCTTTGAATTCCCTAAATCCAATACTAGAATACAATTGCCATACTTAATGCCTATCGTAAGTAATAATCAAGATAACTATCATGCAACCATCCAACTCCTTCCAAGCATGCTCAATGATTCTCCAACTGTATTGTTCAATAAATTGTAGAAGTAAACTAAGGAAAGAACGTAAATGTTTAGGCTATTAATTAAGAAAAAAGGAAGTAATAGGACCTTCTCACCGTTCTTGGGAAATATTACCCTTGTGCTCACCCACGAGGTATTACTTGATGACCCGTACACTTGGGGTATTCACGAACTCATTATTTGCATAATTGCATAGTTATTCAAACAAACCTCATAAGTGTCCATTAGTAGCATATTCTCTTTTTGCAACTATTTTGTTCATGGCATATCTCCTAATTTCCTCAAGCATGGTAATTACGGACCTACTCTTAGCTTCAACCATAACTCTACTGAAGGTCTCACACATGTTGTTGTCAATAACATGGGACTTTATTGCGACAACATTCTTTGATGGTAGTGATACCTTACAAATATATGATCTTCGACACCAAGTGACCCGTCTTAGGAAGGTTGGTGGTTCTTTAGAAACATATTATAATGACTTGCAAGGCTTATAGTGAGAGATTGGTTTTCTATATTCAAACCGAATAATTTGTGCTACCAATGTCCAGTTGTAAAATAGCATGGTTCAACAGGAACATGTTTGTGTGTTTTTGGATAACTTTGATAATAAACTCAATAAGATTCTTGGTAACATTCTTTAGATGCAGCTATTCCCAACAGTCAAGAAGGCGTAAGCTCATGTTTGTCGAGAAGCTATGTGATAAGCTGACATGAGAGGAGATGCCATGAAGGCTCCTTCAGGTGTTGTTTTGGCTTCAAAAGGGTGCATGCATGGGAAATTAGTCTCCTTCTCCACCAGTTCTCTTTCTCTTGATAGTAATGGCAAATTGAACTCAACCAACCAAAGATAATAGGTTGATAGGCTAAAATATTCTCACTATGGAAGGTCAAAGCATATTCAAGATACATGCTTCAAACTAGATGTTCATCCTAATTGGTAGCATTTACTCCAAGCTAAAAAAATGTCATGAGATTCTAAACACCAGTTGTGGCTTGGCAAGGTTGAGGTAGTAGTAACCAAATCACATTTTTCTCACTCCTCCAGTTGAGACTCCACTAGAATGGATAACAGACTCCAATTCAGGTACCACACTTTTTTTATCATGATATAGATGTTGATAGGAAGGGTTGCATACTTGACTCAAGAGCCACTAACCACATGACATACGATGTCAAGGATTTTCACACTTATCCGTACCTCACTACGCTGGCTTTAGAAAAATACCAATGGGATGATTTCTTTTGCTACTAGGGCTAGCACTATAATGTCATCACCTACTTTGCCATTATCTTAGACTTTCCTTGTCCCTTGACACGACCCTTTGTGTGTGTGTACCACAAGTGTACGGGGTGTCGAAGTAATATACACACAAAGGTAGGTAATCGAATCCCCAGGGACTAGAGAGTACTAGTACTAGCTATTCTTCTACTATCTAACCAGATAATAATAGTGAAAGAATGAAGCTAAACTAACAAAAATGAGGATTGGACTAGAATCATATGCAATTAGCACACAAGGGAGTGTCACACATGAAAAAGGTGTAAATGGACAAGGAATCCCCCTAGGACTTCACTAAGGTGTGAGACTTAACTAATGCTTCCTAAATGAGACAAGTTAGGTCGTAGGTATCCTAAGACACACCGGGCCCTTTCTCAAGGCGACCGATGACTAGTCCAATACGAGGCTCCGACGGTGATCTCTCTCATCGCCTCACACCACCTATGACTGCTTAAAGATCTAGGGAACCCGTATGATCATCTAGACTCCCAAAATTAGGTTAAGAACTCTCTCGATACAAGCAACCCCTAAAACCTATACAAAACTCGGTGGTGATCTCTCTCTTCACTAGGGTTCACATGATTGCGAAGGTAGGTGTGATCAAATCGAAGGGGAAAGGGGCTTTCCTTTACTTAAGGTTTAACCCTCTCAACCCTCTCCAACCTTGGTAGATCTAACCCAGAGATGATCTCTCTCGTCACTAAAGTGAATCAAACATACAATCAAGCTCTCACTAACATGGATTGCATGGCATTAGGGACACAAGGAAGGAACTCAACAAACAACTCAAATTAATGAAGAACAAAAGTAAATCATCAAAATATACAAATCCTAGGGTTCATCCAAGTCCAAATACACAAATGAGTTAGTTCCCCATGATAGGGGAACACGTACACACACCAAGGAATGAAAATACATAACAAGATGCAGAAAACTCCCTCTAAGCTTGAGATCCTCCTTGGGTGAACAATAACTCCGAAGGTCTACCGATGATGCCGTCGAGATCTCTCCACACTAGCTCAATTGATGCCCTTGGACCTCTTGTGCTCAGCTTCCTCTTGGTGGAGATGTGAGATCTTGGCCCAAAATGGCCACCAAGGGGTGGCCAAAATCCTCCCAAGCCCTAGCTCTCTCCAAGCTAACAGCCGCCAAAGCAAAACTCTCAACTCAATCTGACAAATTGGATTAAAAAGGATAAAATTGGGCAACTCCATGGCTGTGGGTTTGGAGCCCACACTTGTGGGCTTCTTTGGCATTTTGCCTCGATCAACCACAATACTATGCTACAGTAATTTGCTATAATGCTATAGTCAAATACGGCTAGCTATATGGTAACTTCAGAAGATACAGTAGTGTTAAAATAACAAAAAGCAATATATGGATTAAAATAATCACCTCGTGCTTAATTCAGGCGAGTTTGCTTAGCAATGAAGAATTATTTATTCCAACAGAGTAATTCAGATCATACACTATTCTTAAAACTTCAATAGGGCAAGTAAATAGTCTTGATAGTATATATAGATGACATGGTTATTACAGGAGCTGACTGAGAAGAAATTTTAAGGCTTGAAGAACAATTGGCAAGGGAATTTGACAAAAAGAATCTAGGAGGGCTAAAATGTTTTCTAGGAATTGAACTTACACCATCAAAGGAAGGCATCTTTTTCTCAAGGGAAATATACCCTAGATTTATTGTCAGAAGTGGGACTACTAGAGTGCAAGGCAACAGATACACCAATTATTGAAAACCACAAACTTGGAAAATACCCTAAATAGGTGGCAACAACCAAGGAGAGGCACCAGAGATTAGTGGGCAAGCTTAATTATCTTCCGCATACTCGTCCAGATATTGACTATACCATGAGTGTATTAAGCCAATTCATGCAATGCCCAAGTGAAAACCACATGGATGCGCTAACTTGAATTCTCAGATACATGAAGTTCTCTCTTGGAAAAGGACTTATGTTCACAAAAATAAATAAATAAATAAATCACCTAAGGGTGGAAGGTTGTACAGATACAAACTGAGCATAAAACATTTCAGATAGGAAGTCTACCTTAGGGCACTTCACGTTCTTTGGTAGAAATCTTGTTACTTGGAGAAGCAAGAAACAAAAAAGTGGTAGGATTGTCAAGTGTTGAGGATGAATTTCCTGGAATAGCTAAAGGTGTGTGTGAACTCCTTTAACTTAGAAGATTGTTTACAGAAATTGGATTTGCTCCAAACAGTGAGATAAATCTTTTTTGTGACAACAAGGCTGCTATTGATATTTCTCATAATCTTGTTCAACATAACTAAACCAAACATGTGGAGGTGGAAAGGCATTTCATCAAACAAGACCTTGATGCAAAGATAAGTTGTTTCCAAATTTGTTAAGTATGAAGATCAACTAGTAGACATTCTTATAAAGGCAGTATGTAGTAAGAACTTTCACAGATCACTTGACAAGTTGGGACTTAGAGATTTGTACAAACCAACTTGTGGGGGAATATTTTCATGAGTTGCAAGCAAGCAATATCGTAGGCCATTATTATGGAATATTTTTTAATTGGAAATTATTTTTATATTTCTTAAATCTAGTCTCTCCTTATTCACAAATGCAATCATGCCTAGAATCTTGTATAACCAAACATAGAGAGAAAGCCTTTATATATAAATCTTTTCTTTGTAAATGAGGTATGAAAAATTAGATAAATCTCTTATTATTTTTCTTAATTTTTATCATAAGATTATTTGCTTGAGTTGGGAATTAGTTAGTTTAGAGAAGAATTAAAAATTGAAATATCTCACAAAAAAAAGATGAATGACCAAGAGTTGAAGCTCAGGACTAAAAGATCACAAATTACAAGCTAATGTGATAAGTGTCTAAATGTATGTATTTATATATACGTCTATTATATTCTAGCATATATTTTTTATTGAATTGATACCCATTTTATGTTTAAATTGGTTTTATTTGTGTTACAGGCCTAAAAGAAGCCAAGAGGAGCTCAAGAACTCAATTGGAAAGAAATCAACATCAAAAACTGCATTTTAGGGTTCCAGTATTGTAGCGGGCACTGTAGCAGAGGAATTATTTGAGTTGCAGAACCTTGGTTGTAAACCTCACGGGCTCCATAAGCACGCATAAACGGCCGTGAGGCTCACTAGAGATTTTCGGCACCAGTTATTGTAGGTGAATTAATGTAGCAAAAATATTGTAGCAAAAGTGTTGTAGCACCTAGATCAATTTTTGAGCAGAAAAGGCTGTGAACCTCATGGGCATCCATGCTCTCGTATGGAGCCCGTAAGGCTTGGGTTTATATAAAAGGCTAGGGCAGATTTTGGGGGACTTGTTCTTGGAGATTTTGAAGCCCTAGGAGGAGGCGACTTCACCAGGGTAAAAGGAGGCTAATTCTCATGATTTTGAGAGAGGAAATCGAAGAGAGAAGCATTATTAGGCAAGATCTTCACCAACCTAATCTTTGAGGAGCTTGAAGACGACTAGGGAAGCTGCCCCCATAGCGGCATCCGTGGAAGCTTTCCATGGCCATCCATCTCATCAACCTGCTTCCATTGTTTGAGGAATTTTTATCATGCATTATATAGTTGTTTCCATTAACTTATCTCTTGTATTTGCTTGTATAGATAGCTAGACCACAAGGTCACTGGATGCCGGTGAACCTTGGGGTGAACTCATTTAGTTGGATGCTTTGAGTTGTTTTAATGCATTTAGTTTGTTTCATGGTTTAAGCTTTGTGATCTTTGATGTGTTGATTTACATAAGAACTCTGTATTTCAACTCCTAGGTTACACTTGGTTGTATGACCTATGGCCTTGTGCTAGACACACTTAGCATGATGGGGATTCATGTATGAATACAACGTGACCATCGGTATTTCATACCCCTCCAACCATTAGGATTGGACCTAGGCATTGAGTTTCAACCCTAATTAGAGATTTTCCTGGTTGTAATGCAATCATAGGAGGATTTGGTCAGAAGAGATTCTGAACCAATACTTGTATAGGATTAGGGGTTATCGCCATGACCATCGGGGTAACCTACTTTAGGACTTCTCTTGGCCGGAAGTATCATTTGCTTTGCAGCTCTAGTATCCCTTTAGCTTTAATAACCCCAAGGGAATCCGCATCTGTGACCACTTTCATTCCCTGGATTTTCATCCTCTCACTTTGGCATATAGACACTCTCCATTAGTTGTCTTAGTTTCTTTAGTAGCTTAGAACAATTGAACTCAAACTTGTAGGTTAAACAACAAGTGAAAAGGAAGTAAGAGTAGCTCCTTGGCCCCAAGGAATACGATCCATGTACCTCGCATAGGGTATTACTTGATGACCCCATGCACTTGCAGGAAGTCAATCATAATGTTAAGAGTATGCCCTTAAATATCAAGGAGTGTACTTGTATTAGGACATTTCATTTGTATAATAATAATAATAATCAAGTGGGTGGATTGTAACAAGTAATAAAGTGATACCCTATGAAGGGTAGGGTTATCGAACCTTAGGGACTGGGACTCCTAGTACTAATTGCTCTTCTAATCTCTAGCCAGTTAACATTTGGTTGGAAATGATTAAACTAGAGTAAGATAAAGGAGAGAAATGGAAGGGATAGGTGGACAAAAGCTGAGTACTTCCAACAAAGAGAAGTAATGCCCCGAACTAATTCCCAAGTGCATTAGTGTACTAACTTGCTTCAAATGACTATCAAGTAAATTTTAAGGTTCTTACATGTGCTCATGAGCAATGTCATATCTATGGCTCTCAAATACATCGAGTTTTGTAATTGTAACTATGGGTCTCATACACGTCAAGTTTTGTCTTTATTTTAGCACTCTTGATTTGTTCTTTGTTCATGCTTAATATGAGTGGCTAAGCTTCCTTTGGGTTTCCGAATTGAAGAACCCTAAGATGAACCTTGCATGCCAATCTTGATGTTTCTGTTTTAAGGTTTGATTATTGTGTTTTGTCTATGTATGTTCAATGCTTGGATTCTAATAGCGAGAGCTTGAATTCATGATTTGATTTTCATGCTTGAGATTGAGAAATCCGCGTGATTAGATCCTCATAGACAAAAGGGTATTGAAGGTGTATCAAAAGATTGATCATCTTCCTCCTTCCATCTTAGGGTTAATCATAGGTTAGATGCCGGGTACTCACTTTTGAGCAAGTAGACATGTGCTCACCCTTAGTGAGAAATTCCTTGTTCTTAATGGTTTCATGTTTGATTAGGATTAGAGAGAAATCTCACCCCAAATCTTTTTGATTTAGACGCTAATAGCTTCGAGAGAAGTATTGGTATGCTTATGGAATTTCCACAGCTCAATTAAAACTTTATTTAGATATGAAGTTAAGGTTTAGTACTTGAGAATTCCTAAGGGAATCAATTCCAGGACTCTCTCCATATATTGAGTACCTCCAACCCTCACCGTTCTTGTTCATTAACTTTATTTTTTGAATTTATTATTTAGAATCTTAATACAAAACCCTTCTTACTCATAGACTAGATAATAGGAAATTAGTTGGTTCTAGGTTTTTTTTAAATAACTATGGTTGAAGCTTTTCTTTGTTAAGTTTTTTTTTTTTAATTCATAGTTACAATAAATGATTAACAATTTGGTTTCCCCCTTTAAATTATTTATTTTATAATTAACCGAATGTTATATTATATATTTTATATATCAAATAACTAAAAAGATAATTTATAATTCTAAAACAATACTTAAAAATATTGTTATTAATCTAACATTTATCCGAATGATATGAAGATTGAACTATTTAATCTAACACCCAAAGCTTGATGTTTGAATTGATTCTAATAACTATACTCCAAACATTATGCAAACTATTGGTATACTTATTCCCATAAAATAAAAATTACTTTTAATAATTATAATTTGTTTGAAACATTTAATGGATATAAATAAATGGGATGAAAAACCTCTCTCATTACTATTATCACACTTAATACACTTCATGCTAGAAAAAATTGTTGGGAAGTGGTCTTCATTGGTGATGAAGCAATCTAATGGGGGAAATTCCCCGCCATCTTTGGCGTAATCAGCAGATGAAACATTGGTACATGCATTATAGATAATGAGTGAAAGGAGGGTGATGGTGGCAAGCTTTTTGAACAATTAAGGAAGCATTAGAAGGCGGTGCATCTTATGACTAGTGTTGGAGTAACTAATGGAAAAAAGGCCTCATTCTTTATGCACTCATTGGGACAATGTTAGAGGCATTTGTAAAGGATTAGTGTAACAAAATAGCAAATAAAAAAAAATGTGAACTGATTAGAGTTAAATGTGTGCACTACTAGTAATTTGAGGTGAAAATGCGCGCATAAAATTTGCTCCATTAATGATGTTACAAGTATTCACTGGCTACTTAGATTAAGTTATTACGTTGTTAGTGTTTGGTTTCGCGACTTTGATTTTTTTTTTTAATATACCAATTATTTAGTTTTGTAAATGCAATGGTTGTTTTGAACCCTATGGGTTTATTAGGATTGTAGTAATGGTTCCTTTTTTGTTCACATTTTGCATCAAAACTTATATTTGAGTATTCATCATAAGTCGCATTATCCTTGCAAGAGTACTGGTTTGCCCCTAGGTAAAGTAATGGTCATTACCCACAATAATGGAGTACTGGCGGCCATTAACCCATGCAAAATGGCATCATTACCCTTATTATTATTTTTAATCATAATAATCTAAATAAATAATAACATTATGAATATTTGCCCATACAATAATTTAAAAATACCAAAATTATTATATAATTTACATTGTTAATTAATAATGATTAAATAAAGTAAACATTAAAGTGAAATGTTCAATTCAAAATTTAATTATAGCAATTAAAATAACAATCATGTTTGATACTTCACAAATAAATAATTATTTACTTAATTTATATTAATTAAATAATTGATTATTAAGTTGAAATATTTATTTTAAATATTTGATTATAAAAATTAAAATAAAAAAATTATATTTAAAATAGTTTATGAAAAAAATATAGTTTTTATAAATTTATTACACATAATTCACTATTTTATGTATATATATTGTTTTTTACTTTAAAGGTATAAAAGTAATTTTACCATATTACTTTCCCGCTCTTTTTCTATTCCCAATAATTTATCCCTTGAAAACAAACATAGTTTTCATTACTATATTTCTATCACCTTATATCACCTTATTTCTATTCCTATTGCTTTCACTATTCCCAATCCCATTAACCCCCATTTCCATTCCATAAACCAATGGCACTTTAATTGGTTAGAAAAAGATGCCACTAGGCTATGTCTTTCTTGAGGCACATCTTCTTGTAAGCTTTCTAGACTAAATTAATTAGTCTTTCTTACTAGCAATAAAAAATTCATTTATGTTATTACTTCATTGTTAAAAAAATGAAGTAGTATGATCTATCCTTCTCGATCAGCAACAATAATGTTGCCATTGTCACAAGCAATTTTAGTAAAGCAGGGGATGATAGTTATGTTAAAAAGGGACAAATTAGAGACGTGAGTGTATTTCTTCTGTTGAAATTAGAATCAAAACATAATTTTAAAAAATATATTATTGTTGGTATTGTAAAACGCAAATTATTATAGAATTGAAAATATTTAAGTACTTTTTTAATTCCAAAAAAATCTTAGCGTAAGTACATTAAACTAATTATGCATACCACATTAATGTAGTTTGAGAACCACAAGATATAGAATAGATAAAAACCACTCCATCCGATCCTTTTTGCTTGTCTTTTAAATTTTTTTTTATCTTTTTTACTTGTTGATTTAAAAATTTTATAAAATATTAAATGCTATTTTTCTAAATTTATCTTTTGTATTTAATTTATTTCTACAACTTCTAATAAATTATACTCAATCACTTATTTTTTAAATATATTTTAAATAAATATAAATTTAAAAAAGTAATATAATTTTTATAAAATTTAAATTATTAACTCATTTTAACGGACTATTTCGATTTATGTAATTTACTAAAATAAATAAGTGAAAAGGATAAGAGAAAGTAAAAAATTATTTCATGCATAATTTCCACATGTGGAACATGAGCCGAGGTGTGTTGTGGCCCGAGCCATCCACTTGCCTAGCCTTTACTTAATTTTTTATATAAAAAAATATTAAAAGAAGTCAGGACAAGGCGCAGAAGTGATATATTCTATTTTCTTCCAGCCTGTTAATTTCCAGCAAGAAATAATTAAGCGTATTATTAATTTATTACAAGGCATGCATCATGCGTTGGCGCAAACCCATTCTTCTCCATAAATACTTCTCTTTGCTTTGAAGCTTCTCAATCTCAAACCAAACCATACCAAACATGTCTAAGCTGCCATTGCTCCCACACATCACCGTCATTCTCATGCTACTGAGCTCCTACTTCCCTCTCTTAGTCTCTTCAGCCAAGTGCCACAAGGATGACAAGAAAGCTCTTCTCAAGCTCTTTTCCAGACCAGAAGATCTCTCATGGAGCTCTAGCACCGCCTGCTGCTCTTGGCCTGGCGTCATCTGCACCTCCGACACCGGCCGTGTCATCTCCCTTGACATCAGCTCCGTCAACATCACTGGCACCATCTCCCCATCAATCGGAGACCTCCCCTTGCTCTTCAGCATCGATATCCAATACTCCGCTTCCCTCACTGGTACTATCCCATACTCAATCACCAAACTCCCTCTCACCAGCCTCACAATCAGATTCACCTCCCTCTCCGGTCCCATCCCTGGTTTCCTCGGTGAGTTAAAAGAACTCACAAACCTTGACCTTTCTGGCAACCTCCACACCGGCCCCATCCCTGACTCCATTGCTTCGCTCCCTAAACTTGACCGTCTTACTCTCTTTGGCAACAAGCTAACCGGCACCATCCCACCATCCCTCTTCCGCGGTCTCACGTCCAGGAACCTCCTCTACCTCTCAGACAATCTCCTCACCGGAGAGATCCCTATCTCTCTCGGTGATGCTGACTTGGGATACATCTACCTCGCCGGAAACCGTTTCACTGGTGATGCCTCATTTCTCTTTAGTGAATCAAAACAAGCCAATGAGATCGACCTTTCAAGGAACCAGTTCGAGATGGACATGTCCTCGTTGAGTTTCCCTCAGAACTTGCGCTTGCTTGACCTGAGCTTCAACCGCATCAAAGGCACCATCCCGGCGTCACTGGCTCGCCTAAATGATTTGAACTCTTTCAATGTCAGCCATAACATGCTATGTGGTAGGATACCAACTGGTGCGCAGATGAAGTCGTTTGACGCGTCTTGCTACCAGCATAACAAATGCCTCTGCGGAACTCCGCTGCCTAGTTGCCACCATTAGCTCTACAGATATCCACGGCCAAGATATGAATTGGTAGTTGAAAATGCAGATTCGGACTAGGCTGTTGTTGGAGGCAAAGTATGCTTTTCAATTTTAAGAAAAAAAAATTTGAAAATCAATGTCTAGGTAATGAACTTGATACTTAATAAATAATGGTATTGTGAACTTCTTGTTATGCAAATCCAAGGCATGTTTAATTATCAAATCATCATCATCGTCATCATCGTCATAAATCTTGTTTACTTTAACTATACCAAAACTCACATGAAGCCTGAGAGAAGAAAATAAACAAATAATATATTCAAATATCATGTGCGGTTGTTAGGTACAATTTCATACCACTAAATGAGAATATTTAATTTATAAAATAAAATTAAAAATAATAATAAATAAAATGAAGCTAAATGACTATATAGAGTCTTTTAATTTGAAAGTTGAATAAACATGAAGAAGTGAAGTCTCTTTCGAAAATGAAAGTGCAAAGTATATATTTATATAAAATTAACTTTAATTTATATTTTTTACAAGAATAGTTTTTCTTGCCATTTAATAGCCATCTATCTACAAATTATTTATAGGTAATAACATTGTATGAATGCATGATTTAATATTTCATTCAACAAGTAGTTGTTGATGTACTTTTTTTTTGTGATATTAATTTTTATGTAGAACGCAAAATTATTAATTAAGAAATACTTATGTTTTTTTTAAGCCTGTAAAATTACAAACTAGTTATAAGTTGAAGATTATATACAATTTTTGTTTTTTTTTGATAAATACGACAAGTGTAATATTTTTTTTGAACTTATAGTTTAATTCTTATATAATTGGGTGAGGATGTATAACTGGATAATTCCAACACAGACCACTAGTTGTAGTACATCCAAGATAACAAAGTACACAAGAGACACCCACCCAAAAGCAAAGAAAGAAAACTTTCTCAAACCCTAACAAAACATCACACTAACCCATGATTTGATCTAGTGCCTCCTGCTGCTATAGGAACACAGCTAGTGGTAATTGAATCTTCAAACTTTTCTTTGGCATTGTCTCTTGCTGTTGTAGGAACACCAGGCTACTTCGAACCGTGGCAATTGAATCTTCAAACTTTTCTTTGGCACTGTCAGTCACAACTAATAACCACGAAAGTAACAAGCTATAAATATTCAATATAACAGACAAAGTAGGCATGAACAAATAATTGAAAATGCAATCATTATGAGCAAGCTAAATTTGCCAAACAATAGCCTTAGCCACAAGAATTCCTTTAGTTCTACTAGCCGGCCTCAAACGAGGCACCCAGTCAGTCCAAAGACTACAAAAAGCCTGTGGTGGGATAGGCAGATGGAAGAGGTTGGTGAAATAGCGCCAAATGGATTTGGCAAAAGGGCAATGCAAGAACAGATGATCCACCAACTCAATCCCCGCATGACACCTGACACATGTTGCAGTTGGCAACCTATTGCATCCCCTCATACACAAATTTTCCAGCGATAGAATTTTGTCCTTCCAAGCCAACCAATTCAAAAGATTTATCTTCTTGGGGCAAATGCCTCTCCAAAACCATCTAGCAATTGGGTAGCGCAGACCCACATCATTCAGAAAGTTGTAAAACGATTTGACAAAGAACGCCCCATTCGCCGTGAAAGCCCGCCACTTTCTATCAGTGATACCTCCAGATGCTTGTAAGAATCTACTGCGGAAGGAAATGATATCAGGGTGATCTCTGAAGGGTTCCTCCGCCAGCAAATGCTCCAACTCCCGCAAAGTGTTGTCTGGATCTAAACAGGCACTAAAAGCCTCCGGCCAGATGTATTGTGGAGCTTACCCATTGAGCTAACGGTCATTCCAGAAGAGTGTCTCCATCCCTGAATTCAACTTTTGTGTGACACACTCTCGAAACGCCAGCAAAGACTTAGAAACCCTTTTCCAAAAAAGACATTCTACCCAATGACTTAGGGAACAAATTCTAGTTAAACACACCATAATTAAATTTAATAACGTTCGCTCTGATCCAGCTCTGATCAGTCGAGAGTTTCCACCATCATTTACCCAAAAGGGCTTGGTTAAACGAATGCAGGTCCAAAATGCCCCACCCACCCTACTCTCGAGATCGGCAGAGATTCTTCCAACAAACTAGTCTGAATCCTGCATGCCTTTTTAGCCCAGCCCATAGAAAATCCCTTCTGATCCTATCCAGCTTCTTTATTACCCACCTCGGAAGCCGAAAGAGGGACATCCAGTAGGTTGGGATGGCAAATAGGATAGCGTTAATCAGAGTGAGTCTACCTCCCCTTGACATATACTATGCTTTCCAAGAAGAAAGCTTGCTTCTCACTTTGTTTATTAACCCCTCCCAGTCTTGCTTGCTTTGGCTTCTCCCCGCAATTGGGATTCCCAGATAAGTCACTGGCAAAAGGCCCACCTTGCAATTAAGTGTAGGCGCTGCCTCCTTGCTAGGCAACTGACCCCCAGAGCTGGTAAAGAGACAGGTTTTCTTGAAATCGCCTCAAGGTCCATCAACCCTTCAAAAGCATATAGAATTAACTTGATGATACGTAGATCCTCTAAGCCCCCCATAATTAGGATAAGCAAGTCATCCGTATAATGGCGATTGCACATACTCCCCAACTCCCCCAGAGGTACACCCACCAATATATATCTTGGCTCGTAACGCATTTGAGAACATCTTACTCAGCACATCAGTCACCAAAACAAATGCGTTACGAGCACATCAGTCACCCTGACGTAAATCTCTCTGATACCACACATACCCATGCAGTGCGCCATTTACAACCACAGAGGCCTTAGAAGTGCACAACAAATTTTGAATCCACCGCCCATCTTGACCCAAAGCTCCTGGCCCTGAGAAGGTCCAGCAAGAAGTCCCAATCCACCGTATCGAAAGCTTTAGCGAAGTCGACTTTGAGGATGTGCCCCGGGATCTTTCGCTTTTTCATACTAAAAATGAGCTATTCCGGAGTGGTAATATTGTCAAAAATGCAGCTTCCTTTTAAGAAAGCTGAATGGGCACAATCTACCAGCAAACCAATAAATCTACCAAGCCTGTTAGCCAAAAGCTTGGATAAAATTTTCAAGATACCGTTAATCAGGATAATAGGCTGGTAATCCCCCACATCTTCTGGGCCCCCCGTCTTGGGAATAAGCACGATGCTAGCCCAGTTAATCCTTTCAAAATTTGCTTTTCCATCATAGAAATCCTCTCAAAGCTTAAAGATGTCCGCTTTGATCACATCCCAATAGTGTTTAAAGAAATGTAGAGGAAAACCATCTGGTCCAGGTGCTTTATCGCTCCCCAGATCAAACACCGCGGCCTTGACTTCCTCCAAAGTAAATGGCCAGTCCAATTGTGAGAGGTCCACAGTCACTTTATTCCTCAGCAGAAACTGAAAATCAATCCGGCATCGAAAGCCCTTGTGTTGCCCAAACAACTACCTAAATCTAGCCGTGAACACCTTTCCAATATCCCTAGGCTCAGTGAATGTGGAACCATTTAGATTGACGGAAGGAATGAAATTTTGATTTTTACGGCCATTAGCCAACGCATGGAAGTACTTGGTGTTTTCATCACCTTTTTTAAGCCACAGGAACAGAGACCTTTGTTTCCAATAAATCTTCTCCTGGTTAAGAATGACACGAAGTTTTTCTTTTAAGTCCAGTTCTAAACTTTTATCCACCGGCCGGAGCCTACCCGATTCCTTAGCAACGTCCAACTCTTCCAGGTTATGTAACAGGGCTAATTTCTTAAGTTTAATGGACCCAAAGCTATATTTAGCCCAGTGTCGCAAATGATCTCTTAGGAAAGCCAATTTTTTTGGCATAGATGAAAGCACCACATCTCACCCACCACTTATGAATAATCTCATGGAAACCATCCGCCGTTTTCCAGGCCAGTTCGAACCTGAAAGGCCTGGGTGTAGAGTGGTGCCGTCCTACTTCCAACCGAAGAGGCACATAATCAAAACCTAGCCTAGGTAGACTGTTTTGAATCATCTTAGAAAAGTGTGCCGCCCAAGCATTATTCACCAAAAACCGGTCAAGTTTCATCCGGATGTAGTCAGATTGGCCATTAGTCTAGGTGAATCTTCTGCCCACAGCAGGTGGTTCACGAAGCCCTAAATCTTGCATTACGGATGTCCACCAAGTTGTGGGCCCTCGAGGACTTGTCCTCCACCGAGAAAATGGCATTGAAGTCACCACATAGCACCCACGGCCGATTGCTAGTGTCCTCATACCCTCTTAGCTCCTCCAAGAATCACGGCTTACAGGCCCGAGAATTTTGCTTGTTAACCGTTATACAACTGACATGACCTTTTGCGTGTGTACCGCAAGTGCACGGCCTTGTCGAAGTAATAAAATTACCCCGGTGAGTGGGTAGTCGAATCCACAGGGAATAGGGATTAAAAATATGAGAAATTGCTATTCAGTCGTACGATATATGAGAAAACAATAATCGGAGTGATAAGTGGATTTATGGAAATTAGAATAAAAGCAAGGGAAATGAATAGAAAGATGAAAGAAAGAAAAGTGCAAGTAAAGAGTAAAAGAGAGACACTAGCAATGAATGAAAATAGGGTATCCGGATAAGTTACCTCTAGGACTTATGCTTCTAGTGCAAGACTATGCTATTATACTTTCCTATTGATGTTAATCGAGTCGAGGAAAATCTTTAAACACACGGTCCCAAACCTAAGGTCAACCGTGACTAACCCCAGCACTATGTCCCGGCAATAGGATTCACGTCAACCCTTCACTCTGTTGATTGCTCAACTAAGCCCCAGGGGAGTATTTCTACCTAAGCCTAACACTACGTGGAATTGCTTTAAGTTCTAGGGACTCCTAGTGATAAAACATGTTCCTATGTGTAGTAGTTCTAACCCTTTGGTCCAGGTGGAAGAACCCTAGTCTAAATTAAGCCCCAGTGCATAGGATTCACGTCACCCCAAAGCCTTGGGGGAGTATGTCTACCTAGCACTTCACTCTATTTCGACCGCTAATAAATCAAGGAATCGGAGGTAGGGAGAAATCACATCGGAAGGGAAAGGGGTACGGTGCTACCTCACAACTCTCCCTCTCAACCCTCTTCAATTTTAAGTAGTCTAATCCTATAGGAGTTGTCACACCTCCAAAGGATAACCTAGATTGTTCTCAATCCTTAGTGTCACGGCTAAGAGAAAACAATAGCAAAAGATAATTAAAATCAAAACTCGAATTAATTCATCAAAATTGGAAAAGCATAATAACATTATCATAGAAACATAATTATCCTAGAGTTTTACAAGTCCGAATACCCACGAGGGGTTTAGCTCCTCATGGAGCTATACATGTTCATCAATTTATGAAAGAAAGCACAAACTAAAGACATCAATGAAAACCCCCTCGCGTATGGTGTGGCCGTTGCCTTGTGCGGCCGTTGAACGTCGGTGATGATGCCGATGGCGCGCTCCAATCCTCCACAAAATCCTCTCCGAAACCCTAGCCGCACCCTCCAGAAGTTGAGAAGAAAGATAGGTCAAAAGATGCCCAAAAAGTCTCCAAATCGGGCTTTAAATAGGCTGAGTGCGGCTTTAATTTTGAACTTATCGGGGCTTCACACGGCCGTGTGGAATTTCCACACGCCCGTGTGAAGCTTCTGTCTTTCCTGAAAAATTACTTCACACGGCCGTGTGGAATTTCCACACGCCCGTGTGAAGTCTCTGGCTTGCTGGAAAATATTTCACACGGCCGTGTGTTAATTCCACACGCCCGTTTGAACTTTCTGGACTCCCGATCTTCGGCAGAAAATACACAGTAACTTGCTACATTGAATGGCTATAGTAACAAGCTACAGTGCTGCTACAGTACTTGCCGAGATGCTTCCGAATACATTGTTCTTTACCGAGGCCATTGAATTGGGCACACAATCAATGGTAGATCGTGTCGATTGCTTCAAGTCTTCTCTTTAGTAAAGTTCTCCTAAGTTACACAAGTCGGACTTGTTGTGAATGTGACTGCCTTTGTGCCCCTCCAAAAGGAGGTTGGCACACACTCACAAGTCCGGGCTTGTGCCTTGTCCTTGTTTGGTCCGAAAACTCCCCAACAACGGCGAACATGATCTAATTTCATTCCTATTCTCCAAATTAGCTCCATAAACCTACAATGCGCAAAAGTAAAAAAATGCACACTATTTAGTGATAAAATCTGATTAAATTAATGCTTACTGCAAGATAATAATGCTTCGCATCATTACTACACGAGCACTCATCAACAACGCCATTGGAACTTGTCATGTAAACAACAAAAATCGACCGTCAGACTATAATCTCTAACATGCACCAGGTTATCAGACAAAAGCACACTATTCCACACAATGATAATTCCCCCAGCCGAACCTCTGGCCGTGGAAAAAATAAATTTGTCTAGACCGTAACAGCCAATTTCCCTCCACAACGCAAGCGACAACTCATCTAATTTTGATTCGTGTAAACAACACACATCAGTGAAATGTAAACTACGAAAATCTTTAACCAAGAACCTCTTGGCAGGCCTGCCAAGGCTCTTTATATTCCAAGAAATAATATTCATGACAAACAAGTTAGGACTCACGGGCCTCCGCAGAGGACTCCGCCTGCCCCATAGAAAGGGCCACTTTAACTTTTTCTAACAAACGAATATGCGAATGCAATCAGCAATATGATCACTAGTCTTATCAAAAGATATACCACATGCATTGTAATAATTCAAGATTTACAAATCAGACCAATCAGAAATACATAGAGTGTTGGAAGATATACCTTCCTCAAGCCCATCTCGCATCATTTTTCTTTTGGAGGACTTGGGCGGCTCCGCCATAAAACCAGCATCCTCCATCCATTTGGTGGACTGTTTCTTCTACCTTTCACTCTTCCTTGTCCCCTGAGCTTGCTTCATCTGTTCTGCCTCCCGCTCTTCTTGAAGGCTTGGCAATAACACCATTATCTGCTGTTCAAACCCGTTAACCGAATCATCAGAGTTAATATCAACTTCCTGTGAATCTCACCATAGATTGATATCCTCCCCCCCTCCTTCTCGCCCGCGTCAACAGCCCACTCTTCATCTTTACTCAACTTGAGCCCACTTAAAGGAAAGAAAGCCCAAGACTTGTCCAAGAACCTCCATTCAAAGCCCACATGAGGTTTCATACTAGGCTTGATTTGGGGATCCCCAAAATCAAGGCTTGTTGCCGCATTTGGGCCTAATCCGCATACCATCCCCATCATTGGACCAGTAGGCTCAAGATGGGCCTTCTCATGGCCAATCAGCTTACCATCATTGGGGACTTCACACAAAACCAATGGATCCACCGAAGCTTGCCAATCTTTAACCTCTCCCTCAATCGCCATTTGCTCATTTAACTCCCCAATGGCCCAACAAGATCCACCATGGGATCCACAAACGCAGCTCCATTATCCACATGTCTCCAATCAGTGCCCGCGTCACACAAGTCAGACATCATGGCCACATTAGTCCCCTTCGAACCCCCGCGTGCCACATCAACCTCGGCACTGCGAGCCTCGTCGTCAACATAGCTAACCTTGACCGATCACTGCCCATTTTCCCCAACAACCTTCTGCACCTTGTCAGAGCGGGCCACCCACTTTTTGACAACACTATGCCTTGAGTCCCCTACCATCACCTTCCTGCGTCCTCCGGTCCGTCCACGATCAGCCCCATTACCAATGGTCCCCCGACAGTGTCCTTTCCGTTGACCCGTAGGCGACCGTTCCCCACCATGGGAGCAAGGCTCAACCACTATCGGCTCAAGACTCTGGCTAGCACCGTGGGAACCAGGCTCGACCACAAACTCCGTGGAATTTCGGCTAGTACGAGAGCTTTGCTCGACCGTTGTCGCTACCACCTCGGTCGCCCTAGTATGATCATAATCCCTAGCGGGACCAGACACAACCTTTCATCTTTTCCCGATTGCAGTCACCACCGTAAGTGAAGATGACGTGACATGCTTCCGCGGAGGCGAGAGCAACCATCAGCACTGAGGTCACACTGCTCCTCATTTCTAGTAACGCGTTGTTTTCCTTTGACCTCACGCAGTATCTTATGCGTGGAACACCCCCTTCCCCGGCGCCATCGTCCTTCGGAAGTAGCACGTAGCAACCCAAATCACGGCTAAATTTAGGGAAAATCTCCCGGTCGATGGTGTGTAGGATAACGTATCTCCGTATGCTAAAGCTAAGCTCCATCTCCATTGGCAGCGAAACTTCAGGCCGGCTACGCATAAGCACGGAGATGAACTTCTTGTGAGGGTTAGTCAACTGCGAGATTGATATCAACTTCCCAACAGGCTTCAAGACCTCCGCGATGACTCACCAGCACCACCCATGGAGTGGGAGGTTCCACGCCATGACCCAGCTCCCAACTCCGGTTGCCCTCCCGTCAGCCCCCAGTTCCACCGACCATTGCGCCACATTCAGCCGACACTCCCCATCATTTGTTTTCACATTAGAGACACCCAGCTTGCTAACTTGCTTAACCTCCTCTCTGGATTCCAACGGAACCAAAAAGGTATAGTCGTTTGTTGTGTAATTGGTCTGGCCATCTGAACATTGAGAAAATTCGGGATGAGCTCGGGGATGGTGCGTTTGTTTACATGTCCCTCCACCACAGAGACCATCGCAACCTTCGCCAGCTCCTCCCTAATGTCAGCAATCTCCAGTGAGAGGGTCAAAGAGATGGATGCTCTATTAACCTTCTGCTGCCACAGTGATTCCGAGACTCCAATGGACAACGAGCAACAATGTGGCCCACACCCGAACAACACACACAAATGACCTGGTGTCTGCACTCCGAGGTAGTGTGAGTGTTTCTAAAGCATCGCCCACAAACCAAGTCCTTCGATGAACGCGATCGTTTGGCGCCAGTAAGCTTGGTGGAGTTCACCATCTGGCCGGGCGAAGCTTCCCTTTTACTTACCAGCCTGCCAGTCGAAGATTTCTCCCGATCTCCCAAGGAGCCCGAACTAAGAACCTGTGCATACGATGCTCGTTGATCAGCAGTGCCCTGACCTCCACTCACCTTACTCTCTTCACCGGGGCCTCCCCGAGCCCTCTTCCCCGTCCAGAGATCGCCAAGAAATTCCTTAATTTATTCAAATCTTTTCTACACTCATATTTATATATATATATATATATATGAAACAAATTGTGAGTTCTTGATTGGAACCATCCAAATGTTATAGGTTATTGTGAGAGAAATGTTATTAATATAAATTGTTACATATATTATGAAACAGAATTTCAATGGTATAAATTAACACAAAAATCTGCCCCTCGCCCCCTGATTGGCATTGATCACAGTTAATGAGTTCAAAATTATACACGATTCAGGTTTTTATAGGCCCATACAACTCGTAAACTTTTGTTGCTAATTTTTTAGATGAGGAATAATAGTAATAATAGTTAGCTAGATGCTAGACTCAAAAGTCAAAATTAGCTCTATATATTTTCATGTTGTTTTGAAGAATTTTTTTTTTAAGAGTTAGATTTTAATTTTAACATATTAATTTTTGTTTAACAAGAGTAAATATTGCTTTTGGGGGAATTAGTCTCCTTTGGAAGTTGAATAATACGGTGATATTTTAAAATTTGTTTTGTTTATTCTGTATAAATTTTCTTAGCAAATTTTGAGGCTTTGCATATTCATGGAATCTGCCTAATGGGTATGCAGCCCTTTGTTTCATGCCGAGTCCTTCTATTCGAATTCAAGTGCAGGAAACTCTTCACTGAAAACTTCTCTAACTCAAACTATATATATATAGCATATGAACGTGTCTAAGCTAAGAGTACCCCCTCCACCACGTTCATTCTCATGTTAATGTACTCCTTATCTGTCCGAGTCTGCTCAGCCAAGTGCCAAACTCTAAACCTATGTTGCATTGCCAAAATAACCGTTATGTTACATATAGTCATACTCAAATTCTAGTATTTTTTTTAATTTATATCTTTTTATTATTTTATATTTTTTAAAATTAACTTTCTGAGCTTGTTTAGTTGCCATTATAACCATGAGATGGCACATAAAGCATGGAATTGTCACAGTTTAATAATTTTAATTTAAATAATTCTAATTAAAATAAATATATTAAAATTTAAAATTTATTTTAATGTATAATAATTATCAATTAATTTTAATATATTTTTAAATTAATTATTACATATATTTGTTCAAAAAATTAAATCGTTAAAAAATTGATGTCGGGCTTTGTCAACTATTTGGTTAGAAATTTTACATATCATTGAGGTAGACGAGTAATCTTACAACAGCTAGTGTCAGACCCTAAACCTAGTGAGCATGAAAGGGCGAGACCAAGTGACCAGGTGAGCATGAAAGCCCTCATATCTTGTCTCAAAAATAGCAGATACTATACATCTAGCATAAATACAAACTTCAAAGTAAAAGTACTACAATGTCGATATACAAGAAAAATCAACTAACAAGGATAACAAAAACATAATTATTCAGTACTAGTGTTTATGTCTACTAGAAGGGTAGAACATTATTAACTTGAAAGGAAACTAGGTGGCTCTTCAATCAATGGCCCTCGCTAATCTACCTGCCAACAAACCTACGCTTGATCTGAAAAAAATTGACGAAAATACATTTATGAGCTCAAAAGCCTAGTAAGTAACCACTAAAACTATTTGAATCATAGTAATTCTCAAAAACTTAGGATTTAGTACAAAATAACATAGCATAGTATAATACTTGTCAGATACAGTTTAAAAACAAAACAATAAAGCAAAATAGAATATTTGCCAGATAATCCCGAATGTGCCTCTCCCAATACACTATTGCTAAAACAAAATATCAGAGATCATTTATTTAAATTTGATGACCTGAGTGAGAGGTTCAGAATTCATTTGCTTACCCTTGATGACCAAAGTAAGATTATCAAAGGCTGTTATTCTCCACTGACGGAATAGTGCAAAACTATACTTTCTTAACAGAGTTACAAGTCAACAAGGTCATTCTTTAATCCTTAGTGACATGGTTAATGCATAGTTAATTAGAGACTATAATTGTTGAGATAAAATATTTCATGTCTACAAAACAATAACTAACAAAATGCATACTAAGCAAATACGGAATAAACCGCAAGTAAAAATCCTACCAATCGCATGATCCCATTTTTATAATATCAAAATAAGCAATTATTTAAACTTGAACCAATAATTTATAAATATTATCAAATAACTAAATAATCCAAATAATTCAAAAATAAAATTATATATAAGATAATCCCCAAAATAGTGATAATTAAAGAAATAATAATTAACTAATCAACAGTGATTTTTTAATCAACAATGAATATATTAAATAATTAAACTAACAAATTTAGCTAGTGTCAAAAAATGTATATAATATTATAATTTATATGTGATTACCTACCTTATTAGCAACTGACAATACTTCCCAAATCTTATGATAGGTTAAATCTCCTCGATAGGACCTATAGACATATACAATAATATTAAACCCCTCCAAACTACCATGATGTCTATTAGCACATTAAGATAAATCTAATGTCAATTTTACAAAACAAAATCAAACATTCTCTCTCTCTCTCTCTCTCTCTCTCTCTCTATATATATATATATATATATATATATATATATATATATATATATATATGCTACATTACAAGGTCTATACCCATTCTGCAAAATGAAGTTAACGCATGCAAAGCGAGACATGACAAAATGAGAACCTAGAATGAAATAAGTATAAAAATTTTCAAAAATTTTGAACTCAAGCTAAGGGTTGGAAATTCTTTATATATTTAAGCTCACAGTACCTACTAGCCTTTCAGTGAATGAAACTAGTTGTTCTACCAACATATTTCCCTTCTAAAGCTACTACCATCAAAACATCAAACTGAAAAACTTTTAGATGAAATCAGTCAAGAATTTAAGGGCTAAGGTATTTGATAATAAGGAATAAACTTAATCAATTACATAATCATGTCACCCATTGATGAGTGTATTTTATATCATGATTTCATACCCTTATTGCATTCTTTTATTTGTTCTCTAGCATACTTTCGTATATATTCGGTACTATTTGAGGTATAGTTGTTCGTTGTGTAGGAACTTTGGGCTCAAAACAATTTGGAGTGAAATCGTGGGTAAAACGTGCGAGTTTGATGACTAAGGAAAGAGAACTAGCTAAACAGGGGCAGAACATGACAGTGCTATATCCCACTGATTTTCCTAGCCTAGCGTGCAAGTTGACGAAACTTTAGCATGGGACTATCCCAGGAAGAACACGGTCTCAGCACACCCGTGTCGCTCCCACTGATAATCTTAGGAAAAAGACATTTTTTTTCATCAAGAGAAACACGGGCTCGTCGCCCTTAACATGGGTGTATACTAGAGGAGCACGGGAGAAGCACGATCGTGCGTCTACCACTGGTTATCCCAGGTGTTTCACTCATGAAATCTCAGAAAAGAACATGGTCTGAACACGATTGTGCTAAGACCGTGACGGGGTCGAATCTACCTTTTTAACTCCAGATTCTAGGGTTTCTTTATCATCCAAGTTCAGGGATTCTATTCTCCACGGGATTCTATTCTCCACCAGGAGGACATTGATGAGAGCGAAGATCAAGCTTCACCGTATGACCTAAGGAGATCAAGGATGAGTCAGAGGCACTAGAGAGGTGGGGTGACACACCCCTTACGTATGTGTACCGTAAGTGCATGGGTCATCGAAGTAATAAAATACAACGGTGAGTGGGTAGTCGAATCCATAGGGAATAGATGCTTAGAAGCAAGAAGTATTGCTATTTAGCTAAAGTGAAAACCAATTATGAGTGAATTCAAGATATTGATGAAAAGAAAAGCAAAAGAGAAAAGAAAAAACAAAAGGAGTAAAGAGAGATAATCAATGATAAGATGGGGTTCTCGGACAATGCTCACCCTAGGATTATTGTTTCAAGTTCAAGACTAATATTATGCCTCCTAATTGAAGTTTAATGAGTCGTGGAAATCCAAAGACACGCGGTCCCAAGTCTAAGGTCAACCGTGACTAATCCTCTATATCATGCCCCGGCGAAAAGGGGTACTCTCAACACCTCCCACTATGTGGGGCTGCTTGAAGCTTTAGTGATTCAAAGTGATAAACTCTATTCCTCAGTGTAGATCTAAACCTTTGGTCATGCGAAAGATCCCTAATCACAATATGCCCTAGTACTAAGGATTACTCCCTAATCACAATTATGCCTCAGTACTAAGGATTACACAACTAACCCCCAATGGAGTTTGTCTCTTAGCACTTCACTCTATCGTAATCGTAAAGAACTCTTGGAACTCGAAGGTAGGATAAATCACGTCGGAGGGGAAATGGGACGTTTCGCTAGCATATATACTCAACTCACCCTCTCAACCCTCTTCGACCTTGCTAAGAGTCTAACCTTAATGAACTGTCACTCATTCAAAAGGATTACCTAGATAGATTTTTAACCCTTGTGTCACTCTAAGGAAAAATCAAATCAATAAAAACATAAGATTGAAACTCAATTAAAACATTAACTAAAGGAAACATAATAGAAGTCAATGAAACAAAATCATCCTAGGGTTTACAAGTCCAAGACCCACTAAGGGTTTCACTCTCTATGGAGTAATACAAAATCAAATATGAAATAAAAAATAAGTAAAAGAAATCCATAGAGATAACCCCCTTGTCGTCCGTATCAATGGTCTTCAAGATCCACCTCGTCTTCTCCAAAGACTTCTCCATTGAACCTAAGGCACACCTCGCCGAATCAATATCGTCGAAAGCTCCTCCAATAACTCACCTCCGAAGGAAATAGATGTTGAGTGCCGTAGAAGCGCTCCAAAATCCTAGCAAAAAACTCTCCAAACCCTAACCACGCTCTCCGCAAAACATAGGCGAAAGATAAGAAAAAGATCCCCAAATTAAACTCTTAAAGAGGTATTTATAAGGTTGAAATTGGGCATCCACACGCCCTGTGTGGAAAATTCCACACAGGCTTGTGAATTTCCAGGCTTTGCTACAGTAACCTACTACAGTGCTTTGCCAAAGTACTCCCGAATTCTTTTTCTTCATTGAGGCCACCAAGTTGGGCACACAATCATGTGGTAGATCACGCCGTGTCTTGTTTTAAAGCACATTGATGAAGCTCTTAACAATGTACACAAGTCGAAGCATATGAGTGTGACTGCCTTTGTATCTCTCCAATTTGTATATTCACTTGAGTATTTTGGAGGTTAGCGCACACTCACATGTCTATGAGCACAACTTATGCTTTGATCCAAATTGGTCCAAAAGTTTTCTCAATAATTGCGTTCATGATCTATTTTTTTATTTTTCCTTTTTTTCCAAACTTGTCTCCTCAACCCTAAATACACAAAAGAACACAAATACACATGAATGAGCCATAAAATTTGAGAAAAGTGATTATTAATGTAAGAAAAAAGTATACTTAGTAATACTTATACACAAGCACTTATCATGGGGTTACCACACGGAGCTTGACAAGGAAGAGTACCTAGAAAAGAAAAGAGAGTCATGTCTTCCTCTTTTAGTTCTTTTATTGTTTCTTCCTTGTTATAAGAGTTAAAAACAACCAAGGGCTAAATGTAAGAGTATAAAGTATACAAGGCAACCAAGTTCACACCCCGGGGCACTATGGACAGTTAGCCCCTCATGGGCTGGTGCAACAAGGAAGAAACAATGAAAGAACTAAAATAGGAAGGCATGACTCCCTTCTTTTCTCTAAGTACTCTTCCTTATCGAGCTCCGTGTGCGAACCCCACCTTTCTAGTGCCTCCGACTCATCCTTGATCTCCTTAGGTCATGTGGTGAAGCTTGATCTTCGCTCTCACCAAAGTCTTCCCAGTGGAAAGTAGAATCCCCGAACTCAGATAAGAAAGAAACCCTAGAATCTGGAGTTAAAAGGGCAGATTCGAGCTTGAGACCGTCTGAGCACGGTTGTATTCAAACCATGTTCTTTTCTGGGATTTCTTCAGTGAAACACTTGGGATAATCAATGGTAGACGCATGGTCGTGCTTCAGACCGTGCTCCTCTAGTGCACGCTGGTATCAAGGATGACATGCCCATGTTTCCCCTGATGAAAAGAATATGTCTTTTTTCTGAAATTATCAGTGGGAGTGGCATGAGCGTGCTGAGACCGTGTTCTTCCTGGGGACACTCCCGTGCTAGAGTTTCGCTGACTTGCTCGCCAAGCTGGGAAAATTAGTGGGACAGAACATGGTTGTGCTCTGCCCGTGTTTAGCTAGTTCTCTTCCCTTAGTCATCAAACTCGCTTGTTTCACCCACGATTTCACTCCAAATTGCTTCGAGCCAAAGTTCCTACACAATGAACAACTATACCTCAAATAGTACTGAATATACACGAAAGTATGCTAGAGAATGAATAAAAAGAATGGAATAAGGGTATGAAATCATGATATAAAATGCACTTATCAAATGCCCCCACACTTGAACTGTTGCTTGTCCTCAAGCAAAGTCAACGCGCTCAATAAAAATACAAATGAATGCAATACTTCCGATCTCAAATGAGCAGTAAAGTCTTAAGCAAAGAAGGAACAATGAGGGTTAGAACAACACGATTGTTTCAAATCAGGCTACACTTTTACTTCCAAGACCTTGTGTGTGTGTGAAAACCCTAAATTGTGTGCCCCGAGGTCTTAAGGACTCAACCCATACTTTTAACTCTAATTACACTAAGAACAGCGGGTAGTAGCTTCATACATCCTAGAGGTAGCCTTATCTCCCGGTAGGTCATCAAGTGTACATTTGTAATGCCCAAAATTCGACTACTCAAGAGTGGCTTTCACTCATCTATGGCGATAGCTCTTTCTACCTTCTTTTTACAAACAAAATTTCAAAAATTCTACTGGTAGGGCATTTTAAGAAGGGAATCCAACTTTCCAGTTTTTTTTATTATACAAATAGAAAATTTTCAAGCTATAAGAGAATTCAATATCAAGACCTGGTTGAACACAGACACAATTTTATTAGGAGCAATCTCTAGAAAGTATTCGTAATGACGGTTATGAACTCAATCTAATTGGTTTAGCAACAACATTAACCTAACAAAACTCAACACTAAACCATTATGCTAGCAGAACCCAACACCAAACCCAATCTTCAATCAAAGAAATTAAAACTCCCAACATCAATGAAAGTTTTAAAAATAAAATGAGTTTGCCTAACTAGGATAACCTTTACTGAATATTCAGAACCTAGAGCCCATCTAGAACTTTAAAGATTTGAGCTTTGGAGGAAAAATCACAAGCAGCTTCAATTAAGGAGACTCAATAGAACGTACTATGAACAAATATAATAAAAAGATTTGCATGATGACATTGTGATCAAGACTGAAGAACATTTAAAAAACTATATATGCATGCTTCCAGGCATTAACATAGACATTACAACACCTAGTGAAACTAACAACACACTAAGAATGTAAGAATTAAAGCATTTGAGAAAATACAAATACATAGTCAAGCCATCAAAACTAGTGTGATAGGTTAATTTTAAATTCGGAAACAACTTAAAACCTCGTATGACAACCATGCTCACGAGGAACTTCTCATCTCTTCCACTCACACCACTATAGCAATGATAGAGAGGAAATTAAAAGGCTACAAAATTCTCTGTTTTTTTTAAGAAATAAAAAGCATTACATAAGGAATTGTGGACTACCCTACTTGTAATTACCCATGCTTGTGAATGAGAGGTCGCAGGGGTTTTATCCCTTAAGTGGTGCACCTTCGTACTTGTCCCTTATTGACTATGTCAAAAAAAAATCATGTTATCGCATTAAGATGTGGTCTTTTATACACTTGTTGAAAAGATAAGATTGAATTTAAAAAAAATTTAAAAAAAATTTAAAAAATCACAATAAATAATTAAAAATGGCTATTTTCCTATTTGGCCTTGTAAAAATTCTTAATCATCTAAATGCCCAAAGGGTTATTTTATTTGTCAAAATATCCCCAGAACCATCACATCATTCTATAGTATAGTATGATTATTTTTATTTATTTATTTATTTAATTATTCTTGCATCTTGATCATTTTAGTTCATTATGGATATTTTGTAAGCTCATGAATTTGTTGTTTGATAAAAATTCATGCCCAAAGTTGGGCTATCCTAAGAATTAAGGCATTTCACTCATGTGATGAATTGAGTAGTCAAATTGCACGAAACTCATCGGGAGTAAGGATTTATTGTTCATGGGTGGTGGAGCATCCCCAATTGTAACATGCCATAAAAATCCTCAGTGTCAAAGCGAGTTTGCAACCAATCCCCAAACAAATACTCTGTTGTGCACACGTTTATGACTATTACACTTGTTGTATTTGTGAGAAAAAAAACCAAATTATGATTATAAGTGGATAGCACAATTCAAAAATATCACATAGATATTTAATAAAATTAAAACAACTATATTTTAATCCAATTTAAATAAATTAGGTTTTAAGATTTTCCAAAAAAATTCTTAATATTTTAATAATATATTATTTAAAAATAAATTGTTTTTAATAAAAAATGAGAAATTTAAATAATAATAATAACAACATTCGAAAAATCTCAAAAAAAAATAATAAATAAGTTATTTTGATAATTATAAAAAAAAAGTAAAAAAACCAGTCAACATACTAAAGAATGATGTGATGATCTTAGGGCTATTTAGATAATTAAAACTTTTTTTAACGCAAACAAAATAAATAGCCCAAAAATAAAAAAAGTGAGTCCATAGCTAGCACTTCAACGTATTTAGAAAAAAAAAATTAATTAATAAATAAAATTCCAAAATCCATTCTCACTTGTCAAATGCAAAATAGCAGAGAAGTAACTATTTTCATCTATTTGTCTCAAATAAAAATAAAATAATAGAAAAATGAAATAAGAGAATGGAATATGGTTTTTTTTTTTCTATAAGGCATGGCATCTATATTGACAACCACTTTCGTTGTGAAGGTCAAAAAATAATTTATTCATAAATAAAATAATTTTATAATCACTATTCAAAATTATATTGGATAATCCAATATTTACTAATGCAGATCACTTTTTAGTACAAATCTAAAAATTAATAATATTACTACTGTTAATTTTATTTCAATCTTAGTAAACAAAAATTAAATTGATCTATAATTTAAATTCATTTACGAGATACAAGAATACCGACAATTGACTTTGGACCACATCCTAAAAAACAGTGCCCTTAGAACATTTTTTAAGTTATTTGGTTTAAAATAACAGAGCTGTCTCGTTAAAGTATACAAAGACTTCAACGTGAGACAGGCATCTTTTTAGATAGTCAGTGAATAAAATTATAATATACATAAGATATATCGCTCTACAAAATCGTGCAATATATGCAGTTATATTATTAAATACTAAATAATGTTTTAGAAAATCAAAGTACACAACCATACCATAGGCCTCATTTCCATCATGCATGTGGTCCTTTGAATGGTCTTTATTTAATTTATTAAAACAAATCACATGATGTGTATAAGATAGATCTAATGAGATGTGAACGTAATAAGAGAACCCGGCTTGGTTTTTTAACTACTTTTTTTTTTTTTTTTAAGAGGCCATGTCAGTTGTGGTGGGTAAATATTCTGAGTGGATACTATACTATAGTCATTTGTTTATTTGAGAATTGAACTTCAATTTGTATTATTTGGATCACTTAACTTAAACTTGTGTTTATCTTGAGGGTAACAAGGGAATTTCATAGAGAATTTGATGATGTATAGCCTAGATTTACCACATTACCACTAGTTCACCGTGTTATGTTCACATGACATGTCATTAGAGAGAGCAATATGACCACTTTTATTGACATGACACATATATCTAGTTAACCTAGTGAACTAGCTAATATGAGTGGCCACATGGCTCTCTTTTATGACATGGTAATATAGATGACAGTACAAACTGGTGTTGACATGACAAATCTGGTATACATGTCATCAAATTCTCAGTGGAATTCCTTTGATATCATCCTAATGAATACAAATTAAAGTTGGATGACCAAAATAATATAAATTGAAGTTTCATGGTCAAAATAAAAAATAACTGTAGTGCAATACATACAACAAAATTTTGAGGTCAATCTAACTAATTGTTTTAATATATAATATAATAAAATAATTAAATAAATATTTTGGTCATGCATGCTATATAATCCTAACCATTCACTACAAAAGTTGTTAACCATCTTTTAATAAAAAAAATAAAAAATAAAAAATAAAAAACAAAATGAGGGACAAAACCTCCATTACAATTAAGCCTAGTACTTCAACATGGAAACTACATAAAAAGTTTCATCTATCGCACGCAAAAGGCAGAGAAAATAAAAGCTCTAGTTCTCTCCCAATGTGGTGGTTTAGATTAGGCATAAAAGGGTCTCTCCTAGTTAGAGCACTCGTGATACCTTGTAGCTGTTTTTTTTTTTTTTTTTCTTCTTTTCTTTAGTTGGAGTTTCTACCAAAGAGATAAAGAAGATCAATCTCTATGAGAAACCGGCTCACCTCAGTAAGACTCAGAATAGAACTCATCACAAGGCAAGTAATGTATCTTTTAGTCGAGCATTTTGCACTTCCTCGGAGTTGAGCCCGCAACCTAAGCCTTTTGTCTCTCTTAAAGTGAGTGCCTTTCACCTAAATAGCCGAAGTGACAATCAATTGGCGAATATGTTCAAGATGATAACAAAAAGACAAGAAAATAAGCAAAGGGCAAGAAAAGGATACAACTATGATAAAGTGAGGTACTCGAACACTACTCCTCCTAAGATTATAGTTTCAAGTGCAAGACTAAGATTCCGCTTCCCTAATTGAGATTCAATGAGTTATGGAAATCCAAAAGCACAAGGTCCCAAATCTAAGGTTAACCTTAACTAGTCCCCTACGAGATCCCGACGGAGAGTAGACTCTCGACGCCTCACACCAAGTATGGATGCTTAAAGCTCTAGGGATTTCAAGTGAAAAACCCTATTCCCAAATCTAGATCAAACTCTTTGGTCAAGGTGCAAGATCCCTAATCACAACTAAGCCCCAGAGGAGAGGAACTCTTGACACTTCACTTTATTGTGATTGCAAAGAACTCTTGGAATGTGAAAGTAGGATAAATTATTTCAGAGGGGAAAGGGGACGTTCCGCTATCTCTCGACTCACCTCTCAACCCTCTTCAACCTTGGTAAATTTAATCCTAATGGTGATGGTCACTCGTCAAAATGATGATTACAATAGGTTCTTGATGTGAACACCCGCAAGTGCATGGTGTCGTTAAGTAATACCCTGTATGTGACACAGGGGTCATATTCCACGGGGCGAAGGAGCTACTATTATTTCCTTTCATTTATTTCCTAGCCTAATACTTCAACTAATGAAAAATAATAACAAAAAAAAAAGAAGAAAGAACTAACTAAAATGAAATCCGGACTACTACCACACACAATTGGCATTCAAGGGAGAACCAAACACAAGAAGGGGTGATTTGGACAACAAATCCCCCTAGGGTTGTCATTAAGTCCTAAACTTAGGATGATATGTTGTGATGGTAGTTCGGACCAAGAGATTCCTAAAGTAGGTAATCCCGAATCCCTTGGTGATTACCCCTAATCCTATACAAGTATTGGTTCGGAATCTCTTCTGACCAAATCCTTCTATGATTGCATTGAGTGCCGGAAAATCTCTAATTAGGATCAATACTCAAAACCTAGGTCAAATTCTAATGGTAGGAGGGGCACTAAATACCGAAATCCCTCAGTGTATTGATACATGTATCCCTTTTAAGCTATGTGAGTCTAATTCAAGGCTGCATCCCACGCTCCTAGTACAAACTAGAATTTGAACCACAGAATTCTCATGTAATCCAAAACATCTAAGAGCACATAGCAAGAACCACAAACTACAAGATTTTATAAAAGAAATCCAATACCCAACAATATATCAATAAAGATGATCATTCAAATTAGAACAAAAAACTCTCGAGTTCATCAAGTCCAAATCACAAATAAGTTAGTTCCTCAAAAAAGAGGAACACTCATACAACTCCAAGGAACAACAAATAAGAAAAGAAGCAAGACATACTCCCTCTAGCTTTGGATCCCCTTGGATGGATGAAGATCTTGAAAGTTCACCGAGATCTCTTCTCAAACTATGCTTTGATGCCTTAGATCTTCCCCCTATCTCCTCCTCCGATGTTTGCCTCCCTCTTAGTGAAGCTTTGCGTAGTGGATTACAGGAAATCACCCCAAAGAAAGGTGGGGCGGTGGCCCAAACGACCAAAGAACCTAAAGATACCCCAAAAAAAAAAAAAATATCCTAACCCTTCTTTAAAGGTCTTCTCGGGATAACTTCACAGCCTAGCACATAGCTGTGAGGATGCCCGTAAGCTCCTTAGATTTCTGGTGATTTTTCAGTAAAGTTCTATAGTACCTACTACAACAACTTGCTACAATAGATATGCTACAGTACAGGTACGCAATTTCTCTAGCTGGTTTGTGGGCTTCTTCACGGCCGTAATGTTTCCTGTAAGGAAAACCTAAGACTTCACAAATTCTTCATCCCGTTTGTGCTACAATGCTTACTACAGTACCACTATTGTGCTTAAGGCCCTAAAATGCCATTTTTGGTGTAGATTTCTTCCAGGATGGTTTCTTAGGCTTACCTAGGCTTCTTCTTAGCCTGTAACACAAATAGAAATGATTAAACCACACAAAGGGCATCAATTCATCAAAATGTTCATGAATAGTACAAAATATATATGTATAAAATACATACATTTAGTCGTTTATCAGTCCTCAACACTAGTGTCACTCCAAGGGAAAACCAAGCATCAAACACATAAGATTAAAACTCAAATAAATTCTCAATTAAAGGAAACACAATAAAAGTAAAAAAAACAAATACATCCTAGGGTTTACATGTCCAAATACCCACTAGAGGTTTAGCTCTCCATGGAGCAATACAAAATAAAAAATGAGTTCAAATGAAAGCGCAAACAATCCATAAAGATATCCCTTTTGTCTTGTGATGATGGTTTCTAAGAGCCTCTCCTCCTTCTCCAAAGACTTCTCCATCGAGCCTAGGGCACACCTCAGCGAATCGATTTCATCAGCGACTCCCCCAATAATTCTCCTTCAAAGGAAATTAATGTTGAATGGTGTAGAAAGGCTCCAAAACCTTACAAAAACCTCTTCTAAACCCTAGCTGTGCTCCCTCTCCAAGATAGGAAAAAGATCAACAAATAACTCTTCAAAATAGCTATTTAAACCCTCAAATCCGGAATCCACATGGCCATGCGGAATTTTCATACCCCGATGTGGATTTTTAGCTTCACTAAAAACTGCTCAAACGGACTCCAAATTCCATTTCGTTTTCTTCTGAGGCCACCTAGAAGGACACACATCCTTGTGGTAAGTCATGGGGCATTTCTTGTTGCATAAAATCCATGTGTAGAACTTTTGAAATCTTTGAACAACCCAGAACATGAGCGTGTGACTGCCTTGTTCCCTTCTATATCACCCATTCACTTAAACTCTTTAGAAGTTGGCACACAGCCTCATATATAAAATTACAACTTGTATCTTGCTTTTATGTTGCACAAAAGAACTCCAAAATGAACCTCCATGACCTATTTTTGCATTCTTTCTCCTTAACATGCTTTCACAACCCTAAATGCGCAAAAGAACACAAAAACACAATAATGAGCTATAAAACCTGATGAAAACAATGTTCAATGTAAGTAAAACATACTAATTAATATGTATACACAAGCACTTATTAGATTCCTTACCCGCCTAAACAATCTTCGCTCAATTTTATGGTTTTCTTCAACCAAAGCTGATGAATTACCTCATCTCATATGATGAACCTAAATAAAACAAAAGAAGAAAGTAAGAACGTATATATACACAGAAAGAAAACTATACAAGAAAATTAAAATTGCAAGAATGGAATGGCTAGATTAACATAGTCTATGTTTTCCTAATATCTCAATTTCCCTGGCAATAGTGCCAAAAACTTGATATGACCCTTTGCATGTGTGTACTGCAAGTGCACGAGTGTTGAAGTAGTAAATAGCCAAAGGTAGGGTAGTCAAATCAGCAAGGAAATTGAGAGTACTAGTAATCACTCTTTCTCTATTATCTAGCCTTAAACAAGTTATTGAATATAATTAAACTAAATAAGAGGAAAAACAAGATGTGCAAGAGTAATATAAAATAAGAAAATAATCCAAAATGGAGTGGATGCTCGGGAGATGATCCCTTATGGTTACAAACATGAAGTACAAGATTTAAAACATGCTTTATTCTCAAGTTGAGATAAGTTGCTGTGATCCTAAAATACACCGATCCCACTCATGGCTACTGGTGACTATTTCCCTAAGAGCCTCTAGCGGTGATCTCTTTCTTCACCAAAGCCACCTATAAAAGAAATGCGTTCTAGGGATTCCGAACGATCAACTAGACTCACGAAAATAGATTAAAGCTCTCGCGAGACAAGTAACCCTTAATCCTATACAAACCCCAGTGGTGATCTCTCTCTCTTCATTAGGGTTTATATGGCCACCTACCACTCACGGGAATATGAAGATAGGTGTGATCAAGTCAAAGGGGAAAGAGGCTATCCTCTACCTAAGGTTCTACCCTCTCAATCCTCTCCAACCTTGGTAGGTCTAGCCCTAGTGGGTTTCTCAACTCAATACTAGATCAACCCTAACACATAATCCGAGCTCTCGCTACAAATGGAAGTTTGGCATTAACACACAAGGTTGAAACTCAAATCAACAAGGAGTAGAAAAGCATGAATTAAATCAATCAAAATACAACCCTAGGGTTCATACACCAAAGCATCCAACAAGAGTTTAGCTCCTTATGAAGCAATGCAATCTATAGCCAAGAATGAGCTTAAAATTCATAAAAGAAAGCAAGTAAACTTCCTCCAAAAATTGTGGTGACAACTTTGGCGATTGGTACTCCAAATGGCAGAATGAGGCTTCGTTGGCAAGAGCTTGTTGGTGATAAATGACGCTTCCTAATGGCTTGCCAATGATGAGAATGATGGTGTGGACGACGGTGAGTGATGTCAGAGTCTTCCCTTAGCCGGATCTAATCTCTAATGAAGCCCTAGCCCAAGGCCCTATTTTTCCTCTCTAAGAAAACACAAGCAAAAGTCCCAAACTCCCTTAACAAAATGACTTAAAAATGGTGAAATCGGGCAACTCCACATCTGTGGGTTTGGAACCCACGGCCGTTTCCTTCTCTGGCATCTTTGCCTCAATCACCTACAGTATTATTCTACAACAATCCGCTATAGTAGCTCTTCTATATTACTCTAATACAGTAATCCACTACAGTACTATATGTGAATACGGCTGCGAATCATGCCCGTATGAACTCCAATGAATGTGGTTGGTGATGGGATCATCTTCTATATGCAATAAGCCTATTTTTTGCTTAAGTGCCTTGAATTTGCTTCGCATCACCAACTCTGCTCTTGCGGGGCCCACGCACATCCTAGCTGTGCAAATAAAAGTAAAAACACAAAATGAGCACATACAACTGATAAAAGTAATGCTAAATCTATGTGCAATATTAACTTATAATATGTACAAACAAGCACTTATCATAAAGCAATTACAACTATACAGTCAACATGCGTAAGTTTTACAACTACAACTACAACTACGCAAATCAAGCACATCAAGTTATATGACAAAAGATTTAACATAAGAATGCAACAAAACTTCATAGCCATTGAAAACAAGTAAATCAAAGTACACTAAGGAACATGGTTCATAAGCTCGGGGTACCGTAAATAGCTAGCCCCTCTCACACAAATGAAAAAAGGAAAGAAATACAAAGCAAAAAGAATTCATGACTCCTTCTTCGGTAGCTAAGCTTCACTTCTCAATGTGCCTACAACTCTACCTTGATCTCCCTAGTGGTGATCTCTCTCTTTACTAGGGTTCATACAATTGCCCAACATTCACGGGAGTACGAAGGTAGTTGTGATTGATTCGAAGGGCAAAAAGCCCTCCTCTACCCAAGGTTCACCCTCTTAACCCTCTCCAACCTTGGTAGTTCTCACCCTAATAGGTCTCTTGACTCAATGAAAGGTCAACCTAAGCATAAAATCGAGCTCTCACTATTAATGGCATTCAAACACAAGGTTGAAACTCAACAAACATCTCAAAATAAGGTAGAACAAAAGTAAATCATACAAATATACAAATCCTAGGGTTCATCCAAGTCCAAATACATAAATGAGTAAGTTCCTCATGGAAGAGAAACACATACACACATCAAGGAATGAAAATACATAAAAAGAAGTAGAAAACTCCCTCTAAAATCATGGTCTTCTTTCGATAAATAGTAACTCTGAAGGTTTGGTGGTGATGCCAGTGAGATCTCTCCACACCGATTCCATTGATGCCCTCCGATCTCTTGTGCTTGCCTTCCTCTTAGTGAAGACGCTAGATTTGGCCCCAAAATGGCCTCTAAGAGGTAGCCAAGATTCTCCCTAAACCTGTCTCTCTAAACCTAAAGCCAACCTCTCTTCTTTTTACACAGAACTGACTTATATTGGGTCATATCGGGTTTTCCCACGGCCTTGGGAATTTTCCCATGGTCCTACATCTCTTTGCCTTTTTTGCTTCGCTCATCTATAGTACCATAATACAGTGTTATACTACAATCAATCTAGCTACAGTATTGTTCACAAATATTGTTGTGTATCACGCTTGTATGAACTCCAATAAATGTGTGATTGGTGATGTGATCATTTGATGTCCGTACTTGGGATTTTATGCTCAAACACAGTGAATTTGTTTCACATCATCAACTTCGCTCTCATGGGGCCCACACACACCTTAGTTGCACAAATGAATGTAAAAACACCAAATGAGCACATATAACTGATAAAAGCCCTGTTCAATCTATGTATAATATCAACTTAAAACATGGACAAACAAGCACTTATCAAAGACCCCCACAGTTAAGCATTTTCTTGTTCTTAAGCAAGCTAATCAATGAAAATACAAGTGAAAAAATAAGTACTTGTCCTTTGGTTCACTTAAGAGTAAAGGAATGAAATTCTAAAGTCTAGGAATGGTCTATTTAACACCATGATGCAAGACCCACTCTAGCAAAAATTCTACTAAAAAAGATAAGTCCAAAAATAAGTGTGTGGAAAAACTTTACTCATAGCAACTCCTTTGCCGGCCTTTTTACACAACTACAATTTAAAAGAAGAAGAAAAACCGACAATGGGTAGTAGCTGCAGAAGTCTTCTGAGGTAGCTCTTTTCATACAGGCCTTTAAGGCAGCTTTCACACTTCAAAAGCGGCAGCTCTTTCTACCCACAACAAAATTTAAGATAGTAGCTTTCACAATTCTTAATAGATAGCTCTTTAACTCATTAAGGCATAACTAGTATCTGACTGATGAGAGTAGCTCCATACTTTATAATAGATAGCTTTTTCCACCCATAAGCCTCATGAGTTTTTTTTAGGAACTTTTTTCTCTTTTTCTAACTAACTCTAGAATCTAAAGGAGTCTAATGAGTGAGTGCGGCACACAATAAGCAATTGGACTAAAATCTTCAAAAATTGACAACAACTATAATAATACTCTTGGTGTTCAAATTCTTCCTAAGTTATAGAATGTCATTCTTAACTCTAAAGTGAACCATCATAGTTTATATTGAACATGTATGTGCAAGCATGAACTGAATATGTGCAACTACACCTTCCCCCACACTTAAGATGTACATTATCCCCAATGTATGCATGCAAGCATGGTAAAGATAGAAATAAAATCATTAATGTGCATGAAGATACACAACTAAAATAATACTTCCCTGACTCTGTGATGAAGCGTGTGGTGAAGTCCGAGACATAGGCATGAGTGACTCCTATGGGTGCGTGAGAGTGGGGTGGCCATATGATGAGCTCAACTATGCACTTGCACAAGAGGATGACTTCCCCGGCTTTGATGAAAGTTCAATTAAACTCAAAGAAACACAATTAAATACACAAAATTTAAAAAAATTAACATAACAAGAACATAAAGAAATGCATGAGAAAAAATGCCTCAAGAGAAAAAATCATGCCGGTGAAATTTTGCAAGTTGCAATGAGTGATTTTTTTAGCTCCATAGCAAAGGAAATTTCAAAAAACATGAATGAAGTCATCGAGACATAGTTTACACAAGAGAAGAATCATGAGCATGCCAATAAAGAAAGAAATCTTACCAACGAAGCTTATGGTAAACCGAATTTAGAAATGCCGGAAGATGCTTTTTTAAAAACCTTGAAAAGATGGAGAAATCAATTTTTAGAATACAAAGTGTGTGTGAGGTGTGCTTGAGGCTTAGAGAAGAAGAGAGTTGAAGAAGAAGAGTAAGAAACTTAGAACTTGGCTAAAAAATGTCATTCCATGACCATGGATCCAAAACCCATGGCCATGGGGATTTTAAACAAGGATGGTGTGGCTGGGGGTCAACTAAGGAATTTCCCAGTTTATGCAAGTCAAAAAAATGGTAAGAATAAAATCTCCAAGGGCATGGGAAGCATCCCCACACCCTTGGACCCTTCAGGCCAAGGCCAAGAAATAAAAAAAGATAGGCCAACGGCCTTGGGAAAAAATTCACCCTTTTTGATGGCCATGGGCCTTACAGTCTTTCCAAAAGAATTCAAATTAAAGAAACCCATGGCCTTGGGGATGAAAAAATCAAATCCCCATGGCCGTGCACCATATAGCCATTTTAAAAAGTCTCAAGCACATGAAAACCCACTGCCATGGGAAGAAAATTCCAACTTGCATGCCCGTGCACTCTTTTGAAAACTAATAAAATTCGTTCCTAAGGACATGGGAATGAAAAAAAATCAATTTTCCATAGACATGGACTCATTAAAAGTTTCACAAAAACAAGCCAAAGCACAGTAAATGCAAGAAATCAACTCTCTCATGAATTAAAATGCAGAAATTTCAAAAACAACACCAATCTCACTAATTAAAACCAAATTCTCCAAAGAACACATGAAATCCCCCCTAGACATGATCATGAACCAATACAAACATTAATGCACCAAATTAAAATGAAAAATCACATACCCGCAAAATAAAGTGCCGACAATTACTTATGCCACTTTATTTCTGCAGTAAAGTAAAACTAACACACAAATAAATGAAAACTTAAGTTGTGATAAATGACTAAATGTATGTATTTTATGTATATACATTTTGTACTATTCATGTGTATTTTGATGAATCAACAAACTTTTGTGGTTTAATTTGTTCTATTCATGTTACAGGTCTCAAAGAAGCCTAGGTGAGTTGACAACACAATGCAAGGAAAAATTGGCAATGAAAATGACGTTTTAGAGCTCTAGGTATTGTAGTAATCAATGTAGCAAGTATTGTAGCACAGAGGACTGAAGAAATGACAAAGCCTCAGGTTTTTCTTGCTGGCAACTTTACGCCCATGAGAATGCCCACATGCCAGCTGGAGAAATTGCTTATATGTAGCAGGTACTGTAGCAAATTACTGAAATTTTGGTAGAAATCCCGAGGGGCTTGAGGGTATCCTTAAGTCTGCAAGCCTGGCCATGAAGAGAACTCGAGAAGGACTTAAAAAGGGGGTTCTAGGGCATTTCTAAAGGATCATCATCTCCTACCTTTGGCTCCCTACTTCTCCAAGCTAAATCCGAGGTGGCGGATGCCATTTGAGGATGTTTTTGAAGTGGAAAACAAGGGGAGAGTATCATTTGCTCAAAATACTTTTTCGATCTCACTTGTGGAGGCATAAAGATGATGAGGGAAGTTGCCCCTATTGCGGCATCCAAGGAAGCTTTCCAAGGAATTCGGCTAACTATTCACCCTCTAGTGTTTGAGGGAGTTTTTATTAAGCATGTTTTAGTTGTTTCCATGTTTTGGATCATTGCATTTGTTTGTATGGATGGATAAACCCCAAGGTCACCGAATGCCGGTGAACCTTGGGGTGAACTTGCATGTTTGGATGTTTTGATTACTTTAATGCATTTGATTGGTATATGGTTTAAGATTTAGTTGTTTGATGTGTCAAATTTCATGAGAACTCTGTGTTCGATTTCTAGGTTGTACTTGGTAGCATGATCTACGTGCTTGTACTAGACTCACTTATCTTAAAAGGGATTCATGTATGAATACACCATGACCATCGAGTAATTTGTACCCCTCCAACCGTTAGCGATGGACCTAGGTATTGTGTTTGACCTTAATTAGAGACTTTCTTGAGCGTAGTGCAATCGTAGAAGGAATTGGTTGGAAGAGATTCTAAGCTAATAATTATAAAGAATTAGGGGTTAATCACTAAGACATTCGGGGTTAACCTACTTTACGATGTCTCTTTACCCAAAACCATCATTGCATTGTAACCCTAGAATCCTTCTAGCCTTAGTAGCCCCAAGGAGATCCGCATCTATGACTATGTTCTCCCATAGGATTTTCACTCACTCACTCCGGTGTGCAGACATTTTCCTTAGCTCTTTTTATCTTATTTAGTATTTTAGAACACTCGCACTCAAATTTGTAGGTTAGACAATAAGTAAAGAGGAAGTCAATGTATCTCCTTGGCCCCAAGGAATACGATCCTTGTGTCACACACAGGGTACTACTTTACAACTACGTGCACTTGCGGAAGTTTACACTAGGTTGTGTCCTAATAAGCGCTTGTTTTACTTCACTAGCTTGACGTACCTCTTTCTTACCTCATGGGGGCTTGAAAAGAGTGTGCTTCTCTAGGCTACAAATGGCATAACTACTTCCCATGAAACATAATTGACTTACCAAGGTGGAGTATTTGTCGGAGGCTTGAAACAATTTACCTTTGGCATCCAAGGAAACAAATTGGGTTGAGAATTGTCTAGGATTTGCATAGGTGGGTCTTTGAATGGCTGAAGCCTTCTACCCACATCTTCTACAATTCCCAACATCTTTTTCTTGCATTTTATGAGTTGATCAATTCTAAAGAAAGTTGCTTGCTCCAATGACTTATGGTTTGCTTCTTCTTGTAATTTTTCAGCTTCAAACAAACATGTCTGCAAAAAACCTCCTTGTAAAATTTCTTGCTCACAAGCACACTGTCCAATCAAGCAATCTTGATTCTCAAAATAAAGTTCTTCCTTCTTTTCAATTTTTGCAGTAACATCTTCATGTTGCCCCACTTTATTAATGTTGTTTATTGGCCCATCATTTTTGGAAGGAACTTGCATTGCTTGCTTAATTTCTTCTTGTTCCTTAGAAAGTAGGTAACATATATCCACTATATAATGCTTAAGGTTGTTTATGAAGATTTGATTATACCTTAGGGTGCCCTCAATATTTCGGAAACCGGCATCGGATGATTAGATAAATTTGGCTAATACTTTTTCCAACCTGAGTACATCCCCTTCTTGTGGGTCATCCATCTAAAATCTAGCTTGACATGCATCCCATTGTTGTCCATCCATATTCTGTGAGAGGTCTGGGTACCTTTGACTTGAATGATTTGTGCTACAATACAGATTGCCTTGTTGTTGTGCGGAAAAACTTTTATTAATCTTTCCCTTGATAGCTACAATTTGAATGGATAGGGATGTGATTAGGCCAATCATATTTCAAATTTCATGTAAGAAAAAGAAATAGACAAAATCATAAATAAAAATAAAAATAAAATAAAATAAAGGGAAAAATAAAGAAAAATGGCTAGAATAGTAAAAACTAGCGTTCCAAATATCCTATTCCCAGGCAACGGCACCAAAAACTTGACATGCCCTTTTGCATGTGTGTGCTACAAGTGCACGGGTGTCAAAGTAATAAAGTACCCGAAGGTCGGGTAGTCGAAGTCATAGGGACTAGAGAGAACTAGTACTAGCTATTATTCTACTATCTAACTAGAAAAAAATAGTGAATGAAAGAAGCTAAACTAACACAAATGGGGATTGGACTAATATTGCACGCAATTAGCACATAAGAGAGTGTCACACAAGAAAAGAATGCATTTGGACAAGGAATCCCCCTAGGACTTCACTAAGGCATGAGACTTAACTAATGATTCCTAATTGAGGCAAGTTGGGCCACGGGTATCCTAAGACACATCGCTCCCTTTCTTAAGGCAACCGTGACTAGTCCTATACGACGCTCTGGGGCTGATCTCTCTCATCGCCTCATTCTATCTATAATTGCTTAACTCTCTAGGGAAAGTGAATGATCAACTAGAATCCCAAAATTAGGTTTAAACCCCATAAAACTCTTGTATTTGTTTAGTATGGATTCAAATTCACAACTAGGAGGCAGGGAACAAAATAAACATTATTGGACATTGGATGAAGATAAGGCACTCATTGATACCTTACTTGAACTATCAACAAACTCTTTATGGCTGGCTGAGAATGGGTTTCATAATGGATATCTTGTTCAAATAGAGAGAATGATAAATGAAAAGCTTCCACAAAGCACATTGAAAGCCTCACCTAATGTAGAATCATGGGTGAAGCTATTCAGAAAGAAAACTATTGCGATTACTGATATCCTGCAAATTAGTGGTTTTGTTTGGAATTATGAAAGGCACACTATCGAGTGTGAGAAAAGTGCATTTGATGAATACGTTAAGTTATGTATTACATTTGTAACTTATATAATAATTTTAAGTATGTGTTATTGAACATACTAACTTTTTTTTAATTCAATGCAGAATCACAAAGAGGCAGCTGGCCTCTACAGAAAATATTTTCCTTTATTAATGATCTCGCTGTAGTATTCACAAAGGATAGAGCACATGGCAACACACGAGGTGATATTGGAGATGATGTGGAGCAATATACACACAAAAACATTAGTCTAGATAATGACACAGGTTTTGCTCAACTACCAAATGATGGGATTTCTATGCCAACTTAAGAACCTCTTGCATCTCCATCGCCCACAGTGTCGGAGACTAGTACCTCAAAATTATGGCAGAAGAGGAAAATTGTCGGTAGTGACCCCTGCATGAACACAATTTCTGAAAATTTTCTCAAATTTGTGGAAATGGTTGAACCAAGATTTAGGACCATGGGTGAAATAGCTTCAATTAGGGATGCCACTTGTGCAAAGCATGAAGAAAGAAGAAAATTATTGCATCAAAAACTTCCTCAGGTTGATGGACTTTCCATTCATGAAATAATGTTTATCTTGCAAGTTTTACCAAAACATGAGGATGAACTTAATACATCTTTGGAGTTACTCGACAATGTCAATGTGTGAACCATATTAGCTAGCCTAGTTCAATTTTTGGGTTGTTACAATTTTTATGCATTAACATTGTCTTTCTTTAAAATGTGTGTCAATGTTGGAACTTTTCAATGTTGTGAGAACTTTTAAATGTGTGTTGCTTGTAAGAAGCTTTTAATATATTGTCGTAAGAACTATGTAAGCAACATCATTTTTTCTTTTAAATGTGTGTCATTGTAAGAACTATGCTTTTGCTATTTTCATGTTAAATTGAATGAATCCTTCAGCACATGTTGTAATGATTCTTTGTTCAAAGAATATATAGACATTCAAATGATCATGAAGTAATTATGCTGGTCAAACTGATGCTAGCTTATTGAATATGTGGACATTCAACTTATTGTGAAGTGAATATGCAAGTCAAATTGATGTCAGCTGAATTGAATATACAGGACAAATTGATGTTAGTTTGTTAAGTATTCAATTAGTTGATGTTAGTTTGTTGAATATACAGGCTATCAATGTGTTGCATCCCATCAATTCATGTGCCATCTACTTTGTTGCTAGATTAGAATGTACAAAAAAAAAGTAAAAAATAAATAAAAGCAGAAAGTATTAAATCATCCTTGAGAACTTTGCACTTTCCCTCTAAATCCCGGCAAGTTTCTCATTCCATTTTAGTCCCTCCTTTATTGGGCATTTACTTTTCAGCCCGTATTCCCCAAACGGTGTTAGATGGGGTGTTAAATGGCTATGAAAATTACTAGACTGCCCTCCATGAGTAAAGAACGTTCTCCAGCCCAGCGAAATGATGAAAATGCCCTCCAAAATCTCGGTAACCATGCACATTTGGATTTGGAAAGCGTTGGGATCCACGATGGTAAAACCGATGGAGAACCCTGATAAATGCCTAAATGTTTGTATTCTATATGTATATTTATTGTACTATTCATGTATTAGTTGATGAATCGATGCCTTTTTTGTGGTTTAATTAGTCTTATTCGTATTACAGGCCTAAAGGGTTCCCAGATGAGCTCGATGATACAAGTGAGAAAGAAATCAAGACCGAAAATGACATTTTAGAGCCAAAGCGCTATAGCAATATTGTAGCAGACACTGTAGCATGAAGGAGTTAGAAAATGGTGAAGTCTTGGGTTTTGTTGATAAGCATTCTAACCGCCATGAAGATGTCCGCATACTGGCTGATGAATATGTAGTACTATAGTAGTTTTGCTGTAGTAGTTACTGTAGTATTTTACTATAGCACTTTATGGATATTTATCAAAAATCTTGAGGCTCTTATGGGCTTCTTCACACACTTGAACAAGACCGTGAAGCCAACTTGAGAATGGTTTAAAAGGAGTTTTAGGGCTTTTTGAGCTATTCATCATCCCTCTCCTTAAAGCTCTCAACTCCACAACTCAAATCTGAGGTGAAAGCTAAACCCAAACCGACATCCAATCACTTAGCGTATGAAATGACTAATCCGATAGTGTTCTTCACTTAAAGACTATCATATGACTATGCACGCTCTCCGTAACTCTTATTCTTCTTTAGATTCTTTCATATCTATCTCTCATTCTTTGAATACTTTTTTGACATATGATTAATTTAGTTCCAAGCATGTTTTCTATTTAAATACTATGACTGGTGAACCTACAACATTTTAAGAGGCAATGCAAAACCAGGTTTGGCGTGAAGAAATGCAGGCTGAGATAACTGCTGTTGTTTCGAATAAGACTTGGTTTGTTGTTCCTCTCCCTCATGACAAGAAACTAATTAGATCAAAATAGGTCTACATAATTAAATGGCATTCTAATGATACAATTGAATGTTATAAAGCCGACTCATTACAAAGGGGTATAACCAAGTTGAAGATGTTGACTATCATAACACATTTGCTCCTATTGCTAAACTCACCATCGTTCTAGCCCTTCTTTTTTTAGCTATCATTAAATGTTGGTCTCTTCATCAACTCAATGTCCACAATGCTTTTCTTCCTTGTGAGTTGGTATCAGTGTAAGGGGGAGCCTTTTGTATGTCATCTTCATAAGTCTCTGTATGGCTTAAAACAAGCTTTTCACCAATGGTTCTCCAAGTTCTCTACTGCCCATATTGCTCATGGTTTCACACAATACCAAGCATATCATAGCTTATTCTTTCTTCATCATGGTGATATTAATATATTTATACTAGTATATGTTGATGATATCATCATCGCAGGATTGAATTCTCAACTATTTACTTGTGCTAAGGCTTACTTATGTCAACAATTTCATATCCAGGATCTTGGCACTCTTCTTTGGATTGAAGTGGCTCAATCTCTTGATGGAATATATATATTTCTCAATGTAAGTATACTCTTGACATATTAGAGGACTTAGGCCTTACAGGTTCTTGCCCAACTGATTTTCCAATTGAGCAGAATTTGAAACTCACCACTTCTGATGAGACACTTCTAGATGATCCTTCCATCTACCAACACCTTGTTGGCTGACTCATCTATTTAACAATCACTCATCCCAATATTATTTATGCTATGAATATTTTGAGCTAGTTCATGCATCATCCGAGGACACCACATATGCTTATTGCTTAATGACTCTTTCGATATTTAAAATCTACTCATGGTTAAGGAATTTTACTATCCTCTTATAGTGAAACAATTCTTCATGGTTTTTGTGATTTTAACTGGGCTAGTTGTCCAATAACTCGTCGTTCCACCAAATGATACTATATATTTTTAGGAGATAGTCCAATCTCTTAGAAGATAAAAAAAATAATCAGTTATATCTCTTTTGTCCACTAAAGCAGAGTATAGCACTATGGCATCTGCTAACTTATGGAATAACCTGGCTCCGCTCACTTCTCAATGATTTTGGAATCACATTAACAAATCCAACTCCTTTGTTTTTTAATAATCAAGCAAGTCTTCACATGATTGCTAATACAATTTTCCATAGGGAATAGTGTTTAAAAACAAGAGTTATCACTATTTAGCTATAGGGAAAATCGATGGTGAGAGAAATCAATATATGAATGCAAAGAAAAATAAAAGATCGCAGGAAGAGCAATAAAAGTAAAGAGAGGACTATTGTTTCAAGTGCAAGACTAGTATTGTTTCAAGAGCAATAAAAGTAAAAGAAAAATCGATGGTGATGGGAAAATGGGGCACCCGGACAATGCTCACCCTTGGACTATTGTTTCAAGTGCAAGACTAGTATTATACTTCCTAATTGATGTTTAATGAGTCTTGGAAATCCAAAGATACACGGTCCCAAACCTAAAGTCAACCGTGACTAGCCCTCTACACTATGTCCTGGTGGAAAGGGATACTCTCAACACCTCACACTATGTGTGACTGCTTGGGGTTCTGGGGACTCCAAGTGATAAACCCTATTCCCTAATATAGTTTTAACCCTTTGGTCTAAGTGAAAGATTCACTACAACACTTCACTAAGATTCACTACAACACTTCACTCTGTTGCTCAAGCAACTAAGCCCTAGTGGAGTTCATCTCTTAGCACTTCACTCTATTGTGACCGCAAAGAACTCTTGGAACGTTGAGGTAGGATAAATCACGTCGGAAGGGAAAGGGGACGTTCCGCTACCTCTCGATCCTCTTCAATCTTGCTTAGTCTAACCCTAATGAAGTTGTCACACCTTCAAAGGATTACTTATATGGATTCTTAACCCTAGTGTCACATCTAAGGGAAAATCATACAATTAGCATTCAAGATTGAAACTCAATTAAAATCATCAATTAAAGAAGCATAATAAAAGTCATTGAAACAAAGTCATCCTAGGGTTTACAAGTCCAAGAACCTACTAGGAGTTTAGCTCTCTATGGAGCAATAAAAAATCAACAAAGAGTTTGAAATCATATGCATAAAAACCATAAAGAAAACCCCTTGTCATCCGTGTCAATGATCTTGTGGAGCCGTGATAAGTGCTTGTGTTATAGTACCGCGAAGCTTTATTATCTTACAACGAGCATATCGTTTATCAGATTTTATCACTAAATTGCGTGCATTTTTGTGCTTTTGTGCATTGTAGGTTTGCGGAGCTAATTTGAAGAAGAAGAACAAAGTTAGATCGTATTTGCCATTGTTGGGGAGTTTTCGGACCAAGCAAGGAACAAGGCACGAGCCTAGATTTGTGAGTGTGTACCAACCTCCTTTGGAAGGGCACAAGGGCAGTCACATTCACAGCAAGTCTAACTCGTGTAGCTTAGGAGAACTTCACCAATAAGAAGAATTGAAGCAATCAACAAGATCTACCATTGATTGTGTGCCCAATTCAATGTCCTCAATGAAGAACGGTGAATTCTGGAGCATTTCTGCAAAGTACTGTAGCGGAAATACTGTAGTAAGTTACTGTTCACTTGCTGCCGAAAATTAGCATTCTAGCAACTTCACACGTCCGTGTGAAATTCCGATTCAGCCGAATTTAAACCGTGACTCAACGTTATAAAAGGGTGTTTTGGAGACTTTTTACACATCTTTTAACCAATCTTTTCTCCCAACTTCTGGAGAGAGCGGCTAGGGTTTCAAAGAGGACTTTGTGGAGGATCGGAGCGTGCCATCGGCATCGTCACCGACGTCGGACAGCCGCACAAGACCACGGTCACATCATATGCAAGGGGGTTTTCATCTATGCTTTCAATTTGTGTTCACTTTTATATTTTGATGGATTTGTATAGCTCCATGAGGAGCTAAACCCCTTGTGGGTATTCGGACTTGTAAACCCTAGGATTATTATGTTTCTATGACATTGTTATTATGCTTTTCCATTATTGATGAATAAATTTGAGTTTCAATCTTAATTGCTTCTTGCAATTGTTTTCCCTTAGCCATGACACTAGGGTTGAGAACAATCTAGGTTATCCTTTGGAGGTGTGACAACTTCTATAGGGTTAGACTACTTAAGATTGAAGAGGGTTGAGAGGGTGAGTCGTGAGGTAGCGGAACGTCCCATTTCTCCTCCGATGTGATTCTCCCTACCTCCGTGTTCCACGATTTCTTAGTGGTCGAGATAGAGTGAAGTGCTAGGAGAGGAACTTCCCTGGGGCTTAGTTGCGCGAGCAACAGAGTGAAGGGTTGAAGTGAATCCTAGTGTTGGGGCTTAATGGAGACTAAGGTTCTTCCACCTGGATCAAAGGGTTAGAACTATACATAGGAACAGGGTTTATCACTAGGAATCCCTAGAACTTAAAGCAATCCCATGTAGTGTGAGGCTTAGGAAGACAGACTCTCCTAGGGCTTAGTTGACAGGTCAACGAGAGTCAAGGGTCGTAGTGAAAACCTAATGCCGGGGCATAGTGTTGGGGTTAGTCACGGTTGACCTTAGGTTTGGGACCATGTGTTTAAGGATATCCTCGACTCAATTAACATCAATAGGAAAGTATAATACCATTGTCTTGTACTAAAAACATAAGTCGCAGGGGTAGCTTGTCTGGGTACCCAACTTTACTCATTGCTTGTCCTTCTCTATTTCACTCCTACTTGCACTCTCTCACCTTCCATCTTTCAATTTTATCTCTTATCTCTTTATATTTGCTTTTACACTCACTCATTGATTCTCTTCACACTCACCGTACACCGCTTAGCTAAATAGTAAAATCTCGTGTCTTAAATCCCTATTCCCTATGGATACGACTACCCACTCACTAGGATAAATTTATTACTTCGACAAGCCGCCTCATCTTCTCCAAAGGTCTCCTTGTCAAACCTAGGGCACACCTCGCTGAATCGATACCGACGAAAGCTCCCCCAATAGTTCTCCTCCAAAGGAACTCGATATCGACATTGTAGAACCGCTCCAAAAGCCTTGCAAAAATCTCTCCAAACCCTAGCCGTGCTCTCCCCGAAAGTTGGGCGAAAGATCAAAAAAAGATCCTCAAATAAATCTCAAATCGCGGTATTTATAGGGCTTAAATCAGGCATCCACACGACCATGTGGAATTTTCACACGCCCATGTGGATTCTCTGGAATTCTAATTTTCGGCACGCTGTGAACAATAACTGCTACAGTAAATTGTTACATTATTTTGCTACAGCAAACTGCTAGAGTGCTCGCACCAAAATTGCTCCCGACTTCATTTTCTTCATCGAGGCCGTCAAGTTGGGCACACAACTACGCGGTAGATCATGTCGCCTTTTGCTTTCAACACATTGATGAAGCTCTTCAATGTTACACAAGTTAGACTACATGAGTGTGACTGTCTTCGTACCCCTCCAGATTGTATAATCCCTTGAGCACTTTGGAGGTTGAAACACACCCACATGTCTACAACTTGTGCCTTGATCCTTGCTTGGTCCAAGAGTCTTCTCAACCATTACATCCATGACCTATTTTTGCTTCTTTCCTTCCAACTCATCTCCATAACCCTGAATGCACAAAAGATCACAAATACACACGAATCAATGATAAAACCTGAGAAAAGTAATACTCAATGTAAGAAAAATATACTTCGTATTATTTATACACGAGCACTTATCAAGTAGCACAACTCAATTCCTTTTTTTACATTCCAAGTTGCGCATTTGTAACCTTCATGCTCCAACTTGAGGGGGGAGTTTTAATTGATACAAGATTAAAGATCTTGAATATTAATATGCTAATTTCGAGGATCTAAATTGCTTGAGAGAAGCAATCATATTTTTTCCTTTTTGGCTTGCTAATTTTGATAACCTAAATTAACCCATAGGATCAATTTCATATCATTCCTTCTATTTACATATTTCAAGCCTATATAATGGCTTTGTATTATTTCAAATACATGTAAGAGAACAAGCACCTTCTTTCAAGATTCTCTCACAGAATGCAGCTCTCGTCTTCCTGAAACTTGAAGCTCTCATTTCCTGTCTTCTGTCTCCCTTACCATGGCAAGCGGGAACCAACGTCAGCAGCCCAACCCTCCAAACAACTCCCCTTTCCACATTGTTCAACCCCTGAATAAAATCAAAACATAAACCTCCACCTTCGTTCGGCTGGATGCGATGCTCTTAATCGTGGTCGTATGAAGTTTCAACACGCTCTCTACGGAAAGCTATTTGGCAAGCCCCCTCTTTTGAGCAAGTTAAATCCACTCTTCTTGCCAAATGGTCAAAATTTGGGGAAATCTTCATTTCTGATATGCTAAATAGATTCCTATTAATCTGATGTGCTACGGAGCAAGCGATGTACCGTCTTCTCTTGGAAGGTCCCTGGTCAGTCAATGGAATTATTTTACAATTGTCTCCTTGGAAGCCATTCTTCGAACCATCTTTCCCTCAGCTTAACATAGCCGTAATCTAGGTTCAGTTTCACATTCTCCCATTAGAATGCTAGGAGGGTGAAACGCTTGAGACCATAGCTAGTAATCTCAAAAATCTCATCAAAATCGACGAGTTTACCTCGTCTCTAGCCAGATCTAGATACGCCAGGGTTTGCATTGAGATTGACTTGTCCAGACCTCTCTACCAGGGATTCTGGATAGGAGATGATCTTCACAAGGTCTTCGTCGTGGTGATGTATGAAAGGCTTCCGACCTTTTGCTATAACTGTGGGATCGTGGGACACGGAAGTGGTTCATGTGTTAGTTCTAAGTCTACCGGTGCCGATGGTTCCCAGCTGCCCTCTCGAATAGCGAGACAACCGGTGGATGATGCCATCCAGTTTTCCAATGACGCAGATCAATATATGGATATTTCTGATCCTCCCTAAGCCCTAATTCCAGAAGAGAACCCGATCGATCTAGAACCGAACCCAGTGGAGACGGATTTCAGACCTTGGCTACTAGTATCTCGCCGGCATGGCCGTGCTCATGGTCGCAAGGAAGGATCTCGTACCGAACATGTGACATAGAGAACAACAGGCGATCCGAATATCAAGGTTGTCGAGTTCCGAGGCTCTATCAATCATAGCATACGTGGTGGTAGAAGCCTTGTTGGCAGGGGGGGGCATCTCGTTTCTCACACCAACCATCATAACCCTATCTCTGACACACAACTTGCCTCCCCCCCACTAACCCTTTCCTCATTAATCCGACCGTTGATTCACATCTCAGGATTAACCCCAACCTTCTTGAAACTGGTTCCTCTAGACCTGTCAGATCCCTAGACTTTGTTTCTACAGCCCACACCTCGAACACCACTGATAAACGCCTAACTGTACGTATTATTTATGTATGTTTGCGTATTTATAGAGTATTTTTGTATGTGTGGATGCCCGTTTTCGGTCTAAATTGGTTTATTTCGTGTTACAGGCACAGAAGATACCGTGGGGAGCTCGACAATATGATTTTAGAAGAAATTGGCAGGACAAAAGACCATTTTTGAGCTCCGGTACTGTAGTGGGATACTGTAGCAGCACTGTAGCACGAAACCTTTGGCAAAACGGCTAAGTCTGGAAGATCATGCGGGCTACCATGCGGGTACTGCAGAGGCCGCATACGACTGTAGCAATTCCACTGTAGCAAACTACTGTAGCGTCACTGTAGCAACTTACGCGTTTTTCTGGATTTCTCGGAAACTTTCTCTCCCCGCATGGGTGACCGCATAGCGTCCCGAAATTAGGTTTTAAAGGCCTTTTGGGCATTCTTCTTGTTATCTTTTGGCCACCATTCTCCTCCATCATCTTCTTGGACTTCAAGGCTGCGGGAGAAGGCATTTTTGAGGAGCAAATCGAGGGGAGAAGAAGATCACACACTCAAGGGCGAGCATCTAGGAGCTTGTTGGCGCGGATCCTTCAAGTTCTCATCACCATCTTCTTCTAGTCTTCATCTTAGGGGAGTTGTTATGAGCTTTACTTTGTATTTCTTGTTTTGTAGGAATTCTCCTTTGTTGATGATGAACTAGACTCCCAAGGTCGCCGGGCATCCGGTGAACCTTGGGATGAACTTGCTTGTTTGGATACTTGATTTATATGTATGGTATTTGTGTGGTTTGTGGTTTAAGTTTGGTGTATTTGAATGCCTTGGTATACATGAGAACTCTGTGTATCAATTTTTAGGTAATACTAGGTTGCATGACCATTGCCCTAGTGTTAGACTCACCAAGCTTAGAAGGGATACATGTACAAATACGCCGTGACCATCGGGTATTTTGTACCCCTCCAACCATTAGGGTTGAGCCTAGATATTGTGTTTGACTCTAATTCGAGATTTCCCTAGGCCCTTAGCAATCGTGTGGGGATTTGGGCGGTAGAAATACCGTAGCGGTGGAAATTCCGTATTCCAATACCCATACTGGATTAGGGGTCATCACCGTGACCATCGGGGTGACCTATCTTTGGATGTCTCTTGGCCTAACCACCTTTGCCTGTGTGATTCGAGTATTCTTCTAGCTTTAGTAGTCCCGAGGGGATCCTCGCCCGCGGCCTCGTTCATTTATTGCTCATTGTTTCCTTAATGCGCTTGTTTGGTGTGCCTTAGATCACTTGTTTATAGTTTTATCTTTTGTTTGTTTCCTTATCTTGTTTTAAATCTATATTTGGTAGACTAGACAGTGTCATCTAGAGGGAAGTAATAGCAGCTCTTGGGACCCCAGGGAATACGACCCCCTCGCGCGTGCGTGAGGGGTATTACTTGGCGACCCGTGCACTTGCGGTAATCACCAAGTTTTTGGCGCCGTTGCCGGGGACTTCCAAGGATGCTAGGAAAACCTTTAGTTCACTGATTTAGTCATTTTTATTTCCTTTTGTAAATTTTTGTCTTTGTATGTGTCTTTTTTCCATTTTGTGCATATTTATTTATTTTACTTCTTTCTTGTTTTCTTTCATATCTTATTGATTTTAATTCTGTTTCCTTATACAGGGCCATGGACCACATAGAAAGATTGTTGGCCACAAAAAGCTCTGCACTTGAGAAAGCGATGGAAGAATATTTGGCCATGACAGCACGCCAGAGCAATCCACACCCTAATGACTACTATCCATATTGGCAAGGGCACCAAACTTTTTCGACACATCATTATACTCAACCATGGGAGAACCCTTACCAAGGATTGCCACAAGAACCCTCCTTTCAAGAACCATGGCATTACCACCCTCCAGTCGTTCAAAGAAGGCCACTTAATGAATGGGGTTTCAATACACAAGATGTGTTTGAAAGATTTATGATGAATTATGATGCTGACCTTGAAGCCCTGAATTCCAAAAACTTTAATGCCCATCTACCTCTTCCAAGCATGGAAAACAAGATAGGGGTGTCTTCTAATATGTCGAAAGAGTTGCCACGCATTAGGGAAGACCTACCTCAGATTGACACTAGTTTGGAAGAGAACATTGGTGAAATTGAGGTGGAAATTGATGTTGAGGTGTGGGATATTGAAGAAGCAATTGAAGTGTCATCTATACCTTGTGAGCAAATGATAGATGTTACAATTCAAGGTGAAGTTGAAGAAGAAAGAGAGGAGGATGACATCATGGCCATGGAAGAATGTGAGGAAGTAGAAGAAGCTCCATCGACCACATTTGAAGACGCTACTTGCCTCAATATTGACCATTCCATCAATGAATCAATAATTTTCAAGTGCCGAGAGAAAATTCCGGGAATTGTATTTGAAGATGTGGGGGAGAGGCTAAGGTCATCCTTGAACCCACCAATGCCGGGCTTGGACAATTCCCAACCAAAAATATTTCCGTGGCGGCCCAAGCAAATTTTCTGGGCAATGGTTGACTATTCAAGAGGGGTTGGGAGAAGAAATGTGGGAAGGATGTTAAAGCCACAAATCGATCCACCTATGCAAAGATTGACAAGTTCTCAACCCAACTTGTTCCCTTGGAGACCCAAACAACACTTATGGGTAGTTCAAGGCCATTTTATAGGAGCCGGGAACAAAGAAGAAGCGGGGAGGAGGTTCAAGCCGTCTAAGGATCCGCCCAAGTTTAAGTTGCACAATGCCCGGCCCAAGCTTTTTCCATGGAGGCCAAAAGGTAGCTCATGCATTGGCTCCAAATTTGCATCATCCCGGAAGGTATGTTTTATATTCCTTGGTAGTTCTTATGCAACCTCTTGCCGGGATGAACACACCGTTTTCAAGCCTCCTTAGGTAAGAAAAAGGTACGTCGAGCTAATGACGTTCAACAAGCACTTCTTGGGAGGCAACCCAAGCATAAAAATTCATTGCATGTGTGTTTTTCGTATTTTGGTGTGTTTGGTTACTTTAGTGTTCTTTGTTTTCATGTGTGTGATTGTGGCTAGTTAGTCATTTTCATAATTTATTTACTTGTGTTTGTTCATGATACTTGTGAGTTCTTTGTGTTATCATTCATCTTCATGCATCAAACATCATGTTTTGGGTGTTGTGGGTGAATTCGGCATTGTTTTTATGCGATTTTGGGGTGTTTGGAGCCCGTATTTGCATGCAGAGAGTTGTGCGGCCTGCTATGCGGCCGCATAGCAGGCCGCATGTTTTTTCCCGAGCCTTGTGCGGCCTGTCATGCGGCCGCACAAGGGGCCGCATGAATTTTCCCGAGCGTGATGCGGGCTACCATGCGGCCGCACAAGGGGCCGCATGGACTCTCGGGCTGAACTTTATACTCGGTACCTCTTCACCATTTTCTTCATATCTCTCTCATTTCTCATCCGTTTTCCCTCATTCTTTCACCGTTTTTCTCCATTTTTCTTCCTCTACACGAATCTCCTACTTAAAAGGACTTAATTTGCATGATTTATTGGGAGGTTTGCCATCATCTTCACCGACTTTCCTAGGTACCTTTCTCTAAACCCTAGTTTTGAGCATGATTGGTTCCTCTTCCTTTCTCCTATTTTTTATGTTGAATGGATGATAATGTTGTGGGAGATTGGTTGTTTGTTGTTTTTGTGGGTTTTTGGAGTAATTTGAAAGCTTTGTAAAAATTTTTGTGCTCCATGTACAAGAGAAGCTCTTGCAAAATTTTTTTGGGAATTACTGTAGCACTTCTTGAACTCATTCATATCCCATCATGAGAAACCATTTATTCTCTTGTATTTGTCCTGATTTTGTAGCATCCTTGTAAACTCTTATCCCCCACAACACTTGCATTAAAGAAAATTGGACTTCATGTTTTTGATTGTGCAAAGGACTTGCTTGGATCATTCTTGTTTAATTGTTCTTGTGATGTTTGTTATTTGTTTATTTGTGTGTTTTATTTTCTTTGTGTGTGATGGATGCCTTGAGATGATGTTCTTGTCTACCTTTCAGGGTGAAATTTGGACATCAAGCACACTCTCCTCCTCCATTTTATTCTTGAAGCTTTGGTGGTCACCCCTATCTCATGGACTTCAAGCCTCATGTGTTGAGACTCGGGGAAGTTCACGAAACCCTCCTACTATGTTTTTATTGCCTATATTGTTGCATTTCATTGCTTAGGCACATTGAGGGCAATGTGCAACTTTAAGTGGGGGGTGGAGTTGGATCTTCGTGAACTTTTAAAATTTTTGCAATTGCATGCTTGGATTACCTATGATAGCTATGATTTATGTGTTAAGGACTTCCTAGCTTGGTAGAATGATAGTTGTGAGCTGTACTTTACCTGTGCTTGAATGTAGCTCTGTTTCACCTTTAGTGCATCCTTATACTTGTTCATGATCACTTCCACTTTGTATACTCCAACCAACCCATCATAATGATTTTGGCATTAGATTGTTAAATTCTACGTTCAATACTCTTTTAAGAGCTTTTGAGTTCCTTCATTGTTTTCTTTAGCCTGAAGTGAACTATTGTAGTGGGTTTAACCAGGGGATTTGAGAGTTAGTCTGTACATATATTTTTCAAAAAAAAAAAAAAAAAAAGGAGTCTATGACAGTATTCCTCTGTTAATATAGCATGAATGCGTCTATGTAGACTGTAATCAAGTAGGATGGGTGGCTCTTGTGCCTGGCCAGCATGTGCATCCGTCTGAAAGATTTTTGTGCAGTCTACGTTAGTCGGACTCAGAAAAAAAAAAAAGTGTATGTCTGTATATAAGTGAGAGTAATAAAGTCTCTTAATCCCCTGGTCCTCGCTGTGTAGTCACTTAAGAGCTAAAGTTTTATCTAGGAACCAAAGGACTCTTAATTGAGTATTGAGGGTGTATTTAACATTTTATTGCCGTCTTCATTGTGCGTGGGGTGAATGGTCATCCTGGGGTAATCCAGGGTGTGGAGGTCAAGGTAGGAGTTAGCACACACTCACGGGGGCACTTGAGGAGAAATAGAACTAATATTACTTGACTATTCATTGAACAGCTCACTTCTTAATTTCTGTCCATTTGTGCTCGTGAAGTTCGTTACTATTGAGCTTGAGGTCATACAGTTAGTCGTTTATCTTCTTGCCCCTGTTCTTCATGTTTGTTTGCTTGGGGACAAGCAAACGCTTAGGTGTGTGGATGTTTGATAAACGCCTAACTGTACGTATTATTTATGTATGTTTGCATATTTATAGAGTATTTTTGTATGTGTGGATGCCCGTTTTCGGTCTAAATTGGTTTATTTCGTGTTACAGGCACAGAAGATACCGTGGGGAGCTCGACAATATGATTTTAGAAGAAATTGGCAGGAAAAGACCATTTTTGAGCTCCGGTACTGTAGTGGGATACTGTACCAGCACTGTAGCACGAAACCTTTGGCAAAACGGCTAAGTCTGGAAGATCATGCGGGCTACCATGCGGGTACTACAGAGGCCGCATACGACTGTAGCAATTCCACTGTAGCAAACTACTGTAGCGTCACTGTAGCAACTTACGCGTTTTTCTGGATTTCTCGGAAACTTTCTCTCCCCGCATGGGTGACCGCATAGCATCCCGAAATTAGGTTTTAAAGGCCTTTTGGGCATTCTTCTTGTTATCTTTTGGCCACCATTCTCCTCCATCATCTTCTTGGACTTCAAGGCTGCGGGAGAAGGCATTTTTGAGGAGCAAATCGAGGGGAGAAGAAGATCACACACTCAAGGGCGAGCATCTAGGAGCTTGTTGGCGCGGATCCTTCAAGTTCTCATCACCATCTTCTTCTAGTCTTCATCTTAGGGGAGTTGTTATGAGCTTTACTTTGTATTTCTTGTTTTGTAGGAATTCTCCTTTGTTGATGATGAACTAGACTCCCAAGGTCGCCGGGCATCCGGTGAACCTTGGGATGAACTTGCTTGTTTGGATACTTGATTTATATGTATGGTATTTGTGTGGTTTGTGGTTTAAGTTTGGTGTATTTGAATGCCTTGGTATGCATGAGAACTCTGTGTATCAATTTTTAGGTAATACTAGGTTGCATGACCATTGCCCTAGTGTTAGACTCACCAAGCTTAGAAGGGATACATGTACAAATACGCCGTGACCATCGGGTATTTTGTACCCCTCCAACCATTAGGGTTGAGCCTAGATATTGTGTTTGACTCTAATTCGAGATTTCCCTAGGCCCTTAGCAATCGTGTGGGGATTTGGGCGGTAGAAATACCGTAGCGGTGGAAATTCCGTATTCCAATACCCATACTGGATTAGGGGTCATCACCGTGACCATCGGGGTGACCTATCTTTGGATGTCTCTTGGCCTAACCACCTTTGCCTGTGTGATTCGAGTATTCTTCTAGCTTTAGTAGTCCCGAGGGGATCCTCGCCCGCGGCCTCGTTCATTTATTGCTCATTGTTTCCTTAATGCGCTTGTTTGGTGTGCCTTAGATCACTTGTTTATAGTTTTATCTTTTGTTTGTTTCCTTATCTTGTTTTAAATCTATATTTGGTAGACTAGACAGTGTCATCTAGAGGGAAGTAATAACAGCTCTTGGGACCCCAGGGAATACGACCCCCTCGCGCGTGCGTGAGGGGTATTACTTGGCGACTCGTGCACTTGCGGTAATCACCAACCACTTCCCAAGGCGCTTTACTACCTGACCCCCCCCCCCCCCCCCCCCCCCAAAAAAAATCTTATCACCCCTTCACTCTGCTCGAGACGCTGGAAATAAAACCCTAACTAGCCGTTCAAAATCTCCTCTTCCTACCATTCGGTCTTCCCTTCCAGTCACTTCTTTCCCCCCTCACTCTTCTCTCCCTTCTCATTCTTTCCTTGTTAAGACGGTCTCCTCTGCTTTGGAAGCAGGCGACATGGAGGAAGATAGCTCTGATGATGAAGATATCTCCGTGGAGGAGGATGAAGAGATGTCTAGAGATGAGGAACCTGATGACGCTATGACATTGGTTCAGTATCAAGAGGAAACTCGACGAGAGGCCCTCATTCGTAAAGGCTCTCATGATGCTGAAGTTTCACTGAAGAAAGGAAGGGTGAAAATGAGGGGATCTCACTTCTAAGTCCTTTTCCCGTGTGTTATCAGTGTGCTTCTCTCGTACCAGGGAGTGTCTTTATCATTTATTTATTCATAGTTTTTATGGATGCTGCTAAAATAATATGTTAGAATTGCAGGGGCATCTCCGCTAGAGATACCTCTTTGTGAGTATTTTGTCTCATCAGATCATTTAAGCCTCTCATCGTTAGTCTTGTGGAAACTAGAGCAAACTCGGATTGAGTTGACCTTTTCTGCAAAAGAATCCCCAAGCGCTAGGAGTGGGCTGCAATTTTGTTCGAGGGTTTCTCAGGAGGTATAATCATTCTTTGGAACTCTATCATCGGTCAAGTCACTCCTCTCGCTTTTTCCTGTCATGGCTTGCATATGGTTGTGTCTTTTGCTTTATCTAAAAACTTCATCATCTCTGTGGTTTATAACTCTTTTTAGTGTTGAAGTCAATGTTTTCTTTGGCGTGAGCTCTCTAAAATTACCCCTTTGGGTCTCCCTTGGCTCGCCCAAGGAGATTTTAACTTTGTTCTTTCTAGGACCGAACACAAAGATGGGTCTTTTACTTACTAAAGTTGTAAACCTCATTTTTTTCACGATTTAGTTGATAACAATAACCTAATTGATCTAAAGTTCTCTGGTTCCCCTTACACCTGGTGCAACAATCAGCTTGGCTCAGCTCGTCGCTGGGCAAGGCTGGATCGTTGCTTGGTGAACATTGAGTGGAATGAAACTTTTAGGTCTTACACCCTTAAGCATCTTACTCATTCTTTTTCCGATCACTCTCCCTTTTTTCTCACTACAAGTTTACTTCCCAATTTTAGAAGGAATGTGTTCAGATTTGAAAATTTTTCGTTCAATTTCCTCGGTTGCCATAAAGCTGTTAGGAAAGCTTGGAATTTTTCCCTCATGGCAATCCCATGCACGCTTTTACCCATTTGTTTTCCCGTACCTATTTTAAACTTAAGTCTTGGCGTCATACCGGCTTTAATAATTTGGATTCCGCTTTTGCTGATACTGAAAATTCTATCAAAAACCTTGAGTTTTCCGATCTTGATTTGAATTCTCAAAATATCCTGATGGAGCACTATGCTAAGCTATCCGCTTTGCAGCGTCAGTGTAACATTAAGTGGGCCCAGCGGGCCCGCTTACTCTGGATTAAAGATGGAGACAGGAACACTCATTTTTTTCACTCGATTTCTTGATTTCAATCACACATTAATTACATTTCTCAGGTTGAGGACTTAAGCATCCAGGTGCACAGCGCTCCAGCTGACATTGATCGAGTTTTCCTTAATTTCTATCATAGTCTTTGGAACACCCCTTCAAATGTCACCGTGAACATTCTTGATGCCCACCCTCATGACCTTCCTCGTCTTTACGACACTGACAACTCCCTTCTTATTCAAGATGTCACCATGGAGGAGGTTTACTCGACCTTCACAGATATTCCCTCAGGTACGTCCCCTGGACCCGACGGTTTTAACATTGAGTTTTACCGGAACTTTTGGCCTATAATCGGAGACCATCTTTTTGCCGCTATTCATCATTTTTTAAAAAACTTATCTATCCCTACTTCTTGGAGTAAAACTTTCATCTCTCTTATCCCCAAAAAAGATAACCCTAAGCTTGTTTCTAATTATTGACCGATTTTGATGTGTAATGTTTGTTTTAAAATCATCACTAAAATCCTTGCTAATTGGTTAAAAAAAATCATTCCTAAGATTATTGGTCATAAACAAGTCGGGTTTGTCACTGGTAGGTGTTCTTTTGATAATATCATTACGGTCCAAGAGGTTGCCCATTCCATCGAAACTAATACCAATAGCCTCCCTAGGATGATGATTAAATTTGATATCGAAAAGGCTTATGACACACCTAATTGGAGTGCAGTTCTTGCCATTCTCTCTAAAATGAATTTTCATCCGACTTGGATCTCTTGGATTTCTTCTTGTCTTCAATCCAGCAAGTTTTCTCTTCTGATTAACGAGACTCCGACCCCTTGGTTCTCCTCTTCCTAAGGAGTTAGGCAGGGGAATCCCATCTCTTCTTATATGTTTAATTTCAACTTACGCAACAATTTAATCCCTGGTTTTAATGCTAGGTTGGCTAATAACTTCAACCATCTTATGTATGCCAACAATCTAATTTTAATTACCAATGCTTCTCGCAAGTCTGCCAGAAACATTCACCTTTTATGCTGATTTACTCAAACTTGAACAGTCAATGTCCTAATTATGCTAAATCCCAAATTTTCTTTCCTACCTGGTTCAACAAACATGTTATTAAAAGTATTTGTTCTATCTTAAACCTCAAGCAAGCTTATTTCCCTTTTAAATACCTTGGAGTCCTTATCTCTCCTAAGCGGCTTGCTGCTATTACTTTCCAGCCTATGGTGGATAAAATTAGACTAATCTCTAATAGATGGGCCAACTTTCATTTATCCCCCGCTGCCAAAATGATTTTATTCAATTCTACTCTCTTTTCTATTCCTATCTATACCTTTTCAGTATACCTTTACCTGAGTCCATCCTTTCTGAGATTTCTAAAGTCGTTCAAAAATATTTTTGGAGTAGAGATGGCAATGGAACGGGCATCCATAATGTGAATTGGAACACTTTATTAGCAGGTAAGTCTGAGGGGGGCTTAGGTATTAGAGATCTGTCTCTTGTTAAACACTCACTTATGGCAAAACACATCTTTAAATATTTGAACAACGATAAAGTTCCTTGGGTTGAAATTCTTATTGATAAATATGGGAAGCTCAATTTCTGGCTTGACAATATCCCAGCCAAATGTTCCTTGTTTTTTCGAGGCCTATGTCATTCTGCTGCCTTCATTAAACATCAGTGTAAAATCAATTCCATTAATCCCAATAATACTTCTTTCTTTTGGGACCCCTGGCACCTTGACATCCCAATTGCCCTTAAACCCATATATCTTAATATGAGCATTGATATTGATCATATTAATCTGTCAGATGTAACCTTGGGTGATCAGTGGGACATTTCTAGGCTTAATGGAATTTTTGGGCATTTTTCAGATCTCCAAAACACCAATATGGCCGTTATTGACCCTGAGTTAGATAACCAATGGGTATGGTCGCATAAATCTCTTTACAATAGAATCTCTCCCACTGTCTATCATTATTTCAACAACCAGTCATCTTATTCCAACAATTAGATCAACTGGCGATTACTTTGGCGTATTCCAGTTGCTCCTCGCGTTAAACACTTTATATGGATATGTCTCAAAGGTCGCCTTTTCACATTGGTTTTTCTTTACAACTTAAACCTTGGCCCTGATAATCCATGCATATTATGTGGCCTTCACAGGGAAACCATTGATCATTTGTTTGGTAATTGTGCCTATACTACTACTGTTTGGGATCTAATCAACTCAAGGCAGAACTTGTTCATCTCTTTCTCCAATGGTTTCTCCACTGGGGATTGGATTCTTATTCACTGGTGCTTGGTTCATTTGGACCAGCAGTTGTAACGCTATATTCAAGAATAAGCACCCCAACCCCCCCCCCCCCCCCCCCCCCCCCCCCCCCCCCCGCCCCCGCGTTATAGCGAGTAAAGTTGTCGCCCATGTTCGAGAGTACTCCAATAGCAATACCAATCCAATCGGCAAAATGCTCATACTGAATAACTTTTCCTGTGCCAACAGACACTTTCTCTTCACCCATGCTCTTTCCAACCACATCAATCAGGTAAGATCTATTGGCTTCTTTATCTCCAGAGTTGATTACCAATTCGCCATCGGGCATGTCTTCTGCGCTAATCATACTGCCCTTGAGATCATCCACGGATCTGATCAAACTACCTCCTAGCACTTTTATTCCCAAGTTTCCAATTTGAAGTTCCTCTTGGGCATGTGCCGTAACCCGGACATTCACGAGATCCCTTTTAATTTGATGAGGCCTGTTGTCAGTCTAGCTAATTTCGGCTTCCAACACAGATACCTCAACTTGTTCCTCTTCGGAAGGGACTTACCCTGATGGATCATACGCGCATTTCAAACTCATGGATTTGTTTTCAAATTTTTGTTCCTTCTGGTCTTTGTAATCTTTCAGTATTGTCTTGCAGCTCTGTTTGCTTGTTAGCTTTTTAATAAAATTTAGCTTCTCGTCACGAGAAGTTCTTTTCCAAAAAAAAATCAAGCACATTCTTTCTTCTAATTTCTCTCCATCTTCCATTTAACTGCTAAGTTTGTTGAGAGCATATACATTCTTCTTAAGTTGGTGAGTCTTTGATTCATCCTCCATGGGTTTAGATTGTAATTTTGATTCAAAATTTGCTTAGTTTTGCTACAGTCGGTAAAAATTATAGCGATATTGATCTTCTAGTATACAACTATCTTAAAGAATCCAATATTGATTCAATTTAGCATTAAGAGCATTATCTCCAGCAAGCTTTGAACAATCTGCAACCACAATTCTATTGTGAGCACTGGTCATATAAAAACCACTACTTTTTGATTGATTATCTACCAACCAAGATGCATCAGTTAAAAGGCAATATTGAGAGGGGTGGTTGTTAAAAATATTAAGGAAGAACATCTCTCTCTGGTGGTTTACATCCTTGAAATACTCCTTCACTTGAGCCACAGTAGAGGTAGCAATCCAATATTGGTCTAATTGTTGCCCTTTGAAAATTAGGCTACACCTAGCTCTCCAAATATTCTAGACAACAGCAACAATGACAGAGGCTATCCATTTAGCTTTGAAAGTGTTAACATTTTCAAGCCATGCACCTATATGAATGTTATTTCCTGAAAAAGAAAACTTTGTGTTTGTAATCTCTTCAATTTTTCTCCAGATCAATTGAATCTTGGAGTAGGAATTGAAGAGATGATTGATATTTTCCCTATGCAAACCATAGAAGACATAGCAAGAATTGGAAACCAATTCAAAGCGTTAAGAAAAACCAACATTTTGATCTTCCCAAGTTAAAACCAGGCAAAAGAAAATTAGTTCTAGGAGTTGTATTCAATTTCTAGAGATTTTTCCAACCCCTCCAAAAGAAATCATCTGTGTTGGGATTGTTTAGATGATTATCACATCATGAATAAATATATTACCTTTGAAACTTGAAAACCAAACGCAGGAATTGTTGCAATTAAAATCAATGTCGTTTAAACTCATGTTCGTAGAGTTTATATGCTAACTTAAAAGATGTTGAACACAGGTAAAAGTTCAACTGCCATTCCTAATGAGATCATTTAGATGTAAATTTTCATCAATGAGATTCATATTGACAAAAGTTGGCTTAAGATTGATTGTGATTTGAAAAAACCAAGGCTCTGATCTAAAGATTTGGCAGCTTGCTATTAATTTGGAATGTTATTGTGAATGGGAGTTGGTTCGTTACTCTAGTCTGTTGCATTGGTAATTGAGTTAGGGGAACTTGTTTTAGTTTGAGGTACTTCTTATGCAACTTGTGGATTGGTGGATATCATTTTATTTTACTAGGCCTCCAGATTGTGTTGAGTTGAGATTAACTAGTTATTTGGTGGATTGAGTAGTGGATGCTGATTGTTGAAGACCTTGGTAGTAGATTGGTGGATGTTGAGAAAGTAAAAGTACTGTTCGTGGAGATCACTTTTTTGTTTTGGTTGTATAGTTCAGTGGAGTAGTTTGTGTTCTTTGTTTGGCATTAATTTGTGGTTAGTTTGTATTCTATTTGTTTGAGCTAATAAATTTTTTTCACTTTGGCTTGACCAAAAAAAAAAACCAAATATTGACAAAAGTTGGATAAAATTGATTGTGATTTCAAAAAACCAAGGCTCCTCAAGAACTGATGTAATATTTGGATTCATAGTGTTAAGCCATAGCTTTGATTTAATGACATCCAAATTCTTACATAAGGACATAAAAACCAAAAGCATTTGGGAGGGATGTTGAGGCACAATGGATGAATGGGGCCATATTTGTGCTCTAGAATTTCCACCCAAAAGGCTCCATCTTTGTTATGAAATTTTAAACTATTTTTTTTGGCAAAATAAGTTGTTCACAAGTGCCTTAGATTCCTAACTGCTAAACCCCTTCAGTCTTGTTAAATGTAATTTTATTCCAAGAAACTAGCGGAAGACCACTCTTATTGCCATCTTTATGCCAAAAAAAAAATTCTGAGCTATTTTTGCAAAGTTGGTTAAAGATACAGTCTGGCATATAATAAATAGCTATAGAGTATGAAGGAATAGTCAAAAGAACACTATTAATCAAACCCACCTTACTAGCATAGGAGATATGAAGCTGCTTATAAAAGGAAGTAAGTCTCTAAAATCTAGATATCATAGGAGAGAAATGGGAGATATGAAGTCTACCAGGAGAACTAACAACCCTTAAATAGGTAAAGGATAGGATCCAATGCTAAAATCAAGGGCTTTACTAATACCCTTAGCAAGCTTCTTATTAAGCCACTTTGGAAAGAAAACCACATATTTACTTCAATACAGCCAAATTGTAAGCTCTTGTGATCCTCTACTGAATACATCTCATAAACTTGGTCATTATATCTAAAGTAATTAATATGTCTCATAATCTTGGTAAAATATATCAACCAAAACCATTGTTTTCAAATCTAAACTACAATCTAAAATAAGTCATTACTTCCAACAATAATTTTTTTTTTTAGTTTGATATTATATCATATGGTTCTTTTGTAGCCAGGTATTTTTATTTGGGAGACAATGGTTTTAATAATGATATAATTGTTGCCATTAAAAATCTTAATTTACATCATTATCTCTCTCTCGTGTTAAATTAAGCATCATTATAGTTTTTTATTTTTCAAATAATTATGTTAATTCAACAATGCATTTGTGGTTGTTTGGATCTTGATTAACTAATAGATAATAAGTTTCAAATATTAGAACCAATATTTGCATGTTGAGCATGCTAGATCTCTCACAGAAAAGAATGAACGCTGTGTTTAGTTATAGGGATATTTCATTGTGAATGAAAAAATAAAAAACTAGGTGTAGAAAAATTATTTTTATGCCCTTAGTGCAAATAAATAATATTTAAAGTATATTTATAATGTCATCATTTGTAAAAATTTTTAATATGATTATTATTTAAATTATCAATAAGTATTTAAATTAAATATTTCACTTGAGCAATTCATTTATCATCATTGATTTTAATTATGTATGATTAATTATTTAAATTAATTTATTTTTTAAAATAAACAAATAACTAAAAAAATATAAAAAAAATCATTTATAAATTAATTTAACTATCATTATTTACATTTTATTGTTATTAATTTTAATTATTATAATGAAATATATTGATTAAATTAATTAATTAATTACTTTTTAAATATTAAATAAATGTGAAAAGAGGGGTAATATGGGTATTGCACCCCCATTAACCATCATTAGTCCCCATTTCCGCAATTTTGGGGGTAATGGGGATTCCTCTAATGAGATGGTTCGACTATCGCATCAAAGGAATGAGATTTCCATTACCCCAATCTAAACAAGGAGTCATGTAGATAGGAGGTAATAATTCTCATTCCTTAGAGACTATTACCCCCCATCCAAACTGAGGTTTGAGTGTATTATAAATCATGGCAATATTTTTATTTTATTAGGGAACATTTGTAATACCCAGCATTTAACTTTGGTCTTGTTCTAGGGTATTATGGTAATTTTGTGATTTATAACTTTGGTCTTCTTGAAATCATTCTTGGAGAAATATTGGAGCAATAATCTCAATCTTTTGCCTCTTCATTGATTGAAGAACCAAGGTAAGATCATCATCTTGTCTTTTTCATAATCTTTCTCTTGATCTTAGCATCATAATCCATCTTCTCCCTCAATCTTCTTTGGTTTGAGATATTTGAAATCTTATCATCCATTTATTTGAGTTCATGGTTTTGGAGTTAATTGTGAGGAGTTTTTTGTTGATTGATAGTGTATTTGAGATTTATGGTTTTGTGGATCTATTAAACTCTTTGTGGGTTCATTATATGTTGGTTTCTTGGTAAAATTCATGATTTTCCTTGTTAGATTTAAAAAGAACTTGCATAGAAGATTGTATGATTATAACCCTTGTTTTACTTGTGCAATTATCACCGATTGGATCTATTTTTATGCTCCCCAGATCCTTACGGGAGTAAGGATACCTATAAAGACCCTTTCTAACCTTTCCACGAAGCTTATGGCCAACCTTATGGGCATAAGACTACTTGTAAAGGGCTTATGGGCTGGGCTTACGGGCATAAGCAGCATGTAAGGGGCTTACGGGCTAGACTTACGGGCATAAGTAACATGTAAAAGTGCCCGTAAGGCTCTTTGTTAAGGGCTCCAACCATAAATAGGCCGGAAGTGTGCCGGTAAGGTCCTTTGTCAACTGATGTTTTAAATAACCATTTTCTTATATTGTTAAAATAAGTTATAGTGGCTTTATTAATTGGTTTTTATGAATGTCTTTATCATGAATGTTCTCATGGCTTTACAAACTTGAACTGGGAATACATATAAACTTTTAAATATTTTATGAGCTATATTGAAAGGTGAAGTTGTATGTAATTGTTGATTGCAATTATTTATACTCATGTGGTATTTTTGAATATTGGTGATGGCGAGTCTAAGACTCGTCTACTGCAATAGTGGTCTCCATGGTCTGGCCTAATGAGAGGCTGCGTGGTTGACTAGTTGTCATGGGTGACCTTTTAGGGGGCACGGAGAGAACCTGAATTAGTAGTGGGTGGTTTCCCCACTAGTTCTGAGACATTGTGTGTCACTGCACGAGTGATCTCAGAGGTCAACACCAAGGTGGGCTTGATTCTATATTTGAAATGGATAACTAGCCTTGGCAATCCCATTCCTTATTATGACGGTAGTTTGGTTTGGGGATGACTTTATGGCCAACCATGTTATTAAACTTGGTTTTTGTGCACGAATATTGAATTTTGGCTTTTAAGGCTTTACATGGAACTATTTATTATAAAGAAAATCTTTTTATTGATTATGTTTATGCAAAAGTGTTGTTGAAGAATGTTTTTTTTTTCACTTTTGTAAACATCGAGAAACTATCATAACCACTCACTAAGTAACTATGTTACTCACCAGCTCTATTTCCCTTTTTTTCAGGTAGTGTTTGACAGAGTCATTGCATGTTAGGGGTTTGTGCTTGGCTTCATCCATCTATCTATCTTTTCACTAGAGTTTGTTTATTTAGGTTAGATTTTGTTCTTGCATTTGAACTTGGTTTAAGCTGATCCACTAGTGTGTAATTAATTGTTTAACTTTGGTATTTCTAGTACTATTGTCTATGCTATCCAACTTTTATATTCTAGTTGACATTATATTTCTCTATGCTATCGTTTGAATGCTATGTATGTGTGTGTGTGTGTGTGTGTGTGTGTGTGTGTGTGTGTGTGTGTATACACACACAATATTTTTAACACAAAAAATGTTTACGGGATATTTTTGCCTTGTGTTACCTCAAGGATGGTGGATCGCCAAGTAATACCTCGTGCAAAGGTACAAGGATTGTATTCCACACAGCTAAGGATCTACTATTACTCCTTCATCGCCTACTATCTAACCCAACATCTTAATCATGGTAGGTTACTCAATTAAATGCGATAAGACAAATATGAGATGGATATATAAATTCAAGAACAAGTGAGATGGTTGCAAGTGCTACAGTAATGTGCGAAGACCGATGGATTTGCATCCCCTTCAGGAGTCATCATGATACATGGATGAACAGTAAAAAGATAGCTTGGGTGATTTAGACCGAAGGATCTCAAGATTAGATCAACCCCGATTTCTCTGCTATTGAACCCTAATCCCATACGAATGTAAATTGGAATTTCTTCCTAACCAACATTCCTACGATTGCATTAAGTACAAGGAGATCCCAAGATAAGGGTACACTAAACCCTAGTTTATCCTTAAAGATCGGAGGGCTCTTGATACCCAATTTCTCAGCATATAAATACATGATGAGTAGGTCACATCTACTTGTATAACTCAAGAAAGAACTACGGATTTCTCCTTTAAGTAGTTCTAGACATGAAGCACAATGAACTAAATCATAAATCAACCCAAAACTTGTAATTAAATATAAATCATCCAAAATACATGATGAACCCACAAGGTTCACCAACATCCGGTGGCCTTGGGGGTCTAGTGTGCCATCATCCAAACAACAACAACAAAGCAAAAGAAATCAAACAAAGAGTTCATAAATGACACTCCCTAGGTGAAATGATGAAGGAGAAGGTGGAGGTCCAGCTGAATGACGCTTTCCCCCGTCCAAGAGATGCTGAATGACGCTTCCCTTGGGTTGGAAACTTGCTCCCTTGATGATGAAGCTTTCCTCCTTTTGATGATGATGCTCTTGCCTCCCCCTTTGGCTTAAAATCGGCGTCTTCCAAGTGATATTGTCATTCTTCTTCTTCTCCTCTTCAAGTGCTGGCCAAAAGTCCCCAAAACAAGCCCTAGAAGTGTGTTTTTATACCCTTCAAGCATACAGGCCATATGGGGGCAGTATAGGTAGGCAAAGAGACATGAAATGCTCAAAAACCCGAGGCATAAGGCCTCAATAAGAGGGTCATTGAGGCCGTATGAATTGGTTCAATTTCTCTGGATGGGGCAGACGGTCTCAATACTGACCACTGTTCAAGCCGTATGTCTCAAATAAGCTTCTGGCCCCGAAACTTCACCAGGTGCTACCGTGGCTGCTACATTGAATTTGCTACAATACTTATGCTACAGTAGATTTGCTATAGTGCTCCAGCTAGAGTAAATACGCTACAATACTATGACACCTGGTTTTCTCCTTTTTCTGCCCTAATCGTATTCTCGTGTTCCCCGTGGCTTCTCCATATCCTGCAACGCAAATAATACTCGATTAAGCACAAAATGGGCGTCTATTCCTACAAAAATACATTCCAAGTGTATAAAATACATATATACAAAAATACATACATTTAGACACTTATCAAACATCCCCACACTAAGCATTTGCTTGTCCCTAAACAAACAAATCATGAAAAACAAGGAGAAAGATAAGTGGCTAAATGTACTATCTCCAACTCAAGTAAATATAAGATTCTACAAGCAATGGACAATGATGTTTAGATGTTGAGTTACAATCAATAAATACAATAGAAAGATCCTGTCTCACCTCTTATATGTTTGTTCTATGTAAGTGAATCTTCTATCTCATTTGCCCCAACTTGGTCTAGCCTATTGACTTCAATCAGTACACCCCTAGATGCTAATCACTCCACATGTACAGAGTACTAAGTCTTAAAATGCTAAGTGCTGCTTCAGTGAACAACTAAGATCCTTCTCACTCTCTAACTTGAGACTAAATCCCTTTTCTTTTCAAAACATTAAGTAGGCAGTCCAAGTGATCACTAGGGTTTTTATTTACAAATACAAAAAAAATACATTTTTTTAGTCCAACTAACGTAGACTGCACAAAAATCTTTCTAGAGGGTGTACATGCTGGTTAGGCACAAGAGCCACCCAACTACTCGATTACAGTCTACATAGACGCATTCATGCTTCATTAGCAGAGGAATACTGACATAGACTCTTTTTTTTTTTACATTCACCCTAGATCATGTCTTTAGACTGCACTACATGTCACACAACTAGGACTAGCTCAAAAAGACTTAGAAGTTCTTAAGAGTTCATTGAAGGATAGAACTTAGTATTCTAAGGCCGAGTACTCAAAGTTGTGTGTTAAGCACGCAAGAGAGTAAAAGTAGTCATGTTGGCTATTCCTAAGGCATCAACAAAAGATTCAGTGCACATTACAATACTAGAGGTGAAACAGGATTCAATAGAGCGCAAAAATGTGTAACTCACATCAATTATTAGTCTATGCTTGAAGAATCGAATGAATGAAGCCATCTTTGATAACACTAGCATGTAAAAATGACCTTAATACATGTAATACACCCATCCCCACACCTAGTGTTGTACATTGCCCTCAATGTACACTAATCATAAATAACAAGGTAATATATGCAATAAAAACAATAGAGGGTGAAAACAAACTTCCCCGGTTCATCTTGTGCGAATGGCGAGAGGCGACCCAAACACATGGTACAATGAGCTATACATGTTGGGTCCGGCTTTCACAAAATGTGGGGGGGCTCACCAAACTTCCCTCAATGCCCTACAAGGCACAAGGGCAAATCATCATTCCACAAAAATCAAATAAAAATGCAAAAATAAACCACTAGGGAGTAGTCAAACACATATACTAGATAAAAATACACAAAGTTCTACAAAAGGTTGTTTAGGGCATAACCCTTCCCAACTTATTTAAACCAAACAAACACACATGCAGAAAGTAAAAATAACAAGAAAACAATAAACTGCTAAAATAAAACTGAGTGTCCATGCTCATAAATGAGACTGATCATCACAGAAAGGTGGTGCAAGTGTGGCGGCATAGGATGCGGTGGCCGTCTGTGAAGATGAACCGCGCGAAGTAATGGCGAACTAGCGAAAATCTTCTATGAGTCGGCGCTGTCCCTCTAAGATCTGATAAAGCTAGCCTCGCATCTCGCGCTGCTCGAATCGAATAGCCTGGGTGTCACCCTCCATACCTCGCAACCTAGCGTCAAAGTCCGGCGGTAGTGTGGTGCCAGGAGTGAGAGTGGGTGTGTCATCGGGCTCTGAGTCTGACTCAACTAGCTCGTGCATACTGGACTCCCCTGTGGCGAAGTGTTGGGCAATCCGGTAGGTGCTACCTCTCTTTTCCATTATCTCTATCACTCGCAGTATAGCAGCTCCAAGGGATGCCACATCTCCTACAACGGTCATGCCACGAGTGCGGTCCATCAAGTTCATTCTGCGAATTAGCCTAGTAATGTATGGACCCACAAAGATAGACCCTAGTCGAACGCACTACCCCTGGTGGATATATGTCTCGGCAACAAGAAGCCCAAGATGGATAGGATGTCGCTCAAGAATGCCAAACAAGGTATATAGATCAAACTGTGTAACCACCCCGGTACTGTCCTTCCAACCCCCAATAGAACGACAATAAGGGCATGAATATATATGTGCAAAGGGCTCGCTAACCGTGTGGCCTTCCATGTGTTCTTAGTATCACTAGGTGCTAAGGTGGCCCAAAACTGATTGGCATTCAAGTGAGATGGGAAGTCAGTTTGGATTTGGCCGAGTGGTATTGAACTCATGTATTCCTCATCATACCCCCAAGTACCTTGCAAACTCCATGTGATTCATCAATAAGACTTCCCAAAGGCTTGGAAGCGAATGGCCCCTTGTCTCTGAGAAATGATGCTTCGCAGATCTTGGCGTGCTTCAAATGTGCTTAGGACCTCCAAGGAAAGTTGGCGAAAATAGGGCTCATCGATAGAGAATAGATTCACTAAACCATTGTGTGACAATAACTTCTTTACTTGCTCTTCCAAACCAATTGTCCCCAAAATACTCCACTCAATGTGATGAAACGTGCCAAAGGGCTTGGTCTTAAGGATTTCATATCTCTCCTTATGAAGGGCATGCACGAAGCGGGGTTCTTCGGGGGTTTGTGATTCATTCCTTGGGCGTTTGGAGGCGAGTTTCTTGGTGCACGGCATCCCTATAATACAAATAAACTCAATTAAACATCAAGGAATCCGAGATAATCCAAAATAAAATGCAAAACCCAAGGAAAAATTCAAGAACTCCCATAAATAGTGTCCATACAGCCCTCATTGAGGCCGTATGGGTACTATTCATGTTGAAAGAGTTCCCCCATGATCATGAAAGCTCAAAAACTTGTATATAAATTCACAATAAACCACAACCATGATGTTCTCATCACAAAGAGCAAGCCAAATGTTTGAAAAGATCCACAAACAAACACCAAGAAAGCAAGAAAAATGAAGATAATGAGACTAGGGCATCAAAACACTGACCGATGAAAGCTTGCCAAAACTTGAGTAAAGCACTAGAGAAACCACTAGATCGTCTTCTCAAAGAGGCTAGGAGGTGATCTAGGAGAAGAGATGGGAAGATTTGGCTAAGGATTGGTGGAGAAAAATGAGAGAAAATCGGGTAGAAGAAAGAAGAATGAAGAGAGAGAAAAGATGGCAAGTTATAAGAAGCCACACGAGCCATACGGCCTCAAGGTCATTGAGGCCATATGCCCTAGGCTTAGGGCGCGGGTTGGGGCAGACGGCCTCAATGAGGCCCTCATTCAGGCCGTATGCCTTAGGTATTCTTCATTGTATTGTGGCAAACGGCCTCAATGAGGTCCTTATTGAGGCCGTATGCACCTGGGGACTGATTTTAACCCAAAATGTGCTTCTCCACATGAATAGGAAGGTTTTCAAATTGATTTAGAACACCTCCAAGTGACAAGAAATGTGAAAGAATTCGATCAAATGAATGAAACGGCACCAAAATTTGTATTACTCAACAATAAAAACGATCACACCACACCGAAGATGATAAGAAACATACGAAAAGCAAGCGAGCATGGACTTATTCAAAAGCAAAGCTAGTAAAGAAAATAACGATGAGAATAGCAAAAAGAACAACTAGAATATGAAAATTGAAACAAACACCCTTGAATGCTTGGGTTGCCTCCCAAGAAACGCTTGTATAACGTCACGAACCTGACGTATCTTTTTACTTACCTTACGGGGGTTCGAAGAGTTTGAAGTTACCCCCGGTCAACTTTGGAACCTTATAGTTACCGAAATACAATTTTAGTCTTTGTGCATTTACTTTGAAGGTACCTTTTTTCCGCGTGAGTTACCTCTACTGCTCGATGCAGGAAGACTTGAGTGACATTGTATGGACCCAACCAACAAGATTTGAGCTTCTCGGAGAATAGTTTCAGCCTAGAATTAAATAGTAACACTTGGTCTCCTTCCTGAAATTGTTTTGGATGCTTGATATGCCTATCATGGTACTCCTTTACTTTTTCTTTGTAGAGCTTCGAGTTCTCATATGCATTAGAGCGACATTCATCCAGTTCATTTAGTTGTAGCTTCCTCTTGTTACCTGCAAGAGTAGAGTCAAGATTTAGAAATTTAATGGCCCAATAAGCTTTGTGCTCAAGTTCAACAGGTACGTGGTAGTCTTTTCCATAGACTAGCCTATAAGAAGTGGTCCCTATAGGAGTCTTATATGCAGTTTTGTAAGCCCAAAGAGCATCATCCAAATCGTCTGCCCAATCTCTTCTATTTTGAGCGATAGTTTTTTTCAGAATTTGTTTCAAATCTCTATTAGACACTTCCACTTTCCCACTAGTTTGTAAGTGGTACGGTGTCGCCATTTGTGGTAGAAACCATAACGCTTCAGAATTTTCGCGAATTGGGCATTGCAAAAGTGAGTGCCTCTATCGCTAATGATTGCTCGTGGTGCGCCAAATTTGGAGAAAAATTTCTTCAAAAATTTAACCACTGCCCTAGCATCACTTGTTTATAAGGCTTGTGCTTACACCCATTTAGACACATAGTCAACAGCCACAAGGATGAACTTGTATCCATGGGAGCTAGGGAAGGGTCCCATGAAGTCAATCCCCCGTACGTCAAAGACTTCACAAGCCTGGTTCCAATTTTGGGGCATCTCATCTCGGCGAGAAATGTTATCTACTCGCTGACATCTGTCACACGACTGTATGAACCTCTGGGTATCTTGAAATAAGGATGGCCAATAAAAACCCGCATCAAGAATCTTCTTTGCTATTCGGTTTGTATTGTAGTGGCCTCCTACAGGTCCTGAATGATAATGTTTCAAGATAATTAGGCCTTCCGATTTGGAAACACATCTTCGAATGACTTGATCAGCATAAACTCTGAACAGGTAAGGATCTTCCCGTATGTAGTGCTTGACACTTGAAAAGAATTTCTTGCGCTGTTGATATGTGAACCTTTTCGGGATGATCCCTCCAACTAAATAGTTGGCAAAATCGACAAACCAAGGTGGTTCATTTTCTTCCACTACTTGAATACTGAACAAGTGTTCTTCGGGGAATGAATCATTGATGTCTTTCTCTTTTAGGGCTTCCATGCTGGGGTTCTCTAAACGAGATAAATGGTTTGCCGCAAGATTCTCTGCCCCCAATTGTCCTTGTTCTTCAGATCAAACTCCTGAAGTAATAATACCCACTGAATTAGTCTTGGTTTAGCATCTGACTTGCTAAGCAAGTATCGCAAGGCCGAATGATCAGTAAACACCACCACCTTTGAAAGAACCAAATAGGACCGAAATTTGTCGAAGGGAACACCACTGCAAGTAGTTCCTTTTTCGTGGTAGTGTAATTCTCCTGGGCCCTCGTCAATGTTTTGCTTGCATAATATATGGGGTGCAAATGCTTGTCTCGTCGCTGCCGAAGGACCACTCCCACTGCAAAATCACTAGCATCACACATCAGTTCGAATGGAGAGTCCCAATCTGGAGCGACCATTATGGGTGCTTGAATTAGCTTCTCCTTGAGTGTAATAAAAGCTCTCATACAATCATCATTAAAGTCGAATGGAACATCCTTTTCCAATAATTTTGTTAAGGGTCTATCAATTTTTGAGAAATCCTTGATGAATCTTCTATAGAAGCCTGCATGCCCCAGGAAACTTCTGATGGCTTCACTGAAGTTAAGGGGTAGCTTTTCAATGATAGAGATCTTTGCTTTGTTTACCTCAATTCCTTTCCTTGAGATTTTGTGACTCAAGACTATCCCTTCTTGGACCATAAAATGGCATTTCTCCCAACTTAGCACAAGGTTAGTTTCCTCACACCGGATGAGAACTCGCTCTAGGTTCTTGAGGCATAGCTTAAATATATCATCAAAGATAGAAAAATTGTCCATAAACACCTCCATGAAGTCCTCCACCATGTCTCCAAAAATTGCCATCCTGCATCTCTGAAAAGTAGCAGAGGCATTGCAAAGCCCGAAGGGCATTCAACGATAAGCAAATGTTCCATATGGACATGTGAATGTGGTCTTTTCCTGATCTTCCGGCGCAATGGAGATTTGGAAGTAGCCAGAGAACCCATCCAAGAAATAGTAATAGGAGTGCCCCACTAGTCGCTCAAGCATCTGATCAATGAATTGTAGCGGGAAATGATCTTTCCAAGTAGCATCATTCAATTTCCTATAGTCAGTGTGTGTTAGCTCATTTTTTTCATTGGTAATAACAGTTACCCCCCCCCCCTCCCTTTTTTAGGGACTACTTGCACTAGTCTTACCTATTCACTGTTAGATATCGGATAAATAATGCCTGCATCGAGAAGCTTGATGACTTCAGCTCTCACTACTTCCTTCATATTCGGATTTAGTTTTCTTTAAGGCAAGACTAAAGGTTTGTGATCATCCTCCATCAGAATTTTATGAGTGCAAAAGGAAGGATTTATCCCCTTGATGTCAGCTATTTTCCAGGCAATTGCTTTCTTGTGTCTTTTTAGGACATTCACCAAGTTTTTCTTTTGCTCAGCTGTCAGATTTGCAGCAATGATAACTGGAAGCTGTGTCGCTTCCCCAAGAAAAGCATATTCAAGGTGATCAAGTATCTTTTTCAGCTCCAAATTAGGTGCTTCCTCTATTGAAGGCCTCAAGTTCTTATTTCTCAGTTTATCACACTGCTCTAACTCCTCCTCTTCTGTTGGCACCGAACTGTCATCTATGCCATACACATGTTGCACAACACATTCTGTTGAATCTCCTTGATCCTCCCTTAATTCAACCATCCGATCTGACTGGGATGCTCGCAGGTCCCTCAAATATCGCAACAGCAAGTCATTAGGGATATTGATTCCCTCATCTTGTGTAATTACTCCATTATTCATGTAGTTTGTGAATAGTACCTTCAAAGTGTTATCCTTGTTTTCTATGGTCGAACTCCCCATGGCTTGAATGTGCAGAAAGAATTGTTTTAAATGTATGACAAGTGTTGTTGAGGTGGCATCCACTTCTGCCAAACATCAGCCATAATTGATTCATTTCTTGGTGTAAAGTTTAAATTGGCCATGGTATATACGTCCACCTCAATAAGTTTCTCATAGTTCCTATGCAAGGCTTTCTTAATTTCACTATCCGGCTCAATCAAGTTCGACGGATTCACACGTGTCATGCATGGTACCTTGCAAAATCAAGAAAAATAGAAAGATGTTAAGCTCAAAAGAAATGAAAAGAAAAGAAAATAAAATAAAAAATAAATGAATGGCTAGAGCAATAAGCTAGAAGTTTACTAGAATTCCTTAGACTGTCCCCGGCAATGGTGGCAAAAACTTGATTACTTCCCCGCAAGTGTACGGGATAGCCAAGTAATACCTCGTGCAAAGGTACGAGGATCTTATTCCATGGGGCTACGGATGTACTATTACTCCTCTGCCGTCTACTATCTAACTCAACATCTCAATCATGGTAGGTTACTCAATTAAATGCAATAAGACAAATATGAGATGGATATACAAATTCAAGATAAGTGAGATGGTTGCAAGTGCTACAGTAATGTGCGAAAGCCGATGGATGTGGATCCCCTTTAGGGGTCATCATGATACATGTATAAACAGTAAAAAGATAGCTTGGGTGATTTAGACCGAAGGATCTCAAGATTAGATCAACCCCGATTTCTCGGCGATTGAACCCTAATCCCATACGAATGTTAATTGGAATTTCTTCCTAACCAATATTCCTACGATTGCATTAAGTACAAGAAGATCCCAAGATAAGGGTACACTAAACCCTAGTTTACCTTTAAAGATCGGAGGGCTATTGATACCCAATTTCTCGGCATATCAATACATGAAACCCATTTTAGTTCATTAAAGATCTAATACACTTGAGTAGGTCACATCTATGTGTATAACTCAAGAAAGAACTATGGATTTCTCCTTTAAGTAGTTCTAACATGAAGCACAATGAACTAAATCATAAATCAACCCAAAACATGTAATTAATTATAAATCATCCAAAATACATGATGAACCCCCAAGGTTCATCAAAATCCGGTGGCCTTGGGCGTCTAGTGTGCCATCATCCAAACAACAACAACAACAACAACAAAGCAAAAGAAATCAAGCAAAAAGTTCATAAGTGATACTCCCTAGGTGAAATGATGAAAGAGAAGGTGGAGGTCCGGCCGCATGACTCTTTCCCCCATCCAAGAGATGCCGAATGACGCTTCCCTTGGGTTGGAACCTTGCTCCCTTGATGGTGAAGCTTTCTCCCTTTTGATGATAATGCTCTTGCCTCCTCCTTTGGCTCAAAATCGGCGTCTTCCAAGTGATATCGTCGTTCTTCTTCTTTTTCTTCTTCTTCTTCTTCTTCTTCTTCTTCTTCTTCTCCTCCTCTTCAAGTGCTGGCCAAAAGTCCCTAAAACAAGTCCTAGAAGTGTGTTTTTATACCCTTCAAGCATATGTACCGTATGGGGGCCGTATAGGTAGGCAATGAGACATGAAATCCTCAAAAATCCAAGGCATACGGCCTCAATGAGGGGGTCATTGAGGCCGTATGAATTAGTTCAATTTCTCTGGATGGGGCAGACGGCCTCAATACTGACCACTGTTCAAGGCGTATGTCTCAAATAAGCTTCTGGCCCCGAAACTTCACCAGGTGAATTTGCTACAGTGCTCCGGCTACAGTAAATACGCTACAATACTGTGACACCTGGTTTTCTCCTTTTTCTGCCCTAATCATATTCTCATGTTCCCCGTGGCTCCTCCATGCCCTGCAACGCAAATAATACTCGATTAAGCACAAAATGGGTGTCTATTCCTACAAAAATATATGCCAAGTGTATAAAATACATATATACTAAAATACATACATTTAGACACTTATCACATTTCTAATAGAACTTCTATGATAATATTTATCATATTATGAAGGTTCATATTTGAATAGGATTTCATAATTGAATAATGTTTATCATATTATGAATGTTCATATTTTGAATAGGACTTCATAATTGAATAATGTTTATCATATTATGAAGGTTCATATTTTGAATAGAACTTCATAATTGAATAATATTTATCATATTATGAAGATTCATATTTTGAATAGGACTCATAATTGAATAATGTTTATCATGTTTTATTAAGTCTTTATAAACATGACTCCCCTCTAACACTATAATCAATCAATTAATTCTCTAGTGAGAAAATCCCCAAGCTCTCTCTTCCTCTCTAACCCTAGCCTCTATTTGGAAAAGAAGAGGAGATTCTTTCTTAATTCTAACGTGTAATCTAGAGGCATGGGACTTTCATTCTGCGTTAGGAGATTTAGGACAATTCAAGGGATAAATTCAGCACATCAAAAGAAAAGCTTTCAAACATTAAGAGATAATTTTCTAGGCCTTTTAATGAAATTACAATGTTCATTAAAACAATTAGACCATATCGCAAATTTATTATTGCTTCACCATGCTTTTGATGGTGTTATTTAATTTTGCGATATAACCTAACATGAAGGCCATTTATGGGTGGGGTTATTCAAGGATACAACACATATATAGAGAGATTTGATTGAAGATTGAAGACCCAAGCATTTATGATTGACGATCATACTTAGAAGATATTGTAGGCTAAACTTGGATAAGAGTATATCAAGTTTAGTAACAATATATTAATGGATCTAATGAAGATCATTATTGAAGACAAACTTGGACCAAGTTTGGAAAGAAAATCAGGAGATCTTTGGTGACCATCTTTGGTGAGATGGTTGTTTGTGCCTTGGTGAGTGGGACTCTCGGGAAAGGAGCTTACTAAAATGACGTGAGGAAGGAAGCAATTGCAGGCAGAAGGAGCTCGAGACGAGTCAATTGCTATAAAGAAAACTGAAGGAACCGAGAGGGTTAAAGGTGTTCTAAGTTCGGTTGCAACTAGGCTAAAACTCAGTCAGGTTTAGCAAGGTGGGCAGTGTTGCAAGTTCGGTTGTAACGGGTGTTGCAACATCTAACTTTGGAAGGCGTCCAAGTTAGGAAGCCACGTAGAAATCTAAAAGAGGAAAATCTATTGGGACATAGTATGTCCATATAAGATACCCTGCTTGAAGATTTAGGATGAGCCACTCGTGAGAGAGCCTAAGGTGTGTGGGTTGAGGAGAGTGGGCATCGGGCAATCTTAAGAGGGTCTTCTTTGTCATTGTGTGAGTGAGAAAGTGTATTTATTCTCTTCATTCCTAACCTCTTTTAGTGGATTTTTCTCCGGGCTTTGCCCCTCAAATATAGGTAGGGTTGGACCGAACTGGGTAACCATATTGTGTCTCTTCTCTATGCATGATTTTGTGTGTGTGATTTCATTTCTTGTGAGGTTGAACAAAAACTAACACACAATTACCCTCCCCCTCTCCTCCCCGGCGGCCGGCGGAACTAATAATATCGCGTCCCCCACTTCAGGGAAGTGACACTTTAGATCACTTCCCCCGAAATGAATGCACCCTAAGCGTAGGAGCTAATGAGAGATCTAAGCATATTGGAATCCCTTGCTACTAGTAGGAGACATACCTGGACTAATAGCCAAACTAACACCATCTATAGTGACCCAAACTTTCTTGCCTAGGTTAGGCTTTGATCATGCTCCAATTTCTCTTAGAAAAGAATACATTATGTAGTAAGATTTTCCCCCCTTTTTTTTCATATTTTAAAAGAGAATTAAAAAAGAGAAAATTTCAAGTTTTTAACATTAAAAAATAAATGTGTCCTTATTAAATACAATTTTAACCCGATCTATTGAATGGCTATTTAATAGATGAAAATAATGTTTAAACAATAAAAATGTAGTAAAAAATCTCTAAATACGGTCTCAATTTCCTGTCTATATTTCAAAATAATAAATAATTAGAGAGAGAGAGAGAGAGAGAGAGAGAGAGAGAGAGAGAGAGAGAGAGAGAGAGATATTCTACCTCTATGAGGTCTAAGTGATCCCACGAACTCGAGTCCGTAGGATCTAAAATGCAACTAAGATGCGGCTACACAGCAGCCACACCCTTTTTTTTAATAAAAAATTATTTTAAATCACATCATGAAAGTTTAAATTATAAGAAAAAAAACAAAGGGTAGTATGGTCATTTGATATAACCATACTGCCCTATCACCAGCTCCTTTCCTTTTTTGTTATTATTCTTCTTCTTCCAAGCGGCTTCATCACAGCCACGTCTGTTGGTGTTATTCTCCCTGCGATGTTCCACGTCCCCGATCTTGTAGCTTATGGCCTCGGCAAGATCATCCCTCCCCGTCACCCAATGAATCTCTTTCACTCCGACTCCCATCCAAGATAGACCGATCTCCCTAATCCTCCATCAGCATCAACGGATTGGTCTAGTTCTCCTTCAAGATCCGCTGATCCGCCAGAACTACTGCCTCTAACGATGCATCCAGTCCCCGGAATTGATTCACTGGGACTATGTAATAGATGAGATGTTTTTTGTTCAATCAATAGTTAATTTATGTTCTTTGGACACTTCAAACATGTTTGGTCTTGACACTTTGATTGTTATTGTTCAATCAATAATTAATTCATGTTTTTTGGCTTTTTTTTCTGATTGTTGGAGAGACAATTGTGCAAGTACCCTCACAAACCTTTACCGATCTACAGACCAAAGTTTTTGTTCCATGTTTATTTTGTGTCTCTTCAGCTCTGATAATTTATATACTCAAATATAGAGAATGAAGTAAAGCTTTGAGTTTTCTTAATAATCATACTCCATATCATGCAGACTTATATTCATCTTCTTTTTAACGAGTCAAAATGCATCCTTGGATTTAATCAAGTTAGGCTTTTTTCTGATTGTTGGAGAGACAATTGTGCAGATATTTGGGAGCATAGCTATTGTTATGGAGGACTTTCTTCAGCGCTGTTATTGTGGTTATAGTGCTGAGAGCATTCATGGAGTGATAAACACTAGTAGGCATGCTATCTATAAACAATAAGTGAATGGTATGCATCCAGTCCCTGGAATCAAACCGGCACGCCATCACTAGTAGGCATGAGTTCCCCTACACTAGCCATTGTGTTTCTGCTTCTCAGTTACCCAGTATACTGAACAAGAATCAATAGCAATTTGTATTTCTATGATATCACTGGATTTGGGCAACAAATCATTATGTAAATTCAGCTTTTGCACACCCTGTATCTACATTGCCCAGTATACTGTACAAGAAATTCAATGAAAAATTTTCAGATATATTCTCAAACTTCCAGAACTCCAGAAATATTTGACAAATGAGGATCTGTTATGACTTTCACAGTAATTCAATGAAAAATTTCTAGATCTATTCTGAAATTTCCAAATCCAATGATTAATCACACAAAATTCAGAAGAAAGTCCTGTAGCAATTTAATAAAAACAGAGTAATAGGATTCCCGTTAACATTTAAGTCCAGGATTCTATCAATCAACACATCCAGATCAATTAAGTAGATCAATTTAGCATCATTACAATTTAATAAAAACAGACATAAAGGATTCCCCTTAACACTTAATGAACTTAATGGCTTCAGCATCATTACCATGGAAAATATTGCATATAGTAGATCAATTCTAGCCATTTTGGCTCTCAGCAAAGGTAGGCTGAAGTGTAGCATTTTCCTGTTCGAAGTAAATATACAAGGATTATTATTATATACATGACCAACAATAAAGCATATACATGTTAATAAATCACACTAAAACTAACCTTAATTGATACACTTGAATTGGAATCATCATCTTAAACAAAAACTTGTCAAGGTTGAGTACCTTTACTTGCTGAAACATGAATAAAACAAGGATTATGATAATAATATCTTACATATATATCATTTTTCAATGTAAATATTAATACTTTATTGAGTACATTTACTTGCTTGAGCTATAGTAATCTGTGAATTCTTTCCCATAGCAACTTTGGTCTTTCTTTTCTTGAGATTATTCTCCCAAAATGCTTTTTTTTCTTCCACCATTTCCTTTACATTTTGCTAGTGGAGGGTCATGGATTGTTACTTTGGTTGACATAATCGTTTGTTGTGATAAACACTTGTCAATGTTGTTATTTGGAACTTCAAACATTTGCATTTTAATAGCCTTTTCAACCTCTTCTCTTGTCTTCCTTAACCAATGCAAAGCCACTTTGTAAACTTCCGTACAGCAAGATTCCTTGGTTGTAACTTCTTGTGTTTCATGAGAAAGGGTGCTATATCTAAGTGTTAAATGAGTATATCAATCTTCTTGAACTTCTTGACCTTCTTCATCAAAAAATTTTCCACATTTTGTATCTCTTGTCCAACTGTTTAACATGTATTCTCTTGGAATCTTATCCATATTAGCCACAATGAATACCTTCAATATGTGACGGCATAAGAAACCCGCAAATTCAAACTTGCAACAGCTACATCTCATAAAAAAACTAGATTCAGAGCACATTTTAACAAGCCTAACTTGTTTTTCTGGTATCCAACATTTATAGGAAGCTATATTCCCATTCTCTTCAATTTTTTCACACTTGTACTGAAGACTTCCAAGTAGTTCTTCTTGAAATTTAGCAAAGATAGCCGGTGTGTATAGTTTGCTTGCTTCTTCTTCAATAGGCATATGAAGTAGTAATGATGGTTGCATATTGTTCATTTTAAAATAAGCTTCAATTTCTTTCTCTTGACGTCTAATTAGTGCCTTATCAACACCTTGAACAAACTCCAACAATAACCATTTTTCTACTCAAAAACCCTTTGAAAAATTTGTTTATACTTTCACTTCGTTGAGTTGTACACATATCTACGCAAAAGAATTTATGCGAATACACAGGAACCCAATGTTGGTGCTTCCTATACATTCTCAACATCCAATTATTTTCAATCAAATCATATTTAGTGAGCAATTCACTCCATTTTTTTCAAAGTCTTCAACAGTTTCAAGACTCCTTACACAATAAGACAAATCTTGCCCAAACTTAGACCCTCTTGTGAATAATCTCCCTAAGTGTCGCTTAGCATTTTGAAAAATATGCCATAGGCAATATCGATGAATGGTACATGGCAAGACTTTGGCAATTGCACCACTAATGGCAGAATCTTGATCAGTCAGAATCATTTTGATATGACTTCCTTTCATTGCTTGTAGCCATTTCTCAAGTACCCAAACAAAAGAGTATTCTCTTTCATCAAAAATCAGTGCACAACCAAATAATACAGTTTGAAGATGATGATTAACACCTACAATTGGAACAAATGGCATTGCATATGTATTTGTTCCGTAAGTTGGATCAAGGCAAACAACATCCCCAAAGTAGCTATAATCTATTCTACATCTTGCATCACTCCAAAATATGCTTGTTAATTTTCCATCATCATCAAGTTGGATTGCATAAAAAAAAATGGGGGTTCTTTATTTGCATTTCATTCAAATAATTCAACAACCTTTGTGAATCTCCCACTAAGAATTCTATTTTTCTTCTTGTGTGCATATAATTCCTTGCATCTAGCTTGATAAATCCAACATTTCGAATCCCTTGAGATTCTTGTGAAAGATAATTCATCATGAGGTTGGTTCTAATGCCAGACTGTCTCATTTTATCAGTCATACCTTTTTGACTTGCATTGATTTTTCTATGTGATGGTAAAAGATGACATTTTCTTGGAGTTGCTAAGACATGATTGTGCTCCTCCACAAACATCGAAACTACCCAGGTTCCATCCAAGTTTTTGTTTACTAAAAGTTTAGCTTTACAACCACAACGTGTTTCACCCTGATGCCTCTTCTTGTTACCTTCAGTCTTCTTGAATCTTTCTTCTCTATAACCCTCTTTAGAGCAGTGCAAGCGTCGTCCAATGACATTACTATCTTTTTTTTTTTTTCTTATTCCTCTTTTTCTCACACTAAATCCTTTTTTGTATGCATATTGATTATAATAGTCATATGCTTTATCCATTGAATTGAAAAGCATACCAACATGTGGCACAAGAAAAACTTCTTGATTAATATCTTCACTAGCTTTTTTAGTGTCATCTTCTCCTTGTGCTTCATTTGGTTCATGGAGTTCATCTTCATTTATAGGTTGATTTTCATTTTCTTCATCTGATTCAAATTCACTTGCATTATAAATATGGTCCTCCACTTCCCATGCATCTAGACATAAACTTTGTGCCTCACTAGTACTTGCCATATTAGACAAAACTAGAAACATAATTTCCAATAAGAACAAGGATAATATTAAAAATTATTTTATTAAAACAAACTTCAACCAAAGAAAAGTATAAGAACATACCAAATAACAAGGATAGGCACAAACTTAGATTCAAATTCAATCAAACTCAGCCTCCTTGTTTTTCTAGTTAAATAAAAAAAAACTAAATCTTATTAATATCTCCTAAAATTTGAGAGTGAGTTTGCAAATACACACGCGCACACACACACACACACACAGAGAGCTTACTTGTTTCATTAGGCACAATTATTGTGAGAGAAATGGAGAAGGAAAGGAGAAAAGAAAAAGAAGACGAAAGAAAGGGAAAGGAGCTGGTGATAGGGCAGTATGGTTATATCAAATGACCATACTACCCTTTGTTTTTTTCTTATAATTTAAACTTTCATGATGTGATTTAAAATTAATTTTTATTAAAAAGAAGGGGTGTAGCTATTATGCAGCCACGTCTCGGTTGCATTTTAGAGAGTCCGTGGGATCACTACTCATCTCTTCATTCACTAATAAGGCACCAAAGAGCATAGTGTTTATTAAACGTTATAGGCTATGTGAGGCAGTACTTATGTGAGAGCATATTAGACCTACAAGTAACTACAATGAAAAACCAAAACACTACAAATTTTACATGTGTTACGAGAACAAACTAAATTTATATTTCAATCTACAAACTTGATTACAAAATTATCTCTATAATGTATCTTCATCTAACAATTCGTTATGAATTATATATTTTTCCTTCCGCTAGCACTAGTATTTTCCACACTCCCATTCCTTTTCTTTTTTTTTTTTTTTTTTTTTTTTATCCATTTACCTTGTGTACTCCATGCTATATCCCTAAAGAATTTTGTTGTGGAATATTGAGAATTATTTATGATAGCATTATCTAATCTTTTGCTTTCTATTGGTTTTGAGATATTATCAACTTTTCCATTAACAACCATGTTCAACATTCTAACGCCAAAATCCAGTGTCATCTTATTTTTGTACAAAATAATCTCCGCTGCCTATTTGACAAGTACATAACCCACTAATGGTGTACTCATTAGATGTTGGATGTCTAAATCCATTTTTAATTTAATACATTATAACAAAAATCAAATAAATAAATAAATAGTTATTTCAATGTTAATAGTATAACTTATGAAGGATTAGAATTATTAAATTTTTCACCAAGCCAAATTTGAAACTAGCTTCTAAAATTTCACTCCACGTGCAAGTCTAAAGAAAACTAATACAATCTTCCATACTAAGGTGCCACGTATCATCAACTCGTATTATTTGACAAACTTTTTGACTTTTGGATGCTTTGTTAAAACTCTTACAACTATATATATATATATCCATTTTTTTATAATTCAAAGAAATAACTTTTTTTTGCCAAAATTTTAAGATCATGAAAATATTTAGAAGATGTTGAAGCTCTTGATGCAATGATTTCTTCAATTATGTCTTGAGAGTTGCTTCAAGTAAAAAGTCTAATAATTCTTTCCCAATCTAAAATAAAGAAAAAAATCAGATGAAATTTGAAAAGAATAAAAAAAAATGGATTTGAGGACTACAAACAAGCAAGAATTAGTATTTTTCTTGTTGGTGTTATCCCTCAAATTTCCAATATTTGTATATTATTAAAATAATATATACTTCCATAATTTTCTTGTTTATTATTGTTATTTTTTTTATGAAAACATCAAAACCTCTAATATTTTTAAAATTCCAAAATTGAAAATTCTGATCCCGAGGCATGTATTTACTATTTTTGTATAAATTAATCCCGAGTGAAACTCAGAATCGTTCGAGTCAGCGATTCATCTCCGATTTAGCACAATGGAACCGGATTCGAATTGCTCCGTCGGTACTAGTGAACTCCCACCCAAAAATCCCATGCCACCGCCGCCGCCTTCGCCTCCTGGTCCTCAGATCCCCTCGGCCAAGTTGATCTCCTTCCCCAACGTTGATGTCTTCGGCAAACTAACTACCAATCAGCTTAATGGTCTCATCTTCCAGTATTTTCAGGCAAAAGGTTTTGTTTGATTTAATTTGGTTGTTTTCTTTTCTTTTTTTCTTTCTGATTGATGAGCAAGACGTCTTCTTGTGTATTTTTTGGATCATTGATGATTAATTGAGTTTCTAGGATTGATTGCTTGTTTTTGGATTTTGAATGGTGATCAGAAGTTTGTAGGCTCTTTCTCTGTTTATTTCTTCTTTGCTTTGTTTCTTTTTTGGTTCTTGGCATTGTGGGCCTTTGGATTATCTCAGAAATGAATATGAAGGTTTAACTTGACTTCTTGGATTTTTTTTTTTTTCTTTTTTTTGGGGGGGATGATTAATTGATTTTTTTGGGCTTGGATTCCTTGTATTTTTCTGGATCTTGGATGGTGAATTTGAAGTTTGCAGGCTTTTCTCTGTTTGTTTTCCTTGGTTTGATCATGTCCCCAGAGAAATCTGACGAGCTCAATTTCCTTGTCTTCCCATATCTCCAGACAAATCTTGTTTGGTTTAAACTGATTTCTTGGTTTTTTTTGGGGGGGCTAGTTATTGTTCTTGTTGATGAGGAAGAGTTTCTCTTCAAATGTATGCTTCTTTTTTTTTTTTTTTTTGGTTTATTCTGAATCTTCTATGATGAATTGAATTTCTAGGGTTTGGATTGTCATCACATGTATGTTCGGATTTGTTGCTTGTTTTTGTTGTTCTTGTTGACGAGCAAGGGTTTCTCTTGAGATGCATATCTGCTTTATTTTGTTTTTTCCTGGACCTTCAACCATGAATAGAGTTGCAAGGTTTTGGATTGCCATCATATGTATGCGTGGATTTTGTTGTTGTTGTTGTTCTTGACAAGCAAGAGTTTTTTCTTAAGACGTATGTTTATTTTATTTTAATTTAGTTTAGTTTGTATCCTTGATGATGAAACTTGATGGTTTGGATTGCCATTATATGTATGCTTGGCATTAGCAAGTGAGAGTTTCTCTTGATATTGTATATTTGTTTTGTTTTGTTTCTTTTTCTTATTTTTTTTTTAAATTTCTATCTTCGATGATGAATTGATTTTCAAAGGTTTGGATTGTTGTCATCACATGTATAAATGGATTTCTTTGTGTTTCAGGATCTGAATGATTAATAATAGAAGTTTGTATGTCTTTCACCGTTTATTTCCTCTTTGATGAGCTAGAATTCTCCTAAGATGTTTGCTTGTTTTCTTGTGTATTTTCTGGATCTTTGATGACAAGTTGAGTTTCTGAGGTTGGGATTCCCTGTGTGTTTCTGGAACGTGAATGGTGAAATTATTGGTTGGTCAGGTTTCAAACATGCTGCATTTGCATTTGAAAACGAAGCAAAGATTGAGAATATTCCAATTGATGAAAGCACAACTGGCAATGGTGGTCTTCCTTCATTTGTACATAAAGGCCTTCGATACACACAACTGGAGGCAAACATCCATGCAGTGGGTGTTTTTGGGTCCTTAGATCTTATGAGTTTGAAGTTTGCCTGAAATGTTAAAACTGGCGTCTCTGTTTCTCATGGTTTGAGTTTTGTTCATTTTCTACATATTGCCAGAGTGATGCTGATTCTTTTGTTGAGTGCTATCGCCTTGAACCTCTGGATATTATCACAAACAGTGCGCATGACATATCAAAAATCATAAAGAATATGAAAGAAAATACCATGGGGAAGAGAAAACGCATTGACTATAGTGTATCTAACCAAGAGCAAGAAAGCAACAAACAGGAAAGAAAAATTGCTGTTTATGGAGGTAAAATTATTTTTTTAATTCTTCGTTCTAGCGTGTATGGCTTATGTTTAGTTTAGGATTTATCTAAACAAATCCAAAATACTAATGTTTAAATGCCTAGGGTTCCATTTCTTTTTTAACTTGATAGCCTTTCTTGATGAATTTATCAATGTGACCCACCAAATTTTGTGTCTTGAGTGGATTACTGTTTTTCTGATCGTTAGGCAATTTTGATTAAGATATCATCTTTTCAATTGTTCTGCTCTTTAGATTTTCATTCACTTTTGAATGTTGTACTGTTAGTCATCTTGATCGATGTGTGATAACTAATTTGCTATGTGTACCCTATGTTGAATGACTATCACCACCTTTTATATCTTTAACAGGACCTCAATTAATGGCCTGCACCCCTGGTTTGCCACCAGTGACTCATCAAGTTTCTGATTCAGATGTATTTCTTTTGGAAGGACATAGTTTAGAGGTTTGATCAAATACTCCTGAAAATAAATATATTGTTACTCTAAATTTGCTCAAAGAACTTTATTACTATGTGATTTATTTTCTTGATCTAGGTTTCTGCCTGTGCTTGGAGTCCAACAGATCCTCTTTTGGCGGTTGGGTGGGTATAGTTTCCTCTTGATTTGCTCAGCCCAACTAGGATTTATATGAAGATTTGAGTTTATCTTACATTGGCTCTTTGAATTTGCCAAAACTCCTTGTACCAATGTTCTTTAAATTACAATTGAACTTGTAGCAAATTTATCATTAGAGTGAGAACCTTTCTCATTTTGGTGCAAGCAACTAGCTCGCTGACTTATAATACCCAAAGAGTGTCCTCTTCTCGATGTGCAGTGGCCATTAGTGCTTCTCAGTTATTTGAACATTTGTTGGTTGATTTGTTTAACCTGACCAGGTGGAGATCCAGAATCAGTTTATCAAATTCTTGTGATGCTGTTTAGGCATCTCCCATAATTCAATTTTTGGAGCAAGTGGATTTATGTCCTATTTTGACTGTTGAGGTTAACGCATTTAATAGAAACTTCTTATGTTAGCATATTGTTTAGTGTAACTAGCCCAAAGAATTGATTTGAAGTTAGATTGCTGATTCAAAAAATTTTTCAAGTCTGTTGATGAAAAATATAATTGCCTGCAATGCTGTTTAGGCATTTCAATTAGTTCATCTCTAGAGCAAATTAACTTATGAGCTACATATGTCTGTTGATGCCTCAATGTTCATCTATTTCTATATAGGTTTCTTGTTACCTTTAATGTTAATGGTCACTTCTCCTAAGAAAGTTTGCAGTATGATTACTTTTAATTTTTACTTTAAAAGCTTTTTCCTTATTTCCCAGTTTATTTAATTCAATTTTTTCTTGTGTATTCCCTCATTTTTTAATGCTTGAGTGTCAATAGAGCACACAAGTTTTTTGACATGCTAGAATTTATATATTTTTGTTTAATAATTATCAGTAGCTCTATATAGTTCACCTTAAGTGATCCTAACTAAACTGGGCACGTTAATTTCTGAGTTCTTACTGATTTTGACATGTTCGCACTATGTTCTCATGGAGGGTTTACCTAGTATTTCTTGATTTGATTTTGTTTTGCAGTGTTTTAAAAATTGATTGTTGCAAATTTTATATTGGTCATGAATTTGAAAACTTTGTGCCTATAACCCAGAATCCCTGATCTAAAGGATATATAAGCAACTTTAACATACAGTTGTACTTTTCCTGCTTGCATTTTAAACATAACAAATGGAAATAAAAGGAGCCTTCCAACTTTGCCATTTGAAAATATGCAAACTGCAGGATCAATCAATTGAGATTTTGTCCTTCAAATTCGAGGATCAACCACTAATATTCACTTAAAAGTTATTCAACTTAAGTTTTCATAAGGGCCTTAGGTCTTATATATCCTTCACATTTATTGATGAGTGGTTGTACTATGGTTTTGATAATTTTGCTAATGATGCTTCTTTCTGGATGTACTATGCCAACATTTTGTGTTAAACAGCATAGTTTATAGGATTAAACTTTTCTAAACTGGCAGGTCTTCAGATTCAATAGCAACGATATGGAAAATTTCTAATGACCTCTCCACTATTTATTATTCAAATCCGGATGTGCGTTATCTAATTCGTCCCGATGCAAAAAACAATGCACTAGATGGTGTCAGCGCACTTGCTTGGAACGTGAGTCACTCTTTCAGTTGATGCTTCTGTTCTTACAGTTTTAATAGTCGTTCTGATATTTTTCTCTTAAAAATATGTAATTCATTTTCATCTTATGAGCTAGTGTATAATAATTGTTTGATAATCATCAATCTAAAGGATTGTACTGAATTCAATCATCTAGATTTGAGTTCTTATTGCACAGCAGTGATTTGCTAATTTGCTGTGAACTGCTTACAATACAAACGCCTATTAAACAGGGAGAAGGAGAGCTACTTGCAACAGGATCGTTTGATGGGCTGACAAGTATCTGGAGTAAGAATGGTTAGTTACTTTGTACTTATTTTCATCTGAATGCAACAAATTAATTTGATTGTGGAGATATTGTTAAAATTTATGTTATTGCAGCCTTAAGAATAGTTTTATTTGGGGATCTGTTCATGCAAAATTTTATGTTTGTAATCTTGATTATGCAGTTGTAGTTAGCACTTGAGGTATTGTAGCCTCCATAAAATAGGTTCACTTAGAGTTTTCTGTTCTGTTCTATCAGAATTATATATATATATATATATATATCAAAGGTGAATACAACCTGAGATATTTAGTCATGGAATATTACAAGTTAGAGACACTAATGGTACAGATTCATGCCCATCAATCAATGCATTCACTTGGAGGACATTCAAACCACTTGCCATGGTCTCTCACAGCTGTTTTTATTCTCTATTAAGAAGGACAAGAAACCATTTTTTCAATCTATGATTTGAAGAGTATGCTTTCCTCTTCAATCCTTTTCCATGGTAGACTGAATTATTAGAATTCACCTTATTTCATGCCTGCTATTGCAGCAAATCTCTCTTGCATTGGTCATTGAAAGATCGCCTGTGTGTAGAGGATAATCACCTGTTTGGATATTGAATTTTGGGGGTTCCTAACCATATTTTCATAATTCACCAACTGGATTTACTTCATAGAATAAATATGTAAATACATCAACGTGACTGGCATAAGTTAGCATCTATAACTTCATAGCACAAGTGTGCTCTGCCTTTTTTTTAGCCAAAGAACTCTCTCTGCAGTTATTGCCACAAAATTTCTAGTATTGGATCCTGAATATGGGTGTGGAACTAGTGGGATATATGAGCATATTTTTGTAATTTACTGAATCGAGTTACATTAGGGGGAAAAAAGTAAATTCGACGCTAGATCAATATGGACCAGCATTATATAACGTACTGCAAATTTGTCTGTTGGGATAATGCAAACGCATAAGTTTTTTTATTTTGCAGTCCTTTTTGTCAAAGTTCTCTTTAAAGATAGTGTTGATTATATAACATTTAATCAAATCACAGGTTGTTTTATGTAAAATGTTGATCTTTCAACAATTACTTGAGTACTTCTTTTAAATAAAAACCAGTTCAGTATACCTTGATTCTTCTCATTCTGAGTATAATAAGCCAATGTCTAAACCCACCATGAAATTATTTCTCATTTATTTTTAAGCAATATTTGTGTCCTAGCATCCCAAACATCAAGTTACCTTTCTCACTTGTATTAGAAATTGCCTTTACATGCAAATTTTGGGTAGTGCTGTGTTATAGCTTTTGTTGTAAATGATGCCACAGGTGAATTACTGGAGAGACTGGAAGATCATAGAGCTGTTATATTCTTTATAGGATGGAACAGTAAAGGTGATTTTCTCCTTACTGGTTATGACAACAGAATTGTTGTTTGGGACACTAGGACGTGGAAGTATAAGCAAGAAGTAGCATTTCATTCAGGTGCAAGTTGATTCAGTTGTTAAAGACAGATTTGTGCTTTGTTTTCATAGTCCCTCAATGCCATGCTCATACTATCTATTTTTGCAGAACAATTGCTTGGTGTTGCATGGAGGAACAATACTTCATTTGCTGCATGTTCAAGGAACAACAGAATTTTTGTTTACAACATCGGAGAGCCTCAGCCAGTCAAAACCTTTTTTGGATATCAGGTTTCAATAAGCAAATGCTATTAACAATTCTGTAATCAAATTTTATTAGTCATTCACAATTTATAATGATTTGCTGCTGATCTGTCATTTCTCTTGTTGATTGCCTGAAATTTATCCTCAGCAGTGTTCATGTTTCTGTTCTTTATGCTTGAATATCATTTGTTTAGCAAACTGGACTTTGACATGAAGGTAACTGAGTGGTTTTTTTTTTCTCTTCACAATCTTCAGTATTGTGATATTTGTAATGTTGACACTTTAAAATAAAATCAATAACCTTGATGTGTTGGACTAAATGATGACTACTTGTCTCTTTCATGGTATTTTGTTATTTTATGGATGTGTCGCACACCTTTGTGATCATCTGTTCTTATTCTTTACTTGTTACGTTTATCTGTTGCTCTTGCCAAACTGGTGAAAGGGCATCTAATTTTCTGAATGACATTTTCAAGGTTTTAAATGCTGTTGGCCAACTATGTGATCCTTCAATTCAATGAAATTGACAGAAGTTTGAGATTGATTATTTTAGGCAACTTCTCTCCTTTCTCTTATGTTAAATGAAATTGAAACAAACACGCATTGGTTCTATGTCTATGGTGCTTTTGGCTGTATTTAAAATATATATATATATATTAATGTTCCTAAGACAGAATTGCAAAGGCACATTTCATCATTTTGTAATCAGTGATCGAGTTACAGTTGGCAATGCCCGTGATTGTTGTGTGGGTCACTGTTTATACCCTTGTCCAAATGTTTGACTTACATAAGTGATTCAATTCAGGGAGAAGCTTGTGGTATCAATTGGAATCCTACTGGGAGTTTATTGGCTTCATACTCTCATGACATGGCCATAAAGGTAACCATTCTTCATGAAAGTGGTATTTGTATATCCTACAAAGTTGTCTTGCTTATTGATGATTCAGCATTCAAGGAAATGGTGGCTTCACCTTAGTTTTCAAGGATGTTTAATTTTGATTATCTTACATATTTTACATGTATGCCTCACAAAATGCAAAAATTGCATTCACCATGAATTTACCTTTTGCATGTGTACCCCAGACACCTATTTCTCTTGAACATACAATCATGGGTTAAGTCGGCCTTCAGTTTTTCAGCTTTATGATGCGAATAGACTTTAAGTTATATGTATGATTGAAAATTAACTATGTTCAAACTTAGTTAATGAGTAGAGTAAGTTGAAGATAATAAAATCCTGATAAAGCAATAACTTTTAATGCTGGTCTCTGAGAAGATTTAGATGTGCACCAAACCTTGTGTCCAATGGTTGTTTATAAAGTGAAACAAAGGTTACCTGTAATTCCAGGATTTCTTGTTGTTCCATATGCAAAAGATGTTAAACCTTTTTTATGACTTGGTCTCATTGTTGGCATCCTGGGTTTTGCTGGTATCAGCTCTTGGTATAGATTTAGGCATGTTAACCTTGACTTCTGCCTATTCTGTAACATTATAGTGAGGCTCATACCCCAATTTTCCTAGCTTGTGATCTGTCATCAAGAAATTGTTATTCTTGCCTTGTTGTGTTTCATTAAGAAGTGGCGGCATATGAAGCAGGCTCTCTTCCATGAGGATAATGCTGTTATTTTTAGTCATCCAAGGTCGGTGGGTCACATCAAGGGGACCTTGTAGAATAAACCTATCTATATGCTTCAGTTGACTCTTCTATTTATTTATTTATTTTTAATCTCCAGCAGGGATGTTGGCCGACCTCCCTCTTCACTGATTTCTCTTATCATATTTGAAGCAACAGCTATTCATACAATACCAGTCTAGCCTTTTGTTTTTTTTTTTTTAGGCTAATGGCCAAAATTTCGGTATTTCTATGAACTTTTTTCTCCAGATTTGGACCCTTGAGCAAGACCAAAGAATACATGATCTTATGCATAATGAGGTTCGGACCTTTTCTTTTCATTGTTGGTCATTTTGTATGTATCCTGGAATAATTTATTTAATTGCATTTTCAGAGTGTAAATATTGTTAGATGGAGCCCTACTGGCCCAGGTACCAACAACCCTAATAAGCCATACTGTTATCTCGTTAGGTACGTTATGCCCTCTTTTTTCTTCTTGCATTTTTTTCAATTATGCCGTAGTGTTTACTTCATGTCTTAATTATGTGTTGGATGCTGAGATGTCTGTTAAGCTATTAACTGAAATTTGATTTTATGATAGATATGGTTCTACCACATGATGTTTATAGGCCAACAAATTTTTCCAATTGCTTGTGTAAAATTTAATTCATTAAGCACATCTTTCATTATTCCATATGCTGCACTGTTTTGACTGATATATCATTCTATAATTTTGAATAATCAATTCTCATAGTTTCTTTGATGGTTTTGTATGATCCTGTCAAATTACAGTGGTTCCAAAGACAGAACAGTGAGAGTATGGGATTGTTTTTACGGGCAGCTCCTCTTTTGCTTCAATGGTCACAGGTATCCTGATAACTAAATTTCTAACTGATACTTAGATACATATTTTAGCATACTTTTGATGTGCAAATTCATATCATTTCGAGCGCTAGGGCATCTATAGTTGAATTAGCGTTTCGCCTGGATGGTGAGTATTTGGCAAGCGCATCAGCGGATAAGTGTTTACTCATATGGAATATCAGAGATGGGAAAATTATGAAGTCCCACAACTCCTGTGACACTTCGATTTATAATCTTTCTTGGAATAAAGAAGGCAAGCTGATAACAGCAGGTAATGATGGCGGTACTCTCTGTGTGGTTGATGTATCTTTTTGATCTTTCTTATGTGCTATGTAAGATACCATGCAGAGCTGTTGAAATGATTTCTCAGTCATTGAACATACAGATCCTTTTCCTAACTCATTTCTTTTAACTGATTCTAACACTATTTTCTTATTCTTTTTCTTTTTCTCTTGCTCTCATTGTTCAATTAGAAAATCTCTGTTTTCTTGACACTTTTAGTTTGGCTTGGAGCATGCTTATTGTTTTTTGTTGTAAATCTTGTGTTCATGTCTCCTATAACTTTGTAAGTACTGTTTTGTGCACTTACATGCTTCCAGGGATTTCATTTAAAAGAAATCCAAATCAATGGTTGTGATATTGAGTGCTTGCAAGCAGTCTCTTTTGTATTGCAGAATTAATCACCCAATCATGTTTTCTTTTTTTTACTTTTGGAGTGAAAAGAGCATCCATGTGTGATTTTTGCTTAGTTTTTAAATCCTACAGAACAATAAAAAATTTTAATATTTTTTGTTTAATTCTTATGCGTGGTTCTTTGATGTTTTTTTCAGGATCATAAGTTGCACAGTTTAAAAGAGAAAAAAAAAAAAGGGTTGCATATGAAAATTAGTTTATATATATTACTATTTAGAATTTTTTAGTCAATACAGGATTTATTTTTGGGATAATATTAAATGGTTTGAATTGATTGCTCTTAGGTGGTGTTTGGTTGAAAGAATAATTAAAAGGTATGTAAAAATTTATTGATAGAATTTCCATCATGATTCCATTTGTAGGAAGTATTATTATTTTCTTAAATTTGAAAGTAAGTTATTGTATATTATTTATAAAATTTTATACTATCATCAACGAAATTTTTTATTGGTCTAAGTTTCCAAAAAATGCTCTGATGGCGAAAGTGTCTAACAGAAATTGACATTAAATAACATGTAACAATTCATTGACGGAATCTCTATTGCAAACATGTTTTAGATTATAACCAATGGAATGTTTTGTTGGTCAATGCCTGTTGGGAAAAAGTTATTTATGATAAGATTTTGGATTATCATGAATGAAAATTTTTCTCATACCGGACTTTGCGCCAAAAGTAGGTAATATTTTCAGTAAAAAAAAACTATTATTTTCTAAAATATAACAATAAGTTATTAACACTATAATGAAACAGGAAATACTAGCAGAAATATTCCATCAGTGAAAGACAATATTACTTAATAGATTTTGTGATGAGTTATTGACAGAATTTCCATCATGATTCCATTGGTAGAAGTATTATTATTTCTTAAATTTAAAAGTAAATTATTATATATTATATGTGGAATTTCATGTTATCATCAATGGAATTTTCTATTCTTGCAAGTTTCCAACAAAATGCTCTGTTGGCAAAAGTGTCTAACAGAAATTGACATCAAATAATATGTAAAAATTTATTGATGGAATTTCTATCACAAATATGTGGGTAAAAGATATTATTGTTTTAATAATGTAAAAATAAATTATTATATATTAGCGACAAAATTTTAGACTGTAATAACTAATGAAACTTTATGTTGGTCCATGTTTGTCGGAAATTTCATTAAAAAACACCCCGAGTTAAGTATGTCACAATTTAGCGACAAGATTTTTGCCACAACTTCGATGGTAAAAAAGTATTAAAATTTTTTAAAATTTTAAAAATAATGTTTTTAAAGGGATTTTGGTCTATCACTAATAAAAAAATTTCTCATAATTTATAGGACCTCGTGTCAAAAGTATGTAATAATTCAGCAATAAAATTTCTATTACAACTCCATCGGTAAAAATATAATATTATTTTCTAAAATGTAAAAAATAAGGTATTATATATCACCGATGAAGTTTTATTATTTTTCTAATGAAATTTTGTTGCTATTATTAATCAGAAACAAAATGCCATAAAATACCAGTGATGGAGTTTTGATTAGTCAATATCGTTGATGCTACTGTAACTTTAACATAAATATAAATATTTGTAAGAAAAATAATTATTTAATTTGTAAAAAAGTATTTATAAAAATATTTTCAATTTTTTATTGAAAACTATTAGTTTAAAAGGAAACTATTTTTGTAGATAATTTTGAGATGATATGAAAAAAGTAATGCTTTTAAAGATAGATAGTTTTTGAAAATAAATATTACCCATTAAATAATATGGGTCTAAATAAAAAAGGAAATTATAAATTTATCGATTATTTAATTATTAATAATTAATTTATATTAATTATTAATATAAATTAATAATGAATCTGATTTTTGTTATAGAGGAGAGGACTACTAATTACATTCAATATTCACGATTTTAATTTTGCAACTGTCATTGAATAAAAAAAATCATATAATATCCGGATTAATTTTTTGATAGGTCACTAAGTTTTGATGTTATTTCTTTCCGGTTACCAAGTTTTAATTTGTATCTTAACGGTTACTGAAGTTTGATTTCGTTTCACCGGGAGGGTACCCGCGAGTGACCACATCCATGCTGCTGATGTGGATGCCAGAAAAATCATAGTCAGCACAACTTGCCACGTACTCAGGCTGAGATGGAGCGTCCACGTCATCGGGAATGTCCACGTCAGCAGACTGGTCCACGTCAGCAGTTTTGGTAACCATTTTGATACTAAATGAGAAGTTAGTGACCGAAATGAAACACCGATTGTGAATGAGTGACCTAGAAAATATTTAATCCTATATTGAATTGTAGATTTTTTTTTATGCTATATTGAATTGGAGATTTATTTTTTTATGTAGCATTATGCAACCTGTGTTTATATACATATTAAGCAACTTCATCATCCATCATTTTTCCTAATACAACAACTGTACAAAGCATTCAAATAACTTCATTCAAGCATTCAAATTCAAGTCTAACATCATCACCCCATTTACATCAGTAAGTGTTTATATACATATTTAGTGTTAATTAATGAACTCAAAATGGATATTACCATCACTAGCATGGCCATTAAACCAGAACAAGTACATTTAAAATTACAAAAAAAAGGTAACAACACCCAAATCCAAATCCATGGCCCTCAAGGTTTATGGAAGCCACACCCTTCGTTTTTTGCCATTATCTCCCTCATTGGCTTTCTCATGTGGCTCTTTACCTTTTCCTCCAGGTTTCAAATTCTTTGCGTACTGCCTTTCATGGGCATATATGCTTTTATCTGGTGCTTGTGAGGTGGTATTATCAGTCGATCCCTTCCTGATGCCTAGCTCTCTCCTTCTCATCAAATTTCCTTCGTCAGTAGTAGTGTCAGCATTAGCAGGAATAGTTTCATCAAGCATGGAAATTACCTGCCATGTGTGAAAAAAGTAAGTACAGGTGTAAGGGGTGTAAGTGAAAGTGAAATCTGCAGCATTACTTACTTGTGATACAGGCTCCTGGGTGAACTCTTGATGTCTTGTGCTTTCCCCTACCTTGCTGCCTTGCCTTGCATAATGCACCTAGAGCACACCAAATAGAGCAAATCTTAATCTCAATAGACTGAGTTCACTCTATTTCAATGTGTAATATATATGTAATATGTATAATATATTATATCACTGCATAAATTACCTCTTGCCTAGTTTTATCTTGCATGCTATTATTTGGCCCACGACCATCATCACAAGGTTGCTGACATTGTTCAGGATCCTATTTCAAGTAGAACAACAAGAAAATTTTTCAATGTGTAATGTATGCAAGCAATTATTTTGATTTACATCAAATATGACCACAATACCTTTTGTTGATGCAGTTGTACTGGTATGTCAACACATAAATCACCATCTAGCTGCCTGTGTTGATGCCCACTTGACTCTGCACTATTCATGTTACCCTGCCATTGAAAATAAAAAAATGAAAATCATCTACTAGGTGACTTTCGAATGAATTTAGTGAACATTACAATGCAAACACAACTGATACCTGTTTACCATGGTATCTCCTGTTATGGCCTCTAGCTCCACAAACCCCACAAGTGACTCTGCCTCCCCTTATTGAACCGAATGGTATTTTCATCAGCCTCCTTCCTCCTTAGCAGTGTTTTCCTTCCTCTATTCTTGTTTACGGGCATAGGTGGTATCATGGTTTGCTGTTCAGTTTTAGGCCAAGAATCCCTGTCATGTGTGGGGTTTAAGGTGTGCCCATAAGTATCTAGATATATGCCTACACTGTAGCACTCATGCAAGAAATTTTCTGGTTTTTCCTTGTTATAATATATCACAGACACTGCGTGTGTGCAAGGCACACCTGTTAGCTGCCATACCCTACAAGAACAGCTAGACTCATCTTTATCAACAACAAACTGTCCTCCAATGCCTAAGACTTGATACTTGGAACCCCCTGACCAAGTTGTAGTATAAAGACAACTTTGTTGTTTGTATTTCTCTAATGTTTTTAGAATTTTAGGGCAATGACTGGTTCTGCAATTTTTCATTGAATCCCTCCTCCTCTGTATTCTAACCATCAATTGAGTTCTGATCATCTCATTCAATGATACTATACCTTTTGTCCTTGCTTCAAGAATTTGGCCATTAAAACACTCACATAAGTTGTTCAATAATATATCACACTTAAATTTCTCATGGAAATATACCCTACACCAGTGTTTTGGATCTATTTTCCTAAGGTAATCAAAGGCTCCTTGAGACATTCCAGCCAAGATATTCATTTCTCTATCAAATGCAGTTGGGTAAGTGGCTCGTGCACATCTCCACATTTGGTCTTTAAGAGACTTTCCTCTAAACAATTTCCTGAAGTTGCTGTGGATGTGCCTCACACAAAATCTATGTTCACTATCAGGGAACAAGTCATCTATTGCACTAATTAATCCCTAATTTGGACACACCATTCCCACAAGAAAAGAACAAGAAAATAATATATGAATTAGTACTCAGTTATAAATCAATGAAATTAATATTAGTTGCCAGTTTGCACACATACCTTCTGTCTATCACTCATGAAGGCCCAGTTTTGACTGTCTGTGATCATCAAATCTTGTGATAACAGCTGCAAGAACCATACCCAATTTTCCCTGTTTTCTTTATTAACGACAGACCATGCTTTAGGATAAATGGAGTTGTTAGCATCTATGCCCACTGCAGTCAGTAACTGGCCCCCATATAACCCTTTCAAAAAACACCCATCCACAGATATGATCCTCCTACAGCCGGCTAAAAACCCACTTCTAAGAGGTGACAGACACACATACATTGCCTCGAACATGCCTTGGCCACATCTGAACTTAATTGTTGAGCCAGGGTGGGTCCTAAGTAGCTCTAGCCTGTAATCGTAAATCCTTCTCATCTGTGTTTCATCATCCCCATCTATTGCCCTAAATCACACATGCAAGCATACAAAATATGAAAAGAAATAAAAGGTAAAAAAGCAAAGTTGTCCCATCCTCATTATTTCAACCTAAATACTGTAGATAATTACCTTAAGGCAATGCTCTTGGCCCTAAATGCTGTCAACCTTGTTATTTCAACCTCTTGGTTAATCTTCACAGCCTGTATAATCCCAGCCAACTTCCAAGCAGGGTCAGCCCTGAATTGCTCCATGGATGTTTTTGCAATCCAACTGGCATTCACATGTCTGTTCTTATGTTCTTTCCCACACTCATGCTGCAACACACCAGATTTTATCTGAATAGTTGTCTCATCCTTTGGCATTGGAGAGGCCCACAAGTAGAATGGACAACCTTTTGCACAATAAGCCTTGCATCTGGTTTTGGTGTTGGGCCTGAAGTTCATGACATATATGTTTTTAATCCCATAATTTTTCACTGCCTCTTTGAATTGTTTAAAGTCCTTGAATTTCATGCCAATCTTAAAATGAGGGTTTCCCATGTCAACTTCCTCATTAAACTCTGCAAATGTTTGTCTTGATGGTCTCACCCCTTCTGAATCAGTTGATGAACATGAATGTAGCACATCAGAGTCTTCATAATCAGACTGTAATGTGTCTGCATCACCTAAGTCTGGTTGTTCTTGGCCAGTCACAGTTACTATGGCATTAGACATGCATTCCCCTCCATTTGTTTCATCATCAGAGTCATCATCAAAGTTGTAGTCTGAATCATCAAACTCAATTTCCTCATCAACCTTTTTCCCTTTTCCTGATCTCCTTGTTAATATCTCTTCCAAGTCATCTTTTTCCTGATCGTCAACCTCCTCGGCAGGGTCTACTGATGTAGCAGTATTACCATCTGTCCCATGTGTACCACCACTAACATCACCATCCAAACCCAAGTTTGCCCTATGCAGCCACCCCTTATCTCTAACAGTTATGCGGACATGAATATTTCTGGAAGAATCCACAAACATGGCCATTGCGAGAGCATCTAAGTCTGTTATAATTTCTTTAAACTTCCTACAATCACTGTTTACATCCATCCACCATATCCTACACCCTTCTACAGCTATGTTCAACTGTTGAGCCATGCTTAGGATCTCAATCTTTGATATCTGATCTGCACAAACAAAGTCTACATACCCTGCATGCCTCTCTACCCCATGTAGAATGTAATGCATCTTAATTGTAAATAAGTCTGTCTTCTGGTACTGAAATTGAATCCAATAAATAACTTAAGTTACTTGCCCTCAAAGCTTTAACCTAGATGCTGAAGTCCCATAGTTTCATACACAACTCAATTGAACAGAAAATAAATCATCGGCATGAACAGAACATTCAGCAAACATAAGAGCATACAAAACTAATGTAATGAAAAGCACACTTAAGCATCAATAGAAAATTTAGCAAACATATTGCCTCAACATTCACCATAAAAATAACAAACCCTGAAAATAAAAATTATCTTTGAATGTGTTATGAATGCCACCAACCCATTTTAAAGCCGAACGGTTTGAGGACAGGCTTTAGGGCTCAAAAGCCTCATTATCCCGTAGCTCAGGTTGCTCTAAAGCAATAAAATAACAAGGTGCCAAGCAAACACATTCAAATGTGAGCATACACACTTAATAAAAAAAAAACAAACACATTGGTCATGAAAAAAAAAATCATCAAACATATTGCATCAAGTGCACATTCTATTCAATTAAAGACAATCAAAATTCAATTGGCAAAATTATAATGTAAAAACACACCAGACAATTCATAAAATAAATGTACAGCTATCACAAAGACATTCACCATAAAAATCACAAACCCTGCAAATAAAAATTATCCTTGAATGTGTTATGAATGCCACCAACCCATTTTAAAGCCGAACGGTTTGAGGATAGGATTTAGGGCTCAAGAGCCTCATTATCCCGTAGCTCAGGTTGCTCTTAAGCAACAAAATAGGAAGGTGCCATCCTAACACATTCAAAGGTGAGCTTACACACTTAATAAAAAAAAAATAACAAACACATTGGGCATGAAAATAAAATTCATCAAACATATTGCATCAAGTGCACATTCTTTAAAGACAGAATCAAAATTCAATTAGCTAAATTATAATGTAAAAACACACCAGACAATTCATAAAATAAATGTACAGCTATCACAAAGACATTCACCATAAAAATCACAAACCTTGCAAATAAAAATTATCTTTAAATGTGTTATGAATGCCACCAACCCATTTTAAAGCCGAACGGTTTGAGGACAGGATTTAGGGCTCAAAAGCCTCATTATCCCGTAGCTCAGGTTGCTCTTAAGCAACAAAATAGGAAGGTGCCATCCTAACACATTCAAAGGTGAGCTTACACACTTAATAAAAAAAAATAACAAACACATTGGGCATGAAAATAAAATTCATCAAACATATTGCATCAAGTGCACATTCTTTAAAGACAGAATCAAAATTCAATTAGCTAAATTATAATGTAAAAACACACCAGACAATTCATAAAATAAATGTACAGCTATCACAAAGACATTCACCATAAAAATCACAAACCCTGCAAATAAAAATTATCTTTGAATGTGTTATGAATATCACCAACCCATTTTAAAGCCGAACGGTTTGAGGACAGGATTTAGGGCTCAAAAGCCTCAATATCCCGTAGCTCAGGTTGCTCTTAAGCAACAAAATAGGAAGGTGCCATCCTAACACATTCAAAGGTGAGCTTACACACTTAATAAAAAAAAATAACAAACACAAACGGCATGAAAATAAAATTCATCAAACATATTGCATCAAGTGCACATTCTTTGAAGACAGAATCAAAATTCAATTAGCTAAATTATAATGTAAAAACACACCAGACAATTCATAAAATAAATGTACAGCTATCACAAAGACATTCACCATAAAAATCACAAACCCTGCAATTAAAAATTATCTTTGAATGTGTTATGAATGCCACCAACCCATTTTAAAGCCGAACGGTTTGAGGACAGGATTTAGGGCTCAAAAGCCTCATTATCCCGTAGCTCAGGTTGCTCTTAAGCAACAAAATAGGAAGGTGCCATCCTAACACATTGAAAGGTGAGCTTACACACTTAATAAAAAAAAATAACAAACACATTGGGCATGAAAATAAAATTCATCAACCATATTGCATCAAGTGCACATTCTTTAAAGACAGAATCAAAATTCAATTAGCTAAATTATAATGTAAAAACACACCAGACAATTCATAAAATAAATATAAAACTATCACAAAGACATTCACCATAAAAATCACAAACCCTGCAATTAAAAATTATCTTTGAATGTGTTATGAATGCCACCAACCCATTTTAAAGCCGAACGGTTTGAGGACAGGATTTAGGGCTCAAAAGCGTCATTATCCCGTAGCTCAGGTTGCTCTAAAGCAATAAAATAACAAGGTGCCAAGCAAACACATTCAAACTTATGAAAAACTAAAGAGAGCAAAATAGAGAAACCAGTAGAAAAACAAAAACTTTGGGGTTCAAATTCAATACAAACTTAAACTTTAAAATAACAAACGGATGAAAAACAGAGACATTCAATGCCAAATTCTGTACATAACTGATTATTTAACAAATAACAAACAAAAAGGTGGGAAACAGAAACCTTTAACCCCAAATTCAATACAAAACTTATTATTTAACAGACAAAACTATGGAAAAAATCAAACACTGAACTCCAGATTCTAATTAAATCCCAAATAAAACAAAAGAGATTTTAAAACATAAACCTCACACAGACCGTCGAATCCTTGGAGCCATACCATATCCAAAACGAAATAAATAAATCCATAAACACTTACAATATTCTGGTGCATTTGCTCCCGCAGCTCGGATCTCCCAATCAATCGACATCACTCAAAGCTAAGGGAAATGATTAAACAAAATGCCTTCAGAACCTCATTAAAAGCATGATTATATAAACATAAATAGTTTCCATAAAATTCAATGGTAATAAAAATCACCAGAAAGACAAAATATGCTAATAATGATAATAATCTTCTTTAAATCATTAGCATGCTGGACCCTGGCCTTAACCAAAATCAGCACTCCATTAAATCATAACTATAAAATATAAAAATATATTTGTAAAATAGACAAAAGAAATAACATGATTAACATCTGATTAAATGCTCAAATTTTCAATATTTTATAAACTTATATGTATATATACCTATATAATTTAATCAAATCTCAATAATGCAGTTACACACACACCTGTACTCAGATTATACATGCACAGTTAGATCTCTAAATATAATTAAATTAATTAATTAAACCAAATATACTGCATGAATCAGATCTGCAAATGTAAAGGTAGAACCATACACACAATGAGCTCACAACACCAAGCTTAAAGATTTAAATGCATAAGTATACATAAGGGATTCACATAAGCAAGCATGCTTACTCAAAGCAATAAACCAAAAAACAACACAAACCAACATCAAAAACCACCAGAACAACATGCAATAGAAACCAAGATCTGCAAAATCTACAAATGCAAGAGCAACCTACCTTAGCTTGCCGGAGCTCCCTATGGAAATTTTCTAACAAAAACTGCAGCTGCCTTCTCCCAAAGCTTAGAGATAATCGGCCTTCAAATGCTTCCCAGAACTGCAAAGATTAAAAGAAGGATGTTAGTGTTTGCACCAAGGGTACCGGAGAAAAAACTCACCAAACTAATGACCGTGTAGGGTACCGGATGTTAGTGTTAGGGTTTCAAGATGAAAAGAGGATGAAGGCGGCGGCTACTTGGCTTGGGAGATGACTATAGGGTTCGGGTTTGGCCGCTGCTCTGTAGGAGAAGACGATGGGGTTAGGGTTACGGTCTGGCTTGGGAGATGAGTGGGGCTATTGTTAGGGCTTAGCTAGGGCTTTGCTTGGGAGATGAGTGGGCGCCGTTTTGTGGGAGAAGACGGTGCGGTTAGGGTTAGGGTTTGCCTTGCGAGATTACTGGGCCGTCGCTCTGTGGGAGAAGACGAAGGGTTAGGGTTCTCTTGGCTTGGGAGATTACATGGCTTTTATTCACATGCTGACGTGGACATTCCCGATGACGTGGACGCTCCATCTCAGCCTGAGTACGTGGCAAGTTGTGCTGACTATGATTTTTCCGGCATCCATGTCAGCAGCATGGATGTGGTCACTCGCGGGTACCCTCCCGGTGAAACGAAATCAAACTTCAGTAACCGTTAAGATACAAATTAAAACTTGGTAACCGGAAAGAAATAACATCAAAACTTAGTGACCTATCAAAAAATTAATCCTATAATATCCATATGCATGCCCTTATTCCCAAACCTTCCTCCATTTCAAATCCTCATAAGATGATATTTTTGTCCTTCTCAATTCAAATCGCTACAAGATCTGCCACAATCATTTGCTTAAAATGAAGATTTCAAGCTAAGAGTATATATAGGACAAGGTCACGGCCTAAGGGATGAACCTCTCCCCCCATCCCTGTTGTGAAGGCCAAAATCAACAAAATTAACAAAGTATTGGTTACCAATGAAGATCTTAAATCCATGGATTGAACATGATCTTCATCATGGTCATCACTAGACATGAGAAATTAATTAAATTATCTCATGAGAGAGGGGTAAATTTTTTAGTAGGTCATTAAACTTTGACTCATTTTCACTTTGATCATCAAACTTCAATTTACATCAATTTGGTCACTCAACTTTAATTTGATTTTAACCGATAATAAATCAAGGATTTCAACCGCTAATTGATTACATGGCTGTCTAAAAATCAAAATCAGTCTTCCCCATGATACATAATTAAGTCTATTAAAGGTGCCTATGTCATTAAAAAAGAGTCACATCATTTATTTGGGGGCCGAAATCCATTGATTTACTATCTAGTAAAATTAAATTAAAGTTGAGTGATCAAATTGATACAAATTAAAGTTCAGTGATCAAAGTGAAAATAAGCTAAAGTTTAGTAGCCTACTAAAAAATTTACCCCTTTCTAACCTCATGCCTCTCTCATGGTAAATTTTTTAGTAGGCTACTAAACTTTAGCTTATTTTCACTTTGATCACTGAACTTTAATTTGTATCAATTTGATCACTCAACTTTAATTTAATTTTACTAGATAGTAAATCAATGGATTTCGGCCCCAAATGAATGATGTGACTCTTTTTTAATGACATAGGCACCTTTAATAGACTTAATTATGTATCATGGGGAAGACTGATTTTGATTTTTAGATAGCCATGTAATCAATTAGCGGTTGAAATCCTTGATTTATTATCGGTTAAAATCAAATTAAAGTTGAGTGACCAAATTGATGTAAATTGAAGTTTGATGATCAAAGTGAAAATGAGTCAAAGTTTAATGACCTACTAAAAAATTTACCCGGTTAGAAAGAAAGAACAACTAATATATATATATCATTTTCCTGAAGTTTTTTCTATTTTAAGTTTTCCTTTGAATTTTGATTTATGATTTTGTTCATGAGATGTATAAGGTTAGAGAGAAGAAGAGCTTAAGAAAGGTTTTTTTTTTTATTATTCATTTTAATTTTTCATTTGAATTTTGGTTTAAAGTTGATTTTGTTGGTTTTAGTTTTCTTCATGAGAGATATGAGGATAGAGAGAAGAAAGAGCTCATGAAAGGTGCCATTTTTCTTTTTTTTTTTTTATTGAATTTTTTCCCATTGAATTTGATTCAAGATTTTATTTTATTTTTTTAAATTTTTTTTTATGCAGAGGAGAAAAAGATTTAAAGGAATGTGTTCCAGAAAATGGCTTTCAATTAAAATGTAATATTTGTTATTTATTCAAAATGAAAATTTGTTTATAATATATATATATATATATATATATATATATATATATATATATATATATATATATATATATATATATATATATATATATATTTTGTTTTTGGTGATTGCTTGAATGTTAGGTGAGTGGGAGAAATCAAAGGTAATAAGATAAGTATATATACTTAATCTTAATTATATCCCCAAAATGCACTATTCATTCAAGTTTGTTTTAATTCGACATTTGGCCCATTATGATTGCAAGAATTAGTGCTAGTACACATTAACATAAGTTGATCTTTTGGATTTGTTGAAAAATGTACTGGTACACGTTATCCTACGTTGCCTGCGAGTGAGCATACCATTGGGTGAAATTGCCTGCTGGTACACATTATCTCAACGATGACCTTATTCCTTCTCCCCATCCATCCGGCCTTCCCTTTCAATTCAAGCTCACCCAAATCGAGGATTTCTCTCATCTCTCTCTCTCTCTCTTTCTCTTTTTCTAGGTTTCCTATCGCTGGTGCTCTATCATGGCCATCTCCTCCCTTTTTCTTCGGTAGCCGGCGACGTGAGCTGTGGTGATGTTTCTATGTTATCCAGCATTGTTGAAAACCGCAAATCACCCTAGATCGGATGAGATGGCGGAATTGCTGCAAATTTGAGGATTGAGATGGCATCAGGAGAAAGGCTTTATCTCAATCAGTATCAAAAAGATTACCAAGGGTTCAACAAATGCAGTAATCCCCATCTCACCACCCTCATCCCCATCATACCAAGCCAGAACAAAAGAAACCACAACAGCCACGAGAAGCATCCGCACAAGCTTATCATTGAACTGCGCTCCAAAACCAATTGCCAGATCTATGGCCTAGAATACTTCTTAAGTTCATTCCACCCATAAACCATCAAAGGGAAGCCTAGGGAGCCTGAATGTGCTAACAGGAAAGTATAATGCTATTCCGAAAGCATCTGGTGCTTTTGGTAATGGTCCTCAATCACAAAGGTAAAATTTTTTAGACCAATGATTTACAACATTAATCAATTTTTTATAGTCATGCTTATGAAAATCACATGTTCCATGCAGTGGTGAGAGTGGAAGTGAAGGTTCTACTGAAGGAAGCTATGCAACTTCCAAAAATGTTTATGACCTTTGAATTCTATTGTATTTATCATTTTTCATTTTTACAGCATAACTATATAACAGTTAAGATTCAATGAATAAGTTCATTGCTCAATGATGCAACTTTCTGAAGAATTGTGAAGGAAAAATTTAGACTTAATATTTCTTTTATTTCAACATTGCAAGTGATATGTGTCTTGTGATAGGATCTAATGGAGACTTGTATTAACTGAACACAATTTGAGAACACTCAGCACTCAGCACTATCACAGATCTCACACACAAAAGAGCTGATACATTGATAGCTTAGCTTAAAACTTCCTGCATACATAACTAAATATAGATACTAAGGATTTAAAACAAAACAAACAGTACAGCATATAAGAAAACTTAAATGCCAAACATAAGTACCAAACATAACTGGCAAAGCTTTTGATCACAAAATATGCCAAGATGATTAACTTTAACTCCCCAATGTATCAGCAGTAGACACCACAAAGATTGTGGGTAATCTATAGACACTCTGATCATTGTTCTCCAACATCTTGTGCATTGTTCACTTTGATAGATAATGATATAGTTGTTTCCTTACAAGGTTCACAACATAATGAAGATGAGCATGGCTCTAGTGATGGTATTTTCTTCAAACATTAATAATGTTGATGCCTGATGAGCTTTTGTTGAGTTTGTGGACATATCCTTCAATGTCCAAAGTTATAGATTTAAGAGGCCATACAGCCAAACTTCTTCATCTTGCACAGGTATTTATTATATCATCTTTTAAAGCATTCTATCAAGCTTTTTTTCCCCCTTTTTCTTTTGGTTTGAATATGTGTGTTTCATTTGGTTCACTTTCAGAGTCCAGATGGATCAACATTGGTTTCAGCGGCCGCAAATGAGACGATTCGTTTCTGGAAGGTGTTTGAACTACCTTCTTCTTCAACATTGAGGTCAAGCATTGATGAAAGCCACAATTTCTTTTCTCTGAGTTGAATGGATGATGTATAGTTTGTTCTTGAAGTTTTTTTTTTGGGAATTTGTTTAATTTGATTTGATTGATTTTTTTTCTAGGAAAGGGTTAAGGCCTCTGCTTCAATTACTGCATGATTTTCTAAAGTGAGAAATTAAACACGATTTTTGTGGAATTATTGTTTTTTCTTTCATTTTAAAATATTTTAAAAAAATGCTAGTGATCCAAACTTCATAGATGAGGTTTTAATTTTTCATGTATTTTCACTATAATTTTATTAATTATTCATGATGATTTTTATCATCATTTTATTTTTTATTTTGGGTTTTTGGAATGATCGGTTTGAATTTGATTGATTTCTGATTTGTTTGTTTATTTGTTTTTTAATTCTTGCTTTTATTCTTAATTTTTTTGTTTTGAAATTATTGCCTTGAATTGGATGGATTGCTAATGTATATGCTCATGCGGACCACAGGTCTGATGTCCGGTTGATTTTTTTTTCATTCATAATTCATGTTCTTACTCTAATTTTTCTGGTCCCATTAATGGAGTTGTGCTATTATATTAAAATAAATAAATTGTTTGTTAAATAGTTAATGTGATGTTGTCATATTTACTAGCATGCTTGAGACAAAATTATTGACATTTCAAATTGATATAGTACTAACATGTGAGTAAAAAAAATTGTTTGTTAAATAGTTGATGTGATGTTGTCATATTTACTAGCATACTTGAGATTAAATTGTTGACATTTTAAACTAATATAGTACATAAATGATTATAAATTAGGTGTTGATGTTAGTGATTTTTTTACTTTTGGCATACTAATACAGTATATACAAATAAAAAAAATCATTGCTTATAAAATGGTGTGATGGCATTGTAAGCCATTGCATGCTATCCATCATACAAAAAAAAGTCAAGTAAATTTTATAATTACTAATTTTATACCTATGCTATTTTTTCACTGCATGAATTAAATGCTTTTCTTTTGGTTTTCAATTGAAACCACAAGCATGAATCATGTGATAAAAAAGAATTTAATGCTATTAAATTCATTGTTTATATATAACTATATATTAATCTTAACTAATAGTACTCCATAGCCTCTTTAGGTGACATTTGACACCTTCTAATCGGTTATTTTTTATTTTTAATTTAGTTGAGTGGGTCCCACACCAAACCACCTATATACTTATCTTTTTGTTTGTTTTATAATTTTGTTTTAATTGTTTTTTTTATTGTTTTCCATACATATATAAATATAGGCATGATTTTGTGCATGGCTTAAACGTTAATGTAAATAATAATCCAATATCTTTTTTCCCCTATTTTTTATTTTGAATTTTTTGTATTGCCAATATTATAAAAAACCAAACATAGGAAAATAAAAGAAAAAAATAATAAGAACCATATACACCTCCACAATATACATATATGTGCAAATATTATTATTTTATTAATATTATGAAAAAAAATCAAATATATATATAATATCTGTCAAAATAATTGTGAAATTTTGGAGGACTAAATATTAAGAAAATGGAATTTATTGATAAATTTCTCTTTAACTCATATTTTTATTAAATAAATAAAGTACAAAATAAAACTAATAATAAGAAAAACACTCAAAATAGACAAATTAAAACAAAAAAAAATTACCAAACAAAAGAGATTACAATCACAAAAGTCAATATACTTCATATAAGCATCCACACAAAAGCAAAAGAAAAACAAATAAAGACAAAAATGCATTGACTAAATCCACCTCTTGATTGCAAACACCATAAAAAAAAAGGAAGCGTCTAAGATTCTGAATAAAGACATCTGAAAAGCATTAATTCAAGTGCATATCTGCACAAATCCAAACAATAACAATATTAAAAATTTTGTTAATAATCCAAAACAAAAACATGCCCTTAAAAAATGAGAGAAGAGACAAAAAAAGATTACATATATCATTGTTACCTTAGCACTTGAACCATAAGTATAACAAATTTATCTTTGAATATATTTGCATTAACTATATATTAAAGTTTAATGGAAATATATAGAGAATAAAACCTTAAAAAAAAAAAAGAAGGCGATAGAGTGTTAGAGAGAGAGAGAGAGACATAGAAGGAAAGAGATATGAAAATGATGACAGATAGAGCAGAGAGTACAATTAAGACAACATGGAATGATTCTTTCACCATTATTGATTAATAATGCTCTCTCTCTCTTCTGTCATCTTCTCCATCTTCATCATCTCTTCATCATACCATCACTATATATCCCGTCTCTATGCATTATACCAACCTTACAAAACATATCAAAACAGAAAATGCTTTTTCAAATCAAAAGCATATCATCATATATATATATACTCTCTACAACTTAATTTTATCCCCCAAAATCACTATTCCTCAAGAGTTTGTCTTTATTGGACATTTGGTCATCCCTTATTGGTTGAGTGTTTTGTCTTTTTAATGAGTTTGATAAAACCAAAGCATCGCAATCTCCTCTATCATCAATACCTTTGCTGGCCCACTTTAACATCCTCCCTGATTCCCCATTGTTAGTCAACGGGCTAATGAGAAGCTGACAACAATATAATGTTAGGAATACCCGTGAGTGAGCATACCCGGGCATTACTTTTCATTAATTTGTCCCACTGGATCATTATAGGTTTTGCAAAGAAAGTAAAACCAAACTATAATGATCATCCGTTCAATCACGGCCGTCCACTTTGTGATTTCATGATTAGGCTGTTGAAGTGTCTGGCACCTGTTTCTCTACTCTTGCGGATCAGTATACCATCAATTCGAAAAGGCTTTATCGGTGATTTTTTTTTTATATAACCCTAACCCTACCCCTCAATGATGGTGCTGCCTCCACCCTTTACGCTCTCAAGCGTGCCATCAATCCCGCTGCTTGAATAGCATTCCCTTTTTGCTTCATATGTAGCTGAGTCTACCTGTCTCTAGCTTTGCAACATAATTCAAATAGGAAAAAAATTTTACAAAATACTAAATTCAAATGTTTGTTCTAACATGTACAAATATAAAGCAAATCTACACTTCTTTTAAGAGAATCCAACAAGACATGATTGCTATCTCTAACAAAAACAAAAATATCTAAATGCATTTGAAAAAATTTCAAATGTTTGTTTCTAACATGTACAAATATAAAACAAATCTACACTTCTTTTAATAGAATCCAACAAGACATGATTGCTATCTCTGACAAAAACAAAAATATATAAATGCATTTGAAAAAACATGTCAATAATTTATAAACAATAATTAGAAGTGTAGAGCATATGAAAACATAAACAATAATTTATAAGAGAAAAAGTATTTTCATTTATGGTTATTAAGAAATCTCCAATATCTCTTTTTCACTCTATCTATTACTAGTTGTGTTTAGCTATTTCTAGCTTTGTGAAATAATTGACAAGAGATCTTTGCTTGGATTTTGTTTTCCCTTGCTAATGTGCTATATAAAATCTGTTTAATTTGTGTTTTATGTTATAAATTTATAATTTTATCATTAAATCATCAATATCAATTATATGTCTAAAATAGAGTATTAATGTCATACTCTTAATAAAAGTAAAGGAGAAGTCATATATAAACTACAAGTTTAAGATTTATATATTACATATACATGGATTCATTTTTTTTCCCCCTTTTGCTTATTCCAAACAGGGATCTGTCCAGCACCTATCATTTGCTATTGTATTATCCCATCTCTACTTGAAGATGATCAGCTCAGCATATATATATATATTGATTTTTTAAACAACAAAAGTACAATTAAGACAACCTCTTTTATTACATTAGTTCAGAAAGCAAATTAAATTCATATTTCCATCTACAAACTTGGCTGCATAACTCTCTCACTAATCCATCTTCACCTAACCATCTATTGTACATGAAATCATTGGCCTTCTGACCATAAAACTCTTTGTCACACTCCCATGCCTCCTTTTCCATCTATTTGTCTTCTATACTCCATACTATCTCTCTAAGAAATTTTGCTACAACATATAGGCAATTGTTTATTATAGGATTATCTGATCTTTTGCTCTCTATTGCTTCAGAAATATTACCTATTTTTCCAGAAGAAACTAAATTCAACATTGTTATACCAGAAGTACGTCTCAGTTGATCTTTATACAAAATAATCCCTGCTACATATCTTGCATGCAAATAACCTTTACAAGCTGCATTATGTAAATATTAGATGCCTGAATCCATTTTCAACTTTATACCTTCTACCTGCAAACCAATTGTAAAAATTAGCTTATGATGTTAATACTATAATTTTTTCAACATTAATAAATATTGTAATCATATATTTTCACCATGCAAGCTGTGCCAAAGAAGCTTCTAGATTTCCACTTGCTGCATAATTTCGGAGAAAAGTAATATATTCTTCCATGCTAATATACCTTAAATTATCTATCCGCATAATCTGGCCTACTCTCCAACTTTTGGATGCTAATAAAAAACCTTGCAACTGGAAAAAAAAAAACATTTCATTATTATTGAAAGAAATAGTTTTTTTGCATTATATGAATAAATGAAATTACCATCGACACAGAAGTTTGAGATCATGAAGGGATTTAGAAGATGTTGAAACTACACATCCAAAAATTTCTTCAACCATATCTTGAGGAATTTTTTCAAATAAATCACTGCAATATTAATCTGCCATTCTAAGCCAAACAAAAAATTAACAATCACATAATCGGGGAAAAAAAACTAATACAAGGCATACAAGGAAATACATAGAACAAAAGATGGAAACCTATATTATGAAAAAAAATCCTTATTACAGCGAAGGTATTGTTGCTCAATCTTTCTAATGGTGTTAGAAATAATAATGATGATGATAATAATGATGGTGATGATGATCAGTCTTATTGCGGTGTTAGAAATGACGTTGATGATGCTTAATCTTGCTAAGATAGAGGCAACAACACTACAGCCAAAGGGAAATTTCAAGGCCAGTGTAAAACTTGATGGAAGAAAAAGCCTTATGGTGTAGTGTTATCCTGAAGTACCTTGGCTTGGCTTCCATCAAAACCTCATCTACTTCCCCAATTTCTCTATCAAAGGACAATGATGAGATGGAGAAGAATATGAGATAGAGAAAGTGGTGCTTAGGGTTAAGAACATGATTATTGTTGGGAGTGAAGGATAACTACAGTTTAAAAAATAATAATAATTATCCTATAAAAGATGGGCAAATGACCATCCCAAAAAAAAGTTTAGAAGTCTCTCCATATCATAATGATAATAAAATGGTCAAGGATATCAATTAGGTCCTTTGCCTTGGTCTTTGTTTTCCCATGTTAATGTGGTAGAGATATATGAAAGCTATGCTATGATGATAACTCTAGAATCACCTCCTAGGTCATCATGTAATCTGAGAGGGGATATACTACTTTGCTCCATTACCAAAGAGAATCCAACAAGATATGATTGAAATATCTAACAAAAACAAAAATATATAAATGCATTTGAAAAAACATGTCAATAACAAAAAAAAAAAAACAAAAAAAAAAAAAACAAGCCAAACCAACCATCTCTCTCTCTCTCTCTCTCTCTCTCTCTCTCTCTCTCTCTCTATATATATATATATATATATATATATAGACACACACACACACACACATTTGTGAGGTAGTAGTGGCTATCCCAACTAGAAACAAAACACACATGATAAAACTAGAGTAATCTTCCCAAACAACAATCCATCATTTTGGTATAAAATAGCTCCAATATTTGTTTACATATATTTTCTATATTCTTGGTATTGTTTTTTTTTAGAAAACCCAAAATGCATATTATTCTTCAAGTTTTAACTTATTATTTCTTATTATGATGTTCATTTCTACCACTTATGATATATATTGAATGCAATTTACAGTGTTAGTAAAGCAAAAGGAAAAGAGAGGAAAATTTGTGTGTTTTGTAGTAGTAGTCTAGGGAAGAAAAAAAGTTACCAGGATGTTGGCATTGATCTTGGGAAAGAACTGGTTTGGCTTCGTCATTTACTTGATTTTTATTATTCTTCACATCATTTTCTCATTCTCTCTATCTTTTTCCCCTATTGTTATTTTGCAAAATAAAGTAATAAATATATATATTTTAAATTAACTAACAATTGTTCGCCATTCAAGTAATGAAAAATATTGATTTGGTATATGGAGGAGGCAATATTGGATTAATGGGCCTGATATCTCAAAACTCTCTTTGATGGTGGAAGGCATGTTCTTGGGTATGCTTTAGGTTTTTTTTTTTTTTTGGAAAAAAATAATAATAATTCACAGTCCATTCATTTAATAAAAAACTTCTAAAGATATTAACCAAATCTTTTATCCATGTACTCAGAGTAATTCCAAGGCTCTAATGGATAAAGAGGTATGAAAATAATTTGGTTATTTTTATTACAAATTATTTCAAAACAGAAACTCAAAACTCAAACAATACATTATATATATATATATATATATATATATATATATATATATATATATATATATATGCTAGATCACTGGTGTCACAATAGGAGAAATAAAACCAGTTAAAATATGCACCAAAGAAAAGCAGAGATTAGTCTATATGCTGATGCCTTTATTGCTATGCCTGGTTAATATATAACCGACATTTCCTATAACTCAATATTGCACATAAATCAAACTCCTTCCTTCATTTGCATCACTGGAAATGAAACAAAACTAAATTTGTTCACTATTTTGGAAATGGGACAACTACCATTGTTGCATTTTGTTATTATTCTTTTCAGTGTTTAGAAAAACACAAATCTTGTCACCAATCATTATATTTTTGCATGTCAATGTTAATTATTATGCTGGAGGTTATGGCACTGTTGAGGAACTTTTTGAAGTAATTACTTGGGCACAATTAGGCATACATAGCAAGCCGGTAATTTAATTTCAATTATACACATAAACAATGAAAATTATGAAAAGAATATGACTAACTTATTCTTTGTTTCAAGTAGGATTGCTAAACGTTGATGGCTACTATAACTCATTGCTTTCTTTCATTGACCAAGCTGTAGAGGAAGGTTTCATCAAACCAAGTGCACATATTATTGTCTCCCCACTTCAGATGCAAAGGAGTTAATTGACAAACTTGAAGTAATATTTACAATTTTTTTTAATAGCGTTTAGTAAATGTTAGTTACTTGACAATTATTGTTAATTGTTTTGAATTCTACTGAAATTACAGGACTACTACCCATGTCATGAAGAAGTTGCATTGAAACTAAATTGGAACTCTAAGCAGCTCGATCACTCCCAAAACAATGTAATTTCTACTTAAATATAAAGATATAAAGAAAAACAACATTATAAACAAATTTTGCCGATTGAAGAGTTCAACCTCTGTTTATAAGTTCCTGTTATGATAAATATGAATTTGCGTAGGAATTGCATAGCATTATGACTTAGTATGTTTGCATTAATGAAATACAAAATACAACAAAAAAAAAAACCTTATACACACACACACACACACACACATGTGAACAACCCATACAACTAAACTTTCTTGCCATATCAGCATAACGCATTAGAAGAACCTTAAAAATATTAAGTTAACTACAAATGTATTTTATCCTAGCCATAATTTATGCAAAATAAATAAATAAATAAATAAATTTCATATAACTATAATACTTGCATATCGATTACTAAATACAAAATGAAATGCATAACAAATTGATTTAGTATGATTATCATTGAGAATCTAATCTAACACTAAATTATTCTATGCATTAGTTAATGGAGAATAATTTTTTTACAGTATCCCAAATAACATCTTTACATGACTTACTTAGAAAAATGTTCACTAATACATTTTTTTTATAGGTCAAAAATACTGCTAGCCATAAGAAAGGAGGCAAAGGTTCGACCCCAAACCATCATAAAATCCATGGAGTTAATTCATCAGAGAACAATGTCGAGAAGTCTCTCAGATCCAATTCATCTCCCAAAATCTCATCTTTAGTTACTTTGATCGACCTCAACCTTTCTGTTGCCATGAATGACGACATTGAACACTCCACTATCTCTAATGCACATTCATAATGACAACCATGAGTGAAGTGGAGTTGTGTCATTTTTTTTTCCCTTTTTTTCACTTTGTTGATTGACAATGAGAACTTTTTCCTATGTTTAATTCAAGTGGTGTTGTTTGCAAATATTTTGATAATAATCTTTAACTTAATTATTATGTTTTTTGAAATATTTTTTGTTATTTATAGTTGTTAAAACAATTTGCATTTAATAATGAAGCCGTAGCATTAGCATGGGCAACTATTCTTGTTAGTATTATTTGTTTATGTTTTATTTATCATTTATTTTTGAGTTAATAAAGTAATATAATTAGAGGCTTTTTATCCACAAATGATAGAAAACCAAATGCTTCCTAATTTTAATCTTTGTATAGGTGATCATCAATCAGATGAAGATATGCTCAAAGTAATCATTGATGCTATGGCAAGTCCTTCGCTGTCGCCAGTTGCAAAAGTGTTCTTGTGCATGATCAAGCAAAACCAAGTAAAGCCAAATATTATTTAGAAGGTACATAAGAAAGTGTTCTAATGCTGCAAGACCTTGCTACAACCTTCAATGAAATGGCAAGATCAACTACAATGCAGCAATTCAATTGTGAATTAGATTCGAACTTTAAATAAATTTTGCTCCCATGTATATAACAATCATGTATGTAATGTCTTGAGAATTCAGTTTATGTTTACAGGCTAACTAATAATGTTGTATTATGAAGTGTCTCTTTTTCTAATATCATGTAATAAAATGGAGAATTTTTCAGTGTTAATGCAATGAGAACTCAGTTTTTTATTCCGATTTTTCCAAAACAATTGTTCCAATAAATATTTTTCTTGTTCCTTATTGCTCATACCACTAGCCATTGTTTCTAAGAATCTTGGATTAGCTCTTAATCTCTTATTTTATTGATAATTACAAGAATAATGAAAAAGAAACACCTTCTCATGCATGGACCTATAGTTATGAAATAATATAAAGAACAAAATCTTAACAGGAATCCAAAAACTCTCACTATCACCAAACATCCAAGACCACAAAGATCCAACTCACTCTGAACAAGAACCCACTCAGCTACCATATGACTCACTATCAACCTCTCCTTCCTATAAAATTATCATTTCACTCTTCGGAGACCTATCTCTTTTCTGTTACTAAACAATTCAATTGGCCATTTCATTTTTCTCATGGGTCCACATTCCTTTCATTGCACCATGGTATATATAAAAGTTGGCTAATTAATCATCTCTTTTTTTAGCAGTAGAGGATATTTGCCATCTTTATTAGTTGGGCATTTAACTGTTATTTATTTATTTATTTTTAAGGATAAAGTGTTGCTTAACATAAATAATCCATATTCATCTTTTTGTTAATGTCAAGCATGTAACTGAGTTTTACTTGACATTTACGATTACAAAAACATGAATTAGAGGATAATAAGAACTTTGATGCTAAGAGTATACAAGAATAATGAAAATAATGCCTTCTCATACATGGACCTATTATTATGGAATAACAAAGATAACCAAATTTTAAATGGAATCATGAATTCTTTTAGAAATTAATGGAAGATAAAATTTGAAAAAAATTAGAGAAGACATTAATTGGAAACAAAGGAAAGGAGAGAGAGACCATTAAATAGCATGCTTATATAAAATAGAATAGTCATCCTATTTCTTTCTATCATGTAAATGGTTTCATCATTTATTGTACTTATTTTCTCAAATGATATCTACATGATTGACTTGAACTAACTTAATAAGTATGCATTTGCTAAGAAGGTGTATAAATCTCATCATTTCAATTATCATTTAATCACATCACATCAACATGCCACACCACTAATCATATTTTGTCATACATGGCACATTATTAATTCTAATGTGCTTATAATAATTGTTAAATCACTTCATAAATCACTTAAATATCATTCAATTACATCACATCACATGCTATTAATCCTATATTATGTTGCTCTCAGATATTGACATTTAGTATATGGTTAAGAATAATTTTAAACTTTTATTGTTAAATGGGTAAGGATTCTTTATAATCATTCAATCATCGCTTCAGTATTTCTCAGCTTTTCATCCATCACTTCAAAGGAGAATCCAATCAATTCATTACTGACTCATAATTGGCTTAGCTCTCTTATTATCAATGGACATTTCTTAACAGCACAACAGTATTCTTTAATATATTAATATTATGGTGTATATCCTAAGTTTCTATATTATATTAAAAGGTAACCTATCAGACTCGTGAATTAGGTTATAATTATGGGGTTTTTATAATTTTTCATCAATTTGCTATAATGAAAGTGGGGATGAGGAAAGATGGATTTTAGGGGATGATGTTGAAGTTGATTACGGCTTGAAAAGTTTTTATTGTCTGTGGAGAAAGCACAAAGAACCATGGGTTGTAATTGAGTCTTGAGGCGATGATGGTCTTGCATTGGGTTAAGCAAAACTCTAGGTTCAACAGTGAGAACTACGATGCCATTTTAAATAGGAACACTAGCATTAGTTGTTATGAAACATTGAGCACTTGAAGGAACCTGCTGAAAAGAAAAAAAATTGTAAAGTTAGTTTATATTTAATGATGAAAACTTTATATGTGCATATATTTTAAGATATTAACCCTGTTATTATATTATTAACAGGCTCAATCCATATTTAGTGATTCCAATTTATTAAAAGAATAACTATTTATATGTTTAAAGGTACATGCAGTATTAATGCAAGCTATCTTGCTAGTTAATAATCATATTCACACATTAATTTCAATATTACATAATATGTGTTGGATTATCTATAATGGAAGCACCCCTTAGTCAAATCTCTAATCCCTCAAGATCCTTAAATAAGCTCCAAATCTATCAATATTGCGTTTTCGCTCATTGATTCAGCTTTGCTAATGAATATTGCTTGCTAACATTTGAATCTATAAAAGCAACATCTTTCATTGTAAACTATTCACCATCACCACCTCCACCATTGATTCAAGTGTTACCTCAATAGTTTACCAAACTATTGTTATGTAAGGGAATGGCAATTGCAAAGTCCAAGATGGTAACTTCCCAAAGTCTAGGGCTTGTTTTTGGGTTCTCTATGGTTTTAATTTTATTTGGGGATTTGTGTCTTGGTAGTGCACTCAAGCTTGGATATATAAGTGCCTTATAGACTAGTTTGGTCTCAAGTACATATTGTCTTTTAATTTCAACATACTTTTACCTGTATATATTACACCATGATTATGTATTAAGCTTTGTGTTGGTTATATTCATTTTATTTTCCTATATAAAATTTGTTAGGAAAAATTTGTGTGGCCAATAGAAAAAAAGGTGATAGAAAAAATTTGGGACACTATAAGGAATGGTTTAAAGGAATGATTGAAAAAGATAAGAGTCAGGCAAGGGAGCATTTTGGTTTTATTGATATTACAGAGTGTAAAAGGTATAATGTAGGTTGTGTTAGAGTTGATACTTGGGCTTAAGTACTTAACATTGTTCGGAATATTAAAGCCTGGAAAAGTCAATTTAAAAAAGCCAAGCAAAATTAGGACTCAGAGAAAAGCGGTAACATCATCAATATACAGGTGGATCGATTCTTTTTATGCTTCATGCAGAAATGATGACATATATTTATATTTTTTAAAGTAATATCTGGCAAGATTTTATATTTTTCTTTTACTTATATGTATCACGAATTATTCCAATTGAAAAGAAAACTAACATACAGAGAAGTGTTTAATTAGGTTGACAAATGGGAGCAGGTTCGTGCCAATTATGTTGATAATATGTCTAAATTTATTAATGTATTGTGATTTTTATTTCATAATTGTTTCATCCTTATCTATATTAAATATATGTGACTAATATATTTACAATTGTTTTTTCTTTTGTTGTATTATCTGACACTAATATGAATTATATATACTTGTAGGAATCTTATACTTTATCAATGAGTAAAATAAATGGTTCTGATGAATCTTATCATCCTGAGTTTGACTCACAAGCTTAGTGTTATGCAATTAGAGGGATGGAGACTACATGTACTCATGTATATAGCTTTGGAACTGTGCTATACCAAGAACTTTCCTTTCTCTTTTTATTTGTACTTGAGAAATGCTAAATTCTATGATGTTTGCTTGAAATTCTTTTGTTAGATCGTCTCAGCTTGGATGCAATGATGGAAATTAAAGAGAACAAAGCACAAATTCTGGTGAAGATTGAATGTGACGGAATGATTTATAGAACTTAGGGTATTTTATTGCTTTCCAATTTAAATTTTGTTCTCTTATTTATGTTATTGGATATATATAAACTCTGCTTGCTATTTCAAAACATTTTTACTACTTTTAGACATGAATGTTTCTTAATGGATGTTGGATGTATTGGTATTTGGTAATGAATAATTGATTTTGGACTTTACAATGAGTATTTCAACTAATATTAAATTACACATATTATAAGGAACCTATAGTAAGAAAAGAACAGTTATTAACTAAATAAATAAAAAATTAAAATATTAATGGTGAAATTTCATTGTGTATCAATAACAAAATTATGTCTGTAATAAGGCATTTCAAAGATAAAATTCCATGGCGATAAAGAACTTTAGAGATGAAATTCTATGGGTAATAAAGGCTTTACAGACAAAATTTTGTCACTATTGGATCCATTAGGTACATAATGTTTTAATTTCAATTTACTCAATTAATTTTATAATATATTTTTGACAAAATTTCACATTAGAAGCAGAATTCCATTGGTGATGAAGAATTTTAGAGACAAAATTCCATGGGTAATAAAGTTTTTAAGATGGAACTCTGTCATTGTTAGATCCAATGACTGCATAATATTTTAATTACAATTTTATCTAATTAATTTTTATAATATATTTATAAGGGAAAATTACTTAAAAGTCCCTGGAAAGTTTCAAACTTCCACTGTAGTCCCTTTGATATTTTCGTTTCCCTTTAGATCCCTCTTTTTTAAAAGCAAATTCAATTTCGTCCCCGATGTTACTTTCGTCAGTTAATGGGGGAGGAAATTACACAAACGCCCATGTACCAAAAAACAAAAAAGTAACATTTTCTCTCCATGTCAAATCTCATTTAATGTAAGTAAGGCCATGAAATATTTTGTCAAAAAGGAGGGGATATTTCACTCCTTCTTCTTCTCATTCTTGCTTCCATTTTTTGTTGGGTTTGTCGTTCTTCATCTTGGTCCGTTGCCAAAGCTTGAAGTGAAATCCTGTACGTGTAAGAAGTTGTTGTTGTTGTTCTTCTTCTTCTTCTTCTTCTTCTTCTTTTCATTATTGAACTTGTTCTTTTTGTTTTTGTTGTTCTTGTTCTTGTTCTTCTTGTAATTGTTGCTGTTATTTTTGTTCTTGCCCTTCTTCTTCTTTTCTTTTTTTTTTTTTTTTGTTGTTGTTGTTCTTCTTCTGGTTTTTTCTACTGACCTTGTTGTTTTTTTTTTATTGTTGTTGTAGTTATGCTGTGATTCAACAATGAAAACTTACTCTGCAGTGGAGAGATTCAAAGGAGAAGGCCATGTGCTATAATTTACCGTATTAAATTCATGGGAGTCAGTCATGGGTGAGATATGTGCCCGTTGGTCCCTAGATGCTTCTCAAGTGAAAGTGAAGTTCGTAACACCTAACTCATACAAAACGCTTTGCCCCATTGAGTCCGACGTGGATTTTCAACGCATGTGTCATATATACCATAGCTTCAACAAGTTCGTCATGGACATCATTGTCGAGGAAGTGCGTTTTTCTGCAGATGGAAACTCGGCCCCCTTGATCCCATCGTAATAAAACAACGACCTCTATTAGTTGTTAATTATGTTATACATGTTATTGTTTTTCAGATTTCTGCCCTTTTGAATGTTAATAATTTCGTGTGTTATATTATTACTTTCATGTGTATAATTTTGGTTTCCTGTGTATAATAATGGTTTCATGTGTATAATTTTGTTTTCCTGTGTATAATATTGGTTTCTTATGTATAATATTTGCTTCATGTGTATAATATTTTGTTTTCTTTGTATGTTTGGGTTTTTTCAAAGCAGGGAGTCCTTGCCAAGCAGCATAAACCCCACTGGCGATACTTTCCTCTCCCAACATAATTCTTCTGGGGCGCTGAGTGTTAACAGATGTACCGATGCACATGATGGTTCCACTTTGCAAGTAGGGCAACGGCTTGACAACGCAGATCATTTTAAAGATTTCCTGCAGAGCATAGCTATAAAGAAAATTTTTGATTTTATGTTTATAAAAAATGACAAAATCAGGGTGACTGTAAAGTGCGCTGCTCTGGAATGCCAATGGCGAGTGCATGCTTCTAAAGAGGGAATTCATGACACGAGTGTATTGTTTTTCCTTTCCGTGTATATTTTGTTTCCTAAGTCGAGTATGTTTTGCCTCTTTATCATATGATTTCCAGGTTCAAACTTATGAATATGTTCGCTGACAAACGCGAGCAATCCAACAAGTGGGACACACATCTCTACCCCGAAATTCGGAAAAAGGTTGAACAACTAGTTGACGATAGCTGTTACCTGAGAGTGGGTCGGTCAACTGAACACACTTACGAAATCATCGATGATAACAACAATGCAGCCAGTCTTCAATTTCGTGGATGTTCCTGCAGGAGATGGGAAGCACATGGCCTACAGTGCAATCATGCATGTGTGGCTATCATGCAAACAAAAACGAGTGTCCACTCTTATGTTGATTCTTACTTCACAGTCGAATTGTATCGTCGGGCGTATGGGAATTTGATATTCCCTGTTCCTGACAGTGACAAGCCATCTGATGAAAACCGTGACCTATGATTTAGGCCGCCAATATCAAAGAAACGGCCAGGCTGCCCAAGAAAGAAAAGAATAGAGTTACAAGCCTTCGACGTCCGTGAACTACATTGTAACCGGTGCCATCAAGCTGGACATAATCGTCGATCCTGCAACGCTGTCATAGTGGATTGACAATGGCACACTTAACGGTAGCGTACGATATATACACTTTCCTGCGTATAATTTTTTGTTTCTATGTATATATACTCGTTCATGTGTATTATTTCATGTTTCTGTCTATTTTGTTGCTTTTATGTGTATATATCCTCTTTCCTATGTATTATTTTGCATTTCTGTGCATATATCCTATTTCCTGTGTATTATTTGGCGTTTCTGTGTATATATTCGTGTTTATTATTCAGAGTTCCTGTAAGGATATCCGTATCAATATGGATTTGCTAAGTAATTACATAACCATGTTTTTAGTCACAAAGAAATATATGAAATATAATTACAAGGTATGGAAAATTAATTGTTCATGTCAGTTTGAATAATGTCATAAAGTATTGTATGTCACTTGTAAATAAAACTCAGGGTATGACAAATTAATTGTTCTCGTTACTGCCTTCAACCTCCTGCCGAGACTCAATATAATCGTCAATCTTGCAATGCACGTAATGGTAGCGTACAATATTTGAGTTTTGTTTCGCATGTTCTTTGGTATGAACTTTGTTTTATTTTCATTTCCTGTGTATGAATTCTCTTTTCATGTGTATTTATCTAACTTTCCTATGTACTAAATTCTAGTTACTGTGTAAGTTTCTTGTTTATTGTGTATGATATTCGATTTCCTGTGTATACTTTTATGTTTCTGTGTATTATATTTGCTTCCTGTGTATACAATATGGATTTGATAAGCAATTACAACTCCAATGGATTTGTCAACAATTCCATGTGGAGCATGAGTATCAAGATATCCAAAACATCATCGGGGAGATTTTCTTTCCCTTCAAGGAAGATATACAGGTTGTCGCGGGTGGTATACCTGTACACATGTTCATCCCTCGAAATCACAGAACTGTGTAAAAAAAGCACACATATTTCTTCCATTGAAGCAAAATCACAATCCAAGACGGATCTTCGATGGTACGTATTTATCTCTCTTTTTTTCCTGGTTTATTATTATTTTTAAAAAGATTTGATATTTCGGTTTTTTAATCCTAAAAATCTCTATGGTATTTATCTCTCGTCTTTTTTCCCAGATTTATTATTTTAATAATAATAAAAATTTTATATTTTTCTTTTTTTAATCCTAAATAAAGATGGGTTGTTTTATTTTTTATTTATCCGAATTCGAAAAAACGGAGATTATTTAAGGATATCTTTTTGCAAGATTATAAAAAAAATTTTGAAATTGCCCCTCAATTTATTTTTCAAATAGCCCTCTCAGTTTTCCATGGAAAGTTTTTCTTTGGGTTGGGAGAGGAAAATTTTTCCACAAATTTGAGGAAAAAATGGTCATGTGACTTGCTTTGTGGAAAAGTTTTCAGTGGAAAATATTTGCAATCAAATAGCCTATTTTAGTGGAAAATCTTTGATGGAAAAATTGTCAATCAAACACAGCCTAAGTGTACACAAGAAATCAAAATTTATACACAGGAAACATATTATCTACACAGGAAGCACATAAAATACATAGGAAACGAAATCTTTACTTAGGAAAACTATAACATACACATGGAACATATATTATAAACAATCAATTATAAATATACATATAGAATACTGTAAAAATTAAACAAAAGACAGCATCATAATATTTCGAATGTATCTTACAGACATGATATCTGCGTATATGGGAAAAAAGCTTACCTGTCAACACATATGTTCAGTAGATGGAGAGGGTTGTTTTTTCCCAGTTGGTTAAGCTTTCCAAAACTAGGTTAGGTCTTCTTCTGTGATTAAAAGCCTGAGTCAGAATTTTTTCTGGTCCTCATGGTAGACCTGCCCTTCTGCTTTAGCTTGAAATGGGACTAACGCAAGCTGCTCCTCTTTGGGAGGAAACCTATTCTGGGCTTCTTTTGAACCTCACTATAGACTTTACCCTCTATTGAACCCTTGTATGATAGTAGCGCAAGCATCTCGCCTTTCGGTTTATTGTTTGTCAAACCACTGAGAGACTCAAGTAGAAATTGATCTTAAATATATATAATTAATTTTTGAAACTCAATGTCAAAGGTTATGTTTGGGAAGTTTTGAAACTTTCAGGAGATATAATTAATTTTCCCTATAATAAATATTGTTGCAAGCATAGAAAACGATTGTAGATATACATAATTATCTAAAACTTGGCATTATTTTAGGGCTATATTGGCATCTGTTTTAGTTGCCATTATTATATTCTAAAGTAAGAAGTTTGAGTGTTTTTTCTCTAAATAATTCTTTTTAATTTTTAATAAAAAAATCAAGTTGTTATTAATTTTATATCATGTTGGTGAACTAATTTTACAAACAATTTTAAAATTTGAAAAGGAAATAAGAGAAATATTAGTTTACTCGATAACTTAAAAAAAAACTTTTATTTGAGTTTTTTAACTTGAGAAGTATAACTCAAGTCAGAAAAATAAGTGAAAATTAGAGTGATAAAAAAATATTCTCAAATAAGTGTCAATTAAAAAAATAGTAAAATTTTAATTTTTATTTCAAACTATAAGATTTTAATAAAAAATTATAATTTTCATGCAATTTCAACATTTTTCAGTATAAGAAATGGTTGTTGTAGAGAAAAAAAATTAACAAAGTAATAATTAAGGTTGTTTTTATTGTAAAAAGATATTTTATTGTTCGAAGGGCAATCATGTAATTTTCAATATTATTTAACCCCAAGGAAAAAAAGGATCAAAATCATCATTTCAGCCAGTTTCTTTAATGTTTTGTCAGAGGGGCATTAAGGTAATTTCATAGTGATTTAAATGCTTCCGTTTCCTCCATCAGTTGCTTTTGGACTGAAAGTAAATAAAACAAAAAGGAGGAACCTGTGAGGAAACTGGTTACTTTCAGGGATTAAATGGGAAAAACCAAACTTTTCAGGGATTTTCGAGTACTTCCCCGTATTTATAATGGAATTTCGTGGTTGATAAAGATTTTTAGAGAAGGAATGATCCATTATTGATGAAAAACTTAAGAGATAGAATTTTATGGGCCATCAATAACTTTAGATGCAAAATCTCACGAGTAATAAAATATTCTGAGATGGAATTCCATTGTTGTCAGATCCATTACCTACATAACATTTCAATTTCAATTTTACTTAATTAATTTTTATAATATTCTTATGATAGAATTTCATATTAGAGATGGAATTTTATTAGTAAAAAAGACATTCAGTGATAGAAATCCCTTGGTATTGATACCATTAGCAATGAAATTCCTTTGGAAATAAGTACATTTAGAGATGGAAAATCCATAAGTATTGAGAGCTTTAGCTGTCAAATATTCCATCGATGAAAGTTCAGCATTACTATTGGAATCTCGTTTTGCATTAGAAAGGCTTCAATAACTTGATTTTCACTAACAGAATATTCTGTAGAAAATTTCCATCGGTGAAATTCATTATTAACGAAATATACTTTAGCGACGGTAAAATTTTGTAAGAATGAAAATTATGGCCACAAATTTAGAAAATTTGGGCAATTAATGAATTAATGTTACAAGTGATTATTTTTCTTAGGTTTGTTAGCCACTACTCTGCCTTTATTGATTTAATATATTAGTTACTAGCCATATTGTCTAAGTATTAGTTGTCTCAACAAAGGTAATTCTGTCACTATTAGAGTCCTCTCTTATAATGTCTTCTCTAATGGTATCATTTAAAAGGTCAATAAGCATGTCTCTCTTAACATGGTTGAGTGATAATGCACAAGTAGGAACAATCCTATATTTCCTTCACAAGATAGTATGACTTTTCCCACAAAATGGCCAATCTTCCCTTCAATAAACCAAAACATTGCTCAATGACATTTCTGGCAGAAGAATGCTCATAATTGAATAACTCTTCAAGTGCTTGCTTGACTATCTTGCCTTCAATCATTTGAGTGCTGCTCTTGCCCCTTAAAAGGAGTAGGAACACTTCTTTAATCAAGTAACCAGCATCACATAAATAATAGTAACTTAGAGCAACCTTAAAGGTTGTTAGTGCTCTAACAAAACCAATTTTGAAAGCTAACTATGCTAAGCATTAATGAATCTTGGTACTAACCCATTTCTCCTAGAAATCATATCACGTAACACCTTATCATCAACTGCTAAACATTTTCACTCCAGTTTAGTGTAAATGAATTATATGTCTTGGGCATATGCCCAAGACGTTAGTGGCAATCTCATTTTTCCATATATGATACCTAGGTTTGTCAACTACAAGAGTATTTACTTTGATATATGTTCCATCTTAAGCCCCATCATAATTCTATAAGATAGATTAATGTTAGTATAGATAACTTTTATGTTTTCCAAAAAAGTTAACTATAAAGAAAATTGTCAATATTTGAACAAAGTTCCCTTTTTTTTACTTTACTTTTTTTTTTGTCATGTGAAATGGTATATAGAAAAGATGCAACCATTTCCTCAATACACATGTTCTTAGTATTTGTCAATTCACTAATCATGGTACGTAAATCATATAAAAAGTGAAATGATCTTCGATCTATACAAGTATTCTCAACGCAAGCTAAGTCACTTTCAAAAACAAACTTATCCAAATTCACACTTTAATTATTTGCTTTTTGCCCCTGTGACAGGCAGTCCATTTTCTTCTACATTTACACACTAAGATAATGGCATACACTAATGTAGCTAGTTTATTTATTATCACCACATATAAATAAGTTATGATGGTATGTAATCCTAGATTATTAGGGAGAAAGATCCATATAAATACTGAATAAAACAAGCAACAAAATAAATTAAATGACAAGTGTTGACAAATTTATAAAACAAAGTAACAAAATTTATATATCCTCTGCAAACAACACATAAAACAAATAATATAAAACAAAGTGAGTTTCTATTTGCTTTAATTTATTATAATATAAAAGGCATTATAACCACATGGTAATAACATTTGGCAAATTAAAGTCACATTTAACACTTTAGTTTTTGTTTTTGCTTATCACTTATTTGTAAAAAATAAAATAAAATAATAATAATAATAAATAATTGATAATTCTGATCCCGAGGCAACTTTAATATTTGGTGTATATAAATATTTTAAAAAATTCAGAGTAAAATTCAGAACGGCCGAGTCAGCGATTTTTCCGAGTTAGACACAATGGAATCGGATCCGAACTGGAGCCGAATCGAACTCGGAAAGCCCAAAGAAGTCTCTGCCAGGTTGATCTCCTTCCCCAACGCTGATGTCCGCGGCAAGCTCACTTCCGATCAGCTCAACGTTCTCATCTCCCAATATCTCCTGGAAGAAGGTTTTCTTTGATTTAATTTGGTTTTTTTCAATTTTTTTGGTTGATGTTCTTTGATGAGCAAGAGTTTCTCTTGAGTTTCTTGTGTAGTTTCTGGATTTTTGATGAATAATTGAGTTTCTAGGATTATTTGTGGGTTTTTGGAATTTGAATGGTGATTAGAAGTTTGTAGACTCTTCTCTGTGTAATTCTTCTTTGCTTTACTTTCTTTCTGTGTTCTTGAAATGAATATGAAGCTAAGAAATTCTTGGTTTGATTTAACTCTTGACTTCTTGGTTTCCTTGTGAGATGTTCTTGTTGAAGCGAGAGTTTCTCTTGAGACGTGATGATTGTTTTCCTTTTTTTTTTTTATTTGGACGATTAATTGGGTTTCCAAACTCTAGAGAAAAGGTCTTGTTTAATTTAATTTGATTTTCTTTGTTTTTTTATTGTTTTATTATTTTTATTTTATTTTATTTTATTTTATTTTTTTGTGGTAGTGGTGGTTTTCGTTGACGAGGAAGAGTTTCTCTTCAAATGTATGGTTGTTTCTTTTGTTTTATTCTGGATCTTCTTCTGTGATGAATTGAATTTCTAGGGTTTGGATTCTCATCACATGTATGCTTGGATTTTGTTGTTGTTGTTGTTTAATTCAAGCAAGAGTTTTTCTCAAGATGTATGTTTATTTTTACTTTTTTTTTTGGATCCTTGATGATCAAACTCAAGGTTTTGGATTTGTCTGCTTGGAATTAAAAAGAAAGAGTTTCTCTTGTGATGTATGTTTGTTTTCTCTCATTTTTTCTCTGGATCTTTGGTGATGAATCGAGTTTCAAGGGTTCGGATTGTCATCGCATGTATGCTTGGATTTCTTGATGTTTCTGGATCTTGAGTGATGAATTAGAAGTTTGTGGGGTTTTTTTTTTCTGTTTTTTCTTCTTTAATAAGCAAGAGTTACCCCTGAGATGTATGCTTGTTTTCTTGTATATATTCTTGATCTTTGATAATGAATTGAGTTTCTGAGGCTTGATTTCCTTGTGTGCTTCTGGATCTTGAATGGTGAAATTTTTGGTGGGTCAGGTTTCAAACACACTGCATTTGCATTTGATGATGAAGCAGAGATTGAGAATACTCCAATTGATAAAAGTAAAATTGACAAGGATGCTCTTCCTTCATTTGTACATAAAGGTCTTCAATACACCCAATTGGAGGCAAATATGCATGCAGTGGGTGCTTTTGGATGCTTAGATCTTTTAAGTTTGACATTTGTCTGAAGTGTTAAAACTGGCATCAGTCTTTCTCATGGTTGAAGTTTTTTTTTCATGTTTTTTCATATGAACAGACCAATGATGATTCTTGTATAGAGTGTTATCGCCTTGAACCTTTGGATATTATCACAAATAGTGTGCATGGCTTATCAAAAATCATAAAGAAGAGGAAAGATAAGGGGAAGGGAAAATGCATTGACTATGGTGTATCTAACCAAGAGCAGGAAAGCAAACAACAGGAAAAAAATATTGATGTGCATGGAGGTAAAATTGTATTTCTTTATTTTTTTCATTCTAGCTCTTGTCAGCTTTATTTAGTTTAGGATTTATCTAAGCAAATCCTAAATGCTACTATTTAACTTCCTAGTTTTCTATTTCTTACTTAAGTTGAGATCCTTTTTTGATTAATTTATTTCAAAAGCAATTTGACCCACCTAATTTTGTGTCTTCAATAGATTACTGTTTTCTGATTGTAAGGCAATTTCAGTCAAGATATCATCTTTTTAATGGTCCTGCGCTTCCTTTAAATTTTGATACACTTTTGAATATTGTGCATCAATAATCTTTATCATGACGCATAATCACTAATTTGCTGCGTGGACTTTATGTTGAATGACTATCATCACCTTTTGTACCTTTAATAGGACCTCAATTAATGGACCACACCCCTAATTCGCCACCAGTGACTCATCAAGTTTCTGACTCAGATGTATATCTTTTGGACGGACATAGTTTAGAGGTTTGATCAATGAAACTCTGCGATAATATTCCTGAAAACAATTATATTGTTACTCTAAATTTGTTCAAAAAACTTTATTGTGTTATTTATTTTCCTGCTTTAGGTTTCTGCCTGTTCTTGGAGTCCAACAGATTCTCTTCTAGCGGTTGGGTGGGTATAGTTTCCTCTTGATTTGCTCAGCCCAACTAGGACTTAACATGACGATTTGAGTTTTTTTCTTATTTTGGAATTAGCCAAAGCTCCTTGTACCAGTGTTCTTTATCATGTTGACATGCAGTACACCATCTTTATTTGCTAGCTCTCTCAGTTGCACTAGCAGATTTGCAAGATTTATATCAATGAATAGCTTCTCCTAATTAGTACTGCCTTCATTGGTAACAATACAAATCGTTGGATTCATGCTTTTCCCCGTGATTTCCAACAAATTAGTCTATAGATTCCTTTTGTGAAAGGAATTATGTAACATTCTTGACAACAACAACAACTATTACTATTTGGGGTTGGTTACATGAATATTTGCCCTCCATGTTGCTCTATGGAGGACCAAAAGAATTTGGTAAACACAGCTTAGACATATCATATTATAAAGTTTTTGCTAAATACTTTTTAGGTCTACCTCTTCTCTTCTATGACTTGCCACTTAAAGAGTTTCCACTTTTCTTGAGAAGCATCTACTAGTCGTTTTAGGACATGTCTCCACCATCTTAATCAATTCTCTTTTAACTTGTCAACAAAAGATGCTACTCCCAATTTATTTCAGATAAATTCATTTCTTAATCGCTTATTCCTATTAGCGCCTAGCATTCATCACAACATTCTCATTTCAACTATGCCCATCCTGTAAGTATGTTGCAACATTCCTGAAATTACAATTTATTGAACTTATAGCAAATTTATCATTAGACTGAGAACCTTTCTCATTTTGGTGCAAGCAACTAGCTCTCTGACTTTATAATGCCCAAAGAGTTTCTTCTTATTGATGTGCAGTCACCATTAGTGCTTCTTAGTTATTTGAGCATTTGTTGGTTTGACTTCTTTAACCTGACAATGTGGAAAGCCATAATCAGTTTAGTTTGGAAGATACAACAACATCATAACGCTAAGTTGGAAACTTGATGCAGATTTTGCCATTTAGAATCAGCTTATCAAATGCCAATGATGCTGTCTAGGCATCTCCCATAATTCAAATTCTAGGAGAAATGGACTTTTGTCCTACTTTGCCCATCGAGGTTAACATATTTGTATAGAAGGTCCTTATGTTAGCATATTGTCTATTGTAATTAGTCCTAAGAATTGATCTGAAGGTAGATTGCTAATATGAAAAATTTTTCAAGTTTCCTATCTTAAAGAAGAAAATTTGCCGCAATGCTGTTTAGGTATTTCGATAAGTTCATCTCTAGAACAAGTCAACTTATGATTTGCATGTTTGTTAATGCTTTGATGGTCATCTATTTCCATATAGGTTTCCTGGTACCTTAATGTTAACGGTCACTTCTCCTAAGAAAGTTTGTAGCATGGTTACTTTCAATTTTTACTTTTAAAATTTTTTCCTAATTTTCCATTTTATTTAATTCAATGTTTTCTTGCATATTCCTTCATATTTGAATGCTTGATTGCAATCATAGCACAAAGTTTTTGGCATGCTAGTATTTATATACTTTTTGCTTAATAATTATCATTTGAGTAAGTCTATAGTTCACCTTAAATAATCTTTACAAAAGTGGGCATGTTAATTTCTGAGTTATTGTTGATTTCAACATGTTCTCACTATGCTCTCAAGGAGGGTTAAGCAAGTACGATTTTGTTTTGCAATGTTCAAAGTTGATGCATCCAAATCTTATATTGGTCATGAATTTGGAACTTCATGTCTATAACCCATAATCCCAGATCTAAGAGATTTATAAGCAACTTTAAAAGATAGTTGTACTTTTGCTGCTTGCGTGTTGAACATAACAAAAGCAAATAAAAGGTTACTTCCAATTTTGCTATTAGAAAATATGCACGCTGCAGGATCAATTATGTGACGTTTTGTTTCTAAAATTCAAGGATCAACCTCTAACATTTACTAGAAGTTATCCAACATAAGTTATCATAGGACTGTTTGGCGTCATATCTTTCACATTTATTAACAAATAGCTATAACACGGTTTTGATAATGCTTTTATCTACTTTAAAATATTTTTTCTAACATTGAGATATATATGTCAAGGTTTGTGTTTGACGATATAGTTTATGGGATTAAACTGTTAGTTTTAACCTGGCAGGTCGACAGATTCAATGGCAATGATATGGAAAATTTCTAATGAACTTTCCACTATTTATAATTCAAATCCAGATGTGCAGTATCTAATTCGTCCTGATGCAATAGACAATGTGCTAGCTGGATTCAACACACTTGCTTGGAACGTGAGTCACTCTTATGATTGGTGCCTTTGTTCTTACAATTTTGATAAACGTTTTGATCTTGTCTTTCAGAATTATGTAATTCATTCTCATCATTTGAGCTAAGCATATTATAATTTTTTGATAATCAACAATCTAAAGGATTGTACTGAATTCATTCACCTGGATGTGAGTTCTTATTGCACAGCAGTGATTTTCTACTTTGCAGTGAACTGCTTATTTTACATGTGTCATGTTATACAGGGAGAAGGGGAACTACTTGCAACAGGGTCATTGGATGGGATGGTAATTATCTGGAGTAAGAATGGTTAGTTACTTTCTACTTATGTTTCATCTGAATAAAACAAGTTGCATTGATTATGAAGTGGTTGGAATTTGAGTTATTGTAGCCTTAATAATAGTTTTATTTTGGGATCTGTTCAATCAAAATTATATGTTTGTTATCTTGATTGTGCAGTTGCAGTTAGCAATTGAGGTATTGTAGCCTCCTAAAAAAGTTTCATTCAGATTTTTCTGTTCTCTTATATTGGAATTATGTATTTCTCTTTCTTTTTTTCTTCTTCTCTTTTTTTATATATATATATTTTTTTTTCATATATATATATATATATATATATAAGGTGAATACAACTTGAATATAGTTGGTTATGGAATATTACAAGGTAGAGAAATCAATGGGATAGAATCAAGCCCATCATTATGTAGTACACTACATAATGCCAGCCGATATTGATGGTACATCAATATGGACTGGGATTATTGGGATAATGGAAACACATAGATTTATTTGGTTTTGCAGTCAGATTTGTTGAAGTTCTCTTTGTATATTCCATATGGTTTTGGATTTTTTAACATGTAATCAGATCACAGGTTGTTTATGTGAAATGTTGATCTTTCAACTATTATTTGAGCACTTTTTTTTTCAATAAAATTAGTTCAGTATACCTTGCGTCTTCCCATGCTAAGTATTTTAAGCTAAAGCCTAAACCCACAATTAAATTACTTTCTTTTTTATTTTTATGCAAAATTTGTGTCCTAGTATCCCAAACATTAAGCTATGTTTCTCATTTGCATCACAAAGTGCTTCTACATGTAAATTTTGTGCAGTGCTGTGCTCTATGTTTTGTTGGAAATGATGCCACAGGTGACTTAAAGAAGAGACTGGGAAATCAAAGAGCTGTTATATTCTTCATAGGATGGAACAGTAAAGGTGATTTTCTCCTTACCGGTAGTCGCCGTGACAGAATTGTTGTTTGGGACACTAATACATGGGAGTATATACAAGAAGTTGCATTTCATTCAGGTGAAAGTTGATTCAGTTGTCAAAGATAGATTTGTGTTTTTGTTTTAGTAGTCACTCAATAAAACCATGCTCATAATATCTATTTTTTTCAGAACAACTGCTTGCTGTCACATGGAGGAATGATACTTCATTTGCAGCATGCTTAAAGGACAAGAGAATTTGTGTTTACAACATTGGAGAGCCTAAGCCAATCAAAACTTTTTCTGGATATCAGGTTTTCATAAGCAGATACACCATTAACAATTTTGTTGTTGATCTGTCATTTCTCTTGTTGATTGCCTGAAAGGTATCCTCAAGATTGTTCATGTCCTTATGCTTGAATATCATTTGTTTTGCAAATTGGACTTTGACATGAAGGAAACCAAGTTTTTTTCTCCTTCACAATCTTGAGTATTGTGATATTTGTAATATCCACTTTTAAAATGAATTCAACAACCCAGCTGGATTAAATTATGACTATTGATCTTTTTTGAAGTATTTGTTATTTTATGAATGTGTCACTTTTGTGAGTGATCATTTGTTCTAATTTTTTTACTTGTTAAGTTGTATCTGTTGCTCTGACTAAAACGGTGCAAGGCCATCTCATTTTCTGAATGACATTTTCAAGGTTTTAAATGCTGTTTGCCAACTATGTGGTCCTTCAATTGAATGAAATTCTTGATGGAAGTTTGAGATTTGTTTATTTTATGCAACTTCTTTGCACTAAGGTACATTCATCATTCTATAGCCAGTGATTGAGAGTTACAGTTGAAAAAGCACGGGATTGTTTGTGTGGCTCATTGTTTATTGCCTTGTCTAAAATGCCTGACTTACATAAATGATTCAATTACAGGATGACCTTCATGGTATCAAATGTAATCCTACTGGGAGTTTATTGGCTTCATACTCTCATGGCATGACCATAAAGGTAACCATTCTTTATGAAAGTGGTTTTTGGATATTCTATGAAGTTTTCTTGTGTATTGATGTTTCAATATTCATCAGTTTTCAAAGATGTATAATTTTGATTATTTTACATACTTTACATATATACCTGACAGAATTCTAAAAATGCATTCATTGTGAATTTACTTTTTTGCATGTTTACTTTAGACACCTATTTCTCTTAAACATATCATACTGGGTTAAGTCTGCCATTGGTTCTTCTGCTTTATGATGTGAATGTACTTTAAATTGGATGTGTGCTTGAAAATCATGTCCAAACTTAGTTAAAGAGTTGAGTTAGTCGAAGATGATATAATCATGATAAGACATTAACTTCTAATGATGGTATCCAATAAGATTTTACATGTACAGTGTGCACTAAACCTTACATGTCCAATGGCGAATTAAAAAGTGAAACAAAGGTTTATGTGTAATTCCAGCATATTTAGTCATTCCATATGCAAAAGATGTTAAATCCTTTATATGACCTGGTCTCACTTTTGGCATCCATGGGCTTTGCTAGTTTGAGTTCCTGCTACAGATTCGGGTATGATAACCTTGACTTCTACTCATTCTGCAACATTGTAATGAAGCTTATACCTAGCTTTCCTAGCTTATGATCGAGCATCAAGAATTTTTTGCTCTTGTTATGTTATTTTTCATTTAGAAGTGGTGGCATATGTAACAGCTTCTCTTCCACGAGGATAATGCTGTGTAACTTATACCCACCCAAGGTTATAACAGGGGATCTTGTGGGCTAGACTGCTCTGTATGTTTTGGTTGACTCTTCTTTTCTTTTATTTATTTAATAAAATCCAGGAGGGATATTGGGTAACCTCCCTCTTCACTGGTTTCAGTTATCTTATTTGAAGCAGAGTTATTTATGTAATAACTAGTCTCGCCTTTTTCTTTTTCATATAAACTAAGTTATTCAAGGGCCAAATTTCAGAATTTATGTGATTTTGTCTCCAGATTTGGGCTCTGGATCAGGATGAAAGGCTACATGATCTAATGCATAATGAGGTGTGGGTATTTTCTTTTCATTGTTGGTCATTCTGTATGACTATACTGAAATGATTTGTTTAATTTCGTCTTCAGATAGTACACACTGTTAGATGGAGCCCTACTGGCCCATGTAGCAAAAACCCCAACAAGCCCTACTGTGTTCTTGCTAGGTACGGCTATGTTCTCTTTTTTCTTTTTTCTTTTTTCTTTTTTCTTTTTTCAATTATGCCTTACTGTTTATTCCATGTCTTAATTATGTGTTGGGTGCTGAGATGTCTGTTTAAGTTATTGACTGAAATTTGATTTTATGATTGGCATGGTTCTATTGAATAATGTTTATGCACCAAAAAAAATTTTCCAAGTACTTGTGTAAAATTTAATTTATTAAGCACCTAAGAGCCCTTCCTTTTAAAAATTTCAAAAATAATTGAAGAAAAATAACTGTCATGTGAAAGTCAATGGATCTTTTGTTTATATAGCCAAATTTTCTTGTATAATTCATAGTATCTGAAATAATTATACATGTGCGATAACCCCTACAGCTAGCCTTGTTTGGTATCTCTATCTTAGTTTCCCGAAGGGTAAATCCATAGAGAAGAATCAAAATTGATCAAGAGCAAAAGAAAGTTGTGGAGTTTGCTTGGATATGTTTCTGGCCAAAATTTACACAGAATCCTCTCCCACTTCCAAATTCACATCTTCCACATGTTACAATGTTTTGATTGATATATCATTCTATAATTTTGAATAATTTTTCTTTCATCTTTTCTTTGATGGTTTATATGATCCCTGTGAAATATCAGTGGTTCCAAAGACAAAACAGTGAAAGTATGGGATTGTTTTCATGGGCAGCTCCTCTACTGCTTCAATGGTCACAGGTACCCTGATCATAAAATGTCCAACTGATACTCTGATACATATTTTAGCATACTTTGATGTGCAAATTTATATCATTTTGAGAACCAGGGCTGCTGTAGTTGAATTAGAGTTTCGGCCAGATGGTGAGTATTTGGCAAGCGCATCAGATGATAAGTGGTTACTCATATGGAAGATCAGAGATGGGAAAATTATGAAGTTCCACAACTCCTGTGACACTTCAATTTATAATCTCTCTTGGGATAAAGAAGGCAATCTGATAACAGCAGGTTCTGATTGTGGTACTCTGTGTGTAGTTGATGTAACTTTTTAATCTTTCTTATGTGCTATGTGAGAAACCATAATGTACAGCTGTTGAAATGATTTCCCAGTCATTGAACATACAGATCCTTTTGCTGACTCCTTTCTTTTAACTCATTCAAATTCCATTTTTTTGTAAACTTGCTTTGATTGTGCATTGGGAAAATCACTGTTTCTTGGCAATTTTGGTTTGGGTTTGAGCATTCTTAATGTTTTTTTGTTGTAAACCTTGTGTTAGTTTCCCATAATATGTTAATTATCTTTTTGTGCACATAAATGCTGCCAGGGATTTCATGTGACAGAACTCCAAATCATTGGTTGCAAGACAATGTTGGATGCTTGCAAGTAGAGGTGGGCACGGGCCCAATAAAAAACCGTCCCGGCCCGTGCCCGGCCCAGAACCGGCCCACCGGTTCAATGACCCGTAACCGGCCCGTACTGTGGACGGGCCGGTTACGGGTTGGGGTTCCCCAACCCGTGACCCGGCGGGTTAACCCGCCAGGTCAAAACCCGGTTTGGAACCGGTTTTCAAATTTTATATTATGTTTTTAATACATATACTCAAAAGAAATGTTGGAAAGGATGGTTAGTAGGTGAATTTTTTTATAAAGTGACCAAGGTTCGAATCCCATCAACAACTTTAACTTTTTAATTTTAATATAATAATTAAAAAAAAAAAGATCGGGCCCGGTTAACCGGCCCGTGTCCATCTCTACTTGCAAGCACTCTCTTTTGTACTGCAGAATCACACAATCATGGTTTCTGTGAAAAGAGCATCCATGGGTGATTTTTTGCCTAGTTTTTAAGTCCTGTGCATAATAATCCAAAATGTTCACCACAGTTGTATTTTGATAATCTTTACGTAAGGTTCTCTGATAGTTTTCATGGATCAAAAGCTTTTTTTGCTCAAGCTATAGGGGTTGTTTGGATGGGTTTATTTTAAGTCTAGAAGTGTTTTTTTATAAATTAAGCACTTCTGGATTTTAAAAAATATGTTTGTTTGTCTTTCTGGGCAGAAGCAAAAGCAAAAGCTGTGAAAAAAACTGAAATTCACCTTTTTTTTTTTAGAACCTGGTCACCAGGTGCTTCTCAGAAAAGCACTTCTAAAAAACTTTTTTTTGGGTGTAAAATTACTAAGTTAGCCTTGATAAGTGAATAATTCCCTCATTTAGTTTTTGTCATCTCCAAAAGTGTTTTTACAATTCTACATTCAAACAACTTCACATATATAAAAATATTTTTTAATTAATTTATTTAAATATAAAATAAAGAAAAGCACTTTTGAAAAAAGTGCTTTAATAGTATTTGAAAAAAAAGCACTTATGTTAAAAGCTAATCCAAACAAGATGAAAGGCTATTGCGCTTATAAAATTAGTCTTTATATTTAGTTTTTTAAATTCTTTCTCAATGTGTATTTTCAACCCCCAATCCCCGCCTCCTCTTTCCTTTTCCTTTTGTTATATAATTGTTTATTTTATATAAAAGATAGTTAAAGTACTTTATTTAATGCAAATATTTAATTATTTTTACAAAAATTGTATAATAGGTATAGTGAATTAGTTAATTATAAAAATTAAAGTAGATAAGTTAAATGGTTTAATTATTTTATATTAAAGTTATGTGAAATGTTTACCCTAAAGCAGCTTGAGGCCACCCGCTGAACGCGTCAGTTCACAGATCAGCCATCGAGTTTTAATTTTTTATAAAAATAAAATTATAAAATATAATTTAATAAAATAATTGAAAATTGTAAAAAGTAATAAAAAATTTTATAAATTAATAGAAATTTTATAAAAAAAATCCTTACAATTACAATAAAATAAAATCAAATAACTTAAAATAACTTATATTAGCTTTAAATAATTTAGAAAAAAAAAGGAAAAAATGAAGGGCTTGCACTTAATTCATTTTGGGTGTTTGGTTTGATGTAAGTAGGTGTGATGTAAAAAGTTTTACATATAAAATTTTCTTTTGGGTGTTTGGTTTGATGTGAAACTTACCTTTACCTGTAAAAAGTTTTACATGAGACCCCTAATTTACAGTATTTTAACTCACAGCAAAAGTTGTTGTGAGTTAAAATACTGTAAAACCAAATGTTTACAGGTAGAACTGTCAAAACGGGCCAGCCCGCCATTTGGCAGGTTGGCAAAATGCCAACCCGACCCAACCCACCTTGGGTTGGCGGGTTGAGCGGGCCAGCCCGCTAACAAATTTAAAATAATTAAAAATTATATATTTTATATATTTATTTATTTATTTTTAATAGCATGCTCATTTTCCAAATCCCAGAAAGCCCACTAAAGAGATTTACAAAATAGCAGTAATTCAAAATGGCGGAGTCCATTGAATCAAGGTTCACTAATTTAATAGCATGTTCATTTTCCAAATCCCAAAAAGTCCAATCAAACTCAATCCTTGAACAAATGGGATAAAGAATTCAACAACCAATCAAACCTTATATATATATTTAGGAAACAATCAAATAAAGATTTTCTGTTCTAAAAATAAAGAATCAACAAACAAATTTAAAATAATTCTATCAAACTCATCAGTCATCAAACAAGATGGCATGAACATTATTCTAATATTTTATTGCCCCAAACCAGTGAACCACTTTTCCCATCACATTCAATCTTGCAGAAATTTATCCATAAATGTGCACTAATAAATACAACAAAAGCATAGAACTAATTGGGCCACCAACCTTATGTTCACATTTACTGATTTTAAAATACGGAAAAATTTTCAAACTTATTCACAAATATGACCAACAACCATAAAAATAATATAGAACTAATGAACCATAGATTCAAATGGAGAAAACAGAGAAAAAATCATCAGTATTCACAAATATATAATCTAATACTTAAAGTACAAACATTGAACAAAATCAAGCAGATCAAAACATGAAAAAACAAATCAAAATCAAAACCCTAAATGAATGACGGGAGACGATGCCGAACCCCGGTGATGGCACTGATGGGCTTGATGTTGATGAAGGGTGGAGACGATGCCGAACCGGCGAACCCCGATGATGGCACTGATGGGCTTGATGGTGATGAAGGGTGGAGGCATGGCGCAGTAGAGAACCTTGCTGGCGGTGGGTTGGTGGGTGAATTGAAAGGCTGATAACTGATGAGTGATGAGTTAGGGTGAGATGAGATTTGTGAGAATCGAGAAAGAGGAGTTGTTGTTGGCTGAATTTCAATTCATTTTTTTTTTTATTTTTTTTTAATAAATTAAAGAGGCGGGTTGGCCTGCCCAAAGCCCGCCCCGCCCCACCTAGAACCCTAACCCAAACGGGTTGGCCCGTTTCGGCCCGCTTCCAAACGGGCTTACAAAAGGCCAACCCAACCCACCAATTTTTGTTGGCGGGGCGGGCCGGCTCGACGGGTCAAGCCCGTTTTGACAGTTCTATTTACAGGCACTCACCCCCAACCCAAAAGCACACACCTCAAGCCTCACCATCAGACAGCAGCAGGTCATTAGATCTCCACCACCGATGACGACCAACACCGACGACGCCGTCTAGCACCGACAACGACCTCCACCTCTTGCCGGCACCGACGAGTTCCTCCACCACCGGGGAGTAGAAGGTGGGCGAGATCTATACTTTCTTCCTATACAGATATTTTTGTAGATTTGTTGCTGATGAAGGCCTTTTGCTTTTCTTTGGGTTGAGGCATCTCCTTCCTCTGACAGAGAGAGCTTCAATGCTCTTTCTCTGTTTTTTTTTTCTAAGAAAAAAATCCATAATAAATGTTGGAAATGTCTTCAAGAATCAGTATGTTGACATTGTCAAACATCTTCACTTGCATTGTGCTCTTGCAGGCATAGAGCTTGTACTCAGTACTGAAATTGTTAAAGCTGAGGAAGCTGCTCGCCTGGGGAGGAAGTTGCATAGACAACACCCTGAAATTGTAAGCCATTGGGAATTAACCTGCCTCTATTTGGAAATTTTGGTGCTGAAATTTTCATGAATATTTAATTGTTAGTGGGAAGTGAACTAGCATAGGGCATATATATAACATTTGTTGGGAAAAGACACTGGAAAAATAAATATTATTGTTTACATTCTGTTTAAATATCATGTGCATTTATAGCTTACAAGTTGACTTTTTCTTCTTGCCTTAATTTTTAGCCAACTAAACACAAGTGTCAGATATGTGAATTCTAGACCATTATATCATTTACCATAAGGAATTATGACGAATGCCTAGGCTGAAGATTGGAGTCTGTCACAACAAAGAACTTATCAGCATGTAATTTATACAATACTTTTGGTTCATGGGTGTAAGTCCATCGTTAGAGATGCTTATATCCAAAAAAATATGTTCCAGCTTATTAAGTGTTTCAAAAAATAGAACATCCTGAACAAGCACTGAAATTGATGGCATAGAATAGACACCAATGTCAAGGAGCTTAAGATAATGGAAGGCCATACCATATGCAAAAATTAAGACAGAAATCGCAAGTATAGAAATTGTCACTCAGAGAAGTTACATCTGTAACTGCTACTGCCTCTCTACTGCAATTATAGTTCTATACAGCATAGAAACCGTTGATAAACTGACATTGTAATCAATTTGGTTCTCCAAGAGGAACATAATATTGCATTCTAAAAAATGGGAATGAATAAGAACCTAGCTAATGAACGTAGAACCTAGTGAAGCTTGCCACATTCAAGATGTAAAAAGCTTTTAAGGAAAGGACTTGATTGTGCTTCTTAATGGCCTACATAACAATTATTGACACAACTCTCAAGATTGTTTCATTTGCCACACGGGGCCAAGCAGAAACTTAGGAAAGATAGATACCAATTATGACTTAGAAAAATATGATATACTTATCGAATTACGTTACTTATATATACACTTGGGTATGAGAGAAATGAAAGGTAACGAAGTTTTTTTTACTTTGGAGTGGTGTTGTCACCCATGTGCCTATTTGTCAATGTTAGATTCTAACTCTTACTCTGGTGTCGGGACCGTTGTTGTGCTCATTGTTAGGCAATACAACTATCTAGCCATTTATATATGAGGGTGACCGCAGCTCCAAATTTTTCCACTCTTCAGTTAAAATTCGTCATCACAAAAACAAGGTGCATGCTATCAAGGATTCCTCAGGTATTATCGTTACTGACCAGTCTAGTATTGAAAATTGCTTTCTGGATTTTTTTAAAGTCCTCTGGCACTCCATTTCCAATATAACCGTAGAATCCCTCTTTAATACCATCCCGGACGACTTTGCGACTCTTGAGGATGTAGATAGAGATGCTTTGATTAGGCCTATCTCGAAACGAGAGGTCTATCAAGCACTCAATTCTATGCCCCGAGGTAAAAGTCCGGGTCCGGATGGTCTTAACGTTGAATTCTATTTGTTTTATTGGAATATCTTGGGTGACCACCTCTTTAAAGCGATTTCTCATTTTTTCCAAACTTCAAATCTTCCCCTCTCTTGGGGCAAAACTTTTGTTGCCCTTATCCCTAAAACTGACAACCCTCTTTCTGTCTCTGATTTTCGTCCGATTTCCCTTTGCAATGTGTGTTACAAAGTGATTTCAAAAATCTTAGCCATTCGTTTGAAAAAGGTGATCCATAAACTTATCGGCCCTGAGCAAACGGGTTTCCAAACCGGTTGTGACTCTTCCGATAATGTTATTGCTACCCAGGAAATTTCTCATTCTATTGAATTTGAGTACCCGGCCCCCCTAAGATGATGTGGAACACCATCATTGCTACCCTTCAAAGAATGTGCTTTTCGGATATTTGGATTTCTTGGATTCGCTCTTGTATCTCTTCTGCCTCTTTCTCTTTTCTTGTTAATGGAAAGCATTCGGATTGGATAACTAGTAGTAGAGGAATAAGGCAGGGAGATCCCATCTCCCCCCTTCTTTTTCTCCTAGTTACTCAAAATTTGTCTGCTTTCCTGAACAAAGCCCTTTCCCTCTCCCTGGTCCCTGGTTTTAACCCTTCTCTCCCCCGTAATTTCAATCATCTCATGTTAGCTGACGACCTTCTTCTCATCACTAAAGCCATTCGTAAATCTGCTCGAAACTATCTAATGTGCCTTAACATCTACCACTCTATCTCGGGCCAAAAGATTAACCTTAACAAGTTTGCTGTCTACTTTCCTACCTAGTGTAATAAAAACCTTACCAAATCGATCTCAAATATTCTTGGCATCAAGCAAGGTTCCTACCCTTTTACCTACCTTGGGATCCCTATCTTTCCCCACAAGATCCCGATCACCCACTTAAACACTCTGGTTTCCAAAGTCCATCGCTGCTTCTCCTCTTGGAATCATGCTCCTATCTCCTCTGCTGGCAAAGTTATTCTTCTTAACAGCTCTATCTTCTCTCTTCCAAATTATTTTCTTTCAGTGATGAATCTTCCGGCTTCTATCCTTGACTAGTTCTCCAAACTCGCTAGATCCTTTCTTTGGAGTAATGGCAGCAATGGTAAAGGTTTTCACTCGGTTGGTTGGTCGGTTACAACCCTTAAAAAATCTTAGGGGGGGCTTGGTCTCAGAAATCCTCGGCTTGTTTCTCACTCCCTTATGGCCAAAAACATCCTCTCTATCTTAAATTCTGACAACAAACTTTGGGTGGACATTTTCAATCTTAAATATCAAAACTGGAATTTGTGGAACTTTGTTGCCCCCCGGCATACTTCCTGGTTTTTTAAGTCCGTTGCTCGCTCTGCTCTTTGTTAAAAATCAAACTTTAAAATTCTTTACGCAAATCCTTTAAATCTTGATTTTTGGAAGGATCCCTGCTTCTTGGATCTACCTATCATGTTTAAACCTACTCTCCTTAATATGTCTATGGACTTTGAAAACCTTGCTTCCTCTGATTTCCTAGCTAATGGTTCGCTAAATTATAACTTGATCATCTCTATGTTTGTCTCCAACTTAGACTGGGATTGGATTAATAGCATTAAGATATCCTCTGGTGCTTCAAACCGCTGGGTTTGGGGTTCTTCTTCCCCTAAAGTTTCCACTGCTTCGGCTGTTTATGATCATTTGATCTCTTTTAATCCCAACCCATGGCCCGGTTGGAGCTCCATCTGGAAGCTCTGTGCTATTCCTAGAATTAAGTTCTTTATCTGGAAATTGGCTCAAGGAAAACTTACCACTGGTGCTTATTTATATGATATTAACATTACCCCTTTCATACTCTACAGCTTCTGTGGTTTGGCCCCTAAAACCTCAGCTCACCTTTTCTGGGCTACAATAAGATTAAGCCTTGCTGGAACTCTCTCTTTGCTGCCTTTGATTTAAATGATAATATTCCCACTGACTTTTGTTCTGGTCGGTGGCTTGCTTGCAAATTTACTTCAAACGGCCTGGATGCTTTCTTTAAAGCCATTGTTGCCACTTTAACTTGGATCATTTGGTGTTGTCACCCATGTGCCTATTTGTCAATGTTAGATTCTAACTCTTACTTTGGTGTCGGGACCGTTGTTGTGCTCATTGTTAGGCAATACAGCTATCTAGCCATTTATATATGAGGGTGACCGCAACTCCAAATTTTTCCACTCTTCAGTTAAAATTCGTCATCACAAAAACAAGGTGCATGCTATCAAGGATTCCTCAGGTACTATCGTTACTGACCAGTCTAGTATTGAAAATTGCTTTATGGATTTTTTTAAAGCCCTCTGGCACTCCACTTCCAATATAACCGTAGAATCCCTCTTTAATACCATCCCGGACGACTTTGCGACTCTTGAGGATGTAGATAGAGATGCTTTGATTAGGCCTATCTCGAAACGATAGGATGGACCCCTTCCAGAGTCTTGTGTGACTGCCCTAGCGTTGCTCGGTTGATGAAGCACTTTGATAGCTGCGTTGCTTGGCACCTTCAGAGCGACATCGACTCACTTAAACCAAAGCTGGGCTCTTCTCTCTGTTCTGGGATCGTGACTATTGACCATGAAGACAACCAAATCGCGGATGCGTTGGCCAACTTTGGCAGACTTAATCCAAATCTTTCCCTCTTCTTCCAGGGACTGGACCGCCCTAGATGGCTCGATGACCTTTGCAGCCGTTTCAATTTCTTTTTCTAAATCTGTTTTCTTTTTCTTAGCTTTTTTGCTCTTTTGATAAAAAAAAATATATATACCTACCATATTTGTATACCTGTGTGTATATATATATGTATAACCTTGTGTGATGTAATATAGATTTTTTGGTGAATATCATTTTCTAACATGGTATCAAGAGCCTAACCCTTTTTTTTTTCGCCGCCGCCGACCGTGCTTGTGTCCGCAGTCCCGTCCCTCGCTTGTGCAACCCCTCACTTGCGCGTTAGCCCAGCTGCCCTAGCGAGTCAATCCTCCTTCGCGCGCCTTCTCTCCACCGTGCGCCTGTGCTCAACCAGATCCTCATCAGTGCTTCCCCGGAGCCCGATCCACTCTTCTCCTTAACGGGTTCTATTGATCCCTATTGGTGTTGGTTTTCATGGCCTCTTCCCAAGTCTCCTACCTTCAGAAGGCCGATGTTTATATATATAAATAAATAAATAAATGTTACATGTCCTAATTTAAATCAAAATAAAAAAAATTATTATAAAATATTTTATCTTAATTACATGCAGCTAAATCGAAAAGGAATTAGGATAAATCTCAAGATCATCCAAGAGCACATATCTCGAGGTGATCTAAAATACACAAATTTCAAGATCAGCCAAGAGCACAAATCTCGAGGCGATCTAAAATACACAAATTTCATGATCAGCCGAGAGCACAGATCTTGAGGCGATCTAAAATATTCTAATTTCAAGATCAGCCAAGAGCACAAATCTCGAGGCGATCTAAAATATTTAAATTTCAAGATCAGCCGAGAGCACAGATCTCGAGGCGATCAAAATATACAAATCCTAAGATCATCCGAGAGCACAGATCTCAAGGCGATCTAAAATACACAAATCTCATCATCATCCGAGAGCACAAATCTCGAGGCGATCTAAAACATATAAATCTCAAGATCAGCCAAGAGCACTGATCTTGAGGCGATCAAAAACATATAAATCTCAAGATCAGCCGAGAGCATAGATCTCAAGGCCATCCAAAATATTCAAAACTTAAGATCAGCCAAGAGCACCGATCTCAAGGTGATCAAAATATTTTAAATCCCAAGATCCCTAATAAAATAAGTCAAATATAATAAATTACTTAAGTAATAAAAATTAAATTAAAATCAAAATCAAAATCCAATCAGATATAGATAAAATAATATATATAAATCCAAGTTAAAGATAATAAAAAAGAAGAAGAAGAAAGAAATCAGATAAAAATAAAAATAAAATTAAGTAATAATATAATAATAATTTAAAAAAAATAAAATAAATAAATCAAAATTAGATAAAAATAAATTTAGATAAATATAAGATGAATAAATAAATAAATAAATCCATTAAAATAATAATAAATTAAATTAATTAAAAAATTATTAAAAAAAGAAAAAAAGAAACGTGGGGCATGGTCGCTCCACTATCAACTAAAACAAAAATAAATAAATAAATAAATAAATATATATATATAATAAAATAAATAATAATAATAATAATAATAAAGTAAATTATTTAAACTAAAAATAATAATAATAATCATAACAAAAGATCAGCCGAGAGCATAGATCTCGAAGCTATCTAAAATACCAAATATCAAGATCAGCCAAGAGCACAGACCTCAAGGCCATCCAAAATATTCAAAACTTAAGATCAGCCAAGAGCACCGATCTCGGTGATCAAAATATTTTAAATCCCAAGATCCCTAATAAAATAAATTAATTAACTAATAAAAAATTAAATTCAATTAAATTAAAATCAAAATCAAAATCAAAATCCAATCAGATAAAGATAAAATAATATATATAAATCCAAGATAAAGATAATAAAAAAAGAAAAAGAAGAAAGAAATTAGATAAAAATAAAAATAAAATTAAGTAATAATATAATAATAATATTAAAATAAAATAAAATAAAATAAATAAATAAAAATTAGATAAATATAAGATGAATAAATAAATAAATAAATCCATTAAAATAATAATAAATTAAATTAATTAAAAAAATTATTTAAAAAAAAAAAGAAAAAAAGAAACGTGGGGCATGGTCGCCCCACTATCAACTAAAACAAAAATAAATAAATAAATATATATAAATATATATATATAATAAATATTGATAAGATAATACCTATTATAATAACGAATGAAAAGATATATTGATAATAAATATGAAATATATAAAATGCATAAATAATATATATATATAAAATAAAATAAATAATAATAAAATAATAATAATAATAAAGTAAAATATTTAAACTAATAATAATAATAATAATCATAACAAATAAGTGGATAATATTAAAATAAAAAAATAATTAAAAATAAATAAATTAAAAAAAATGTCGTGGTCACCGCCACGATTAAGATAACGGCCACGATTGCCCTATGATCGGTGCAACCGCACAACTACTCCCACATGTCAGAACTTTTAAAAAAGGAGGACGAACTGACTGAAAAAAAAAAAAAGAAAGAAAGTGGACAAAGGACGGAGAGGAAGAAAAGAGAACGAAAGAAGAGAGACAAAAAAAAAAAAAAGATTTGAAGAAGAAGAAGGTGCTTCTCCCCTCCTCTACCTATATATATATATATATATATATATATATATATATATATATATATATATATATATATATATATATATATATATATATATATATATAAAGAAGTCGCTGCCGTTGCCTGTCACCACCATTGCTGACATCTCCGTTGTTGCTGTTGTTTGTCATTGTTGCCGGCGAGCAAGGATGGAATACCCCTCGCTCGCCTGGCCATCGATTTAAAGTCCTACTGCTGCTTGTCGTCGTGGCTGCCAACGTGAGCGAGGGTGGAATACCCCTCACTCGTCTGGCCATCGATTTAAAGTCCTACTGCTGCTTATCACCGTGGCTGCCAACGCGAGCGAGGGTGGAATACCCCTCGCCCACCTAGCCGTCGATTTAAAATCCCATTGTTGCCGTTTGCCACCACTCCGATGAAGCCGAAGTCAAAGCCGAAACCAAAATCAAAGCCAACCTGTCGCACGTTCTGCACTACAAGTCACCGCTACTATGACTGTTAGCCCAAGATCCAAGAAAAATAAAAAAAAATAGGGTTGTGGAAGAGAATTAGGGTTTTTGATTACTAGGGGAGATTAGGGTTTTTCAATTTGAAAACGACTCAACTTTTTCCTTTCTTCTTATTAATTTATAGAAAATATAACTACAAGATAAGATTGAATTTAAACTAACTAATTTTAAACTAATTTACAAGATAAATATGAATTTTAAACAAACTAGATAATAAAATAAAACAAAAACAAAAACTAGATAACTAACTAATCTTATCTAATCACATGCTAATCAGGATTAATTTGCTCACATACTCCCCCCTAATCCTGATATGCATTCAAATCTCGAACACCAAGTAGTTGTCTCATGGAACCTAACTTTACTCCTGACAAGGCTTTTGTCAACGCATCAGCACGCTGTTCTCCAGAGTTTACAAAATCCACAATCTGCCCCCTCTCCACACACTCTCTAATAAAATGAAATCTTGTGTCTATATGCTTGCTACGACCATAAAAAACAGATTTTTCATGAGAGCTATGGCAGATTTGTTATCAATAAATAAAATTATAGGCTTTAATTTTGAACTTGTTAATTCACTAATAAGATTCCTCAACCAAAGCCCTTGACAAGCTGCTACAGTAGCCGCCATAAACTCTGCCTCGTATGATGATAATGCCACTATCTTTTGTTTTTGAGAATTCCATGATATTAAACTTTCATTTAAGTAGAAAACCATACCACTTGTGCTTCTTCTCCCATCTTGGTCTCCTGCCAAATCACTATCTGAATACCCAACAATGCCTACTACTTGATTTCCCTTCACATAAACAATTCCATAATGAGCTGTTCCTCTCAAGTACCTGAGAATTTGCTTAATCACCTTGTGATGTGTGATAGTAGGTCTTTCCATATACCGGCTTGCTATCCCGACTGAATATGATAGGTCTGGCCGTGTATGTAGTAGATATCTTAGACAACCAACAATATACCTATACTCTGTGGAATCTATTGGTGTTCCTTCTAAGTCCTTGTGCAATTTCATCTTGGGCTCCATAGGGTACTTTGTGGCATTACAATTCGCCATCCCAAATTGAGTCAAAACCTTCATGGCATAAGCTGTTTGTTTGAGTTGTATTCGGTCCTTCTGTTGCTCAACTTCAATTCCCAAGTAGTAGGAAAGTAACCCCAAGTCACTCATCTCAAATTCCATCATCATTTGTTCCTTCAATCTCTTGATTTCTTCTGAAATACTTCTTGTCACAATAAGATCATCAACATAAACTCCGACAATCACATTGGTTTCTCCTTCCCTTCTAGTGTATACTTCCTGCTCTTGAGTGCATTTACTGAATCCAAGTCTCCTTAAACTTTTATCCAACCGAATATTCCAAGCCCGTGGAGCCTGTCGCAAACCATAAAGAGCCTTTGATAGCTTATACACCTTGTGCTTCTGGTTTTGTATCTCAAAACCCTCTGGTTGAGTAACATATACTTCTTATTCTAACTCCCCATTAAGGAATGCTGACTTCACGTCTAGATGGTGTACCTCCCAACCCCGATTTGCAGCGAGTGCAAGAATGACTCGAACTATGTCAAGTCTTGCAACAGGCGCAAATACTTCTTCGAAGTCGATGCCTTGTCTCTGTACATAGCCTTTAGCCACCAGCCTCGCTTTATGTTTGACGATATGTCCATTTGAATCTTTCTTTAATTTAAATACCCATTTCAGGCCGATGGGTTTGTGGCCTGATGGAAGTTCTGTCAGGGTCCAAGTATGATTTCTTTCAATGGACTCCAACTCTTTCTACATTGCTTCAACCCAGCAGGCCTCCCTCGCAGCTTCTTGGTAGCAGGTTGGCTCTTCAGACAACACCATCATCAATTCTTCTTCTTCTTCATCAAGTGTAATATCTTCTGTGTTGGCATAGACATCTGCAAGAGTTCTGAACCGGATTACCTGATTTTGGGAGTCTGGTGACGCGGGTGACGCACAGGAGAACGTTGTGGGCGAGCCTGGTGAGCTGTGCGCGCACGGGGAGGCATCTACGTGCGCTGGGACCCGTCTGAGCGCGGGTGCACAGCTGGGGACGCTCCTGCGCGCGGGTGCACGGCTGAGGACGCGCCTGGGGGCTAGTGTGCGGCTGGGGACGCGCCTGCGGGCGGGTGCGTGCCTGGGGACGCGCCTACAACTGCAGGCTCTGCCGGAGAAGAGACTGCTGCATACGGGGCTATCTCGGGTGCAACTCCAGGTGCAATTCCGGAGTATTCTTCCTGTAGCTCCTCATTGCAAGCACCTGCATCCCATTTCCATTCAAGATTTTCTTGAAAAAATAACGTCTCTACTTACTTGGAGTTTGTTCAGACTTGGGTCGAACAACCTATGTGCTTTGAAGCCTTCCTCAACACTCAAATAAATCATGGGGGAGCTTCTGTCGTTAAGCTTCTTGATGTGAGGATTGTTGTTCTTCATATACGCCATGCATCCAAATACTCTCAAGTGTGCAAGATTTGGCTTTCTCCCCATCAAGACTTCAAATGGAGTGCGCTCTCCTAACGCTTTGGTTGGGAGACGATTTAACACATAGACCGCATGCCTGACTGCCTCTCCCCAAAAATTTACGGGCACATGCATTCCCTAGAGCAGGGATCTCACCATGGCCATCACGGTACGATTTCGGTGCTCCACAACACCATTGTGTTGCGGTGTGTAGGGAGCAGTGAGATGTCGCTCTATGCCTTCATCTTCACAGAAACGAGTGAACTCCGTAGACAAGAACTCACCTCCGCGATCCGTCCGGAGTGTTTTGATCTTGTACTTGGTCTTGTTTTCCATCAACATCTTGAACTTCTTGAATACATGGAATGCTTCACTCTTGGCTGGCAGTACATACACCCACATCCAACGTGTGAAATCATCAACAATCAATAAAAAGTACTTGTTACCAGCAAGTGTACAAGGAGAGATAGGTCCGCATATATCAGCATGAAGAAGATCAAGCGGCTTCTCTGCTCTAAAATTCGTCTGACGCGGGAATGGCAATCGCGTGTGCTTTGTGATTACACACGCCTCACATAGCTGGTTCGGCCGATTCAACAATGGCATGCTAATCGCCATCTCCTTCTCCCCTAAAAGCTTCAAGTCTTGAAAGTTAACATGACCAAGTCTTGCATGCCACAACTATGCTGGATCTTCGATGCTTGCTAGTAAGCAAATCAGCTTGATTATCTTCAGATTCACCTTATATAACCTGTTCTGCATCCTCTCTATTGACATCAGGAGCTTCCCACTCCTGTCGAACACTTTTATGGTGTCTCCTTCCATGAGCACCTTGTTCCCATCTTCTGTCATCTGTCCAAGACTTATAATATTACTACAAAGTTTTGGAATATAGTATACCTCTTGGAGAGCCTTGTGTTCGCCTTTCTTGCAAGCGAACACGACTGTTCCCTTGCCCATGATCTGAACAGTCGATCCATCGCCGAATCTCACCCTCCCGGTGATAGCTTCATCCAATTCTTGAAACTTCTCGCGATAGCCAGTCATGTGATTACTAGCACCATTGTCAAGGTACCAGATATCTTCATTATCTCCCTTCTTGTCGTAGTGCATCTTTGGCAATGTTCCTTCCTCATTAAGCAAAACCGCCTCTCGACATTCTTGTACAATGTGCATCTCTTCTTGGGACACAGTCATCAACAGTCACTACACGAAAGTAGTCCTTTTGCGGCATTTATTTCGCGGCGTTTATAGAAAACGCCACCGGTTTTTGTTATTTTGCGGCATTTATGTGACATAAACGCCACCATATTCCTCAAGTGATGTAAAGAATTATCGCGTGAAATTAAATTTACATTAGCGGCATTGTTTTTGGAAAGTGCCGGTAAATTAGCAGCGTTTAATGGAAAGAACACCGTGAAATAAAATTGCGAATTCTGAGGATTTAATTCAATCGAAAAGTTATTTTAATTACCGGCACTTTAATTTTAGGCGCCGGTAATTATTTTTATTTAGCGGCGTTTAATGAGATGAACGCCGCGAAGTAATTTACAACCTTATCGAAGAAAAGCCGAGGATATATAAATATTTCATGTACCGGCGTGTAATAATAATAAACGCTGGCAAATGTTTTTGATATGGCGGCATAGTTTAGAATAAACGCCGCGAGGATGTCTGGCGGGATTTTTGTTAAATTTATCCGGGAAATTAAAAATTCATTAGTGGCGTTTATGTAAATAAACGCAAGTATAATGTACATTGGGCAGCGCATTTTGTATAAACGCCGGTAAAGTGTTTATGTAAACTGGTGAGGGCTTCCTCTTTCACTCTCTCTCCCTGCGCTTATCCTTGCTCTCTGTCCACACCGCCGGTCTCCTTCTCTCTATCCACACTGACGTTCTTCTTTCACTCTTTCCACACCGCCGTTCGCCACCATCCTTTTTCTCTAACTTCCGTTAGGTGATCGTTTTCCCCCTTTATGTTATTTGATTATGAATTTCATGTTGTACTGTTGTTGATTTATTTTTTTTTTTTGGGTTTTTCTTGTTTTTGATTTTGTTGGTTGATTGGGGTTTCGTTTGGGAAGAATTAAGGGATTTCATTAGGATCTGCATATTAGGGATTTGGTTTGGATAAATCGTTTCCGTACTTCTGCTCCTCCATCAAGGTAATCTCTTTTTGTTGTGTTTATGCTTTCTTTAATAATTATCATATATAGTTTCTTCTGCTTTGCTTTATAGGATGTTGTTTGAGTTCAAGTTCTAGACGACATAAAACATCTTCTTCTTTGGCTTTTCTATTTCTATATATGCATGCTTTTCTTCTGATATATATGTATCTGTTTCTGTTTCAGTCCTTCTGTGCATTATATGATATACGCAATTGTTTATCTGAATTCCAATTGTTATAATTATAATTTTTAATTATCAAATTATTAATCCCTTCCAGTTAATTATTGGAGTTTTAGTTGTATAATTTAGAAAGAAATTCCATAGATGAAGGTTGGTTGCTTAATAGTGAGTGGGTGTCCTTGATAGATCCTTGTCAGTAGTCTCAAAGATTATAAAAGATTTTAAATATTCATGCCCAATTGCCTTATGCGCATGTGGTGCTGTACCACCTTCAGAAGCTCTGAGTTTTAACCTAGTAGATGCTAGTAAAATATTGCTCTAATCTCATTCATGTTCCTGCCACCAGATTAATTTATGGAAGTACAAACATCTATCACAAACATTATAATTTTTTAATCAAACAACATAAAATTGCAACTAATAAAGTGGCACAGAAAGAGTACTGTTGTCATCTCATAGACTAATTACATTACAAGAAAAAATCTTAAACATGGAAAAAAATCATGAAAAATAAATAAATGTTGAGTTTGAGTTTGGTCTCTTATTTATAATTCACATCCGATTCTGCCAATTGGATATTTAGTTCAAGAAACAACATGAATTCCTAAATCTTTATGGCTATAAATTAATTTACTATAATATCTCTTGTTTAGTTCTAAAATGGAAACTAATTAAATGTTTAATAATGCAAAATCATTTGAGTTGCCATTCAACCTTAAAGACAACCTTTTTGTTTTTGATGTTAAAAGAGAAGTGTGTGTATATATATTTGTATGAATGAAGACAAGGAGAGCACGTGCTTTGTTAGTGACTCTTTCTCTTTGGTTTCTTGTTAACTCACTCTCTCTTTTTCTCTCCATTTGTGTCTCTTTACTTTGATCCATTAAACTTAGTAGTCTTTATGTGTTGATGATTGTGTTCATGTGTCTCTCTGTTAATGGGTTTCTAATTAGGTTGTTGGGAGACTTCATATGAATCAGGATGTATGTAGAAAAAAATTATCCTTACTTTGCTTGTCACTAATTAAATTCTTGCTCAAGGGATTAGCCTACGTTTGTATGTGTGCGTCAAAGCATCTAACTTTAATATGGAAAGGATTACAGCATTATTGATTGGTTTATAATCTAATCTTTAGTACTGCTTGCAACTTCTATGTGGCCTTCATAGAATATGAATGTTTATCAAGCCCCCCAAAAAAAAAACATAAATTTGAGTTCTCAAAACATTGTTAAGTCAGAAACTATTCTCCTTTGCATACAGAGACACTGAAGAAAGCAAAATTCAATCTGGTTTTCTTTTTTTCGAAATTTATTTGTTGAATGTACAAATTACACAGAGGGGAGGAACAATTAAATAGATGTATGAAGAAAGCTAATTAAGAGGCCTCAAGGAAAATACTAGCATATATTATGCAAAAAATAAAAATTTCAGTTCTTAAAATAGTGTTATTAAGGCAGAAAATATTCTCCTTTGAATACAGGACATTGAAGAAAGCAAAAGTTTATCTAGTTTGCTTTTTTCCTGAAATTTAGTTGTTGAATGTACAAACAACATACAGGAAGGAAACATTAGATAGATGTGTGGATAAATCCAAGTGGTTTCAAGGATAAGACTAGCAAAGGCTGCAAATTTATAAGTACTGCAAATATATATAAGTGCGGAGAACGATGAACTGTAGAAACAAAGAGATGAAAATTACAAATAGGAACGTACAAATAGATACATAAATTATTTGTGCACTTAACATAATTATATATTGCTACAAGTATATCATTTGTGCACTTAACATAATTATTTCTGTTAAGAAAAAAAATGAAATATTTCATCAAGATCTTTAATTTTGATATGTATAAATTTTTAATCGTAACGGTTGTAACTAATATTTGTTTTGTGACAGAGTTAGACACAATCAAAGAAAGATGGTCTCAATAACTTCCTAGTTTTTTCACCCTTTAATAAACTCCCTTACTGTTTGCCTTGCTTCATGTCTGATTTTATCGTGCATAACATTGCAAAAGGAAGTATTATCACATTTGTTTGAAAATACTTACAATCAAATCGAAAACTGATTAGCTTTTCTAGCTGAAATGTATAAGCTTATTATAGAATATGTTAAATACAAACTTATAGAGACCAAGAAGGGATTACATCTATTTCCATGATTCAAATAATAATAATAATTATTCGCCTACCCAGGACAGGCAGGATGCCAAGGATTAACAATCAGATTAGTTTGGCACTTAATTGATAAATAGGATAATGTTGTACTCAAACTAAATTTATAGCAGCATCATACTCAATAGCAAAAAACTTTCATAAGAATGCTACAAATAAAATGGATAAATACTTACACACTGATGCAAAGGATAATTTGATTGAAGCTGACAAGTTATGCATACAAGTAGGATGGATAAACTTCATGTTGATAAAAGTTTTGTGTTAAGCTGAGTTTCTAAAATCTACTCCCACACCATTGTTTTGATTGATCGAGGCCATTCAAAAAGAAATATTTGTGAAACTAAAACACTTGCTATTATAAACATTGTCATATATTATTGCAATACTTGTTGGCAAAGAACCTAACCTGTGATGACTGCAAGGGGTTTTGAAGAGCCTGCTTGCACTAAGACACTTGTTATCATAAACATGACACTGGAGTTGTTATTATTGAACTGCAATATGTCTCATGTGTTATTTTATTGTAAAAACCATCTATCTCTATACATTCATAATATATTAACTTGTTCTAATCTTTTTAACATGTTTTTGTTTATATGATGTAGATAAAGAAAAATGCCCAAATTAAAATTGAAGTGTATGAAAATGGTTGTATCTGAAGCTAATACAAATAATGCTCCAAATAATGGTACTGGGTGTGACGTTGGTGTGGGTGCTAGAATGAGCAATACTTGCAACTCCAATCCATCAGCCCCTCTTACTTCTAACAGATCTGCTCCAACACTTGATGCTGCTCCTCACTGCTCGGTTCCATCATCTTCAGCTGATTCAAATCATAATGAACAAGAGGCAAACCAAAATAATGGTACCAGATTAGAGAACGTTCCCGCAGTTAATGAAGCAGAAAATTTAAATGCAGGTTAATTTTATATCTTCAATTTTAATCATAATTTATTATATTTGCATTAGTGTTCTAATTTCTACTGATATGTAAATTATTGTAGTTGATAGTAATGGACAGCAAAAAAAAAGAGGCCGAACTACTTTGAAGGAGTTGTGGTCATTACCACCAGAAGAAAGGATTGTGGTGAGTGCAAATCATTTGGGACAACCAATTGGGCCCGAAGCACAATTATTAGCTGGATTTCTCGGCATGCTTGCTCGGACTGTGTCAACAAATTGGCCTCCATTATGAGAGTTGGCATAAAGTGCCAAAAATATTGAAGGATGAATTGTTCAAATTTATTAAGGTAAATCCAAATAATTGAATTATGCAATTGTTGTTTCTATAAATATATAAACATCAAGTTACATTACGAAACTAAATTGATTATAATGTCTTCAAATAATTATGATTTGCTCTTGAAATATTGAAAGAGTATGTGCTGAAGTCTTTGGGGAAGAAATGGAGAGATTACAAGTATGACTTGAAAAAGCATCATTTCAAACGGGAAGATGGTTTGCAAGCAAACAAAGATAAACATCCAAATGAAACCATTCGATGGCAATGGGAACAATTAGTAGATTTTTGGTATTCAAGCAAAGGAGAGGTTTGAATAGTTATTTTACTTTATTAAAATTATCATTTTCTTTATTATTTCTAAGTTTGTATACATGTCATTATGTAGGATTCAGAAAGGCTTGGGGTTGCTAGCAGAAAACAACAAAAATATACTCATATCTCTGGATCGAAGAGCTTTGCTAGAAAAGAAAAGGAAATGGTAAGAAAATATATATTAAACATTTGAGTGCTAGTGTGAGTTATAAATATTGTTTTTACTTTCCTTTGTATGTTAAAGTTAATCTCTTGATGTTTGTGATTCAAAAATTTTTTTTGTTTAAATACTTCTAGGAGGTTACTAGTGGAAGAAAAGTTGGACGCCTTGAATTTTTTAAAGCAACTCATACAAAAAAGGATGGTTCTCACATGAATGAGAAAATTGAACAAATTATGGTAATAATTATGTTTTAAGAATTCCTAATTCGTAATTTGTTTTGAAATATATAATTTCTTTAAAAATTTTTGTTTTCAATATATACAGGATAAGGCAAATGAGAAGTTAGCTGAATGTGAAACAGTAGATGAGGATATGCAAATGGTTGAAACTGGAATTCTAACATAACTTATTGGAAAAGAACGATGTGAGCGAGTAAGAGGGGTTGGATTAGGTCCAACACCCAAAAGTTATTATGGCGGTACTACTAGCAGAAATTATACTGCCTCAAGAACCCAATCAAGTGATTTTGCTGAGCGATTTCATCAAATGGAACAACAAATGCAACAAATGCAAGAGGAGCGAGACCAAGAGCGTGTGCAATGTGAACAAGAACGTGAGCAAGAACGTGCTCGATATAATGCACTTCTTGGGTTTTTACAAAATCGCTTCCCTAGAGTTAGTATCCCTGGAGTTGACATAGCTGGCTCAACTTCTCAGTCACAGGTATTTCAAAATTAAGTGCTAATGTTAATGTGTTTGTATATATTTTGTTATGATTTTAAATGAATTGTGGAATCTTTTCTCATAATTTGTTTTGTAATTGCAGAATTAGTCGTCTGAAGATCAGTAGTGCCATTGACTATGCTATGGAGGTCTTTTATTTATCTCTTTTTTCTGTTGTATTATGGTTTTATTTGGAGTATGACAAGAATCACAAACATTTTATTTATCACTTTTTTCCTATTAGGGTGGAATATCAAAGGCTTTTGTAACTTCTAATTGGTTTAAAGCATTCAACAGTAATGAGTGTCTTTGTATACATAAACAAGTATATGTGACTGTTATCTTGAATGTAAATTCCAGGTGTTCTACTGCTAGTTCTTTTTGTGAGAAATGTAAAAAATAAATTAGAATTGCAAAATTGCAAGAAATTGCATTCAGAATTAAATTTAGCGGCGTTTATTAGAAAAACGCTGGCAAAATAAATCAGTAATTTGCAAATATGAATTCACTAATTTCACGGCGTTTAATAAAAAACGCCTTTAATTTAGTGGTGCTTTTAATTCAAAAACGCCGCTAAACTAGTGGCATCAAACCTAAAACGCCACCAATTTAGTGGCGTTTATAGACAATAACGCCACTAAAGTAATGGCGGTTATGTCCAGTATTTTTTTCATTAGCGGCGTTTTAGAACAAAAACGCCATGGAATTTTCTTTTTTTACTAAATACACCACAACCATTACACGGCGTTTAACCAATAAACGCCGCTAATATAGCGGCGTTTATCCGTATAAACGCCAGTTGTTTGCTCCATGCAGTGAAGATCAATCTCACGTTTTTGCCGGCGTTTATTAGAACACACTGGCATTTTCGCGGCGTTACAAAGGATAAACGCCGCTAATTTGCCGACATTCACTTTAGCGGCACTAGTCACGGCGTTTTCCTAAAACACCGGTGTCTGTTTTACCGGCGTTTAAAAACGCCGTGAAAGGACGTGAAAAACGCCGCTAAAAGCTACAAATGGTGTAGTGAGTGCCGGCTCTTCATCAATGACCTGTATGAGATGAGCTTCATTATTGCGCCGCTTGCTGCGACACTTTGACGCGTAATGCCCCATCCTTTCACAATTGAAGCACTTTATGTGACTCTTGTCGCGAGAGCCACCACTAGCGTCGCCAAAGCTTTCTCCTGCACTATCTTGACGAGGCGCACCCCGACCACCCCGACCACGACCGCACCAACTCCCACGCCCTCTTCCACGATCGAGATTGTTGGAGCCTCGGCCTCTTCCCCCTAACGAACTGTTCCTGGCGGCCCCTTTCTGCCTTGCCTTCCACTCGGCCTGAGTGAGCAGAAGTTGGCTGCCAGTGTTAACGGTGTTGTCACGAAACCGTATTTCTCTCTCTTAGTATGCTTTCAATCGCCCTATTGCCTCCTCAAACACCATGGTCTCGAGATCATAAAACTGCTCGATCCCAGCAACAACGGGAAAGAATTTGTCCGGGACGGAATCGAGTAGCTTCTTGACAAGAGCAAAATCTTCAAGTGTGTCACCAAGTGTAGAATACTTACTTGAGATGACATTGAGTTTTCCGGCGAACTCATCAATAGTTTCGTTCTCCTTCATTCCAATGGCATCAAATTCGCTCTTCAGAGTTTGTAGACGCGCCTTCTTCACTCGATCAGCACCAAGATACCTTATCTTGAGACTGTCCCAAATATCCTTCACCGTGTTCTTCTTTGCAATCTGGAGTAGAATGTCTTCGGGGACACACTGCAAGATGTGTGCTCGTGCTGTCTTATCCTTCTTCTCATCCACATGTGCTCCATCCGCCGGCTCCACAGCCTCCCACGTATCTTGGGCATCAAGAATTGCCTCCATCCTTACTGTCCATACCGTGTAGTTGGAGGAATTCAAAATCGGGAAGTGGAACGACACTCCGCCGCTCTCCTTCGCCGCCTGCTGGTTGGAGATGGACATTGCTTCGAGTTTCAAGATCTTGGTCATGCAACCTTGCTCTGGTACTAATTATTAGCCCAGGATCCAAGACAAATAAGAAAAAATAGGGTTGTGGAAGAGAATTAGGGTTTTTGATTACTAGGGGAGATTAGGGTTTTTCAATTTGAAAACGACTCAACTTTTTCCTTTCTTCTTATTAATTTATAGAAAATAAAAATACAAGATAAGATTGAATTTAAACTAACTAATTTTAAAATAATTTACAAGATAAATCTGAATTTTAAACAAACTAGATAATAAAATAAAACTAAAACAAAAACTAGATAACTAACTAATCTTATCTAATCACATGCTAATCAAGATTAATTTGCTCACAATGACAACATGCACGCCGCCCAATGAGGTACTGGATGATCTGGTGGTTTTGAAGAAGTCTGGGTTGTTATATAGCATGCAATTGGTCAAGTAGCATATCAAGATGTATGAAGGAGGAGCTTATATTATATGATCTTATGCCATAAGATGAATCAGATAGCAAAGCTAAGACCTTTACAAGTTGACAGAATTCCTGTTTTACTTGGATACTGCACACAGCAAGACTAGCTAAGTCATGCTTTATATCAACACAATGTTGCATATCATCATATAGCGAAGTAAAGAAGGAAAAAGACAAAGCAAGGGGCAAAAGTGGATCACTTTTCACTTTGACGTTCATAAAGATGTCAAAACTATTGTTGATGCAACAATTGAGAAAGACGAGTCTCATGCTGGAAAGGTTGTGGAAAGACATTAGTATGAAAAGAACAGACATATATTCCCTGCTTCCAGATGGGAGATATATGATCCAAAAAAGAAATGGGAGTGTTACACAGTTCATGGGGATTGAGCTTTGATTACATCAAGGTTCTTGATGGATGAGGAGATTTAAAGCACAAGTACTCTACCTAAGAACCAACTTATATCTCATCACTGTTAGCCACGTCCCACTAATTAAATATAGTCCAACTAGATGCACTTTTGATGATGATTTTTGTGAAACCAAATGCTTCACTTCCAACTAAGTATATCAATGAATTTATTTATTAGATTTTATCAAAGGCTGCTCTTGTTTGTGTACTCTGAAGGAGGCATCCCTGGAACTTAACGGATGACAATTACCTACTCCACATACACCTGGCCCACTTATCAGTGCTGGAGCAACGCGAGATTTTGGAGCTGGAGAACTTCAAGGATTGCATGACGAAGTTGAACGACGCGATCAAGTGCCACGTGGATAATCATGCGGTTGGGAAAAAGGATAAGGTGGCCAAGCATGAGAGGGGTTGGAAGAACGTGTTCAAGGCTCAGCCCGGGTTCGTGACCACAATGTTTGTCCGGTTCAAGCTACTTGGACCAAGAAATACAACCTACCCGTTCGATGCCACCGCTGAACTGGGTTATGTTTACCACTGTCACATATTAGACCATGAAGACAATGCCATAATGAGGCCACTGAAACTCCAGCCATAGAGATCATCATCTATTGTACTGTGATTGATATTTTGGGTTAATGATGTGTGTATCTTTGCATGTATATAAGTGCACATGTATATATATATATATATATACTAATATGCATAATGAGATCTGCGTGAACAAATCCTTGGTTATAGTTTGCAACAAAATTGATTTGCAGTCAGTAAAAGAGCTATCATGAAGCTGGTCATGGAGATTAAAAAAAAGAAAAAAAGAGAAAGGAAACTCATAATAATAATAATAAAAAAAAAAAAAACTTCTTACATGAATGTATCTTTGCATGTGCGCATGCATTCACAAAAGGTTTTTTTTTTTTTTTTTTTGACAAATAGGCAACAAGCACCCCCCCATCTAAGGGTAAGACAGGGACGGGCATATGGGAGCGGCGCTCACCGAACCGTGCACTCACCTTGCGCGAACAAGGATTTGATCCCGGGTCTCCCCGAAACTGAACACCTTACGCAAGGGACCCAGTGCCAATTGACCTAGCGGTCATTGGCATTCACACAAGTTATAGTAACAAGATTGTAAACACTTTATATTATATATATATATATATATATATATATATATAAATGCATGAAGTTGATGTTCAGAGGATTGAAATTCATAATGATGGCAAGTGTGTGGGGTCTACCATGAAAGAAATACACATGCAAATGATGAATGGAGACTGTGATAGAAGTATAGGAGCATCCACCGGCTTAAGATGATGAATTTTTAAGGCATGTTTCGAGATTCGTGCTAGGCTTATAGAAATCACCAGAATACCTATTCCTAGACAGAAGCAATTAATCTCAGAAAATATACAAATTTCAAGGCGATAATATATAAGATGTATGGCAGCAAGGCATGCAATATGGTGACCAGGAACAGACAGTGACAGCAAGATATATGACTGTAAGGCATGCAACGTGATGACAAGGCACATGCAGCGGCAACAATATATATATAAGTTATATGTTGACATATAAATGATGTAATAAAAATATATATAATAAATAATAAAATCTATAATTTGTAAATTTTTGCCTTTACTTGTACTCGAGCCCTTAATTAGAGGTTCCCAAGATTTTAATCTGGAGTTATTAATAATAGAGGCTCACCTTTATTAGGAATGGAAGAATCCACAAAAAACAAAATAAGTAATATAAATTACATTTGTGATTCGACATATCACCTGGTGTCTCTTCGTCGACACGATACCAGGGCGCGTATTTTCGATCCCACGAAGTATTTTCGATCCCACAACCGACATGATGCTTAATGGCAAGAATTATAAAGCGTGGTCCTCCACCCTTCGCGTGCTCCTCTGAGGCCTTAATCTTTAGGGTCATGTTAATGGTATCCGACCCCGGTCTCTTCTACTGCAGTCTCCACAAGCTTCTCTCAGTCTACTGTTACCAGTGTGTCTTCCTCCACATCCCAGGACTTGGCCAACTGGACTGAGGATGATTCTCACACGATTGCTATCATTTGTCAGTCGTGCGAGCTTCCTATTCATTTGGCAGTTTGTGATTTTTCTACGACCAAGGAGATCTGGGATCACTTGCGCACACTTTATCTTTCCTCCAGTCAGGCGTTGCGCTACTCCTTGCTACAGACTCTCTCTACCACCTACTAGCGTGAGAGCTCTGTCCAGGATTTTTTCACAGCACTTAGTGATTTATGGCGTCAGTATGATGAGATGGCCCCATCTCCTTCTCCGACATGTGCCTGGTGTCTCGCCATTGCTTAGGATCGAGACCATCTCCACATCTATGAGTTTCTCATGCGTCTTCGGCCTGAGTTCGAGGCAGTTCGTGCTTAGCTTCTTCACGGGGTTACCCCTCCATCTGTTAGTGATACTTTGGCTTATATGCTTGCTGAGGAAACCCGTCTTCGGTCCTTAGATATGGTTCCACCACCTGCTGCTCCCCACACTGTTCTTGTTGCTCCTCAGCAGATCCCACCGCTGACCACAGCTCTGTTGTTCGCTCCGGTACCTCCGTTGCTGTCATCACCAAGTCTTGGTGCTCCCGCTAGTCCTATTTCACAGCCTCCGGGACTGGGATCTAGTGTGCCCTAGCGACGGTCTATTCGGTGCCACTACTGTCATGCTCCGGGTCATGTTCGTACTGAGTGTTGCAAGCTCCAATGGGCTCAGTAGACCCCACAACAGCGTATCATCCCAGCCTCTTATTCTGCTTCTCCGGTTGGCCCTCTATCTGCCGAGCAACTTCAGCAGATTATCCAGCATCTTTCTCTAAGTCAGGTTTTCTCCATCCTCGGCTCCCGTCCTCACTTAGGATGCCTTGGACACCTCCTCTCACCCATCGGTCGCCTCTGCCCCTATAGGTATCTCTCCATCCTCTTAGTTGCTCGACTCTGGAGCCTCTTTTCATATGACCTATGATGCTACCCACCTTCACTCCTCTCAGCCTATTACCTCTGACCTTCGTATCATAATTATTAATGGCACCACCCTTCCCGTCACCAGTCGTGGCCTTTTACATACCACTCACTTCCATCTTCCTGATGTTGCCTATGTACCCCAACTATCTATGAATCTTATCTCTGCCAGCCAGCTCGCCTCCCTTAGCTATCTTGTTATTTTTTATGAGTTTGGGATCTTGTGTGCAAGATCGTCTTACAGGGAACCTCATTGGAGCTGGCCATCACCATAGTGGGGTGTATGTGCTCGATCACCTTCGTCTTCCGTCATCCTCCTCATTTCCGGCTGCCTCTGTCTGTAGTCTTCCCTCTGTTAGCTTCCACCAGTAGCATCATCGTCTTGGACATCCCAATCGCTCTCGTCTGTCCTCTCTCATCCACCAGGGTGTATTAGGTCGTGTCTCCGTTGATCGTTCTCATTCCTGTTCGGGTTGTAAGCTTAGCAAACAGCTACAACTCCCGTATCATTCTAGTGTGTGTCAGTCTGTCTCTCCCTTTGAGTTAGTTCATGTTGATGTTTGGGGTCCCGCACCTTTTGTCTCAAAAGACGGGCATCGCTATTATGTTATTTTTATTGATGATTTCTCTCGTTACACTTGGATCTATTTTATGCGTTATCGTTCTGAGTTCTGTAAAATTTATGTTGCTTTCTCTACTATGGTGCGCACCCAGTTCCCTGCCTCCATTCGTACTTTTAGTTCTGATTCAGGGGGGAGTATCTTTCTCACGAGTTTCGAGATCTTCTTGCCTCTCATGGCACTCTTTCTCAACTCATATGTCCTGGTGCTCATGCTCAGAATGGCACTACAGAAAGGAAACATCGTCATATCATTGAGACTGCCCGTACCCTTCTTATTGACTCCCATGTTCCACCCCACTTCTGGGCTGAGGCCGTCTCTACTGTTGTTTACCTTATAAACCTTCAACCCTCCTATTTTCTTCAGGGTTGCAGTCCCGGGGGAGGGGGTGTCTTTTCTCTAGCCTTCCACGTTATGCTCACCTACGTGTGTTTGGTTGCCTGTGTTATGTCCTTCTTTTGCCTCGTTAGCGGACTAAACTCTCTGTTCAGTCTGCTCCTTGTGTCTTCCTTGGTTATAGTCCTGAGCACAAGGGCTATCGGTGTTACGATCCTGCCACGCGTCGCATTCGTATCTCGCGCGATGTTACATTTGTAGAGGATCGTCCTTTCTTTGTATCTTCTCCTTCTTCATCTTCTCACTCCTCCACTACATCAGCTGATGTCCAGTATCTTTCCATGTCACCACCACCTGTTTTACCACCTCCTATGTTACCCCCTCCATATCTCCCTTCCTCACCTCTGTCTGTATCTTGCCCATCTTCTCATTCACCTGCGTCTCCGTTGCCTGCTGATCTTCCTGTCCAGGTTCCTATCCAAGCTCTTCCCTATCACTATGTTTGTCACTCTCGCCCTCCTCCTGAGCATTTACCCCCGGCGCCTCCGGCTTCCTTCAGCAAGTGTCCTGTGGATGATCCTCCTGCACGTCGCTATCCCCTCCGAGATCGCCATCCCCCTGACCGCCTCAACCTTGCTTCTCAGCTCCTTGACCTACCCCTCTCTCATTCTAATGACCTCTAGATCCGACTTCTTACCGTGAGGCTGTTCAGATACCTAAGTGGCATGCTGCTATGTCTGCTGAGTTGGAGGCTCTTGAGTGCACTTCTACATGGGATTTGGTTCCTCTTCCTCCTGGTGTCGTTCCTATTACCTGTAAGTGGGTCTATAAGGTCAAGACTCGCTCTGATGGTTCCGTGGAATGGTACAAGGCTCGCCTTATGGCTCGTGGTTTTCAACAGGAGTAGGGCCTCGATTATGATGAGACTTTTGCTCCAGTGGCTCATATGACTACCATTCGAGCTTTTATTGTTGTCACTGCTATTCGTCGATGGTCTCCTTTTCAACTTGACGTAAATAATGCTTTTCTTAACGGGGACCTTCAGCAGGAGGTGTACATGCTTCATTCCCCTAGCCTCTCATCTCCTTCTGGCCTTGTCTATCGCCTACGATGCACCCTCTATGGTTTCAAATAGACTCCTCGGGCCTGGTTTGAGCGTTTCAGTTCCGTTGTGGCATCCGCTGGTTTTCAGCCTAGTCCGCATGATCCAGCTTTGTTTGTGTACTCCTCCTCTCTTGGCCGGACTCTTTTGTTGCTCTATGTGGATGATATGATCATAACTGGTGATAACCCTGCTTATGTGGAGTTTGTCAAGCATCACCTTCGACAGCATTTTCAGATGACTGATCTTAGTCGGTTGAGTTATTTTATGGGCATTGAGGTCACCTTTACTTCTGATGGTTTTCAGCTATCCAGCAATATTACACTTATGATATTTTGGCTCGGGCCGCTCTCTCTGACTCTCGCATCGCGACCACTCCTATGGAGCTTCATCTTCAGTTGCGTCCTGATGAGGAGGTTCTCTTGACCGATCCGACACGCTACTGCCACTTAGTTGGGAGTCTGGTCTATCTTACCATCACCCGACCAGATATTGCTTATATTGTGCATGTTTTGAGTCAGTTTGTTAGTGCACCAACTTCTGTTCACCATGCTCATCTGTTGCGGCTTTTGCACTATCTCCGGGCGACTCCGTCTCGTGTTCTCTTTTTCTCCCATTACAGTTCTCTGCAGCTTCGTGCATACTCTGATGCTACTTGGGCTAGTGATCCAGCCAATCGTCGTTCTGTTACTGGGTTCTGTTTGTTCTTGGGCTCTTCTCTCATTGCCTGAAAGTCCAAGAAGCAAACAGGTGTTTCTCGGTCCAGCACCGAAGCTGAGCTCCGTGCTATGGCCACTACTACTGAGGAGATTGTTTGGTTGCGTTGGCTTTTGCAAGATCTTGGTGTTGCCTCTCATGCTCCAACTCCCCTTCATTGTGACAATACCGGTGCTATTCAGATCACTTTGAATCCCGTCAAGTATTCACTCTCCTAGCATATTGGTGTTGATGTTTTCTTTTTGCATGATCAGTACAGCAAAGACATCCTGACTCCTCATTTTGTTCCTTCTGAGCGCCAACTTGCTGATTTGTTCACCAAGTCTCAGACACGAGCGCAACATGATTTTCTTTTGTCCAAACTCTCGGTGTTTGATCCCCTATGAGTTTGAGGGGGATGTTAGGCAATACAGCTGTGTATACAGCTATCTAGTCATCTTTATATACATACTATATTTGTATACCTGTGTATATATATGTGTGTAACCTTGTGTGATGTAATATAGATTTTTTGGTGAATATCATCTTCTAACACTCATCATGTTATTTCACTTACATTTGCATTTTTCGTCTCTATGTCTCGTTGTCAAACTTGTCCATGATTCAAACATCTATGCAAACTTGAATTTGAATATTTGGTGGTGATAACTGAGATCTTATTGTATCCACCATATGGCCACTTGCGCTAAAAGTCTACACACACTATTGTAAATACACAGCACACAAAAATATCCTTTACAATTAACAAAAGAAATGGGATACTGATTTCCATTACCTTACAACCATTGAAGAACGTTGAAGGTCATATCTACGTTAATGTCTTCAAAGAATTAAAAGGTGGTGTTCAAGTATAGGTTGACCTTTATGTATTGTGAACCCCTCTACTTCTTCTTCGCTTTCCCTTGCCGAAGTGATTATCTCCAACTACTTCTGGACTGTCCTATCATCTCGTTCCAACCTGTGGAACTACATGGCCATAACTAGAACAACTCTCAAACAATTTTAAAAAGTTGTGATCTAATATCACTAATAATTGCATTAACATCAATAAAGATGCCAGACTTCGATGCAAACTATTGAGTCTCTAACTCATTCATGGGTTGCAATTTGGGAATCTTGACCTCCATTAAGTCCTAAGAACTTGTAATATGCTTCTAAATATATAGATTAACCTTCTAATTTCTGCTAAAGAACTAAAACAAATGCAACCAAAGTAACATAAAGTAGATCTCTATAATAGCTCAACCACTTGGCCTTCATTTCTGCAAGCCCCATGACTAATTAAGCAGCTAATCTAAACTTCCACAATTGCTTAGCAACATTAATTACACCATATAAAAATAAATGTGTAATGGGAAATAAACTTGCAAAAATAAATTTGTAGATGTATTAAACACAAAGCAAATCCATAACTCTAGAAGCAACATTCTATTGATATTCAAATAAATTAAAACTAGGCAAAGCATCATTAACAAAAGTAATCAACAATGTCTTATAAGGAAACATCGCATTAAGAAGCTGATAAGTCGAATTCCATCTAGTTTAACATCTTTCGGAAATGTTTAGCCTTCACATTATTTACTCTATAGTAACGAGCCCATTGTTTCTGAAGGGTCATGTTCCTTCCTATATATGATACCACATCTCTAATTAGTCTTACAAAATGTTCTAAAAACTCTAGCCCGGTTTGCACACATAAGTTCAATACATTGACAAGCACATCTAATATGAAAATACTTGCCCCAAATGAAGGCCTAAGATATTTTTTTTAGAGGTCTAATTGAGATTGTATTAGCATAGGCATTATCTTACGAAATTGAAAAAAATATTAAAGTCAAACCATATTCTTTGATGATCCATGAATCATCCTATAAATATTATCGGCGGTATGGACCTTAATGAATACCCTAAAAGCAATAACTCACTATTAGATATTCCACAAGTCATCAGTCCAATGCATTGTAATACCCATAAAAGAATTTTCAAGAAATACATCAGTCTATATATCAGCATATAAAGAAATATAAGAGATATAGGTGTGAAAATACTCACAAAGTTGTTCTTTATCGTGTTTATCTAAAAGTTGTTCTTTGAATCATCCTCCTTGAAACCTTTTTCGCATGCCGGTTTCAATGTCTCAGGATGCACTCTTGCACTTGACATCACTTAAGGGGGCGTTCATTTCAGCGTAAGTGAGGGGAAGTCAAGAAGTGGGGGAAGTGCCACTTCCCTGAAGTGGAGGGAAGTGATATCACTTCCAGGACTTCTGATGTTCATTTGTCAGAAAGTGAGAATCGAACCGAAAATTTAGGTGTTAGATGAAGTTTTATGAGTTCAAAAAAGACTTTAGAAGTGAAAGGGAGTTAGTTTTTATAAATTGACTCACTTCCCCCCACTTCAGTAAAAAAAATACTGAAGTGTGCTTAGTTCAAAATCCACTTCAGTCGGAAGTGGGGGAAGTCAGACCACTTCCTCCCACTTCCCCCCACTTTCCCTGAAGTTAAATAGCAAATGCTCCACAAAAATTTTCTCCACGATTTTGTTCTTAAATCTTGCTTAAGAAAATGTAAATAAAAAAGAGTAAAAATCTGCACCTTCATCCACAGTGAATTGTATTTGAGATTTTGCCCGAGGTTATCTTAGCATGTTCAGATGCTTCTTCTTCTTCTTCATATGTCTAGTAAATGTGCCATGTCCTTCTCTCTTGATACTCTTATTGTGTTCAAATTCTAAATTACAATAATTACACTTAGCATGGGTTACAATCTCATCATTATTATATATTTTTTATAAAATGGACTTTAAAAATATCAAATTTAAGGGTAGATTCTGTGGTGGGATTTATTGCTCGAGTTTCTAAGGGCGCATTAGACTGTGTAGGTTCTTTAGCTAGACTTTCATTCTCATACAATTTGTTATTCTCCCGTGTAAACAAGGAGGCCCAACCAACAATGCTCTTTCTCCTTAAGTTTCCATCATGTGATGCCATATTCCAAAATTTTCAAAGTCTATAAAAATGAAACTAATAAAAAAATTAAAAAAATTAATGGGTAAAATAAAATAATTAAAATACACTTGTTAAATGACAAATTAAAAAATAAACAATGCCAATAATTATAGGAAATTAAGCAACAAACAAAATAATTAAAAAAAACAAGAAATGCAAAATTATTAAAATTGCAAATCATCAAATAAATAAAATAACATTATGCAAAATTAACAAAATGAAATAATTCCAAGGAATTATAAAGGTGAATAAATAAAATAAAATAAAATAATATTAAAAACAAAATTAGTTGCAATAACGAAAATGAATAATGCTAAAGGAAAGTAAATAACAAACAAAATAAATGAATTAATAAAACAATAAAAAGCAAAATTAATAAAATTAAATAATGACAAGGAATTATAAAAGAAATTAAATAACAAATGAAATAAACAAAATAACTCTAAATTGACAAAAATCAAAAGTGATAAACTAAAACAATACTAAGAAAAATATATAATTTCAATAGAAAAATAAATAAATAAACAGTAAATGCAAAATTAACAAAATTAAGCATTGCTTGGGATATATAGTTTTGGAATTAATTAAAACAATGCTAAAAAATTATAGGTAAATACAGAACGAAATAATTTTAAATTTAAAATATCATTCACTAAATGTAAAATTTTAAAAAAATAATCAACCTTACCAAATAAATTAAAATTAACACTAAATGAAAATAACATGTAAAATAAATAAATTTACACTAAATTACTCAATTATAATTAAAAATTAAAATAATTGACTGTGATAAGTAAATAAAAGTAATAACTAACGATTATTAGAGTAAAATTGGCCAATATCCTCTTGACCTATTACTATCAAGTCTTTCGCGTAAGGTGTTCATTTTTATGAAGGACTTGAAATTGAAACCCAAACTCCATACAAAATAAGGGCCCAAATACTTGTTGAGCTTGCTTATCTGTGCACATTTCTAACTTTTTTGAACAAGAGGTTTTTGTTGTCTATTTATTAAAAAAAAAAAAGTAAAATTGAAGCAATTGGATAAATTTAGCAAATGCAACAATTATAGCATAAAATTTTAAATTCATTAAACAATATAAAATTAGTGAGCTAACCTTAATAATTGGCTACTGGAAGGAGCTTTAAGATGAAAGGAGCTTGTATGAGATTAAGAATAACTAGAAAAAGCTTAAAAACTTGAGAAAATCAAGAGAATTGAGAGTTTTGTATGAGATTGGTTACAGAGAAGGAAAAAGAATGTGAAGAATGGAAAAAAGAAAGAAAAAAAAAACTTTTATTTTTTTAAAAACCAACCGCATTAGGCTGCCACTATGTCAAGCGTATTAACAAAATTGCAGTGGCAGTTGCAACCTAGCTTGTCAATCCATCGAGTCACAGGTTGGGGACACCTCAACCCGTAACTAGGGGCCATTATAATGTGGGCTAGTTATGGGTTATCTGCCCAGTCCAAAGCTAATTAAGTAGATTATACCTAACCAGGCTAAAAGTCAGTATGGGCCCACTTTAATTCTTGATTTAGCCCCATATTACAATTTCATCCTTCTGAATCCCCTTCTTTATTCTAATTTGTAAATCTTAATCCATAAGATAACAGGGCGTTAGGTTTGTTGTTAAATTTTGCTAACATGGCTTATTTTCTATTAAAATATTATTTAAAAATAATAATAATTAATTTTCTTCTCCGTTTCATCTTCTTCCACCTTCCAAGGACTTTTCTTCTCCCTTATCTCCTTTGTCACCACTCTTCCTTATGGCTAGCCAATTACTACAGCCACAGGCCCTTCTCCACCATTAACGACTCCAAATTCTATAATCTAAGTTTCAATCTCATTATCCAATAAAACATTCAGTAGAACACTAGAACTAGTTGCCCTACACCAGCAGTTGGCAACCCCCTAGTGAAGAAATGCCAGCCCTCTCACCACTCCCAATGCCACCTTATGCCAGCCCTCTCATCACTCCCAAGGCCACCTTTTGCCAGCCTTCTCGCTGCTTAATTGATCAAGAGAACAAATTGATGGCTAGACTTGAGTTAATTGATCATGTGAAACGGCTTGGTCTGGGTCATCATTTTGAACAAGTCATGCATGCACTTGCTTCCATATATTGCCTAGAGTGATGACATTTTAGCAGCCAAGGAAGAAGACCTTCATATCATGGCTCTATTATTCAGATTGCTTAGGCAAAATGGGCTTCATGTTTCTCAAGGTATATATATAGATTGAAAACTAGCTCCATATATACGAATGTTATTTTCTTAAACATATGTGCTGTTTAATTGATTTTGGAGATTATAATTTCATGCATGCACATATGTTTGTGCAATGTTCATGTGCTTACAAGATATATACATATGATGAGATTCACGAGAAAAGTTGAGATATTTAAGTGGTGAATTTTTTCATCTTGTGGGGTCATGGAGTCTATTTTTCTCATCATTTTAACATAACCCATGCCATGCATCACCTCTGATTTACATACATTATGTTTATGCACTTGTACATGGAATGCATGCACGTTCTCTCTCTCTCTCTCTCTCTCTCTCTCTCTCTCTCACACACACACACACACACACACACACGCACACACACAACCACATGCATTTTCTATCCATTTCTCTTGTAATGGTATTGAAAAAGAGCTGCGACCCACCTTCTCTTGCTCCTATATTGCATTTACAAACCACCTTCTTTCTCCTGGTTCTATTTGGATGGAACCCTACATTAGACGAATCTACATTAAGCTATATGTCCAGCATGATTGAGAGCTTCGTATATGTCCCCCAATTATAAAGCTAAAGACCAAGATGCCTATTGGTACACGGTCTATTAGTACATAGGTTCCCGACAGAGCTCTCCACCGAGAGGTAAGAGTTCGATTCTTGGGTGATGGCACATTTCTGAGAGCTGTGAGCGGTGCTTGTGCGCGGATGGTCCCAACGCTCATGTATGCGTAGGCCCCGCCCACACTTGTTTCGTCGAGGTTTGTGCACATCCCTGATAGTCTAGCAAGATTTATAGGTTGTCTGTTCCTCTTACAAAAAAAAAAGACCAAGATGTCTAAACTTTGCTGGATGTAATCATAGGACTTTAACATAAGACCACGTCATTTATAGTAAATGTGCCAATGTTGGCTATAATAAGAAGACTTACAATGCTGTCCTATGAGACTAAAACATCCCAATTTATAAGCGAATGGTAGGAATGTACTCGTTTCACAATAGTGCTTATTATCTCTTGAGATGTAGTGTGTTATTACTTTTGGTTTTTTCATTTGTTAATTTTAACTAATTTATACACATTAATATACTAAGTTAAAGTTAGTTGAAAATCTCAAATTTATATAAAAAAAAATATTAAGTTTTTAAAATTACTTTTTATTAAAAATATTATTTAAAAAAATATTTATGACAAGTAAAAAAGATCGAAGAAAGAAAGTACTTGGTAATTACCATATATTAACTATACATTAAATGTAAAATTTTATTTCTTTTAAAGAACAATTTATTGCATATATATTATGGTTCACACTCCTCAAAAATCCACCCTAATCATCCCACCACTTTCAATATGTTTCTCTAACAGTTAATTAACATCTATAAAAAAAAAGAAGTATTGTCATAATTTGAAAAATGTCTACATATTATCCTTGTGTTTGTGGAACCCTACCTTAATTGTTAATATTTTTTTACTATTATCATTGTGTAATCCCTTAAAGGGGCCTTTTTTTTAAAAAAAAAAAAACCCTTTAATTAGAGTATTTATACATGAATTATTAATTTGCACATATTTAAGGCCTTTGTGAGTCTGAAGCTCCGAGTCAGCGATTCATCACCGAGTTACACACAATGGAATCGGCCATGAATGGCTCCATCGATTTGAACAAGCTCGCAGATTCAAACCCTCCAATTCCCTCCACCCATAGCCCACCATCTTCGCCTCGTTCTCGGATTCCCTCTTCGAGGTTGATCTTCTTCCCCAACGCCGATGTCTTCGGCGAGCTCACCGCCGATCAGTTCAATGCTCTCATCTTCGGATTTCTTCGGGAAAAAGGTCTGTGTTTGATTTAATTTGAATTCTTGGAATTTGTTGATGTTCTTGTTGATGAGCTTTAGTTTCTCTTTGAGATGTTTGTCTGGTTTCGTTTTATTCTTTCTTTTTCTTGATTTTTGATACTGAATTTGGTTTCTAGAGCTTGGATTCCTTGTGTAACTGGGTTTTGAATGGTGAATTTGAAGTTTTTTTTTTTTGGCATTTTTCTGTTTGTTCTTTAATTGTTTAGACTATTATCAGATGTATGCGTGGATAAATTGTGTGTTCTTCTTTGGTTTGATCTGTTTTCTCAAGGCAGATATCCTCAGTGAGCTCACTTCTGATCAGCTCAATGCCCGCATCTTTCAACACCTCAAAGAGAAGGTCTTGTTTGATTTAATTTGATTTCTTTTTTTAAAAAAAAATTTGTGGTGATGTTCCTCTTGATGAACAAGAGTTTCTGTTGAGATATATGTTTTGTTTTCTTTTGTTTTCTTTCTGGATCTTGGGTGATGATTTGAGATTCTATGGTTTGGATTGTCATCAGATATATACTTGGATTTCTTGTGCAATTCTGGATTTTGACTGTTGAATTAGAAGTTTGTAGGGTTTTCTCTGTTTATTTCTTCTTTGATGCACAATAGTTTCTCTTCAATGTATGTTTGACTACTTATGTATTTTCTGGATCTTGGATGATGAATTGAGTTTCTAACACTTGGATTCGTTGTGTGTTTCTGGATCTTGACTGGTGAATTTGAAGTTTGTAAGGTTTTCTCTGTGTGTTCTTCTGTGGTTTGGATTATTATCTGATGCATAGATCCATTGCTTGTGTGTTTCTAGATATTGGTCGATGAATTGAATTTCTAGGGTTTCTTCTACTGTTTCTCCATGTAAGATACACGCATGGATTACTTCTGAATTTCGGGATCTTGAATGGTGAATGAGAAGTTTGTAGGGTTTATTCTGTTTTATTCTTCTTTGGTTTGCTATCCTTCTTTGTGTCCTATGGTTCAAGTATGGATTGGTGACAAAAAAGAAGATAGCTTTTGCGTTCTTGGCATCAAGGGGCTTTATTTATATTGAAAATGAATAAGATTATCTTTTGAGATCTTTTTGTATGGGTTATTTGTGTTTCTTGGATTTTGGATGATGAATTTGGAAATTCTTGGTTGTGCAGGTTTCAAGCGCACTGCTGCTGAATTTAAAAATGAAGCAGAGATTGAGAATATTTCTATTGATGAAAATACAATAAACAAGGCCACTCTTCCATCATTGGTGCATAAAGGTCTTCGATATACACAACTGGAGGCAAATATGCACTCTGTGGGTGTTTTTTTAACCTTAGACCTTATCAGTTTGAAGTTGTCTAAAATGCTAAAACAGCATCTGTGTTTTTCATATTTGATTTTTTCTTCAAATTTTTTTATACGTCCAGACTGATGCTGGTCTTCTTACTTCACCCAATCGCCTTGAACCTCTGGATATTATCACAAACACTGTGCATGACTTGTCAAAAATCATAAAAGACAGAAAAGAAAATGCCATGAGGAAGGGAAAAGGCATTGAGTATGATGTATCTAACCAAGAGCAGCTTGACAACAGACAAGAAAGAAATATTGATGTTCATGGAGGTAAAGTTATATTCCTTTTCTTCTTCATTCTGTCTTTGTTAACCTTTATTTTGTTTAGGATTTATATGAGCAAAGCCTAAATCCTACTCTTTGACTGCCAAGGGTTTCCATGTCTTATTTAAGTTGAGAACCTTTCTTGGTGAATTTATTTTGAAATCAATCTGATCCACAAAATTTAATATCCTGTGCAGATTACTTTTTTTTCCCTTGATCTTAAGACAATTTGGTGAAGATGCCACCTTTTTAATGTTTCTGTTCTTTCTTAGATTTCCGTACACATTCAAATGTTGTACCATCAATAATCTTGATCAAGATGTACAATCACTAATTTGCGTTGTGCACCTTATGTTGAATAAAATATCATCAACTTTTCTACTTTTAATAGGATCTCGATTAATGGCCTGCACCCCTAGTTTGCCACCAGTGACTCGTCAAGTTTCTGACCCAGATGTATATCTTTTGAAAGGAAATAGTTCAGAGGTTTGATCAATGAATTTTCCATACAATTCCCAACAAAAAATTAGATGGTTACTCTAAATTTGCTCAAAGAACTTTATTATGCTTTTTTTTTTCCTGATCTAGATTTCTGCCTGTGCTTGGAGTCCAACAGATGCTCTAATGGCAGTTGGGTGAGTATAGTTTCCTCTCAATTTGCTCAGCTTAGTTGGAACTTATACAAAGATTTGAGTTTTTATCTTAAATTGACTCCTTGAATTAGCTCAAACTCCTTGTACCAGTGTACTTTATCATATTAACATGCTGCACAACATTTTTATTTGCTATTTCTTTCAATTCCACTAGCAGATTTGTGAAATTTATATCAGTGAATGGCTTCCCCTAACCTAGCACTTCATTGGCAATGCTATAGATGACTGGACTTATGACATTCCCCATGCTTTTCAGCAAGTTAGGCAATTGATTCCTTTCTTTTGAATTATTTAACATTCATTGAGATTAAAATTGATAAAACCTGTAGTAAATTTATCATTTGAATGAGAAACTTTCTCATCTTGGTGCAAGCAACCCAAGTCACTGACTTTATAATGTCTACGGAGTTTCTTCTTCCTGACATGCAGTCATCATTAGTGCATCTGGGTTATTTAAACATTTGTTGGTTTGATTTCTTTAATGTGACAACATGGAGAACCAGAATCAATTTAGTTTTGAATATGCGAGAAGTTAGAATGCTAACTTTTAAACTTGTTGCATATTTTATTATCCAGGATCAGTTCATCAAATGTCTGAGATGCTGTTTAGGCATCTCCCATAATTCAAATTCTAGAATAAGTGGACTTATGTCCTACTTTGCCCATTGAGGTTCACATTTTTACAGAAGGCCCTTATGTTAGCATATTGTTTAGTGTAACTAGTCCAAAAATTGATATGAAGGTAGATGATTGCTGACAGAAAATCTTTTCAATTTTTTTGTCTTAATGATGAAAATTATAAGTGCCTGCAATTATTGGAATGCTGTTTTGGCAACTCACATGGTTCATCTCTAGAACAAGTAAACTTATGAGGCACATAAGTCCGTTAATGCCTTGATGATCATCTATTTCTTTAAAGGTTTCCTGTCACCTGTAAAGTTAATGGTCACTTCGCCTAATAAAGTCTGTGGTACGATTATTTTCAATTTTTACTTCTTAAAGTTTTTTTATTATTTCCAAATTTTTATAATTCAGGTTTTTCCTTGTGTATTCTCTCATTTTTGCATGCTTGAGTTTCAAAATCAAAGCACACAAGATTTCGGTGTGCTAGAATTTATATATATGTTTTCTTAATAATTATCATCTGAGTAAGTCTATGATTCAACCTAAATAAAGTTTGTGTTTGATGATATGGTTTGTGGGATTGATCATTTGGTTTTAAATTGGCAGGTTTTCGCATTCAACAGCTCTGATATGGGAAATTACAGATGACCTCTCCAGTATTTGTGGTTCAGGACAAAGGGTGTATTTTCTTATTCATGCTGATGCACAAACCAATGAGCTAAATTTGCCTGTCAGCACACTTGCTTGGAATGTGAGTTTCACTCTATCTTTCTATTGGTTCCCCTGTTCTTGCTATGTTCATATATGTTCTGAAATTTTCTCTTAGAATCATGTAATTTATTTTCATCTTTTGAGCAAAGAATATATAATTTTTTAATAATCATCAATCTAAGTGATTGTACTGAATTCATTCGCTCGGACATGAATTCTTAACTCACAGCTGTGATTTGTTAATTTACAATAAGCTACTGTACCTTTACAAGTATATTTATCATACAGGGAGAAGGGAATCTACTTGCAACAGGATCATATAGTGGACTGACTTGTATCTGGAGTAAGAATGGTTAGCTAATTTCTACTTATTTTTCATCTGAATAAATTAAATTAATTAATTATGAAGATGTATTTGGAGTTTGAGTTATTGTAAACTTAATAAAATGGTTTTATTTATTGTTCTGTTCAATTAAAATTAGATATTTGTGATCTTGATTTGAAGATGTACTTTGAATTTGAAGCATTATAGCTTCCATAAAATAGTTTCATTCATGGTTTTTCTGTTCTGTTCTCTCAGAAATACATACTTTCGATCTCACAGTTGGTTACATGCTGAGTGTATTTGGTTCAGAATATTATAAGGTGTGGACATTAATGGTACAGAATCACGCTCAATATTGAATTTATTGACTTAATGGGCAGTCAGAGCCCCTCTAATAGCTGTTTTTATTCTTTATTAACAAGGACAAGAAACACTTTGCCAACCTATGATTTTAATCATACGCCAAGAATGCAGTCCCATGAGAGGATCTTCTCCCTCTTCAGTCTTTTTCTATCCTAGAAAGAGTTATTCGAAAGTCACTTTAGTTCACAGCTGTCATTGTATTAAAAATTTCTTGCATTGGCCATTGAAAGATTGCCCATGTCTAAAGGATAAATCACATGAATGGATGTTTGAATTCTGTGGGTTTATATACATATTTTCATAATACGAACTGGAGTTACTTTAATAGAATAAATGCATGATTACATCAATGTGACTGGGATAATGTAGCATGTTGTAACTTCATCACACAAGTCAGGTTGATTTGCCTTATTTTTGCCAAAGCACTCTCTTCACAGCATCTATTGCAGCAAAAAGGTTTGTGGTAGTTCCTGAATATGGATATGGAACTAAGGGAGTATATGAATATGTTTTGTAATTTGCTAGATGGAGTTACTTCAGGAGAAAATACATACATAGCCACATCAATATGAACCAGCATTGAATAGCATACTGTAAATTTATCTTTTTTGATAATGGAAGTCCATGAATGTGTTTGATTTTGTAGCCCTTTTTTCCCAGTGAATCCCTTTCAACTGTTATTTAAGAACTTCTTTCAAATTAAATTACTTCAGTTCTGTGTTTGGATGCATTCCTTGATTCTTTCCGTGCCAAGTATAATAAGCCTAAATCCAAAATTAAATTTTTTTCTTTTTTATTTTTATGCAATATTTGTATCCTAGTATCTCAAACATTAAACACTTGTACACAAAGTGCCTCTACATGCAAATTTTGGGCTGTGCTGTTGTTGGAAATATAGTTCCACATCGGTTGTGTGATAGAAGTGTAATGGGTTTATACATAGGTATAGAGATCGAGCTACTAAGTCTTGAGATTTTTTGGTATAAGACCCCTAAGCTTATGTAGCACCCATACAGGGCCCACTAGTACAAATATAAAATTTAACATGGTATCAGAGAAATATAGTGGAGCCCAATATATATAAAAAAAAAGGACCTTTGAGACACAAAATGGTATACAAGTCCATTTGAGTAGGACCTCTGAGACACAAGTAGTGTACAAGTCCATGTGTGTAGAACCTCTAAGACACAAAGTAGTGTACAAGTCCTGGTAAAAATAGACCTCTGGTGTACAAGTTTGAGCAAGTTTGAACTGACAAAAAAAAATGACCTAGTTGAACTTGAGGAAGGGTGTTGAAAATATGGTCTCATATCGGTTGTGCGATAAAAGTGTAATAGGTTTATATATAGGTATAGAAGTTGAGCCACTAAGTCTTGAGATTTTTTTATATAAGAGCCCTAAGCTTATGTAGCACCCATATAAGGCCCACTAGTACAAGATATTAAATCTAACAGCTGTGTTCACTGTTTGTTGGAAATGATGCAACAGGTGAATTAAGGATGAGACTGGAAAGTCATAGAGCTGCTATATTCTTTATAGGATGGAACAGTAAAGGTGATTTTCTCCTTACTGGAGGTTGTGACGACAGAATTCTTGTTTGGGACACCAATGCATGGGAGCTTAAGCATGATATTACACGTCATTCAGGTGCAAGTTGATTCTTTGTTAAAGATAGACTTGTGCTTTGTTTTAGTAATCCCTCAATACAAGCATGCTCATAATATCTATTTTTGCAGAACATTTGCTTGATGTTGCATGGGGGAATGATACTTCTTTTGCGGCAATCTCAAAGAAGAACATTTATGTTTTCAATGTTGGAGAGCCTCAGCCAATCAAAATTTTTTCTGGATATCAGGTTTCAATAAGCAAATATTGTTAACAATTTTGTGATCAATTTTCATTAGTCATTCACTATTCATTATGATTTGTTGCCAATCTGACATTTCTCTTGTTGATTGCCTGAAGCATTTCCAGCAGCACCATAATTCTCTTCTTTATGCTTGAATATCATTTGTTTAGCAAATTAGGCTTTGACATGCATGCCATCAAGTGGTTTTATTTTCTATTACACACAATCTTCAGTATTGTAATATTTATGTTATCAACTTTTAAAATGGTCTCAATATCATTAATGTGTTGGACTGAATGATGACTACTAGCATCTTGCAAAGTATTTTGTTATTTTATGGATGTCACATTTATGATCATTTGTTCTCATTCTTTAGCTTGTTAAGCTGTATTTATTGCTTTAGCAAAACTGGCTCAAGGTCATCTCATGTCCTGAATGATGTTATGAAGGTTTTAAATGCTGTTGGCCAAATATGTGATCCTTTAATAGGATTATACTCTTGATGGAAGTTTGAGATTTGATTATTTCATGCAACTTCTCTCTTTTCTCTTTTGTTAAATGAAATTGAAACAAAAATGCATCAATAATATGCCTCTGGTGCTTTTGGCTGTAGTTTAAAGAAATATTAATATTTCTAGGACAGAATTGCAGTAAGGCATGCAACATCATTATATAGTCAGTTGTAGATAGTTACAGTTGAAAATGCTGGTGATCCTTTGTGTGGGTTGTTGTTTATATCCTCATTCAGAAGTTTGACTTATGTAAGTGGTTTGAGTTCAGGAGGAGATTGGTGGTATTCATTGGAATCCTACCGGGAGCTTATTGGCTTCATACTGTGGTGCCAATCCGATAAAGGTAACCATTCTTTATCAAAGTGGTATTTAATATTTATATGTTCTGGGAAGTTTTCTGGCTTAGTGATGTTTCAGTTTTCAAGGGAATTGATTGCTTGGCTTTAATCAATGTGTATAATTTTGATTATTTCACAATTTTTTACATATATACCTCACAAAATGTGCAACTTTCATTCACCTCAAATTTACTTTTTTTTGCTTGTGTACCCTAGGCACCTATTGCTCTTGGACATACGATCCTAGGTTAAGTTGACTGTTAGTTTTGTTTGCTTTTTGTTGCAAATGTACATGGGACCATCTTGTCAACAACAGCAACAATAACTAAAGCCGTTTGCCCCAACTATTTGGGGTCGACTACATGAATCCTTCCCTTCCTAACTTTGTTTTATACATACATAATAGAAGCTAAATCCTTTTTTACGACTTGGTCTCTGTTTTGGTTTCCATGTATCTTGCAGGTGTCAGTTCTTAGTTTAGAATTAGGCATGATAACCTTGACTTCTGCCCATTCTGTAGCATTATAGTGAAGCTGATACCCTGATTTCCCAGATTGGGATATGGTATCAAGAATTTATTGTTCATGCTATAATTGTGTTTTATTCAAGAGTGGTGGTATATGAAGCAGCCTCTCTTTCTCAAGGATAATGTTGCTATTTTTAGCTGTCCAAGGCTACATGTGGGGAACCTTGACTGTTCATTATATTTTAATTTACTCTTCTTTTCTTTTGTTTGTTTATATTTTTTTTGTGGGATTGTTGAGCAACATCTGTTTTTTCTGACTTCTGTTATAATATTTGGACCAAAAGCTAATCATATAATAATCAGTCTTGTCTTTTATTTATTTTCTATTTATTCTGGCATAAGTTATGGTTATTCAAGGGTCAAATTTCAAAATTTATGTGATCCTTTTCCCAGATTTGGACCCTGGAGCAGGATGAATGTCTACACAATCTGATGCACAGCATGGTTTGGGGTTTTTCCTTTTTAGTGTTGGTTTTTCTGAATGATCATATTGGAATAATTTATTTAGTTGCATTTTCAGAAGGTACACAGTATTAGATGGAGCCCTACAGGCCCAGGCACCAACAACCCCAGTAAGCCCTTCTGTTTTCTCGCTAGGTACGCTATGTCTTCTTTTCTATTGCATTTTTTCAAACTTTGCTCTTCTGTTTATTCCATGTCTTAATTATGCTTGTATGCATTATCCGAGATGTCTGTTAAGTTATCGAGTGAAATTTGATTTTATAATTGATATAGTTCTATTGCATTGTCTGAGATGTTTGTGCACCAACAAAATTTTCCTAGTACTTGTGCAAAATTTAATTTATTAAGCATATAAGATCATTGCCAAACTCAAAAATAATTGAAGAAAAATAAACTGTTATGTGAAAGCCGGGATCTCTTTGGTTTGCAACTATAAAGACGATTTGTAGATATTAATTAAAACGGCAAATTTTTTGTATTGTTCCTAATATCTGAAATAATTATACAGTGTGTGATAATCTCTACGATGAGTGCTGTTCGGCATCTTGTTCTTAGTCTCCCATGAAGTAAATCCATGAAGAATGATCCAAATTTGCATAGAATTCTCTCCCATTCTGAAGTCACATCTTCTGTTGCATTGTTTTGGATGTTTTGAATAATTTATCACAGATTGTTTCAAAATGTTTGCCTTATTTTTTTTATCTACGCTTTGACGGTTGTATATGATTTTATCAAATGTCAGTTGTTCCGAAGATACAACAGTGAAAATTTGGGATCCTGTTCAAGGGCAACTGCTCTTTTCTTTCAAAGGTCACAGGTAATCTTGATCAGTATAATTTCTGACTGATACTCTCAATACATTGGTTAAGCAAAATTTTGATGGTACGAATTCGTATTATTTTGAGCATTAGCTCACCTGTTGTCGGAATAGAGTTTCGCCCGGACGGTAACTATTTGGCAAGTGCATCAAAGGATATGTCATTACTAGTATGGCATATCAAAGATGGGAACATTGTGAAATCCTGCAGCTTCTCTGATGCTACCATGTATGATCTGTCTTGGGATAGAGAAGGAAAGCTGTTAGCTGCAAGTTCTGATTCCAAAACTCTTGCCTTGATTGATGTATCTTTCTTATGTGATATGTGAGAACCAGGCAGAGCTTTTTTAATCTTTTTCCAGTCAATCTTTTTCCCCAACTCTTTTCGTGTTGTGTTAACCTTAAACAAAGAGATAGTGTTAAAATTGATTCTAATACCATGTAAAATGAAGAATTCTTGTTCCCTTTGGTTGTGCATTAACAAAATGATTGCTTCTTGGTAAATTTGGTTTGGTTTTTAGTATGATTAATTTTTTTTTAATTGGACTTTGGATATGAATGCCAAATGAAAAATGGAAAAAAACTAAAAAGAATTCAGATATAAAGTAGAAAAAAAATCAAGGAAAAAATTTTGAAAGGTGTGAATAGAGGGAAAGAAAACAAAAAAGAAGACCAAGCTGGACAATCAAATGGATGCCCTTAAAAATAAATAGAGTGCTTGAATTTATTTACAAATTTATGAAAGGTGTGAAGAGATGGAAAATATGCTGACTTACTTTGAAAATTTTATGGACAATGAAAGTCTGGGATTGATTTGCAAAATTTATGAAAAATATGAAAAGAGAAGTGTTTAAGATTTAAGTTGGAGAACTTATGGAAAAATGTAAAAAGTGAAATGCTCAAGATTTTTTTCATTTGCAAAACGTATACTAAATGTGTGAAAATGTAAATGTTTTGGGCTTATTTACAAAATTGGCAAAAGAAATACGAAGAGGGAAGAATTTTGGGATTTATTTGTATAAATTATGATAATTTCTTAAAGAAATTGAAAATTTTGGGTTTATTTATTTACTATTATTATTATTATTATTATTTTGATGAAAAGGACCTCATAAGCTTTTATTAGAAAAAACTGAGAAAAACTGAGAAGGGAAAACACAAAGAGAAGGTTAAGTTTGAACAATAGAACAAGACTATGAGAAAACTAACAACTATCTAAAAAACAAGAAGCAAAACAAGCTGAGAATCTACAGGAAGATTAAAAGGAACCTCCCATCTTCAAGAAGTTCTTCATGATCCATCGGGGGAGATCTCTGCCTTGATGGAACAAAGTTAGTTCATGCAAACTTCCACCGTGGATTGTCAAGCTGATTGCAGCCTTTGCCCAGCTTCTTGGATAGTATGAAGATTAACATCACCCAGAATCCTCATGAGATTATCAATTGTTAGAGTTATGTTATAGTTTATATTTAGTTAATGGGCCATATTAGGCCCATACTACAAAACCCTAATATTTCTCTATATATATCCTTGTACTCTTTTACTAATAAGACATACAAATTAGTTTTCCTATCTTCACATGATACCAGAGCATTGGATGTCACATTTTTTGAGTCTTAATTTTTTTTTTCTGACTTTGTTTCTCACAATATGTTGACTACATCATCTCATATTGTTCTTTCCATCCCTATTTCGGTCTCTCCGCATGTGCCTATGCCTAGTGTGGCGCCTCTTCCAATGGATACAGATGATGGCCATTTTGGACAGGTTTATTATTGCCGCCAACGTCTACTACCGCTAGCTCCGCCCCTTCCGATTCTCTCTCCGGACGATGCAGAACCATCTCTTGATCTTCCCATTGTCTTTCGCAAAGATATTCGTTCTTGTACTAAAGATTCCATCTCACTTTTTGTTTTTTATGATAATCTTCACCCGTCCTACCGCACCTTTGCTCTTTCCTTGTTTGCTGAGTCAATTCCCAAGAACTACTAGGATGCGCGTTTGCTTCCACAATGACAGACAACAATGGATGAGGAAATGAAAGCCTTGAGATCTCGTGGTACATGGGAGCTCGTGCGTCACCCTGCTGATGCTAGCATCGTCACTTGTCGATGGGTCTTCTTTGTCAAGCACAAAGTGGATGGTACAGTTGATCGCTACAAAGCCCGGTTGGTGGCCTGTGGTTTTACTCAAACTTATGGTGTTGATTATGCTGAGACTTTTTCACCGGTTGCTTGTTTGAATTCCATTCACATTCTACTGTCGGTAGCTATAAATCAATCATGGGTCATCTGTCAACTCAATATGAAGAATGCCTTTCTCTATGGAGATTTAGTTGAGATTGTGTTTATGGAGCAACCTCCTGGGTATGTTACTCAGGGGAAGAATCTAGTCTGTCAGCTTAAGAAAGCGATCTATGGTCTGAAACAAAGTCCTTGTGCATGGTTTGACAAGTTTAGTGTAATTGCAGTTGCAGATGGTTTTCGCAGGTGCAATGTGGATTATTCTGTGTTCTATAAGAACACTTCATCTAGATGTGTTGTACTTGCGGCATATGTCGATGACATCTTGTTGACAGGTAGTGATTGTCAGGGCATTCAGAGAACTAAGGAGCATTTGATGAAGCATTTTGTTACACTAGACATGAGACAACCTAGATACTTCCACGGTATTTAGTTTGCATATGCAAAAGGATAGATGACGCTCTCACAACGGAAGTATGTGTTGAACTTACTTAAGGAGACTGGTTTATTGGGTTGTATACCAGAGAGTACACCTATTGAGCATTCACCACCCTTCTCGAAGACATCTTCCCCATTTCTCAAAGATCCAAGTCAATACAAGCGTCTGATTCGCAATCTCATTTATCTGACACTTACTCATCCTAATATATGTTACGCAGTTGGACTCTTGAGTCAGTTTATGCATAAGCCATGAGAAGTTCACTGGCAGGGTACTCTAAGGGTTCTTGCATATGTTAAGGGAGCTCATAGCAAAGGTCTTCTCTACAAGAATCATGGTCACATGGACATTGTAGCCTATTCTGACTCAGGTTATACCGGCGATAGAGGAGACAGAAAGTCTATGTCAGGCTTTTGTACGTATGTTGGTGGAAACTTGGTTACATGGAGAAGTAAGAAGCAGAATGTAGTTTCGAGATCGAGTGCAGAAGCAGAGTACAAATCGATGTCACAGACAGCTTGTGAGATGGTTTGGGTACAGTCTCTTCTATCTGAGTTGGGATTCCCCATCACAATGTCTATGCATATGTTCTGTGATAACCAGGTCTCCATCTTCATTGCAAATAATTCAACATTCCATAAGCGTAGCAAGCATGTGGAAGTTGATTGTCACTATGTACGTGATATGGTACTGAAAGGAGTCATCTCTACGCCATATACCCAGTCGTCTGAGCAACTGGTGGATATATTCACAAAGTCTTTAGTAATTTATGTAACAAGCTGGGCATGTTCGATATATATGATTCAGCTTGAGGGGGAGTGTTAGAGTTATGTTATAGTTTATATTTAGTTAATTGGCCATGTTGGGCCCATACCACAAAACCCTAATATTTCTCTATATATATCCTTGTACTCTTTCACTAATGAGACATACAAATTAGTTTTCCTATCTTCCCATCAATATTTGCAATCAAAGAATTAGCTCTCCAAATCTGTCGATGGAATCCATGCTTTATTCCCACAACAAGCTCATCATTGGTAATAAACACATGCTGGACTGTTAAATTATTTTGAAGCATATAATGAAGTGCAAACCTCATCGCCTCTGCCTCAGCTTCGAATGCAGAATTGGCTTTGAAACTATAACATCCTGCAAGTAAAATTTTGGCATTAGAATAAAAAATATAGAAGCCAGCCCCAGAGTTAGCAAGCTTTCTATTCCATATGGCAGTAATGATAAGAAATGAGCTATCATGGATAGTGAAATTATTAGGATCAAGTTCCCCCCAAGCTGAGAAACAGAAGAGTAAAAATACTCCCTGACATGAGCAACGGACTTGGATGCCAACAACCAACAATCCAAATTTTCATTTATAAAGATCTTATTAGATCTTGCATTCTAGATATGCTAAGCAGTAGTAGTAATAACAGATTGAGTAAATAGATCCTTACCAGCCATAGACAGACTAAGCTAATTCCCATAAATGAAACCATCCACAAAATTAAAAGATTTACCAATGAAATTCTTAACTAAAGCCCAAATGAGTTGAGACTTAGGGCACAAATGTAAAATATTCTCAACATTTTCATACTCCAAACTGCAAAATACACAGTTAGTTTAAGGACCCAAATTAATTCTATGAAGGTAATCATAAGTTTTAACGCCACTATGAAAGATTAACCAGATAAAATGCTTTGCTCTAGGAGCAATATGAAGCCTCCAGATACCCCAACCATCCCAAGAATCCTGCTGATCTGCCAATTTAGAAATGTGAGAATAAATTACAGAAGATCATTTATATTTCTTAGTCTTAGGATACCAGACCCAATAGTTATTGGTTCATAAATAATATTCCCATGACTTAGAGCTTCAGAGTTTAAGTAACAACCAAACAGTTTATGAAGAGCATGAATGTTCCAATGAGTATCCAAAATAAGATCAGAAATTTGTAAACCTTCAATATACTCTTCCATATTAAGATAAGTAGGCTTATAGGCAAGAGGAATCTAAAAATATTAAGGATGTAACAAAAATGAAGTCTACAAAGGATTAACAGAAAGAATCCAGCAATTTGCTTTAATGATCCTAGCAGTAAGGCATAAACCCCGAAAGAACCAAGAGCAATTAGCATGAATATCATCAGTCCAAAAGTTATAGGCACCATACTTTTAATGTCCACCCAAATGGCATTCTATTTATTTAAATGCGTGAAGACATTTTTAGCCATTAAATAAGTTTTAGAGCTGTGCAAATTTCTAATGGATAATCCCCCCTCAGTTTTATCAAGCATAGCATCTGTCCAGCTAACCGAGTTCATGCCTTTTCTATTGCCACCGTTGGACCAAAAGAAAGACCTAGCATGTTTAGCAATACCATCCAGAATAGTATCAGCCATAGGATACAATGAAAGATAATATAAAGGTGTAGACAGAATGGAAGAATTGATCAGGATAGTTTTACCAGCTGCAGAGATTCTAGAGTGATTCCAAATGGAAATGGTTCTTTTAATTTTCTCTAGCATAATATTGAAATGTGAGAGGGCCAATCTTTTGGGAGCAACTAGGATTCCAAGATAATTTAAAGGAAAGGTACCAGATTTAAAATAAAGGACATTGCTGATTTTTTTTGTAATCTTTTATTAAATCTGGTAGGGAAGAAAATTTCAGACTTGTTCTTATTGGCCCGTTGCCCAATTAACCGCTGATAAATGGATAGACAGAGATTAATATTACTAGCAGTTTTCCTAGAAGCCTGAGTGATAAGAATTAGATCATTTGCGTACATGAGGTGGTTGAAATTATTAGGAAGAATAGGACTAAAACCTGGGATCATATGATTAGTCATAGCAAAATTAAGCATTGCAGTCAATTTTTGAGCAGTCAGGATAAAAAGATACGGGGAAATTGGATCACCCTACCTAAGATCTCTAGATGCAAAAATCCAATCACTGGGCTGTTTATTAATCAAGAAAGAGAAGGAAGCTGATCTAATACAAGTATTAATCCAAGAAATCCAAACACTAAGAAAGTTTATTCGGTGAAGAATGGTCAGAATTGCATTCCAACTCAAAGTACGATAGGCTTTTTCTATATCCAATTTAATTAACATCCTGGGGGGGAAGGTGAGATCATTATCCATCGAATGCACCACTTCTTGAAGAGCTATAATATTATCAAAAAGATTGTGACCAGAAACAAAACCACATTGTTCTTTACCAATTAGCCAAGGCAAAACATTTTTTAGGCGATTGGCTAAAATCTTGGAAATAATTTTATAGTAGACATTACAAAGAGATATAAGATGAAAATCAGAAATAGAAATAGGATTAGCTTTCTTAGGAATTAATGAACTATAAGTTTTACCCCAAGACTTGGGCAAAATAGAATTCTTAAAGAAATAACGAATTGCCATAAATAAAGGATCACCAACCTCCTCCCAAAAGAAATGATAGAATTCAGCATTCATACCATCGGGGCCAAGACTTTTACCTGAGGGAAGAGACTAAAGAGCTTGGAAAACTTCAAGTTTAGTTACCTCTTTGATTAACATTTCACTGTCACTGGGGTTCACAGTAGGTAAATCATCTGGGAGAGCTTAAAAGACATCATTATAGAAATATCAGAGGAGTCAGTCCACAGACTAGAGAAAAAATTAATAAATGTGCTTTCAATACCATTCCGATCTGTAAAACAATTCCCATTAGAATCTGTAATATGCATGATGGAATTAGAATGATTACGAATATGAATAGCATTATGAAAGAAGGAAGCATTGTAATCACCACATTGAATACACAAGAGTCTAGCTCACTGGGCCCATTTAAGTATTAAACTGAGCAGACTAGCTAGCATTAACCAGATAACGATCTAGACAAGCCTATCTCCTGGCTAAACCCAACTAATTATTACACCAAGTAAAATTGGAGCCAATAGATCTAACATCCAACAAATTATTAATAGTAATGAAATTAGAAAACTCATGAGCTTTAAGGAGATAGTAGGAGAAAGAGCCTTCTCTAACCTCTTCTTTCGAACAGACAACATTAAAGTCTCCTATAGTAATCCAAGGTAAGTTTGCAAAAGCCATACCTGTAAGTTCATTCAATAATAAACGTTGGCCTTGAATTATATTGGAATTGTAAATTATTAAGAGGACCCAGGATTCACGATTATCAGGCGGATAACCAGATAAAGCGTAAACCGAGATTTTGCCACAGGAGTTACTCTTCCAATATTGTTTTTCCAGAACTTATGATGCCACCTGAATAACCTACCGACAGTAAAGCTGCCTAATTCCACGTATTACCAAACTTATTGCAAAATTTATCAAGCCTTACAAAGTCCACTCTGGTCTCTACCAAACAAAAAATAAGACGGTTATGTGTCCTTATCATATGCCAAATACGTGAGGTAGTATGCCTGCCCGACACCTCTCTGCAATTCCAACAAATAATTTTGGTTAGTTCGATAAACATAATTATCATCATGAAATTTAAAAAGCAAGAAGCTGAAGAGAGGAAAATAAAGAACAATAGCTAAAGAAACTCATAAATAAGTAGCGGCTTAAGTAGCATCATCCCCCTTGTCAAACCTTTCCTTCTTTTGAGAGACAGTACGTCTTGAGGGACTCTTGGAACCAAGTTTTATTTTCAAATTCTTGTTTGATATTGATCAAGGGTCATAAGATCATCTGGTTCAGCTGAGCCCTCATAATCCGACATCTCATAGTCCTCATCGTCAAACCCAGACTCCTCTTCAGACTCACTCATTTCTAGATCAGGATCTTTGTGGGAAGAAGTAGGTGGTTGCAGAATGGTAGCAATAGTATTAATAACCATAAGGTGTGAGATAGAGGATTGATAAGTGCTTGTGTTATAATAATGTGAAGTGTTATTATCTTACAATGAGCATTATCTTTATCAGATTTTATCACTAAATTGTGTGCACTTGTGTTTCTTTTGAGCATTGTAGGGTTGTGAAGCCAGCTTGGAGGAAAAGAGCAAAGTTAGATCGTGTTCGCCGTTGTTGGGGAATTCTCTGACCAAGCAAGAAACAAGGCACGAGCCTAGACTTGTGAGTATGTGCCAACCTCTTTTGGAGGGTCACAAAGGCAGTCACATTCACAATAAGTCTAACTCGTGTAGCATAGGAGGATTTCACCAAGAAGGAGAATTGAAGCAATTGGCACGATCTACCGTTGATTGTGTGCTCAATTCAACGGCCTTGATGAAGAACGATGAATTCGGGAGCATTTCGGCAAAAGTACTGTAGCAAGTTACTGTTTATTGTTTGCCGAAATTCAGCAAAACAGAGACTTCACACAGGTGTGTGGAAATTCCACACGGCCGTGTGAAATTTCGATTTACCCGATTTCAAGCCGCGACTCAACAGTATTTAAGGCCCCTTTGGAGATTTTTTCTGGATCTTTTAGCCAATCTTTTCTCTCATCTTCTGGAGGATTGCTGCTAGGGTTTGGAGAGGACCTTGTGGAGGATCGAAGCGCATCATCGGCATTGTCATCGACGTCCGGCGGCAGCACAAGACCATGGCCACACTATACATAAGGGGGTTTTCATCTATGCTTTTGATTTGAGTTTATTCTCATATTTTGATGGATTTGTATAGCTCCATGAGGAGCTAAACTCCTTGTGGGTATTCGGACTTGTAAACCCTAGGATGATTATGTTTGTTTGACTTGTTATTATGCTTTTCATTATTGATGAATAAAATTGAGTTTCAATCTTAATTGCATCTTGTATCGATTTTCCCTTAGCCGTGACACTAGGGTTGAGAATCGTCTAGGTTATCCTTTGGAGGTGTGACAACTCCTATAGGGTTAGACTACTTAAGATTGATGACGGTTGAGAGGGTGACTCGTGAGATAGCGAAACGTCCCCTTTCCCCTCCGGTGTAATTTTCTTACCTCCATGTTCCAAGAGTTATTAGCAGTCAAAATAGAGCGAAGTGCTGGGAGATGAACTCCCCTGGGGTTTAGTTGCGCAAGCAACAGAGTGAAGGGTTGAAGTGAATCCTAGTGCTGGGCCTTAATTGAGACTAGGGTTCTTTCACCTGGACCAAAGGGTTAGAGCTATACATAGGAACAGGGTTTATCACTAGGAATCCCTATAACTTAAAACAATCCCACGTAGTGTGAGGCTTAGGAAGATGGACTCCCCTAGGGCTTAGTTGATAGGTCAACAAGAGTCAAGGGTCGTAGTGAAACCTAATAGCGGTGCATAGTATTGGGATTAGTCACGATTGACCTTAGATTTGGAACCGTGTGTTTAAGGATATCCTTGACTCATTTAACATCAATAGAAGAGTATAATAGCATTGTCTTGCACTAGAAGCATAAATCCTAGGGGTAGCTTGTCCGGGTACCCTATTCATTTCATTGATTGCCCTTCTCTTATTACTCTTACTTGCACTCTCCTATCTCCCATATTTCTCTTTTACTTCTTGTTTTTTTCTAGATTACTTTTGCAATCACACATTGATTCTATTCTCACTTTTCGTACATCACACTAGCTAAATAGTAAATACTTGTGTCTATTATCCCTATTCCCTGTGGATTCGACTACCCTGTCACCAGGGTACTATTAGTACTTCGACAAGCCCGTGCACTTGCGGTACACACACGCAAGGGGTGTGTCAAGGACTCTCCATTATCCAACCCCAAACCCTAATCATCATAGGATCTAAGCATTGGAGATGGAGAACCATCATGGTTAGGGACTTTTTCTTTCCCTTTGGAACTTGGTGCTGCCTTGGAACTAGGAAAATAAGTTGACAAGCCACCCGTGTCAACTTCCAAGGCAGCGGTGATATTCGGAGTCATTGAAAAGTTTCTTGAGCATTGTGTAAGGTCTTTTCAGATGTAACAAAAGTAGTTTTATTGCACTGCACTTCCGAGAATAGAGGTCGAGACGAAATGTATCCGCCTCTTCCTCTGGCCATACCACCACATGGCGAATAAACAGATTTGGTACGAGCGACTGAGCATTAGTAATCTCGCCTTCAGGAACAAGTGAGTTCGCATGCGCTTCACATGACTCCGATTTCCCGGTGCCACCGACACCACCACATCCCCTCCATCAAGTAACTAACATCCAAGGACCGAAATTCGTTTTCAGAGTTTTGTACTGCTAGCCCAAACAATCTCCGACTCTAATGGCTAAGAATCAAGACCCGAATCCGTGCCATTGCTATCAGAAACCTAAGCGACCATTACCATTGACAGGGGCCCGAAAGTGCACGGGTTGTCGCAGTAATAATAGTACCCCGGTGAGAGGGTAGTTGAATCCACAGGGAGTAGGGATTGAAGACACAAGAGATTGCTATTTAGCTAGTGTGAAGTACGAATGGTGAGAGCAAAAATCAATGTGTGTGTGCAAGAGTAAGTAAAAGAAATAAGAAAATGCAAGAGAAATATGGAAGACAGGAGAGTGCAAGTAAAGCGTAAAGAGAGAAACAATCAAGTATAAAATAGGGTACCCAGACAAGCTCCCCCTAGGACTAATGTTCTAGTGCAACACAATGTATTATACTCTCCTATTGATGTTTAATGAGTCGTGGACATTCTAAAGCACACGGTCCCAAACCTAAGGTCAACCGTGATTAATCCCAACATTATGCCCCGGCATTAGGTTTCACTACGACCCTTAACTCTCGTTGACCTGTCAACTGAGCCCTAGGGGAGTCCATCTTCCTAAGCATCACACTACGTGGGATTGCCTTACGTTCTAGGGATTCCAAGTGATAGACCCTGTTCCTAAGTGTAGTCCTAACCCTTTGGTCTAGGTGAAAGAACCCTAGTCTCAATTAAGCCCCATCACTAGGATTCACTACAACCCTTCATCTGTCGCTTACGCAACTAAGCCCCAGGGGAGTTCATCTCCTAGCACTTCACTCTATATTGACCGCTAAGAACTCTTGGAACATAGAGGTAGGGAAAATCACATCGGAGGGGAAAGGGGACGTTTCGCTACCTCACGACTCACCCTCTCGACCCTGTCCAATCTCGAGTAGTCTAATCCTATAGGAGTTGTCACATCTCCAAAGGACAACCTAGATGATTCTCAACCCTAGTGTTACGACTAAGGAAAAATCAATACAACAAGCAATCAGGATTGGAACTCAATTAAATGCATCAATTAAGAAAGCATAATAACATGTCATAGAAACAATATCATCCTAGGGTCTACGAGTCTGAATACCCACTAGGGGTTTAGCTCTCCATGGTGCTATACAAATCCATCAATGTGTAAGAATAAACAAGAAAGATAAACATAGATGAAACCTTCTTGTGATGCGCGGCGATGGTCTTGTGAGGTCACTCCGTCCTCTCCACCAAGCTCCTCGTCAAGCCTAGGGCACACCTCGCCGGATTGGTGCCGACGAAAGTTCCCCCAATAGCTATCTTCTGATGGGCTTCGATGTTGATGCCGATGATGCGCTCTAATCTTCCACAAAGTCCTCTCCAAACCCTAGCCGCAACCCTCCAGAAGATAGACTAAAAGATCCCCAAAAAGTCCTAAAAAAGTTCTTTAAATAGTCTGAGTTGCGGCTTGAAAATCGGCTAAAATCGGCCATCCACATGGCCGTGTGGAATTTCCACACGCCTGTATGGAATTTCCACACACCCATATGGATTTTCTGGATTCGGTTTTCTGGCGCGCAGTGAACAGTAAACTGCTACAGTAATTGCTACCTTTCTGCTTATTAGCGAAATTCTCCTATGCTACACGGGTTAGACTTTTGTGAATGTCGCTGCTTTTGTGCCCCTCCAAAGGAGGTTGGCACACACCCACAAGTCCAGACTTGTGTCTTATTCCTTGCTTGGTACGAGAACTTCCCAACAACGGCGAACATGACCTAACTTTGCTCTTTCTTCTCCAAATTGGCTCCACAACACTTCAATGCACAAAAGCACACAAATGCACACCAATTAATGATAAAATTTGAGAAAAATAATGCTCAATGTAAGACAATAACACTTCGTATTATTATAACATGAGCACTTATCAACCGTCGACCTATACCCATCACTAAGTTCTTGGCACAAGGGTAGAGATGGTTTGCTCTGAATTTCTAAGCCTCGGTAGCTGCAGGAATTAGATCCATGGCCTATAACACCACATAAGTAACAGAAGGTTGGTAATCTTTCATACAGAACAATGACGAACACTCGATGACAATCATCACCGATCCAGAAACCTTGCTTCAGAGGTTTAGCCAGATCAATTTCCACACACACACACACAAATTTTGACCTGGACAAAAAGGAAGTATGATCATCAACTTTGAGTAAACGACCTAAACAAGTAGAAATTGTTTCCAAAGATTCACGATCCCAAAACTCCACGGGTAAATTATGATATTGCAACCAAACGGCTGCCGTGGTTAGCTTTGTAAATGTCGGTTCGAAGAAAAGCTGCTACTGAGCAAGCTGCAAGATAATTCCATTCACAGCCCAGGGACCATCGAATAGAAGCTTCTGCATGATCTCCTGAGTTGCACATCTGAGAAGGAGGTACCCGTTTGGAAGATGAGAGATAATAACATCTCCAATGTCACTCCACATAGTCTGCAGGATCTTCTTAACCTAATCAATGGGCGGGGGTTTCCCAAAGAACTTCCTATACAGCGAGTTCTGGATATAGTGTCTCCATCCATGCGAATGAAGTATGTAGAATTTGCTTTTTGAGTTTATTTACGACCAAGCTATCTTGCAACAGGGAAGGAGTAGAACGATTCTTCACAGCAATATCCGCCCAAGATGGCATGGGATGCGAGATTTACCCCCTCTTGCCATTGCAAAGGGGGGAGAGATGGCTGGGGTAGAAAGGCCAGAGAAAGTAAAGGAGATGGCTGGGATAGAAGGGCAGAGAAAGTAGAATAAGGCAATGTTACCCACTAGGCTGTAGTTTGTGCAACAAGTTATAGAAGGGCTACCTCATGCACTTCTTTGGAGTTCAACTTAGCCAAATTTGATTGAGTTACTAGATTATGGTGGTCATACATACTAGTGGCACTTTAAGTGGCAGATTTACATCAAACCAAAATACAAAAAGGGGTCCATTTGAATCACGGAATAGGAATGTCAATGAAGGGAATGAGAACTAGAGTGGGAATAAAAATGAGAGTGAAGAAATGAAAATAGGAATGAGAACAATGTTGGTTTTGAAAGAATAGAAATTAGTAATGGGAGAAAAAGCAGGATGTGAAATGTAATAAAATTATTTTTATATTGTTAATGCAAATAAATAATATTAATATAGACAATTATGAATTATGTTTAATAATAAATAAATTTACTCATTTATAAAGTATGGAGTATGATTATTCACTTTAATATTTATGATAATTAAATGTTTAAATTTAATAATTTATTTTAAGTATTATTCATTTTAATTATTATAGTAAAATATTCAAATTAAATAATTTAATTGAACTATTATCCATTTTAATTCCTATTATAATTAAATATTCAAATTAAATAAAGAGAGAATAGCAAAAGAAAAAAAAAAAGTTTCTCATTAGATCGAGGAGAATGAGATTTTCTTAAATTGAATTTCATTCCATCCTATCTAGGGGTGTAAATGATACACTATTACTTGCAAACTACTCGAGTATTATTCGGGAAAAACTCAATCTTGACTTAATTATAATTGAGTCAAACTTGAACTCAAGTAGATTGAGTAGTTGAGTAAGCTAAATTTGAGTATCTTAATACTTGACTCGGGCCCCCACAAACCTAATCGAGCAGTTATATTTTATGTGTGTATATATATTATATTACTTTGTCGTAAAATTACTTTATATGTACATATAATTGAATTCGAAAATAAGCTCGACCATAAATTACTTTGTTGTAAAATTACTTTATTGAGTTTAATCAAGTGAGATTGAGTAACTTGATTTATGTATCGAATCGAGCTCAAGTTAGAAAAACAAAACTCAATCGAGTTCGAGTTGAGTATGGAGCAACTAGTTTTCAGCCGAGCTCGAGCTTAAGTACCTTAAAACCGATGTATAGTTAGAGATAGTAATATGTATCCTACCCGACAAGTATACTCGTACCCATACCTGGTCAAAGAGGCCCGGGTAGGGGTAAGGGCATTACCCGTTATTTTTTGAGTGTGTATAGGTCGGGAAAGGGTATACCCTTACCCTACCCGTACCCTTACCCGGTGAAGAGGGTACGGATTTACCCTTATATATATAATTTTTTATTAAGCTAAACATTTATCCACAATTTACGCAAGATCCATGATGATTAATTTGAGAATAATACTTTAAATTTTCTTTTAATGTATTATTTTAGATTTTATTTAATTTTTAAATTAAAAAATTAAACATTATTAAACATTATTTGAGTTTTTCGTTTTTTACATAAGATTATCTCATGAAATTTTCATTCATGAATTTTTTTTATTATTATTTAAATTTTATTCAGTAATTTGAAGAATGGGTAAGCGGGTATCCTGTAGGTAAGGGTATAATTTTTTTCTCTTGGAGGGTACAGATATAGGAGTAGGAGTTACGGGTACAGGTAAGAGTTTTAATATATCCTACTCATTTCTTAGCTGTTACCATCTTTATATATAGTACCATTTATTTACATCACACCTATTTATATAGTTATGCAGTAACCAAATAACCTCTAAATATCTAAATTAACAATTAATATTGTTTTATATAAAAATTAATCAAAAAGGTTAATGACCTGATTAACTCTGAATCTCTGATCAAGGCAAATTGGCTTAACGGTGTGGCTTCCCTGGTCACGATTTCAATTTCAAAATGGCGGCGATTGCATGGTATGGTCCTCTCATCGATCTCTCAGATGCTGCTTCCCACCTTGATGATTTCGTTCAGCTCATCGTCTTCGTCCACCGATCTCAACCCATCCAGGTTCTTCTTCAATGCTCCTCCTCCATCGATCAATCAATATCTCAAACTCTGCTTCATTTTCAACCTATTCTTGATTCTCTGCTTGAGTTCTTTGCTTGCTTGTTTTGGAGCAAACAATGTGAAATTGTAGGATATCTTGTTTGGATTTAGTATTCTTTGTCCATCAAGTTCTCTTCTTTCGTTTCAGAAGTTTTGAGTGCTTTTCTCATGTTCAATTCAATGTTGGTAGAGGTGAGTTGTTTTATTGTGAGACAAGTAGGATTTTGCATTGATAAAGGTCACAATTAATTTTAATGTTTTCAGAATTTTGGATGATGAAGAATAATGCTATTTGTATGAACTAGATTTCCCAACTCAGTTTCTTCTATGTGGTTGACCTTGGAACTGGTCCTGTGAATTTCCTGTTCAGTTAGGAAGTCCTTTTCTGAAATCTAGTTTGTAGAAATAGCATTACCACTTGAATTATTTCCATTGGTTAACACTGTGAACTTGGTCTTTTCCTATGCGCTTGTAGAAGCCATGTCTCAAATTGAATATATATGTGTATTAGAATTTATATATGTATATATATAATAGAACAAATTAAAGAAATGTGTAATTTACATTCTTTGCCACTTAAATTGTTACGGCCAAGATCGAATATTATAATAGATTTTTTTGGAAGATGTATGGGTTTTTTAATGCTTACTGTACCCTAGCAATAGCTTGTTATAATTGTAATGGGTGTGTTTTGATATAATTCCATTTATCAACTTATTCTGTAGTTTTTTAAAAGATCAATGGAGTAATGGACTGTTATTCTTTTGTGGCTCAAATTAGCTGGATTAGAAGGGATTCATTCGCTGCATGCAATAGGTTTATCTAGCCTTGATGACCAAGGCTCTAGGCTAGATAAGCAAGGCTCTATGTAGTGGCACTTTTTTCTAAGGAGAATCTCCATGGGTTAAACTTATATTAAGTAAATTTTGCTATGCACTTCAATGTGATTGGCATCCTATAAAAGGCATTAAGGGAAGTTGTTAATCTTGAAATTTTATAGCACTGTGACAGAAACCTATTAGTAACTTTTATTGTGCATCAGTGGTCAAACCTCGTGATGGTTGAATGCCACTTGAGCTTGAATAGCTCATGCAGTTTTTCTTTTTTGTTTGATTTAATCGCATGAACTTAATTCATCCATTGTTGACTTGAGCTCAAATTGCGAGTCAAACCTTTGAGGTTCCAAATTACCAGATTTGAATGGCCTGGGCCCTAATGCTAGTTTGACATTGGCCAAAGTTGTCTTACATACAAGGCTATACAGCCAATATGCTTTAAGCTGACATTGCCTTGGGTACCTACAAAGAAGTGTGACCTAACAACTTAACATCACCTCCAAGCCAGCCACAACTATCTGTCCTTTAAGCTACACTAATCATACATATTTTTATAGAACAAATATGAAAAATAATTTAGTATAAACTCAGCATAATCATTAATTTCTTGCACTTATCTTTTCGCAGAAATCCAGTGGCTCAAGAAAAGGAAAATTATTAAAGACTGATATTCAAGTTGGTGATAATACAAGATCATATTTCTCTATATCAGTCTGGCAAAAGCATTTATGGTCTATGATAGTTGCTGGTGATATCATATTTCTACAAAGTGAGAACAGATTTTATATTTTGGATTTTTTTTTATCTAGTGAATTAATTTTGTTGGGTGGTCAACGTTTTATGTTTATGTTGGATGGTATGCATCTTGAACTTTAGGTTTTTAAAGTGTAAAATGGACGTATTGATGTTAAAATGTTTAATGCCACTGTTGTGATTATTAAACCCATCTGACATGTTTCACTTGTAGAAGTGCTCAAATCTGAACTGTTAGTTGATTTATCAATGTTTACATTTGATCAAGAAATACATGTCAAAATGTGTGCGAACTTTATTTTATTTTACTTGCAAAGGCATTATTTGTTTAGTAGGTAAATTGTGGTTCTATTATATTTTATTTCTTGGTGTCCTCGGATATTTGAATGGAACCATGAATAACTTGTTATTCATAATTGTAATTTCGAATGGCTCTTTAACTACATTTTGATTATATCTTGATGGAAATGAAAGTAAAATAAAATTTAGTGTCTACTGAGCTTCATGCTCATAATTGTTGTTGTTGTTGTTAATTTTTTTATTAATATAAATGAAGCTAAAACCGAAAGGGATGGTGGAGGATTGTGTGAAGTTATTTATTCCTGCCTGGCCTTGTTAAGATTGACTGGTCATAGATAACGAATCACAAATGATTTTTATATCAAAGTTTTTAAGTGATTGTAGGTTCATGACTTCTATTAGGGTAATCCTACAATGTTAATTCCCTTGACAATGCCACATGAACCTTTGATTAAGAAAGAGTATGTATCTGAGTCAATACAAAAGAAAATAACAATTTAACTTTATTAATTTCATAGGGCACATATCTTCTTTTTAAAAAAATTACATGGACTTGGTGAGAGCTACCAAGACTAAGAAGCTAATTTCCTAAAACTTCTTCATCTTCATATACTTTGATTCCCTTTAACTTTCACAATTAAAAAACTGCGACATTCCGACTTTTCCTGATAATCTCACAAAAGGGTATGCTTGAATATGTTTCCCTTGGCCTGTTGACTTTGACTGCCTCCAAGTGTTTGGATTTGCACATCATTATATTTCTTGCATCTCAAGTTGTGATTTCTTTATTTTTTTTGAGTCACAAATTTGTCCTCTTTTGATATTGACATTTGAAGATTTTGTCTTTTCATGTTTTTCAGAGTTTCTAGTTTGTCTTTGTTTGCCAAACTCTTTAGACCTTTTGACTTCTTTGTGTGTTGAAACATTGGAGTTTCTTTTGTCATGTACTTGAGTTGAGATATCCAAATCTTGACTCATCCATACTTTTGAGTTTTGACTCTTTCATGTTTACATCATCAAGTTGTGGTCCCTTCATATCATTGAACCAATAAACTATTTGACTTGTCAGTTTTTGAGCTCTTTGACTTTCATGTCTTAAGTCTTCAAACCTTGTTATCTTCATTTATTTGGAAGTGTATATTCATTGAATTTTTAGGCCTTTGCTTTCCAGCAAGGGCTCTCTTATATCAATATGTGGGTCATATATCATCACGCAATTCTTCTTTTCCATTGTTGCTTGAAGGGGTTCTTTTCTTCATTGCATGAGAAAGGTTTCTTGCTTAACTTTTCTGAAATCTTCGCCATGGGCATGTTTGCCTCCACAGTCAGATCATGGACCTCTCTGGAATTTCTTTTGTTCAGATTCCTGGCATGGCCATGCCCTTAAAAATAGCTCCTCTTCTTTTGCACATGACACAGCTGTGCCAGGTAACAAGGCTTCACCGTGTCTTTTGAAAAACTGAAAATCTTCTTTATCAAATTCCTTTTTCCTGAAATACAAAATACAATTTTGGCTGAAATAATAAGCTCATTTCCAATTCATTCACTCATAAATTTGAAATTTTGAATAATATTCTGTCAATAACATCCATAATTCATTTGAAAATATTGAAATGTAATACAATAAAGTAGGAATTTCAACTCTCATTAGTAAGAAGGTGGTTGAATGCCTCTTCTCATGCAAGAAAGGCTGGGTTCTCATCCTATTAGCACTAAGATTCTGGGTTAAGTCCACGAAATATGTTTGGTTTGCATCTAATAGCTATAACTTGTTATATTACATTTTAAGCTAGTTTTCTAAACTTATGAGACTATTTGCTTGCCCAATTATTTTATGTACTTTTCTTTCTTGGACATGTTCTCATATTTTATTTCACCTACCTTACAGATGTCAAGATTGTCAAATTTAGAGATATCTTAGAGGCTTCTACTGTCCAAGTCACTGGAGTACAAGTTTTAATAAATTCATACAAGTTTACCACTACAAAAGGTACTTGATTCTTTTTATCACCAAACTATTATAGAAAGAATGCCCAATTCCAGTTAATATTTCATATTATACTTGTGGTTGAAATTCATGCTATTGAAGTAAATGAAGATGCATATGAGTAATACATTAATCAAATTACTCTATTTTAGTCAAGTGGTAGGTTGAAACTGACTTTTGATAATGTCATCCCATTTCTTTCAGTCTTTCAAAGAAAAACGGAAGCTGTCAAGAAAATCCCAATTTTCTAGTATATTACTTCTAGCCATAAATTCGCTGTCTACAGCTACAAACAATGGTTAAGCACAAACTGATTTCCTCTTGTCCTTCATTCTCCTGCCTATTGTCCAGTCATTTCATATCCATTTCATCTACTCCAATTTGTGCTGTCAATGGGTTAAGCTGGTATGAGCCTAGCCAGAAATCCGCACTGAAGCTTTCAAGTTCAGTTGCCATCAGTTTTGAACGAAGCAGTCCTACCCTGAGGCTGGGCCTGGACAAAGTAAGCCTGAATCTCATCCTATATTTAGCATTTAAGGCTTTCACCCCTTCTCATGTTCCAATTATTCCCATTTTGCTTTCGTGCATGCCCTCGCAACCTGTCCTGTTTATTGATTTCACTCATGCAAACGCACCCTGTCTGGTAACTTTCTGAGATACTTCAATAGTTCATTTGAGTTTTCCTTCAGCATTTTATTTTCTTGATGCTTTCTTCACATCTCAAAAACACATTTTAATTCATCTGTATAATATTTTAATCACAGAATTATCTCTTTGTATGATGCACAAACAAAATCTCCTTACTTCATCAACTGACTGTTCATGGAATGGCTGTGTTACCCCAACAAAGAATGTTGATCGTCAGCCAAAGGTCTGCTATTTTTGGGAAAAAAAGGGCTCTGTTCCTCAACTCTCTCATCCTTTTCTGTGGTGGTTCTATCTCTTTTAAAAAATCTGAGTTGCATATGACTAGTAAAAGAAAATTTAGTACTTTCTTCATTAAGCTGTTACAAAATTGATATGTTCTCTTGATTCTTGAAGCCATGAATTTACCTGTTGTTCATCTATGCAGCCAATACTGAAATTGAAGCAAACTGCAGTTTGGGTGAGAGAACAAGAGAAAAGCTGAGGAGGGTAGTAGAATGGGTGCAACTTACTGAATCTGCAACTCTCCACTTACAGCCAGTAAATGTAATTAAATTTAGTTGCGCATTCTACTTTGCTTCTTGATTTTTGTTTGTTTAATTATGTCTAAAGAACAATTATCTCCAAGTAGTGTATGTTTTACATGCCTGTTGGAGTACTTTTGTCTAAGAAGGAGGAAAAAAAGGCAGATCGATAGATTTTTTTGAAAAACATCTAGATCTGAGATGTTCATACATATAAAGATAAAGAACAGGATAGGAAAGCATCTTACCTACAACATCAACTTTTCCTAGTTTTAAGGACAACCACTAACTAGTTAACCAGTCCAACAAAAACACCATTACATTTAACTTAAACCTGCAGCACATAAGTTGCTCAAATAGACCAAAACAAAACATCACAACATTAACACTCCTTGACGTTTTTGCTGGAAACACCAAGTGTAAGCCTTAAAGTTTCAAACCTTGACTTTGGTAATGCCTTAGTCATAATATCAGCAACTTGATTCTCTGACCTGCAATGCCTTAAGTTTATTTCTTTTTCTCTTCCAGCTTTTCTCACATCATAATATTTGATTTTTATGTGCTTGGTACGGCCATGAAACACTGGATTCTTAGCCATAGCAATGGCTGATTGATTGTCACAAAATATTTCTGTAGCTGCATATTGTGGTTGCTTCAAGTCATTCAAAATTTTTCTCAACCATATAGCTTGATTAACAGCAGCTACAACAGAAATATATTATGCCTTAGCAATTGATTGTGCAACTGATTCTTGCTTTTTTGAATTCTAGCTGAATGCGCCAAAATTAAAAAAATACACATATCTAGAAGTGTTCTTCATATCCTCAATGGAACCAACCCAATTGCTATCTATATATCCTGTTAGCTTTGAATTAGCTGATTTTTTTAACCAAATTCCAAAATCTTCAATTCCTTTGATATATCTAAGCACTCTCTTTGCAGCCTTGAAATGTAACTCACTAGGATCTTGCATAAATCTTGATAACAAACTAGCTGCAAACATAATGTCTGGTCTTGTTGCTGTTAAGTACAGTAAACAACCAATCAAGCTTCTATAAACTCCACCATCTACCTTGTTTGCTCCATCTTCCTTGCATAATTTTCATTTTGAACTAAAGGAGTACTCACAAGTTTGCAATTTTGCATTATGAATTTCTTCAAAGTTCAGTTGCATATTTTCTTTGACAAATGAAGATACCTTCTTGAGTTTGGTGAATCTCCATACTAAGAAAAAATGTCATCTCCCCTAAATCAGTCATTTCAAAGACCTTTTGCGTTTCTTCCTTGAAGTTCTCTATCAATGCTGAATTGCTTCCGGTGACTAGCAAGTCATCAACATATAGAGAGACTATCAACATATTACAACCAACCAGCTTCACATACAAAGTATGCTCATTCATACTTCTATTAAAACCAAGACTTCTTAAATAGTCATCAATTCTGCTGTACCAAGCTCTGGGATCCTGTTTCAATCCGTATAGAGCTTTGTGAAGCTCGTAAACTTTGTTTTCACTGCCTGACACTTGAAACCCTTCAGGTTGCTCAACATAAATGTCTTCTTCAAGCAAACCATTCAAAAAGGCTGACTATACATCAACTTGGAAGATTTTCCAACTGTTTTGTTATACCAAGGCTGTTAGCAATCTTATTGTCATATCTTGCAACCGGGGCAAATGTGTCGGTGAAATCAACACCATGTTGTTGTGAATAACCCTTCACAACCAATCTTGCTTTGAGTTTGTTGATCGAGCCATTTGGATTAAGCTTGTTTCTGAAAACCCATTTAACACCAATTTCTTTTTTTTTGTTCTGGTCTATCAACTAAACTCCAAGTTTTATTTTTGTCAATCATTTTCAGCTCTTCCTGCATTGCAACTCTCCATTCATCAAATTTGGAAGCCTCAATATAATCATAAGGCTCCAAAATTGCTGTATTGCATCTGTCATAAATATCAGCCAAGAGTCTTGTACCTCTAACTGGGACTTCAGTATCTGAGTTTGCATCTTCTTCAAACTGAACTTCGTCAGAAGAAATATCATCCATTGACTTCAACTACGTTCTTGTCCCAATTCCACATTGCATTCTCATCAAACTTCACATCTCTGTTCACTGATACTTTTCCAGTTTCCACATTAAAGATTCTGTAACCTTTTGTAGTTGTACTATATCCCACAAAAATCCCAAGTTCAGCCTTCTTATCGAGCTTATCTCTCATGGCATCTAGCACATGAGAATAGCACACTCCCAAATATCCTGAGATTCTTGACATTTGGTTTAGCTCCATACCAGCCCTCAAAAGGAGTTTTGTCATTCACAGCTTTAGTTGGAAGTCGGTTCAACAAATTGACAGATGTATTGACAGTTTCTACCCAAAATCTTCTAGGCAATTTTTTTTTCAAATATCAAGCATCATGCCATCTCCATAACGGTTCTATTCTTCCTCTCACTTCATTTTGTTGTGGAGTGTATGTCACCGTCAATTGATGTTCAATTCCAGCATCTATGCAGAGCTGATGGAATTTATTTGAGGTGTACTCAGTGCCATTGTCTGTTCTGACCACCTTGATGCTGCTATTTGCTTGGTTCTCCACCAAAGCCTTGAACTTGCAAAACACATCAGCCACTTCTGATTTTTGTTTCAAGAAATAGACCCAACACATTCTGCTATAATCATCTATAAACAAGATAAAATACCTGCTCCCATTTAGTAAGAGTGTCTTCATTGGGCCACACACATCTATATGGATCAATTGAAGCCTTTCAAAAGCTTTCCAAGTCTTGTTCACAGGAAATGGCAATCTATTTTGCTTTCTGAATTGGCAAACTTGACACAGTCTTTTCATCATGAGTAACAGGAAGGCTTTGAACTAAGCTTTTCTGTTGCAAGTGCTTGACTGCATCATAATTAAAATGGCCAAATCTCTTGTGCCACAACACAGATTCATCAATAACTGTAGTATAGGCATGCAAATCTGTCTCTTTCCACTGAATTGGAAAGCTTTTGTCTCTCATTTTTACAGCCATTAGCTTATATCCAGCATGATCAACAATAGTGCAGGACATATTTTGAAAATGTAAGGAATAGTTCTTCTCTAGCAATTGACCCACACTAAGTAAACTTTTGCAAATTTCATGCACAAACAATGCATAAACGATACATCTGTAATGTATTTAGTACATGTTGTAGTCTCAACAGCAACAACTCCCTTGCCTTGGACTTCAACAAATTCACCATTCCCAATCTTCGCTTTGGACTTATATGACTGATTTAGCTCCTGGAAGATGCTTGAATCAGGTGTCATGTGGTTTGTGGAACCACTGTCAACAAGCCAAGTGTTTGTAGAGTGACTTGTTGCATAGCATGTAGCAACAAACAACTCCTCTGCCTCTTGTTGCTGATTTTCTGCTACCTGAACATGTTGCTTCTGCTGATTATTCTTGTTCTTGCATATCTTCTCTACATGGCCAAATTTCTTGCAGGACCTGCATTGTACATTTGGCCTAAACCAACAATAATTGGTTGAATGACCATTCTTCTTACAGTGTGGACATGGAGGATAGCTCTTTTTGCCTCCATTTTTACTTCCTTCACTCTCATACTGCTCCTTATCCTTCTCACTAGATTGCTTTTTCTCTCTGCTTTGGAAAACTTTTCCCTTTTGCTTTACAACAAAAGCCCCTTCACTGTTGTTTTCATGTCTAATCAATCTTCTTTGTTCTTGAGCTTGAAAACCATGAACTAGCTCAGATAAGGAAATCTGAGACAAATTCTTTGAGTCTTCAAGAGAAGAAATCTTGGACTGAAATCTTTTAGGTAAGCTTACTAGAACTTTCTCCACAACCCTTGATCTGATAGTTCCTCACCATGAAGCCGAATCTTGTTAACAACTTGCATGAGTCCATCTGAATACTCTTTTATGGTTTCGTTGTCTTTCATCCTCAAAACTTCAAACTCTCTCTTCAGATTCATGATCTGAATTCTTTTTGTTTTGTCACTTCCCATATACATCTCCTTGAGCTTGTCCCAAGCCTCTTTTGGTGTTTCACAAGCCATAATCCTATTGAAAATTGATTCTGAAACTGCAGCATGAATATAAGACAAAGCTCTTGGAGCTTTTGCTTCTTCTTCTTGATGAGCTCTGATTTGCTGTAGGGTCGGATTGTCTCCCAAAGGTTGTAGTTGTTTTTCTATTTCAACCCATTGCCACAAATCAATGCCTCTCAAGTAAGCTTTCATTTTGACACACCAAGCATGGTAGTTCTCACCGTTAAAAGTAGGGGGTGAAAGGGATGATGTATTGCCGGAAGACATGGAGGTTTGAAGGTTGAGTTTGTGAGTGTTTGTTGGAGAAGAAGCCTTGCTGGTTTTCTTTCTTTTTTAACTCACAGACACAGGCCCTCTAAGAGTAGAAACTCTTTGATACCATTTGTTGGAGTATTTTTGTCTAAGAAGAAGGAGGAAAGAAGGCAGATCGGTAGATTTTTTCTGAAAAACATATTCTAGATTTGAGATGTTCATACATATAAAGATAAAGAACAGGGCAGGAAAGCATCTTACCTACTACATCAACTTTTGCTTTACCTATTACATCAACTTTCCTAGTTTTAAGGACAACAACTAACTAGTTAACCAGTCCAACGAAAACACCATTACATTTAACTTAAACCTGCAGCACATAAGCTGCTCAAATAGACCAAAACAAAACATCACAACATTAACAATGCCTCAATTAATGGTGTTTTTCATTGTTGATTTAGGAGGTTTTAGTCAAAACTGATGTTTAATTTTGACCACGGCTATAAACTAATTAATCTGTTGCCACTAGATCAATTTAATTTTTTCTTCCCCTTAAAATATCTAAAGCTTGACATCAGCTTCATGTCCCAGTGAAAGAAAGCTGATGCATTTCTTCTATCATATAAGAGAAGAATACAAAAGTGACCCTCCTCATAGCATAGACTTGATTATGACTGTTGAAATTCATGTCTAGTCAACTAATATAGGAGATCAATTGAGAAACAGTGTTACTAAAGGCCACCACTTAAGGCAGTTTTGATATATGATTACCTAGACGTTGGCCAATTAATCCTTTAAATACTAATCTGCCACCTAGAAACCTAGTTGTCTGTCCAGGCAGTGCCCATCAGACTGATTCCCGCCTACATCCTAATCAGCTAATTAGTTAAAAATATTTCAAATTCTGCCCGATCCTGCCTAAGTGGGCCAATTGTCTACCCAAACCCCTGCCATAGATCCAAATCCATGAACTAATTAAAACCTTTAAGAGAGAACTTTTTGGCCCAATTGTTGTTGATGAGACTGATCCAACCAATGAATGGATTATAAATCCAAATTATTTGGATTAAAATGAATGAATCTTTGAAGGTGAAGACCTCACATGGTGGGTGGTGGATGATGCAATGGGAGCATCACATATTATGGATGTTCAAAAATCAATGAGGAAGATGGCTCCACACATGGAGATTGGAATTAGCAAAGGCAGGAAAAAAACTAGAACACCTCAAGTGGCAAATGAGATAGAAGCTGAATCTGAAAATTGAAGAAGAAAATGATTATGCTTCAGAGTTTATGAAAATGGGAATGATAATGTGCAAAATGAAGATTGGATAGAAAAAAAGATGCAGAAAATCTATGGATTGATACTTGTCCGGGCAATAGCTGATTCACATTATGTATTTTTTATTTTCTTTTAGTTTTTTTTGTAAACTTAAAATCATGGTCACAGTTTTGTGCTTGAATTAAACTATTAACCAAGCATGTTTTCCTTGTATGATGAAGTACTTTTGATAATTGATAAATGCTAACTTTTTAAAAAAAATTTGCTCAAAATTGTTTGAGAAACTCATAGATAATACATATATTTTTTATTTATTTATTTTTATATAATTTTCGAAAATAGTCATTGCCTAGGTTACTAGGTGGTCCTCAGTAACTAGGCAGTTAGGACTTCTGCTGCCTTGTTGCGTCGATAACATGATTGAGAACATTAATAATGGGGTCTTCACTTGGTATTTAGTTCAAATTATGACTGAAACAAATTTCTGTTTGGGGATAAATCCATGTATTTACTTGTTGAGATGTTTTAATTATATTCGAATGTATGATGACACAGGCAAAATGTCAGCCACTAAAGAACTGGAAATCGCATGAAGAAAAAGAGCTAAACAAATATCTGTTCGTCTCTGAATTGCCGTACCTCTCCAACTCATCCAGCGCAAACTTTTATGCCTGGATTAATAAAATTTCATATCCATCAACTGGTAGACATGGTGCAACTGAGGATGGGCAGTTATTTCACAGTGGGAGACTGACTATGTTGTCTAACTTCAAAGCCGAAGACCTTATTTGCACTGGCTGCACGCTATGTGGTTCTCCATTGGACTCTAGGTTTGTGGATATGCTATTAATATAATAATTTTATGAGATTAGTTATTGCGACAATTTGTGTAAATTGATTTTATTTTTGAAAAGTATACTTATCTTGTGATCTTTATCAGATATATAGTGGAGGGAAGCAGGATTTCGCTTGACTGCATGGAGAACTCCAAATATCTTCATGATGTTTGTTTCATATACAGACCATTCCTGGTGAGAATCTTAAGTCTGACAGTTTGTTATTGGCATAAGTTGCTGGATATATTAGGCAAAATATGACTAATAAAAGCCTGTGGAAGGTAATTTTATGTATTATCCCAGCCCCACCAGATTATGGAAAATAGATTAGTAACATTGTTTAGCTTGATCAGTTTGTGCATTGCATAGTTTTCTGGCTGGGGTAATTTTATGCATTACCCCAGCCCTACCAGATTATGAAACAATAGCTTATTAACATTGTTTAGCTTGATTAGTTTGTGGATTACATAGTTTTCTGGCTTCCCATCATCAACATTTCATGCATTTGATTAGCAAAATCTGGCTTCTACCATTATCTTGTATGCTTGGATCCTCTATTGGAGAAAGAAGTAAACATTTCAAGTGTTCAGTAGAACTATTAAATTCTTCCTAGAAACTAGTTACCATAGTTAATTAGCATAATTAGTCATTTGGATGGAGTGCTAAATAGGATTTTCTAGGGGCTATTTTAAGGACATCAAATTATTTGCTGAAACCATTAGTTGAAGTTGAAAGAAACTCTTTGTGACCATCTGTATAGTTGTCTTCAGTGAAAATTCTGTGAGTTGTGAACTAAAATTAGTAAAGACATGCATACTTATATTAAATTTTTAATCATATTTGCCATTGTGCAAAATGCTATCTAAACTGGGAGAGCGCCATATTCACCACATACAGTCTCACTTATTTATATATTTGCATTAATAACACACACTGTAAACTGTTTTATTTTCCTTCCTGCAACATTGCAAATTGCTGAAGGTATGTAGAGTTCACACTGCATTATTGTTATCATTACCACGGTCTGACAGGCAGCAGGCTAAGTACATATGGGCTAAATGTCTAATAAATGACTATTCTGTTATATGTAGAGAGATAAGGACATGATGTTGATTTTGGTGGATAAAGTTGAATAAGATTTCACAGTTATATGCTGGTTTATACCAGAATAGTTGGCAAGAAATCATTGAGCAAGCAACAAAATAATTTGATGCCTTGTTCTATCAGATTCATTGTAAGATTAGAGACACATTTTAACCAAAGAACAAGCTGATTGAAAGTATGACTTAAAGTATTTTTCTAAGTTATTGAAATAGACTGATTTGCACCTTCTACATTTACTTGATAAATTAATAGAAATTGCGGTGGATAAATAAGAAAGTCAAAGTATATAAAATTATTTTGAGCAAAAAGCATGAAATGGTATCTAAATTGAGGTTTATGGGGCACCGTGGTATATAGATAACCAAACTAAGAAAAAATGTTCATAAGGTTTTTTGTAAAAGAAAACTAATGGGAGAACTCAACCAAAAACTAGACTTGACTTAGTTTATCTTGAAGTCTAAGGTAGATGTCTAAGAACTTGTGTTGTTGACTTAGTTTATGACATAGTCATCAAAGCTTTGCGCTCGCCTCATTCTTGGCATTTTTAGGGTAGAATTGTCTATTGAGTTCTCTCTTGAAATCCTCAAAAGAGTAAATGGACAAGGTACCTCTTTCAATGTCGCTGCATTGTCGCCTCCACCAAATCATCATGGCGTCAGTGAGGTAAAGTGTTGCATGATAAACTTTCTTGACATCGTCCATGCTAAAAGCCTTGAAATATTGTTCTAGCCCCCATAAGAAAATGTTAATGTCTTTGGCATTCCTAGCCCCATTGTAGGCTTTGGGCCTTGGTACATCAACTTTTGAGGACGGCGGAATTGTAGCCAGCATGGCAACACTCCTCCTTAGGCAATCACCCTCATGCAAAGTACGAGCTCTTCCCAAACTTCCTTCAATTCGGTGATGACCCTTTTGAGTTCCTCTTTAAGAAAGAACAACTTTAGGTCGGAGAATCTCTTCCAAGCTCTTAACATGGCTGACGAACTTTGAGGCAGCAATATTGGGCGCACCTCACATCTCATCCCAGAACTCTTCACACCCATTCTTGAGTCCCTCGATGCGATGGTAAAACTCGTCAAACTATTCTCGTCCTTCAGCCACCACAAGCTTTATCTTTGAGAGTTTTGTGTTCATGTCTGCCATGACATCTCTAGAGTTTGTTCTTTCCTTCGGGGTTGCTTCTCCTTAGCAACTTGGGTCATATCACTTTGAGAGCCTGACATTTTCACTAGCAAGATATAGGTACGAGAAAACCAAAGCTTTGGTATCACCTGTCACGGGCTCATCAAGGTTTTGTGCGGCCTTGGTTGATGTTCCACTCGGCTGAGTTTGTTTCTTTCTTTGGTTAGTCCCAATTATGCACTTGCTAATACGAAAATAAATGTGTTGGCAAGAAGAGAAAGCATATAAGTGACACAAGGGAATTAAGGGAAAACTCAAGTATATTACCAATACTTCTTATGATGTTTTCCCGTGTGCTTTTACAAGGGAGTCTTGGAGCGTATTTATAGGCCCTCACCTAACAAATGAATGGCTAAGATCATTTTGATCAAAATGCTCATATTGAGGGGGTTGGTGGCATCTACCACCAATAATTCTCCCCACCTACTATTAATGATTCTCTTCACCTATCACCACAACATGACATTATCATTTTTGGCCTCTAATATTATTGGTGGAGAGAAAAGCGGGGTGTGATATAGGGTACACCATACCTGTTTAAGTTACCTTGGAGAACATAGGAGAAGTGGTACTTGTAACAGGCTTAGATGGACTGGGTGGCTTTTTTTTTTCCAACTCATTTTGTGGAAACCCGAAGGAAAAAAACTTATGAGAAAGGGCCCAATTAATCAAGCTTATGCTTGATGGCAAAAGGGAAGCCAGGATATCTAACTGGAGACTCAAAGAAGCCTGTGGAAATGGATGTCTAGAAATTCAATTGTGACTGTGTGGCTCATTGGCTCCATGAAACCCTCCATTGCAAAAGACCCCTTTTCTTGCTAACTACTAAAGATGTGTGGGACATCGTTCATGTAGCCTATTATGATGCTGAAATTTTCTGCAGTGTTTTGATATGAAGACCCATTTCTGGTAGATGAAATAATTAGGAAAAAAGTAATTGATTACATGGAAATGACTACCCTTTGGCAAGAACTTGACATGAGTTCTGAAGAGTAGTGGGAATGCACTAATGATAGTGTTTGGTACAAGAAGAAACTTGAAAACAAACGGATCTATGATTTTCTTGCATGACTTAAATGAGATTTGGACAATGGCAAAAGTAGAGTTCTCAGCTGTCGACCTCTGCTTTCACTAAGAGAAGTGTTTTCAGAAGTGATTAGGGAAGAAAATAGAAGTTAAAAGAAACCACAACAAGTCCTCCTGAGGCATCAACCTAAATCACTCATGGACCTCTAGCTATCTCAAGCGAAAATCAGGAGAAAGGGCATCCTTGGTGTGACCCTAAACCTGGCTATATAAGAGAAATACGTTGGAACATCCATAGGAAAGGCAACTAACTTTAAGTCACAATACTATTGAAGCTGCATTCATCAAGCAAGTAGAAGGAAAAAACTCAAGAGAGGGGCAGCAATAAGGCTGCAACAGTTAGTGGATCAAGAACAGTTAGACCAATTTTTAAACTCTTTTCTAACTTTCAAACCATCTAGTTCCCATCCAATGTTCCCACTACCATATTAGCCCATAAAGGTAATATCATATCTGCCCTAAATACCACTTCTTGATGTAAGACATCATAGATCATTAATTGAGGAACTTTCGATCATATGATTGACTCTTATAGTCTTTTTCTCATCAAACTTACCTTATGCTAGAAATTTGAAAGTCAAAATTGCAGATAGTTCTCTTTCATTAGTTACAAGAAAAAGAGGTATTAAGATTTTTTATTCCCTTAAACTTAAAATCAGTTTTACATATTCCAAAACTATCCTACAATCTTTTCTCCATTAGTCATCTTATAAAAGACTCCAATTGCTCTTCGAAATCCTTTCCTATTCATTGTGTTTTTCAATATCTATCGTCGGGGAAGATGATTGGCAATGCTAAGGAATGTGAAGGACTTCACTACTTTGAGGACGATGTAAGGGTAAGCAATGTAACTCTGGATTTGCCTCTATTGATAGTGAAGTTGTATTATGGCTTTATAAAATGGATCATCCCAATTTTTTGTTCTTCAAGTATTTGTTTTCATCCTTTTTCATGGTAAAACCTACGATTCTCAGTTTAAAATTTGTGAACTGGGAAAACATGAGTGAACTCCCTTTCCAAAATCAATATATAGACTAGCCAAGCCATTCTCATTGATTCATAGTAACTTGTGGGGATCCTATCAAATTCCAAATCGAAATCACACAAATTGGTTCGTACCATTCATTGATAAGCACACATGTTTCTTGGGTTTATTTACTAAAAAAAGAAAAGAATAAAGTTGACTGTCTCCTCCTTCCCTTCCCCTCCTTTTAATAATTTTCATTTGATGGTCCAAACATATTTTCTATCGCAAATTAAAATGCTTAGAACTGATAATGGCACTCAATATTTCCATATAATTCTGGTAACTACCTACAAAGTAAGGGATAATCCACCAAAGGTTTTGTGTTGATACTCTCAAGAGAATGGAGTCATAGAGAGGAAACAACAAGCATTTGTTTGAAGTCGCACATGCCTTGATGTTTACCACAAATGTGCCAAAAATGTTCTAGGAGGATACCATTCTAATAGCCACCTTCTTGATCATATCCTTTCCTTCAAAACTTCAGTTCAAAAACTCCAAAAAAGCCTTTCTGTCTTATTGTGTTGGTTCAAACTTTCCCTTGTAAGGTATTTGGTTGCATAGCCTTTGTCCACATTCACCCTTATAATTGTTTCAGACTTTTTCCTAGGGCCCACAAATGTGTTTTCATTAGTTATTTTCCTATCTCGAGCCAAGCTTGGGCTTGAATTGAGCTCGAGCCCTGTAGCTAATTCTGCCAAGCCAAGCTCGAATACTTCAAAGCTTGGCTCAGCTCAGCTCAATTGCACCCACTATCCATGACTTAGTTCATCATAACATGTTTCTTCTAGATGTCTTAGTCGTCTTCTTTGCTTTGCTTTGTAGGCAATCCATTTTCCTGTTTTACATCTTCTATTAATGTGCAGCAACCAAACTTTACTTACGTTTTGCTAGACATTTGGTTGTCCACATTTTCCTATGACAATTTTGCAAAAGCCAGTTCCAAATTCTAATTGATACTGTGTGAACCACTATTTTACTTTATATTTCTTACAATAAATTAATTCTTGACAAAATGATACAAATCTATCCATTGTTTCTATTGCAAACACCTTATCTGTCCAGTTTGTCGGTAGGTCGATATTTGTGGATGCAGGAAATACTTTTGTATATGCTCTTTTACAAACTCCTTTAAAAAATACAGATGATTTGTTATTCCTCTAGGGGATATTAATTACAAACAATTGTATATGGAGCTTTGTTGGCCATTTAATGGTATTTGTGGATGCAGGAAATACTTTTGCATATGCTCTTTTACAAACTCCTTTAAGAAATCCTGATGATTTGTTATTCCTCTAGGGGATATTAATTACAAACCATTGTATATGGAGCTTTGTTGGCCATTTAATGATCTCAATGTATTGTAGTTTTCCTCTAAATGACTATATGAACACAATTGCTTACCCAAAGCTGCAAGTCATGGAAACAGTGAGCTATATTACAATGGTACTGGCAGACTTTCAACTTACTCAAAGTTCAAGGCAGCTGCATGCCAACGGATGCATCATTTTGCAATTATGTGAAAGAGGACGGATGTTTCTTGACCCTTTGCCTTAGGATTTGTTAGTTCTATTTCTTGATGGGGGCTCATTGCTCTGGCCCAAAATACGATTAATCGGATTATTTGATGAAATCATTCATTGAAAAAATGGGATCATTCAATACGACAGTATGAACATGATACCAAGTCCAATCCCATTCTCTTGCTTTCAAACAGCTCATGGATTCAATCGGTATGGTATTTGTGAAATCTCTGCAAAGCTTTTTTTTAAATTATTATTTTGAGTTATGGTTGAGATTGTTCCTCTTGTGTTTCATTGAAAATTCTATAGCCCCTTGGTTTGAAAGAATTGCCATTATGTTGAGCTATTCCTCTCATTGACCGAGTCATCCACTTCATTATATGACCGTTTGTTACAATAACATAACAGTTTATTCATGTGGGGTTTTCTGGGAACTGTTTTGAATTTGTTTTCCAAAATGTTCCTTTTCCTTTGAATTTTCAAAAAATTAGAGGGATCAATTGGTACTTAACTCTTCTTTTTTACTAATCTTGATTTGCATTGTGATTTCTCTCAGGCCAGCTTCTGTTAACATTAGAATTTCTTGTTATCAATACGTTTAAGTTGATGATCTTTGATTCTGGTATTGATTCAGCTACATGTGAGGGACGAAACCGGCCAAATTCCTCTCCTTGTGAAGAACAAGACCGCTGAAATTCTCTTTGGAGGTATTTCTGCCGAAAATGTCTATAAATGTTATTTGGAGGAGAAGAATAATAAGGTTCTTCCTCATGCATGCGACGAAAACCCACAACTGAGTTGCAGTCTACAAACTGAAAATCAGAGAAACAGAAGAGCTCTTAACTTTTATCGTATTTTCTTGATCATGATGAAGTTACTGATGCATGAAGACAACAACAGCCCTTTCTTATTTGAAATCATTGTGGATGTGGATCAGATTTGTAAATTTGAGTTGGTTTCCCTCACAATGCCATGTTGCACTTGAGCAAGTTATGCAATGTGTCAAGTTTTCTGCATTTGTGCGAGTGGTGGTGTTGTATTGGACTGAAACTCAGCTCAATTGAGATTTCATTCTGATTGTAAAATTTGCAACATTTGTAGTTCTTTTCAGTTTACCGAATCAAAACTAAACTGACTTACTTTTCCGCACAGGCCAAAGTTAGAACCGGCCCGGCATGGGCCCACACCAACCCAGCAGGCCGGGCTACGTACAGTCCTTACTGTAGCAGAGTGTTCTGGGTTGGGCCTTCCCCAACCCATGACCCGGCGGGCTGTTTTTTTTTTTTTTAATATATATATATATATATAATTTTCAAAACAAGTTTATCACCAAAGACTTGCCAGGTCAATAGCACCATTCAAGTTTTAATGCAAGCAGAAGCATACTTGATACAATATTGTTTATATGGACTTTGAATATAAAAAATAATAATAATAATAATAAAAAAAGAATTGAATAAAAAATATATATCGGAGGTCCAAAATGAAAAAAATAAAACAAAGTATCACGCTAAGGATAAAAAAAAAAAATTTAAATTTAAATTTAAAAAAAAATCGTCAGAAAGAAAATGATAAAGAAGAGAAAGGGATAAGATAGGATTTTAAAAAAAAAAATTCAAATTTTTTTTAAAAAATAATAATAATAAAAATCTCCCGTATCCTATCATGGGAGTTAGTGATTTGTTGAAAAGAAAATCTCCCGTCATGGGGAGTTGAGGATTTTTGGGAACAAACAAAACAGAGGCTAAAGAAAGAAAAAAGAGAGAAAAAAAAAGGAGAGAGAATTTTTGGAAGGAAAAGAGAGACTAAGAGAAAAAGAAAAAAAGAGAGTTTTTTTTAGAAAAGAGACAAAGAGAGTACAGAAAGAGGAGGGACAAGACAAGGAGACAAAGAAGGAAGCAGAGAACAAGAGGAAAGAAAGGGAGAAACCAGGAGCTCTACGAAGAAAACAAAATCAAAACAAAGAAACCAGAACCGAAAAGAAAAAAAGAGGTACTGGATTTATTTGTTTATTTTTTTTAAAAAAAAAAATGTTGAAGCATGATTGCTTAGAGAGTTCTCCCCATTGAGATACGATGCATGATTTCTCACATTTTATGGATCGATGCATGAATTAGATTAATGTTGGATTTATATTACCCTTATGATGACATACATGCTTGATGGACCCATTGTTGGTTTCATGTTATTCAAATGCATGATTTTCTGATTCTCATGGATGCATGTACCATTATGTTCCATGTTCGCATGATTCAAATTATATAATTATTGAAAAAAAATTAAAAAAAAATGATGATGAAATGAATGAGGAGTGAAACGGGAACGTTTGAGGAGATTGCATGAAAAAATACGCAATAAAAAATAATCTAGGGGTTTAGCTGCAAAGTTTGCTAAGAAAATAAATTTGTAGAAAGATTGGGCTTTGTTGCAAAATCTATGGAGAAATGTGAAAAAATAAAATATGTGAGGACATTTATGCAAAATTGTGAGGATGTGTGAAAATATGAAAGTTAGAGGGTTTAATTGCAAAAGCTATAAAAATATAGAAATGTGAAAGTTTGGGGTTTATTTGCAAATTTTGATAAAATGTGAAAAATGTGAAAGTTAGAGGGCGAAGTTGCATAAATCCTTAAATTTGTGAAAAGAAAGGAATTTGTGGGCTAATGTGCAAAATTGTCATGAGAGGGGTAACTTTGTAGGAAAAAAAAATGAAAAGGGAAAAATAAAAAATGAAGGATGGGAAAAAAATGAAAAGAGGAAAAAAAAAGAGGAAAAATGAAGGAGTTAAAAAAAAAATGAAAAGGGAAAAATAAAAAATGAAGGATGAGAAAAAAAATGAAAAGAGAAAAAAAAAAAGAGAGAAAAAAATGAAGGAGTGAAAAAAAAATGAAGAGGGGAAAATGAAGAGAAATGAAAAAATGAAGGATGAGTAAAAAAAAATATATGAAAGGTGAGCTTACTGGTGTGAGTGTTTTCATAATTTTCTCTTTTTGCAGGACTTTTTTTTTTTGGAAAATTTTTCTAACTCCACCTTAAGTTCCTGACACACTCTTGGGGTAAGTAGAAAATTTTCATAAAATTCCTCTGACTCCACCTTGAGGTCTTGACATTCTTGGGGTAAGGAGAAAATTTCTATGAAATTTCTCTGACTCCACCTTGAGGTCTTGACATACTCTTGGGGTAAGGAGGAATTTTTATAAAATTTCTCTGACTCCACCTTGAGGTCTTGATACTCTTGGGGTAAGGAGAAAAATTCCCACGAAATTCCTCTAACTCCACCTTGAGGTCTTGACATACTCTTGGGGTAAGGAGAAAATTTTTTATAAAATTTCTCTAACTCCACCTTGAGGTCTTGACATACTCTTGGGGTAAGGAGAAAATTTCTATGAAATTTCTCTAACTCTACCTTGAGGTCTTGACATTCTTGGGGTAAAGAGAAATTCTTACAAAAAAGAAATTATAAACAAGAATCTCTCTTCTTAAAAAATGAAAAAAAAAAAATTTTTGAAGTGAAAGGGAAAAGTAAAAAAAATGAAAATTCCACAAAAAGCAAATCTCTCTTCTTGAAAAATAAAAAAAATTCTTGAAGTGAAGGGAAAAGTGAAAAAAATGAAAATTCCACAAAAAGCAAATCTCTCTTCTTGAAAAATAAAAAAAAATTCTTGAAGTGAAGGGAAAAGTGAAAAAAAATGAAAATCCACAAACAAAAAAATCTTTTCTTGAAGTGCAAGGAAGAATTAAAAAAAATGAAAATTTCACAAAAAAAATCTCTCTTTTCAACACTCATAAAAAATGTTGGCAGAGATTTTCTTGAAGCTCATTATGAGGTCTTTTTCGCCAAAATTGAGATGGAGAACTCAATTGATGTCTTAGTTAACGGAAATCGAGCTCATGATTATAACTTGAGATCCATTTTTTTTAAAAAAATCAAAATTGCCAAGTTAATGACCTAATCATGTTAAAAAGCCCATGGCTTGAAGATTTAAAGGTCAAGACTTGATCGAGATCAAGAGGAAATCCAAGTCACTATTCGGAATAGGAGGGTCTTGAGTTCATGTCTTGATGAAGAGTTAGAAAACAAACACCTCAGGGTAGAAGAAGTTCTAACAGTAGCTGAAGATGATTGGAAAGAGCCTTTCATTAAATACTTGAAGTATGGCGAACTTCCAAGTGAAAAGTCTCTAGCAACACAGTTAAAGAAAAGGGCAATGAGGTTTACCCTTGTTAATGACGTTCTCTATCGAAGATCATATGATCAACTCCTACTAAGGTGTCTCTCTCGAAGGAGGAGTCTGAAGAAGTTATGCATGAAGTCCATTCTGGTATATGCGGAGCTCACCAGTCAGGACCCAAGATGCGGTTGAAGATCAAGCATATTGGTTATTATTGGCCAAGCATGATGAACGATTGCCTACAATATGCGAGACGGTGCAAATTGTGTCAAGCTCATGGGGATTTCATTCATCAACACCCCAACCCTTTACACCCTACAATCTCTTCATGGCCTTTTGAGATGTGGGGGACTGATGTGATAGGCCCTATTGAGCCTCCATCATCAAGAGGGCATCGTTTTATATTAGCTGCCACTGATTACTTTTCACGATGGGCAGAAGCTATCCCTTTAAAGGAAGTAAAGGCGGAAAACATCATCAAGTTCTTCAAGGATCATGTGCTATATAAATTTGGAACGCCTCGAAGAATCATTTCTGACAACGGGCGAGCATTCAAAAGCTTCAAGGTTGGAAGGTTCGCTCAGCATCACAAAATAGATTGGAGGTATTCCTCTATCTATAATGCTAGAGCAAATGGTCTTGCAGAAGCATTCAACAAAACATTATCCAAGTTATTAAAGAAAGCAGTCTCAAAAAGTCAAAGGGATTGGCATGAAAGACTTCCTGAGGTCTTATGGGCATACCGAACAACATATCGAACACCAACTCAATCAACACCTTACTCGTTGGTTTTTGGTACAGAAGCTGTTCTTCCACTTGAAGTCCAGATTCCATCTCTGAGAATTGCCTTACAAAATGAACTCACGAATGAAGATAGAGTTCGCTTGCGTTTGGATGAAATTGATGCTTTAGATGAAAGGAGACTTGAGGCTCAATAGAATTTAGAAGTTTACAAAGCAAGGATGGCACGAGCTTACAATAAGATGGCTCGTATTCGAACTTTTGAGAAAGGAGAGATGGTGTGGGTGTTAAGAAGACCAATCATCATCAACAAACATGCTGGGGGCAAGTTCAAGTCAAATTGGGAAGGCCCATACATTATAGAGGTCGTCTACGAAGGAGGAGCTTATCAGCTAGTTGACGCCGATGGAAGAAGACCTATGCCACCCATCAATGCGCGCTTCTTGAAGAAATATTATCCATGATATAAAAATGTAAAATAAAAAATAAAAAAAAAGAATTCGTGATTGTCTATGACGGAATGTCCAGTGCTCTTGTTTGAGCAAGTTGGTCAAGCATGATATATGCTTCTCGAGACAAATTACGAGTTCCATTATATTGTTTTTCTTCGCTAGTTGAATAAAGACATATTGTAAAATAAAAAGAATTTTGTGTTTGTCTACGACGGAATGTCCAGTGCTCTTGTTTGAGCAAGTTGGTCAAGCATGATATATGCTTCTCGAGGCAAAACACAAATTTTATCATGTTGTTATCTCTTCCAAATTAAATAAAGATGTGATCTCATGAATTTTGAAATGACTCTTGTGAATTTAGTTCTAAGAGACTACTTGCAAATCTTATAAGAAACTATCAGATCAAAAAAAAAAAAGAGAAAATTTATGAAAAAAAAAGAAAAAAGGAAAATTAAAAATAAAATAAAAATAAATTCAAAAGAAAGGAAAAATAAGCAGAAAAAAAAAAGAAAAAAAAAAACAAACAAACAAAAGAGAAGAAGAAAATCAAGGAAGTGATGAATTTTGAAGGCAAAATCTGCAGTTTTTTCATAAAAGCTCTGTTTTGATCAAGTAGATCATCGGGAATTCAGATCAGCTCTAATCGTAATGAAATTTTAACTACGGTATAACCACATGACAAAAGTTAATATGAACGGTTGAAATTAAATTTGGATTTCTGATGATTTTCAAAGAAATTTAAACTTCATGCTAAGTTTCATGAAATTTGTCCTTCAATGATCAGAGTTGATCAAAGCTTAATCGGACTGTGATAACTTCTCAGATTAACCCGTAAATTTTATTGAAGCTTTGAGACGTCATAATGTTTCATATGGTTATGATTATATTTTAAGTTCAAAACAATTCGGAAAAAATTTGTGACTCAACAGTGAAATCCATTGATAATCATCATGGAAATTGTTTGTCATCAAGTTGATGATCGAATAGTTGAAAATTTTGGGATCTTTTTGAAAAATTTTTACATGATCATGACATTTTCATCTTCAATGTGAACGGTGGAGATTAAGTTTGAAGATCATTTACCTCTGACAAAAATTTCATAAATCTCAATTAGGTTTCGTTAAGTCAGTTGCTCGCTCGTACCTTCCTCCCACAACTATTGTGTAAGGAAGTTACGAGGGGGGGATTTGTTTATATGGACTTTGAATATAAAAAAAAAAGAAAAAAAATAATAAAAAAAGAATTGAATAAAAAATATATATCGGAGGTCCAAAATGAAAAAAATAAAACAAAGTATCACGCTAAGGATAAAAAAAAAAAATTAAATTTAAATTTTAAAAAAAAATCGTCAGAAAGAAAATGATAAAGAAGAGAAAGGGATAAGATAGGATTTAAAAAAAAAATTCAAATTTTTTTAAAAAAATAATAATAAAAATCTCCCGTATCCTATCATGGGAGTTGGTGATTTGTTGAAAAGAAAATCTCCCGTCAGGGGGAGTTGAGGATTTTTGGGAACAAACAAAACAGAGGCTAAAGAAAGAAAAAAGAGAGAAAAAAAAAGGAGAGAGAATTTTTGGAAGGAAAAGAGAGACTAAGAGAAAAAGAAAAAAAGAGAGTTTTTTTTTTAGAAAAGAGACGAAGAGAGTACAGAAAGAGGAGGGACAAGACAAGGAGACAAAGAAGGAAGCAGAGAACAAGAGGAAAGAAAGGGAGAAACCAGGAGCTCTACGAAGAAAACAAAATCAAAACAAAGAAACCAGAACCGAAAAGAAAAAAAGAGGTACTGGATTTATTTGTTTATTTTTTTTAAAAAAAAAAATGTTGAAGCATGATTGCTTAGAGAGTTCTCCCCATTGAGATACGATGCATGATTTCTCACATTTTATGGATCGATGCATGAATTAGATTAATGTTGGATTTATATTACCCTTATGATGACATACATGCTTGATGGACCCATTGTTGGTTTCATGTTATTCAAATGCATGATTTTCTGATTCTCATGGATGCATGTACCATTATGTTCCATGTTCGCATGATTCAAATTATATAATTATTGAAAAAAAATTAAAAAAAAATGATGATGAAATGAATGAGGAGTGAAACGGGAACGTTTGAGGAGATTGCATGAAAAAATACGCAATAAAAAATAATCTAGGGGTTTAGCTGCAAAGTTTGCTAAGAAAATAAATTTGTAGAAAGATTGGGCTTTGTTGCAAAATCTATGGAGAAATGTGAAAAAATAAAATATGTGAGGACATTTATGCAAAATTGTGAGGATGTGTGAAAATATGAAAGTTAGAGGGTTTAATTGCAAAAGCTATAAAAATATAGAAATGTGAAAGTTTGGGGTTTATTTGCAAATTTTGATAAAATGTGAAAAATGTGAAAGTTAGAGGGCGAAGTTGCATAAATCCTTAAATTTGTGAAAAGAAAGGAATTTGTGGGCTAATGTGCAAAATTGTCATGAGAGGGGTAACTTTGTAGGAAAAAAAAATGAAAAGGGAAAAATAAAAAATGAAGGATGGGAAAAAAATGAAAAGAGGAAAAAAAAAAGAGAGGAAAAATGAAGGAGTTAAAAAAAAAATGAAAAGGGAAAAATAAAAAATGAAAAGAGAAAAAAAAAGAGAGAAAAATGAAGGAGTGAAAAAAAATGAAGAGGGGAAAATGAAGAGAAATGAAAAAATGAAGGATGAGTAAAAACAAATATATGAAAGGTGAGCTTACTGGTGTGAGTGTTTTCATAATTTTCTCTTTTTGCAGGACTTTTTTTTTTTTGAAAAATTTCTCTAACTCCACCTTGAGTTCCTGACACACTCTTGGGGTAAGGAGAAAATTTTCATAAAATTCCTCTGACTCCACCTTGAGGTCTTCACATTCTTGGGGTAAGGAGAAAATTTCTATGAAATTTCTCTGACTCCACCTTGAGGTCTTGACATACTCTTGGGGTAAGGAGGAATTTTTATAAAATTTCTCTGACTCCACCTTGAGGTCTTGATACTCTTGGGGTAAGGAGAAAAATTCCCACGAAATTCCTCTAACTCCACCTTGAGGTCTTGACATACTCTTGGGGCAAGGAGAAAATTTTTTTTGAAATTTCTCTAACTCCACCTTGAGGTCTTGACATACTCTTGGGGTAAGGAGAAAATTTCTATGAAATTTCTCTAACTCTACCTTGAGGTCTTGACATTCTTGGGGTAAAGAGAAATTCTTACAAAAAATAAAAAAAAATCTCTCTTCTTGAAAATGAAAAGAATTTAGTGGAATGGAAAAGTGAAAAAATGAAAATTCCACAAAAAAAAAATCTCTTTTCTTAGAAAATAAAAAAAATTCTTGAAGTGAAAGGGAAAAGTGGAAAAATGAAAATTCCACAAAAAAAAAGAAATCTCTCTTCTTGAAATGAAAAAAAAAATTTTTTTTTCAAGTGAAAGGAAAAGTAAAAAAAAAAAAAAAAAAAAAAAGAAAATTCCACAAAAAAAAAAAAATCTCTCTTCTTGAAAAATGAAAAAAAAATTCTTGAAGTGAAAGGGAAAAGTGGAAAAATGAAAATTCCACAAAAAAAGAAATCTCTCTTCTTGAAGTGAAAAAAAAAAAAATTTCAAGTGAAAGGAAAAGTAAAAAAAAAAAAAAAAAAAAAATGAAAATTCCTCAAAAAAAAAAAAACTCTCTTCTTGAAAAATGAAAAAAAAAATTCTTGAAGTGAAAGGGAAAAGTGAAAAAAATGAAAATTCTACAAAAAGCAAATCTCTCTTCTTGAAAAATAAAAAAAACTTGAAGTGAAGGGAAAAGTGAAAAAAAATGAAAATTCCACAAAAAACAAATCTCTCTTCTTGAAAAATAAAAAAAAATTCTTGAAGTGAAGGGAAAAGTGAAAAAAATGAAAATTCCACAAACAAAAAATCTTTTCTTGAAGTGCAAGGAAGAATTAAAAAAAATGAAAATTTCACAAAAAAAATCTCTCTTTTCAACACTCATAAAAAATGTTGGCAGAGATTTTCTTGAAGCTCATTATGAGGTCTCTTTCGCCAAAATTGAGATGGAGAACTCAATTGATGTCTTAGTTAACGGAAATCGCGCTCATGATTATAGCTTGAGATCCATTTTTTTAAAAAAAATCAAAATTGCCAAGTTAATGACTTAATCATGTTAAAAAGTCCATGGCTTGAAGATTTAAAGGTCAAGACTTGATCGAGCTCATGATTATAGCTTGAGATCCATTTTTTTAAAAAAAAAAATCAAAATTGCCAAGTTAATGACTTAATCATGTTAAAAAGTCCATGACTTGAAGATTTAAAGGTCAAGACTTGAAAGCATTAAAGAGTCAAGACCTGAATGACAAATGCAACTCTGGAGTTTAAGACATAAAGAAGTCAAAGACTGGAGGAGTTTCACAAGTCAAAACCTGAAGATTTTACAAGCACAAAGAGCCGAAGTCTTCAGCAAAACAAAAAAAGAAATAAAGATGACCAAGTAGGCAATTCATCAATGCAGAGTAGCCGTAGTTTAAAAATCATTCAATGTGCCAAGATGCAAGCACAGCTAAAAAAATTTGAAGAAAGCCACAGCCGCCGAAGCTAGAGGGTCTTTTGATATGCTTTAGCAGAGAAGTCAAGAGCATCAACCAAGCCAAATAAAAAAAAAAATTTGTATAACATGACAAAAAAAAATAGCTCTCCAAATATTTTTGCATTCTCGCTCATGATTATGTATTCACATATTCTTTGAAATCAATAAAAAAAATCAATTTTATGTTCGCTCATTTATTTCTCATTCACATATGTTTCTTAATCGGAGGTTCCCAAGACACTGTCTGGGGTAATTAATATTAGGGGCTTGCCCCTAGTAGAAGTTATGAACCTGCAATCACCTGAAATATAAAAATAATAAAAATTTGATTTGTGATCCATGCTTTTTACCCGGTCATAATTTTCATATACTTGATACAATACATTCCTAGTTGTACTTGTAAGTGCCAAATATTGAAATTTAAGTTTGCATGATTTATTGGGAGTGTACTTACGTTTGGCAAAAAAAAAAGAAAAAAACAATGATGGGAAGTCCAAAAGTTAATAATTTCTTTTTCATTGAAAACATGTTAATGATTTCTTCTTCATTGATAATATGATGAGTACAATAACAACCCCAAAGTTTTAGCAAGAGACAAAACTTCATGTTGACGAATAAATAAGTGGCTGACAACTTTCATTCGAAGTAAAAGAATTATATGGACTTCGATTTCTCTTACACTGAAAAAAGGATATGTAAACAACTTAATTTGATAAGTAAATGAGTTAATGTAACTCCATTTTTTTTTTTTTTTTTTAGTTATTTTGAATTATTTTGAGTTTTCCTAAATTTTTATGATTTAACATAAATTATTTTTTATTTTTTATTTTTAAAATTTATTTTTATAAAAACCGTTTGTGGTTTGACTTTGATTTTGATTTTGATTTTTTTTAACAACACCTCTACCGCCGCTTTTATGATTTTTAATTTAATAATAAAAAATATTTTAAAAAATAATAATAATAATAAATATTTGAAGAAAAACTACCCATTGAGCCACTATATCTGTTGGGCTAGGCCTAGACCCAACAGGTTCCAAGATAAGTTGGATTGGATCGAACAGGGATGAACTGAACCCAGTGGGTCTACCGGGTCAACTCAACTTGCTGGACCCAGCTAGAGCATGGGCTTGGATGGTGAACCGGACTGGACAAGTTGGGTCCACTAGGCCCTGTTAATCAGTCCTTGCCCTTTAAATAGGTCTTCTAGTTAAACATTGTCTCGTTAACACATTTGTTAGGTGGCGCAAAAAACTTAATTTTTTCTTTTGTGAGTTCTTTGACTAGCTAGTTTCTTAAGAGCTATGGACGATAAATCAGTGGGATAAAGATATTGAAAGTTCTATAAAGAAGATTTTTTTTTTCAGTAAGTGAGGTTTTTTTTTTTTTTTTTTGTAAATTTTGATATATAAGGATTTAATCTCAAAACCATTTCCTAATGATCTAAGCTTTTATTATATGGACCGATGTTGTTAATAAAAAACTTTTAATTGGGACAAATAACTAAAATGATGATATATTGATAAGAGAAAAATGAGTATTAGGAAAAATAATCTTTCAACGAAAAGACAAGTGTAAGTGTAAATTTGCACAAAAATATTTTTATAATTTGTAAACTAGTGAAAAATAATCCAAACTTTTTGGTTGGTTAAAGACCTATTTAACATCAACTGTGTTGGAAACAATGAAAATGGAGAAAACCAACAAAACTAAATGAAAACCCATGGATTAATAAAATTTGTTGTATTATATCTCATTTTGTGTTGTTCTGGGATCAATTAATGTAGTTTTTTTTTCTGAAAAAAAAAATCTTTTAGAATAATTATTGACAATTATATTACTTTTATATATGAAAAAAGTATTGAATATTTTGAAAGTACCATAGCGTGACATTTTTTTTCTTTTTTTCTTTTTTTTTTTTAAATAATGTCTGATTAGATGGCAAACTAGTTAGGAGTCAAAGGCATAATTTAGTGGTTTCTTACTTTACTTGTTTGAGAGTTCCGCAAAGGTTTTTCATAAAAATTTTTATAGACTTTGATTTATATGAAGTTTAAATTTATGCATAATGGTTTCCTTGGAATATATATATATATATATATATTGAGAATGCATATCCGTTTTATTTTTTATTTTCATTCATAAAAAATATTTTTTGTTTTGGTTTTTGGATACATGTTTGTTTTAATGCATCTCAAAGACAAATTTTTGGAAATGAAAATAAAGAACACTTTTATTATAAAATTATACAAAACAAACAACATATAGCAAATGAATAAATAAATAAATATATTAAACTAAATCAATTTATAGTATTAAAAAGAATATAAAATTTGCATTTATCTCGTTTTATAAGCAACAATTTTTAAACACATATATATCAAAAAAGGTTTTTATGGATAAAATAATTCCAAGCTGTAAAAGTTAAGCATGAAAGTTTTATATCTAATAAAAATAAGATTTTTTTTCATATAAACACATTTAAAAGTAAGTATGTAGTACATATATATATTTTCTTAAGTAATGATCTATTTTGTTAGTATATATATATATATATATATATATATATATATATATATATATATATATATATATATATATATATATATATATAAAAGAGGAAAACACTATAAAACAAGGAAAAGAAAAATCTGCCTCATGAGGTAGAGCTAAATCTCTCTAGTAACTAACGAGAAATTAAAAATTTTTTTCTTAAACAGCTTTTGGTGTTTTCTAAAAGCTAAGAAAATTAAAAACTAGTGTGCACAAATTAAAAATTTTATAAAACGATTTTTTTTTTTTTTTGGAAATAACTTAGTAATCGTGTTTCCACAAATTTTTTCCATTTCCAATTGATGCAAGAAAATTAAAAATTAGTGTGCACAAATAACCCTTAAGAGTAGTATTGGGAGTGAAATTATTATGAATGTAATTCCCAAGTAATATTGATCAAAATTTGTGTAATTTCTGTTTGATTGGCATGTTAGTAATGTAGTTCGAATGTAACATTATTATGTTTGGTTAGTTGTACCAATTAATGTTTGATTAAAATACTCTAATATAGGGAGTGACAAATGTATCACATTTCATAACATTTTAATATAAATACAAAAATTCGTTAATAATATGTATTATTATTCTTATTAAGAAAATAAAATTTAATTTTAAAATATTTAATTTCTGTTAATTATTATTAACTCTTATTAAGTCACACTAAATTATTTTAAATATATATTTATATATATCCAACTTAATATTAAAAAAATTTAAACTAAGTTTTTTTTTATCTTCAACCAAATATTTGATAAATATATTTTAATATAAAAAATACGTTTGGAAACTATTTTTAAATTTTTTAAAATATAATATTTATTGAGATTTTTATTGACCTCAAACGGCAATAATGGGAAGAATTTCACATTTCACTAGATTACTAACTATTGAGTTAGTAATTACACTAATATTGCCAAATCCGGGAATATTGTAGTACCATCCTAAGCAATCATACAAGATGATCGTACCATTCTAACATTACCCTTAATTAAAGGTGTCCATGGGCAGGGCTGAGATGGGTTCAAGCCGGGCCGATACTTAATAATCATGTTGACCATGTTTGCCCAAGCAGGTTATTTGGACCTATTTTTTTTTTTTTTTTGGTCCAAGCCCATCTATATTTTTAAACAGTATAAATATCAAAATGGTCCCTCTATTTTGTGATTTCCGCCCTTTTAATCCCTCTAATATAAAATCAGCCTTTTTGGTCCTTGCAATTGCACATTTTCGCAATGTTCTGAAACCCGACTCGGTGGATGACCCGGGAAGGCTTCCGGGTCATGGGTCAATGGTCGAACCGGAGTCGAACCGGGTTGACCCGGTCATAAATAATTAAATATGATATATATTTTTACAAGTTTAATCATATATAAATATATAAAATAATATATTCTAAATTAATAAAAAAAAATACAAAATTTCAACAAACAAAATTAACAAATAGTCTTCCTTAGAATTTATAAATACCAACTTAATACCCTAAATAAAATCCAACTCATAAGTCATAACAATGAACAATCTAATAAAATTTGAAATATGAATTCTAGCTAAATAGTAAATAGTATTTTACACATACCCCCTTATATACTTACATATTTAGTTTAAATTTTTAAAGTTTTGAAATTTAAAATTTTAAAGTTTTAAAATTTAAATAATAAACAAATAATAAACCCGGGTTGACCCGGTTCGACCGGGTTGAGTCGACCGGTTCACCGGGTACTCGGCCGGGTCAACTCTTTACCCCGGGTTTTTATGAAACCCGACCCGGTTTTCTGGCCGGGTCCGGTTGAACCGGGTTGAACCGGCCGGGTCAACCCGGGTTTTAAAACATTGCATTTTCGTCCTTAAGCTGTAAAATACGTCATTTTGGTCCTTGTATTTGCACATTTTCATCCTTTTTAGTCCCTCTAATTTATTAGCTAAAAGGACCAAAAGGGTTGATCCGTCAATTAGAGGGACTAAAAGGACAGAAATGTGCAAATACGAGGACAAAAAAGGCGGATTTTATATTAGAGGGACTAAAAGGGCAGAAAACGCAAAATAGAGGGACCATTTTGATATTTTGACCTTTTTAAACATATGACCAATGCGTGCACAAAACTGCCCATATTTATTTTTTTAAAATAAAGTTAAATTTAGAATTAATTAAAAATAAATAAAATTTACACTTTCAAACAAAAAATAATTTAATAACATATCTATTCAACCGCTCTGGGTTTGAGTGGCAAAAGTATCTTCTAGTTTTTCTTGTTTGTTTGAAGGTGTATGAAGTGTTATGCACTGGAAACATATCCACAGCAAACCATCTTCACCAAGTTGGTTTCATTTGACCATGACAGTGGAGGACTATAGAGATTGGACAAATTGGCTTTTTTATAGAGGTGGAATTGGAGTAAAAGGAGAGGAAGGGAAGCCTGGTGGGACGAGGAGTTGGTAAGACTCCATGATCTTAACTTCATGTCTTTGAAAGGAATGATTATATGTTTTATATCTAATGAGTTGAAAGCATAAAAAAGATATGTACATTTTCTGGTGTTGTTGAATTTTGAAGTTGTGTGAGCTGTTTTAGTTGCTGACAGTGGCGGAACCAAGGGGGGCGAGCAGGGGCTTCAGTCCCCCTGGCTCCGGAAAAATTGTTGACAAGTTGGAGTTTCAGCCCTCCCTCATTGCCCTCAATCTCAAGGATATATACTTCAACCCCTTGCTAGTTGCTACCTTACATAGTTGCATGGGCTGATGGCTGTGAATCTCCATGGTCCATGGACTATGACTCCATCTCCATCACTCCATGTCTCCAAGACTCCATGATCCATCATTCCATCTAGTCACCGACGGGTGACGACTGAAGAGCGACGGCCCAGCGACGGCGATGGTGAGCGGTGGGAGTCAAGACGCCGGACGCCAATGACAGCGATGAGCAAAGCCGAAACCACCAGTCCAAGTTTGCCAAATGCCAACAATATTATGATTTATGAGTGCATGAGTGAGAGTGATGAATCAATGAGTCATGAAAATTTGTTAAGAATTATTATGTGGTGGTTATGTAATGAATTGAGATTTGAGAGAGTTATTAAGATGTAAATTTGTAATTAGTAAACTGTAAAAGCATGGTTGATAGTTGTGAGCAGTCATGAAGTTAGTGGGAAATGGGCTGGCATTACACATGTTTGTAGAAATGCCTCATAGAGTAATAGGAGCTATTAGTTTGTCGTCTTCTTATGTATGTACTCATCCATTACAAATTACAATGAATGATTGAAAGGCACTAAGGCAGCAAGAAATTTTTTTATAATATTCTCTTCCCCTCTTCTTCTTCTCCTTCTCCCTCCATTCTTTTCCCCTGCCGGCTGCAGCTCATTTGGGGCCATTTCACAAAATCTCAAAATTGGTTAGTGGTTGTTAACTTGTCGCTACTTGTGAGTTGTTCATCATTTATATAATATATATATATTTTTGTGAGTTGTGAATCATAGACTATAGTTGATACTTGATGACTTGATGTCGATAAGTCCATGCAATGTTTTTTTTTTTTAAGAGAGAATGTCTGAATGTTAAATCTAAAGTGTTGATATTTTCTAGAATTAGAACTCTTAAGTGAATTGGTCCAACCGTCCAAGTCTAAATGCCATAACATGCTATACTCTTCGGCTCTGGTCGTGAATGTTCTACTCCTAGAAATGAATCAAATGATGAAGCTTTACCAAAATCACTAGATATATTGCTTTGTTAGTGATGAATGGAGAGAAAGGATTCTGTTCGTTGTCTAAGTTTGCAAATTTGCTACTAGTAATGTATTTGAATGACCGAGAAGGAAACGTTTGATTAGCTATTTTGCTATAATAGATAGTTCTTAATTTGTTATTGATGGAAATTTTGAACTTCAAATTTATTATCAAACATAATGAGAATTTGGTCCTATATTTGTATTCAATGTGGGTTGCTAAAACATTTGATGCTAAGCATAAGCTAGTCTCTATCCATTTTGGCCCTCTTTTCATGATGAACTGCATATCTCAGTTGATAGCATTGTACATAAAAACTGACTCATACTAGTGGTTTGTAATATTTGAAGTTCATTTAATTTGGGTTTCTGTTATGTTCAGGTTTATGCTAGTTCATCAATAGTAGTAAAAATTCTAACACTTGAATGTTTGTGTAAAAACTAGTCAATTGTTTGATTTTTGTATGTTTGTGAAAACTGACTTACGTAATAAAATGGGCGACGAGTGGATGAATGATAGCCTAGTTGTCTATATTGAGCGTGAGGGTTTTGCAACTATAGACAATGAAGCGATTCTACAATGTTTTCAGAAAATGCAAACTCGGCGGATGCAATTATCTCCTCTTAGTTTTAGCCAAATGCCTCACATTTCTAGCACTTATGTTGGGATTGGTTCTAGTTCAAGCGTGCATAAATAGCTATTGTATGTTTTTTCCTAATTATGTATTCAAAATGTGGTTGTTTTAATAAAAAATTTTATTATCTCACTATTTACATCTCGGACAAATGCTTATTTAGATGTATTTTTATATATATAAATTTTGAATTAGCCCCCTTGGTACTTAATCCTGGTTCCGCCACTGGTTGCTGATCCAATCAAAAGTCTCGTTCTCTGACATGTGGGTTTTGTTTTACATGCTTCCTTTTGAATGAGGATTTACTTCATAAACTGAACAGTTTGAGATTTTGCTAATTTTGTTGCACAATTGAATGTGCTACTGTAGTTCTACTGTAAGTACATCACTTGGGTCGATGTAGATCATTTCTGACAGTGTTTTAACTGGGTATCCCTGATTAGAATTGGATGGTCTATTTTTGGCCTCATAAGAAATTTTGATTACTAAGCTTATCTAAATTGTATATCACGAGGTTAGTGTATGTTAATTCTAACATCATTTAAATTTAGTATATGCGATGTGAGATATTTAATTTTAATTGTAGCTATAAGAAGAAATTTTTATTCTCAAGCTATTCAAAATTGTATTGTTATGATTAGTCACAATATTGGTTGTCTGCTTTCGATAGAGTTTCAGTTTGTTTCTTGGTTCATCAAGCCTAAAACATGTATAGTTGGAAAATGAGTTTTTTAAACTTTTTGTTTTTTAATTTATGTACTGGTCCAGTTACCATTGTCCTGATATTTGATGCAATGTAAATCCTGGGCAGTATTAATGCCTTGAATTCTTTCAGTTGATCTTATTTAGAATATTTTCATTTAATTTGAAACTTTATTTTTAGCTATATTTTGTATATGGAACTTTGCAGAGGTTAGTATTTGACATTTGCATATTAGAAAAGTCAAATACACATTCAGTCCTCAATAAGGTGATTCCCATACTGAAGAGATCTGTTGTTACTGATGTGTTTCAAACATGCATAAAAGTTTACAACATTTATTTCTTTTGATGTCTTAAACTCAAAAAACTCGCCTTATAACAAGATGTGGAAACTCTGGACATTGTTAAGGAATCAAGAAGTCTAACCTTAGTGGAGGCTTGGAAGGAGAAGTAATTATTAGAAACCTTGGGGGAAATTCGTAAGCAAGAAGAGATCTACTGGAAGCAGAGATTTAGGTTGTACAATGGCTAAAACAAGGGGATGAAAACACAACATTCTTCCATGCAGTGGCTAATGGGCATATGAATCATAATTTCATTCCAACTAGTTGTCAGAATGGTGCCACTATTGTGGATCCTCGTGAAATTGGCAGAGTTTTCACCACCCACTTTAAACAACAGTTTGGGTATAAGCACCCATCTAGATTCCGGGTTGACTCTCAGAAGTTGTTTGAAAACAAGGCCTATGTTAACCTGACTCATCTGAAAGGGCCTTTCACTTTAGAGGAAGTAAAAATAGCAGTTTTGATTTGGGGGGAGACAAAGCCTCGGGTGTTGTACATAAAAATTACATCTTATCATCATGCATTTTTCCTAGTTTTCTTAATGATTTCCCCTCCTTTTGTACAAACTACTCCTTTAGTTGTTTTACTTGTAGAAAGTTGGAGCTAACTGAGAATAAGGGTGGAGACTGAAGATTAATTCCTGGAGAGCACACAAAGCACCTGTGGTCTGTGAAAAACACCTTTGGACTATAAAGTTAACTGGACCCAACTTCTGACTGGCTATAAAAAGGAGCATCAAAGGGTTCTAAGGAGGACAGAAGGCAGAGGAAAAGGGTTAGGCGGCCAGAGAAGAGAAAAAAAAAATTCTGAAGGCTCTGAAAGAGGCTGAAAGAGGAGAACAAGGATGGAGAATTGAAGAGCAGATTCTGTGGACATCATAGGGAGTCTTCTCAGCCCTGTTGTGCTGTGCTGTATCTTACATAACTTTGTAATTGAGACATGGAATTGTAAACCTTTCTTTAGGTTTGGGATTAACCCAAAGTAGTGGTTGTTTTTTATGTGTGTTACATTTGTATGGATCTTTTATGTTTAATGGTAGATTTCTTGAGTTGGCTTTTGATTCAAGTAACCTGACTTGTGAGTGTGAAAACCTTGCTTGTTTTATCTTAGAGATCAAGGTTAACTGAAAGGTTAATCAGGGTCTTTGAACCTCTTAAGTCACCCTAAACTTACTAAAAGGTAATTCTTGAGGGTTCTTCATATAATCATTGATCTTTTTAGGGTTTTGAAAGGGTTCATCTACCACGAAAGTAGGAGATGGCCTAATCAAGACCAACTTGTTATCTCTTGAAAGAGAGTGGCAAGTAGTTGAGGATTATCACCCTTCAAGCAATCTGCCCAACCCAAGTTTAGATCCAAACACATCATTCATTGCTCTTTGTGGTGAGTTCCCAAACCTAAGTCCATCCAAATCTGAATCCTACTCCATTCTCCTACACCCCTGTGTTCCTCATTTGTGTATTTTCTGTTATCCTGTTGTTTTTATTCTCCCAACTTTTAAGTGTCTAGATAGCCTAGAATTGCAATAGATTAGTAATCACACTTGGTCCTCATAGGATCGATATCTTATTACTACTTGGTAAAACCCTTGTGCTTGCGGTTGTGCAACAAGTTCTTGGCACCGTTGCCGGGGACCATAGTGTTGATATTGATTAAATTGCAACCTGGTTAGACTAGGCATTTTATTTCCTATTTCTCCCATTTAGTCCAATCTCCTTAACTTGTTTAATTTCTTTGCAGGTCAATTCTCCTTCTATGCAAAGAAATCATAGTCTTGGAAGTCTATTGGAACCAGATCAAGAATTTGAGAGAGATTTTTGGCTTCAATACCAAAGGAGGACAAAGCTTAAAGAATCCTCACAAGCATCAAACATGGAGGATAATAATAAAAATTTGAGGGAGTTTGCAGCCCCGAGTGCTCAAGGATTGCATTATAGCATTGCAAGACAACATGTCGAGGCAAACAACTTTCAGTTGCAGCCAGCACTTATGTCATTAATTCATCAGAATCAGTTTGGAGGTACACCAGTAGAAGATCCACACCTCCATCTCTTTGTTTTCCTTGAGTATTGCGACACCGTTAAGCTCAATGGAGTTCCACAAGATGCAGTTAGACTCAGACTTTTTCCTTTCTCATTATGGGACAAGGCTCGAGCTTGGTTACACTCATTGCCTGAAGGCTCTATCAAAACATGGGACCAATTACTCCAAGTTTTTCTCTCTAAGTACTTCCCGCCAAGCAAAATATACCAGTTGCGGAACTAAATTACTGGTTTTTACCAAAAGGATGGTGAATCATTGTATGAGGCTTGGGATAGATTTAAGGAGCTAATGAGATTATGCCCACACCATGGCCCAGAGAAATGGCTGGTTGTGCAAACCTTCTACAGTGGCTTAAATTATAACTCTCACATTTCATTTGATGCTGCATCAGGAGGAGCCTTGATGAACAAAAGTGTAGATGATGCTTACAATTTAATTGAAGACATGGCGCTAAACCACTACTAATGGGCAAGTGAAAGAAACGCCACTCTAAAACTTGCAGGAAGACATGAGGTGGAAACCTTGAACCTGATTGCAACTAAGTTGGATGCTCTAACTCAAAAGTTTGACAAACTCAATGTTAGTACTTCAGGTGCAGCCAATGTCACATGTGAAATCTGTGGTTCCACTGGACATTTAGTTGCAAATTGCCAGTTGATCGCAACCCCCTCTTCAGAACCATCATTGGAGCAAGTGAACTATCTTAACAACTTCAGTTAAAGACCTGTCAACGATCCATTCTTCAACACTTACAACTCTGGTTGGAGAATCATCCCAACCTTTCCTACAAAAGCAATCAGCCCCATTTTGAGCAAAACCTCAGCTCTAGTGTTCCCAAACAGCCACCAGGATTTCAGCAGAGAATTTCCAATCCACAACTAGTGCAGAAATCAAACTTAGAGGCCCTGTTAGAGAACTTTGTTGCAGCACAAGCCAAACAAAATGAAGAGTTCAAGCAACAAAGTTAAGTCATGAATGAAGTAATTCAGCAGCTTACTTCCAAAGTTGATTCTTTGGCAACCCACAACAAAATGCTGGAAAACCAAATCGCTCAATAGGTGAGTTCTTCATTCAGACCCCAGGAATGTTCCCATGAAAACTAGAAATTAATCCAAGTGAGCATTGAAAAGCCGTGATTCTAAGGAGTGGAAAGCAACTATAGGACCCTAAGCCAAAACAAGTAGAAAATGAAAATTTCAGGGTGAATCCAGCTGAAAAAAATGATACACCACAGCAAATGACTGAACAAAACAGTGGAGATGCAGAAAAAGTTGATGAAGCACCGAGGTACACACTTCCAAAACCTTACACACCACTTGTGCCATTTCCACAAAGATTAGCCAAGGCTAAGCTTGACAAGCAATTTGGAAGGTTTTTAGAGGTTCTCAAGAAGCTATACATCAATGTTCCTTTCACAGAAGCTTTGCAACAAATGCCCTCATACGCGAAATTCTTGAAAGACATTTTATCCAAGAAAAGAAGATAGGAGTAATATAATATAGTGGCACTAACAGAAGAGTGGAGCCCTAATTCAGAACAAATTACCTCCAAAGCTAAAGGATCCGGGAAGCTTCTCGATCCCTTACGAAATTGGGACAGCAAGCTTTGAAAGGGCTCTATGTGATCTTGGTGCAAGTGTTAGCTTAATGCCTTTGTACCCGCTGATCAATCCGTTAAACATCCAATAGGTATTCTTGAAGACATCCAAATCAAGGTTGGTAAGTTCTTTGTATCCGCTAATTTAGTGGTGTTAGAAATGGAAGAAGACACTCAAATTCCAATCATCCTTGGAAGACCCTTCCTGGCTACTGCAGGGGCACTTATTGATGTCCAAAATTTCAAGCTATCTTTAACTGTTGGTGAAGAAAAAGTGAAATTTGATTTGGCTAACTTTGTTAAGTGCTCTTTTGTTGAAAGCTCCTATTGTAGGGTTGATCTACTTGAACAAGCTATCAAAAAGGAGTTGCCAAAACACATTTTCAAAGACCCTCTCTAGCTGTGTTTGGTGCAAGATGAGCTGAAAGATGATGAAGATGGCGAGAGTGAGGATTATGTACAACTGCTACAGTCCAAGAAGCTTTTGCAGCACCAGTAGGCCAAAACTAAAATCTGGAGCCAGTTTTCACAATACATAACCCAGAAGAATGTAAAGCTCCAAAGGTAGAATTAAAACCTCTCCCATCCACTCTCAGGTATGAATTCCTTGGACCCAATTCCACATATCCTGTGATTATTAATGCTAATATAAGCAGGACAGAATCTGAAAAACTTATCAACGAGCTTAGATTACACCAAAAGGCCATAGGATACACCATAGATGATTTGAAGGGGATATAACCTTCAGTTTGTATGCACAGAATTTTACTCGAACCTGATTATAAATCTTCCATTGAGCACCAAAAAAGATTGAACCCCAATATGAAAGAAGTTGTTAGGAAGGAAGTGCTCAAATTGCTTGATGCCGGTGTGATTTATCAAATTTCCGATAGTAAGTGGGTTAGCCTAGTGCAAGTAGTTCCCAAAAAAGGAGGCATGACCGTTGTGAAAAATGTGAATGATGAATTAATGGCAACTCGAAGGGTCACTAGTTGAAGGATGTGTATTGACTATAGGAAATTGAACAAAGCAACAAGGAAAGATCACTACCCACTCCCTTTTATAGATCAAATGCTAGAAAGACTGGCTTAACACTCCCATTTTTGTTACTTAGATGGATTTTCTGGTTTTTACCAAATTCCTATCCACCCTAAGTGACCAACACAAGACCGCATTCACTTGTTCCTACGACACTTTTGCCTATAGGAGGATGCCATTTAGTCTTTGTAATGCTCCCGCCACCTTTCAACGTTGCATGACAACCATTTTCTCAGATTTAATTGAAAACATCATGGAGATTTTTATGGATGATTTTTCGGTGTATGGCACAACCTTTGATGAATGCTTAGCTATCTTGTCTAAGGTGTTATATAGGTGTCAAGAAATGAACCTCATCCTTACTTGGGAGAAGTGCCATTTTATGGTACAGGACGACATTGTGCTGGGACATATGGTATCCTAGAGAGGAATTGAAGTTGACAAAGCAAAGGTGGAAGTCATAAAGAAAATGTAGCCACTGACCTCAATTAAAGCAGTTCGTAGCTTCCTAGGACACTCAGGATTCTATCAGCGCTTTATAAAGGATTTCTCAAAAATTGCAAAACCTTTAACTAATTTGTTAGCTAATGATGTTCCTTTTGATTTTAATCGTGACTGTTTGGATGCATTTTGCAGGTTGAAAAAGGCATTGACTACTGCACCAATTATTCAGCCACCTGATTGGGAGTTGCCATTCAAGGTCATGTGCAATGCGAGTGACTATGCGGTAGGGGCTGTGTTAGGGCAGCGGAGAGAAAAGAGATTAAATGCAATATACTATGCAATCAAGGTGTTAGATGAAGCCCAAGTTAATTATGCGACAATAGAAAAGGAACTCCTCGCAATTATTTTCGCCTTTGATAAATTCAGATCCTACCTCGTCGGCTCCAAAGTGATAGTATACACAGACGATGCTGTGATCAGATATCTTTTAAATAAGAAGGATGCAAAACCAAGATTAATTAGATGGATTCTCCTTCTTCAAGAATTCAACCTTGAGATTCGTGATAAAAAAGGTGCAGAAAATGTAGTAGCCGACCACCTCTCAAGATTGCATCAAGATGTGGATGAGAATGGAAAAAATGAGCTGGCAATCAATGATGCATTCCCAGATGAATAGCTGCTGGGAATTTCTACAATTGAAGCTCCATGGTATGCAAATTTTGTGAACTACCTGGCTTGTGGAATTCTGCCACCAGATTTGAAATTTCAACAAAAGAAAAAGTTTTTTTGCAGATTTGCGACATTTCTTTTGGACGAACCATTCCTTTACAAGTAATGTACTGATGGAATACTTCGAAGATGTATCCCTGAAGTTGAAGCAGAAAATGTCCTGTTCCATTGCCATTCTTCAGCTTATGGTGGGCACTTTAGCTCTTCAAAAACTGCAGCCAAAATACTTCAAGCTGGGTTCTATTGGCCAACACTTTTCAAAGACACGAGGAGATATGTGCTTGCCTTTGATCGCTATCAAAGAATAGGAAACACCTCAAGGAGACATGAAATGCCTCTTAATTACATCCTGGAAGTGGAAATCTTCGATGTTTGGGGAATAGATTAAATGGGACCGTTTCCATCCTTATGCAACAACCGATATATCCTTGTGGCTGTGGTCTATATCTCCAAATGGGTTGAAGCTCTTCCATCCCCAACAAACGATGCTCAGACAGTAATTAAACTCTTCAACATGGTAATTTTTCCAAGATTCGGAGTTCCTAGGGCTATTATAAGTGATGGGGAATCACACTTCATTGAACGGAAGTTTGCGAGCCTCCTTACGAAGTATGGGGTAACACACAAGATCACCACACCGTACCACCCCTAAACAAACTGGCAGGCTAACATTTCAAATCAAGAGATCAAAAGCATACTTGAGAAAACAGTCTCAACAACAAGAAAAGATTGGGCGTTAAAACTTGATGATGCTTTATGGGCGTATCAGACAGCCTACAAAACCCTCATTGGCATGACCCTAATTTCGCTTAATTTATGGCAAGGCTTGCCATTTGCCAGTTGAATCGGAGCACAAGGCGTTTTGGGTAATTAAAGCTCTCAATTTTGATATGAAAACAGCTGGAGAAAAAAGAAAGCTTCAAATACAAGAATTGGAAGAATTGAGATCAGATGCCTATGAGAACACGAAAATCTACAAGGAAAGAACTAAATTGTGGCATGACAAATAGGTTTTTCGTAGAGAATTTCAAGAAAAGGATTTGGTCCTGCTTTTTAATTCCAAATTCAAGCTTTTTCCTGGGAAATTAAGGTCAAGATGGTCAAGGGGATTTAGAGTGTCCAAGGTTTTCCCATATGGAATTGTTGAAGTTCACAGTGAGATGACAGGCACCTTCAAAGTCAATGGACAAAGGCTGAAGCATTATATTATTGGAGAGCTCATTAAGGAAGGGAGAACTTATACCCTTCCTAACCCTCCATCACTGAATAAATGAATAAAAAGGGGACGTGCTCATGACCTTAAATGGGCTCTTGTTTTTCTTTTTGATTTTCGGTCTTTTGTTCTGTTTTTCTATTTGTGCATACAAATTTTCAATTATGTTAGTTGATTCAGGTATAGATGTTTATTGCAAGTTCAGAATCATCCCAGGGATTCTTTTGGCTCATCTAATGTTCAAATGTACAAGCCAAATTGCCAGCAGCCAGTGCAGACTCATTAGGGTTGACTGCTATGAAACATAACCGGAGTGCATCAGGAAACACAGGCATGGACTCTGCACTAGTAAGGAGAGTCCAGAAACAGTTTTTCCTCCAATTTTTCCAGTTTCTATTCCCGATCCCAAAGTCCATCTTTCTCTTTCCATCCACTTCCATTACTTTTTCTTCGCCCCAAGACTACCCCAGATGCTTCTTAACCCTTTCCCCATGATCTTCTTGTCTTTTCCTTTATTCCTCATTACTTTTTCTACAACTGAGACACTTTTATGACTTCCCGTCACATTCCCCATTCATCTCCCCATTTCTTCTCCTCTATTCTATTACTCACTCATCTTAACAAAACTCCCACCACTCTCGAACAGCTCACCCTATCAACCTAACCATCTCCATCATCTTCATTCATCCTCATTAGTCTTCTCACCATCTTTTCTGAGTTCTACTAGCAGCGCCTCCAACATGCAGACCAGAAGAACAAAATGTACAGCAGCTGCATTGAGTTCCCAGGAACAACCTCGACAACCTCCTTTGGTGAGCCATCCCTCCATTGAACAACTGCTTGAAGCATCTTCACAAGGCATCATCTTTAAGGATGCTTTCCAACGAAACAGGTACTGAGTTCTCTCCAAACGAAGGATCATTCCAACTAGGTATATGGATGACAGTCTCATGCGCATCTTAGGTATTCTAGATGATGTTTAGTAGATGGTAGACAACTTAGGATGAACTGCGTTTGTGAACATGAGGTTTCCTACCTATGAGCGTCTAACACTAGAGTTTCTAAGTTCCATTGATGTCTATGTTCTCTATGGCTTGGGTAGTGAAGAAGGTGAGATCACCTTCCAGCTCCTTAATCAAGACCAGAAACTCAACCTAGCTCTGTTTAATGACATTTTTGGTTTCCCTACTGGTGGTGACCGCCGAATACCTAAGGACTTTAATGCCACAGACTTTTGGCACACACTCACCCACGAACCCACATATGACCCCTCCACAGCCAAAGCTACTAGCCTTAGAAACCCTTGCTTTAGGTACATTCACCGTATCATGGCTCTTACACTGTTTGGTTGTGGTGATTGTGAAGCCATAGTTAGGCATTCCAAGCTCATGTTTCTATGGGCAATGTTACATAGCACACCACTAGACACAGGTACCCACTTAGCTCACCAGTTTGCCAAAGTTGGTAAGGCTTCATTAGGCGACATTGTCCTCGGCGGTCTCATTAGCCCAATTGCATTTTCCCTTCACTGTGACTTGTCTCCATTTCAAAGAATTCTAGGTAATATCTGTCTGGACAAGGAGGCTTGCATTGCCATGAAGATGATCGTCAAAGAAGCTGACGGCTACTACCTCGTTCTTAAGGGAGGCACACCACCTTACCCTTTCCGTGACCCCAAGCACACCACTATTTGTCGCCCTGAAAATTGGGGATTTCCAGGCCTTCACCAGCCTCCGCCACAACTTGCTGAACACCATCCTCCATAACACACCCCACAGCACCCTCAACAAGATCCACAGCCCACAGACAATTCCGCACGCATCCTGGCTGCCCTCGAAGCTATCTCTGCTGAACAACACGTACAAAGACCTATTCTAAACCAACTTCAGCAACAAATCAATTCAATCTATGAGTGGCTAGTCGCGTAGGGCCATTTCTCTCAACACCAGTAATTTGGCCAGTTTCTTCCCCCTAATTGCTTACTTTCTCTTAAAATTCTCGACATTGAGGACAATGCAAATAGTAGGCTTGGGGGAGTTTAGCAGTAGAGTAGTTCACACTCTTTCATGCATTCTTGCATTTGCATCTTGCATACAAAAAAAACAAAAAAAAAAATTGAATGAAAATCTTGCTACCAGAAATGCTATGATGAATTGTTTAGCATGACACAAAAAAGGGCATGGGATAATTATTCTTATCTAATGGTGATTGGACTGCACACTTTGCATTTACATGAGTTTAACTTAGCTATCGAAACATGAGTGTGTTTATGTACGATTGTAATAAGTAGAAGGGTGCCTTTTGTGCCTAACCAGCATGTGCACCCTTTGAAAAAAAATGAGATCACCATATTCTACGTTAGTCAGACAAAGAATTGAAAAAAAAGAGGAGAAAATAAAGTTGTTAAAAAAATCCTATTGATCCTTGATAGGAGCCTGAAAGTGCACGGGTTGTCAAAGTAATAAAGTACCCCGGTGAGAGGGTAGTCGAATCCACAGGGAGTAGTGATTCAAGACAAGAGAGTTTGCTACTTAGCTAGTGCGAAATACGAGTGATGAGAGAGATCAATGTGTATGCAAGAGAATGAAAAAGAAATATGAAAAACAAGATAGTGTAAGCAAAGAGTAGAGGGGAAACAATCAATGTGAATATAGGGTACCCGAACAAGCTCCCCCTAGGACTAATGTTTCTAGTGCAAGACTAATATTATACTCCCTTATTGATATTTAATGAATCGTGAAAATCCTTAACACACGGTCCCAAACCTAAGGTCAACCGTGGCTAGTTCCAACACTATGCCCCAGCATTAGGCTTCACTACAACCCTTCACTCCGTCTATCTCTTAACTAAGCCCCAGGGGAGTCCATCATCATAACCCTCACACTATATGGAACTGTTTGACGTTCTAGGGATTCCAAGTGATTTACCCTGTTCCTAAGTATAGTTCTAACCCTTTGGTCCAGGCGAAAAATCTCTAATCTAAGTTAAGCCCCAGCACTAGGATTTACTACACCGCTTTACTCTGTAGCTCGAACAACTAAGCCCAGGGGATTTCATCTCCTAGCACTTCATTCTACTTCGATTGCAAAGAACTCTTGGAACACAGAGGTAGGGAAAATCACGCCGGAGGGGAAATGGGACGTTTCACTACCTCACGGCTCACCCTCTCAACCCTCTCCAATCTCGGGTAGTCTAATCCTATAGAAGTTGTCACAGCTTCAAAAAATAACCTATATGATTCTCAAACCTAGTGTCATGGCTAAGGAAAAATCAATTAAAATTAACATGCAAGATTGGAACTCAATTAAAATCATCAATTAAGAGAGCATAATAAGAGTCATAGAAAAATTTCATCCTAGGGTTTATGAACTCTCCTTATAGTTATGCTTGTGTCCTGTGCCAAGCAATATCATCATCTGATTTCTGTGTATTTCCCTTGCCATGGTGTTTAATTGTAGCATTGCTTGAGGGCAAGAAAGAATTCAGGCTTGGGGGAGTTTGTTGTACATAAAAATTGCATCTTATCATCATGTATTTTTCCTAGTTTTCTTAATGATTTCCCCTCCTTTTGTACAAACTACTCCTTTAGTTGTTTTACTTGTAGAAAGTTGGAGCTAAATGAGAAGAAGGCTGGAGACTGAAGATTAATTCCTGGAGAGCACACAAAGCACCTGTGGTCTGTGAAAAACACCTTTGGACTATAAAGTTAATTGGACCCAACTTATGACTGGCTATAAAAAGGAGCATCAAAGAGTTCTAAGGAGGACAGAAGGCAGAGGAAAAGGGTTAGGCGGCCAGAGAAGAGAAAAAAAAATTCTGAAGGCTCTGAAAGAGGCTGAAAGATGAGAACAAGGCTGGAGAATTGAAGAGCAGATTCTGTGGACATCATAGGGAGTCTTCTCAGCCCTGTTGTGCTGTGCTGTGTCTTACATAACTTTTATTCCTCCTATTTTCCTTTGTAATTGAGACATGGAATTGTAAACCTTTCTTTAGGTTTGGGATTAACCCAAAGTAGTGGTTGTTTTTTATGTGTGTTACATTTGTATGGATCTTTTATGTTTAATGGTAGATTTCTTGAGTTGGCTTTTGATTCAAGTAACCTGACTTGTGAGTGTGAAAACCTTGCTTGTTTTATCTTAGAGATCAAGGTTAACTGAAAGGTTAATCAGGGTCTTTGAACCTCTTAAGTCACCCTAAACTTACTAAAAGGTAATTCTTGAGGGTTCTTCATATAATCATTGATCTTTTTAGGGTTTTGAAAGGGTTCGTCTACCACGAAAGTAGGAGATGGCCTAATCAAGACTAACTTGTTATCTCTTGAAAGAGAGTGGCAAGTAGTTGAGGATTATCACCCTTCAAGCAATCTGACCAATCCAAGTTTAGATCCAAACACATCATTCACTGCTCTTTGTGGTGAGTTCCTAAACCTAAGTCCATCCAAATCTGAATCCTACTCCATTATCCTACACCCTTGTGTTCCTCATTTGTGTATTTTCTGTTATCCTGTTGTTTTCATTCTCCCAACTTTTAAGTATCTAGATAGCCTATCATTGCAATAGATTAGTAATCACACTTGGTCCTCGTGGGATCAATATTTTATTACTACTTGGCAAAACCGTGCGCTTGCGGTTGTGCAAAACTGGGCCCGAATGGATTTCTAATGCAATTCTTTAAGTAATTCTGGGATATGATTAAATCTGACCTCTTACTACTCTGTGAGGATTTTTTTTTCCAAAGAGTCAATTTAGAAAAGATTAATTGGGCTTGTATTGCTCTTATTCCTAAAGTGGAAATCACTAAGTCTCCTGGGGATTATAGACCCATCAGTCTGATAAATTGTTCATTCAAAATTATTTCTAGGCTTATGGCGACGCGTCTCAGTAAGGTCATAAATTCTCTTGTGGATAATGAACAGTCGGCTTTCCAGAAAGGATGATGTTTCTTAGATAACATTGCAACTGCTAAAGAACTAATTTTTAGTATTCACAAGCGCAGGTTACCGGGGAACATTTTAAAAGTCAATTTTTCCAAGACTTTTGACCTTGTTGATTGGGACTTTCTCTTTGACTTGCTAAAAGCTAGGGGGTTCGGGGAATGTTGGCTAGGTTGGTTGATGATTTCCTTGTTCTCTTCTAAGGCTTCATTCTATTGAATGGGTTCCCAAATGGTTATGTTAGATATCAAAGGGAGTTACGGCAAGGGGATCCATTATCACCCTTGCTGTTTGTGCTAGTTACGGACGTGTTGAGTTCGATGTTCTCACATGTGCTACGATCTAAGGTCTTGGTTGGCATGCCTTTATGAGGTTTTGGAAGTAGATATAATCTTCATTATGCGGATGACCTGTTGGTTTTAACCACAGGAGGTCTCAAAGACCTGAGGATTGTGAAGCCTATTTTATATCTGTTTGAAGGGATTAATGTTCTAGAGACCAATTTTTCAAAAACTTGTTTTTACTCAACTATCTTGGGAGAGCTCCCAGATTCAACGGCAGCAAAAACTTTAAATTGCGAGAGGGGCTTGCTCCTAGTTACTTACCTTGGTATCCCGATTTCTTGTAGAAGGCTAAGAAGACAAGACTGGGAGGGGGCTCATGACTAATGTTAGAAGGAGGCTATCCTCGTAGAAAGTGTAATATCTATTGTTAGGTGGTTGCCTTAATCTGGTGAACTCGGTCCTCTCTGCGCTTCCAACTTATTGGATGTCCATGTTTAGGTTACCATGTTGCGTCATCAAGGAAATCAACCAGATTAGAAGGACTTCTTGTGGTCAAGACTGGACATTGATCATCCCAGTTGTAGGTTGGTTTGCTGGAAGAACCTTTTTCATTCTTGTGACCAAGGGGGTTGGATAATTTTGCATCTGCATAATTTCAACCAAGCGTTGTTGGGACTTCTTCTGGAAAAGGGGTTTCTAGCTGTCTTCTGGCTCTAAGAGGTTCTGTCTTACAAGGAATTAATGTGGGGATGAAGGCACTTTTTTGGAAAGACCGCTAGTCGAATGGAAGAGCACATGGATGTCTTGCCTTATAGAGATCACCTATGGGTGCCAGTCGAGGAAATGGGTGATAAAAATGGTGGAGGCTTACAAGAAATGGAGCATTTTCGGTCAAATATTTCTATAATTTCCTAAACGATTGTGAGTTGCACTGACAGTTTGCAAGGTTCTAATACATGCCTAAAGAAAATAAACATTTCCAACTGGCTTGTATGGAAAAATAAGAATTTTTCTCTTGAGAACCTAGAGAAAAGAAGATGTAATTGGCTTTCAACAACTACTTGTGTAATGTGTCACTCTGCGATAGAATCGGTGGATCATCTTTTCATTTAGTGCTCTTTTGCTAGACAGATGTCGGATTATTTTGTGAGACTTCTTCCTCTACCATATCCACCTATGTCTATGCAATTTGATTGCTTCCCCGCAAGTATACAGGATCGCCAAGTAATACCGTGTGTGTGTGAGAAGTGCTTCTATATAAGTGATATGAAGTATACTTTTCTTGCATTGAGCGTCACTTTTCTCAATTTTATCCACTCATTCATGTGTATTTGTGTTCTTTTGTGCATTTAGGGTTGTGGAGATGGGTTCGAAGAAAATAAGAAAAAATAGGTCATGGACGTAATGGTTGAGGAGACTCTTGGACTAAGCAAGGACCAAGGCACAAGTTGTAAACATGTGAGTGTGTGCCAACCTCCAAGGCGCTCAAGTGATTATATAAATTGGAGGGGCACAAAGGCAGTCACACTTATATAGTCCAACTTGTGTAACATGGAAGAGCTTTATCAATGTGTTAAAAGCGAGAGGCGACAAGATCTACCATGTAGTTGTGTGCTCAATTTGGTGGCCTCGATGAAGAAAATAAAGTCGGGAGTAATTTGGTGCCAGCACTGTAGCAGTTTACTATAGCAAAACGTTGTATCAATTCATTGTAGCAGTTATTGTTCACAGTGCGGAAAAAATTGAATTCCAGAGAAGCCACACGGGTGTGTGGAAATTCCACACGCCCATGTGGATGCCTGATTTTAGCCCCATAAATACCGCGATTTGAGATTTATTTATGGATCCTTTTTCTATCTTTTGCTCATTTTTTGGGGAGAGCGCGGTTAAGGTTTGGAGAGGTTTTTGCAAGCCTTTTAGAGGAGAGCAATTGGGGGAGCTTTCGTCGGTATGGATTCAGTGAGGTGTGCCCTAGGTTTGAAAAGAGAACCTTTGAAGAAGACGAAGCGGCTCCGCAAGACCATCGATACGGACTACAAGGGGGTTATCTTTATAGTTTACATACATATGACTTTGATTTCATTGTTGATTTTGTATTGCTCCATGGACTTGTAAACCCTAGGATGATTTTGTTTCATTGATTTTTATTATGCTTCTTTAATTGATGATTTAATTGAGTTTCAATCTTGAATTCTTATTGTGTTGATTTTCCCTTAGATATGACACAAGGGTTGAGAATCCATCTAGGTAATCCATTGAAGGTGTGACAACTTCATTAGGGTTAGACTAAGCAAGATTGAAGAGGGTCGAGAGGGTGAGTCGAGAGGTAGCGGAACGTCCCCTTTCCCTTCCGACGTGATCTATCCTACCTCCACATTCCAAGAGTTCTTTGCGGTCACAATAGAGTGAAGTGCTACGAGATGAACTCCACTGGGGCGTAGTTTCACCAGCAACAGTGTGGCAGAGGGGTCATATTCCACAGGGCCAAGGAAGTATTATTACTGACTCTTCATCTACTTTCTAGCCTATAATTCAATATAAGTGGAGAGGAAATAAAACAAACAAACAAACCTAAGCTAATCCTATGGCCTGGTAACTAGCACACGAATGTAAACAAACAAGGGAGTGATAAGCATGAGAAGGGAGTGTTAGGACAAGGAGTCCACCAAGGGTTGCCATTAAGGCCCAAACTAGGATGATTTAAAGAGACATTGACGATAGTTGAGACCTAGAGACCTCGTGAGTAGATTAGCCCTGATTTCTGGGTGACTAACCCCTAATCCCATACGAGTGTTAATCGGAATCTCTTCTGGATTAATACATCTATGATCGGAATGAGCTCCGTGAAATCTCTAATAGAAGTAAACCTACTATCCTTTGGCTTAAACCTAGAAATGGAGGGCTACCCACCAGATCTCTCGGTGTGTCGGCACAAGAATCCCTTTTCAATATCTCTTAGATCTAGTACACGTGAGTAGGCCACATCTACGTGTATAACTCATAAAAGAATTACGCATTTCTCCACAAATGTAATTATAGACAAGAAAGCATGAAAGATTGAATCTTAAACAACCATCAAATTAAATAACTAACAGCATCCCAAGTTCTTACAGAAAAATAAACCCTAGGGTTCATCCACATCCAAACACCATAATAAGTTAATCCCTCATGATGAGGGATACTTATACAACATACTGATAAGTGCTCATGTTTAAGTAATACGAAGTGTTATTTTCTTACATGAAGCATTAGTTTTCTCAGATTTTATCATTGATTGATGTGCATTTATGTTCTTTTGTGCATGTAGGGTTGTGGAGAAGATTTAGAAAAGAAGGAGCAAAATTAGGTCATGTTCGCCGTTGTTAAGGAGTTCTTGGACCAAACAAGGATCAAGGCACGGGTTCTAGACTTGTGAGTGTGTGCCAATCTCCATTGTGCAAATGGTTCTATGATTTGGAGGGGCACAAAGGCAGTCACATTCATAAAGTCTAACCCATGTTACATTGAAGATGCTATAACTAGTCATACTGTAGATTTAATCAGTCCATTTCTGTAGAGTTTTCAGCCCAATATTGTAGCAACCTGTTCATTATAGCGGTATGTCACTGTAGTAGCCTGCTACTGTAGCAGCATGTTACTGTAGCATCACGAAATTCTCCTTAAAACCCATCTTTCCTTCTTCTTCTTTCTTTGGTTTTCCTTGGCCGAACCCTAGCTTTCACATTGGAGTTTTCCGGCGAGCTTTTCCGGCGAACCAAAACCTCCATTCTCCTCCTCACATCCTCTTGAATACGGTAAGCCTTCAATCCAACCTTGTCATTCCATATTTTCCTTGTATTTGTTGGTTTTTAGAAATTTCTAAAAACCCTAGATTATAACATGGATTTTGGTGTTTTTAGGCTTAAATTGTAGCCATTGAATTGTTATTGATGCATGAGAAGGTTTGTGGAAGAATTTCTTGATTTAGTGTTGTAATTTGAGAGAAAATACTTGTATTAAGGCCTGTACTGTAGCAACCCCGAGGTCACTTTAGCACCGGTAAACCTTAATTGTTTCTTTGATTTCTTGGGATTAGATTGAAGCTAAAACCCTTAGGAATTCATTGGTAACCTTTAGACCTAGCTTTGAACCAACCCTAGGATCGATTTAGGGTTGTTTCTAGTAAACCTAGGGTTTCTTGATTTAGGGTTGTTTGCTAGTAAACCTAGGGTTTCTTGCTTGGTTTTTGGATTAACAATTATTGTGTTTGTTGTGCTTTGGCAAGGAGAAGAAGTCTTGGCTCGAAACAAAGGATTAGCCGAAGGTTAGCTTGCGAGGAAGACAAATCGCCTGTTCAGTGAGGGGAATTGTTGAGCATAGCTTTATTAAAAGAATGCCACTTGCTATCTATCTCTCTCTCTCTATATATATATATATCATGTTTTAAGTAAGTTTTATAAATTTATACTTGTTTGGCATTTTGGTGAATGATAGTCATTATTGAGAAAGATATTTGATGTCTCGTTTGGTATTTAATTTGTTATCATTGGATTTGTGATTGTTATACGTCAATGAGTTTGCAAAATCCGTGTTTTGTGTGAAACTTGGGATTTGTTGTGAATATCCCGGATTTGGTGAAAACTAAGGCTTGAAACTCATTTTGAATTGTTGAAAGGAAAATATTTTCTTGTTGTTTCTTGTGTTGGGATTTGTAAATTAATTTGTATTAGAAAGCTTGAGCTTTGCTTGTGTCTTTATATTTTCCTCGTGCAAATGGCCGAGGTGTTATTGATTGATGATATTGGATGGTTATTGTACTCCAGTGGAGTTGTACGTGTGTCAGTTGTATGGTGGTATCCTACTGCACTAGGTGGTCTCCATGGCCAGCCTCTTGAGGTGGCGTGCTAGACTGATTATTATCTACGAGGGCCAGGTTCAGGTGGGAGTGTAGAGTCCTGACTGGATATTCATCGGGTAGCCGGAGTCACCAATTGGTGAACTGATGGGTCAACGTCAAGGACATGAGTACCTTGAAGGCTTTGAGCCTAGCCATGGCCACGACGAAGGTTTAGAGAGTTTTCTAAACCACTTTATGCTGGGTGAGTGTTGGGTATGGCTTTATACTGAATTTGAGATTTATCCCGTGTATTTCTTTTATAGTATCATCTTAAATGTGTGGTGAGGGGGCGAAGCCCAACTGTCGCTTTTAGGAGGACAGTCTCCCACATATTTGAGTTGCTACCCGTATCTTGATTCTTTATTTCAATACCACGGCATTATATTGTTTTACTTCTTTTGAAGATTTCTATGATGTGTGCTAATGGTTCTAAACTGGTATTGTTTTGGAAAATATTTATTTTTGGTAAAATTATTATTATTATTGTTGCTGGTATATTTCTTTTAGAGTTGTGCTAATTTCCCTCACTGAGTAACTGTGGTTACTCATTCCCTCGTTTCTCTTCCCAGTCTCTTCCCAGGTGTGGCGGTGTGGCAGTGTGCTGAGCATTTGCTGCTATTCCACCTATTGTATTTCTTTCAGTCTACGTATGTTATTTTTGGTTATGAGAATGTTGTTAAGTGTCGGATCCACTAGCTTGTAGAAAACCCTATTGCATGGTTTGGTGTTTCAGCTTTTCCTACTGTTGTAAATGTTGCTTCCCTATGTACTTGTGAACCTCTATATTTCTGTATCTTGCTGTAGCTACTGCTATTGTTATTGTTACTCCTGTTATGTACCATTTTTCTCTATTCTATATATGCGAGAGATATTGTTGAATTCCAGGTGTATTAGTTAGCCTTGCGGCGTCTCGAGGGCTGAGTGGCGGGGTATCCCTCCTCGGGATCGTCGCGGCGGTTCTTGCATCCTGTGGGTTCGCGGGTCAGGGCGTGACAGAAGAACTTTGTCATTAAGGAGAAAAGAAGTAAACGGCATGATCTACCGTTAGTTGTGTGCCCAATTCAACAACCTTGATGAAGAACATGAAATCTGGAACATTTTATGCGTGAGCACTGTAGCAGTTACTGTTCACTGTGCGCTAGAAATTCAATTCCAGAGAATCCACACGGGCGTGTGGAAATTCTACACGGCCATGTGGATGCCCGATTTCAGCCTATTTAAAGTTGCGACTCAGATTTCTTTGAGGACTTTTTGACCCATCTTTTCCCCAACTTCTGGAGAGCTTGCGTTTAGGGTTTGGAGAGGATTTTATGGAGGTTTGGAGTGAGTCTACAGCATCAAGATCAGCGTCCTTTGGAAGATAGCTATTGGGGGAGCTTTTGTCCACACCGATCCTGCGAGGTGGGCCCTAGGCTTGACGAGGGGCTTGGTGGAGAAGACGTAGCGGCCTCACAAGGCCATCCTCATGCATCATGAGGTGGTTTTTTCTATGTTTGCTATGCTTTATGATTCATATACATTGATGATTTTGTATAGCTCCATGGAGAGCTAAATCTCTCGTGGGTATTCGGACTTGTAAACCATAGGATGACATTGTTTCAATATCTCTTATTATGCTTTCTTAATTGATGATTTTAATTGAGTTCCAATCTTCCATGTTAATTGTAATTGATTTTTTTTTTGCCGTGACACTAGGGTTGAGAATCATCTAGGTTATCCTTTGAAGGTGTGACAACTTCTATAGGATTAAACTACCCGAGATTGGAGAGGGTCGAGAGGGTGACTCGTGAGGTAGAGAAACGTTCCCTTTCCCCTTCGGTGTGATTTTTCCTACCTCCGTGTTCCAATAGTTCTTTGCAATTGAAGTAGAGTGAAGTGTTAGGAGATGAACTCCCCTCGGGCTTAGTTGCGCGAGCAATAGAGTGAAGGGTTGCAGTGAATCCTAGTGCTGGGGCTTAACTTAGATTAGGGTTCTTTTGCTTGGACCAAAGGGTTAGAACTATATTTAGGGACAGGGTCTATCACTTGGAATCCCTAGAACATCAAGCAGTTCCACGTAGTGTGAGGCTTAGGATGATGGACTCCCCTGGGGCTTAGTTGATAGATCGACAGAGTGAAGGGTTATAGTGAAGCCTAATGTCGGGGCATAGTATTGGAACTAGTCACGGTTAACCTTAGGTTTGGGACCGTGTGCTTAAGGATTTCCACGACTCATTAAACATCAATAGGAGATTATAATATTAGTCTTGCACTAGAAACATTAGTCCTAGGGGGAGCTTGTCCGGGTACCCCATATTCACATTGATTGTTTCCTCTTTACTCTTTGCTTGCACTCTTTTGTCTCTTATACTTCTCTTTCGTTTTATTGCACACATACATTGATTTTTCTCATCACCGTATTTCGTACTAGCTAAATAGCAATCTCTCTTGTCTTGAATCACTACTCTCTGTGGATTCGACTACCCTCTCAATGGGGTACTTTATTACTTTGATAATCCTTGCACTTTCGAGCCCTTGTCACATACAAGGAAAAGAAATACAATAAAGAAGCAAGAAAACTCCCTCTACTATCTTGATCTCCTTGAATCGATGAAGCTTCGAATGGTGATAAAATGGTGGCTTAGAACTTCACTCATTCTCCTTCTCTTTTGTTCCTCTCCCTCTTGGTGATGATGTGTGCTCATTTCCCACAAGGATCATCATCGGAAGATGGCCGAAAGGCCTCAAAGAAGTGCAGTGGCGGCTACCTAAAAGGCCAAGAAGAATTATCCTCCTTTTGCCCTAAAAGAAGCTTTTATAACGCCCCAAATCGATGTATACTAGGGTCAATACCAGGGTCGATACAGGGATCAATACTAGGCTGCATTGAGGCCGTATGACTTAGGCCAAACTTTTTGGATCGACAAGTCTCAGAAATTATCCAGGTACTATATTGGCTGCTATAGTGCTTTTGCTAATTTGACTACAGCATCCCCCGTCTACAGTAATTCACTACAGTGAATGTGCTACAGTAGTACGAGACCTGGTTTTCTTCTCTTTTTCGCCCTAATTGTGTCCTTGTGTTCTCCATGAGTCCTCCATGCCCTACGAAGCAAATAATACTCGATTAAGCATAAAACGGGCATCAGTTCCTATAAAATACATACTAAGTGTATAAAATACGTGTACTAAAACACATACATTTAGACACTTATCACAATCCATTTGGGGCGTTTAGAGATCGTTAGTGAGACCGGTGTGTAGGGACATGGGGGACTTAGTTGTGAAATCGATTGTGTCAAATATTTTGCTTGCTAGAAATAATTACATCTTTAACGCTAATATCTTGCTTGCACATGCTTTTATCTTGAAAATTGGTCGTATGCTCTTGTCCTGGTTCTCTACAGTCACGGAGGGATCTAAAGTGAAGCTGGAGGATTCCATCTCTTTCATCCTCTATAGCATGTAGTTTTTAGGTCCTTAAGAGGAGGAGACTAGTGGGGCTCCATCTACTAAGGAGGTACAGGGTCAAAACACAAGCTAGTTCATTTTGGGTGGCTTAAGGAGGTTGCTTCTTCCTTGCTCGTCTTTGTTTTTTTTGTGTCTTATTTCTTCGCATGTCTCTTATCAGTTGTTGTGCTACCACTCCTAGTGGTCTGCTGTTGTAGTTCTCTTTTGTTGTTTTGTCCTCTTCACTATTGGTTAGTGGAGGGATGTTGTATGCTTTTTTTCCTTTAATTACTTTCTTTTGATTACAATAAAACTCAAGTACCCTTTATTTTGCTAAAATATGAAAAAAAATGTTTTTCTTTTTTATAAAAAAAAACATAAAATGACTTAAGTGGTGTAGGTAGACCTATCCACTAGCTGGGCTACTGGAGGCATGTCCTAAAAGTGGGATGTTTGGACAAAAATATTAAGCCCATTATTTAGGTTTTGGGAAACAAAAGAGCCCATTTAAAAAATGGGCTATGCCTTGGTTTTGATATTTAAGATCCGGGCCCAACTTGGGCTAACCAGAAATATGTAAAAAGTAAAATAAATTAATTTGTTATTTATAATAAAGCTAAACAAGTTATTGTATGTCTTAATTTAATCAAATGCGTAAAATACTAGTATAATTTAATTTTTCTAGATTTAAGTTCTGAAGTTAAACTTATCCCATTGTCGCAGTTGTGCCCTAAAACCAACAATCTTTTTGGAGAAAATAAAGGTGATACATCCAAAAGGAGTTAACTCTGTCCACCACTGATGCACAAGCTCTTGAAACCCGTCCTTGGTGGGCCACGCCAGTTCTCAGCGGAAAGGTCCCAAGCTAGAAGAATGGCTACCAACTTCAAGACGAATCAACACATGATCAGACCCTAGTTTAGGAAGACTTGTTTGTATCACTTTAGGGAAGTAGGCCATCCACTCATTATTAACCAGGAAACGATCCAATTTTACCCAGATCGGATCAACTTGGCCATTTATCCAAGTAAACCTTCTACCCACCATTGGGGGCTTCTGTAAACCCAAATCATGCATAAAGGAATTGGCGCTGTAGATGTCTTCGAAATTGGGATTACCCAATAGTTTATCCTCCACTGAGAAAATTGTATTGAAATCACCACAGATAACCCATGATACAATAGTTGCAGCTCTATTGCCTCTCAGTTCCTACTAGAAAGCTTGCTTGCGAGACCACTCATTTGGGCCATATACCACCGTGCATCACCACCTTAAGTTATCCTTCTTGGTAACGAGCTCCACGATCAAATTGAAATCCCCCATACGCTCCAATCTCCTGGTCAAGAGCACGTTGTTCCAACCTAAGGCAATTCCACTTAGCTGATCTTTTTGCCAGAATGAAGGCAAATTTGTTGATGTGACTTCCACCAATCTCTCGCCAGGTTGCTGGTGTGATTTCATCAAGTTTAGTTTCTTGTAAACAACACACTTCAGCAAAATGAATATTTAGACAGTCCTTTACTAAAAATCTATTTATTGGCCTTCCTAGACCCCTAACATTCCAATTGATTATATTTATGGATAGCTAACTAGTTCCCCTCGGACCTCCGAGGAGGTCTCTGCTAGCCACATAGAAGAGGCAGAACGAGGCTTCCCAAACAAGCGAATATGATTAATGCAATCTTTCACAGATTTAGAAAAGAAAATGCCACATGCATCACAATAGCTAGCAATTTGAACATTAGTCCAATCTGAAATGAGAAGTGGTTTGGAACTCATACCTGTATCATAGTCAACCCCAATCCTTTTCTTTTTGGTCAATTTCGGCGGCTCTGTTAGGTACCCCGCCTCCTCATTAAACCGCGAAGATGGTTTTTTGGCCATTCACTTTTCCTGGTCCTTATAGATTGCCCAACATTCGTAGGTTCATTCTTTCAATGTAGATCCAGCATCAGTTCCCTGAGGTTCCTTTCAAATTCTGACATCGAATCATCCGACTCGAGGTCATTATCTAGTGATAATTTATCAGTGGATCGGGTATAATTTCCCTCGCCCTTTTTCATTATATTATCAAAACTGTCATCACTGACAGCAGAAGGAACCACTCCTAGAATCAAGGCCCACACGCCTGTTGATAAGAGCCTAAATGTATATATTTATACTATTGTTTTGTATATGTTTGCATGCTATTTAGGATGAATCGATGCCTGTTTTTCACCTAAATTGGTTATATTCTTGTTACAGGCCGCAAAGAAGCTAAGATGAACTCGAGAACGCAAGTGGAGCGAAATCGGCACCAAAATTCGTGTTTAATGTATCTGGTTACTGTAGCACGACCCGGTTTTTTATGAACAAAAAGGGCAGTGAACTGCGCGGGCTACTGCGCGCCCGCGCACTCGGGACAAAGTGATTTTAAAGAGAGTTAGGGCATGATTGGAGGCACTTCTTCTTTCCCATCTTGAGGACTCTCGGCGGAGGCTTTTCATCGGAGTTAACACTGGCCGATCTTCACGTTTTAGAGGAGGAGAATCAAGGGGAGAACATCCTTGGGCAAGAGCTTCATCAATCCCGCCTTGAAGGACCTAGGAGACAATGAGGGAAGCCGCCCCATTGCGGCGTTTGTGGAAGATATCCGGGCTTTTCCTCTTCTCTTCTCGTTTTCATTGATTGAGGGAGTTTTTTTTATGCATTTATTAGTTGTTTTCATGAACCTATCTTGTGTGATTTCTTGTATGGACAGCTAAACCCCAAGGTCGCCGGATGTCGGTGAACCTTGGGGTGAACTTGTGGTTGTAGAATGCTTTGATTTGCTTAATGCATATGGTTTGTTCTTGGTTTAAGCTTGGTGCACTTTGATGTGTTGATCTTGCATGAGAACTCTGTATTTCAACTTCTAGGTTGTACTCGACACGTGACCATCGCCCTTGTATTAGACACACCCTGCTTGATGAGGATTCATGTATGAACACGCCGTGACCATCGGGTGTTTCATACCCCTCCAACTATTAGGGCTGGACCTAGGTTGAGTTCCGACCCTAATTAGAGATTTCCCTGTGTGTATTGCAATCGTAGGAGGATTTGGACGGAAGGGATTATCACCATGACCATCTGGATAATCTATCCTTGGATTTTTCTTGGCCTGAACTACCGCATGCTTAGCATTTCTGGCATTCTTCTAACCCTTAGTAGCCCCAGGGGGACCCACATCCGTGACCGTCTTTACCTTTTGATTTACACCTTCCCACTCAGCACATTCACATCTATTTGTTTAGTTTTAATTCTGCTAGTAGCTATAATTTCCAAGTGATTTGATAGGTTAGACAACGAGTAAAGAGGAAGTAAGGGTAGCTCCTTGGGCCCAGGGAATACGACCCTCTTGTGCCCGCACGAGAGGTATTACTTGACAACCCCGTGCACTTGCGAGACACTCATCACCTGCCAAGAATTTCCATTTAAAGCCATCTAGTTGTGCCTAAAGCAGGTACTGTAGAAATGTTGCTGAAATCCATCCCCGATAAGGTTATAGAAGAAGACTGCAAACACCCTTCTTGATGCCCATTAACAATTTAGGGCTCACTTTCTCCAAAATTAGCTCAACATCCGGCCTATGACCCAAAGAGTAATCCATAGGTTACCCAAGAGATGAATATGGACCCAGCTGCTGGCCCACTTCACAAATTAAAAGTTGATCTACCAAATTAAAGTCATTGTTAGGGTTTAAATTGTGGCCCAAATCTAAACTCAGCACAACACCCAAAGTAATTAGGTCTTCAACTTTTTCTCTCATCTCAAGAGCCTTGTCAACATGCACTACCACCTCCACATTTAAGATGCAAGCAGAAGCCTTATCTTGCATCTCATTAACCTGGTCCAACAGTTGAGAAAAAATCTGACCGTTTCGCATTTGTGCCTTCTTAACCTGATTTCTCGCTTCCTTAACCTGTGCCACTCTAACCTTAGATGATCCTAGCCTGCCATTTGTCCCTTCGTTAATGTGATCCAGTACCTTCAGTGACCGAGCGTGCCACTGATCGACACATCCCACCTTCGTACCATGCAACATCGAAGCCATTAAATGTTCTGACGGCTTTCGCTCAGGAGACCGAGCTTTCACCTAACCATTAGTCAATCACAATTATTGGATTAACTACCAGTCTGACATGTACTATCTCTCACATGCAAGGGAGGCACTCATCGGCGCCACTGTGGGAATAAGGCTCAACCACCGCTGATGGTGGCTTCAAAACAAAGACAGAAGCACCTCTCTCGGTCACCACCTCCAGCCTTTCCTTCTCGGCAAGCCTCACCGAGGATCCGCGGCCTCTCCTGTTCCCAAGGTGGGAGCCAAGCTCCACCAATCCCTTATTTTTCAAACTTGCAGACAACTCCGGAGTTGGATGCTTTTCTTTATCCTTCAACGCATCCTTGTATGAAAGACGATGCTCCGCTAGTGGCCTGTCTACAGCTCTGCTCTCACTGGTCGTTAGAGCATAGTGGCTTAGCTCCCGGTAATATTCCAGGAAAGTCCCTAAGTCCTCCATGAATAACACCATATATTTGCGCATTCCTAAGCTGAAGTCCAACTCCAATAGCAGTGAAACGCCAAGCTCCACCTGCGATAACGTGACTGGCTTCCCCATTCAATGGAGGACCTCTGAATGATTTTTTAGCACCAGGCGCGCAGAGGTAAGTTCTAGATTAGAATCCATTATCCCTCCTCGGATCCCTTTCCAACATCCCCCAGATCCGCTGACCAGGGAAAGAGCTTCAACAAACATGGGTCATCCTTAGTCACAGTCTTGAAGGATCCTAACTTATAAACTTCCTTGACCTTCTTCCTACTCGCCAGAGGGATCAAAAAAGTGCAATCATTCATAGGCATGATGGGCCAGGCAAGAGTTCTGTTGATGATGGAGGGGATCACAATGAGCAAGTTGGATTCATTAACGACTTCTTCAAGAGATAGTACTGCCACCTTCGCCAGATCCTCCCTTAGATCTGCAGACTCCTGAGAAAGCGAGATCGAGATAGAAGCTCTAATGATCTTCTGTTTCCTTAAAGCTTCTTGCATCGATCCCTTCTATTTAACTTCAGGTTGCACTAATGATGTCTCCTACGAACCAACTCTCTTTGTTGGAACATGTAACCTCTTATGGTGAGGACTTCGTCTCAGCTCCACCGGGCATCGCGTTGCCATGTGTCCAACACGCACACCTTAAGCACACTATCTGATGTCGGCACTTCGCCGTCTTATGGGTATTTCTGAAGCAGTACCCACACATCAACTCCTTCAGAGAGCTCGGCCGCTTGGTACCTGAAAGCTTGGACTGATCCAAAAAGTTGTTGTTGGAGCTTCTACTAGCCTCTAGCTTCGAGGAGGGAATCTCACCCGAAAAAGAAGAGCTTGCCGCCTGAGCATATGACATTGTCTGCCTTCGCAACGGACCTCCTGGCGGTGATGCTCCTAGTAGTTGAGAAATCGCCTTACCTCCGTCACACCCTCTGTCGCCAGAATCTCCCTAGTGGTTTATCCAAAGTAGTCAGACCTGACCCACAAATTGACCCAGCTAAGCTTAGGGGTCAGGGGTTTATGGGTTCGCCCAGGTCGAACCAAGGTTGAACCAGGTTCAATAATAAAATATTATATATAATAATAATAATAATAATAATAATAATAATAATAATAATAATAATAATAATAATAATAATAATAATGATGATGATGATGATGATGATGATGGTAAATAATAATATAAACTATATTTTAATAATTAAAAATAATAAATAATTAAAGATAATATTTAAAATTTTAAGTTTATATATTTCCCTTGATTTTTAAAATATCTTAAATATAATTAAATTTAATATTTAAAAATTTAGTTTTATATACCATCAATCCATCATTGATATTTAAAAAATATAAAATATTAAAAACTCAAATAATTCTGATCTCACATAAAGAAAGAAAAAAGATGCACGCGCACATTATGTGATATAGTTGCTCTTCATCAATGTTGTCCATATTTTCATTAGCCATATCTAGAATTACAATGAAACATACATCAATTAGATTAAATTTATGACAATGCAATTATGAACATAACATCCTATAATAAATTTAAAATATGTTATGCAGCAATTTGGGAGCTAGGTTGACAATAATATCATAGCACAGTTAGATTGCCATAAATCAAAATCAAAAGATCCATAATCCACTGAGGAAAATAATATCTATCATAGAAATAATATAGAACACAAGGTAGTGAGTTCAAACTTTAGAGTGCATACACATGATAGAGTTAAGATGCACGCTGGCATTCATTTCATTAACTTCCCCACTGAACATAAGAGTAGATGAACTTTAACATATCAGCTAGATAGTAATACAACATGCAATACTGCTTTGATATCACAATAAAATATGATTGACTATTTCATTATGAATAATTCATGATATTTATGAAACATTAGTTTCTGAATAGATTTTAAAATATTTTGTTTTAAAGCCTTACAAATAATACAAGGATATATAAATTTCAAGATAAGTTGTAATCATAAATCAAACTTCAGCAAGGCATGATTGCAAGAACAATATTCATTTTGTATATATAAATATTAGTAAATTAATTTCATTGCATTTAAAATTCTAAATCCTAAACAGATGCTAATATCTAGTGGGAACCGTCCAAATAATTAAAACTTAAAAAATTTAAGTACTCACACTTGGTGGGAAGATGGACAGGAGGAATATCTATCAGTGCTATCAATTAAATGCATGTAAATTGTAGTGGAATGCAAGGCCTTAACAAGGCCAACTTTGTTTTTAGGGGCGTTTGGTTGAATGTAATTCTAAATGCAGTAGATTTCCAATTACAATATAACTGGAAATACTTAGTTTTCAAAATACAGTGCAGTCAAATCTTATGTTTGATTGAATGTAACTGGAATTACTGTATTATAAGATTTTATGTTTGTTTGGAAGGATTTGTAAACCTGGAATTGAAAAACAAGTGTATATACGCATATATGTATATGAGTATATATATAAGTATATGTTTATGTGTGTATATATACATACATGTATATGCGTATATGTATGTGTTTGTATATATGCATATGTATATGTATTTGTATAAGTATACCCATGTAAAAATACCTATATATGTTTATAAATATACATACATACATACATACACATATATATGAGTATATGTATATGTATATGTATGTATACATATGTAAAAATACCTATGTATGTTTATATAAATATATAAATGTATATGTATATATGTGTGTATAAGTATATGTATGTGTGTATTATGCATATGCATATGTGTATGTGTATGTATTTCTGTATATATATATACACGTATGTATATGGATATGCATATACATTATATGTGTATGCATATGCATATATACATGTATATATATATCACCTAAGTATTTTCAACTCCCTACATATATATGAGTATATGTATACATATACATATACATATACATATGTAAAAATATCTATGTATGTTTATATAAATATATAAATGTATATGTATATATGTGTGTATTATGCATATGTGTATGTGTATGTGTATATATTTTTGTATATGTATAAATGTATGTATATATGTATGTCTATGTGTATGTATATATACACACACACATTATATGTGTATGTATATGCATATATACATGTATATATACATCACCTAAGGATTTTCAACTCCCGGGATTTCGACTTACGCCCAATTTAGCATAAGTCCAAATACATCCATTGGAGTAATTGGTTTTATATTGGTATTTTAAAATCCCTTAAACCAAACAAAAGATTTTTTGGATGTGGTATTTGAAGTTACAATGTAAAATACTTAGGTTTGGAAACATGCTATGCAATATTTAAATCTTAATTAATTAGGCAATGTAGAGATACAATTAAAAGAAACAAATAAAATAGTGAACCTTATCTTCCATGATAGTTAAACCCAAGACTAAAAAATTGCTGGAGACATCTCATCCTCCATGTTCATAGTTTTTTTGATACTCAGTATTAGTTTAATTAATTATATACTCTTTTTTCTTATTCATAGTTAAAAGATCAGAGTAAGAGAAAGTAGCATGGACATACCCAATAGAGTTACATTAATAGCACTCTTTTGTTACTTTCCCTACAATGAAGAGAGTGAGATAGAAACAAAGAAGAAACAATATATTATGTTAAAGGTAGTTATATTAATATTTACTCTTTCAACTTCTTCAATTCCCCAGATTATATAAATAGCCATTTAGTCACTCATCAAAACCAAAGGAATTAAGGCGCGCAACCCCTCATCAAGACTATATAAATAGCCATTAACTCACTCATCAAAACCCATCCCTTTCTCCTCTTATCCGTCTTGGAATCTATTGCTTATAAACTAGCTAGCTAGTTCTCATGGCCATAGAGAAGCATGGGAATGAATATATATATATATATGGAAGCTGCAGGAACTTTGAACATAAGTAATCCATCAACATCTTCTCAGATTCACTTTTTTTTTTTTATCAATCATCTCTCAAGAATAATATCTAAAACCAAGTTACATCAAAACAATTGCAGGATAAAAAATAAGCAGACCAGATCTTATAATCCAAAACCACTTTACCAATTACATCCCATCTTTCCTTTTCTCTTTAAAAAAAACTTAGAATTGATCACAAGCAAGAATATCTTTTTCATTAAAAGTGAAAAGCATGTTGATCAGAAACATCTAGAGCAAAAACATTAGATCAAAATAATCTACAAAGGAACCTTGCTACAACATAAGTTTGCAAACTACAAAGGAACATGCTAAATAAATTTGCAAACAATAACTGAGATGCAGATTTAAGAAGGTTTAAGAAATAGCTAAACATTTCTTTCTTTGCATAACTGATTATTAAAAGAAAAACAACATAAGTAATACATATCAAGAAAATTAAAAATGAGATGATTAACAATGTAAAATTTAATTAAATACCTTCTAACAAGCTTCTTTTTGGATCAAATTTGGGAAGTGATAAGCAAAAAATTTGTTGAAAATGTTGAAATGGGAGAGAAGAGATGCGGATGGGAGAGATGAGATGCAGGAAGTGGACAATGTTGAAAAGAGAGTGAAAGAAAAAGAAGCATATCAAGGGATAAAATTGTCATTTTAAGCTCAAAGTATAAGATTCCTCTCAAAATGGAGAGGAATGAGATACAGCCATATGAAGGAACCCTAATCCTTCACTTGAATATTGTAGCATCCTTTACTTGATACCAAACAAGGTATAACAGTGGGCAGGAAAAATATTGGTTAGCTAATAGTGCATATATATTCCCATCATCCAAACACACTCTAAAAGGCTTCCATCGGGACACACAAAGAAAAAAAAAAACGATAAAAAAAAAAAAATAACGAGCCACTCTCTCTCTTCCTCACTTTCTCTTGGCTGCTTCCTCTCGCCGTGGCCGCCCTCTCGTCATTCTCCCTCACTTCCTCTCATTGCCGGTTTCTCAACCTTTTTGGCTTTCTCTCGTCATTAGTATTCTTGTTTTTATTTAAATTAATTTTTTTAACTCGAGTAAATCGTTTGGGTCAACTAGTTCCTGAATAAACCGGTGGGGTCACCTAGTTTTTGACCGGATTGCTTCCAAGCTGAGTTAGAGAGTATATCCGGACAGGCCTTATGATCGGTTTCCGATTTTTTCAATCGAACCGGCCAGACTGGTCCGGGTTTGACAACATAAGTTTATCCACCTTTTTAAAAAAATAAATTAAAATAAATAATAATAATAATAATAATAATAATAATAATAATAATAATAAATTTACCCTAGAATTTGAAAGAAATAAAAGTTTGAAACAAAATTTGAAAATTTGCGTGTACTTCCCTAGTCCCTGCATATAATTCTCTTCTTGTTTTTTGTGGGTTATGTTTTAAAAACATATTTGACACCTGCAGAAAAAGGGAAAAAAGAAAATCCAAAGACGTTTCCGATGAGAGGAGTGGGTGGTCCATTGCTCTGCATCGGCGATCTCCTGAGCGACGTCGCCGCCGACGACAGCGGAGATTCCGGTAGCCAAGAAGGTTCTCCTCCTTCTTCTCCAACTGTGGCTTCCGGCAATCCCGTCCACCCGTCTCATCTCCACCAATTGTTCGAGGTTATCCCCATCTTGCTTTGATTCTTCAAACCCACCAGGGCATAATTTTACTTTTTTTGTGTGTGTGCTAAATGATTTAATTTATTGGGTATTTTCATGCTTGTGATTGATGGAAATTTGTATGAGTGACAAATGAACTTGCTGGAATAATTTACGAAGAATTTGAAGTTCAGTATGATCTTTTATCCATGGTTGGATGATGTAGTAATCTTAGATCCAAGAAGAAATCTTTTGAGGGATCATGAAATTATGATCACATTCAAAAGCTGAGTGGGGGTTGATATTGTCATCTGCTTCAATCTTATTGTCTTGGACAAATCTTGTTCCACTTTGATTTGAATTTGCATACTACTATTTGATATTTTGTTTTTTAATATTAATCTCAGGAAATTCTGAGTGTTTGGCACAAACTAAAGTGGTAACTTTTTTGATGTAAAAGTGATTAAGAGGGCTGCTGGATTATCTGAGACTAAATGAGGATTATTTATTGTTTGATTTGACTTGGTAAATTCTATGTTGTCTCTATTGTAAGATCTAAGGAACGTATGAGGGATAACTTTATTATGATCAGAGTGTAGGGCTGAATGTGGGTTGATGGTGTTAGATAAGCTTCAAACCTCACTTCTTGCATTGATCTTTTTCCTAAGTGGTTTGAATGTCAACCTCATGGGAATGCATTATAGTTTATAAAACCTGGATAGGAAATGGCTTGGAGGCAAATGGTTAAAATGGATCTCTGAGTTATGTTACCCACCATAAGAAATATATATCGGTTTATTGGTCTTTGTAAATCTTTATTGTCTTTATAGCCCATATTTGTTAATGATGATATCTGTGTATAGCTGGAGATATCTACTACCAGAAGTTGAGTCTTGATGTTTGTTGGTTACCATTTGTCAAACTCCATATGTAAAAATCTCATAGTAATTATATGTTTATCAAACTCCGTCTGTCAGTTACTCGCTGCAGTATTCCATCCACTTTATATTTGTCACTATACTCTCATGATCCAATCTTAATGATTCATGTTGTCAATCCATAAGCAGTTCATCTGGTGTGAATAAAAAGTTTTGAAACTGTTTATATTTTACAATATATCATTTATTTGTAGGTTTCTCTTGTGTAGGAGAACTTTTTAGAAGAATCTGAGGGAATATAACGTATATCCTGTTTCTTCTCTCCTTTTCAACTCCAAATTATTCTTCTCATTTGTTTATATAAATTTTCAATTTATATTCTAACTTGGTTCTTATTAATATCTTTCTTGATGTTGTAAGAATTTTTTAAATTTGATTTTTAACTTTTTTCAGTTTGATACATTGGATGATATCTTCTGCTTCATCGCCTTCACTGATCTGATAATATTAGTGAGACTAATTCTGATTTTCACAACATCCCTTCGCAATGCTGAAACCCTAGAGCACTATTAGAGACCTCATGGTATTGTTGTTACTTTAGTGAAATTGGCATTCCAAAGCTAGCTTGTAATCATCATCACTGCTGAGAAATGACTTTATTTACGGTTATGATTTCATATGTTTCCAAAGATATTGCCTTTCAATTCCTGCTATTATAAACAAATGTTTCTTCAAAATTTTCATACTTGTTAAATTTTCTTAATCTGGCTTATTTCCCAAGATCTATAAAACACCAAAAGTAACTAAAAAGTATCAAAATGATCTATGTGAATTTTTATTCCTACATTTTCAAATGTTTTTAAATCTCAACCATGAATTAGCAGAACAATAACCATCTAATGGAATTTTGTCATTCAGTTGGGAACATTGTTCTGATTTTGAAGATGGTAGGTAATAATTCAATAGTTCTTTTACAAATATAGTTGAGAAACTAACAGAATATCTCACCTGCTGTTTAGCATGGGAATGTATGGATTAAGTTTATACTCATTATTTGCACCTATGCATTAATGAATCTAGGAAACTGAATCCATCTACAATTTCTATTGTTGATTAAAGAGTATTATCTGGCTAGAAAGCAAGCTGTGTATGATATAATTATGGAAAGAGGTAGAGCTCTAGCAAATTGTGACAATTACATAATTGCTCTAATGCATTAAAGCTTCAATTCATTGGAAATTAGAAATTTATATAGTTTTGTATAGAACTAGTTCAAGGGTTGCCTATCAAGTAAACTATAATGTATATTATGGATAAAGAGCAGTTTTGTTTGAATTTCATGGCAGATTCGGTTAAGACATAATTTCTTTTATGACGTTCATTGCCCATATTTCTTGGAGGTGATCAAGCATATGAACTATTCTGTAATGGCAAGCAGCTTATATATGTGTGTATATATGCTTCTATTTTTCAATCATGCGAACTACTGTAAGTTATGAAGTTCAGGCACAATTAATCAATCCTATCAGGTGTCTGCAATGCACTTGAACTGAATCTACAACCCTCACAACCTTCATTTTCTTCTATACCTTTAATTCCTTGACATGGATAGCTGCAATTCTTGTTTTTGTTCACATCAGGAGAACTATGATCAGTTGGTCAAGTCACTGTCAGGGCATGATCACTCATGGACAGGTTTAACACTGAAGGTGCAATAACCATTCTTATTCGATTTTTTTTTCTATCTGTGAATCAATATTGAACCCAAACTGAATATTTTTGCCAAATGTAGCTCTGCAGTGATCTAAAGACAGCAGATAAATTGGTGAGTTCGGCCAATGCAAACTCTAGCTTGCTACTAGAAAAGGTGGAAATGCTCGAGAGTATTATAAAGCGCGGTGACTCAGCTGTAGAAGCTGCAAAAGCCATCCCCAACATGCAAACGGGTAAGACGGAACCATCAAAGCAAACTGAATGGAAAATTGAGTGAATTAATATTGTTGTTTATAAGATTTCATGAACTTCAACAGTATGCAAGCAGTTGTTTGTGCACACATTGTTTTTCAACTCGTTAAGGTAATGATTTTTATTCTGTAAAAAAACAGGAAATTCCTTGACTTCTTTGTGATACGGATAGCTATCTGAAATCTTTAATTAGTTTGTTTCTCTCATTTATGTTAAGTCATAATTAATCATTGGTTGATTTTGAAGTGAAGATTTGAATTAGTCATATTGTTTTTATGCCAAGTTTTGACCCAAGAAAAACACAAGTTCTCATCTGTAATGCTTCTTCAGTTCTTCTCTTTTATATGGGTTTTTTTTTCTCCATTTTTCTTGTAAAGGTCCACTTGTGTATTATCTAGAATTTCATATATCATTCAATATTAGAATTAAAAATAGTAATTTTTCAAACGATAGAAGCAGTTTTGAAAAGACCACTAATTTCAAAACTACTAAATAACTGATTTCCGATAGAATGTTATTACTTATTACAATATTCTTTATCCATCAACATGTTATGATTTTTGTTTTTGTTTTTGTTTTTGTTTTTTTGTTTTTTCCAAAAACAGAACATTTGAATCTTATGAAAAAATAAGCAGAAATAAAATTTTTATATTTGAAAAATGGACAAGATAGCCAAAATATAATTATAATGACATGTGATACAAAAGAGTTCGAGTAGTTTGCTTTGGATCACCACGATGCTTCTCAGAAGATAAAGCGCTAGCTCAACTTTTTTAGCGCTAGGGCTTCCAACCAATCAGGCGATTTAGATTAGTAGTTTACTTTGGAGTTGAATCCTCCATTTTCAGCCTTTGTAAACCTATGCTCCCAGATGGCATCCCTCGTCTCTTAGGCTCTATTTTCTTTATTTTTTTTTTCTTTCTGTTTGTCTTTTTATGCTCCTGCTCTCACCACTGGTGAGAGTCATCTGACTACTTTTATTTCGTTTAGTATGTTATGTACTTTTTGTTTTTAATAAATTTGTGGTTTATCCATTTTTATAAAATAAAAATAAAAAAAAAACTCTAGTCACGCAAAATTGCCAGAGAAGATTAGGTAATCTTGTAGTGGTAGAAGAGGAAGTGGAGAAACATGATGAGGCTCTCAAGAAATGCTATGTAAGAGATCTTCTATCTTGGTTTGTGATTAAAGAAGAGCAGCCACCAGGATTAGAAAAGATGCAAACAAAAATCAAAATTGTATTTCTCAGTTATATTAGAATCAAGACCTGAAGTATATTTTTCATATATTAATCATAATCCTTACAAAGAAAGAATGGAGGATGAGAGCCTCAAAGCCATTCTTAGAATCTCCAAATTATTTACCTTTTTAATTTTGAAAAATTGAGTCTTCCTAGTTCTACCTAAGATACAAAGCAATCCACAAATTATATTCAGAATAACACTCCCAATCTGAATAACAGCAAAAATTTCAGTCCTAGTTGTTGGGAATAACATTGGGAACAACAGGAGGAGCAACTCCACCAGTTGTTGGTCTGCAGAAAAAAAAAAAGAATATTCAGATCTATTCATTTGCAGAAATAATACAACAAAACAAAAGCTTTTTATTTTTTATTTTAAATAAAAATAAAGTAAAAAACTTACAATCCAACAAAGACTTTGAAAGAATCATAAATCCCCCATTGAAGTCCAGTTAATGTGCCCACCATAACAATCCGAAGAGGAAGACCTCTTGTGCATAGTCCCCACAAACCCATATTTTTCACCGCCTACACATTTTTATCAAATATATATATAAGCATATACTTTAGCCTATGATTTTATTAATTTAAAAAAAATAAACTGGGAAAAAATTCACCTCAAATATTAATATATTACAATATATTATAAATAAAGCTTTGATAACTTAGCAATTAATGGTGGAAGATGCTTACATCATTGACAGTAGCTCCCTTGGCATTATTGAGGAAAGAGACAAGGTTGTCAGCAGGGTGAGAAATAACAGCACAGAGTATACCAGCAAGGTAGCCACCTGCAAAGCTGACACTAAGCTGAAATGGCTTGCTGCACTCTTCCTTTGGTGTGGGAATTGCATGCTTATACAGTAACTCTACTATGTTCTCAAATGATGCAAATTTCATCATTGTATCTGCATGTAAGATATTAACATTAACATTTACATTCATTGCAATTCAAGAAAGTAGGAAGAATATGAGAAAGAAAGTGACTTACAAGGGATCTGGCGTCCCCAAAGTGGAACTAATCCTTTGTACAATCTGTGAGTTCAGAAAACAGCATTATCAGATTTAGACTTCAAGTCTTCAATGTATAAGTTTGGATTTCTAATTGTATTAGCCTAAGCTAGCTTTTGAGTTAAATTGGACATTGGTAGAGCATTAGAGCATGTAATAATCTAATTAATATTGGTTAATTAAAAAAAATGGATTTGAATATACAAATTTGGGGGTTTTTATAATTTTATCCTATGAATTTAAGATTTTGGTTTGAATCAAGCATTGAAAGGATGTATTTGAGTATTTAAAAGTCTAACATCGACTAATTTAGAAAATTGGAGTATATAAATTTAGGTTTTCATTTTATCTTAAGTTTTTGATTTGAATTGAACTCATATAATAAGTTTGGTAGTTTGCGACTAAGACTTAAATCTTTAAAAAATATAATAAAAAATAAAAAGTAAATAAAGCAATAGTTTAAAAGTGGGAGGAAAAACTAAATACATATTCTAAGGATCTCTTGATCTATCTTTTAGTACCGGGGTCTTTAGTGTAAGATCTTGTGTCATTACTGAGGAGGCTGATTTGAATCTTAACTCACATTAGGTAAGGGTATAAGTGTGTTAATATATTAACTACACAAGTATGTACACCTATAACCTAGATTATTTATCTTTCATTAAAAAAAAAGGGGTCTTTAGTGTAAGATCTTGTGTCATTGCCAGGGAGGCTGATTCGAACCTTAACTCACATCAGGTAAGGGTATATGCGTGTTAAGATATTAACTACACAAGTATGGGGAAGAAAACAAATACATACCCTGAAACACCTTCAGTTCTGAGAAGCTTTGGCAAGCCATCACTCAAACCTTTAGCAAAACCAGGTTGAGTCTGGACTCTGACTTTGACAGCCTCCATTGGACAGAGTGCAACATCAGCAATGGCTTCAGAGGAAAAAGAACCAGCAAGATAAATCAAAGTCTTGTATTTTGCTGCATTCTCAGGTCCAACAATATCAGAGTAGTACTTTTTAAAGTACTCATAGAAACCATATTTGAATGCCCCTTGAGCACTGTATCCTATCAAGGTTGGTGCCCATCCTTTGAAGAAACCTCTCAAACCTTGTTCTTGCAAAATAACTTTGTATCCTGATGAGACACTCTTGTATTTCACTGGATCAATCTAAACAAAATTATTGTAACAAATGTCAGTGTTTGTGATGTTTGGAGTGATAGAACTTAGAGAATTTTTGTAATAGCTATGAGAATGTAAATGAAATTTATGGTAGAGTTGGTATTTTCTGGTATCCAGGGTTTGAATTTTTGGCTTATTCATATTTGAAAAAAAAAAGTAGGTTGATTTTTATTTTCACATTGAGGAATGGAATTTTTAAGTCATTGTCAAATATAATGCTACTTTAAAAAATATAAGAAATCCAAATTTCATACATATCAAATGATTAACACATGGTGTAAAACTAAAACATGAAATTTGGCACCAAAAAATGAATTGAAACCATAGCGATAAAAAGGGTAGAAGATAGTTTAACTTTCTTAATTTCTAGATTTAATTTTATAATTCTTTTTGTAATTACATATGGTTTTTAAAATATTTGTTTTCATTGTTAAAAATATCATATGATGTTAGTCTAAAAAATGTTAAAATTATGTAGGGGAGACTGAGAAGTGAGAACTACAAAAGAAAAGGAGATTTTTTTTTAACAATAAAAACTTGTACAGACCTCAGGATTGACCAAAGGAGAAAAGTAGAAGGAAGACGGAGAAACGGACATTTCATACAAGATTTTTTTTTAAAATATATTGAAAGTAAAGAGTTTTTTTTTTTAAAAAAGCTAAACCATAATTTTATTAAAGAAAAAAAAGAAGATAACTATATATATAAAAATATAGACCAAAATAAAGGAACAAAGACAAAACATGAGTACAAATACCAAGAACAAATCTATTAAAGGTAGATAGACTAAAGCTGAAATTGATCAAAGTTTTATGGAGTTCCTTGTAATTTAAAAAACAAAAACCTCAAAATTATGCATACGATTTGTGAAATATTTATTTTTATATACAACTTTAAAATTAAGATTTTTACATATTTACTTTGATTAACTACAAATCTGTACTTATTTTTTTCTCTAGAGACAACAGTTAAATCACATTAAATCTAATTAATGAATCATGTCATATTCATATAATAAATAAGGACTTACACAAATAAATCCAATGTGACGGGAGAGGCACACACGTAAGGGTCTAATTTTTATTGGTTTATTATGTATATATCTATTGAAGACAGTGGAGGCTTATCATATGAAAATAAAAAATTTGTAAGGGTGAAAAATATAATCTTCAGATTTATTATTATTATTATTATTATTATTATTTTGACATGTAGACGACGAGCGCCTTATTTAATCAGGGAAGTACACATGTGTGGAGCACAATTACAAACTCAACGCCGCCCTTGCACTCACCTTGGGCGGATAGAAGTTTGATCCCTGGTTCTTTACGAAATAATTGATGTAGCAGTCATTGACTAATCTCTAGATATATATATATATATATATATATATATATATATATATATATATATATATATATATATATATATATATATATAAGAAAAATCTTACTTATAATTTTATATTTAATTAATTTTTCAGACAAGATTTTTTTCCCAAAAAAACAACAAACTTAACCTCACTCTGCAGGTATCAAAAGAACAGATAGATCTACATCAGGTAGGGTGGTTTCTAACTAAGTTCACCCTGTAAAATAAATAAATAAATAAATATATAAAATAAAACATTTGCTGACCTGCATGTTGCACTTGATAATATCAAGAGGAGTGACAGCGGTGTGCGTGATTCCGCAACTGGCAGCACCTCCAACAGCAGATGCAACATAGAACATGGGCGAGAACATCTCTATCTTCTTCCCAGATGAATACGGCTCACTTGGCGCCCCAATCACCATTGATCCACTTCTCCCCCAGCTCTTATTATTATCATGATCATCCACCTTTTCAACTCCAAAGCTTGATGGTGAGTAGAGAAAGCTCGGAAGCAGCGCATGCCGAGACATCTCAGAGACCTGCATGGCTACTAATTGAAGTTGAAGATGGAGAGATGGTAGCACAAATGGATGCAGGCTTAAGTGTTTAATTTGATGGAATGCATAAATGAAGATATTTGTATGTGTTGGTTGGGTATATATATTAATTATATGTATGTATGGAAATAAATGGTTTTTGAGAAAGAGAATGAGTCAAATTAAGTTGGTTTCGTTTCTTGGAACTCTCGTGCCCGGCAAGTAATTCATGATTTAAAGAACGTGTGGTAATTAAGAAGTTCTTTGACCAATGGGTTTGAGTTTTCTGCAAGGGGTTCATGATTTATAGAATGTGTGGCAAGAAGGAAGTTTGATCATTTGGTTGAATTTTCTGGTCAAAAGTTGACCATGACTAGAATAACTGATTTATTTTATTTTATTCTTTATATTTATATTATAAAGGATGCATATTGTTGCATGATCATTTTTTATTTTCATTTTATTTTATATTTTTTGGTAAAGTGGATATGGTGCTCACCTCAACTAATGTTGTTGTGAGAGAAGTAACATGATAAGGAAAAGAGTGACTATGTTTTTAATGTGAAAATGGTTATGATTTCATTAGTTTTTAATTTTTGAAATTGTCATGGACAAATTTATGTATATACATACAAACCTCCAAACCTTAGTGGTCTCTCTTGTTTTTCTTATGTAGTCACTGATTTTTTATTTGTAGGAGTTCTAAATATTTTTTTCTTTGCTTCAATCCTACAAGATAAGTGAGGTATTTTGTTTCATTGTTTGCCCCATTTCAAGGTCTTCATCATTAGTGGATCATGAGGTATATTGAGATATTGTACTAATTAACTTACATCGTTGTAACAGTTTTTTTTTTTTTCTATTTAAATAAAATAGTAATTTATATATTTTATTTAAAAAAATTATCATTAACATTTACATAGTCCATAGATTTTTTTTTTTAATTCTCTATTGGTCTTTTTCTTGAAGTCGTCCTATGTTTTATTAAATCTAGCGTTGTCAGGACCAGGAGAGAAAACAAAGGAGTTCTTGTGTTCATGAGTGGAAGAAGATGGCAATTTCCAAGCAAGAGAAAAGAAAGAAAATGAAATGATGATGGAAGCAGTGACATTGTGCTTATTTAATAATTAAAAATAGTTCTCTTTAGGCTATATTTGGATGGGTGTAATGGTTTCTCTCAATAAGGAACCATTGCATACGAGGTAACCATTGCATATAGTGATGGATACCCCTCAAAATTACATTTATGCCCTCCCCTTTTTTTTAACAGTTTTTATTTATTTTTATTATTTTTTATTTTCATCTCCTTCATATTATATAAATATTTTATAATAAAATATATTAAAAAATATCTAAATATATTATATAATTTACATAGCTAATTAATAACGATTAAATAAAGTAAATATTAAAGTAAAATATTTAATAATTTAATTATAGCAATTAAAATAAACATCATACTCGAATATTTTACAAATAAAAAAATTATTTACTTAATACATATGAACTAAATAGTGAATTATTAAATTAAGATATTTATTTTTAATATTTAATTATATTAATTAAAAATAATAATGATATTTAAAATAGTTTAAAAATAAAAATATAGTAATTATAAAAATCATTATACAAAACTCATTATTTTTTATATACATATCACTGCAAAGGATATAAAAGTAATTTTATCATATTTCTTTTCTTCACTTTTTTCTATTTTTAATAACTTATCTCTCCAACCAAACCAAACATAGTTTTCATTACCCTTCCTTATCACTTTATTTTCATTACCAACCTATTACCCTCATTCCCATTTCGTGAACCAAACGCACCTTTACTCATCAAGAGCTTTCATTATCCCCTTGCATGCTCCCGTGTGACAATCTCCGCAACAGGGACCACATCTAAAAAGACCATTTCAAACAGAGACGGGATCTAGAAGTACCATTCCAAAACTACGGCGATAAATAAATATGTGAAAAGGTGCCTTTGATAATTGATATGATGAATGAATACACATTGTTTGTTTTTATTTATAAACTAATGAAACTAGATGTTAAGGGTCATGGTTACCTCTGTGTAAGACTGGTTAGAATTATCTTTATATATATATATATATATATATATTAGAATACGTTAGAATGTCCACAGTTGAGCACGGTAACAATTGGGTTACTACAGTGAGTACTAATTAGGGTTTAGTAGGGTTCATTAGTTTTTATTTTTTTAGTTCCTGTAGGTCTAGTAGAAATAGGGTTCAACGGTTGAGATTTGTTCAGATACTGTGGTGCTCAAATTGATTGAACGGTTTAGATTAAAACACAGTGCATCCCACCTTTAATATATATTCATTATTACGGTCTGAGCTTGACGCTTACAGCCGTAAGGCCTGTTGTAAAGGTGGGTTTCCCTGAGGCTTACGACCGTAAGCTTGCTTGTAAGCAGGCCGAAGCCCTCATGATTTAAGAAAATTTTGTATTTTTGTGAACTAAACTTTGTATTCTTTCTTATGCTAGATGACTAGAATGAAGAAGACTATAGTTGGTCTGTCAAAGAGGCCGAGGACCGAGGCATCTACCTCAAAGCCAAAGCCCGCAGGTACATCTACGCATGAGGTACTCTTGGCACCCACCTTTTCCTCCCCACAATTTTGAGAGCGGTTCGCCCGCTTGAAGATGAAGCAGTTTGGCCATCCTTGCATAGTGGACTGGCATGTTCTTTCGTAGCTAGGCCCAAGAGATATAAGCCAGGCCTCACAAAGGTGTTAATATTCCTCACGCGCCCGGCTCTGAGGTACGTACATGCTATCATGGCTGGGCCATTTGTAGGATGGTTAGATAACACTAGAGTGGTGAGCGACAGGAGCTCTTTTTCCTATACTGCGTGTCTTATAGATTTGAATATATGTGGTTTTGGCGATTATAAAATAAATTGGCGTCTAATTTTTGGCGCTTTTGAAAATCAAAATTTTGCGGATTTTATTTTTCCTCAAATACCATATTTTTCAATTTTAAAATATCTTATATATATATATATGACGCTTTCAAATGCGTCATAACAAATTGATGCAATAAAAGTCATATTGAATTGAATTATGATATTCATACATAGGTTGTGATAAGCGTCTTAACAAATAATATTGTACCAACATTATTTTCAAGGTCCCTAAAGTATTTAAAAATATCACAAAATAAAAACCTCTTGTGATTATAATTAAAAATGTCATTATAAACGTAGGAACAAATAAAAGTATACTAACATTTATTACAACTATCGATGAAAAATCATTTTAATGGTTTCCAGTGACATTTGCCAAAAGTGTTGCTTCAAAAATATCATAAGTCTTTTTTGTTGTAGTGTATCTGCCATATGATTTTAGTTTAAGCTTTAATCCACTAAAACCACAACATTTTGAAAAACAAAAACACACTATATTAATCAATATGGTCATTTAAGAAGATTAGAAAAGCATACTCTTTCTACCAATAAAACCACAAATAGGATAGGCACAAGTCCTCTTAAGTACATATATTAAACAATGATTCTTATCTCCCATAAGCCAAGTAAACACCCTTTTTGTTTTGGAAGAGATGGGTGACAAGTGCCATTACTCAAGGGCGTGCATATAGACACTATTGAGGTTTCATCCATACATCCTCACCTGCCGGGTATGGAGATTTCGATGCAAGCATACTCCCACAGTCAGGGACCCATAGCACCCTATTGCATCTAATGCATTTGCAACTCAGCCGTTAAGCTTCCCACAACCCAAGTAAACAATTTACAACATATTATACTGAAGGATCTAAATAAATTTCAAGACCATACTCTAATATATTATATGCCTAACATAGTTGTCAAATGGTAGTTCAAAGGACCATTGCCACAATAGGAGAGTGGTAGTACCATTGACTTGAACATGGGAGGATGAGGGGTTGACTCTCATCTAAAGCATAGTTGAGAATTTAGGGGGTGTGTGGGGTTGCTTATCCACATTGTTAAAAAAAAAGGTCGTCCAAAGGTAATGTAGCATAAAAAATTGAAGTTACAAATATACTTCAAAACTAAGAGATACGGCATAGTATGTTTTGATTGATACCTCCACTTTGGGTTAAACTTTGGGTTAATTGATATCTCAAGGTTTTCATTTGTGGTGAGTAAGTCAAAACTTATTGGTGCCATTGATATTTGCTTTCACATTCGTAATGTTTAAGGGCAATAAAAAATTTGTAGATGAGGCAGCCTACGTGGAAGAGTAAAAACAGTCAAAAGACAGCCTAGAGTTGGTTATTTAGTTCTTTGGTTCTCTAAATAAGTTGAAAGGAAAATGAGTGTTTTTTAATGTACATGTTCCTAGTTGTTGGTCTTTATAAAAGGCATGCATTTTCATTTGAGTAATAGAGACAACAGATAGCTAGTAATTATTCTTGATATTTGCTTTAATATTTCATTGAGTTATATTTTGTGTGTACTTTCCATTCTCCACTCCAAAATTTGTGGTATTAGAGCTAGGTGTAAGTAGCTGATACACCCTTTGTGTAACCGCGAGTGAATGGGTTGTATAAATAATAAAGTGTACCCGAACTGGTCAGGTAGTCGAATCCTCATGGACTAGTATAGCTCTTGATACTTGCTCAATATTTAATATCTAGCCGATTCAAAGATTGTGTTGAAGTTGAAACTAAAGGGAATACAGAGAAGAGAAAGAGAGAGAGAGAGAGAGAGAGAGAGAGAGAGAGAGAGAGAGAGAGAGAGAGAGAGAGAAGAGAGACAAAGATAGATAGGGATCGGGTCGAGAAGAAAACAATGGGAAGAACAGTGTCCGGGATTAATCATCTCGGCAAATGTACTGAGTAAGAAAATATTACATGTATATCTCTTTGGACCGTGGTCAACACTTGATAATGTACGATCTTACCTGGGGTTCAATGAGAACTCAACACCATTCATAATGTATGCCCTAACTAGATGGATCTCTATATCATCATCTGCACAGCAATGTGCAACTATGGCTAGCATGCTTCTTGATTGCAATTACAACTTCGGGGAATATGTACGACAAATCAATGCTCACGTAGCTATCGGCAATTCCCATGTAGAGTTTTGCAACATACAATATCAAGGCGATTAACACAAGAATTGCAGCCAAGAAAAGCAAAAGGGAAATCACTAGGAAACTCAATAATCAAAGCTACAAAGTCAATATATCACAAGTCAAGGATCATAATCTAAGGCACCAAATGTCAGTTAGCCTTTCATGGTTCTATAATACATCAAAAGAGATCAACAAAAGAATAAAATGTAATCCATAAAACTCCCTTCTTGCTTTACACTCCTTGTCAGAGAGTAACAAATGAAGATCTAACCGACGTTCCACCATTCCCACGATTATCTGTCCACCAAAATTTGACCTTGAATGGTGCCAAGGTCTGCCATAGCCCTTGCCTCCCAGAAAGAAGAAGAACATTCCCTTGAAAACCTAACTTTGGGTATTAAAAATACCATCCCGATGCAAGAACGGCCGTGCTCATCTCCGGATGTATTGGAACTCATTCTCGGTGCTATTGTAGCCCAACCTGAAAAGTGCATGAGCATAAGCACGCCCGTGCTTGTTGCCTGTGCGTCAAGAGCACGCTCGTGGTAGGAACCATGGAGTCATGCTTTTTTCTCTGTGAAAATCCCAGTAAAGTGTATTGGCGTAAGCAAGCTTGTGCTTACTGATCATGCTTCCAAAGCACGATGGTGCTAGGAGCAGTGAAACCGTGCTCTTCAGCTTGCTCAAATTCTAGTGAAATGCACGGGTATAAGCACGCCTGTGCTTTCTGACCATGCTTCCAAGCACGGGTGTGCTTCCTCAGTTGGGATGAATTTCTCTAAGTCCTGAAAACTGCACGATCGTAAGCGTGGACATGCTTCCCGACCATGCTTTTCCTGAAAAGTGCATTCCAACTTTGTTTCGCACCAAAATTCAACTCTTTTCATTCCTTTCAATCTAAGACCTAGTTATCTGTATAAATTAACAAATATAGCCCAAGTAGCATCGATTTATAATAAAAGAATGCAAAAAAGGACAAGTGAATCATGCGATAGGGTATATAAAATATCTATATAAAATGCACTCATCAATAGCCATATAGCTCATGGAAACTAATTGCAATGTTGTGTCACTTACATGTTAGTACCAGTCTTCAAAGGAGAATCTTACAAGTTCTAGAGTACTAAAAATAAGAACCTTGTTTAAATCTCAAGATCTATGTGACTTAGTAGAGCATGGATATGTTGATCCAGATAAAGAGAACCAGTTGAAGGAAAACAAAAAGAGCGATTCAAAGGCACTATTTTTCATACAACAAATAGTGCATGAGACTGTTTTCTTAAGGATTATGGCAGGCTAGTAGCTACCACATTGAAACAGGGATGGACAATTCTGTAGACCAAGTTTCAAGGTTCTCCAAAAGTTATAGCAACAAAACTTAAAACTCTGAAGCATGGGTTTGAGACACTACATACAAAAAGTAATGAGCCAATGTAAGATTTGTTCTTTTAAGGATGGTAGCAACCATAAACTATATGGGTGATATTTTCACGCCCTGACCCGTGGGCCCACAGGACGCGACAACCGCCGCAACAATTCCGAGGAGGGATACCCTGCCACTCAGCCCTCGGGATGCCGCAAGGCTGACCAATACACCTGGAAGACAACAAATATCTATTGTTGATACAGAGTAGAGAACAACAATGATACATAGCGAGAGTAACAACAACAATAGCAACAATAACATCAAGGTACAGAAAACATAGAGGTTTACAAACGCACAGGGAAGCAACACTACAACAATAGATAAAGTTGATACACCAAAAGTTTAAGAGTTTCGTAGATATAAAACAAGCAACAAGGTTTTCTACACATTAGTGGATCCATAAGTCAAACAACATGTTCCATGACAAATAAACATACATGAACTGAAGGAAGTACAATAGAAAAGATAGTAGCAAATTCTCAGCACACTGCCACACCGTCGCACATACTACCTGCAAACAGACTGGGAAGAGGAAAGAGGAGAGGGGGGGTGAGCAACTAAAGTTACTCAGTGAGGGGAGTTAGCACAACTCTAAAAGAAATATACCAGCAACAACAACAACAACAATAACAACAATAATAATAAATTACCAACATAAATACTTTACTAAAAGCAATACTAGTTTAGAAACATCAGCACACATCATAGAAATCTTTAAAAGAAGTAAAACAACATAATGCCGTGGTTTTGAAATAAATAATCAAAATATAGGTAGCAACTCAAATATGTGGGAGACTGTCCTCCTAAAAGCGACAGTTGGGCTTCGCCCCCTCACCACACATTCAAGATGATACTACAAAAGAAATACACTGGATAAAAATCTCAAGTTTAGTATAAAGTAATACCCAACACTCACCCAACATAATGTGGTCTAGAAAACTCTCTAAACCTTCGCCGTGGCCATGGCTAGGTTCAGAGCCGTCAAGGCACTCATGTCCTTGACGTTGACCCATCGGTTTACTGGTTGGTGAATTCGGCTACCCAATAAATATCTAGTCAGGGCTCTACACTCCCACCTGAACTGGCCCTCGTAGAAAAATACCCAGTCTAGCACGCCACCTCAAAAAGGCTGGCCGTGGAGACTACCTACTGCAGTAGGATACCACCAAACAACTCACACAAGTACATCTCCACTGGAGTACAATAGCCATCCATAATCATCAATTAATAACACGTCGGCCATTTGCACGAGGAAAATACAAAAACACAAGCAAAGCTCAAGCTTTCTAATACAAATCAGCTTACAAATCCCAACATAAGAAACAACATGAAAATATTTTCCTTTCAAAAATTCGAAATAAGTTCCAAGCCTTAGTTTTCACCAAATCCGGGATATTCACAACAAATCCCAAGTTTCACACAAAACACGGATTTTGCAAACTCATTGAAGTATATTAACATCAAATCATGCATTAACAAATCAAATACCAAATAAAACATTCAAGATTTCATTCAATGGTACCATCATTCACCAAAATGCCAAACCCGCATAAATCAATGAAATTATACTTGAAACATGATATAAGTATATATATATATATATATATATATATATATATATATATATATGTGTGTGTGTGTGTGTGTGTGTGTGTGTGTGTGTGTGTGTGTGTGTATAAGTATGTTCAAGTCTAGCTATCGGTATTCTTCTAATAAAGCTATGCTAAATAAACCCACTCACCGAAATGGCGATTCTCTTCCTCGCAAGCTGATCCTCGGCTACTCCTTTGCCTCGAGCCAAGACTTCTTCTCCTTGCCAAAGCACAAGAAAACACAAATAATTGTTAATATAAAATCCACACAAGAAAACCCTAGGTTTTTCCAAACAAACAACACTAATTCGATCCTAGGGTTGGTTCAAAACTAGGTCTAAGGGTTACCAATGATTTCCTGAGGGTATTAGCTACAATCTACACCAAAGAAATCAAAGAAACAATTAAAGATTGCCGGTGTTACAGTAACTACGATATTGCTACAGTACCCCCGACCCTAATTCAAGGAGCTTCTCTCATTTTACAACATTAAAATTCAGAAATTTCACCAAATACATTCTCATACAACAATAATCAAGCAATGGCTTCAAATTGAGCCTAAAAACACCAAGATCCATGTAGTAATCTAGGTTTTCAAAAACATTCTAAAAACCCACAAATACAAGAAAAAATACGGGAAGAAAAACTTGGATTAAAGGCTTATCGTATTCTAGAGGATGAGAGGAAGAGGGGAAGGTTTGGTTCGCCGGAAAACTCTCCGGAGATTTTCTCTCTTCGAAGGTAGTGGTCGGCCAAGAACAAGGAAAGAAGAAGAAGGAAGAAGAAGAAAGAATGGGAAAAGGGTTAAGGGAAAATAACGGGCTGCTACAGTAACAGGCTGATATAGTAACAGTGCTACTACAGTAAATGGTTGCTACAGTACAGATCACTACAGTACTGGACTGAAAAATCTATAGAAATGGGCTAGTTACTTCTATAGTGAAAACTGGTTATAACAGATATGAAGATTGGATTGCTGATCAAATAGTTGTAACCAAGGTGTCAAGAAGTTTAATGTAATACCTAGCTTACAATTTAGGCCTTATCTTAGGATATTAGGGTAATTTTGTAATTTGTGATGATTTTATGAGAGTGTGCATTTTGGGAATTTTCTCAAGTTATATAAAATCCAAAATCTCTCAACTTTAGCCTTATCTTCCCCAATCAAATCCCTCTTTCTATTCTAATCCATCTTAGAGCAATCTCTTTCTTTTTCCTCTACTTTAGCCTCATCATCTCATTGTCTTCATGAGTGTTCCTCTTGTTCTTGGCATCATAATGCATCTTCTTTCTCAAATTTCTTAATTACTTAAACTTTAATATGAGATCTTTGGACTTAGGTTATTTCTATATTTGAGTTTATAGATTTGGATATATATGTGGCTTTAGGTGGATGAGGAGAAAAGTGCACAATAGCCGGGGAATAAATTATGAGGAATTTCTTATTGCTAGATCTTGAGTTTTAGATCTAGGGTATTGTGGATTTGTTGAACCCTCTATCGACATATTAAGGGATGATTTCTTGATTAGATTCAAGTTGTTTTAGTTAGATATAAAGAAAACTTGTATAGTAGTTTGTATGATTGTAACCCTTGGATTTCTTACATTCTTATCGCCTTCATGACTTATTTTGCATGCTCCCCAGATCCTTATGGTCATAAGATGTTTGTATAAACCTTCCTAATCCACATCGAAGCTTACAACCAAGGATGCTCGTATGGCTTTCTGTTGGGAGCTTATGGCCACCTTTACGGGCATAAGGACACCTGTATGGCTTAATATCGGTGGCTTACAGCCGTAAGTAACTTGTAAAAATGTTTGTAAAGTGTGCTGCTAAGGGTTTATAGCCATAACTAATCCATAAGGATGCCTGTAAGGTGTTTAGTCTAGGGCTTACAACCGCAACTATAGCAAGTGAGCCTATTACTATTACTGTAGCAAATAATGCCCATTATTGTAGATAACTGTAGCACTATATAAGAACTTTTGAGATTTCTTCAAGTTTTCATTTTTAGGATCACTCCAACCTTAATTGAAGCTAGGTTGAGTCAATCAACATTGGTTTATAGCCGAATCAGACCATAATCATTTATGTACCACATAATAAGACTTGTATTGTCCATATTTCTTTTGCATGCATGCGTTTTAGGTTAAAATTTGCATTGAGTTCAATTTGCTCTTAGTTTGGGACTCTCAACCAAGGGTAACGACATGGTAGAGGAATACCATGTCTAAACTCTTAGACTTACAGGTTCAAGTACTGTGAGTGGATACTTTCCTTAATAGCATTTTAAAGGAAAATTTTCAAAAAAAAAAAAAAAAGTGTGTTTTGCCAGTTTTACAAAATAGGGGCATAATTTTTTCCCTGTTTTTAAACTATGTGGTTTCTCTAGCTAGAAAAAAAAAGGAAAAACCGTTAAAGGTGTTAAGTCTTCCTTATTTGGTAGGGGTAACATCGTCAACTCCATTAAAAAATTGTCATGTTGCATAAAAAATGATTTTAAGCATAATTTCATTTGGTTTTTGTGAGTTTAAGTTTTTTTTTTGTTATTTAGTTGAATTATAAGAGGGATTAATAACAAAAAAAAAATTTTTTTTTTTATGCCATATAGGCTAGCTTTGAAATGTAATGATGATTTTGCCCTTGCCAAATAAAGAAAAGTTAAAACTATTAATTATTTTTCCTTTTTTTGTTAGCTAGAGAAACCACATAGTTTAAAAATAGAGGAAAAAAAAATTCCTCTACCTCTATTTCTCAAAACTGGGAGACCACAAGGTTTTTTATTTTTTAAAATTTTTCCTATATTAAAAATGGTTTTATTATTTGGATGCAAAGAACTTTAGTTCCTATTTTAATATGTTTTAAATCAACCTTTTCTTATATTGATTGTGACCATGAGCCATGAAGGTTTTTAATCGGTTTTATGATATCTCTTCATCATAAATGTTCTAATGGGTTTGTAAACACAATTTGAGAATGAGATATGAAACGAAAAATATTTTATGTGATATATTGGAAAGTGAATTTGTATGCAATTGTTGATTGTAATCAGATATGCTTGTGTTGCTATTCTTGGATATTGGTGATCATGAATCTATGACTTGGTTATTGCAGTAGTGGTATCTACGGACCGACCTAATGAGAGGTGCCACTATTGACTGGCTGATATGAGTTACCCATTCAGAAGGAGCGGAGAGAACCTGAATTGGGAGTGGGTGGGTCCCTTACTGATTTTTAGACACTATGTGCCACCTCACGAGTGATTTCAGAGGCCAATGCTAATGTGGGCTTGATTTTATATTTGAAATGGATAACTAGCTTGATAATCCAATGTTTCATCATGAGAAAAGTTTGGTTTGGGGGCAATTTCATGGCTAGCCCATTTTTTGTACTTGATTTAGCATACGAATCTTAAAATATGGCCTTTATATTGAACTATTTACTATATAGAAAACTTATTTATCGATTTCACTCAGTTTATGAGACTATTTTTTTGAAAAGTGTTGTTGTAAGATGTTTAATCTCTTTCATAAACATCGAGAATCTGTTCCAACCACTCACTGGGTATCTATGTTACTCACCTACTATGTTCCTATTTTTTTTAGATAGTGATTGTTAGAGCATTGTTCTTGGCTCTATCTATCTTATCTTTTCACTAGTGATTGTTTTTAGGTCGAACTTTGTTCTTGCTTTTGAACTTGTTCTAAGTGGATCCACTAGTGTGTAATTAGTGGTTAACATTTGTATTTCTCAAACTATTTTTATGTTCCAGTTGACTTTATGTTCCTTTGTGTTGTTTTGAATGCTATATGTGTGTGTGTGTGAGCGTTTTGTTTTGTTTTTTGTTTTTTGTAATGGAGTTTTATTGGATATTTTGTCTTGTTGCGCCAAGGGGTTAGGTGGACATCCACATCACCTACTTTAGGTTGGCGACTACCACGTGCTTGATCCTGGGTCTGGGTGTGACATTTAACTTCTAAGTTTGATCATGTAATAACTACAATTAAGAATTCCGAGGACCTAATAAGCTTAACTTTTGATAAGTTGAATAGGTCATTGTAGACACATGAAGCAAGGATCAACAGATCATTTGAGAAGTTGAAGAAAAGGCATTCCAAATAAAGTGTAAGGCATCAAACATAAAAGTAGTATGCAAAATAATTGCTAGAGGAGGTGGTAGAGGAGCATTCTGAGAAAGGTTTCATGATAGAGACAAAGAGAGAACCTCAAAACCAAGATAGTCAATCAATGGTAAGAAGAATTGCAAGCGAGGTATTCATTGTCATAATTGCCAAAAAAGTATGGGCATGTGAAGGCAAAGTATTGGTTCAAAGATAAGAATGTAAACTTTGTAGAAGAAAGTAATTAAGAAGTAACATGTTCATGGCATTTTATGATACTAATGATGTTGTAAGTAGTGTCTGGCTTTTAGATAGTGGTTTCTTGAATCATATAATAGATATGATGAAGCTATACAAGGAAATAGATGAAACACAAAAGATGAAATTAAGGCTTAGAGATGACAAGGAGACCCAGTTAAAGGGAAGGGACAATGGCAATAAGAACAACTCAAGGCAAGATCAAACGTGTGCATTATGTGTAGTTTGTTCCTATTGGTGTCAAGTGGGCAAGCCTGGCCCAACACTGCAATGGCCCACTGCTGCTTAGGCTCTGTGCGTGCTTGGGCTAGCATGGCCCATGCTCTTGTCATGCTGAGCCGGCACGACCCACCAACCCTAGGGGTTGGCCCAGCACGGGACATGTCCCATTCTAAGCGGACCTATGCCGTGCATAGGCCGGGTAGTATTTTTTAATAAAAAATTTTAAAATTCAAAAAATTTAAAACTAAGATTAATAAAAAATCTTAGTAAAAAGTAAAAAAACACAAACTAATAAAACACTTTGCTCATCTTTTCAGAGTTCAAACCCCAAGAGCTCCACCTTCCCTTGTTGTTGTTCTTATTCTCCACCATCTTCTTCTTCAACAATGGAGAACCAGCAACCCCAAACCCTAAGTCTAACCCCAAAACCCTCTCCCAAACCAGTAAAATGCAACCTCATGAGCTCTCTATTGGAAGCTGCCACCTCCACTCTCCTCATCCGTTCCTTCTCCTTCAAAGAGACTCCCATCTCCCCTTCTTTCTTCCTTAGTCTTAACTCAAATCCTTCTAAGACCTCAATCACCTCCTCATCTCCTCCCCTTCCTTCATCTCCATCTTCAACATTCCTCTCCTTCCCTTCTTATACCGCTATGATGTCATCCTCCTCAAATTTCTCCGGGCCAGCGACTTCAACACTTTTCTTTCCCCACTCCATGCTTCTCCACTACTCCTCCTAGCACACCTCCTTCAATGCCGACATCCTCACCACCATCTTCTTCGATGAGCTTGGCTTCAAAGACCTTGAATCCCTTGTTACCTTCATGCACGACCATGACGGCTCAAGCCACCCTGTCTGCTACAACGCCTACGACCTCTTAAAAGACAAGCTCATCTATGACCTTGTCTTTGGTGACACCGATAAGCTCTCACATTTCCTCTGCTGGTGCATCGTCGTAATGGAGCGCGGCATTGTCACGCCAAACCTCTGTCTTGGCAGCATCAACTCCGTCATACAAGTCATTAATCTCAAAGATATGCCTAAGACCTAGAGAGAGCTCTGCGTCGCCTCCAACCAACTCCTTTCTCTCCTCTAAGATAACTATCCTGAGATTGTTCCCAAAAAGGTTCTCTCTCATTCTCCTTTTTTTTTTTTAAATAATTTTTTTTACATATTTTTTAAAACGTATGAGTTTTCTTGATTGTTTTTTTGTTTAGATCTTTATCAACGGCCTATGGTATCTGAAATATGGTATAATGATTGAATTGACTGGCGTGGCATGATGTGGGTCATTTGTGATCTCATGTCATTTAAGCGTCATATATATTAATATTTAAATATACACCATAAAACAAACTTTGAAAAAAGTTTGATATAATTTTGGACAGTTGCATATTAAAAAAAATAAAATTAAATATTGGAAAATGTAAAACAAAATTACATGAATGGAAAACTCACAACTCTTAAATTTTTATTAAAATTTAAATAAAATATTACATCACTAATAGTTAAGGGAAAAAAATTGGAAATATATTATAAGAAAGAAGAACTCAAAACTATTGTCATTTATATGAAAATGATAAAAAATACATACCTAACCCATAACTTTATCAAAAAATTCCAGCCAATCCTTTAACTTCAAGCTTGAACTCTGAAATATCAATCTACTTCTTCTATATCTGTATATATGCCTTCTCCGCCATCATCACCAGTGTATTTTTTTGTCTTTGATCTTATAATCCATCTTTAGCGTCTAACCAATTTTTCAGGCTTATGCACATTTGCATCATTTTTTGGTTCATTCCACTCCTCCTATCTAGAAATGGCAAGCTTTACCCTACCCAATGGGTATACTCGTACCCGTACCTTGTCAAAGAGGGTATAACCTTCTTTGACTGAATATGGGTACAGGTAAGGGTATTAACAATTATTTTTTGAGCAGGTACCAATCTGGTAAGGGTATGCCCCTACCCTATCCTTACCCTAACCCAGTTGAAGAGGATACATGTTTTACCCGTACCCTTATATATATATATATATATAAAGTTTTTTATTAAGCAAATCCCTAATTTCCTAAACTCAGTAACTCACTCAGCTACAAGACAACAACATAGATGACTTCTCCCAAATCAAAGACCCATCTTCTCCATTCTCCAATCTCCTCTTTCCTTTAATTCTTAAAGTCAACACCCCACTCCAAACCTCTTCTTATGACCTCTCTCCTCCACAACCGCGGGTTTTTTCTTATTTACTTTCTCTTTACTTGTTATAGGTTTTGCTACTAACTAGAAAATGTCTCAAATGGCATGGTGTGAAATGTTTTATTGCCGTGATGATAAGTGCTTGAGTGAACATATTTCTTTGTATGTTTTACATGCATTGAGCATCATTTTTATCATATTTTATATCTCATAAATTGTATTTGGTGTTTCTTTGTGCAAATAGGGTTGTGAAGGCCTTGAGAGAAGAAAAAGAAGCAAAGATAGGTTATGAAGACATATTTTGGGAGTTTTGTGCAATATAAGGATCAAGACACAAGTGGAGCTCATATACATGGGGGTATGTGCCACGTGACTATGCATAAAAATGCAATTATAAATGATGCAAAATGATACACGTCTGAAATATTTTAGAACTTTTGGTTACTGAACCGATATGTGTACTTGGTCTAGATGGCGATTTATTTCTTTATGCGTGCAATTCTAATTTACATTTTAGCAACTGATAAGGGAAAAGAAAATGTAAGAACTCTAATGATTAAAATTTAGAATCTGTTCTTGTTTTAAAGTGGATAAATTAAAGGAATGTGTGGTGATGATTGTTAATTATATAGTGGTGATGAAACTACATTGTTGATCTTGAAAGTACAAATAATTTGACCATGATATTTTACCAATGGTTTAATGATGGAAACTTTCAATCATTACAACTTTGAGTTTATACTGAACTCCACAGTTTATAAAGGTTTTACTTGAGTTGATTTTTTTTTAAATTATTTGCCAGATTCTTGAGTTGAAAGTTGAAACTAAAAATAAATAGGCGTTAAGTAGATATCTGAATTTGGATATGCAAGTGAAGTTGTTTTTCTTATTATTTAGTGCACTTGTTTTTTTTAATTATTCATTGATATGTTATATATATACTAATTAAGTTTTTTTTTTTTTTTTGCATATAGTTGGCTTTATCTTCTAGATATTGATGTTAATTTTTTTTTATAGTTAATCAATATGTCAACAAACGATAGTACTCTTCTCGCTCAAGTAGAAATTGAATTGCAAGAGTCAGCTCCTTCTCCAATGGAGGTTGAGAATCCATATAGACATAGTCCAGTTGCAGCACCTATTGAAGCTTTGATATTCAAACTGCCAATGAAGGAAACTCCAATCGAAAAGTTAGCGATGTTTGGTAAACTTTTACCGAGAAGACAGTGAATGGGATTATTAAGGCTGAATGTAAGCATTGCAAGAAGTTGTTGGTGGCCGGTGCAAAGATGGGAACAAATCATTTACGCTACCATTAAAAAACATGTACTAGGAGATACAGTATGGACATAAGACAAAGATATTGACAAAAGATGTTATGACTAAAGATCTCAAAAGTCAACTCTTTGATCAAGATGTAGCAAGAAATAGGTTAGCTTCAATGATCGCAATTCATGATTATCCTTTCTTTATGGTTGATCATCACGCATTTTAAGACTTTTGTAGTTCTCTACAATCATTGTTCAAGTGTCCAACTTGCAATACTATAAAAAATGACATTGTGAAGCTATATAAGCTTGAAAGAGTAAAGGCAATCAAATTGCTAGAGAAAAATGAGAGTAGAATTGCACTAGCAACTGACATGTTGACTTTAAGCCAAAAAAAGTAAAAAAAAAAAACAGAAGATTTATGTTGGTTACCGCACATTTCATTGATAACTCGTGGATATTATGAAGTCAACTTTTGGGGTATGTTTTATGACTTATTAAATAATTAATTAATTATCTAGTCAATTTTTACTTACAATGTTACTTGCTTTTGTAAATAGGTTTATTTATGTGCCACATGTCCTCATACTAGTCAAGTGCTAGCTCAAGTGTTAGTTGAATGTATGTTGGATTGGAATATTAACCAAAAATATTGTCTATTACTGTTGACAATTATTCTACTAATGATGCTATGATTGTTGAGGTTAAAAATAAGTTGGAAGAAAATTATTTGATGTTGTCTGGTTGTTTCTTGCATATGCGTTGTTGTGCACACATTCTGAATATAATTGTTGAACATGATTTAGATGTTATTAAGGATAGGATTAAGAATATTAGAGATAGTGTTGTTTATTGGTCTGCTACACCTAAGGATGTTAGAAACTGCTATTATCTATAAAAAAAAAAAAATAGTGTGAAATGAGGTTAGAAACTGCTATTATCTATAAGGATGTTTTTTTTTTTTTTTTGTTTAAGGCAATGTGAATCTCAATACCAATGTTTGCCAAGAGACTGATTAGGAGTTTGCTAAGAAAATATGTGAGAAGCGAAAAATATTTTACACAACTGACACACCCCTTGCGTGTGTACCGCAAGTGCACGGGTTGTCGAAGTAATAAAGTACCCCGGTGAGAGGGTAGTCGAATCCACAGGAAATAGGGATTGTAGACACAAGAAATTGCTATTTAGCTAGTGTGAAATATGGAAAGTGAGAGCGAGAATCAATGTGTGTGTGTAAGTGTAATCGAAAGCAATAAGAAAATAAAGAGAAATATGGAAGATAAGAGAGTGCAAGTAAAGAGTAGAAGAGAGAAACTATCAAGATGAATTGGGCACACAATCAACGGTAGATCGTGCCGATTGCTTCGAGTCTCCTAATTGGTGAAGTTCTCCTTGTTAGCATGAGCTAGACTTATTGTGAATGTGACTGCCTTTGTGGCCCTCCAAAGGAGGTTGGCACACACTCACAAGTCTATGCTCATGCCTCGTTCCTTGCTTAGTCCGAAAATCTTCCCAACAATGGCAAACACGATCTAACTTCGTTCCTTTCCTTCATTTTATCTTCACAACCCTATAATGCACAAAAGTAAACATTTGCACACTTTTTAGTAATAAAATCTGATTAAATTAATACTCATTGCAAGATAATAACGCTTCGCATTACTATAACACGAGCACTTATCAGAATACAAATTGAAAGCATAGATGAAAACCCCCATGCGTATGGTGTGGCCGTGGTCTTGTGCGGCCGCGGACGTCGATGACGATGACGATGCCGATGAAGCTCTCCGATCATCCACAAAGTTCTCTCCGAAACCCTAGCCCCAATCCTCCAGAAGTTGGGAGAAAAGATTGGCAAAAAGATGTAGAAAAAGTCTCCAAAACGGGCTTTTATAATGCTGAGTCGCGGCTTTAAATCGGCTAAAATCGGGATTTCAGACGGCCGTGTGGAATTTCCACACGCCCGTGTGAAGTTTCTAGAATGCTGATTTTCGGCAGACAGTGAACAGTAACTTGGTACAGTGTTTTACTACAGTACTTCTGCAGTACTTCGCCGAAATGCTCCCGAATTTATCGTTCTTCATCGAGGCCGTTGAATTGGGCACACAATCAATGGTAGACCATGCCGATTGCTTCAAATCTGCTTATTGGTGAAGTTCTCCTATGTTAGCACGAGCTAGACTTATTGTGAATGTGACTGCCTTTGTGCCCCTCCATAACAACGGCAAACACAAGTCTAAGCTTATGCCTTGTTCCTTGCTTGGTCAAAAAACTCCATAACAACGGCAAACACGATCTAACTTTGTTCTTCTTCTCCAAAATAACTCTACAAACCTACAATGCATAAAAACACACAAATGCACATAATTTAGTGATAAAATCTGATAAAAGTAATGCTCATTGTAATATAATAACGCTTCGCATTATTATAACACAAGCACTTATCAGGCGCAGATACTCCGCTACTAAGTGCCCCAGGTGAAGTGGTACTCCTTGTACTATGGAGTATAAATACAGTAACTCCTGTCGGCTCAACACTCCGGTGCTATTGCCTCTACCGTTCACCGACCTGCTCAGTACGGCATGCAAATATCTGTAGGCTGGTCAGGAAAGGCAAGATGCCTTGGAGATGCTCGGCTCATACTGACCCTCTCCGCATAATGCCCTGTAGGCTCTCTGAGGTGTCAGTGGGGAGGCTCTCATACTCCTCAGTCCGGGTGTAAGACTCCTCATATAATCCCAAACTAACTGAAAATTTGCTCACACTCATGTTGTAGCTCTGGCCTAGTGCTCGAAACTGGATAGTATCAACATCCTCGAAACTACTGTATCCCCTGTCAAACTCAAACGAGGCAAGTACCACGAGTATGAGAGTGCGAATCACTTGCTCTCTGATCATTAGAAAATTACGCCAACTACCAACTGATAATAGCTCATCAATCTCACTGGCTAGCTCGTCCCCTAACTGTATCCCTCTGAGTGCACTAATATCTAGGAATCGAGAGTGGCCAAAACGTAGCTTCGACAGCCGCTCAAATCGCGTCTGATACTCGGGGATTGCAAACTCTAATGACTCTGGAGATGGTTCGCGAGGAAGTTTGCCAGATGACTTGGATCGGGGAGCCATAACTGTAAAATTGAAAAGAAAACGATTAAATTGAATATAAAACTCAGTTTGCAGGAATCCACACGGCCGTGTGGAAATTACACACGCCCGTGTGACAGCCGCACGACCGTGGGGCTTAAGAATTAGCATTTTACACATCAATTCGTTCTAAACTCTTTATGTATATTTGCAAATGATTTAATCATGCAAACCAAGAGAAATAACCAAAAAGAATGAATTAAGTCAAAATTGACGAAGAAGAGAGTGAAAAGGGGCTCACCGACGATGTGAAGTGTAAGAGCTCAAAATCGGCCGGCAAAACTCAACAAAACCTCAATAATCGAACAAGAGAAAGTCGTGGGTGCGCGGGAGAGTGTTCATGAAGCGTGTGAGAGTGAAAAGATTGAGAGGCACGAGTGAAACTAAAAAGAAAGCCGCGGCTTTTGGCATTTTGCGCATTCACACGGCCGTGTGGAAATTCCATACTGCCGTGTGCCTCTATTATGAGGGTTCACAGGGGCAACCACACGCCCTTGTGTCCTCTCTGGTTGATCTCTGAACACTCTCACACGGCCGTGTGAAAATACAACACGACTATGTGGCTTCACAAGGGAGCTCCACAAGAGCACCCACAAGCCCCTATATGCTCTCGGGAAAATGTCTAAGGCTTCTGCCTACATCCACACGGCCGTGTGGAAATTCCACACGGCCGTGTACCCGACTTGGCCAAGAACACAAGGCCGGCCATAGGGGCACCCACACGCCCCTATGGCCTCTCTGGATCTCCCGAGAAAACTTTAAGTGTTCCACATGGTCGTGTGCCTTTCACAAGCTCTTTCACAAGGGCAGCCACACGCCCTGTGTTTTCTCGGGATGGAAGGGAAGTCTCTGCAAAGTTTCACACGGCTGTGTGTAATAACACATGGGCACTCACAAAGGCATCCACACGTCCTTGTGGACTCTCGGGAATGAGAGTTTAAGTTCTCCAGGATTTCACATGGCCGTGTGCCTTTCACAGGGTCACTCACAGGGGTAGTTACACGGCTCCTGTGACACTCGGGATGAGCTCTGAGATGGTTCACACAGCCGTGTCTTATCTCTGGATGACTTAGAAAATTTACAGGCTCTGTAGAAAAATTTCAAAACTCAAATGCAAAGTTCATAGCCTGCATACATTATGAAATTACTACCAGAAATCCATGAAAACACACTCAAATGACCCATAAACTTTGTCAATCAACATTTAGGCACACGAAAACATCAATGATCCATAAGAAAATCACAGCACATACATGCATGAACAAGACACCAACACTAAGACTTTTATTCATGCTAAAATTAAACTAAACCTTAGGAAAGTAGTAAAAGCTTGGGTTGCCTCCCAAGAAGCGCTTGTTTAATGTCACTTAGCTCGACGTACCTTGCCTTACCTCACGGGGGTTCATGAATAAAAGTTGCCCTCTTTCCTACAACCTGAAAGCATGCAGAACATAATTTTTGTAGTGTAGAGGGGGAGTTATCGAGTTTGTTACCACACAAGGGCGAAACACCCTTACTCCGTGAATGCTTATCCCCATTTGTGTTGGGGTTCTTCTTGTGGCGTCTCCTCGACCTCCTCATCTTCTGGATCATCTTCTTCATGATTCCCGGGGTTGGCTCCTTTTCCTCCATGAGACCAAGTGATAGAACACCTTCAATCTCCGCGTCTTGGTCTGGCCACCTTTCATACGGGTCCGGATTCATCATTTCCTGCACATATTCATCTATTAGTTCATCAGTAGCGTCAAGATAATAAAGAGTATCATCAAAGTCTAGAGAATGTCTCATGGCTTCGGCAAGACGATAGGTGAGCTTTTCGTCTCCCACTCTCAAGGTGAGCTCTCCACCGTCCATGTCTATGAGTGCCTTGGAAGTACGTAAGAACGACCTCCCAAGAATCAGCGGTACATCGACATCCTCATCCACATCAAGCACTACAAAGTCTACAGGAAAGATGTATTTGTCCACTTTGACGAGCACGTCTTCAATAATGCCCCTCGGATGTCTAACCGATCGATCCGCAAGTTGAAGTGCTATCCGAGTGGGCCTAGGCTCTCCCAAGCCTAGCTTTTGAAAGAATGAGTAAGGCATGACGTTTATACTTGCTCCCGAATCCGCTAGTGCCATCTCCTCACCCATATCACTGATGTTGCATGGAATGATGAAGCTACCGGGGTCTTTCCTCTTGCACGGCATATTCTTTTGCAACACCGCCGAGCAAGTGGCATCTAGAATCACAGATACACTCTCCTCCAATTTCCTCTTGTTGGTCAAGAGGTCCTTCAAAAATTTCGCGTACTTAGCCATTTGTGATAACGCCTCCACGAAAGGAATGTTGATGTGTAGCTGCTTAAACAACCCCAATAATTTCTTCTATTGCTCATCTTTTTGGTTATTCTTCAAGCATAAAGGATAGGGAATTCTTGGCTTGTGAGGTGGGGGTGCCACCTCCTTCTCTTTAGTTGTTTCCTCTACCTCTTCGACCTTAGGTGCTTCATCATTTTTCTTCTCAAGAGGGAGATTGCTCTCAACCTCCCGGCCACTTCTCAAAGAAATTGCCTTCATTTGTTCCCTCGGATTCGTCTCAGTGTTGCTTGGAAAACTCCCATGAGGCCTCTTGGATAGAGACTTCACAATTTGGCCAACTTGGTTCTCCAAGTTGTGTCGCGATGCGGTGTGGTTGTGAAGTGTCGACTCTACCGATTGAAATCTTGCATCTGACGATTGGACAAACCTTGTGAGTGCCTTCTCTAAGTTGGTCATCTTGCTTTCTAGCCCTGACACCCGGTTTTCCAAATTCTGTTCTTGTTGTTGTTGAAAGCCCGGTGGTGCATTACTCTTTTGTTGCCCTTGGTTGTTCCATGACAAGTTAGGGTGATTCCTCCACCCCGGATTGTAGGTACCACTGTAGGGATTCCCTTGACCTTTGAATGTATTGCCTACAAAATCCACTTGCTCAACCGAAGAAGAAGTGCCACCAATTGCAATCGGGCAATCACTTGAAGCATGTCCTCCCCCACATCCATTACAATTCGTGATGGCCGCCACTCTTGGAGAAGTTAGAGTGTCCAACTTCTTACTCAATGATTCCACTTGGGCCGCCAATGATGTAACCGCATCAATCTCATGAAGTCCGGCCACCTTCTTCCTATCCCTTGAGTTCCATTGATAGCTATTCATAGCCATCTCTTCAATGAGGTTTCAGGCTTCACCGGGGGTCTTGCTTCCTAAGGTACCTCCTGCCACCGCATCTAGCAATTGCTTGGTGCTCGGATTCAACCCATTATAGAAAGTATGAATGATCATCCATTCGGGGAATCCATGTTCCGGGCACTTCCACAGGAGCTCCTTGAACCTGTCCCACGTCTCGAATAGAGACTCCAATTTCGTCTGTACAAAGAAAGAAATCTCATTCCTAAGCTTCGCTGATTTTCTGGGAGGGAAGTATCTAGCAAGGAAAGCTTTCGCCATCTCCTCATATGTAGTGATAGATGCTCTAGGTAATGAGTGCAACCATTGCTTTGCTCTTCCCCTCAAGGAAAATGGGAAGGCACTCAATCGAATGGCATCATCCGTTACTCCATTAATTTTTAGCATGTCGCACATCTCCAAGAAGTTCTCAATATGGCTGTTGGGATTTTCATCGGCCAACCCATTAAATTGTGCAGTATGCTGCAACATTTGGATAAAGCCTGGCTTGAGCTCAAAATTCTGAGCTGTAATTGGGAGCCTCACAATGCTTGATTGTGTCCCCAACACTGCGGATCTAGCAAAATCGAACAAGGTCCTCTGCTGTTCATGCTGTTCTGCCATTGTTTCTGACCCTTCTGTTTCTATTTCAGCTTGATTGGACTGTTCTTGCACATGTTCTTTCCGTTTTCTATGTGTTCTTCTTCCAATATCAGGGTCTCCTTCAACTAGAATCGAAGGGTTCCCACGGGTCATAACCTGGAGCTGAAACCAAAGAAAAGAAAACAATAAGAATGATGAAAGATAAAGAAAGTGTGAAATAGAATGCGAAGTGAATAGCTAAAATAGCAAAAAAAAACAGATGTCTAAAATACACCTACTCCTCGACAACGGTTCCAAAAACTTGACACAGCCCTTGCATGTGTACCACAAGTGCATGGGTTGTCGAAGCAATAAAGTACCCCGATGAGAGGGTAGTCGAATCCACAGGGAGTTGGGATTGTAGACACAAGAAATTGCTATTTAGCTAGTGTGAAATAAGGAAAGTGAGAGCGAGAATCAATGTGTGTGTGTAAGAGTAATCGAAAGCAATAAGAAAATAAAGAGAAATATGGAAGATAAGAGAGTGCAAGCAAAGAGTAGAAGAGAGAAACTATCAAGATGAATAAGGGGTACCCGGACAAGCTCCCCTTAGGACTAATGCTTTTAGTGCAAGACAATGCATTATATTCTCCTATTGATGTTTTAATGAGTCGTGGACATCCTAAAGCACACGGTCCCAAACCTAAGGTCAACCGTGATTAATCCCAACATTATGCCCCGGCATTAGGTTTCACTACGACCCTTAAGTCTTGTTGACTTGTCAACTAAGTCCCAGGGGAGTCCATCTTCCTAAGCCTCGCACTACGTGGGATTGCTTTACGTTCTAGGGATTCCAAGTGATTAGCCCTGTTCCAAACTGTAGTTCTAACCCTTTGGTCCAGGTGAAAAAACCCTAGTCTCAATTAAGCCCCAACACTAGGATTCACTACAACCCTTCACTCTGTCGCTCGCACAACTAAGCCCCAGGGGAGTTCATCTCCTAGCACTTCGCTCTATTTTGACCACTAAGAACTCTTGGAACACTGAGGTAAGGAAAATCACACCGGAGGAGAAAGGGGACGTTTCGCTACCTCACGACTCACCCTCTCGACCCTCTCCAATCTCGAGTAATCTAATCCTATAGGAGTTGTCACATCTCCAAAGGACAACCTAAATGGCTCTCAACCCTAGTGTCATATCTAAGGGAAAATCAATGCAAGAATCAATCAAGATTGGAACTCAATTAAATTTATCAATTAAGAAAGCATAATAACATGTCATAGAAACAATATCATCCTAGGGTTTACAAGTCTGAATACCCACAAGGGGTTTAGCTCCTCATGGAGCTATACAAATCCATCAATGGATATGAATAAACACAAATCGAAAACATAGATGAAAACCACCTTGTATAGTGTGGCTATGGTCTTGTGAGATCGCTCCGTCCTCTCCACCAAGATTCTCATCAAGCCTAGGGTACACCTCGCCGAATCGGTGCCCATGAAAGCTCCCCCAATAGCTATCTTCCAATGGGTTTCGATGTTGATGCCATAGACGCTCTCCAATCCTCCACAATGTCCTCTTCAAACCCTAGCCGGGACCCTCCAGAAGATAGGCGAAAAGATCCAGAAAAAGTCCCCAAAAGGCCGTTAAATAGTGCTGAGTCGCGGCTGGAAAATCGGCTGAAATCGGGATTTCACACGGCCGTGTGGAATTTCCACACGCCTGTATGGATTTCCTAGAATTTGTTTTCTGGCGCGTAGTGAATAGTAAACTACTACAGTGATTGCTATAGTACTGGTGCAGTACTCGCGTATCAAATGTTCCCAATTTCATCGTTCTTCATCGAGGCCGTTGAATTGGGCACACAATCAACGGTAGATCATGTCGATTGCTTCATTCTCCTCATTGGCGAAGTCCTCCAATGCTACACGGCTTAGACTTTTGTGAATGTGACTGCCTTTGTGCCCCTCTAAAGGAGGTTTACACACACCCACAAGTCTAAACTCGTGCTTTGTTCCTTGCTTGGTCCGAGAACTCTCCAACAACGAAAAACATGATCCAACTTTGCTCTTTCTTTAGTAAGTTCACTCCACAACCCTACTATGCACGAAAGAACACAAATACACTCTAATTAGTGATTAAATCTGAGAAAAGTAATGCTCAATGTAAGATAATAATACTTCGTATTACTATAACACGAGCACTTATCAACAACCCTTGAAATCTTTCTTGGAACAAAATATCCAATTGCAAATTTGTTGTTTATAAAAGTTTATAAATAAAGATTGCTTTAAACCAATGGTAATTAAATGATGACGATGTTATGATTAGTAAAATGGCTATGTTGATGTCGAGAAGTATGACAAGTATTAGGGTGCAGTGCATGAAATAATGGTAATTGCTTCATTTTTAGATCCTTGTCACAAGTTTACAATTGAATTTTATTTCTCCAAGATATTTGTTTCAAAAAATGATGGGAAAGATGAGAAAATCCAAGATATTCTATTTGAGTTGTTGAAGGCTTATGATACTTCTAAGGATAAGGGTACTACATAGCATAATGTTTCTTCAAAAGAAGCTGATGCTAATCTTGATGAGTAAGAGTTTTTAGCATTTAGGAAAAGAAGGGAAAATGTTAAAGTAACGGTGATGACAAAGTTAGATCATTATCTTGATGATGATGTGGTGATTGATTCAAACCCAGACTTTGATGTTTTAATATGGTGGAAGGTAAATGGAATGAAGTTTTCGACCTTGCAGGATATTCCGAGAGATATTCTTGTCATTCCTATATCCATAGTTGCTTCAGAGTCTTCTTTTAGCATGAGTAGAAAAATGTTGACTCCTCATTGAAGTCGTCTTCAGCTAAATACCATTGAGGTTTTGATGTGTACACAAAGTTGGTTATTAGGATACCCTCAAGGTATATTATTTATTATTTCATTTGTATATAAATTATTGTTGATTTTGTAGTTAACATTTTGCTATTATTGTAAGAGCTAAAACTCTCGATGATCTAGCTGAGAATTTGGATAATCCTATAGATCTAGATACTATAGGTATTTTATCTTTTTAATTTATTTACATTATTTTCCTTATCAATTAAATTGTTAATTTATTTCACTTGTGCTTTTGTTAGAATCATTGGATACAAATAATGTAAGCATTGTTGGATTTACTTCTTGAAGGTTTTTCACATATAATTAGTAAGTGTGTAACTAATATTTTTCCTTGAATTTAATGATAGTTTGATTATATCACTTAATATATATATATATATTTTATATTTTTGTAGGTACTTGCTTTCTTCATATAGACAATCGTATCAAGGATATTTTAATGTCATTTTAATTACTTTTTGTGATATGTTATGTAATTTTGAATTTATGGACAAGTGTTTAAACATTGTATTGTAATGAATTATGAATTATTATCATTATTATTGTTATTATTATTATTATTATTATTATTATTATTATTATTATTATTATTTAAATTTAATTTGGTAATTTGAACAACGGGTAAGCGGGTGCCCTGCTGGTAAGTGTAAGGGTATGATTTTTTTTCCCTAGGGGGGTACGGGTATAGAGTAGGGGTTAGGGGTATGGGTAAGGGTTTTGACATACCATACCCATGCCCTACCCATTGCCATCTCTACTCCTATCATCTAGTATTCTTTTTCCTGCACTAAAACAAGACTTCGATGTTACTATAGACATCAGTGGAATTAGTAGATATGTGCTATGGTAGCTAGCACAGGATAACTATGCTCTTGCTTTTTCGACCATCACAAAATATCAAAATTATCAATTTCTTCCAAAGTAAGAAAATTACTAATATTATTATTTAAGTAATGATTTTTTTTTTTTATATAAGAACTAGTAGAACTAGTGCTAGTGTTTGAAGAAGAAGAAGAAGCACCCATGAAAATTTTTTGGTTAATTAGATTAACCACATTAGTTGCGGATCTATTTTTGGTGTTTGAAGAGGAACTTTCAATAGTTGTAGGTAAATTGAAAGCCCGTCTATCACCATGTTTTCTATGATATATCATAAAACAAATAACAATAATTTTCTTTGTGAAAAGAATGATCAAGACCGATATTTTCATCTTAAGAATCAATAATACAAAAAGTGTCATTGATTTTAAAACATGGGTCAAGTATCATAGATAAAACAAAAGTGGTTCGATTTCTCCAAAATATTTTTTAAATTTTACCTCCATAGGAGCAACAATAAGAGCAAAAATAGGATGATGCCTATATTTTGTAAAAACATCACTAATAAAAAATATTTGATTAACAATAATAGATGTAGCGGGATAGTAAACACTGGAGAACATGTTAGTTGAAGTATAAAAAATTTCTAAAAACTCCTTAAGTAAATTACTAACTTCCTAATCAAAATGAATAATTTGATCTTCGAGAAATTTGCCATTACAAAACATGGAAATAATATCTCTATCTCATCATAGGCACACTCCAACATTTCATAAGTCGAATTCCACCTATGATCACCATCAATGAGATATTTTTTACATATTCTTCCCCTTTCCGAACAATAAGTTTGAAATTCATGTCTTTGGCATGAACCATTTCTAACATATAAAATGCAATTTCCAACTTTTTCAATATGGGGCTCAATTATTTTTAAACCATCTTTAACAGATAAATTCAAAACATGGCATGCACAATGTACATGAAAGAAAACTCTGGGAAAAAATAGGCATTAAATTCATTTTTAAAATATCAACTGTGTTATTATTTACCGAAGCATTATCCAAAGTAATCGAAAATATAGAATTCAAAATACTATATTCATTAAGAGTATAACTAGCAATAATGTTTGCGATATGTTAGTGTTCTAATTAAAATAAAAATAAAAATAAAAATACCCTTTTGCACCCAATTATTATCGATATCGTGAGCGGTAACACAAAGATAATTGGTTTTAAATTGAGAAGTCCAAATATAGGATGTAAGAGAAATTTCAAAGAACCATTAGATAATTCAGAAATTAATTTTTTTTATAATCATCATAAATAATAAGACAATATTTTCTCATTGTATTCTTGAAACCAATTTAAAATTGGGATTAAAAACATGAAGAAGCATTTTTATAAAAGTTGGATTTTCGGCAAGATAGGTTGCTCATTTTGAATAATAAATTTTGCAATTTCTTTTTCTTGCATTTTCATTATTAAAAATAAAAGTGCCTAAAGTTGAATTGGTAAAACTAATTTGTGTTTGAGTGGGATTGTGTTGCTTTGTGGCATGTCGGCGTGTTTTTTTAAAATGCACCCCCCCCCCCCACACACACACACACTAAATTTTGGCAAGAAAAATCATTTTTACATTTTTTGCAAACCACCTGAGTACTTTTGTTTACAAATTCAACAATATCATAAAATTGCCAAACCCCGCAAGTTCTTTTTCTAGAGCTTGATGGAGGGTTGTTACTAGAGGACCTATCATTCAGGGACTCAGTAAGTTGCTCAACAACATGATCAGGAGAACTTAATGGGGTATTTTCATAAAAAAACAAATAGAGAATTATCAGAGGGCAAGATAGGAGGAGAACTGGCCATTGTGCAAAATTAAAATCAATCTTTAGGGTTATGTCAATTGCTTTAACGATGATTTAAAAAGTTGATTAACTACCGATTGTCTTTTAGAGTGTGGTTGAGGAACTTTTGATGATGAATTTGAAGTTTGGATTTACAACCTTCACTTTTGAACTTGAAAATTTAGAAGCCAAGATCTTGAATGTCTGAGAAATAGATTGAGAGAAGATGATGTAGTTTTTTGTTGAAAAAAATGTTAGAATTTAGGGATATTCATATTTTTTTAATTCCGAAAATGCACTCATAAACTAGCCATTTATAGTTGTTGAGAAGGTAAAAATTGGCATTTAGCTCAAAAGACTAAAATAACTTTAAAACTAGTCGTTTTACAGTTATTGAGAAGATTAAAATTGACTTTTCACACAGTAAAAGAAAAAACAATTAAAAAAATAAATAAATAATGGTCCTAGGGCCCCAACCTTAAGTTACATGCATGACCTACAATTGGCTGGCATTACTCGAGTGTCGTTGATCCCCAACCTGGCACGGTTGTGGCTCTAGGCTGAGCCTAGCCTGGGCATGTTACTGTAGCATACGACCTGGTTGAGATCACTATAATTGTTCTTAATCTAGAACATAATCTATTAAGAATTGAACAGTTACTAGCTTATGGGTATTCAATCTTGTTTGATAATGAAGCATGCTCCATTAAAGACAAGGGAACATGTCAGCAAATGGCTAGCATACAGATGACTAGGAATATGATGTTCTAAGGTATCAAATGTGGAAATCCTTAGCCTGGTTTCTAGTGGTGAAAAGGATCCTATACTCTAGTACTTGAGGTATGAACATATTAATATCATAGGGTTGAAACTGTTGAGTCAAAAGAATATGCTACAAGGATGGCCCAATATTGATCAAAATAATATATATATATAACAAGCAAACTAGGAAATCTTTTTCATTGGTAGAGCTTGGAGAGCATTTACACATCTTGAATTAACCCATGTTGATTGTGTGGTCCCATGTAGGCCGAATCACTTGGAGGAAGTCATTATTTTTTACTATTTATTGAAAACTTTATTTGAATGAGGTGGTGTACTTTCTCAAGTTTAAATATCAAACCTTGAATGTTTTAGAGAATTCAAAGCCTCATTTAAGAAGTAAAGTGGATGCTATATAAAGGTATTATACATAGACAGAGATGAAAAACTATTAGTATAGTGACTTCGATAGTTTGTATGAAGTGCATGGGATTCATATACAACACCCTATACTCCTAAGTAAAACGGAGTAGCAGAGAGAAAAAAATCACACTACGGTTGAATTAGCTAGTAGTTTATTAAAAAGGAGAGGCCTTCTTAATCAGTTTTGGGCTGAGGTAGTTATGCCCTGACCCGTGGGACAGACAAGCGACAGCCGCCGTGACAACCCAAGGAGGGATACCCACCCCACTCAACCCTTGAGTCACCACAAGGCTAACAAATTTCCTAGAATAATAACACTAAATAGCATATACCAAATAGAAAGCACAAAGGCACACAGAGGAAGCAACAATAAAATAACTTGATAGAAGAGTTCAAGAAATATACTGATTGCAAATAAACAAAACTACCAAGAAACTAGATAAGTAAACAAACCATGCAAACAGAGTTCAAACACATGATTGGATTCATGACTTTTTACAACATGCTCATGCTCAAAAGATAACATACATAATACTAAAATGAGCAAAAAAAGGAATAAGATGCCTAGCACTTTGTCCTATAGCCAAGCTAATGGTTGCTAGAGCTTGGAAGGAAGGGAGAGTGTGAGTAACCTAAGTTACTTGGTGAGTGGGTTAGCATACTTCTAAAAGAATATAAAAACAACATGAAGAAGCATCAACAATCAAGTTTTTACAATAATACATATAACTTTGAATAGTATAACATTTTACATAGCATATATATGTAGGTGAAATCCATAACCATCATAAATGATACATTTGCTTCAAACAAGGGTTTCACTTTCAAAAATCATTTCCAAGAATAATATGAGTTTTTAAAACATCAACCTGTGAAACTCGTCATAAAACTCATTCTTTTCAAAGTATATGAGCGGTCAATAAAAGAGAGTTCAACATAAGACTGATGAAGTCTCAAATACCATAATGCCTCTCAGTAAGTCAATGAATGGTTAAGAAAACCCTTTAAACTATAGCCGTGGTGGTGGCTAAGTTTAGAGCCGTCAAGACCCTCTTGTCCTTGATGTTGGCCTACCGGTTCTGTAGGTAACTCCAGACTCACGATGTATCATCCATTCAGGACTCTACGTTTCACCTGAGATGGATAAATGAAACCAGGGCCAGGTTCTCCATGCCACCTCTATAGGCTGGCCTGTGGGGGCCCCCTACTGCAGCAGGTGGGTTACAACCTCATCACCATCAAAATCACCCGTAGGTGTATCAATAATATAAACCACATCAAGCATATCAATTTGTCCATGTGTAGGATGATGTTCACATGATGGGAATAAGTATCATTTCCACACAAGTCAATGTCACAAGTATAATATGGGTATAAGGTGCCATTCTTATATTCAAACTTGATGCATCAATATAACCATAAACATTTTCACCATATATCAAGACTCTTGCTCATAATTCAATAATATAGAAATTCATTTCTTAATTGATCAAAGCATTGTTTCATAATAATAAAATGATGGAAAGCTTGCAATTGAAACCATGAAGATTTATAAGTAATATTCCAAAAGAATAATGCAACATAAAACCCCACTCACAACTTAGGCGAGGAAACCACAAGTAGCTACTTCTCCGCCAGCTCCTTGCCTCAAGTCGAGCTTTAACCACCTAACCAAACCCACACACACACACACACACAAACAAGCACAAATTAAACAAAGGAAGAAAAGAATGAAACTCTAGGTTAAGAATGCCATGCAACTCTAAATCGATCTTAGGGTTGGCTCAAGAATGAATTTCAAGGTTCCCAATGAATTCCTAAGGGTTTGAGCTTCACTCTAAACCAAAGAATCCAAAGAAACTCCCAAGTTCTACTGGTGCTACAATACTGCTACAATGCTCGAGCTATAGTGTTTAAGAACCCAACAAGATTTGGTTCAAGGATACAACAGATCAAGGAATCATAGCAATGAAAATCACTCATTCAAGTTCTCAAAGCAATAAACAAGAAGAAGAACAACAAAGATCAAGCCTCAATCCAACCCCTATCTCATCCATCCACCTAACAACAAGAGAGTGCAAGGAGATGCTTATCTTTAGATCACAAGGAGGGGAGATGGATGGATCTTGGGACTTCAACAAGGAAGAACAAAACCAAGAAATTTCCTTTCTTACTCCAAGAAACATCCAATAAAGAGGAGAAAGAATGGAGGAAAAGAAAAACATAGAGATGGAGGAGAATACACCAGCAAAAAAAGGCCAAAAGTTTGAGTCTACGTACTCAAAAAAGCTGAAACACCATAGAGGTAGTAGCCAACTGAGACAGTGTTGGATTAAACACCTTATAAGGTATTGAAAAGTATGAAGCCCTATGTAATTTATTTAAGAATCTTTAGTTGTATTGTAAGTACATTGATTAACTCATATAATCATCAAAAACTAGATGAAAAAGTCTAAAAAAAAATGTATCTTCATTGGCTACTATACTATAATGAGTCCACAACATATAAACTGTATAACCCTCTTAGTGGGAAGGTATTTGTTCATGAAGATGGAAGTTGGACTTGGAGTAATGATGCAAAAGTGCAGTTGTATGTTCTGTTGGATGTGATAGTAGATCCAATGCCAGCTAATACCACTCTTTTAACATAAAATGGTGGTAATACAACAAGCACATCAAGTACAAAAGTAAGAGAAAACAATTCAACTTAGAGAATAAAGAAACACCTCTCAGGAAGGTCAAGTCATTAAAAAAAATCTATGAATCATATACTTTTGCACTCATTGTTTTAGATCCTATCACATATAAAAAAGCCACAGAGATAAAGGAGTGGTAAATGTAATGAAGGAAGAGTTCTCAACGATTTAGAAAAGTCAAACATGGGACTTAATTTTTTTGTTAGAAGGGAAGAACCCACTTGGTTTGAAATGGGTGTTACAAACCAAATATCATGCTGATGGGCGTGTTTAAAGGCACAAAAAGCTTGTTTGGTTGGAAAGGGTTACTTCCAGCTCCATGGAGTGGACTTTGAAGAGACATTCTCCCCTATTGCAAGATTGTTTGAAATGATGAGTCTTCCCTGCATTGGCTACATAGTTGAGGTGGTAAATTTATCAACTTTATGTAAAGTTTGTATTCTTAAATGGAGAACTACATGAGGAAGTTTATGCTAATCAACCTGAATGCATTGAAGATAAAGTACATAGGTTGAATAAGGCCTTATATGGACTTGGATAATCCTCACATGCATGGTACAACAAGATAGAACAATATTTTCTGTAACATGGGCTTGAAAGATGTGAGAGTGATTTGACCTTATACAAGAAGAGAAAATGTAACAATGATTTGTCGTTAGTCTGCTTGTATGTGGATGCTATTATATACATAGGATAAACACAATTACTCATTGATAAATTCAAGTATTGGATGATGAATACATTTAAAATAACTGATGTAGGTCTACTGTATTACTTTCTTAGTTTGAAAGTTATACAAGGAGAAAACAGTGAGAGAAGGTATACAGAAGATCTTCTCAAATGTTTTAACACGTAGAGTTGTATGAAGATAGCAACTCCCATGAATACAAGTGAAAACTGTAATTAGAAGATGGTAATGTAAAATGTAGACGAAAAGAGCAGTATTGAAGCTTAGTTGGAGGTTTGGTTTATCAAAGTTTACACACATTTGACACATCATTCTCAGTTGGAGTTGTGTCAAGGTTTATAAGTACTTCTTCGATATCATCACTTTGGTGAAGCAAAGATGATTTTGAGATACATTGGATGAACACTAGACTTTGGCATATGGTATACTCATGTTTTTGACTTTAAAATATAAAATTTTATTGATAGTGACTGGGAAGGATCAATAGATGATAGAAAAAGCACCTCAGGTAGTGTTTTCACTTTGAGTTTGGGTGCTATTAAATGGAGTTCAAAGAAAGAAGAAATTACTGTATTGTCTACTATGGGGCCAGAGTATGTGGCAGCAACATTTTCAGCATGTCAAGCAGTTTGGTTTAGGAGATTGCTTATTGATTTAGTATAATTTCAAGTAGATGGAACACAAATACTCTATGATAACAAATCAACAATTACAATTGCTAATAATCCAACTTTGCATGTCCGAACAAAACATATAGACATAAGGTTTCACTTCATAAGAAACTTAGTAGATGATTGCTTGATAATTCTGAAGTATTGTTGTACAAAGGAACATGTGGCAAATATATATACTAATGCTCTCACAGCTCAAAAGCATATTTATTTTAGAGTATTAGTTGGTGTATGCAGCTTTAAATCAAGGGGGAGTGTTGAGGCATTATTGAAAGCTGTATATGTGGCAGCTTATGTTAAAGAGTATAACATGGCCAAAATACTTAGTCTAGACTTAATTATTTAGTTCCTTGGTTCAATGAATAAACGGATAGGATTACAAGTATTTTTCAATGTACATATTCCTAATTGTAAGCCTTTGTCAAGGGGATGTATTATATTTGAATAATAGAGGCAATGAATAGTAACTATTTTTTATCTTTGCATTATTGTTCATTAAGTTATATTTATTGTATCCTCTCTACTCTCCTCTCTAACACATATTATATTGCTCATTGATTAATTTGTCATTTGGATTTTATTCAATATTTTCCTTTGTATTCTTAGTGAAATGATCAATTTCTTTATTTGTTTTCACTAATAATATTTTTCAAATTATAGTCTTTCATGGGAATGTTGATGAATTGTGCTAACTTTTTAGGCACATGATAGGGACTGATGTCACCTATGAAAAAGCAAATGCATGTGCTGATAAAAAAGTATAAAGTGCTAAGAAGCATGGTTATCAGTCTACAAAAACTAAAGAATATTAGTACTAATTCTAAAGCCATCAATTAACCCAATCGAAGTTGTGGGTGATAAATTTGAAATAGAAACTAAGTACTAGAGAAAAATTAAAATTATGACAAAATAAGCATGAAAGAAGGGTATTCGGGTGTAGACTTCCCTTAGTTTTTTCTTAAGTTCTGAACAAGATTGCACAAAGTCTCGTAATTTAATTGAACCGAGAGAGTTCCTATTTTTATGATGTCCTATTTCTCAAAGTGAACAATAAATAGTCCTATACATCATTGATACAGACTAACCTATGATTGCATTACTCTCAGTGAATTCTGATAAGTGCTCATGTTTAAGTGATACGAATTATTATTTTCTTATATTGAGCATTACTTTTCTAAGATTTTATCATTGATTGGTGTGTATTTGTGTTCTTTTGTGCATGTAGGATTGTGGGGTAGATTTAGAGAAGAAGAAGCAAAATTAGGTCATGTTCGCCGTTGTTGAGGAGTTCTTGGACCAAGCAAGGAACAAGGCACAGGTTCTAAACTTGTGAGTGTGTGACAACCTCCATTAGAGGGGCACAGAGGCAGTCACACTTGTAAAAGTCTAACCCGTGTAGCATTGAAGAACTTCGTCAATAAGAAGAAAAAAATCAAATGATATGATCTACCGTTGGTTGTGAGCCTAATTCAATGGCCTCGATGAAGAACATGAAAGCGGAAGCATTTTGTGTGTGAGTACTATAGCAGTTACTGCATCAAAATACTGTAGCAGTTTACTGTTCGCTGCGCGCCAAAAATTCAATTCTAGAGAATCCATACGGGCGTGTGGAAATTCCACACGGCCATGTGGATGCCCGATTTCAGCCTATATAAAGCCGCGACTCAGATTTATTCGTGGAGTTTTCGATCTATTTTCACCCAATTTCTGGAGAGCTCGCGGCTAGGGTTTGGAGAGGATTTTGTGGAGGTTTGGAGCGAGTCTACAGCATCAACATCGATGTCCTTTGGAAGATAGCTATTGGCAGAGCTTTCGTTGGCACCGATCCGGCGAGGTGTGCCCTAGGCTTGACAAGGGGCTTAGTGGAGAAGACTGAGCGGCCTCACAAGACTATCACCATGCATCACAAGGGGGTTTTATCTATGTTTGCTATGCTTGTTGATTCATATACATTGATGATTTTGTATAGCTCCATGGAGAGCTAAACCCTTCGTGGGTATTCGGACTTGTAAACCCTAGGATGACATTGTTTCTATGACTTTTATTATGCTTTCTTAATTGATGCTTTTAATTGAGTCCCAATCTTGCACGTTAATTGTAATTAATTTTCTCTTAGCCGTAACACTAGGATTAAGAATCATCTAGGTTATCCTTTGAAGGTGTGATAACTTCTATAGGATTAGACTACCCGAGATTGGAGCGGCTCGAGAGGGTGAGTCGTGAGGTAGCGAGACATCCCTTTTCCCCTTCGGCGTGATTTTTCCTACCTCCGTGTTCCAAGAGTTCTTTGCAATCGAAGTAGAGTGAAGTGCTAAGAGATGAACTCCCCTGGGGCTTAGTTGTGCAAGCAACAGAGTGAAGGGTTGTAGTGAATCCTAGTGCTGGGGCTTAACTTAGATTATGGTTCTTTCACCTGGACCAAAGGATTAGAACAATACTTAGGGACAGGGTCTATCACTTGGAATCCCTAGAACGTCAAGCAGTTCCACGTAGTGTGAGGCTTAGGATGATGGACTCCTCTTGGGCTTAGTGGAGAGATCGACAGAGTGAAGGGTTGTAGTGAAACCTAACGCCGAGGCATAGTCATGTTGGAACTAGTCTCAGTTGACTTTAGGTTTGGGACCGTGTGTTTAAGGATTTCCATGACTCATTAAACATTAATAAGGGAGTATAATACTAGTCTTGCACTAGAAACATTAGTCCTAGGGGGAGCTTGTTCGGGTACCCTATATTCACATTGATTGTTTCCTCTCTACTCTTTACTTGCATTATCTTGTTTTTCATATTTCTCTTTCATTTTCTTACACACACACATTGATTTCTCTCACCACCATTACATCGCACTAGCTAAGTAGCAATCTCTCTTGTCTTGAATCACTACTCCCTATGGATTCGACTACCCTCTCAAATTCCATCCAGAGAAAATAAGTAATCAATTCCTCTATTAAGGCTATTGGCCCTAATCCCATACAAAGCTAGTTTGGAATCTCTTCCTCATGCTTACTCTCTATGACTGTGTTACACTTAGAATAATCCTATGTTAACTCACTTTGGAGAATCATGGGGAGAGAAATATCAATCCTGAAGTGCTATATTTCTAGGCAGACTCGTGATCCGTTTCAATGGTGTTATGTCTATACTAGGTGGATCTTTCGATTCGTCACACAAGTATAACAATTATAAATCCTCAGCTTTCTCTACAATAGAATTCAAGACAATTGAAATACACAATTGAATTCAACATTGACAAATTGCAATCAATCAATTGATATAAAAGCTCCAAAGTCTACAACCAATGTCTATAAAAATATAAACCCTAGGTTTAATCCATGCCCAAACACCAAGAAGTTAGTTCTTCATTAGAGGAGAACACTCATATAATCCAATCAATGTGGGAAAAGTGAATGATAATATTAAAAATTCCCTCCTCTCTTTTTTGCCTCGGAGTACCGATGAATGTCCCACCGATCTTCCACAAACGCCATTGAGAACAATCCTCCATGGCTCCAATGATGCCCTAGGTGGTGGATGAGGCTTTCCAAGTCACCAGATTGTTGGAGAAATGCCTGAGAGTCTTCCTCCCTTCCTTCACTCGACAGCCAAAAGATTCCCCCATAACCCTAAGTAAAACTTTTTATACCTAACCCCATACGGGCAACTTATAGGTGTCAGAACAAGGCCGTAAAGACTTAGAGATAATGGTTTGCATGCCTTACAGGCATATTATGGCTGTAAGATCCACTTGTAAGGTTTTCTGTATTCGTGTTACAATCTATTTTACGACTATAATTGCTAGACCATAAATTTCTCTGGATGGTGCTTGCAACTTCCATTACGAGCTTATATGCTCCCGGTAAGCTCTTCTAGATTGGTCTTACGATCTGGCTTATGGGAGAAAGTCCTATACATAAGTTTGACTATCTGATAGTTATGCTCCTGTTTATAGACATAAGCATGCCCCCAAGGTTCTTAACCTCCAACTAGGTCTTGCTTGGGAATAAGCATACTAATTTTTCCATTAATCCTAATAAAATCTGAAAATAAAAAGTTAAAATGAGAAGCTAGGATCACAAGATATTTGGCTCATATACTAAAGGTGTTGCATGGCATAAAAGCCATTCATTTAACATCTTTCCTTCTAAACATACTAATAATAAAACTCAAGTATGGATGCCTATACATGCAAGCAATAATACTCAACCTTGACCAACTCATCATCATTAGCATCATCAACCACATACTTCTTTAACATCATATTCATTCTATTTAGCAACATTACCATTACTTCTAACATCAACTTAAAAGTCTGGAATTGGTTCCTACTTGGTGATGGATTAAGGTTTGAGTTTCGATGACTATTAGTCTCTTCTCTAACTAGCTATCTCAATGTCTTGCTTTCCCCTCCTCTTACCTTCACATTTTCTTTTCATATACCTTCTAACTCCCTTCTTCTCCTTCAAATCCTATTCTTAATGTTATCATTAAACCATTCTAGAAGTCACAGAACCTTCACCATCTATTCACTTATTTTTAAAGGTCCAATTTACCTACAATACCCCATGGCAAATTACCAAAACTTCCCTGTCATGTTTAGGATATTACACTTTTTTCTTTTTTTTCTTTTTTGATAAAATGACACTTCAATGATGTACATCCCATAAATTAAATATGAGTCATCAATAGGGATCTCAGGAAATTTATATAATTATATGTGAACTATTTATAGAGTATACTATAAATTGAATATGAGTCACCAAATAGGGGTTTTGTGTCGAAGTCTAATGTAGTATTTTCATTAGTTGGTTAAGTCACCAATGTGCTGTCCATGTTTCTATTTTTTGTTTTGTTTTTTTGTTTTGGTTCAGATATGCACTTTTATCAGTACTTAACATGTTTTTGGATGATGGGAACTTCATGTTAGCATGGCAAAACTTTTGCCTTCCACTATTAAACCTTGTATGCTATCTAGTAAAGGATTCTATAGTGTTCTTGTGAAGGAATAGAACTCTTCATGATGCCAGCATCTCATCCCTCCGCATTTTGAGTTTTAAATTATGCTTTTATCCTTATCTTTATGGACTTCTCCCTTTCTTTCACTCTCTTTTTTAACACTCCCCATTTCATCCTACATCTCAACCCTTCCTATTTCAACATTTTCAACAAACTTTCCTTACGAACTTCACAGATCTGATAAATAGAAAGCAACAAGGAGCTTGTTAGAAAGTATAAAATTTGACATTGTTTATCACATAATTTAATTTTCTTGATCTATATTATTTCTATTGTTTTTTCTCTTGATAATCAGTTTGAAATTCTGCAGAAAAAGAGATGTTTAGCTATTTCTTTCTTACAAAATAAATGATAATGTTCAGACATTTCTTGATAGTTTCTTTGTGTCTTATCAGAAGCTGATATTTTATTTAATTAAGAGATTATCAAAGAAATTGGTAAGTATGGAGGTGTATTAGTTACTGTAACATATGGATTTTCTAGAAAAATCTCTTGCGCTACAACGTTGGTGGTAGCTGGAGGGATAAAACCACTGTTTCTCTCACAAGAGGCTCACAGACAAGCTCGTGAACAGTACTTATGAATAATATTGAAAACAAGTGTATAGTGCATAAATAATATATAAACAGTATTATTAGGGGAAGGGTTCAAACCCGTGCTCTCCCCCTTATACTTTTGTCTCATACCTTAGGCTTATCCAATTGTTGATTGCACAACTAATATATCTAATTAGGTTTCACATGTCCAATATTGTTTTGCATTATACCAAAATTTAGCATTTTATTTAATTAAGACTTGAAATAATAATAATAATAATTTTTTTTAATAAGCAATATATACCTATATGATTCCTCTCGTGTACATCAATGCAATGCTAGCTAATATTATCCTAGATCCCAACAACAAGCATTTGATTTAGACTTTTGGGAATAAGAACACTTTATTAATTTGATTAAAAATATGTGAGTCATTGTACTATTCCTCAATTCTTTGTTTGTATATCAATATAATATTCATATAGCCCTATATCTCAACAACTAATAATTTAGTGAGGCGTCAAGGAATAATATAATTTTTTCCTTTTCTAGATAAAAACATATACCATTTTTCTCGTTTTATCAATGCAATGCTAAAGATTATCCTATAAATATATCAAAAAACAAGGCTGTCTAATTAACATCTCAATCTTTATACACCATTGGTCTCAAGACACGCTACTTCACAGAGTTTAATACATTCTAATTCCTAAACATGATGATGGGGTTAGGGCTTTCTCTCATGACTTCTCAACCATGCTTCCCTGCCACCTTTTTAGGTGCTTCATGCAAGTAGAAGACTTCCAAATTTTACATGGCACTCAGCTTTCCATCAGAGTCAAAGTATTTATATATTCATCCCGTTTTTCAATTCTTGTTCATGGTTTTAATGTTTATGTTATTGTACAAACATTTAAGCACCCTTAGGATGTATTTGTTAGTTCCGCCGGTTAGGGTTTGTGAACTTAGAGGAACACTCACTCACTTAAGCACTCAAAAATAGCACACACAAACCACATAAGAAAAGACACAAGACGTTGGTAACCCAGTTCGGCGTCCACTCGCCTACGTCTGGGGGGCCAAGCCCGGAGATCAACAATCCACTAAAAGAGGTAAAAGATAGAAAAGTACAAAACACACTTGTCACTCTCTCACAATACAAGAATACTACCCTCTCTAGATTGTCCGGTACCTCCCTACTCCCTCTTTCAAGAGTCGTATCCAATCCTAGACCAAGGTGGAATATATAGATGCCTCAACGTCCCAAATATAGTGCATACCTCTTTTAGAATCTCCGCGGCTTCTAACTTTAGAACCTTCCGAAATTAGATGTCGCAACTTATGTTATAACATATGTTGCAACATGACCCTGACTGCTGGCTTGACTGAGTTTTGGCTCCATTGCTAAGCGACCTCAAGACCCTCCGTTTGAGTCGATGCAGCCTGATCACCTGATCCGAACTACCAGTAACTAACCTCCCTCCTCAGCTCCTCACCACACAGTCCCCTCGCAAGGGGCGCACGTCCTATGTGCGTCTTCATGAAACTTGCCAAACTTAGTCTTCACTTCACCCAAGTTTGGTCTTCAAATCTTCAACAAAGATCTTCAGTCAATCATCCAAATCTTGCCAACAATAGGCGCATCTTCAATCATACACTTAATAGACTTCATATCATCTCTATTAGGGTTCTTCAAATCTTGCCTTCGATAGTCTTCAAAATCATACCATTGATAAGATATTTCTTTATTTAGCTCCACCTTATTTAGTTTTCAATCACATCTTCTAAATATGGTCTTGATGAGATCTTGGCTCCAAGATATTGCTTGCTTGATCCTCTTGCCTAAAATAGCTTCAACAAGATCTTCATTTTAATCTTTATGAGAGTTGCAACTTCTTGCCAAAAATAACTTCTCCATGATCTCCCATGATATTTTCCTCCTAGCCAAGTTTGTTCGCCATGTCATCCTTCTATCCACGTTATTATCTTTGCCACATCATCATGCTTGCCATGTCACCTTGACTAGATGTCAAATTATGCCAACATTAAAGTGTATTTACACTAACAATCTCCCCCTTTGGCATAATTTGACACAACTTCTTCTACTCCCAGACTGACATCTGTTGCAACACCCTGTTACAGCATTTTACTGGGACACACACTATACTGACACTGTTACAACTTCCGGTTATAACATTTACTGGAGACCAGACAACAGACCTGACAAGAGTATGCACTAGTTGCTTACATAGAGTAAGATATTTTTATCATAAACACAATTGCAATTAGAGAAACAAATAAACTATGCTAAGACATAACCAACATAACAATGTTCGAAACAAAGACATAACACATGTTCAGAAACACAAACAAAACTAGCTTAAAAGAATAGTTTTAAAGAATTTAGTCAGTCTGGTGGTGCAGCAAAAAATCATTTCCCCTTTTGTGTCATAATTGATGCCAAGGTCTTCAAAGTTGTTGCAGAAACATGTTGCAACATTTTGGTGACTCCCCCTGTCTTCAAGACTCTTGGTCATCTATTTCCTTCGGCCCCTTCGCGAGATTGTCAAGTCGAGCAATAACCTTCTGCTTTTGTTGAGCAATGATAAATAGTTTGGCAGAAAGAGCTCTTTGTCTTCTCTCCAAGTCTTCAAGTTGTTCCTTCAAGATCTTTGCATATTCTTCTTCAATGTCCATGCTCGTTCTTTCAGCTTCTTCTTCAGTTAGTGGAGGTTGAGACACTCGATCGACAGGCAAATCAATCTTTTTTCTTGCAGTGAATAGCTTTTGTGAAATCTTCAATTTCTTCACTGTGATAAACACTTCTTCCTTCTTGAGTTGTACTCCTTGTTGTAACAAATAGTGTGACAATAGTGCAGGATAACCTAGAGAGCCTACAGTGCTCATGCTGTCTGCCTCCTTCACAATGTTGTTAAATATTAACCTTCCCAGATTAACCTTCTTTCCAGTCCAGATTGAGTACAACAATAATGCCATATCTTTCACTATACCTGAATTATGTGGAGCTAGTAGCCAATTAAGAACACCAAGTCGAAAAAGAACATTATACTTAGCTGTCAGTAGAGATGCTGGCAGACGAGTTTCTTCTCCCCAAGATTAAGTTCTGTCTCCTGTAATCTCCTTGAGGACTTCTTCATTCATTTCAAGTCCTTCTTCGAAATTTCCTCTGACTTCTGCCTTGATATCCAGGAATCTGTTAAGGGTGGATGGTGTAAATGGAATCCATTTTCCTCAAATGTATACTCTGGAGATTCCTTTGCTGGATGGCAGCAAGTTGCTATAGAATCCTTGGACCAAAGACATACTATAGCCTTCAGCGAATAAGGCTGATTTATACAAACTCCTTTCCTTCAAGAGGTCAGTCAAACAATACTTCAAAAACGAAGTGTCATCAATTGATCTCTCCACCACTACTCCTCTCTTCTCTACCTTTTTGAACTTCATCTTGGCTTCTTTGTCTCAAAACCTTTCTTCATCATTGTCTCCTAACACTTGGGAAGCCTTCTTCTTCTTTCCCTTTTCTGCCTTAGTAGACTTCTTCTCTCCCTGGGATGTGGCTTCAGTATTTTTCAAGCCCTTTGTTTTCTTTCCCTTCTCAGATGTTGAGGATTTCTTCTCCCCTTTTTTCGCAGAATCTGTGCATTTTTGCTTTGGCCTGGGATTTTCTTCTAGATCAGCAAAGGACTTTCTCTTCTGCCCCTTATTGTCTCTCTTCTTCTGATGTTTGGATGGCACAGATTTCTTCTTATCAGATATTTTAGACAATTTCTCCTTCAAAGGACCACCATCAGAGCTGTGAGAACTTCTGGATGTTGTTGCAGGTGTTACAACAGTTTCTGTGACATGCTCTACTTCTTCAGGAAAATGGTGGATACTTTCCAGGACTTCAGCAGCTTCCTCTTCAGCACTAATGGAGGATCTGCGCTTTTCTCACCATCGATTTCTTCAGCAATTTCAGGAGATGCTTCTTTTTCCTGTTGCTCCACTGGACATCCCTCCTCTGATTCAGTAGAGGAACTAGCATCTCCTTCTGGACTGTGGATGTACGCTCCTGGAAAGGTGTTTCTTATCCAACTGAGAAGGTGATAAGTGCTTGTGTTATAGTAATATGAAGTATTATTATCTTACATTGAGCATTACTTTTATCAGATTTTATCACTAAAATGTGTGCATTTGTGTGCTTTTGTGCATTGTAGGGTTGTGGAGCCAATTTGGAGAAGAATGAAGCAAGAATAGGTTATGTTCGCCATTGTTGAGGAGTTCTCGGACCAAGCAAGGAACAAGGCACGAGTTTAGACTTGTGGGTGTGTGCCAACCTCCATTGGAGAGGCACAAGGGCAATCACATTCATAAAAGCCTAACTCGTGTAACATGGGAGAATTTCGCCAATGAAGAGAAATGAAGTAATCGACATAATCTACCATTGATTGTGTGCCCAATTCAATGGCCTCGATGAAGAACGATGAATTCGGGAGCATTTCGGCAAAGTATTGTAGTAAAATAATGTAGGAAAACACTATAGCAAGTTACTGTTCACAGTCTGCCGAAATTCAACAAAACAGAATTTCCACATGGCCGTGTGGAAAATCCACAGGGGCGTGTAGAACCCCGATTTCAGCCTATAAATAGCCCGTTTTTAGATCTATTTGGGGATCCCCCTTCTATCTCTTGCCTATCTTTTGGGGGCTTTCGGCTAGGGTTTGGAGAGGTTCTTGGAGGTCTTTGGAGGCGAAGAAAGCTATTGAGGGAGCTTTCGTCGGCATCGATTCGGCGAGGTGTGCCCTAGGCTTGACAAGGGATTCGTGGAGAAGATTAGGCGGCTCCACAAGACCATCGATACGATCTACAAGGGGGTTTTCTTTATGGTTTTTATGCATATGTTCTTAAACTCTTTATTGCTTTTGTATTGCTCCATGGAGAGCTAAGCCCTAGTGGGTATTCGGACTTGTAAACCCTAGGAGGATATTGTTTCTAAGACTTTTATTATGCTTAATTAATTTGATGTTTTCTTATTGAGTTCCTATCTTGCATGCCGATTGTATGAGATTTTCCCTTAGCCATGACACTAGGGTTGAGAATCTATTAGGTTATCCTTTGAGGATGTGACAACCTCTATATGATTAGATTACACAAGGTTGGAGAGGGTGAGTCGAGAGGTAGCGGAACGTCCCCTTTCTCCTCTAGTGTGAATTTCCCTACCTCCGTATCCCAAGAGTTAATCGCGATCAAAGTTGAGTGAATCCTAGGACTGGGGCTTAACTTAGATTAGGGTTCTTCCACCTGGACCAAAGGGTTAGAACTATAATTAGGGATAGGGTCTTTCACTTGGAATCCCTAGAACTCCATGCAATTTCACACGGTGCTAGGCATTAGTATGAGGTACTCCCCTGGGATTAGGTGACAGGTCATCGAGAGTCAAGGGTCGTAGAGAAGTCTAGAGCCGGGTATAGAGTGGGATTAGTCACGGTTGACCTTAGGTTTGGGACCGTGTGCTTAAGGATTTCCACGACTCATTAGATATCAATTAGATGGTATAATATTAGTCTTGCACTAGAAGCATTAATCCTAGGAGGAGCTTTGTCCGGGTACTCCATCTTTATATCGATTACCTCTCCTACCTTTATTGCCCTTTTTGCACTCTTTTACTTTATTTTATATATATATACACACATATTGATTTCTCTTACCATCGATTCCATTTATAGCTAAAATAGTAATAACGCTTGTTTCTGAACACTATTCCCTGTGGATACGACTACCCACTCACCAGGGTATTTTATTACTTCAACAACCCGTGCACTTGCGGGGTACACACGCAAGGAGTGTGTCAGAAGGTCGTCTCGGTCTTTCATTCCTAGGGAAGCATCAGTGAACGATGATCCGGCATGTTCGGAGGTCTTGGCTGCACAAGGGACAATTGCCTTTGAGAGGTCTTCAACTTCCTTACTTCTCTGTGGGCTTCCATCCGACCTTTGCTTTTCTTCTTCTACTCGTGCTGCAATCTCCTGCGGTGTAACACGAGCACGGCGAGCCATTCTCTTAGTCCTCATCTTGATGTTTGACTTGCACTTCCTTCTTCTTCTTCGTCAGAGAGAAAAATCAATTGCTTTTCAGTAAAAAGAAAATTTGGGAAAAACTTGATATTTTTAGGGTTTGTTTTTTGAAACACGAGCCCCTTTTAAATACATGATAACTACCAAGCCGCCTCTTTGTGATTTTAAAAAAAAAAAATAACTCCCTTCTCTCTCTTTTTTTTTCTTTTAAATCCTCATCATGATACTTTGTTTGTTGACCTTCTGGGTCCTCGGTCAAACCTCTGTATATTGCAGCCTGATGTTGTAACTTTCTGATTCAGCTCTTCTATCATCACATGATTTGAAATAGAGAACTCTGTCTTTTCTCTCCATACTTCAGCTTTTGGAATCCACATCCTCTTTATGACAATAGTTTTTCATTTGACTTTTCTTTTGACAATTGCTTGTACATGACCAACCACTCTTCCACTCTTCAAGTCTTCTTTCAATTTGTTACACTTGGGTCTTATATGCCTGATTTCTCCACAATGAAAGCATGTAGGCACTTCTCTTATATTCTCCTTCTTGCCTTTGACTTGCTTTTCCTTTTGTTGAGCGGTTGACTTGACAGAAATAACTCTTGGGCTTTCAGTTTTGTCACTTGAAGTCTCACCAACATATCTGATGCCTTTCTTGACTTTACTTGGTCTTCCAATTGAAAGCATTTCATCTAGCTTTGCTTTTCCTTTGTTCATGGATTCTAGAATCTTCTCCGCTTGACTCAACTTTCCTTGACATTCAGTCAGTTCCTTCTCCAGACGTTTGTTTTGTATCATCATCTTATCAAACTTTGTGAGCATTAGTTTGTAACTCATGAGAGATCTTTTTCAGTCACCTCATCGAATTCACTATTAGTACTGTCTGATGTTGTAACAGATGTTGTAACACTTTTTGCAACATGTTTCACTTTACAGGATGCCTCACTTATGATTGCTGAAAAAGATATATTGTGGTTGCAGTTGTCTTCATCTTCTTCTTTCTCCATGCTATAGTCTGAGTCATCTCTCCATTTGGCATTGAGTAACTTCCCTTTCTTCTTAAGAGTGTTAGCACACTCCAATTGATAATGTCCAATGCCACCACACTCCCAACACTTTATCTTTTGTTGATTGTCCTCTGTATCTTCCTTTTCTTCTTTGGGAGCCTCTCTCTTTTGGAATTTGTTACCTTTCTTCTTATACTTTTTGAACATGTTGTGCAGCTTCTTTGATAGGAAAACAAATTCTCCATCTTCTTCATCCTCATCATCTGTTACAACAGTATGTTGTAACTCCTTCTGCTTGACTGCTTCTGTCTTCATAGCAAAGTCTTCCACTTTTCTCTCAGGGTTCAGGTTCATTTCATACGCTTAACTCATCAAGCCTCATGGTTGTGATGTCTCTTGCCTCTTCTATTGCAGCTACTTTTGCATCAAACCTTCTTGGAAGAGACCTAAGAGGCTTTTGCACTAACTTTTTATCGGAATACTTTTTCCCGAGTTGATAGGCTTGATTCGCAATATCCATCAACTTTGCATTGAAGATGGTTATTGTATCTTCCTCTCCTATCCTGAGATTTTCAAACATGGTAGTTAACATTTGAAGTTTAGATGGTTTTACCACGTTCGTGCCTTCATGAATCGTTTGAAGAATCTCCCAAGCTTCTTTGGCACTCTCACACATAGCCATATACTTGAACTGATTTTCGTCCACAGCTCAAAAATTGCATTTAGAGCTTTTCCATTTACATTAGCTTTCTTCATATCTTCAATACTCCAGTTGGTCTTCTTCTTCATAGTTTCGTTCTTGTCTTCATCAACTAGAGTTGGAGGGAACCATCCTTCTACAACAGATATCCAGGCGCTCTCGTCTAGAGATTTTATGAACGCTGTCATCCTTGCTTTCCAATATGGGTAGTTTGAGCCGTTGAGCAATGGAGGACATGTGACGGAGGCACCTTCTCTTCCGGCCATCAGTGGAACTAGTTAGGATCTTGCCGACCTTGAAAACAAAGTTAACACGACGACCTAAGCTCTGATACCACTTGTTAGTTCCGCCGGTTAGGGTTAGTGAACTTAGAGGAACACTCACTCACTTAAGCACTCAAGAATAGCACACACAAACCACACAAAAGAAGACACAAGACGTTGGTAACCCAGTTCGGCGTCCACTCGCCTATGTTTGGGGGGCCAAGCCCGGAGATCAACAATCCACTAAAAGAGGTAAAAGATAGAAGAGTACAAAACACACTTGTCACTCTCTCACAATATAAGAATACTACCCTCTCTAGATTGTCCAGTACCTCCCTACTCCCCCTTTCAAGAGTCGTACCCAATCCTAGACCAAGGTGGAATATATAGATGCCTCAACGTCCTAAATATAGCGCATACCTCTTTTAGAATCTCCGTGGCTTCTAACTTTACAACCTTCCGAAATTAGATGTTGCAACTTATGTTATAACATATGTTGCAACATGACCCTGACTGCTGGCTTGACTGAATTCTGGCTCCATTGCTAAGCGACCTCAAGACCCTCCGTTCGAGTCGATGCAGCCTGATCACCTAATCTTGCCAATAATAGGCGCATCTTCAATCATACCCTTAATAGACTTCATATCATCTCTATTAGGGTTCTTCAAATTTTGCCTTCAATAGTCTTCAAAATCATACCATTGATAGGATATTTCTTCATTTAGCTCCACCCTTATTTAGTCTTCAATCACATCTTCTAAATATGGTCTTGATGAGATCTTGACTCCAAGATATTGCTTGCTTGATCCTCTTGCCTAAAATAGCTTCAACAAGATCTTCATTTTAATCTTCATGAGAGTTGCAACTTCTTACCAAAAATAACTTCTCCAAGATCTCCCATGATATTTTCCTCCTAGCCAAGTTTGTTCGCCATGTCATCCTTCTATCCACGTCATTATCTTTGCCACATCATCATGCTTACCATGTCACCTTGACTAGGTGTCAAATTATGCCAACATTAAAGTGCATTTGCACTAACAGTATTAATTAAAAAAGAAAACAGATAAAGCTATAAATGATTTTTTTTAGTTAACCAAGTTCAAGCTTGAATTTTGTCATGATCAAAATTTAAACTGATATAATAAGAGACTTACAAAATATAGCATTTCAGCATTTCCTATGCATGATCAGGGAAGTGCACATGAAGAGCAGGAGCTATAACACTAAAGACACTAAGAGGGGAGGAAAAACTCGTTCTATTCCCAAAGAGAAGGTGGAGATCTTTGAGTTCTTGGAAAGATGGGCAGAGGAAAACTTGCTACCGATGTTGAAGCCAGTAGAGGACTCGTGGCAACCTCATGACTTCCTCCTTCAATTCTCATCAGATGGCTTTCCGGAGGACTTAAATGAGCTAAAGAAAAGGGCAGTGGAAATCCCTGATGAGTTTTATGTATGTTTGGTGGGGAACATGATAGCATAAGAAGACCTTCCAACCTACTCGGCCTTCCTTAATAGCTTGGATGGTGTGGGAGATGAGAGTGGAGGAGCTGGCATGAAATCATGGGCAAGATGGAATAGAGGGTGGAGTGCAGAGGAGAATAGCCATGGTGATCTTCTCAATAAGTATCTCTACTTGTGTGGAAGGGTTGATTTGAGACAGATTGAGAAAACTATTCATTATCTCATTGCTTCTGGGATGGTAAGTCTCGTACATCTTTTTCTGACGTACTTCTTTTCTCACAACTGATACCTTTGTGGAATATATATATATATATATATATATATATATATATATATAGTGGATACCTTCACCAAGTACATTCGTAGAACTTCTACAGTTGGGAAATACTAAAAATAAAGAGAGACAAGGACAAATAGGTTGTGAAATGAGTACTGAGTGGTTGTTTGATATTTAATAGCTTCTCTGTTAGGGAATCCAACAGTTCACATGAACGTCGTAGATATTATATCCATGGGCGTTCGTAGATGACGTTGTCTCATATAAATATATATGTTTAATTTAATTTTGAAAAAGCCCAAAAATAAATCCCACGATAATAACTATAAATAAATTAAATACATGTATTAAGATTGGAAGGTTTTGATTGTCCACTGGATGTGATCATGGAAGTGAAATACTTCCCCTAAGAGCATGCAAGATGTGTTTGTTTTTGGATTTAAAAAAAACCCTGTGGTTTCCGACTTTTGTGAATCAAGAATAGAGGTTTTTTCATTTCTATACCTTGTGGTTTTCCCAGCTAGCAAAAAAGTAAAATGTTGTCAACGCCATTAACTAATGCTTATGTGGTAAAAGCAAAATCATCAAATCACATAAAATATGGCTGACGTGGCAAAAGAAAAACATTTTTTTTTGCATGTTCATCTTCTTCCATTCAAATTTATTCTAATCATCAAAATAAACAAGGAAATAAATAACCCTAGACTTTAAAAAGAACAAACCATTCTTCAATGGAAATCAAGCTCAAACCCTATTGGTCTAGATCTATGGAGTATCTCAGGACTTCCGTGATCATAGCCATATTTTATGTGATTTGATGTGTTTTCCCTTGTCACGTAAGCATTAGTTAATGACGTTAACGGTATTTCTTTTTTTTTTTTTTTTGCTAGCTGGGGAAACAACATGCTATAGAAACGAAAAAAAAAATTGTCTTTAATCCACAAAAGTGGAAAACCATAGGGTTTTTTTTTTTTTGGAAATTTTCCCTTAGTATTTTATTTTATTTTTATTCTTATAAAGCTCACATCACTTAAACCTTGAATTTGTGATTTGCATATTAATTTTTTTTTAAAATATAGATAAAATAGAGTAGAATTCAAGCTTTTAACTTTTGAATTATGAGAGAAATAAAATACCAACTATTCTATTGTAAGGGTATAAGCTGAAAATAGATTGTTTATAATATTTTTTTTGAGCAAGAGTTAGATATTAAAAAAAAGTAAAATATTTTGAACACTACTGCAGCTTGGTCTATTGATATATATATTTAAACTTGTTCACTTACGTAGCATGAAGTCTTTATCTCAATTGATGAAGTCATTTATTTGATATGCATTTTAAAATTCATACCATTTATTTGTTTTTCTTTAATATTTTTTATTTTAGTTCTAAATATCTTTGATTTTAGACAAGCACGTCTAAAGCAATTAGCCAAGCTAGCATTTTTGGAAGATAATGAGTTTAATTTGTGATAATCTCTCTAGTACTACAAAAATTTTTAAAAAAATAATTTAAATGTCGATTCATTAATATTGATAGCATCTCATTTAAACATTTATTATAGATATTATACTCAACTTGGCACCTATAATAGATATCAGAACTCATTGAGCTAATCAACCATTGGTTCGATCGGTTTAGTTTTGGTTTGAGCTTTCCAAAGCCGAATTATTCGGTTCAGTATGAAAATTAATATTATGGTGTGTTAAGTTTGAAACTTCTTTCTATCTTCAAATAGATGCACTTGTGTGCATCTATATATATACATATCTCTGTTGAGAAAGAATAAGGGCATCATGAGAAGTGATGTTGTAGGTGGAATTGGTTAGAGGTAACTGTATGACATGGAGATGGTTTGGTAAACACCCTTTCACAATTTAATTTCTGAAAACCAAGATCATTTCTCTAAAACTAATGTTTTACCTTTCTTTTTTTCTCTCAAAAGAGATCCCTCATCTAATTTTGGAAATTTTTTACTATTTATTTAATAATTAGTTATTTTATTTTCACCTCTATGCATATGCAACAAAGACCAATCCATGGCTCTCCTTCATTTATACTTCATTCCAAGAAAGACTAACCTTCATAGCGCATACTAATATTGCAAGGCAGGCAATGATGTATGGAGATATAACTCTAGCAAAAATATGCGGCACCATTGCAGCGGACGAGAAGCGGCATGAACGAGCATACACTAAAATTATTGAAAAGTTATTTGAAATTGACCCAAATGCTACAATGATGTCTATGGCAGAAATGATGCGCCAGAGGATTAATATGCCAGTACGTGTTCTATTTGATGGCAAAGATCACCATCTTGCCGTACACCTTAATATGGTCACTCAAAAGACTGGCTCTTATACCGTCAAGGATTATGGTGATGTGGTGGACTTCTTCATCAAGAGATGGCGTGTTGAAGAGATCACTGGATTATCTGATAAGGGAAGACAAGCACAAGAGTATATTTGTGGATTTTCTGCTAGTATAAGAAAATTGGAAGAGCGAGTTCAACAGAAAAGCACTAGTAGAGAAACTTCAAAAATGTTGCATTTCTCTTGGATCTTCAACAAGGAAGTTAAAGTTTAGTTAATTCTATTTGTGTTTGTTTAATACTATATGCTAGTCTAAACATAACTGCCTCTCTATCATGACCTTATAATGGAAGCTTTCAACTTTTTCAAGAGCACACTAGACCTAGGGTGTATTTGACATAAATTTTTGAGGAGGTCACTGTGTTTTGGCCAGTTCCTACTTTGGTTACTAAGTTTCAATTTGTAACAAAGTGGTCATCAGAAATCGATTTCATTTCACCGGGAGGTCACTCTTAGATTTTTAGTCAAATTTATCTGATGTGACAACCGGAGATGCCACATAACATTAAATTAAACATTTCTTAATCAACCCCAGTCCACGTCATATTAAATAATCTACTCAACATACACACTCATCTTCACAATCAGTATTTTCATCTTTGCCCTCTTTCCCTTCTTTCCCATTTTCAGCTGAGATAGGGGAAGAGAATCACTGGAGGTCTGCCGTTTCTATTATCAGTTTAGGGTTTTTCCACAAGCCGACGGGGAAGCGACACGAGTGAAGGATGGGAAAAGAACATGCAAATTTGTTACCTATCTCAATTGATTAAAAATGGTCCAAGTTACCTTTGTAAATTTGTTTTTTCTTTGAGAAACAAGAAAACTAGCATTCTGAACTGAAGAAACTACTTGTATGCATCCAATTTTATTATGGTATTAATGTATTCGAATTATAATGAGATTTCCCCCATTATGATGGTTGAGTTATGGTACTATATATATATATATATATATATTTTGCATCTTCATAATAATAATAGCAATGTTATAACCTTGCAATATTCATGACTTTCATTTAAATTCATTTCGAGACTTTGATTCTGCAGCAACTGATAAGTGCTCGTGTATAAGTGATACGAACTATACTTTTCTTGCATTAATGAGCATCACTTTTGTCAGATTTTATCACTCATTCTTGTGTATTTGTGTTCTTTTGGGTATTTAGGGTTGTGGAGACGAGTTGGAAGGAAAGAAGCAAAAATAGTTCATGGACGCAATGGTTGAGGAGACTCTTGGACCAAGCAAGAACCAAGGCACAAGTTGCAGACATGTGAGTGTACACCAACCTCCAAAGTGCTCAAGTGATTATACAAATTGGAGGGGCACAAAAGTAGTCACACTCATATAGTCCAATTTGTGTAACATCAAAGAGCTTCATCAATGTGTTGAAAGCAAGAGGCGAAGTGATCTACTGTGTAGTTGTGTGCTCAACTTGGTGGCCTTAATGAAGAAAATGAAGTCGGGAGCAATTTTGGCATGAGAACTGTAGCAATTTACTGTAGCGGTTACTGTTCACAGCGCACAAGAAATCCAATTCCAGAGAATCCACACGGGTGTGTGAAAATTCCACACGGACGTGTGGATGCCCGATTTTAGCCCTATAAATACCGTGATTTGAGATTCATTTGGGGATCTTTTTTCTATCTTTCGCCCATGACAGGGGCCCGAAAGCACACGGATTGTCGAAGTAATAATACTCTGGTGAGAGAGTAGTTGAATCCACAGGGAGTAGTGATTCAAGACAAGAGAAATTGCTACATAGCTAACACGAGAACGATGGTGGTGAGAGAAAACAATGTGTGTGCAATAAAAGAAAGAAGAGTGTAAACAAATAGTAGAGAGGAAACAATCAATGCAAGTATGGGGTACCCGGAAAAGCTCCCCCTATGACTAATGTTTCTAGTGCAAGACTAGTATTATACTCTCTTATTAATGTTTAATGATTGTTGGAAATCCTTAAGCACACGGTCCCAAACCTAAGGTCAACCGTGACTAGTTCCAACACTATGCCCCGGCATTAGGTTTCACTACAACCCTTCACTCTATTGATCTCTCAACTAAGCCCCAGGGGAGTCCATCTTCCTAAGACTCACACTACGTGGAACTGCTTGACGTTTTAGGGATTCCAAGTGATAGACCCTATCCCTAAGTATAGTTCTAACCCTTTGGTCCAGGTGAAAGAACCCTAGTCTCAATTAAGCCCCAGCACTAGGATTCACTACAACCTTTCACTCTATTGCTTACGCAACTAAGCCCCAGGGGAGTTCATCTCCTAGCACTTCACTCTACTTCGACCGTAAAGAACCCTTGGAACACGGAGGTAGGAAAAATCACACCGAAAAAGAAAGGTTACGTTTCCCTACCTCTCGACTCACCTTCTCGACCCTCTCCAATCTCGGGTAGTCTAATCCTATAGAAGTTGTCACACCTTCAAAGGATAACCTAGATGATTCTCAACCCTAGTGTCACGGCTAAGGGAAAATCAATACAATTAACATGCAAGATTAGAACTCAATTAAAAGCATTAATTAAGAAAGCATAATAAAAGTCACGGAAACAATGTCATCCTAGGGTTTACAAGTCCAAATACCCACTAGGGGTTTAGCTCTCCATGGAGCTATACAAAATCATCAATGTATATGAATCAACAAGCATAGCAAACATGAATAAAACCCTCTTGTGATGCATGGCGATGGTCTTGTGAGGCCGCCCTGTCTTCTCCACCAAGCCCCTTGTTAAGCCTAGGGCATACCTCGCCGGATCGATGTCGACGAAAGCTCCCCCAATAGTTATCTTCCAAAGGACGTCAATATTAATGCCATAGACTCGCTCCAAACCTCCATAAAATCCTCTCCAAACCCTAGCCGCGAGCTCTCCAGAAGTTGGGCGAAAAATAGGTCCAAAAGTCCCCGAATAAATCTGAGTCGCGGCTTTATAAAGGCTGAAATCGAGCATCCACACTGCCGTGTGGAATTTCCACATGCCCGTATGAATTTTCTGAAATTGAATTTCTAGCACGAGTGAAATTGAATTTCTGAAATTGAGCTTTCGTCAGCATCGATTCGGCGAGGTGTGCCCTAGGTTTGACAAGGGAACCTTTGGAGAAAGTGAAGCTACTCCACAAGACCATTGATACGAACTACAAGGGGTTATCTTTATGGTTTACATGCATATGACTTTGATTTCATTGTTGATTTTGTTTTACTCCATGGAAAGCTAAATTCCTAGTGGGTACTTAGATTTGTAAGCCTTAGGATGACTTTGTTTCATTGACTTTTATTATGTTTCTTTAATTGATGATTTAATTGAGTTTAAATCTTGAATATTTATTGTGTTGATTTTTCCTTAAATGTGACACTAGGGTTGAGAATCCATCTAGGTAATCCATTGAAGGCGTGACAACTTCTTTCGGGTTAGACTAAGCAAGATTGAAGAGGGTCGAGAGGGTGAGTCAAGAGGTAGTGGAAAGTCCCTTTCCCATCCGATGTGATTTATCCTACCTCTACATTCCAAGAGTTCTTTGCGGTTATAATAGAGTGAAGCATTAAGAGATGAACTTCACTAGGGCTTAGTTGTGCAAGCAATAAAGTGAAGTGTTGTAGTGAATCTTAGTGCTGGAGCTTAATTGTAACTACGGACCTTTCGCCTAGACCAAAGGGTTAGGTCTATATTAGGCAATAGGGTTTATCACTTGGAGTCCCTAGAACCCCATGCAGTCCCACACAGTGTGAGGCGTCGAGAGTATCCTTTTCTGCCAGGGTATAGTGTAGAGGGCTAGTCATGGTTGACCTTAGGTTTGGGACTGTGTATATTTGGATTTCCACTACTCATTAAACGTCAGTTAGGAGGCATAATATTAGTCTTGCACCTGAAACAATAGTCCTAGGGTGAGCATTGTCCGGGTGCTCCATTTTCTCATCGATTACCTCTCTTTACTCTTATTGCTCTCTTTGCGTTCTTTTAATTTTCTTTGCATCAATATATTGATTTCACCCACATTTGATTTTCATCTTAGCTAAATAGCGATATCTCTTATTTCTGAACAACTATTCCTTGTGGATATGACTACCCACTCACCATGGTATATTTTATTACTGCAACGACCCGTGCACTTGCAGAACACTCATGCAAGGGGTGTGTCAGCAACTCATCCATGGATTGTTCTTGTAGAAGTATAATTACACACTATTCTAAGAACTTAATCTCGTGAACAAAAATAAAAAAAAAGTGTTATTATTGTTTACAAAACATCACCTCGCTGCACATTCACTGGCCATTCTCTTCCATCATCCTATGAAGATCATGTGGGTTATACAGTCATGAAAAAAGACTCAAAAATCACTTATACAAACATTCTCTGTCAACTCCCTCTGACCATACCCTAGCTTCCAACTTCATATGACCATGTCCTAGGTGCAAGTTGTAGGTTCTTTTTTCTCATCATTCGCTCGCGTCGCTTCCCCGTCAGCTTGTGGAAAAGCCTTGAACTGATAAGAGAAATGCCAGACCTCCCATGATTCTCTTCCCCTATCTTAGCTGAAAATGGGAAAGAAGAGAAAGGGGGAATGATGAAGATGCTGACTGTGAAGCTGAGTGTGTATGCTGAGTAGATTATTTAATATGACGTGGACTAGGGCTGACGTGTCTAGTCCAGCTGGGTGTTAAGAAATGTTTAATTTAATGTTATGTGACATCTCCGGCTGCCACATCAGATAAATTTGACCGAAAATCCAAGAGTGACCTCTTGGTGAAATGAAATCTATTTCTGATGACCACTTTCATACAAATTGAAACATAGTGACCAAAGTAGAAACTGGCCAAAACATAGTGACCTCCTCAAAAATTTACTCACATATTTGGTTGCTTGTATATATTTGACTATCTAAAATCCACATTTCTAAGCATGGTAAACTGAAAGAAAATCCAAACATTTCTTATATTCTCAAAAACAACATTTTAAAATCATCATAATCAAACAAAAACTCTCCAAATTTGCATGTGCAAACCTCCCTAACCAAGTATGCAATTAATCATAATATGAATTTTTCAAATCCATATAATCTTAGCTTTAGATAGTAAATTATAAGAAAAAAATTTATGTCTTTCTAGTTTATTCAACACTTTATGCTTTTGATCACATCATATTTTGATCCCTTTGTGCATATGCAAGGGTTTCAACAGATAGCAAGCTATAACTCAGCTTCCTCTACACCTTCATTTAAAAAATATCTATTAGCAACATAACTAAGATTATGGCATACATAAAATAGTAGTTAATGGTAATGCATGAAGATGAGATGAAATGATCAAGACTAGATTAGGCATGTGATGTATTGTCCTACCATTGAATATACCCCTCCATGCAAGGTATGATGTTGTCTCTCCGATTTTTACAGTACTTTAAGCAGACAATAATGATGAATCCTTGCTTTAGGACTTATATACATCGATGAGCTCAAATGTCACCCAAGAAAAAGTAAATGAGAGGATGAAAGGAATGGAATAAGAAACTCAATGAAGGAGGTTGATGTAAAACATATATTTTTTTAAAAAAAAAAAACCCTAGAGACACATGTATATAAGCAAGTAAAACAAGGCCCAATAATGGTAGAGCCACCGGCTTGTAAGCATCAACCAATAAGGGAAACGATTATTGGATAAGGATCCAAGAGTATCACTAGAGAATGGAAAAAAAAACTCAAGCTGATAGTACCTGATTTTCACCTAACAATCCCCCACTACAACCATAATCTATGCCATTACCCCCAAACTATATTACACCCAAGTATATATATATATACACTAGGATTACTACTCAAGTAAGATAGTAATCTCAACTATACATAGATCAAGGATTCTATAAGGACAAAGAAACATGGAGAACATAAGAATACTTGGGATTTCATAAGACTAAAGTTGAGGTATCTTTAAAAGACTTGAACCTTATCCTTTCAATAATTTGGCATGAATTAGAGTTATATTATGAAATTTGATGCTAAATAGAGTATGTTTCACATTCTCAGGCTTAGGCTAGCATTTCAAGACAAGAGAGAGAGAGAGAGAGAGAGACAAAAGAAGTATTTTAGACCTCAAACGATGAAGTTGGAGATCTCTTGGCATCATTTGAATAAGGACAAGCAAAACTGGGTGGCTTACTGGCAGCTTACGGCCAACCTTATAGCCTTAAGTAAATTCCAGAAAACCTTACGGGCATGCTTATGCCAGTAAGCGTGGATTCAGAACTAAATCAGAAAACCTTATAGGCAAGGCTTATGCTTGTAAGGAGGCACGTAGGAACCATCCCGAGGAGCTTACGTCCACAGCATACGCATGTAAGGGCAGGCGCAAGAAGCATAATAGTGAAGCTTTCGATTCAGCGCTTACGCTCGTAAACTGGACCGTAACAAAGATAGAATACCTTATGGACGTGATTTACAGCTGTAAGTGTTCCCATAAGGCTCGTGATTATCTTTTATAGCTCTCTTATTGCCATGTCCTTATGCCTGTAAGTAGTCTATAAGCAGTCAAATTTAAATAGACCTAATAAGGATTTTTAGGGCATCAAACTCTTTTCTTTTGGGAGATTCTTGAAGGTGAAGCTAGGGAAGATAAGAGATAAGTCTCTAGCACCTAAAGAGTGATTTCAAGGGGGATTTGGCTCAACATTCAAGAGGATTGAAGATCATAGCCATCAAGTTCACCTTGCCGACGTGTGTGGAAGCTTTTCTAGGGTTTCTCCGGTGATTCTTCTTCCACACGATTGAGAAAGGGGTTTTCTTTAATTTCATATTTCCTCCTATTATTTGTATCTTGGATGCTTTCCCTCCATTAATGGAGGACTAATTTGTAGATGCTTGAGCATAGTTAAACTCTAGGGTTTATACTTTTGACTTTGGTTGTTGGATCTTTGAAGCTTTAATTGTTTTCCTAATTGCAATCATTTCTATTTGAGTCTAATTGTGTGATTAAATTCTTGATTGCTAAAGAGGCGAAAGACCTGGCTACCATGTTTGGTATTGCTACATGACGAGAAAAAAATTTCACCTAGCATAGACTTGCCACAATTGGAGAGGATAGTGAGTACACCTCTAGTTAGGGTACTTTGGAGACTTTAGCATCACTACCTTCCGAGTGGTTAGTGATGATCTCTGTGCTCTTTACAATCATGTGGAGTGAATTTTAGAAGAAATCGTATTTCTGCTATGTATTCGGATTAGGGTAATCTCTCTCTATATCAGCTTTGCACCTATTCAATTACTCTTCGCCTGAGAAATCAAGGGTTAGTATAATTTTAGAAACATTTTAGTTTAAATAGGATTGAATGTTTATACAATCTTTGTCCTAAACTTCATAACCCTAGAAGGATGCTATGACCGGATATCACTTTCTTCCTTGACTTCTCTCCAATTATTTCCAGTATTTTCTTTTTGGATCTTCATCCTTAATTAGATCCCTTTCTCCTGGCGATTAACAACTAATCCGATATAAAGCTAGATTATGATCTCTCTCCAATCTAATCTATTACAATTACATGAACACTCAATGAAATCCAAAGTAAGGATTTCTCAATCTCTCATACATGCATAAGGAATTTCATACATGCATCAAACATGAAATCAAGCTCACACTACAAGAGAAATCATGGCATTCAATAACACGCAATTGAATCTCAATCAAAAGAATCTCAATCAAAAGAATCTCAAAATAGAACTAATATCCAAACACAAAATATAAATCATATCCTAGGATTTATTAATGCCCAGATATCCTAAGACACTTAGTCCCTCATTCTAAGAGAGTTCATAATACATAACAAGATAAACAAAATAGAAATAAAAAACATAATGAAAATTCTCTTGGATATCCACCAAATATTTGCTTAAAGCTTGCATTACCACCAACATCACCAAAATCTTGCATATATATAACGTACTTCTTCTTGGATATCTACATCATCTAATGATAAGTGTACATTTATGCATTATTTGATATCATTTTGTACACTTATTCGTCGTGTATTATAGTATTGTTATGGAAGATGATGCTAAACATGGTGTAAATTGTATTCTTAGGTATTGGGCAGTGCTAAAATATAAGATAAAGAACAAAAACTAGCAACAAAGAGGCAGAACAAGGAAGATGGAATTTTTTTGGCATCAACAACTGAAGAATGGGTCAGACAGAACCATATACGAGTACTTATTGTTGTTCTTATGGCCATATGCCTCAGGCAGAGAACCTTGCTGGCATGCTTATGCCCATAAGAGGGAGTATAAGAATCAAACTGAGGGACTTACAGGCATGGTTTACGCCTACAAACTGGATTGTAAGAGCTATTTAGAGGAGCTTATAGAGAGTACTTACCCCTATTAGGATGGTTGCAAGAGTCATCCAGAGAAGATTATAGCTCAGCACTTATGGATGTAAGTTGGGCCGTAACACCTAGGCAGAAAGACCTTATAGGTAGAACTTACGGCTGTAAGGTGTTGTATAAGGCATGCAACCCATCAACTCCAACTCCTTATAGCCTCGTCCTTATGCCCATAAGTAGCCCGTTAGTTGATGGGTATAAAAGATTCTGATGAGGGGTTTGAATGTATCTTTTGATGGCCAAGCTTTGGGAAAGAAGAAAAAGTTTTCTCTAGACTTTTAGGGTGAATCATTAGGGAGAAGAGGGAAGTCCTTCAGCAATTTCAAGGGGCGCAATTGGAAAGGGGGTTTTAATGTTTTTAATGATTCTTGTTGCCTCTTGTGAATTGAATGATTGTTCTTCCTTGATAAGGAACTAATTTTGTAGGTGTTTTGGCATAGATGAACTATAGGGTTAGATTTGATTGACATTGGTTGTAGATCTTTCATTCTTTACTTTGATTATTAATTACAATCCTTTACTTTTAAATTCAATTGAGTGTTCTTATTGTCTTGAATGCTATTAAGGCGAAAGCCCTAGTTTTATGTTTGATGTGCTTGTGTGATGAGTCAAGAGACCCACCTAGCATAGGCAAGCCATTATTGAAGGGAATTTGTGAGTAAGCCTAGAAATATGATACTTTGGAGTCAAGAGTTCTCCTCCAGCAATACTCTCTAGCGAATTGACAAACAATTCAGTACTCTTTGCAATCATAAGGAGTAGATCTAGAGAGAGATCTCATTTCTACTTTGTATGGGATTAGGGTGATCACTTCGAAAGAAAGGTCATTTACTCTTTGAATACTTGTCTATCTAGATTTCATAGATTTTATTGTGATAGTGGGGTTGTTTGTATTAGCACCGTGCCCCATTTCATAGATTGTAATGTGATAGTTACTATTCATCTTGAGAAAAGGGATAGTATAATTTATGATTTCTTTTGGTCTAAATAGCATTGCTAGCTTACAACCTTCGTCCTGGGCTTACAAAACCTTAGAGGGAGTCTATACCTAAGTACCCAGTTATCTTTCTTGCTATTTTTCTTTTATTATGATTTCACACCACACAACTTTGAGTAGGCTAGTTTTCAGATTAAGGATTAGTATTGATAGACTCTCTTTTTTGTGAGGATCGATACCTTGCTCTTCAACACATTTTGTTACAAGATCAGCACATACACTTGTGTCCCATCATCTAATAAACAAAATAAAAGTTATTCCATTAAAAAAATGTTTTTTTAAAAATAAAAGTTTATTATTAAGTAATTAACTGTATATTTAATATTAAAGCTTTTGCTAACATTGACCATGCCATCATCAAATATAGGAATAGCATCATCTCCACAAACATTGTCATCCATGATTTCTTCATAATCAAGTTCAGGAGGAAATTCATCTTTTGCTACCCAAAAATTTGACTACAATCATAATCGATTGAATCATAACTCCTTTTCTTGTATTGATGTCTATGCGAATTTAAAAATATAATAAATAAAATTATAAAACTAAAATTACTAAATAATATCTGAGAACTTTTAATACCTTTGTCATAAATCAATGTTATAAGTCACATGCACAAGGTTATTTAAAATTTGATACTCCAATTTGTTCCTTCTTTTAGTGTGGATGCACTCAAAAAGACTCTAATTACGCTCACATCTTCATGAAGAAGCAGTTTGACAGAGAAGTCGAAGAGCTACTTTTTACAAGTGAGGCACACTATGTCTAAGTAGTTTCCACCATTCATCTACAAAAAGCATTACAACACATTAGTATATAAGAAGATATAATTAAATTAGTATTTAATACTAAATACAATTTGGAATCTAGAACTAATCTGGTTGCATATTTTTAGCTGCTGGCAAAGTTGATTCACGACTAAAACTTCTTAGTCGATCTTGATATATTTTGATCTCCTTCATTACCTTCTCACTATTGCTACATATGCTTATTTGCTCTAACAAATCACGAAGGCCTTGCATCACTTCTAGAGTTGCCACAAATGTATTTCCATCATATAAAAATGTATGGTTGAGAAAATAAGCTACCATATGAATGTTGCCCATCAAATGCTTATCCCATGTTTCATTAATTATTTTGATATAAGGATCATACAACCTTTACTTGTCTTTAAAGATAGACATGATTCCTTTACGAATTTTAACCCCTCATAAACATAATTACGAGTGGGCTTATCATCAGCATCCATAACACGAACTAAGTTAATTGTTGGAGTTGTCTATTTTCACCATTAGTAAGACAGTCTTCCCAAAATTTGTTATAAAAAATAATAGAACTAAACAATATATCAATGGTAAATTTGGACAATCTATGGCCAGTGTAGTATTTGTCTACTACCAAAGCTTGCAAATCATGTTTGTATGCTTATTTAAAGTGATAAATATGGTTTGTAGGGAAATGAGCTGCTCCTGGGCGCACAATTTCAATCCAACAAGACCTTTTTCTTAACCAACTCAATATATAAATATGGTCGAACATTAAAATGGTTACCTTAGAAGCCCGTAAGGCAAGGTCAACCATATGATCCATCTTTTTAATATCTCTCAAGATCAAGTTCAGGCAATGTGTGGCACAAGAAGACCAGTAAATGTGATTATATTTTTTACGTGATAGTTTTCCTTCAATAATGATAAAATATAACAAACTAGGTTACAAAGAAACATGGTTAAGTAAATAATATATACATCTATCACTAATAAAACAACGATCAAGTTAAAATATTTAAAATCACATACCTGCAACAACATAATTTCTAGCATTATCTATCACCAAATGTACAACCCATTCCACAATCTCTAAAAGCAAATTAATTTGTGGTATCCTTAACTATATTCAATGCATCAGCATATTTATAAAGGATACGCCATTAGGACAATACACCAAAAAATTGATCAAAGTTCTTTGTCTTCGATTACTCCAACTATCACCCATAATCATGCATCTAGAACTAGCCTAAGTGCTTCTAAATTTATCAACAAGCATTTGTAATTTTTGTTTTCACAATTCTTTAGTAAATGAATCCTCATATCGTTATAATATGGGCATCTATATCCAAATCCAATCCCATGGCATCCAATGCTGCTTGAAATTAAGGTGATCACAATGCATTAAATAAAATGCATAAGTCATAAAACCACCATGTGAAAGCCACATGTGTTTTTTGAATTGCTTGCTTGTTAGCAAATATACTCTTGATTCCTAATTGAGAGTCCGAGGTTGTCCTTGGAACAACAAATTTTTCAATAGAATCCTTGGCCTTCCTTTTCCCCAAATATTTTCCCATTGTTGTTTTCTTCTGTTGTGACTTCATTAGAGGATTAGACTCTTGAACATTTTCCTCTTCAATTTCTTCATATATATGTATCTTCAAATGAATCCTTCTGCTTTTTGTTTGAGGAAGTAAGAAACCCCTCCATTTGCTTAGAATATCATGAGGAACTTTTTTACAAGCCACTTTATTTCCCCGAATGCAAACTAGGTGATACTTCATTATATTAATTCCACCACTTCGATAATTTGATCTAGAATAAAGGCATGAGAAAATCTTTTTCCTTGAGAGCATTATTAGACATATTGAAATGTTCCCAGGCAAGATTAGTCTTTAAATGACCATTGGCACTAAAATAACTAGATGATTGTGTATTACTGGTCTCTGAATCCTACACAAAGCAAAATCAACCAACATACGATGTCAATTTATGAGTTTGATCTCTATTATGATACATTTTTATAAAATATATAATCTCTAATGTATATTACGTGCTTGATATACTCATATAATTTTTTTTTAAAAAAATGAACAATGAAAAAGATAAATGTTACCAATTTACCATATGTCCTAAGCAAAATTAGACTAATAAAATCATCTTTTTAGTTGTTCACCTCTTTCTAGAACAAACGAAGATGATATCTTTCAAATGCGAGGAGAAACCAAATTATAAAAAATTATTAATGTACCAAAAGACAATTTCCACTCTATATCCAATCAAATAAGCAAGTATAGTATTTGCTCAGTGATCCATTGCCTGCGTCGCTTGCAAGAGTCTGAGGTCACTTTAGTAAGTGACCATTTTTTTTTTTTTGTATTTTTTCCTTTTGATATAATAGATAGATGGGATGCATATATTATCCAAAGCATTTTAGATGGCAAAGATTCTTCTCAATAAATCAAGAATAAGGACTTCTAAAAAGTTTATAAAAAAAAGAGCGAGAAAAGACAAAAAGTTATGAGTTTATGACCAAGATTTTCAAAGCATTAGTACAAGATTACAAATCATTCAAGAAATCTCAAACATAAGTAAAAAAACAAAGGATAGACAAAATCTAAACAAAACCTCATGCAAATCTAATGTCTTCAAAAGGTTGATGGAGCCACCCGAACATCACCGGAGCAAACAAGAGGTTGGTGGAGTTGGGCTCAATAGAGGGTTGGAGAAGTGAACTCGTGAAAGAGTTCGAAGAAATCATAAAAAATAAAAATAAAATAAAATAAAATAAACCCTTGCATTATTATAGGGTTAGAATGGTCGAGTCAACCGGTTTATGGTCAAACCGGCTTAGTCACCAGGTTAGCACCGGGTTTCTTTATACCCAGTTCAATAGGGTATGCCTGGACCGGTCACATGGCTGGTTCCCATTTTTTCCAATTGAACATGCTGGGTTGGTCCGAGTCTGACTAACTTGCCTATAGTACATAGTTATGTTGATACCCATGTTTCCTCCTATAGCCTCAATACTTGGTCAATTTTGGATCGGATTTGTCCAAATACACTTTTTTTTTCTTTAAGCATGAAACTTGTGGCCTGATCATTAAAAAGATTAAGAACTATTAATTTGCTTAAAATGGCAAGGCAAGTGCATCAATTTATATTATAAAAACATGTATATTCAAGCACTTTTGGTTTCTTCTTCCTAATTTCCACGATCATCCCTCCTCTCCTCTCCTCTCCCCCCCCCCCCCCCCCCCCCCCCCCCCCCCCCACCTCTCTCTGTCTCTGTCTCTGTCTCTTTCTCTCACCATTGTCATTGCCCACCTCTATAATAGTTACTTTATCATCATCAATCATTAAAAAAGATAATTATTATTTGTAAGAACTTTTGTAATCAAGAAGAATCTTAAACTAGTTTCTCATTAGAACATGATTAAAAATAATAACTTAATGTTTCAATACTATAGAAGACAATGGTTGTTGATAACATCAAGACAATATCTGCTCATATCTTTTACTTCTATAGTAAAAATGATGAATGAACTCTGAGGTCTCAAGGCATCAAAAGTCAGAGAATCAAAGAGTCTCACAAGTCAAAGATTTAAAGGCTTCACAAGCATGACATGCCAAAGCTTTCAAGAAACAACATTGAAGGAAATCAAGTTTGTTATTCTCAAAAATGGTGAGATCACAACTAGAAGTCTGGATGATTCTCAAAATGCAAATTTAGAGAAAGAAATAGAAGAAGACCAAAGTCAAAAACATTTTCAATGAAAGAGTCAAGAGAATTGAAATTGAATGGGTTAAAACCATATGGAGATGGAAGAAAATTAGGAGAGTAGTGTTGGGAGAACTAGATTCCTATTTTTTTTTTTTTTTTTGGTACTTATGGTATTGCTTATGCACTCATATTTTTTTGGGATCAATAAAAATATATTTATTATTTTCACCTAATAATTTCTCATTCACACTTATTCTTAATCGGATGTTCCCATGACATTGTTTGGGGTAATTAATAGTGGGGGTTTGCTCCTAATAGAAGTCATTGACCCACAATTCTTTGAAATCTAAAAAATTAAAATTTGATTTGGGATCCATTATGTTTTAACCTATCAACCCTAATTAAAGGTCAGGTAAAAATAGTGAACCTCACATGAACAAACTACACTTTACTCCATCATAAATGAAATGAGATTTTTTTTTTTTTTTTTTTTTTTTTGTGGGGGTATACCTTCACATGTCAAGGTCTTATGGACATATTGCTGTATATATATATATATATATATATATATATATATATATATATATATATATATATATATATATATATATCAGAAACAAATAAATACAAAGGTAAAATAAGATCAAGAATTGTTTTGACCTATTTTATAAATATTATATTTGAGATCTCATGTTCGAGTATTTGTAAGATGTGAATAGTTGTGTCATGTCTAGAATAATAAATTAAAGTGTTAAATATTTTAAAACTTAATACCTAATCAATTTTATATCATCTTGTAATGTGTGTTAATTTAAGAACATTGAGATATGGGTCTTCTCACCGAAACTTACTAAAACCTATTTGAACTTGGCCTTAAAAATAGTGCATAAACAATACCAGGCAAGGTTTCAAACCCATACTTACTTATCTGTTGCCAATTTTTTTACCACTAGACTAACAAGTGTTAACATAATGAATTTTTTAAAACTTCTATTTTTTTATTTTTTTATCCTTTTTAATATTTTATTTTAGTATTTTTTTCCAAACTAATCTAATGACAAATTTTTGTTTTCTTAATCTATTTATACTAATATAAATGATGATGTGTCCTATTCTCCTATAGCTATTTGGTAAAACAAATTTAAATTAAATTTAGTTTTTATTAAATAACTTAAATGCGCAATTCTGAAATTTGGATTTACATCTTTAGTATCTTGAGCCGCTCCAACTTACTTAATAACAAAATTCTTACGAACTAAGTTAAAATTTAATTAATATGCAAATATATACATTATAGAGAGTTAAAAGGAAAAAAACTAAAAATAAAACTAACTTAATCTCTTTAGTTTTTTCTCACTCTCGCCATTAATGTCACTTGCGTCGCCGATAATTACTCTCCATCACTCATTAAAAAAAGGTTATTATTTATACAACCTTTGCAACCATGATGAGTCTTGAACTATTTTCTCATAAGAACATGAATAAAAAAAAAAAACTTAATAATTCCACAATATAGAAGACAATGATTTGGTAATTAACATCAAGACGATATCTGCTTAGTGGAGTGACAAACAATGATTTATTATGACTTTCTTATAATTCCTTTTTTATTTAAGGGTTAAATATGTTAAATTGTATATATATATATATATATATATATATATATATATTTTTAATCATCATAACTAATTTGATTTTTTTAAGTAGTATCATGAAATTTATGAATTTAATTTATTGATTTTTTTTATCAGGGTGGTTTGGATTTCTGTGGGCGAGGAATTAGGGGTTTGTTCTCCCTGATTGCCCAATTGAGTAGGCGGCATTAATCCCCACCTAGGACTGGGGAATAAGTGGAAATGACTCCTTATCCAGTTATCCCAATCTCACACTAGGATCATTACTCATTTAGGCTAAACCTATTTGAATTAGCTTTAACCTGTTCAATTAAATTAATTAATTTGAACCAATTCTATTTTTTAATACAATTTTCCAGAACTAATGTTCAAATATACCCAAGTCAAACTGAATCATTTCGCTCTAATTAGCTGAACCAAGCTCAATCAACTATTCAACCCAGTTGACCAAAACCTAAACCAGCTTGAATTGCACTGACTGAACCAAACCAGCTTAAATTGAATTAGGCCAAATTAAACCAATTAGGCCCTCTTTTCAATCTCACTCTTTCACACTGAACCCAACCAACTCAGATCAATTAAACTAAAAACTTATATACAAGCTCAAACCCAAGCACCAATTCCAAACCTAACTAAAGTCAACCAATTACTCAAATCCAACTTTAACCCATAACAACCAAGCTCAAAACCATCTCACTCAAATCCACCTGGCTTAATTGGTTCAACTTAATCAGCTAACTAAACCACCATCTAATACCTATAGATCACCACTCAACCCAAATACAATCCCAAGCCCTCCATAGTTCCCATCTCCTTCATTCTCTGGTTTCCCTCTCTTGCAAAATCCTTTGCAATATGTCCCTAAACATTCACAAATAATCCCTACAAAATTTCATAGTAGGTCCCTGAGCCCGGGTTGGGGATTGACTTCCTTTCTTTCTTAGTTACTACTCTTTTTCTGTCATTTAGCTATTGAGACACTCTTATTAGTTGTCCACTCTTTTTCTTCTTAGTTAATTTTAGTTCTTAATTGTGAGCATAGTTGGATGGTTGAAATCCCAATATTTTTACTACCATACTATTCTACAAAATATGCTACCATACTATTCTACAAAATATGTTTTTATTTATATTTTTTAGCTGCTCAATCTTTTGTTTAATTGCCAACGATCCTTGGGTCAATTGGCACCAGGTCCCTTGTGTAAGGTGTTCGCTTCGAGTGTCGAGCGTGGCTCCCCGAGTTCTATCCCCATCTCGCTCAAAGAGAAGGCACGGGTGTGTGTTGAGCTGGCTACGGTGCTCCCCACACGTGCACGTTCTTAACTTAAGCCCGAAAGAGGGTGCTTGTCATCTGTTGTCAAAAAAAAAAAAAAATTCTTTTGTTTAGTTGTTCAATTTTTTCGTTGTTCACCCCAATTGGATTTTTAAAAAAAAAAAAAAAGCCTAAAAAAACTTTAGTTGGGTTTCTTCTCACTTTTACATTAGCTCAAACTAATTGTCTATTAGTCTCTAATACACGCTTGTTGTATTTTGTAAAAAAACAAAGAAAACAAAATAGAAAAACAGAAATATATATATATATATATAAAGAAAAAAGGAAAAACAAATATAAAGTTTTATCAAATAAAAATAAAAAAAAGGTGAGCATGTTCAACAAGAATAAAAGGATTAGTAAAATACTTATAACAATTAGTAAATCACTAAAAAAAATTAAAATGATGGGCAATGTCTTTGCACTTGCTGGGAGCTTTTTATCTTTTCTTTTTTAGGTTCATTTTCATGTGCCCAAAACAAAAAGTAGGGAAATGATGCGCATGCATTAATGATGACTGTACCTCGCACCGTTGTTGAACTGTACAAAGTCCTTTTTGTCCTTTCCTCGTCCACCCAAACTACCCTTTGCGCGCGCTTTACAGCCCGTCCATCGTTGCCAGGTGTCCTTTCACCAATTTGTCTCACACCGGGTTGTCTGCTCACCCTAAAGTCTGTGAAAAGTTTTGTTTTTTTACTTTCTTTTTTTTTTATTTCTACCACGGTACCACCTGTCCTGTCCATTAGTGTGTTATAATTTTTATCCTTTTTCATTCAATTAACGCGGGTGTCAATATGGATGTTTTGCTTTCTTTTTTTTTTTTAATTTTTTTTTTGTTTTTTTAATTAAGGGGCAAATTATGATTTTTAATAACATCAAAACAAGCTAAAATCACTTAGTTCAAGTGATTAGAAACACTAACACGAGTCTCTCGTATGGCGTATGGAGTGGTGAGGGTTTGAATCATTGTTGAAAAATTAACTTATCAGTGATGTTGCACCATTACTTACATGTATGTGCTCATAAAATAAAAGCGCATTCAAAACAATGAGAAATGCTATATGAGACGAATTGGTCGGTCGAAATCACAGGCCGAATGACATGGTTGCTTATGTGGCAACCATATCATCAACTCTTTTCATTCTCCCCGAATTAAAAAAAAAAAAAAAAAAACCCTAGCTGACCCTTTTTTGGGCATAACACCATCTCCTTTTGGATGCTGGTTCGCTTCCGCAGCCCTCGAGCGCGTCTCCATCCCGGATCCTTCCCGTGCCACTAAATTTTTCCCTTAAATCCCTCATCCAAGCCCTCCCTCAACCGTGACCTCCTCCTTGCCAAGACCCCCGCAGATGCCCTTTGCTTCTCCGACCTTTCCGATCCCACCGTATTTCTTTCTTCTCTCGGCGTCGTCCATGGATCTTTTGGCCACAAGATGACCACGGATGATCTCATCGCCTGCCAGGTCCGTGTTTCTCGAGCCTCCGCAGCAGGGCACTGAAGATTCCATCTTTCTTCTCTGCGATCATGATGAGGAAGCCCTTGTTGAGGCGATTGCTACCAAGGAGGCTAATCCTCTACTTCTCGGTGCCTCTTGTTTGCCAGGCATTGATCAGGTGGCGTTCTTGCTCCAGAAGTACTTGGGCAACTATGTTCGGGGACTCAGCAAGGAGGCCCTCAAGATCAGCGTCTGGAATGGTCGATCTTCTTGTTTTTTTTTTTTTTTTTTTGCTTTTGATTCTTGATGGGTTTCAAGATCAGATGCTATCCCATTCTCTTTCTGTTCGTTTTTTTAATCCATGTTATGTTTGCTTGATTCTTTGCTCTTTTTTTTAGGTTTCTCTTTGCGTGATCGATGAGGTTGCTGTTATTAGTGCTTTCTTTGACTGGGTTTTTAGGCTTGGGTTCTTAAATTCTAATGTTTAGAATGGTTTCGATTAGTTTTGTTTCACAGTCCCTGCTCTTCTTGAATTTGTTGCTGTTTGTAGCAGGAGAATAGCTTATGGCTATCAATCTTTGAACCAAATTGAGCTATATTTTTAGGTTTGAATATGAGCTATATTTCTTGCTAACTTAATTTGGATATCAAGTTGATGATGCACTTTTGTATATTCATTTTGAAATGCTTTTGACCTTTTGTTGTTCTAATTACAGTATGTGATGATAATGCTGAATGGGTCTGTGCCAATGTCATTTGGAGGAGCCCAAGAGCCTGCTACGTATGGTGAACTTGTTTCAATTGTGATTTTGCAATGTAATTTGAGATTTTGCCAATGTAATATGAGCCTGCTGCCAATGTAAATTGAGATTTTGCAGTTCTTGCAATGTTGTAGAGATGATCAATTAAAAATGTTGGTATGAATAACAACGAAAACTGATTGATTAAATGACAATACTCTGTTTACTGATTGATCAAATGACAATAACTAAAACAACATATCAACAAAAACACAACATAATGCATTGTTTGCCTAAGAACAGAAATAAAGATTCTAATTTTACATCACAACAACATATCAGCAAAAAAACATTAACATTGTCAAATTGATTAACAACAAAATATCTAGCTTTGCCATTGGAGGAAGAAGATTCAGGAACCTTGGAGTAAGGATAGTCACAACATGTGAAGAGGAGTTTTTAAACACCTAAGTAAAAGAAGGAAACATTAGCAATTGTTACTTATGATAAATGATTGTATTTTTTTTAAAACATAATATTGTATGTATAAGGAATTTTTAAACACCTGAATTAAAATTGGCATTGGCCCATAAATTTGATTCTTGATGAAATGAAGTAGTTGTTCCAATTTCATTTGATGGTTTACCCTGTAATCACAAGAAAAAAAAATGTGTGCAATATTGTGTAAGTAAAAAACTTTGTATAAATGGGTGTCACACCATACACTAGAAAATAAAGTTACTCCTTTTTTTTTGTAAATTACCTGGGATGAAGCATCAATGCCAACATTTTGCCAAGTGAAGTTAGAAATCTCTACATTGAACACATTTGGAAAGCAATTGGAGTTCACCTAACACAACAAATTGTTATCCAATTTATTAAAACAAGCTTATACAATCTTATACAATACTAAACAAATATAAATATAGAACAATCAAACATTACCACACTTTCTTGAGTACAAAGTTCAACTTGTGCTCCTTTTGCATTTGTACATTTCCTTGTGCTTGAGTTTTCTAAAGAAAATATTTAATTTAGTGAAAAAAAATGAAAACACTAAAAAGAGTTATGTAAAAAACTAAGTACCTTTCTTTTATTTCTAATGATCATTTCTTCAACTTTTGATTTCTTTCTCTTCGAGGGTGGTCGGCCATTACTACGCACTTTTAAAGGAGTTAGAAACCTTGAAGATGTTGCTTGGCAATGGTCATGATTCTTTTCCAATTGTTTCTCACAAAAATTTGCATTATCCATGAGCTTCTCGACTGCCTCATCTACACACCTCATTAAAAAGTCATATTTTTCAATAGATTCTATTCCAATTTCAGTAGCCTTGGAAAAGTGAGAGCATAATCTATTGTAACGCACTTTTTGCTCATTGGTTTGTATATCTTCATAACAATTCTTCACGTAAGTATGCCGGCGTTTAATATCCTTGCTCCAACGGGATAAAATATATTGAGATGGAATCTCTTTCACATTCTTCTCAATTAAAACTTTGCATATATGTCTACAAAGAATTCTTCTAAACTCAAATAAACGACATGTGCATCTAATATCAAATTCAAGCTCATTTTGATAAACATTAAAGCACACTTGCCGTCTGACTCTACCATATTTTCCTTTTAAAATATCTGTCACCTGAAATATACTTATTGCCCCTTCTGATCTGACAAATGTGAGATTGCAATATAACATTCCTCTCAACTCATCTTGGAATAGCTTAAAAATTTCATTTGTATAGGCTTCTTGTAGTTGCTTCTCAAAGTGGCAATTAGTTAGCATTGGAAAGCTCGAGTTAAAAGTAGCAAAATCAGCTTTGTTCTCTTTCTCAATCTTACTTTTTAATGCATTATCATATTGCTCCACAAATTGCTTCAAGGATGTTGTTGGACCAACATAACCATCAAAGAAAGCATTTATGCTTTCACTTCTTTGAGTGGTAGACATTCCAGCCTAAAAAACTCCTTTAACATAAACAGGAGCCCAACGATGCTGATTTGTGTACAAATAATCTAGCCAGCCATTTTTTCCAATGTTGTAATCTTCTATCATTTTCAACCATATGGTTTCAAATTCTTGAATATCAACTTCCTCATAAACAATACTCTTCAATATCTTCTTTATTGCTTTGTACTCAGATAGCCCTCCTAGCTTCTCAGGAATTTTTTTCATAATATGCCAAAGACAAAGCCGGTGATGAGAATTTGGAAACACTGTCTTGATTGCACCTTGAATAGCCATACATTGATCTGTAATTATTGCCTTTGGAGACTTCCCCGACATGCATTCCAACCAAGTTCTAAATAACCAAATGTAGGTTTCCGTATCTTCTTTTGACAATAACCCACATCCGAATAATATTGTTTGTCCATGATGGTTTACTCCAACAAAGGAGCAAAAGGCATATCATATTTATTTGTTAAATATGTTGTGTCAAAAGGTACAACATCACCAAAAGCTTCATATGCTGCTATAGACCTTGCATCTGCCCAAAATATATTTTGTAGACGGCCCTCTTCATCCATATCAATCAAATGGTAAAACTTAGAATTTCTATGTTGCATACGTGAGAAATAATTCCCAAGTGCCTCCGCATCTCCAACTCCAAGCCTAAATTGCCTTGCTTTTGCAATATAATTCCGACAATCTTTTTCAGTGTAGGTTAAATTTTCATACCCATCACTTTCAACGGCCAAAGAATGGAAATTCTTACTTAAGCCTATACCCGCTTGATCATTTAATTCAAGCCTTCTTTTCACATACACATCCATTTTTTTATTACACCTTTGGAAACGAGCTTTATGTGGACTAAGTGCATGATTATGCTCCAAATTGACACTAGATATAGTATAACACCCATCATTACCAACGATAATATTAATCTTGGCATCACAATTTGTTTTCGTAGATAACCTTGGATTGAAAGTACTTTTCGCAGTAGATATTCTTTTACCACCTTTCGCACAAGCAAGTGTGTAATATTTTAATTTTCCATCATCTCCACATCTTCTACTTTTTTTAGTAATACCAAAACCTTCTTGTCGAGCATATTCAACATAGAAATTGTAAACTTCTTCTTCACAATTAAACATTATGCCTGCCTTTGGCTTCTCTAACTCTACCAATTTCTCTTTCTCTTTGTTCAATATTTCTGTATTAGAAGATTCAACATCTTTCACATTCTTCACTTGTTCAGAAGACTCAAGTTCCAATTCTACCATAATGTTCTTGATTTGTATCTATAATAAACAAGTAACAACTATACCATAAGAATATTAAAAACTAAGTAATTGTAAAATATGAAAGATATTAAAATTAAAATTGTCTTAAGATTTGAATGAAAAGTAAACTTTGTTATATACTTTTCAGCTTAAGAATGTTTTAGAATGATTAGATTTTCATGATATCAATTTATTTGAATTTTTTTCCTATAAAAAAATATCAATTTATAACAAATAGAATGCAAATAGTAAATATATTAAATCCAGAACTAAATCAAATATCAGTGAAAAAATTTAGTTTGCCAATAAACCCAAAAATTCTAACAACTCTTAATATGTATTTATAATATTCAAATCTCTAGTACCACTAAAACAACAAAACTAATATTGCCAACATTTAGTTTGCCAATAAACCCAAAAAATCTAACAAATTTTAATTCTAACCCTTGAATCAATGGCACAATATCCAACAGAGAAATGCAAAAATAATCTAACAAGATATGATATTCTCCAGAAATAATCTAAGAAGATTAAAAGAGCCACAAAAAATTGAAAAAAATAATTAAAAAACAATAAATAAGCAAAAAATTAATTAAGATTATCTGAATTAATAAAAACTTCAAGTATAAAAAGTTCATAGATTGTTTTGAGGCCTTATCATGCATAGTCATCAATTAACAGAAAAAGGTAACCCTTTTAACAAGAAAATTTGACAATGCTGCGGGGCAGAGGCAAAGAACACAAATAATTTCATATCAACAGAGGACCCAAAAAATCTAACAAATTTATTTCACATCTTCTGCACAAATAATTTCATGAATTAAAATGAAATGGCAAAGCACATCAAAGGGGAACAAAAACAAAAGAAAATTCAAGAAAGGGAGTGAAAACATACATCTTTCGACTTGCCGATGAGTTTGGCGACGGTGTTCGAAGCCTTGGAGAAGATGGAAGAATTATCGATCCTCCACGCTCACGTTCGTCGAGAGATTCAAGCACGGTATGGAGATGAGCGGTTCCGGACGGGGATGAGAAGCTTCGAAGAAGAAGGATGCGTTCTCTCTCTCTCTCTCTCTTCAGGAAGGGGATGAAAAGCTTCAAAGCCTCTCTTCAGGAAGAAGATGAGAAGTCGGAGAAGCAAAGGGCATCGGCAAGGAGGAGGTTGCGGTTGAGGGAAAGGAATTGGGCGGAGATGGGGACGGCGAGCTGGGCTTGGATGAGGGATTTAAGGAAAAAATTTACTGGCACGGGAAGAGTCCGGGATGGAGGCGCGCTCGAGGCCGTCGCGGCTGCGGACGCGGACGAGATGAAAGCTTCAACGGAAATAAGATTCTCTCTCTCTCTTTCTCTCTCTTCAGGAAGGGGATGAAACGCTGGGTTTTTTTTTTTAATTCGGGGAGAGAGAAAAGAGTTGATGACATGGTTGCCACATAAGCAACCATGTCATTCGGCTTGTGATTTCGGCCGACCAATTCGTCTCATATAGCATTTCTCCAAAACAATAACTCACTACGATAGAGATACTGACAAATGCTTGTAATCTTTATAAAAAAATATATAAAATTAAAAAAACTAAGTAGCTAAAATAGCAATTTGTTAGAATGATGCTTGATTTTGGATTATGAATATATCTCTGTTTATTTATATAATTTAAAAAATTGAAATGAAATATAATTAAGAAAAACCCACCAAATAAATATTACTTTAGTATTATAAAACAACATATATTTTAGAACAAAATTTTTTTCTTAAAAAAATTTATATTTTAGAATAGTAGTAGTCTAGTAGAGTACAACAGAATGACCACTTTAGCTATCATAATTAATTAGATGACCAACTAATAACAATAAAATCTAAATAATGGATGAAAGACGGAGGCTCCTGAGAGATAATCAACGAAAGGGAACATTCATTTATACGAGTACAAAAGCAAATTTCAAATGTCTTGAAGTGAATATGTGTTTGATTGTGGATTGAATAACTTCCTGCTACTTTTTAATTGAGTCAAGGGCTTAGATGGAGGGGTCCTAACATATGTTTTAAATTTTATTAAAAAATAACTTGAGATCAAAATGAATGCGATTTTTTATTTAATAAAATTTTAAATGATGAATAATTTGATGATTTAATTAATTAATTAATTATATGGATTGTTAAATATAAGTTTGCTAGCTAAACAACTAATTACAATTTAATTAAATAAACAAAGAGTTTGTGCTAAAATGAATCTAGATTCAAATTCTATTTTTTAAGATACACACATGCTCCCTTAGTTTTGGTTTTCTAATTTTAACATGTACTTGGCACACATGGCATGCAATTAGAAAGCTTGTCCTGAAATATTTCAAATAGTGAAAAGTCTTTGTGAGCATATCAGAACACATATAGAGTGTGTTTGTTTTTGGAGGATTTTGTTTAACAATATATATCCAAATCCTTTGACTTTAGAAATTTACTGTTTGTTTCATTGGATTTGTTTTTTAAAGAGTTTTCAAAATCCCATAGGTAGGTGATGGATTATGTTTTACAGCCAAAATAGTTGTAAAATAAAATCCTGAAACTAAAATCCCTCACATGACTATCACGTGAGGGATTCACGGGTTGGTTGGAAAAAGCGCATAAGGTGAGGATACCGGATTCTCGTGTTTTCTCTTTCCCAAATCAGGCTTCCCAGTGTTCTTTTCTTAGGAGCAACAACAGAAGGTGAGAGGATTCAAGGTTATCATATTTTCTCTTTCCCAAATCCGACCTTCCAATTTCGATGTTCTTCTTAGGAGCAACATATCAACCAAGAAGGGTTGGGTTGAAGATCTTTTTTTTTTTTTTTTTTTTTTGAAATCTTATCTTTTTTTCCTCAATCCAACAAGTTTTTTCAGAAATCTGGTGGTTTGCTTCCCAACCGAGAGGTGCTTGTTTCGCATTGATCACTGCAAAGTTTTTCCTCTTCTCCCATTTAGGTCTTGTTTTCCTTTTTATTCCCCCTCTTTACTGTCAATTTTGGTAATATTTTCTTTTTTGAGGTTTTCTTTTCTTCCATTTAAAGCTTTCATAATTAATGGGATATGTGGTAGATCTTTAAAATTGCAAGATTAATAGTAAACAATGAAAATTTGATTGTTGCCGGATGTTGAGATAGCTTATGAATTGGAAGCCATACTTTCAAGATAGATCAAATCATATGATCAAGTTCATGAAGATGAGTAAACCTTCTTATCCGATAGCTTATGAATTGGAAGCCATACTTTCAAGATAGATCAAATCATAAGCTCAAGTTCATGAAGATGAGTTATATATATATATATATATATATATATATATATATATATATATATATATATATATGCAGATCATTTAGTCATCTATATAAATTAATAAATTTTGAATGTTTCATATTTATATTTATCTTTGCACTTTATTAAAGTCTAATTTAAAATTATTTAAGTTTTAGAATTATTTTCTTATGGAACAGATATGCTGAACAGAAATCCAGCAATATTGTTATGTGGGATTATTGACAAAACCATCATAACTCGGTTTTTGTATCAGGATAGTTTATCTTGGTAGAAGTCATTTGTAAATCATCTGTTTTCTGCCCCAATTTCTTTGTACTTTTTTCTGCTTACTAGGTATATGTGTAGTCATACTCTTGAGTTGTTTGCCACTCATATTACTTTTTTGTGTTGTCAGTAATTGTTTGTACATTAGACACTATCCTTTTAATAATCATTTTATCTCTTTCTTGGATGACTAAGGTATTCATGCTCAATTGATTAGAGTAATGGCCTTGCACAAACCCAACATCTAAGCATCTTCATGCTTGCATCTATATTCTATGACCGTAAATGTATTTGACTTATCTATAGTTATATAGAAACCATTAAAGCTGCACTTTAATTTCTAAGATGTTATAGAAAAAAAAATTAGGGAAGTACATTTCGTTTGGGTGCTTCCTGTCATTTTCTGCTTTAAATGTTTCATGTTGCCAGATTTACTTATGTTTATGTTGGGGTTTCCTGCATCTTTCTTTGGGCTTGCTTTAGTTTTGAATTACTGATTGGCCTCAATTTATATATATATATATATATATATATATATATATAACTAATTTATTTTCAACTCTTTTTTATGATAGAAAAAATTAGATATCACTTGAAAGAGTTCGACTCTCGAACACCTGCGAATCCGAAGGAGCTTTTTAATCTACGACATTCATCTGCATGCACATCCATTGAATGTGCATTTGGTTCTTTAAAGAGCCACTTTAAAGTCCTCACATGCAGACCTTTTTTTCCATTTAAGACACAAGCATAAATTTGTTTTAGCATGTTGTACCTTACATAATTACATCCTTAACGACGATGAGGATGACTTTATTCCGTCTGAGGAAGATTGGATACTACATCGGTCTTCACGGGCCACCTTTAGGGAACAAAGAAAAGAAGCACAGGAGTGGGCTACCCGTCATGATCAAATTGCTGCCGAGATGTAGGCAAACAAGTAGTTATATTTCCTGCAATGTTGACAAACCATAGCATTAAATGTTCTTGTGTTGCATATATGTTGGCCTGTTATTGTGTTGTTGTTTCCAATATTACTTATTTCTATTTTGCATTAAACACTATTCTATGGCATTGTAGAACTATAACAAATATTTTTTAGTATGATCTTTATTAATCTTCGAATTCATTCATGCCATTTTTTTATTTTAATGCTTCTAATATTATTCATGCTTAATACGTATTGCAATTTTTTTGCATATCTTTCAATGATGCATAATAGAAGGAGATAGTGCATTTGAAGGTAGCCAGACAACATCAGTTACCAAGAGCACATCAAAGACATCAGGAAAGATGGACACTAATTGAAAATCGGTGCTTCATAAAGTTTATAGCTAGCTAAGTTGAGCAAAGCTTAAAAGTAGATAAAGGATTCAAATCACAAGCAATACATGATGTAGTTCGAGCCATGAATGACCCATTTGGGGTGATAGTCATGAGAATGTTTGGGTGATATAATAAAACAGTAAATTTGAGGATTAAATAAAGACAACTTGGAATAGTTAAGGTAACGATTTACAAATATGATGTTTTTTTAAATATTATTAATTATTTGTGAATTTTCTATCCAACTTGTACATTAAATAATTACAAATGCTTTATTTGACTAAGTTTAAATGCATAATAGTTATAATAATTTAAAAAAGAATATTTTAAAATTGCGGATAAAATTGAGAACTAGGCCAATGACCATTTGGTCTATTGACACCAGGTTCTTTGCGTAGGGTCTTCGATGGTCGAGCGTTGCTCCCCGGTTCGAAACCTATCATGCGCAAGGTGAGGGTATGGTTCGGCTGGTGAGTGTTGCTCACCCACGTGTCTGCTTGTCGCCTTTCTCAAAAAAAATAAATAAATAAATAAAAATTTGAGAACTAAAAAGTTTAAAAATAAAATTAAAAAAGTAGCAACTGAATAAACAATTAGATCAAAGACGTTTAAAGCTTTTCGAAAAAAAGAGTGACAAGTGAAGGAAATAAAAAAAAAAAAAACTTCAATTTGTTAAAAAAAAAGAGCCCATAAAATAAAATTAAATAATGGGTTTTGAGGGGGGTAAAAAACGGGATCACTGATGTAAAAAGTAATACAATATTTCTCATAAATTAAGATTCAAAGTTATAGCTTTTATTAATGCATCGTTATCAAATTTCTTAAAAAATAAAAAAGCAAACCAAATACTGTTTCTATTATTAGTTTTTATAAACATTATAGACAAATTTCCTCTCTAATATATTAAAAAAAAACAATTACCAACTTCTGAAAAAGCATCTTCACAAACCATCAAATTATTAATTTTTAAAAAATAATTAAAACAAAAAATAGCAATTACCAACATCTGAAAAAGCATCTTCACAAACCATCAAATTATTAATTTTTAAAATATAATTATTATAAAGAAAATAGGTTAGTTAGGACCATCATTCATCACTCATCCCATGTTGTGAGAGAGAAATAAATAAATAAAAAAGAATCACTCTCATCCAACCGTTCAAAAAATCCCAGTGGACACGTGTCGACCGATAAATTCATCTTCTCCCTGGTATAAGAACTCGCACAGTAGCTTTTCACCACTCCATTCAAAACCAGGGCAATGGAGAAGCGGGAGGGCGAGCGTGGCGTCGTTCGCCGGGAAGCCGGCGAGAAACGGCGGAGGTGGTCGGAGGGGATGAGCCCGGAGGTTCTGGCATTGATATTCTCGCGGTTTCCTGCCGACGAGCTGCTCCGCGCGGTGCCGTTCGTTTGCAAGTCATGGCACGAGGCTGTGGCCGGGCCTTACTGCTGGTCTGAGATTGAAATCGAGGCTTGGTGCCGCCGTGTGAACCGCACCGACGTCATCGACTTCGCGGTGAGGAAGCTCGTTCGCCGGAGCAGTGGCACCCTCCGGCGCCTCTCGGCCTATCGCATCGGTGACTCCGGCTTTGCTTATGCCGCCTCTTTGTGAGATTCTTGGGTTCTTCTGGTTTTGTTTTCGTAGTTTGATGGCTTGCCTTTTTTTTCTATCTGTTTCTTGTTGTGATTTGGTTTATGAACTTGTTTTCATGCTTGAGAAGTTGTCTCAGATGGGTGAGGAGTTGTTTGCATCTTTAGGGTTTTGGCATTCTTTTATGATGTTTTAGTAATTTGTTAATGAACTTGTTTTGATGCTTGAAAATGTCTGGTAAAATGTGTTGAAGCTTGACATTTGTTTGAATTTATTTTGGGTGTTTTTGAGCTTGCTCTAATGCTTCAGAATGTTTACAAGATATAATGAATTCCTTAATATCTTAGGGCTTGCAAATGGTTTTTATTATTTATGAGATGAGTTTGTAGTTAGTATTTAAGGCATTTTTCGTGTTCATGTGCTTATGATTTTGGAGAATGTGTTTTTTTTTTTTTTTTTGAATAAAATTTTTGGAGAATGTTTATAAGACATCCTGAAGATTGGCATTTCTTAAAATTTTTTGGATTGGTGATCTCTGCTTATGAACTTTTTTTAGTGCTCCATAATGTTTGTAAGATGTAACGAGTCTCGGATTCTCCTCATTCCTTATTAGGCTTCTTTTTCAAGATTTTCTATATATTTATTTGTGAGATGCTTGAGTAAGTAGTGCTTTTAGCTGTTCACGAACTTGCTGTGATGCTTAAGAAAGTTTACAAGAAATGCTGAAGATTGACATTTGTTAGGTTTTTTAGGTTTATTTATGGATGTATGGAATGTACAAATAGTGGATGTTTAAGGCTGTCTCTATTCATCAACTTATTCTGATGCTCTTGAATGTGTATAGGATATAATGAAGCCTCGCATTTCTTAGTTTCTATTTGGTTTTTGTCTTATTATTATTATTTTTATTTTTATGAAATGCATGAGAAATTGGTTTTTGTATCAATCATTGGATAGCCTAATGGTATGACACCAAAGTGTAAAGAGGGGAGGTCATGAGTTCAAATTCTTCCCTCGGTAGTACTGTTTTTGTACTGTTCATACGGGCTCCAGTACCATTTATATACTATTTATACAATGTACATCCGGGTCCAGTACTATTCTTAAATCCTTGAGTGGGAGACGCTTGCCACTTATTAATCAAAAAAAAATTTTGATTTTTGTGGCTTTTTTCCTGTTCATGAGTTTGATATGCTGCTTTATAATGTTTATAAGATTTGTTGAAGCTTGACATTTATCAGATTTTTTTTAAAATTACCTTTTTGGTAGATCATGAAATGCATGAGGGATGTCTAAGGCTATCTCTGTTCATCAACTTGTTTGAATGCTCCAGACTGTTTGCAAGATAAACTGAAGCTTCCAATTTCTTAGTTTTATTTACAAAATCCTCAAGTAATTGATATTTAAGGCTTTTTACTTTCACAAGCTTGCTGTGATACCAAGAATGCTTATAAAATATGTTAAAGCTCAAATGCATGAGGAGATCTTCGCGGAATTTTGATTTAAAGGGTTTTCTTATTTATTAAATGGTTAAGTAATGGGTGTTTATGGATTTGGGTGTTTTTTGTTTTATGCCCACAAAATATTATTTCTTTTATTTTAGATGGATCAAGTAAAATAGTTCAAATCTTAGTTTTGGCCTGATTGAATTTTAAATTCCAGTTTATCATAATTTGCTTCTTTATTGTATTTTTTCTTTTGATTTTTGGTGTTACTGTTTTTCTATTTATACCATTTTAAAATACAAGCTATACATGTATGATTGTTGTTTTTATCTTTTGCCTAAGATCAACTTTGTGAGTAGATCTTGATTTTTTTTTTTCTAAAATTTGAGGGTAAACCCTTGCCCTTATAAGTGCAAAAGCCAATTTTTTTTCCTGTTAGTGTATTCATTTTAAGTTTTTCCAAATAAGATTTTGATTATCTTTTCTTGTGAGAAATGTGTGGATGGGTACATGAGTTTATGCAATTTCAAATTGCAACATAATGCTGGAAAGGGTCACTAATCTCAAAGGCTCCTGTGGTTTGAAACTAATTTCTTAGCCCTAATTTGGAATCTTTATTATTTTTAACTTCATTCCTATTTATATGGTAGACAAGTGCTTCCATATTGCCATTGTCACTGATGGAATAAATCCATTTTAGTTCTATTCTTAAATCAATAAATTACTAGTGGAAATTCAGAACTATTTATTTCCATTTTGAGCTGACAATGACGTAGTCCAAACCATTTTGTGTTTTTTTTTTTATACATTCTAGGAAGCCAGATGTCCTTTTCAATTTAGAGGAATTTAATTCCAATATTCTTTATCAAAGTTTAATGTGCTATGGGTGATTCTTTTCTTTTCTTTTCTTTTCTTTTTTTTTTGTATGTTCATATTTATCTTTTGTTTTTCTATGTTGCAGTTTAATGCAAATATAAATGTTTTTTCTTGATTCTAGCCTTGATGAAGAACTTGTTATTTAACACCTTGTTTACTTAGCAAAAGTGTACTTTAACATGCGCTAGCTCCACTATAATTTGATGAAAATAATGTGCAAGGCATTCATCAACAGTGGAAATTATGCACCTCATCTTTGGCATTCATGATTATTAATCAGTAAATTCAATGTTTAAATTAATCTGAAATTTTTACAGCCTGCTATCAGTATATATGCTGTGCTATAAAACCTTTTCTTGGAACGCAGGGAAATATTGAGCTTTTTAGTTAGCTTCACAATGATATATCTCAAAATATCTATGATGAACAATGCCTTAATTCGATTTGTTCTATGATGTTCAGCTTATGTTGTAGGATCCAATGGGTTTTATTTGTTTATTCACCTTCACTGTCTGCAACTAATGTTTTAATTTCTTATTCCATCTACATTATAAGAACTTGAAAAGGTAGCTGCAAACTTCAATTTGTTCAAAACCTGTTTATGTGACCGAAAAGCTGCTGATAGCACCTACTTATATTCTCTGCATAGTGTCCTTTGGAATTGTTCTGCGGATGGATGCAGTCTGGATGAACTGTAATATTAATGTTTAAAAAAAATTCATGTGTTCTTTCTGAGAATATGTGCTACAATTCAACTACCACAGAGCTTTATCTTGTTAACTCCTTGTTGATTCTCTGTTTCCTTTTTCCCAGCGGAAAGTTGCTCAATGTCCTTCGGATTCCAGTGAGTGAAATGTCAAGTGTAACAGTGGAGAAGTACGCCGGATCCCTTTCTTTGCTGACTGTTCTGGACATCAGCTACTGCCTGAACCTCAATGCCAGAAGCATCAAGGTGTTTGGTAATAACTGCAGGTGCCTTATTCATCTAAGGAGGAACATGCCACCTCCAGAGGTTGAGTTAAACCAGGGCAACCATGTAGGTTCCAGAGAAGATGAAGAAGAGGCACTTGCAGTGGCAAATACAATGCCTAAGCTAGAACAACTTGAGTTAGCGTTTGGCCGTTTCAGCGATCATGGACTCGATGCTATTCTCACCAAGTGCAAGGCTCTTCAGAAGCTTGATATCCGTGGATGCTGGAATGTGAGGTTGGATGGTGATGTTGGGTTGAGGTGTGATTCTATTAGGAGTTTCAGGGACCCTTGGGAGGATGAATACGCTGCTGTAGATGCCAATGGGGATGACGATGAGAGTTCATCACTCGACTTCAACTTCACTGATGATTCTGATGATGATTAACATACTGCTGCTGTTTGTTTTGGTTTGTTAGTTTGCTGAATGACATTCAATTAACATATATACTTGTGCCTTTGATTTCAGGTCAACATTGATGCACAGAGCTTTTGATTATACATGTAAATGCTCATATACAGCAGCCTAAACATTAAACTGGCTCTTTACTGCAAGTGTTTTTAGTTTGAATGTGAACATGAACATGAACATGAATTTGAATTAAAGCAGGAACCACTTCTTATGCATGAATTATATATGAATTGCTTCTCCTTTCCAAGTAAAAGCCAGTTACTTGTATATATATCTATAAATCATTTGTATTTAATTGTACAGATGCTTTTATTTATTCATTTGTACTACATTTTTTGCTTTTGAGAAGACAGGTTAAAACTTAAAAGGCTGGTGCCTTATTAATCTCTGTTGAAATGCTTAACTCATTCTTATATATAATCAATATCAATTCTATGTAATAATGTCACTAGAGGGTGATATATATTCTCATTTATTATTTATTTATTTTATAGTAACAAATATATCTTGCATTCTACTCCCTAATGTTTTTAATCTTTTATTTATAAAGAGGGTATAGATTTTTATTTTAGAGTATTACTTAAATAAGTTAAATAATTTATACATATATTTAAATTAGCTGAAATAAATTATAAATCAGCTTAAATATCAAATTTTTTTTTGGCTCTGGGTCTCGAATAAATGGTTCGATCATTGAGTCATTCAAATAAATGCTAGATTAATAAAAATATTTTCAAATATTATTTTATAATTATGAACTATTTTTTAATTATATATATATTACTATTTTTTAATCATAAAATTAATTATTTGAAGGAAAAAACACACATTGTTAGTTAATTTTTGTTTGTATTACCTATGGTATTAATAATTAAAATATTAATTGAACTTATTTGTTTGTGCCATAAATACTAATGAGACTTTTCAAAACGGGATATACCAACTGTTTCCATTTTAAGAATTTCTTTAATCATAATTTTAATTGTATATACAATATTGACTTTAAACCCTTAAAATTATAAAACCCGATGCAAAGCTAAGGAATTCGCCTAGTTAATATAATTATACATACATATAAACCAATTTATACAAATATAACAAGTACTCTGCCCAAATTTAATTAAGGTGAATGGGATAACTTGAAATAGTCATAATTTTTTTTTTTAAGAAACTTGATTAGTTAAATAAAATATAATTAGTAATTGATTTTGAAGTATAAATTATGAGTAAATATCAATCACTAATTAAGATAATAATATATTTTTTAATTTTTTGAATTATTATTTAATTAATTAAAATCATAGGTTGTACTTATCAAGGTATTAGTGAGTATTAGTCTCTGGGATTGAGTTAAAGTATTAATTATGAGAAGTAGGCTTTAGAGTATTGAAACTGGGTTAATTCTTAGGTGATTGAGGGTAAAAGGTGTACGAGCCGGACTAGGTTAATTTTTTGGTGATTTAGGGTAAAAGGGGCATGAGTCCGTTAACAAAGCCTGCCAGATCTAACCCGATGAGACCGAGTTAGCGAAAGACAGACTAGTAATCGACCCAGTGCCAGGCAGCCAGGTGGGGTTGGTCTAGTGGACTTGGTAAGTCACCCTAAGGTGATCAGGAACCGGCCTAGGAAACCCCACTAATTACTACCATGACTAGAATCTGTTGGTTGATGGGTTGGCTCCTGGACAATGGACATTCTTTTTTTTTTTTAAATATCATTTTAGAATTAATTTAAAAACAAATGTTAGAGTCCAAACCAAAAGAAAATTACATAAAAAGAAGACCACAAACTAAGTTTTATAAAAAAAATAATTCAAAAATAAAATAATAAAATAATTCATAATAAATTAAAATAATTTGAGATGACTCAAAATAATTCAAAATAGCTTAAATAAAGGAATCATAGGGTTTATACTTAATTCCTTTTTCCATTGGATTAAGTTTTGAATGTATCTTTTTGTGTATAAGAAAAATTAAAACCCATATTGTTCTCTTACTTTGGATCAGAGTTGCTACTTACTTATCTATTCGCCCACATCGAGATTTGCCTCGTCCTTGATTATGGTGGTAAACTCTCGAAGGTGGTGGTTGTTGTATTGAGCAAGTTTGTCAGTGCGAGTGAAAAAGAAGAAATCATTGACTTTAAAGCTTAATAGCTCTATTTGTTGTTAAATTTAACCACACTTCTAATTATTTATGAAAATTTACATTTTAATATTTAGTGACAACAATTGGAAACTTGTTTTTATTAACTTGCCACTATTGATGGGCATTGAGGTTCATATTCATATTGATGTTCTCCTTGAATCAAAAAGTAGTGTTTAAGTAAATCCAACGTTCAAATCATTATATATATATATATTGGTTATTTACAAACGTTCGCAGATCCATTGTCGAATTCAAATTGAATGTTTGTGAGACATGGAGTACTATAGTGACTTTTTTGTGAGTAGTGCAAAGTAGGATAAATAGTACTCTTATGAATACTATCAAGTGGGATGTACAATGCATAGTATTTAAAACATTTTGAGCCATCCGATCATTAATCCAAACAATAACCATGTGATCTAAACTGTCCAAGTTGATTTACACCATCCATAAAAAAAAAAAAAAAAAAATTATAAATACCCACACCTCTCACCTAACCATCCACACTAGTATAATGTTTTGAGCATTGACTTGTTGCATTCTTTCTCTCTACATTATTCTGGGGATAGTTTCGCTGGTGGCTACAAAAGTTTTTTAAATATAAACGCTATGGCCACAAACATTTTTTTTGTAATATCGTGGCCAATTATCTTTTCTTCTGGCGCACTCATGGCCATAATGGTCGGTTTCGTGGTTGTTTCCGTCGACGTTGCAGACGTGGAGGCTAACGAGACATTAAATTCATAACTTGTGTGACATGGCAGTCCAACTCATCCTCTTTTTAGGGCTAAACCTCTTCAGGGCTGATGTGGTGCCACATCTCTTCACCCAAGCTCATTGAAACCCTAGAATAGGCCATCAAAGCCGTCACCGCCGCCTTTCTCCGTCTCTGGTTCCTCCTTCCAAACCTGAAATCCATCACTGTCACCTCTCATGTGTTCCTCATTGGTGACAGCAACAGCTGTAACCTTATCCATGAAGTATCCTATTTTATCAGTAAACAACCCGATGGGTACTTTTCTCCAATGAAGCTCACTGGCCGTATCCTTATCTACACAGGCTTCGTCAACTCAATGCATAGCAAATCTGAGCTTGAGATAAAGTCTAATAGTTTCTTCAACCTTGAGATGCTTGACATGGTGGCTGTGGAGGAGTTGAGGTTGCGCTATCCTTGTTGTTGTTGTTGTTGTTGTTGTTGTTGTTGTTGTTGTTTATGGTGAGCTTAAAGTTTGTAATTGTGATTTGTAGTTGTGAAGTGCTTTGGTTCCCTCACGTTCAGTTTGGAACGCTATTTAGATGATTAATCTTGTTTTTTTAGTGAATGTATAGGGATGTTTTTTGGCATGTTGTTTTGTGGGTGGACGATTTACTAGAAAAGATGAGAGGTTTTAGAAATTTGGTTGCATTATAGGATGAAGTTCGTGTTGTGATGTGTTCTATTTGTTAGAGCTTGAAATTTCTTCTTTTGTTTGATTTAGATTTATTATATTGATAAGAGATGCTTGCTTGATGATAAGGGTGCGCATGATGGAGACCTCGCTGTAGACATCCTCGATGTTGATGGTAGTGTAAAGTTTGCATTTTGAGATGGATTTGTATGCCAGGGTCTTATTGGTGTTTGGATTAGAGCAAAGGATGGTAACTCTGAACTAGCCACAACCAGGCTCACAGTTGAGGCGGAAGTAAGGTGGGAGGGGAGAGACAGTGGGGTCACGCAGAATAAGTGAGACGTCAGGGAGGTGGGTGTGATCATTGGTGTCGAGGAGATCATCTAAGAGAGGGAGGCAAGGGGTATTCTGAGAGTTGGGGTTAGTAAAGGAGAGAAGAGGCACTGACATTGTGTTGATGTGGTGCACGATTAAAAAAGTTGATGAGTTGGATTGCCATGTATGACAGGAGAATGAATTTAATATGCATTACTGGCCCCATGTCAGCAAAGTGGCCGAAAACAACCTCAAAACTAGCCATTGTGGTCACGGGTGTGCCCGTAGAGAAGATAAGTGAACATGGCATTACAAAAAAAAAAAGGTTTATGACCATATCATTATATTTAAAAAACTTTTTTGGTCACTAGTGTAACTATCTCCATTATTCTATGTCAATCTCTCGCTAACGTCCATAGTTTAGGTTTCACGTGTGTCTGTGTGTATGTATATTCACAATAATTTACTAACAACAAAATTTAGATCAATTGATTAGCCTCCTCTTTTGGTACAAGAAGGGCATGGCCTCAAATTTGATGCTTGTTTTAAAAAAATTTAAAAATTAAAAAAGAAAAATATTCAACATGCCGGTTTAGACCAGCCAACCCGCCAGGTTGACCAAACTGGTTGACTAGATGAGTCAACTAGCCCAATCACAAGTTTTGAAAAACTACACCCCAAACTCAGTCCGTTATAGTTAGGATTGGTGATGGGTTGTGGCCTTGTCCACCGGCTTAACTGTCTAGTTAAATTTTGCAGGATAGGGAAAATCCTGGCCTGAGCCTCCTTCTAAACGAGTGGACAAAAGTCATTAGACATTAGTGGAAATATTAATTATTAATAATTTACCTTTTAGTCTTTTAAATAATAAAAAAATATATGCTACTTTCAATTCGAATTTATTATAAACTATTTTAATAAATTATGGGTATTTTTGCACCTTTAGCTCATATCTTTTATGTGTATTACTAATAGATTTATTTCATTTATGACACCAAAATAATAATGAACCAAATTAACAATTTTTTAGAATTATAATATAAAATAATATAGTTAACTGAAATATTAATAATTTTTTTGACAAATAGGACACAAATACCTTATTTAAGAAAAATTAAGGGCGTGCACAGGTGATGAGGAGTACACTTCAATACATCTATATCTTTATTTTGTGTGGATTTCGAGGATCTCGGATTTTTGTTTAAATGAACACTTTATGTAAATTAAAGATTTAATGCTAACAGATCAAGAGTTAGTTAATATCAGTAAATTTTTAAAACAAAACAACGAGTTTATTTTCTCAACTAGTTCACATCCATAGTGTTTCAATAATCATCTTGTGAAATAAATCTGTCTCATATTATAGTGTTAACTATTTCGCTCATTGAGGGGGAACTATAGGTATTTTACCATTTTGGTTTTAGGGCGTGTTTGGTTCGCTGATTTCTGGGCTCAAGTGACTGAAGTTTTAAGTTCGGATTGACTTCCGATTGTTTGTTTTGCTGAAGTGAAGGACTGAAGTGATGATTTGAAACTTCCAAAACCCACCACTTCTCCATTTTGACTTTAGCAAAAAATCAACCGAAGTGGGACTTCGACAATTTTTGCTGATGTGGCCGAAGTCCCACTTCGGCCACATTTTTTCAAGTGGGGGTGTTGTAAACACCCCCACTCCCGTGACTTGTAGTACTATGCACCCATGAAGATCTTTTTCCCCAATTGCTCTTTTCTTTTCTGCACAGAAGCCATATATCTCTCACAGCTTGGCATTTAGAAATCTCTCACCGGCCAACAGCTTCAGCTCATAGTGCCATACACACGTCTCTTGAAGGTAATATCCTGTAAATCTGTTGAGTTTTTTTATTGTGAGTTAACAGGTATTTTTTGTCATTTTTATCTAAAAAACTAAAAAAATCCTGAAATTTTTGGACTTTTGGGCTGATGGTGTTCATGTGTGGTTCTTCTTGATTTATGGAGCAAGTTGATATCTTGCTTGGTGGTGGTTTTTGGGTTTTGGTGAGGATTCTTTGGATGGCAGGAGATTGAGTTTTTATTATTTATTTATTTATTTATTTTGTGGATAAGGATTTTGATTTTGAGAAGATTAGGATTTTATGTAGTTAACTAACCATAATAATAATAATAATTATTATTATTGTAATTTAGCAATCTTTTATTAATTATCTGTTGAAACTATTAAAAAGATGAATTAATTTCTTAAAATTTATAACAAGAACTCATAAATATTCATCATGTATAAATATATATTACCAATATATTATTTATATAATGTGCCTTGATAAGAATCAGATTGTTTCTATACTCATAAAAACATTTCTATTTAATTTTTATTTTAAAACTTTTTTTTTGTAATTTCTAATATAGATAGAATTTAAAATTACATTAATCTTTTTGTGTAAAAGATAAAAGAAACTTATGCTAATTAGTTGATTAAGGACGGTGAAAGTATTAATTAATGTTATTTGTGGAAGTAATCTTGTACCATGAGAAGAAATTATATGATATAAATCTTGTAAGTTTTCAACCTTCAAACTTGTTTGCGGAGACATATATGTTAGACTGATATAAACTTTTTCATTTGTACTATTGTCACTCTTGAAATCTCCTCATATTTTGTGCTCTTGCCTTTTCAGTTGGTTTAATGGTTTGGGATTTGGATTCTGATTTGATACAAAATTATCTCATTGATTATATGGATGTGATTTAGATCCAATGATGCTCTTTTAATTTATGTATTTGTGTGACTTGATTGGACATAAACACTATGTTGATATTAGTTTATGATTTTTCCTGATATTTGTAATGAGTGGTACATGAACTTGAAATTACATAACAACTAAAAACTATGATTACTCTAAAGACATTCAAATTGATTTGCATATTGTTGTATGTGTTTTTTTTTTAGGCTTAAGAAAGTATTAGTAAAATGTAGAGAATTCAATCACATAACCTAATTCACCGACTCATACTCATTGATTAATTGTGTAGATGGATAATTGGGCCCTGGGTGAGCGTGTGAGAACTCTCGCAGCGGCTTTCACCACAATTGTTGTTGTCATTGCCTTTGTATTTGAAGAAATTCATATAACTAAGCCTAGGCGAAAAGTGGAGCCATCATTATACCGGGACCTAACTAGAAAGAAACACATGACTCGTATTTTAAGGAGTGGGTGAGACTATTGTGTGAGCTATCTTAGGATGGACGTAGGCCCTTTTATGCATTTATCCCAAATTATGCGTGATAGGCACCTCCTTGTCGATACATGCCATGTGTCCATAGAGGAACAACTTGCCATTTTCTTGCACATAGTTGGTCATAATACGAAGAATCAAACCGTGCGAATGGAGTTCCTTCTCTCCGGGGAAACAATTAGTCGGTACTTTAACAATGTAATTCGAGCTATTTGTGCTGTACGTGATGATTTCGTCAAGCCTCCTACTAGTAGTTACCACCTTGACATAGAGAATAACCCAAGTTGGTACCCTGTTTTTCAAAGTAAGTTTGAAAATAATAACAGGTAAAATTTTACATTGCATTAAAAACCACATTGAAAACTCAATAATGTCTGATTGCCATGTAGGATTGCATTGGTCTGTTAGATGGCACGCATATTGATGCATCCGTCCCTACACAAGAATTACCCCGTTTTCGTGGTAGAAAAGGCCCTACTCAAAATGTCTTAGCCGTGGTGAACTTTGATCTCAAGTTCACCTACGTACTAGCTGGTTGGGAAGGATCCGCAAATGATTTCACTATTTTAAGAGACGCGATATCGCGACCACAACCCAATGGATTGAAAATTATAGAAGGTAGCTAAAATTCTACTTACGCATTTCAAATATCAAAATTAATCATAACTAATTGTATTGGGTTCTTTTATGGAAATATTATCTGGTAGATGCCGGATATACAACAATGAATGGTTTCATAGCTCCATATCGAGGAGTTAGGTACCATTTAAAAGAACACAATGGAAGGATGCCGACAAATCCTAAGGAATCATTCAATCTCCGACATTCAATGTTACGATCGAGGGTTGAGCGGGCATTCACCATTTTAAAGAATCGTTTCAAGATTCTTACCTCGCATCCCTTTTTTCCATTCAAGACACAAGTTAAATTGGTCCTAGCATGTTGTGTTGTGCATAATTACATAGCAGGTGTGGACCCAATGGATAGGATCTTGCATGAAGGAAGCACACAAGAAGATGAGCAACTTGTACCATCCCATGGACGAACACAACGAGAACAACATGAAGAAAATAGGTAATGGTTGGAGTTGCGTTACAAGATATCTATTGAGATGTGGAATCATTATATTGGGCTGCCCTAGACAACATAAATGTGTAGTGTAACTTGTGTTTGAACCTTTTACTCCTGTTTTTTGTTATAGTGTTATCTTCTATTTTTTTAAAAAACATCTATCTATATAAATATATGTTGTGCATGCAACATTTCCTTGTATTTTATTTTTCCCATTGTCTAATGATAATGCTTCTATTCAGAATTTTTTTCTTGAAGGACCATGGAGACTAGGAAATTTGTGCATGGTGGTGCTAGCTCGAAGGCCGCACCATGTAAGCGTGGAACACCAAACAAAAGGTGGAAGCCAGATTTTGATAACTTCTTGATACCAATTTTAGTAGAGCAAGCAAGAAAGGGCCTTAAGTGTGACAAATCCTTTAAGCGAGCTGCATTCAATCATGTTGCAATGGTTGTAAATGCGATATTCGGAACTGATTTTACTGCTGAAAACGTAGAGAACCACTATAGAACATTGAAAGCACGATATGTGGAAATCAAGAAAGCGAAGGACCTTAGTTGTGCAGGATGTGATGATGAAATCAAGATGATCATACTTGACCCTATTGTGGCTGTAATGTATATTGAGGTAAATTGTTAAAAATTCCTTGAACATTTCATGCAATTCATTGATGTTTGCTGAATTTTGTTGATATTGTAGGCACATCCAGGTGCGAAATCATTTATTAACAAGCCCATTGACAATTATGAAGGGCTTATAGTAATTTGTGGTGAAGACAATGCAACGGGCTCCTATGTAGCATCATTGTATTCAGAATTTGGTGATAATCCTGAAATTGAAGAATCCAACAACGACAATGTTGAATCAACCCCTATTCATAATGTTAGCGATGAAGAAGGCGATGACAACCCCACTCCACCTATTGCTAGGAGTCCTTCCACATCGTCTATTATATCCAATCGTTCTAGCAGGGGAGCTAAAGGTGCTTCAAATATGTCAGATCTACTTATAGTTGTTAGTGAAATGGCAACTGCTATCAAGAATCCATTGCATTGGACAAAGACTTTATATGATAAGGTTATGGAGGTTGATGGGTTCGATGAGCAAGAGCTAGTTGAGGTACTGGACTATCTTGAGAGTCAGGAATGTGAAGCTAGGGGCTTCATGGTGAGGAAATTAGAGCTTAGGAAGGGCTGGATCAACAAGTTCCTCTCCAGGATGGTTTGAGCCAACCATAGATGGTTCGATGTTGATGTTTCCTTTGTGCTGATGGACAGACTTCTGCTGCTATTTCCTTTTTTGCTTGTGGTTGTTGCATGCATTATCTGTGTCCTTGCTTGTTTTGTGTGTGCTTGCTGTGGTGGCCATGACTAGCATGGCTCTTTATGTAGACTGTTTCATGGATTTTTTCCTTGTGTGTTTCATGTAGGCTTGAACTTTATGTGGCCATACACTGCATGCATGTTCTATCCTTTCGTCTTGTAGCATGTTTACTTTTATTTGGACATCTTTGATATATGTAGACTAACTATTATGGTGCGTTATGTTTTGCTTTATTATTTGGCTAACTTTGTGCATAAGCATGTGGAACTTGATCATGAAAGAAAGCAGGTATTGGAAATGAAAGAATGGATTGCTATTTTGGAAGTATAGATAACAAATGTGATTGAAAAACTTGATAATGTGATTGTTAACTCCAGTAAAAAAAACTTGACTAATGGATAGTGATTGAAAAACTTTGTTGTCTTGAGAATTAAAATGGTTTTTCTGATGAATGAATGTAGTAGATTACTTCTAAACAAAATTGGTGTTGGTTACAGTTGACTTGATGGACTCAAAGCTCATGCAGCACAACATGTAATTTCTCTAATTCTTTATCTGAAAGAACAAGGGCAAGTATTTCAAATTGTTAATCTTAAATTACCATCTTTTACTGCAGGTTACTGACAAGATAATGCAAAATGCTGGAAATATCTTCCCACACAACTCACCCACAACTAAGGAAGCATAGTATTACAGGATGATATTTGACATATTTTAATTAGATGAGTAAAACATATATTAAAGTTTATATGAATGTAATGAAAATGATCATTTTAAACATTATTATACATTACATAATATAATATAGTCAATCGTAAAGTATGTTATGTTTAATTTTTTTTTTTCAATCTCATGAAAAAACATTGTTATTAAGGCAATGAATAGATTATTTTAGATAAAAAAAAACTTAAATATGTTTTTAACTAAGTTACCTTTAATAATGTTTATATAAGTGAGAATTTTAGGCATTGTATTAATCAAACATAATTGAGTTAAAATCTACAATTAATACACCAATTGATAAAATTATCATGTTAAAATTTTTTTAAACCTAACCCAATAAAATCATGTGGGTAATCCCACCTTTAATTGGAAGTGGTGAGTACAACCCAAGTTTCACCAATCCAAACATCATGAACTATTGAAGTTATCATTTCTAAAGTTTCATTTCTACCAACCAAACATCCGAAGTGATTATTGATTTGACACTTTCCCTCCAACCAAACAACAGAAAGTGGGAACTTCTAACTGAATTTTTCACTTCCACCTGAAGTTGTAATTTTAACTTCATTCACTTCGGTAAATCACTTCCGAACCAAACACCCCCTTAGAGTGGATGCTCTAAATGACATGATGGATTTTTATTTTCATGAAAATATTATTATAATCTAGTATATAGTATATAACGTTTATCTTATTAAAATAAAACCATATTTTTTTAACTAGTCTAATACTCAATAAAATATTAAAATTAATTATACTGATATCCACCGCATCACTTAATATGAGTCCTTTTGAGATTAACTTAATTCGGCCCATTTTCCGAGATTTGGTTGTTAGTCTGAATTAATCTTATTTTAACATCAAATTAATACCCTATAACACAAATTCAAATTAATATAAACATCTATTTTCCTACAAAACACCACCATTCAATCTCAAAATCATGAAGACCATCTTTTAATTCTTGTGATGCGGCTGATGCTTATGTTACTATTAATGATGGACAAATTAAGGCGTGAGGCTATTTATTTGAGAATAGAGTTCCGAAACTAATAAATTATTTTCATTTAAATAGTTCTCATTAGTTTCCATTGATTGTTAAAAAATTAAAATAATGTTTTTTTTAATTAATTCCCAAAATAAGCATTTTCCCCATTATTTCCCAAAATACGCATTTTGCTTTTTTTATTATTTTTTTAAATCAACAGACCCACTCTAATTTTTTAATATTTAATATTTATTTTTTTAAAAATCAGAGAGTCCCATTGTTTTTTTAATATTAAGTTTTTATTTCTTTAAAAATTATGGATCCCGGTAGCTTTTTAAATTAAAAACATTTTACATTCAATCCCTTATAATTTTCATTAATTTTTCTTATAACTTTATTTTTCTCACTTCTACTATGTTATTTCTACTTTCACTAATTATAACCGACTGTTAATAATTTAAATAAATAATTTTAATATATTTTTATAATAAGGGGTTGTTGGGATGAACTATTGGTGGCATGTGGCACCTACCCCATTAATGAGAGCCATTGGATGAAATTGATCTTAGCCATTCATTTGTTAGGTAAAGGCCTATATAAACCCACCAAATTCTTTTTCTAAAACACACAAGTATTTCTGTAAAAAAAGAAAATTATTAATATAGAGAAGCTCTTCTTTAAAATTTTTTTCATTATAGTTTTTTTATTTTCTTGCAAAGTTATTTTATTTTTCATTAAATCTTGCAAAATTTATATTATTGTCATACTGAACGAAGGAGACAATTTTGGTCGGATATAATTAGTGGAAGTAGAAATAATATAGTAGAAGTGAGAAAAATAAAGTTATAAGAAAAATTAATGAAAATTGTAAGGGTTTGGATGTAAAATGTTTTTAATTTAAAAAGCTACCGGGACCCGCAATTTTTAAAAAAATAAAAACTTAATATTAAAAAAACAATGGGACCCCTGATTTTTAAAAAAATAAAAATTAAATATTAAAAAATTAGAGTGGGTCCGTTGATTTAAAAAAAAATAAAAAAAAACAAAATGCGTATTTTGGGAAATAATGGGAAAATGCCTATTTTGGGAATTAATTAAAAAAAAAGACATTATTTTGATCTTTTAGCCTTGATTGTATGGTATTAATTTTCAATAAATATATACATTTTTTAATTAGGATATTGGAGGAAACTAATTGAATATATGAGTATTAAATAGATTTTTTTAAAATATTAAAGGTTCTGGTTTTAAGAAAAAATCAAAATTATGAGTAGGGTTACAAAAACCTCCTGCTATAATTTTAAAAACTAAAACAAAAACAAAAACTACAAAATCACCAGTTTATCCTTTTTTTTTTTTTTTTTCAAATTTTATATATTGGTTAGTGTACTAGCTTATCAATAATTTTCAGGGGTTGATTAGTTTTAGTTTAAATGAAACTTGAACTTCAAGGATAAATTTAAATTGGGGAGCTATCAATCAGTTGCTTTAAAACTTTTGAATTTTGAATAAAAAATAGTTTATTTGCTTTAAAAATTTTGAATTTTCAATGAAAAATAGATAAGAATTAAAACTTTTTAAAAATTTTGATTTTCTAACAAAAAGAAATCTCATGAGAGTTGTTTCATTTTTTTTTTAAAAGGTAATAATAATCATAAAAAAATTATTGCAAAAAAGCCTTTTTTTTTTCTTTAATAATAGATGGTAATTTGAGGGCTAAAAATTATGCAAATGTTTGTTTGTTTATCTTTTTTTTTTTCCTAAAAATTGGTTTATTTTTATGTTCATGTAATGATTGTTCATATTTATTCTTATATGACTGAAAAAAAGTATTAATATACAGTATGAAAAATATAATATAATAAAAATTTGTATTGTGTCAAATTAAGAAATTTATATAATACATTAAAAATTAAATATTATAAATGTATATCGGTAATTAAGTACAAAAGCATCTAAATATTGTATCAATTAAATATAAAAATAATAAAATAAATAATAAAAATATTTAAAAATATATTATCTATAATAAATTTGTAGATTATAGAAGTCAATAAAAAGCAATGTTAAAATTATTAATTAAATAGTTTAAAACATAATTAACAATGTAATATTAAAAGAGAAGCTAAGAATAAAAATGAAAAATAAAAATTTAAAAGAAAGAAGGTTATTTTTAAGGAATAGTTTTAATTTTTATTAACTAATTAAAAACTAATATTCTACTATATTTAATTTAAGTTTTTATTTACATTAAATATGATATTAGTAATGGAAAACATTTCATTGAATTTATTTGTTTTGCATTAAATTTATTTGTTTTGCATTAGATGTTCCATTAGACTTTTCAAAAGCAATTGTTTCCATTGAAATAGATTTACATAGGAAAAGTATATCAATATGCATTATAAGATGTTATTTAAACATTACAATATGCGTTATAGGATGTTATTTAAACATTAGAGTTTGTGAGCCCCACGTTTTGATTGATAATGAATATTAATTATTTTATGAAAGATGTGTAAAAAGTAAAATGGTTTATCATTTTTCTATAGTCATGAAATCTAAATAGAAAGTTTTTTTTCTTGGGTTTACTCTAGCAAGTCCAGAAATATATATGCCAACCTACTAGTTATATTTGAAGAGAAGCTTTTATGTTATTTTGTATCTAAGTAGAGTAGAAGAAATTAAAACGGCTGAAATATTGAAAATCAAAGGATGGGAACTATTAGAACTCTGAACACTCAATGGGTCAGTGTTTTTTATTATTTCAATGAGCCATCGAAGAGGTTATGTAATCTATTATTATATAATTAAATTTACTTCGGTTTTTTCAATTTTATTTTAAATACTTTTTTTTTTTAAAGGTATTGCTTCATTTGTATTATATAATTAAATTTACTTTTTTTAATTTATCTATTAAATACTTTCTTTTTTTTAAAAGGTATTGCTTCATTTGGAGTTGTATTGCTCATTTTCTCGTAAGTACTATATATATATATATATATGATGCTATCATTTGGATAATTAAGGGCACGTTTGACATTGTTGCCAATTCCTATTTTTTGTTTTTAATTTCATGTTTTGGAAACAAAACTAAGAAAACATGTTTGGCAGCTCGTTTTCGTTTTAAAAGATTTTGACAACAATCCTCAAGTTTCTAAAAAAACATAAAACAACAATTTTATGTTTTCAACTTTTTCGAAAACGCTTTCAAAACTCTTCCTCCCACAATGAAACCCTTTTTCTTCTACTTCTTTCTCTCTCTCCTTTTAATTTTTATTTTTGTAAAAAATATAAATTTTTTTACAAATTAATAATAATAAATTTAATATATATATATATATATTGACTTGATATTTTACAAATTAGTTTATATAATATAAAAAATTATATTTTCAGAAATTATTTGTGAAAATAATTGTTTGACCCTTGATTTTAATAAACTACGATATAATATAATATAATAATAATTTATGTTATTAATTTTATTTAATAATATAATCAAGTAGACTAATATGAAAAATAAAGTTTTATAAAAAAAATAAAAAATATGGAATTGAAAAAAAATTATTAAAAAACGTTATAATAATTTTATACTAACCAAACATGTTTTTATTTACAGCTTTTTAAAATAGAAAATAGTCAGTGTATCCAAACATGTTTTTGTTTTCAAAAAATTGAAAAATAAAACGAAAATAAAGTAAAAACAAAACAAACAGAAACAAAAACAAAAAACAAGAAAATAGAAATGATGCCAAACGACCCCTAAACTATTTTGTTCTTGTTTTGAATTGTTTGTCTATATACAATCTCGCCACAAAATCACCCAAATTGTAAAAACCTTGAAGCGAAGTAAGGGAATTTAACATGTATATATTAATTATGTTTGTTTCATTATTTCCTTTATCTTAAAATAGGTGGGTTTTTTTTTTGGTGGAGCAAATACGATTTAAAACAAGGTAAGTTGTTTGCCAACTACTTTGTTAAAAAAGAATACGAAATAAAAAAATTTATGGTTATTTGTTGTTGTTATTTATGATTTATGAACCAAGCATTTAATTTATTCGCTTTTTTTGTGATAAATCAATTACTGATAGTAATAATGTTTGATTGATCTACAAATGTGGCTATGTAAATATCTAAAAGAAAAACAAAATAGATCTTATCGTAAGTGATTAAAAAGCATGAGTTTAGTTGGTAGGACTTATGAATACTCTCTAATTCAATGCAAAAAATTTAATTTGGTTAGAAGCTAACAGACATATATTATTTAATCCTAGTACTAAGTATGTGTATGTGTATATAGACTTAGTTTTCAGCAAAACATGACTTAAGAAATTTTCATGCCTACCAGCAATCAAATATAGAGTTGAACTTTTGACAATTGCAAATAGAGAATGACAAAGAAAAGCTACTGAATTAAGCTATTAGCAAATTTAGTTGTTGCATCTCTTTTTGTATTAATAAGCATTCCAAAAATGTATTAGGAACTTTCAGGTTATATATGGTCCAGATATAATATTGTCCGATCATCAAAATCTTTCAAATTAGTTCACTAAATTTTTTTGAATTTTTCCCTAGGAAATGGAATCCAATACAAAATCTTTACACTTCTATAGTTTTGTTTATTAGAAGAGTGATCCTTTTTGGGACCATTTTGCTTTAACCACTAATGATCAAAGAAAGATGCAATTTCAAAGTCTTTATTATGGAGCCAAATATCAAAGTGGAGGCAGTTATAGGGTCAAGCACCATTTAGCTGTAGTTCATGGCAACATTACAGCTTGTAAAAATGTTCCACATGATGTCGTGAGCAATTTTTTGCCACATCATAATTCTTCAAAGCAAAAGGAGCAAGAATTTGAAGATGCATATATATAAAGTTGTTTAAGGGAATAATGATGAGGAGTTACAAGAGTTAAATCCCACATCAAAGGAACAACAGAAAGTTTCAGCCTCTAACAAATTACTTGGGAAAAGAAAGGCAAAAGATCCAATTAGAGATGATGTGATTTCAAAGGGTACTTCAGGCCCTTAACCTGATATCAAAAATGGGTTATGTGTCAAGCAAGCAATTCAAATGCACATATGGCAATCACTAGATGGTTTTTAGATGCATGCATTCATTTTAATACATTGTGGTCTCCTTATTTTTAGTCTACTTTGGATACTATTGCTATGATTTGTAGTGGATACAAGAGCCCATCCTACAATGATATAAGAATTCACTTGTTGCCAAACTGCAAGAAAGAATGCCAACTTCTTACTGATGGTTATAAAAGAAATTGGGTGAATTTTGGATGCAGAATCAAGGGTGATGGTTGGTCTGATTAAAGATAAAGGACTTTAATTAATTTTTTGGTGTTCTATCCTATTGGAATAACATTTATCAAGTCCATTAATGCATCAGATATTGTCAAGGATGGCTCAATTTTTTGTAATTTGTTTGTAGAAATTGTTGATTGGGTTGTAACTTCTAATGTGGTGCATTTAGTTACCGATAATGCAAGTAACTCTATGAAAGCTGAAAAATTATTGCAAGAGATGTATGAACACATTTATTGTTCTCCTTGTGTAGTCCATTGCCTAAATTTGTTGTTGAAAGTGACTTTTTTTTTTATCTACAACCATATTTTCTTGTTGTCTTGGTTGAGAAAAGAGATGGTTGGAAAACAATTGTGGGCCTAAGGCTCTGCTTGGATGGAGGTATTGGAGGGTTTCATAAAGTAAGGTAAGGTAGGGTAAAGAAAGGTAGAGGAATGTTTTGAACCATACTTTGCTTGGATGGAAGGTAAGGTAATTGGAGTTTTTGAAATCTTATTGTGCTTGGTTGGGAGGTTAGTGGAGGTAAGGTTACATAGTATATTACTAAATTACCCTTATGATTAATAAAAAAAACAATGTTATTATATTTAATTTCAATAATAAAACTAATTAAATAATATCATTAATAAGTGCGTAACCATACTTTGCCACCGTCTTTATTACTTTGAAGAGCATCTATGTGCTTAACTGATAAGTGCTCGTGTTATATTAACGCGAAGTATTATTATTTTATATTGAGCATGACTTTTATCAGATTTTATCATTAATTAGTGTGTATTTGTGTGCTTTTGTGTATTATAGGGTTGTGGAGCTAGTTTGGAGAAAAATAGCAAAGTTAGATCATGTTCGCCGTTGTTGGGGAGTTTTCAGAGCAAGCAAGGAACAAGGCACGAGCCTAGACTTGTGAGTGTGTGCCAACCTTCTTTGGAAGGGCACAAAGGCAGTCACATTCACAATAAATTTAACTCGTATAGCATAGGAGAACTTCGCCAATGAGGAGAATTGAAACAATCGACATGATCTACCGTTGATTGTGTGGCCAATTCAACGGCCTCAATGAAGAACGACGTATTCGAGAGCATTTCGGCGAGAGTACTGTAGCAGCACTGTAATAAATTAATGTAGCAAGTTACTGTTTACTGTTCGCCGAAAATCAGCAAAACAGAAAATTCACACGGGCGTGTGGAAATTCCACAAGGCCGTGTGAAATCCCGATTTCAGCCGATTTACAGCCGCGACTCAGCACTATTTAAAGGCCAATTTTGGACTTTTTTGGGATCTTTTCGCCTATTCTCTGGAGGGTCGCGACTAGGGTTTGAAGAGGACTTTGTGGAGGATTGGAGCGCATCATCGGCATCGACATTGAAGCTCGTCGAAAGATAGCTATTGGGAGAGCTTTCGTCGGCACCGATCCGGTGAGGTGTGCCCTAGGCTTGACGATGAGCTTGGTGGAGAGACGAATCAGCCACACAAGACCACAGCCACGCTACACAAGGGAGTTTTCATCTATGCTTTCGATTTGTGTTTATTCATATATATTGATGGATTTGTATAGCTCCATGAGGAGCTAAACCCCTTGTGGGTATTCAGACTTGTAAACCCTAGGATGATTATGTTTCTATGACATGTTATTATGCTTTCTTTATTGATGAATTTAATGGAGTTCCAATCTTAATTGCATATTGTTTTGATTTTCCCTTAGCTGTGACACTAGGGTTGAGAATCGTCTAGGTTATCCTTTGGAGGTGTGACAACTCCTATAGGGTTAGACTACTTGGGATTGGAGAGGGTCGAGAGGGTAAGTTGTGAGGTAGCGAAACGTCCCCTTTCCCCTCTGGTGTGATTCTCCCTACCTCCGTGTTCCAAGAGTTCTTAGCGGTCGAGATGGAGCGAAGTGCTAGGAGATGAACTCCCCTGGGCTTAGTTGCGCAAGCAACAAAGTGAAGGGTTGTAGTGATTTCTAGTACTGGGGCTTAATTGAGACTAGGGTTCTTTCACCTGGACCAAAGGGTTAGAGCTATACATAGGAACAGGGTCTATCACTAGGAATCCCTAGAACTTAAAGCAATCCCACGTAGTGTGAGGCTTAGGAAGATGGATTCCCCTAGGGCTTAGTTGATAGGTCAACAAGAGTCAAGGGTCGTAGTGAAACCTAATGCCGGGGAATAATGTTGGGATTAGTCATGGTTGACCTTAGGTTTGGGACCGTGTGTTTAAGGATATCCTCGACTCATTAAACATCAATAGGAGAGTATAATAGCATTGTTTTGCACTAGAAGCATTAATCCTAGGGGTAGCTTGTCCGGGTACCTGTCACTCATTGATTGTCCTTCTCCTACACTACTTTTGCTTGCACTCTCCTACCTTCCATACTTCTCTTTTATTTGTGTGTTTCTTTAAATTACTTTTGCATACACACATTGATTATGTTCTCCCTCTTCATACACCGCACTAGCTAATTAGTAAATTCTTTTGTCTTTAATCCCTATTCCCTGTGGATTCAACTATCCTCTCACCGAGGTACTATTATTACTGCGACAACCCGTGCACTTTCGGGCCCCTGTCAAAGGTAGTCACATTCACAAGTCTAGGCTCGTGCCTTGTTCCTTACTTGGTCCGAAAACTCCTCAACAACGGCGAACATGATCTAACTTTGCTATTTTTCTCCAAACTAGCTCTACAACCCTACAATACACAAAAACACACAAATACACACTAATTAATGATAAAATCTGATAAAAGTCATACTTAATATAAGATAATAACACTTCGCGTTACTATAACACGAGCACTTATCAGGAACATGACTTGCAAGCTTTAGTGACAAGAAGTATTATAGGGATATCAGATTATCTGGAAGTGCTATAGGAGAAGTTGTTAATAATATTATTTTGGATAATAAATTTTCGAATGATTATTTGCTTATGGTGATGATTGCAGCACCTATATTCAAGCTTTTGTGTATTGTAGACCGATGAAACTCCATTACTAGGTTATGTTTATGAAAGCATGACTTTGGATTTATAAGGAATCATAGCTACTTTGGGAAATAAGAAAATTTTGTATACTCCATATATTAAAATGATTGACAATAGATGGGAAAATCATTTTAGTCATGATATCTATGATACAACCTACATTTTGAATCCTGCTTTTAGGTATGTTGATAAACTATTTATTGATACTCTAGAAATTATGTATGGTCTCTTGAATATGATAGAAAAGATATGCCAAGAGTCTAGCGATAGTAGTAGAGTAATGGATGAGATCACTATGTATTGTGAACGAAAAGAAAGCTTTAGTTGTCAATTCACTCTTCACACTTACAAAATAAAAAGGCTCGGTAAGTGTCAACTATTAAAAATCTCATTATTTTTCTTTCATGTATAGATTTATTTAAATTTGTTAAATATTTAATTTGTGCTATTTGATTAAAGATGAATGGTGGAAGCTATTTGGGTATGGTTCTCCAATTTTGTAACAATTAACTATCTTGCTCTTAAGCCAAACCAAAGAGGAAGTAAATGCAGTTGAAGTGTATTTAAGTGCATCCACACAGAGAAGAGATAGATTGGAGCATCAAAGACTCAATGACAGTGTTTTTGCATCATATAATTTGTATTTGAAGAATATGTATGTACATTAACTTTGTATAGTAATTATACTAATTAATAATTATTATGAGGTTTGAGTCTATACTTTCCTAATTGATGTTTATATTTCCTTAGTTTCTCTTCTTTTATAGATCATTTATTACTTCCTTAGAGAAATATTTAATCCTTATCATTAACCACAGTTTGTTGATGGAAAACTTCTGAAGTTAGATTTTGTTCATATAGTGATATTTTCATTTGATTCAAAATTTTCCTTTATTATGATGAATGAAGAAAAGCTTGTAAATTTTATATTATATTAATTAGTAAAAAAGTTGTGTTGATTTGTGGGCTCTCTTAGATTTGAAATTAAAACCCCATGATTTTCATATAATTGTAGAAAGCTAGGTTGGTGTGTGGGAAAAAGGCAAGATTCTGTGTTCAGAAAATTCTATTTCAACTGATATGTTTTGCAATTTTTAAACATCTTGTGCTTCTTTTCCTTATATTTAATTCTTATCTGTTCCAAATGCTTTTTACTTAAAATTGTGATTTAGATAATGATCATGGAGAGACACTCATTGGTTTTACTAGCTTTTGTCTTCAAAATGGGGACAATGTATTAAGGAATGATGCTTTCTGGATACATGTTGTCATTTTTTTTTCCTTTGGTTAAGACCGTAGTTGTCAATATCATGGGATACAGAATATGTATCACATAATACATATCTTTGAAATCATATTTTGATAGTATCAATGTGTATCTGTCGAAATAACACCAATAGAAGTAAACATTAATACTTTAATACTTATGGATTCAAAGAGTCTTGACTTCTCTAATAACATAACCTAGGGTTGACAGGTTGAGAGACTTTCCACTTAATTTCTTTGCAATGTTTTAGTGGCAAAGGAAATAAAGTAGATTTTGAATGGTGAGATTGTGAATGATTGGAAAGTCTTGAGGCCCATAGTTAGATAAGTAAGTTTTCTTGTTCGTTGTCCATTCTTCTCTTATCTAGACTATGTTGTCTTTCATGACTTCATAAAAAATTAGACATTAAGTTTATGATAAGCTGATAATTAATTTCAATTGCAATTTTTTAAATTCAAATATGATATAATTCAATTATATTTATTTAGATCAAGTTTGGATGGGATAAGTTTTGCAAATATTAAATGTTCTTAAAATTTGATATATGAAACCTATTATCAATATTTTTTTTTTTTATCTAAAGGCCATCATAAATTAAAGAATAAAGATTAATGAGTTTCAAATTTTGAAACAATTCTTTATGAATAATAGTTTATTTTTTGAAAAAATAATTTTATAATTTTCTTATCCACTATACATATATAGCACACAACAGTGATGATTATTAACAATTTCATTGATAATGAATACATATAAGGAAAGAAGTGAGATAATATAACATAGAAGAGATGTATGTAGAAAAAAGGATATATATATATATATATATATATATATATATATATATATGTGTGTGTGTGTGTGTGTGTGTGTGTGTGTGTGTATAATACAAAATACAAAATTTGACTTTTTTTTAATAGTGTAATTAAGATTATTCATGGTTTAATTAATTTTTAATTTTTTTAGTCAATGTTATCAACATGGTTGATATCAAATGTAGAAGAAAAGAAGATTTAGATATGAACATTGCACTTGAGTTGATGAAGTAGATAGAATGAAATTAAAATGCAATTATTACAGGGAATTTATTCAGGTGGCTTAATTCGCATGAAACATCAACATGGTTGATATCAAATGTCGAAGAAAAGAAGATTTAGATATGAACATTGCACTTGAGTTGATGAAGCATATAGAATGAAATTAAAATGCAATTATAACAGAATAATTTATTTAGGTGGCTTAATTCGCATAAAACATCACTTAAGAATTACTCACAAAAATGGGGCAACTTGTAAAAAACATTCTGAAAAGGTTAGAGACTTATTTCAAAGGGTGCTAAAAGATTTGGTAAAAAAGAAAATTGTTGGAGATAATGGTGTTGATAATCTATTTGATGAAAATAATTTTCAAGTCTTCAGTGGAAATATAAGAATTAAGAGAGGAACTCTAGACTCAATAGTTATAAGAGAAGGGAGTAAAAAACAAACCACATTGAAGGCAATGCTAAAAAATCATGAGACTGTATACAGAGATATATGTAGATTCTTTATGGTAATTTCATCTTGTTTAATATGGTATGGCAATGGTCGGGGAAGTACAGAAGGTGTAGAAACAACTGGCTGTGGAGTAGGTGGTGATGTAAAAGACACACTATCATGCTCACTGTGAGTGCATTGATTCTCTTGATCTGCAAGTGAACCCTTGTGTCTTACATGATCAAATGATCCTCTATCTCTGGAGCCTCCTCTAAGATCCATCCCTCTCTTCCTTACTTGAACAAGTATCATCACATCAAACTATATATATATAATTTAAATACAATTCATAATCGACATATGCTACCATGACTATTAACCCATGTTTGTTATCGGTAACACATTTATCAACATCATACCTTAAATTTATACGCTACCACTCTCAATTTCTTCAAGGTAATCATCTTCATCGTTGCTTTCTGATTCAATTTTGAGGATCCTCTTCACTCTCAGCTTCTTCATCATCTATTTCAATAAATGCATCTGTTGGGTCACGTAGAGATGGTTCCACATCATCATAACTTATCTGTATCTAGGGGAATTCATTTTCATCTTGTTGAAATTATGCTTTAAGTGATGTTGATGTTGGTGCATAAACTTGTTTAGGAAGCTCTATAATATATCTAGCTTTCACTTTAAACACTGCCAACTAGTCACCTTTGTCATGCTTTAAGTTGGGATATGTTGTATAATTAACTTGGGTTGCTTGGGTAACTTATCACATCTAAACAAGATTGTTCGCTTGATTGGTAATATTGGGTACTCCAAACATAAAACTTCAACTAATGGGCTGTAGAAATCATTTTCATCAGTCCTGTAATTTGTGCCTTTTATGAATACACCACTATTCATTGTCACTCTATCTGAACTATGATTCTTTGCATGAAATTTGAAGCTATTCACTATGCACCCACTATAACATTTATAGCTTCTTAGCAGTCCTGTTGACAAGTCTTGCAAGAATTGGTTGGAAATGTCATTGGAAGGATTATGAGCAAATGTGAATAACCACATTGCGAATTCATGCCCAATATCTCATCAATGCATCTATCATTGATATCTAGATTTATTGAGCGCAACTCATTAACAAAAATGCTTCACATTGAAACAAATGAATAAATTAGCAAAAAAGCTAAAGGCAAACAAAGAAATCCCTTTGGTTAAAATTAAGTAGTTATACTTAATGAATGGTTGTACTTCTAGACAATTCGGTAAGATGTACATCTATGCTGCCTAATATTCTTCTTCTGTGAGGTATTTAGTTTTTGCTTTTCCTAATGGCCTACCAAGGCATGTGAAAATTAATAAGCTCCCAGCTTATTCCATTGAATCTTCACCACTGGCATAATTACGTGGCATCTTGCGATGCCTTATGTGCACATGTGGTTTAAAATAATGTGCACAGAATGCTGAAGCTTCCTCAACTAAATAGGCATTACATATCGAGCCTTCAACTTTGTCTTTATTGCTCACATTCTTCTTTAGCTTCCTTAGATACCTATAATGTTATATATTTTATGAGGTGAATAATTTTACTAACATTAAGAATATGTAGAAGACATAATAAAGGGTTTTATCTCTCAAATGGATTCACCCATCAATATTGTACTGGACCTGCAACCCATGCTTCATATGCCAAATGCCTCGGAAGATGCTCCATTGAATCAAAGAAATTTGGGGGAAATATACACTCCAATTTACAAATGATTATAGGGATTTCTTCAATGAGGCTTAACATATCTTCTTCTTGGATAATGGTTGAAGTGAGCTCTCTGAAGAAATTACTCATTTCTGTTAACGTCCGTCAAACACTTGACAGAAGCAATTCCCTGAATGTTATCAGGAGTAATCTCTGCATGAGGACATGGCATTCATGACTTTTATCCCGAAAAGCTTTAGCTTTCACATGTTAACACACCGGCCCATATTTGACACATATCTATCTGGGAACTTGAGATTTTGAATCCATTCACAGAGCATAGTTTTCAATTGTTTATTGATAGTATAACATGTCTTTGGATATTTCCTTGTTGCTTCATCCTTCCAATTCTGGTCGACAGCAAAATTCCTTTAAGTCTTCCCTTGATTTAGTGTTATCCTTAGACTTCCCTTCAACATTCATCACAGTGTTGAATATATTCTCAAACACATTTTTCTCGATGTGCATAACTTCAAGGTTGTATTAAACAAGATTTGTATGGCAATAAGGTAAATCCCAAAAAATGCTCCATTTCCTCCTACCATTATTCCTAGCAATTCGGTGGTTAGTTTCATAAGCACCATAGTCCATGAATTGCATTTAACTCAAACTTTCTATTTCTTGTAAAATCTCATAACCAGAACGAATAGCAGGAACCGTTTTTCTTATGATTCTAATTTTATGAAAAGTTGTTTTATTTCTTCTAAATGGATGATTAGGAGCTAAGAATTTTTTGTTATTATCAAACCAAGATTGTTTTCCACCCTTTGTACTGGTAAATGCATTTGAATCTTCTTTGCAGTATGGGGATTCAGTTCTACCTGTTGTACTCTATCCGGATAACATTAAATATGCTGGAAATAACTTATGGTCCACATAAGTGTGGCACACATATGAAAATTATTCTTCAATGAGACATTATACTTTTCAACCCTAATTTCCCACAAATGTTTCATTTTTGCAATAAAGGGTTGTGAATACACATCCAACATGTCTTTTGGATTTTTTTTTGCCCAGGAACTATTATGGTAAGGAACATATACTCCTCTTTTATACACAATAAAGGAGGTAAGTTGTAAGATGTAACTATCACCGGCCAAGAGGAATATTGCTGCCCTGATTGTCCAAAAGGTTGGAACTGATCAGTGTACAATCCCAACCTTACATTTTGACTATATGATGCAAATGATGGATGTGTATTGTTAAAATGCTTCCATGAAGGTGTGTCAGAACAGTGACACATGACTCCTTCTTCAGACTTGTGCTCTGCATGCCACCTCATCTCTTTCATTGTTACATTTGATGCAAATAATCTCTACAACCTTGGTGTTAAAGGAAAGTAAAACACCTTCTTGTACGGGATATTTGTTTGACTTGTAGAAGAACTACCTTTCGGTTGCTTATACCTATGAAATCTGCAAACTTTGCAACTTGTTAATTCATTGTCTTCTCCCTAATATATCATGCATCCATTAGGACAACAATGGATCTTCTCAACCAGTAAATCCAAGCCTTGGGCTAGTTTCTTTGTGCTGTAGAAATTATCCGGCATTACATTATTAACTGGTAACATTTCCTTCACTAACTAGCAAAGTTCTTCAAAACATTTCTCAAATAAATGATATTCTGCTTTAATGTTTAGCATTCTTATGGGTATGTATGTACATACTTAAAACATTAGAGTATGTATGTATGAGAGTATGTATGTCTAAAGGTATATAGGTATGAGTGTATATATGTATGAGAGTATGTATGTCTAAAGGCATGTAGGTATGAGTGTATGTATAAATGCCCTACCTTCTTTGGAGGCTATTTATTAACCTACTTTGGAGGTTACTTATTATGGATAAGTGTCAAATTCTAAACTCTAGGTTAGGATTATTAGGTTTTGATTAATGAGACCATGTAATATAAAATAATGTATTAGTCAAAACCTACTTCTAGGTAGGATGACTTAGTGGCATAACTTGTCACATTTAGCATAGTAATCTCTCATTTTATATAAGGAGACCCTTTGTAATCATTTGGAGTATGAATGAAAGAGATAAACTTTGAGTAAATAGCTCGTATGTTCTTGTTCTCATTATCCTCTCCATCTCACTAACCTTCTTTCCTTGCTTCCCTTGCTCCACTCCGATAACTCTCACAACCTCGTATTGTAAGAGAGCTCACAACCTCGTATTGTAAGAGAGCCCTATCCCCGTCTACAGTGGTATCAGAGCCCGAAAGGTAAAGATATGGAGGGGTAAAAGCCCTCTAGTGCGTCTTTTCTCTAAAACCATGTAGTTTTAGTATGAAGTGTTTATTTCTCTTTACATGTTTTAAGAATATATGCTTTTATTTTCATTTAGCAAGAGCTTTATAAATCTTGTGCTTTATTAATTAATATGGCTCTTTTTAAGACAAGATGAAATGTTGATTATATCTCTTTGAGGATAGATAATGAGTGGCTGCTTGAAGGGCATGGACCTGTGTTAAGGCCTGGTGACCGAAAGTAAGAGAGAATAATTATTTACTTAGTCTTGTTTTTTCTAAAGTAAATCTTTGTGATGCTTGGTCTCTAAGACAATTGAAATACTGTTGATCTTATATCAAGATAATGGAGACATAATTTTTGTGATGCTTAGTCCCTAAGACAGCTGATATACTGCTAAACTTATATCAAGATAATGGGAATTAAGATTTATTGAAGTAAAGGCTAAAAAGAAAACTAAGCGTGTGTTCTTTTCTTGTGTAATTGAAAATAATCTTAAAACTTAATATCAAAACTATATTGGAGAAGAAAGAGAGGTCCTTATAATAAAAATTTGAAAGTCTCCAACAACCTTTAAGAGTTCTTAAAGTTTGAGAAAAAAAAATATTACAAAAATTGTTAATAATAGGAAGAAGCAATATTTATTATAATCTCGTTTTTGTAGCAATAATTATTTACAAGTTTAATAGCAATAGTTAATTTAAGTAGCAATAATAATTACTTAGTAGTAATTTAAAAGTAGCACGATTTACATGCAAATAGTATTTATTTCAAGTAGTAATATTGAGCAAGTATTATCAAAAGTAGAAATAATATTTAACAATCACTTTAGCAATAATTATCATCAAAATGATTATCAATAATTATCCATATGATGCTTCACAATACTTATCAATGTTTATCATCTTTAGCAATAATGTTCACACTAGTAGCAATATTTGTTATAAATAATATTAATAAAAGTAATTACCAAAACAAAATATCTCTATAAACACAAAAGAACTAAGTACCCTAAAACTAGTAGATTCCATAGAAACAACTAATAATAAAATAGAACCACAATTTAAAATCTTAGAAGAAATTAGAATGCACTTAATTGAAAGAAATGCATTAGCAACTAGCATATTAAATCAAAATCATCAAAATATCTTAGGAATATTAAATAAATAAGATTATATCAAAACTGGATTGGAAAATCAGATTACAAGGCGAGTAACTCTTAAAACAATAGAAGTTATTAATAAAGAATTAAGCCATCCAAAAACTATTGTAGAAAAAATTAACAAAATACAACTAGAATTAACAAAGCATATAAAAAAGATAATAGAAGAATAAATATATCAGGCTTAACTTTAGAAAAAGAAATAGAAATGCTAAATACACAACTTGTTAAAGTAGAAAATGAATATTGGGAAAAAAAAAGATATCTACAACATATGCCTAGGAAATCTATGGAATAAGAAGATTAAGAGATTTAGCTCATAAACTTATAAATCACATATAAAAATTAGAGTAAATAGAAAAAGAAATTGAATATAATAATTATATAAACAATATAGAACCATATGAGATAATGTCATATGACTCTTCATGGACTTAATAGGCCAGGATATACTTTAAAGGTAGAAATAGAATATATAGAAAATAGCTTAAATATAGCCCTGAATGATCATTTTGAAAAATTACATATACAAAAAATGATGAGAAATGATCCAATATTAAAAGAATTAGCAAAAAAAATTACTAAATTAAACTATAGATTATAATACTTAGAGCAATAGAAAGAATGAGAAAAAAATAATGAAACTACATATTCATTTACAGTAGTTAACTTCCAATAATGGACATTGTAGATGAATTTCTGGGAAAAACTAAAATATTTATTGAAAAACCTGAAGCAATATTAGATAAAAGGAATAATTTATATAATGAACCACAAGTAATTGGTGAAAAAATAATTATTAGACAAAATAATGTAATAATAATGATGTTAGCTGAGACAATCAAATTATTAAAACAAGTAACTGAAAAAACAAGAAATGATAATGATATAGAAGAAATTACGAAAAATTTTACAAATCTAAATGTAACTAAGAAAAATAGATCTCTTTTTGTAATATAGTCAGAAGAAGAATTAAAAAAGAACCCATGAATGAAAGTAGGATTTCCTGACAGAACAAGGTTTAAACATTAAAAATGGAAGATTCAATTAAAAAAGTTATCTATTGTAAGAACATTGAAGAAACCTCTGACCTAATTTTAGGAAATAAATTAATAAGACTAGATTTTAATGATTATAATGTTAAACAACAAGTAAAATATTATCATATTAGATTATTAGGAAAAATAATGAATAATTATGGGTTTAAAATTAGAGAAAATATTTAAAAGAATTGGAAGAAATTATGACTTTTTATGAATAAAAAATGCCCTTAAACATTATAAGATCAGTAGATAATATTAGAAGGTTTAATTCATTTAATAGAGTTAAACATACTAGGGCACTAGAAATAATTGGTACACCAGATGATCAAATTAAAAGAATTAAGGAGAAAAATCTAAAATTAGTACAAGGTGAATACTTATATAAACATGGTATTTTTGATTTCCAGAATAAACTATATGAAGGATATGATGAAATGGAAATATGTTGCAACAATGATAATGCAGAAATAGTTATTGATTTCTTAATAGCTGAATCATATAAGAAATTAAAAAAAGCTAATTATTCTTTAGTACATTTAGGATTAATGGTATTTAGTATAACATGATTACATAGATTGGGATAAGAACCTAAATTAGCATTATCACTAGTAGATACTAGACAAATTGATAATATGGCTAAAGCAAAAATAGCAACAGCTGACAAATAATTTTGAAATAACTTATATGATTCCAAGATTTTTAGTAACAATAGATACTTTGTATGAAAATATTAAATTAATAGTAAAATCTAAAATATATAATATGACTAATACAAAACCAAATATATTACTTACAAAGATTTTTATTGGGCAAATATCACATAATAGTGAAATCAAATATACTGTTAGTAATGATAAAATAATGAAAATCTTAAGATCACACGGAATGAAAGCATATCCAGCTAAAATGTATAGTTTAGAAAGTTTAGCAAGGATAGAATGCAAATTAACTAATATCTCAACACATTCAATAGCAGAACCATCAGATATAAAATACTATGAATATGAAGATGGATTGGTTAATTTTAAAACATAAACTTTTAATAAAAATGTTAAAATTGAAGAAGTCATTGATGAAGAAAATGATCAATTAAATCTTGACTAATGGAAAAGTTAATAGAACAGTTTTATCCCAATTATGACTGGGAAGAAGATTTCTTAGAAATGCCAACAGACATTGATGATGTATATTTTCTAATAGAATGTAGATATGGATATAATGAGCATCTTAAAAAAGTAAAAACAGAAGAATATCTATTACCAAAAGAAGAAGAAATTGCTAGACAATTAGAAGACATAAATATTGATGAATTAATAAAAAATTCAAGGATAGTAGATAATTATGATGAAATACACATGAATGTGCAGAGTGTAGGAAGTAATAATCAAGTACTAGTTCATCTAGCCTAATAAGGTTAACAACTACTGAAAGTGGCTCAAGAACAACACAACCTCTTAAGCAACAAAGTACTTATGAGTTTTATAATTATTCAGAACAATTTTATAGAACTTTTAGCAGAAGAGGAAGACCATTCCCCTTAGAAGTAATAAGAACTATGCCACAACAAAATTATCATGGTAGTATGTTAGTAATAAGTACAATACATCCTCAAAAATGGCCTGCATTATTAGATAGATGGGAATTAGATGCTATTAATGCATTAGAAAGATTACCCTATGCAGTAGACAATGTAGGATAATAAATTTTATAAAAAAATTTATTAGGAACAACTGCTAGAAATATGATGAATGACTGAAAAATAAACTTCCCAAATGGTTATCAACATCTAATAGACATGGTAGATAATCCTTATAATATTACAACTCAAGTTAGACAAATTATATTAGGAATCAATCCCTGTAGAGGAGAAAAACTATTATAAGATATAGCTGTAAGAGACTTAGAGAGATTACATCTAGATAGTTTTAATAATATTATAAAGTTTAGCCAGAGTTATATAACTTTAGCTGCAAATACAGGAAACATATTTTTAGGACCATAATTAACTAAAAATGGTTTAGTAAGTTATTAAAACCATTAGGTGATTTAATTTATGATGGTTGGGGAGACCAAGGTAATGAGAATGTCACGAGAATAGGACCAGCTATCTTATTTACCTTTAATTATATAAAATAAAAATGCTTAGAAAATGAAGTAAACAGACAAATAGCAAGTTATAGTTATTGTAATAAAAAATATGTTCCAGTAGTACATAGAGAAACAAACCTAAAAAAAGACTAAAATGTAGCACATATTATAAAAAAAGGAAGACTTAGGCAAAATCATATAAAGAAATTTAAAATTCATAAACCACAGGTAAAATGTAAGTGTTTTATATGTGGAGAAATAGGACATTATGCAAGCCATTGTAAAAAAAAAGACTAAATATGTATCAACAGTTAAAATTACCATAAGAAGTAGACATAGTAAGTGTCGCAAGTAATGACACCACAAAAGATAGTGATATATGTAGCATATTTGGAGGAGAAGAAAATAATTTTAATGAAAAAAATAATCTTTTAGAATTTAATCAAGTTTTTGGTGATATAGAACCAATAGATAATGAACAGCTTACAGCTTAGATAAAAATCCTAAATTTTTTCTAGAAACATATAAGTAGAAATTAGATAATAATTGTACACATAAATATATAGATCATAAATTAAATTTTAAACAAAAATGTGATATTTGTTATAAATTTCACATTAGTAAATATAGGACCACATGTAATAAGTGTGATTTATCTTTATGTAAATTATGTGCAAAAGAATGTTATAATCATATAATTAGGTAAATAACTATTGAACTTGGTTACTTAGGTACAATCAAATGATAAGAAGGTAATAGATCAATTATTAAACAGAATTGAATAATTAGAAAGAGACAACAAAAGGATAGAGTTATTAGAAAAAGAAAATATTGAGTTAAAAGAAAAATAATCTTATTTTGAAGCAAAAGGAAAAAGAGTTGTAATTGCAGAAGTAATTGAAGAAGAAATAAAAAATTATGAAAAACTAATAGAAAGAGAGGAGGAAATAGCATTATCCCAAAATACTTATAGTGATAACAATCTCCTAAACTTAGATTATATCATAGAACTTAAAGATGGGTTTAAGGATAATGTAAAAGGTATTATAGACATAGAAGCAAGTAAATGCTATATATCCCCAGATTTAATTCCTTCAAGATATATAGAAAACTCATTATATACTGCAGAAGTAAAAGATGTTTTTGGACGGATAACTATGTTAGAAAGGAATTGGTAGATTGCACAATAATATTTAATAATATAAAATATCCCTTGCCATTTGTTTGGGTAAAACCGGCATTAGGGAAAAAGGTAGCTAGACTTCTCATAGGAATGAATTTTATAAAACATCGATATGAAAATAATTCCAAAAGAAGTAGAAATTTATGAAGAAATAGAAAATGATCTAATAAAACAAAAATTAGAACCCCTAATTGAAAATTTGGAAAAAGACGGAACTATAGGAGAAAACCTTGTTAAAAATATTAATAGAGTCTATATTATTTGTAAATTAGAAATCATAAATTTTGACTTAAGATAAACATGCCCTATAATTAAAGCAACCCCTTATGAACAAGAAGAATTTAAAAAGTATATAAAAGAGTTAGAAGAGTTAAAATTAATTACTAAAACTCAAAGTGCACATAGAACTAGAGCATTCATAGTTAATAAACATAGTGAAATTACCCGAGGAAAAAGTAGAATGGTATTTAATTATAAGAGATTAAATGATAATACAGAAGATGATAAATATCCACTTCCTAATAAAGAAACTATAATAAATAAAATAAAAAAAACTTATATCTATAGTAAATTTGATTTAAAATATGAATTTTGGCAAGTCCTTTTAGCAAAAGAAAGTAGACCTTGGACTGCTTTTATTACTCATAATGGGCATTACAAATGGACTGTTATGCCATTTGGTTTAAAAAATGCTCCATAAGTATTCCAAAGAAAAATGGATGATATATTTAGAAAATATGCATATTTTATTTTAACATATATAGATGATATATTGATTTTTATCAAGTCTGTAAAAGATCATGTGCAACATTTAATTATATTCTTTAAAGAATGCCAAGAGAATGGTTTAGTATTATCTGAAAAGAAAATCAAAATAGGAAGTAGAAAAATTGATTTCTTGGTGTAATAATAGGACAAGGAGAAATCTATCTCCAAAAACACATAGCATCTAATATTTTAGAAATGCCAGATAAATTAGATAAATTAAAGAATGCCAAGAGAATGGTTTAGTATTATCTGAAAAGAAAATCAAAATAGGAAGTAGAAAAATTGATTTCTTGGTGTAATAATAGGACAAGGAGAAATCTATCTCCAAAAACACATAGCATCTAATATTTTAGAAATGCCAGATAAATTAGAAAATTTGAAACAAATCCAATCCTTCTTTGGGAAATTAAATTATGCTAGAAATTTTATACCAAATTTAAGTCAATTAGCAAGACCATTATATAATAAAACTAAAAAAACAGGCGAAAGACATTTTAATAATGAAGACATAAAATTAATTCAGCAAATTGAGAACAAGATAAGGAATTTGAAACCATTAGAATTATCTTCCCTTGGTAGCTATTTAATTATTGAATCTGATGGATGAATAGGTGGATGGGGAGTTATATTAAAATATAGACCTACTATATTTTCTAGTATAAAAGAAGAAAAAAAATAAGTAGATATGATAGTGGTACTTATCAAACAAAAGTAACTGCAATAGATGCTGAAATCATAACAGAAATAAAAACAATGGAAAATTTTAAATTATTTATTATCTCAGAAAAAAAATTTACATTACGAACAGACTGCCAAGCAATAGTAGCATTTTATAATAAGGAATCAGAAAGTAAATTATCAGAAAATAGATGGTTAACATTTATGGATTATGTAATAGGTAATGGGTTTCAAGTAACAATAGAACACATAAAAAAAAATAATATTTTTTTAGCAGATAAATTATCAAGGATAGTAAGAGATACCACTTGATTTGTCTATATGCGTTAGCAAAAATGGGGATTTCAAAACCAGCAAGTTCCTTTGGGTTTTTGTTATTGTGGAAATCAAGAAGCCTTTTCCTGTAAGCCCTTGGCTTGTATCGCTGAATGTTTAGAATAGTGACTGCAAAGGCAGCCGAATCATTTGCGTTTCTAAGCAAGGGATAAGTTGAGTTGATACCAATTACCTGTAGCAATCTTATATCAACTAAATAATCTTATCTAATCAGGTTTTTCTTTATATTTGCAGATGGATAAGAAGAATTTTCTTTTAGAACCTTCCCTAAAACTTCCTGTTTTCCCTATGGGATCAAACCTTCGTTTCAATACACCTTTGCCAATCATTGATCACCAACACATCTTCTTGGATAATATTTGGTCCTCTAGAAATAATCCAAAAAGTCTCATGCCAGTTCTCCATATTCTTAGTACTTATTTCCATAATAGAAATAAATTTCCAAGCTCAAGCTCCACAAACCTAAATCCATTGACTTCATCAAGAATCACATCTCAAATCCTGAAGCCACATGCAAAAATCAAATTTCTTAAAACAGAGGTAAAAATCTTGAAAGAAAAAGAGGAAAAACTTGAACATGATATAGCAGCAAAAATAAAAAAATAGAAGAATTAAAAGAGTTTATTAAAAAAATAGAAAAAGAAAAAGAAGAAAAGTTTGAAATATATCCTGAAAAAATTAGTAAAGTGAAAGAAAAATTTTTTGAATTAGTTTTGCAGAAAAAGCAGGAATAGCAGATCGTTGAACAACAGACAATATGACCCGGATCCCTGAAAGACTAGCCTTAGGTTAGGGAGATGGAGAGGATGATGAGAACAAGAACACAAGAGTTATTTACTCAAAGCTTATCTCTTTCATTCATACTCCAAATGGTTACAAGGGATCTCCTTCTATAGAAGGAGAGATTACTATGCTAAATATGACAAGATATACCACTAAGTCATCCTACCTAGAAGTAGGTTTTGACTAACACATTATTTTATACTACATGGTCTCATTAATCAAAATCTAATAACCCTAACCTAGAGTTTAGGGTTTGACACTTATCCATAATAAGTAACCTTGAAAGTAGGTTAATAAATAACCTTCAAAGAAGGTAGGACATTCATACATACCTTTATACATACACAAATCCCAAACTATAAGGCAAAACACCTACCAAATTAATAAATTTAACTTATGCATTTTGAAGAGACAATAGACAAAGGGTAATGGATAAATAATAAGCATGGAGTTATAATTTAGTCTAGTAAATATTCACATTCAACATGAAATGAACTATAGAATAAAGACTTTGATTATAGAAAACATACTTATGGCTCCTATATCCAACGGTTTCCTTTTTCAATGAAACCTTGAATTTAGATTCTCTTGTGAAAGCACTAAAAGTAGTTTCTTTGCTTCAAGTCTCACCTAACCTGAAAATAAACAGTCAAATTAGGTCAATTACATCAACATAGAATAAGTTGTTTAATATGAACATGCACTAGTGACTACAGGAAAAATCTATACAATCATGTGCGATTTTCAAATCACAATAAAAAAATTTTGATTGTTTGATAAGATAAAACCTAATTGCAAGCTATTTTAATTATTTGATACACAATTATGTAAGGAAAATGTTTGCTTATCAGATCAACAACACCAAAAATAGATAATGATCTATTGATAGCATAAAAATGTCATCCAAAAATCTATAAAAACTCTAAACCCATTTCAATATCATTTCTTTGGTTCAATCAAACTCAAATAAATGATAGTCTCTTAGTTTTTGTTTTATGTCTGACCACCATTAAATTGTATTGTATGCTTTATTGAATTGGAAACCTAAATGGTTTATTAGCATGTATTTAGTTCTTTAATTAAAAAAAAAACTTAGTAGTGTGGTTAGATAAATCCCACCAAGAATATATACACATCATGCAAATTAGTATGGTTTTATGTTGCATTCATCAGTACAACAAGTGATAACATCAAATCCCATCACCAAGAATATATAACTGTGAAAAAAATTAGTATGGTTTTATGTTGCATTCATCAGCACCACAGGTGACAACTTCATTTGCTAAACCTGAGAAAATATAAAAATAATTTTAAATATAGAGCAAAAGATAAAGTAATAGTGGGTATTCATCATGCTTGCAATTGATCTGGCAATGATTCAATAGAAAAAACAAAGAATCTATGAATAGAATTGGATACAAGCTCTCTCAAAGTTATATTTAGATCCCATGTCAATTTTAAAATTCTTTGAAAATGACATTAATCAGTGTCCTGATTACAGTAAAATAGTACATTTCGGTCTTAACTTTTCGCTTATAGATTACACTTTGTTCTTTCTTTTCTGTGAAAATAGTGGAAGAATATTTATTAATGTGAAACAAACCACCCATGACTTGTCTACAAAATCAAAATTTAGTAGCTTACTATTAAAAGCAAGAATAACATATATAAATCATTCTTATACTATCTATCAGACAAAATCTAAACAAATTTGGGATTGGCATCCTACTTTAGAAACTCAATTGTACCATGAACTCAATTAAAAGGAACCATATAGCGTATTAATTGCATGTCATAACTCATGCCTATCTCAGGGCAATTGCAATAAGCTTTATTTATCGAAGAATATACCATCTACTATTACATACTTGAGTGCAAAAATTCTAGACACCCATCCAAAGTGTAAGTCACAATCCAAAGTATTTGTTTGGATTCGATTCCCATCTCTATTCAACTATGACCACAACCCATATAGTTAAAGTAGAGCCAACAATTCTCTTCTCCTCTTAAACTAGAATTAAATACAAAGTCCAGAAGAGAAAGAGAAAAAGAAAAAGAGATCAATAAGGAATCTGAGAAGTGAACCACTTCATGACATGCAAAGGACCTTGATGAGTTTAGTCACAAGCTCAACCAAGATCGTCACGTAAAGACAGCAAGGAGAAATGAAAGACAACAATAATATATTAACAAATTCAAACCCCAAATTTAATTCTTCACATCAAGAAACCCTAGATTCCAAAATTGACTAGTTACTTGATTGATTGATTTAGGTTTGATTTGATTAAATTAAAAAGAAAAAAAAGGAAAAAGAGATCAGCAGCAAAAACATAACCGATGATCGAGATGGTGATTTAGACGATGGAGACGAGGAGGGAGAGAAAGGCGAAAAGGAGGCCAAGAAGCCAGCCGAGAGGGCGGCACACACAATCGCGACAAATTGATCACCAATACCTAAACCTATTAAACAAGAAAATCACTTGGAGCACGAACAAGACCAATGGAAACCAAGAGAATGGGACTCGGCTATTATACTTCTCCTCACCAGGGCTCACACAATCGCGACAAACTGATCACCAATGCCTAAACCTTCGGAGCCTTCGTTTAGTGTGGGTTTCCAACTGCTAGAGAAACGAAATGGTGGATCAGATTGAAATTGTGGCTTTGATCTCGTTATGGTGGCGTCAAGCGTCTATTGAGAAAAACCCTATCCATAAAAACTAATTATTAAAAATTTGTATAAATTACTATATGTAACCATTATTTCTCAACAAGTTATAATTATATAAACAATATTTTGTCCAATTTTTAACTATATGAAAGACTAGTCTGTTTGTCAATAAAAAATGGACCAGTTGTCTGTTTCTAATTTTTAGAAAAGGACAACCAATCCATTTCTGATTTACAAACGGACTAGCCTTCTGAAACTGTTTTTTAGAAATGGACAACTAGTTCACTTATAATTTAGAAATAGACTAGTTGTCCGTTTCTAATATATATATATATATATATATATATATATATATATATATATATATATATATATATATATATTCCAGTTTATTTGCATATTTTCATGTAATATTAAAGTAAAAAACAGAATAGAAACATAGGATAGTTTCGTTTCTAATTTAGAAATGGATTAGCAACAAATATTTCTTCCATTTCTAAATTAGCAACGGATTAGAAAGCAACTTAAATTTCATTTCTAATTTAGGAACGGAATCCATCCGTTTCTAAATTTCTGTTGCTAATAAGACATATTCTTGTAGTGTAAATTTTTTCATTTGACCCTCGGAATGCCGAACTATTTTTTGCTAGAGTTTTCACAACCGCAATAATTCTCAATAATACATTTCTTCAATGTTCTTTTTCTCTATTGATTTGATCTTGCAATTTTTAAACAATTGTTTTTTTTCCTTTTGTAATTGTACCTCCAATTCTATTCAAACAGTCATATTAATAATATGTTCATTAGATGTTTTATGTTGCTTGAGTATAGCATTGAGATTTTTCCAATCATTGCACCCATCATTAACTAGTTGAGAACTAAATGAATTTGAAAATAACTTACAACAAAACCAAAATACTTTATCTAATTTCTTTGAATAAACTAGCCATTTTCTATCATGTCTTTCTCCATTTAGCAATTTCGAGTGTAATGTATAACAGAAAAATGTCGAGAGTTCTCATCTTTTGGAAAATCTACATTACTAGTTATATCTCTAATTCCCTTTTCAACAATTAAATCTCTCAAGTTAGAATTAACATTCTTCCAATTTCCAAGATCATATAAATCTAATTCTATTTGTGAAGATATTTCATTTTGGCATTCATTATTTTCCATATGAAATGTAAATTCTTCATTCTTTTCAGTAGAAATTGAAGGGCTCTCAATATTGTCACTATTACCAGGATTCCGTTCTTTGCATGTTTTGTCTACTTCCAACACATTATAATGAATTGGTTTATCTTCTAAATTTTCATCACATGTAATATTTTGTTTACTACAAGTAACAAATTTTATTTTCAACCAATGATAGATGCTATAGCATGTATGGGTTTTCCTTACAGATAGTCACATATTAAGGTCAATTGAATTTTGGATTAACATTAATCATCCAATTCATTCTCTAGTTATGTTTTATTGATGGTATGCCAATTTTAAACTTTTGATTGGTGTTGAATTAATTCTCCTTCGTGTTCTTCTTTTCAACATGACTAGAGTATTTAGATTTCATTAATTTTCTAGTTTTGTGAAATTTTAGCTGAGAATTGTCGTGTATTGTACTGCATCTTATGAATTATGATAATATCAGTGGACATGTTGAGTATGCCATTTAGTGTATATATACAAGTGAAGTAATTTAGTTTTGATTTGAATAGAGAATTTAGTGGAGGACTTTGCTTTCTGTTTTGAGCCATTTACACTTGATAAATTCAGATATTTCATAGTTTACATTGGCTTGCATTAGCCTATGATTGCTTAATCTTACATCTTAGAATCTCCTGAAAGTTTTTATTATCTTTCAGTAGATCATAGGATGGAAGGTACTAAAGAAAAGTAGTTTATTATTTTTTTAGTCCAAGTGTAAGTGTTCCATTTTGTTAACTTTTAAAGTACAATCACTTGCTGATGACTCATGGTCCAGGTTTGGTTGTTGGTGGCAAGATTATAATTTTGACATGCAGTATCCAACTAGAATGTGCTTAATATTGGTGCAGTTATGGTTTGGCTCAAGACTAATGAGATAATTCATAATTGAGATGGCCATATTATGTTTTTAAATAATAATGTTGTTTTAAATGAATAGATGTGTGATTTGGGAACAATGTAAGCTAGTGAATCTAATCTTGCTAGTTGCATGAATTATGTAACTTGATATTTTTTCGGCTTTTATTATGTAACTTGAATTATGTATTGTTATCCAACAGATTATTTGGTTTGGTAATAGAAAAATGCAGCTCAAACCCGGCAAACGCAACACCATCGTCAACATCAACTCCACCTAGCCAATCTTCATTTGAGCAATCTTCCCGATCTATCCGTGCAAAATAAGATTTAGCATGGAGTTATATTAGTGAATCAAGAAGCAATGATGTGAAAAAAAATATTCATTTGTAATTTTTGCTCTAAAGTGGTGAAAGGTGGAGGCATTCATAGAATGAAATTGCATCTTGCTGGACAAAGGGGTGATGTAGGGTCATGTAAAAAAGTTCTTGCAGATGCTCGCTATAGATTGCAAGAAAATTTAAGGGAATTTCATAAAAAAACAAATTGCTAATGAGAGGGAAACGATGAATCCTTTTGGACGTAGTGTGCATCCATTTGAAGGTGACATGAATGAAGACCTGGATAACGAAAGTCTCCAAGATAGTGGGCCGAGTGATTTATCAAGAAAAAGAAAAAACCGGCATTGCATCTTATTTTCCTAGTGGTAACAAACTTGGAATACAACCTAGTATTAAAGTGGCATTGCAAAGCAAAGAAAGATGCCATGAAGTGGATTTGGCTATTGCCCGATTTTTGTATGATGCTTGTATCCAATGAATGCTTCAAATTCATTTTATTTTCAACCAATGATAGATGCTATAGCATGTATGGGTTTGGGATACAAAGGTCCTACGTATCATGCTTTGCGAACCAACTTGTTAGAGGAGTCAAAGAAAGAATTACAATTGCTTGTTGACACTTATCGCAGTAGTTAGGAAGATTGTGGAAGGATATTCGTCAAAAGTCTTTGATCAACTTTCTTATGTATTCTCTAAAAGGAACATCTTTCATTAAATCAGTTGATGCCTCGGACATGATTTCGGATGCTTCAATCCTTTGTAATTTATTTGCAAAGATTATGGAGATTGTTGGGTGGAAAAATGTGGTTCATGTTGTGACAGATAATGCCGCCAATTACAAAGCCGCGAGAAGATTGCTTATTGAAAAATATCCCAGTATCTTATGGACACCATGTGTAGCTCATTGTTTAAATTTGATGCTCAAGGATATTGCTAAAATTCCTCACATAGAGACTTTGGCGCATTGTACCTCTTAAATTATTGTTTTTGTGTACAATCACAAGTAGGCTTTAAGTTAGGTAAGAAATATAAAAGGTTGCACAAAGATTCTTCGACCTGGTGATACTCAATTTGCAACAACTTTCATTGCTTTGAAGAGTCTTTATGATCATAAGTCTGACTTGCAAGCTATGGTTACTTCTAGAGACTTTCTTGGTTGGAATGGGTCTAAGACAAAAAAAAAAGCAAAAGATATTTGCAATATTGTCTTGGATAATAAAATTTGGAATGATTACTTGGTAGTAGTCAAAGTAGCCTCTCCACTTGTGCGATTGTTACGCATTGTTGATTCTGATGAAAGACCTTCTTTGGGTTTTATTTATGAAGGAATAATAAGAGCAAGAAAAGCTATAAAAGTGACATTTAAATATGTAAGGAGATTATACCTACCTTACATCTCAATTTTGGAGGAAAGATGGGAGTGTCAAATCTGTCAAGATATTCATGCGGCCGCATTTTGTTTGAATCCAACATTTCAATATGATAAAGACACAATTGGGGTTTGCCAATCACCAGATGTTATAGATGGGTTTATAACTATAATTAGCAACCCTAATATTGCCCCTAACCATAACAAAATGATAGTTGAATCTTCTACCTTTCGAGAGCGATTCGGTAGCTTTGGAATTACCTTGACCCAATCTTCTAGCAAAAATACAAGGCCAGGTATGATAATAGATAAATAACTTATATTTGTTAACTAGAGTTTAATATATTCAATTATTCATCAAATATGTAAATGTTTTTTTTTCTTTAGACGAATGGTGGAGGTTCTTTGGGCATAGCTCCTAATTTACAAAAGCTAGCTATCATGATTCTTAGTCAAACATCTTCTTCCTCGGGTTGTGAAAGAAATTGGAGTGCATTCGAAAGGATACACACAAAATGGAGAAATAGGTTATAGCATCAAAGGTTAAACAATCTTGTCTATATACATTACAATCTTCATTTGAAGAATAGGTATGTGATTTGCTTATTTATTAAAGTAATGTCAAATGTGAGACTTTATCTATTATAAATTTTGATAAATTGTTTTCCATTTGTAGTAACTTCAATAAGAGCAACAATCTAGATCCGGTCGATTACGAGTGTATTGACAAAATTGACACTTGGGTTGTTGAGAATGATCCTCCATGAGAACCCGAACTTAATCTTGAGGATTTGGAAAATATGGTTGCTCAAGTAGAACGAGAAGGACAAGGACAAGGACAAGTACAAGAACAAAGAGAAGGAGGGCAAAATGAATTTGTCCATAATATTCATGGTTAGTACTAAGTTACTAACAAATAAGTGACTAGTATGATTGCAAAATATTCTTTTTTATAGATTCAACAAATTATGATGATGATGGTGATGTTTTGGTGGTTCAAAAGGAGGATGTTTTGATTGTTCAAGATGGAATTAATTTCTCATCCTTTGATGTCAACCAAGGCAATGAAGAAGATGAAATTAGTAGAAATGATGATAATGATTAATGAATCATGAATGAGACAAGATGAAAAGCTTGAGTTTTACTTTTTCGTGGTGGTGTTATATTCTATGACTTGTATCTTATTCCTTATGATTTTGGACTTGTTTGAACATTGAATTTGAATGTTGTATTTTGAAACAATGAATTTTATTATGCAGGAGTTTAAATTCCTAATGCTTGTGAATTTATTTGGTGATTCATGGTTGTATTAATATTGAAAATTTTGAATTTTATTTTGTAGAAGTTGTGAATTGAATCTATTAATGCTTGTGGACTTGTTTGGTACTTTGTTGTTTGTACTTTGTAGATTTGTGGTATACTTGTATATAACTATGTTTGTTCATGTTGAGAAATTAAATTTTATGTAGAAGTGGAAGTTGAATTCTCTTCAAGCTTGTGTGCTGTGGTTGTAATTTGTAAATCTTGTGATGGACTTATTTGTTAGTCTTGCTTTTTTTAATGTAGTCTTGACTTGTAGTTGTATATTTGTATTTTAAAAATAAAATTCATTTCTTGTAGCAATTGTGACTTGTGAGCTAGTAAAAGTAATAAAATTTTAATTTTATAGTTATATTTATTAAATTTCTATTTTCCCCCATTTTCTGATTTTTTAGGATTTTTTTTTAATTTTATGAAATTTTCTTTTTTTTTAATTTTATTTATTTAAAAAAATTAAAAAAAACAGAAACTATTGAACCGGGCGGTCGAACCGGTTGGCCAACCAGTTTTCCTACCGGTCCAGTTTTTAAACCCTTGCTTTTTTTAATCTTTCCACAATTCCTGTAAGAAAATAAAAATAAAACCAATCAACTACTTGACATAGTAAAAATAAGAAACAATGCGTATAAATTATAAAAAATATTAAAATTAAATAAAATTGCAACAATACCTCTTTTCCTTGTACAAAATTGGTATTGATTACAACTGATGAAAATGTTTGACTATGAAAACATAAGGATTTCGACACCAAGAGCAAATAAGACAATTTGTTTTTGTGAAACATTATTATGGTATGTTTAACCCCTTAAATAGAAGTATAGAGGCTTTGTTTCTTTTGTTCTTTTCTTTTTCAATATTTTGGAACGGTAGAATGCTAAGATTGCAAGGTTACAACCCTAACATTACAATACTAACGTTAGAATGTTATAAAGACCTCATAAATATTATAAAACCAAATTTATTGCATCTTGATATCATCATGAATCAATTAAATAAGATAAATTTTATAATTTAAAAAAAACTTAAATTTCAAGATTATAATTATATTGTAAGGTAGAACCAAGTCTCAATACTAACTTCATTAACCCATTTAATATTTAATAGATTATAATGATGCCAAATTTGTTACATCTTGATATCATCATGAATCAATAAGATAAATTTTATAGTTTAAAAAAACTTAAATTCAAGATTATAACTACGTGGATATATAACAATAAATAAAAATTTAAAATATAATTAAAAATTATGGAGCCCTAGAAAATTGTGGGGCCCTATTAAAATTTTTTTGCCAAGACCAATAAATTAAGACTAATGATATTTAGGCCGAGTTGATAGGCCGAATTAGTAGGCCGAATGGCATGAATGCCAAGTTGGCATCTATGTTATCATCCACGTTATTCTGTCTCTTTTTTTATATAAAAAAAATTAATATCTCTTTATCACTTAATAAACCGAAAACCCCTAGGGTTTGTGATTTATAATTTAGGGTTTACGGCTCAGGATTTAGGGTTTTGGGTTTAGGATTTAGGACGTCGGGGGGTTTGCGATTTATTATTTAGTGTTTAGGGCTTAGGATTTAGGTTCTTGCGTTTAGGATTTAGGATTTAAGGTTTATGTTTTTTGAATTTTAAGTTAAATATTTTATAATATTTTGGTTTAAGATTTTAGGGTATAAGGTTTTAGAGTTTAGGATAAATCTTTAAACTTTAAAAATTATAAAACAAGGGTTTAGTATATAAAAAAATCAATTTTTTTTCAAAAAAAGAGATAGATAAAGAATGATGTGGATGTTGAAATGGATGCCAACTGGGTATCCACATCATTCGTACTATTAATTAGCCTATCAATTCGGCCTAAATAGCATTACTCATAAATTAAATTGGTATTGGCAAAAAAAAATTATTGGATGTTAATCATAAATTAAATTTTATAATTTAGAAACAATTAAAAAAATTTATGAGATAAGATAATAATAATTTATATATATATATATATATATATATATATATATATATATATATATATCAAAACTTCCCAATCAGCCATTGCCAGTTTGTAATACAGACAAAAAAACCGCCCAATGACATCATGTGAAACCTTTTTGTTTGCCTTTTGGCAATCTTTTTTCATTCCTTCTTGCTTTGCTTTTTCTCAGACAAAGTTTGGAAGACTCACCCAATCACATCATGTGGAACCTTTTTGTTTGCCTTTTGGCAATCTTTTTTCATTCCTTCTTGCTTTGCTTTTTCTCAGACAAAGTTTGGAAGACTCATCCTGCTAGAGAGTAACAATTTTTTGTCTGAATTTGTTTGAACTCTGCCGATTGCCTGATAAGATGAGAATCTCTTCCTTTCCCTCACATTGATCATCCTTGAAGAGGGAGTAACAATGTATATTTATATGCAGATTGATTATGGAGAGTTTTTGTGCAATTGTAAGAAACAACAGGGAGGAACGAGTGCTAGTATTCATGGCACAGACTTCTTGGGATTCAGTCTTAGTGGAGATATGTGAGCAATTGGGTCTTGATGTTTCCCGTGTCAGGGTGAAGTTTATCACACCCGAGGGACATAAAACGATTTGTCTAATAGAAAATGAGGTTGACTTCCAGCGCATGTGTCATGTATACTCCCTTTTCAAATGTGCTGCAGTCGATCTCGTGGTTGAGACAGATGATGTGCCATTGTCACATCATAGTCAAAACAAATTCTTGTCGTTGTAAAGTTCTTCTCCTTTATGTTTGCTCTTAAAATCATATGTTTCTATTTAATTCTTATAGTTTCCGTTTAATTATTAAAGGTTTCGCTTAATTATTCCATTTTTTTCTCTTAAAAAAATAAGTTCCCATTTAAAACAAAGTAAAACCATAAGTTTATTTATGTTATCCCATCCCATCCCAGTTTCTGTTTAAAAATGTATGTTTCCAATTAAATTTTTGAGTTTCTATTTAAAATATTATGTTTTAGTTAAAACTTTGTTTTCGTTTAATGTGTTTTGTTTCCGCGTAACGTAATGATGTTTTCCGTTTAAACTGAAGTATTGGCAGGTATTTTGATTCTGCCAGCACACCTATTCCATCTTATGACGACCCTGACGGTGTGGCAGGCCTTCTGTCCTCATCAGATCAATCCGAAGTGTTGTCGTTGGATATCGGACAACATTTTGTAGGCGTTGAACATTTCAAAGATGCACTTATGGTCAAACCACGTCGTACTACCACGACTTCCCATGCATATTCATTACAAACTGTCGCATTTATTGTAAATAAACACAGATTTTGAAAAGACAAATACTTATTTTCGTGCCAATTGGTGTTTATTAAATAGAGACTTTGTTCTTTACATAGACACATTGATATTTATGCATAAAATATGACAGTTAAACGGAAACGTTGTGAGTTAAATAGAACAATAAAAGTTAAACGGAAACATTGAAAGTTAAAAGTAATGGTAATAAATAGTAACATTCATACTTACCATTGATAGTAACATTGATATTCATTATAGACTTTCTCTTTTATTGTAAATAAAAACAAATTTGAAAAGGAAAAATTGAACGAAGACTGCCAAGCATAGAATGACTGGCAAGCATACATTGATATTTGTTTCTGTAAACAAAAAAATTGAAATTTAAACAGAGACAACAATAATTAAACAGTAACAATGAGAGCTAAATAGAGACATTGCTGGTTAAACAAATACTGCCAACAATACAGACAGCCGCTCTTCATTATATAGAAACAATGATATTTACATGAACAAATTTAATAAGTTATTGGAAATGAATTTATGTTAGCAAGTTTACATTATAATTAACAAACAAAGTTATACAACGTCAGATGTGTGAGTTGTATCGGCTTTGTCGGATGTGTGAGTTGTATCGGCTTTGTCACTCACGCCGGCAGCGCTTCCATCCAAAAGTATGCATGCGACATACTTCAGTCTTAAATAAGGGACGTCAGTTTGCGGTAGCCATAGCTTTTCATCGTCAAGAATTTGTTCAATGAACTGCATCATATAGACTGAGCAGTCAATACTTCCTCGTTTTTGTTTTGGAGCGTCCCTGTCGTGAATTAGGGGGTACAAGGACGTCGCCAACTCGCCAAATTCCATCTCGACGCAATTCTCGAATAGTTTTTGCTGTAAAAAAATAAAATTTGAAGTTAAGATTGATATATAGGAAGTACGATGTGTGTGATATAGTTAACATGTAACTTATCATATCGTTGGCGTATCTGTCGTATTCCTCACTCTGGCAGGAAGAGTAATGCTTGTACTCTTGTTTCATGTTGTCTAGAACGAGGACATGGAAATGGCTGTTAAAAATCATTGGCATGATTACGATGTCGACATCATGGATGTTCTGCTTAGCATCATCAATCATGGCGAGAGCCTCTTCCGCCGCATCTCCCTGTCTGGATAGGCATAGTGCCAGTGGACGGGTGATGGAAGCCCGCTTCTTATAAGGATACGGCACTCTCTTCAGCGACTTTTGAATGATGTAGATGAATACGTTGATGACATTATCTGTCACCATTTTTTTCCCGGTCTAATAATGTGAACACGTTGGCTCGTGTTGTGTAAAGAAACTCACTACTCAATACGACAATCCTGATGTTAACTAGTAACACACTCATTTAAATGACAACGTAAGTACTTAAGCGAAAACTTTACAAATTTAAATGATAACATCAACAGTTAAACAGAAACTATATATGTTAAACAATAACGTAAATATTTAAATGCTAACTTGGATATTTAAACGGAAACTACAAACATTTAAATGATAACATGACTTTTTAAATAGAAACTATATATATTTATATGATAACATAAATACTTCATACTTACGAGTCCATCCAGCAGTTCAGGAAGATTCTTAATATCTCCTATTCGAATTTGTCGAGGCGCATGAATCCGACATATCTTTTCTTCTTTGGAAGAAAATTCTTGTGCACATCATCGAACTGTTGATTTGCAAGGAGTGTACTGTCAACTTGAGTGATTGTTGTTTGCTCATTGACGTTTCCTTGCCCTTCGTTAGCAACGTCTTTATTTTGTTCGTTACCGGCACAAGAAGAAACATCTTTGATTCTGGTAGTTGCTGTAGAGTCTTTATTCGACTCCAGTAACGCCACAATGTCTTTATTCAGTGACGGTGCAGGTAACGCCACAACGTCTTTATTCGACTTCGGTAGTTACTGGAATGTGTCTTCCTTCAACGTGCCACTGTCATATGCTAGTGCCGATGCCTTCAATACAGGGATTTTACTGGCAAGGGATTCATTGATCCTCTCAACATCGACAGTGACATCATCAGCCGGAGACACATCCATTGCAGCCGGCGGAGCCACTGTTTGGCCTTTTTCCAATGGCGCACTCGGAGCTAGTGTTGGTTGAGGCTTTGTCATTGTTGGTTCAACAGCGGATGCTACTTCTATTGGCTCAACGTTAGCCAGCGAAGGTAGAGACATTGTCGATTTCCTCTATGCAAGCCTCTTCCGACGCGGGCCTCTTCCGAATGCTTTGCTAATGATGTCATCGTTGCCAAATGCCGGGGTTACATCCGTAGCATCGGAGCTATTGGAAATAGTATCATAGTTACCTGACGGAGGGAGCGACGTCGTATTGTCCTGCCTACATGCCTCTAGAGCCTCCACACGAGCAACAAGCCGGGGAAACTCTTGCATCAATATCTCTCACGCCTATAATAGACGTGTGATGACGTCGTTAGCTGTTGCTCTTGGGGGCGTGGGGGGTGGTGGAAGTGGGCTTGCCCGTTACTGGACAATGCGTGCGCGGGGCGGGCTCCGAGAAGGTGATCGGCGTCGAACGCGCCTTGAGAATGTTTGCCGCTCATCTCTCTTTCTCATCAGCGGAGCGGGAGCGAAAGCAATATCACCTCCATAGCCTGTAGCATCTCAGCGACGGGTGGCCCGAACATATATTTCTTCATCGGTGTTCACGGTGACCAGTTCAGGAAACTAACAATTGTAAATGACCAATAGTGTTAAACACTAAACAAATGTTTTTAAACGTTAACCAAGTAATTTAAACAATAACCAAAAGTTTTAAACACTAACAGATACTCTTAAACACTAACCTATATACTTAAACAGTAACTCAAAAACTTAAACAAAGAAAAATCTAATCTTAAACACTAAAACCCTTTGTTAAACACAAAACTATATTTTTAAACGACAAAGAGTAAACTTAAATAGATTCATTACCTGTTTTCCTTCAAGAGATGACAATATGGTTCCTGTGGACACTTGCTTCCGGTAGCTGTTTTCACCGTAACACAAGATCATTGGGGTCTTTCCAAAATAAACCTTCTTACCGATGCCGGTGAGCTCATAGAACCAAGTGGTCAATGCAACCAAGCAACCTTTGACGTACCCCATGTTGGTCATGTTCCCGGCGCATCTCGCTTGCACTCGAGCAGCCGCTTGCGGAACGTCCTCTATTAGCCATTTATGGTTCGCTTTGCGCCTATGCATATCGTCCCATGGCCGGTAGGTCATCAACGTAGTCAACGATCCAATTTGGAACAGAGTAGGAAGTGTTTGGGAAGAGGATAGTACCGATGAGGTATACCATAATAGCTTTACAAAATTCTCCGCTTCCCCTCTTTGCTGAACCATCTGCTCAAGTGCTCTCTTGATGGAGTCTCTATGTTTTCTGTACGATTTTGATAAATACTTCAATTCAAAATCTGAGTGTTTTCTTCTTCTGGAATATGTCTGCGTCTTCATCATAACGTAGCCCAAGGATGAGAGCCACATCTTCAAGCTTGAAACTCACCAGGCTGACCCCGATCCTAAATTTGTTGCTACGGTCATCATAACTCTGCAGCAGATAATTAAGGAGGGCCCTCTCTTGGAATACGACTTTAATCTCGATCAGAGCTGCCAATGGTATCCTTCTGATGATCTCTCAGTGTCGTCAATCATGTGAACTTTCAATTCAGTCAAAGTCTGGACAACCGGTGTCAATTAGCATCAGCCATTAACTAGGTTGACCGGCATGACCACAAGCCTACAAGAAGAACAATACATCAAGCAAGTATTCAGAAATCTTAAACGGAAAGCTATTTTTAAACTGAAACTCATTTGTATTTATTAAACAGAAACCTCATTTCTTAAACGGAAACAACATTTATTGCACAGAAAGCCACATTTATTACACAGAAACCTCAATTCTTACACTGATACTGTTAAACACTACTTAATGCAACCATATCAAATTAAAGGGGTAACATACATTATAAACATTAAACAATAAAATGAGTTTGCATAACAATCGAAATATCTCCTTCACCATAACATTATCACTTTCGATCGTGTACATAGACGAAATAGAAAAACAAAACCCTAGGCGAAAAATCTCGCTGTAAACTACAATATCATATAATAATTAAACCATAAAACCGCACGGCAAAAAACAACACACACAATACTTTACAGACCAAATTGCAAAAAACAACACATAGAATGTAAAAATAAAAGAAAAACCACACAACTTCTTCAACGGCATCCATTTTGCCTCATTACCTTGGTGCGAAAATTGATGAAGTTACGAAGACTTCAGCGGGAGTTCTCTTTCAAGACAATGGTGAAGAGGTGATGATAGCAAGATGCCCAGGCAATGACAACTTCGGAAAGGAAAAAGGTGAAGATGCGATGATAGGAAATAACCGGCGCCAATAATGGTGTTCTCTTGGGATTAAACAAAGAAAAATAAACCGCTTCCTCTAAAAGCGGAAAAATCATTCCACCCAAGGGCAATATCGTCAAACCAAGTCACAATTGCCACAACTTCCCACGCAAGGCAATTTCATCCAAAAAATTTGAAATTAACTCTGTTAGTCACCGTTACATCCCTAGGGGGGTTTGAAAATCATTATATTCAAAATGAGGGGTTTTTTATGGATATTCAAATTTAGGGGGAGTTTTTGTGCATATTGCAAACTTTGGGGCTTTTTTTTGGTAATTATCAGTATATATATATATAGGTGGCTTAGGTACAGGTCTTGGTCGGCTATGCCTAGGGTCGGGCTTGACCAAACGCTAAAGCAAAATTTTGATGCTTTAGAAAAATATCAAAGTGAAGACGAAATGTCAGAAGACATGCCTAAGGTATCAATTGTTTTCCCTCTTAGAAAAGGACTTGGGGGAAAAACATTAATATAAAGACTTTTTCTTAGTCTTGATCACGTCTTGTATACTGACACCAAGCAATTAAAATATTTTGAAGAAAGTAGGCAGATACATTCATGAAAAAGATTGATGAGATATAAATTAAGGAAGTTAGTAGGAACATTCAAACGAGTACCAAAACTAATTAAAATTAACTGATGTAGTTTGTGATTTTCCTGCTGCATGCAGTTCTTGCCTTGAATAGTTAATAAGAAAATATTTAAGTTTAAGGGGACTTAAAAAATAAACTTAAATATTTCTATTAAATATATTTTAGGAGTAATAAAAAATAAATTGTCTTATGTGTTATGGGATGTGAATGTTACGAAATAAGATTTACATGGAATTATGGTTATTAAATTGTCAGAGTTGTGGAATGTGAATGATCTTTATTAGAGTCTATCCTTTTGGATATGAAGTCCTTAAATCTAATAGTTTTGTTGGATCAGGAGCCTTGGATGATAAGTATTTATTATGTTTTGTTTACAATTACAAGAAGACTACAATTTTTTAATAAAATTTCAGTTTTCCTTCAAGGTGATTTTCATCAGTAAGAGGCTATTCATTTATTTTTCAAACCAAAATTCTATGAATTTTTTGCATCACATAGTGGTTTTCAGCACCTGAAGGGCAAGGGTAAGGAAAATGCACCAATCAATAAGTCAACAGTTATTATTTGAAAGGTTATATGAAATAGAAAAAATGCAAAAATCAACCAGAGACTTGTAATAAAAAAATTAGAAGCTTTTACATCTAAAGATTAAGAGGTGGTAAGCAGAATTTAACTGGGTAGAAGCAGAAAGATGCATCAAGTGCCTCATCTTAAGCAAAAGGTCTATTGTATCATTCCTCCTTTTGAAAATGAAAGGAGAACCTGACCAGGATTCCCATTTTGAACATTTATCAAGGTAATATCTTTGAAGATCCTTGGGAGTGCAGATGGATGGCATTTATGATTTATTACCCAATTGATACCAAAAGATATGTATGATATTGGAAGTTTTAAATGGAGCATGATGAAGGAAGGGTATATTTGAAGGTATGGTACCACACTAACAATCAATAACAGAATCTTGGAGAACACACTATTTTTCCAGAGGTTTTAACATCATCCAATTCAGCTCCATTACCTGCAAAAAATTCCAATGATGATAATCATGATTTGTACTCCAAATGAAAATATCATCCAATTCAGCTCCATTACCTGCAAAAAATTTCAATGATGATAAACATGATTTGTACTCCAAATAAAAACATCATCCAATCATATAGAGAACAGACAGTTAAATGATAAGGAAACAACAACAACAAAACATGATAAGGAAGCAACAAAAAATCTGTCTTACATAAGAACATGATAAGGAAACAACAACAAAGTTTCATGCATAATATCCAACAAAAAAACTGTCTTAGATAAGAACATGGGACATAATACATATAACATCAAGCACATCAAATAACATCACATGGGTGGGTGATTTGGCATTCTCCCTAGGAGTAGGTGACAAAAGTGGAGCTTTCTCTCGTCAGGCAACTCCCAAAACATGTTTAGTTGTTCCTCATCTTTTCTAAGAATTTGCATTACCATTAAAGCTTCATCCTCAGTAAGGCCATGGATATTGAAAATGACATCATTCAGTAATTTTTTTCGTTCATCAACTTCTTTTCGAGCTGCCACCATATACACTTTGGCCTCAGAATCACGAACATCACATTCAGCTAATGTCTTGAACTCCGGTCCCACAAGATCCATGAAATGGTAAAACTTTGCATAAATTGCAGTGATATTTTGCTCCTTCACACAATTTTTCCTTTTTCTTCCAATGGAACTTGAGGCACAATTATCATACGAATTAGGTGGCGGAGAATCAATGTGGTCATCCATGGGCATAAAAGAATCGTCACTTGATAATGGAACAAAATTTGCATTATCATCCATGTGTGCAAAGGAATCATGCATATACTGTTCTGCATCATCTCCAAGGTCACCCCTTGCATTGCCCTGAGCTCTATCCTTTGCAAAGACTGGGGCGAGATCATTGAAGAATGGAAAAGATTTTCCATATTGTCTAGCAGCTTTTTTGTGAGTCTTGATACATGGCAAAAAAAAAACAATAATTAGAGTGGTACGAATTAAAAGGACTTCGTATAAGAAACAAAACATAATTTAACGTACCTTAATGTAATCATCATACGCGTTTTTCTCGCACTCAATAGTGCTGTTGTTGTTGTCCCAAGTGAAACTACTAATGCCCAGAATATTAGCTATCGCGGTGGTTTTGCTTCTAAAAAGCTTGACACAGGACTCTATATTGGGGATAGCCTTCAGAGTTGTTTGCGGGAATTTCTCTTTCATCATTTTCTCTAGTTGGTACAAGTACCCATTTCTGAAGCCATTCTCCCCACGCCACATGGTATTTGTCGACAACTCAACTAAAGCTTCGATTAACACCTTGTCTTCTTGTGTTGTCCAATAGTGTTTGTTCATACCCCTACCTCGATGTTGAGATTCATGATCCATTCTGGAGGGAAAAAACCATAGTCATTGCAAGGAAGGAAAAAAAACCATAGTCTTAATTTGGAATGATGTGAACCAAATAACACTCTCATTTGGCATGCCATTAATATTACTTGCAGGTGTTATTCAATAAAGTGATGCAAGGACACAACCAGTGAAGAAAACTTGGTTGTTGTAAATTAGACATAATTTAAAATGTTATGCTTTTGCTGTTTGAGAAACTTTAGTAAGTGGTGTTAGTAAGCTGCAATAGTACCATGACAATGGAGCATCATACCAATTTTATTAAATGCATAATAAAAGTAGAAAAGTGCTATTACAAAAACAAACATTAATTGGGAAACTTAACATAGGAGCAATCATATCAATTTGTTCTATTTGATCGCCATCCATTAAACATGTCTTCCATCATGTCAATTCTAAATTTGGTCCATTCATCTGTAGGTTCAACAACCATGATGTTGTCAGGATCATCCTCTGTGGTCTCTTCTACTGGTAAGTTATTAATTTCATACTCGGCCGGATCTTCAGTCATTTCTTGTCTAATAAAATTGTGCAATAGGTAACATGCATTGATGATATGTCTTTGAGTATTTATATTGTAAAAACATGGACTTGATAAAATTTTCCAACGAATTTTAAGTAGTCCAAATGTCCTCTCTATCACGTTTCTAGCAGCGGAGTGCTTCATGTTGAAAAACTCTTGGGCTGTAATTGGTTAACGGCCATCTGCCCAAGAACTCAAATGATAGCTTTGTCCACGAAAAGGTGCAAGAAAACCAGGTGAGTTTGTATACCCGGCATCAACGAGGTAATAAAAACCTAATGAGTAAACAAATAGCTAAATTTAGTAAAGACTTTTCCGAATGATTTCATTATTGATATTTACTTAAAAACTAATATGAACACAAATTATTTATCGGTTAGAACTTTTAAACCATTGGGTTTCGTAACTGCATCCCTAAGAACACGACCATCATGTGCTGATCCTTCCCACCCAGATAAAACATATATAAATTGCATGTCGTGGCTACAAACACCGAGTACATTAGTAGTGATTTCAGCTTTCCTTGTTCTATATCGTGCTTGATCAACCTTACTCACATTCACCCGAATGTGTGTTCCATCTAATGCTCCAAGACAATTCTACATTGGTAAGAAGTAATTAGTATTGATAGACTATCAGTCATAAAACGACAAATTAATTGATACAGTTGGAAGGTACCTTAAACCACTTCCACAAAAAGTCATTTGAATTCTTGAGAACAGGTTCGGGTTTCTTTAGTAAGACACTATGGCAAAGGATCATTGACTTCAAAACAGCATGGAAATGACGACTGACCATCTCAGCTGATCGCACAAAATCAAACTTAATTATTCTATTTTTCACATGGTGTGCCACGATGTTTAAAAACATAGCAATCATTTCCTCTACCATGACGTTTCTTGTGCCACGTAGTCCACCATTGCACGTTAATAATCGGCATAATCTATGAAAGCAACGTCGATCCATGCGTAGTTTGTCAATGCACTTAACGTCACTTTCATACACCACCCGATATAAATACTCATGTTGTCTACGTCTTCTAACAGATGTCGACTCAATGTCTCTATGAATAGTGGGAGTGTCATCATCTTCACATATAACGCATATAGTGATGATCATCATGTTCACAACGAGAAAAACAAACATGTACATCATGTGAAGTATATGATTCATTTCAATATCTTCCATGTTATTGTTGGCCATATCTAAAATAAAAGTAAACATTACATGAATCAAGGCACTAATCAAATAATACACCCCTAATAACAATAAAATTAAAAATCATAAGAAACTATATTAAATAACATGGCTAATAAGGAATTACACCGCTAATATTCATCACATCAATCATATCTTATGAAACAAATGATATTTGATCTATTCATAAATTACACAAAATAAAAATGGTGTGAATTAGCAAACCAATACACATGTAACATTTGCCAAAATGCCAAGATTAATTCAGTAAAGCTCTTGAAAATAATCATAATATAACAAGGTCGAATTAGGTAATGCAAACTTAGAATGTAGTATACATAAGAGCATGTATTTACAAGTCACAAGTTACAAAGTAAAAAAAAAAAAAGATCAAAAAGAAGAATGGATTCACCAGAGCCAAATGCATACTGAAGAAGTAAAGTCTAGATTGCATCAACAAACAATTAGTGATTGTACATCCGTCTGATTTGAATTTTTTAGATGATGGGCTATTATCGGAATTTTTCACATGATTCAGATGGAATGAAAAAATTGTTAACTAATCAAATAAATTTGTTTTATTAGATGACAGGATTTCTAGTACAATCAAACGGGTCTATCACAAACAAGCAAATACAACTAATTATCAACAAAAATCTAATCTATATCTCTAATTTAAACTAGATAAATAAACAAATATTGGAAAAATTGTTCATTAATCAAATAATAAATTTGTTTTATTAGATGACAGGATTTCTAGAATTCTTACCTAATTACAACCAAACGGATCTATGACAAATACAACTGATTATTAACAAAAATCTAATCTATATCTCTAATTTAAACACTAGATAAATAAACAAATATTAGAAAAATTGTTCATTAATCAAATAAATTTGTTTTATTACATGACAGGATTTCTAGAATTCTTACCTAATTACAACCAAACGGATCTATCACAAACAAGCAAATACAACTAATTATCAACAAAAATCAAATCTATATCTCTAATTTAAACACTAGATCTTAAGAAATGAAAATCCTACCAGGAAGATCATCGGCAGCCCGTACTTTCCAAGAAGATAAGATGAGAGACACGATGATAAGCTTTCCCTGGAAAGATCGTGATGAAAGGGTTGGAAAAGACCGCCGCCGGCTGTCGTCCTGTCCTTGAAGCTCGGCGTCGGGGGAGAGGCAAGGGGATCGCTGGTTGAGAAGAGTGCTAGGGCAGTTGGGTGAAAAGAAAAAAAGAAAATTTAAAGATGGGCAAAAGGGTAAATTTACCCCACATGAATCAGACTACCCCCAAATTTGGCATCAATGGGACTCCTCTATAGTTGGGCTTACCAATTCTTGGCCCATTCCATTGCACCCAAACAAACATGTCAACAGTTGTGTAAGGAGTCCCATTGCCAATCCTTGGGAGTCAATGATCCATCCAAACGCACCCTAAGTTTTTAAAAAAAAAAAAAACTCTTTCACTAAACAAAAGAACCAAGTTCAAGCCTCAAATTAACTGCTTGCCTCATGAAACCTCATAAACAACTTGGTCTGTAGTATAGAATATTATAGCAAATTAAATGCTTTTAATACACTACTATAGTTGTTTGTATTGTAGTTATATTACTGTAATTAATTACTGCACATATGTTATTGTAGCTATAATATTGTAGCTAGCTTAGGCAAGCTCAAACTCGATATTTTCCTAATAAGCCAAGCTTAAGCTTGACAAGTGAAGCTCAACGTGAGCTCGACTTGAGCTTGGGCTAGGTTCAAATAGTGCTAAACTAAGCTTGAATATTGCAAAACTAGATTCAGCTCACCTCGATTGTAGCCCTACTACTGGCTATTAACACGACACGAAATTAAAGCATGTTTAGACTTGAGCTAATCGTATTTTTTCCCAAAATTGTGCTAACCTTTTTATGACATTATAATATTCATATTGTCAACTTACCAGCCCATCTTACCTACATATAACCAATGTAACCTATATAATAATAGGTCCTAATTGTGTTATAATCATGTAGCTAGGTATACAATTTATCTATAACCTATTTAATAATTATACATCAAGGATTATTTGGAATTGTAATTTAAGTGATTGTATACTATATTAATATGTTTTTCCATCGCTAACCTACTAAGTGGGAGAGATATTGGGGCCTATCAAAGGGTATATCTTTCTTGAAAGGTGCTTTTTATATGAAAATTTGAACTCAAAACTCATTTATTTAAATAACTTAGTCTTTGCCTATATTAATATTTGATTAACTGAAAATAAATTTGTAAACCATGTAATTGTAATTGTTTATTGTATACACAGTTTTTAATTTTATATATTATGTAATTTATAATAGTATTTTAAGGTTTTTAATCTCATTTATTACCTGAATTGCCACCTTCTCGGTGCATGCTTTCTTCTATCACTTCTATATATTTTCAACCAAAAAAAAAAAAATGCAAACAGTGTTCAACGAGAAGGAAGTTGCAAGCCATGTAATCTTTTATCAATAATTTAATATTTTTGTTATCAAGTATTTTCTTGGAATTAAAATTTGAATGATGCAGAAATTAAGTACTTGGTATTTTATATTCTCTTTATAAAGTGGACAAGTCCTGTGCCAAGACTCAAGAATGTGCACTGTTTTTCAAGTTATTACCATGTGTCCTTAGCCTACGTGATCAGAATTTAATTCCTAGTCGTTCGTGTGCAAAGAACCCCATATTAATAGGCTAAGACACCTTTGGTACTTTATTTCTCTTCTTACATAATGCATTTGGACCATAATCTACATGTTATTTATTTTGAGGTGCGTTCTGGAAGATCACATTTTATATTATGTGGCGTGCTATGAAAGTTTCCTTCTTAATGAAACAAAATTTGTGCCAATTCAATAATCCGAATTATCTTCCATGATTATGTTCAAGTTGATTGCCATAAATAAGAAATGCATACAACAAGGCTATACCTAATTTTTTATGGCAACATGAATAATATTTGTCCGATTCAATAACGAAAATTTAAAATCACTTTCAGTGACTATTTGCAAGTTGATCATAACAAATAAGAAATATATGCAATAAAGATATATCCAATTTTTGACAGCAACGTGAATAATATTTTTTTAATTTAATAATCATAATCACCTTCAATGACTAGGTGCAAGTTGGTCATAACAAATAAGAAATACATACAACAAAGCTATACCTAACTTATGATAACAATAGGTATACTAATTTTCCAATTGAATAAGAATTATAATCGCCTTCATGCCTATGTATACGCAAGTTGATATAATCAATAGGAAATACAAGCAACAAAGCTGTACCAAACTTTTGATAGTAAGATGAATAATAATTTTTCAAGTCAATAATTAGAATCGCCTTCATTGACTAAATAATTTGATCATAAAAAATTCTATGATAGCAAAATTATACGCTATTTTTTATAGCAATATGAATGATTGTTTATTACAATTCTGCAAGTTTAAACATTTTGGATGCTACTTCAATCTTATTCCAATATTTTAAACTATTCACTTGTAACTTCTAGTTTCTCAATAAATCAGAAATGTTTCTTTTATTACTAATATTTTATTTGTGTGATAGTTGAAAATTAAAAGGCAACTTGCAACACAAGTAATTATTTAGACTTAAATACAAATTATAAATATCAGCAAAAACAAATGAAGAATTCTTAGTACCCAAATTTGTAATTATCATTCTCTCTATTTTAGATAGGGGGATTAAACAATCTTAGTTTTGTTTGAAGCTGAATAGCTTGATTTATAGTTAATCTAAATCATTATATCTCTGACAAATACACGAAATAAAAGCTACATGTTTGTTAACTACTTTTTTCAAGAATATCAACATAATTAAGATGCGACATTTTTGCAAAATATTATTGTTTCGATGATTAAATTGGATGGGAGTTACCTAAACAAGTGAGCATTTTATTTTATTTTATTTTTTGGTTTTTGTTTTGATATCTTTGTTCTCTTCAATTAAAATTTTTTAAAAAATTAAAAAAAAATTTCTATACCTGCATATACTCTGCAATTGGGTGGTATATTCGGTCAACTAAACATTTTTTTATTTGAGTGGTTACTTTGTGCTCATGAAGCAATACAGCCGGATGCTTCTTGCACCAACTGTTCCTTTCTCCTTTGTCACCTCAAGCATTAGCACTAGATACTTGAACCATGCTCTCAGGAGTTGCATCATCTCTCGCCGGAGCTCTGTTTGCTCCAGTGTCTCAATACGCGGTTGACAAATTGGCCAAGGGTGTAATTCGTCATCTCTCCGAGGACAAGCCATCATCATCATCAAACCAGAAAAATTATAATCAACAAGTGTTGTATGCTTTGGTGAAAGAACTGCAGGATGTGAGTCAGAAAATCAAGGCAACTCGTCGTGTGGCCAAGTTATTGCACAAGCAAGATCAGAGTGTGCTCTATTTCTACAAACAACTCAAAGATGTACTTTATGAAGCAGAAGACCTTGCTGATGACTTTGAGTATCTCAAGCTGGAAGAACAAGTGGAGAAGATGAATAATGATTATGAAGCTACTGTTTCAGGTCACCAGTCTAAAGCCAAAAAGCCTCGGATTTCACCTACAAAACCATTGGAGCTGCAAGGTTAATTTATTTATTTATTTATTCTTTCCTTTTATATTGCCCTTTTGTTAACTAAGACTTGTTTTCTTTTAAGTTTGTTTTTAAAAAAATTAGTGAGCTATATAGAACTTCTTGTGCAGATGACACCATGATTACTAATATCAGAGATGTTATTGGAAAATTAAATCGTATTAATGATGATCTCAGTTCTGTTATCAGCATGGAAAGGGTTTCTAAGGAGTTGGCAAAGAAAGATGATAATAACGCTGGGGTGGTGCTGCAACATTTAAATCAAAATCAACGAGAGACTACATCTTCTATTAATAGTAAAATTTGTGGCCGAGATAGAGAACTGGAGACACTGAAAAAATTACTTAAAGAACCAGGTGCCAGTGGTGATTGTGATGTGAATGTCATCCCAATAATTGGGATGGGTGGGATTGGCAAGACAACTTTGACTCAACATGCATTCAATGATGAACAAGTTACAAACTCTTTTGATGAAAAGGTGTGGATTTGTGTGTCAGATGATTTCAATCGGTCAAAGATTCTTCAAGACATAGTGAGTTCTCTAAATGTTTCTACATCTGAAAAATTCACCTATAACAGAAATTTGAACCTTTTGGAAGGTGAACTGAAAAGAAATTTGCAAGGGAAGAAATTGTTACTAGTGTTGGATGATGTGTGGTCTTCAGAATGGGAAAAACTACTCATCCCTCTGCAGTCTTCTCAAATGATGTTGGCGAAAATTGTGATAACAACCAGAGAATCAAAAGTACTGAGAAAGCAACACGAAAAAAATAAAATTGTTCTGAAAGGCATAGAGGATCATGACTACTGGGAATTCTTTGTAAGTTGTGCATTTGGTGATACAGAAGCTAATGAACATCCAAGCTTGCAAACTATAGGTAAGCAGATAGTGAAGAAATTGAAGGGATCACCTCTGGCAGCGAAGACAGTGGGAAGATTATTAGAACAGAGCATAAGCATTGAGCATTGGGAGGATGTGTTAAAGAGCAACTTATGGGAACTAGGAACTAGTGGAGATGATATTATGCCAGCCCTGGCACTAAGTTATAATCATCTGCCTGAGCATCTCCAACAATGTTTCATCTTTTGTTCTACTTTTCCCAAAGATCATCAATTTATCGCAGCTAATTTAATAGAAATGTGGATTGCACAAGGTTATGTTGTTGAACCAGAAACTAGTTCAAAGACAGTGGAAGAGATGGGGCAAATATATTTTAATGAATTGCTGTCCAGATCTTTTTTTGAAGAGGGAAATTCTATGTTGTACACAATCCATGACTTAATGCATGATTTGGCACAATCAGTTGGTTTGGGTGAGTATGTTAGTTGTCATGGCCACAAAACTATAAAAGACAATACTAGTGTTCGTCATTTGTGTTTGCAAGGCAGTGTCAAGCTTAGATCAATATGCAATGTTGAGAAATTGCGTACACTTATTGTATCAAATCGTGTATTATGCCAAGAAGATTATGACGCACTGAAAAGCATCCGAGTATTGATCTTACATGGTTATCAAATGCGAAATTGTTCATATAGTATTGGTCATCTAAGACACTTGCGTTATTTGGGAATGCCCAAAGCTAGCATCAAATTGTTTGATGAATCATTATGTAAGCTCTACCATCTAAGGGTGTTGCCATATTTGGATGTATTCTATGAAAATTTGCATAAACTCATAAATCTCCGAACTGTGAATACAAGTACATACAATCAGTTACCTCACTTTATGAAGAAACAAATACCTCCAGAACGTCTTATATTTCTAGAGAGGCAGTATAGGATTTCACAATTAAGAAACATGAAAGAACTAAGAGGACTTCTTATAAATGACCTTGAAAAAATTTCAAACAAGGAGGAAGTTGAGAAAGCCAATATTAAGGAAAAAAGTCACCTTGAGGTCCTTTACCTCCATTGGTGTGATTCTGATACAAGCCACAGCTTTACCACCACGGATGAAGTTCTTGAAGCCCTAAAACCAAATCCAAATCTTAAACATCTTTACATAGCAGGATACAAGGGCAGTGCAAGTCCTAGCTGGTTTATGCCATTTACAGTGCATAATCTACGAATTTTAGAGCTAACTGATTGTAGGTGCAAGCTCTATCTTCAATCAATAGGTCAACTTCCATTCCTCTCGCAAGTTTGCTTAAAAAAAGTAGATGTAAGAATTGATATTGGTGATGAACTGACTATACTATTTCCTGCCCTTGAGAGGTTGGAAATGTGCAAGTCATCAGTATTGTTTGAGAGCATGCCATCATCACTATTCTCACAAAGACTCAGCAGCTTCCCCCGCCTCTCTTATGTCGAGTACATCGATTGTTATGGAGATGGCCTTGGATTGCCTTGGCACATGTTTTCAACCTTGCAAACTCTACGTATAACATGTTCTCAAGGGCTCTATGATCATTTTTCAATGCGCTTGATTCTTCTTAAGGAATTATTTATTTTTGCTGATAAAATGGTGTCCTTCATGGGAGAAATGAACGCTTTTAAGGCACTATCTCACCTTACAATCTCTTGGAGTCATCGTCTTACTTCCATCTGGGGTTTACATTTTATATCCTCCTTATGCTCCTTGGAGATCCGTCATTGCTACAAATTCACATCCTGGTTGGGCGAAAGAATGGAGCAAGGAGCATTGCTACAAAAACTCGGTTATATCTGTTTAAAATATTGCACAAAATTGGAATCACTGCCTATTTGGCTGCCTCACCTTCCCTCTTTGGATAAATTGGAAGTTCATTATTGCAAATCGATCCGGTCATTGCCAGAAGGTGGCTTACCTGCTTCTCTTAAATCATTACACATCATAGATTGCGACCAAGGGCTCATGGAACGGTGCCGAGAAGAGAGTTCTTCTGAATGGTTCATGACCCGTCACATACCTAATAAAAAATTTACAAATAATTGACAGATATTTATATACGTCAAATTTCTGCATCCGCATGTTGGTATGAATGCAATGCAACTCATCTCACTTCTTGTTTAGATTTGTTTGACCATGATTTACCATTTAAAATTGACCATTTTCCAAATCGTTTACTACAGGGAAATTCAAGGAATCTTTGTAGCACCATTTAAAAAGGATAAGTTGGGGTTTTTGACTTTTTAATACTCATATGCAAGTAATATCCACTTCCTTTACTTCATTCAACCAAATCTGTAAGTATTTTTCTTTCCTTCCATCCAAACATTTAATTTCAATTATATCTTCTAATCATGTTTTTCATACCTATATTGTTTTCTTGGTCATACAATATTCTTGGCCTTGCTATGTATGCATGGTTATGTTTGTAACAATGAACATATATGGTGTAAGCATGCTTCATATATTCACTGTCTACTTAGTAAGGATTCCTATTATTTACATTATGCATTCTTATTCCAGTGATCTGGCAGTTGTCTCTATGTTCTTAACTCAACCTTTTTGATAAATGTCTGATGATAAATTTTATATCCAAGCATGTTGTATTCAAGTCTTGACTCTTATGTCTTTCACACTTTTCTTTTCTTTTACCATCATAGTTAATTACATGTTTAGTTAATCTAAATGTTGTGAGTTATACCAAACAAGAATTGATTTCTGAAATTTTTGCATATAAGATTGTTGAATTTCTCATTAAGTTCAGTATTCATTCAGCTTCAATAATGCATATATGATGTGAAATCCTATTTTAGTTTTGCCACAAAATTTTTGACATTCAGGGCTCTCTAGTTTTGCTGAATGAAGCTCCGAATCATTGATCAGATTAACTAATTGAGTTTTATCCGCTAGGAAAAAAAAGAAAAATGATTAAATTTACTTTGATAGATTTTTTTTAACTAAAGATTGTTATGCGGACTCACTCTCAATTTGATATATTTGTAGGTGTTGCCACTATTAACCCTACTGATATATGCCGTTGTATTCACACATCTTTTTAGTTCTAGCTGGTTTACGCCATTTACAGTGCAAAATATACAAATTTTAGAGTTAATTAATTGTAGAAGCAAGCCATATCTTCAATCAATTGCTCAACTTACCTTCCTCTGCTGACTCCGCTTATATGAAGTGGGTGTAAGAATTGACATTAGTGATGAAGTGGCTATACTATTCCCAGAGCTTGTGAAGCTAGAAATCTGTCAATCATCAATATTGTTTGAGGACATGTCACCATCATTATCATCGAAAAGACGCAGCAGCCTTCCCCGCATCTCTTATATCCAGTAATGGAAGTGTTATTGAGATGGCTTTGGATTGCCCTGGCTCATGTTCTCCACATTGGAAAGTTTATATCTAACATATTTTCAAGGGCTCTATGACCATTTTTCAAGATGCTTGATTCTTCTTGGGCAATTAAATATTCATTCCGAAACAATGGCAGTCCTATATGGGAGAAATGAACACTTTCATGGCACTGTCTCACCTATCTATCAGTGAATCTGTTGAGCTTACTTCCATTGGGGGTTAACATTTTATGTCCTCTTTATGCTCCTTGAAGATTTGTTATTGGTCAAAATTCACATCCTGGTTGAATGAGGTAATGGAGCAGGGAGCATTGCCACAGAAGCTAGATTATATCTGTATAAAGGATTGTCCAGAATTGGAATCTTTGCATATTTGGTTGTCTCATCGTCATTCTTTGGAGAAACTAGAAATTTTTAATTGTTCTTTAATCCAGTCATTGCCAGAGGATGGCTTACATTCTTCTCTCAAATCATTGCACATCATAATTTGCAACCAGGAGTTCATAGAACGATGCCAAGAAGAAGGTTCTCCTGAATGGTTCATGATCTAGCACATACCTGATTGGAAAAATACAAATTACTGACAAATATACTTCAAATTTGTACTTCCACTTGCTGGTATGAATGTAATACAACCCATCTCACTTCTCATCTTGGATTTGTTTTCCCAGCTTTTACCATTTAAACATGACCATTTCCCTAATCATTTACTACAGTGAAATTCAAGGAAGTGCCTCTTTTCTTTTTAGCACTGGTTAAAAAGGACCACTTCGGTTTCTGACTTTTCAACACTCATTATGGTCAAGTAATATCCATTTCCTTTGCTTCATTGAACCAAATGTATAGGTATTTTTTTCCCCTTCCATCAAAACAGTTAATTTCAGTTATATGCCTGATTATGTTTTCCATACCTATAGTTTTCTTGGTCATACAATATTCTTGGTCTTTCTGTGCATGCATGTTTTGTTTGTCATAATAAATTTATATATGGTGTACGCATGCTTGATGATATGATTTTACCTTCTACTTAGTAAGGATTCTTATTATTTACATTATGCATTCTTGGTTCAGTGATCTGATAGCTCTCTGTGTTCCTAACTCAAGTTCTGTGATCAATGTCTGATGATAAAATTGTATCCAAGGATGTTGGATTCTAATCTTGACTCTTATGTCACCCAGACTTTTGTTTTTTTGGTTACCATCATAACTAATTACATTTAGTTAATCCAAATGCTGTAAGTTATAGTAAAAAGGAATTGATTTATGAAATTTTTGCATATAAGATTGTGCTTGAATTTCTCATTAAGGCTAGTACTCATTCATTCTCAATATTGCATAAATTAGTTGTGAAATCCTACTTTAGATTTGCCACAAAATGTTTAACATTCAGTACCATCTAGTTTGGATTTGCTGATAAAGCCTCGAATCGTTGTTCAGCTTCATTCATTAAGTGTTATCTGCTAGAAAAAAAAAAAAAAAAGGAAATTGATTAAATTTACTTTGGCAAACTTTTTTTTTTTTTTTTTTGTAGTAAGATTATTATGCAGACTCATTCTCAGTTTGACATGTTTGTAGGTGTTGGTGCTATTAACCTTACTGATATATGCCCTTGTATTCATACTTCTTTTAGTTTAAGTCCTAACTTTAAACCATTTTTGTTATAATTCGGGTTTGTGGTGATGCTATTGTCATGCTTTCATATGAGAGCTCAATCATTTGTTATCATCATTGTTGTTGTAAATACTTGCTAGTTTCCATTTCTGCTTTTCTGATTAAATCCCTGTTGAGTAATGTGCTGCCGTCCTAGTTGACTAGTCAATTGTAGCTAATCAAAGCTTTGTAAGATAATACAAAGTACATGTATTAAGAAAACTCTGTGAGTGTGTGTACTTTCTCTTTCTGCAGAAAAATCTGGAAGTGTGAATGAGGGCTGCTCTCTATGTAATAAAAAATGAGAAGTGTTGATGGAAATTGTTCTGCAGATTTCTGCTGAAAATTCCTGAATTAAGTTGCTTATTGTTTTGCCTCTCCAGATCCCCTGTTTCTCTTGGGACAGAGATATTACAAAGCTTCTCCCAGCTGCAAGCCAGCTTCTTGGATGATACAAGGAATGAGCCACTGCATCTTCATATTCAGTAAGCTGCAACTTACTAACTAATTTCAGCTTCCATTGCTTGTTTTGTCTCACATCCTGAGAATCCAGTGTTGAAATGAAGTTTGGAGGATTAGATGAATGAATGATGTTTGTTTTACTGCAATTTACTGCCTTATCCCCAAATTGCTCCTTGGTTTGTGATTGATCCCCAGCAATCCCTATCTAATTTTAAAAAAAAATAAAAACAAATATGCAAGAATACGTTTCTTCATCAGACTAGGACAATATCTATGTTGTATGTATTTTGCATCTTTCTTAATTTTTCCTTTATTTATCTAAAGAGTACTCATGGCTTTGGATTGGCTAAGTTGAAATTTTGTGCTGTATCCATTGCCCAACAAAGACTAATTTGAGTCATCATCGATGATATCTCCTTTGGGTTTCTGTGGTCATTTAGTATGGAACAAGAATTTCACACCTCTAATGATCAAAGGTGAGATGCCAATTGCTGATTGTCAGAGCATGTTAAACAAGATTTTACGTGGAGATTAACTAAATTGATAAACAGATATCCCAATGCAATGGTTTATAGTGATACCTATGCAGTTCAAATGCTATATATATGCACAGTTAAGATTTTCTTTCAATGTTTTTGCGAATGTACAGGATTAGTTTGTAGCATATGTCCATACCTCAATGAAGAGGTGGTAGAAAAGAAGACACTGTACTCGGTCCAAAAATTGAGCAGTCTCCACCAATTCTTTAGAAATGAGATGCATAATATTTACAAAGAAAAGCATGTCAACTCAAGGAGGGCAAAGAAAGTCATTCATGAGCCACTGAACCAGGGGCTTTGGAATTCCGCATCACCTATTGGTACAATGATAAACTCCATGTTAGTAGTTTGCATTTTGTTTATAATTCTATTGAGCACCAGTGAGTGATAGAAACACTTAGAATAGAGACAAACTGTAGATGGTATGTTGCATAGGCTGGACTTTCTCGCTGCTGGAGTATAAAATAACATGTTTGTTGTTTATATTAATGTTAAATATATTTACGCTTCTTTGAGTTTATACAACTGAAAATGGAATGTAACCTATCCGCATGTGAATAGAGTGGAAACGATAAAACATGTCGATTGTACTATATATAATCCATAACTGGCTAACTACATGTGTGAGCATATTTTTTTTAAATTTTCCTACAACTTTACATGCTTTAAGTTGAGATTTATTGTACGCTCCCTGTTCTGAAGGCTTCGATTGAAGAAATTATGCCAAAATGTACTTGAAGACATTATATCGCTTGATGGGAGTGATATTTTCAACCAAGTTTCTATACGAATGAAATATTACAAGAGTCCTACCTGAAGTGATTAATGATGAAACAGTGCTTAATGATGATGAAATTTCAAACCAAGTTTTTGGAACAAGGAAATGTTAAGAGGGCTTTTACCTGAATTTAGACAGTGGAAAACATGAGGCAAAATACCAGTCTTTAGAGATCATGGACACGAGAAAACATGTTTATAGTAGTTTTATGAACAGAGTGAGCAAAGAAAAAAAGAATTTTACTATATATTATCTATAACTATATAACTGCATGCAAATGCGTGTTTTCATTTTATGACACTCCACATGCTTCAAGTTGAAATTGATGGCAAGTACTTTTTTTGCAGGTTCAAGATGAAGAAATCAAAAAACAATGTTTTGAAAACAAGATGAAGAAATCATGAAATTTTGCCAAAGCTTTTGGACCAGGGAATTGTTGAAGGGATTTGTGCAGGAGATTTTTAAGTGTAGACATCTGAAATTGCAACTATATGAACAATTATATATTTTTTTTCCTTACATTTCACATGCTTAAAGTTGAGATTGATTGGATGTAATTTTGTTGTGTAGGCTCCCGTTGAAGAAATCAAACAACATTGTGCTGAAGACAAATCAGAGCTCATCCATGATGAAGTTTCCAATCAAATATTTCCACAAGGAAATGTTACAGACAAAATAAAATTGGAAGGAGCTATCCAAAGGGCCAAAAAAATTGAAAATAATGGCTAAAGAAGCAAAAGCTGAGTTGGAAGAAGACTGAGACTGCAGATTTCATGAGCAGGATAAGTGAGAAATTTAGAGATTCAATGACTGTCCCAGATAATACATTGTTAAAATAAAATAGATGACTCATAAAAATGCATATGTGTACTTGTCTTTTCATAATATAATTTTGTAGTTATCAATTTAAAAAAAAAATACATACGTGTTAGAGTTATGTTATGGTTTATATTTAGTTAATGGGCCATATTGGGCCTATACCACAAAACCCTAATATTTCTCTATATATATCCTTGTACTCTTTTACTAATGTTATATACAAATTAGTTTTCCTATCTTCATATGGTACCAGAGCACTGGGTTAAACCCTAGCCGCCGCCACCGCCACCGCCACTCCAAACCCTAGCCTTCCACCCGCCGCCACCGCCACCGCCGTCGCTCATCTCTCGCCGTTCTTGTTGGTCTATGGGCACCTGGTGATGTTCCTCAGCCCTCACCAGTGATGCCTTTGTCTTGTTGTTGAAGGATTTGTCTCTCCGTCGTCATGTCTTCGTCTAATGATTCTTTAGTTAAGAATCTCCATTGTACCTCGCAAAAGTTAGATGGGAGGAACTATGTTTTTTGGGCACAGAGTTTTGAGCAGTTCCTTATGGCTCATAAGAAATCGTCGTATCTCACGGCAGATCCGCCGGACTCTAAGGATGCCAAGTATGCTGATTGGCTTGCTGAGGATGCTGTAGTTCGCTCATGGTTGATAAGTAGTATGGAGCCAGATATTGCCCGTAGTGTGGTGATGTTGACTACCGCAAAGGCAATTTGGGAGATGTGCAAATTGACATATGGAAATGAAAATAATATCTCCCGCGTTTTTGAGTTGTATGAGCAACTGTTTACAGCCCGTCAAGGCGATCGTACCGCCCCTCAGTTCTTCACTCACGTTCGTAGCCTATTGGATGAGCTAGATATTTACTAGCCATTAGTTCTTGATCTGGCCACCCTTCGTCGTTACCGGAATGAAGTTGCAGTCATCACATACCTTTCCGGGCTCCCTCTTGAGGTGCAAAACCAGGTGAAGGGTTCTATTCTGAGTTCTGAGAGAATGCCTGATCTTGCTGCTGTTTATGCTCGCGTGCTTCGCCTGTCTTCTTCATTCACATCTCCATCGCCCGTTGTGTCCTCTGATCAGTCCGTCTTCCTAGCTTCTCGTGGGCATGGTGGTAAAGGCTCCTCTCGTGGTGGTCGAGGAGCTGGCCGTGGTGATTCTCGGGGTAGGTTTGTGTGTACCTTCTGTCGACGGACAGGCCACACTGAGGATCGTTGTTGGGATAAGCATGGTCGCCCCGCAGTGGCCAATGCTAGTACTGAGGTGGTTGATCCGTCACCAACTTCTGGTGCTGAACAGTTAGTCACCATCTATCAGGCTGACTTTGCACGGTTTCAGCAAACTACAGGGCACAGCTTCTCAAGCCACAGTCTCTTCTTCTGTTTCCTCAGGTAATGCTTTTCTTGCTTCCAGGGACAGTTCCTGGATTATTGACTCTGGGGCCTTCTCTTACATGACAGGTACAAAACTTTTTTTTCAAAATCTTTCTATGTCTGTTTTTCGTTCTGTGGCAATTGCCGATGGACGATCGTGCTTAGTGTCTGGGGAGGGAGTTGTGCAGGCTTCCTCTCAGCTCAAACTAAATGATGTTCTTTTCGTACCTGAATTTCCTGTCAACTTGCTATCCGTTTCTACAATCACCAAACATTTGAATTATAGCGTGACATTTTTCCCTTTTCACTGCATTTTTCAGGATCTGCAGACGGGGAAGAGGATTGGCTTGAGGCGTAATCGTGGTGATGGCGTGTATACGTTGGTGCGTGATGATATTCCTCGTGGTTTGGCAGCTTCTGTTTCTACCTCCGAGTCATCACTCATATGGCACTGTAGATTGGGTCATCCTTCTCTTAGTCGTCTTCAGCAGGCTTTGCCTTGGATTAGGGTCGAGCCTTTTCAATGTGAGTCGTGTCAGTTGGGTAAACATCATCGTGCTACCTTTAAACGTTCTACTTTAGTGTCTAGTCGGTCATTATTTGATTTAGTTCATTGTGATGTTTGGGGACCTTCTATGGTCGCGTCTATTTCTGGTCATCGTTACTATGTTGTGTTTGTTGATGATTTTTCCCGAGTGTCATGGGTATATTTGTTAAAAGACCGTCGGTCTATTGCTGATGTCCTTAATACATTCATTTTGGAAATAAAAAATCAGTTTTCTACTGTTATCAAATGTTTTCGCACCGATAATGCTTTAGAATTTGTATCTTCTACCGTAAATTCTTTATGTGCGTCCTTTAGGATTATTCATCAAACCACCTGTCCGCACACCTCTCAGCAGAATGGGGTTGCTGAAAGAAAGCATCGTCACATCTTGGATGTTGCGCGTACTCTTTTGGTAGAGCGTAACGTTCCTATGTATTTGTGGTCAGATGCTATCTTAACTGCAGTCTATCTTATTAATCGTATGCCTTCTGCACCCTTAGGGGGAGAGGTTCCTTTACGTCGTCTTCTACCTGATACCGAGTTATTTCACTTGTCCCCTCGTGTTTTCGGTTGTGTTGGTTTTGTTCAGGATTTAACTCCTGGTTTGGACAAGTTGCGCCCGCGTGTGATTAAATGTGTCTTTGTTGGATATTCCCGCACCCAACGTGGATACCGTTTGTTTCATCCAACTAGTCGGAAGTATTATGTGTCTATGGATGTCACGTTTTTTGAGTCTCAATCATTTTTTTCTGACTCGGTTTCTCATGATATGTTGACCACGTCATCTGATATTGTTCTTCCCATTCCTATTTCGGTCTCTCCGTATGTGCCTATGCCTAGTGTGACACCTCCTCCAATGGATACAGATGATGGCCGTTTTGGACAGGTTTATCATCGCCGCCAACATCTACCACTGCCAGCTCCGCCCCTTCCAATCCCCTCTCCGGACGATGCAGATCCGTCTCTTGATCTTCCCATTGCTTTTCGCAAAGGTATTCGTTCTTGTACTAAACATCCCATCTCACTTTTTGTTTCTTATGATAATCTTCACCCATCCTTCCGCACCTTTGCTCTTTCTTTGTCTGGTGAGTCAATTCCCAGGAACTACCAGGATGCGCGTTTGCTTCCACAATGGCAGACGGCAATGGATGAGGAAATGGAAGCCTTGAGATCTCGTGGTACATGGGAGCTCGTGCCTCGCCCTGCTGATGCAAGCGTCGTCACTTGTCGATGGGTCTTCTCTGTCAAGCACAAAGCAGATGGTACAGTTGATCGGTACAAAGCCCGGTTAGTGGCCCGTGGTTTTACTCAAACTTATGGTGTTGATTATGTTGAGACTTTTTCACCGGTTGCTCGTCTGAATTCTATTCGCATTCTACTGTCGGTAGCTATAAATCAATCATGGACCCTTTGTCAACTCAATGTGAAGAATGCATTTCTCTATGGAGATTTAGTTGAGACTGTGTTTATGGATCAACCTCCGGGGTATGTTGCTCAGGGGGAGAATCTAGTCTGCCAGCTTAAGAAAGCGATCTATGGTCTGAAAGAAAGTCCTCGTGCATGGTTTGACAAGTTTAGTGTAATTGCGGTTGCAGATGGTTTTCGCAGGTGCAATGTGGATCATTCTGTGTTCTATAAAAACACTTCATCTGGATGTGTTGTGCTTGCTGTATATGTCGATGACATCTTGTTGACGGGTAGCGATCGTCAGGGCATTCAGAGGACTAAGGAACATTTGATGAAGCATTTCGTTACACGAGACATGGGACGACCCAGATACTTCCTTGGTATTGAGTTTGCATATGCTAAAGGAAAGATGACGCTCTCACAGCGGAAGTATGTGTTGGACTTACTTGAGGAGACTGGTTTATTGGGTTGTAAACCAGAGAGTACACCTATTGAACAGTCACCACCCTTTTGGGAGACATCTTTCCCATTTCTCAAAGATCTGGGTCAATACAGGCGTCTGATTGGCAAGCTCATTTATCTGACAGTTACTCGTCCTGATATATGTTACGCAGTCGGACTCCTGAGTCAGTTTATGCATGAGCCACGAGAAGTTCATTGCCAGGGTGCTCTAAGGGTTCTTGCATATGTTAAAGGAGCTCTTGGCAAAGGTCTTCTCTACAAGAATCATGCTCACCTGGACGTTGCAGCCTATTCTGATTCAGGTTATGCTGGCGATAAAGGAGACAGAAAGTCTACGTCGGGTTTCTGTACGTATGTTGGTGGAAACTTGGTTACTTGGCGAAGCAAGAAGCAGAATGTGGTTTCGAGATCAAGTGCAGAAGCAGAGTACAGATCGATGGCACAGACAGCTTGTGAGATGGTTTGGGTGCATTATTTTCTATCTGAGTTGGGATTCTCCATCACAATACCTATGCATATGTTCTGTGATAACCAGGCCGCCATCTTCATTGCAAATAATCCAACATTCCATGAGCGTACCAAGCATGTGGAGGTTGATTGTCACTATGTACGTGATATGGTACTGAAGGGAGTTATCTCTACGCCATATACCAAGTCATCTGAGCAACTGGCGGATATCTTCACCAAGGGTTTAAATGTTAAAGCCTTTAGTAATTTATGTAGCAAGCTGGGCATGCTCGATATATATGCTCCAGCTTGAGGGGAAGTGTTAGAGTTATGTTATGGTTTATATTTAGTTAATGGGCCATATTGGGCCCATACCACAAAACCCTAATATTTCTCTATATATATCCTTGTACTCTTTTACTAATGTTATATACAAATTAGTTTTCCTATCTTCACAATACGAAACTTCTAAATTTGGAAGATGCATATGTGAAAGATAAAAGTGATACATTTTCTATATACTGTTAATGACATTGGCAGTTCATTCAACTCCATGGTGTACATGTAAAAGTGTGAAGTTTGATGATTTTATTGAAATATATATATAATGATCTTAAAAAACAAATAATTTGGATGGCAATTCAAAGAAAGTTTAATGAATCATGTTTTGATTTGATTTTGAAAGAGTAGAATTTTTTATTTTTTTTATGGGAGTTAATAGTATTACCACTTTTTTTTGCAGTGATGGTAACTTATAATTTGAATAAAAAGTCTGTGGATGCAATTGATAAAGCAAGACAGGGTGGTATCACAACTACATATATATTACAATAGGAAACCAAAAATCACTTTGTTTTCTTCCGTGAAAGTCACTCCTAACATTAACAACCGTTCTTGTCAATAATTTCATTGGAATCAAGGTAAATATATGGCCAAATCCAGTGAAAAGAAAAAGCTAATTAACTATATCTATATATTTTAGCACAAATGGAATAGATTAAAACATCTTGGGAGCCGATGGTTAGACACATTGACAGGGGCATCTCATTACATACTTAGATAAGTGCATCTAACAAATGAAACTCTTTAAATGTATATTGTTGCAATTAGAGACAATGACTAGATTGCTAAGAAAAACAGCATTGCTTGTATTGTCTTTAACATTAATTATATTTTATTTTGACATATGCTTAGTTCAAAAGCAATGAAAACCATAATAAAAGGAGTTGTACTTGATAAAAGCTAGAGAAATTCTGTATGAACACTTTTTCTTGATTTATGTAAATTATAATTTGAAATTAAGTTAGTATGTTTATAATTTATGAGTTCAGATATGACTTTATGTTTATCTTCTTTTAGGGCTAGCAATTTTATCACTTACAAATTTGGCGATATAAGATTGTTTGTATTAATTAGTTAGAATTTTAGAAAATAATGTGTTATTTTGTGTAATTGGTAATTTAGTTGAATTATTAGTTAATTACTGTTTGATTTTGTAATTGGATTCGATGATTTGAGATAACTTTAGTTTGAAACTTCAATTGGTTTTGAAATTAAATTAGGTTATTATATAGTTGATTGATTTTTGTAAAGTGCAACAATTTCCTTATTAGACTTTTTTTTAAAGGCGATAATCGTTGTGTTGTAATAAAAATTGCATTATATCATCATGCATTTAGCTAATGATCCATTAGGCATTTTTCCTAGTCTTCTTAATGATTTCCCCTCCTTTTGTACAAACTACTCCGTTTAGTTGTTTTTGTAGAAAGCTGGAGCTGACTGAGAAGAAGATTGGAGACTGAAGATCAATTTCTGGAGAAAACACAACCCACCTGTGGCTTGCGAAAAGTACCTGTGGTCTGTAAAGCACCATGGGGCCCAGCTTCTATCAATGGCTTTAAAAAGGCAGCATTAGGGGTTTTGGAAAGAGGAGAAAGGCAGGGGACAGGGTGTGGCAGCCAGAGAAGAAGAAGAGGAATTCCTGAAGATTCTAAAAAGGGCTGAAGGAGGAGAAGAAGGCTGGAGAACTGAAGAGCAGATCTTGTGGACATCATAGAGAGTTTTCCAAACCCTGCTGTGTTGTGCCTTGCATAACCTTTATTCTTCCTATTTTCCTTTGTAATTGAGACATGGAAGTGTAAAACTTCTCCTTAGGTTTGGGGTTAGCCTAAAGTAGTGGTTGTTTGATGTGTTGTTATATTTGTATGGATCTTTTGTGTTTAATGGTAGATTTCTTAAGTTGGCTTTTGATTCAAGTAACCTAGCTTGTGAGTGTGAAAACCTTGCTTGTTTTATCTTAGAGATGAAGGTTAACTGAAAGGTTAATTAGGGTTTTGGAACCTCTTAAGTCACTCTGAATTTACTGAAAGGTAATTATTGAGGGTTCTTCATATAATCATTGATCTTATTTGGGTTTTGAAGGGTTCATCTACAACGAAAGTAGGAGCTGGCCTAATCAAGATTAACTTGTTATCTCTTGAAAGAGAGTGACAAATAGTTGAGGATTATCACCCTTCAAACAATCTACCCAACCTAAGTTTAGATCCATGTGTTCCTCATTTGTGTATTTTTTGTTACTTTGTTGTTTTCATTCTTCCAATTTTTAATTGCCTAGATAGCCTATCGTTGCAATAAATTAGTAATCACACTTGGTCCTTGTGGGATCGATATCTTATACTACTTGGCAAAACCGTGCGCTTGCGGTTGTGCAACACGTTACCCAACTGGTGTCAAGGGACAAGCATATACGGTGGTGCACCAGTTATAGTTGCTTAACGATTCTTTGATTCAGAGAATGTAGTATTCCCATCATAGGAACCAAACAAGGGAATATTACATTGCATGGTCCACATTCAAAGGTAGCGTTTGGTTGGGGGTAATATTAAATTACCCCTATATCTGAATCAAGTAATGTGGGATTACCTAGTTTTGTTGCTTACGATGCAAATATTACATTTCCGAAATCCGATACCTTGGGCAATATCACCAGTATTGTGATTACTAACTCAATAGGTGGTAATGTAGCATTCAGTGTGGAATGCGAAGTTTTTTTTCCCAATTATGCCCTTTAAATTCAATAAAATCATAAAACATCAATTTTTTAAAATATTAAAATAAAAAATTCATATTTTTTCTTTCCACATATCTTTTGTATGGAAACATATTTATCAAAATGGAATATATATTTATTAAAATTTTTGGTTGGAGATAAAAAAAAACATTTGTTATTAAAACTTTTTTCAAATATTAAGTTAGAGAAAAAGTTTATATTTATTTAAAATAATCAAGTTTGAATTAATTAATACTAGTAAAATTTAAATATTTTAAAATTAAAATTTTCATTTTTTTTTAATAATAACACATTTATTATCTAACAATCTTGATGTTTACATCAAATATTATGAATTTTGATATATTTAGCATTTATTAGGTAAGGGTATTTTATTAAAATAGACAATTGCAAATATAAGATTTCCAGCTAACCAAATATGATAATGCAATATTTCAAAATAAAAATTGCACACATTCCCGTCAATATGACTTGAGAATTACATTCCAAGTAATTCTATTGTAGATAATAATGTAAAATTTCCATGAATTAAACGACCCCCCTAAGGGTAATATGATATTACCTACAACTAACTAGCACCTAAAAGTAATTCGCAGAAGAGGAGAGTTTTTTGTTTTTATTTTGTTTTTATTTTTTTTTATAAAGAAAGAGAAAGGAATTAAACATGTATTTGCCATTAGAAAAATCCTTCTAAAAAGTGAATATGCAAGTAGATCAACAAGTTGTGACATTATCAGCTAAAGATGCAAATGAACTAAGCCACTCGCGAGCAGCTAGAAGCCCAGCTCGAAAAAAGCTCATTCATTAAGCAAAATAACCTAGTTCGAGAATTAAATTGCTTGGCTCGTGATGCCTCATCAACAGCTTGTACTATAGTATAAAATACTGTAGTAATTTAAATATTTTTAATTCACTGTTGTACTTGTTTGTACTATAGCCATATTATTGTAATTAATTACTACCATATATCTATAATACTATAGCTAGCCTAGCTAAGCTCGAGCTCGATATTTTCTTAATGAGCTAAGCTCGAGCTTGATAAATGTAGCTCGAAGTAAGCACTACTCAAGCTCAGGCTCATTTCAAATAGTGTTGAGCTAAGCTTGAACATAGCAAAGTAGGGCTTCATTGAGCTCAATTGTACCCCTACTAATGCCTATTAACATGACACAAAGTTAAAGCATGATTCGACTTGAGCTAATCAGGGTTTTTTTTTTTTTTGTCAAATTGTGTGAGAGGATTTTAAAAACGAACAAGCATATATAAAAAGATGTATCTCTTAATCATGCCCTTTAAAATTAAGACACTTACATGAAAAGTCATATAGGAAGTTATCTTTGCCTTTCATGAAAGCATAACACTGAAACACTAAGGGTAGTTAAAACTCCAAAATACACTTTGAAAGAATATATGATGAAAAGGTGTAATATACATCATTTGTAATATAATTAATGAAAGGTTGCCATTTGTAATTTAATTAATGAAATGTTGTTTTGGTTTATTTTAACAGTTATTTATATTCATTAAAGAGGTATATCTCTTTATGAAACACCACTTCATTTCTATTAAAACCATCCCCTACTAACATTCAAGCAATCTAAGAAAGCTAATAATACTTCACAAATTCACTTGTTTTGTTATTTGAGCGCACAAAAGATATCATTTTGTAAAAGCCTTTGTTATTTTTGCTTGACTTTAGAAGTGTAAACCATACCCAAATATCTTCATTGTATCTTAAAGAGATTCGACATTCAATCCAATTTGCATCCAAGATTTTAAAATAGATGGAGGCGAATTAGGCCTAAAAAAATGTTGCCCACGCCTTGAGACTTGTGCACTAATTTTCTTTTCTATGTTTTTTCTCTACATTTCAAAGGACCATGTCCACCAAGAAATTTTGCTAACTTAATCATGAGATTACAATATTCATATTGTAATCGTGCCAACCCGTCTCACCTATATATAGTCAGTGTAACCTATTTAATAATAGTGTTCTAATGGTGTTATAATCATGTAGACCAATATACAACTTGTTTGTGACCTATTTAATCATATATACGAAGAATTATTTGGAATTTTAATTTAAGTGATTGTTGCAAATTATAATTCCTTGTGTTGGTTTGATTTTCTAGTTTGTTCCTTTGCTTCTTGTCATGGCATCTTTGCTCTGCTTGTGTTATTCATGGTCCTTTTGTTCATTGTTTCTTTTCAATAAAATTGGCTTATAGCTCTCTATTATCAAAAATAAAAATAAAAGAAATATTGGAAAATCCCAATGAAAGAACTCCGGTTTTGGAGGTATTGCTCTCATTGAGACTATTAATCATAAGAAAGATTGTTTCAACCAGTAAGGATTAGCAACCTTTAATTTAGTGAAGTCAGGTTATTCAAATGGCAATCAACATCATCAAATTTGCAATGCCAGTTTATTTTAAGCACTCTCTAAATATTAGAGCATGAGAATTTTGTTGTTCCATTCTCTCTAAAAATAGCAATATCATTGTCTACATCTTTTCGATAACTTTGGAGCACAGGGAAGAAATGCCCGGTCTTCAGGGAAGAAATGCCCGGTCTTCAAATCCTCTAATAAATTACTCTGCTACAAGCTGCAAACATGGCTAGGGAAATGATGAATGTGCTGTAATGTATGCAGCAAACATTTCAACTTATGATGTAAATTGATACTAGTGGATGTTGTTGATCTTTTCCATAATCATGTTGCCACTTGGTTTTCATTGAACAAAAACATATTCATGGTTACCTAATTAGCAGTAAGCACTACTGTCATAGAGCAATTTGTGAGAGGTCTAGTTGCCTGTAATCATCAGTCAGAATTCATTGAAAGAGGTGCCTACATGGAAAGGTTAAAGCACAAGAAATTGTAAGATGTAGAGCTGAGAAGCTAAAATGGCAAATACCTAGCATAGTCACATACCTGGTTAACATAAAGTGAAAGTATATATTGTATATGGAAAAATAACCATTACCAATTCATCGTAAATAAATCAAACATGAAACCAATGTTACTGGAACAAGATCATAAAAACTAGCTTTCCCGCAACAAAGAAATAACTGCAACAATGGGAAAATGGAAGCACATGAGTTAAACATAAAAAATCTAACATGAATAAAATAAAGGCATGAATGCCACTATTGGTCTTTGTTCTATGGTGTATTAAACACTTTGATCTTTGTACTTTAGAAAAAAGCATTATTTCCCCTGTACTATGCGTATAAAGTTCATTTTGGCCGTACCGCTTATGCGGCATTCACATGGCAGTATAACCATATATTTCATATTTTGGGTCGCATAGTTAATTTTAGTTTAAATGTTATTAGAACTACAATTTGATAATAATCAGATTGTTATTTCTAATTAGATATACATCCAAATATAACCATAATTTAATTTATAAACTTTTTGGTATAACCATACCCCAATGGAAAATCCAATGTTTGGCAATTCATACCTATAGGGAAAGGTTGAAAATAAGACTACAATAAGCTGAAGTTGTTAACTGACAAATAATAACCACTTCACTATAAAAGAGTTGCTACTTCATTCCCCTTGTTGATAAGATGTTGGGAATTCGATCCATAGCATGTCTATATATGTTTCTAGAAAAAAAAAGTAGTAAAAATACGGGTAGGTTAGAAGATATTATGCAACCCTGGCAAGTTTTTATACATAAGCATGGTTGTAAAAGAGAAGGCTTCAATTTTTATTATTGAACGGTTTGTCCATGATTTTACAGAAAATTTATTATTTGACAATTGAATTATGCATCATGAACCACTAATTTAAATATAAATATATGCATAAGATGCAATCCCATCCAATCCACGTGAAAATATACTAAAAATATTGGTAATTATATTTAAACAAGAACCATCTTGAGTGACATTGGTTAACGGAAAGCAAGCAGAACACCACAGGGCATGTGAAATTCATAGGCTAAAAGTGTTCTTTGAGTTTCATGAGCAAAAGTCGATGAAAAAGAAAGACCTATTGTTCCTCAATTAAAGTTTTGGCTTGTCATGTGAAACTAAAAATAATATGATAAATAAATCAAATGAGAAAAAAGGAAGGATCCATACCAAATATTTCTAGTAACTATAAATCCGTTGATGTATGTGTTTAGCCATTAGCCATTCAGGAGAGCCCTTTTGTTGGCACGTTCCTTTAAGCCTGTTTCGCATTCTTTGATTTTCAAATTTAGAAGTGAGGAAGGGAGACCACCCTTCTGCAGTGAATGAAACCTTGGGCACTTGGTAATACTCAACCGCTTCAGTGAAGGTAGAGAGGCAACCAAGCAGGCAAAGATTCCAGAACATCGCAAGACTCTATACATATTTGATGCAGATTTGGTAGCAAAACTCCTTGCCCTATCATCTACTCCATACACCAGGATTTAAATTTGGAGCATTTAGTAATTAACAATTAGTTCAGGGAAAGAAGGCTTTGTAAACCCTATACTGATATCAACTCATTACAATTTTCAAGATGTAAATACTCAAGTGCATCCAGTGTGGCCATCTTCTTCAAACGCCAGGATCTGAATTTTGGGCATTTAGTAATGGACAGATGCTTTAGGGAGGAGAGGCCTTCTAAACCCTCCACTGATACCAACTCATTACAATCTTCAAGATATAACTAGTCTAGTGCATGCAGTGTAGCCATCACATCTACAGGGAAGGTTCTAATCTTTACCCCAGTCATTTCCAAATGAGTTAGAGAAGAGAGGCCATAGAGGCAACCTGGCAAATGGTCATCCAACCCTGGACTATTTTTTATGTTTAGATATTATAGTGCTGAAAAAAGGGTCCAATGAAATCCATTCACTTCATCACACTTTTGAATTGTGAGGGTGGTAAGCTTGGAAAAGCAGTTGTGGTTTTGGGTTGTAACTGATGATGACACGTTCTGAAAAAGCACTGATGCGCTGGTCAAATGCAGTTCGTATAGTGATGCAAATGATGGTGTTAAATCCTCCACTATTACCTTCACCTCTTCTAATGAAATGTATGTAAGGAAGGACAAGTGTCCAAGAGCCGAAAAACTTACCGAACTACACTTGGAAATACTCAGTGAATACAGTGAAGGAAGGCGAAGCAATACAGCCTACAGAAATGCCATATTTTCACAACATTCTACTTTAATCTCTATCAGATTTGGTACAAGGCCATCCAGCTCTTGTTGTGCCTCAATGTCCTTGATTTAAGCCTTAACTCCATGATATACAATGAAGTAAGAGAGTTTAGGTATTGGAGTCATCTTGGCACTTGACCTTGGAGCCCATAACTAGCAATTATTGTGAGATAATTCAGTACTGAAAGTATAGGCCAGGGTAATCCATTCACTCCATTGCATTCCTCTATTGTAAGAACCTTAAGACAAGGAAACAATCTGAGATGCTTTGGTGTTGTTAGAGATGATGATGATGATGACATGCCCTCGAAAGATATTGTTGCTTTCTTCAATTCAAGGAATTGTAGAGAAGGAAACATCTCAGTCATGGAATCATCACCCTCAATTGCAAGTTCTCAATGTCAATTAAGTGTAGTTCCTTGAGTAAGGGTAACAACGCAAGTGCTGTAGGAAGACGTGCCCAATTCTTGCATTTATTTAACTCTATCATTTGTAGCTTCTGCAATGCAAGTGTCATAAGCCAGCTTGTTGACTTGGAGCCCATGTACCCCTCAATGCATAGATAATTTAAGTTAGGATGAGGTTGAAGTCCTTCAAATACTTCTTCTTGCACATAATGTTTGCAACCACCTAGTGTATCTGTCAAGCTTAAACCCAAGTCTTTGATATAGCTTTTTTGCTTCAAATCGGCTTTCATAGCTTCTTCTTTATTATCAGTGTTCTCCAAGCCTTTAATCAAAATTTTTCTTTCACTTTATTCACATTTCTCAATTGTGCAATCTCATAACCTCCTCCTCTTTTCACATGATATACTACACTCCAAAAATCATAATTTGGATCACTGTCTTTTGACAAGCTCCAATTTTGAATATTTATAAGGTTACGAAATAGAATTGGCAAGGCATGTAGATGTGTCAATTTCAACACTCTCAACTGATAAAGCCTACACAATTTTGATCTATCATTATTGATAGTATGAAAAATTTCATGAACCACAACAATATTATCAATCGGAGATCGTCCAGGGATAAAGCCACATTATTCTTTATCAATGAGAGTACCAATCACCTCCTAGAGTCAATTAGCCATAATCTTGGTAATAATCTTATAGGCCACATTACAAAGAGAGATCGGGCAAAATCCGAATTAAGACAATGCAAGTCTTGCCCCAGGCTCTAGGCAACACAACATTATCAAAAAAATAATTGATGGCATTCATAAGATGCTCACTCATATCTTCCCAAAAGAATTTGAAAAATTCAACATTCATGCTATCCGATCCTAGGGATTTCCCTCAGGAAGAGAGTTAATGGTATTATAAACCTCCTCCCTAGTCACAGTAATATTTAAAGAATTATGAAGATTGCTGTTAAGGGTAGGAATATCATTGGGGATACAATCCATGATTTGATCAAAAGTTCTATACTACAAGAAAATAGCGATTTCGCGACACTCAAATCCCGGCAGTTTTACATAAACGGCCGCCAGCGTTGCACTTGTGGCGGTTTATGCGGCAGTTAAATAAATGGCCGTGAATTCGAGAGTATTTGCGGCAGTTATATCTAAACCGCCGGGAAGGCTGTGCAATTGGCGGCAGTTTTCTAAATAACCGTCGTGAATGTTATTATAACCTGGTTTTTTCCCCCAATTTCTGGTCCTTTCTTTTTCGTTCCCCCTTTTCTATTTCGCTGCTGTTAATTAGAATATTATATGCTTAGTTAATTGTTATTATACTGTTAGACATTGATATTGGCATCAAATGAATATAAAAATTCGCTTCTATATTTATCCTTAGCAATCAGGCCAGCATGGTTTTTTTTTTAAATTTAATTTTATTAATAAGCATTAGGTCCACATGTCTCTTTCGGTGTTCTTATTATATTTTAGGGATTAGAATTTGCAATGAATATTCTTTCAGTGTTCTCATTATATTTTAGGGATTAGAATTTAGAAGTCTATTATTATGCATTTCATGAGAGAATTCTGTAAATCCGAGGAGAAAAAAAACTTTGTTGCATTGCTGCTTCAAATAAAAACAATTTGACTGCAAACTTGACAATAAAGATCTTGAGTTTGCTCATTCCTGCAGGAGGGTATGGAACTCTGGAAGAATTGCTGGAGGTGATTACTTGGGCTCAACTGGGCATACATGACAAGCCGGTATGACATGCGGCATCATACCAACTCTTTAGCATGCTTGTTGGTTAAGTGCATGTGTATGCATTAGTAACTGAGTCCTTAGAATGAGGTCAAGGTGTGTTGTTCCTTAATTATGAATTCTGGAACTTCATATGACTTTGTTAGCAGGTGGGATTGCTGAATGTGGATGGTTACTACAACTCGTTGCTATCCTTCATTGATAAAGTCGTAGAAGAAGGCTTTATTAGCCCAAGTGCTCGTCATATAATTGTGTCCGCACCAACTGCCATGGGCCTCGTCAAGAAGCTTGAGGTAATGAAAAATATACTTGTATATATACAAATCTGTATAGGTTTTTTGAGATTAACCTAGAGTAACTAATTAAGAAGGTGCTCTGCTATATACATATATATGTCTGTTGGTATTGCAGGAATATGTTGCTCCGAAGCTGAACTGGGAGATTGAGCAGCTTGGCTAACCCTCACAGTGTGAAATCTCAAGGTAGAACCTGTTCATGGAGAGACACATAAGCGAATGAAAAATTATCGTGAAGCCTCTTAAAGCGATTTGCCTGACTGTGTGTATTTATAACTTTGAGAGAAAACAAATTTGTAAATTTGAATTAATTATTAATGGGTTAAAAATAAAAATTTTGTTATTTTTAAATATTACTTGAATGAGTTCAATGCACAGGATATATATATATATATATATATATATATATATATATATATATATATAATTAATTAAATGTAAAAAAACCAAATAAATTATTTTTAAAAAAAATCCGTATCCGCGGCGGTTTGTGCGTGAACCGCCGGGAATTTCATAAAAAAATAATTTATTTATTTTTTAAATAAATTATTTTTAAAAAAAAAAATTCGTATTAGCGGCGGTTTAGGTCCAAACCGCCGCAACATCCAATATATACATTCTCCATACGTTTACGGCCGTTTCATAACCGCCGATAATTGTAGTATGCATTTAGCGGCGGTTGTACCGGCCGTTCTTTAAAACCGCCGTCAATTGACTCGCGACGTTGGTAAACACGCCGGTTTTGTAACGGCCATGAGTTTCATTTAGCGGCGGTTATAACCGCCGTGAAATGCTTTTAAAACCGCCGCTAAAAGCATGATTTCCTGTAGTGCTAGAATCACTATTGCTCCAAAGGGAAGAGAAATGGTTAATAAGAGTTGCTTCAATTTGTTGCTTTTCAATGAAATAATTGCCATCATCATCAAGAATGCTAGTGATCATATTATTGTGTTTGCGAATCCTCACACTTTTGTGAAAACAAGCGGAATTCACATCCCCACCAATAATCCCCTATATTATTTTGTCTCAAGAGAGCTCTATATTTATTTTTGAATACTTCTGTGAAAATCATAATCAAAATTTAGATTATTGTTATCATTGACCTCTAAAGCCTGGAGCTAGGACTCAACATGCTTAATTTCCTTATCAAGAGAACCCAAGCCATTTTACTTGATCGAATTGACACTTCTCTTGACTCTAGCCAAAATATGATAAAAAGCATGCATAGGACTATAGTGGGCATTGAAATGAATGGCCTTTTTGATCTTATATATAAAATTAGCATGATCCAACCAATAATTTTCAAAGCAAAAAATTTTGTGATAATGAAAAGACTTATGGGAAATATTAAGCATCATTGGTAACTGACTAGAGAAGATCTTAGGCAAATAAGTAAGATGAATGGAGTCGAAATTTGCAAGCTAGAAGGAATTTACCAAACATCTGTCAAGCAAACCCCATCGTCTCACTTGGCGACGTTGGCCATTACACACAAGAAGTCAGCACCAGAGTAGTTCACATCTAGCAAAGAATTATTAGAAATGAAATTTGAAAAAGATAAAGCTTTCCTTGCATTATAATTAAATTTACTTCCCTTGTGCTCTTGTGGAGAAGTAATGGAATTGAAATCTAGCATAATAAGCCAAGGATGGTTGGTTCTAGAAATTTTTGCTAACTTCTTCCATAATCTATGTTGAAGATTGATATGTTGAGCATTGTAGACAACAGTCAAAAGCCAATGGACATTTGAGAAAGAAGAGATTGTCAAAGGAAGAGCTCGTCAGGAGTGTGCTAAAGGAGTAACTTTTCCTATCACCTTGAGCCAAAAAATAATCCTCCCCCTCCAAATAGTCCTCAGCAGCAATAGCTGTCAAGTTCCAATGCTTAGAAAATTTGGAGTAAAATCAAAACATTCTGTTCTTATCCACTCAGGTCTCCACTTGAGCAACAATGTCTAACTTAAACTCTTTCATTAACCTTCTGAACTTGTTGATCTTGTCCAAACCAGAAACACCCTTGCAATTCCAACCTAAAATTTTTAGAGTTTCACTCATTAAAATAGTAGTCAAGATAAAGAAAGGAGAAACAAAAGATCTAATAAAAATGGAATAGAAAAAAAAACTCATGCAATATAGGGAGGAGTGGCACTCCTTCTAGAGTCAGCTTCTCCCCTATCTTCGTGTCTTCATTTCTTTTGGGATGTTAATCCTTTTTTATTGCTTTTTCGGTCTAAGAATTCCTTCTGAAGTCCTTCTTTATATTTGCCAAGGGTGAGAGAGTCTTCTGGTTCCTCAACCATATCTAAATCAAAATCATTCTCCGAGTCTTCCGAATCCTCCATATTGGAATCTTCGTCTTTTGATTCATCTTCTCCTCTAGAAGTTGCTTCCACCAGTTGATCCACCATCATGATGCTTCTTTCTTCTATTCCAGCTATGTGAGTTGTGATTCCATCTCCAGATAAGAGTTTTGGCGGATAATCAGAGTCTTTGCTCAAAGGTTCAGCGATTCTAGGCCCCGATTTTCTTCAAGATTAGGATGCAGGACAATCTCACTCTTAAGATAGATCTCGAAGCTTTAATTATGACCTTCTTACCCTTATTAGTGCGATCTTACAAATTCCACTATCTCGAGCCTCTAGTTTGAGTTCCTCTTAAAGCATTAAATTAGAAGAAGACATGTTGATCGTGGAGACATCTGTCTCTCCTCTTTCATGCATAGGGGAAAGGGAATGGTTGGGAACATGATGGGATAGTGCACAACGCCCATGAACATGTGAGCCTCTCTCCCCACGTGATCACCCATTACGGTTACTTCCACCCACATGTCACAAATCAGCATCATTGGTCTGATTTCCATCTACTCACAAAAATCTAATAGTCGGATTAGAAGCATCACATCTAGTGAGAGTCACATAACCACCTCGTCCTTTGTTTCTCCGGCGTGTAGTCAACATCCAGAATCCAAAGTCCGTATCCTGAAAACCTTCAGATTTCTTTTATAGGGTACATACAATCAGAACCTCAACTGCTACGTGCCTGACCCTTGACATCTCCGTAGTTGACTCAGAGATTATGAGAAGAGTACCTTCATTGGAATGTTCCCATCGGCTAGTCCTCCGAAGGATTCCCAGGCCAGTGGTTGCAATTATTAGCTCTGTGACCTACCAAACCATAAATGAAACAAAAAGTAGGTAATCGCTCATATAGGATCATCATGAAAATCTTAGTTTTCACTTCCTCGATCCAAAAACCTCATTTTAGAGGTTGTACGAGGTCAATCTCCATATAAAGCCTCACGAAATGAGCATGAGATAAGGAGGAAGTATAATCATCTACTTTCATGAGTCTTCCTATGGGCTCAGTTAATGTTTCTAAAGAATCCCCATCCCATAGCTCTACTGGTAAATTATGTAATTACAACCAAATCATAGCTTTTGTATATTTTATAAACGCCGATTTGAAATACAATTGCCAAAGAATGAGTTATAGCGTGAGACCATTAACAATCCATGGCCCTCTGAAGAGAAGCTGCTGTTTGCTAGCCTATGTTTCACATCTTATGAATAGATAACCATTGGGCATGTCTGAAATGTGCGTCATTCCATAATCTTTCCATAAACCAATTAAAATCATTTTAACAACCTCAAAAGAAGGAGACTTCCCAAACCGCTTACCATATAGTGTGAATTGGAATCATATATGGGTTCGCATATGAATGTTAGCATCTATTCAAACAGTATTAGTAAATGAAGTTTTCAACCTGTCAAGAGTTGCTCCATCCATCGGTGTCGGGAGACCAGGTTGTTTGTGGATAGCCGCAGCAATCTCGGCCCAGGAGGGAGTTGGAGGAGGTTCACCAGTAGAGATGCTCATCGCACAAATACAGATGTTTTGAAGGATCAAAATAAAATTGGAAGGAGCTACCCAAAAGGCTAAATAATATTGAAAATAACGGATAGAGAAGAAAAAGCAAAGTGGGAAAAGATGAAGATTAAGCTGTGGATTTCATGAGCATGATAAGTGAGAAATTTAAGGGGTAAATTTTTGAGGAGGTCACTATATTTTGGCCAGTTTTCACTCTGGTCAATATGTTTTAATTTGTATCAAAGTAGTCATCGTAAATCGATTTCATTTCATTGAGAGGTTACTCTTGGATTTTTTGATCAATTTTATCTAATGTTGCAACTGGGGGTACCACACCCAGCTATCTAGCATTGCAAAACCATTGTCTTCTATTTTCTTATATTTAGACAGATCAGCCTAAGCGATGCCCTTATAGAGAATGAAAAATAATGAGCTTCCCTTTTGAGCGATCTACTTTCAATGCTATTTAACATGAGGTCAGAGTGTCTCAAGAACTTAGAGATCCAGACACGAGAGTTGCGCTTGAGAATGTCAAAGTAGGCGTTCTTGACGAGGGTGTGTTTAGACTTTGTAGGATCGAGGTGGACACCAACCTGCGTGCCGTTGGTGAAATTGAGGCTGGGCATGAAGTATCTGATGAGGATGTTGTGTTTATCAATGAGGGTGATGTCAAAGAGAGCCGAGAAAGTGGAGTAGTTGGGGAAGAGGTGAAGGCTGACAGTGATGTTCATTGGACCATAATACTGGAGGGACCGAGCAGAACAGGTAAGACTGCTTGGGCTCGGTCACTGGGTATGCATAACTATATCTGTGGGCACATGGATTTTAATTCAAACATGTTCCGGAACGATGTATTGTTCAATGTAATCGATGACATTGCTCCTACGTATCTCAAACTTAAGCACTGGAAGGAATTAATTGGTGCACAGCGTGACTGGCAATCTAATTGCAAGTACGGGAAGCCGGTTAAGATATCCAGAGGGGTTCCAGCTATTATACTATTCAATCCGGGGCCTGAGTCTAGCTATTATGAATTTCTAGAAAGGTCTGACAACAGTTCACTACGTGCGTGGACCCAGCAAAATGCCAGCCTCATCTTTATTTCCTCTCCTCTTTTCCAGCTCTCGAGTGACAGTTCAACAGCTACATCGGTTACTATATGATATGTTCCTGGAAAACTGTCAGGAACCTGCAAATGGATGGGTGTACTGGAGAGGTAATTAATAGAGCACAAGCAGAGCGTGGTGTGTTTTTCTGCGAAATCAATAATCCCCTGTACTTCAGGTTGGTTGAGCATCACCAGCGTCCGTTTGACAAGTGGCATGACATAATCGGCGTTCAGATACGGTTCAACTATAATTTGCGGAAGGCATTACATATTCACAAAGCGTGGTTTTCTTTTAGGATTTTTACCATATTACGTCCTAGTAGTTCTGGGTTTATGCATGTATTTAAATGTAGGGTGATGTCTTTTTTGAATAATCTGGGTGTGATTTCTGTTAATAATGTAATTCGAGCAGTATCTAATTTTTGTAATAGAATCGATCGTTATGTTCTAGAAGTCGAGAGTGACTTTAATGTACAATACAATATTTATTAATATGTTTGTATTCGCTATGTAATGTGTCCATTGTATTAATGTTCCGAATTGTGTTATGAAAATGGTTTCTTGTTTAATTATTTTATTCTTGTGTACTAATGATGTCTGGATGCATTTTTTCTATGGGAAGGACATTTTCTTCCTTATATAATTTTCTACTATAATTGTGTACTAGATGAAATGTTTATTTTGTATTTGAGAAACATTTGCTTATTTTGCTTTTTTTGGCATAATTACTTGCGGATTACGCTATATTTCATTCATCCCATCGTACGTTTATACTAATATTTGGACATTGTCCATATCTGATAATGTTATTCAATGTCGGCCATACTTGTAGGCCATTATCACCTATACGGCTCGATTTTGAAAGTCGTAATTATTCGTACATATAATAATAAATTAATTTTAACTATTATTTTTTAAGTACGGTAGATGTCCTGTTTACTTTTTAGGGAGTTTTATAGGTTCCGTAGATTATATTGGCGGTAGTGCGGGCACTGGTCACCGATCCGGGTGAGATTTTCGGAAGCACATGATGATGACACGTGGACGGTGATTAGGAGGCAAGTGTTCTCTGATTGTGGATCCATGTAGCGTCAGGAACACATGTGCAACGGGGACCACCGAAAAGCACTGGAACACGGGATTCTCGTCGAAGGCGGGAACTTTAATTTGAATACTGGCAGATTATTGGACATCGGTGTCTCGGCCTTCATCAACATTGGCTTTACCTTTCTCTTCCTTCTTGGCTTCGCTTTCATCAGGATCCAGCCATGGGCTGATCGCGTTTACAACACCAAATGGTACATCAAGGGCATGCGCAAGAGCAACAATCGTGGTGGGGTTTTTCAGAGATTCGTCAATCTTGATGCCAGGAGTTATGTCACCTTCTTGAATTGGATGCTGGAGGCCTTGCAGATGAGCCAAGCTGATATCATCGACCATGCCGGGCTGGATTCTGCGGTTTATCTTAGGATTTATATTCTCGGGTATGGTTGTGGTTTTTCTACTCTTTCACTCTGGGTTTTGTTTGAGCTTTGAATTTTGGTTTGGCTTGTGACTTTGTTGACTATTGAGAGAAAAATATGGGAAAAATGATTTGATTTTCATGGTCCTTCGTCTTGCATCTTGGATTTCTCAACTTGTTACTGTCATGACGATTGCTTTGATGTTAATTTCGCTTTCTGGTTTGAAAGGTATAGTGGTTTGTGCTGTTGTTTTGGTTATTGAGCCCCTTAATTTATATTTAAGCTTACAATTATACAGTCTAAAATGTACTAAAGGAAGCTTATATAGTTAAACTGTGTCAACAAAGGATGTAGTTAATTTAGGAGAAGACCACCAAAGCACTTTTTATAATCATAGATTTGTGAAAAAAGAAGGTCTCTGACAGCTTTTCTTATTTAAGTCCAGCCCAACACCTCATAAATGTGTACAAAATTGCTCAATTCAATCAAGAAAGTAACAATTGGTTTTAGATGCTAACCATATAGAAGATTAAGTTCACGTCAGAAAAAGAAGGAAGCAAGATCATTTCTCTTGAAAAAACAACCGTAGAACTGGCAGATAGGAAAGTTTATATATGAGGTAGAAAGATCCAGTAGTATGTAGAATATTAACATCTCCAAAATATTCAACTTGAAGAAGTATGACAGGAGGAAGAGCCATTCAGAAAACTTACCAGTGAGACGTAGCTCATTGATGCGTTTCCACGCATGCGCTGCCTTTTTGAGTGTGTTGTTAAACAACTCCCTCCGGTCAATGCATTGCCTGTTATCCTTTTCAAACACCTATTGGACATGATGATTCTTTTTTAGGTCAATGCTGCTCTCATAAAAACTAAACAAAATTTAGTATTTAATAAAAAAAAAACTCAAAATTGCATCTTAGAATCCCTAGCCCTCAACTCCAAAATCTGAGAATTTCACCACAAGTTCAAATCACCATATTTTAAAGATCTTATCATCGGAGACTTTGAATTACTTCACAAGCAAACCCTAAACACAAAAACAACCACTGAATTGCATCTTAGAATCCCTAGCCCTCAACTCCAAAATCTGAGAATTTCACCACAAGTTCAAATCACCATATTTTAAAGATCTTATCATCGGAGACTTTGAATTACTTCACAAGCAAACCCTAAACACAAAAACAACCACTGTGAGCTCAACCTAAAATCTACAATTTTTTTATTGTCTGGTATTTAAATACGACCAAAATCACCAACAACTGCATAGATTTGTGAAAGAAAATTATAATCAAACCCAAAATCACCCAAAAAACTATTAAAAAAAAACTTTTTTTTCACAGGTTTTTCATTGTTTTCATTTTGCAATGATATGTTTGGCTTTAGGTCATTGGCATTAGAAGGTTTGAGCGATTCCGTTAAGCATTGAAGACCATAAGAGGTAAATACAGGATCTTAATACACAAAATAAGAACAAATTAATGAAATTACTCTAGAACTAGAAAGTCAAAAATTACCATCGGGGACTTGTCTTCGGAGAAAGTCAGAGATGATTGAGCAGGTGGAAGTTTTGCCTCAGCTTCTTGCCATAATCAAATATAGGTTTTTCAATGTAAATTGAGCATGCAAATCATAAGAGAGTTTCATAGAAAAAATATAATAAACTTTAAACATGAAAGAAATTAGCAGTACGATCGTCTTTAATGCTTCTGGCAACTTGACACAAATACCATGCACCTGCATTTGTCATATCCTACATACATACAAAAATGAAACCTGGTCATCAAGGTCATCCATTACACACACACATTTAAACCTGTTTGTGTTCAAGTACTCCGATTTGTCCTTGTGCAGCGAAAAATATGCTTTATCAGATTAAGTACCATATATTACAAAATTGGAATGAAGGACAATTATTTGAAACTAACCAGTCCTAACACCATCTTTTGAATTGATTCAATATCAAATCCAATTTGTGATAGATCTGTTTTCACTCCATTCACCTGCACAGTTTAGAAACCAATAGTTGCCAAATCCGATCAAAACAATGAAGATTGAAAATAAAATATACTAAAAAACAAAGTAATACTCGGAATTGGAAGCATCTTGAGTAAATACCAACCTCATTCATGATAAGTTTTGATATCTCCTTCTGCTCATCTAGTTTCCAATCTAACTTTTCAAGCCGGTGTCTTAGATGTCATTTTGTTGATCATGAAAAGAAATATAAAAGTGATTGTTTGTGGAATGGAAATAATGAAACTAGATATATCAAGCAATCGGAGTTTGAACATACAGCTAAAGCAGCAGATACTTGCTTTAGTTGTGATTTGGGAGAATATTTTCCCCCAAATCACAACTTAGAACGTCAAAGAAACTCACAATTTTGAGATGTGCAACCTCCTTGTTGATTCAATTGAAGTCTTTTATGAGATTCTTCAACTTGAATTGATCTGCAAAAACACCAAGATCGAAATGATAGGAGTTAACCACAGAGCTAAGAAGAGAGGAAGTGTGGGATGCATACGATGCCGCCATTCTTTGGCAAGGCTGAAGATCTCATCGATGACCTCGACACTTGTGAAGCGGAGACACTGAGACTCATGGATGCGCATGGAATCGAAGCCTTTCTCGGCCCTAAAGATATTGATATCCAGCATCCCTACGGTCGTGGTCAATGAGGAAAATGCGCAAATGAGTCCACCGACTTGTTTGAGTGCTGATGCCTACCTCTTCTATTATTATTATTGTTAAAACATATTATTTTTATAGAAGTATGGGAGTATATGAGAAAATATGAGGAGAAGAACAGTGAACCTCAAGGGTGTTGCTCGCCGGCGGTGGTGGCCGGAAAGAGAGCGTCCCAGATCTCAGAGAAGGCGGAGATGATGGTGCAATGGTGATGTCGAAAGTTGAGAGAGAGGAGGCAACGCAAGAGCTCCTCTAAAGTAGGGGGGCTCGTACAGCTCCTTCTCCACAATCATCTCCGCCATGGATCGCCGGAAATCGGAGTACAGATTGTCGGATCCCTTCACCATGGAAAAGCTCTCCTTGACCGTCAATTTCTCCACCTCCTTCCTGAGATTAATGCCGTCCGATGAGTCGGTGGAGGAGGAAATTAGGGTTTCGGTCTCATCATCGTCGCAATTGTTAAGGGTGAGAGAAGAGGTTTGGTTGAAAAGATCGGTGTGAATCTCATCATCGCTGGAGAACCAGCCACTATCGCCGGAGGAGGAGCTGGGTCGGGATTAGGGCTAGGGTTTCGGCGAGAGTCAATCTTGCGGCAAGGAAGGTGAAGGGAGAGGGAGCCGTGGTGCTTCAGTTTTGATATCTTTCTCTCCATGGGGTCGCCGTTCATTTGAGATCGCTGCTCGAGCAAACGAAGAAGGCATATGAAATTTAACTTTTAGATGCGGTTATTTTAAACCGGCTCTAAAAATATGATAATTTTTTTTAATTTAATTATGGAGCCGGTTTTAAAAAACCGGCTCTTCCTATTCGCCTCTAAAGAATTAAATTGGTGTAGTGACATATACAACTATTAAAAAAAACAGAGTCCTTGATTTCTAAAACATTTAATTATTTAATTATTTTATATACGTGCCATATCATGTTTTTACTGGTATAATAACCATACACAAGAATAAATGCAAATTTATTAGTTTAATTATATTCACCCATCTCTGGTTATAAAACAATTGATAATGATACAATTGGTATAATCACTAAGGTAGAAATAACACATAAACAACTACATTATAAAAAAAAACGATACATAATATGTAAAATTCAACTATCATTTTGTAATTCTACTTACGCATTATACTCTAACACTAATTGAATTAATTATACCGTATAAACAAATATATATATATATATATATCCAGACTTAATCAGTTACATCCATGCAAACTTATAATCAAATACATATAGACCTTGTTGCATCCATATAAAGCAATATAAATATACCAACTTAGATAGACACTACAAAATTATAAACACCTTCATCCTGATAGTCTTAATTTCTGCATTCCAACAAAAAGTATTAGCACATCCATATGGTTATAGTTACATTTATCTGGCTTTACAAATTCTCATGCAACATATATATAATTATTTAATATTGAACCAACTCAACCAACTACATAGTATGCATTTGGTCACGTTTATAAGTCTCCATCAATGACTACATCATCTAACCGATTATAGAAATACATTTTTATATGTAGCAACAAGTAACAAGTAAAGAGCTTGAAATTTCTCAATCACTGACCTAAACAAAGTTGTGCAAATCCCTTTGTTCCACCTGCACAAAGTTACAACATGTACAAGAGATTAAATGCAACAAGCAAGTACAATATAGTTTTAATTAATTAGTATCACCCAACTAGCTAACTGCACGCATGAAAGGACGTTCAGGTACTATATAATACTTTGAGAGATATGGATCACTATTTATCCCTATAAATAGAGATTAATAGAAACTGGCTCTTCACATATCCACTGTTATCTTCTTTTAGTGATCATCGTCATCCTCCTCATTCTCATGGCTTCTTCCAATTCTCTGCTTGTTTTCACAGCTCTTTTAGGCATCATTCTCATTCTCTCTTTGGAAGTGGTTTTAGCTCGCGAGCTGCTTAAGCAAACTGGTCAACCCTAAATTATTTTGTTTTTTTAATGGCTGTAATATTTTTAGCTCACAAATCCGAAACTTTATTTTTAATTTTGAAACAATATATATAAATCTATTATTATGTCAAAGCTGAAGAATTGGGATGGAGCGCATCCTTCTTTACATACACACACACACATACACACACAAGTATATAAACTCTCACATGAATGTGTTTATATGAGCAAGCTGTTTAAGGCATATATCGTGGCAACCTTGTGGTTTGGGTAAGAATACGTTTGGAATATTAGTATATCAAAGAGTCCATTATTATTATTATTATTATTATAAATCATTTATCTCAAATAATGTTGTAAAAGCCAACGGTCCTTGGGTCAATTGGCATCGGGTTCCTTGCGTAGGGTGTTCGCCTCGATGGTCGGCGTTGCTCCCCGAGTTCGATCCACATAACGCGCAAGGTGAGTGCACGGTTTAGCGGTGAGCGTTGCTCCTCCACGTGTGCGTCCCTGACTACCCTTAAGTGGGGGGCGCTTGTCGTCTATTGTAAAAAAAATAAAATAAAATAATGTCGTAAAAGAGAGTTGATCTCTCAACTTCTTACTTGGGTGAAGCACAGAGTTATCATCCTTATAATATTATTGTTGGTTATAATTAGTGGATAAATGTTTGTTTCTAAAAATTGTACTATCTATACTGATTGAAGCCTATTATTATTTAAAATTTTTACCTTATTCTAAAAAAATTGTTATTGTCTCTTTTTTTTTTATGGATCATAATTTTCTATTTAAATTTTAACAATTTTTTTTATGCAGAGGAAAACGTAGTTGAAGCAGGATATGAGGAGCAAAAGGCATCAACAAGTGTCAACTATGGCTATAGTTACCAACCAATACCAACAAATGGCTACTATAATGGTTTTCAACCAAGTAATTATCCTGCTGTCATACTCTGGCAGTTTCTATAATAGCTTTTCTTATGTTACATGCTACGGTGGTCAAATTTTATATTTTAAAATTGCCCCCTCTAAATTGGTTAAAGCTTATTATTGTTTAAAAATTTTAGCTTATTCTCAAATTTTTATCATTTTCTCTTTTCTCCTTAGATGGACCATAATTTTTTATTTTAATTTTAACAAATTTCATTTGTTACAGAGGAAAATGTGGACAAAGCTGGATATGAGGGGCAAAAGGCATTAGCGCCAGTTGGGCTCTGAGGTGGCAATTACTATGGCTATAATTACGTATCAGCACCAGTATACGGCCCATATGGCCCAAATAGTGGTGTTAAACTAGCAATGCCAGCAATACCAGCAATTCCAGGAGTACCAGCAGTTGCAGCAATACCAGCAAGACCAGCAATACTAAGATATGGCGTAATTGTCCCATATAGTGGTGTTCAATCATCTATATCAGTATATGGCCCATATGGCCCATATAGTGATGTTCAACCAGCAAGCAATTATCCTGGTGTCATATACTCGAGCAGCTTCTCTAATAGCTATCCTTATGTTATAGGCTACGGTGGTCAACCTTGAGTATTGCAAACAAAATATGAAAATTAAGTTACTATATATAGATGTGTGTGGATGCAATCCTTATAAAGATGGCTTATAAATGTGGAAAATATATGTAATAATTAAGGTGGCTTTCTTATATAGCTATCTATTCGTATGACCAACCAGTTAAAAATGGATAGTATTATGGAAAATATATGTAATAATAAAGATTGCAAAATTATATGGTTGTCTCTTTGCCTGACCAAGTTAAAAAATATTGAGCTTTGCTTAAGTGTATGTATCTACGTTGATGAGTGCATGGCATGCATGTCTTTCATATTATAAATCTATGTACTTTTTGTTGTGATCGACAAGGGTCTACGAGCATGCTAGAAACAAAAAATATGCACAGCGGATAACAAACAAAACTAGCATGGACCCTAGCATGCAATGGAAGTGAATAAAGATATAAAATACTAAAATAAATAAATAAACACAATTCCAGGGGTGTAGTCGAAAAAGGGACTGCATATACGCGACTCCCCTCTACTCTCACACACACACAAGCCGGAAACAATCCGGCATGGATTGCTAGTATCCAACGATAACTCTTATCGAGAAATATGAATAGCAATTAAAATTAGATCTCAAAACCTAATCGTAAAAATGTGTAAGGAATTGTAAATCCAAAACCGACACTCGGCGAATGTTTCACATGTGAGAATCTTTTGAGAAAAATTCCACAACCATTATAAAATAATCTCAAAAGACTCTCACCCGGCAATCTCCATTGATAAAGAAATATCAATGAAAAAGCCGGCATGTGAACTAACATACATGAATCAACAAGAAAGATCAAAAGAGTGTCGACCTATACCTTTGCCGGAGCCGAGTAATGGCAATCCGGATGGAGAAAACTTTCTGCAAAGGGGGGGAAAGGCGGACAACACCTTTGCAAAGGATGACGGCGACCAACAATTGGACCCGACGGCGGCCTTTGCTTGGGCGGACCGGCGGCGGCGTCCTCTTGGCTAGGGCGGACCGGCGGCATCCTTTGAGGAAGAGAGGGAGAGGAAAGACTAGGGTTAGGGTTTTCTCTAATACACATGTATTTATAAAACCCTAAAACCAATCCCAATGCAATATGAACCATTGATTCCTCTTATTGGTTATTAATCATATTAGATCCAATAAGCTAAAACTTAATTTCTAATTAAGTCTCTCAATTTTTAAGTTATCTCATAACTCAATCCTTACACATTCGCGGTTAGACCAAATCAACTCTTGATTTATCTATACACCATTTAGCTATTCGACTTATTAGATTGAGTCCGGATTTCACGGCTTTTACGTGCGCGATCCTATAGGCCCGTTTTAAAATCGGCAATGGGATTTTAACCTTGTTAAGGCCCATAAATCACAAATGCCGTCTAGCATGACAATGTGACTACCCGAATTAAAACGGAGGTCGACTGGGTAATCAACTAACCTTGTAACCTTATCCGATTCCTTTGCCAATTGAATATCTCGATCAACATAAGGCATGGAGCTTAGTCACCCTTATTTATTTGTCGATCGATTTCTTGATCCTTGGTGAACTGACTAGGTCAAATAAATGATAACCCTTACCATTTCACTTGGGCGTGGCCACGCACTACTCAGTTTCACCGATCAAGTGGCCAGTGATATTCTCTCTCCTCAGAGAGTGGCAATCCCCTCGCATCGCAAATGTTACTCGTTATGAATCTCGATGCACCCAATCATACCCACACTTGTCACTCTGTTACGAATGGCGTTAGGCGTATGTCAAAGTACACCAACATTCATCCAAGCTCCATAGCGACCTTGAGTCTAAGGATTCAGTATAAGCGTTACACGAGAACCATTTATGACTTTGCAACCATGTAGTGATCTCGTGAGCGGATCGATCTAGACACGCTGTTCACTAACACGTGCCTATGTCTATTGATTGACATCACATGTCCTATAATCCGTAAAATATGATCATCACACAATAGGCATACTAGTCTTAGTTTACTATCATTCCCATGACAGTAATTGACTAGGGATGTTTAGAAAGTTGTTCCTTTAAGCACCAAGGTTTTACTGCCCGAATCACGTATTCGACAACTTGTGCGGAACAAACTCTCAGGGATAGTTCTATCCAAGCATACATGCACAGAAATCTAGTAAGATAAAACAAGCCAGTTTTATTAAAAAACATATAACTAATAAAGGTTCAGATCAACGCATTGGGGCTAGGGCTAACACTAACACTTTTTACTTGATTTATTGCATAATTTTTCCTATTTTCTTGCTATGCCTGGTAATTTTTACATATTCTTCAGGCAAATAAATATTGGAACAAAAGAAATGAAATATGAGTAACTTTAGGAGAAACATGCACAAAAGGATAAATCAAAAGAAAAGCACAGCCTCAGCATGGGAGTGTTCTAGGCGTACAAAACACTGTTAAGGAGAAATTGAAGAGTATAACCTAAGCATGGTTCTAGCATAGTTTTGCAGAGTTGTTAATCCAAGAAAACAGGAAGTACTAGTATTAACTATTTGTCTATTATCTAGTCGACTAAAAATAAGGTTGATGAACAAATTAAAAATAAACCATAAAATAAATAAACACGGTGAATTGGAAAGACTCTATCATTTATGTAAAGGAGGTATCCATACAAGGAATCACCTAAGCATGTTCAATTAAGTTCTAGATTAGCATATTGGACTTTCTTTGAGTTAATTAGACCGTGGGTGTTAGTAAATAATGTGAACCCCTTTTTCAGGGCGATGAACAACTAATCTCCTTCCAAGATAAGTCAAAATCTTTTCTCTACCTAAACTCAGTATGATTGCATGAACATTCTATGAACCCCATAAAACAAGTTAGCCCGTACTTCCTAAATCACACTAATTCTTTTGTTAAGGTAATTAGCAACTAATCCCCTATCAAGCCATGATCAGAATCTCTTTCCTATCTTGGCATAGAATGATTACATAAGCACTTAGTGAAATTTAAAGGTAATGTAAACCTAACTAGGAGAATCAAAGTACAAAACCTTCTACATCTAGGTCTATATTCAAGTCCCTTAAATAGTGGTAGATCTATGAATAGTGATTTTGCAATCCTAACACATGTTTCAAGCATGAAATCGAGCTCTCGCTTTATTAATAAAATGGCATTAAAACATAAAAATTGAATCAGATTCAAAATAAACTCAAGTATATAGCCAAAATATGCTGATATCTCCTTCAACAATTTTGCTGAGTATTGCTCCTCTATAACGGCGGTGATAGAAAAAGCCATAGTCACCTACTATATGCAAGTGCACTTGCTGGTCAAGTAATATATAGGGTGCTAAGAAATAAGGTTATCGATCCATAGGGAATGAGAGAATACTAGTACTAACTCTAAATCCGAAAATTAACCTAATCAAAATAAAGGAGTGTAAATGCAAGTAAAAACTGGAAATTAAATATTCAAGTAGAAAATACCGCGAAACGAGTATAAAGAAGGGTGTTCGAACATAGACTTTCCCTAGAGTTTGTTATGTCCTGAATAATGGTTGTATAAACTCTTGCAATCTGATTGAACCAAGAGAGTTCCTAATACATACTACCCTTATCTCAAGGTGAGAAGCTACCGGTCCCATATGGCACTGATATTGACTGCCTTCTAGAAAAAGCACACATTATAAAAATAGAAAACACTTTTCTTGAAGTGATTGCCTCTAATCCCATATGAACTAACATCAGAACCTCTTTTGAAGCTACTTCCTACAATATCATAGAACCCTATGCTAACTCACTCAGAAGAATCACAGGAGGAGAAATCTCAACTCCAAAGTGCCCTATCTTTGGGTGGACTCATAATTCCTTTCAATTGTGGCTTGCCTATACTAGGTGGATCTCTCGATTTGTCACATAACTACATCAATCATGGATTCTCGGCTCTCGCTATAATAGAATCCAAGGCAGTAGAAACACCCAATTGAATTCAACAATGATAGATTGAATTCAAATAATTAACATGAAAGCATTCAAAATCCACAACTAATGTCAATCAAAAGGTAAACCTGAGGTTCCATCTACGCCCAAACACTAATAAGTTAGTTCTCCATTAAAGGAAAAGACTCATACAATCCAATAGAGACAAGAGAAATGAATGAAAACATGAAATCCCCCACTCTCTCTTTGTCCCTAGAGATGGCGATGAACTTTCCACCTATTTTCCACAAAAGCCACCAAGGATGATCTTTGATGGCTCCAATGGTGTCCTAGATGGTGGATGAGGCTCATCTTCTCGGTAGATTGCTATAGATGACCCTCATAAATTTTCTCCATCTCCTCCTTTTCTTGTCTACCAAAAGATTTCCTGATGTGCTCCGCAAGTGTATGAGTCATTTAAGTAATAAAGTGTACCCGAAGTTTGGGTAGTTGAATCCACAACGACTAGGAGTATTAGTACTAGCTATTTTTCTACTATCTAACCAAAGAAAAGTAATGAGTGAAGAAAACAAAATAAGATAAACTAATGCAAAAGAGGACCTAACTACAATCATACACAATAAGCACACAAGGAAATGTCACATAAGAGACTGGTGTATTCGGACAAAGAATCCCCCTAGGACTTTACTAAGGCACAAGACCTAACTGCTACTTCCTGATTAAGATAATTTGACCTGCGTAATCAGAAAATGCCCTAATCAAATTTGCATGGCAATTGGTGACTATTCCAATAGAAACCCCCAACCTATGACCTGTCACATCACAAGGGTTTGTATGAATGCCTAATGCTCTAGGGATCCCTGTTGACTAACTAGGCTGCCAAAATAGATTAGCGCTCTTGCAAGACAACTAATCCCTAATCCAATAGAAATTCCTAACTATGACCTGTCATAGCAAAGAAATTTGTATGATTGCTTGATGAACATGAGAGCACGAGGGTAGGCTTGATCAATTGGAAGGGAAGCTGATACTCCTCTATCCTTGGCTCTCTTCTCCCCCTATTTAATCTTGGTAAACCTATTCTAGTGGGTCTTGCAACTCTTCACAAGAGCATTCACAAACACAATCTATGCTCTCACTGCAAAGATCATAAGACCCAAAAAACACAAGATTGGAACTCAACAAGATCTTAAATAAAGGAAAACAAGAGTTAAATCATACAAAATAAAAAGTCCTAGGGTTCACACATGTCCAAATACACAAAATGAGTTAGTTCCTCATGAGAAAGGAACATACATACAAGCCCAGGAATGGAAATATATAAAAGAAGTAGAAAAACTCATTCGAAGCTCAAGATCTCCACTTGAATAAATAGTAACACTAGAGGTTTGCTGATGATTTCCAAAGATTTATCCATACCGACTTCATTGATGCCTTGGACCCTCGGCTACTTTCCTCCTCTTGGGCTCACCTCCCTCTTGGTCAAGATGTGTTGTTTCACCCTAGAATCACCGCCAAAGGGCGAGCAAGAGCCCTTAAAGTGAAACCTTAACCAAAACCAAAAAGCCTCTTAAGATGATGCTTATTGTCGTAAGTCGGGCTGTAAGGTGTTCTATCTGGCTTGTTCATATATTACTAATATCAAGAAAGCTCTATCTTCTTTGTTTTGGCTCATATCTGTTTCTTTTGAATCTCTCTCTCCTCACATGCACTACCTATCACTGATAAGTGCCTAAATACACCGTATTCTACTTGCAAACTTTGTACACTTTCATGTGTTTAGGCACTTATCAGTATTTATTTCGACGTCATTTTGGGCATTTGATGTATTTATTTTATTTCAGGACATCGAAGGACCATATTTATGAGGATGAACATATTTGAGTCATTTCGGAGAAGATTGATGAAGAAACAAAGCTTACACGAGCTCTGGACACAAACAAGGCGCGCCTCGCCCTTGAGAAGCCAGTTAAGGCCCTGTGCAGGCTATGCACTAGCCTCACAGCCCAGCCAGTGGGTTGTGCTGCCACTGTACGAGCTGTACAATATCCGCAAAGCCCGACTAGTGGGCTGTGCGGCCTAGTGTGTGGCCGCACACTAGGCAGCACAGGGTGGCCAGAAGCATGTGCGGGCTTGTGTGCAGCCTGCACATAGCCCACATAGGCTTGGGTTTTCCCGTTTTGAAGACTAATGATGTGTGTGCAGCCTCGTTTTCACCCTTGCAGTTGCCCGCACACCTGCCCGAGTATTTATACCCTTTGTTAGGTTTTTTAAGGGGAGTTTTATCACCTCGACCTCCAAGCATACCTAAGCCTATATGATCATCTTTAGAGGCTATTTTGGCAAGAATTGAAGAAGAGAAGAAGGGGAGAGTCAAGGAGACCATCAAGGAACTCGACAGCACGGATTCGACGAGTTCTCATCACTACTTTCTAGATGACATTTCAAGGGACGTTTATTCAACATTTATGCGATGATCTTTGATGGATGACTCTCAAGTGCACAAGGTCATCAAGTAATACCTTTCGTGCATGCATGAGAAGGTCGAATTCCCTGGGCACAAGGAGCTATCCTTAGTTCCATTTTACTCATTTTCTAACCTACCAAATCAAGTTGAGAGCTACAACTATTAATGAAATTAAACCTAAGTGAGTTGATGTCAACACGCCAAGTGAGAAGGTGTAAATTAAGGGATGAAGGTGGTCACAGATGTGGATCCCCCTGGGGTTACTAAGGGTTAGAAGAATGCTAGATTTGCTAAGCAAGTGGCAGTTCCGGTAAAGAGAAGTTTGAAAATAGACTACCCACATGGTCATATCTATAATCCCTAATCCCATACAAGTATTGGCTCAGAATCTCTTCGGCCAAATCCTCCTACGATTGCAATGCACACAGGGAAATCTCTAATTAGGGCAGGTACTCAACTTAGGTCCAGCCTAATGGTTGGAGGGGTATGAAGCACCTGATGGTCACGACATATTTATACATGAATCCCCATTAAGTTAGGTGTGTCTAGTACAAGGGCGATGGTCAAGCACCAAGTACAACCTTAAAGTTAAAATACAGAGTTCTCATGCAAATCAACACATAAAAGTTCACCAAGGTTAAACCATGAACAAACCATATGCATTAAACAAATCAAAACATTCAACAACACAAGTTCACACCAAGGTTCACCGACATCGGGTGACCTTGGGGTTTAGCCGTCCATTCAAGCAAATACAAGAGAAATGTTCATGGAAACAACTATGAAATGTATAATAAAAACTCCCTCAAACAATGAGAACAAGAAGAGGAGGAATGGCATGGATGTCTTCCACGGACGCCGCAATAACGATTCTCCCTCTCTATATTATGAGATTTGGCCTTTAACTGCCCTGGTGAAGTCATCTCTGCCTAGGGCTCTTCGGATGTGGAAGAAGAAGCTCTAAATTTGAGCCCTACCTATGTTGTTAAAGAGTTCCATCTAGAACCTCACTGATTGTATGCGGGCCGCACAGTGCCCATGAGGTTCACTGTCTTTCTGCTTGCGAAACCGGGTTGGCACTAAAGTGCTCTACTACGCTAACCATCTACAGTGATTTTTCTACCATGATTTACCTACAATACTGACCTTGAATTCTTCAGCGAGTCTCACGGGCTTCATATGAGCGCATGGAACCCGTGAGGTTTACAACCCAACTTTTGCAAGACTCGATTCCCTCGCTACAGTGTTCTTGCTTCAAAAATGCTATTTTTGGTGCTGATTTCTCTCTAATTGCTTTCTCAAGCTCTTTCTAGCTTCCCTAAGGCCTATAACAAGAATATAACTAAATTTAGGTGAAAAACGGGCATTAATTCATCTAAAATTGCATGCAAACATGTACGAAACATGTGTATAAATACATACATTTAGGCTCTTATCAATCTTCATGTATTGTGAACTCCTTCATTTTGTTATATCGAACTAGACTCCCAAGGCCACCAGGTTTCCGGTGAACATTGGGAGATGACTTTGTATGGACGACACTTTTATTTTGTAATTGAATGTGTGGCTTGTGTTATTGGTTTTAATCTATCATTATCTTATTCATTCTACAATGGATGGATTCCGTATAATTGATGTTGAAAAATACTTGTTTGGCGTGATGATAACTTGTATTAGGTCCTATGATGATTAAAGGGGGGTCATTGTATTAATACACTGGAGGTTCTTGGTATTGGTGGCCTCCCGCAAGGTTATGGTTGTTTTAGCCTAAAGCGTGCATTAGAATAACCCTAACCAAGACTCCCTGTTCCCAAAGACATCGTAGGTGTATCGTCTGGATGAAGGAAACCGTACTGGATTAGGGCTACATCACGAAGGTTCCGGGATAGTCGACATCCGAGTCTAGCAGACCAAAACTAAGCCAATCTTGTGCTTAAGTTGTTCTTGTCATCCGTACTTAGTCTTCTCCTAGGGAGATCCTCGCCTGAAGCCTTCCTTAATATTTGGTTTCTTTACTCTTGTTTTTGTTCGAGATTCGTGTTGTTATCTTGTTTCACTTTATTTTATGCTTTATTTTCTTTAGTTTTTATATTTGTAAACAACAATCCTGTTTCGATCGATCAGACTGTGACCCCCAAACGGAAGTAATAGTAGATCTCGGGGCCCTTGCGAATACGACCCTCTCGTGCTAGCATGAGAGGTTATTACTTGACAACCCATGCACTTGTGGCTGGGGAGTCGCGTGCTCCCCTTTTAGCGTGTTGTGCGCTCTCTCACCAGTCACTTGAAATCATAATTTATACCATGTTTAACATCATATTCCAAATAAACATTCTAATACATGCCAATTAAGTATATAAAATATTACAAAATCATGCAAAAATTATTAAATCCATAGAAAAACCTTAGAACTTAAGCTGGAAGAAGGCTGGAAAAAGTATATAGTCTTAAACACAAGGGCAATGTAGGATTGACAAGTGTTTAATTGAACATAATTTTATACTATTTATACACTTAATTGGTTGTATTAGGGCATCTATTTGGAAGACGATACTTAACATGGTACAAATTATGATTTCAAATGATAGGTAGTGCATAATGAGAGGAGGGAGAGAAAAGAAGCATTGTTGAGCCAAAACAAAGAAGATAAAGCTATATCAACAACACCAAGAGAATGTGACAGATAGAACAACTATGGTACCTTTACCACCACAATTATAGTGGTGAGCCTCATCTAGAAAAGCTTGCAGGCATGTTTATGCTCGTAACAAAAAACATAACTGCCAAATAAAGGGACTTACGGGGAGGACTTGCGGGCATGCTTATGCACATATGACCATAATGTAGGTCACAAGTACCATCAAGAGAAATTTATGGTTCAACATTTATTTATATGGACGCAAGTGTACGTGTCGATCGCCTAATAGAGTGTCAGTCCTCAGGGAAGACAGTGAATACTAGTAATAATTCTAGATCCAAAAATTAGCCTGAATAGTGCAGTGATTGTGTGTGAACAAGAGAAAAGAAGACAAGAAAACATGGGAAATAGTAGGAGGAAAATTAGGCAAGAAAGTGATGTCCGAGCATAGTATCCCTCTAAGGTTGTTGAGTACAAGACAATGGTCGTTTAAACATGTAATCCTATTTTAACTGAGAGGTTTCCAGAGTTATACTAAACCTCGATTTCTTAGGTGAATATTAACTAGATAGATGTAGAGGTGATACAGACATCCACAGAATGGCATGAACACTCCATGAAACCTCACTGTGAGCTAATGACAATCTCTTAAGTAGATAATCTCCCCCTAGAAAGAGATTACCCCTAATATGAATATAGAGCAGAAATGCGATTTCTCCTGAAATCCACTCCACATGATTACAAAGAGTATGGAGATTTCCAACAACTCACTCTGTAGAATTAAGGAAGGTGGAGTCTCCAAAGTACCTTATACGCAGGCTTACTCACAATTCCCACTAATCATGGTATGCCTATGCTAGGTGGGTATTTCTACTTGTCACGTAGCATACCAAACATGATAGCTAGAGCTTTCACCTAGTTAGTAACTAAGCATTCAAACACGCAATTAGATTCAAATAGATATGATTGCAACTATGAAATCAATTAAAGCATCAAAGATCTAACAACCAAAGTCATAGAAATAAATCCTAGAATTCAATTACGCCCAAACATCTACAAATTAGCCCTCTATTAGTAGAGGGCAAGCATCCAAGATACAAAGAATAAGGGTAAACATAAGATCCATGAAAACCCCCTTGTTAAACGTTAAGATGGAGAGTCATCAAGGTAGCTTCCACCCACGCCGTCAAGATGAGATCTACAGCTAAGACCTTCAATGCCCTTTAATACCGGGGTAAATCCCTCTCTAAATCTTGCCTAAGGTGCTGGAGATTTAGCCCTTTTTCCCTCAACCTCGCCTCCAAGAATCATTGCCAAAAGAATAGAAAGATAGAGTAAAAAATGACCTAGAAATCCTCATAATTTATATTTATAGCCGACTACTTACAGGCATAAGGATTAGGCCATAAGGGAGCAGGAGAAGATTGTCGTGAGCCGGGAAGATTGTCATGAGCCTTATGGGATGACTTGCAGTCATAAGCCTCATTAATAAGGTCTTCTGATTTTGTTACGGTCCCGATTACAGCCATAAACGCTAAACCATAAGCCTCACTGTTTTACTTCTTACGACTGCCTTTACGGGCATGTGCTATGGTCATAAGCTCCTCAGGATGGTATTTACGGGCATCCTTACGGGCATAAGCCTTGCCTGTAAGGTCTTCTGACTAGGCTCTGAATCCTCCTTAGGGGCATAAGCATGCCCGCAAGGTCTTCTGGAATAGACTTATGGCCGTAAGGATGACCATAAGATGCCCATAAGCCACACAATTCGTCTTGTCCTTATAAAATGATGCTAAGAGAGCTCCAAAGTCATCGTTTTGGGCCTAGAATGCTTCCTTTGGCTCTCCCTCATCTTTAAACACTGCCCTAAGCTTGTTAATGCAAAACACACAATATTTAGAATGGAATTCCATATTAGGGCTCTAATACATGCCAATTGAGTGTATAAAGTGATACAAAATATTGAGCATTACACACAATATTTTCCATCATCTAGGGTATCATTAGAGCCTTTGAGGTGTGTTCTTGGTGGCGTTTGTGGAAAATAGGTGGGAGATTCATGGACACTTCAAAGGCGCGAAGAGAGAATGGTATTTTCATTGTTTTCCTTTACTTTTCGCGTAATGAATGGATTGTATGAGTGCTCTCCTTTAATGGAGAACTAAATTATTAGTATTTAGGAATGGATGAAACCTAGGATTTATATTTTTAATTGACATTAGTTGTAGACTTTAGAATGTTTACATTGTTTGATTGATTGCAATTTATTGATGTTGAGTTAAATTGCGTATTTTAATTAAAGCTACTCTAAATAATTAGGATACTATACATGCCCTAATTAGAGAAAGAGCTACCACTTTTGATGAGTGAAAGCTACAATTATCTATAGAATGGGTGAAAAGTGATGCACTCTCCCCAATTGTGCGGATCGTAATAGGTAATAAAGTGGTACCCCTTAAGGGGTAGGGTTGTCGAACCACAGGGACTAGACTTCTAGTACTAATTTCTTCTCTAATGTCTAGTAGGTTAAGAATTGGTTGGTAAGAAGAAACACTAACAAGAAGAAAAAGATAAGGCCCTGTTTGGGTAACACCATATTATGCCATAATCCGTACATTATGGCATAATATAACATTTTGATAAAATTATGGCATAATGACTATTTGGGTAGCTATTTTATACTACAAATTTATGCCATAAAGTGGGAAATATGGCATAAAAAAAAATATTCCAGTCGGACTAGAATATTTTTTTATGCCAAAAATCAGGGAAGCTGGGTTTTCTCTCATTCTCTCTCTCTCTCTCTCTCTCTCTCTCTCTCTCTTGGTCTCCTCTTCTTCAACTCATCTGACCAGCCTCTGCACCGCCTCTCCACTGCCGTCATCCTCTCCCCGGCCATCTTCCATGGACTTAGCCCCGATTTCGCCTCCTCCGCCGGAGCAGCATCATCGGCATCTGGATTGGAGAGACTTCCTCTCAGTTCCGCCGCCCTCTTCCTCGTCTTCCTTCTCGCCTCCATCACTAGAGAAGAAGCATCGGTGTTTGGACCGGAGAGACTTCATAAAGGTTGAGGGCTCTATGAAGCTAGGGTCAGATTCCAAGTAGAAATTTGTCACAGTAGTTACTAAATCGGAGGTAGATGAAGAAAAGATGCCATCTTTTTGCAGGGAGTTAATAAGATTTTGTTCATTTAGGGATTTTTTGATTTTGATGTTCTACTTTGATGGTTTTAGGGCATGAATTTGTTTCATAAATTATGATAGATTTTGTATGGCTATGTTTTTCATGATTGTTATGCTTGGATTTTATTGAAAATGTTTCATTTTTGGAGGATTGATTTGATTTATTAGTTGATTGCTTTTTAGGATAGTTTTCTTTGAATTAATAGTGGATAAAAACTGGATTTTTTTTTTCTTATTCATGAGCCACAATGTAGCTATTCATAGTTGCCAAAATCTCATTAGAAATAGTTTACTACTTTGCTGCTATTTTCCCGTTGCCTTGAAGTTCTTCACTGTGTACCAAATTGAGTTTGATTCATTATGTTTCATATTAATCCATGGTTTCTCTTGTGGCCCTTTTTTTTATTATTTGGTTTCATATCATCATATTTTATTTATTTTGTTCCTTAGTTTCAGCTCTTGTAACTTTATGCTTATTGGTTTTTTTGGGAAGCTTTCATAATTATTATGTGTTCATAACTTCGTAATTTGGTCAGATTACAAAGTTATGAACAACCATAATCTAGATGGAAACAACTGTTTTTCCATTTGAGTTTGGCTTCATGAATCCATCTTTGGCATTGTTTTAATTATGAGAACAATAGGAAATTAGTTGACCATGATTACATTATTTGTCCTTTCAATTTCTGCTACATGATAAGTTGCGTAAATATTCATTAGTGATCTCACTCACAAATCAGTTCAATCACTAATTCCCCGACAAATTCAAATCTCTTGTGTGAGTTTGATAAATTAATTGTACTTGTTTCTAAATCCTGTCATCATTTCTGCAATTACATATTTTCAATACTCCATCAAAATTATAAGGTTATCTTAAATGTGAATTTGAGCCTCTTTAGTGGTACTTTAGATGTATAGAAAAAAACATACTGCATCATAGTTTTGTTAACATGCTGCATCATAATTTTGTTAGTTGCATTGATTTTTTTTTTTTTATGACTAAAACTTAGTGTTATTTTGTAATTCAATAACTTGAGCATGTTGGCTGTGAAACTATATAAAACCTGTCATTATTTCACTCTTTTCCCTGGTGATGTTTCTATTTGATGGCGTTGAATTCCCGTATTTCTTCCTTTCAACAGATGTATATGCTGAAATTTATTTGCTATTAGCAATAGGTACCTTTTGTTTTTTTAACTTTGTTTGTGAGAGAAACATTTATTCTCCTTGAACATGTACCTAATTTATTAATTTCAATTTCCAATTTCCATTCTTAGTATCTCCAAAATCATACAATGAATTTGTTTGTGTACCTGCCTCATAATTGTTATTTTTTTATTTTATAATTGCCTTTTTCTTTTAGATTGTTTTAGTTATTCTCAATTAACTCATAGTTCACCCCATAGTTCATGTCTATTATTGGTAAGCATTATTGCTTTTTATTATATTTTATAGTGTTTGATCTATTATGGAAAGTGAAGGTATAGCAAGCGAAGCTAGACATGAAAGTAGGGCAAAGTGGACTAAAATTCACAAGGCTCACCTAGTAAGGTTATTAGGTGAGTATAATACTCCTGCATACCGTTCACAAAATGGATGGACTAAAGAAGCATGGAATAAGATGGTACGCGACATGATAACCAAGTTTTTGAATCCAAGCATCACCACATGCCAAATCAAAGCATTAGAGCTGATGATGTTTGGGCACCACTACTAGAGGTATGTGCATAAATAATGAATGATTTCATTAATTGCAACCATCTAATTTGGAGCAAATCAAACAGAGGAATAGAGATGCAAGGAAGTCGCATACCAGACCATTTCCATATTTTACGGCATTGCAGGACGTTTATGAGTGTAAGCAAATATTTTCTAATATTTTCATTTTATAAAGTTTTATTTTACTAACATATTATATATTTTTTACGTAAAGAGATATGCTGAAGGTAAACGATCTCGTAGTATAGAATACTATGAAGATATTTCTCAATCACCAGTGCACACCCCAAGTCCAAGTATCTTTACTCCAAACAATTCAAGACAACCATCACCTATACATAAGATGGAGGATGATGATATCATACAAGTGGATTCTCCTTGTTCTCAACCACAGAATCCTCAAACTCAAAGTTCAAGCAATGAAATTCTTCGGGGAATAAGAGAGCAAGATGGACAAAGAAGAAAAAGGGACCGAAAAGGGAAAAAGGCCCAAGATTCATCATTCAACATGGATTAGTACATTGCATTTCTAGAGCGCGAGAATAAAGAATATCTCAATGTTCTCAAGGGCACTCAAGTAGTGGAAAGGCATACAATAGAAGATTGCATGAAGGTCTTCAACCAAATGAGTGTCATTTTCACAGAAGATGAAATGTTCAAAGCTACCCAAATTTTCATTAAGTATAAGAGCTACCATGAACTCTTCTTATGTCTTAAGGAAGACCATAGAGTGCCATGGCTTAGAATGATGTTCAACAAAATTGAGTAAAGGATGATCAATGTGACATTGTTATGGGTTATCTTGAATGTTTTGATTATCAACTTGTTATCTTGAACTTGTTATTTTTCTAATTGTTTTGGGGATGTTTTCATTTTGTGTAATGTTTTGATTATCATTTTTTTCTTGTTGTTATGGGAATGTTTTCATTATGTGTATTTTTTTTTATATGATTATTGTGTGAATGTTTTGATTTATAGGTGTAATTTTTCCCTATTTGTTATGCGAATTTTTTGATTTTAGGTTTTTTTTTGCCATGAATTTGTTAATAAGTACCCTTGTGGCTTGTAATATACTATATAATGCTATTCAGGAACTTGCAAATTTTTCAAACTTTCAGATTCTTTTCTAACATTAAATCAACAGAGAGAATGGCTTTTTAACAAGACCTTGAGAAACAATTTCATGGTTGCCACAAGATTATGGTCTAGCTTGGCGATAGCTACAATAATCATTCCACTTTTGCTTTGTTATTTCATCTCTTTTACGAGCACCTGCATTTCACTCAGAGTTCATGGTGTCGACATCCTCTCCGTATGACTCATCGCCATTAGGAACAACAGTTTCTTCAACTTCACCATAAAAATCATCAACAACATCTGCACCGTTATGTATACGGATGAAGTTATGCGACATACAAGTAGCAACTACTATATCAGTTTGAGAGTCGATTGGGTGAAGTTGCTACATTATCTATACGGATGAAGTTGCTACATTAAGTATCGGAAATCTTATTTTCAAAATGCCGATGATGCGTTCAACATAATTCCTTAATGAAGCATGTCACAAATTAAATAGTTCTTTATAATTTCTCGATCTAGATTGCGCTCGACCTTGCTCCTGCAAATGGTAACGGACACCTCTGTATGAAGCAATAAAATCCCGTGTATTAGCATATCCTGCATCGACAAGATAATATTTACCTCTTGGGACTTCAAAACCTTGCTCAATCAAACGTTGCAGAATCCTAGCATCAAAAGCAAAACCTTCCCAACCAACTCGTGCATATACAAAATGAAGATCAAAATCACATGTGACCATAACATTCTGCGATAGCGTCTACTTCCTGTTTCTGTAAGGATTTTATTCATCCAAAAAAATTGTGATAGGAATATGTGTTCCATCAATAGCACTAACACAATCCTACAAATAAACAAACGTAACATTTACAATGACAAAAAAACTTCACAAAGAAATTCACAATATAGAGCTTTACCTACCTTGAAATATGGGAAAAATTTTCTGTTATTCTGAATAACCGTTGATGTCATTGTTGATGGAGGTTGTATGTATTCATGAGCAAGTTGATTTACAGCTTTAATTACTTTACTAAAATAACGACTAACCATTTCTGCAGAATGTTGAAATCGCTCTTGCCCATCACGGTTACTAGCATTATGAGCAATAGTGTATATAAACATTGCTTGTTGCTCCTTGACTGTTATCTGTTTTGGGTTACAGAGGAGAGATTTTTCTCTTAAATTATCAACTAGTGCTTGAAATATATTAGGCTCCATACAAAATTCTCTTTTGCAACGTTCTTCATGACCTTCAAGAATTTCTTGTACATATGCAGTATCTATAAGAATAGATGTGTGATGTTCTGCACCTGTGGAAGTCGCTGGACATTGTCTTGACCAATAGCTGAGAATTAATAGGTCATCTTCCTCATTTTTTTCCCTCCAAAGATTTAAGGAATCAATGATGAAACAATGGTTAGAACTATGAAGTTTTTCAACTAAAAAAAAAAGGAGTATGTGTATAATGCAAAGAAATCATCTTGTGTACAAATAGGGGAAAATGATAAAAGCTATAATCCAACGACTATTTTTCAAATTTACAATGACTATATTAATTATTTATATAATGGCTATATAATTATAATGGATAAATTCACAACGGCTATTTTTCAAATTTTAATTTCTAATGGCTATTTTTATTATGTAATAATTATTTATTATGCAAACAAGCACTCATTCTGTAAGAAAAAAATATGTAATACTTTTTTATTTTGTTACCCAAACACCCATTTTGTAAGAATAAAATATGCCGTAATTTCTGTAATAATCACTTGCACTTCCTATATAATAAAATTATACCATATTTTTTTTATTTTGCACCCAAACAGGCTCTAAAAATGATGGAATTATTAGGCGGACTAAGATCGAGTTTTCAACAACTAGAGCGCAATGCCCCGGGACAATCCCTATGTGCTTTAGTGTACTTGTTTCTAATGTTTACCAGCTACATCCTAAGCACTGTTAAAAACTGAATTTTTTGGCTGAACACGGTCTAAGCACTGTTGTTCTTAGACCGTATTCTTCTGTGGGACTTTTGAGTGAATCGGCTAAGTGTCATCCTGAAAAATCACTAGGAAAGCACGGTCGTGCTCTGCCCGTTGATAAGTGCTTGAGTGAACATATTTCTTTGTATGCTTTACATGAATTAAGCATCATTTTTATCATGCTTTATGCCTCATAAATTGTATTAGGTGTTCCTTTGTGCAAATAGGTTGTGAAGGCCTTAAGAGAAAAAAAAGAAGGAAAGATAGGTCATGAAGGCACATTTTGGGAGTTTTTGTACAACATAAGGATCAAGACACAAGAGGAACTCATACAAGTGGCGGTGTGTGCCAACTTCCAAGAGAATTCAAGCTAGGTTATGAGTTGGAAGGGCACAAAGACAGTCACACTCCATAGTCCCGACTTGTGTGAAGAATTCAAAAGCCTTCCCAATGATGATTATATGATGAGAAGCCTCATAACCTACCACACAAATGTGTGCCCATCCATGTGGTATCAAGAGAAGAGTGTTGGAGCCTTGTTTATAAATAGTACTATTGTAAATCACTATAGCAGTACTGTAATAAAATGATATTCACACGACCGGGTAAAATTTCCACCTGGTCGTGTGGCCAATTCTGCAGCCCACATAGTGACATGGAGGCATGTGACAACCCCGATTTCTGATTATAAATAGATGCCCTATTCTTTTGATATCTTTTGTGAGGTTCTTGAGATGTGAGGCGACTAGGGTTTGGAGAGGAGGTATTTGCAGCTTAGGAGCCATTTTTTCACCAACTTTGATCTATTCCTCCTCTGTCATAGCAAGAAGGAAGCCACCAGTGACCCTAGCATCGGAGTGGATTCTATCAAGACGCCGAAGCTCTTCATCAAGGCCATCAGTTTAGATATAGAAGGGTTTATTTCTATGGCTTTTATATACTTTCATTCATTGATGGTTTGTTTTGTATATTGCTCCTTGGAGAGATAAACCCCTAGAGGGTATTTGGGATTGCGAACCCTAGGATTCTAATCTTGTGTGGATTTGCTTTGTGTTTCTATTTAATCTGAGTTTAGTTGAGTTTCAATCTTATTTCCCTAATACTTGCTTTCCTTATTGTTCTTATGGTTGTTTGGTTTGCATGATTTGTTCATCTTAGTGCGAGAGAGGTTTCCATTAGGGGTTAGAACCTCAAGATTGAAGAGGGATAAGAGGGTGAGTCTTGAGATAGTGGAGTGTTCCCTTTCCTCTCCGATTGGTGTATTCTATATATGGTGTGAGGTGTTGAGATTAAGAGATTTCTCCACCAGCACCTCGACCAGTTAGGTACTTTATTACTTCGTTTACCCGTGCACTTGTGGTACAAACACACAAGAGGTGTATCACCCATGCTCAGCTTGAGTAGGCCTGTGCAAGGAGCACTGAAAGTGTTCTTCCCCTAGAACTCCATTTCAGTGATAATCAAGGGGAGGAACCATGACCGTGGTCCAATAGTGCTCCCATTGGAAGCACCCCCATGCTTGTTCACCTGCTCAGGCTTCTTCACAAAGCAATAATCATAGGGATAAAGCACGACCGTGCTCTGCCCGTGCTTGGCTTGGACACTTAGAAAATTTTGCATTCCTTGGTTGTTTTGTCCTTGATTTCCCTCCTAATTGCTTTGAATCCTAAATTCCTGTACCATGAACAAACATACCTACAATAGCATCATATATATCCAAAAATTGTTAAACGACAAGCAAAAGTACAAATTGGGAGTAAGTAAAATATGATATAAATTGCACTCATCAAATATCCCACACTAGAATCATTGCTTATCCTCAAGCAATCTCACATCACTCAACAAAAAAAAAAGATTAGTAAATCACTTCTGATCTCAAGAGAATAGAAAATTCTTAAACATACAGGAAACAACGGGGGTTAGAAGAAAAACAAATGCTCAAATAAAAGGTTACACTCTTAGTTCAAAGACCTTGTGTGTGTGCAAACCCTAAGTTGAGTGCCCCATGCTCATAAGAAGTCAACCTAACAACATCGAACCTTAATTTGACAACACATGGTGGGTAGTAGCTTCATACACACTAAAGGTAGCCTTCTCTCTCGATAGGTCATCAAATGTACACTTGTAATATCAAAATTTTAACTACTGAAGAGTGGTTTTCCCTCTTCTAAGGCGATAGCACTTTCTACTATCTTTTTACACAAAAATTTTTAAACCGACCAGTACGGCATTCCAAAAAGGAATCCAACATCCCAATCACTTTTTCTTGCAAGAAAGATAACTTGGTCCTTAAGAGATAGGTGTCATCCAAAAATAGGTGGCTCCACACTTAGGGTGATGTGATGAAACTTAGGTCCTCGAAATAAGAATGAGTCTACAATTTAGCTCCACATAAATAACTAACACACAATTACCCCCCTAGGTTTAAGAATTTCTATAAAAAAAATAATCATATATCATCCTTAGTTAAGCACTTATCACAACACGAATACATGTAAAACTCTCCCCCACACTTGAATAGTGCATTGGCCTCAATGTATAACTATATGCAATAATCGTAGTTAATTGAGAACATAAGAATTACGGGGAGATTATCAAACTTTCCTGGTCACAGAGAGTGATGTTGGCACTCTCAATGTGCTTTACAATCATCCATTCAAGTACACACTCCTTGAATACGGAGAGTTATGTTACCACTCTCAACGTGCATCCCAACATCCATTCAACCACACAATCCCTGAGATGAGACAAGAGGCACACAACTGAGCTTGAATTTCAAGACAAAATAAAAGAAATACAAACTAAAATATGGAAAATAAATGCATAAAGTTAACAAACAAAAAATATCAGTTTAGTAGGGGGATATAGGCTCGGGAGGCAGACGAATGCCGATGTGCTCAGCAATCCTAACCACAATCCTTTGTAGCCATCTAAATGCTAAAGAGGAACATGTAACCATATTAGTGTGGCTAAAGGAAGCATGGGGCGATAGTGGTGATCACGACCAAGCAGCAGCGGTAGGAGGAGGTGAGGCAGGGGTAGCTACAGTAAGGGTAGCTACAGTAAGGGTAGTAACCACAATCCTGTATCTATAATGAGCACGATTATGCTACATGTTTACACTGCTTAAAAAATAAAACAACTCACTTTAGGTCAAAAATGAAGAAATTTAAGGGAAGCATGGTTGAGCTTTAAGTAGAGCATGATCGTGCTCATTATAGATACAGGAGCGTGCTTCCACTTTTGATACTCAGGGCAAACACAAGAGCATAATCGTGCTTCAAAAAGAGCATGACCTTGCTTTGAGGTGACTGTATTCCCCAATATCCCTAAGAACTAATATGCTTACGAAGCCACCATCAATATTCATCAAATCTAAGCAAAATGATGCACATTAATTATTTACCATCAAATTTTCAGGGATGTTTTTGTAAGAAATTATATTTTCAGGGACTAACGGTGAATTTCTGAAGAAAACTTAAGTTGAGAGAATTTTGGATGGTTTTTCATATGGGCTTTCATCTTCTTCTCCTTCTTCTTCATATGCTACAGTATTCCGGAAAAAAATGGAGAAGAAATGGGAGTTTTTGGGGAGATGCTTGGTGATCGTTGAGGGAGCTCGCCGGAGATGGTTCGCCCGGAGTGGGGGCATCCTTGGTAAGAATTTTAGATAATTTTGTTTTGGTGGATGTATGTTTGGATATATATATATATATATATATATATATATATATATATATATATATATATATATATATGGTTAGTTGGCTTGTAGAAGAAGATGAGATTTGAAGAAGTGTTGATGGAGTAGATGAAATGATGATTTTGTGTTGAAAAATTATTTGTATTGGAGATGGATTTTGCTTGGAATGGAGGATGAATTTTCGGGTTTACTGTAGATCCATGTAGTAACCGAGATTAAGGTTGGTTTTGGGTTAATTAAGTTGATGATGATGGCTAAGATGCTAATGAAGATGATTGGATGAATCTGGTTGAGATTCACCAAGTTGATTTGGTTGGATCAAGTCAAGTGGGAATTGGTTGAGTTTAATTGATTTGGTTGAGTTGGTTTGATCAAATCAAGTGAAGTTGGGTTTGGATGAGAATTGAAGTTGGTTGGGTTTAGCTGAACCAAGATGATTCAAGAGAATTGTATAATAATTGGAATTGGTTCAATGCTGATTTGTTAAATTGAACTTAGTTCAATGAAATTGAGCCTGGCTCAGGAGGGTTTGGCCTAAATTGAATGGGTTTAAGTGAAATTGGGGACCAGTTTAATTATGCAAGGTCGAGTTTTAATCAATTGGAGTGAGTGGGCCCAATTAGAGAGTTTGTTATTGGTTTTTTGTAATTTCTTTTGGGTTCAGTTATGTCTTTAGGTTGTTATCTGTATTTATTTTATTCTGTTATCCTGTTAGGTGTTGATCAGACTTGAGAGAGAGTTCCAGGTCTAGCAAGAAACCCAAGGAAGACCAGGTGAGTTGGTAGTGGCTATTATTTTAAATGATCGGTTAATTATTATTATTTTCAAGTAATTATTTAATAGCTAGTAATTTGGAAATAATTGTTTGATTATTTGATTTTATTATGTTAATTATGTATAATGGTAAAGAATACTTATATTGATACATGACAATCATATTGATACATCTAGTTTTGTATAATTATACATATTTTCAAATAGTGGAAATACATACATACATACATACATACATATATATATATGATTTAATTATTCAATTCATGTATTTATTTTAATAGGTATGTATGCTTTGATTTGGAATGATTTGTGAAACCTTGTGCGGATATTAAAAATGATTTTTTACCGGCAATGTTTGTGGAATTGGTTTTCATTCCTAGTATAGGAATGATATCATGGATCTGGATTTTATTGGTATTATGCATGTACTGTACTATAGAGCTTGCATAGATTTTATGGTGGTATTCTACTTCAGTTGGTGGTCTCCACGGCCAGCCTTTTGAGGTGGCGTACTAGACTGATTATTATCTACGAGGGCCAAGTTCAGGTGGGAGTGTAGAGCCCTGACTAGATATTTATCTAGTAGCCGGAGTCACCAACCAGTGAACCAATGGGTCAACGTCAAGGGCATGAGTACCTTGACAGCTCTGAACCTAGCCACGACCACGACAAAGGTTTAAAGAGGTTTCTATACCATTTCATGTTGGGTGTGTGTTGTGGGTTGAGTTTGTTTTTGAGATGTTTTGGATTGCGATGAGGTGGTGAAGCCCAACTGTCACTCTCAGGAGGGCAGTCTCTCACAAAAATTTTATATTTCCTTAGAATTTGATTTGATGATGATTTATGATGAATTTATGTTTTAAAAGCTCTTTAAAGTTGTATTTTGACAAAATTTTGGTATTTGTGAAAGTTGGAAAATTATTTGAGAAAATTGATGTTTATATATTTTACATACGCTATATTTAATTATTTGAAATTATTGAGCCACTATCGACCAACTAAAATGTGTTACAGTTGTATGAGCAGGACCCTAATAGATTGCTTGTGCGAGTATAGATCCAGTCAGTGTTGAGTTCAGAGTTTCAGTGGGCCCTTTTCCTTTCTATTGTTTGGTGTAGTGATTTTGTAGCGGTTGTACCCGCATATCGGAGTACTTATGAATGTTGTATTTGTGTATTTGGAATTTGTAGTTTGTTTAAAAGTTGTTAATAGAGTTTTGTAAGTCTGAATTGGTTTTTCAGGGGTGTCAGTTTTCCAGTTAAAAGAAATTTTAATTGATCGGTGCCACATTTACCTCGGTAGAAGGGGTTGGTGTGACAGAATTGCTTCCGCCCAAATCCTCCTCTGATTGCATTATGCCTAGGGAAATCTCTAATTAGGGTCAAACTCAATATCTAGGTTCATTGATAATGGTTGAAGGGGTATTAAATACCTGATGGTTACAGTGTATTCATTCATGAATACCTTCTATATATAAGGGCAATGGTCATGCAACCAAGTACAACTTAGAAATCAAGCCACAGAGTTCTCATGCAATTTGATACATCAAAGAACACAAAGCTAATGCCCGGTGACCTTCAAAGTCTAGTTCCACATAGTAAAGAAAAAAACCTAGAATACAACTAGATTAACGAAAAGCCCAAGAACAAACTTGCTTAGATGTAGCGTAGAGATGCTGACAAGGATCCGGTGGATTGGTGCTAACGAATTCCAAGAGGATCTCCTTGATAGCAACCTTCTTCTTTCCCTTGATTTTGTTCATTAGGTCTGCATCCTCTAGCCCCTTGAAGCGCTAGAAGATGATGGTGGAGAAAGAGTGGCCAAAGAACCCTTCATTGATGCCCTAACCTGTCACACCCACCCCTTCTACAGAGGTAAATGTGGCACCCATCAGTTAAAAATCTATTTTAATTGGAAAACTGACACTCCATAAAAAAGACCCAAACCAGACTTACAGAACACGATTGTGAAGTTTACACCAACTACAAGTTCAAATACATGAATACAACAAACATAATCACTCCAATTTGTGGGTACAACCACTATAAGATCTCGACAAAAACAAATAGAAGAATAAGGACCCACTTCAATATTGGACTCAACCCTGACTAGGTCTATACTCGCATAGACAATCTAGTAGGGTCCTGCTCCTACAACTGTAACACATTTCAGTTCTCGATAGTGGCTCAATAATTTCAAATAATTAAATATAGCGTATATAAATTATATCAAGATCAATTTCTCAAATAACTTCCCAACTTTCACAAAAAGCAAAATTTGACAAAATACAACTTTAAAGAGCTTTTAAAACATAAATTCATCACAAATCATCATCAAATCAATTTTTTGATGAAATATAAATTTCTGTGAGAGTCTGCCCTCCTAAGAGCGATAGCTGGGCTTCACCCCCTCATCACAATCCAAAATAACATGTTTTACACGACTGAACTGTAAAACCGATCTCAAATCATTGGCCTCAGCGACTTAGCCGTTGTCGTGACTAGGTTGAGAGCCATCTAAGTCTTTGTAACCTTGACGTTGGGCATTGAGATCCCCATGTGGTGACCCCGGTTTTCTCAACCGAACTAAACTCTATTAATGACTCTACGCACTTTTTAACCAAGAGTAAACTCAGGGTTAACCACGCTGCCTCTCAATAGGACAGACTGTGGTACGCCCACTGTAGTGTCAGACTAATATCCGTAGTCACCATTAAAATCCCGTGTAAGATGTATAACACAATGCCATAAATGATAGCTGTAAAGTCCATATTAATGACATCATTCCTATACCATAAATGAAAACTAATTCCACAAACATTGGCAACAAAAATTTTTAATATGCACACATAGTTTCACAAATCATCTCAAAGTCAAGGTATAAATAACCATTAAAATAAATACCCTAAATGAATAATTAAAACATATATACATGTATTTCCACATTTTGAAACTACATAGAATTATACAAAACCAAATGTATTAATACTATTGTCATGGCACAACAACGGCAAATAAATATAATTATCCTTTAACATTATGCATAATTAATCATAATAAAATGAAGTAATTAAACAATTACTTCCAAAATACTAGATTTTAAATAATTATTTCGAAATAATAACAATTAACTAATTATTCAAAATAATAGCCACTGCCAACTCACCTGGTCTTCTTTGGGTTTCTTGCTAGACTTGGAACTCCCTCCCAAGCATGAACAATACCTAAGAGGAGAACGGAATGAAATAAATAAATACTATAACTAAAGACATAACTAAACCCAAAAGAAAATACAAGAAACAAATAACTGACTCTCTAATTGGGCTCAGTCACTAAAACTGATTAAAACCCGACCTTGCATAATTAAACTGGTCCCCAATTGCAATTAAACCAACTCAATTTAGGCTAAACCCTCCTAGACCAACTTGAACTAACCTCAGTTTCACTGAACCAAGTTTAATTTAACCAACCATCTTTGAACCAATTCCAATTCTTATGCAAATCTCTTAAACCAGCTTGGTTTAATTGAACATAATTCTCCTTGAATTGGTTCAACACAAAGTAATTAGCCCAACATCTGATTCAAGCCTAAATCAATCTCAATCACCTTAACTTTTATTCAACCCAACTTAATTACACATTGTGTCCAAATCAAATCAATCCTCAATTGGTTGTACCAAACCAATTCTTTACTCTTATTCAAACCCAAATGAGTCCAACCTATTTCAACTTGGCTAGCCAATCCCAACTCCAATCCAATTGAATGAACTTGACTAATTCAAATCAATCCCGTTTCACTTGATTTGATCAAGCCAAACTCAACCAATTTGGCTAAGCTCAACTACTTAATCTCCACCCATTATTATTACCATCTTAATCATCATCATCATCATCATCATCAACTTAACTAACCAAAATAAACCCTAACACCGGTTGTTATAATAATCTACAATAAATCTGAGAATTCATCCACCATTCCAAGCAAAATCCCTCTCAAATACAATGATTTTCCAAACAAATTGAAACAACAATCAGTAAATTTTTTAGAAGGTTACTTAACTTTGGCTCACTTTCACTTTGATTATCGAACTTCAATTCGTATCAATTTGATCACTCAACTTTGATTTGGTTTCACTAGATAGTGAATCAAGAAATTTTGGCCTCCAAATGAATGATGTAGTTATTTTTCGATGACATGGACACTTCCAATAGACTTAATAATGTGTTATGATAAGGATTGACTCAGATTTTCATACACTCATATAATCAATTAGGGTTTGAAATATTTGATTTATTGCCCGGTGAAATTAAATTAAAGTTGAGTGATCAAATTGATACAAATTGAAGTTCGGTGATCAAAATGAAAATGAACCAAAGTTTGGTGACCTAATAAAAAATTTACCCATCGTTACTAACAATAACTTCATCATTTCCATCATCAAACCCTTCTTCTTTTCCAAGAAAAATTTGATTTTCAATCTAACATACACACACATACACCCAAGTATATCAATAAATAAACCATCAAAATCCTTACCAAAGAATGCTTCATCCCATTCTCTCCTCCATCAAGAACCAAACTTCATCTCTCCCATTTTCTCTTCCTTCTTCATTTCTTCTATTTTTTTTCTTCTCTCAAAACACTATGCAACCTCCATTGAAGAAGAAGAAGAAGAAAGCCCTGCAAAAAAGATTTTCTCTCAACTTAAATTTTTGCTGAAATTCACTGTTAGTCCCTGAAAATATAATTTCTTACAAAAACATCCCTGGAAAGTCACTAATGATCCCTAAATCATGAAATAGTATTTCCAAAACATCCCTGTAAATTTACTTTTCAGTCCTTACTCTTGGGAAACACTTCAAATCAAACATTTTTATTACTTGTGAACCTAAAATCATCTATAAACCCTTACACTTAGGTCCTTGTTCTTTCCACTTGGGTTTCTCAACAAAACTATTCTGCAGAAAAATCTTACTACAACTGTGAGAATAACCTGAATATATTTTCCAACAGGTAACCAAAGATTCAGTGTTTTACAATATTTCCCCTTAAGAAAATTTCATCCTCGAAATTTTCTTAGCACGCACCGATCTAACATCACTGAATTCACTTACTTGTTCTAACACCTGTTCTCTTAATCCAAATTTGCTCAACAGTGAACATAAATCCTCTGAAAGTACAATCAGGTATCTGTTGACGATCAACTTGAATGTGATATCTCTTAGAAGGTGTTGTACATGGTATACAACACTCTTCTGCCGTGCCACTCTGATTTTCTTACTTCCAGCACTTGGGCAATAAAATAATCTTACAATTTTCCACAATCCAGGAGAAAAGCAACTTCTTATTTACAAAGTAGAAATATAACATACTTGAGATACACTGATGGAGTACAAACATCTCAAGCACACAAGCGATAATACAAATACATTATTCCACTATTCACAAGTCCTCATACAACTACTGAACCTCACCCTTGTCTACGGTAGCGGCGTAACATTTCTCGGTTCCATTGCTCAACTACTGCACTATAGTTAAGAACAGCATGGGCATCATCATATGCCGTTGCAAACTCCTCAAATATTCCATACCTTCCTCTCAATTCTGACATGTGTGTCTCATCGAGGTGAAAATGTTCCATGTAAATATTCCTCAGCTCTGAAGCAACTATGGAGCTAAAATCTCTGGTATTCATGTTCACCTCTCTAACAACCCTTAAAAAAAACCAAACCAGACTTACAAAACATGATTGTGAACTTTACACCAACTACAGGTCCAAATACACAAACACAACAAACATAATCACTCCAATTTTCGGGTACAACCACTACAAGATGTCAACACAAACAAATAAAAGAAAAAGGAGGCACAACAATGTTGCACTCAACCCTGACTGGCTCTATACTTGCATAGGCAATCTAGCAGGGTCCTGCTCCTGCAATTGTAACAAATTTCATTTGGTCGATTGTGGCTGAATAATTTTAAATAATTAAATATAACGTAAATAAATTATATCAAGATAAATTTCTCAAATAACTTCCCAACTTTCTTAAAAACCAGAATTTGACAAAATACAACTTTTAAGAGCTTTTAAAACATAAATTCATCACAAATCATCACCAAATCAATTTTTCGAGGAAATATAAATTTTTGTGAGAGACTGCCCTCCTAAGAGCGACAGCTGGGTTTCGCCCACTCATCACAATCCAAAATAACATGTTTCACATGACTGAACTGTAAAACCGATCTCAAACCATTGGCCTCCCCGACTTTGCCGTCGTCGTGACTAGGTTGAGAGCCATCTAAGTCTTTGTAACCTTGACGTTGGGCATTGAGATCCCCGTGTGGTGACCCCGGTTTTCTCAACAGAACTAAACTCTGTTAATGACTCTATGCACTTTTTAACCAGGGGTAAACTTAGGGTTGACCACGCCGCCTCTCATTAGGGCAGACCGAGGGACGCCCACTGCAGTGTCGGACTAAAATCCGTAGTCACCATTAAAATCCTATGTAAGATCAATAACACAATGCAATACATGATAGCCATAAAGTCCATATCAATGACACCATTCCTATACCATGAATGAAAACTAATTCGACAAACATTGGCAATAAAACATTTTAATATGCACACATAGTTTCACAAATCATCTAGAAGTCAAGGTACACATAACCATTAAAATAAATACCCTAAATGAATAATTAAAACATATAAACATGTATTTCCACATTTTGAAACTACGTAAAATTATACAAAACCAAATGTATCAATACTATTGCCATGGCACAACAATGGCAAATAAATATAATTATCCTTTAACATTATACATAATTAAACATAATAAAATGAAATGATTAAACAATTATTTCCAAAATACTAGCTATTAAATAATTATTTCAATATAATAACAATTAACCAATTATTTCAAAATAATAGCCACTACCAACTCACCTGGTCTCCCTTGGGTTTCTTGCTAGACCTAGAACTACCTCCCATGCCTGAATAACAGCTAGCAGGAGAACAGAATAAAATAAATAAATACGACAACTAAAGACATAACTAAACTCAAAAGAAAATACAAGAAACAAATAACTGACTCTCTAATTGGGCCTATTCACTCCAATCGATTAAAACCTGACCTTGCATAATTAAACTGGTCTCCAATTGCAATTAAACCAACTCAATTTAGGCTAAATCCTCCTGAAACAACTTGATTCAACCTCGGTTTCACTGAACCAAGTTTAATTTAACCAACCAGCCTTGAACCAATTCCAATTCTTATATATATCTCTTGAACCAGCTTGGTTCAGTTGAACCCAATTCTCCTTGAATTAGTTCAGTTCAACGTAATTAGCCCAACATTTGAATAAAGCCTAAATCAATCTCAACCAACTTAACTTAAATTAAACCCAACTCAATTACATATTGAGTCCAAATCAAATCAATCCTCAATTGGTTGCACCAAACTAATTCTTTACACTCATTTAAATCAAAATGAACCCAACCTATTTCAACTTGGTTTGCCAAAGCCAACTCCAATCCAATTGAATGAACTTGACTAATTCAAATCAAGCCCACTTCGCTTGATTTGATCAAGCCAAACTCAACTAATTTGTCTTAGCTCAACCACTTAATGTCCACCCATTATGATTACCATCTTAATCATCATCATCGTAAATTTAATTAACCAAAATAAAATCTAATTCTGGTTACTACAGTAATCTACAATAAATCCAAGAATTCATGCACCATTCCTAGAAAAATCCCTTTCAAATACAAAGATTTTCCAAAAAAAATTGAAACAACAATCATTACTAACAATAACTTCATCATTTCCATCATCAATCCCTCCTTATTTTCCAAGAAAAATGAGATTTTTCAATCTAAAATACACACGCATATATCCAAGTATATCAATAAATAAACCATCAAAATCATTATCAAAGAATGCTTCATCCCATTCTTCGTTCCATCATGAATCAAACTTCATCTCTCCCAGTTTCTCTTCCTTCTTCCTTTCTTTTCTTTTTTTTTTCTTTTTTTTTTTTTTTCTCTCAAAGCACTATGCAACCTCCATTGAAGAAGGAGAAGAAAGCCCAACATAAAAGCCTTTCTCTCAACTTAAATTTTTTCTGAAATTCACTGTTAGTCCTTGAAAATAAAATTTCATCTGAAAAGGTGCCTGGAGAGTCACCAATGGTCCCTGAATAATTAAATAATATTTCCAAAAGATCTTTGAAAACTTACCTTTCAATCCTTGGTCTCCGGAAACACTTCAGATCAAACCTTTTTATTACTTGTGAATCCAAAATCTTCTATAAACCCTCACACTTAGGTCCTTGTTCTTTCCACTTAGGTTTCTAAACAAAACTGCTCTATAGGATAATCTTACTACAACTGTGATAATACCCTGAATATATTTTCCAACAGGTATCCGAAGGTTCATGGTGTTACATAACCCCTATTTTAAAGTACTCTCGGGTTAGCTTCATGGCCTGGTGCACAGGTGTGAAGAAGCCCGTTAGAGTATCAGGATTTTTGCTAAAATTTCTGTAAAGTGGAACAGTACAATGCTACAGTACCTACACCAGTAAAATTATTATAGTAAACTGCAGATTCATCAGCCTATTTATGAGCATCTTCATGGCCGTCAGGTTGTCCTTCAACAAAACCTAAGACTCCATAAATCTTTCATACAGTTGTGCTATAGTCTTTACTACAGTACTGCTACAGTGCCTGGGGCCGTAAAACACCATTTTTGGTGTAGATTTCTTCCCGAATGCGATCTTGGCCTTACCTAGCTTTTTTGATGCTTGTAACACTAATGAAACCAATTAAACCATAAAAGGGCATTGATTTATTAAAGAATACATGAATAGTGCAAAAGTTATACGTGAAAAATACGCGTTTGCTTGTCCCCAAGCAAACAAACATGAAAAACAGGGGCAAGAAGATAAACAACTAAATGTATGACCTCAAGCTTAACTATAAAGAACTCCACAAGCACAGGTGGAATGAAATCCAGAATGTGAGTTGTTCCATGGGTAACCAGGTAGAAATAGTCCTATTTCATCTAAAGTGCACCTGTGAGTGTGCGTTGACCTCCAATCCTAACCTCCATACCCTGGATCATGATAAGTGCTCGTGATATAATAATGCGAAGTGTTATTATCTTACAATGAGCATTACTTTCATCATATTTTATCACTAAATAGTGTGCATTTGTGTGCTTTCGTGCATTATAGGGTTGTGAAGCTATTTTGGAGAAAAGGAGAAAAGTTAGATCGTGTTCGCCGTTGTTGGGGAGTTTTCGGACCGAGCAAAGAACAAGGCACGAGCCTAGACTTATGAGTGTGTGCCAACTTCCTTTGGAGGGGCACAAAGGCAGTCACATTCACAATAAGTCTAACTAGTGTAGTATAGGAAAACATCACCAATAAGGAGAATTGAAGCAATCAGCACGATCTACCGTTGATTGTGTGCCCAATTCAATGGCCTCAATGAAGAACAATGAATTCGGGAGCGTTTCGGCAAGGTTACTGTAGCCACATTGTAGCAAGTTACTGTAGCAAAAATACTGTAACAAGTTACAGTTCACTGTCTGCTGAAATTCAGCATAACAGAGACTTCACACGGGCGTTTTGGAGACTTTTTCAGTGATTTAAAGCCGCGACTCAACATTATAAAAGCCCGTTTTGGAGACTTTTTCTGGATCTTTTTACCAAACTTTTTCCTTGGTTTTTGGAGGGTTGCGACTAGGGTTTCGGAGAGGACTTTGTGGAGGTTTGGAGCGCGTCATCGACATCAACATCGACGTCCGGCGACCGCACAAGACCACGACCACACTCTACACAAGGGGGTTTTCATCTATGCTTTTGATTTGTGTTTATTCTCTTAGATTGATGGATTTGTATAGCTCCATGAGGAGCTAAATCCCTTGTGGGTATTCGGACTTGTAAACCCTAGGATGATTATGTTTCTATGACATTGTTATTATGCTTTTCCATTATTGTTGAATAAAATTGAGTTTCAATCTTAATTGCATATTGTATTGCTTTCCCTTTGCCATGACACTAGGGTTGAGAATAATCTAGGTTATCCTTTGGAGATTTGACAACTCCTATAGGGTTAGACTACTTAAGATTGGAGAGGGTTGAGAGGGTGAGTCATGAGGTAGCGAAACATCCCCTTTCCCCTCAGGTGTGATTCTCCCTACCTCCGTGTTCCAAGAGTTCTTAGCGGTCGAGATAGAGCGAAGTGCTAGGAGATGAACTCCCCTGGGGCTTAGTTGCCCGAGCAACAGAGTGAAGGGTTGAAGTGAATCCTAGTGGTGGGGCTTAATTTAGACTAGGGTTTTTTAACCAAGACCAAAGGGTTAGAGCTATACATAGGAACAGGGTTTAGCATTAGGAATCCCTAGAACTTAAAATAATTCCGCATAGTGTGAGTCTTAGGAAGATGAACTCCCCCAGAGCTTAGTTGACAGGTCAACAAGATTCAAGAGTCGTAGTGAAACCTAATGCCGAGGCATAGTGTTGGAGTTAGTCACTGTTGACCATATGTTTGGGACCGTATGTTTAAGGATATCCTCGACTCATTTAACATCTATAGGAGAGTATAATAGCATTGTTTTGCACTAAAAGCATAAGTCCTAGGGGTAGCTTGTCCGGGTACACAACTTCATTCATTGATTGTTCTTCTCTATTTGCTCTTACTTGTACTCTCTTACCTTCCATACTTCTCTTTTATTGCTTGTTTCTTTAAAATTACTTTTGCACTCACTCATTGACTCTATTCTCACTCGTCATACACCGCATAGCTAAATAGTGAATTCTTGTATCTTAAAATCCCTATTTCCTATGGATTCGACTACCCTCTCACCTGGGTACTATTATTACTATGACAACCCGTGCATTTTCGGGCCCCTGTCAAAGTTTTTGGCACCGTTGCCGGGGAGTAGGCGTATTTTAGATACTTGTTTTTTGCTATTTTAGCTATTCAATTCGTTTCCTATTTCACACTTTCTTTTTCTATCATCGTTCTTATTTATTTTCTTTTCTTTGCTTTCGGCTCAAGTTATGACCCGCGGGAACCCTTCAATTCTTGTTGAAGGAAACCCGGAAATTGTTAGAAGAACGCATCGTAAGGGAAAAGAACCTGTACAAGAATCTTCGAATCAAGCTGATATTAAAACAGAAACAATGGCAGAGCAGAACGAACAGCAGAGGACATTGCCCGACTTTGCTAGACCCGCAGTATTGGGGACCCAATCAAGCATATTCAGTCCCCCAATCATAGCTCAAAAGCTAAAGCCTGGTTTCATCCAAATGTTGTAGTAGACAGCATAATTCAACGAATTAGATGATGAAGATCCTAACAGTCATATCGAGAACTTCTTGGAAATGTGAGAAATCCTGAAAATCAACGGAGTGACGCATGATGCCATTAGACTTAGAGCTTTCCGATTTTCCTTGAACGGGAGAGCGAAGCAATGGTTGCACTCGTTACCCAGGGCATCTATTACCACATGGGAGGAGATGGTTGAAGCATTCTTGGCCCGATATTTCCCTCCTGGTAAATCAGCAAAGCTTCGCAATGAGATCTCATCCTTCATGCACACGGAATTGGAGTCTCTCTTTGAGACGTGGGATAGGTTCAAAGAGCTCCTGCGGAAATGTCCACAACACGGATTTCCCGATTGGATGATCATTCATACCTTCTACAACGGGTTGAATCCGAGCACTAAACAGTTATTGGATGCGGCAGCAGGGGGTACTCTTGGAAGCAAAACTCTGGGTGAGGCCTGGCAACTTATAGATGAGATGGCTTTCAATAGTTATCAGTGGAATTCAAGGGACAGAAAGAAAGTTGCCGTCATTCACGAGATAGATGCAGTTACATCTTTGGTGGCACAGGTGGAATCATTGGGTAAGAAGCTAGATGCTCTAGCTTCACCGAGAGTTGCGGCCATCACTACTTGTAACGGTTGTGGGGGAAGTCACGCTTTGACCGATTGCCCTATTGCTATTCGGGGTACTAGTGCGGTGGAACAGGCCAATTTTATTGGCAATGTATATAGAGGACAAGGCTTAGGCAACCCGTACAGTGGAACCTACAACCCGGGGTGGAAGAACCACCTGAACTTCTCATGGAGTAATCAAGGGCAGTCGCAGCAAAAGAGCAATGTACCACCAGGATTTCAAAGTCAACAAGCACCGAACTTAGAAAGCCGAGTGACCGGGCTAGAGGGAAAGATGACCGATCTAGAGAGAGCCCTCACAAGGTTTGTTTCTTCGTCGGATGCTAGATTCCAATCGGTGGAAGCTACACTTCGCAATCACACCGCCTCCTTACATAACTTGGAGAATCAAGTGGGGCAAATTGCGAAGACATTGGCGGAAAGACCTCAAGATAGTTTGCCTAGTAACACGGAGACCAATCCAAGAGAGCAATTGAAGGCAATTACTGATAGGTGCTTGTGTTGTAGTAACGCGAACCGTTATTATCTTACAAATGAACATACTTTTATCAGATTTTATCACTAAATAGTGTGCATTTGTGTATTCTTGAGCATTGTAGGTTTCGTGGAGCTAAGTTGGAAAAGAAGAACGAAGTTAGGTCGTGTTCGCCGTTGTTGGGAGGTTTTCAGACCAAGCAAGGAACAAGGAACGATGTTAGACTTGTGAGTGTGTACCAACCTCCTTTGGAGGGGCACAAAGGCAGTCACATTCACAACAAGTCTAACTCGTGTAGCTTAGGAAAACTTCACCAAGAAGGAGACTCGAAGCAATAGGCACGATCTACCATTGATTGTGTGCCCAATTCAATGGCCTCGATGAAGAAACAACATATTCGGGAGCATTTCGGAGTGTCACTATAGCAACACTGCAGCTTGTTACTGTAGTGAATCACTGTAGCAAGTTACTGTGCACTTCTGCCGAAGAATCAAGGTTCCAGAGAATTCACACGGGCGTGTGGAATTAACACACGGCCGTGTGAACTAATTTTCCAGCAAACCAGAGACGTCACACGGGCGTGTGGAATTAACACACGGCCGTGTGGATTGATTTTCCAGCAAGCCAGAAACTTCACACGGGCGTGTGGAATTATCACACGGGCGTGTGGAATTAACACACGGCCGTGTGAAGTAATTTTCAGGAAAGACAGAAACTTCACACGGGCGTGTGGAAATTCCACACGGCCGTGTGAATTCCCGATAACTTCAAATTTAAAGCCGCACTCAGCCTATTTAAAGCCGATTGGGAGACTTTTTGAAGAATCTTTTGACCTATCTTTCTTCCCAACTTCTGGAGAGTGTGGCTAGGGTTTCGGAGAGGACTTTGTGGAGGATTGGAGCGCGTCATCGGCATCGTCACCGACGTTCGACGGCCGCACAAGACCACGGCCACACCATACGCGAGGGGGTTTTCATTGATGTCTTTAGTTTGTTCTTTCTTCCATAAATTGATGAACATGTATAGCTCCATGAGGAGCTAAACCCCTCGTGGGTATTCAGACTTGTAAAACTCTAGGATAATTATGTTTCTTTGACATTGTTATTATGCTTTTCCAGTAATTGATGAATAAATTCGAGTTTCAATTTTAGATTTCTTGTGCTATTGTTTTCTCTTAGCCGTGACACTAAGGATTGAGAACAATCTAGGTTATCCTTTGGAGGTGTGACAACTCCTGTAGGATTAGACTACTTAAAATTGAAGAGGGTTGAGAGGGAGAGTTGTGAGGTAGCACCGTACCCCTTTCCCTTCCGTTGTGATTTATCCCTACCTCCGATTCCTTGAGTCATTAGAGGTCGAAATAGAGTGAAGTGCTAGGTAGACAAACTCCCCCAAGGTTTTGGGGTGACGTGAATCCTACGCACTGGGGCTTAATTTAGACAATGGTTCTTCCTCCTGGACCAAAGGGTTAGAACTATCACACATAGGAACAGGTTTTATCACTAGGAGTCCCTAGAGCTTAAAGCAATCCCACGTAGTGTTAGGCTTAGGTAGAAATACTCCCCTGGGGCTTAGTTGAGCAATCAACAGAGTGAAGGGTTGACGTGAATCCTATTGCCGGGACATAGTGTTGGGGTTAGCCACGGTTGACCTTAGATTTGGGACCGTGTGTTTCAGGATTTTCCTCGACTCAATTAACATCAATAGGAAGGTATAATAGCATAGTCTTGCACTAGAAGCATAAGTCCTAGAGGTAACTTGTCCGGATACCCTATTTTCACTTATTACTAGTCTCTCTCTTTTTACTCGTTGCTTGCACTTTTCTCTCTTTCATCTTTCGATTTATTTGCTTTGCATCTACTCTAGTTCCCATAAATTCACTCATCACTTCGATCATTGTTTCTTTTCGTACATCACATGACTCAATAGCAACTTCTCGTATTTTAAATCCCTATTCCCTGTGGATTCGACTACCCACTCACCGGGGTAACTTTTATTACTTCGACAAGGCCGTGCACTTGCGGTACGCACACAAAAGGTCATGTCAATTACCTTGAGGAGTGGAAAAGAGGTCGAGAGAAATCTCCCTCGAGAGAAGACAAAGGAAGCACCCAAGGTCGTGGAGGTAGAGGAAGAAGCGTCAAAGGGAAAGGAGGTGGCACCCCCGCCCTACAGGCCGAGGATCCCTTATCCTTCACGATTGAAGAATGACCTAGACAATGAGCAATACAAGAAATTTCTGGATGTGTTTAAGTAGTTGCACATCAACATACCTTTCGCGGAGGCATTGGCCTAAATGCCCAAGTATGCGAAGTTCTTGAAGGACCTCTTGACCAACAAGAGGAAATTGGAGGAGAGTGCAGCTGTAGTTCTTGATGCCAATTGCTCGGCCGTATTGCAAAAGAATATTCCGAGTAAAAGAAAATATTCCAGAAGTTTTATTATACCTTGCAACATTGGCAACTTGGGTGAAGAAATGGCATTGGCCGACTCGGGGGCAAGTATCAATGTCATGCCCTATACCTTCTTCCAAAAGCTAGGCTTAGGCGAGCCTAGACCGACTCGGATGACACTTTAGCTTGTAGATCGATCGGTAAGGCATCCGAGGAGGATTGTTGAAGATGTGTTGGTGAAAGTGGACAAGTGATAAGTGCTCGTGATATAGTAACGTGAAGCATTATTATCTTACAATGAACATATCTTTTATCAGATTTTATCACTAAATTGTGTGCATTTGTGTATTCTTATGCATTGTAGATTTGTGGAGCTAATTTGGAGAAAAAGAACGAAGTTAGATCGTGTTCACCGTTGTTGTGAGGTTTTCGGACCAAGCAAGGAAAAAGGCACTAGCCTAGATTTGTGAGTGTGTGCCAACCTCCTTTGGAGGGGCACAAAAGCAGTCACATTCACAATAAGTCTAACTCGTGTTACTTAGGAGAACTTCACCAAGAAGGAGACTTAAAGCAATCGACACGATCTACCATTGATTGTGTGCCCAACTCAATGGCCTCAAGGAAGAACGACGGATTCAGGAGCGTTTCGGCGAGTACTGTTGCAAACTACTGTTAACTTTTTGCCGAAATTCAGAATTCCAGAGAATTCACACGTGCGGGTGGAAATTCCACATGACCGTGTGAATTAATTTTTCAGCAAGCCAGAAACTTCACACGCCGATGTGGAAATTCCACATGGCCGTGTGAAGTCCCGATAAGTTTAGATTTAAAAGGCGCACTCAACATTATAAAAGACCGACTTTGGAGGCTTTTGAGATATCTTTGACCTAACTTTCTCCACAACTTCTGGAGAGTGCGGCTAGGGTTTCTGAGAGGACTTCGTGGAGGTTTGGAGTGCGTCACCGGCATCGTCACCGAAGTCCGGTGGCAGCACAAAACCACGGCCACACCATACGCGAGGGGGTTTTCATCAATGCTTTTTATTTGCACTTTCTTTTATATTTTGATGAACATATATAGCTTCATGAGGAGCTAAACCCCTCGTGGGAATTCGAACTTGTAAAACCCTAGAATTATTATGTTTCTATGACATTGCTATTATGCTTTTGCATTATTGATGAATAAATTCGAGTTTCAATTTTAATTATCTTGTGCTATTGTTTTCCCTTAGCCGTGACACTAGGGTTGAGAGCAATCTAGGTTACCCTTTAGAGGTGTGACAACTCCTATAGGGTTAGACTACTTAAGATTGAAGAGGGTTGAGAGGGTAAATCGTGAGGTAGCGAAGCGTTCCCTTTCTCTTCCGGTGTGATTTCTCTCTACCACTGTTTCCTTGGATAATTAGCGGTCGAGATAGAGTGTCAGGGCTTAATTTAGACTAGGGTTCTTCCACCTGGACTAAAGGGTTATAACTACATATAGGAACAGGTTTAATCACTAGGAATCCCTAGAGCTTAAAGCAATCCCACATAGTGTTAGGCTTAGGAAGATAGACTCCTTGGGGCTTAGTTGATAGGTCAACAAGAGTCATGGGTCGTAGTGAATCCTAATGCCGGGACATAATGTTGGGGTTAGTCACGGTTGACCTTAAGTTTTGGGACAGTGAGTTTAAGGATATCCTCGACTCAATTAACATCAATAGGAAAGTATAATAGCATAGTCTTGCACTAGAAGCATAAGTCCTAGAGGTAGCTTGCCCGGATACCCTATTTCATCCATTGCTAGTCTTTCTCTTTTAACTTCTATTTGCACTTTCTTGTCTTCCATCTCTCTGTTTAATTTCTTGTCTTTTATTTTAATTGATTCCATAATCCACTCATCAATTCGATTGTCACTTTTCGTACACCGCACCTCTGATAAGTGATCATGTTATAGTAACGCGAAGCGTAACTATCTTACAATGAACATATCTTTTATCAGATTTTGTCACTAAAAAGTGTGCATTTGTGTATTCTTGTGCATTGTAGGTTTGTGGAGCTAATTTGGAGAAAAAGAACGAAGTTAGATCGTGTTCGCCATTGTTGTGAGGTTTTCGGACCAAGCAATGAAAAAGGCACAAGCCTAGATTTGTGAGTGTGTGCCAACCTCCTTTGGAGGGGCAAAAAGGCAGTCACATTCACAATAAGTCTAACTCGTGTTGCTTAGGAGAACTTCACCAAGATGGAGACTTGAAGCAATCGGCACAATCTACCATTGATTGTGTGGCCAACTCAATGGCCTCAAGGAAGAACGACTGATTCGGGAGCGTTTCGGCGAGTACTGAACAAAAACACTGTAGCAAGCTATTGTTCACTTTCAGCCGAATTTCAGAATTACAGAGAATTCACACGGGCGTGTGGAATTAACACACGGCCGTGTGAATTAATTTTTCAGCAGACAGAAACTTCACACGCCTGTGTATTAATTCCACACGGCCGTGTGAAGTCCCGATAAGTCTAAATTTAAAGCCGCACTCAGCATTATAAAAGCACAATTTGGAGACTTTTTGAAAGACCTTTTGACCTATCTTTCTCCCCAACTTTTGGAGAGTGCGGCTAGGGTTTCGGAGAGGACTTTGTGGAGGATTGGAGCGCGTCATCGGCATCGTCATTGACGTTCGATGGCCGCACAAGACCACGACCACACCATACGCAAGGGGCTTTTCATTAATGCTTTTGTTTTGTGCTTTCTATCATATTTTGATGAACATGTATAGCTCCATGAAGAGCTAAACCCCTCATGGGTATTCGGACTTGTAAACCTTAGGATTATTATGTTTCTATGACACTGTTATTATGCTTTTCCATCATTGATGAATAAATTCGAGTTTCAATTTTAATTCTCTTTTGCTATTGTTTTCTCTTAGCCGTGACACTATGGATTGAGAACAATCTAGGTCATCCTTTGGAGGGGTGACAACTCCTATAGGATTAGACTACTTAAAATTAAAGAAGATTGAGAGGAAAGTTGTGAGGTAGCAATGTATCCCCTTTCCCTTCCGGTGTGATTTCTCCCTACCTCCGTTTCCTTGATTTATTAGCGGTCGAGATGGAGTGAAGTGCTAGGTAGATAAACTCCCCTGGGGCTTAGGTGCGCAAGCAACAGAGTGAAGGGTTGACGTGAATCCTATGCACTGGGGCTTAATTTAGACTAGGGTTATTCCACCTGGACCAAAGGGGTAGAACTATACATAGGAACATGTTTTATCACTAGGAATCCCTAAAGCGTAAGGCAATCCCACGTAGTGTTAGGCTTAGGTAGAAATACTCCCCTGGGGCTTAGTGGCGTGAGCGACAGAGTGAAGGGTTGACGTGAATCCTAATGCCGGGACATAGTGTTGGGGTTAGTCACGGTTGACCTTAGATTTGGGACCGTGTGTTTAAGGATATCCTCGACTCAATTAACATCAATAGGAAAGTATAATAGAATAGTCTTGCACTAGAAGCATAAGTCGTAGAGGTAACTTGTCCGGATACCCTATTCTCATTCATTGCTAGTCTTTCTCCTTCTACTTTCATTTGCACTTTCCTGTCTTTCATCTCTTTATTTGCTTTCTTGTCTTTTATTTTAATTGATTCCATAATTCTCTTAACAAACCGACTATCATTTTTCATACACCGCATAACTAAATAGCGAATTCTTGTGTTCTAAATCCCTATTCCATGTGGATTCGACTACCCACTCACCAGGGTAATTTTATTACTTCGACAAACCCGTGCACTTGCGAGATACACGCAAGGGGTCATGTCAACAACTAAATAGCAAAATCTTGTGTTTTAAATCCCTATTCCCTGTGGATTCGACAACCCACTCACCAGGGTAATTTTATTACTTCGACAAGCCCGTGCATTTGCGGGATACACGCAAGGGGTCGTGTCAACAACTATATATTTTCTGTTGACTTTGTCGTGTTAGACGTCGATGAGGATGTAAAGGTGCCGTTGATCCTCGGAAGGCCTTTCTTGCGCACTTCTAAGGTTCTTATTGACATGGACGGTGGGGAGCTCACATTGTGAGTTGGAGGTGACAAGCTTACATAACGCCTCGCCGAAGCCATGAGACACTTTCTTGATTTTGATGATACTTTGTATTTCCTTGACACCACTGATGAACTTGTTGATGAATATGTGCAAGAAATGATGAACCCAGACCCGTATAAAGGGTGGCCGGACCAAGATGTGGAGATCAAAGAAGAAGTACTATCACTTGGTCTAGTCGAGAAGGAAATCAAGCCGAAACTGGGACTCATGAAGCGGATGAGAAGGAAGATAAGGAGAGCAAGGAGGTGCCACACGAAAAACCCCAAGGTCAATGGGGATGAGCAAGCAAAGAGTAAGGGTGTTTCACCCTTGTGTGGTAACAAAATAACTAACTCCCCCTCTAGACTACATAAACTATGTCATGCATGTTTCCAGGTTGTAGGAAAGAGGGCAACACTCATTCATGAGCCCCCATGAGCCTAAAGAGGTACATCAAACTTAGTGACGTTAAACAAGCGCTTCTTGGGAGGCAATCCAAGGTTTTACTGCTTTTCTAGGGTTTACTTTTAGTTTAGAATGAATAAGAGTCTTAGTTTTGGTGTCCTAATTTTTAAATGCATGTGCTGTGATTTTTCGTGTGAATCGTTGATGTTTCCGTGTGCCTAAATGTTGATCGATGAAGTTTGAGTCGGTTGAGCATGTTTTCTATGGTCTCTGGTCGTGTTTTGATTGTTTACACAGCCTCTAAGTATTATGTTTATGTTTCTGAATTTTTCTACAAAGTCTGTGAATTTTCTAAGTAAACCAGAGAAAACACACGGCCTTGTGGAATTTCCACACGGGCGAGTGTTACCAATTAGGGCTCAACCAGAGAGGTCACAGGGGCATGACCTTGCCCCTGTGAAAAACCTCATAAGGGGCACACGGCCGTGTGGAATTGCCACACGGCCGTGTGAAATCCTGCAGAACTTAAACTCTCTTTCCCGAGAGTTCATAGGGGCGTGTGGATCCCCCTGTGAGTGACCATGTGTTAAGGCGCACGGCCATGTTAAACTCTGCAGAGACTCCCCTTCTTTCCCGAGAAAGCACAGGGGTATGTGGCCGTCCCTGTGAGAGAACTTGTGAATGGCACATGGCCGTGAGGATGTTTCACATGGCCGTGTGGAATACTTGGATAATTCTCGGGACAAACCAGAGAAGCCACAGGGGCGTGTGGGTGCCCCTGTGACCGACCTTGTGTTCTTGGCCAGGTTGGGCACAAGGCCGCGTGGGATTTCCACACGGCCGTGTGAAATTTTACAGAGACCTTAGGAATTTCCCGAGAGCACACAAGGGCATGTGGGTGCCCCTGTGAAGCTCCTTTGTGAAGGCACACGACCGTGTGGGAGTCTTACACGGCCGTGTGGGGTAGTGCAGAGAGCAACCAGAGTGCACACAGGGGCGTGTGTTGACCCTTGTGAACCCTAATTGTAGAGGCAGACGCCCGTGTCGAATTTCCACACGGCCGTGTGAATTCGCAGAACTTTAAAAGCCGCAATTTTTCTTTTGTTTTTCACTCGTGCCTCTTGATTTTTTTACTCTAAACCACTCTCTGACCCTCTCTTTTATTTTCCTGACTTTTTCTGAGTGTTTTTGAGGTTTTATACGAGGTTTTCCTGCCGATTTCAAAGCTTTTCACATTCACACCGTCGGTAAGAACTTCAATCCCTTTTTCTTTGTTAAATCTCAATTTAATTCGTTCTTTTTTATTATTTCGCTTTGATTGAATGATTAAAATGTATGCGAATGTGTTTATAGAGGATTTAGAACGAAGTAATGTGTAAATATGGAATTTTAGCTCTGCCCGAAGATCCACACGGGCGTGTGGTTTTTTGCAGATTGTGTTTTTCAATTGGATTTGATTATTTCTCTTTTCAATCTTGCAGGAATGGCCTCCCGGTCTAAGAAAGTGGCTGGTAAACGACCTCGCGAGTCTTCACCCCCTCCAGAGAAGATTGATTTCGCTTTACTCTAGCATCAGGTCCGTTTCAAGCGATTGTCGGAGCTCAGGTTTGGACAGACTCGATTCTCGGACTTGAGTATATTATGAGATATTCAGGGGGGAGTAGAGCTGGCCAAGGAGGTGGAGGAGCTTCTCTCGGTAGGGAGTTGGAGCAGGTTACTCTCCATCCGAGAGCCAACTATCAGATCGCTTACGCTCGAGGTGCTTTCCTCGTTCAAGTTTGACTGGGGGCACGGTAGTTTTGCTGATGTTGATACTATCCAGTTCCGGGCCCTCGGTCAGCATTTTAGCTTGAGCATGATGCAGTTTTCAGTATGAATGGGATTATACGATGAGGCATTCACTGAGACGGAGGAGTACGCACTGCTACCTACAGATTATCCAGGCACTCTGACTCCACAGCGCGCGTACAGTAGACTGTGTGGGCAAGGACAGTACGAGCCAGGGGTGTCCAAGGCCACATGCTTGTCCAAGGCATCATACAGATACCTCCATGCCATTCTTAGCCGCTCAGTGAATGGCCGTGGAGATAGTACTGGGGTCCTGAGCCGCCAGGAGCTCTTGTACCTATATTCTATGGTGGAGAGCGAGCCACTCCACATGGGGCACATTATCACCGAGTACATATGCCACCAGGGCCAGTACCCCAGGGATGGAGTCATCTTCGCGGGCTTGTACATTACCCGATTGCTTATCGGCTTGGGACTCAGAGACGGGGTGCGCGGGGCCGAGAAGACTTCTGTACCGGCTCTCCTAGGCATAGAGACCCTGAAGCTGATGGATATGCTCCGTAGAGGAGGACCTGGAGTCTATGTGTTGATCGTACCCTAGTCAAACCAGGCCGAGGTATAGGGTAAGCAGGCATAGGGTTCACAGCCAGTGTTAGAGCCACCTCCACTACAGGCACCACCTACAACGCAGGAGCCACCTCCAGTTCGCGTGCTTTCACCCTCCCGAGGCCAGGATCGACTTGAGCGCCTCGAGAGTGCTGTGGGTGTCCTTCAGACCGAGGTGGCCGAGATCAGGGCTACTTAGACCACGCAGCACTCAGAGACGATGGCATAGCTCGACGCTATCAGACGATGGCACCCTTCGTGGTCCAACCCCGAGCCTCTACTCCACCACCAACACCAGCAGCATCATCACCCATCAATCCGCCAGCACCTTCAGAGCCTACCACTGCACCAGAGGCTCCACCACAGGATACCGACGCTGAGGCGTCGTAGATCATTTTAGTTTTTCTTTTATTTTGATTTTAGTTGTACTTTTCCTTTATATTTTGGACTTGTAGCACTCAGAAAGGATCTTCCTTCTGAGTTTATCTTCTATTTTGCTTTTTATTTTTCTCGAGTTGCATTTTATTTCTCTATCTTTATATGCTCGAGTTCATGACCGTGTGTGCTTCACAACCCATTGAGACTCAACTCTCAATGAACCTAGCTCCATCAAACGCAACACTTGGAATTCAAGGGAGTAATGTTTCAATTGCCCACTTCCACACAAATTGCTTTTCATTGCTATACTTTTTATTGTGCTTGCATGCGTACATTGGGTACAATGTACATCTTAAGTGTGGGGGGAGTTCACTTTGCACATACCTTTACTTGTGCGTTCAATTGTCTATGCTCATGAGCCCGTGGCGGTTTACCTTGGTTGCAACAGTTGTATTCTTAGAGTTTAGGAGAATTTTTAACATTGTATCCTATCATGCTCTAGTTTTACTTGAATTTTAGGGAATTTTTGCTCGATTATCTCTTACTGCACTACTTACTCTTTAAATCTTTTGGAAACTCGAGCTCGAAGTTTTAAGGCCTTGTTTAGCTTTGTTTTTAGTAAGTTTATAAGTTCTATATTGCTGAAAAAAAAACATTTGTGAGCTTGTGGATAGTAGTTTAGCTTTTATCTTTGCATTTGGGGTGGAAATAGCTACCTCCTATGAAGTATGTAGCTACTCTCATAAGTCGAATACAAGTTATGCCCTAATGAGAGAAAGAGCTATCTCATGGGAAGCGTGAAAGCTACTACCCCGGTAGAAAGAGCTACCTCCTCGAAAGTGTGAAAGCCACCTTTGGTGGCCGCCTAGGAAAGGGCTACCTTCGAGGTTGAGTGAAGCTACTACCTTCCTACTTTGTGTACATAAATAAGTCCTTTTAAACAAGAGTTTGAGGAGTACTCTTTGGGTTCTCTTGAGTGAATTCGCACACACTTACACATTTTTGAGTTGTTATCCTTTTTTATTCGATTTTTTAGCTAGAGCAATGATAACCTTATGCAATGTTTTGATTTCCCCTTACTTGTAATGCTTCTTTTACATACTTTTGGTGAACCTAAGGCCGAGCATTTTCAATTGTTCTTCCCAAGTATTTTCACGTTTTATTTTTGCTTGAGGGCAAGCAAAAGCTTAAGTGTGGGGGAGTTTGATAAGTGCTCGTGTTATAATAATGCGAAGTGTTATTATCTTACAATGAGCATTACTTTCATCAGATTTTATCACCAAATAGTGTGCATTTGTGTGCTTTCGTGCAATGTAGGGTTGAAAAGCTATTTTTGAGAAAAGGAGAAACGTTAGATCGTGTTCGCCGTTGTTGGGGAGTTTCCGGACTGAGCAACGAACAAGGCATGAGTCTGGACTTGTGAGTGTGTGCCAACCTCCTTTAGAGGGGCACAAAGGCAGTCACATTCACAATAAGTCTAACTCGTGTAGCATAGGAGAACTTCACTAATAAGGAGAATTGAAGCAATCGGCACGATCTACAGTTGATTGTGTGCCCAATTCAAGGGCCTCGATGAAGAACAATGAATTTGGGAGCGTTTTGGCAATAGCACTGTAGCAGCACTACAGTAGTACTGTAGCAAACACTATAGCAAGTTACTGATTATTGTCTGCCAAAATTCCGCAAAACAGAGACTTCCCACGGGCCTGTGGAAATTCCACATGGCTGTGTGAAATCCGGATTTCAGCGATTTAAAGCCGCGACTTGACATTATATAAACCCATTTTGGAGACTTTTTTTGGATCTTTTTGCCAATCTTTTTTCCCTAGTTTCTGGAGGGTTGCGGCTAGGGTTTTTTTAGAGGACTTTGCGGACGTTTGGAGCGCATCATCGGCATCAACATCGACGTTCGGTGGCCGCACAAGACCACGGCCACACTCTACACAAAGGGGTTTTCATCTACGATTTTGATTTTTGTTTATTCTCTTAGATTGATGGATTTGTATAGCTCCAAGAAGAGCTAAACCCCTTGTGGGTATTCGGACTTGTAAAACCTAGGATGATTATGTTTCTATGACATTGTTATTATGCATTTCCATTATTGATGAATAAAATTGAGTTTCAATCTTAATTGCATATTGTATTGTTTACCCTTAGCCGTGACACTAAGATTGAGAACAATCTATGTTATCCCTTGGAGGTGTGACAACTCCTATATGGTTAGACTACTTAAAATTGGAGATGGTTGAGAGGGTGAGTCGTGAGGTAGCGAAACACCCCCTTTCCACTCCGGTGTGATTCTTCCTACCTTTGTGTTCCAAGAGTTCTAGCGGTTAATATAGAGCGAAGTGCTAGGAGATGAACTCCCCTGGAGCTTAGTTGCGCGAGCAACAAAGTGAATAGTTGAAGTGAATCCTAGTGCTGGGGCTTAATTTATACTAGGGTTCTTTCACCTGGACCAAAGGGTTAGAGCTATACATAGGAACAGGGTTTATCACTAGGAATCCCTAGAACTTAGAACAATTCCGCATAGTGTGAGCCTTAGGCAGATGAACTCCCCTGGGGCTTAGTTGACAGGTCAACAAGAGTCAAGGGTCGTAGTGAAACCTAATGTTGGGGCATAGTGTTGAAGTTAGTCACGGTTGACCTTAGGTTTGAGACCGTGTGTTTAAGGATATCATCAACTCATTAACATCAATAGGAGAGTATAATAGCATTGTCTTGCACTAGAAGCATAAGTCCTAGGGGTAGCTTGTCCAGGTACCCAACTTCATTCATTGATTGTCCTTCTCTATTTGCTCTTATTTGTACTCTCTTACCTTCCATACTTCTCTTTTATTTTTTGTTTCTTTAAAATTACTTTTGCACTCACTCATTGACTCTATTCTCACTCATCGTACATCTCATAGCTAAATAGTTAATTCTTGTGTCTTAAAATCCCTATTTCCTGTGGATTCGACTACCCTCTCACCGGGGTATTGTTATTACTGCGACAACCCGTGCACTTTCTGGCCCCTGTCAGATCACCCCATACATAATGAAGTCAGCATTAAAATGTTAAAGACTCTTTCAATACCGAGTTAACAGTCCTTTGGGTCTTGAATAAAACTCTAGCTCTCAAGTGGTCGTGCGAAAGGTTTCAGGGGACACAGATGGGATACTTTATTCCTTACTTACATAAACACATGCTTTTACTTTACTTTTTTTTTTGAGTCCGACTAACATAGACTGGACAAAAATCTTTCTGAAGGATGCACATGCTGATTAGGCACAAGAGCCACCCAACTTACTTGATTATAGTCTACATAGACGCATTCGTGCTAAAATAGCAGAAGAATACTATCCTAGACTCTTATTATTTATTTATTTATTTATTTATTTTAATTAATTTATTTTAATTTATTTTTCTTTTTTTCTTGTACATACTGTATCTCGTGTCCCCTAGTATAAAACCAACTTCACAGTCTCACTTAAGGCTAAAGAAAACAATAAAGGACCTCAAAAGCTCCTAAGAGAGTATTGAAATAGATTTTAGCATTTTAATGCGAAAAACATTGCGATGGGTTGGTTGCAGTGTATAAGGTGGAAGTAAATGTGCAAAATTCTGAAAGTTCACTAAAGATAAAATAGAACATCATTCAAGTACAGAAATGAAGTACAACTCACATCTGTTAATCCTTCAAGCTAGGAAGTTCAAAACTAGGTATCATAGCTATCATAGGTAAATCAGGCATGCAATTGTAAAACATAGTAAGGGGGTTTTGTGATCTTCCCTAAGTCTCAAAGCATGAGGCTTGAAGTCCAAAAGATTGGGGTGACCACCAAAGATCATGGTAGACAATGGAGAAAGAAAGTGTGCTTGATGCCCTAATTCCACTCTCAAGGTAGAGAGGAACATCATCTCAAGGCATCTATCACACACAAAGAAAAGAAAACACACAAGCAAACAAGCAACAATTAACATAACAAGAACATTGAAATGAGAAATAATCCAAGCAAGTCCTTGTTCATCCAATATCACGATGTCCAATTCTCTCTTATTGCAAGTGTTGCTAAGGAATTACAAACATGATACAAGATAAGGCCAAATACCAGAAAATCAAGGGCTTCTCATGACGGGGTGTGAAAGAATTCAAGAAATGCTACAGTAACTCCCAAAAAAAAATTGCAAGAACTTCCACTGTATATGGAGCATATAAAATTTTTACATAGCCTTCAATTTGCTCCGAAACCCCACAAAAACCAACAAAAAAAAACAAACAACCAATCTCCCACAACATTTTCATCCATTCAACTTAAAAACAATAGGAGAAAGGGAGAGGAAACATTCATGCTCAAAACTAGGGTTTAGAGAGAGGTATCTTGGGGAATCGATGAAGATAATGGTAAAACTCCCAATAAATCATGAAAATTAAGTCCTTGAAAGTAGTAGATTCATGTAGAGGAATAAAAATGAGGGAAAACGGATGAGAATTGAGAGTGATATGAAGAAAGCGCTGAAAAGGTACCGAACTTAAAGTGCAGCCCGAGCATCGTTGCGTGCAAGTTTGCGGGCATGAGCTTGCTCGTAAGCCCTCTTTGGATGGCTTGCGCGCATCCTTGTGGCCGCAAGGATGCCCGCAAGACCTGGAAATTTCAGCTTATACACATTTTTCCTTGCAACTTAAGCACAATCAACGCACAAATGATTTTAACATAAACTCACACAAGAATTTGCATTCGAATGGCATAAAATCAAAGGACAAAACTTAGAAATTCAAGAACAATCTTGGATTCAACTCAAAAAACAAATAAACAAACCAACATTCAAACAACAACAAATAAATAAAATACAACAACTCAACAATCTATCACACCCTAGAATATAAAGATTGAAAGAACATAAATTTAAAAGCTTGGGTTGCCTCCCAAGAGGCGCTTGTTTAACGTCATTAGCTTGACGTACCTCTTTCTTACTTTAGGGAGGTTTGAAAATTGTTTGTTCTTCCTAGCAAGAAATGGCACAAGAACTACCAAGAAATACAAAACATACCTTCCGGGATGATGCAAATTTGGAGGTCATGCATGAGTCAACTTTTGGCCTCCATGGAAAAAGCTTGGGCAGGGAGTTGTGCAATTTAAACTTGGGCGGCTCCTTAGATGGCTTAAGCTTCCTGTCGGCTTCTTCTTTGGTCCCGGTAAGAATTCCTTTGAGTAGCCCACCATAAAGTTGCTTGGTCCTCCATGGAAAAAGGTTCAGTCGAGAATTATTTAAGCTCGGCAAGGCGGGCCTTGTATGGTTTCACCCTCCTACCCGCATTTTGTTCCTTGACCCATGTCAAATTACCTTGAACTACTCATAAGTGTTGTTTGGGTCTCCATGGGAACAAATTTGTTTGAAAACTTGTCAAGCTTTGCGTAGGTGGATCAATTAGAGGCTTCAACATCCTATCCACAATTTTTTTCTCAACCTTGTTCTGATGAACTTCAATTCCGCACGAAATTTCTTGGGCCGCTAAGGAAAAATTTTTTGGTTGGGAATTGTTCAAGCGTAGCATTGGTGGGTTCAAAGATGACCTTAGCTTCCTGCCCACATCTTCAAATACAATTCCCAGAAATTTTCTAGTGCACTTGACAAAAATCGGTAGATTGATGGAATGATCAATGCTGAGGCAAGTGGCTTCTTCAATTGTGGTCGATTGAGCTTCTTCCACTTCCTCACATTTTTCCATGCCCATAATGTTATCCACGTTGTTTTGCTTTACCCCATCTTCCATGACATTTAGGCTTTCTTCGGCCACCGTCTCTACTTGTTTCCCACCACTAAGATTGGCAGCCTTCAAGGTTTCACTTGGGTTATTTTCGATATTGCTCAATGGGCTACTCGAAGAAAGCTCGGAATTTGCCCTAACGAGTTGCCCGACTTGGTTCTCAAGTGCTTGGATAGACGCTTGAACACTCCTTAGTACTATACCAAGCTCATCAAGTCGAGTGTTTACCCATAGAAACCTTGCCTCAATGTTGATCATAAACTTTGCTAGAACATCTTCAATGGTGTGTTTTCATTCTTGTTGTTGTTGGAGCCAAAATTGGGGAACTTGGGGTTGTGGTGGACTTAATTATTGTGGATTGCTTAGGATTGCTTTCATGGCAAAGAAATTTTCCATCTTCTTCTCAAGACATAGATTTTTGAGGCCAACATGTTTTTTTTGAAAGTCCATGGCTATCCGCTTCTCAAGTGCATAAATCTTTGCGGCCAAAAGTTTTTCTTCGAAGTCCATGGCCATATTTATGTAAACAAAATTGACAAAAATGAGCTATCAAAGATAACATGAAAGAAGGAAAATAAATAAATATGCACAAAATGGTAAAAGACGGATACAAAGACAAATATTTACAATGACAACGACAAATGACTAGAGCAGTGAGCTAAAAGTTTTCCTAACAACCTTGGAGTCCCCGGGAATGGTGCCAAAAACTTGATATGATTCCGCAAGTGCACGGGTCGTCAAGTAATACCCCTCGCGCAAGCATGAGGGAGTCATATACCCTAGGGTCCCAAGAGCTGCTATTACTTCCACCTAGACGGCACTGTCTAGTCTACCAAATATAGTATTAAAACAAGACGAGAAAAATAACAAACAGAAAGCTATAAACATATGGACTATTGCTCACCACTTAAGCACATTAAGGAAGTAAATAGCAATGAAAGTGAGAGGTCCCCGGGCAAGGATCCCCTAAGGACTATTAAAGCTAGAGGGACGCTAGAATTACAAAGGCAATGGTGGTTGGGCCAAGGGACATTTAAAGGTAGGTTACCTCGATGGTCACAGTGATAACCCCTAATCCTATACAAGTATTGGGTCAGAATAACTTCCGCCCAAATCCTCCTATGATTACATTAAGTGCCGGGATCTCTCTAATTAAGGCCGATATTCAACTAGCTATAGCCCTAATGGTTGGAGGGGGTACAAAATACCCCGATGGTCATGGCGTATTTGTACAAAATCCCTTCTAAGCCAAGTGTGTTTAGTGCAAGGGCAATGGTCATGCTACCAAGTACAACCTAGAAGTTGAAATACAAAGCTCTCATGCAAATCAACACATCAAAGTTCACAAGGCTTAAACCACAAACCACACAAATACCATAAATGTAAATCAAAGCATCCATAAAAGCAAGTTCATCCCTGGGTTCACTGGATGCCCGGCGGCCTTGGAGTCTAGTTTACCATCAACAAAAGAGCAATTGTAGAAGGAGAGAAATACAAAGCAAAGTTCAAAACAAACTCCCCTAAGATGAAGACTAGAAGGTGGTGATGAGAACTTGTTGGATCTGTGCCGGCAAGTTCCTAGATTATCTCCTTAATAGAACTCCTCTTCTCCCCTTGGATTTCCACCCTAGATCCGCCTTCTCCCGCAACCTTGAAACCCAGGATGATGATGGTGGAGAATGGTGGCCAAAAGTCCTCTTCCAAGATGCTCTAACCCGCCTTTTAAAGATGATCTTGGGGTGGTTTACGGGTGGTGATAAGTGCTCGTGTTATAGTAATGCAAAGCATTATTATCTTGCAATGAGCATTAATTTAATCAGATTTTATCACTAAAAAGTGTGCAATTGTTTACTTTTGTGCATTGTAGGGTTGTGAAGATAAAATGAAGGAAAGGAACGAAGTTAGGTCGTGTTTGGCATTGTTGGGAAGATTCTCGGACCAAGCAAGAAGCAAAGCGTGAGCATAGACTTGTGAGTGTGTGCCAAGCTCCTTTGGAGGGGCACAAAGGCAGTCACATTCACAATAAGTCTAACTCATGCCAACAAGGAGAACTTCACCAATTAGGCGATTCGAAGCAATCAGCACGATCTACCATTGATTGTGTGCCCAATTTAACGGCCTCGATGAAGAACGACGAATCCGGGAGCGTTTCGGCACAATACTGTAAAAATACTATAGCAAGTTACTGTTCACAGTCGGCTGAAAATCAGAATTCTAGAAACTTTACACGGGCGTGTGGAAATTCCACATGGCCGTGTGAAATCCCGTTTTCAGCAAATTTAAAGCCGCGACTCCACATTATAAAAGCCCGATTTGGAGACTTTTTGAGACATCTTTTGACCTATTCTTCTCCCCAACTTCTGGGAGTGCGGCTAGGGTTTTGGAGAGGACTTCGTGGAGGTTTAGAGCGCGTCATCGGCATCGTCACCGACATCCGACGGCCGCACAAGACCACGACCACACCATACGCAAGGGGGTTTTTCATCTATGTCTTTACTTTGCGTTTTATTTCATACATTAATGAATATGTATAGCTCCATGAGGAGCTAAACCCCTTGTGGGTATTCGGACTTGTAAATTCTAGGGTTATCATGTTTCTTTGACATTGTTATTATGCTTTTCCATTATTGATGAATAAGAATTGAGATTCAATCTTGATTTTATTTTGCTATTGTTTTCCCTTAGATGTGACACTAGGGTTGAGAGCAATCTAGGTTTTCCTTTGGAGGTGTGACAACTCCTATAGGATTAGACTATTCAAGATTGAAGAGGGTTGAGAGGGAGAGTTGTGAGGTAGCGATGTACCCATTTTCCTTCCGGTGTGATTTCTCCCTACCTCCGTTTCTTTGATTTATTAGCGGTCGAGATAGAGTGAAGTGCTAGGTAGATAAACTCCCCTGGGGCTTAGTTACGCGAGTAACAGAGTGAAGGGTTGAAGGGAATCCTATGCACTGGGGCTTAATCTAGACTAGGGTTCTTCCTCCTGGGGCTTAATCCTATGAACAGGTTTAATCACTAGGAATCCCTAGAACTTAATGCAATCCCACGTAGTGTGAGGTTTAGGTAGATGTACTCCCCTGGGACTTAATCGTGCGAGCGATAGAGTGAAGGGTTGTTGTGAATCCTAATACCGGGGCATAGTGTTGGGGTTAATCACGGTTGACCTTAGGTTTGGGACCGTGAGTCTAAGGATTTCCTCGACTCAATTAGCATCAATAGGAAGGTATAATAGCATAGTCTTGCACTAGAAGCATAGATCCTAGAGGTAACTTGTCTGGATACCCTATTTCATATTCATTGCTAGTCCTTCTCTGTTTACTCCTGTCTGCACTCTCTCACTTATCATCTTTCTATTTTTAATTCTTGTTTCTTTATATTTATCTTCACACTCATTCATTGATTCTAATCTCACTTTTCGTACACCGTATAGCTAAATAGTGAAATCTTGTGTCTTAAATCCCTATTCCCTGTGGATTCGACTACCCACTCACTAGGGTAAAATTTATTACTTCGACAACCCGTGCACTTGCGGGGTACACACGCAAGGGGTGTGTCAGGTGGCCTCACGGTTAATATACTGGCAGTGAGGATGCTAAGAAAACGGGCTGAAAATTTCATTAAGTTGCTACGGTACTGTTACAGCAAAACTGCTGCAGTACTATTGCTCTCTTAATTTATGCGGTTGTCTTCATGGCCTTGAGGTTACTTGTAAGGATTTCCAGACTTAGAAATTTTTCAAAGTCTTCGTTCTTCAGGTTGCTACAGTGCTGGACTCTAAAACGCCATTTTCGGTGTTGACCTCACCTAGGCTCTTTTATGCCTAAAACATGAAATTAAATGATTAAACCATAAAAAAGGCATTGATTCATCAATAAAATACAATAGTCATGTGCACATATATGATATATGTATAAAATACATACATTTAGACATTTATCAGTGCTCATCTATGTGGCCTTAAGAGAAGAGTTTTGGAGCCTTGTCCATGTGAAGTACTGCAGCAAAGCACTGTAGCAGTACTATAGCAAAACACTATTTACCTGACCCAGTCAGAATTCCACCCAAATGGGTGAAGAAATCTGTAGGTGACTCGGGTGGGTTGAATTCTGACTAAGGCAGGTCAAGGAACGTCACAACTCTAAAGTCTGATTATAAATAGCCATTTTTCCCTATTCTTTTACATCTTTTGTCCGGCTCTTAAGATGTGAGGTGGCTAAGGTTTGGAGAGGAGATCTTTACGGCTTAGGAGGAGTTTCTTCACCAACTTTGATTGATTCCTTCTCCATTGGTTGAGACATCCACAAGTGAAAGGGGCCGTTAAGTAATACCTCTCGTGCAATGGCACACCCCTTGCGTGAGTGTTCCGCAAGTGCACGAGTCGTTGCAGTAATAAAATTTACCCCGGTGACTGGGTAGTTGTACCCATAGGAAATAGTATTTAGAATTAAGAGTTATCAATATTTAGCTTTGAAGAAAATCGATGGTGAGAGAAATTAATATGAAAATGCAAATGAAAATGAAAGAGCGCAAGAAGAGTAATAAAAGTAAAGAGAGGTAATCGATAAGAAGATGGGGCACCCGGACAATGCTCACCCTAGGATTATTGTTTCAAGTGCAAGACGAATATTATACCTCTTAATTGATGTTTTAATGAGTCATGAAAATCCAAAAACACACGGTCCCAAAACTTAAGGTCAACTGTGACTAGCCCTCTACACTATGCCCTAGCGGAAAGTAATACTCTCGACGCCTCACATTGTGTGCGACTACATGGGGTTCTAGGGACTCCAAGTGATAAATCCTATTCTCTAATATAGTTCTAACCCTGTGGTCCAAGCGAAAGAACCCTAGTCTCAATTAAGCCCCAGCACTAAGATTCACTACAACACTTCACTTTGTCACTTACGCAACTAAGCCCTAATGGAGTTCATCTCTTAGCCCATCACTCTATTAAGACCGCAAAGAACTCTTGGAATGTGGAGGTAGGATAAATCACACTGGAAGGGAAAGGGGATGTTCCACTACTTCTCGACTCACCCTCTCAACCCTCTTCAATCTTGTTTAGTCTAACCCTAATGAAGTTGCCACACCTTCAAAGGATTACCTAGATGGATTCACAACCTAGTGTCACAGCTAAGGGAAAATCATGCAATTGACATTCAAGATTGAAACTTAATTAAAATCATCAATTAAAGAAGCATAATAAAAGTCAATGAAACAAATTCATCCTAGGGTTTACAAGTCCAAGCACGCACTAGGGGTTTAGCTCTCCATGGAGCAATACAAGTTCAACAATGAAATCAAAGTCATATGCATGAAAACCAAAAGAAAACCCCCTTGTGGTCCATATCGATGGTCTTGTGGAGCCGCCTCATCTTCGCCAAAGGTTCCCTTGTCAAACTTAGGGCACACCTCGCCGAATTGATGCCGACGAAAGCTCCCCCAATAATTCTCCTACAAAGGAACTCGATGTCGATACCGTAGAACCGCTCCAAAAGTCTTGCAAAAATCTATCCAAACCTTAGCCGAGCTCTTCCCGAAAGTTGAGGAAAGATGGATAAAAGATCCCTCAAAATAAATCCAATTGCGGTATTTATAGGGCTGAAATCGGGCATTCACACAGCCGTGTGGAATTTCCACACGCCTATGTGGATTCTCTGGAATTCTAAATTTTACCGCGCTGTGAACAGTAACTTGCTACTGTGAATTGCTGCAGTGCTTCTTGCTCTCGACACGCGGTAGATCATATCTCTCCTTGCTCTCAATGCATTGACAAATCTCATCGATGTTACACAAGTTGGACTACATGAGTGTGACTGCTTTTGTGACCCTCCAAATTGTATAATCCATGAGTACTTTGGAGGTTGGCACACACTCACATGTCTACAACTTGTGCCTTGGTCCTTGCTTAGTCCAAGAGTCTTCTCAACTAGTGCGTCCATGACCTATTTTTGCTTCTTCTCTTCTACTTGGTCTTCACAACCCTGAATACACAAAAGAACACAAATACACAAGAATCATTAATAAACTCTGAGAAAAGTAATGCTCAATGTAAGAAAAATATACTTTGTATTACTTATACACGAGCACTTATCATGCAAGCATGAAAGGGGCATATTCCCAGGGTCCGAGAAGCTACCCTTACTTCCTCTTCACGTGTTGTCTAGCCTACAAGTGCAAGTGAATGCCCTAAGCTATAAAGAAATATTAAAAAACTCTGCGATAAGTGTCTACAATCGAGGTAAACTAAGGGTAAGAATCAAGGGATGAAGATGGTCGCTAATATGGATCCCCTTAGGGCCACTAAAGTGAGAAAGATGCTGATGCGTTCTCCGCAATTATACAGGTCGCACACAAAGTAGTAAAGTGTTACCCCATGAGGTAGGGTTGTTGAACCACAGCAACTGGACTCAAAGTACTAATTGATTCTCTGATCTCTAATTAAGCATAAATTTGGATTGATTTGAAATGAGAAATAGCTAAAGTAAAGATAGAATGGTGAACGTGATAGGCAAACCGGGATCGAATGTGATAAACGCCTAAACATATGTATTTCTTATGTATCCGGGCGTACACATTGCGTATTTTTTATATGAATTGACGCCCGTTTTTGGTCTGAATTGGTTTCTTTCGTGTTACAGGTACCAATGAGGCTCCGGCTATCTCAATGACAGAATTGGAGAAGAATCGGCATAAAAAAACTGTTTCAAAACCGGGGGATACTGTAGCAACCACTGTAGCACAAAGACTTAAAGATTGGCCTGGTTAGGAGATTCATATGGGCTACCATGCGGGCGCATAGCAGGCCGCGTTAGTACTGTAATGGTTTTACTGTAGCGAAACTGTAGCAACTTACGCGGTTTTCGGGCTTTTTTGGAAATTTTCTCTCCCCGCATGCGGGGCCGCATGGGAGGCCGCATAGCTCGCAGGAATTGGTTTTAAGGGCTTTTTGGAGCATTCTTTTGGAGGGAGAGCCTAGGTCTTGGGAGAACTTCACTTCACCACTTTCCTTGGGAGCTTGAGGCCGGCTTTTGGAGGTAATTCTTGAGGAGAGGACGATGGGGAGAGCACAACACGATGAATCCATGCCTTCGATTTGCGTTTGAGAGGAAGATTGACAAAGGAAGCCACTTCTTGGGTGGCATCCTTGGAAGCGTCATTCGGCCTTGATCTTTTGAGGGGGTGTTTTCATTATGCATTTGGTTGTTTTTATGTATTTTCTTGCTTGCTTTGTGATCATGAGCAACTAAACCCCAAGGTCACCGGATGTAGGTGAACCTTGGGGGTGAACTTGTGTTATTTGGATGTTTTTCTCTAGTCTATGCATTTGGCTTGGTTTGTGATCCTTGTTTTGGTGATTCTTGAATGCCTTGGTATATATGAGAACTCTATGTATCAATTTCTAGACAATGCTAGGTTGCATGACCATTGCCCTAGTATTAGGCTCACCAAGCTTGGAAGGAAGTATATGTACGAATACGCCGTGACCATCGGGTATTTGTACCCCTCCAATTGTTAGGGTTGTTCTTGATTGTGTTTCGACCCTAGCATGAGAAATCCACTAGACCCATTGTGATCGTAGGAGGATTTGGGCGGAAGCAATTCCGTATTCCAACGCTCGTACTGGATTAGGGACCAAACACCGTGACCATCGGGTTGGTCTAATTTAGGGTTTCTCGGTCCAAACCACCCATGTGCATGCTAGTTAGGGCATCCTTAGCACTTTAGTAGCCCCCGAGGGAATCCTCATCCGTGGCCATTCTCTCGCCTTGATTTCCCCCCGCATTTGTATTTACTATTTGCATGCTTTATACATCCGTAGTCTATTTGTAGTTATCTCTATAAAGTGATTACTTTTGTTGGACAACATTGTGATAAGGAAGTAAGAATAGCTTCTCGGGCCCTTGGGAATATGACCCCCTCGTGCTCGCGCGAGGAGTATTACTTGGCGACCCCGTGGACTTGCGGGTGAGCGAATCAATCGCATACCAAGTTTTTGGCGCCATTGCCGGGGACTTTTGAGGAATATTCGGAAAACTTAAAACGTGTTGATTTGACCATTTTATTTTGTTCATTTTTACCATTCTTGTATATACTTCATTATTTCATCTTTTGCTCATTTTGACTTTAGTTATTTTGTGAGGTACCCATCTTATGACTCGGGCGGGCCAAGCAATTCTAGTTGAGCCCGACAACGAGATCGAACGCACTCTGCATCAACGATTGAGAGAGGGTTACCGATTGTTTGAGGCAACAAGAGGTTCGGGTCAAGTCTAGTGAACCATCAGTTATGGTCGAACCAAGGAGAACCTTATCCGATTTTGAGAGACCACAGTTCACCGGGGAAGAATTCAGTGTGCAAGCACCCACAGTCCTGGCGAATAACTTTGAGATTAAGGCGAGCACGATTGGGATGATACAAAATTCAGTTTAGTTTGATGGGCTAGCTGATGATGATCCGCATGCTCACCTATCCCATTTCCTGCAAATCTGCTGTACTTTCAAGATCAATTCTGTATCAGATGACACCATAAGACTACGACTGTTTCCATTCAGTTTGAGAGGAGCAGCATACAGATGGCTCACCTCTTTGGCTCCCGGTTCCATAACCACATGGAAGGAGATGGTCGAGAAGTTCTTAGCACGTTATTTCCCTCCAAGCAAGGCCGCGAGGTTGAGACAAGAGATCTCCTCGTTCAGACAGGGGGATTCAGAAACACTCTTTGAGGCACATGAGCGGTTCAAGGACTTGTTACGTAGGTGTCCTCACCATGGGTTCCCTGCTTGGATGCATGTGCAGATGTTCTGTAATGGCTTGAATTATGCTGCGAGGAAGCACATAGACTCCGCGGCGGGTGGCTCCTTGAGTGACAAGCTCCCTGAGGAAGCTGAGAAATTGATTGAGAACATGGCAAGCAATGAGTGCCACTGGAGCATGCGGCAGAAAAGACCAAGGGTTGCATGCCTGTTCGAGGTGAGTGAGAACACCGCATTGACGGCAAAGGTTGAGGCCCTATCGAAGAATATCACCGATAACAACGCGCCGGTCAGTGCGTTGACACAGAAACTTGATCAGTTCATGTTGGGGTCTAGTTCTACCCCTAAGGCGGTAATGTCCTGTGATACATGCGGTGCCGGGCATGCAACTTCGTAATGCCCCATTTTCATTGCCCCTTCTGTGCTAGTGGAGACAATTGATTATGTTGGTGGAGGACCTAGGGGGCCGGGGAACCAGTACAGTAACAATTACAATTCGGGGTGGAGGAATCCCCCGAACACATCCTGGAACCAAGGCCAGTTCCAACAGCGACCTCCACCGCCTTAGGGCCCCCAATTTCAGCCCCAGCAGAGTCAAGAGAAGAAATACTCAACTGAGGATGTACTAGCGAGATTTATGATCTCCACGGAGGCAAAATTCCAGAACGTGGACAAACGGCTTGATGAGTTTGCCACTATAATGAGAAATGTCCAAGCCTCCATTCAATCTCTTGAAACCCAGGTGGGACAGCTTGCTAGGGCACAATCAGATCGACCTTCGGGTAGCTTGCCGAGCAACACTGAATGCAACCCGAGCGAACACTTGAAGGCAGTAACACTAAGGAGTGGAAAGCAGTTGGAGGCAAGGACCGGAGATAGTCCAAGTGCCTCCAATGAGAGGGTAACCGCCCGGGAAGACCCTGAGTTGAGTAATGATGCAAGTGATTGACACACCCCTTGCGTGTGTTCCCTGCAAGTGCACGGGTTGTCGAAGTAATAAAAATACCCTGGTGAGTGGGTAGTCGTATCCACAGGGAATAGTGTTTAGAAACAAGTGTTATCGCTATTTAGCTATGAAAGAAGTCGATGATGAAAGAAGTATATATATATATATATATGTAAAAGAAAATAAAAGAGTGCAAGAAGAATAATGAGGGTAGGAGAGTTAATCGATATAAAGATGGGGTACCCGGATAAAGTTCCCCCTAAGACTAATGCTTCTAGTGCAAAACTAGTATTATACCCTCTAATTGATGTCTAATTGAGTCGAGGATATCCTTAAACACACGGTCCCAAACCTAAGGTCAACCGTGACTAACCCCAACACTATGCCCCGGCATTAGGATTCACTACGACTCTTGACTCTCGTTGACCTGTCAACTAAGCCCTAGAGGAGTATATCTACCTAAGCCTCACACTACGTGGGATTGCATTAAGTTCTAGGGACTCCTAGTGGTAAAACCTGTTCCTATGTGTAGTTCTAACCCTTTGGTCCAAGTGGAAGAACCCTAGTCTAGATTAAGCCCCAGTGCGTAGGATTCACTTCAACCCTTCACTCTGTTACTCGCGTAACTAAGCCCCAGGGGAGTTTATCTACCTAGCACTTCACTCTATCTCGACCGCTAATGAATCAAGGAAACGGAGGTAGGGAGAAACCACACCGGAGGGGAAAGGGGTGCATCGCTACCTCACAACTCTCCCTCTCAACCCTCTCCAACCTTGTGTAGTCTAATCCTATAGAGGTTGTCACACCCTCAAAGGATAACCTAATAGATTCTCAACCCTAGTGTCACGGCTAAGGGAAAATCTCAGACAATCGGCATGCAAGATTGGAACTCAATAATAGAACATTAAATTAAGAAAGCATAATAAAAGTCATAGAAACAATATCATCCTAGGGTTTACAATTCCGAATACCCACTAGGGCTAAGAACATATGCATGAAAACCATAAAGAAAACCCCCTTGTAGATCGTATCGATGGTCTTGTGTAGTCGCGTGTCTTCTCCAAAAAATCCCTTGTCAAGCCTAAGGTACACCTCGACAAATCAATGCCGATGAGAGCTTCCCCAATAGCTTTCTTCCAAAGGATGTCGATGTCGATGCCGTTTAATCACCTCCAACGACCTCCAAGAACCTCTCCAAACCCTAGCTGAAAGCCCCCCAAAAGATATCCAAGTGATAGAAGGGGAGGGTCCCCAAATAGATCTGAAAACGGGCTATTTATAGGCTGAAATCGGAGTTCCACACGCCCCTTTGTTAATTCCACACGCCCCTGTGAAAAACCAGGAATTCCACACGCCCGTGTCTTAATTCCACACGGCCGTGTGGAAATTCTGAAATCGTGATTTTTCGGCACAGCGAACAATAACATTGCTACAATGTTTTTGCTACAGTACTTTTGCTACAGTACGCGGCCTTGTGGAATTTTCACACGGCCGTGTGCAATTTCCACGCGCCCGTGTGAACTCTCTGAAATCCTGATTTTCGGCCGAAGTGCACAGTACTTGCTACAGTGATTTTGCTACATTACAAAATACAGTGTTGCTACAGTAACTCTCCGAAATGCTCCCGGATACGTTGTTCTTCATCGAGGCCATTGAATTGGGCACACAATCAATGGTAGATCGTGCCTATTGCTTCAAGTCTCCTTCTTGGTGAAGTTTTCCTAAGCTACACGAGTTGGACTTGTTGTGAATGTGACTGCTTTTGTGCCCCTCCAATGGATGTTGCCACACACTCACAAGTCTAAGCTCGTGCCTTGTTCCTTGCTTGGTCCGAAACCTTCCAACAATGGCGAACACGACCTAACTTCATTCTTCTTTCCCAACTTAGCTCCACGAACCTACAGTGCACAAGAATACACAAATGCACACTATTTAGTGATAGAATCTGATAAAAAGTATGTTCATTGTAAGATAATAACGCTTCGCGTTACTACAACACAAGCACTTATCAAATCCCCCCACACTTAAGCTTTTGCTTGTCCTCAAGTAAAATAGAATGTGAAAGTACTTGGGAAGAACAATTGAAAGTGCTCGGCCTTAGGTTCACCAAAAGTATGCAAAAGAAGTATTCTACAAGTAAGGGGAAATCAAAACATTACATATGGTTATCGTTGCTCTAGCTAAAAACTTGAATCTAAAAGGATAAAAACTCGAAAACGTGTAAGTGTGTGCGAATTCACTCAAGAGAACCAACGAGTACTCCTCAAACTCTTGTTACAAGGACTTATTTATATATACTAAGTAAGGAAGTAGTAGCTTCACTCAACCTCTAAGGTAGCCCTTTCCTAGGCGGCCGCCAAAGGTGGCTTTCACACTTTCGAGGAGGTAGCTCTTTCTACCGGAGTGGTAGCTTTCACGCTTCCCATGAGATAGCTCTTTCTCTCATTAGGGCATAACTTGTATCCGACTTATGAGAGTAGCTTCATACTTCATAGGAGGTAGCTCTTTCCACCCTAAATGAAAAGCTTAAACTAATATTCACAAGCCAATAGTTTTTTTTTATTATTTTTTTTTATTTTTTGCTACATAGAACTTCACAACTTACTAAAGTAATACTAAAGTAGTCCTTAAAACTTCAAGATCGAGTTTCCAAAAGATTTCAAGAGTGAGTAGTGCAAGAAGGTGTAATCGATCAAAAATCCCCTAAAATTCAAGTGGAACTAGAACAAGATAGAATATAATGTTAAAAATTCTCCTAAACTCTAAGAATACGAATGTTGCAACTAAGGTGAACCGCCATAGGCTACATGAACATGAACAATTGAACGCACAAGTAAAGGTGTGTGCAATGTGAATCCCCCCCACACTTAAGATGTACATTGTCCCCAATGTACGCATGCAAGCATTATAACAATAAAACAATGAAAAACAATTAGTGTGGAAGTGGCAATTGAAACATTACTCCCCTGAACTCCAAGTGTTGCGTTTGATGGAGCTAGGTCATTGAGAGTTGAGTCTCAATGGTTTGTGGAGCACACACGGTCCCATGACCGTGCCAATGACAATTCCTCAATTTCCTTAAATCCAAGACCATCTGCACACATACGCAAGGGTTCAGTATAGCTCAAGAAAAACCAAAATAAAGCTCGAGTATATAAGGATATGATAATGAGATACAACTCGAGACAAAGTAAAGGAAAAATAAAAGCAAATCCAGAAGGAGAGTCCTTTCTGGGTACTACAAGTCCAACAAAATAAGAAAATAACAGTGTGTCAAAAGAAAGATAAAAACTATGACGCCTCAGCGTCGGTGTCCTGATGAGTATCCTCTGGTACTGCTGTTGCTGCTGCTGGTGGTGGATCTGATGCTGATGGAGATGTAGGTGGAGTCGATGAGGGGACCCGTCGGGGTCGCACCACAGATCGCTCAAACAACTGGATCACTGTGGCAAGCTGTGCCGACAGGTGAGCGAACTGTGATGCCTGAGTGGTCCTCAACTCGGCAAACCCTGCTGCCTGTGCGATCCTCAGCTCTGCTAACTCCTGCTGCATGATACCCACAGCACTCTCGAGGCGCTCGAACCCGTCCTGTCCTCGAGATGCAGAAAAGATACGGACTAGAGGTGGCTCTGGTGTTGTGGGTGGTGCCTCGGTCTCTGCCCCTGCCTCTATGTCCACTGGTGGTGGCTCTAACGCTGCCTGTGAGCCCTCGGCCTGGTCTGTCTGGGGAATGGTCCATGTATACGTCCCTGATCCTGCTCTGCGGATCATCCCCATCATCCTCAGTGTATCTCTGTATGCCTTCTGCGGAGTAAGACTGCCCGGGTAGTCTGTAGGAAGACCCTTATACTCCTCAGTCTGTGTATAGGCCTCATCGTATAGCCCCATATGGATTGAAAACTGGGTCAAGCTGAGGCTGAAATGCTGGCCTGATACCCTGAACTGAATCGCATCAGGAGTAGAAAAGTCCCTGTATGATCTGTCAAACTCGAATGAGGCCAGAAACTCTAGTGTCACCCCTCGAATGGCTGGATCTCTAATCCTCAGTAGTTTCCTCCAGCCACCCACCGAGAGTAGCTCCTCAACCTCCTCGGCAATACTGTCATCCCCCTGGATCCCTCTGATAATGCTCAGGTCGGGGTATCGTGACTGTCCAAAACGGAGTGTGGACAATCTATCAAACCTGGTCTGGTGCTCAGGTATACTAAACTCTGTCTCCTCTGGAGGGGGTGTGGGCTCACGGGGTCGCTTCCCAGCCGACTTCTTGGACCTGGAAGCCATATCTGCGAGATTGAAAAGAGAATCGAAAAAAAAACATTAAAACAGAACAATCTGCAGAAATCCACACGGCCGTGTGTTAATTCCACACGCCCGTGTGGATCATCGGGCGGACAGAGCATAACGGCCGCGGGGTTAAAATTCCAAAATTTACATTCTAGTTTGTTCTAATTCATCCCTAAGCATGTTCGCATATATAATAAGCATTCAAAATAAGCGAAATCATCCAAACAATCGAATCAAATTAAGAATTTACGAAGAAAAGAGTGAGGGAGAGCTCACCGACGGTGTGAAGCGAAAAACTGAGGAAATCGGCCGTAAAACTCAATTAAAATCCTTCAAAAGGTCCAAAGAAAGTCGGGGAATTAGTGGAGAGGGTAGAGGAGAAGTTTAGAGTGAAGAATGAAGAGGCACAAGTGATTTCTATAAGAAAAACGCGCGGCTTTTGAAATTCTGGGAATTCACACGGCCGTGTGGAAATACCACACGGCCGTGTGCCTCTAAAATTAGGGTTCACAGGGGCCAACACACGTCCCTGTGTGCACTCTGCTTCTTCTCTGGGTTACCTCATGATGATTACCGCAAGCGCACGGATCGCAAAGTAATACCCCTCACGAACGCGGGAGGGGGTCGTATTCCCTGGGGTCCCAAGAGCTGCTATTACTCCCCTCTAGATGACACTGTCTAGTCTACCAGATATAGATTTAAAACAAGATAAAGAAAAAAAACAAAAGAAAAGCTATAAACACTTGGACTAAGGCACACCACAATAGCACATTAAGGAAACAAGTAGCAATGAAAGTTCGAGGTCCCCGAGCGAGGATCCCCTCGGGACTACTAAAGCCAGAAAGATGCTTGAATGACACAGGCAACGGTGGTTTTGAGCCAAGAGATATCCTAAGATAGATTAACCCGATGGTCACGGTGAAAACCCCTAATCCGGTATGAGTATTGGAATACGGAATCACTTCCGCCCAAATCCTCACACGATTGCATTAAGAATAGGGAAACCTCAAATTAGGGCCGAACACAACCTAGGTCTAGCACTAATGGTTGGAGGGGTATGAAATACCCGATGGTCACGGTGTATTCATACATGTATCCCTTCTAAGCCTAGTGTGTCTAGTACAAGAGCGATGGTCATGCTACCAAGTACAACCTAGAAGTTGAAATACAGAGTTCTCATGCAAATCAACACATCAAAGATCACAAGGCTTAGACACAAACCACACAAATGCCATAAATGCAATCAAAACATCAATACAAGCAAGTTCATCCCAAGGTTCACCGGATGCCCGGCGACCTTGGGAGTCTAGTTCGTCATCAACAAAGGAGGATGTATACAAAACAAGAAATACAAGATGAAGCTCATAACAACTCCCCTCGAATGAAGACTAGAAGGTGGTGATGAGAACTCGTCGGATCCGCGCCGGCAAGCTCCTAGATGCTCTCCCTCGAGTATGATATCCTTCTCCCTTTGATTTGCTCCTCAAAAATGCCTTCTCCCGCAGCCTTGATGTCCTAGATGATGATGGAGGAGAAAAGGTGGCCAAAGACAACAAGAAGAATGCCCAAAAGGCCTTTAAAACCTAATTTCGGGATGCTATGCGGCCACCCATGCGGCCCCGCATGCGGGGAGAGAAAGTTTCCGAGAAATCCAGAAAATCGTGTAAGTTGCTACAGTGCCGCTACAGTTGAATTGCTGCAGTGCATGCGGCCTCTGCAGTGCCCGCATGGTAGCCCGCATGATCTTTCAGACTTAGCCGTTTTGCCAAAGGTTTCGTGCTACAGTGCTGCTACAGTATCCTCCGCTACAGTACCGGAGCTCAAAAATGGTCTTTTTCCTGCCGATTTCTTCTAAAATCATATTGTCGAGCTCCCCACGGTATCTTCTGTGCCTATAACATGAAATAAACCAATTCAGACCGAAAACGGGCATCCACACATACAACAATACTCTATAAATACGCAAACATACATAAATAATACGTACAGTTAGGCGTTTATCACCTCACACCGGCGTGTGTTAATTACACACGCCCGTGTGCTTTCTCAAAAAGACTCCACAGGGGCTGGTCCACGCCCCTGTGGATTCTCGGGAAACCACAGAAGATCTCTGAGATTTGTCACACGGCCGTGTGTTAATTCCACACGGCCGTGTGCCAAACCTGGCCAAGAACACAAGGCCAGCCACAGGGGCATCTCCACGCCCTTGTGGCCTCTCTGACTCACCCGAGAAACGCTAAGTATTTCACACGGGCGTGTGCCTTGGCACAGTGGCACTCACAGTGGCACTCACAGGGGCACCCACACGCCCCTGTGGACTCTCTGGGATGAGAGTAAAAGTTCTGCGAAAACCCACACGGCCGTGTGTTAATTCCACACGGCCGTGTGCCCCTTCTGGAGTTTTTCACAGGGGCAAGGTCACGCCCCTGTGTCTCTTCTGGTTGAGTCCTAATTGGTAACACACGGCCGTATGTTAATTTCGCACGGCCGTGTGTTTTCTCTGGTTTACTTAGAAAATTTACAGACTTCTCAGAAAAATTCAGAAATTCTTGTATGACACTTAGAACCTGTAAAAATCATGAAAACACAACCAGAGACCACAGAAAACACACTTAACCGACTTAAACTTCGTCAATTATCATTAAGGCACACGTGATTCATCAAAAACCCTCAAGAAAATTGCAGCGTAAGCACATGAAAAATTCAGGACACCAAAACCAAGACTTTTATTCAATCTAAATCTAACTAAGTCCTAGAAAAACTGTAAAACCTTGGGTTGCCTCCCAAGAAGCGCTTGTTTAACGTCACTAAGCTTGACGTACCTGGCTTACCTTATGGAGGTTCATGAATGGAGGTCGCCCTCTTCCCTACAACCTGAAAGCATGTATTACATAACCTTTGTAGAGTAGAGGGGGAGTTGTCGAATTTGTTATCACCAAAGGGTGAATCACCCTTACTCCTTGAATGTTCATTCCCCTTGTTATTGGGGTTCTTCTTGTGGCATCTTTTCGACCTTTTCATCCTCTGAAGCATTTTCTTCATACGCTCCGTTTCTTGCTTGAAGTCATCCTTGATTAGACCAATGGAGAGCACTTCTTCTTCAATCTCCAAGTCTTGGACCGGCCAACCTTCATATGGATCTGGGTTCATCAGTTCCTGCACATAATCATCTATTAGTTCATCGGTGGTGTCAAGGAAATATAAAGTGTCATCGAAATCGAGAGAGTGTCTCATGGCTTCGGCGAGTCGGTATGTAAGTTTGTCTTCTCCTACTCGCAATGTGAGCTCCCCGCCGTCCATGTCAATCAACGCCTTGGAAGTGCGCAAGAATGGCCTTCCAAGGATCAATGGAACCTCGACATCTTCATCGACATCCAACACTACGAAGTCAACGGAAATATGTATTTGTCGACTTTCACCAACACATCTTCCACGATTCCTCTCGGATGTTTCACTGATCGGTCCGCGAGTTGAAGTGTCATCCGAGTGGGTCTTGGCTCGCCCAAGCCTAGCTTTTGGAAGAACGTGTAGGGCATGACATTGATGCTTTCCCCCGAGTCGGCCAATGCCATCTCTTCACCCATGTTGCCAATGTTACATGGTATTATGAAACTCCCGGGATCTTTTCTTTTGCTCGGCATGTTCTTTTGCATTACGGCTGAGCAATTGGCATCTAGTACCACAGACACACTCTCCTCCAATTTCCTCTTGTTGGTCAAGAGGTCCTTCAAGAACTTCGCGTACTTAGGCATTTGGGCTAATGCTTCCGCGAATGGTATGTTGATGTGCAACTGTTTGAAAATTCCCAGAAATTTCTTGTATTGTTCGTTCTCTTGGTCATTCTTCAATCGTGAAGGATAGGGGATCCTTGGCTTGTAGGGTGGGGATGCCACCTCTTTTTCCTTTGTTACTCCTTCCTCTACCTCCACTACCTCGGGTGTCTCTTGGGCCTTTTCTAGAGGGAGATTTCTCTCGACCTCTGTCCCACTCGTCAAGGTGATTGCCTTCAATTGTTCCCTCGGATTAGTCTCCGTATTACTAGGCAAACTTCCTTAAGGTCTTTCCGCTAATGTCTTCGCAATTTGCCCCACTTGATTTTCCAAATTATGTAAGGAGGCGGTGTGATTGTGAAGTGTAGCTTCCACCGACTGAAATCTAGCATCCGATGAAGAAACAAACCGTGCAAGAGCTCTTTCTAGATCGGTCATCTTTCCTTCTAGCCCTGTCACTCGGCTTTCTAAATTCGGTGCTTGTTGGCCCTGAAATCCTGGTGGTGTGTTGTTCTTTTGTTGTGACTGTCCTTGGTTGCTCCATGAGAAATTTGGGTGATTCCTCCACCCCGGATTGTAAGTGCCACTATACGGGTTGCCTTGGCCTTGTCCTCTGTAATTATTTCCCACAAAATCAGCCTGCTCTACCATACTAGCGCCTCCAATAGCAATCGGACAATCACTTGAAGCATGACCTCCCCCACAACCGTTACATGTAGTGATGGCCGCAACTCTTGGTGAAGTTAGAGCATCCAACTTCTTACTCAATGATTCTACTTGTGCCACCAAAGATGTAACTGCATCAATATCATGAATTCCGGCTACCTTCCTTCTATCCCTTGTGTTCCATTGATAGCTATTCATCACCATCTCTTCAATAAGGTGCTGGGCTTCATCGGGGGTCTTGCCTCCCAGAGTCCCTCTTGCCGCCGCATCTAAAAGTTGCTTAGTGCTTGGATTCAACCCATTGTAAAAAGTATGAATGATCATCCACTCGGGGAATCCATGTTGCGGGCACTTCCGGAGGAGCTCCTTGAACCTATCCCATGTCTCGAATAGAGACTCCAATTCCACTTGCATGAAGGAATTTCCATAGTACACAGTACTTGCTACAGTGATTTTGCTACAGTGCAAGATACAGTGCTGCTACAGTAACTCTCCGAAATGCTCCCGAATACGTTGTTCTTCATCGAGGCCATTGAATTGGGCACACAATCAATGGTAGATCGTGCCTATTGCTTCAAGTCTCCTTCTTGGTGAAGTTTTCCTAAGCTACACGAGTTGGACTTGTTGTGAATGTGACTGCCTTTGTGCCCCTCCAATGGAGGTTGGCACACACTCACAAGTCTAAGCTCGTGCCTTGTTCCTTGCTTGGTCCGAAAACCTTCCAACAATGGCGAACACGACCTAACTTCGTTCTTCTTTCCCAACTTAGCTCCAAGAACCTACAATGCACAAGAATACACAAATGCACACTATTTAGTGATAGAATCTGATAAAAAGTATGTTCATTGTAAGATAATAACGCTTCACGTTACTACAACACAAGCACTTATCAGTGATGAGATTGAGAAGAAACACGACGGAAACGATCCAAGTTCTTCGGCTAAGAAGGAGCTCTAGTATAAACCTGTGGTACCATATCCTTCTAGGCTCAAACAAGATAAGGAAAATGCCTAATTTAAGAAATTCATCAACATCTTTAGGCAACTTCACATAAACATCCACTTGGTCGAGGCCCTCTCCCAAATGCCAAAGTACGCTAAATTCATGAAAGACCTCCTCACCAATAAGACGAAGCTTGAAGACTTGGAGACTGTGACATTATCGGGAAATTGTTCGGCCGTTATCCAGAAGAAATTACCCAAGAAACTCAATGATCCGGGTAGTTTCATCATCCCTTGTGTGATCGGGGATGGAGTACAAGAAAACGCCTTGGCCAACTCGGGAGCTAGCATAAACGTTATGCCGTATAACTTGTTCTTGAGGTTGGGGTTAGACAACCTGAAACCCACACGAATGACTTTGCAACTTGCGGATCGTTCAGTGCGAAGACCCCGGGGAATTATTGAAGATGTTCTTGTTCGAGTTGATAAGCTAATCATCCCTGTTGACTTTGTAATTCTAGATGTGGATGATGATGTGGAGGTCCCCTTGATCCTCGATCGCCCATTTCTTAATACCGTCGGCGCACTAATTGATGTAAAAGGAGGAAAAATGACTTTGAGGGTCGGAGATGAACAAGTGGTCTTCACCCTCCCCGAAGCTATGAAACGTACACTTGATCACGACAATGCTCTTTATTTCACGGATACAACTGATGTGATTATCTCCGATTGTGTGCAGGAAGTCCTCGCTCTGAAGCCCTTGGAGGAGTACTTTGAAGATCTCGGGGATGATATTGTGGATGATGAGCTCCCCCCTCCACCATTGCAACAACTAGCACAAGTAGAGGTCAACTCTTCACCACATTCCAATGAGAAGAGAACCTTGAAGAAGTTATGGAGGAAGAAAAAAGAAAAGCAAAAGCGGGGGATGAGTATCTCTACGATGCCACCCTAGGAGGTCGACCACTTATTCTTTGATGACCGCGGGAAATTCAAGATCTTTTCGTGCCTCTCATTGAACTTTCCGGGTAATAATTCTTCATAAAAAAATGGAGGTATCTCTCACCCCTTTGTCCCACCATGAGTTAAGGTAGAACATGTCGAGCTAAAGACATTAAAAAAGCGCTCCATGGGAGGCAACCCAAGTCTTTAAATTCATTGCACTTATTTTTCTTTTTAGTTGTTGTTGTGGTGTTTGGGTGTTTTTCGTATTTTTTGGTGGTGCTTGTGAGTTTGAGTGTTGTTGATTTTTGTGATTGTGGTGGTTGTTTAGTCGCTTTCTCTATTTTATTTCATCATGTTGCACTGTTGGTTTCATGATCTTTGTATTTTTCATTGAGTGTTGGTGCTTCAATTTCCATGTTTTCAATGATTATGAGTGTTTTCGGCTTTGTTTTCGTGTGATTTTTGAGTGCTAGGTTGAGTACGATGTTTGATTTGGAGTTTTTTTGGGCAATTTGTGAGCATGAGGCTTTCAAGGGACCCATGCGGCCTGCTATGCGCCCGCATAGCCATCCAGAGCTCCATGCGGCCTGCTATGCGGCCGCATAGCGACCCAGTGACTGATGCGGCCCCTCATGCGGCCGCATGAGAGGCCGCATAGGCCACCAGCCCTTCTTCTTCTACTTTTTCACCCCATTTTAACACTATTCATTCATTCTCCACTCTTTTTCTTCTCTTTTCCCCTCCATCTCTCCACCATTTTCCTTTATTCTTTTTGCATCAAAACACTCCCCTCATCTTAGCACACAAGTTTTTGGGAGATTTTCAAAGTTTTATTAAGCTTTTAGCCGATTTTCACTCCATCTTCTCATTGGTGCCCTAGTTCAAGGTAATCCTATTTTTCACTCATTCTTGGGTTTTCATTGGTTTAATGGATGGGAAAACTTTGTGGTTATCATGGTGAATGATTTTTGTAATTGTTTACCTTGGATTCAAAGCCTTGTATATTTAGATTATCACTTTTACAAGAAGAAACTCTACCAAATTTTTCACGAAATTACTGTAGCACTGGCCAAAAATCAGCCTTGTTTCTTCATTAAGCATTTTTCTCATAAATTCTTGGCTTGATGAAGGTTCTCTTGTCTTGTAGGGATGCCGACCAAACACGTGGCCTCCAAGCGAGTGAGGAGAAGCTCTCCACCACCCGTTTGCGAGCCTATCTTCAAGAGCGAAGCCCACAAGACAAGATTCGCGTTCTTGTCCAAAGGAGGTTCGGCAATGTGAAAATCATCGATTGGAATGCTTTGAAGACTTTGGGCATAGACGGAACTGTGCAGGACCTCATTTCTCACGGTGGATGGGATAGCATACTTGAGATCGATGAGCCCACCTATAGGGAGTTGACTTTGGAAGTGTTGAGCACATTTGAGGTCTCCGGGTATTCTCACCTCACGCGCCAAGCAAGCACCGTCACTTTCAGAGCTTTTGGTAAGTGGCACAGGATCATTGACAACCAGTTAGGCATGTACCTTGGATTTTACACACCTGAGTCCCTCATCAGTTCGGAGCTCAGTGATTTGCCTCGTGATTTCCCACGCTCATTCTCCCCTGGTTCTTTTGAGAGGCCAATTGCTTGCACATCATCAAAGAAGGCTTCTACGATGGCGGACCCCGTTCACAGATACATTCAGGCTTTGCTATCCAGAAGTGTGAACGGTCGCGCTGATTCTACAGGGGTGGTTACTCGTATCGACTTGCTTATGATGTATAGTATCCTTGAGTGGTACCCCATCCACATGGGCCATCTTTTTGCCGGACTTATTGCACATCAGGGGACTTCTACTCGCCTTGGAGCTATATTTGCCGGACCATACATTACGCGCATTAGCAGGGGCCTAGGATTGATTGAGCTCACCCAAGGCATGAGTGTTGTGGGCCCCACCACACCGCTTAGTCTGTCGATCCTGCTTCATATTGGGATAGTTGAGAGATCGGGAGACACTTATCGCCTTCCGTGCAGTGGAGGCAAGATCACCCATGATCCTGATACCTCTCGAGATTCTGAGACAGGATCCGAGTCTGATTCAGAGTCTTCCCCTGTACCCGACGCAGCACCCAGCTGGAGTCGATCATCACTGGTGGCCAGTTTCGCAGAGTTCCACATCGAGGCCCGTCAACAGTTGCAGACTATCGGGACATCTCAGGAGACGCTGGTGATATCAGTGAGGGGGTTATCCACATCAGAGAGCCGCATAGAGAGCAGCATGGCCGAGATCCTATCTTTTATGCACGGCTCATCATCATCTGTCGGCACCTCCTCCACAGCTACCACGTGCTTTGCACCAACACTCCCTCCAGATCTCTAGACTCACAGCACCACTTTTAGTTTTCTGTTGTTTGTACTGTTTTTTATTTCTAGACTTGTTTGTTTGTATTGTTGTACTTTTCAGTTAGCAAGGGTCCTGACCCTCCTAAACTGTACTTTCCCGTTTTTGATTCGTGCTTACTTGTCCCGCTCTCTATTTATTTCTTGGGGTGTGATATGTTTTCTTTTTACTTTCAGAACTGATCATTGTAGAAGCTTCACACCCCTTGCACCCCACAACTTTCCCCGATTCATGCACATTTGGAGTTCATCTTATCGACCAATTGGGGAAGTTTCTTTACCTCACCCCTTTATTTTTATGGCATGTCTCGCACCTTACCCTACTGATCTACGTACATTGAGGGCAATGTACAACTTTAGGTGTGGGGATGGGGTACTTTACTTGTTTTGCATGCATGATCACCGATGATAGCTATGATTTTAGTGTTTAGCACTTCCTAGCTTGAAAGAATGATAGAAGTGAGTTGTATTCTTATACTGTGCTTGAATGATACCCTGTCTTATCTTTAGTGCTTTTCCATGCTCTATCATGATTACTTCCACCTTGTACACTCCAACCAACCCATTATGATGACTTTGGCATTAGACTGTTAAATTCTATCTTCAATATTCTTTTAAGAGCTTTTGAGTTCCTTCATTGTTTTCTGTAGCTTTAAGTGAACCGAGTTCCTTCATTGTTTTTTGAGTTCCTTCATTGTGACAGGTTACCAAGGGACATGAGATACAGTGTGTAAAAAAAAAAAAAGTGGAGTCTATGACAGTATTCCTCTGCTAGTACAGCATGAATGCGTCTATGTAGACTGTAATTGAGTAGGTTGGGTGGCTCTTGTGCCTAATCAGCATGTGCATCCTTCTGAAAGATTTGTTGTGCAGTCTATGTTAGTCGGACTCAGAAGGAAAAAAAAAAATTAAGTATCTCTACTGCGTCACATGGAACTTGTTGCACAGTCACTTAAGTGATAGAGTTTTATTTAGGAACCCAAAAGACTTTTAACTGAGTATTGAAGATGTCTTTAACTGTCTAATGCCAATCTCACCATATGTGGGGTGAATGGACCCTTGAGGTAATCCAGGGTGTGGAGGTTAGGGTTGGAAGCCAGCACACACTCACGGAAACACTTTGGATAAAACAGGGTTACCATTACTCGATCACTCACTGTACAGCTCGCTTTCTAGATTTCATTCTTCCTATGCTAGTGGAGTACTTTACAGTTGAGCTTGAGGTCGTATGTTTAGTCATTTATCATCGTACCCCTGTTCTTCATGTGTGTTTGCTTGGGTACAAGCAAATGCTTAGGTGTGGGGATGTTTGATAAACGCCTAAACATATGTATTTCTTATGTATCCGGGCGTACACATTGCGTATTTTTTATATGAATTGACGCCCGTTTTTGGTCTGAATTGGTTTCTTTCATGTTACAGGTACCAATGAGGCTCCGGCTAGCTCAATGACAGAATTGGAGAAGAATCGGCATCAAAAAACTGTTTCGAAACCGGGGGGATACTGTAGCAACCACTGTAGCACAAAGATTTAAAGATTGGCCTGGTTAGGAGATTCATGTGGGCTACCATGCGGGAGCATAGCATGTCGCGTTAGTACTGTAACGGTTTTACTATAGCGGGTTTTTTTAAAGTAACGAAACTGTAGCAACTTACGCGGTTTTCGGGCTTTTTCGGAAACTTTCTCTCCCCGCATGCGGGGCCGCATGGGAGGCCGCATAGCTCGCTGGTATTGGTTTTAAGGGCTTTTTGGAGCATTCTTTTGGAGGGAGAGCCTAGGTCTTGGGAGAACTTCACTTCACCACTTTCCTTGGGAGCTTGAGGCCGAGTTTTGGAGGTAATTCTTGAGGAGAGGATGACGGGGAGAGCACGACACGACGAATCCACGCCTTCGATTTGCATTTGAGAGGAAGATTGACAAAGGAAGCCACTTCTTGGGTGGCATCCTTGGAAGCGTCATTCGGTCTTGATCTTTTGAGGGGGTGTTTTCATTATGCATTTGGTTGTTTTTATGTATTTTCTTTCTTGCTTTGTGATCATGAGCAACTAAACCCCAAGGTCACCGGATGTAGGTGAACCTTGGGGGTGAACTTGTGTTATTTGGATGTTTTTCTCTAGTCTATGCATTTGGCTTGGTTTGTGATCCTTGTTTGGTGATTCTTGAATGCCTTGGTATGTATGAGAACTCTATGTATCAATTTCTAGACAATGCTAGGTTGCATGACCATTGCCCTAGTATTAGGCTCACCAAGCTTCGAAGGAAGTATATGTACGAATACGCCGTGACCATCGGGTATTTGTACCCCTCCAATTGTTAGGGTTGTCCTTGATTGTGTTTCGACCCTAGCTTGAGAAATCCACTAGACCCATTGCGATCGTAGGAGGATTTGGGCGGAAGCAATTCCGTATTCCAACACTCGTACCGGATTAGGGACCAAACACCGTGACCATCGGGTTGGTCTAATTTAGGGTTTCTCTGTCCAAACCACCCATGTGCATGCTAGTTAGGGCATCCTTAGCACTTTAGTAGCCCCCGAGGGAATCCTCATCCGTCGCCATTCTCTCGCCTTGATTTCCCCCCGCATTTGTATTTTCTATTTGCATGCTTTATACATCCGTAGTCTATTTGTAGTTATCTCTATAAAGTGATTACTTTGGTTAGACAACATTGTGATAAGGAAGTAAGAATAGCTTCTCGGGCCCTTGGGAATACGACCTCCTCGTGCTCGCACAAGGGGTATTACTTGGCGACCCCGTGCATTTGCGGGTGAGCGAATCAATCACATACCAGAATGTTTCAACATCAAGAGAGTAATGCCCAGGGTTGATTCCTAGGAACTATTGCAAGCTAACTTACCATTAGTATCTACCAGGTACATTATATGGTTCAGTGTATGTTCAAGAGCAATGTTGCATCTATGGTTCTCAATTACACAAAGTTTTGCTAGAGTAACTGTGTGTGTTCAAGACATGACTCCCTCCACTTTTCTAGGTACTTTTCCTTGTCGGGTTTTGTGTGCTAACCCCATCTCTCTAGTGCCTCTGACTGGTCCTTGATCTCCTTAGGTGGTTTGGTGAAGCCTGATCTTTGCTCTCGTCAAAGCCCTCCTGGTGTAGAGTAGAATCCTAAAACAAAAGATGAGAAAGAAACCCTAGAATCTGGAGTTAAAAAGACAAATTTGAGCCTGACATGGTATGAGAACGGCTGTGTTCAGACTATGTTCCTTTATGAGATTTCTTGAGTGAAACACCAAGGATAATCAGTGGGAGATGCACGGTCGTGCTTCCCTTATGCTCTTCTTCCACACGCTAGTGTGGAGGGTGGCGCACCCATGTTTCCCTTGATGAAAAGGAGATGTCTTTAGGATAAGATTATCAGTGGGAGCGACACGGGCATGCTTGGACCGTGTTCTGCTTGGGGTACTCCAGTACTTGAATTTTGCTAACTTGTTCTCCAGGCTTTGAAAATCAGTGGGACAGAGCACAGCCGTGCTCTACCCATGTTCAGCTTACTCTCTTCCCTTAGTCTTCATACTTGCTCGTTCCACTACCGGTTTCACTCCAAATTGATTCGAGTCCCGAAATTCCTAGACAAAGAACAATTATACCTAGAATAGCACCGAATTTATACAAAAGTATGCTTAAGAACGATTAAAAAAATGGAATAAGGGCATGAAATTATAATATAATGCACTCATCAAATGCCCCCAGACTTAAACTGTTACTTTGTCCATAACCAATCTCAAAATGCTCCATAAAAATATAAATGAGTGCAATACTTATGATCTCAAATGGGCGGTAAAGTCTTAAGCAACGAAAGAACAATGAGTGTTAAATACAACACGATTGTTTCAACTCAGGCTACACCTTTACTTCAAAGACCTTGTGTGTGTGTGTGAAAACCCTAAATTGTGTGCCCCGAGGTCTTAAGGACTCAAACCAAACAATTAACTCCAATTACACTAAGAACAATGGGTAGTAGCTTCATACACCCTAGAGGTAGCCTTTTCTCCTTGTAGGTCATCAAATGTACACTTGTAATGCCAAAATTCGACTACTCAAGAGTGACTTTCACTCATCTAAGGTGATAACTCTTTCTACCATCTTTTCACAAACAAAATTTCAAAATTTTGACTGGTAGGCCATTCCGAGAAGTGAATTCGACTTTCCTGTTTTTTTTTTAACAAAAATATCATCCTAGACAAGCGGCTCCACAAATAGGGTAATGTGGTAGAGTTTTTGGTCTTTGATAAACGTCTAAATGTATGTATTTTATACGTATACTTGCGCATGCTTTCCGTACTTTGTTGATGAGTCGATGCCCTTTTTCGGTCTCAATTGGGTTATTTCATCTTTTAGGTGGAAAAGATGCTTTGGTGAGCTCAACGACACGATTTGAGAAGAAATCCACGCCGAAATCATCATTTTTGGGGTCTTGTCCACTGTAGCAACATTGTAGCAGCCTGAAGCAAGAACATTTGAAGAATTTTGTAAGTCTGGAAACCCTAACGGGCAATCTCACGACCGTGAAGTCAACCGCAAGCCGATAAAGACAGCAGTCACTATAGCAGTTAACTGTAGCAACTTACGCGAATTTTGACAGAATTCAGAGGATCCTCAAGACCTGTTTATGGACCGTGAGCCAGGCCGTAAGCCATCCCGAGAGGGCTTTAAATCAAGGGTTAGGGTTGTGCCTAGTTTGTGTTTCAACCCTAATTTGAGAATCCCTTGCTTTTAATGCAATTGTAGGAGGATTTGGTCGGAAGGAATTCTGTATCAATACTCGTAGCCGATTAGGGGCCAATTGCCGTGACCATCCGGTTGGCCTATCTTAGGTTTCTCTCGGTCCAAACCACCATTGCCTGTGTAGTTATAGCATCCTTCTAGCTTTAGTAGTCCCGAGGGGATCCTCTCCCGGGGACCTCGTACTTTCATTTTTACTTCTATCCTCAGTATGCTTATGTGGTGAGTCGTAGTCCACTTGTTTATAGATTTTTCTTTTGTTTATTTTCTTATCTTGTTTTAAATCTATACTTGTTAGATTAGACAGTACCATCTAGAAAGAAGTAATAGCAGCTCTTGGGACCCCAGGGAATATGACTCTTGTGTCACTCACAGGGTATTACTTGATGACCCGTGCGCTTGGGGACCACACTCATCAGTCTTTCAAAGTAAAAGAGAGTCATTAAGCTCCAACGGTCACTAACACACACATGTCCTCCTAAGTTTAAGAATTACCAACCAAGCAATCATGGATCATCATTAGTAAGGCACTCATCTAAATCAAGCAAAAGAGAATACAGCACCAAACAAGCATGCCAACAAATGCATGAGAAATACAACACCAACCAAGCATTCCAACGAAAAGAAAAGAAACATCGATGCTTGGAAAATACAAATGGAATAGACCACAGCAATTTGACAAACAAAAGAGACCACCAACAAAAAGAAGTCAACAAAAGGAAACAAAAACACTATGACGTGGGTTGCCTCCCAAGAAGCGCTTGTTTAACGTCACTAGCTTGACGAACTTGATCAATCGAGCGGCGGGGGCGGGGGGAGGGGGAGAGGGTGGTGGGGATTGGGGGCAAGGAGTAGGAATATAGTGCTAAAATTCAATGGAATATGTTTTTCTCTTACTGCATAATGTTTTAACGGATGCTCATTAACCTTAAAAGTCCCCTTGGTGGGATGAGAGATCTCAACAACACCATGAGGGAATGTTTACGTGATCGTATAAGGTCCTGTCTAGTGGGATTTAAGTTTACCTGGAAAAAGCTTCAATCTTGAGTTAAAAAGAAGGACTGGTTCCCCGACATGAAACTGCTTATCCCTTTTTAGGTGATCATCATGAATTTTGCTCATTTTCTCCTTGTAAATCAAAGAATTCTCATAGGCATTTAATCTGTGCTCCTCCAATTCATTCAATTGGTACTTCTGTTTCCTCTGCACATCCTCTACATTTAGATTCAGCAGTTTGATTACCCAATACGATTTATGCTCCAACTTGACAGGTAGATGACATACTTTACCATAGACTAAGCGAAAGGGTGTGCCACTAGTGGAGCCTTTGTAAGCTGTCCTGTAGGCCCACAGAGCATCATCTAATCATTCTAACCAATCCCTCCTATTGTGATGCACTGCCTTTTCAAGAATTCATTTCAATTCATGATTTGTGACCTCAACCTGACCACTCGTTTGGGGGTGATAGGCAGTGGCAACACGATGATTAACACCAAATTTCTTCATCACCTTTTCGAATTGAGCGTCACAAAAGTGAGTTCCCCTATCACTGATAATAGCTCTGAAGATACCGAATCGGGTAAACAATTTTTTCAAGAACTTGACCACTACCCATGCATCATTAGAAGGAAGGGCCTGTGCTTCGACCCATTTGGAAACGTAGTCGACTACCACTAACACATACTTGTTTCCACTCGAGTTTGGGAAATGACCTATAAAGTCAATGCCTAGACGTCAAAACCTCACATTACTGGACGGGGGTCCGTTTCATCTCATCGAGCTTAGATAAGTTCCTACTCTTCTTGCACTGATCACAAGTTTGAACAAGTTCCCGAGCATCACCAAAAAATGAAGGAAAAAAAAACCGGCTTCCAACACCTTTTCAGTAGTACAATTAGCACTGAAATGGCCTCCCGCCATTCCAGAGTTGCAATGCCACAAAATTTTACATCCTTCGGCATGTGACACACAGCGCCGAACTACCAAATCAGCACAAAGTTTGTATAAGAAGGAACCCTCCCAGAAATAGTGTTTAGCATCAGAAAAAAACTTCTTCCGCTGCTGATATTAAAACTGTGACGGGATAACTCGCCATACAAGGTAATTTACAAGATTGGCAAACCAAGGATAGCCATCATAATGTTCCATATTAGCTTGAATCGCATAAAAATGTTTATCAGGAAAAACATCATTAATCCTTCAATGCCTGCCATCATCATCATCTGCATGCACTAGATGCGATAGGTGATCAACCACCACATTTTCTGATCCCTTCTTGTCTCTAATTCTCAAATCAAACTCTTGCAACAAAAGTATCCATCTAATTAACCGGGGCTTGGCATCAGTCTTGGAAAGGAGGTATATGATTGCTGCATGATCGGTATAAATTATGACCTTGGATAGTACCAAATAATACTTGAATTTGTTAAAAGCATAAACAATGGCATGCAGCTCTTTTTCTGTGGTGGTATAATTTCCTTAAGCTAGTGTTATGGTTTTACTCGCATAATAGATCGGGTGAAATTGTTTGTCATACCTCTGTCCCAACATCACTCCAACTGCCCAATCACTAGCATCACATATGAGTTTGAAAGGGAAACTTTGAAAAGCTGTGAGACATTGCTGATCAAAATCAAAAAGCGTGTCTTCTTCTAAGAGTTTCGTTAATGGCTTCAAAATCCTTGAGAATTCTTGAATGAATCTCCTATGATGGCGGGGGAAGCTTCTCAATTACACCCAACTTTGTTTTGTCCACTTCAATCCCCACTCTTGAGATCTTGTGTTCTAGAACAATCCCCTCTCTCACCATAAAATGGCATTTCTCCCAATTTAGTACCAGATTTGTTTCCTCACATCTTGAGAGGACTCGTTTCAAATTTTCCAAGAATCCATCAAATGAATCCCCAAAGACTGAAAAATCATCCATGAATACCTCCATGAAATCTTCAATAAATTCATCAAAGATTGACATCATGCATCTCTGGAAGGTTGTTGGTGCATTACACAAGCCGAACGACATTCGCCTATAAGCAAAAGTGCCATATGGGCATGTGAATGTGGGTTTTTCTTGATCCTCAAAGGTAACTGAAATATGAAGATATCCGGACATCCCATCAAGAAAACAATAATACTAGTGACCTGCCAGTCGTTCGAGCATCTGATTAATGAATGGTAAAGGGAAATGATCCATTCGTGTCGCATCATTCAGCTTCTGATAATCTATACAAACACGCCATCTAGTCACTGTACAGGTAGGGATTAACTTGTTATGCTCATTTGAGATCACTGTCATCCCTCCTTTTTTTGGTACCACCTGGACTGGACTCACCCACATGCTGTCTGAAATGGGATAAATTATCCCGACGTCTAGGAGTTTCTTCACTTCCTTTCTTACCACCTCCATCATATTAGGATTCAACCTCCATTGAGGTTGAACCTTGGGCCTGATGTTATCTTCCATCAGGATCTTATGTCTGCAGAAAGATGGATTGATCTCACTAATGTCAAAAGCAATGCCCTTTTTATGTAGTTGCAACAGATCCACCAACTTCTTTTTTGCTCCGCGTTAAGTGTAGATGAAATAATGACAGGCATTCCGGGGGTTATCTTCTAAGAAATCATATTCTAAGTGTGCAGGTAGCTCCTTGAGTTCCTTCGCAGAAAAGCAAGGCACTGTTGATTCTAGGATTGCATTCTTCTCGTTTTCCTCTTCAACATATGTGCTTGTCGTAGGAAAGCTCTCCTCATAATTCTCTACAGAAGTGACCAATCCTCACTGAGTTCATAACCAATAGATTGCCCAGTTCATAGTTCCTCGATGATCTTAGTTGACACGGTCATCACCTGCTCAACGTCATTCCCTTGCTCTTGATAATCTTGGTGACGACCAGTCACCGTGCTCACAAAATTTTTCCAGTAATTTGTCTGTTCGCAAAAATTTGAAATCAGGTTAATAAGTCCCTACTCATCAATAGAATCATCATTTTGAGCTTCCTGATAATTTTGAGCAAATGTTGTGGAGAGCTGAGGTTCCAGAGTCCGCCGGAGGGCAGATGTTATCACGGGGGAACACTAATGCTGAAGGTGGTGGAATTACCCTATAAACTCCTTCATGCATGCGTCCATATATATATATATATATATATATATATATATATATATATATATATATATATATATATATATATATAACTCCTTCAGCCAAACCACACTGGAATAACTCTAATGCCTTCTCGTTGAAATATGAAATAGATATTAGGTGCTCATTTTTTTTGTATGAATTGAAATTGAGTGCTCAAAGTAATATATGGGCATATATTAGTGCTCACCCAAGATAATTACCCTATAAACTCCTTCATGCATGCGTCCATATATATATATATATATATACACGAGCATTTTGAGAGCTGAATTATATAGACCATAGAATTAATGTACATTTTCCTGGACTCTATATTGAAGGTAAAAATATGTTCTCTATTTTAGTAAATTAGAGAAAATTCTGTTTATACAATTTTTAGTTGAAATTAATATTGTCTATTTTAGTTGAAATTAAGCTTATTCCAAAATATTTTGTCATCTCTCCTGCTTGATGTTCATCTCCCCCTGTTTTAATCTTTAGATGGGTCACACACACACACACACACGCACAAATGAACGGTTTCTTTGAGAACTAAATTATATAAAACTTATTTGAAACAAAGACATATGGAAGACGTACACCATCCTGAGGCATTTCTGGCTATAGTTATGGATTCGGGTTCTAACCATTAGCTAGCTTCCAATCTAGCTTTGGCACTGGCCACGGCCAATGCAAGATATGGCCCTGGCTATGTTGGCTCTCCTTAAAAGTTTTATAGCAATACATGAAGATAAACTTTCATTAGAGGAGTATATATGCGTGTATCCTAGCTAGAATGCATGACTAAAGTGTATGTCAAAAGAAGAAAAAAAAAAAAGGAGTATTTACTAACAGAGTTGATTGTACTAGTAAACGTTTTGGTCATCAATTAAGTAAATGATTTTGAATACAAATTTTTGTTTATAAAAAAAATTGTTTGGAGATATCTACCTCTTATAGGACTCCCCCAAAGAAATTGATAAGTTAAGAAAGCAAAAAAAAAAAAAAAAAAAAAAAAAAAAAGAACGAAAAAAGTAAAATAGTTAATATAGTTTAGTTTTTGTTTAATTATCAATATATAAATTAAAAATTCAGAGCTTGTTTATGACATAATAAAAATTTTGATCTTTTTTCTTTTCATCTCTTCTATCAAATTAATTAATTACTTAGGAGCGTTTGAGATTAAGCAATATTCATTGTGCGGCATGTTTATGCATAAAATATATATTTGTAAGGCCAGATTTGTATGTGTTATATTATGCATCTCAAAAGATTAGAAAGACAAATCTTAAGTGGATTAGCATGTAGCATGTACGAGTACTAATTAATAAACTATTTAAAATAAACAATAAGAGGCGTATTTATCTTGAGCTCGATCTTATTCTTAAAATAGTTATAAAACTAAAAACTAAATATTAACTCTTATTCTTGAATTATTGTTACCATCTTTGTCAATCTTTTCTGGTTCTAATCATTTCTAAATTAAATAAATCATTGTTTATAAATGATTATCTAATCCATATTTTCCTTAACTTTTTCAAATTTTAACTGTCAAACCATTAAAATTTGATGTTTTCATGCTATTTTTGCTGACTGGTCAATAAAATAGAGATGATGGTTTATATTTAATATATATCTTAACATATATGATTGTTATCCCACAAGTGTACGGGGTCATCAAGTTATACCCTATATATGACACATGGGTCATATTTCACAGGATCATGAAAATACTATTGCTTACTCTTCATCTACTTTCTAGCCTACAACTCCAAATAAGTAGAAAAAAAGAACTAACTAACCTATGACCAAGTTACTAACACACACAAAAAGATAAATGATAGAGATGCAAATGTACGTGTCAATCATGTAATAATAGGGCTAGAAATCAGGATGTCGATCAAGAGGGAAGAATGAGATTATTAGTAATAACCCTAGTTCAGAAAATAAGCCTAACAAAATGAGTGATGTGTGTGAACAAAAGAAAGTAGAAGCAAGAAGTATGGAATAGAAGTGTAGAGAAATCAGGGGAAGAAACGATGTTCGGCATAGTATCCCTTTAGAGTTTTATAAAGTACAGGACAAAGGTTGTCTAAACATGCAATCCTATTTGAATGGAGAGGTTTCCTAAATCATACTAAACCCCTCTTTCAAGGATGAAGAGTAACTGAATCGGTGCAATGCTGATACTGTCACCAAACAATCGCATTAACACTTCGTGAAACCTCAATATGAGGTAACAAGAATTTCATTAGTAGCTAATTTCCCATATGAAGAGAAATTACTCCTAATCCGAATACAGAATATAAATGTGAGTTCTCTTAAAGTCTATTCCACATTATTGCAAAGAGCATAGAAATTCTCATTAACACACTTGGGAGAATTGAGGTAGATGAGGTTTCCAAAGTACCCTATTTCTAGACTTACTCACAATCCCCTCTAATCGTTCTATGTCTATACTTGGTGGGTATTTCTACTCGTCACAAAGCACATCAAGTATGATAACTAGGGCTTTCACGACATTAGCAATCAAGCATTCAAACACGTAATTAGATTCGAATAGAATAGATTGCAATAAGAAAATCAAGCAAATCACATAAATCCACAACCAATGTCAAAAGATAAACCCTAAAGTTCAACTATACCCAAACATCTAAGAAATAGCCCTCCATTAGAGGACAAGCATCCGAAATACAATACATGATGAGAATGAATGTAAACATAGAAACCCCCTTCTCAATCGCACAGAAGATAAATCGACGGATTAATTCAAAGAACCTTCCACGAATGCCACCAAGGTAAGCTTGATGGCTATGATCTTCTTATTCTTGATGTTGGATCCAAATCTCCTTTAAAATTCGCCTATGAAGTCCTAGAGATTGACCTCCTTTCTTCCCTAACCTCGCCTCTAAGAAAAGGTTTAAAGAATGAACAAAAGATCCCCTAAAATTCTTATCAGATCTATTTATACTCAGCTACTTATGGGCACAAGGACATGGTCATAAGGAGCTGGGGAAGATGGGTCGTGAGCTTTTGTTTGTGTTACTGTCCAACTTACGGCTGCCAGTGCTGCATCGTAAGCTTCACTGTGCTGCTCTTATAACCGTCATTATAGGCATAAGCTATGGTTATAAACTCCTCTAGATGGTCCTTACGGGCATCCTTACAGGCGTAAGTCTTGCCCGTAAGGTTCTCTAGTTTGGTTCTAAACTCCCCCTTACAGGCATAAGCATGCAGCAAAATTCTCAGTAAAAGGCTTACGGCTGTAAAACAGGCTGTAAACTAACCGTAAGCAATCCTATTTGCCTTGTTCTTATTCAATTGATATCGAGAGAGCTCCATCTTCTTAAAAGTACTTCATTTAGTTCTCTCACATCTTTGAGTACTACCAAAAGCCTGAGAATGCAAAACACACTATGTTTAACACTGAAATGCATAATATGATCCTAATACAAGGCTAATGAGTGTATAAAATGATATGAAATAATAGAAAATTGTACACTCATCAATAAACAAGAGAGAGTTAGGCATGAGAAGGGGTGTTCGAACAAGGGATCCCCTTAGGAATATCATTAAGATCTAAACTAGGATGCTTTTAATGATGTATTAACGATAGAATGGGCCGAGAGATTTCTAAATTAGATGAACATCAATCTCTTGGTAATTATTCCCGAATCCCATACAAGTGTTGATCGGAATCTCTTTCATATCAATCCTCCTATGATTGCAATACATTCAAGAAAATCTCTAAATGGGAGTAAACACAAATCTAGGTTTACTCCTAAAAGTTAGAGAGCTACCGGTACCCGAATCTCTCAGCATGTCGCTACATGCATCCTCTTTCAACCTATTCATGATCGAATGCATGTGAGCACACATCTACTTGTACAACTCATAAAAGAATTACAAAGTTCTCCATATGTAACTCTAGACATGAAGCATTATAGAATAAATCACAAACAATCATCAACTTTAAGAGATAATTGATACGCCTTTTGCATAAGCACAAGTGTATGGGTAGTGTAAGTAATAAATTATGCCCGAACGGGTTAGGTAGTCGAATTCTCAGGGATTGGTATAGCTCTTGATACTTACTCGATTTCTAATATCTAGCTGACTCTAGAGATTGGTTATAAACTAGTTTAAAGCAATTAAAGAAATGCGGAAGGAGAAAGGAAAGAGAGACAAGGTTTAGGTTGAAAGGATATTAGTAGTAAAGACAGTGTCCCGAATTAATCCCCTCGACAAATGTATTGACTAGGCAATGATTAAATGTACATCTTCTTAGACTGTAGTGATGACCTATGGAGGGTTTGATAATGTACAACAACACTCAAGTTAGAGCGTACTCAATCCCTTCCCTAATGTGTGCCCTAACTAAATGGGTTGTTCAATCACCATCTAGATAGAGGATAAGCAACTAAAGTTAACATGCTTCTTAACTGCAATTACAACTACGAGGAACATGCATGCCAAATTAATGCTCACATAGCTAACAATAATTCCCACATCGAGTTTTGCAACATACAAACATCAAGGCAATCAATATAAAGATGAGAAAGCAAGATAAACAAAAGGAAGACCACAAGAAAACTCAATAATCAAAGCAACTAAGTTAATACATCACAAGTCAAGTTTCATAATCGGGGGTACTGAATGATGGTTAGCCCCTCATGGTTCTACGATGCATCAAAGAAAAGCAATAAGAGAAAGAAATGCTATCCATATGAATCCCTTCTTACTTCACAATCCTCGTTAGAGAGCGATCTATGATAATCTTACCAGCATTTCTCCATTCCCACAATGATCTCTCCACTCAAATCCGGCACTGAATGGTGCCAAGCTCTGCCCTAGCCTTTATCTCCCGAAAATCAGAAGAAGATCCCCTTAAAACCTAACTTTAGAGCTTAAAAATGTCATTCCTAATGCAAGCACTGCCGTGCTCTTACCCATGCTCTTGACAGTGCTTTCCTTGGGGTGTTTTGGAACTTGTTCTCAACGAGATTGTAGCACATCCTGAAAAGTATACGGGCGCAAACATGAGCCGTGCTTGTTGCCCGTGCTTGAAGAACACGATGGTGCTAGGAGCCCTGGAATCGTGGTCTTTTCTCTATGAAAATCAAAGTAAAGTACACTAGCGTAAGCACGCCTGTACTTCCTGCCCATGCGTCCAAGCACAGTTATGCTTCCTCAGTTGGGTTCAATTTCTCTAAGTAATGAAACGTGCATGGTCGTAGGGACGGGTGTGCTTCCCGACCGTGTTTGTCCCGAAAAGTATATAGCAACTCCATTTCATGCCAAAATTCTTTTCTATTCATTCCTTTCAATTCGAGACCTGCTTATCGACATCATTTAACAAATATACCCCAAGTGGCATCGATTTATAGTAAAAGAGTGCAAAAAGCACAAGAGAATCATGAGATAGGGTAAATAAAATATCTATATAAAATTCACTCATCAATAACAACATCCAAAGTTTCATACAAAATAATCCTAAGGTTCAATGATAGGGACGCAAGTGCACATACCGATCGAGTAATAAAATGTGAGTAAAGCAGAATGTCGGTCCACAAGGAAAGAAATGAATACTAGTAATGACTCTATACCTAAAAAATAATCTAAAATATTATGTGATGTGTGTGAGAACAAAAATAAGTGAAAGTAAGAAAATACGGGAGGAAATAAGGGAGAAATCAAGGAAGAAAGCGATGTTCGGGCATAGAATTCCTCTATAGTAATGAGATACAGGATAATGGTTGTCTAAACATGCAGTCCTATTGATAAGTGCTTGTGTTATAGTAACACGAAGTGTTATTGTCTTACATTGAGCATTACTTTTCTCAAATTTTATCATTAATTGGCGTGCATTTGTGTGTTTTTGTGCATTGTAGGGTTGTGGAGCCAATTTGAAGAAAAAAGAGCAAAGTTAATTCATGTTCGCCATTGTTGGGAAGTTCTCGGACCAAGTACTGAATAAGGCACGAGTCTAGACTTGTGGGTGTGTGTCAACCTCCTTTGGAGGGGCACAAAGGCAACCACATTCACAAAAGTCTAACCCATGTAGCATATAAGAACTTCACCAATAAGGAGAAAGAAAGAAATCGACATGATCTACCATTGATTGTGTGCCAATTCAATAGCCTAGATGAAGAACGATGAAATCAGGAACATTCGATGCGTGAGTACTCAGACCAAGCAATGAACAAGGCACGAGTCTAGACTTTTGGGTGTGTGCCAACCTCTTTTGGAAGGGCACAAAGGCAGCCACATTCATAAAAGTCTAACCCGTGTAGCATAGGAGAACTTTTTCAATAAGAAGAAAGAAAGCAATCAACATGATCTACCGTTGATTATGTGCCCAATTCAATGGCCTCGATGAAGAATGATGAAATCGGGAACATTCGATACGGGAATACTGTAGCAGTCACTGTGGCAATTACTGTAGTAGTTTACTGTTTACTGCGCGCAAGAAAACTGAATCCAGAAAATCCACACAGGCATGTGGAAATTCCACACAGCCGTGTGGATGCCCGATTTCAGCCAATTTTTAAGCCGCGACTCAGACTATTTAAAGGCCTTTTTGGATACTTTTTGAGGATCTTTCGCCTATCTTCTTGAGGGTCACGGCTAGGGTTTGGAGAGGACTTTGTGGAGGATTGGAGAATGTTATCGGCATCGACATCGAAGCCCATTGGAAGATAGCTATTGGGGGAGCTTTCGTCGGCACCGATCCGGCGAGGTGTGCCATAGGATTAATAGAGGGCTTGGTGAAGAGACGAAGCGGTAGCACAAGACACAGGGGGGTTTTCATCTATGTTTATCTTTCTTGTTTATTCATACACAATGATGGATTTTTATAGCTCCATGGAGAGCTAAACCCCTTGTGGGTATTCAGACTTGTAAACCCACGGATGACATTGTTTCTATGACTTTTATTATGCTTTCTTAATTTGATGCTTTTAATTAAGTTATAATCTTGATTGCTTATACTATTGATTTTCCCTTAGCCATGACACTATGGTAGAGAATCATCTAGGTTATCCTTTGGAGGTGTGACAACTCCTATAGGGTTAGACTACTTGAGAATTGAGAGGGTCGAGAGGGTGAGTCGTGAGGTAGCGAAACGTCCCCTTTCCCCTCTGGTGTGATTTTCCCTACCTCTGTATTTCAAGAGTACTTAGCGGTCGAAGTAGAGTGAAGTGCTAGGAGATGAATTCCCTCGGGGCTTAGTTACACAAGCAACAGAGCGAAGAGTTGTAGTGAATCCTAGTGCTGGGGCTTAACTAAGACTAGGGTTCTTTCACGTGGACCAAAGGGTTAGAGCTATACTTAGGAACAGGGTCTATCACTTGGAATCCCTAAAACGTAATGCAATTCCACATAGTGTGAGGTTTAGGAAGATGGACTCCCATGGGACTTAGTTGATAGGTCAACAAGAGTTAAGGGTCGTAGTGAAACCTAATTCCGGGGCATAATGTTGGGATTAGTCATGGTTGACCTTAGGTTTTGGACCGTGTGCTTAAGGATGTCCACGACTCATTAAATATCAATAGGAGAGAATAATACTTCGTCCTGCACTAGAACATTAATCCTAGAGGTAGCTTGTCCGGGTACTCTACTTTACATATTGATTGTTCTTCTCTCTTACTCTTTGCTTGCACTCTCTTATCTTCCATATTTCTCTTTATTTTCTTGCATACACACATTGATCTTGTTCTCACTTTCCATATTTCGCATTAGCTAAATAGCAAGTTCTTGTGTCTACAATCCTTACTACCTGTGGATTCGACTACCCTCCCACCGGTGTACTTTATTACTGCGACTACCCATATACTTTCGGGCCCCTGTCAAAGTTTTTGGCGCCGTTGCGGGGGAGTAGGCATATTTTAAACATTTGCTTTTTGCTGTTTTTTCTATTCACAACAAATTCTATTTCCCACTTTCTTATTCTTTCATTGTTCTTATTTGTTTTTCCTCTTCTTTGATCTCAGCTTCAGGAAGGATGATTGATACAATTGAGATATTCAATACAATTACAGGAATGGTGAAGAATGTTGAACAAAAAATGCAGTTGTTCACAGTACAGTCAGTTACAAATTACATTGTGAACGAACAAACAGTGAGCAGTCCTTTTGTAGAAGAAGAAGCCACTATTGATTATTCTATTAGTGAGCAGATTACAAGTTGTGAACTGGGAAGTGTGTTGGATAAATTTGAGCAATCAGCTTTAGCTTTTTCAAGTGGGGATACAGAAGAAAGCTTACAGAGGGTTCTTACTCAGTTCGAATCACGTTATCGAGAACAAAGGCAAGAAGTCTTTTCGGTAGGATTTATAGATATGACTGAGGAAGCTTATGAGATAAGGGTTACAGTAGGATCCCAGGATCATTCTATTAGTTAGATATTGGAAAACAATTCAGAGAGTGTTATTGAGCAAAAATCGATTCAGTTTGAAGAGATTAATAGAATAGAAGAGAGCCGATTGCGACAGTCTATTGAAGAACCACCTAATTTGGAGTTAAAAACACTACCAACACACTTGGAGTACGCCTTTTTGGCAAAAGAGATGAAGCTTCCCATTATTATAGCATCAGATCTTTCTTCGGACCAGAAGGCTAAGTTAATGAATATGTTGAAGAAGCATAAGTCTGCCATTGCTTGGAAAATTTCAGATCTAAAGGGCATAAATCCTTCGTTTTGTACCCATAAAATCTTAATGGAGGATAATTTCAAGTCAGTAATCCAACCTCAAAGAAGACTGAACCCGAATATGAAGGAAGTTATGAAGGCAGAGGTGGTGAAACTACTGGATGCAGGGATTATTTATCCTATTTCTGATAGAGCTTGGGTGAGCCCAACGAAATTGGTTCCGAAGAAAGGGGGACGATAGTGATCAAGAATGAAAAGAACGAACTCATTCCAACTAGAACAGTCACAGGATGGAGGGTATGCATTGATTACAGAAGATTGAATGATGCAACCCGAAAGGATCACTTCCCATTGCCTTTTATTGATCAAATGTTGGAGCGATTGGCTGGGCATCAGTTTTATTGTTTCCAAGATGGAATGTCAGAATATTTTTAGATTCCTATTGCCGCAGAAGATCAAGAGAAGACAACATTTACTTGTCCTTACGGGACCTTTGCATACAGACGAATGCCATTTGGACTATGCAAGGCACCAGCAACATTCCAACGTTGTATGATGACACACCCCTTGCGTGTGTGTACCGCAAGTGCACGGGTTATCGAAGTAATAATTATACCCGGTGAGTAGGATAGTCGAATCCACATGGAACAGGGCTACTAGTACTAACTTCTTCTCTGCAATCTAGCCTAATGACTAATGTGATTTTGTGGTGATCTAGTGTGCATAGAAATTAATACTAGAGATGAATAGGCAAAGGGTAAATAAAAGGAGATCTCAATCAATGAAGATGAGATACCCGGGCAATGCTCCCCCTAGGCTCTATCATAAAGTGCAAGACTAACTAAATGCTTCTAAATCGAGTTCTATGAGTTGAGGCAATCCAAGAATAATCGGTCCCTGCCTCCAGGCCACCGATACTAGTACCCTACAAGGTCCCGGCGGAGAAATCACTCAATCTCAACACCACACACCCCATATGACCGCAATGAACTTTAGGGATACCTAGGAGTGAAACCGATTCCTAAAATTAGATCCAACCCTATCTCTAGGTGAAAGATCCCTAACCCCCTACAAAGGTCCCGGCGGAGAAATCTATCAATCTCACGCCTCACACCCCATATGGTTGCATAAAACTTAGGGAATACGGAGATAGAAAACACTCAATCGGAAGGGAAAGGGGACACTCCTCTATCTCAAGACTCACCCTCTCAACCCTCTTTAACCTTGTATGTTTTAATCCCTAATGGAGACCTCTCTCTTACCAAGGAAACAAATCAAACATGCCAAACAACCATACGAATCAATAAGGCATGCAAGCAATGATTAAACAAGATTAAAACTCAAATAAACTCGGAATTAAAAGAAAGCATAAAGAAAGTCAATACATGAATCGAAACCTAAGGTTCACATGCCCAAGTATCTACTAGGGTTTAGCCCTCCATGGGGCTTATTACAAAGCAAAACATAACACAATGAAAAGCAATGTAAACCATGGAAGTAAACCCCCTTGAATTCGTGATGATGGCCTTGATGGGTCGCTCAACGTCTTGAAGGATCCTTCTCCGAAGCTAGGTTGCCAATGACTCCCTCGATGCTATGACGGAGGAAAAAACTATCAAAGTTGGTGAAGAACGGTCCCCCAATTCGGCAAAGACCTCCTCCTCAAACCCTAGCCGCTTCGCCTCTCAAAAGCCACACCAAAGATACCAAAAGAATCGGCAAGAAGGGCTATTTATAAGCCTGAATCGCGCCAGTCACGTGCCTCCACGCGACCACGTGAGATCCCACGCGGTCGCGTGGGCTGCAGAATTCCCACGCGGACGCGTGAACAGTGATTTCTGCTACAGTAAAAAACAAACATTGTTTTGCTACAGTACTCTTCATAAATCGCGATCCAAACTCTCTTATCTTGAGGCCACATGGTCGGGCACACGTCCATGTGGTGAGTTATAAGACTTCTCCTCCATCGAACCATCATTTGGAAGCTTTGGCTATCTTTACACAAGTGGGGACATGATGGTGTGACTGCCTTTGTGCTCTTCCATCACACAAATCAGCTTGAATTCTTTTGGAAGTTGGCACAAGAAGGCATCATCCTAGGGCACAAGATCTCTCGAATGGGTATAAAGGTAGATAAGGCAAATATCGAATTTATAGATAAACTTCCTCCACCAACAAATGTTAAGGAAGTTCGGAGTCTCTTAGGGTATGTTGGGTTCTACAGGCGGTTCATTAAGGATTTTTTGAAAATTACACAACCGTTGACTAAACTCCTCAAAAAGGATGCTCCATTCAATTTTGGGGAAGAATGTAAGGAAGCTTTTAATGTGTTAAAGAAGAAGCCAGTTCAAGCTCCAATTTTGATCACACCGGATTGGAATGAACCATTCGAGCTTATATATGATGCAAGCGATAAGTGCTTGTGTTATAGTAACGCGAAGCGTTATTATCTTACAATGAACATATCTTTTATCAGATTATATCATTAAATTGTGTACATTTGTGTATTCTTATGCATTGTAGGTTTGTGGTGCTAATTTGGATAAAAAGAACAAAGTTAGATCGTGTTCGCCGTTGTTGGGAAGTTTTCGGACCAAGCAAGGAACAAGGCACGAGCCTAGGCTTGTGAGTGTGTGCCAACCTCCTTTGGAGGGGCACAAAGGCAGTCACATTCACAATAAGTCTAACTCGTGTTGCTTAGGAGAACTTTACCAAAGATGAGACTTGAAGCAATCGGCACGATCAACCATTGATTGTATGCCCAAATCAATGGCCTCGAGTTACTTGATAAGTGCTTGTGTTATAGTGACGCAAAGCGTTATTATTTTACTATGAGCATCTCTTTTATCAGATTTTATCACTAAATAGTGTGCATTTGTGTACTCTTATGCATTGTAGGTTTGTGGATCTAATTTGTAGAAAAAGAACGAAGTTAGATCGTGTTCGCCGTTATTGGGATGTTTTCGGACCAAGCAAGGAACAAGGCACGAGCCTAGACTTGTGATTGTGTGCCAACCTCCTTTGGAGGGGCACAAAAGCAGTCACATTCACAACAAGTCTAACTCGTGTAACTTAGGAGAACTTCGCCAAGAAGGAGACTTGAAGCAATCGGCGCAATCTACCATTGATTGTGTGCCCAATTCGATGGCCTCAATGAAGAACGATGGATTTAGGGGCATTTTCGGTGAGTTATTGGAGCAGCATTGTAGCTTGTACTGTAGCAATACACTGTAGCAAGTTACTGTTCAATTTCTGCCAAAAACTAGGATTCCAGAGAGTTCACACGGGCGTGTGGAAATTCCACACGCCCGTGTGAAATAATTTTTCAGGAAGCCAGAAACTTCACACGCCCGTGTGTTAATTCCACACGCCCGTGTGAAGTCCCGATAAGTCCAAATTTAAAGCCGCACTCAGCATTATAAAAGACCGATTGGGAGACTTTTGACATATCTTTTAACCTATCTTTCTCCCCAATTTCTTAAGAGTGCGGCTAGGGTTTCGGAGAGGACTTTGTGGAGGATTGGAGCGCGCCATCGGCATCATCACCGACGTTCGACGGCCGCACAAGACCACGGCCACACCATACGCAAGGGGGTTTTCATCGATGTCTTTATTTTGTGCTTTCTTTTACACTTTGATGAACATGTATAGCTCCATGAGGAGCTAAACCCCTCATGGGTATTCAGACTTGTAAACCCTAGGATTATTATGCTTTTCTATGAATAAATTCGAGTTTCAATTTTAATTATCTTTTGCTATTGTTTTCTCCTAGCTGTGACACTAAGGATTGAGAACAATCTAGGTTATCCTTTGGAGGTGTGACAACTCCTATAGGGTTAGAGTACTTAAGATTGAAGAGAGTTGAAAGGGAGAGTTGTGAGGTAGCGCCGTACGCCTTTCCCATCCGGTGTGATTTCTCCCTACTTCCGATTCCTTGAATTATTAGCGGTCGAGATAGAGTGAAGCGCTAGGTAGATAAACTCCCCTGGGGCTTAGTTGCGCAAGCAACAGAGTGAAGGGTTGATGTGAATCCTATGCGCTGGGGCTTAATTTAGACTAGGGTTCTTCCACCTGGACCAAAGGGTTAGAACTATATATAGGAATAGGTTTTATCACTAGGAATCCCTAAAGCTTAAGGCAATCCCACATAGTGTTAGGCTTAGGTAGAAATACTCCCATGGGGCTTAGTTGCGTGAGCGACAGAGTGAAGGGTTGACGTGAATCCTAATGTCGGGACATAGTGTAGGGGTTAGTCACGGTTGACCTTAAATTTGGGACCGTGTGTTTAAGGATATCCTCGACTCAATTAACATCAATAGGAAAGTATAATAGCATAGTCTTGCACTAGAAGCATAAGTCCTAGAGGTAACTTGTCCGGATACCCTGTTCTCATTCATTGCTAGTCTTTCTCCTTCTACTTTTATTTTGCACTTTCCTATCTTTCATCTCTCTATTTACTTTCTTGTCTTTTATTTTAATTGATTCCATAATTCTCTCAACAAACCAACTATCACTTTTCATACACCGCATAACTAAATAGTGAATTCTTGTGTTCTAAATCTCTATTCCCTATGGATTCGACTACGCACTCATCAGGGTAATTTTATTACTTCGACAAGGCCGTGCACTTGTGGTAAACACGCAAAAGGTCGTGTCATTACTGTAGTAGTACTGCAGCTTGTAATGTAGCAAAACATTGTAGCAAGCTATTGTTCACTTTCTGCCGAAATTCAGAGTTCCAGAGAATTCACATGAGCGTGTGGAAATTCTACACGGCCCGTGTGAAATAATTTTCCTGGAAGCCAGAAACTTCACACGGCCGTGTGGAAATTCCACACGGCCGTGTGAAGTCCCGATAAGTTCAAATTTAAAGCCGCACTCAACAGTATAAAAGCTCGATTTGGAGACTTTCAAAGCATCTTTTCGACCTAATTTTCTCCCCAACATCTGGAGAGTGCGGTTAGGGTTTCGGAGAGGACTTCGTGGACGTTTGGAGCTCGTCATTGATAAGTGCTTGTGTTATAGTACCGCGAATCGTTATTATCTTACATTGAGCATATCTTTTATCAGGTTTTATCACTAAATGGTGTGTATTTGTGTACTCTTGTGCATTGAAGGTTTGTGGAGCTAAATTGGAGAAGAAGAACGAAATTAGGTCGTGTTCACCGATGTTGGGAAATTTTCGGGCCAAGTAAGGAACAAGGCACGAGCTTGGACTTGTGAGTGTGTGACAACCTTCTTTGGAGGGACACAAAGGCAGTCATATTCACAACAAGTCTAACTCGTGTAGCTTAGAAGAACTTCACCAAGAAGGAGACTTGAAGCAATAGGCACGACCTACCATTGTTTGTGTGCCCAATCAATGGCCTCGATGAAGAACAATGGATTCGGGAGCATTTCGGCGAGTACTGTACCAGCAATGTAGCAAAAACATTGTAGCAAGCTACTGTTTATTTTCTTCCGAAAATCAGGGTTTCAGAGGATTCACACGGGCATGTGGAAATTCCACACGGCCGTGTGAAGCCCCCGATAAGTCCGATTTTAAAGCCGTGATTCAATATTATAAAATGGGCTTTTTGAGACCTTTTGGGATATCTTTTGACCTATCTTTATCCTCAACTTGGGGAGTGCGGCTAGGGTTTTGGAGAGGATTTCGTGGAGGTTTAGCACGCGTCATCGACATCGTCACCGACGTTCGACTGCCGCACAAGACACGGCCACACCATATACAATGGGGTTTTCATCAATGTCTTTGATTTGTACTTTCTTTTCTATTTTGATGAACATGTATAGCTCCATGAGGAGCTAAAACCCTTGAGGGTATTCGGACTTGTAAACTCTAGGGTTATTATGTTTCTTTGACATTGTTATTATGTTTTTCCATTATTGATGAATAAAATTGAGTTTCAATCTTAATTGCATCTTGTTAATGTTTTCTCTTAAATGTAACACTAGGATTGAGAACAATCTAGATTACCCTTTGGAGGTGTGACAACTCCCTTAGGGATAGACTACTTAAGATTGAAGAGGGTTGAGAGGGAGAGTTGTGAGGTAGCGATGTATCCCTTTCCCCTCCGACGTGGTTTCTCCCTACCTCCGTTTCCTTGATTTCATAGCGGTCAAAATAGAGTGAAGTGCTAGGCAGATAAACTCCCCTGGGGCTTAGTTACGCAAGTAACAAAGTGAAGGGTTGAAGTGAATCCTACGCACTGGGGCTTAATCTAGACTAGGGTTCTTCCACCTAGACCAAAGGGTTAGAACTACACATAGGAACAGGTTTTACCACTAGGAATCCCTAGAGCTTAAAGCAATCCCACGTATTGTGAGGTTTAGGTAGATATACTCCCCTAGGGCTTAGTCGCGGGAGCGACAGAGTGAAGGGTTGATGTGAATCCTAATACCGGGGCATAGTATTGGGGTTAGTCACGGTTGTCCTTAGGTTTGGGACCGTGAGTTTTAGGATATCCTCGACTCAATTAAAATCAATAGGGAAGTATAATAGCATAGTCCTGCACTAGAAGCATAGATCCTAGAGGTAGCTTGTCCGGATAGCCTATTTCATCCACTGCTAATTCCTCTCTATTCTCTTTTACTTGCACTCTCTTATCTTCCATCTTTCTATTTAAATTTCTTGTCTTTTATTCTATTTGCTTGCACATTCACTCATTGATCCTGTTATTGCCTTTTCATACGCCGCACAGCTTTATTAGTGAAATCTCGTATTCTAAAGCCCTATTCCCTGTGGATTTGACTACCTTCTCACTAGGGTAAATTTTATTACTTCGACAAACCCGTGCACTTGCGGGATACACGCAAGGGGTCGTGTCAAGTTTTTGGCACCGTTGCAGGGGAATAGGCATTTTAGATATTTGTTTTTCACTATTTTAGCTATTCACTTCGCATTTTATTTCATACTTTCTTTTTCTATCATTGTTTTTATTTTTCTTTTCTTGGTTTTCGGCTACAGGTTATGACCCGTGGGAACCCTTCGATTCTTGTTGAAGGAGACCCGGACATTGGACGAAGAACACATCGCAAAGGGAAGGAACCTGTGCAAGAAGCTTCAAATCAAGCCGATATTAAGACAGAAGGGTCAGAAACAATGGCAGAACAGAATGAACAACAAAGGACATTGTCCGATTTTGCTAGACCCGTAGTCATGGGGACCCAATCAAGCATTGTGAGGCCCCCAATCACGGCAATGAATTTTGAGTTGAAGCTGTCGTTCATACAGATGTTGTAACAGTCCGCACAATTTAATGTGTTAGCCGATGAAGATCCCAACAGTCATATAGAGAATTTCCTCGAAGTTTGTGACATGTTGAAGATTAATGGAGTAACGGACGACGCAATTCGTTTGAGAGCCTTCAGATTTTCATTGAAGGGAAAAGCAAGACATTGGCTTCATTCATTACCGAGAGCATCCATCACTACGTGGGAGGAGATGGCCGAGGCATTCTTGGCTAGATACTTTCCGCCGGGAAAATCTACAAGGCTCCGGAATGAGATATCATCCTTCGTGCAAATGGAATTGGAGTCTCTATTCGAGACATGGGATAGGTTCAAGGAGCTCCTTCGCAAGTGCCCGCAACATGGATTTCCCGAGTGGATGATCATTCACACCTTCTACAACTGGTTAAATCCGAGTACCAAGCAACTCTTAGATGCGGCGGCTGGAGGAACTCTAGGAAGCAAGACTCCCAGTGAAGCCCGGCACCTTGTAGAGGAGATGGCTATGAATAGCTATCAATGGAATTCAAGGGACAGAAAGAAGGTTGCCGGAATTCATGAAGTTGACGCAATCACATTTTTGGCTGCACAAGTAGAGTCATTAAGTAAGAAGCTCGATGCTCTAGCTTCACCAAGAGTTGCGGCCATCACTACATGTAACGGTTGTGGGGGAGGCCATGCTTTGAGTGATTGTCCTATTGCTATTGGAGGTACTAGTGCGGTGGAGCAGGCTGATTTTGTTGGTAATACTTATAGAGGACAAGGCCAAGGCAACCCGTACAGTGGAACTTATAATCCGGGGTGGAAGAACCACCCAAATTTTTCTTGGAGCAATCAAGGGCAGTCACAACAGAAAAACAGTGCACCACCGGGATTTCAAGGTCAACAAGCTCTGAATCTAGAAAGCCGAGTGACCGGGTTAGAAGGGAAAATGGCCGACCTCGAGAGAGCCCTCACACAGTTTGTTTCTTCATCGGATGCTAGGTTTCAGTCGGTGGAGGCTACTCTTCGCAATCACACCGCCTCCCCACACAATTTGGAAAATCAAGTAGGGCAAATTGTGAAGACATTGGCGGAAAGACCTCAAGGTAGCTTGCCTAGCAATACGGAGACTAATCCAAGTGAGCAATTGAAGGCAATCACCTTGAGGAGTGGGAAAGAGGTCGAGAGAAATCTCCCTCTAGAGAAGACGAAAGAATCACCCGAAGTCGTGGAGGTAGAGGATGAAGCACCAAAGGAAAAAGAGGTGGCACCTCCACCGTACAAGCCAAGGATTCCCTACCCTTCACGATTAAAGAATGACCAAAACAACGAGGAATGCAAGAAATTTCTGGGTATCTTCAAACAATTACACATCAACATCCCATTCGCTGAGGCATTGGCCCAAATGCCTAAGTATGCAAAGTTCTTGAAGGACCTCTTGACTAACAAGAGGAAATTGGAGGAGAGTGCATCCATGATCCTTGATGCCAATTGCTTGAATGTATTGCAAAAGAACATGCCAAGCAAGAGGAAAGATCCCGGGAGTTTCATAATACCATGCAACATTGGCAACTTGGGTGAAGAGATGGCATTGGCCGACTCGGGGGCAACTATCAACGTCATGCCCTACACATTCTTCCAAATGCTAGAAGTACATCTTCCTGGTGGACTTTGTTGTACTTGATGTGGACGAGGATGTCGAGGTACCGCTGATTCTTGGGGGGTCGTTCTTGCGTACTTCCAAGGCTTTGATAGACATGGACGGTGGCGAGCTCACACTTAGAGTTGGAGATGATAAGCTCACCTATCGCCTCGCCGAAGCCATGAGACATTCTCTTGATTTTGATGATACTCTTTATTATCTTGATGTTACTGATGAGTGTATTGATGAATACGTACAGGAAATGTTAAACCCGGATCTGTATGAAGGGTGGCCAGACCAAGACGTAGAGATAGAAGAAGAAGAAGTACTTGCACTTGGTCCAGTCAAGACAGACATCAAGATGGAGAAGGAGCGTATGAAGAAGATGCTTCGGAGGATGAAGAGGTCGAAAAGATGCCACAAGAAGAACCCCAACAAGAAAGGGGATGAACATTCACGGAGTAAGGGTGTTACACCCTTTTGTGGTAACAAATTCGACAACTCTCCCTCTACTCTACAAAGATTATGTAATGCATGTTTTCAGATTGTGGGGAAGAGGGCAACTTCAATTTATAAACCTCCGTAAGGTAAGAAAGGTACGTCAAGCTAAGTGACGTTAAACAAGCGCTTCTTGGGAGGCAACCCAAGCTTTTACAGTTTTTCTAGAACTTGTCTAGTTTTAGGTTGAATAAAAAGTCTTAGTTTTGGTGTCCTGATTTTCATGTGCATATGCTGTGAGTTTTCTTGTGGATCATCAATGGTTTCGTGTGCCTTAATGTAATTGACGAAGTTGAGTCGGTTGAGTGTGTTTTCTATGATCTTTGGTCGTGTTTTCATGACGTGTACAGGCTCTAAGTGTTTTAAAAGAGTTTCTGAATTTTTTCTGCGGAACTTGTTGATAAGTGCCTAAATATATCATGCTTTAGCGATGATGTTCTTGTACTTTCATGCAACTTATGTGTATCTTCAATGACATTTTGCGCACTTGATGTTTTTATTTTCGTTTCAGGGTTTCGAGGACCAGGTACGCGTGATCGAACCATATTCGTGTCGTTTCGGGGAAGATTGAAGAAGAAATGAAGACTCGGAGCACCCCGGAAGCCGACACGCCGCACACGGAGCCAGCTCTCTCGGCCATGTGCGGCCACTGTGCAGCCCGCATGGTCTCGGGATTATATAGGGGTTCTTCAATTTTTATGAAGGCATCATGTTCTCTATCCATCCTCCACTCCACCACACACCATTCTCATCATCTTTGGAGGGATTTGGAGGGATTTTTGGGTAGATTTGAAGGAGAGAAGAAGGGGAAAACGTGGAGAAGCTTCATAGGGCTCGCCGGCGCGGATCCGACGAGCTACACTATCAACCCTAGTCGACATCTTTGAGGGAGTTTTTCTTGTTTTCATTTGATGGATTCTTTGTATGAAGAGCTCTTTAGCTTTGTGATGTCGAACCAAACCTCCCAAGGCCACCGGGCTCCCGGCGAACCTTGGGAGGAGACCTTGTATGAATGACCTTTATATTGTTTTGAATGAATGTGTTGGTTTGATTATTTGGTTTTAATTCATCATCTTGTTGCTCATTCTACCATGGATGGATTCCGTAGAATTGATTTTGAATGATACTTGTTTGGCGGGATGCTAGCTTGTATTAGGTCACTTGATGAGTTAAAGAGGGATTCATGTATTAATACACCGGAGGTTCCGGGTGCTAATAGCCTTCCGCGCGTTTGTGGTTAATTTAGCCGAAAGTGTGCATTAGATTGACCCTAATCAAGACTCCTTGTTCTCATTGACATCGTAGGGGTATTTTTTGGATAGAGAAACCCGTACTGGATTAGGGCCACACTACGGAGGTTCCGGGGTGGTCGATATCCGAGTCTAGCGGACCAAAACCAACCCAACCCTAGTTTATTGGATTTCATGGTCATTCGTACTTAGTCTCCTCCCGGGGGAATCCTCGTCCGAGGCCTTCCCTAATTATTGGCTTCTTCATCTCTAGCTTTACTCCGGATTGAGCTTTATTTTATTTGCACTTCTTTACTTGTTTTTATTATTTTAGTATCGTTTCAACCCTATTTCAATCGACTAGAAAGTGACTCCCAAAAGGAAGTAATAATAGATCTCGGGCTCTTGGGAGTACGACCCTCCTCGTGAGGTTTATTACTTGACGACCCGTGCACTTGCGGCCGGGGAGTCGCGTGTTAGCTCTTTAGCTAGTCGCGCGCTCGCTCATCACTTGTAATTTTTCTAAGTCATCCAGAGAAAACACACGGCTGTGTGGAATTCCCACACTGGCGTGTGTTACAATTGTGAGCTCAACCAGAGAGAGCACAGGGGCGTGACCATGCCCCTGTGAAAAACCTCAGAAGGGGCACACGGCCGTGTGAAATCCTGCAGAACTTAAACTCTTTTCCAGAGAGTCCACAGGGGCGTGTGAGTGCCCCTGTGAGTGCCACTGTGCCAAGGCACATGGCCGTGTGAAACTCTGCAGAGACCTCCCCCTTCATCCCGAGAATACACAGGGGCCCCTGTGGAAAGCCTTGTGAATGGCACACAGCCGTGTGGGTTACCCACATGGCCATGTGGAACACTTAGGGTTTCTCGGGCAAGTCAGAGAGGCCACAGGGGCGTGTGACGTACCCCTGTGGCCGGCCTTGTATTCTTGGTCAGGTTGGGCACACGGCCATGTGAAAATTTTCTAAGACCTTTTGTGTTTTCCCGTGAATCCACAGGGCCGTGTACCAGCCTCAGTGTATTCCCCTGTGAAGGCACACGGCCATGTGGGGTAGTTCAGAGAGTGACCAGAGTGCACACAGGGGCGTGTGTTGGCCCCTGTGAACCCTAATTTCAGAGGCACACGGCCGTGTGGATTCCCAGAACTTCGAAAGCCGCGTGATTTCTTTGGTTCTCCACTTGTGCCTCTTTAGTTTTCCACTCCAAATCACTCTCCGACTCCCTCTCTTGTTCTCCCGACCTTCTCCTCATGTTTTTGGAGGATTGAGAAGAGTTTTTCCCGCCGATTTCTAAGCTTTTCACATTCACACCATCAGTATGAACTTCAAAATCGTTTTCTTCGTCAATGTTTGATTTAATTCGATCTTTTTGGCTGATTTCGCTTGTTTTGAATGATTAATATGTATGCGAACATGTTTAGAATAGAATTGGAGCAAATTTAGTTGTATTTTTGGATTTTAGGTGATAAACGTCTAAATGTACATATTTTATACGTATACTTGTGCATGCTTTTTGTATTTTGTTAATGAATCGATGCCCTTTTGTGGTCTAAATTGGGTTATTTCGTGTTTTAGGTGCAAAATATGCTTTGTGGAGCTCAACGACGAGAAGAAATCGACACCGAAATCGTCATTTTTGAGTCCCGGGCACTATAGCAACACTGTAGCAGTCTGAAGCACGAACGTTTGAAGAATTCTCTAAGTCTGGAAATCCTCACGGGCAAGCTCACGGCTGTGAGGTCAACCGTATGGAATTCAGGGGCAGTATCACTGTAGCAGAGTACTGTAGTTTGGTTACTGTAGTAGTACTGTAGCAGTTTCGCAACTTTGCAGAATCTTTCGTCCCGCATTACTGGCTACCTTACAGGCCATATATGGACCGTGAGCTCACCCGTGAAGAGGCACGAACTCACCTTTTTATGGACTTGGAGACTTCTTTTTAGTGCATCTTGAGTTTTCTTCTTAGGGCCTCTCATCACCACCTTCGAATTGAGGAAGAAGAAGCTCTTGGATTGCAATCTAGGCAAGGAATTGGCGAGGAGAGCAAGGTTTTGGGAAGATTCTACGTTCTAGGGCTTACAATTGGAGGTTGAAGACTAGGGAAGCCACCCCTTGGAGTGGCGTCTTTGGAACTTCTCCGGCCTTCATTCTTTGAGGGAGTTCTTCTCATGCCTTTGTTGGTTGTTTCCATGCATTTCTTGTTGTATTTAGTGAACATGAGCACTTAAACCCCAAGGTTACCGGATGTAGGTGAACCTTGGGGTTGAACTTGTGATGTTTTGGATGATCTTGTTCTATTTATTGTTTGTGGCTTGTTTGGGATCCATTGTTTGGTGTTTTTACATGCTTGGTATGTATGAAAACTCTATGTATCAAAAGACTTAGGAAATGCTAGGTTGCATGACCATTGCCCTAGTGTTAGACTCACCAAACTTGGAAGGGAAATACGTATAAATACGGCGTGACCATCGGGTATTTGTACTCCTCCACTCCTAGGGTTAAGTACTCTTTTGTATTGTAACCCTAGTTTGAGAAAACCACTTCACCCTTTGTAATCGTAGGGGTAATCTTGGGCGGTATACATACCGTATCCAATACCCGTACCGGATTAGGGGTCGACTTCCGTGACCATCGGGTTGGCCTAATCTAGGGTTTTCTCGGTCCAATTAGCCACTTGCATGTTAGTCCAAGCTTCCTACTCACCTTAGTAGCCCCTAAGGGAATCCTCATCCGTGACCACTCCTAGTCCTATTTTACCCCGTATCTTGCCCTCGTATGTTTGCATTAGTTATTTACTTATTTAGCTTCTTTGCATTATATTCACTCTCTCTTGAATTGTATCGGTCAAACAACATTGTAAAAGAGAAGTAAGGGTAGCTTCTCGGGCCCCAGGGAATACGATCCCTGTGTCACGCACAAGGTATTACTTGACGACCCGTGCACTTGCAGGATAACACTCATCATTAAGACTCACGGCCGTGAGGCTCTGTCCACTAGAAGCCCCACACGGGCGTGTGGAATTAACACACGGCCGTGTGGATTTCAGCAGATTGTGTTCTTGAACTGTTTTTAACTATTTTCTTTTGCAACCTTGTAGAGATGTCTTCCAGGGCCAAAAAGCAAGTGGGGAAGCGGCCCCGTGAGCCTACCCCACCCCCTGAGGTGATGGAGTTTGATTTACCGGAGCACAGGGAAAGATTCAAGAAGTTATCAGCACTCCGATTTGGACAGTCGCGCTACCCGGACTTGAGTACATTGAGAGAAATACAGGAGGGCGACGCTGTACCTACTAGGGTTGAGGAGCTACTAGCCGTTGGCAGTTGGGGCCGTTTGCTAACGATCAGAGAGCCAGCGACTCGAGCGCTCACACTAGAGGTCTTAGCGACCTTTGAATTCGACATAGGGTACGACAGCTTCACACATGGCGAGACTATTCAGTTTCGTGCCCTCGGTCGACACTTCAGCCTGAGTATCACCCAGTTCTCGATTATGATGGGCCTCTACGATCAGGCTTTTACCGAGACAGAGGAGTACGCACTGCTGCCCACCGATTACCCAGGAACCATGACACCTTAGAGTGTCTACAGGAAGTTGTGCGGGGATGGGCAGTACGAGCCGGGGGTTTCGAAGGCGACATTTCTTTCCCGGTCAACGTACAGGTACATTCATGCCATCTTGAGTAGGTCTATCAGCGGCAGAGGTGATAGCACAGGGGTCTGAGTAGGCAGGAGCTGCTTTACTTGCACTCTATCGTACAGAGCGAGCCACTCCACCTGGGGCACATCCTAGCTGAGTACATGCGCCACTAGGGCCAGTACCCCAGAGTAGGAGTGATTTTTGCTGGACCCTACATCACACGCCTCATCATAGGCCTGGGACTCAGAGACGAGGTACGAGGGGCCGAGATATTGCTACACCAGCCCCACTCACCAGAGAGACACTTAGACTGATGGGTATGATCCGCAGATCAGGATCAGGAGTATATACTATGATCATACCTCAGTTAGATCAGGCCGAGGGGTCCCAGGCAACCTTGGAGCCACCCGCAGCAGAGACAGAGACACAGGCACCACCCACCGCGCCAGAGCCACCTCCGGTGCGCATGTTCTTACCCTCTCGAGGCCAAGATCGACTGGAGCGCCTGGAGAGCGCAGTGGGTGTGCTACAGACAGAGGTGGCCAAGGTTAGGGCTACACAGGCTGCGCAGCACTTAAAGACCATGGCACGACTTGACACTATACAGAGACTCCTTGAGTAGGCATCTTCAGAGCCTCCAGCAGCACCAGAGGCCACTACTCAGGACACCGACGCTGAGGCGTCGTAGTTTTAGTTTTTATTTGCTTTTGATTTTCATTTTTGTCCTTTTTATTCTATTTTGGACTTGTAGTACTCAGAAAGGATCTCCCTTCTGAGTTTATCTTTTATTTTGCTTTTCTTTTATCTCGAGTTATATTCATTGCTTCATATTTTATATACTCGAGTTTTATTTTATTTTTGTTGAGCTATACTGAACCCTTGTATATGTGTGCGCAGATGGTCTTGGATGTAAGGATTTTGAGGAACAATCATTGGCACGGTCATGGGACCGTGTGTGCTCCATAAACCATTGAGACTCAACTCTCAATGACCTAGCTCCATCAAACGCAACACTTGGAGTTCAGGGGAGTAATGTTTCAATTGCCCACTTCCACACTAATTGTGTTTACTTGTTTTTTTATTATTGTGCTTGCATGCGTATATTGGGGACAATGTACATCTTAAGTGTGGGGGGGAGTTCACATTGCACACACCTTTACTTGTGCACTCAATTGTTTATGCTCATGTAGCCCGTGGCGGTTCACCTTAGTTGCAACGGTTGTATTGTTAGAGTTTAGGAGAATTTTTAACATTGCATCCTATCATGCTATAGTTTTCACTTGAATTTTTAGGAAATTTTTGCTCGATTACATCTTATTGCACTACTCACTCTTGAAATCTTTTGGAAACTCGAACTCAAAGTTTAAAGGACTAATTTAGTATTACTCTAGTAAGTTGTGAAGTTCTATGTAGTTTAAAAAAAAATTGTGAGCTTGTGAACATTAATCTAGCTTTTATCTTTGCATTTGGAGTGGAAAGAGCTACCTCCTATGAAGTATGTAGCTACTCTAATAAGTCGGATACAAGTTATGCCCTAATGAGAGAAAGAGCTATCTCATGGGAAGCGTGAAAGCTACTACCCCGGTAGAAAGAGCTACCTCCTCGAAAGTGTGAAAGCCACATCTAGCGACCGCCTAGGAAAGGGCTACCTTAGAGGTTGAGTGAAGCTACTACTTCCTTACTTTGTATATATAAATAAGTCCTTGTAACAAGAGTTTGAGGAGTACTCGTTGGTCTTCTTGAGTGAATTCGCACACACTTTCACGTTTTCGAGTTGTTATCCTTTTTTATTCTAGTTTTTAGCTAGAGCAATGATAACCTTATGCAATGTTTTGATTTCCCCTTACTTGTAGAATGCCTCTTTTGCATATTTTTGGTGAACCTAAGGCCGAGCACTTTCAATTGTTCTTCCCAAGTACTTTCACGTTCTATTTTTGCTAGATGACAAGCAAAAGCTTAAGTGTGGGGGGGTTTGATAAGTGCTTGTGTTATAGTACCGCGAAGCGTTATTATCTTACATTGAGCATATCTTTTATCAGATTTTATCACTAAATGGTGTACTCTTGTGCATTGAAGGTTTGTGGAGCTAAATTGGAGAAGAAGAATGAAATTAGGTCGTGTTCGCCGATGTTGGGAAGTTTTCGGACCAAGTAAGGAACAAGCCACGAGCTTGGACTTATGAGTGTGTGCCAATCTCCTTTGGAGGGGCACAAAAGCAGTTACATTCACAACAAGTCTAACTCATGTAGCTTAGAAGAACTTCACCAAGAAAGAGATTTGAAGCAATCGGCACGACCTACCATTGTTTGTGTGCCTAATCAATGGCCTTGATGAAGAACAACGGATTCGGGAGCATTTCGGCGAGTACGTAGCAGCACTGTAGCTTGTTACTGTAGGAAAACTGTAGCAAGCTACTGTTCATTTTCTGCTAAAAATCAGGGTTTTAGAGGATTCACACGGGGTGTGGAAATTCCACACGGCCGTGTGAATCGATTTTTCAGCCAGACAGAAACTTCACACGGGCGTGTGGAAATTCCTCATGGCCGTGTGAAGCCCCCGATAAGTCCGATTTTAAAGCCGCGATTCAACATTATAAAAGGGGATTTTTGAGACCTTTTGGGATATCTTTTAACCTATCTTTCTCCTCAACTTGGGGAGTGTGGCTAGGGTTTTGGAGAGGATTTCTTGGAGGTTTAACACGCGTCATCGGCATCGTCACCGACGTTCGACTGCCACACAAGACCACGGCCACACCATATACAAGGTGGTTTTCATCAATGTCTTTGATTTGTACTTTATTTTCTATTTTGATGAACATGTATAGCTCCATGAGGAGCTAAACCCCTTGAGGTTATTCGGACTTGTAAACTCTAGGGTTATTATGTTTCTTTGACATTGTTATTATGCTTTTCCATTATTGATGAATAAAATTGAGTTTCAATCTTAATTGCATCTTGTTAATGTTTTCTCTTAGATGTGACACTAGGATTGAGAACAATCTAGGTTACCCTTTAGAGGTGTGACAACTCCTTTAGGGTTAGACTACTTAAGATTGAAGAGGGTTGAGAGGGAGAGTTGTGAGGTAGCGATGTACCCCTTTCCCCTCCGAGGTGGTTTCTCCCTACATCCATTTACTTGATTTCAGAGCGGTCAAAATAGAGTGAAGTGCTAGGTAAGTAACAGAGTGAAGGGTTGAAGTGAATCCTACGTGCTGGTGCTTAATCTAGACTAGGGTTCTTCCACCTGGACCAAAGGGTTAGAACTACACATAGGAACAGGTTTTACCACTAGGAATCCCTAGAGCTTAAAGCAATCCCACGTAGTGTGAGGTTTAGGTAGATATACTCCCCTAGGGCTTAGTCGTGCGAGCGACAGAGTGAAGGGTTGACGTAAATCCGAATACCGGGGTATAGTGTTGGGGTTAGTCACGGTTGTCCTTAGGTTTGGGACCTTGAGTTTTAGGATATCCTCGACTCAATTAACATCAATAGGGAAGTATAATAGCATAGTCTTGCACTAGAAGCATAGATCCTAGAAATAGCTTGTCCGGATATCCTATTTCATCCATTGCTAATTCCTCTCTATTCTCTTTTACTTGCACTCTCTTATCTTCCGTCTTTCTATTTAAATTTTTTGTCTTTTATTCTGTTTGCTTCCACATTCACTCATTGATCCTATTATTGCCTTTCCATACGCCGCACAGCTTTATTAGTGAAATCTCGTATTCTAAAGCCCTATTACCTGTGGATTCGACTACCCTCTCACCAGGGTAAATTTTATTACTTCGACAAACCCGTGCACTTGCGGGATACATGCAAGGGGTCGTGTCAGTCATCGGCATCGTCACTGACGTCCGGCGGCCGCACAAGACCACGGCCACGCCATATGAGAGGGGGTTTTCATCAAATCTTTTTATTTGAATTTTCTTTCATATTTTGATGAACATGTATAGCTCCATGAGGAGCTAAACCCCTCGTGGGTATTCGGACTTGTAAAACCCTAGGTTTATTATGTTTCTATGACATTGCTATTATGCTTTTCCATTATTGATGAATAAATTCGAGTTTCAATTTTAATTATCTTGTGCTATTGTTTTCCTTTAGCCGTGACACTATGGTTGAGAGCAATCTAGGTTACCCTTTGGAGGTGTGACAACTCCTATAGGGTTAGACTACTTAATATTGAAGAGGGTTGAGAGGGTAAATCGTGAGGTAGCGAAGCGTTCCCTTTCCCTTCCGGTGTGATTTCTCTCTACCTCCGTTTCCTTGGTTAATTAGCAGCTGAGATAGAGTGTTAGGGCTTAATCTAGACTAGGGTTCTTCCACCTGGACCAAAGGGTTAGAACTACATATAGGAATAGGTTTTATCACTAGGAATCCCTAGAGCCTAAAGCAATCCCACGTAGTGTTAGGCTTAGGAAGATAGACTCCCCTGGGGCTTAGTTGACAGGTCAACTAGAGTCAAGGGTCGTACTGAATCCTAATGCCGGGACATAATGTTGGGGGTTAGTCACGGTTGACCTTAAGTTTGGGACCGTGTATTTAAGGATATCCTCGACTCAATTACCATCAATAGGAAAGTATAATAGCATAGTCTTGCACTAGATGCATAAGTCCTAGAGGTAGCTTGTCCGAAGACCCTATTTCATCCATTGCTAGTCTTTCTCTTTTAATTTCTACTTGCTTTCTCTTGTCTTCAATCTCTCTGTTTAATTTCCTGTTTTTTTTAGTATAATTTGTAGTATTTCGGGTTTTTCCCTCTTGTGTAGATCGGTGTTTTTCGATCGTTCCTTGTTTAATTACTTGTAGTTTTGGGTGAGTTCCTCTTTGTTTTGAGTTGTTGAGGCTTGCCGAGGGTTTTAGGTCGAGTTTTGAGGGTTTTAGAAGGGGTTCGGGCTGTGTACAGGCCGCACAGGGGGTGTGCGGGCTATACACAGCCCGCACAGGCCATGTTTTTGGCCTGTGTGGCCTGTGTGCGGGGCCACACACTGGCCGCACACCCTTGGCAGAAGGGTGTGCGGCCACTACGCGGGGCCGCACACCGGCCGCACAACCCTTCGTTTTCTCCATTATAAACCTGATTTTAACCCTTTTTCTTCATTTCTTCTCCCTAAAACCCCTCACTCCTTCCCCTTCTCTTCCTCCACCATTCTTGAGAGTTTATGGCTGATTTTGGAGGAGATTTTGGGCTTGGTTGTGGAGCTTGCAAACCAATCCCTTGGTTGTTCTAGGTAAGCTCTTCTTCTCTTCTCTCCTTCTTGTTTCTTCTTCTTCTTTGGATGATGAGTTTAGGGTTTGTTGGAGCCTTGAGAGGAGTTGAATGCTTGTTTTCATTCTTGTTTATAGTTTGTGAATCTTGAGAGAAGCTTTGGCTTTGGTTGTAGGCTTTGATCTCAAGAACCCTTGAGTAGCTTTCTTCCTTGTTCTTGGAGCTACAGTAGCTCTGTGGGTTGTTCTTGTTTTCCTTGTTTCCTTGAGTTAGATGAGAGCTCTAAAACCCTTAGAACTTCTTTGGTAGCCTCTAGGGTTATTTGAGAAACCCAAGAGCCGCTTGGAGTCATTGGTTGGGAAACCTAGGGTTTCCTTATGTTGCTTGTGCTAACATTGTGTTTATGGTGCTTTAGCAAGGAGAAGATGCTTTGGCTCGAGGCAAGGGAGTAGCCGAAGAGTAGCTTGTGAGGAAGGCGGATCGCCAATTCTGTGAGTGGGATCATTATGCATAGCTTTATTGGAAGAATGCCGATATCTAGATATAAACACACATACACACACACATATACACCTATCTACACTTATATCATGTTTCAAGTATGGTTTTATTGATTTATACTTGAATTGGCTTATTGATGAATGATAATTATTATTGAGAAAGATCTTGAATGCTTTATGTGGTATTAATATTGCGATCGCCCAATTTGTGATTAACACGCTTCAATGAATTTGAAATCCTTGTTTTGTATGAAACTTGGGGTTGGTTGTGAAATGTTTGGTTTTGTGGAATTTAAGGCTTTAAACTCAATTTCAAATTGTCGAGAGGTTTTCCATGTTGTTTCTTGTATTGAGTTTTGTTCATCGCTTGGTGTTTTAAAGCTTGAGTTTCCTTTGCGTTCTTTTATCATTTCCTCATGGAAATGTGAAGGTGTTGTTAATTGTTGAGTATTTGTTGGCAATGATGTTTCTCGTGGAGTTGTGTTATTATTGGGTTTGTGTGGTGATGCCCTACTACGGTAGCCTGTTGAGGTGGTGTGGTAGACCGGATTATTTACTACGCTGGCTAGTTCAGGTGGGAGTGAAGAGCCCTGACTGGATATTCATCGGGTAGCCGGAGTCACCAACCGGTGAACCGATGGGTCAACTTCAAGTGCATGAGCACCTTGACGGCCCTGAACCTTATCGTGGCCACGGCAAAGGCTAAGGGGATGTTTCTAGACCACTTTATGCTGGGAGAGTTGTTGGGTATTGTTTTTATACTGTGGTTGAGATTTATTTCTGTAGAGTTACTTACCTTGGGTCATTTCAAACTTGTGGTGAGGGGGCGAAGCCCAACTGTCACTTCTAGGAGAACAGTCTCCCACAAGCTTGACTTGACTCAAGAGTTGAGTATTCTCAAACTGGTGTTACTTGTATTTTATTCGATATTTAACCTATTCTATTTCTCTGTTGTTGTCATCTTGAATTTATGGTGAGGGGGCGAAGCCAGCTGTTTCTCCTCGGGGGACAGTATCCCGTAAATTTAATTTGGCAATACTTCTTTGATATTTTGCATTTCTTATCGAATTGTCGATGTGCATTTTATTTTGAGTTTTAAGAGTTGATTTTATTATTATCTTGTTGATTTAAGAAGGGTTTTCTTGACCCTACCTTTCTATGCTATGTTAAGTTTGCTATCATATACTTTTATGTTCTAAGTACTTATCTTATTTTTGGTAAAATGCTTATCTTGATGCTTTATTATTATTCTTGTTATTGGCGTTTCTGGTGAGGTTGTGCTAGTCTCCCCTCACTGAGTAATGTTAGTTGCTCACCCCCCTTTCTTCTCCTAGACTATTGCAGGTAGTAGGTGAAGCGATGTGCACTGTGCTGAGCATTTGTTGCCGCTCTATCTTCTGTGTATCTTTCTGTTTCATGTATGTTTCTTTGGACATGGACATGTAGTGTTGACTTATGGATCCACTAGTTTGTAGTAAATCCCGTTGTATGTTTTGTATCTATCCCAACTTTTAAACTTTGGTGTATTTAGACTTGTTGTTACTATTGTATATCATCACCATTGTCGTTGTTGTTGTTGTTACTTCTGCTCTTGTGTTTTGAGTTGAATATTGTGAAATTCCATGTTGTTTAGCCTTGCATAATCTCGAGGGTTGACTGGCGGAGCATCCCTCCTCGGGATTGTCGCGGTGGTTGTCGCGTCCCATGGGCCCGCGGGTCGGGGCGTGACATAATTAATTTCATAATCTACTCGTCAATTCGATTGTCACTTTTTGTACACCGCACAACTAAATAGCGAAAACTTGTGTTTTAAATCCCTATTCCATGTGGATTCGACTACCCACTCACCAGGGTAATTTTATTACTTCGACAAACCCGTGCACTTGCGGGACACACGCAAGGGGTCGTGGCAGCAAGCGACTATGCTATCGGAGCAGTTTTGGGGCAGAGAAAAGGCAAGCAGTTCCAACCTATATATTATGCTAATAAGACTCTCACAGGTGCTCAATAGAATTATACCACTACAGAGAAAGAGTTACTAGCAGTTGTGTTTGCCCTCGGCAAGTTCAGGTCGTATCTCATCTTGTCAAGGGTCATTGTGTTTACAGATCATTCAGCTCTCCGTTACTTCATGAACAAGGCTGATGCTAAACCAAGATTAATCCGGTGGATATTACTCCTACAAGAGTTTGATATGGAGATAAAGGACAAGAAAGGGATTGAAAATGTGGTGGCAGATAACTTGTCTCGATTGGAGGGAAGTGTGGGACAAGAGCCATCAAGCAAGGAGATTAATGATTCTTTCCCGGAGGAACACTTATACTCGATCCAGGACTCAGCATCATCAAGTGATAATCCATGATTTGCAGACTTTGCCAATTACTTGTCGGGGAAGGTTCTTAAACAAGGGCTCACGTTCCAATAAAAGAAAAAATTCTTTAGTGATTTGAAGAATTACTTCTGGGATGATCCGTTCCTTTTTCGCATCTAGGCAGACCATGTAGTTTGAAGATGTGTATCAAAGGAAGAAGGATGGGATATCCTTGCTCATTGCCACTCAGGACCTGTTGGAGGCCATTATGCGTCAAATAGAACTGCAGAAAAGGTTTTGGCTGCGGGATTTTATTGGCCGATTCTTTTCCAGGATGCACACCAGTTTGTTCTTCGATGCAATAGCTGTCAGAGAGTAGGAAATCTATCTTGGTGGGACGAGATGCCCCAGAACCCTATGCAATTCTGAGAGGTATTTGATGTTTGGGGCATTGACTTTATGGGGCCTTTTCCGAAACATAACGGGAACCAATACATCTTAGTGGCAGTTGACTATGTCTCTAAATGGGTTGGAGCTCAAGCGTTGCCGACTAATGATGCTAGAAATGTGGTAAAGTTTTTGAAGAGGTTGTTTACTTAGTTTGGAACTCCATGGATTATCATTAGTGATCGAAGAACCCATTTTTGCAACTCCCAATTGGAAAAAGTGTTAAAAAGATATGGAGTACATCACCGCCTTGTCACTCCTTACCATTCGCAAACTAGTGGTTAAGTGGTGCTCACAAATAGAGAGCTGAAGAGGATCTTGACAAAATCAGTAGAGCAAGGGAAGCGAGATTGGTTTGAGTGTTTGGATGATACACTCTAGGCTCATCGAACAGCATATAAGACCCCTATAGGAACTACTCCGTATAATTTTTTCTACGGAAAGTCATGTCACCTACCTGTGGAGCTTAAACACAAAGCGTATTGGGCAATCAAGGCGATGAATTTTGATTTAAGCAAAGCCGGTGAACAAAGATTGCTTCATCTTAATGAGCTCGATGAATGGAGGTTGAAGGCATATGAGAATGCTAGAATTTACAAAGAAAAGATTCGAAAGTGGCATGACAAGCATATCAAGTTGCCCAAGGAGTTTAAAGTGGGTGACCAAGTGTTGTTATTCAATTCATGGTTGCGACTCTTTCCCAGAAAACTAAAGTCTAGATGGTTTGGCCCATACACGGTCACTCAAGTATCACCTCATGGGGCAATTAAGATTACTCATCCGGAGAAGGGTACATTCGAAGTAAACGGGCATCGGCTGAAGCCATACTTTAGTGGCGAGGTTTGTAACAATGACAAGGAAGTATTCTTTCTTCAACCCCCGTGAGGTAAGGCCAGGTATGTCAAGCTAAGTGACTTCAAACAAGCGCTTCTTGGGAGGCAACCCAAGCTTTTACTGTTTTCTAGGAGTTACTTTAGTAGTTGCTTGAATAAGAGTCCTTATGTTGGTGTCCTGATTTTTGTACACATGTGCTATGATTTTCTTGTAGATCATTGATGTTTTCGTGTGCCTAAACGCCGATTGAAGAAGTCTTGAGTTGTTTGAGCATGTTTCTATGGATCTCTGGTCATATTTTTATTATCTATACAGGCTCTGGGTATTGCATTTGTGTTTCTGAATCTTTCTGCAAAGTCTGTAAATTTTCTAAGTCATCCAGAGAAGACACACAGGCGTGTGGAATTTCCACACGGGCGTGTGCCACCATTTAGGGCTCGAACAGAGAGGGCACAGGGGCGTGTTCATGCCCCTATGAACGACCTCAGAAGGGGCACCTGGCCGTGTGGCATTTCCACACGACCGTGTGAAATCTTGCAAGACTTCAACTCTCATTCCAGAGAGTCCACAGTGGCATGTGGATGCCCCTGTGAGTTCCCCTGTGTCAAGGCACAAGGCCGTGTGAAATTCTACGGAGACTTCCCTTCCATCCTGAGAAAACACAAGGGCGTGTGACCGCCCCTGTGGAAGAGCTTGTGAAAGGCACACGGCCGTGTGAGACACTTAGAATTTTCTCGGATGATTCGAGAGAGGCCACATGGTCGTGTGGGTGCCCCTGTGGCCGTCCTAGTGTTCTGGGTAGGTTAGGCACACGGCCATGTGGGATTTCCAAATGGCCATTGACACGACCCCTTGCGTGTATCCCGCAAGTGCACGAGTTTTTCGAAGTAATAAAATTTACCCTGTTGAGAGGGTAGTCGAATCCTCAGGGAATAGGGATTTAGAATACGAGATTTCACTAATAAAGCTATGCGGCGTATGGAAAAAACAATAATAGGATCAATGAGTGAATATAGAATCAAACAGAATGAAAGGCAAGAATTTAAATAAAAAGATGGAAGATACGAAAGTGCAAGTAAAAGAGAATAGAGAGGAACTAGCAATGGATGAAATAGGGTATCCGGACAAGCTACCTCTAGGATCTATGCTTCTAGTGCAGGACTATGCTATTATACTTCCCTATTGATGTTAATTGAGTCGAGAATATCCTAAAACTCACGGTCCTAAACCTAAGGACAACCATGACTAACCCCAACACTATGCCCCGGTATTAGGATTCACATCAACCTTTCACTCTGTCGCTAGCATGACTAAGCCCCAGGGGAGTATATCTACCTAAACCTCACACTACGTGGGATTGCTTTAAGCTCTAGGGATTCCTAGTGGTAAAACCTGTTCCTATGTGTAGTTCTAACCCTTTGATCCAGATGGAAGAACCCTAGTCCAGATTAAGCCCCAGGGGAGTTTATCTGCCGAGCACTTCATTCTATTTCGACCGCTGTGAAATCAGGGAAACGGAGGTTGGGAGAAACCACGTCGGAGGGGAAAAGGGTACATCGCTACCTCACAACTCTCCCTCTCAACCCTCTTCAATCTTAAGTAGTCTAACCCTAAAGGAGTTGTCACACCTCCAAAGGGTAACCTAAATTGTTCTCAACCCTAGTGTCACATCTAAGGGAAAACATTAACAAGATGAAATTAAGATTGAAACTCAATTTTTATTCATCAATAATGGAAAAGCATAATAACAATGTCAAATAAACATAAAGACCCTAGAGTTTACAAGTGCGAATACCCTCAAGGGGTTTAGCTCCTCATGGGGCTATACATGTTCATCAAAATAGAAAAGAAAGTACAAATCAAAGACATTGATGAAAACCCCCTTGTATATGGTGTGGCTGTGGTCTTGTGCGGCCGTCGAACATCGGTAACGATGTCGATGACGCGCGCTAAACCTCCACAAAATCCTCTCCAAAACCCTAGCCACACTCCCCAAGTTGAGGAGAAAGATAGGTCAAAAGATATTCCAAAAAGTCTCCAAAATCCCCTTTTATAATGCTGAATCGCGATTTAAAATCAGACTTATCGGGGGCTTCACACGGCCGTGTGGAATTTCCACACGCCCGTGTGAAGTTTCTGTCTTGCTGAAAAAATCGATTCACACGGCCATGTGGAATTTCCACACACCCGTGTGAATCCTCTGAAATCCTGATTTTCAGCAGAAAATGAACAGTAGCTTGCTACAGTGTTTTCTTCGAGGCCATTGGTTGGGCACACAAACAATGGTAGGTCGTGCCGATTACTTCAAGTCTAATTCTTTGTGAAGTTCTTCTAAGCTACACGAGTTAGACTTGTTGTGAATGTGACTGCCTTTGTGCCCCTCCAAAGGAGGTTGGCACACACTCACAAGTCAAGCTCGTGCCTTGTTCCTTACTTGGTCCGAAAACCTCCCAACATCGGCGAACACGACCTAATTTCGTTCTTCTTCTCCAATTTAGCTCCACGAACCTTCAATGCAAAAGAGTACACAAATACACACCATTTAGTGATAAAAACTGATAAAAGATATGCTCAATGTAAGATAATAACGCTTCGCGGTACTATAACACAAGCACTTATCAGTGGATGTGGGCAAAAGCCTTAGGTGATTTCCTGAGAGTATACAGGGGCGTGTAACTGCCCCTGTGGAGCTCCCCTTCTAAGGCACACGGCCGTTTGGGACTTTCACATTGCCGCGTGGGGGTGTTCTGAGAGTTACCAGAGAGAACACAAGGGCGTCTGCGTGCCCCTGTGAACCCTCTCAGTTGAGGCACACGGTCGTGTGGTCTATCCACACGGTCTTGTGGATGCGCAGAACTCAAAAGGGCCGAAATCTTCGATCATACTTCCTTTGGCCTTTCACTTCTAAACTCCTCTACACTCAGAAGAACATTCCTTTCCACATTCCTAACTATCTCTCCGACGATTTCATTTGTTTTAGAGGGTTTTCCCGCAGAGCTCTAAGGTTTTGATTATCTTATCATCAAAATGGCACCTAGGACTAAGCAAGTAACCTGTAAGAGACCCATTGAGCCATCTATAGAGCAGATAGACTTCGCCACACCTGAGCACCGACCAAGATATGAGAGGTTGACAAAACTCAAGTTCGGGCAGTCTCAATACATAAACTTAAGCTGTTTGAGGATAGCTAAGGGAGGTCACGATATCACGGATGAGATTGAAGTGCTCATAGCAGTGGAGAGTTGGTAATGCTTGGTGTCTATTTGAGAGCCAGCTAACGACTCACTTACTATGGAGGTGCTCGCGTCTTTTGAGTTTGATAGATCATATAGAGATTTGACGAGTGCAGACACTATACAGTTTAAGGTTTTTGGGCACTGTTACAGTATGTCAGTGACACAGTTCTCCATCCGCATAGGTTTATACAACAGAGCCTTTATTGAGACAGATGAGTATGAGAGCCTCCTGACTGATTACCCCGGCAGTTTGACCCCTCAAGGAGCTTACCAAGTATTATGCGGATAGGGGCAGTACGACCCAGGGATATCGAAGGCTACTTGTCTATCACGGCCGTCCTATAGGTATATTCAGGCCATTCTGAGCAGATCAGTAAACGGCCGTGGTGACAATACAGGACTCCTAAGCCAGCAGGAACTCCTTAATCTCCATTCGATGGTACAGAGCGAGCCGCTCCACCTCAGCTATATTCTTGCAGAGTACATATGTCATCAGGACAAATACCCTCGACTTGGAGCCATCTTTTTCGGGCCATACATTACGAGACTTATCAAGGGGATGGGCCTCCGGGAGGCGATTAGGGGAATCGAGAAGATAGTCATACCCTCCCTCATCAGCTTGGAGATGTTGAGACAGATGTTCATGGCCAGGAAATATTACCAGCTCTATGTGATGAACAGGCCCCCATTGGGGCCAATAGAAGGAGATGAGGCTGGGGGGTCGCTGCCGACTTTGTAGCTGCTCCCAGCACTGCCTCAAAGCAAGATACCACCCACAGCGCAGGAGCCACCACCTGCGCGCATTTTTTCTCCGTCTCGAGACCATGACAGGTTAGAGCACCTCGAGAGTGCTATGGGGGTGTTAAAGACAAAGGTGGCCTATGTTCGAGCTACTCAGGTTGCGCAGCACTCCGAGACGATGGCACAGTTCGACACCATACAACAGTTACTCGAGCGAGTTGTGTCATCACCATTCGTCGTACAACCTCGAGCTTCTTCTGCACCACCTTCTTCAACAGTATCAGCATCGACAGATCCACCAGTACCTGCTGAGCCTACCACAGCACCTAAGGCTCCAACACAGGACACCAACGCTGAGGCGTCGTAGTTTATTTTATTTTTCTGTTATTTTGTACTTTTACTTAATATTTTGGACTTGTAGTACTCACAAAGATTCTTCCTTCTGAGTTTATTTTCTGTTGCTTTTTTTTTCTCGTGTTGTATTTCATTGCATTATCTCTATATACTCGAGCTTTATTTTGATTTTTCTTGAGCTACACTGAACCCCTTGTGTATGTGTGCAGATGGTCTTGGATGTTTGGAATTTAAGGAATAGTCATAGACACGGTATGTGAGCTACACTGAACCCCTTGAGCTTAATATTTAGGGAATTTTTGTTCAATTATCTCATATTGCACTACTCACTCTTGAAATCTTTTGGAAACTCAAGCTTGATGTTTTTAAGGACTAGTTTATCATCGTTTTAGTGAGTTCTTAGTTTTGCTTTGAAAAAAAAAACTTGTGAGCTTGTAAATATTTGTTTAGTTTTAATTGTGCATTTGGGGTGGAAAGAGCTACCTCCTATGAAGTATGTAGCTACTCTCATAAGTCGGATACAAGTTATGCCCTAATGAGAGAAAGAGCTATCTCATGGGATGCATGAAAGCTACTACCCTGGTAGAAAGAGCTACCTCCTCGAAAGTGTGAAAGCCACCGTTGAGTGAAGCTACTACCTCCCTACTCTTGTATGTAAATAAGTCCTTATAACAAGAGTTTGAGGAGTACTTTTTGGGTTATCTTGAGTGAGTTCGCTCACACTTACACATTTTCGAGTTGTTGTCCTTTTTTATTCAAGTTTTTAGCTAGAGTAATGATATTTTTATGCAATGTTTTGATTTTTGCTTACTTTTAGAATGCGTCCTTTTGCATACTTTTGGTGAACCTAAGGCAGAGCACTTTCAATTGTTCTTCCCAAGTACTTTAATAATTTATTTTTGCTTGAGGACAAGCAAAAGCTTAAGTGTGGGGGAGTTTGATAAGTGCTCATGTTATAGTAACGCAAAGTGTTATTATTTTACATTGAGCATTACTTTTCTCAGATTTTATCATTAATTGGTGTGCATTTGTGTGCTTTTGTGCATTGTAGGGTTGTGTAGCCAATTTAAAGAAGAAAGAGCAAAGTTAGGTCATGTTCATAGTTGTTGGAAAGTTTTTGGACCAAGCAAGGAACAAGGCACAAGTCTAGACTTGTGGGTGTGTGCCAACCTCCTTTGGAGGAGCACAAAGGAAGCCACATTCACAAAATTCTAACTCGTGTAGCATAGGAGAACTTCGCCAATAAGGAGAAAGAAAACAATCGACATGATCTACCATTGATAGTGTGCCCAATTTAACAGCCTCGATGAAGAACGATGAAATTGGGAATTACTGTAGTAGTTTACTCTTCACTGCGCGACAGAAAACTGAATCTAGAAAATCCACATGAGCATGTGTAAATTCCACATGGCCGTGTGGTTGCCCGATTTCATCCGTTTTTCAAGCCGTGACTCAGACTATTTAAAGGCCTTTTGGGGACTTTTTGAGGACCTTTTCGCCTATCTTCTGGAGGGTCTCGGCAAGGGTTTGGAAGGACTTTGTGGAGGATTGGATCACGTCATCGGCATCGACATCGAAGCCCATTGAAAGATAGCTATTGGGGGAGCTTTCTTCGGCACCGATCTGGAAAAGTGTGCCCTAGGCTTGACAGAGGGCTTTGTGAAGAGACGAAGCGGCTGCGCAAGACCACAGTCATGCTACACAAGGAGGTTTTCATCTATGTTTATCTTTCTTATTTATTCATACACATTGATGGATTTGTATAGCTCCATGGAGAGCTAAATCCCTTGTGGGTATTCGGACTTGTAAACCCTAGGATGACATTGTTTATATGACTTTTATTAGGCTTTCTTAATTTAAAGCTTTTAATTAAGTTCCAATCTTGATTGCTTATTGTATTGATTTTCTCTTAGCCGTGACACTAGGGTTGAGAATCATCTAGGTTATCCTTTGGAGGTGTGACAACTCCTATAGGGTTAGACTACTTGAGCTTGGAGAGGGTCGAGAGGGTGAGTCGTGAGGTAGCGAAACGTCCCCTTTCCCCTCCGGTGTGATTTCCCTACCTCCGTGTTCCGAGAGTTCTTAGCGGTCGAAGTAGAGTAAAGTGCTAGGAGATGAACTCCCCTGTAGCTTAGTTACGCAAGCAACAGAGCGAAGAGTTATAGTGAATCCTAGTGGTGGGGATTAACTAAGACTAGGGTTCTTTCAACTGGACCAAAGGGTTTGAGGTATACTTAGGAACAGGGTCTATCACTTGGAATCCCTAAAACGTAATGCAATTCCACATAGTGTGAGGTTTAGGAAGATAGACACCCCTGGGACTTAGTTGATAGGTCAACAAGAGTTAAGGGTCGTAGGAAAACTTAATACCGGGGCATAATGTGGGGATTAGTTATGGTTGACCTTAGGTTTGAACCGTGTGCTTAAGGATGTCCACGACTCATTAAACATCAATAGGAGAGCATAATACTTCGTCCTGCACTAGAACATTAATCCTATGGGTAGCTTGTCCGGGTTCCTTACTTTAGATATTGATTGTTCTTCTTTCTTACTCTTTGCTTGCACTCTCTTATCTTCCATATTTCTCTTTATTTTCTTGCATACACACATTGATCTTGTTCTCACTTTCCGTACTTCGCATTAGCTAAATAGCAAGTTCTTGTGTCTATAATCCTTACTCCTTGTGGATTCGACTACCCTTTCACCGGGGTACTTTATTACTGTGACAACCCGTATACTTCCGTGCCCCTGTCACCTATTTAACCTGAAAGATTTCAAGAAATATACAAAACCCCGATTTCTTAGGTGAAGTGTAACTGAATAGGTGTAGAGCTAATATAAACATCCACACAATCATATTAACATTCTATGAAACCTTATTGTGGACTAATGGCAATCTCTTAAGTAGATAATCTTCCCTCCCACCCCCATCCCAAAGAGAAAGATTATCCCTAGACTGAATACATAGCATAAATGCGATTTCTCCTAAAATCTGCTCAACATGATTGCAAAAAGTAAGGAAATCATCATCAATCCACTCAAAAGGATTATAGGAGACAAAGCTTCCTTGATACCCAAACTAGAGGTGTACCCACTATTCTCGGAAATTGTGGTAAGTCTATGCTAAGTGGGAATTTCTTCTTGTCACGTAGCAATATCAAGTATGTTTGCTAGGGCTTTCATCTCATAAGCAACCAAGTAATCAATCACAAAATTAGACTAAAATAAAAATGATTGTAACTAAAAAATCAATTAAGCATCAAAGATCCAACAACCAAAGTTAAAGAAATAAACCCTAAAGTTCAACTATACCCAAACATCTACAAATTTTTCCTCCATTAATTGAGGGCAAGCATTCAAGATACAAATAATAGAGGAAAACCTGAAAGCCAAGATGAGCTTGATGGCTATGATCTTCAATCCCCTGAATGTAGAGTTGAATCCCAATTGAAATCGCTCCCTAGGTGCTGGGGATTCGCCCTTTATCTTTCTCAACCTCACCTCCATGAATCCCCCAAAGAATAGAAGAATAGAATAGAATATGCCCTAAAAATCCTCATAAGTTCTATTTATACCCGACTGCTTACGGGCTACTTACGAGCTTAAGGGCTAGGCCGTAAGGAAGTTGGAGAAGATTGCTGTGAGCCTTACTAGATGACTTACCACTGTAAGCCCTATATGTAAGGTCTTTTTTTTTGTGTTTTGGTCCAGCTTATGGCCGTAATCAATGGACCATAAGCTTCATGTTTTGCTCCATACAACCGTCATTATGGGCGTATACTATGATCGTAAGTCCTATGGATGGTCCTTACGGGCATCCTTATAGGCGTAAGCCTTGCCCATAAATTCTTTTGACTTGGCTCTGAATCCCCTTAGGGCATAAGCATACTCGCAAGGTCTTCTGGAATTGACTTATGGCCGTAAGGATGACCGTAAGCTGCATGTAAGCCACCCATTTTGTCTTATCCTTGTTCTAATTATACCAAAAGAGCTCCAACTTCATCATTTAAGTTATGAAATTCTTCCTTTGGCTTCCTCTTGTCTTTAAGTGATACCCTAAGCCTGCTCTTGAACAACACACTCTTTTTAGCATTGAATTCCACAATATGGTTCTAATACGTACCAATTGAATGTACAAATTGAATGTACAAATTGATATAGAATACATGAACATTGTACACTAATCAAATTCCCCCACACTTGAGCTTTTGTTTGTCCTCAAGAAAAATAGAAATTTACAAGCTGAGTAGAGAAAGTGTAGACCTTGGGTGCTAAAGAATTTCGTAGTTTCACAAGTAATTCAAGTTTCCACAACACAAGAATGCTAAAAATTTGAAATCCCAAAAATAGTGAACATTATATTCAAGATTACCATTGTGTGTGTTACAACTCTCTACTTCACTTCTTTGACCTAGAGCACTTCCGAAAGCAAGCAATCACAAAAAAATCTTCTTATGCACAAAGTGGTAGCTTCACATATCTCTCAAGGTAGCCTTTTCCCATGAATGTTTGACGAGCGGCTTTCACACTTAAAAGAGGTAGCTCTTTCCACATCTTATACTGAAAATACAGTAGCTTTCATACACCTAAAGAGGTAGCTCTTTCTCTCATTAGGGCATACATAGTATCCGACTTGTTGACTGTATCTTCACACTTCAAATAGTGGTAGCTCTTTCCATTTCTCAACTTTATTCTTCTTGATTTTGAAATAAATTATTTCAAATTTGGAAATTTTTTTTTAATCAACCACAAGAAGTATAATGAATAAAACTTAAAGAAGCCCAACACGGTCTAAGTTACTACAATAGAAAAGTTATGTGCTTTAATTAGGTGAATAACCAAGAATAGAATGTACACTAATAAAAAAGAACTCAAAATATAACCAACTTGTAAGTGTCTACCCTAATACTACGAAACTAGTCTACATTTCAAATTCACCGTTATAAGTCAAACATGGCATGTAAGAGAATCGACAATGAAACTTCAACCCCTCCCCCGCACTTAATTCATAGATTGTCATCAATATGTGTAAAAGATAAGCATGCAAGGCAATGTAACAAATAATAAGAGGGGAGTAGAATACGGTTACTTCCCCAGTTTACATAGATGAAGTCATTGAATTTTTGAACTAGCCTAGTATGTCCTTTGTTGTGCCCTAATAGTTTGGGAGTTACTTAAGGTCAAGAATCGACTGAGTGAGCATCCCCTTTACAATTGAGAATGTTGGGTGTTGCACATAAGTCCTGCGAGGTATACGGGCAAAAACATTAAAGCTCAACAAGATAAAAATAACAAAATAAAAAATAAAATCCACTAAGAGTCTCAAAATAAGTACAAACTAAGCATGGTCATTTCTCGCCAAAAAAACAAAATACAAAGTCTAAAATAAAAGTACAAAATGAAATAAAATAAAATAAAGCTAATGCTCTGTCGCGTTCGAGGGTACAAAATCTGTCGGCAGATGCGATGATGATGAAATGGTCGACGTCGTAGGAGCTGGAACTTAAGAAGGGACCAATCATGATAGTACATCTAGTGCACAACCGAGGTCAGCCTCGAGCTGTGCCTAGGTCGCCAGGATGGTCTGTTGGCACTCCTGCAACTGTCGTATCTAGGCTCATAGCTCTTGAATCTCTTACCGTTATTAAGGGTGAGCTGCCGCTTAGCTAGATGGACCGTTAGGCTCGCTAATGGTAAGGATGATACACTACCATACTCATCATCTGACTCATCATCCTCATCGTCACCCTCTGTTGATGGCAATGTTGTTGTCAGGGTGGGGATGAAACGCCCGCTGCAACGCACCAGCATTCCCATCAGTCGTAGAGTGTCAAAGCCAAAGAAAGATGTGCCGCTAAATACTTGCTGTCCCTAGAGTCAACCCTCCAGCCCCATCCCTCTAAAAGTCATGTGATGTAGGGGTCGGCAAAGATCACTCCTAGGCATACGTACTAGCCCTGATGAGAGATGAAGTCTGCCAGCGCATAGGCTAGGTGGATAGGGTGACACTCCATGAGGCTGTAAAGAAATATGATCTCCTGTTGCCCCACAACTCCATTTCTATCACCCTTACCTGCAAAAGATCAGGTTATGATAGCATGGACGTATTTGTGAGTTAAGTGAGTGATGAAAGAGGCCTTCGTGAAGCCTGGCTCATAGCTCCGCCCTCAACTCAAGTGCTGCCAAACTCTCTTTGGCGGTGACACTTGTAGGGAAGTCAGTCTAGGGATGGCAAAAACCGAACCGACCCGAGGCTACTGACCCAATCCGCCCCGAACCAACCTGGCTTTGGACGGGGCGGGGTGGGTTTGGTTTTTCTATGCCCCGCCCCGCCCCGCCCCGCAATTAATTTAAATTAATATAAATATTATATAGTGTAGGGGTAAATGAATTTTTTTTGTTAATTTCAATAAATTTCTTATGAGCATATTTTTATAAGTATATGTTTTATAAAAAAAATCTATTTTAAAAATGTTTTTAGGAATTTTAGTTACTTATTTATAATTATGAGCGGGGTAGGACGGGGTGGGGTGGGTGGTTTATGGGAAAAAAAAAAAAAGGGACGGGGCGGGGATGGTAGAGGCTTGCCCCGCCCCCGCCCCGTCCCATTGCCATCCCTAAGTCAGTCAGCAACCACTCATACTACAAGGTGCTGATTATATCCATGTCGTACAACCCAAATAGTAGAGAGAAGTCGGTGAAGGATAGCCATGCTACTAATTGAACAATTGAAATCTGATGGAGACGGCTCTATCAAATGTAACTAACCCTCGCTCCACCTCGAAGGTGGAGAGAACCTCTGGGGTGGCGTCCCTCTGACTTTGCTCTTGGTAGAAGAAGAGTCACCTCTAGCTCCCAGACTGGAACATCGCCCGAACCTTTTCCTTAGTCCACAATTGTACAAGTACAGGCTAATTCATCGTAGGGGATTGGCCAAATAACTTCGTCCTTAAGCGGTCGAACAACTCTAGGAAGTGAGCCTCTGAAAATATGGGGGCTAAGGGGACCAGGAAAGTCGATGTCTTCTCTGCGGTGGATGTGCTCGAGGTGGATGCCTCGGGTCAGTTGATCTTGGCCGGCCCAGAAGCTACCCTCTTTTTTTTCTAACTATCCTGCATAAGAAAAATATGAAGTTTAGAATGCAAAAATACGAAATTTGAACAACACAGAAATGCTTATCGCTTGCTTACGAGAAGGCTTATGATAAGAGTCTAAATATATGTATTTATACGCAGGTTTTATACATGTTTGCATGAATTTTTTAAGGAATCGTTGCCAGTTTTATGCCTAAATTAGTTATATTTGTGTTACAGGCCTCAGGGAAGCCATAATGAACTCGAGAATGCAATTAGGGAGAAATTGGCAACAAAAATCACCGTTTTAAAGCAAGAACACTACAGCAGGTGCTATAGCGAGGAAATCGGGTATAGTGAGGAAATCTAGATTGTCCTTATCGGCATCTTTACTGGCGTAAGCCTTGCTCATAAGGTCCTCTGACTTGGATCTGAACCCCCTTACGGGAATAAGCATGCGCACAAGGTTTTCTGGAATTGACTTACGGCAATAAAGACGACTGTAAGCTACCCTTAAGCCACCCATTTTGTGTTATCCTTGTTCTAATGATGCCGAGAGAGCTCCAACTTCATTATTTAAGGTCTGAAATGCTTCCTTTGGCTCTCTCTCATATTTAATCATTTACCTAAGTCTATTAATGCACAACACACTATATTTAGCACTGAATTCCATAATATGGTTATAATACATGCCAATTGAGTGTATAAATTGATATAGAATACATAAGCATTGTACACTCTGTTGGGATCGACAGGGGTCTACGAGCATGCTAGAAGCAAAATATGCACAGCGGATAATAAACAAAACTAGCATGGACCCTAGCATGCAATGGAAACGAATAAAGATATAAAAAATCTAAAATAAATAAATGAATACAATTCCAGGGGTGTAGTTGAAATAGGGACTGCATATACGCGACTCCCCTCTACTCTCACACACATACAAGCCAGAAACAATCCGGTATGGATTGCTAGTATCCAACGATAACTCTTATCAAGAAATACAAATAGCAATTAAAATTAGGTCTCAAAACCTACTCGTAAACATGTGTAAGGAATTGTAAATCCAAAAACCGACACTCGGCGAATGTTTCACATGTGAGAATCTTTTGAGAAAAAATTCCACAACCATTATGAAATAATCTCAAAAGACTCTCACCCCGGCGATCTCCATTGATAAAAAAATATCAATGAAAAAGCCGGCCTGTGAACTAACATACATGAATAAACAAGAAAGACCAAAGGGGTGTCGACCTATACCTTCGCCGGAGCCGAGTAGCGGCAATCCGGATGGAGAAACCTTTCTCCAAAAAGGGGGAAAAGGCGGACATCACCTTTGACCGGCGGTGGCGTCCTCTTGGCTATGGCGGACCAACGGCCTCCTTGAAGGAGAGAGGGAGAGGAAAGATTAGGGTTAGGGTTTTCTCTAATACACATGTATTTATAAAACCCTAAAACCAATCCCAATGCAATATCAACCATTGATTCCTCTTATTGGATATTAATCATATTAGATCCAATAAGCTAACACTTAATTTCTAATTAAGTCCCTCAATTTTTAAGTTATCTCATAACTCAATCTTTACTCATTCGCGGTTAGACCAAATCAACTCTTGATTTATCTAAACTCTATTTAGCTATTCGACTCATTAGATTGAGTCCGGATTTCACGTCTTTTACGTGTGCGATCTTGTAGGCCCGTTTTAAAATTGGCAATGAGATTTTAAAATCGTTAAGACCCATAAGTCACAAATGCCGTCTAGCATGGCAATGTGACTATCCGAATTAAAACGGAGGTCGACTGGGTAATCAACTAACCTTGTAACCTTATCCGATTCCTTTGCCAATTGAATATCTCGATCAACATAAGGCATGGAGCTTAGTCACCCTTATTTATTTGTCGATCGATTTCTTGATCCTCGGTGAACTGACTAGGTCAAATAAATGATAACCCTTACCATTTCACTTGGGAGTGGCCACGCACTACTCAGTTTCACCGATCAAGTGGCCGGTGATATTCTCTCTCCTCAGAGAGTGGCAATCCCCTCGCATCGTAAATGTTACTTGCTATGAATCTCGATGCACCCAATCATACCCACACTTGTCACTCTATTACGAATGACGTTAGGCGTATGTCAAAGTACACCAACATTCATCCAAGCTCCATAGCGACCTTGAGTCTAAGGATTCAGTATAAGCGTTACACGAGAACCACTTATGACTTTGCAACCATGTAGTGATCTCGTGAGCGGATCGATCCAGACACGCTATTCACTAACACGTGTTTATGTCTATTGATTGACATCACATGTCCTATAATCCGTAAAACATGATCATCACACAATAGGCATACTAGTCTTAGTTTACTATCATTCCCATGACAGTAATTGACTAAGGATGTTTAGAAAGTTGTTCCTTTATGCACCAAGGTTTTACTGCCCGAATCACGTATTCGGTAACTTGTGCGGAACAAACTCTCAGGGATAGTTCTATCCAAGCACACATGCACATAAATATAGTAAGATAAAACAAGCCAGGTTTTATTAAAAAACATATAACTAATAAAGGTTCAGATCAGCGTATTGGGGCTAGGGCTAACACTAACACACTCATCATTCAACCAAGACCAAACACAACAATAAGTTAGTCCCTCATGATAAGGGACAGTTATGCAACAATCAAGGAAGATAAAATACATAAAAGAAGCATGAAACCCCCTCTAAAGTTGCGCTCACCTTGAATGTATGAAGCTTTGAAGGATCTTTGATGATGGTGGCAGATCTCTTCACAAATGACTCCGTAGATTTCTTAGGGCTTCACTCCTGCTCCTCTCCCTCTTGGTGAAGATGTGTACTAGATTCCCCAAGGATAGTTACCAAAACATGGCCCAAAAAGGCCAAGAAGAAGATCCCCTTTCTTGCCCTAAAATTTTGTATTTATACCCATCAGGCCATGCGGGCCGTATGAAGGGCGTATGGAACACCAAATGGGTTTTACCCAATCCATACAGGTGTCATGTTGGCCATATGGAAGATGCATGGATTTTCCCGAGAGTTTCCAATTTTTTTTTTCTCCATGCAACTCTCAAGGATTCTCATGGTACTACAATAATCTGCTACAGTACCACACCTTGAAATTTTCTTCTTTTTTAGCCCAAATCGTGTCTTCGAGTTCCCTATGGCGACTTCATGCCCTATAAAGCAAATAATACAAAATTAAGCACAAAAAGGGCATCGATCCAATAAAATGTACATGCCAAGTGTATAAGAAATGTATAATAAAATAAATACATTTAGGCACCTATCAATATGCAACTTAAACAAAACATTATACTAATTAAGAAGCACTTGTGAAAAGGGATTTTGAGACTTTATGATAAAATTTTTATGTTAAAATTTTGTTAAACTATCCTGTCGTTTACCTCTTTATCAATTTGGGATCTAATTTTTATCCTTATTTACATTACTATAGCATGTATTAATAAGAACCACTCAGGTCTATTTGCATAGTATTTAAAACACATTCAAGTTATAATTGAAATTAGATTTGAATGGCTCTTAATTAGTATGTGTTTTAGTAATGTAAATAAGGACAAAAAGATAAATTCAAGTTTAAATTAATGGAGTTAATAGTTTTGATACTTTTTTTACAAACCGTTTAGATTTTAGGGTACTAAAGTATTACAACTCAAACTACAAATTCCGAATTGATCATAAAACAGTAAACCACAAGGTAGTTTAGTAAAATTTTTCCAATTATTATTCACAAATTTTGATCAGTGCTATAAATATGATATTTCACATACACAATTAGAGAGATTTATTTTATTTTATTTTATTTTATTGTGATTTTCTCTTGAAGTCAATATATTTCATACTTGTTTTAGGAATAACTTATCTAAGTTAAAATTTATGAAAAAAAAAATCAAAAATAGTCGCGTGGCATGGATATGTTGAGAGTTTTAAAAAATATTAATTATATTAATTAGGGAAGTATATTTACAAATTAACATAATTTAAATTTGAATATAAATATCATAACCATATATGATCAAATAAATCTTTAGTCAATATTATGGCAGGATTTGTTGGATACATCATTTATTTCATATTCAAAGGAAGGTATTACCTAACTAGACTCATCAATTTTATTACATCCATAAAAAACAATAAGAAAAATAAGCATTTAGGTATACATAAACCTTATTGGATTACTATATAGCCAGATATAGTGCAATTTTGAAAATTACTTATAAACACGGCACATACAACCATCAAAAAATACAGTTATTGATTTCCAAAATATGTAATTGTTCTATTATTTCATATGAGCACCATAACACACATGTTAATAATGGTATAATAACAACACTCAAGAGTAAACACAAACAGGAAGAGGGGGTGAACGGAATGCTCAAGCACCCCTTGCGCCGGTGGTGAGTGTAAGTTTCTCCTTTCCCTCTCATTGTTTTTTGAAAAGATTTTTTCCTCTTAGGCTATCTCCAATTCACAACCCAAAATTTCTACCCCAAATCTTAAATTTGGTTCTAATATAAAATATTATACTCCAACCATAAACCCCAGATTTTATCCAAAAAAGTATATTTACAAAATATTCTTTCAATTTTTTTAATATTATTATTGCTAATCAATAAAAAAATACTTGAAATTAATCATTTTTAACAATAATATAATTAAATATTTATTACAATTTAATAATTTTCTAATAAAAAAAATTAAAAAATTTTATAACTAATTTTTTTAATTTATGATTTAATTTATTTAAAAATTGAATTATGAATTTATTAAATATCTTGATAAATAATGAAATTATTTTTTTATAATGACTACTTATGAATTGCACACAAATTAATATTATAAGTATATAATGACTATTTATAATTACATTAATGAATTATTAACTTTAAAATTTTAATTACAATAATTATAAAAATAAAAAATTGATTAAAAAATTAATATTCACATAGAACACCAAATTTAGGGTCATCCTATTCCAAGCTCCAAATATGACTCATGCATTGGAGATGACTTTCGAAAAAAAAAAGTAAAAGGACTGCAGCCGTAGCACTCCCTGCGTATTAACAACAAACAACTGAAACAAGGGCAGAGCCCCCACTGCAATAGGTCCCATCTCCTTTTTATTTTTTATTTTTTTATTTTGTTTAAAATGTGAAATGTTTTTACAAATTAATATATATATATATATATATATATATATATATATATATATATATATATATATATATAATTTAAATTTTTTTTATATTTTTAGAGAAACATTTTTTTTACAAATTTGTATATAAAATATTAAAAATTATATTTTTAGGAAAATATTTGTTAAATTCATCGTTTAGCGCATTTTATTTTTTTATTTGGTTCCTTTTGAAAAAAAACCTTTTTACTTTTTTCCTCTTCTCTTTTATTTATGCCACTAAGGGTTTGGCAGAGAAGGGATAAGGTAAGGGGAATAAAAAAGTTAAAAAAAAAAAACTCTAGCTAATACATATATATATATATAAAAAACTCTAGCTAATACATATATATATATATATATATATATATATATATATATTGCTTATTGATGTTTGAATTTTTTTCTTAAAAAAAAAAAGCAAAAACTTTAGGTTAGGCTGTATTTTACAAATTTTAAAATTTAATATTTTTTATAATTTCTTAATTTTTTATTTAAGTTATGTTTTTAATTATTAAAACTAAAGATAAACTGACAAATTATATTTCTAAAATTAAAAAAAAACTTGTATTTTAGAAAATTTCTACTTCTAGCTTGAACTTTCAACCGATTTGAATATTTTTTTTTTTTTGAAATTTTTTTCAAAATTGACCTGCCTTCTTGTAGCAGTGATGACATATAATATAAAATTTTTAAATTTTTATCAATTTATTAATTTGAAGTCAGCGATCAGTTTTACTTATTTCTGCTTCCCCACTGAGCACAAATATATATATTAGTTGAGGCTTATCCACAGGCAAGTACAAGGCCTCAATACACATACCATATTTCGGCTATGAAACAAATATTGATAATAATGCAATGGGTACAACCATTGAGGTCAACAAAACACAAACAACTATAATAAAAACTAAGATACATATTATGTAATATTCGCCCGTCACATTGTCATTCTACTATGTGTTATATTCTAATGCTAATTGTATTAATTGTACAATAGCCATAAACAAGTATAGCAAGACTTAGTTAAATACATCCATACAAATTTATATGTAATTAAATACATATAGACTTAGTTAACTGCATCTATACACAACAATGTACATACCAAAAATGACTTCATCCGGAGAACCTCCTCCTCCTCCTCCTCCTCCTTCCTGGGCAGACATAACCAGTGCAGTTCACAAAAGACCGGCGACGGCGGCCCCCCTTTACGATGCTACGCTAGCCAAACTTAAAGCTTCAGTCACTGACACGGTTCGGGTAGATGCCGAATCGAAGCAGAGAGCTCACCGGCAGTTCCATCTTGCTTTTGTATGGCAAGCTGTTCGGCAAATCCCCTCCCTTCGACGCGGTCAAGACTTCTTTTTTGGGTCTCTGGAAACCATATGGGATTGTCAATATCTCGGACATGCCAAACGGATATCTGCTCATAAGGTGTGAAACCTAGTCCACTAAGCAGCAGCTGCTATTTGGTGGACCTTGGATGGTGAACGGCCTCACGTTGCAACTGGTGCCATGGCAACCTTACTTTGAACCTGCTCATACAAAACTTACAAAGGTGATGGTGTGGCTTTAACTCCACAACTTGCCAGTCGAGCTTTGGGATGGAGACACATTGGAAACTATCACCGAGCCTATAGGAAAATTGTTGAAGATTGACGAGTTCACGCTATCGTTGTCAAGAGGTCGCTATGCCAGGGTTTGTGTTGAGATTGATCTCGCCCATCCTTTAAAGAGAGGTTTCTGGTTGGAAGACAATGAATACAAGGTGTTCGTCGTGATTCTTTATGAAAGGTTGCCTATGTTTTGTTACATTTCTGGTTTGGTTGGTCATGGGGCCAATGGTTGCAGCCACCGACCTAGAAGCAGGTGGGTGGCATTCTTCCAAACAACCCTAGGTCTATGTCGGAGGGTTCACAGGTCAAGCAGGTAGTAGCCGGGTGAAATGACAATCAGATCTACAATCAGAAAGATGATGAAAACCAGAAGTTCGGCTCGTGGATGCTGGCCACTCGCCGGAGGAACAGGGGTAGGGGCAGTGGTGCTGGTTCCTCCTCTGCACGTGGGTCTCACATGCAACATGGAGACAGGGATGACGTGCTCCCAGCTGTTCAGCATTCTCGTGATGTGAGTGGAGGCTCCAACAGGCAGAACGTGGAGGGCAGAGGCTTCACTAGTCATACACGTGGTGGCCACAAAGCCCGTGGTGGGTGGCGTGGTGGTGGCTTTTCCCACCAATCGTCTGATCGTTCGACGCCCTCCTCTAATCCCAAGGACAACCTGACAAGCTTTGGGACATCTGTTGATCCCTGTCCTGACCGTTCAAATATCCCCCAGGCTCCCAATAGAGAGATTTCTGTCTTAGAAACTGATGCAGTTACTGTTTCGCATGTTTCCAAGGAGCTGCAACAATTGGACTCTTGTGACTCTCTACGCCCATTGAAGCAAGATAAGAAAGGAAAAGGGATCCTTATTGAAGACTTGGGATCTGTTTCTAGCCTTCTTATCTCTTCAAGTGTCATGGGGAAACATGAGAAGGCAAAGGGTTCCTCTTTTTCTCTGGAGGAGCCTGACCCACCTCCTTCTCTCATCATGTGTATTGAAGAACCTTTACATAATCCTAACGGTGTCTCCAATATTCACCAGAAAGCTGTGGAAAATCTAGAAAGCATTTTGTCTGCAGATGAGGAAGAAAATGAGGATTCTGATGCTTCTATGTCGAAGTCAGACTCTGCTGATTCAGACCAAGAAATGGACTTGGGTGATGAACTGGAGGACTCGATGATAAGTGCTTGTGTTGTAGTAACGCGAAGCGTTATTATCTTACAATGAACATACTTTTTATCAGATTCTATCACTAAATAGTGTGCATTTGTGTATTCTTGTGCATTGTAGGTTCGTGGAGCTAAGTTGGGAAAGAAGAACGAAGTTAGGTCGTGTTCACCATTGTTGGAAGGTTTTCGGACCAAGCAAGGAACAAGGCACGAGCTTAGACTTGTGAGTGTGTGCCAACCTCCATTGGAGGGGCACAAAGGCAGTCACATTCACAACAAGTCCAACTCGTGTAACTTAGGAAAACTTCACCAAGAAGGAGACTTGAAGCAATAGGCACGATCTACCATTGATTGTGTGCCCAATTCAATGGCCTCGATGAAGAACAACGTATTCGGGAGCATTTCGGAGAGTTACTATAGCAGCACTGTATTTTTGTTATTGTAGCAAAATCACTGTAGCAAGTACTGTGCATGACACGACCCCTTGCGTGTATCCCGCAAGTGCACAGGTTTGTCGAAGTAATAAAAGTTACCCCGGTGAGTGGGTAGTCGAATCCACAGGGAATAGTGTTTAGAAACAAGTGTTAATCGCTATTTAGCTATGATGGGAATCGATGATGAGAAAAGTATTTATATATAGATGTAAAAGAAAATAAAAGAGTACAAGAAGAATAATGAGGGTAGGAGAGGTAATCGATATAAAGATGGGGTACCCGGACAAAGCTCCCCCTAAGACTAATGCTTCTAGTGCAAGACTAGTATTATACCCTCTAATTGATGTCTAATTGAGTCGAGGATATCCTTAAACACACGGTCCCAAACCTAAGGTCAACCGTGACTAACCCCAACACTATGCCCCGGCATTAGGATTCACTACGACTCTTGACTCTCGTTGACCTGTCAACTAAGCCCTAGAGGAGTATATCTACCTAAGCCTCACACTACGTGGGATTGCATTAAGTTCTAGGGACTCCTAGTGGTAAAACCTGTTCCTATGTGTAGTTCTAACCCTTTGGTCCAGGTGGAAGAACCCTAGTCTAGATTAAGCCCCAGTGCATAGGATTCACTTCAACCCTTCACTCTGTTACTCGCGTAACTAAGCCCCAGGGGAGTTTATCTACCTAGCACTTCACTCTATCTCGACCGCTAATGAATCAAGGAAACGGAGGTAGGGAGAAACCACAACGGAGGGGAAAGGGGTACATCGCTACCTCACAACTCTTCCTCTCAACCCTCTCCAACCTTGTGTAGTCTAATCCTATAGAGGTTGTCACACCCTCAAAGGATAACCTAATAGATTCTCAACCCTAGTGTTACGGCTAAGGGAAAATCTCATACAATCGTCATGCAAGATTGGAACTCAATAATAGAACATTAAATTAAGAAAACATAATAAAAGTCATAGAAACAATATCATCCTAGGGTTTACAAGTCCGAATACCCACTAGAGTTTAGCTCTCCATGGAGCAATACAAAGTCAATAAATAGTTTAAGAACATATGCATGAAAACCATAAAGAAAACCCCCTTGTAGATCGTATCGATGGTCTTGTGTAGTCGCGTGTCTTCTCCAACGAATCCCTTGTCAAGCCTAAGGCACACCTCGACAAATCAATGCCGATGAGAGCTTCCCCAATAGCTTTCTTCCAAAGGATGTCGATGTCGATGCCGTTTAATCACCTCCAAAGACCTCCAAGAACCTCTCCAAACCCTAGCCGAAAGCCCCCCAAAAGATATCCAAGTGATAGAAGAGAAGGGTCCCCCATATAGATATGAAAACGGGCTATTTATAGGCTGAAATCGGGCTGAATTCGGGCTGAAATCGGACTTCTGTGAAAATCCAGAAATTCCACACGCCCGTGTGTTAATTCCACACGGCCGTGTGGAAATTCTGGAATCGTGATTTCTCGGCACCTGTGAACAGTGTTTTTGCTACAGTGTTTCTGCTACAGTACGACGACCGTGTGGAATTTCCACACGCCCGTGTGAACTCTCTGGCTTGCTGGAAAATTAATTCACACGGCCGTGTGGAATTTCCACACGCCCGTGTGAACTCTCTGGAATTCTGAATTTCGGCAGAATATGAACAGTAGCTGCTACAGTTTTTATCTACAGTATTTTTTTTTCCTACAGTGCCTGCTACAGTACTTCTCCAAAAATACTCCCGAATCGATCGTTCTTCATCGAGGCCGTTGAATTGGGCACACAATCAACGATAGATTATGTCGATTACTTCATTTCTCTTCATTGGCGAAGTTCTCCAATGTTACACGAGTTATAGACTTTTGTGAGTGTGACTGCCCTTGTGCCCCTCCAATGGAGGTTGGCACACACCCACAAGTCTAGACTCGTGCCTTGTTCCTTGCTTGGTCCGAGAACTCCTCAACAACGGCGAACATAACCTATTCTTCCTTCTTTTTCTCTATATCTTCTCCACAACCCTTCAATGCACAAAAGTAAACAAATGCACACTTTTTAGTGATAAAATCTGATTAAATTAATGCCCATTGCAAGATAATAACACTTCGCATTACTATAACACGAGCACTTATCAGTGCACTTCTGCCGAAAATCAAGATTCCAGAGAATTCACACGGGCGTGTAGAATTAACACACGGCCGTGTGAATTAATTTTCCAGCAAGCAGAGACCTCACACGGGCGTGTGGAATTAACACACGGCCGTGTGAATTGATTTCCCAGCAAGTCAGAGACTTCACACGGGCGTGTGGAAATTCCACACGGCCGTGTGAAGCCCCGATAACTTCAAATTTTAAGCCGCACTCAGCCTATTTAAAGCCCGATTTGGAGACTTTTTGAGGATCTTTGAACCTATCTTTCTCCCCAACTTCAGGAGAGTGCGGCTAGGGTTTCGGAGAGGACTTTGTGGAGGATTGGAGCGCGCCATCGGCATCGTCACCGACGTTCGACGGCCGCACAAGACCACGGCCACACCATACGCGAGGGGGTTTTCATTGATGTCTTTAGTTTGTGTTTTATTTCATACATTGATGAACATGTATAGCTCCATGAGGAGCTAAACCCCTCGTGGGTATTCGGACTTGTAAAACTCTAGGATAATTATGTTTCTTTGACATTGTTATTATGTTTTTCCATTAATTGATGAATAAATTCGAGTTTCAATTTTAAATATCTTGTGCTATTGTTTTCTCTTAGCCGTGACACTAAGGATTGAGAACAATCTAGGTTATCCTTTGGAGGTGTGACAACTCCTATAGGATTAGACTACTTAAAATTGAAGAGGGTTGAGAGGGAGAGTTGTGAGGTAGCACCGTACCCCTTTCCCTTTCGATGTGATTTCTCCCTACCTCTGATTCCTTGATTTATTAGCGGTCGAAATAGAGTGAAGTGCTAGGAAGACATACTCCCCCAAGGCTTTGGGGTGACGTGAATCCTACGCACTTGGGCTTAATTTAGACTACGGTTCTTCCTCCTGGACCAAAGGGTTAAAACTACTGCACATAGGAACAGGTTTTATCACTAGGAGTCCCTAGAGCTCAAAGCAATTCCACGTAGTGTTAGGCTTAGGTAGAAATACTCCCCTGGGGCTTAGTTGAGCAATCAACAGAGTGAAGGGTTGACGTGAATCCTATTGCCGAGACATAGTGTTGGGGGTTAGTCACGGTTGACCTTAGATTTGGGACCGTGTGTTTAAGGATTTTCCTCGACTCAATTAACATCAATAGGAAAGTATAATAGCATAGTCTTGCACTAGAAGCATAAGTCCTAGAGGTAACTTGTCCGGATACCCTATTCTCACTTATTGCTAGTCTCTCTCTTTACTCGTTACTTGCACTTTTCTCTCTTTCATCTTTCTATTTACTTGCCTTGCATCTACTCTAATTATCATAAACTCACTTATCATGCCGATCATTGTTTCTTTTCGTATATCGCATGATTGAATAGCAATTTCTCGTATTTTAAATCCCTATTCTCTGTGGATTCGACTACCCACTCACCGGGGGAATTTTATTACTTCGACAAGTCCGTGCACTTGTGGTACACACGCAAAAGGTCGTGTCACTCGACTACATTATGCAATTTCCAAGATGATCTCCAGAAAGAAAACTTGGCCCGAAATGCCAGTGCTCTGCAAAAAACTCACAAAAGAAAGGGCGGCTAGGGGAAAGTGACGATGGGGACCCCATCAGGATTTCCCGACGCCAAGCGTCTTCATCTTAATTTCTTCTTCTATTATATTCTGTCTAGTCATTTGCTAGTGTTTCATGCAACTAATTTCTCACTTTTGGTTTATGATGTCAGGGACTCTCAAAGATAATCGGATGGAACTGTAGGGGATCCACAGGCAAAGACAAGATCAATAGAATCTGTTGACTCATAAATGAGAATCGCATTGACATCTGTGCGTTGGTAGAGACTAGGGCTAACAATGATAGAGTTCTTCATCTCTGTAATCATTTTTCCAAATTCTGGAACTGGGTAACCATCCCAGCGGATGGATACTCCGGAGGAATCACCGTCCTTTGGCGCAAGCAGCTAGGCAAAATTACCCCTGTTGCTCGCTCTCGCCGAGTTCTCCATCTTATTTTTTTCTTCTTCTGCAGATCACCCGTGGATTATATTGGTAGTCTATAACCCTCATCACCTCAATCTTGAGAAAAAACTCTGGAAAGAACTGTCGATGATCTCTAAAACTAATTTGCCCTGGATAGTCTTGGGTGACTTTAATGCCATAATCTCTGCTTCTTAACATAAGGGGAGTACTTTTTACTATTATGCTCGCAAAGCTTTATTTTTTTCCAAATTCATTACTGATAATGCCCTTGTTGATGTTAGATTTTCGGGAGCTTCTTTCTCATGGTGCAATGGGCAGCAGGGTCTTGCTCGTTGTTGGGCTCGTCTGGACAGATGCTTAGTTAACGACCTTTGGTTAGCCTGTTCTTTTAATGCTCATATTAAATATCTCCCTAAGGTTTGCTCTGATCATTCGCCCATGCTTATTACTATAGCTAAAAGCACTCTTCCTGCTTGTAGTATTTTTCACTTTGAGAATTATTGGCTTGAGCATGCTGATTACATTTTTCAAATTCGTAAAGCTATTGATCACGTCCCTCATTCTAATCCCATGCATGCTTTCTACCATGTGTTGGCTCGGGTTAGAAAAGTGCTTTGCTCTATTAGGAAAAAGGGTTTGGGTGATCTTGATATGGAAATTAAAACTATTGAAGTTCAGCTCTAGGCTTTAGACGTCGATGTTATGTTAAGCTCAAATGTCAATTTAGACTCCCTTAGGAGCCTTCAGAATAGATACAAAGCTTTGTTGAGACAAATTCACAGCAGATGGATTCAGAAGTCTAGATTGAATTGGATTATGGGTGGGGATATGAATTCCTCTTTCTTCCACAGAAGTGTTAGGATTCGTAGACACCATAATTCCATTTTCACATTTATGACATTAATGGCAGGGATTATAATGATTCTTCATCTATTCACAATATTTTAGTTGACCATTTCTCTAACCTTTGGAACAATCCTGATACTAGGTCTTTGGACTAGTTTTTGAATGCTTTTCCTTCTGATTTACCAACTCTCTCTTCTGAACAACAATTGACCCTGAATAGAGCTTTTTCCATTGACGAAATCCATTTTACTCTTCTATCTCTCTCTGAAGGCAAATCCCCGGGTCCTAATGGCATGAATGTTGAGTTTTTAAAATACTTTTGGACTAATATTGTGAAGCATTTGGTCCCTGCTATTAATTATTTTTTTCAAAATGCTGTGATGCCTAAAGCCTGGGGCCGGACTTACATTACTTTAATTCCTAAGAAAGGTCACCCTAAATATGCCTCTGATTTTCGTCCCATCTCTTTGTGTAATGTGGCTTATAAGATTATTTCTAAGATTCTTGCCAATCGTATTAAAGTTGTGATTGCTTCTCAGGTTGGGAAAGAACAGTGTGGTTTTGTGTCTGGTCGCTCTCTTATTGATAACATTATTGTTGTTCAGGAAATGATTCACTCCATTAATCTGGAGAGAACCACCCCCTAGGATACTTGTTAAAGTAGACATCGAAAAAGCCTATGATACCGTTAATTGGAATACTATTTTGGCCACTATCTCCAAAATGAATTTTCCTAGCAGCTAGATTGCTTATATTAGAGCTTGTCTTGGTGCCACTTCTTACTCTATTATTATCAATGGGAAACGCTCCGTTTGGTTTCAGCCTTCTAGAGGTGTTAGATAAGGTGATCCGCTCTCACCCTATCTTTTTATTATGGTTGCTCAGAACCTTACTGCTATCCTCAACAAAGCTAGATATCTTGGTCTCATTCCAGGTTTTTCCAATAACCTTGCACATAACTTCAATCATCTTATGTATGCTGACGATCTTATTCTGGTTTCCTCTGCCTCTAGAAAATCTGCTAGAAATATTGATTTTTGCCTGAAGATTTGTGCTCATCTTTCTGGTCAATATCCTAATCATAATAAATCTGAGATTTTCTTTCCTAATTGTTTTAACAACAGGGTTTCGACCAGTATTTGCAAAATTTTAAACTTTAAACAAGGCAAAACTCCTTTTACTTGTCTTGGTGTTCTTACTTCCCCCAAACGGTTAGCTAACTCCCATTTTGATTCAATGATTACTCGTATTAATATGGCAGTGGCTGAGTGGGGCAAAGCTAAATTATCGAGAGCGGGTAATTCAGTACTCATTAATAGTACTTTGATGGCCATTCCTATTTACTACCTTTCAGTCTACCCCATCCCTGATAGTATTCTTTCTAAGCTTTCCGGAGTTGCTAGGAAATTTCTTTGGGCCAACCATGATCAAGGGACTGGTATGTCCTTGGTGAATTGGGACATTATCGCTACTTCTAAGTCTGAGGGGGGTCTAGGAATTAGAAATCTGGTCACAGTCAAGCACTCTTTAATGGCAAAGAATCTTCTTAATTTTCTTAACAAGCAAAACTCTCTTTGGGTTGACATTATGCATTTGAAATATGGGGATCATATTTTCTGGACTATGACAGCCCCTCCTAATTGCTCTGCATTTTTTAAAGGTTTATGCATGAATGCTAATGTCATTAAATTCTTCTTATGGATTAAATGTCTTAACCCAGTCATCACCTCCTTTTTGTATCATCCATGGATGTTTGACATTCCCATTGCTTTCAAACCTGTATTTCTCAACATGAACCTCAATGTGGATGAGAATACAATTGCTAATTTTATTGTCAATTCATCTTGGAACATGAATGCTCTTAATCTTTGCTTTGGTGTTGTTTGGGATTCTCCCATCATTTCTCAAGGGTTGATCACTCATGATGACAACAATCACTGGATCTGGCTACCTGAGGCGAAAGGTAATAAAATCTCTTATGCTATTTATACCTTTTTTAATGGTAACCATGTGAAGGATTCAGAGTGGAAAGGTTGGTCTAACATTTGGAAATTGAACATCCCTCCTAAGGCTAAAACTTTTATTTGGTTGCTTAATCATGGGAAAATCAAAACCTATGAGTTCTTGTTTCGCAAGAATCTTGGTCCTCTTGAGCATTGTAAGTTTTGCGGCTTGGTCTTAGAATCTGCCAGTCATTTATTTTGTCATTGCAGCTTTAGTGTTAAAATTTGGAGTATGGTTGAAGCTATTACCAACACTAAGAATAGCCTTGTGAATTTATTGGTGTCTGGTCAGTGGCTTGATTTTCATTACCATGGCAATTCTAAATTTGTGGCCTCTTTAATTGCAGCAACTATTTGGCAAATTTGGAAATGAAGGTGTAATCTTATCTTCAAACAGGAGCCTCCTGACATTCTTAGATGTGCAAACTTAGCTGTGATGCAGGTGCATGAATTCTCTGGTGGGCCCAATACTTATAAAATGCAAAACTATTCTATACAGAATAGACCGACTCCTGGATGTGTGGGCATTTTCTCTGCTGCAGCCTGGAATGGCGTCACAGGTAAGGGTGGGCTTGCCTCGCCGGACTCCTTCAGTATTGTTATGTCACGCCCCGAACCAGGCTCGCCGGACCCAGCGCGGGGACAAACGGCCGCAGACCCACAGGGCGTGAATCCCATAAGCTTGCAAGACCTCAAAATCTGATACAGAGTAGACAAAACTAAAGCAAGCCAACTGAGTGACAGGACTACAGACTCTACAGAGTATACAAAGCAGGGGTACAAGAAATCCAAAATACAAAATATCATAAGAATACTGGAACAGACAATGACGATAACTCAAATTTTACAACAGGACAAGACAACATCTATCGACGATCTTTCAATATCCACACCGATCTACCACTCTTGATCTGAAAAGGATTTAAAACAAATCCATGAGCTCACTAGCCCAGTAAGTAATCCATAATTTGTTTAAAAAATAACAGGGTTATAAATCTCAATTTCAAATACCGAGAGCAATTAAGCTTTCAAACTTAGACTAAATAACGCTTAACAAATACAAAACAAATAGTCCATCAGGGATATAATTCTCAAATAATATCGTTAACCAAAATATTGTAGGCAAAAGAATTATCAGTTTTCAAAGCTGTAAATCAGAAATATAGTAAACCGCCAAATAAGAGCATGAGTCTCCCAAGCATAGTTAGACTAATCAAGAATTTACATAGGTATGTTTCAAGTATACAGGATTTTAAGAATATTACAAGTCTTTGGGATCATAGTTTAAACAAAATACAGCGTATAATATTCTAATAAAAGAATATTTCCAAAATATGCCATTCATCAAAAATTTGAAACCCAAAAAGGCGATAAAAAATGCAGAAACTTCAAGACAGGATAAAAAGTGTTTGTGATATACCCGGAAATCAATAACATATAAATAGTGCAATTGAAGAATATCAAAACAAAAGTCAAAGCAGAGTGTAACAGATTCTAGTGTATGTCTCCAAATTTGCTATAGATGCCAGAGGTCATTTATTTATCCTCGGTGACCCGAGCCAGATAACAGAGGTCATTTATTTACCCTCGATGACCCGAGACTGAATACCAGGTGGCCGTTAATTATTTCACCGAACGGATACGGTGCGAAACTGCAGTCTCATTTTCCATAATTTCTTGTCGACAAGGTCAGGGTTTAACCACCCACTGACAGGGTTGCATATTGCTCATTTGGAGTCCAAAACATTCGGATACAAATATTTGCACAGTATGAATTCATAATTTCTCAAATTACTCAAGTTCACAAATATCCAGGAATACTGATAAAATATAATATCCCACTTTAGGGAAAATAAATAGATAAACAAAAATTAAATTAAATAAAGAATTAACCAAATAATACATTATATCATTCAAACAAAACTCGTAATCGAAGTACATAGTATTCATAAATTTTTCTCAAATATTCAAATGAGCAGAAATTCAAAATTTCAAGATCCCACTTTGGGGATAAAGAAAAATTACGGAAATTAAAGATTAAGCAAACAAAATATTTAAATTATTCAAAATACTAATTTCTCTAAACTCAAGCAAAACAAATATACAAATAAACAAATAATGAGCATAATTAAATCAACCCAAATGATAACCAATTATACCAACATCTGGATACATACAAAATACACAGTTTAAACATTTAATATAATCAACTAAATGAAATCCCAATACTAACATAAATAATAAATCAATAACCAAAACGAAGTGAAAAGTAATAACTTAATTAATACAATTAAATAAAAATATCTGAAAATATGTATTCCAAAAATAAATAATTTCAATATTAACAAAAATACATGGATTTGAAATAAAATGCCATAACGAAATAATAGGCAATTATCTTGCCAATAAATAATTTATCAAATACTGAAAATACAAGGTTAACGGTGGATTACTTACCTGGTACAAGACGAAATTCCAAACCCTATCCAAACAACAATTTCAAGCCCCTCTTGAAGTGGTCCTACGGCAAAACTAACTTCCTTGAAACTATATCTCCTACAAGGAAGCCAAGATATATACAGAACTTTAAGCAACAAACAATCCACTAGTATAACTTGCATTTAAGCTAGGGTCACCACCTACAAGCATCCACTAAAATACAATAAAGGCAGCTCATAATGGGTTGTGCAACACTTGCACCACTAGGACAAAGAAGGCATTGGCATGGGTTTTCAAAAATATCAAGAGATCCAACATATAAGAGTCCTATAAGATGAAAACAAAATGCACAATCTAACAACTTAATTACAGCCAACCCATATGCACACACACACACATGTATATATATATATGTATGTATGTATGTATTAAAACATCCAACAGGCACCTCAACTTACATATATATATATGCATGCATGCATAATCATGATGCAAAAATAATGCATATATAAAATATGTATATGTCACCATGTATGTTCCAATGTTGTAGATCATGAATCATGTAAGTATACATATATATAGTTGTATATAATGGTTGCAGCCAGATCAAAGGAAAGGGAAAAAGAGAAAGGTGCAACTTAGATCATCTCCAAGAGATATATGCTAGGCTTTAAACTTGAACATCATGCACCAAATAAAACCACTATTATCTAAGGCAACATGATAACCATCACCCAAGTATTTACAAGCACTACAATATCTAATAATCAAATCAAAAGAAAGGCTAGAAGATTACTTGGAAGAGTGAAAGACAAAGCAAAGAAATCTATACGGTTGTGTTCACAAGTTCATTGTCGGAGTTTCGCCGGAGGTTTTCAGTCCGGCCAGATTTACAAATCTCTCTCTCTTTCTCTCTCTCTCTCTCTCTCTCTCTCTCTCTCTCTAAGGCACACACACACACAACCACAGAATATGGGTAGAGGAAGAGATTTCTAATGGCTTAACTCAACAACATCAGGATGGCAAAAGCAAGGAAAAGCTGAAGGACAAGCTTCCCAAAATCAAGGCTTGCATGGAAATGAGGTCCGAGAATCCTGGCTTGAGAAAAGTTTTGCAAATGAATGGAGACAAAGTCGGGGCCCACATGTTATAACAAACATGAAGATGAAGTTAATATAGATGCTTGTGGTCGCATCCTTATAAAGATGGCTTATGTAAAATATATGTAATAATGCATAACTAAATTAAACAGTGTGTACGCGCGTAATAACGCTTTATATATAGTTGTCTCTTTGTATGATTAACAAGTTATAAATAAAAATATTGACCTTTGTTTTTGGTCTTCCTATTTTTTAAAGTTTGGCAGTCGGTGACCATTTTGGATTAAATTCTGGCTAATGATTACAGGCTCAAAGACTACAAAGAGACCTCTCACAATTTGTCTATGACAGTGGGTTGTTTTTGTTCATTAATGAAAACTAAAGTGTGAACATGGTTGTCAGTATTATCGGTAACTTCAAGGGAGTAATTTGAGAGGAGTTGATCATTCAAACGTTATGCTAGGAAAACAATCTGGCCATTTTGACACCTTCTGCTCATGGGAATTCAACAATTCACAAGCATGTCTCTCTTGCACTCGTGGTTTCAAACTTGCTTTTCCATCGACAAAAAGAAGGTAAATTTGTGCATGATTCTGAAACATTTTGCCGGTGTGATTTTTCTAAACTTCATATTGGCACTTCTGTTGTTTGTTCATATTTGAAATGCTATAGTTTTTTTTGTGTTATTATATATTTTAATTTCACTTAGGGGCAGTTTGGTAACTTGAAAGTAGTTGTAATATAAGTAATTTTACATGTAAGGGACTGCTTGATTTGTTGTAAAAGTTCTATTACATATAAGTAGACTTACATTTCACCCACTTTTACATCATTTCAACTTATAGCAAAAATATTTAATAAAGTAAGTGGCATCCACTCACCATTATATTTAATTATAAAAATATTTTTAAGTAATAAAATTAAAGAAGTAATAAATATTTTAATAATTTAACATTCATATGATTAAAAATTTTTATGAGAAAAATATTTGTATTGAAAATATTATATTGTTTTAAAAAATAATTATAAAAATATTTTTAAGTAATAAAATTATATAAATATTAAATATTTTAATATAAGTTAATATTTATCTGATTAAATATTTTTATGAGAAAATATTTTTTATTATATTGTTTTTAAAAAATTAATTATAAAAATATTGTTAATTAATAAAAATAAATAAGTATTATATTTTATAATTTAGTATTTATATAATTAATATTTTATAATAATTATTTTTATAAATTTAATAAAATTAATTATAATTTTTTTCAAGTAATAAAATTAAAGAAATATTAAATATTTTTAAATTAATTAATTATTTTTATTTAAATTAATTTTAATCAAGAGCATTAAATAATAATAATAATGATAATAATAATAATAATAATAATAATAATAATTAATGAGGGTAATCTCTCATCTCAATTACATGGTAACTATACTTTTAAACTTACATTAAACCAAACAAAGAAAAAGTAAATTTATCGTTCATATCAAACCTAACAATAATGATATAAGTTGAAATACATCATTTTCATTTACACTGTAATTTCACTTGTATGTAATTTTACTTACAGACAACCAAACAGCCCCTTAATGTTCACTAGTATTTATTGGTCAAATTACTTGCTAATTAACATCCTTAGCTTCCACTGTCTCACAATTCCTTATTCTTTAATCGTTTGATGCATTTCTCTTTCTCAATGAGTTTCGACTAGCGATCACAGCTGTGATGGGCCCTTCAGGAATTTATCTATGATTTGTAACCATAAGCTTTTTTTTTTTCCTCTTGAAAAACCATAAATTTGTTTTGGTTCAAACAAATAAATGAAGACATGGTTTTGGTAATCATCAAGAACATGATCTTCTTTAGCCAACACCCTCCTCACTATTGTAGGCTCATCAAGTTTGTGTTTTACAGGCATGGATCTTTTTTTTATTTGTTAGCAAAATTATCTTGAGAAAAGGAACATATATATGAGGAAGCCATGAATCTTGACTAGGTTTTTTTATCTAGTACTTTCCCTTAGAGTTATTTTCTATCTATAATTTATTATTTTTTTAAAAAATATATAAACCACATTCATTAAATTCAGTAGTTTATCTACCTTTAAAAAAAAAAAAAATTATGATCTTCTTTCATTTTATTACCTCCCACAATGAATAAATTCTGTCGCTATTTCAAAGCATTTCTCAGTTATGAAGCTGATGGATGAATAGGGTTTTCTTTTTCTCTTTTGTAAGAATTGCAAGTAGATCTATCTAATGCGGACTTCATTTTGAAATAACCTGGTTACTCGGAGTGAAGACAAGAAGAATACAAGTTTTCTCCAATAAATGCTCAACATATACTAGAGTCTCTTTAACATGCTGCTTGGACTTGAATTTATAGCATTAGTTATCTGACACTCTTGAAAGATCGGAGGCAAATGTCATTGCATCACCGCTCATCTGAAGTATTTATGATTTCTTTACACAAACTGAGAAGAAATGTGGGCGAAACTTTTTTCTTTTTGGTCAGAGAGCTAATAACTGTTGTGTTATTAGTATCGATTCAATGTTGCTGCAAAACCTTGATTTCACCAAACTAAATGTGGTTGCGCTGAGTATTGGCAAAATGTTATATGTTATGTTCTGGCACTCCTTTTCCTTGTCTTAGCTATGGTTGTACAAGTGATATATCGAGACTTGTCACTATAACAAAGGATCCTCGTTATTGTATTAACCTCTGCTTTGTAGATGGATTCATTAACATCACATGGTCTTTAGAAAATTGGCAGAAGCTGGGAAACACTTGTTAATGTTTGATTATGAATTTGAGGTGCAGGAGAGAATCTGGATTGACCTCTTAACTATGACCCTTTCATGTTGCCTGAATGGCAAATTTTAATAGATGCTTAATTAATCATCTCGTTCTTTTAAAGAAAAGCATCTCAGTAGTTGATCAGCCCTTTTTGACAGATGTTAATCTAAATTACAAAAGAAAGGTTAAAGTGGGAGAACATATTTAGATTTTCTCTTATTTATTTTCATTAGCTATGAGAACATGAGTGGTTAGATTTTGGGTAGTGAGGCTCATAAGAACTTATTATGATCACTAAAAAATGAAATAATTAAGTATAGCATCCTTTATTTTTTTATCTTGTCAACTTTTGTTGCAGAAATTAGCTATCAAGGATGATGAAAACTGGCAATTAGACAACAAGCTCAAGGAAGTTACTACATTCATTTTTCAAGGAATTTTCTGATTTATCATAGGAAGGAATGAGATTAGATTTTGAGGCCTCATGCATAGTAATTCCTTTTGATGAATCTTGGATATTGTTAAACTAGTATATACCAACTTATAGTTTGTGAACTTGCTTAAAGTATCCTTGTAGTTTTTATGGGTGAATGGTTGGCTGGATGGCAAATTCTAATCTACCACTCCAGTAGTGCTTAATTACGAGCTCTGCTACTTGTCTTCATCCAAATACAGGTCAGATTAAGCTTATTGGAGTGGTTATCTTTTTTTTATTATTATTATTTTTATTTTTCTCTCACTTCTTTCTGGCCCTCATGTTGTGGTGGATTAGCTTATTACTGATTGGTTAATCAGGGTCTTATCATTTTCTATCCTGAGACTAGTGTCTAACACATTTCATGGGCTGAGAAATTTTAAGCAAGAACAGAGACTCCTTTTTCTTCTCTTCCTACGTACCTCACAGCCTTTCCATCCATTGTGGGCATCAGGAGTTCGATGATGACGTTGATTACCGTCCCAAAAACTTGGCTTCACCAATATAAAGGTTGTTCTTCAGAGCATGAACAACGAACGACAGGAGAATGTTTCAAATTAAAAATTAACCTGACTAGAATTTGATTTACGTTATACTTTGTTTTGTACCATTAAATAAAACTTATGCTGTTTCAAGAAACAAAAAAGAAAAAGAAAGGACAATATATAGCATGTTATAGCAGGCTGTGTCATAACTGATGACTGGCATATCAAGCAGATCAACAAGTTGGTATGATTGATTTAATTTAAAGTTCATGGTTGTTTCTTTGATGAATCTTGAGCATTGTTAAAGTAGGTATTGCTCCAAGTCTTGCATCTATTCATTGTTGACTTGCTTGAAGGGGCGACTTTAAATTTTGTTTTTATTTATTTATTTTTTTTTGTCGAATGAGCTGGCTGGACGGCTAATGCTGATCATTATACTTTTGCTCGTTAATCTGCCTCTCCATTCTTTATTATTAATGTTTGTCAGGAATCATTTCCTATTCTATTTGTCCTCTTCTAATGACACATCAAATAGGACTTATACCAGGGTTAAGCACCTTCTTTGAAATTACTTTCATATTATTCAATATGCATTACTTGCCAAACTTTTTGTTTAATTGTTTTTTGTTTTTATGGGAGGGGACTAGTGACTTAGGCTTTGCTATTTTCTATCATGATGATTGTGTCGAAGACATAAAATTGCAAAACAACACACTGTTTTCTCTCTTCTCTTTTCTTTGGTGACAAACCTTCCGCTCATCATGGTTTCTGCTATCTTAGGAGGCATAACAGGAGCCATTCTTGCACCTTTTTTACCTCATGCTCTGGACAAATTAATCAGCTGTTTAGTGGAGTATCTTTCTAGTGATGAGCCATCATCCTCTAGTGAAGTAGATAAACATCAACAACTGGAGAATGAGCAGGAAGCCTTGGAAGATGCCAATATCAAGCTCAAGATTATGCAAGATGAAGTCAGAAAGTTGCATAAACGAGATAAAAAAAATATGAGGCTGATCCATATCAACAATAAACTCAGAGATGTGGGTTATGAGATTCAAGACTTGGAAGCTGATTTGGAGTACATGGAGCTGCAACGAAAGGTGGAGGAGATCAACCTGCAGGATGAAGCTGCTGACATGAGTCAATCTAAAAGACCAAAACGCTTGTTTTGGTTTTCTTGGATAACAGGACAATCAAGCAACAAAAGACGTCGGCTTTCTTCATCTGTGTCCACAGGTTTGTTGCCTTTTATATTTGTCTTAATTAATTTATCCAGTATATTTTTTCATGTTCCTCTCAATCTGTATATATTTGCATGCTAGATGGATAAATCAAGCCAGGTTTAATTTATGGAAATTAAGCTTTGGTATTTAATTATATTGCAGATGATATAGTGAATAGGATGAGGACTATTGTAAAACAAATTAATTGCATTGATTCAGAGATGACTACTGAAATTAAGGTGGATCAGTTGTTTCAACAAATTGCCCTGAATGGTGTTTACGATCCTTGGGGACAGCATCAAGTGAAAAAAAACCATGGACGTGAGACGACATCATCAATAAAGGAGAGGAAGATATATGGTCGAAACATGGAAATAAAAAGGTTGACAGAGTTACTGACAACGCCAGTTAATTGCGTTGGCAATATTTCTGTTGTATCAATTAGTGGGATGGGTGGTATTGGCAAAACCGCTTTGGCAGAATTTTTCTTTAACAGCCAAGAAATTCAAGATCATTTTGACAAAAGAGTATGGATATGTGTTACAGACAACTATGATAGATTCAGAATTATCAAAGAAATCATAGATTTACTTTCTATCAATGATGACATTAAATTTCCACATGATACTACCAGTTTGGATATTCTTGAGACAAAACTTAAAAGAAGTCTAAAAGGGAAAAAGTTTCTGCTGGTGCTAGATGATGTTTGGTCTTCTGAATGGCAACAACTACTTGACTCTCTCCGATCTACACAAGCTGAGATTGTTACAATTTTGGTGACTTGTAGAAATCCTAAAGTATTAGAAGGTCTTGACATAAATGATGGCATTTATTTGGAAGGTTTAGATGATGAAGAATGCTGGTTGTTTTTTCTGAATTGTGTCTTCGCAGATGAGAATTCTGATAACTATCCCAAAAAACTACTTAGCATCGGATGGCAGATAATGAAAAAGCTAAATGGGTCACCATTAGCAGTGAAAACAGTGGGAAGAACTTTAGGACACAGTTTGACTGAAAAACATTGGCAGGATCTATTAAAGAGTGATTTGTGGAAATTAGAAAATGATGAAAATGATATTATGTCTGTGCTTGCATTGAGTTATTATCATCTACCTCAACATCTTCAGTTGTGCTTTGCCTTTTGTTCGGTGTTGCCCAAAAATTTTGAATTTGACAGGTTAAGTATTATTGACATGTGGATAGCTCATGGTTATGTACATGAAAATGGAAGCAGCTCAAAGACAATGAGAGATATCGGAAGAGAGTATTATGATGAACTAGTAGCAATGGGTTTCTTTAATAATAATGTATTTTTCATAATGCACAACTTAATCCATGATTTGGCCCATTCAATTTCTCACGGGGAAATTTATATTTATGAGGGTCAAAATGATGAAAAAATATCAAAAAATGTCCGCCATTTATGTGTACGAAGTTTGTCTAATCTTGGATTGGTGTGCAAAACTAATAACTTGCGCACACTTGTGGTACACAGTGCTGATGACATGTGTGCTTTTCTCAACCATGGAGCATTCAAAAGAATCCGAGTGCTGGTCATCTTAGATATTAATATGGAAGAACTCCCCGAAACTATTTCTAATTTAAAACACTTGCAATATCTAGATTTGAAGAAAACCAACATCAAATCAATACCAGAATCAATGTGTGCGCTTTATCAGTTGAGAGTATTGAAATTGCCAAATCGATATATCCTCCCAAGTCTATTTTATAACCTCAAAGAACTTCAAGAGTGGAACTTATTTAAAGATGATAATACAATTCACTCTATGTGGGACTGCCCAATATTTCTTGTGAAAAGGGGTGGAAATAACATAATCTCAAAATTGAGGAATATGAATGAACTGAGGGGATCAATTGTAATTAACGGCTTGGAGAACATTGACACTGTAGAAGAAGGGATGAAAGCCAAATTGAAGGAAAAATGTCACATTGATGTATTAACTTTATGTTGGAAAGATACAGTGGATGGTTGCAAGCATGTTGTCCAAGAAGAAGTACTTGAAGTACTTCAACCTCAGCCTAACTTAAATTATCTATTCATTGACGGGTACATGGGTTCCAAATCTCCAAGCTGGCTTATGATATTACAAAAGCTACAAACACTATACTTATTTGAATGCAGAAACTGGGCAAGTCTACCTGCAGCACTTGGGTTGTTACCCTCCCTTGAAACACTGGTGTTATCAAGCATTACGAACATAACAATTGAGGGTGATGATACTGTGACTCACATGTTTACTTCATTGGAATTCCTTGCATTGAAGAAAGCAACAGTTTCTTTTGAGGGCATGTCGTTGTCATCATCATCATCATTATCATCATCTTTAACAACGGCATGCTGCCACAAGTTGTTTCCTCGTCTTCAGAGTCTGATAGTGGAGGAATGCGACGGAGTGAATGGATTACCCTGGCAAATGCTTTCTTCATTAAAAACTCTCAAAATAAATGCTAGTCGTGGGCTCCAAGGTCAAGTGCCAGGATGCCTCCAAAACCTAAAGTCTCTTACTTCATTGAAAATAAAAGGGTTAAAGATTGAAAACACGAACATGAGGGCACAACAGCAGCTAGGAGGGCTCGTACAAAATTTGCGACATCTTAACATAGAATGTTGCGAAAATATGGGATTTCTACTTGATGTATTGCTTCCTATTCCTTCACTACAGACATTGACTATTTCCAAATGTGGTGGTCCAATAAGTCTTTCTGCACTTGGACACTTATCCTTCCTTACACACATTTCATTAGAAGAGGTGGAGATAAAAGTGGAGGACGTCACTCCAGTGTTTCCATCTCTTCAGACTTTGACATTGGCGGATGCATCAATGAAGGTAACAGTGGAGGACGTCACTCCAGTGTTTCCATCTCTTCAAACTTTGACATTGAAAAAAGCATCAATGAAGGTAATAGTGGAGGACATCACTCCAGTGTTTCCATCTCTTCAGACTTTGAGATTGGTGAATGCATCAATGAAGGTAACAATGGAGGACGTCACTCCAGTGTTTCCATCTCTTCTTTTTTTGAAATTGAAAGAAGCATCAATGATTTTCCAGAACATGTCATCATCATCATTGGAAACAACACAAAATTTAAACCACTTTCGCAAGCTTACCAACGTCAGAATTGCATGTCATGAAGTCAATGGATTTCATTGGCCCTTGTTTTCAACACTAGAACATCTATACATCATAAATAGTCCTGGGATGGATGACCACTTGTTGCCTGGATGTCTCAATGCCTTCTCCGCTCTTACAATTTTGCAATTGACTGGGGCAAAGATTAAAACCTTTCATGCAGAGTTGATGGCGACACCAAATGCACTTAGGCATTTATATCTTCAAGATTGTAATGAGTTGTTATCAGTGGAGGGTTTACATGCCCTTCTTTCCTTGGGAAGTTTGTCTATTATTAAATGCCCCCAATTAAGAACCCTGTCTATGAAGCAGATCACAAAACAGGGTGTCTTTCTTCCAAAACTTTCTTACATATATATTTGGTCTTGTGAAAATCTGGAATCTCTACCTGCTTAGGTATCTCATCTTCCTTTGCTCATATCATTGAGAATTAACAAGTGCCCCAAGTTCCATTCACTGCCAGAGGGCGGCCTCCCTTCCTCACTTCAAAGATTGGAGATCACAGAATGTGACCCCACCTTAAATGAACGGTGCCAACAAGAGGGCTCTCCTGATTGGTTAATTATTGAGCACATCCCTGAACAAATTTATAAATGAAGGGAAATTTATTTGGTATGGATCGTTCTCTTCTTCTCATTTGATTTATTGATCACATTATTTTCACTTTCATATGACCAGTCAAAATTTTATATTAAGCAAATGATCATCTTCTCATATCTTATATGGTTTTGATCTTACTTTTTGTTAACCTATGTCATATACCACCTTTTTAAGATATTTTCACCAAAGATTACATGGACTTGTATCTTGTGTATATCTGTATTTCTTAATTAGTGCACAAACACCACAATCCACTTGGTAACTAATCCACAAAAATTGTGGAAAAACAACTAAGTAATGAAAATTCAGACCTTTTTTTGTTCTTTTTTACAACCATACTTATGAAAGACATGCATATATTGCTTATGTATTCCCTTAGTCTAGACATTAGGGTTCATGTTTCATTTATTTGTAGAGTATGGTTAATATTTATTTTTCATTACATTATGATTTCGCTTTATGTAAATGACCAGGAGGGTGTCCTGTTATAATATATGTGAGTGGTTTATCCATTTTTCCAAAAACTAAATCAGGGATGCTTATGTCAGTTATTTGCCATTTAGCATTTAAACTTTCGAGCTCTCACAATATTTTTATTTTTTAACTTTTTCATGCAGTGAGCAATTTTGGATTAAATTTTGGCCAGTGATTACAGGCTGCAAGCCTACAAAGAGACCTCTCACAATTTATCTATGATAGTGAGTTGTTTTTGTTCATTAATGAAAACTAAAATGCGCATATGGTTACCATTATTATTGGTAATGCCATATTTAATGAGTATTTGATACTACTGTTTAATTTATACCCTTTTCATTGAGCGTGGTTCATCAAGTACGCTCTTTACTATTCTAGCGTTTTCTTTTATTTGTTCATGCAGCTTGAGACTAGATTTGATCTGTCTTCTCTCCCGTTGGTAAAATTGTAACTTATTAAATTCTCTCATCAAAATTAACAATAATAAAGGGTCATTCTTACATGTTAGACCATCATCTAGTGATTTCTATATGAATCTCTTTGCTAACGTCTATGTTGTCCAAATGTTTGAGCAAGAAAATTCACCATGTGCATTTGTATTATTTTTCTGCCCCGGTAATCATCTGGATATAAGTATAAATATATTTTTTGCGAAGGCATTACATATCTTGAGAAAGAAATTCATTTTATTTGAGTTATTTAATGTTCACAACTTATGACGTCTCCCGTCTTACTAGTGAGAATTAGATCACTCATAATTTTTGACGTTGTTTTAAAGAACTTCATTTGAGAAGCAGAAGCTCTCCTTACCATGTTGATTTGACTTGAATTAATAGCAATATGATCATTCTGCGCGAGGAATTTCATCTGCAGCATTCAAGATCACATTACACAATCTGATGAGAAATGCAGACTAGTGTTCACACACAGTACACATTCAAGACTTCAGATTACTTCATTCAGGTAGGGCCGACATTGGTTTACATCATATTTTGAAATGTTTGCACACACATTGCAGCAGCACATTCCTCATTTTCCATGGTCATGTTGCCAATTTGTAGCAGAGTACATTGTCAGAGGATTTGAAGGCCAAGCCCTTCTTAGCCGCACCCCAAAGTTATCCAAAAGATATATACAATGGCAAACATTAAAATCTAAATTTTGGAGAGTGCTACAAGCCTCGTGCATCACAAGTTTGATGGAGATGTTATAATTAAAGGTTGTTGTTTATAACAAAGGTTATCAAATGCAAGCATACTAATTGGAATCAGCATCTTGCTTAGTAACTTCTTCTTTGATTTGTTTCATTCAAATATTAAAATCTTTGTGCACACATTGTAGCATATTCCTCAATTACCTTTATGTATTGTGGTTGTAGCAAAATTACATGCCCTTCTAGGCGCTCATCAGGGGGAGTAATTTCAGAGGATTTGATCATTCAAACTTTATGCTAGGAAACAATCTGGCCTTTTTGACAACTTTTGCTCAGTGGAATTCAACAACTCAAAAGCATGACTCTATTACACTCATGGTTTCAAAGTTAATTTTCACCCCACAAAAAGGAGGTAAATTTGTGCATGATTATGAATCATTTTGCTTGTGTGATTTTTCTATACTTCATATTGCCATTTCTATTGTCTGTTCATATATATATATATATATATATATATATATATATATATATATATATATATATATATATGGGTGTTATTATATATTTTACTTTCACTTAATGTTCATTAGTATTTACTAGTCATATTACTTGCTAGTTAGTGTCCACAGTTCACTATCTAACCTTTTAATGCATTTCTCTTTCTTAATGAATTCCGACTAGTGATCACAGCTGTGGTCCCTTGAGGAATTTATCTATGATTTGTAAACATAAGCTCTTTTTTGTCCTCTTGAAAAACCATAAATTTGTTTTGGTTCAAACAAATTAATGAAGACATGAGTTTGGTAATTATCAAGAACATGATCTTGTTTGGCCAACACCCTCCTAGCTGTTGTAGGCTCATCAAGTTTGTGTTTTACTGGCGTGGATCTTCTTTTATTTGTTAGCAAAATTATCTTCAGAAAAGGAACATATAGATGAGGAAGCCATGAATTTTGACAAGTGTTTTTTATCTACTTCTTTCCGTTCGAGTTATTTACTGTCTATAATTTATATGATCTCCTTTCATTTTATTACCTCTCACAATGAGTTTGGATTAACTCCCACACCCCATATATAAATTTTGTCACTGTTTCAAAGCAATTCTCAGTTATGAAGCTGATGGAGGAATAGGGTTTTCTTTTTCTCTTTTGTAAGAATTGCAAGTAGATCTATTACATAACTTCTTTGATCTAATGCAAACTTCATTTTGAAATAACCTGGTTACTGGGAGTGAAGACAAGCAGAATACAAGTTTTCTCCAACAAATGCTCAACATATACGAGAGTCTCTTTAACATGCTGCTTGGACTTGAATTTATAGCATTAATTATCTGACACTCTTGAAAGATTGGAGGCAAATGTCATTGCATCACCGCTCATCTGAAGCATTCAGGATTTCTTTACACAAATTGAGAAGAAATGTGGGGGAAACTTTTTTTCTTTTTGGTTGGAGAGCTAATAACTGTTGTGTTAATAGTGTCGATTCAATGTTGCTGCAAAACCTTGATTTCACCAAACTAAATGTGCTTGTGCTGAGTATTGGAAAAATGTTATATGTTGCCGCATCACTTGTTGCCAGGATGTCTCAATGCCTTATCTTTTCTTACTTATTTGCTATTGTCTAGGGCAAAGATTAAAACCTTTCAGGTAGAGTTAATGGAGACACTGAATGCACTTGGATATTTACATCTTCAAGATTGTAATGAGCTGATATCAGTGGAGGGTTTACATGCCCTTCCTTCCTTAATATATTTGTTGATTATTAAATGCCCCCAATTTAGAACCCTGTCTATGGAGTAGATCACAGAACAAGGTGTTTTTCTTCCAAAACTCTCACATATATATTTCGTCTTGTGAAAATCTGGAATCTCTGTCTACTTTGATGCCTCGTCTTCCTTTGCTCATAACATTGACTATTACCAAGTACCCTAAGTTCCATTCACTGCTGAAGGGTGGCCTCCCTTCCTCACTTCAAAGTTTGACGATCATAGAATGTGACCCTAGCTTAATGGAATGGTGCCAACAAGAGGGCTCTCCTAATTGGTTAATGATCGAGCACATCCCTTTACAAATTTATAAATGAAGGGAAATTTATTTGGTATGGATCCTTCTCTTCTTCTCATTTGATTTATTGATCACATTATTTTCACTTTCATATGACCAGTCAAAATTTTATCTTAAGCAAATGATCATCTTCTCATATCTTATATGGTTTTGATCTCACTTTTTGTCAACCCATGTCATATACCACCTTTTTAGGATATTTTCACCTTAGATTAGGTGGAATTGTATCTTGTCCATATTTTTAGATCTAAATTAGTGCACAAGCACCACAATCCACTTGGTAAATAATCCACATAATTTGTGGAAAAGCAAATATGTAATGAAAATTCAGTCCTTTTTTTTGTTCTTTTTTACAACCATACTTATGAAAGACATGCATGTATTTCTTATGTAGTCTCTTAGTCTAGAAATTAGGGTTCATGCTTGATTTATTTAAATAGTATGGTTAATACTTATTTTTCATTACGTTATGCTTTCGCTCTATGTAAAATGATCAAGAGGGTGTCCTGTTAATATATGTGAGTGGTTTACCCTTTTACTGAAAACTAAATCAGGGATGTCTATGCCAGTTATTTGCTATTGGCATTTAAACTTTTGAACTCTCACAATATTTTTATTTTTTAGCCTTTTCATACAGTGAGCATTTTTGGATTAAATTCTGGCTAGTAATTACAGGCCACAAGCCTACAAAGAGACCTCTCACAATTTGTCTATGACAATGAGTTGTTTTTGTTAAATAATGAAAACTAAAGTCCACACATGGTTACCATTATTATTGGTAATGCCATATCTGACGAGTATTTGATAGCGGTTCATCAAGTATGCTCTTTACTGTTCTGGAGTTTTCTTTAATTTGTTCGTGCAGCTTGAGAATTGATTAGATCGGTCTTCTCTCCCCTTGGTAAAATTGTAACTTATTAAATTCTCCCATCAAAGTATGTTAGACCATTAACTAGTGATTTCTGTATGATTCTCTTTGGTAACATCTCTATTGCCAAAATATATGAGCTAGAAAATTCACCATGTGCATTTGTGTTACTTTTCTGTCTCAGCAATCATCTGGATTTAAGTATAATTTTTTTTCTTTTTTCAGAAAACGCAAGCCATTGCATATATTGAGAAAGAAATACATTTTATCTGAGTTATTTATTGTTTACAACTTATTATGGCTTCCGTCTTACTAGTGAGAATCAGATCACTTATATAATTTTTGCCACTATTTTTAAGAATTTCATTTAAGAAGCAGAAGCTCTCCTTACCATGCCACTTTGACTTGAATTAATAGCAATATGATCATTCTGCTGGAGGAATTTCATCTGCAGCATTCAAGTTCTCATTACAAAATCTGATGAGAAATGCAGACAAGTGTTCCCACACAATACATATTCAAGACTTCAGATTGCTTCACTAAGGTGGGTTGGTATCAGTTTACATCATATTTTAAAATGTTTGCACACACATTGCTGCACATTCCTCATTTCCATGGCCATGTTGCCAATTTGTAGCAGATTACTTTGTTAGAGGAATTAAAGGCCGGGTTTTCCCTCCGCACCCCCAATGTTATCCAAAAGATATGGACAATGGCAAATATTAAAATCTAAATTTTGGAGAGTGTTGCTAGCCATGGGCATCACAAGTTTGATGAAGATGTGATAATTAAAGGTTGTTGTTTATAATGCAAGCATCCTAATTGGAATAAGCATCTTGCTTAGTAAATTCTTTGATTTGTTTCATTCAAATATTAAGATCTTTGGGCACATCTTGTAGCATATTCCTCAATTACCTTTTTGTATTGTGGTTGCAGCTATATTACATACCTTTCTAGGCACTCGTCAAGGGGAGTAATTTCAGAGGATTTTTTTTTAATTTTTGAAGAACCCAAACAGGGATATTTCTTTATATAAAGAGAACAAAAGTATAACAAAGCGCAAACAAGCTAATCAAACACAACAATTAGAGACAAAGAAAGACTAAAAGACATTAGGTGCAAAAGCAATTGTTGTTAATGATAGAAGAGAGAAAGAAGAGAGGAAGAATGAGTGGATCAATTCCTCATAGATTGAACACAATACAATGTGTGACCTTAGGTCTATATATAAGAAACAATAATACATCTGTACATATACATACATATACAAGTCTTTGTACATAGATATATCTAACAGTTAAAGCCTTCCATTAACAATCTGGAAAAACAGTGTGGCCTTTTTGACAACTTTTGCTCATTGGAATTCAACAACTCAAAAGCATGACTCTCTTATACTCATAGTTTCAAAGTTATTTCCACCCTACAAAAAGGAGGTAAATTTGTGCATGATTATGAAACATTTTGCCAATGTGAATTTTCTATACTTCATATTGGCACTTATGTTGTTTGTTCATACTATAGTTTTTTTTTTTTTGGTGTTATAATATATTTTAATTTCAATTAATGTTCATCATCAGTATTTATTGGTCATATTACTTGCCAGTTAGTGTCCTCAGCTTCACTGTCTCACAATTCCTTATTCTTTATCCTTTTAATGTATTTCTCTTTCTCAATGAATTCCTACTAGTGATCACAGCTGTGAAGGGCCCTCTAGGAATTTATCTATGATTTGTAACCATAATCTTTTTTTTTTCTCTTGAAAAACCATAAATTTTTTTTGGCTCAAACAAATGAATGAAAACATGATTTTGGTAATCATCAAGAACATGATCTTGTTTGGCCAACACCCTCCTGGCTGTTGTAGGTTCATCAAGTTTGTGTTTTACTGGCATGGAACCTTTTGTATTTGTGGAAAAAAAAATTACCTTCAGAAAAGGAACATATATATGAGGAAGCCATAATTTTTGTTTATAATTTATGATCTTTCATTTTATTACCTCCCACAATGAGTTTGGATTAACTCCCATACCCATGAATAACTTCCATCACTGTTTCAAACCATTTCGCAGTTATGAAGCAGATGGATGAATAGGTCTTTCTTTTTTGTCATTTGTAAAAATTGCAAATAGATCTAATCCATAACTTCTTTGACCTATTACAGACTTCATTTTGAAATAACTTGTTCAATGGAAGTGAGGACGAGCAAAATCCAAGTTTTCTCCGACAAATGCTGAATAGTTGAATTTCTTTAACATGCTGCTTGGACTTGAAGTAATAGCATCAATTATCTGACACTCTTCAAAGATTGGAGGCAAATGTCATTGCATCACCACCACTCATCTAAAGCATTCAGGATTTCATTACACAAATTGAGAAAAAATGTGGATGAAGCTTTTTATCTTTTTGGTTGGAGAGCTAATAATTGTTGTGTTAGTAGTATCGATTTACTCTTTCTCGAATTCAATGTTGCTGCAAAACCTTGATATACCGTAAACTAAACGTGGGTGTGCTGAGTATTGGCAAAATGTTATATGTTTTGTTCTGGCACTCCTTTCTCTCATCTTAGCTATGGTTGCATAAGTGATTTATTGAGACTCTCAATATAACAAAGGATTTTCATTATTGTATTAACCTCAGATTTGCTGATGGATTCATTAACATCACATGGTCTTTAGAAAATTAGCAGAAACTGGGAAGCACTTGTTAATGTTTGATTATGAATTTGTGGTGTCGGAGAGAATCTAAATTGACCCTCTGACTATGACCTTTTCCATGTTGCCTGAATGACAAATTTTAATAGATGCTTAATTAATCATCTTGCCCTTTAAAAGAAAAGCATCTCAGTAGTTGATCAACCCTTTTTGACAGATTTTAATCTAAATTACTAGAGAAATGTTAAAGTGGAAGAACTTAAAGAGGAAAAATAGGCTGGAAAAGAATCAATAATTAATCCAAGGTAAGGTGTTCCATAAAACAATTTGCATCAGTTTATACTGAATTCAGTCAGATTCATTCAATTTTCTATATAAAGTTACTGACTCATGTGCCCCGTTCTCATTTTGTCTGAATGAAAGAAAGCAATAAATCATACAGCTTCATAGTCTTGGCACCAAAAACGCGGAGAAATTGGAGAGAAATGTTTCACCTTGTGTAGTCGATCATGTAAACTTTCTCCTTCAAACAGACCCCGGAGGCACACGAAGTCTAGGGGGAGGAGTCATGTAAACTTTCTCCTTCAAGTCCCAATGAAGAAACGCGTTCTTCACAAAGCTGATGAAGAAACCAACCACGAACAGCTGCAAACAGCAACCAAAGTAAGTACAGTGTGCATGTGGGCTACTGGAGCAAAAGTCTCCTAATAGTCACTGCCATACTCCTGCTAAAAACCATGAGCAACTAAAAACGCTTTATAGCGCTCGAGAGACCCGTCAGAATGAGTCTTCACACGGTAGATCCAGCGACAGGTGATGGGAACAGCATGAGAAGGAAGGGGAACAAGATCCCACGTAATGCATCAAGCTTCTTTACCATGGCAGTCCACCACTCAGGTAATCGAACTGTTTCCCTGTAGGTACCTGGCTCAAAGGCATCTGAAACACTGGTGCTAGTAGAAGCATAATGAATAAGGGGATATAAAGTAGAGCAATCACGTAAAGAATAAGCATGGAAGGGTACCTCATGAACCGAATCAACAGTGGGAGAGATGTCAGAGATGACCGACTGAGATGGAGGCTCTGCGGGATCCCGACGGTGGTATGTGAAACGAACAGGCGGGTAAGCAAGATGAAGCGAGGGAGAAGGGAAAGACACTGCAGGAGATTCAACAGATAAAAGAGGAGGAGACACTATAGGAGACTCAACAGATAAAGGAAGAGAGTGGTCAAGAGAAGAGTGAGAAAAGAACTCTACAAGAGGATTGAATGATGGAGAAGAAGAAGATACAGGGGAAACATTTTCAGCAGAAGGGGTAGGAAACATAAAGAACAGGGGGATCGAGGGAGATGGGGACTCAGTGGAAGAAGGATAAGCATAGAAAGGTGTGGATTCATCAAACGTGGCATCACGAGAGATGCGAATACGACGAGTACAACATCATAACAATGATAACCTTTATGCTCAAGGCTATATCCTAGAAAAACACAAGAAACAGACTGGGATGTTAGCTTTGTTTTCTCCCGAGGTGAGAGCAAAACAAAGCAGCGACAACCAAAAATACGAAGATGATCATAGCAGGGAGGTGTCCCATGAAGACACTCACTAGGACTACGACCATTAAGGTGAGAAGAGGGTTGTAGGTTAATTAGATAAACAGCAGTGCTGACAGCTTCAGCCCAGAAATGAGGGGGAAGAAAAGCACCTAAAAGAAGAGCATGTGTCGTCTCTAAGATTTGACGATGTTTGCGTTCAGCGACACCGTTCCGAGGATGAGCACCAGAACAAGATAACTGAGGCAAGGTGCCTTCAGAAGACAAAAAGGCATGAAAGGTCTTAATAGAGGCAGAAAACTGGGTGTGGATCATGGCGGAAAAAGAGCGATAGATAGACAATAACTAGCTACGATGAGGCATAAGATAAAGCCAGGTGAATTGAGTGTAGTCATCTATAAAAACAACATAATAGCGATGACCACCTTTAGTCAAAATGAGCAGTAGTCTTAGACATACTTAAAGAATAAGGACGTTGGAGTTGCTTACCAAGTTTGCAGCCAAAACAAACGACATCAGAAGGAGGAGAAACAGCTCCTAAAACACCATCACGAATAAGGGTCGACATACGAGACGGACATAAGTGGCCAAGACGATGATGCCACTTATGATGAGACTGAATGGCAGTGTAACAATGATGAATAGATCTAGGTGAAGATAGAAGACAGAGGGAATCTAACGCATAAACTCCATTATGACGACGACCAACTCAAATCACTGTCCCATTGTGATCCTGCACACGACATGAGGTTCGGTCAAAAATAACCTGACAGCTATAATCAGTAAGCTGGCTTACAGACATGAGATTGATGGATAAATGAGGAACAGGGGAAACAGAAGGGACAAAGAAATCATTGGATGAGAGATGACCAGTAGGGGAGACAGGAAGGAGTGTGCTATCAGCAGTACAAACACGAGTGATAACTGATGGACGGGAATGGTGAAGATGAGTGGCATCAGGGGTCATGTGAAGATAAGCACTAGAGTCAAGAAGCCAAAGAGGACAGGAACTACCTGGAGTGGATGACGCAACCTGAGTCAAACTAGCATGTCCAGTGGAAGAAGTAGAGTCTGTCTGATAGGACTGCAGAAACTGCATGAACATTGCCAAAAACTGCTGATCCGCAAGAGATATTGGAGCATGAGATACTTGTACAGATCTGGAAAAAGTGAGGTGTGGGAAAAAGAGATGGAATTGGTGAAGAATCGCCAGGAGGAGTGACACACATAAGTCCTTGCTGTTCGGTGCTCTTTGGCCGTGGAAAGGGCCTAGAGGAAACAAGGGGATGAGCCTAGAAGCAAGTAAGGGAGGATGCTGATGGTACAAAAGAAAAATGAGAGACAGTCAGAGCAGTGTCCCCCCTCTAAAAGAAGCTGGAGGACATGTTCCCTCAACATGAACAAGAATGGGTCCATAAGCATCCATTAATTTCTTTTGTTTTCCTTTTTTTTTAATTTCTTCTTTTTAAAGACAAATCTTCACATGTAAACAGTAGTGGCCAGGATATATATATATATATAAAAGATAAAAAAAATCTCGGGCTGGGTGAAGCATATATAATATATATACTAAAGCTTACTATTTCATCCTGAGGTGTTTGGAAAGCATCTCCAAACACAGAACATTACCTTTTCGTCATGAGGTGTTTGGAACTTTGAAAAGAGATCAAACAGGCTCCACCATATTGTTGCATGTGTTTGGAAAGGAAAACAATTCCTGAATTCCAGCAATTTGATAGAAAACAGAGAAGAAACACGCTGCCAGCCTAGAAGCGACCAGCGTACTGGCAGCGAGCGGTGGGCCGTTGGAACAGGCAGGCCCGGGAGCGGACAGTTGCAGGCGAGTAGCAGTCGTGCGTGAGCGGGAGTAGGTGGTCGCTGGAAACGCATAGTTTTTTTTAAACAAAGAGAAGCAAGAAGAAAGGTGCAGGCAAGAAGAAATATCCTAGGGGATGGCCGGAGAGGAAAGTGGCAAGTCGGGCAGTGGCGGTGGATGAGCATGTCTCAGAATCAGGGCTGCCAGAATGGATTTTTTTTAAAATTTGAAACAAAGAGAAGAGAAATAAAAGGTTGGAGGAGGAGATTAGACCGAAGACAATTGCTAACCCGGATATAGTGATGGCCGGTGACTTAGAGAAAAGATGACCGGTGGCCTTAGAAGATAGCCGGAAAGATGGCCAAGTAAAACCTAAGCGTCTGATACCATCTTAGAAGAGGTAAGAGTGAGAGAGAGAATGGAACAAGTGTATTACCTTAATGTTGTACATGAAAATAGTATTATATCATCATGCATTTAGTTAGTAATTCATCACTAATTATGCATACTTCCTAGCTTTCTTAACTATTTCCCCTCCTTCTGCACAATCTACTTCTTTTTAGTTGTTTTTGTAGAAAGCTGGAGCTGACTGGGAGATAGCTGGAGGCTGAGGGTCAATTTCTGGAGAAAACACAACTCGCCTGTGGCCAGTGAAAAGTACCTGTGGTCTGAAAAGCAGGAATGGGGCCCAGCTTCTATCTGTGGCTTTAAAAAGGCAGTCTTAGGGTTCTTTTGAAAGGGAGAGACGGAGGAACAGTGGAGGCTGCTAGAGAGGAGAAAAGAAAAAAGCTCTGAAGCTCTAAAAGGGGCTGAAAGAGGACAACAAGGCTAGAGAATTGAAGAACATATTCTGTGGACATCATAGAGAGTTTTCTCAGCCTTGTTGTGCTCTGTTGTGCTGTGTTAGATTTTGTTCCTCCTATTTTTCTTTGTAACTGAGACATGGAGTTGTGCTTCTACAGTACTAGCCCGAAAACGCTCCCGAGTCCATCATTCTTCATCGAGGCCATTGAATTGGGCACACAATCAATGGTAGATCGTGCCGATTGCTTCAAGTCTCCTTCTTGGCGAAGTTCTCCTAAGCTACACGAGTTAGGCTTGTTGTGAATGTGACTGTCTTTGTGCCCCTCCAAAGGAGTTTGGCACACACCCACAAGTCCAAGCTCGTGCCTTGTTCCTTGCTTGGTCCGAAAACTTCCCAACATCGGCGAACACGACCTAATTTCGTTCTTCTTCTCCAATTTAGCTCCACAAACCTTCAATGCACAAGAATACACAAATACACACTATTTAGTGATAAAACCTGATAAAAGATATGCTCAATGTAAGATAATAATGCTTCGCGGTACTATAACACAAGCACTTATCAAATCTCAAGTAGTCCAATCCTATAGGAGTTGTCACACCTCCGAAGGATAACCTAGAAGATTCTCAACCCTAGTGTCACATCTAATGGAAAATCAACACAATAATAAATCAAGATTGGAACTCCATTAAATTCATCAATAAAGAAAGCATAATAACATATCATAGAAACATAATCATCCTAGGGTTTACAAGTCCAAATACCCAAAGGGGTTTAGCTCCTCATGGAGCTATACAAATCCATCAATGTATATGAATGAATACAAATCGAAAACATAGATGAAAAACCCCCTTGGCGTAGTGTGGCCGTGGTCTTGTGCGGCCGTCGGGCATCGATGTCGATGCCGATGGCGCACTCCAATCCTCCACAAGGTCCTCTCCAAACCTAGCCGCAACTCTCCAAAAACTAGGCGAAAAAATTGGCAAAAAGATCCATAAAAAGTCTCAAAAGGGCCTTTAAATACTATTGAGTCACGGCTTCAAATCGACTGAAATCGGGATTTCACACGGCAGTGTGGAATTTCCACATGCCCGTGTGAAGTCTCTGTTTTGCTGAATTTCGGCGAATAGTGAACAATAACTTGGTGAAATTCTCTTCCTTGGTGAAATTCTCCTATGCCACACGAGTTAGACCTATTGTCAATGCGACTGCCTTTTTGCCCCTCTAAAGGAGGTTGGCACACACCCACAAGTCCGGACTCATGCTTTAATCATTCTTGGTCCGAGAACTCCCCAACAATGTCAAACATGATCGAACTTTGCTCTTTTTATCCAAACTAGCTCCACAAACCTACAATGCACAAAAGTACACAAATGCACACAATTTAATGATAAAATCCGATAAAAGTAATGCTCTATGTAAGACTATAACACTTTGCATTATTATAACACGAGCACTTATCATATCTCTACAATGGATTTCTTCTCATTCGATGTGCTTCTCAAGATGTCATTCAAAGCCTTCTGCTAGATGGTCCGTGGTCCAACAATGGAATTATACTCTTGCTCTCCCCCTGGTAACTATTTTTGAACCATCTTTCACTAAACTCACCACTACTGTCATCTGGGTGCAGCTACACAACCTTCTAGTAGAATTTTGGTTTGATGGCACTTTCGAAACCATCACCACTAACTTGGAGCAACTCTTGAAAGTTGATGATCTTATGACTTCTCTCACTCGTTCAAAGTTCGCCCGCGTGTGCATCGAAATTGATCTTTCTAAACTCCTGAATCATCGGTTCTGGGTTGGTGATGATCAACATAAGGTTTTGGTTGTTGTGATTTATGAGAGGCTTCCTACTTTTTGCTATAATTGCAGCATGATCGGACATGGAAACAACTCTTGCACTCAGGCCACGAGAACTGGGTATGGTCGATCCTTTTCACCCCTCTGTGTTTCACAGTGGTAGGTGGGCAGTTCGAGCCATGCTCCAAAAATCGGAGGTCAGGTGAAGGGACCCTTCTCCTCTAGTCTAGAATCATCTCTACTGAGGTTCCCTTAGAGCTCAATGACCCTTCCCCTGAGATAGACCTCAGCCCGTGGATGTTGTTCTCTCACCGGCGAGGCCGTGCTCGGGGGCAGGGAGCTAGCTCATGTGCTAGTTATGCAAACCTTGATGTGGCGGCCAATCTGAGAGATGAATCCAACAGCTCTTATTCTGCTCCTTATCATAGCATGCGTGGCTGGTGCCGAGGGAGTGGTAGGGATGGTCATCGAGATTCTTGCATCATCCGTCCCAATCCCGCTTTACTTGAGTTGACCCCCCAACCTCTGTCCTTGATGTTTCTCTTTAATTCCAAAATGTTGCCTCTTCCAAGGCACCATCCAACGAGTAAAATATTAATTTTTCATTTTCAAAGCTTGTTGGAACTCTAAATCAACAGCCTTCTAACCCTAGAGTGAGTCCCAAAAACAAAATTCCCACTCTCGCCCCCTCGAGCTCCCCACCTCCTGTCATTCATTCCTTGACTTTCTCTTCTCCTCTCTCTAATCCTCCCAACCCCAACTGTTCCCATTCTATGGCTGTCGATAGGGTTTTTGCAGCTCTGGATGGTGACTCGATGAAGGAGGGTAGCGGTGGTGAGGACAACATCTTTGAGAAAGATGGCTTGTATATGTCAAACGATGAAGAACTCGATGATCATATGACCTTGGATCAATACCAAGAAGAAGTTTCACCATGAAGCTCTGATTAGAAAAAGATCTCACACTGGGACTCCGTCTCAGAAGAAAGGAAGGCTTGAGATTGGAGAAACTAGTTCTTAATCTCCTTACTTGTCTTTCCTCTTATCCGTTCTTTTAATTTCATTTTGGGTTTGTTTCTTTTATTAGATTTGGTTTATGATGATGAGATCTATTAATATTTGGAGTTGGAATTGCAGGGGAATCTCTTCTGGGGATACTTCTACTCGTATTATGAGGTTAATAAAGAAACATAATCCTACGATTGTTTGCCTTGTCAAAACCAGAGTGGACTCTGATTGCTTGGACCGGTTTTGTTATAAACTCCCTAGATTTTGGGATTGGGCTGCTATTCTAGCAGAAGGTTTGTGAGGAGGTATTATCGTTCTTTGGAAAAGAAATATCGGGCAAGTCGCCCCGTTCGCTGTTACTTGGGGAGCCTTGCATCTCATTATTTCTCCTAACCCTAATTCTAATCATATTATTTTAGTCATTTATAATTCTCACCCACTTTGCAATCAGCTTTACTTATGGCAGGAATTGAACAAAATGCAGCCGTGAACCTCCCCTAGCTTATTTTGGGTGATTTCAACTATTTCATTTCTCGAGAGGAACACAGAGGAGGTTTGTTTGCTTATTATTCCGGAAAATCCAATTATTTTGTTAATTTTATGGAATAAAATAACCTGCTTAATCTGGTAGTCTCTAGTCCCAACTATACTTGGTGCAATAATCACTCTGGTTCGGCTCACCGCTAGGCAAAATTGGATCGGTGCTTGGTTAACAGCACTTGGCAGGACAAGTATCGCTCCTATTCTCTTAAACTCCTTCCCAGAATTTTCTCTGATCATGCAACCCTTCTACTTTCCATTCATCTTAATCCTAATTACTTTAGAAAAATATTTCGTTTTGAAACCCACTGGCTAGACTACATTGGTTGCATTAATGCTGTTAAGGAAGTTTGGAATTTTGTTCCTCATGGTAATCCCATGCATGCTTTAACTCACTTAATTGCTCGTACTCACTCTAAAGTTAATTTGTGGAGATGTGCAAGCCTTACCTCCGTTAATACAGCTATTTGGAATATTGATGCTAAAATCCATTCCCTAGAATATGCTGATTCCCTTGATTCTGATGTTTCTTCCAATCTTTCTGAGCTATATAGTAAGTTTTCTAATCTTTAGAGACAGAATACCTCTCGATGGGCGCAGTGTGCATATCTTAATTAGCTTCTTAACGGGGACCAAAATACTGTGTTTTTTCATAATATGGTTAGTATTCAAAATCACACAAGAAATATTAGTCATATTACTGATTCTAATGGGATCCTTTACTTTGATTGTATTGAAATTGAGCGTGCTATTATTCTTAATTATACTAATCTCTGTACTAAGCCTTTTGACAAAAATCCTTTTGACATTGCTCTTGCTTTTCCTAATGATATTCCCCAAATTACTAATGCAGATTGTCATCTTCTCACATGTGATGTGTCACGTGAGCAAATCTACTTCGTTGTTTTCAATCTCCCCTCTGGTAAGAGCCTTGGTCGTAACGGGATCAGTGTAGAATTCTTCAGATACTTTTGAAATGATATTGGCGATCAAGTAACTTCCGTTGTCTAATACTTTTCTAATAATGCTGTTATGCATGCTTCTTGGGGTAAGACCTTTGTTTCTCTTATTCCTAAGAAAGAGAATCCCAGTCTGGTGCCTGATTTATATCCTATTTCTCTTTGTAATGTTTGCTTCAAAATTATTTCTAAAATCCTCACCAACAGACTTGTTCTATTATCCCAAAACTGATTGGTCAAGAGTTAGGGTTTGTGGTGGGTCGCTTCCCTTTTGATAATATTATTACTTTGCAAGAAGTGGTGCATTCAATTGAGCACAATATCAATGACCCCTCTAGGATGATTAATTAAATTGACATTGAAAAGGCTTATGATACCCTTAGTTGGAGTGCAATTCTTGCCACCCTAGCTAAAATGAATTTCCCCAACCTTTGGATTTCTTGGATCAAAACTTGCTTGAACTCTACCTCCTTTTCCTTCCTGATTAATGGTTATCCTTCTAGATGGATCTCGTCCTCCAAAGGAGTTCGTCAAGTTGATCACATATCTTTCTACTTGTTTATTCTTGTTTCTCAAATTTTGACTTCCTAGCTTGACTCAACTCTCCATTATGATCTTATTCTGGGTTTCAATAGCAATATCAATACCAATTTCAACCATCTCATGTATGCCGATGACTTGGTTCTCATCACCCGGGCCTCTTGATTTGCTACCCGTAATATCAATCGTTGTTTGAATTCCTATGGCCACTTAGCTGGTAAGTGCCTCAATGTTAACAAATCAGCTATTTATTTTCCTTCCTTCTTCAATAAGAGGGTGCAAGCCATCATATGTTCCATTCTGAAGATTAGTACTGCATCTTTCCCTTTTAAGTATCTAGGCATCCTAATTCGCCGAAGAAACTTGTTGTTTCTATTTTTAATCACATGATAAATAAGATTCACCACACCTGTGCTCACTAACAACATACTAAGCTATCCATGGCTGCGAAAACAATCTTGATCAATTCTTCTCTTCTTTCTATTTCAAACTATTAATTGTCAATTTACCCTATACCTGAATCTATCCTTTATGAAATTTACAAAGTTGTTAAGGATTTTCTTTGGCATAAGGGTGGCAATGGAAAGGGCATCCACACTATTGGTTGGAGTTATATTACTGAAAGTAAACGTGAGGGGGGTCTGGCTGTCAGAAATTTATTAATTGCTAAGCACTCACTTCTTGCTAAGCATATTTTTAGATATTTGAACCAGGATAATGTTTTATGGGTTGACATCTTGATTTCTAAATATGGTTATATTAACTTCTAGCGCAATTCTACTCCTGTTAACTATTCTACTTTCTTTAGAGGCCTTTGTGCAACTGTGAACATTTTGATACCTGATTGTTGGATCAAATCTTTAAAACCTAGTACCATTCCTCTATCCAATAATCCTTGGTGCTTTGATATCCCTTTGGCTTTTAAACCTACTTTTATCTATACTGAATTTGATCTTGATTCTTTGACTATCTTTGATTTTATTGTTGATAACAACTGGGATTGTCAAAAACTAAGGTCTTTTTTGGGCAGCAGTTACATTGACAATATTGACAGACTATGAACCATTGATCCTACTGTCTCTAATCAATGGGTTTGGTTTCCTAAGTCTCACACTTTATAAATTGCTTCAAATGTGTTTCATTTCTTAGAGAACAACAAGTCTTTTTCCAAACCTTGGCCGGGTTGGAGAAAGCTTTGGAACATTAAAACTGCCCCGAGAGTGAAGCACTTCCTTTGGCTTGTTTTTCACGGTCGTTTACTAATTGGTAATCTGCTGCACGCTTTTAATTTGGGTCTAAGGAATTTGTATGCTCTTTGTGGTTTGGAATTGGAATTTGCTTAGCACTTGCTTTTTCTGTGTAATAAAACTCAACTCATTTGGCATCATATTGGAACTATGTTGGGATTTCGAATTAATTTCTCTGGTGATTTTACCTCTAGGAATTCTGTAGTTTGCTCAACTTTTTCAACCTTCTCCAAATCTATCTTCGCAGCAGTCGCTTGGCACATTTGGAAAGCTAGCTATGATGTCATTTTCCGTGCTACCAATATAAACATTCGAATGATATCATTCTAGGCTTTCCATTTTGCTAAGAACAACTACCAATCTAATTCTTCTCTGATTGGTAGGAAGCTTCTATTGAACAAATTTACGAGCAACAATGGGCTATTTCTGTTTTTTTGCTGCTCATTGGAGTAAGACACTGAGGTAAGTTCTACTGGTTGATTTATTTCAAATTCTAATTATAATTTACCTCTTGTAGGATGCTGCCCTTTGGAGACATCCACCAAGCTGGAGGCTGAAATTCAAGCTCTCATTTTTGCTCTCAGGCTCTGTTTGAATCATGATATTGCTGTGCAGCATGTCTTCACTTCTTGTTCTGACCTTAAGGATTTAATGTTAAATGCCAACCTCTGATTTCAGCTGCTAACATAGGAGATGGATCAATACACTTTCACACTTGATTTCAACTGCTAATCAGCATCATATACATGTCATTCCCAAGGCCTGGATGATTCCTTCTTCCAGATTGGCTTCCTACGCCTTCAATCTCCACTCCATAGCATTGTTTCTCAATGGCAAGGATCTCCCACGTTGGATTACGCGTAGTATAACCACAGCCGGTTTTTACTTCTAGTGTTTTATCCTGCAGCTTTTTAATCTTGTTCATCTATTTTGTTGTTTATTTTGTTTTTTTCCTCTCCTTCTCCTCCCTATATTCTAGTGGTATTCTCTTTGTCAGTTATACATTCCCCCTTATCTTTTTAATAAATTAGCCTCGGGGCTTTTTTAATAAAAAAAGCTTTTGGAGGAAAACTATTGTTACAGTGATGTGTACTTATTAGGTAAAATGGATGGCTTCGTTTTTGACTTTTATTCGGACAGGTTTATTCAGGTACTTATAGTTCACATGATCGGGCAATATCTTAGATTTGATTCATGGTAGAAACAAACCATAAACTATGGAAAATTAATTCAAAAGCCAGGAGAAAAAATTTGGGGGATAACAACATGTTCATTAAGTGCTCGGATTCATTTTCTCTATTAGAAATCTACTCTACGTATTTTAAATAAAAATAATTAATAAATGCAAAATAATAATATAAAAAACAATACAATATTAAAATACTAGAAAATATTTAAAAATATAAATAAATGAAAATGAGGCTAATGAAACAGAGGAAATAAAGGGGTGGAGAATTTTTATTTTGAAAAAAAAAGAATAAACCATATTAATACTCGACAAAAAGAGTACAGAGTTTTTTAAGGGAAAAATACAAAGTGATACAAAAGGCTTGAAGTATAAGAAAGAAGAGACAAATAGCATAAGAAATAACAAAAAGGATTCCACTAGCAAAAGAATCAGCACAACGGACAAGACATCAAGATAAGATAAAAAGAAAAAGAAAAGACAAGACAAAACCCAGTGCAAAGGTCCAACTACTCAGTGTTTGGAAGATCTACTTTTCTCTAGGTTTCAACACAGGCCCTAAAAGCTTTTATTTTGTTAACTTCCGGTGCTACATTGAACCATAAAAGGAGCATGTGGTCAATTCTTAGTATAATCATCAAGTCTAGGAGAAACTGAGAATTAAAGATACATGCATTTCGTTTAAGCCAAAAATTTCAAGTGATTGCATATGGTAGAAGTTCGCCAATCTCTTTAAGTTGAAAGGGTGTGGAATTCTTATAAGCGCCCCATAACTTCTCCAAAGAGCTAAGAAGGCAAAGAAAGCTGAATAGTTACCCGAATGTAGCCCCAAATTTGCTTTGTGTAGGAACATCATAATAGTAGGAGCTTTGTTGATTCAGATACCGAATGGCAAGGCATACATGGTCATTGTCAGTAGACTATTACATGTTCTTCTTGCCAAGTTTTTGAGAGTAAGAATTCTATAATTCCATGCTAGCCAATTGAATAGATTACTTTTGCACAGACAAAGTTATTTTAGGATGACTTGGGTCACTTGGCATGACAAGAGAAATGTTTGGGAAAAAGAATAGTTATTTATGTTACTATTTCCTTTATTCTGCAAACATAGCTACTCCATTCTTGCTTCGATCTCCCATCCAAAATAAATGCACCGAATTAAGTGAAAATGCTTGCTTTTTTAAAAAAAAAATTGATAATATGAATAAGTCACCACACACATAAAGACACTTAACCATAATTTGAGAGGGAGTCAACCCCCTAATCTCAGTCAAACAACTTACCACTCGGCTATTGCATCAATGGTATTAAGGGTAAAATTCATTTGTTTTTTGAATAAAGTTTATTTTTTCATAACAAAGTTTCTCCTAAAACGAATCTAACTCCTACATATTTAAATATGATTTATATATATTTTTTTCTTTTTATATTAATATATTTCTATTTCATTATGACTTATCACATTGAATTAGCTTATTATTTCATAAAAATAATGATATAATTTGTTGGCATCTATGTCATTCTTTCTCCTAATCTCTCTTAAAAAAATCTACCTCTTCGTTCTCTTCCTCTTAAGGGTTTATGGCTTAGGGTTTTATAGGTTCTAAGATTTAGGATTTAAGAATTTAAAAGAGAAAAAACACAACATGGATGGTAAGTGTAAATGCTGATTTATTTGGGAAAATTATTTAAAAAACCTATTACATAGATATATCATTACTCTTTTTACAATATTGAGAATTAATACATGCCATGCATTTATAGTGCAGATTTATGGATAATAAAAGTAATCCAATGGACTTGGGTCTAGGGCAACTACCAAAGAACTGAAATGTAGCTCATTCTTAGCCATGGGTTTATAAGTTTTTGTCTTTGTTTATTATATAATATAGGGATATGTTTGTAATTATTTTAAAAGATTGCTACCCTTTGTTCTAAAAGTCACTAAATTGAGGCAATCAAACAAGCGAAAAATGAGCCACATCTTCGAACCATGTCCATGGAATCATCTCTCATATAAATAGTTCCATATTTGAATACACTGCCTTAACACTACAATTCACAATATGGATAGCCTTCACCAAACAACTATGCAAGATGAAAAGAGTTCATAAGAATGGTGGTTTCCCCTTCTATTCTTGTTTTATTTTTGCAAATGTGCAACAAGGTATGATCATGATTCTGTGGAGTAGATAAATATTTTTTGAATCATTTAAATTTATATATTTTATGCAATTTTTTTTTTTTTTTTTTTTGACAAAGGTGATAAGCGCCGCCGTACAAAAGCTTGCCAAGGGACAAGTAGGTATAGTGGTTCACTAGTTATGATAGCTTAATTACCACCTAAGAATTTATTAACTCAGCAAAATGTCACATGAGGTGATTAGAGTCCTACCATCTGCACACTTTGAAGATATTTTAAGAACTAAATCGAGTTGATAAATTGCTCCTGCCATGTAACCCTAGAGGGGAGGGAAACAACATCCTCCTAAAAGGGACCAACGAACAATGAATAAACAATATTGCTATAGTATTTTTCCACATATTGTAATAGTACTATAGAACCAAGGATTTGACCCTCGGTCTGCCCATTCATCATTCTCATAATATTTCACTACACAAAGTAGTGGATGTTTATGCCAACATTCATGTGATTGTTCTTTTGATTTTTTTTTTTAATTTGTTTTAAGGATCTTACAAATATTGCTCAATGGGAGAATGCAGTGTAGATAGGAAGGATCCCATCATTGTCTCCAACAATTTGGCAAGCCCCAAAAAGCTAATAGCAAAGCCTTCGATTTGGTAACCCAATGATTTTCAATAGCAAGGAATTTGAAAATCAGTCACCCAAGTATCTATCGAAATTAACATTGAGTATGAGAGTTTTTGAGTTGCAATGATATTATTGAAAGCACTTGGGGCAAATAGCGAAGCATCCTGCACAAAATCCATAGGATCACGTGTAAAAAAGTTTAAGCCAACTTGAAATAATTTTGGAAATGGTCTTCTGCCTGATATTACAAACGAGATAGACCAATAAATCTCAATGGACTTGGGGAGTGTATTATGCTTAGGAATCAAAGTAATAAAAGTGTGACAATAAGACACCAATGCAAAAATACAAAATTTTATTTTTATAGTGAGAATTCTCAATAAGACACCAATGGAACCATAGTTAAGGTGAGGCAAAGGAGTACAAAGCAAATCATGCAACTCTATTGAAGTTGGGCTAAAGGTAAACAAGATTCAAGAAAATGTATGTGAACAGACACAATTTGATGCAATACATAAATCTCATACATTATTCATTGATTTGTACTACATTGGATAGGTTGGTTACATAGAATAATATCTACATACTTGCATGAAAATAACTAACTGCTTAGACTAGGAAAACATGGAGAAAGAGGGAATGCATCCTTAAAGACCAGTAACTAATTTTTCCTTCCATCAAAACATTTAATTTTAGTTATATGTCTGATTGTGCTTTCCATACCTTCCGTTTTCTTGGTCATATAATATTCTTTGCCTTGTTGTGTATGCATGATTATGTTTGTAATGATGAACATATATATGGTGTACATATGCTTGATGATAAGATTTCATCATCTACTTAGTAAGGGTTCTTATTAGTTACATTATGCATTTTTAATTTAGTGATCTCATAGCTCTCTTTATGTTCCTAACTCAACTTTTTTTACCAATGACTGATGATAAAATTTATATCCACTACAAAAAAAATTTCCATACACCTACACTTATCTATAGTGATGGCCAAATTTCATAGCTATAGATTGTTTTTACCAACAATACTTTAAAACTTTCAGAATAGATAAGATATTTACCGACGAATTTCGTCAAGTTAGTGTAGCTATTATTGTATTCTAACATTTATCCGTAGTGATGGTCAAATTTCATAGCTACAGACTGTTTTTTCCATTAGTACTTTAAAATTATCAGAATAGACAAGATATTTACTGACGGATTTAGTTCTGTTAGTATAGCTAGTATTGTATTGTGACTTTTATCTATAGTAACGGTCAAAATCTATAGCTATAGACTCTTTTTACCAACAATACTTTAAAACTATCAGAATAGACAAGATATTTACTAAATGATTTCATTCCGTTAATATGGATATTATTGTATTCTGACTTTTATCTATAATGACAATCAAATTCCATAGCTATAGATTGCTTTTACGAACAATACTTTAAACTATCAGAATGGATAAGATATTTACTGATAGATTTCATACCAACACAGCTTTATGACTGTCAAAATAAATCAAATATTTACTAACGGATATTCTTCCATTAGTATAGCTATTCTCACATACCGATGCTTATCTATTGTAACGGTCAAATTTTGTAGCTATATACTATTTGTATGGACGAAATTTTATAACTGTCATAATAAATCAAGCATTTACTGACACCTATTTTTTTCGTTGCTATAAATATTCTTGTATATTGATTCTTATTTATAGTGACGGTCAAATTTTATGTATAACTACAAATGGTTTATACTAATGAAATTTTATAACTATCATAATAAATTGGACATTTGCTGGCAGTTATGATTTCATTGGCTTAAATATACAAAATATATTTTATTAAAATATTATAAAACATCCCATTTAAATCTGTTTCTAATAGAACAAATATATTTTTAATTGTTATTTTTATTTATAAGTTAAATAATTACATTAAAAATATATTTTATTAAAATCTATTAAAATAAACATTTTTAATTTGTAAAAATAAATTTTAAATTGTTATTTTACTAATAATATTAATAATTATGAAAATTATGTTTTAAAAATATATATTATATTTGTTTTAAAAAATTGAATTTGTGATATTTATTATTTACAAATATTTTAATAATTCATTAAAAAAATCATAAATCTAGTTATATTGATTGTTTTAAAAAAACCAAATTTTATTATTTACAAATATTTTAATAATTCATTAAAAAAAATCATAAATCTAGTTATATTGATTGTTTAAAAAAAACCAAATTTTATTTCGCAAAAGTCAATCTTTCCCCCAATTTTGAAACCCTGATCCTTAGCCAACCGCTTCACCCAGCATAAGTTCTCCGTACAAGAGAATCTCCGTCAGTGCAGATCCCCTCCTTGAGCAGTGATAAGTACTAATGTTTAAGTAATACGAAATATTATTTTCTTACATTGAGCATTACTTTTCTCAGATTTTATCATTGATTAGTGTGTATTTGTGTTCTTTTGTGCATATAGAGTTATGGAGAAGAGTTAAAAGAAAAGGAGCAAAATTAGGTCATGTTCGCATTTGTTGAGGAGTTTCTTGGACCAAGTAATGATCAAGGCATTGGTTCTAGACTTGTGGGTGTGTGCCAACCTCCAATGTGTTCAAAGGATTCTATAGTTTGGAGGGTCACAAAGGCAATTACACTCACGAAGTCTAACTCATGTAACATTGAGAAACTTCCAAAATACATGGAAAGGAAGAAACGACATGATCTACCGTTCGTTGTGTGCCCAACTTAGCGGCCTTAATGAAGAAATAAAGTCGGGAGCAACTTTGGTGTGAGTACTGTATCAAATCAATGTAGCGGTTTACTGCTCACTAAGCGCCAGAAATCAATTTTCAAAAATTCCACACGGCCGTGTGGATGCTCGATTTTAGCCCTTTAAATACCGCGACTTCTGATTTATTTGGGGACTTTTTGACCTATTTTTTGCCCAACTCGGTGAGAGTTCACCGCTAGGGTTCGGGGAGGATTTTGTGGGGCTTTGGAGCAAGTCTACGGCATCATCATCGATGTCCTTTGGACAATAGCTATTGGGGGAGTTGTCGTCTGCATTGATTCGGCGAGGACTGCCCTAGGCTTAACAAGGGACTTGGTGGAGAAGATGAAGCAGGTTCACAAGACCATCGCCACATATCACAAGGGGGTTTTATTTATGTTTGCTATGTTTTTTGTTACAAATACTTTGATGATTTTGTATAGCTCCATGGAGAGCTAAACCCCTAATGGGTATTCAGACTTGTAAACCCTAGGATGACATTATTTCTATGACTTTTATTATGCTTTTCTTAATTTATGCTTTTAAATGAGTTCCAATCTTGAATGATAATTTCATTGATTTTCCCTTATCCATGACACTAGGGTTGAGAGTCATCTAGGTTATCCTTAGAATGTATGACAACTTCTATAGGATTAAAGTACACGAGATTGGAGAGGGTCGAGAGGGTGAGTCGAGAGGTAGCGAAACGTCCCCTTTCCCCTTCGATGTGATTTTTCGTACCTCCATGTTCCAAGAGTTCTTTGCGGTCAAAGTAGAGTGAAGTGCTAGGAGATGAACTCCCCTGGGGCTTAGTTGCACGAGCAACAGAGTGAAGGGTTGTAGTGAATCCTAGTGCTAGGGCTTAACTAAGACTAGGGTTCTTTCACCTGGACCAAAGGATTAGAATTATACTTAGGGACAGGGTCTATCACTTGGAATCCCTAGAACCCTAAGAAGTTCTATGTAGTTTGAGGCTATAGGAGATGGACTCCCCTGGGGCTTAGTTAAGCGATTGATAAGTGTCTAAATACATCACTTTTATTATTTACATTTTATACACTTTCATGCATTTTTTGTATGACTCTGATGCCCTTTACGTGTTTTATTTATTGTTATTGTTTCAGGGCATCTGAAGATCATCTACTGCGTGATTGAGCTTCTTTTGGCATACATCGAAGAATTTATTAATGCTCACACGTATCCTCAAGTTTCGGGCAAGAAAAGAGTGGATTTGAGGAAGTTACTGTAGCGATTTTACTGTAGCATTTCCACTGTAGCACCGTTACTGTAGCAGTGTGCGGCCAGTGTGCGGCCGCACAGTACCCGCACAGGACAGACAGAAGGGTGTGCGGGCACTGTGCGGCCCGCACAGTGCCCGCACACGCACGGGCTGATGAGGCTTTGTTTGGGTTATTTAAGGCTTTCTAGGGCTTTGGAGAGTTTGTCTTTGGCCAGCATCCTCTCCATCCTTCTCCACCATCATCTCCTCCATTCTCCACCATCATCTCCACCCATTTCCACCATCATCACCGGATTGGAGAGGCAATTTGAAGAGCAAAACTCAAGGGGAGAAGAAGGAAGCACTCAAGGTTGTCATCACGGAGCTTGATCGGCGCGGATCCGGCGAGCTTTCATCACCACCTTCTAGCCTACATCTGAGGGAGTTTCTTATGAGCATTTTCATTGATTATCTTGTGTATTATCTCCTTTGATGTGGAACTAGGCTCCCAAGGCCACCGGGCTCCGGTGAACCTTGGGAGGAGAACTTGTATGGATGATGATAATTGTTTATAATTGATTGTTGGCTTGTTTGTTTGATTTCAATCTATTGTTTTAATGTTCAACCTACAATGGATGGATTCCGTAGGTTTTGATTCTTGAATTGTATGTGTATGGCGGGATGCTTGCATGTATTAGGTCGCACATAGATTGAAGGGGGATTCAATGTGCCGGTACACCGGAGGTTCTGGGTGCTGGTAGCTCCCCGCGTGGTTAGGGTTGTTTTAGCCGAAAGCGCGCATTAGAATAACCCTAATCGAGACTCCATGTTCCTAATGACATCGTAGGGGTATCTTCTGGATAGAGGAACCCGTATTGGATTAGGGCTACACCACGGAGGTTTCGGGGTAGTCGACTCCCGAGTCTAGCGGATCAAACCTAGCCAACTTAGCGCTCAATTTCCTATATTCATCCTAACTTGTTCTTCTCCTTAGGGGATCCTCGCCCGAGGCCTCTAGTTATCATTGCTACTTGTTCTTTACATTGCTTGTATGGTGTGCCTTAGTCCATTTTGTTTATAGCTTTTCTTTTATTTAATTTTCCTATTTGTGTTTATATTAAACTCTTGATTTGGTAGACCAGATAGTGATACCTAGGAGGAAGTAATAGCAGATCTTGGGGCCCTTGGGAATACGACCCTCTTGTGTTCGCACGAGAGGTTATTACTTGACGACCCGTGCACTTGCGGCCGGGGAGTCGCGTGCTCGCTTCTTTAGCGTGTCGCGCGGCGACTCATCAAGTTTTTGGCGCCGCTGCCGGGGACATCCAAGAATGCTAGGAAAACTTCTAGCTCGCTAGTCTAGTCATTTATCTTTTCTTTTGTAAATATTCTTGTTTTCTTTTATACCTCAATTTTTTTTTTTTTTTTATTGTCTTTTGTGCACAGGGCAATGGATTTTCGGGAAGGCTCAGGTGGTTTCCCTTTTCATCTTGAAGAATGGCAGATCAATGAGTATGAGGCCTTGAGAGCAAGAAGTACCAATCAATTTGAACATGTGTATGATCCATATTGGCAAGGACACCTAGATTTTTCATCACATCACCATGGACAACATTGGGAGCCCTCTAACCAAGAATTGCAAGAGCCTCCCTTTCAAGAATCGTGGTGTCATTTGAATGAAAATATTTATAATCTGTACTCAGGAGGCCACCCAGATTTGTTAGAACCGCAAGAGCCCTCCTTTCAAGAACCTTGGCATCACCCCCCTCCAGTTGTTCAAAGTAGGCCACTGAATGAATGGGGTTTCAATACAGAAAGTGTGCTTGAAAGATTTATGATGAATGCGGATGCTCAACTTGAAGCCTTGATTGCCGCAAATTTTAATGCCCAACCATCTCTTCAAAGCATGGAAAGCCAGATAGGAGTATCTTCCAATACCTCGACCAAGTTGCCACACACTATAGAAGACCTATCTGAGAATGACACTAGAAGGGAAGAGAATAAAAGTGAATTTGAGGTGGAAGTGGAAATTGAGGTATTTGAGGCTGAAAAAGAAAATAAAGTGGCATCAATACCCAGTGAGCAAATAGTAGAAGTTTCACCTCAAGATGAAATTGAAGAAGAAATGGGGGAGGATCAAATAGTGGCCATTGAGAAGTGTGAGGAAGTAGAAACAAGTCCATCAAGCACAATTGAAGAAGCTACTTTCCTTAACATCGATCATTCCACCCATTTGCCCATTTTAGTCTTGTGCACTAAGAAAATTTTGGGAATTGTCTTCGAGGATGAGGGTAGAAAAATGAAACCATCAATGAACCCACCTATGCCTGGACTGGACAATTCCCAACCAAAAAAATTTCCGTGGCGGCCCAAGCAAATTCTGTGGGCAATGGTTGACTATTCCACCATGGTTGAGGAAGGATATGTGGGTAGGAGTTTGAAGCCATCCGTGAACCCACCCGTGCCAAGCTTGGATAGTTCTCAACCAAAGCTCTTTCCCTGGAGACCCAAACAAGTTGGTGGGATACTCAAAGGAATTTGGGCCGGGAATCAAGAAGAAGCGGAGAGGAGGTTCAAGCCATCCAAGGATCCGCCCAAGTTCAAATTGCACAATTCCCGACCCAAGCTTTTTCCATGGAGGCCAAAAGGTAGTGCATGCTTGACCTCCACATCAGCACCATCCCGGCAGGTACGTTTCATATTCTTTGGTAGTAGTTATGCCATTCTTGGCCGGGAGGAGCATACCATCTTCAAGCCTCCATGAGGTAAGAGAGGTACGTCAAGCTCGTGACGTTAAACAAGCGCTTCTTGGGAGGCAACCCAAGGTGTCAAATTTCGTATTTTGCTTTGTTTGTTTGTGTGTCATAGTTTTCTTAGTTTTATTTTTTTTAACTTTGTGTGGTTGTATTCTTTTCATGTTTTTATTGCTTGTATTGCTTGGATTTGTATTTTCATTCATGTTGGTGATTCTTGGTGTGTTCTTCATTGTTTATGATCATCTTTGTGTTTTGATGAGTTTTATGCATGTTGGGTCAAGAATGTAAGTTTTTTGGAGGTGATTCATGATGTTTATAGGCCTAGAAAGCAAATTTTATGAGTGTGCGGGCTGTACACAGCCCGCACACACTAGCCAGAGCATTGTGCGGCTGTTGTGCCGCCCCGCACATCTATCCGCACACACCAGACAGAAGGGTGTGCGGCCAGTGTGCGGGGCCGCACACAGGCCGCACACAAACACCAGAAGGGTGTGCGGGCTGTGTACAGCCCGCACACGCATGCGTGGGCTGTGTACAGCCCGCACATAGCAATTTTTTCAGCCCCTTCAGCCCAATTTCAGCATCTTCGGGGCTGATTTTTCCGTCCTTCTTTCACCCGATTTTTCTTCAATTTTTTTTGGTGTATCTTCCTTGATTACCTCCTCATTTGGCCAACCTTTCCATGATCTTAAAGTCTCTCATCAATTTTGAGTTTTAATTTTGTCGATCTATCATTTTCATTGAGTTCTCGCCGACATCTTTGAACTTTGTCATCTAGGTTTGGGTTTTTACGTATCTCTCATCTTTGTTGATTTTCATTGTTTAACATTGTTTTAAATCCCAAACTCTTTGATGTGAGAATGTTGTAAACTTGAATATGCATGCTCTTATATTATTTACTTTCAAGTTTCGCCAAGCATTGAGTTGGTAAGTTTCACTTGGGCACCCACACATTGTGTGTCGTCTTCCTTGTTTTCTTTGTTCTTAGCTTTGTGTTTTTCTTTGTTTGTTTTTATTTTCATTTTGTGTGTGATGAATGCCTTGAGATGATGTTCATTTCTACTTTGCAGGTGGAATTGGGGCATCAAATGCGACTTTCTCCCCCAACATTTACAAGAATCATTGGTGGTCACCCTGATCTCTTGGACTTCAAGATTATGTTTTGAGACTCAGGGAAGTTCACGAAACCACCCTCGTCACTTTCATTGCTTTATTCTTTCCGTACTGCTGACCCATGTACATTGAGGGCAATGTACTACTTTAAGTGGGGGGTGGGTGTGCATGTTTTGGTTTGATTACTTATTTCGTGAACTTATTTGAAAATCTATGAATTGTTGCATGATTGTAAAACCTAGGATGGCATACTTATTTGTGATCGTATTATAGCTCGAAACTGTGATAAATGCTAAGCTTCATGGGACCTTGCACACTTGAGATTTTCGTGTTATTCTAGGCATTTCTCGCAGCTTTCCCTTAGGTAGAACCCTGGACACCTAGGCGAGGGACAACAGCACCTTCGTGACCCTCTTAGTTGCTAACCCATACTAGTGGTTTCGCGCCTTGGCGTGTTAGAATGTCTTCTAATAGGGTTTTAAGGACCTTGTTCTTGTTCTTTTTTGCAATACGGTCGAAAAAAAAAAAAAAAAAAAGTGGACAGTGCTCCTCTGTCCTAATAGTGAAGTAACTTGGGGTTCTGGCTCCTAACCAGAGTGTTCCTCTCGCCAAAAGCTATAAGAACATGAGCGCGTTTATATGAATGTGCAAAGCTCCAGGTAATGTGGATTTGCAATTCATGTTAGTCCCGGAAAAGAAAAAGAAAAAGGTAAAGAATTGTGTACAGAAAAATAAAATTCGACCGGTATTTGTTCGAGAATAAGAGGAAGGATCCTTAGGACTCTACTAGAAGTATTTCTACCACCTTAAGGCCGTACTCTACTAAGTGGCGTGATTTGCTTCAAGAAGTGGTCCTCGGGGTCCCGTCTACCTCGTTTGGACTACAGGGCTTCGAACTAGGGGATTTGCACACACACAACACGACACGGCCAATGAATACATGAATAATCTCAAGTGGTCTTTGCTTAGTATTTTGAGTTCCATTTTAGCTATGATATTTTCCTTTCTAGCCTGAGGTTGTGTATTTAGTCACTTATCAGTCTCCCTTGTTCTCCGTGTACGTTTGCTTGGGGACAAGCAAATGCTTAAGTGGGGGGGTATTTGATAAGTGTCTAAATACATCACTTTTATTATTTACATTTTATACACTTTCATGCATTTTTTGTATGACTCCGATGCCCTTTACGTGTTTTATTTGTTGTTATTGTTTCAGGGCATCTGAAGATCATCTACTGCGTGATTGAGCTTCTTTTGGCATACATCGAAGAATTTATTAATGCTCACACGTATCCTCAAGTTTCGGGCAAGAAAAGAGTGGATTTGAGGAAGTTACTGTAGCGATTTTACTGTAGCATTTCCACTGTAGCACCGTTACTGTAGCAGTGTGCGGCCAGTGTGCGGCCGCACAGTGCCCGCACACGCACGGGCTGATGAGGCTTTGTTTGGGTTATTTAAGGCTTTCTAGGGCTTTGGAGAGTTTGTCTTTGGCCAGCATCCTCTCCATCCTTCTCCACCATCATCTCCTCCATTCTCCACCATCATCTCCACCCATTTCCACCATCATCACCGGATTGGAGAGGCAATTTGAAGAGCAAAACTCAAGGGGAGAAGAAGGAAGCACTCAAGGTTGTCATCACGGAGCTTGATCGGCGCGGATCCGGCGAGCTTTCATCACCACCTTCTAGCCTACATCTGAGGGAGTTTCTTATGAGCATTTTCATTGATTATCTTGTGTATTATCTCCTTTGATGTGGAACTAGGCTCCCAAGGCCACCGGGCTCCGGTGAACCTTGGGAGGAGAACTTGTATGGATGATGATAATTGTTTATAATTGATTGTTGGCTTGTTTGTTTGATTTCAATCTATTGTTTTAATGTTCAACCTACAATGGATGGATTCCGTAGGTTTTGATTCTTGAATTGTATGTGTATGGCGGGATGCTTGCATGTATTAGGTCGCACATAGATTGAAGGGGGATTCAATGTGCCGGTACACCGGAGGTTCTGGGTGCCGGTAGCTCCCCGCGTGGTTAGGGTTGTTTTAGCCGAAAGCGCGCATTAGAATAACCCTAATCGAGACTCCATGTTCCTAATGACATCGTAGGGGTATCTTCTGGATAGAGGAACCCGTATTGGATTAGGGCTACACCACGGAGGTTCCGGGGTAGTCGACTCCCGAGTCTAGCGGATCAAACCTAGCCAACTTAGCGCTCAATTTCCTATATTCATCCTAACTTGTTCTTCTCCTTAGGGGATCCTCGCCCGAGGCCTCTAGTTATCATTGCTACTTGTTCTTTACATTGCTTGTATGGTGTGCCTTAGTCCATTTTGTTTATAGCTTTTCTTTTATTTAATTTTCCTATTTGTGTTTATATTAAACTCTTGATTTGGTAGACCAGATAGTGATACCTAGGAGGAAGTAATAGCAGATCTTGGGGCCCTTGGGAATATGACCCTCTTGTGTTCGCACGAGAGGTTATTACTTGACGACCCGTGCACTTGCGGCCGGGGAGTCGCGTGCTCGCTTCTTTAGCGTGTCGCGCGGCGACTCATCAGCGATCAACAGAGTGAAGGGTTGTAGTAAATCCTAGTGCCATGGCAGAGTGTTGGATCTAGTCACGGTTGACCTTAGGTTTGGGACCGTGTGCTTTAGGATTTCCACGACTCATTAGACATCAATTAGAAGGTATAATACTAGTCTTGCACTACAAATATTAGTCCTAAGAAGAGCATAGTCCGAGTACCCCATACTCTTTGCTTACACCTTAGGTTTGGGACCGAGCATTGATTGTTCCCTTCTTACTCTTTACTTTCACTCTTCTCTTTATTTCACTTATTTTCTTCTATTGCACACACATTGTTTTCTCTCACCATCATTATTTCATCCTAGCAAAGTAGCAAGTTCTTTTGTCTTCAATCACTACTCCCTGTGGATTCGACTACCCACTCACCAGGGTATTATTTCTGCAATGACCCGCATACTTGCAGAGCACTCGCAAAGGGTGTATCAAAGTTTTTAGCATAGTTGCCGGGGAGTAGGCTTGTTTAAGACATTTGCTTTTTGCTATTTTAGCTATTCACCACTCACTCTATTTCACACTTTCTTATTTTTTCATCGTTCTTATTTGTTTTATTTTCTTTGGTTTCAGCTTCAGGTTATGACCCGTGGCAATCCTTTGATTCTAGTTAAAGGGGACCCAAATATTGGAAGGAGAACACACAGACAAGGGAAAGAACCTGTGCAAGAACGACCTAATCAAGTTGAAATAGATGCTGAAAGGTTGGATACTATGGTAGAACAGCAAGAACAACAGAGGACTCTCTCTTTGATTATGCTAGTCCTACAGTTCTTGGCATCGAGTCCAGTATTGTGCGGCCACCAATTACAACTCAGAACTTTGAGCTTAAGCCAGGCTTTATTGAGATGTTACACCAATCAGCACTATTTAATGGTTTGGCTGACGAGGACCCAAACAATCATATTGAGAACTTCCTTGAAGTATGTGACATGCTCAAGATTAATGGAGTCACAGATGATGCCATCGGATTAAGAGCCTTCCCATTTTTCTTGAAGGGGAAAGCAAACCAGTGGTTATAGTCATTACCTAGAACCTCGATTGCTACTTGGGATTAGATGGCGGAAGCTTTCCTTGCTCGATATTTCCCTCCTGGAAAATCTACGAAGCTCAGGAATGAGATATCTTCCTTTGTTCAAATGGAATTAGAGTCTCTATTCGAGACATGGGACAGGTTCAAGGATCTCCTGCGAAGATGGCCACAGTATGGATTTCCCGAGTGGATGATTGTCCACACTTTCTACAATGGGTTGAATCCAAGTATGAAGCAATTGTTAGATGTGACAGCAGGAGGTACCTTAGGAAGCAAGACCCCCGATGATGCCCTACACCTCAATGAAGAGATGGCTCTGAATAGCTATCAATGGAACTCAAGAGATAGGAAGAAGGTGGCCGGACTTCATGAGATTAATGCGGTAACATCTTTGGCAACCCAAGTTGAATCATTGAGCAAGAAGTTGGGCACTCTAACTTCACCTAAAGTGGCAGCCATTATGAGTTACAATGGATGTGAGGGAGAACAAGCTTCACTTGAGTAGGTGGATTTTGTAGGTAACGCATTCAGAGGTCAAGGAAATCTGTATAGTGGCACCTACAATCTATGGTGGAGGAATCACCCAAACTTGTCATGGAGCAAACAAGGGCAACAACAAAAGAGTAATACACCACCAGGCTTTCAACAACAACAAGCACCGAATTTGGAGAACCGAGTGTCGGGTTTGGAGAACAAGATGACTGATTTGGAGAAGGCACTTACAAGGTTTGCCCAATCATCGGATGCAAGATTCCCATCATTAGAAGCCTCACTTCGCAACCACACGGAATCGTTACACAACTTGGAGAACTAAGTTGGTCAAATTGCAAAGTCTCTATCCGAGAGACCATAAGGGAGTTTTCCAGGCAACATGGAGACAAACCCAAGAGAGCATGTCAAGGTAATTACTTTGAGGAATGGCCGGGAGGTTTAGAGTAGACTCCCTTTCGAGAAGGAAAACAGTGAAGCACCCAAGGATATGGTGGTAGAGGAAATCCTCAAGGAAAAGGAGGTGGCACCCCCACCTTACAATCCAAGGATTCCCTATCCTTCACATTTGAAGAATGACCAAAATGATGAGCAATACAAGAAGTTCTTGGGGTTGTTTAAATAGTTGCACATCAACATCCCATTCATGGAGGCGTTGTCCCAAATGCCTAAGTAAACAAAGTTCTTGAAGGACCTCTTGACCAACAAGAGGATATTGGAGCAGAGTGCATCAGTGATCCTAGATTCTACTTGCTCGACGGTGTTGCAAAAGAGTATGTCGAGCAAGAGAAAATACACCAGAAGCTTCATCATTCCTTACAACATTGGAAACTTGGGTGAAGAAAAGGCATTAGCGAATTCAGGAGCTAGTATCAATGTCATGCCTTACACTTTTTTCAGAAGCTAGGCTTGGGGGAGCCTAGGCCCACTTGGATGACACTTACACTAGCCGACCGATTAGTTAGAAATCCGAGGGGTATCATTGAAGATGTGCTCGTAAAAGTTGACAAGTACATCTTTCCTGCTAATACTTGGGAGCCCATTCTTACGTGCTTCCAAGGCATTGATTGACATGGACGGCAAAGAGCTAACTTTGAGAGTGGGAAACGAAAAGCTTACCTATCGCCTCGCTGAAGCCATGAGACATTCTCTAGACTTTGATGATACTTTATATTATCTTGACACTACTGATGAACTAATTGATGAGTATGTGCAGGAAATGATGTATCTAGACCCGTATGAAGGATGGCCAAACCAAGACTTGGAGAGTAAAGATGTTCTATCACTTGTTCTAGTAGAGGAACTGCAACCAGCCCCGGGAGTCATGAAGAGGATGATCCAGAAGATAAGGAGAGTGAGGAGATACCACAAGAAGAGCTCCAACACAAATGGGGATGAGCATTCACGGTGTAAGGGTGTTTCGCCCTTGTGTGGTAACAAACTTGACAACTCCCCTTCTAAATTACAAAAATTATGTCAAGCATGTTTTCAAGTTGTAGGAAAGAGGGTAACTTTCATTCATGAGCCCCCGTGAGGTAAGGCCGGGTATGTCAAGCTAAGTGACATTAAACAAGCATTTCTTGTGAGGCAACCCAAGCTTTTACTATTTTCTAAGGACTTAGATTAGTTTTGGGTTGAATAAACGTCTTAGTGTCGGTATATTGACATGTTTAAAGGTTTCTTGTGATTTTCTCGTGGATATTTGATGTTTCTCGTGTGCCTAATTGTGATTGATGAAGTTTTGGGTTGTTTGGGTGTGTTTAAATGGATCTATGGTGGTATTTTTTTCGTATATACAGGCTCTGAACATTGCAATTGAGTTTCTGAAATTTTCTACAGAGTCTACAATTTTTCTATGTCATCCAAAGAAGACACCGGCCTTGTGGAATTTCCACAATGGCGTGTATCTCCATTCAAAGCTCATCCAGAGATGACACAAGGGAGTGTGAATGCCCCTGTGATTGACCCTATGAAAGGCACACGGCCGTGTGCAATTTCCACACAGCCGTGTGGATTCCTATAGAACTTCAACTCTCCATCCACAGAGTCCACAGGGGCGTGTGGATGCCCTTGTGAGTTCCCTTGTGTTAAGACACACGGTCATGTGGAATTTCCACACTGGTGTGTGTAAAACTCTGCAGAGACATCCCTTCCATCCCGAGAAGACACAAGGACGTGTGACTGCCCCTGTGAGTGAGCTTGTGAACAGCACATGGCCATGTGGAATTTCGCACGGCCATGTGGAACACTTAGGTTTTTCTCAGTTAATCCAGAGAGGCCACAGGGGCATGAGGGTGCCCCTGTGGCCAACCTTGTGTCTTGGCCAGGTTGGGCACACGACCATGTGGAATTTCCACACTGCCCGTGTGGATGCGTTCAGAAGCCTTAGTGCTATCCGAGAGCACAGGGGCATGTGACTACCCCTGTGAAGCTCCCTTGTGAAGGCACATGGGCTGCGAAATTTCCACACGCCATTGTGGGGGTGTTCAAAGTGAAAATAGGTAGAACACAGGGGGTGTGACTGCCCCTGTGAACTCTCTCATTAAAGGCACACGGCCATGCGGAGTTTCCACACGGCCGTGTGCATATACAAAACTCCAAAAGCAGCACTTCTCTTAAAAATCCATTCGTGCCTCTTTGTTTTGAAGCTTCCAAACACTCAAAGAGCGCACCCACACACTTTCCCAACCTTCTCTAAGTTGATTTTAGAGGTTTTATAGAGTTTTTTGCTGGCCGATGCCAAGTTTTTAAGGCTCACACTGTCAGCAAGCTTTTCTTCCTTTTTTTCTTCGTCAATCTTGATTCTTTTTCCCTATTTCGTTGGGTTTTACTAAGTTTTTATGTGAATTGAATTTGTGAATGAATGTGGAAAGTCTTAGAACGATTTGAATTGAGTTGTATGTATTTGTCGAGAGCCACGGTCGTGTCTCTGTCACGGCTCGAAGATCCACACGGGCGTGTGGAATTTCTAAACGGCCGTGTGGATTTCTGCAGACTATTTTTAATTATGAAATTTAATCAATTTCTTTTCAATCTTCGCAGGAATGGCTGCCCGATCAAAATCATCCGGTAAACATCCTCGTTCACCCTCACCAGAGCAATTGGAGTTCGTCATACCTGAGCACAGAGTACAATTCGAGTGGTTGGCAAAGTTGTAATTTGGACAGACTCGTCTTCCCAATTTGGGTGTATTGAGAGAGGTACAGTTGGGAGATGAGATGGATGAGCTACTCACAGTGGGTAGTTGGCGCCGGCTATTGTCGATTCGAGATCATGCTATTCGTTTGCTCATATCATTCGAGTTTGACAGAGGATATGGCAATTTTTTAGATGTAGACGCTATTCAGTTTTGTGCTCTCAGTCAGCTATACAATATGAGTGTGATGCATTTCTCCGTCAGGTTGGGGTCATACGACGAGACATTTACTGAGACGGAGGAGTACGAGCAGCTCCCCACTGACTACCCTGGGAGTTTGACACCTTAGAAAGCATATAGAACTCTTTGTGGAGAGGGTGACTACGAGCCGAGCATCTCCAAGGCGTCATGCCTCTCCCGGCCAGCTTACAAATACCTTCATGCCATCCTTAGCCGATTAGTGAATGGTAGAGATGATAGTACAGGAGTTTTGAACAAACATGAGTTACTCTACCTCTAGTCCATGGTACAAGGCTTACCACTCAACCTAGGGCACATAGTAGCTGAGTATTTATGCCACCAAGGCCAGTACCCTAATGTTGGAATGATCTTCTCAGCCCCTTACATCACTAGACTCATCCTGGGGATGGGTTTATTGGGCACCCTTAGAGGGGCTAAGAAGACCGTGATACCAGCTTCCCTCGATCTGGAGACTTGGAGATAGATGGATATGATCCATAGACACGGAGATGGAGCTTACATTATGATCATACTCTCATATGCAGCCCGAGGGAAAGGGTGACGGGATCGAGGGGTTCATAGCCAGTGTTGCAGCCACTTCTCGAGCACATAGAGACAGAGGCACCATCTACAGCACCAGAGTCACCTCTAGTACATATTTTCTCACCTTTTCGAGGCCAGGACAGGATAGAGCACCTTGAGAGTGCAGTGGGGGTCCTACAGACCGAGGTGGCTGAGGTTAGAGCTACTCAAGCTGCTCACCATTCAGAGACGATAGCACGACTCGATGCTCTACAATGATTACTCTAGCAAGCCCTGACATTACCCTTTGTGATGAGGCTCCGGTCACCACCATCACCTCCTGATCCACAGGTTGCACCAGTAGATCCACCAGCACCACTAGCACCACTAGCAGATCTACAGGATATACTAGTACCAACAGCACCAGCTTCCACCGATCAGGACACCAACGCTACGGGCGTCTAGTTTTATTTGCTTTCTTTTATTTATACTTTTGCATTCTATTTTGGACTTGTATTACTTATAAAGGATCCTTCTTTTGAGTTATTTTTGTTGCTTTATTTTGTATCGAGTTGTATTTCATTTCATAATCTTTATAGACTTGATTTTATTTTGTTTTTGTTGAGCTACACTAAATCCCCTTGTGTGTACATGCAGATGGTCTTGGATGTTTGGGAATTAAGGAATAGTCATAAGCACAGTCCTATGACCGTGTGTTCTCCACAACCCATTGAGACTCAACTCTCAATGAACATAGCTCCATCAAACGAACACTTGGAGTTCAGGGGAGTACTGTTTCAATTGCCTACTCCCACATATCTGCTTTAATTGTTATACTTTTTAGTGTACTTGCATGCGTACATTGGGGACAATGTAGGAGTTCACATTACACACACCTTATACTTGTGCATTCAATTGTTTATGCTCATGTAGCCCGTGGAGGTTCACCTTAGTTGTAATGGTTGTATTCTTAAGTTTAGGAGAATTTTTAACACTGTATCTCATCATGCTTTAGTTTTTACTTTTGCTCGATTATTTCTTTTGCACTACTCACTCTTGGAAACTCAAGTTCAATGTTTTGACTAGTTTATCATCATTTTAGTTGAGTTTGTAGTTTTGTTTTGAGATATTATTAAAAAAAAAAACTTGTGAACTTGTGAATATTTGTTTAGGTTTTATTTGTGCATTTGGGGTGGAAAGAGCTACCACCTATGAAGTATGTAGGTACTCTCATAAGTCGGATACGTGTTATGCCCCAATGAGATAACGAGCTATCTCATGGGATGCGTGAAAGCTACTACCCTGGTAGAAAGAGCTACCACCTCAAAAGTGTGAAATCCACCTTTGGCGGCCGCCTAGGAAAGGGCTATCTTAGAGGATGTATGAAGCTACTACCTCCTTCCTTTGGTGTATAAATAAATCTTTCTAATAAGAGCTTTGAGGAGTACTTTTTGGGTTTACTTGAGTGAGTTCACACACACTTACACGTTTTCCAATTGTCATCATTTTTATTCAAATTTTTAGCTAGAGCAATGATACCTTTTATGCAATGTTTTAGTTTCCCCTTACTTGTAGAATGCTTCTTTTGCATACTTTTGGTGAACCTAAGGCCGAGCACTTTCAATTGTTCTTCCCAAGTACTTTCATGTTTTATTTTTGCTTGAAGACAAGCAAAAACCTAAGTGTGGGGGAGTTTGATAAGTGCTCGTGTTTAAGTAATACGAAGTATTATTTTCTTACATTGAGCATTACTTTTCTCAGATTTTATCATTGATTAGTATGTATTTGTGTTCTTTTATGCATATAGGGTTGTGGAGAAGAGTTAAAAGAAAAAGAACAAAATTAGGTCATGTCCGCGTTTGTTGGGGAGTTTCTTTGACCTAGTAATGATCAAGGCATGGGTTCTAGACTTGTGAATGTGTGCCAACTTCCAATGTCTTCAAAGGTTTCTATAATTTGGAGGGGCACAATGGCAGTCACACTCACGAAGTCTAACTCCTGTAACATTGAGGAACTTTGTAAATACATGGAAAGAAAGAAACGACATGATCTACCGTTGGTTGTGTGCCCAACTTAGCGGCCTTGATGAAGAAATGAAGTCAGGACCAACTTTGGTGCTAGCACTGAAGTAGTTTATTGTTCACTACGCGCTAGAAATCAATTTCCAGAAAATCCACACACCCGTGTGGATGCCCGATTTCAGGCCTTTAAATACCGCGACTTCAAATTTATTTGGGAACTTTTTGACCTATTTTTCTCCCAACTTGGAGAGAGTTGGCGGCTAAGGTTCGGAGAGGATTTTGTGGGGCTTTGGAGCAAGTCTACGGCATCGACATCGACGTCTTTTGGAAAATAGCTATTGGGGGAGCTTTCGTCGGCATTGATTCGGCGAGGTATGCCTGGGCTTGACATAGGACTTGGTGGAGAAGACGAAGCGGCTTCATAAGACCATCGCCACGCATCACAAGGGGGTTTTATTTATGTTTGCCATGCTTTTTGTTACAAATACTTTGATAATTTTGTATAACTCCATGGAGAGCTAAACCCCTAGTACTTATTCGGACTTGTAAACCCTAGGATGACATTGTTTCTATGACTTTTATTATGCTTTCTTAATTGATGCTTTTAATTGAGTTCCAATCTTGAATGCTAATTGTAGTGATTTTCTGTTAGCCGTGACACTAGGGTTGAGAATCAACTAGGTTATCCTTGGAAGGTGACGACTTCTATAGGATTAGACCTCACGAGATTAGAGAGTGTCGAGAGGATAAGTCGAGAGGTAGCAAAATGTCCCCTTTCCTCTTCGATGTGATTTTCCCTACCTCCACGTTACAAGAGTTCTTTGCGGTAAAAGTAGAGTGAAGTGCTAGGAGATGAACTCCCCTAGGGCTTAGTTGCACAAGCAATAGAGTGAAGAGTTGTAGTAAATCCTAGTGCTGGGGCTTAACTGAGACTAGGGTTCTTTCTCTTCGACCAAAGGGTTAAAACTATAATTAGGGATAGGGCCTATCGCTTGGAATCCCTAAAACCGTAAGCAGTTCCATGTAGTGTGAGGCTATAGGAAATGGACTCCCTTGGGGCTTAGTTGAGCGATCAACAGAGTGAAGGGTTGTAATGAATCTTAGTGCCAGGGCATAGTATTGGATCTAGTCACTGTTGACCTTAGGTTTGGGACCGTGTGCTTTAGGATTTCCACGACTCATTAGACATCAATTAGAAGGTATAAAACTAGTCTTGCACTAGAAACATTAGTCCTAGGGGAGCATAGTCTGGGTACCCCATATTTGCATTGATTGTTCCCTCCTTACTCCTTGCTTTCACTCTTCTCTTTCTTTCACTTATTTTCTTCTATTGCACACACATTGTTTTCTCTCACCATCATTATTTCATCCTAGCTAAGTAGCAACTTCTCTTGTCTTGAATCACTACTCCCTGTGGATTTGACTGCCCACTCACCAGGGTATTATTAGTGCGACGACCTTTGCATTTGCCGAGCACTTGCAAGGGGTGTGTTGAGCGGCTCGCAACTTGCCACCTTTTCAACCACCACCCCAACCCCTTCAGCCATTCTCGCCATGTTGTGCACATGCCCGCATAGAGCTCTTGCCAACACTTCCGCCTCCACCCCTTCACTTCCAACCCTATAAAGAAAGTGTACGAATGGAATAGATCCGGCACTGATGGGATCCTCAACCATGGCATCGCCAGATCCACTACCCTACTAGCCCACGCCAACCCCCTCTAGAACTTGCCCGCTCTCCAGATCTCTAACTGGAACACATTTTTATAGTTACAAATGCTCAATACTGCACACGATGCCAGTGGATCAGAGAAGAGGGAGCTAATCTTGGCCCAGACCGTTCATTGGGCCACAGCCACAAAGGTGCCGAGCGAGAAAGGGTTGTGGAGAACGGCGTCGATATCGAGTGGTAAAAACTCAACTATGGTGGCGTGGTTCGCTGCCGGCCCTCAGTGAGCGAACACCGGACAGACGAGGATCGATGGTGTTCTGAACTTGGAGTACCCACACCGCCTGGTGAATAACCGTACTGAGGCTTCTTTGTCCTTATCTGACGCCATGTATTTCTATCACCAATAAACTAGAACTGAAAAAATATTTAAAAAATAAAATTTCTATATGATTCTCAAAATTAAAACCCATTCGAAACAAAAACAATCCACTAAAAACGCCATGAAAATCCAGAAGAAATTCTTAAAAAAACATTGAACTTTGATAGTAAATGGATGGAATTAAGATCAAACAAAGCTCACATCATGAGAAATATCTAAACGATAGGGCAAAAACAAAAGATGTACATTATAATGAAGTCAAATAAGATTCACACTAGAGGAATGTTCTAGAAACAATGATGATGCATGTGAGCTCTCACATAAAGGCCCGTGCCATCAACTCCAAATGCAATAGAGCTCATCGATGAGAACCTGATTTAGGGTTAGGTTTAGGGTTTCGTCAATAGAAACACAAAAAATGAGTATAAATTCCCTTACCTTCAGTGATGTCCTAGGATCCTCAGCCGTCTTCCGGATGAATGCCTAGCCGAGCCATAGATCCTCAATCGTCTTCTTGTACAAAGGAGCGACAAGGATTATGTATCCTTCTCTGGTGATTTTAATGATGGCAGTTTGGTGTGTGTGGCGTTGATGCTCCTGTGAGAATCGGTGGTTGGGACGATGATGGTGGGTGAAAGAGTAAAGTTACGGCTAATGTTTTGTTTAAGTTTCGGATCCAGGTCCGAATTGGACCTGGATCCGCTTTTTAAGGTTAAAAAATAATATTTTAATTAAGAGATTCCCAACATATCATAAGATCCCTGCTCTTGAAAATCAGCACTTTTCCTAATAGTTCCGAATCAAATCTCTTTACAAAGAAGATCTTTTGTCTCATGGTAGCCCGCTGAAGGGGTTCCTGTGTATAGAAAGTACCTAACCGTTTAAGAAGTAACCATAGAAATGATGAAACTCACTATTTTTTTAAGATAGAATAAAAAATGAAGAAAATAAATAAATATATTTTTTCTTCTATCCATACATATGGAATCCTTATCATGAATCATGAAATGAACTAGTCTCTAATAATGGACAACATCGTTGTGGTATAGGTCCTAATGCCAGAGGAATCATTACCACAGGGTATAGAGAGGAAGGTCATGTATATATATATATATATATATGCTATGTCAGCCTCCATGGATAGAAAATTGAATGTCCGTCACAACTGGGATTTGATTTTACCCATTGAAATAATAAAGAGACCTCCCAAGGACAAATAAAATGAGAGGGACTAAAGGTACACATTTAAAATAATACAGGGATCAATTAGGGTATTCTACATACTCTATATATTACTAAGTGGTGTTCCTCCTTTCTAGGTAGGTGTGACTTTTGATGAGATTTTGTTATTGCACTAGGTGATTGAGGCATTCTTTTTGAATTTTTTTTTTCTCTCTTTTTTTTTTGGCGTGGCAGAGACACAGCAAAGAATCTTTGATGCAATTCTTAAAGGGGTCATTGATTTTGACTCAAATCCATAACCAATAATAATTGATAATGCCAAGATCTTATCAAAAAAATGACCTGCTCTCGGCCTTCTGATCGCTTTCCTACCCATCAAGTACTATGTATGTTAGATTTCCTCCTTTTAACTTTGTTAGTTCTAGATAAATGTGAAGCATCTCTTTCATGGGCTATAAATTCATTTGACACTTTAGTAGTAAGCGTAGATATCCACTGTTTTTGGGGGATCACTACCTTTGTTTTGGTCCTATTAAAATGGGGGAGGTTGTTGGTTAATTTGAAAGATATTGGAAGTTTGTAACTTACAGTTTTCTTAAATGCCGAAGTACATGCTTATGCTAATATTAGCTGCTATATGGGTTAGAATAGGATTTGTCCACTTTGCTGCTTTGTGATATTGCTTATCCTATTTTTGCTGAAGCTCATGATTATCATTAGGAGGTGCTTCTATTACACACTAGAGGTTTATCTTTACATGACACGCTGTGTTGCTTGTTCTTGTGCTCATCATCCATGGATCTAAAAAAAATGGTGTTGCTCCTGACAGAACCCTGGATCTAGTTGTCCTCTCACATCTCAAACAGTTCTCAGAAATGAATAAGTTGAAGAAAATGGCTTTACATGTAAGTAGTTATGTTAAAACACACTCATGTTAGAAGAAGGGAGGGTGAGAGAGAATGGAACAAGTGTATTTCCTTGAACAACCACAACATGAGTGACCCTTTGGGTCTATATATAGAACATGATAAGTATACATATACATCTATACATACACATATATGTATACATGCATATACAATACAACAACACATCTAACCACCCCCTTCCTCAAACTCAAGGTGGATCATACATCTTGAGTTTGGATAACATGAATAGATGCTGATCACGTATCTGCGCCTTAGTGAAAAATCAGCCACCTGGACCTCTGTAGGAAGATAGTGAAGTGACACAATCTGGGCACGTATATGGCATCGTGTGAAGTGTGCATCCACACCAATGTGTTTGGTCAGCTCCAGCACTATCACAGTGAATAGGAATGGGAGAAATGATGAATACACCAAAATCCTGTAGAATCGAACGCAGCCAGAGCACCTCCTGGACGATAGAAGCTAACGCACGAGCCTCAGCCTCAGCACTAGACTTGGCAACAGTAGGCTGCTTCTTGGTCTTCCAAACAACAAGAGAAGATCCCAAAAAGATACAGTAACCAATGACGGAAACCCGATTATCAGGAAAGCTAGCCCAAGTAGCATCGAAATAGGCCTACACCTGGAGAGTGGACTGGCGTGGATAGAACAAACCACGAGATACAGTACCACAAAGAGATCGTAGTACCCGAATAAGATGAGCATAATGAACAGAAGTAGGTGCCACAATGAACTGGGTGAGAATGTGAACTGCATGTGATATATCAAGATGAGTGATAGCCAAGTAGACCAAATTGCCAACCAGATGTCGATAGCTAGAAGGATCAGATAAGGTAATCTCATTAGAAGCACAAAGCTGTAAATGTAACTCCATCCATGTAGTGGCAGTACGAGTATTAATCAAACCAGATCGAGCAAGTAGGTCATGAGTATAAAGCCGTTGAGAAAGAAGATAACCATCAGGATGAGAAGTGATCTCTATACCAAGGAAGTAACGAAGCGGACCCAAATCAATCATCAAAAAAGTCTCGCATAACTTCTACTTCACAAAGGTAATGTGAGCAGAATCATCGTCTGTAAGGATCATGTCATCTACATATAAAAGAAGAATGGTCCGACCACGAGGAGAAGAGTGAATGAAGACTACCGGATCATGTATACTCGGTGTGAAACCAGCAGCCTCAACTACTGTGCTGAACCGCTCAAACAAGGCCCATGGAACCTGTTTGAGCCCATAGAGAGCGCGGCGAAGCCGATAAACAGACCCCGGAGGCACACGAAGTCCAGCAGGAGGAGTCATGTAAACTTCCTCCTTCAAGTCTGACACACTCCTTGCGAGTGCTCCGCAAGTACACGAGTCGTCACAGTAATAATACCCGATGAGTGGGTAGTCAAATCCACAGGAAGTAGGGATTCAAAACAAAAGAAGTTGCTACTTAGCTAGTGTAAAAATAATGATGGTGAGAGAAAACAATATGTGTGCAATAGAAGAAAGTAAGCAAGGGAAAGAGAAAAATGCAAGAAAAGAGTAAGAAGGAAACAATCAATGCAAATATGGGGTACCCTGACAGTGCTCCACCTAGGACTAATGTTTCTAGTGCAAGACTAGTATTATACTTTCTAATTGATGTCAAATGAGTCATGAAAATCCTAAAGCACACGGTCCCAAACCTAAAGTCAACCGTGACTACATCCAACACTATGCCCCTGCACTAGAATTCACTACAACCCTTTGCTCTATTGATTGCTCAACTAAGCCCCAGGGGAGTCCATCTCCTAAAGCCTCACACTACATGGAATTGCTTGTTGTTCTAGGGATTCCAAGTGATAGACCCTGTCCCTAAGTATAGTTCTAACATTTTGGTCTAGGTGAAAGAACCCTAATCTTAGTTAAGCCCCAACACTAGGATTCACTACAACCCTTCACTCTGTTGCTCGCGCAATTAAGCCCCAGGGGAGTTCATCTCCTAGTACTTCACTCTATTTTGACCAAAAAGAACTCTTCAAATGTGGAGGTAGGGAAAATCATACCGAAGGAGAAAGAGGATGTTTCGCTACCTCTCAACTCACCCTCTCGACCCTCTCTAATCTCTTGTAGTCTAATCCTATAGAAGTTGTCACACCTTCTAAGGATAACCTAGATGACTCTCAACCCTAGTTTCACGGCTAAGGGGAAATCAATGCAATTATCATTCAAGATTGGAACTCAATTAAAAGCATCAATTAAGAAAGCATAATAAAAGTCATAGAAACAATGTCATCTTAGGGTTTACAAGTCCGAATACCCACTTGGGGTTTAGCTCTCCATTGAGCTATACAAAATCATCAAAGTATTTGTAACAAAAAACATAGCAAACATGAATAAAAACCCCCTTGTGTTGCATGGCGATGGTCTTGTGAAGCCGCTTCGTCTTCTCCACCAAGTCCCTTGTCAAGCCTAGGGCACATCTAGCCGAATCGATGCCGATGAAAGCTCCCCCAATAGCTATCTTCCAAAGGACATCGATGTCAATGCCGTAGACTCACTCCAAAACCCCACAAAATCCTCTCCGAACCCTAGCCATGAACTCTCCTCAAGTTGGGAGAAAGATAGGTCAAAAGTCCCCGAATAAATCTCAAAACGCAGTATTTATAGGGCTGAAATTAGGTATCCACACGGCTGTGTGGAATTTCCACATGCCCATGTGGATTTTCTGGAAGTTGATTTATGGCGCGCAGTGAACAGAAAACCGCTACAGTAATTTTGCTGTAGTAACCCACTACAGTACTCGCACCAAAGTTGCTCCCGATTTCATTTCTTCATCAAGGCCGCTATGTTGGGCACACAACCAATGGTAGATCATGTCGTTTTGTCCTTTCCATGTATTGACGAAGTTCGTCAATGTTACACGAGTTAGACTTCGTGAGTGTGACTGCCTTTGTGCCTCTCCAAATTATAGAATCCTTTGAACACATTGGAGGTTGGCACACACCCACAAGTCTAGAACCCATGCCTTAATCATTACTCGGTCCAAGAACTCCTCAACAAATGCGGACATGACCTAATTTTGCTCCATTTCTTTTAACTCTTCTCCACAACCCTATATTCACAAAAGAACACAAATACACACAAATCAATGATAAAGTCTGAGAAAAGTAATGCTCAATGTAAGAAAATAATACTTCGTATTACTTAAACACGAGCACTTATCAAAGTCCCCATGAAGAAACGCGTTCTTCATATCAAGCTAATGAAGAACCCAACCACGAACATCTGCAACATCAACCAAAGTACGCACCGAGCAACTAAACGCGCTTTATAGCGCTTGAGAGACCCATTAGAACGAGTCTTCATACGGTAGATCCATCTACAGGTGATGGGAACGACATGAGAAGAAAGTGGAGCAAGATCCCACGTATGAGTCTGAGTCAATGCATCAAGCTCCTCTGCCATGGTAGTCTACCATTCAGGTAATCGAATTGCTTCCCTATAGGTACCTGGCTTAAAGACATCTAAAACACTGGTGCTAGCAGAAGTATAACTAATAGGGGATGTAAAATAGAGCAATCGCGTAAAGAATAAGTGTGAGAGGATACCTTAGGAGTCGAATCAGTAGTACGAGAGGTGTTAGAGATGATCGACTGAGATGGAGGCTCTGCGGGATCCTGACGGTGGTATGTGAAATGAATAAGGGGGTGAACAAGAGAAAGATAGGGAGAAGGGAAGACATTGCAGGAGATTCAATAGATAAAAGAGGAGGAGACACTGCAGGAAACTCAATAGATAAAGGAGGAGAGTGGTCAAGAGAGGAGTGAGAAAGAAACTCTACAGGATGATTGAATGATGGAGGAGAAGAAGATATAGGGGGAGCATTTTCAGCCGAAGGGGTAGGAAACAGAAATGACAGGGGGACCAAGGGAGATGGAGACTCAGTGGAAGAAGGAGAAGCATAGAAAGATATGGACTCATCAAACATGACATCATGTGAGATGCGAATGTAACGAGTGACAGGATCATAACAACGATAACCTTTATGCTTAAGCTATATCCTAAAAAAACACACAAAAAAATAGACTGGGATGTTAGCTTTGTTTTCTCCCGAGGTGAGAGAAAAGCAAAGCAGCAACAACCAAAAACACGAAGATGATCATAGCGGGGAGGTGTCCCATGAAGACACTCACCAGGACTATGACCATTAAGGTGAGAGGAGGGTTGTAGGTTAGTTTGATAAACAGCAGTGCTGGCAGCTTCAACCCAAAAATGAGGGGAAAAAACACCTAAAAAAAAAAGCACGTGTTGTCTCTAACATGTGATGATGTTTGCGTTCAGTGACACCATTCTGAGGATGAGCACCAGGATAAGATAACCGAGGCAAGGTACCTTCAGAAGACAAAAAGGCACGAAAGGCGTGACAGGTGTATTCACCACCAGAGTCAGATCGAAAAGTCTCAATAGAGGCAGAAAACTAGGTGTGGATTATAGCAGAAAAAGAGCGATAGATAGACAATAACTGGCTACAATGAGGCATAAGATAAAGCCAGGTGAATCGAGTGTAGTCATCTTAAAAACAACATAATAGCGATAACCACCTTTAGTGACAAAGGAAGCGGGACCCCAAACATCAAAGTGAATAAGTTCAAAAGGAGCAGTAGTCTGAGACATACTTAAAGAATAAGGACATTGGAGTTGCTTACCAAGTTTGCAGCCTAAAGAAACGACATCAGAAGGAGGAGAGACAACTCCTAAAACACCATCATGAATAAGGGTCGACATATGAGACAGACATAAGTGGCCAAGACGATAATGCCACTTATGATGCGACTGAATGGCAATGTAATAGTGATGAACAAATCGAGGTAAATATGGAAAACGGAGGGAATCCAACGCATAAACTCCATTATGACGGCGACCAACTCCAATCACTGTCCCACTGTGATCCTGCACACGACATGAATTTCGGTCAAAAATAACCTGACAGCTATAATCAGTAAGCTAGCTTACAGACATGAGATTCATGGATAAACGAGGAGCATGGGAAATAGAAAGGACAAAAAAATCATTGGATGAGAGATGACCAGTAGAGGAGACAAGAAGGAGTGTGCCATCAGCAGTACAAACACGAGTGATAACTGATGGTGGAAGGGAATGGTGGAGATGAGTGGAATCAGGGGTCATGTGAAGAGAAGCACCAGAGTCAAGAAGCCAAAGAGGATAGGAACTACCTGGAGTGAATGAAGTAACCTGAGTCGAACTAGCATGTCTAGTAAAAGAAGTAGTCTGCCTAATAGGACTGCAGAAACTGCCAGAACAACACCAAAAAACTGTTGATCCGCAAGAGATATTGGAGCATGAGATCCTTGTATAGAGGATGTCTGGAAAAAATGAGGTGTTGGAAAAAGAGATGGAACTTGTGAAGAATCACCAGTAGGAGCGACACACGTGAGTCCTTGCTTTTCGGTCCTCTTTGGCCATGGAAGAGGCCTAGAGGAATCAAGGGGAGGAGCCTAGAAGCAAGTAGGAGAAGACGCTAATGGTACAGAAGAAAAGTGAGAGACAGTCAGAGCAGTGTCTCCCCCTCTGAAAGAAACTGGAAGACATGTTCCCTAAGTACGAACAAAAATGGGTCCATGAGCATCCATTTTTTTTAAAATTTTTTTTTTTTCCTTTTTTTTGTCTTTTTTATATTTCTTTCCTTTTCTTTTTTTGTTTTTGTTTTTGTTTTTTGTTTTTTTAAACCATCATTATCAATGTTTTGTCCTTAAAAGGACAAATCTTCACATGTAAATAGTAGTGGCCAGTAATGGCTAGGATAGATGTATTATATATATATAAGATAAAAAAAACATCTGGGGCTGGGTGAAGCATATATAATATAGATATATAAAATAAAGGAGGAAAATCTGGCTGATTGAATATATATATATAAAGGAGAAAGTCACAAGGCTGATTGAATAGTGGTGAAGGTCGGTTGAGCAACTAACAGCCAAGATGAGTAGTCGTGTGGGGCTATGTAGAGAGGAAAGCGATGGCGGTGCTATGGTGTTGACAGAGGAAGGAGAAGCAGCTTAGCACGGAGGGGAAGAGCGACAACGGTTAGATCCAGAGTATCGATGGCGACGACGAGTGTGGAGAGTTGGATCTTAAAGGGGTTTTTTTTTTAATCTGAAACAAAGAGAAGCAAGAGAAATGAGGGTTTGGAGGAGGAGATTAGACCGAAGGCAACTACCGCCCTAGATATTGTGATGGCCGATGACGAAGAGAAAATGACCGGTGGCCAAAGAAAATGGCTGGGAAGATGATCGACAAACAAAAAAATGGTCGGGATAGTAATGCCCGGTGACGGAGAAAAGATGACCGGTGGCCGAAGAAGATGGCCCTAAAGATGGCCAAGAAAAGCCTAGGCATCTGATGCCATGTTAGAAGAAGGGAGAGTGAGAGAAAATGGAACAAGTGTATTTCGTTGAACTACCACAACATGCGTGACCCTTTGGGTCTACATATAGAGCATGATAAGTATAGATATATATGTATACATACATATACAATACAACAATACATCTAACAACTCACTCGAATTGAAGGAATAACATCTCAAGTACACAGTTTTGTGCATCGGTCATTTCATCAGTTTGGTGTGTTCTTTTGTTGGAAGAAACCTTTCAAGGGGAGTGATTGATCTTGTGAAATTCTCAGGATATATATATATATATATATATTTGTTAATAAATTTTGTTTAAATTCATTACAAGTATTTTGCAAATAACTTGGTTTAACCACTTAGATGGTCTCAGGCTTTTGAGGATTGCGTGGAATTTGGCCTCTAATGTTACACATGAAGTAAGCTGGTCTATGAATATGTTTTGGTTATGGTCCATTTACTAAATTCTTTTCAAAATTTTCCAGAAATGTGAAGGTGCTGAACCAAAAAGTAAAATATAAGAAAAGTCAACTGCCATTGATAATAGAGACATTAATTTGGCCTATGGCTCATGCTTAGTTCAGTTGATTATAAAAAAGCTTTTCAGGTGATTATTATATAATAATGCAATTAGCACTACACCAAATTATAGTTTTGGAAGCATATATGAAGAGGTGGTTCCGGCTCTACAAAGAAAGATGGGGAATTACTTGATATTTAGTGCCGGTTTAAAACAACCGGTTCTAAAGTTTAAGATAATAATAATAATAATAATAATAATAATAATAATAATAAATCTCAGTTGCCTGTGTGTTTCTCTTTAGAGCATCTTTCCTTTTCACTTTATTACATCATTCCTTTTGCCTGAATCACGGCATAGAAGCAACGCCGACGTCATGGGAGGCGATGAAGAGACGATCGCGGAGTTGGGAGCGGTTGCAAAACGGGAAGCGAGAAGAGGGGAGGGAGACGATGGAGGAGAGGAGAGGGCGGGGAAGACGTTGATGGTGTTGAAGTTGCAGGAGACGTAGACGGGGATGAAGAAGAAGTCGACGGAGAAGCGATCGAGGGGGCAGATTAGAAAGCGAGGAGGGTGCTGTGGATGGCTCTCGATTGGATCTGAAATCAGGGAATCGGAAATCCTAGGATCTGACATTAGGTGATGAGAAATCCTATTTTCCACAATAATTTTAAGCGTATTGATTTGAATTTTTGGTATTTTGATCATAATTTGATGACTTTCGCTTTGAATTTCTTTGATTCTTGTTGATTGAAATTGCATCTTGAATCAAATGGTAGAGCAACGATAGAGATCAGAAAAATGGGTCACAGGGTGGACCACGAGTATGATTATTTCTTCAAGATCATGCTAATCGGCGATTCTAAAACATTGTTGGACTGAACAACTATCTGCTTGATATTTTTCTGCTTGGGAGGAATAGCTTGAGAGGACATTGTAACATAGAGTTTGCATACCAACCTTTTTCATTAACTTTATATTCTATCTGTAGCATATTATTGAGGTGCCATGGGCAATTTGCTCGTTCACAATGTGATTGATGAGTCATCCGTTAACAATAATTTCCTCACTTTGCCTTTGATGGTAAAATGTCTCACTTTTCATTTTGACAATCTCCATGCTGCATCCTGCAACTTACAGACATCAAGAACTAGATTCGAAACATTGAACAACATGCTTTAGACAATGTGAACAAGATTCTTGTGGGCAATAAGGCTAATATGGATGAGAGCAAAAGGGTATGTATACTTATTACCTGCTTTATGATAAACTAAGTTGCATGGTTGTTTGAGCTAAATGTACAATATCCTAACTTTTTTGCATTTGTAGCTAGAATTATTCACTGGCATTTTCAATACCTAACTTGATTGCTATATTTCAAACATTGGCCAAGGAGTAGCATCACTAGAACTGAAGCACTTCATTGTAGAGTATTCGCTTATTCTTACTACTGTAATTACTTTATGGTCATCGTATTCTATTAATGCTAAAAGTGTTTTATTATGCTTATTGCCGAAATGTTATCAACTTGTAAGCTTAAAGTCATACTGAGTGGGTTATTGATTTCTTTAATATTGCACAGGCATTATCTAGTTATTCCTGTTGAACACGTAGCAACAGTGAATGACCTCAAGAGTGGCGTTGATGACCATCAGTTAGGTATCCTGATTTTCATTTATAATGTGAGAAATTACTGGTGTAGAGTATATGCAAGTTAGACAACTGCATGTTATCAATACTTGAGAATTATTCTGTACTTGTTTAATCTGGCATGGTTTTTCTTCTTGTTTTCAGTCAGTCACATGTTAAATGTTGGGCAAAATCTTCTGAGTAGAGATGCACTTGAGTCTAAGCTATGCAGGTATAGTAATTTTAGTATATCCAGCATGGTAATAGCAAATTTTATCTTGGTGAATTCATTCTTGAGAATGTTATAATCTAATATAGTTTGACATGATAAAACTCTTTGGTCCTTATGTCAACACTTAAATAAACTGTTTTGTTTACACGCTCAAAGCATAGAAGAAGATAGTGAGTCATTATAGAGAGGGAAGGGTTGAGTTGATTGGACACTCTTTCTTGTTGTTGCTATTCAACCATTTGTATTCTTCTTTATGTCTTATTCATCCATCACCTTTTTTACTCACCACGCTGCTGGCTGACTTTTTCCTTTTTCTTACATGTGAGAATCCATTCACTGGTCTGATTTTTCTAAATCCTTCATCTATTTGGAGCTTGGTTGGTTGGCCAAAATTGTTTTGGCAGTTATTTATAAATCAAAGGGGCCCAGTACTGTTAATCCTTATAATAAATAAGTGGGTAATATTTAATTTGTTTGTTTGAAAATATAAAATATTTTTTTTGGTTTATGTGACAAGATTTTCTATATTGTTTCATGACTGTAGCATCAAGGTATCAATGTATCATCAACATAACATCACAAGCATATTGAGAAGAATTAAATTGTTTTAAATAACAAAAACATAGAAAACATAAAAATAATCTTTGAACTATTTATTGGTGTATGATGAAGTGTATTTTTTTTATATGTTTTCCCACTACTCGTTTGCACTCTTACATAACAATCCGTGTATCTGTGACTTTTACAGATAACAATGCATGCATGTATGTGTGTGTAATGCATAGATATAATGAACTAATTATAAATTTAATTGATCATCTTTTGTGCTTTTTTCATGACATTTCTATGAACTAATTATTGAAGTTTGGAATCTTTGGGTATGTGTTAAACAAAACACATACCCATCTGTGCGGCAGAAGAACCGGATGTTCTTGGGTTCTTCTAATTTTTTTTTATTGTTCAACAATTATTTATACTTTGCCTCCATATTAGAGCTATTCATTTGGTAAGAATTAAAGTTCATGTTTTCGGGTTTTTACTCTAGCAACTAGGTTAAAATATATGTTTTCCCAAGGTATGTTTCATTTTCATATAAATTTATTACAAATCTTGCAGATTCGGTTTTCATCAGCCACCATTTAACAGTGTTGACCATCTTCATCTTCACTATTTTGCTCTACCTTACATGCCAAGGTATTTATTTGAGACCAAATTTTCCTTTTTCTTGTACATTTTCTTTTCATCAAGTGAACATTAACATGTGCATATCAGATGGATCTGATTGTTGTGAAAGTTTTAAAAGATGGAAACATATGAAATATGTTTCTTTGGGATCTATTGGGTTCATTGAAGGTGAGAAGTTGTTGGAAAGGATAAAGCCATTGGAACCAATTGGATCATAGAATTTCGTCACAGCCCCATGCAGCATAAGGTTGTTTCTTAATCTCCTAGTTCATTGCCTTGAATGTCTTTTGTCATTCTTATTTATCTGTGCTCAGAATATCTATTGTTTGTTGTTATATAAAAACTTTGTTGTTTCCTAAGAGTGAATGATTTATTGAATTGCTATGTTATACTTGATCTGAGTGTATGTTTCCTTTGTTTGATACTAATTGACGTAATTTCCTTTTTATTGCAGCTTGAGTTGTTTCCTTGATTGCATAGACTCTGTAAGTATGAAACTGAGCTGATAATCAACTTCAAGGTCATGCAACCATGTCATGGTGCACCTAGTACACATCTTGCTCTATGCAATTTGGTTTTACAGAATGTAGGTTGGTTTCTAACCCATATAGTTTTTGATAATGATGTTTCCAAACTGTGCTTGGCATTCACCAAATGGAGCAAAATATAGAGTAGGTCAATAGTCAGAGAGAGGAAGGAATGACATGTCTTGGCCCTGTCATATATGATCTTTATCAGAATCATTGAAGAATGAAACTCAGTGGCAGGATTAGATGAGGCATTTAGATGATAACTTAAAAGTGAGAGTGTTGTCATGGTGGTGGTTATTTTTTTAAATTTTCACTTATGTGATATAGCCTACAATTTTCATCATTGATTTGACCAATTTTCTTCTTATTTTTTTTAGTGGATTTGAGTATTCACTTTGGAGTGATGGGGGTAAATATATTTAGATCATGTTATACAGATTTCTAGTCCAATGGTAATTTGTTTATTCTTGTTATACGGATTTCTAATTTAGTGCCATAAGTTTTGTTCACCCATGCAATGGCGCACCATAGTTTTATTTAGAAAAGTAAATATGTCTCTCTCTGTTCTTATTGCACCATGTTTGGAATTGTAATGTTTTTAATCTGATTTTCTTTAGAACTTTGATGAAATTTGATTGTGCTCTTCTCTCCATGTTGCTACGTTATATGGGATATTAACTTGTAGATTGTTTTTTGTTTTTTTTTTTATTGTCTTAATCTTTCTTAGTTCTATTGATGAGTGATTTATTTTCTTAAGCTTCTGTTGATAAGTGATTTATTTTATTAAGCTTTTCATCAGTTCTGTTGATGAGGGATGCATGGCATTTTGATAGCACTTGTACCTTTGACTTGATTTTCTATTGACAAAATCATAGTCTAAAAGGTATATATATAAAAGATTGGATTTTGATTGAATAAGATTGGATTTTTTTTATATGTTTTTGCAGATTTTGGAGAATTCATGGTTAAAGATCGAGAGGGTTGAAGATGAAGAGGATACACGAAACTTTTTTACTTTTGCTTTGTGTAATTATGCCAAAAAAGATTTTGTAATAAAAGTAGATAAATAGTGTAAAACTCTTTATATTTTGTTATTAATCAAAATACATTACAATTTAGCTCATAACTTGTCAAAGTCAATGACATTGAATTTAGCATATTTTTTTTATGTATTGAAAGATTCAAGTTTTTTATTTACAGGTTTAATAAATTTATTTATTATTAGTAAAAAATATATATTAATATTTAATTTAATTCAATTAATAAACAAATTTAGAGGTGGTTATAACTGCCTCTAAAAGTATAAACATGTAAGAAATTATTAGCTATAGAGGCGGTTATAACCGCTTTTAAAACTATTAAGGGATGAAACTAGTAGCTATAGAGGCGGTTATAACCACCTCTAAAATTATTGAGGTAATTAAAACTCAGTAGTTATAGAGGTGGTTATAACCACCTCTAAAACTATTGAGGGTAATGAAATCTTAGTAACTATAGAGGCGGTTATGTTTGTTATTAAAAACCAATAAAACTTACCCCAACGGTTGGTATAAACCGGCTCTAAAGTGTAGAGCCGGCTTGATACGAGGCAGTTTAGAGGCGGGTGAAAAAACCAACGCTATACCTATAGAGGCGGTTATAACCGTCTCTATAGGTCTTAAAAACCGTCTCAAAAGCACCTTTTTTGTGTAGCATGTTTTCACAATAATTAGAAGTCGATACTTGCATTTGAAAGTTAAGTAAGAATTTAATTTATAACCTGTCAACTCATTTCTCCATTTCCTATTGAATAATTTGCAACTTCACTTGGATATCAAAGGAAAGAAAGTATAGGAAAATGAATTATTTCTCATGCTCATTTTAATACAGCAAGCAACATGTAAACAATACCAGCAAGTATGTGACATAAAGCAAATAAATATTTACCCATTATCTAGAAAAAATTGTTCAACTAGTTTTATGTCCCAAGTCCAAACAAAAGTAAATAGTAGAAAATCAATTGAACCAAATATGGACAAGATGACATGGGTCAATCAAAACAATGCAAGCAGAATATATTTACAGCTTTTGTAAATTAGATGATTTTGTATCTTATTTTGTTATCTTCATTGCTTTATTATAGTATTATTTTTATTTTTTTTGCAAATTTTATCATGTAAGAAACTCCTATTCCTACTCATCTTTAATTCTTTTTACAGTAAATGTTACAGGGTGTTGTTGGATTCATGCATCAGCAGTGGGAAGCCTAATGTTTGCCATGATATATACAAGACTAGATATTGCACATACAGTGGGAGTGGTAAGTCGATATATAGCGAACCGTGGTCGGGAGCATTGGAATACTATCAAGAGGATTCTCAAATATGTAAAGGGAACCTCAGATGTTGCATTATGTTATGGAGGATCTGAGTTTACTGTCAGTGGATATGTTGAAGCTGATTATGCAGGTGATCTTGATAAAAGCAAATCCACTACAGGTTATGTGTTCAAACTAGCAGGAGGAGCTGTGAGCTGGGTTTCAAAACTTCAGTCAGTCATGGCTACATCAACGACAGAAGCAGAGTATTTGGCAGCTACGCAAGCCAGTAAAGAAAAAGTTTGGTTGAAGATGGTGCTGGAAGAACTTGGGAGCGAGAAAACATTTCTCTATATTGTGATAACCAGAGTGCTTACATCTTACAAGAAATCTGGCGTTTCATTCGAAGACAAAACATATCAGAGTTCAATACCACTTTGTCCGGGAGAAAGTGGAAGAAGGAACAGTAGATATGCAGAAAATTCACACAAAGAATGACCTAGCAGATTTTCTAACTAAAGCAATCAACACCGATAAATTTATATGGTGTCGATCCTCATGTGGCATGGCAAAGATGTAAGCAACATCGAATGACAAGGTAGAAAGAATGGTGTGAAAATCTGATTAACTTCAATCAAATCTTCAAGTGGGAGAAATGTTAAAATATTATGGGCTGCATATGTGAGTATATATATATTCTCACCTAATCCTCACACTCTCCCTAATCCTCACCTAATCCCTAATCTAAGGATTAGGTGAGCTAATCCTCATTCTTTTCTACTATAAATAGGGGGAATGAAGGGCATTTCTTTCGTACTATTTTCTAAGAAGAAAAGTGAGGGTGAGAGAAAAAGTGGGAGGAAATAGTGGGAAGAAAAATTAGAGAGTTTGTGTTGCTTCTGTTACAGGAGAGAATAAGTTGTTGTTCTCCTTGTTAATAGAAAGCTTGTAACTCCTATTCTTCACTATAGTAAAATTCTTCTACCTTATCCGTGGTTTTTTACCCTGATTTATTTTGAAGTTTTCCACGTAAATACTGTGTCCGTCTTTATTGCTGTTATTTTTCAAGTACTTTTGCTCCGGCCCTGCTCTACCCAGTTCCATAATTTCACAACAAATTTCACAACAGATATGAAAGGTCATATACTAATATCATATGATGAATGCTTCTAGGAGTTTTGTGGAGTGAAGAAAAAATTTTAGGAGTTTGAAGAGGTAAAAGTTATGTGTTAATGGGCATCCCCTCTATTATGTTTCATAACAAGATATAATACATATTTTTTTGTGTTTTTAAGTATATAAAAATAGAGGAACATAAGTTTGTCTAATGGACCCAGTTACCAAGTATATAAATTTGTTTATAAATAAAAGCATAGCTTAATTAATAATAGATAAATCTAGAATAATACATAATTTAGGAAATAAACAAAAATAAAAGTGTGTTAATTGAGATCATTGAAGATGATATGATAAAAAATAAAATAAAATTAGTTATTGAGCCTCATTTTTATAAATAACATACTTTGATAAATAAAAAAACCTTACAATTTGTGAAATTTTATCAAATAATTTATTGGCACAACAAATATGTAACTGTAAAAAAAACTAAATTATATGATGAAATAAAATCATAATTAACATCTTGGGGAATGGAAAAGATAATTATGAAATTAAAATATAGATAAACTAAATAAGAAGGACCCATGAATTTTTTTTAATCGTGAAAGCCCTCAACTTCAATTTTAAAGCGTTTTCATAAACAATAGTCCAATAAAACCTTCTCAATTCGAGATCAAACTATTATACTTGTTGATTTAACCATACATTATAATAATTAAATATTTTCATTCCCTTAAGTATTTATGCGCAAGAAATATAAGAGAATCAAGAATAATAATTTTTTTTTTGCTACAAAAGCAAAAATATAAAAATAAAATAAATTAAAAGCAAATCTTTAATCCCTTTTTGCCTTTAATCCCATTGCTTAATTAGCATAAAAAACACTTTACTCTTTCCTCAAGTCATGTTTGTTGATCTCTTCCTTCTTTGAGTTGCTAACCATCCAAAACTTGGTCTCCCAATCACATGCTAATTACTTGTTTTCTTAAATAATTAAAATCAAGATTGGGATTAAAACGCGGCTAATTATTTTAAACCAATCTAATTTTATTTTCCAAAAAGAAAATCTAAATGGCTTGGTTGGTGAACGTCTGTCAATCAGAAAATTAAAAGGGAAAAAAAAAACTAAATGTATTGACTTGCAATTTTCTTTTTATAATCAACATTTGATTTTAAAGTATGATTCTAAATTCTAGAAGTTTAAGACATTTGCCATTACCCAAGCATTATATAAAATTTTTCATATACACCCATAAGATGCAAATACTTTACCTAGACCCGCTAGCCAAAGATATATAGCTATTAATATGTTCGATAAACATAATTATTTACATATGAACTTTTAAGACGCATATAACTGAAAAATTAGCAGGTTGCTGCAAAGTTAAAACACAAAAATTAAAAAAAAAAAATGCAAGATTATCAAGTAAATTAAAATTAAAATTGAGAAAAAAAAAAACACCATGGAGATATTTATGTAATTAATCGAATTTTCAGGGTATAGTGGGGAAAAACCCCATAGAGATCATCAATGTAAAACAGCAACTTTTTCAAACATTCTATAATTGATGAACAAATGTCAAGAGTGGAAGACCAATTCTTATGATATGATGTCGGTGTATACATTCTAAACATTTTCATTTGGTCTCCTCTTTCAAAATGTCATTGAAGGATGCAGTTAGAAATTCATAATGTTATAATTTATTTAATTTGAATATAGAATATGAACTTGTTTGGTTGTTTATGTTTAAAGAAATATATTAATATTAATCTTACCTTTTAAGTTATACAAATTAAAAATTTAATTTTTATCTAGTTTGGTCTGAAGTAACAAAAAATTAAATTGGAAATTATTTCCCTGATATTTTTTTGCACAAATTAATCACAATGGTATCAATTTTGGAAATTTACATAAAAAAAAATTAATTAGTTAAAAAAATCCAAATAATAAAAAAAAATGAGGGTTAGAGCAACTTGAGGCGAGATATAGACAATTTTTTAATACACAAATATTGCAACTGAAACAACCTAAATACACACTGCTTAGATTGACATTGTTGGTAAGATTTCAATTTTAAACAGGAGTTAATATTTTTATAAAACAAAATTTCAATTGAGGATTTTCACCATTATTTTTTGGGTTTTATAAAAATCACTAATAAATAATATAAAAGAGTTTTCTTTCTTAAACCAAATAGAACCAACAACTTCAATTTGCCGCTAATTACTCCATATGTCATTGAAACATTAAATCTAGAAACCAAAACAAACAACACCCAAAATAGTACTTCACCTTAGGCCCCACACACAGAGCCGTCATTATTCTAGAAATTAAATGAAATCCAAGGAAGCGTAGGAGAAAAGATCTTTGCATATATGTCCCCACAAATCTTTCATTACACATATATATTCATAAATATATCATTATATGAAGTGTTGACATAATTACTTTCATTAAAAAATACAATAAAAACATATTCTTGGGATGAAGTAAATTTTGTATTTTATATAGGTTATTTATTTATTAATAAATAAATAATTTATTAATTTATCGATAAAAGAATATTTATTAATTTAGAAAAAAAAATTTATTTTATACAGTTATATAAGAGCAACAAAATCTAAAAAATTAACATATTGGATATTATTAATTTTATCAATGCAACTTTGAACATTAATGTGAAGACAATAACTATTGCAAATTGTTTTTGATATGTCAAAATCCAATCATAAGAAAAAATGATTTTGATTAAGTCAATATAGAGGAAGGCATCTATGGAGTAAAAGAAATTATTTCTAATCTACCGTATAGACATGAAATGGATATTTATGTAGTTTTTAAACTATGATACTCGATGGAATTACCTACAAATGAAGAGATTATTCAAAGGGTAATAGATACGCTAGTTGAATCCAAATGATAGTTGAGTTTTATTAAATATTTTTTGAAAGAGGAATTTCTAACAATTGAAACTTTGAACATAAAAAAATTATACCAAATATAATGCGTATTTTGCAGAAAAATAAAAATATGAGATTGAGGTTAGTTCATAAAAAAACAAAAAAGACTTTAAATGCATATTTTAAAAACTGTAAAATATAAAAATAATAGTTTAAAAAATTGCCTATCTTATCAATTTTGTATGGTATTTTCTATGTATTTGATTAATTATTAATTTATATTTTTGTTAGGCTCCAAATAGTTTTTAAAAAAATATTATCTTGTGTATGCATATTGGTTCGAATAGGAATTGGGGAAAAAAAATATTATTTCATTAAATTTATTAATTTATTAATTTATCAAATATTCATTAATCTATGTTATTAGCTGAAAAGAAATACTGAAATAATAACAACAATAAATTATTACCAACTTTGGTCTCATTTTTCAAAACCTACACCCACTCATACCAAAACTTTCATCCATTCTTGCCCAAATTTTGAGGACTTGACTGCAATGTTTTTCAACATTTACTCTCAATTAAATCCTTTCTCTATAAATACCCACCAACCAAGCTCCATCTACATCTTCATATTCTCTTCATTCTTTCCAAAAATCAAGATGAAAAAGCTATTCATTTTCTCCACCATCCTAGCCTCCCTTCTCCTCCTTTCAATCCCTTCAATAGCTCAAGAAGTTGGTAAGCAACTTTTTTTCATTTACTTACATATTTATATATGTATATATATGTATTTTATAAATTTATAACAAGGACTTATACATATTGTAGATGATGAGAAGGAGTTTAGTTATGAGAATGAGAGTGAAATAGGTCCAAAGCATTGGGGTGAAATTCACAAGGATTGGGCTATGTGTGGGAAAGGTGAAATGCAATCCCCAATTGATCTAACTCATCAAAGAGTTAAGGTTCTTTACCATCTTCGTCCTCTTCGCCAATCTTATCAGCCGGCTAATGCTGTTATGAAAAATAGAGGACATGATATCATGGTATAAACATATATACAACTCTCAATTTCTCATTCTATCAATTTAAGTTTCCTTTTCTTAATTTATTTTCTTCATTTATTATTGTTTTTGTTGTAGTTGCAATGGGAAGAAGAAGCAGGAGGAATTTGGATAAATCAGACCAAGTATTTACTCAAGCAAGTCCATTGGCACTCTCCTTCTGAGCACACCATCAATGGCCATAGGTTGCTATTTTATTTATTTACTTATCCATTTATTTCTTAGTGATATATATTTATTGTAACTTTTTTATAAGATACATTTAGGTATTCTCTGGAGCTTCATATGGTGCATGAAAGTGAAGACAAGAAGATTGCAGTTGTTGGCATACTTTACAAGATTGGCAGACCAGATACATTCCTTGCCAAGGTTATTTCCTCTCTCTCTCTCTCTCTCTCTCTCTCTCTCTCTCTCTCTCTCTCTTATGACTCATGCTGAATAGAAGGCATTGATTTTTGTTTTTCTTTGGGATCATTAATATCAAATGTTTTTGTTCATCAATAGTCATTATATTCCTTATTTTCAAGATCATTAACATTGACGGTTTTGAATTATATTGAATGGAATGAATAAAATAAAACTTTACAAAACATAATTTTCTTCCTTTTTCACTTTGTTATAGTTCAAATCATTATGTCACCAAGTGAGATTTATAATGCCCTGCACCTTTATTTTTATTAACATTCATGGATTGTTATTAATTTTTTTTTAAATTATTAATGTCAGCATAGTTTTTTTTTTTTTTTTTTTTTTTTTTTGAGAAAGGCGACAAGCGCTGTAATGTCAGCATTGTTGGAACCTATTAAATGATTAATAATGAATTCAAAGAAAAAATTCATTTATATTTATATTTGACAATGTACAAAAAAGGCACAATCTTCACCTTTCTCTTTGTATGTATTTTCAATCATTGCACAAATAATTGGGTATTTATAACCGATTCATTATTTATTTATTTATTGATTTATTTTGTATTGCTATGATCACAGTATCCAATATCCGAATACCTTAAATAAAATGTCTATTTGTTCTGCTTTTGAAAAATCAAACACCTTCAACATGCATGTAATTAATTAACCAAATTCACACTGTTTTTGGAGTTGTGTTTTGTTTTTAATAATTGTGTTAAATTATTATTATTATTATTATTATTATTATTATTATTATAGATGGAGGGGTATATAAGAAAGTTAGTAGATATTGAGGGGGGCGAAGAGAAGATAGGTAAAGTGGATCCAAGGGAGATAAAGAAGGGAAGCAGGAAGTATTATAGGTACATGGGCTCACTTACAACTCCTCCTTGCACTGAAGGTGTGATTTGGACTATAGTCCACAAGGTACTCCATATTCATTTTATATTGTCTTTGATATTATACACTTTCAATCTTTTTTTTTATTTGAGCTGGATATCATGAGTTTCTCAAAAAAAAAAAAAAAAAAATTGTTGATAATTTTGCATGGATCCATTACCTTAAATGTACTATGTCCATCAGGAACCCAATATTTGCTTTCTTAGTCTTGTTTTAAAGTGTATATTTTTTACTAGTATATACCTGTGGGTATATGTATATTATAACATGTTTCACGTAATATTTCATTTTTAAATCTAATTTTATTTTTATTATGAAATTTAAGAAAAATGTGATTTAAATTTGGAATGTTTTGCCAGGTGAGAACAGTGTCAAGGGAGCAGGTGAGGCTGCTTAGAGAAGCTGTTCATGATGTGAGTAGTCAAACAAATCAATCTCTTATTCATAATTTATATTTTAAAGTATTACTTTATTATTATTATTATTATTATTATTATTATTACATATGCTCCAAAGATAACATATATGAATAAAAAATGATGATATGGTAGGACTAATAAAATACAATGAGTTCTATTCTGGTATCATTGTCTATAAATGTAATTGTTTGCCTTTAAAGAAAAGAGTATTGTTTAATCATTTTTATTTTTATTTCAGGATAATGAGATGAATGCAAGGCCCACTCAAAAAATCAATGAAAGGATTGTTGGCCTGTATCGCCCAAGAAGCTGATGGTTATAAATTTAAATTAAAGAAAAAAAAATCTTACTTTTGAAGTTGACACCTAAACTTTGTGCAAAATAAAATTTGAAGCATACATTTATGTTTTAATTCAATCTTTATTAGTTGTCTTATATTTTGTTTGCAAAACATTTTTTCTTAATTTTTAAAAAATAGTTGTAATAAAAAACCATATGGTGCATTTACACATGCATGTTCCAAATTATTGCATTATTTAAATATCACTCCTAAACTACAGAAGGTGTACTGAACAAGCAAATATGAAACTTGTAAAGAACTTGCATTGTACATGATGATGCCTTAATGAATCACATTCTCTACATAAAAATGGGGTAAATTGGACAAGACATGAAAATCATCTCTATTCCCAGAACATATAACATGCCTTCCTCAACAAAGATGATTAAATATATCTTACAGCAGCTTTGTTGGAGGTCCCAAACATGTGAATGCCCCTCTTTATAACTTTGAGTTCAAATAAGCAATATAATTCAATTTCTTCTTAGGATTTAATTTTTACACTACTCATAAAAAGAAAATTGATTGTTAAACCTATTTGAGGCTCATGTCAACATATGTATTTAGTTATAATTATGAATAACTTGTCGCAAACTTAGTTGGTTTCCTCTAATATGCCAATTGAAAGTTATATTTATCATAAAGTATTATATTTTCTTTCCTACAAAATAAAATTTTTTAAAATATGTTCATAGAAGTCTCTATTTTATCCAAAATAGATGAAAACTTTCAAAATTGCATTCTTAAATATATAGCTTTAAATCTTAATTTGTATATCATTCATATATGGTGCTGATGATAATGTGAGAGTGCTTAGAGCCATCAAAACTAACATGGTGCTCATGTTTTTTGAAATCAAAATACATATTGATGGTGTTTTTATTAGGGTTACAATTTGTTGGGATAATTTGGTAATTAAATTAATTTGCATCAGTACAGTAACTATAATGAGTTTGATTAATTAAATACTAATTAATATTACATTCTATTTAGTTAATCATTAAAATAATTTATGAAATTAATTTATTGCAACTGGGAAGAAAACTTCTTATACAATTACACAAATAATGAATAAATAAATAATTTTTAATTATCAATAATATTTTTAAAATCATTTCTATCAATTAACATTTTTAAAAAACAACTGGGGCCGTTTGGTTCGCAGTAATGATATATTATCACGGTAATCATATTACCGTTGTAACGAGATCGGGAATATTGTATGCCCAGGAATGTTGGGGTAATGTGAGATTACTATGTTTGGTTGAGAATTTACATTACTGGTAATCTTTCATTACTATGTTTGGTTAATCATGTTAATCACCTTAGTAATATGTCAAATTTACCAAAGTACCCCTACATATAAAATTTTGAAAAAAATATAATTTAAAGTATTTAGATAAATAAATAATTAAATTATAATATTAAAAATTATTTTTTGCACAAATTTTTAAAATACCTTTGTATTTACCAAATTACCCCTAAATATAAAATTTAAAAAATATAATTTAAAGTATTTAGATAAATAAATAATTAAATTATAATATTAAAAATTATTTTTTCATAATTTTTTAAAATACCTTTGTATTTACCAAAATGCCCGTATATATATATATATATATAATTTGAAAATTTTAATTTAAAGTATATATATAAATAAATAATTAAATTATAATATAAAAAATTATTTTTCATAATTTTTAAAATACCTTTGTATTTACCAAAATACTCCTACATATAAAAATTTGAAAATTTTAATTTAAAGTATTTAGATAAATAAATAATTAAATTATAATATCAAAAATAATGAGGGAAAATAAAAACTAGGGTTTTGATAATGAGTATAATAAGGAATTAGATTAAATGATTTGGGGCATAATTGGAAAAAATAATATTACACATTACCACCAACCTGGTAATCTGGATGGACACCTATTTTGGTGGTAATGTGATTACCACCTTATTTGGTAATATTTCACTATTGGTAATCTCACATTACCATCAACATTACCACTACAACAATAACCAAACATGGTAATCTGAACACATTGCCACCAGATTCCCGGTAATGTTTTCACATTACCGTGAACCAAATGCCCCCTAACATTCATTTTGGTGCCCGTATCTTCAAATTGTTTAATATGCCTACCTTTAGATAAAATTTGTTATTATCATTTTTATTGTTGAGTCAAAATATATATATATATATATATATATATATATATATATATATATATAGAGAGAGAGAGAGAGAGAGAGAGAGAGAGAGAGAGAGAGAGAGATTGAGAGATAATTACTTAAATAAAACAAAGAATCATTTGTGGCATGTGGATAATAACAATTGGGTAAATGGCACAAATGATCACTAAACTATTCAAGAGTGTGCCGTAAATGTATGGGTATTGAAGTAATAAAGTAACCAACGGATAGGGTAGTCAAATCCATAGAGAAAATGGTTACTAGTATTAACTGCTTCTCTACTATATAGCCTAATAATTAATGGGATGATGTGATGATCTAATGTTCAAAGAAATTAATACCAGAGATGAATATGCAAGGGTAAAATAGAGGGAGATTTCAATTAGTTAAAGTGGGGTATTCGGGCAATACTTCCCCTAGGATTCAAGTATTAGGTACTAAGTGTGCAGAGTGTTTCTAGAATGAATAGGTTATATCATGGAAATCCAAAGATAAAGATTCACGTACCTAATAGTAAATAGCTAGGGCAAATAGCTTTATATTGTTGTTGTATTAAGTGGGATTGCGATATTGAAAATTGTGTTAATTTAAAAAAACTAATAATATTTTTAAAATAAAAGCAAGACATGGTCGGCATAAGTTTGTTTTAAATTTACAAGAGGGGTTAGTTTTAATGTAACTTTGTCGAATTAATTAAATAATTATATATGAATTTAAAATTTAAATATTATTATTTATTATTATTTATTATTATAAATTATTCAATATTGTTCTAAAAATAAATAAAAGTTCAAATTATGAATGTTGCTCACTTTCTTCTTGGATGAATTTATTAAAAATAGTTAGAAAAATACAATGAAAGTTATTATTTAGATTCCCTTTGTTTTTCATTAAGAGGAAGATTGACTCATGAAAATGAAGATGAAGTTAACATTATATATCCTAATTTTTTTCATTTGTCATAAGTCATAAGTTTGCAATTTATGCCAATGGTATTGTTAATGTAATTTTGGGTTCCATTATTATTAATGCTACTACTTGTATTTTCATATGCTGATTAAATGTTTTATAAAATTGTATTTTCCTCATTCATCTATTTATATTCACCAAAATGATATCCGTAAGATTTCGGGGATAATATCTTTGAAGATTCAAAGGTATCCTGTGCCTTCCATGGTAAAGGTATCCTCAAACTTATTGTTTTTTTTGCAGCCTAGTTTATGAAGATGCTGAACACTTGTTGCATTTGTGTCCTAAACCTCTTCTTATATGGGACTATATCAAGAATATTACTGGTAAATCTTTTAATTTTGAGAATGGGTTTACTTCTGGAAATTGGATTAGCCCCTTGAAAAAGTGTAATATAGCTAATCTAAAGGCATAGATGTGGCTTTTTTTTTCCCCTCTCATGTTTAATTTACTCTTTTGTGAAAACAATTAATTTCTTTGTTTGTTACTTCCTACAACAATAACCACAAAAGAATAATGCCTCTATTGTGATCATTATAATAGGAATCATAGGATTCTGCAAAAATTACTTCATGTTAGACCATTGGCAATCTTTTTGCCACACTTGAATTCTCTCTTGCAAAATCTGAAAGATGATGGTTTTAGTGGCTTAAGGGAAAATCCCAGTATTACATGGAGGCTTCTGAGAGGGAAAGACTCATCCATTGAGGCCAAGTTTATGCTTTCTAAGGTACTCACACTTTCCATGTGATTGCATGTTCATATTCTCACTGGCCACTTGAATATTCCCATCACGATTTCTATTAATTTCAATACTATTTTCTTATAGTAATCATTTGATCCCATTGTTAATGTGGTGACTTGATATACTCCCCACAAGTGTAAAGGATCGCCAAGTAATACCCTGTGTGTGACACAGAGGTCATATTCCATAGGGCCAAGGAATTATTATTACTCTCACTCTTCATCTATTTTCTAGCCTACAATTCAATATAAGTGGAGAGGAAATAAAACAAACTAACTAACCTAAGCTAATCTTATGGCCTAGTAACTAGCACATGGATGTTAACAAACAAGGGAGTGTTTGGACAAGGACTCCATCTAGGGTTGTCATTAAGGCCCAAACTAGGAGGATTTAAAGATGCATTGACAATAGTTGAGACCTGGAGACCTCGTGAGTAGATTAGCCCCTATCTCTCGGTGATTAACCCCTAATCCCATACGAGTGTTAATCAGAATCTCTTCCGGATTAACCCACCTACGATCGCAATGAGCTCCGTGAAATCTCTAATAGGAGTAAACCTACTATCCTTCGGCTTAAACCTAGCAATGGAGGGTTACCAACACCCGATCTCTCTGCATGCCAGAACAAAAATTCCCTTTCAATCTCTCCTATATCTAGTACACGTGAGTAAGTCACATCTACGTGTATAACTCATAAAAGAATTACAGATTTCTCCATAAATGTAAGACAAGAAAGCATGAAAGATTGAATCTCAAACAACCATCAAATTAAATGACTAACAACATCCCAAGTTCTTACACAAGAATAAACCCTAGGGTTCATCAATATCCAAAACACCATAATAAGTTAATCCCTCATGATGAGGCATACTTATACAACATACAAGGAAAAGAAAGATAATAAAGAAGCTAGAAAACTTCCTCTACTATCTTGATCTCCTTGAATCGATGAAGCTTCGAATGGTGATGCAATGGTGGCTTAGAACTTCACTCCTTCTCCTTCTCCTTTGCTCCTTTCCCTCTTGGTAATGATGTGTGCTCATTTCCCAAAAAAATCATCACCAGAAGATGGACGGAAGGGCTCAAGGAATTGCGATGGCAGCGGCCTAAAAGGCCAAGAGGAAGTCCTCTTCTTTTGCCTTAAAAGAAACTTTTTATAATGCCCCAAATCGATGTATATTGGGGTCAATATCGGGCTACATTGAGGCCGTATGACTTAGGCCAAACTTTCTGGATCAACAAATCTCAGAAATTCTCCAGGGGCTACAATGGCTGCTACAATGCTTTTGCTACAGTACCCCCGGTACAGTGAATACGTTACAATACAGCGAGACCTGGTTTTCTTCTTTTTTTTCGCCATAATTTTATCCTTGTGTTCTCCATGGCTTCTCCATGACCTACGAAGCAAATAATACTCGATTAAGCATAAAACAGGCATCAGTTCCTATAAAATACATGCTAAGTGTATAAAATATATGTATTAAAATACATACATTTAGACACTTATCTAGACTACTCAAGACCTTATCCCTAAGATTGTCCTTGGGTAATAGCAAAGTCTCTCTGGACAAGTCAATTTTACACTAACCTTATCATTTTTTTTGTTTACATTAAATTTGTTATCTTTTATGTCTTTGCATAAATAACACGAGGGACCAACACTTTTTTGTAGAGTACAAGCTTTGTCTTTGAATTTGAGCTTGATCCTTTGTTGAAAGCTCAAATGCATATCATCTTAAACTATTGAAAAAATATTGGAGGTCATCTGTTATGTCGATAGTGATACTTTATGTGTTGGATGGTGAAATTGCTGAACTTCTACTTATTGCAACTAGGAGGGGATTTCAAGGATAAGTGAGTTCGATAAATGCTTTCCATTTCATCTTCATTCTCAATTCTATATAAAATTTGTTGTTGTTACTATATATCATATTATAATATTCTTGTCTATTGATATAGTTACTTGCAGCTATTATTTAACACCATGGAAAAGACGTTGGTAATAGCAAAGGAAAAGCATTTCATTTTTCCCTCTGCTACAGAAGTTGAATCAGTTTTGATCAATAAGTTTGTCTTTTCCAAAGTTAACCCAAGAGGCTAGGATGATCATACAAACAATCATTTTTTCCCTCCTCCAATTGTTTTTGTATGCTATTTATTTATTTTTACTTATCTATTTATTTGTTATTACTTTCACAACTTCAAGAGTTCACCAAGAGTGTGCACCTAATGTTCTTCGAGGAAACATCAATAATACATAAGTTAGTTCCTTCTAATGCTGTTTTGTTAGACTATGTAGTCTTTTAAACAGACCCTTGACTCCAAGGTCCTACTCCAAGAACCTCAAAAAAAGAAAAAGAAAAAGAAAAAAACAAATGTAGAAAATGAGGTGAAGTTCATAGTTAGTGCTTTAATAGAGCATAGGTATTTCACCTTAACTTTAAGAGGGAGAAGGCCTTGGGAGCTTTAAAATTAGTCAGAAATAGATGGTAATGTTTGTTTATTACATGTGCTAATTGCTTCTGAGATGGAAAATGCTATTGCTAAATATTAGAGTTTGGATATTGGGTTTTGTTTCATTTCTTCATATAGAGGTCTCTTGGACTTGTATAGATATATTGCTAAATTCTGCATTTTGAATAGTAAAAATTATTTGTTTCTTCCTATGGAGAGAGTGAAGTGTTGAATCCTAGAATTTGAAGACCATTGGTAATGTTTCATTATATGTGTTAATATCTTTTGACATAGCCAATACTATTGCTAAATATAAGAATTTGGATCTTCTGTTTTGTTTCATTCTTTATTTAGAGTTCTCTCTGATTTGTCTAGATACAATGCTAAATTTTGCACTTTAAATGATAAAAAATTGCTTGTTTCTTCCTGTGAAAAAAAGGGAAATATTAAATTATGGAATTTGAAGACCATTGGTAATGTTTCTTTGTATTTGTTAATTGCTTTTGAGATAGACAACATTATTGCTAAATAACAGAATTTAGGTCTTGGGTATTGTTTCATTACTTCATTCAAAGGACTCTCAGACTTGAATAGATGCATTTGTTAAATTTTTCATACGAAGTGATGAGGGTTGTTTGTTTCTTCATTGAAAAGAATTCAAGTGTTGAATTTCAAAATTTGAGACCATTTGTTTATGTTCTTTATTTGTTTGATAGATTTAAAAAAACAGTTTTATTTCCACTAAAGTCCTCAAATTTGTTTGGTTTGTTGGAAAGGCAATGATAAATTTCACAATTTGTGTAATGGGGCTTGCTTGTTTCAGAATTTGAGATCAATGTTATGTTAATTTATATGCTTGATTATGTTTCAAAAACCCAAGATTTTTATCATTGCTAAATATAGGTATGAGTCATGGTTTTCATTCCATTGCCTCATTTGGAAAGTCTTTAGAATTGTTTGATTTGGAAACAATGCTAAATTTCACATTCTTGGTGATCAGGGTAACTTCCTTTTGCATCAGAAAGATACTTTAAGTGTTTAATTTGAGAAGTTAAGACAATTGCTATTGTTTATTTATGTGTTTGATTGTTTTAAATAACACTAGACCTTCTTCTTGTTGGAAAGGCATAAATTGTAGGGAACTATCACTGAACCTTCTTTAAGAAATTGTGTCTTTGATACTACATGGACTTGTGAATTGGGACTGAAATTTCTGAGTGGACTTTCACTACCTTTTGAATTCATTGAGTACCAATTTTATTGTCCTTCAATTACAATTTCTATAATTCTTCTTGTTACATTTGTTCTCATAGGATCTTATTCTTCTTTTTTCCCCATCTATTTTCTGAAAAGCTTTGTTGAAGTTTTCATTCTTTGTTCCAATTAAGATCTTTGTTGAATTAACTAACTACATAATCCTCAAGTTAGAACAGTGGCAATGGCACCAACTATCAAAGTAATCCTAGGCTCTATTGCTTTTGTAATTTTTTTGGGCATTAGTTGTCATCCCTATAATACCCTTTCTTCCAATTGGAAAGACTACTGGTTCTCAACTCAGTGTCATGCTCATGGTCATCTTCTGTGTCATTTCACCCAAAGAAGCTTGTGTTACAATTGACCTTGCTATTCTTAGCCTCCTCTTTCAAACCATAGTTGTTAGTGTCTATCTTTAACGATTTGACATATTCAAATATTAAGATAAACTCATACATTGGAAAGTCAAGGTGGTAAGGACTTGCCACCTTGGCTTACCAATTTCACAGGTGAAGATCAGGCCTTGAATAGCAATTGTGCAGGGTGAGGGCACCTCAGGCTATTGGTATCGGGTCCTCTATGCAAAATAAGGGCATGTGATATAATTAGAAAATTCGCGTGCGCCTCTGACATGTGGCTTATCCACATTGTCAAAAAAGAAAGAACTAAAAGATATTTATAACCCTAAATTGTTGCGGTGTTTATTTATTTCTAACATAAAAAAGAATTAAAATTATTTGTTGACAACAAATCAGTATATTTGGAAAGCATTTAAATTTTTATATATGAAATTTCAAGTGATGCATATCTTGAGATATTCCATTATGAAAAAAAAATTAAATTTTTATCTCAAGTGATGCATATCTTGAGATAAATTTATAACCCTAAAATTTATATTTGAGGGTTGCAATTTTTTGCCTTGCATTGTATTATTATAACATTATGAAAATTTTATTTTCAAGGAAAAAAAATTAAAATTTAGAATGATAAGATTCCAAAAATGTAGCAAAGAAAATATGTTTTTGAGCTTGCTTGTTGGAATACAATAATCACTAAACACGTTATCGCACCTATTTATTTTTATTAAATTTAATTGTTTAAAAAAATATATTTAATAACAAATTTTAAATTTTATTAATAGAAACTGATTCAGAAATAAATTTTTAATATTAAAATATTTGATTTGATTAATTTTAATCAAGTCAAAGTTTGGTCAATTTCGAAAAAAATTTCTCCCTAACAACTTTTCAAAAAGGTTTTTTTAATATGTTCTCTCAATCATATTTTCTCTTGCATATGATATTCTCAAATGCAATATCATTAATTTTTAACAAATGACAAGATAGTAAGTTTAATGTATCTTTGTCACATAAATTGGAAGCAATTATAAAAATTGTACGGACTAATTTTTATAATGAGATATGATTTCAGGAATTTAAAAAAATTCATATAGAAATATTTAGATTATATTCCTTATGTCAAGAAAATATAATTAACAATTAATGGTTAATGGCGAGAAAAATAATAAAATCTATTATGTAACGGTTCTATTATTTTTTTATATCATGCAAAAAGCATTTAGATAAATTGCAAATTCAACTCAATTATCCATGTCTTATATTACACTTGTACTAACATACCTAAAAATAGATATAAAATTTCATAATTCAAAAAATAAACAATTTCCTTATAAGTCAACAATTTTATATGTATACTAACATTACATGTCAACATAATTGTTTTTGTTCTCATCTAAAATTAGTTGAACTTTGATGCTGACTGTGTTCATGTTATGAAGTTGAATAATCATTGAGTGTTATGTATGATGAGAGAAAATTAGATAGAATAAATAATTGAAAAAAATAATAAATAAATAAATAAAAAGTTTGATCTCAACCATGTTCCTCATATGTCTTAATGTGAAATATATTATAAAAATTAATATATTTTAATTAGGACAAGCATGATCAAAGACAAAAAGAAGGTAAGCATTTATAAGACCCAAATCGAGATGTTAATATATATATATACACACACACACTTCAAAGAAAGGCACACCAAGATAGTATTATGAAAGTTTAAATGTTACCTATTCTAAGCAAAATCCAAGTATTTAGAATTAAAAAAAAAAAAAAAAAAAAGTGAATCTTCGATTTTTTTTAACATATTAAATAATGCACTTGAAATTCAGATGTTTGCCATTGATAGATGGAGATCGAAGAAAAGGAATGAGTGTATTCATTAGATAGAAATTACCCCATATAAATACAAAAGAGATGTACATATGAGTATGTATACACAATAGTATATGTATAAGATACACAGTATAGTATAAGTATTCTAACAGCCCCCCTCAAACTCACGGTGGATCATAAACCAAGAGTTTGCCAACTAGAAACTGAAACCGAGAGACAGTATGTGTCTTAGTGAAAAGATCAGCAAGCTGCTGTGTGGAGGCAACATAAAGAAGAAGAATATTGCCTGCAAGATAATGATGGTGAACAAAGTGGAGACTGGAGAGCGGTCTCAAAGTGTTTCGTACGCTCATGAAATACTGGGTTGGTTGCGATTTTAATGGCACTTTGGTTAACATAGAGTATAGGAATGGGGGCAGAGATAGAAATACCAAAGTCCTTCAAAATCTAACGCAGCTAAAGAACCTTCTTAGTAGTGGAGGTCATAGCACCATACTCAGCCTCAGCAGTAGAAAGAGCAACAGTAGATTCTTTTTTGCTTTTCCAAAATAAATAAGGAAATCTCCAAGGTAAATGCAGAAACCAATAGTAGAACGTCAATCAGAGGCATCACCTGTCCAATCAGTGTCACAATAGGCACGTAACTCAAGAGAAGACATGGCAGAAAAAAGTAAAAAGCGAGATCTAGTGCCATGAAGATAACGAAGAATTCGTAATAGGGCAACGTAATGAGTAGAACGAGGAGCACTCACAAATTGACTAAGAACACGAATAGTATATGCAATGTTAGGCCGAGTGATGGTCAGATAGACGAGAGCACCAACAAGCGCACGATAATGAGTGGGATCAGGCAGAAGCTCACCATCAGAAGAGGATAGTCGGTGATGCAGCTGAATAGGAGTAGAGGTAGTGCGAAGATCAGTGATATCAGCTCGTCGAGAAATGTCAAATATGTACTTCTGTTGAGACACCAAGTAGCCTCGACGAAAGTAGGCAACCTTAAGACCTAGAAAGTAATGAAGAGGGCCAAGATCTTTCATCTGAAACTCTGTGTGTAACCATTGTTTCAAGGAAAGAACAGTATCAACATCATCACCAGTAATAACCATATCGTCAACATAAAGAAGAAGAATAGTAATGCCTCAAGGAGTCTGGCTAGTGAAGAAAGCATAATCATGATAGCTCTCTGTGAAACCAAGAGAAAGGACCACACTGCGAAATTGCTCAAACCAGGCACAAGGAGCCTATTTGAGCCCATAGATAGCTCAGCAAAGATGGCAGACATGCTGTAAAGGATGAGAGAAACCAGGAGAAGGAGTCATATAAACATCCTTAGAGAGATCTCCATGTAGGAAGGCATTAGTGACATCTAACTGATGAAGTGGCTAGTAACGAGTAGCAGCAATAACGAAAAGAAGACGAACAGTAGTCAACTTGGCCACAGGAGAAAATATCTCCTCATAATCAATGCCATACTCCTGAGTAAAGCCACGAGCAACAAGACGCGCTTTGTGGCGCTCAATACTACCATCGGCTCAGGTCTTGACACGATAGACCCACCGACAACCGATAGGACTAACACCAGATGGAAGAGAAACAAGATCCCATGTATGCATGCGCTGAACAGCATCAAGTTCCTCTGTCATAGCCTATTGCCATTGGGGATATTTCACAGCATCATGATAAGACTGCAGCTCAGAGTACGAGTGAATAGAAGTAAGAAAGGCTTGGAAATCGGAAAAGTAGGTAGAAGAAAGAGAAAGGGTGTACCAAGCAGGAGGGCGGCGAGGACGGTTTGGATAACGATGAGGAACAGCAAGAGCATCTTTAGGGAAGGATGGGTCGGCGGAGAGAGGAGATGAATCACTGGAATTATTAATACAGCTAGAGGAAGAGGAAGAAGGAACATGAGAAGTGTCAGTGGAGACGTCTAGAGAGGACATAGGATTAACAGTAGTAGTGGAATTTGGGAAATCTATAGATGGAAAAGAAGAGGATGCACTAGCGGAAGACTGAAGGAAGGAAAGATTTGGGAAAGATGAAGAGAAGGAAGGGGTATCTTCAAGAAAGGTGACTTGATTGGAAATACGAAGACGGCGGGAATGGGGACCAAAATAGCGATAGCTTTTGTGTTCAGAGCTATATTTAAGGAAAATACACATGGCATAATGGGAAGAGAGTTTGGTTCGCTCAACAGTGGGCAAGAGAACAAAGCAGGTGCAACCGAACGTGCGAAGATGACCATAGGAGGAAGAAAGGGAGTAAAGACGTTCATAAGGTGTGATGCCAGAGATAGTAGAAGTAGGAGTGCGATTGATGAGATAGACATATGTAAGGATGGCTTCAACCCAGAATGATTGAGGAACAGAAGATGCAAAAAGAAGTGCACGTGCAGTGTTTAAGATATGGTGATGGTTGCGCTCAGCGACACCATTCTGAGCAGGTGTGTAAGAACAAGATTGCTGAGGAAGAGTGTCATATGTAGAAAATAATATGCGAAAGGATGTAGAGAGATACTCGCGTGCTCCATTAGAGCAAAAAATTTTAATACGTTTGCCAAACTAAGTATATACCATTTGAGCAAATTGAGAGTAAATGGCAAAGACCTCAGATCGGGAACGCATTAAATAAAGCCAAGTGTAACGCAAGAAATTATCAATGAAAGATATGTAATAATTGAAACCACCAAGAGAGGAGAATGGTGTAAGACCCCACACATCAGAGTGAACTAAATCAAAAGTAGATTAGACGAAGATTCTCGTGAAGAGAAAGGAAGAGCAGTGGGTTTAGCAAGTTTACAACCGATACACGGATGTGAAGGAAGGGTAGAAACAGAACCAAGATTACCTGAACTTATTAAGAGATTCAGGTGAGAATTACACAAGTGGCCGAGGTGACTGTGCCAATGATTAAGGGAACATATAGAGGCGACAATGTCAAAAGACAAGAGCAGGAAGATGAAGAGAGTCTAAGTGATAGAGACATCCAACTCTACGCCCGATCCTAATCCTCTGGCCTATAAGATGGTCCTGTACAGTACAAGTAGATGAAGAAAAGGTAACTGTGAGTCCATAATCAGTGAGCTGACTAACAGAAAGAAGGTTGAGAGCTAAGCCAGAGACATGATGGACATCAGGAATATCAAATGAAGTGGACTGATGACGACCACATTGTGTGACAGGATCAAGGCTCCCATCAGCAGTGCGAACACTAGAAAAGGTATGAGGTGTAGTAATAGAGACTAGGCTAGAGATGTCGGTAGTCATATGATGAGTAGCACCAGAATCTAAAATCCAGGAGGAGAAAGACATACCAAAGGCAACAGACATAGTAGAGGAACTGCTGGAGGGCAAAGCATGCTGCATAGCAAGAATTTGTTCAGTAAGCTGAGCAACCTAAGAAAGAAGATCAACAGAGGAAGGAGAATCTGAAGCTAAGACAAAAGCAAGAAGGCGAGGTGGAGGGCGGGACTGTGATAACTGCTGTTGCTGTCATTGCTGAAGCTTTAGACATTGATTCTTCATGTGTCCAGGATGCATGTAGAAGTGACAGATAACAGAAGACTGAGAAAAGGTCGACGAAGCAGAAGCTGGTGACATAGAAGAACTAGAGGATACTCTAGTGGGACATGGAGAGGTCATAGCAAGAACTGTGTCAGTAGAAATAACCATTGGAGATAATGTGTTGAGATGAGTTTCTTTAGCAATAACACTACGAATGACATCATCAAATGATGGAAGAGGGTCTCTATTGAGTACTTGACTACGAACAGCCTCAAAATCAAGATAAAGACGCATCAGAAATTCAAATGTGCACTGTATTTGGTGAGACTGAGTGTGTGTTTTACAACACACGCATGTTAGGTAAGTGGACTCTTCCAAAGAATCAATTTATCGCCACAGAGACTGCAGGTCACTGTCATATTCTTTGACAGAACGCTCACGTTGCTGAATGTGAGTAAAATCCTGCAAAATGACATATTGATGAGCAGAGCTAGAATGCTCAAACATATGCCCAAAGTGTTGCCACATTGCATGAGCAGTAGGAAGATATCCGATTTCCATACGAACATCAATCTCACAGAATTGACAGATAATGGTCATGGTACAGCGATCAGCAAGTGTCCATGATGCATCGGGGGTGGATGGTTGGGGAGATGTACCGTCAACATAACCAAGCAAATCCATACCAAGTAAGACGATACGAGCAGTAGTAAACCATTTTCTGTAATTAGAACTGTTTAATTTGATGTCAACTGGAGCAAGAAATTGTGGAGTAGAAGCAGATGAAGTCATTTTTTTTAAATAAAAGGAAATTTGAGTAAATGGAAGAGAAATACAATTACGGACCGTTGTTTTTTTAAATATATATAGTTAAATATATACTATTAAATAGGGAAAAAAAGGAATCTTCTCTCATTTTTTATTTTGTTTTATTTTGTTTTTGTATTCTTAATTTTTTTAATATATTATATGTATTGTATATTATATTATATTATATATAGATAGATATATAGATATGGTTGCTGAGAATCAAAACCAAACGAAAAACGACAAGATATTGGAACTTGAAAAGCAGAAATTTCATGCGTTGGTCGTCTGATCGGGGAAGAGGACAGAGAGAAAGCAGAATGTGTGCCTATTCGATGTGATGGATGACACCTCTGTCTCAGCCAAGATCAGCAAGACCAATGGACGATCTCCTGCTGTGGCAGCGGTGTTTTTGACGGTCAACTGATGGAGTGGCTGGCCTATTTGTCAACAGTACGTTGAGATCCTCGAAAAGCGGCGGACACTTCTGGTGTGGTAATAGAAGGAGGAGTTCCTTCACGCGCTCAAGGATAATCAAGTTCTGGTTCTTGTTGGTGAGACGGAGAGTGAGAAAAAAAGATACCTGTGACAGGACAAATTCGTTAAGAGCGAGAAAAAGATACCGGAGAGCGAGAGCAAGACTGAATGTAATAGAGTTTTGGAGAGAGAAAAACTCAGTTGGGAGTTGACAGAGACAGAGACCAGATGGAACAAAACTCCTAATGAACTAACAAAGATGGGATGAACTAACAAAGATGGGAGAGCTAACAAAGACAAGGCGGAAATCGACCGGCATCTGATACCATGATAGATGGAGATCAAAGGAAAGGAATGAGTGTGTTCATTAGATAGAAATCACCCCATGTAAATACAAGAGAGGTGTACATATGAGTATGTATACACAATAGTGTATGTATAAGATACACAATATAGTATAAGTATTCTAACATCCATTCCTATGACATTTGCATGTATGCCATTGGGGTACTAATTGTTAACATAAAAATTAGATAGTTTTTTATGTTAAAAAAATTAAATTAGAAAAAAATCTGATTTTTCCCAATTATAAAATCAACACTTTCTTCAATAATGATAGAGGATACCCTATAAATAATTCATTTATAATTTTTTTTTCTCTTGTAAAATCGATATTAGATATATGTAGAAAAGAAAAGGCAAATACTAGATACCAAAATTAGTTGCATTTATGATTTTATAACATAACCCAAAATATAATGCCAAATCTCATAATCCCATCGACATGAATTTTTCTTCCTAAAAATATTAATTTTATCATTTATTTACATAAATATCTTAATATAATAATATTTAAGTACAACTACTTGGGGAATCATACTTTCCTTCCTATGTCATAATCTAGAAGTTTGCCATTTTTTAATAATGGTATTATTAATATTATTTTGTATTATTGAATTATTAACGTTGTATTAGATGGCGTGGTTTTGTATGGATAATTACGTGTGATTGTAATGATGTAGTCATAGTTGATGAAAGTAGGGAAGATGCCAACTTAAAGTTGGAATAATATAGAAAATTTTAAAACCTATGTCTTTCAAGTTAAATAGGATAAAGATATATATTAAGTTCTCTGTGTTTGGGCTCTATAATTCCATGAGGGAAATTTATAAAATGTGTCACAAATTAGATTAAGGCAAGTTGAATAAAATAGAGGGAGACTTTTAGAGTTTTATGTGATCATGAATAACTCTCAGATTAAAAGTTCAAAATGTTAGGCTCTTAAGAAATGACATACTAAAAAGATGGAAATGACTGAAATAAGAATTATGAGATGAATGCTAGATTGTACTATGTTTGCCAATTAAAAAATGCCTTTATCTGAAATATATTTAGTAGCATCTATTACTGATAATCTAGAATCAATTATGATGTTGTGGACTTGATCTTATATGACTATTAGATACCCCTGTAAGAAAAATGGAATCTTTTCAAACGAGTAACATAGAAATGAAAAGCGTAGTCGTAAAAAAAGTTTTGCAAAAGCTTTATGAAGTGATATGTTTGAGCTTAGTTTATCTAGTATTTTGGTTCTTAATTGATTAACATTGAAGAGAAGGATCCATGTGGCTAACCCCAAATAGTTAGGACTAACAGCTTGTCATTATTATTATATTAATTGTGATTGTGATATTAGAAATATAAGTTTATACTAACTAATTTTAATTTGATGTTGTGAAATTTTAAAAATAAAAGAATTCTTTTTAGTTATATTTATTTATAAATAAAACCAAAACACACTTGGTTGGCATGAGTTTGTTTTCTATGTACAACATGCATTAGTTTCAATGTAACTTTATTGTATTAATTATATAATTATTTATGATTATAAAATTTGAATATTATTGTTTATAAAAATAAATTATTTAGCATGATTTTCAAAATAAATAAAAATCTCCCTTGTTTTACATTAAGAAGAAAATTGAAGAAAGTGTAATCAACATTATACATCTTAATTCTGCTATTTATGGTAATGGTATTATTAATTTAATCATGCCTTTTTTGTTATTGATGATATTTGTATCGTATGATGTGCTCTTGGAAGTACCATTAACCTACGGGGCATGGGAAATATAAGTTTATATCAACTAATTTGGATTCAAAATAAATCAAGAATTTTATTATAAATCAAAATAAGAAAAAAATAACATTTAATTATATTTATTCACATGAAAAGCTGGGAGGCTCATGAATGTGATGAGCTTGTTTTCCATCATTCTCATATTAAAATGATGGATATTAGTTTCAATGTACCTTTATCATATTAGCTATGTAATTATCCAACATTCTCACATTAGAATATCATTATTCATAAAAATAATTATTTGATACTATTTTTCTTGAAACAAATTAAAAGTAAGTCGAGCATTCTTTTATTTTTATAAGAATTTAGGTACTATAGATAGAAAGATTTATTGATTTGACTTAATATTCACTTTAATTATCCATATGCTATTATGTAATCATTTTTTAATAAATTTGTAAAACAAGAAAAATATAAAAAAAAATCATAATCACAAAATAAGAATATTTCTCCATAGAATCTTGATTTCTATTATTTACTTATCTTAATGATAATTTAAATAAAATGTACAAATTCTAATTTTAATGCCATTATTTTTCCATGTAAGGCATTTTCACAGGCTCTGTAATTCAACACAAATGATATGTTCTGCCAATATTTCTATATGCTAATTAAATTATTTATAAAAATGTATTTTTCCTAATTCATAAATTGATATTTACCAAACTAATATCTTGAGATTGTGGAGATTATATTTTTGAAGATTTAGAGGCATCTTGTGCTTTGCCCAGAAAAGTGACCCTTGTTGATGAGACTCAAATTACACAATTGCCCTTACTTAGCAGAAAAGATAACCAATTTTTTATTATATTTTTTGTCAATATGTACAATTGAATGAGTCATGAGTATTACAAGTTTGCTATTTTTGGCTGACCTCACTTGTGAGAAATGTCTTTCCTCCATGAATTGTTCATCTTTGAGAACTCATATCATCTCATCTCGTGGCCATGTGTCCCTACATGCCGTATGCTCTACCTCCATCTTCCCATTTTTCCCCTACTTTATTCTCAAACTTCAAGGAAACGCTTCATCCCATTTTTGAATTTTTTAAAATTAATTCTCTTATTTTTCTAAAAAAAGAAATAGGGCCCGAAAAGTAAACACATACACCATAAAAAGTATTAAAGTTAAAGTACATACTAACTTATAATAGTAATAAAGTAGAAAAATAGATGTGATTAGGCAAAAGCATAAACCACCCAAAGGGGTACTTTTGCCAATTCACCCACCTCTCTTTGATTCTTTCTTTATAACTTCTCCTCCTCTTTCTCTTCTTTTCACATCCCTATCTCCTCTTCCTTCCAAACTTTTCTTCCTCATTCTCCCTTTTCTCCCTTCATTCCAAAGGTTCTAAGACTTCTCTATATCTCAACTTGAACAAAAGCGATCTTTGACTCGGCAATCTTTGGCTTCATAGCTTCTTCCATGTTGAACGATGGCTGGAAAGGCAAGGAAATGGAGACAGATGGGCTTGTCATTAGATCTAGTAATCTTCTTTTAACATCAAAGAATTATGCCTCATAGTAAAGGCACTTGATTTTGTACTCCTCATTTTTGAAAATGTTTCTACATCAATGACATATTCTTTTGTATCAAAAACATATATATATTCACTAAAAACATCTCTTTTTGTATTAGAGCCAAATTATACTATTCATAAATATATCTTTATGTCTGCTTCAACACCAAAGATACTTGTGGCTGCATTTGTACTAATAGTGGTTGTACCAAAAGTGTCGACATCTATATCAAAGGCATCTATTTCCATACTAATGTCACATTTTCCTGTACAAAAAAAAATCTGTTTTTATATCAAAGTCACATTTTTCAGTAACAAAGGAGCATGTTTCTACACCACAAACTACTAATAAGGCTCCTAAAGCTACAACAGTTCCAAAGAAAACATGTTGTGGAAGGCTAACTAAGAAGTAGGTTATTTCAGTTCATTTTATTTGACTAATTCCACTATTAACCCTTGTAATTTATTAATTTTATTATTTTTTATTTCTAACCAATAAGAGAAATTGGTATGCATAAGTTGGTCTTTTCAAGTGATACGATATTTGCTAAAGTAAAAGTGGGATACTATATCAATGGACAGGTTGTGAGCTTTGATTAGTTTGCTTAATTTATTGAAGTATGATTTATATTATGTTTCTTCATTTGATATACTTTTTCATTCATATTTTATTATATGGCTGTTTAGTGGATTAGTTTGCTTAATTTATACGATACCTGCTTAATTTTGTGTAGCTGTTGCAACACTGTGCTAAATTTTTTGGTTGTGTAGTTTTATAATATTAATTTTTATTTTATCTATTGTTTTTAGTTTTTTAATGATATACTATATCATGTGCAGCTTAGCCCTTCACAATTTGAATCACATAACGGTCGGGCTAAAAGCCTTAAGCTATGAGTTTTTCTTCACTAAAATTTCAGAAGTTTGTTATTGCAAGGATAACCATCCTAATTCTGTACTTACTATTCTCACATGTGATTTCTAGATGCAATCACATCTTCACATTGGATGGTGTGTCACTCTATGATTTGGCCATCTCTTTATCTAAAGATCAAAAGCTTCCTATCAGGGAAACTAATGATCGTTGCAACATTTGTGAAGATGGTGGTAATCTTCTTCTATGTGATCTCTGTCCTAGAGTTTTTCACATGGGTAAAATTTTTTCTTTTTTCTTTTATGTATCAATCATAATTTTTTTCACTTAATTATCTCCTGCTTGTGTCATTGCATTTTGTCGTTGAATGTGTTAGGCTATCAAAAATTCCTGAAAGGGACTAGTATTGTCATTGTTGTACAAATTTGCAACCAAGAGGAATGAGCTATAGTCGGAAAAATATTACATACGATGCAACAAAGATTGCTAATATCAAACCGATTGAACAAATCTACCAATGATGCAGCCGTGTCATAAATGAGTAAGGAGACTATGTTGGTTGTTGTGCTATTTGCAGGTTGGTCAGTCCTTATATGTACTCAATCTCATGTAGGCTAACTATGTGACTGCTTTTCTTTTCTTTTTGTTTTAGGCCTTCAACTTGATTTACTACAAATATTTTGGTTTCTTATTATGTTTTTATTGCATTGCAGTGGCCTTGACTTCAATAAGTTAAAAGTATTTGGTCTATGTACTATTCTGATATGCAATCAGGTTTGCTTCATGCACTTCTTATGTTAGTACTGTTCACTCATCTTTCTCCATTTTTATTAGTGAAAGAATTTCTTTTTCTTGATAATTATCTCAGTGAGAGATGGAATATCATGTTGGTTACTTGAAGAAGAGTAATATAGTTGATTAAAAGGTACATTGTGGCTTCTTGGTTTATATAATAGTTTATGTACTCTTGCTTTCAAACGATTCCTTTGTTTGTCACATCATGCAATAGGAATTGCTAGAAGGAGAATGGTTATGCTGTGATGACTGCAATAGGATTCACGACAAGCTGCAAAAATTACTTCATGTTGGATCATTGCCAATCTCTTTAGCAGAGTTAAATTCTCTCTTATAAAAGCAAAAAGACAAAGGCTTAAGTGGCTTAAGCACTAATCCCAATATTAAGTGGAAGCTTTTGAGAGGAAAAGACTCATCCGTTGAGGAGAAGATTCTTCTTTCAAAGGCACTCGCCACTTTCCATGTGAGTACATGTTTATATTCTTATAGACCACTTGAACTAGGCAATTATTCTCATCATACTTTTTGTTAATTGTAATACTATTTTTTATAGGATTTATTTAACCCTATTGTTGATGTGGTGACCGGTCAAGACCTTATCCCCAAGATTGTATTTGCGTAATGCAAATTCTAATTAGTCAAATCAATTTCACACAAGTATTGCTTTTTTTTTTTTTAACTATATTTGCAATCATTTATGTCCTTGTAGAAAGAGCATGAGAGACCAAGGTTTTTCTAGGGTTTTTTGTGCAATCTTAATAGTAGAGTAAGAACTTTGTTTTGGAATTTGAGCTTGATCCTTTGCTGTAAGTTTAAATGCATATTACTATTGAACAAACATTATAAGTCATATGTTGTGTCGGTTAGGATACTTCGTGTGCTGGGTGGTCAAGTTGCTGAACTCCCGCTTGTTGCAACCAAGAGGCAATCTAAAGAACAAGTGAGTTTGATAAATGCTTTTCATTTCATCTTCCATCCCAATTCTATATAAAATTTTGTGTTGTTACTATAATTGGTATAATAATATTCTTGTTTGTTGATAGGGTTACTTATGGTTGTTATTTAACACCATTGAAAGAAAATTGGTAATAGTGATGGTAAAGCATTTCGTTCTTCCCGCAGCAATAGAAGCTGAATTAATGTAGATTAATAAGTTTGGCTTTTCAAGAGTCACTCCCCAAGAGGTTAGGATGATCATGCAAATAAATCATTCTTTTTCCTTTGGTTGTCTTATGGTGTAATTTATTTATTTATTTGTTATTACTTTCACAGCTTCAAGAGTTCACCAAGGGTGTGCAACCAATGTTCTTTGAAGGAACATCAATGTTGCATAAGTTTGATTCTCATGAAGGTGTTTTATTGGACCATGTAGTATTTTGAAAGGGGTTTGGAGTCCAAATTCTCACTCTAAGAACCTAAAATAAAACAATAAGAAAAAAATATAGAATAAAAGTAAAACTCATAATCAGTGCATTAGCACAGCAAAGGTTTTTCACCTTAACTATATCATTGAGGAGGCTATGGGAGCTTTAAAATTAGTTAGAAATGGCTAATAATGATGCTTTATTACATGTGCTAATTGCTTTTGAGATGGCCAATGTTGTATCCAAATAACAAAGTTTGGATCATAGGTTTTCTTTTATTTCTCTAAAATTCTGCATTTTGAATGATAAAAATTGCTTGTTTCTTCAGATAAAGAAAGTGAAGTGTTAAATTCTAGAGTTTGAAGACCATTGGTAATGTTTCTTTATATCTATTAATTGCCTTTGAGATAATCAATACATTTTTCTTACCATAAATCTTAATTTTATCATTTACTTTTATAGATTTTTTAATAAAATAATATTTAGTACAACTACTTCAAGAACCCTACTTTCTTTTCTTTTTCATGATCTATGAGTTTGCCATTTTTAAATAAAGTTATTATTAATGCTTGCACTACCTCATTGACATTCTATTAAATGCGGTAATTTTGTAAGGAGCACTAGTGTTAGTTGATAAAAGTAGGAAAATGTTTAATCTAAAATTTAAATTGAGGAGAAACATTAATGAAACTCAAAGTTTTAAGTTAAGTAGGGTAAAGATAGAAAGTCTAAAATGTAACTTCAGTAATAAAGTAAGTATAAATGAGAGAGATGGATGGTATTCAAATTGGTAGGGATAGAACGTTTTGGTACCTAAGCTTTATAATTCAAGATAGTGAGGAACTTTTAGAAGATGTCACGAATAAAATTAAGGCAGGTTGAATAAAGTAGATGGAGTATTTGGTGTTTTATGTGATCATAGAATGTCTCTTAAATTGAAATGTTAGTTTTATAGAATGGGTTTAATCCAACTATGATGTATGATAAGAATGTTGGGCTATTAAGAAATAACATGCTTAAAGGTATGCATGGATAAAATGAGAAATAAAGGTAAGATAGATGTTAGGCAATACCAGGAAAGAAACAAAATAAATGAGGAATGATTTTATCTAAAATAGATTGGTAGTAGCGTCTATTACTGATAACTTAGGACATAATCTATTAAAATGTGATCATCACATCCTTAGATAACTCGTAGACACCCTAAAAGAAAAATGGAAGGTTTTCAAATCATAAAGGAGGAAAAAATAAATTTGAAAAGTATTTAATAGAAACTTTAGAAAACTATATGCTTGAGATTTGTTTATCTAGCTTGTAGTTCTTGATTGGGCAACAAGGAAGAAAAAGATTCATGTAGCTAACCATAAAATTGCTAGCGCTAATAGCTTCATATTGTTGTTGTATTAAGTGGGATTGTGATATTGGAAATTGTAATAATTTAAAAAAACTAATAATATTTTTTAAAATAAAATCAAGACGCGTGTGGATGGCATGTGTTTGTTTTAAATTTACAAGGGATGTTAGTTTCAGTGTAACTTCATCATATTAATTAAACAATTATATATGAATTTAAAATTTGAATATTATTATTTACAATAATAAATTATATAATATTATTTTAAAAATAAAAAAGTTCATATTATGATTGTTTCTCACTTTCTTCTTTATGAATTTATTAAAAATAGTTAGAAAAATACAATGAAAGTTATTATTTAGATTCCACTTGTTTCTCACTAAGTGGAACATTGAGTCAAGAAGAAGAAATCAAATTATATATCCTAATTTTTCCTTTATCATAAGTCATAAGTTTGCATTTATGGCAATTAATGTAATTTTGGGTTCCATTATTGTTAATGTTATTACAAATAAAACTATCCTTACTTAACTACAAATATAACACATTTTTATTATATTTTTCATCAACACAAACAACAATATAAGCTGTTACTATCATGTATTTGCTATTTTTGGAAGTCATTACCAAAGAGGAAAATATCTCATTTTTGTATAAAGGTATTGTTGGAGAAGGTTACATGTCATACAAAAAATTGAATTCATCTACTTTTTAATAATAAATATAAAATTCAAAATGGTTGTTGCTTTATCTTAGATATTTGAAATCGTATTCAAGAATCCTGCTCCTCTGGAGCCTTTGGAAGGCAAGTGATAAGGGTATAATTGAACATGAGTTTATACTATTTTATACACTTAATTGGCATTTATTAGGGTGTTTATTTGGAAGTTGATACTTAACATGGTGTTAAATGTGATTTCAGGTGACGGGTAATGCATAATGAGAAGGAACCAAAATAAGCGATGTTGAGCCAAAATGAGAAAGAAAAAGCTCTCTCGACATCAAGAATGGAACATGCTAGACATAACACTTAATCGCCCTCTTATGACCACACTTACGACAGTAAGCTTTATCCAGAGAACATTACAGGCATACTTGTGCTCGTAAGGAGGAGCATAACTGTCAAAGAGAGTGACTTATAGGTAGGACTTATGAGAAGCAGAATACATCTGTAAAAGAGATCGCAAGAGCCATTAAGAAAAGTTTATGGACAACACTTACGGCCATAATTTGTACTGTAATACCAAGACAAAAGACCATATAGGTGGAGCTTACACCCATAAGATACCCGTAAGGCATGTGACCTATCATCTCTAGCTCATTATGACGTTGTTCTTATGCCTGTAACTAGACTTAATGGGGGAGAGATTCTTAGAGGGTTCTCCAAAAATCCAATAATTGTGAGAGGCTTATTAACCATCTAGGGTACCATTAGAGCAGTCAAGAAGCATTCTCGGTGCCGTTTGAAGAAAATAGGTGGGAAGTTCATTGACAACCCAAGGCGATGAAGAGAGAAAGCCGAATTCCATGTTTTCATTTATTTCTCTCTCAACTATTTTATTGTATAAGTGTTCTCCTCTAATGGAGAACTAACTTCATGGTGTTTGGGCATAGATAGAACCTAGGGTTTAAACTTTGATTGACCTTGGTTGTGGATCTTAGATAATTTTATGTTAATTGATTAATTGCAATCTATTATTGTTGAATTCAATTGTGTTTCGATTATCTTGAATTCTATTGTAGTAAAAGCTGAGAATTCATGATTGATGTGCTTGGTACAAGAGTGTTGGATTGGATTCTTGGAGGTGTCAATCAAACTTTTGTTGTCGCAAAATATAGTTATCTGTCCTTGTTGTAGGTCATAATCTTCAAGAATTTGCTTCATCCATATTAGTTGAGTGTAATAACTTCATGAGGCTATATACTCAGCCTCTACAGTAGAAAGTGAGATGGAACTTTGCTTCTTATTGTACCATGTAACAATGCTATTGCCTAGATAAAAGCATCCACTAGAAGTGCTCTTTCGATCATATATATTTATTACCCAATCAGCATCATTGTAGCCTGCCAAATGCACATTTGAATCTCTAGAATACCAAATCTCAAATTCTGTAGTGCCACTAATATAGCGGATGATGCGTTTGATGGTTGTCAAGTATGATTGCTTTGGTGATGCTTGATATATTGCACACACTCCAACACTAAAGCAAATATTTGGTCTACTAGCTGTGAGATAGAGCAAGCTACCAATCATGCTTCTATGAAGACTTGGGCCCACATCATTCCCATGTTCATCTTTTATCAATTTCTCATTAACACTCATAGATGTCCTAACATGTCTTGCATTTTTCATTCCAAATCTTTTCATCAGATTCCTTTCATACTACAAGATATGAACACTTAAGGGGTGAATTAGGCCTTTGGCAAGTTTAATGCTTGATTGGAATGGCTCTAGAAAGACCATGTATCTGGTGTTGTTTCTTGATGTCATTTGCAAAGATAAAAATGAGGTCTATCATGAAGGGGTTGTTTGTTCTACTACTAATCCTGAATAGTGGGGGATTTACTTAAGGAAGTTGCAACCCTACTTGCATCAGACAGCTGGAGTCCTTTGCGATCATTTGCTACAAATGGGGAGATGACTGAAGACTACTAACTGACTTTATCTTGTTTTATTTTTGTGTTTTCAATCTTTGGAGTCCTTTTGTTCAGTTTCAACATTTGTCTTGTCTTGTGTTGCAACATCTTTTGAATCTTCTTTGAATTGTAACTTTTTTTTAATCTTTTTTTTTCTTTAACAAATCGGGGACAATCTTCTTCTTCCTTCTCTAAGGGAATTCTATGGTTTGGAATAAATTGGTTTTGGGTTCCCAAGGTGCCTTTATACTTGAAGAGGTTATAACCAATAAGATACCTCTTCATTTTTCAAACAACCGTTATCTAAAATTTTTCCTCCAATTTTTTCTTCCTTCTTTTTTCTCTTCTCACCCTTTTTCCATTTTTTTTTATATTCATTAGAGAGATCATGATTTTTCACCCATAACGGTGCCTTACATGTTGACCTTTGAGGTCCCCGATCAATGAGCCTTGGGTTGTAACCTGATATTGCAACCGTCTTATTCTCCATCACTTCGGATTTCTTCTGTTCAGTTGTTGAGAATCCTAATTCATGTCCCGTTGTAGCATTTTTCCTAGTGCACGGCTTCTTTATCATTATAGTCCTCCCTTTGACTCTTCTTTTGATGATTACATGTTCATATCCAACTACTTTCCCACTCTTCAAGTCTTCTTTCAATCTGTAGCACTTGGATCTTATGTGGCCAATTTCTCTACAATGAAAACATATAGGCGTTTCTTTTCTTTGACTTCTCTTAATCTTGTCTTGCTTTATTTTTTTATTTTGTTGAGCATTTGATTTGAAAAAACCTGCTCCTGAATCATTTTTCTTGACTCCTAATGTTTCTCCAACATATCCAATACCTTATCGGGCATTACTTGGTCTTCCAATTGATAGTATCTCCTTAAGCTTGGCTTTACCTTTATTCATGGAGTCTATGGTCTTCTCAGTATAACTCAACTTCTCTTAACATTCTCATAATTCCTTTTTGACATTTTCTTTCTCTTTCTCAAGGAATTTGTTTTGTAAGATTATCATATAAAATTTTTTCAGCATAAGTTCATAAGCCATAAGCAGATCTCTCTCAGTGACTTCACCATACTCACTATCACTTTCTTCAAAAGTTGTAACTGATGTTACACCATAATTTCCAACTGCCTTAGATATGCTACATTCTTCTACTTTCTTCATCATGGTTGGAAATAAAGTATGATGACTGATCAAGACTTCTTCATCTTCTTCTTCCATACTCCCTTCTGATTCATCACTCCATCTGGCATTTAGTGACTTTTCTTTCTTCTTAAGAGTGTTAGAACACTTGGCTTGAACATGACCAAACCCAACACATTGTCTACATTTGATCTTTTTCTTGTAATGATCTTTAACTTCTTTCTTTTTGTCACTTAGGAGATTTTCTTTCTAGAATTTTTTGCTTATTGTTTTGTATTTTCAGAACATGTTGTGTAGCTTCCTAGACAGAAACACAACTCTGTCCTCTTCCTTGTCTTCATCTTCATATATATTAGCTTGTTGCAACTCTTTTTCCCTTCTCGCTTCTACCTTCAATGACATATCTCCTTCTTTTTTTTTCAGGTTTCTTGTTCACCTCAAAATCTTGTAGAGATTCCATTAATTTATCGAATGTCATGGATGTGATGTTACGTGCTTCTTCAATTGCCGCAATCTTTGCTTCAAATTTTCTTGGTAAAGACCTAAGAATTTTTAGGCTAGATTTTCATTAGGATATTTCTTACCGAGTCAGAATGCTTGATTTTCTATATCCATCAATTTGGCATTGAATAGTACTATTGTCTCATCTTCTTCCATCTTGAGATTCTCGAACTTTGTAGTTAGCATCAGAAGCTTAGAGGTTCTCATTAAATTTGCTCCTTCATGGATCCTTTGTAGAATATCCCATGCTTCCTTGGCACAATCACATGTTCCAACGTACTTGATCTAGTTCTCATTTACTCCTCCAAAGTTGGTATTAAGTGCCTTCCCATTAGCATTTTATTTGCTCATTCTACTCTTCTTTTTCTATGTCTCATCCATCTCTGCATCAATCTTTATCGGGGGAGACCGTACTTCTTCCACGACTACCCATGAACTCTCATCAATTGATTTGATGAAAGCCTTAGTATGTGCTTTCCAATATGGATAATTAGAACCATTGAACAGGGATAGTTGTGCAATAGAAGCTCCTTCTCTTTTGGCCATCGACGGAACTTGCTTGGACCTCACCAGCTTTGAAACCAAAGAAAACAATGGCAATCATTGCTCTAATACTACTTGTTAGTGCATGTGGGTATATTATGGGTTAGATTTCACTCAATCTCTCATGCAAACACTCACACAATAGCACACAAACCAAAGAGAAAAGAGGTATATAAAATTGGAAATCCAGTTCTACACAACACTTGCACACATCTGGGGACCAAGCCTAGGGATAAAAATCCACTAAAAAAGGGGAATAAAAATGAGTACAACTCTCACACTCATCCTCACAAAGGTAAACAAGAACCCTCTCTAGATTGCCCGATGCCCACTTACTCTCACCAACACACTTGGGTCTCTCAGGTGGCTCATCCTAAATCTTAAATCAAGGTCTCTTATATAGACATCTCCACATTCCAAATATAGTGCTTCCCTCTTTTAGAATCTCCGTAGCTCCTAATTTTGACACCTTCAAAACTTAGACGTTGCAACTCGACCTGGAGACACCTTCAGTCCTCCTGACTATTTCCAAGTTTGAGTCAATGTAGTTAAATCCTTGTGATCTTGACCTACTAGCAACTAGCTTACCTCCTCACATTCTTATCGGAAGTACCCTCACAAGGTCACACCCACATGGTGCGTTTTCATCATACCAAAGATAGTCTTCAAAGAATCTTCAATAATCTCCAAATATTTCACTAAACTTGTTCTCTTCACTAAACTTGTTCTCCAAGTCATCCAAGTTTAGCCTTCATGATCTTTCCAAACTTGATCTTCATTCATCCAAGTTTGATCTTCAATCTTCAGCTTTCTAAACTTGATTTTCATACATCCAAGTTTGATCTTCAACCTTCAGGTTTCTAAATTTGATCTTCATTCATCCAAGTTTGGTCTTCACAATCTTCTTTGTTACCAAGCTTGATCTTCTATTCATCTAGGCTTAGTTCTTCCATCTTCTCCATGTATGATAATGTCTTCAAATAAATCCACCTATAAATAGCTTTACTCCAACTTAGAGATTGTGCCTTTATTTAGCTTCTCAACAAACTTGACTTGCAAGGTAATTGATCTCCCAAGTATGGTTTACTTGCCAAATTGATAAATGCTGAAATGTATCTATTCTATATGTATATATCTTGTGCTATTCATGCATTATTCGATGAATCGATGTTGTTTTAGGATTTAATTGGTTTCATTCATGTTATAGGCCTTGAAGAAGCCTAGGTGTGCTCGATGATGCAATTTAGGAAGAAAATGACATTTTAGAGCCATGTGTACTATAGTACTGTAGTAACATTGTAGTAAGCACTATAGCACGAAGGACTAAAGAAATGACAAAGTCTCGGGTTTTGTTGACGGACAATCTGATGGCCATGAAGACAGCTGCAAACCATCTAAAGAATGTGCAATTACTATAGCAATTTACTGCAGCATTTCACTATAGCACTCTACGAAAATTTTGGCAGAAATCTTAAGGCTCTCTCGGGCTTCTTCAAGCCAATAAACAAGACTGTGAAGCCATTCTGAGAAAGGTTTTAAAAGAAGTTTTAGGGCCTTTTAAGCTATTGATCATCTCCTACCTTTGAGCTCTCAAATCCATATCTTAGATCAAGGGTAAAGAAAATCGAAAGAAGACATTTTTGGAGTGGAAATCAAGAGGAGAAGCAAGATTTGGCAAGATTCCCCCTCATCTCTTTGTGTAGAAGCTTGTAAAGGACAAGGAAGCCACCCGTTTGGTGGCGTCAGTGGAAGTTTTCCATGGCTTGCCACTTCACATTCATTGCTTGAGGGAGTTTTATGTGGCTTTGTTTGGTTGTTTTTATGGATTTGAGCATGTATTTTGTTATCATGAACAACTACACCCCAAGGTCACCAGATGTCGGTAAACCTTGTGGTGAACTTGTGTAGTTGGATGATTTGATTATATTTATCGCAATTGGTGTGTTTTAAGATTCAAGTTTTGTGTGCTATGGTGCCTTTGTATGCATGAGAACTCTATATTTCAATTTCTAGGTTGTATTTGGTGATTTGACCAATACCTTCATACTAGACTCACTTGGGTTGAAGAGGATTCATGTATAAATACACTATGACCATCAGGTATTTTGTATCCCTCCAAACAATAGAGTTGGACCTAGTCTGAGTATCGGCCCTAATTAGAGAATTCCCTGCTTTAAATGCAATCATAGGAGGATTTGTATGGAAGAAATTCCGTGTTAATACTCGTATGGGATTAGGGGCTAGTTGTTGTGACCATCGAGTTGACCTATCTTAGGAATCTCTTGGTCCAAACCACTAGTTGCATGGTAATCTTAGCATCCTTCTCACTTTAGTAGCCCAGGGAAATCCGCATCCGTGACCATTTTCATTCCTCAGATTTTTACATCTTTTACCTTAACTGTAGATTCCTTTATTAAGTTCTTTTTATTTCTTTTGGTAGTTTAGAGCATTCATTCAAATCTGTAGGCTAGACAACACTCGAAGAGGAAGTAAAAGTAGCTTCTTGGACCCTAGGAATATAACCCTTGTGTCACGCACGGGGTGTTACTTGATGACTCATGCACTTGCAGGTCAGTCACTAAGTTTTTGGTGCTGTTGCCGGGGAGCCAACAAGGAATACTCGCCAAACTTAGAGCTTGTTGATTTAGCCATTGTTTCTTCTATTTGTTTCCTTTAATTTTATTTATTGTAGTTGTGCATATATCTTCATTTCTTTGATTTTATTCCTCTTTCTTGTTATCTTTCGGAATCTTGATTGTTGGTTTTTAATACTGTGCAAGGCACTCATCTTGTGACATGTGCAAAGCAAACAAACTTGGTAGAGCCGGGCAATGAGGTTGAGAGAACCTTGCATCAAAGGTTGAGGGATGTGGCTGAGAGTTCAGGGTAACAATAAGTCCAAATTAAACAAAGTGAACCATCAGTTATGGCAGAACCAAGGAGGACCTTGTTAGACTATGAGGCAGCAATTTACCAGTGAAGAATTCAGTGTTCAAGCCCCGACCGTACTGACAAACAACTTTGAAATTAAAGCAAGTACAATCGAGATGGTTCAAAATTCCGTTCACTTTGATGGGTTAGCCGATGAAGACCCTCATGCTCACTTATCCTACTTTCTCTAAATCTGCTTCACTTTCAATATCAATTCAGTCTTAGATGATGCAATCAAATTGAGGCTATTTCCATTCAGTCTGAGAGGAGCAACTTATGGATGCCCTACTTCATTAGCTCCTAGATTCATCACCACTTAGAAAGAGATGGTGAAAAAAGTTCTTACAAGATATTTCCCACAAAGCAAGGCAGTTAGACTAGAAGTAGGCACGGGCCGGTAACCCGGCCTGGCGGGACCGACCCACCGGGTTGCGGTTCACCAGCCCCTGACCCGGACCCGACAAGACATGGGTGTATGATAAGTGCTTGTGTTATAATACCGCAAAGCGCTATTATCTTACAATGAGTATATCTTTTATAAGATTTTATCACTAAATTGTGTGCATTTGTGTGCTTTTGTGCATTGTAGATTTGTGGAGCTAATTTGGAACAAAGGAACGAAGTTAGATCGTGTTCGCCGTTGTTGGGAAGTTTTCGGACTAATCAAGGAACAAGGCATTAGTATAGACTTGTGAGTGTGTGCCAACCTCCTTTGGAGGGGCACAAAGGCAGTCACATTCACAATAAGTCTAGCCCGTGTTAACAAGGAGAACTTCGCCAATAAGGAGATTTGAAGCAATCTGCACGATCTACCATTGATTGTGTGCCCAATTCAATGGCCTCGATGAAGAACAACAAATTCAGGAGCTTTTCGTCAAGCACTGTAGCAAAACACTGTAGCAAGCTACTGTTCACTTTCAGCCGAAATTCAGAAAACCAGAGGGTTCACACGGACGTGTGGAAATTCCACACGACCGTGTGAAATCCCGATAAGTTCAATTTTACAAAGCTTTTGACCTATCTTTCTCCCCAACTTCTGGAGAGGGCGGCTAGGGTTTCGGAGAAGACTTCGTGGAGGTTCGGAGCGCGTCATCAGCATCGTCACTAACGTCTGGCGGCCGCACAAGACCACTGTCACATCATACGCAAGGGGGTTTTCATCTATGCTTTTAATTTGTACTTTCTTTTATATTTTGTTGAATTTGTATAGCTCCATGAGGAGTTAAACCCCTCGTGGGTATTCGGACTTGTAAACCCTAGGATCATTATGTTTCTATGACATTGTTATTATGCTTTTCTATTATTGATGAATAAATTCGAGTTTCAATCTTAATTATCTTTTGTAATTGTTTTCCCTTAGCCGTGACACTGGGGTTGAGAACGATCTAGGTTATCTTTTGGAGGTGTGATAACTCCTATAGGGTTAGACTACATAAGGTTGAAGAGGGTTGAGAGGGTGAGTCGTGAGATAGCTGAACGTCCCCTTTCCCCTTCGGTGTGATTCTTCCTACCTTCGTGTTCCATGATTTCTTAGCGGTCGAGATAGAGTGAAGTGCTAGGAGAGAAACTCTCGTGGGACTTAGTTGCGCGAGCAACAGAGTGAAGTGTTGAAGTGAATCCTAGTGCTGGGGCTTAATTTAGACCTGGACCAAAGGGTTAGAACTATACATAGGAACTGGTTTTATCACTAGGAATCCCCTAGAACTTAAAGCAATCCCACGTAGTGTAAGGTTAAGGAAGACGTACTCCTCTAGGGCTTAGTTGACAGGTCAATGTGAGTCAAGAGTCGTTGTGCAAACCTAATGCGGGTGCATAGTGTTGGGGTTAGTCACGGTTGACCTTAGGTTTGGGACCGTGTGTTTAAGGATATCCTCGACTCAGTTAAAATCAATAGGAAAGTATAATAGCATAGTCTTGCACTAGAATCATAAGTCCTAGGGGTAGCTTGTCCGGGTACCCTATTTCATCCATTGCTAGTCCTTTTCTATTTACTCGTTCTTGCACTTTCTTACCTTCCATCTTTCTACCTTATATTGCTTTCATATTCACTCCTTAATTCTCTTCACACCCACCGTACATTACTTAGCTAATTAGTGAAACCTCGTGTCTTAAGTCCTTATTCCCTATAGATTCGACTACCCACTCACTAGGGTAAATTTATTACTTCGACAAAGCCGTGCACTTGCGGGATACATACAAGGGGTTGTGTCAGTGTAGAACCCGCCGGGCCGAGTTGGCCAGTCTGACTCGGCGGGTCCAGGTCACAGGAAGCCGGCTCGGAACCGTCCCAGCTTCCCTGTTGAACCGGCGGGGCGGGCCTGGTTGGCCCGCTAAAAAATAAAAAAAATTTAGAAATTTCAGAAAAATAGAAAATAAAAAAAAATTTCAGAAAATTAAAAAAATAGTAAAAAATTCAAAAATTTAGAATAAAATTGAAAAAAATTCAGAAAATAAATTATATTAATTAACAAAAATTTAGAAAATTTTAAACCACCCTAAATTAAAAAATGAATGGCTTGCACTTAATTCTTTTACCTTTCGAATTAAGTTGCCTACGTATCCTTTTAGCAAGAGAAATCAAAGCCCACGTAGTTCTCTTACCTTGTATAACCGTTGTCACCCACTTACCTATTCGTTATCATCTAGCTCTTGGTCGGACTCATTGGCTGTTGTCGCGCCAGATGTGCTCATCATATTATCCGTGTAGAAAAAATCACTACCATTTAGACTTTGTTGTTCTGCTTCTTGTTGCCGAACTTGAGCATGTTTCCAATCATCCGTGTAAACTTGATTTTCAATATTTTGTGGGGTCCAACATGTTCCCACCCACACTAAAGGTCTGCTTGCATACTGCTGTAGACATAGGACACGCAAAAATATCTTTTACCATTAGTGAAACTATAGGGTATGGGTTTCCACTATCTTGCCACCACTGTAAAATGTTGAAGGTCATGTCTATGTTGATTTCTTCAGAGAACCGGAAGGTAGTGTTCAAATACAAGTCGAGCTCTAAATACTGTGATCCCTTTGGCTTCTTCTTTGCTTGTCTCTACCAGAATGATTCCCCTCCACTACTACTAGATTTTGCTACTGGCTCTTGTGCAACATGTGGGTAGAGGGGGGCACGGGCCGGTTAACCGGGCCTAGCGGGTCCGGGTCGGGTTTAGCCGGACCCGGAACCGGCCCGGCTATTGTGGAAGATCCGCCGAGCCGGGTTGACCTGGCCCGGATAAGCCAAGGCCCGGCTGGTTTTAATTAATTTATTAATAATTTAAATACATTTTAAAATAAAAATAAATTTAAATGTTATTGGTGAGATTTGAACTTGGGTCATCCATAACACTAACAAGCTTGGTTACCAACTACCCTATTAAAGTGTTATGTATTTATATTAAAATATTATAAACAAAAAGATGACTTCAAAATAAATTGAAAAAAAATAAGAATAAGAAATAGTTTAAAACAATTTTAATAAATTATAAGAATTTGAAACCACTCAAAATAAATTAAAAAAATAATAATAAATTACATTAAGTTTGTTTATTTATTGAATTAAATAGTTTATATATTCTTTTGAGTTATAAAATTATATTATATGAAAAATCATAGTTATAAAAATGTACTACTTAATATTGAAATTTTACTATATTTGTTTGAGAGATTAACATAAAATTTATTGATGATTGACATAAAATATTAGAGAAATAATATTATAACTAATCTTATTAATTGGTGATTGAAATTGTGTTATATAAAAACTTATTAACATAAAATTTAAAACTCATGAACTTAATGTAAAACAAAAAAATAACTAATCTTGTTAATTAGTGAATGAAATAATCAAATAAAACAATGCATGTAAATATAAGGAAAATCAATACTAAATTATTATATTATAACTAAAAATTAAAAACACTAGTTATAATAAATATATAGAATTTGATAAGTAAATAGAAGTAAAAAGTAAAAAATTCAAGTAATAAAATAAATTAAAATAATTGGATAAAAGCTTATTAACATAAAATTTAAAACTCATTAACTTAATGTAAAAGAAAATAACTAATCTTATTAATTGGTGATTGAAATAATCAAATATAACAATACATGTAAATATAAGGAAAATCAATACTAAATTACTATTTTATAACTAAAAATTAAAAACACTAGTTATAATAAATATATAGAATTTGATAAGTTAATAGAAGTAAAAAGTAAAAAATTCAAGTACTAAAATAAATTAAAATAATTGGATAAAAAACTTATTAACATAAAATTTAAAACTCATTAACTTTGAATTTGAATTCAAAGTCGTGTCTTCATTATAAATTTATTTAAAAAAAATAAATAAATCATCACCAACAAAACCTAACTCAATTGGTTTCTCAATGTACTTTGCTCTTTGAGGACCAAGGTTCAAAACTTGGAAGTAGCAAATTTTAAATTTTTAACACAATTGGAAAAAAAAAAAAAAAAACAACCCGCGGGCCAACCCGCCGGGTAGGCCCGGCGGGTCACGGGTCACTAACAGATTAACCCGTAACCGGACCCGCTACAGTGCGGGCCGGTTACGGGTTACCGGCCTGGCTCGCTAGGTCAGCTTACCCGGCGGTTTCTGCCGGGCCGGGCCAAATGTCGGCCTGTGCCCCCTCTACATGTGGGATTATATGGCTATATCTAATACAATAGCTATCATATAATTTAATAAGTTGACTGCTAGAATCAGCAACAATTTCATTGACATCCACAATGTTGTCTGAGTCTGGTTCGTAAACTTGGGTATTCACGTCACTCATAGGCAAGCTCATAGCAAACGGTTGGGAACCTTGTCCTCCATTGAACTCTAAAAATTTGTAATATGCTTCCAAATATTCTTGCAAACCTTCTAGCTTCTGCCTTCGATCAAAAACAAATGCAACTAAAGCAATAGGAGGTATATCCTTGTAATAAAGCAACAATTTAATCCTCATAGGGATTAGTGTCATAAACAATTGTGGATCAGATCTATACTTCCAAAACTGTTCAGCCACATCAACAGCACTATATAAAAATAAATGGGAAGTAGGAAAATAAACTTGCGAAAACAAATTAGTACATGTGTTAAAAATTGAAAGAAAATCAATAATACGAGCAATAATCACCCATTGATACTATAGGGAAATGTTGCACTAAGAAGTCGATAAGTGGAGTTCCATCTTATTTTTACATCTTTAGGGAATTTTTTAACCCTCATGTTGTGTGCTTTATAATAGCGAGCCCATTGTTTCATGAGTGTCATGTTTTTTCCCAAATAAGCTACGACTTCCCTAATAGGAAGTACATATTATTTAAGCTCTTGCAAACCAGTTTGGACACATAAGTTCAACACATGGCAAATACATCTTATATGGAAATATTTGCCACCACATGAAGGCCACAAAAAATCTTCTCTAATTGAAGCCGTATTAGCTAAGGCATTATCAAAAAAATCGATAAAATTTTGAACATTAAACCAAAATCTTCGATAACTCCACGAATAAGTCTATAAATATTTTCAGCGGTATGAGACTCGTTGAACACCCTACAAGTAAGAACGCGCTTTTGGATATTCCACTTGTCATCGACCCAATGCGCCGTAACATCCATAAAAGAATTTTCATGGAAAACATAAGTCCATACATCGGAACATAAAGAAAGCGATGAATTAAAAGTTCGAAAATACTCACAAAGTTGTTCTCTACCATTCTTATATTGTTTGAAAATTGTTCTTTGAATTGTTCTTCATGAAACCTTCTTGCATACTGGTAGCAATGTTTTATTGATGCATTTTTGCACTTGACACTGTTCAGCGAAACTGAATGGCAAGCGCTCGACGGATATTGTCTCTGCAATTTTATCCCTATATTTTGCTTGCGAAAATGTAAATAGTGATGAGTGAGAACCAGTACCTTCGTCCATAGTGAATCTAATTTGGGATTGTGATTGACTATGTCCAAGTTTGCCCGGGTGCTTCTTCTCCATGTGTCTGTTGAATGTGTCGTATTCTCCACCCTTACAATGCTTAAACTCCGAACCACAATAATTACATTTACCATGTATTACAATGCCATCATTATTATTACACACTTTGGTAAAATGAATTTTAAAAATGTTCGATTTGAGGGCGGTTTCCGTGGAGTTGTTTGCTTGTCTGGTTTATGAGGGTGCTTTAACCAGTACCGATTGTTGAAATGGACTCTCACTATCCTAAAATGGATTGCTCTTTTCTGTAGGTACGGGAGTGGAGACTGAACCAACAACGCTTTTTCCTCTCGAGCTTCCACAATGTGAAGCCATTTTTCGATGTCTAAAAAGCACAAGTATTAATTTTATGTAATTTATTTAAAAATACAAGTATTAATGTCATACAAAATAAAATAAATAAAAATCACAAAGAATATAACATGCAATGCTATTATGCAGAAGGAAAAAATAAAAAGCACAAGGAATAAATAATCACTGTCAAGCTCCAGGAAGAAAAACAATTCAAACCAATTCATTATTTAACCATGCATTTCAAATTTTTTCAGGCAAACCATGCAAAATACAAATTATTTAACCACGCAAAACTTTTCAATTTTTAGGCTGGTCCCATGATGACAAATCAATTGATTGGTAAACAAATAATATAATTTATATGTACATATATTATTACTTATATACCAAACAATTGCATATTAAACACACATAAGTATTAATTGCATGCATTTAATTTAAAAAACACAAGTTATAACTCCACAAATAAATAATATCACAACAATTATACTAATAATATCATACTAAATAAAAAACAAGTTCACAAATCTATAAATATTACTTTCATGCATTTAATTTAAAAAACACAAGTTCTAACTCCACAAATAAATAATATCACAACAATTAAACTAATAATTTCATGCAAAATAAAATAAATAAATAACAAGTCCACAAATCTACAAAATATTACTTTCATGCATTTAATTTAAAAAGCATAAGTTCTAACTCCACAAATAAATAATATCACAACAATTAATCTAATAATTTCATGCAAAATAAAATAAATAAAAAACAAGTCCACAAATCTACAAATATTACTTTCATGCATTTAATTTTAAAAACACAAGTTCTAACGCCACAAATAAATAATATTACAACAATTAAACTAATAATTTCATGCAAAATAAAATAAATAAAAAACAAGTTCACAAATCTTCAAATATTACTTTCATGCATTTAATTTAAAAACGCAAGTTCTAACTCCACAAATAAATAAAATCACAACAATTATACTAATAATTTCATGCAAAATAAAATAAATAAAAAATAAGTGCACAAGTCTTGTGATATTAATTTCATGCATTAAATTTAAAAAACACAAGTTCTAACTCCACAAATAAATAATATCAAAATATATAAACTAATAATTTCATGCAAAATAAAATAAATAAAAAACAAATCCACAAGTCTACAAATATTACTTTCATGCATTTAATTTTAAAAACACAAGTCCTAACTCTACAAATAAATAATATTAATTTCATGCATTTAATTTTAAAGTCCACATGCAATATATTTTAAATAAAATATGCCATTAATTTTGAAACTCTAAAGACCACAAGCAAAATATTTTAAATTAAAAAAAAAAACAAGTTTAAAAATATCCAAATTGACATTGATTAAGTTATAATAATTTTTTTTAAAATAAATTATTAATTTCTGAGAAGCATATTTTCTGAAAACGAGAGAATTGAGAAAACTAGAAGCAAATGTTCTAATTAATTAAAAATAACATATATATATATACACACACATGTTAGTAAACAAATCTTCACATCTACATATACAGAAAACTTTTTAAAATAAATTATTAATTTTCCCCATGATAACCGTGCAAAATGTAATTCAATATTCTTAGCTCAATTTATTCTATGAAATTAAGATAATAACAAAAATAGTTTAACAAAACTAAAATTAATTACAAAAAATATAAATCATTACCAACCTTGTTAATAGGAGACCTTCAAAAAGAAAGAAAATAATAGATGTCCCAAGTTGCTCCAAGTCTCCAAAGTCTCCAATAATTAAACCCCCAAGTATTCAAGCCTACAAAATTACAATAAAAAAACAATTATTTCATACATTATTTAACAAAAATACAATTATTTAACAAATCTAAACTAGTAATTTAAATAAATAAATCATTGCTAACCTTGTTAATTGGAGACCTTCAAATACAAAAAAAATAATTAATCCAAACTTGCTCCAAATCTCCAAGAATTAAGATTCCAATACTCCAAAAATATATCCAAGTTGGAGTTTGGAATTGTTGAAATTAAGAGAGAATGAGAGTAGAGGTTGAGAAATATTGAGTTCAACTATAAAATTAAAAATTTTAAAAAAATAACCAACGGCTATTAAAGCCATTCGGAGAAAAACCAACCAACGACTCCAATTTGAATTCAAATTGGAGCCGTTGGTTGATTTTGACCTGGTTCCAAACCGGTTTTCAACCCGCGAGTCAACCCGCCGGGTTGATTTTTTTGAATTGCATGACCCACCGGGTCAAACCCGATTCCAAACCGGCGGGTCAAAGGGTTGGGTTTCCCCAACCCGTAACCGGCACGTGCTGTAGATGGGCCGGTTACGGGTCATTGAACTGGCGGGCCGGTTTTTCGAGCGGCCTGTGCCCACCTCTAAGCTAAACTGAGGCAAGAGATTTTAGCTTTCAAGCAAGGGGACTCCGAGACACTCTTTCAAGCACATGAAAGATTCAAGAATCTCCTACATAAATACCTCATCATGGTTTCTCCTCATGGTTGAAAGTACAAATGTTGTGTAATAGACTGAATTATGTGACCAAATAGCTCATCGACGCTGCAGCAGGGGGTTCTTTGAGTAACAAATACCCTGAAGACGCTGAAAACTGATTGAGGATATGGCAAGCAACGAATGCCACTGGAGTATTCGACAGAAACCACTAAGGGTTATGGGTATTTATGAAGTAAAAACGATAACACTGTGTTGGCCGCAAAGGTTGAAGCCTTGACCAAGAGGTTTGACCAGTTTATGATAGGTTCAAGCTCAAATTCTAGAGCTATCTTATCTTGTGAGACGTGGTGCCAGGCATGCAACCACACACTGTCCAATTTCAGTTACTTCAATGGCCCCAGTGGAAATAGTAGACTACGTTGGTGGAGGACCAAGAGGTCCGGAAAATCCCTATGGCAATACATATAATCTAGGGTGAAGGAGCCACCAGAATTTTTCATGGAACCAAGGCCCACAACAACAATGACCTCCACCACCTCAAGGTAATCAGTATCAAACCCCCTTCCCCCTCCCCCCGCTATCAAACACCCTTCCCTTCTCCCACAGCAACAAGAGAAGAAATATACTATTGAGGATGTTCTAGCAAAATTCATGATCAACATGGAAGCGAAATTTCAGAACATCAACACAGTTTACTCAACATGGGGCACAGTTTACTGAGATCATTGCCATCCAAAAGAACGTCCAGGCCTCCATTTAAGCACTTGAATATCAAGTTGGGGAACTTGCTAGAGCAAATTCCAAACATTCTAAGGGTAGTTTATCATGTAACACTAAAAATAACCCGAGAGAGCACTTGAAATCCAACACTTTTAGGAGCGAAAAGCAAGTAGTGACAAAGGCCCAAATGCCAAGAATGATGGGGTAGCCATTTAGGAAGACCCTATGCCAATTGAACAAATGGTTGAAGAAAATGGAAATAAACAAAATGAAGCATGCCCTCAATCACTAACCTCAAGGGTTCCTAAATACAAGCCTTATGTTCCTTACCTAACAAGCCTTAAGCAAGATAAAGAAGATGCCTAATTCAAAAAGTTCCTCAACATTTTCAAGCAGTTATATATAAACATGCCTCTTGTTGAGGCTTTGTCACAAATGCACAAGTATGCAAAATTTATGAAAGATTTTCTCACCAATAAGATGATGTTAGAGGAACCAGAGACAGTTACACTCTCTGGGAATTGTTCAGCTCTGATTCAGAAGAAACTGCAAAGAAATTGATTGATTCGGGTAGTTTCATCATCCCAAGTGTAATTGGAGAAGGAATGCAAGAGAAAGCTCTAGCAAATTTAGGGGCCAATATAAATGTGATGCCCTACAAGTTGTTCCTGAAGCTGGAATTAGAAGACTTGAGGCCAATGAGGATGCCCCTGCAATTAACTGATTGTTTAGTGAGGAAACCCCGAGAGGTTGTTGTAGACATTCTAGTAAGAGTGAATAAACTCATCATTCCTGTGGACTTCATAATACTTGATGTTGGCAATGATGTTGATGTCCCTTTGATCCTCGGTCACCTATTCTTCAACACTTCAGGTGCCTATATTGATGTAAAAGGGGAAAATGTCGTTGAGAGTAGGGGAGGAACAAGTGGTTTTCACCCTCCCAGAGACTATGAAGCACACATTAGATCATGATGATATTTTATATTTTACTGATGAAACTAATTTGATTATCTCTAATTGTGTGTAAAAAGTGTTGGCTATGAACCCATTGGATGACTACAAATTAATATTTTTTAAAACATAAAAATTGAAAAACAAAAGGAGAGGGAGAGAGAGAGAGAGGAGCAAAAGAAGAGACGTATCATAGTGGAAGGAAGAGTTTTACAAACTTTCCTAAAAAATTGGAAGCATAAATTATTGTTTATTATTTTTTTGGAAACATAAGGACTATCACGAAAATTTTTGGAAACAAAAATAATATGCCAAACATGTTTTGGTTAATTTTGTTTCTAAAACATGAAATTGAAAAAAGAAAAAAAACAGAAATTAGCAACAATGTTTTAAGGTGAGAATTTAAAAATACCTTCAACAAACTCCAATCAAGTGAACTGACAAAGAACCATTCAATGTGGCAAAGAATCAAGTTCTTCTCCATTTGAATTCTTCATCTCCTTTTGATCCATTGCTTCTTGACTTCATTTTGAGTAAAAGTGCCTTTTTGAAATGCCTCTTTCTTGCCCAAACTTTGGGGAACGAAAACCTTTCAAAAACCATAAAACTTCTCAAGTCTAGGGCATTTATCTGAGTGTCGACATGGCTGTGGAAAACACCATGGCCTGGATGCCAAGCAGCATAACCTACACAAAACACCATGGCCATATAAATATATGCACGGCATGGAAGTAATACCACCGTGGTGAACACTAGATGCACGCATTGATGAGCACTATCAGAACTGATATTGGGCCTTGGAACCAAACAACCTATGTGTACCAAGAAAATCAGAAAATCATAAATTGAAACCCAGAAATTTAGAGGAAATTTCGTGTCTCATCGAAATTAATTACAACAACATTGGTTATAGCAAATGATTTAGGTCTCATTTAACAGAATGATAATTGCATCAATACAAGCCCAAAGGATAAGACAGTTTTTAGTTTGAACTTAAACTAAAAGACCTGTGTATTTAGGGGCACAAATCAAAAGGGCTGATAACACTAGACCTACAAACATATCAAAGTTAAAATGAGTCTACATAATAACATTGAGTACAGAAAAAAAAAAAACACAATACAAAAATTAATTCAATAGAATTTAAAATCATTTTTGTTTGTTGCAGAGAAACTCGATTAATTAAGTTGACCAATGGCTTGAAGCTTTATTCAGCAAGCTTCAAACTCGGGAGCATCAAACGACAACCATTTTGTGGCATAACCACAATAGGATTTCACATCTTAAGAAATATTCAGATAGAGTAAATACTCATCAGAAAAAGAAATTCAATAATCTATATTCAACTATTGCAAAAATCAATGTTTCTTTAGTATAATCTTAGCACATTCAGATTAAAGAAACATGTGATTTTGTCAGTAACACAAACAGAAAAAAGAGAAAAAAAAAATGGAAAAAGAAAAATGAATGTTTGGAAGACATTAGCGTTTGCAAAACCAGAATCCAACATTGTCAGAGAAATTTCTCACCGGGCATCGATTAAAGAAATTAATTTGGATTGGGAACAAAAGCAATGAGAGCACTAAAATAAGGGTGCATAATGTAAATAATAAGAATCCTTTCTAAGAAGATGGTGAAATCTGAAACAAGAATGCTTGGGGTGATATAATGAACATTGTTCTATAACAAGCAATAGCTTTAATTGGCAAATGAGAGAAGAAACAAATAATTCAAAATGAAAATGGCAATCTATGACCAAGCATACTTACACTGTGTTCCTTTTTTTTTGTGAAGAAAAGAGCTGCTTGGCAGCTTTTTATCAAAAGAAACAAACAAACAACTAACACAATTGGTAAAAACCAACAACTAATACCAGGCAGGCAAAAGACCCAGGAAATTAACAACACAAGAGGCAACTCTAAGCACAAAAGAAAAACACAAACAACTTAGAAAAAGAAGCCAGCTTTCTCAACCATTCGCATTAGCCATTTAGGCCGCTCCATGCCTTAATGGAACAAAGAAAGGTGAACCGTCGTTACAAACATAACTATGCATATGTAGCATGGCTAAGAATATTGTATGACCAAGAAAATGATACATAGGTATGGAAAACATAATGAGCTCTGTTAGTGCAAATGTACTTTAAGATTGACATAATTTGACACCTAGTCAAGGTGACATGGCAAGCATGATGACATGGCATGGATAATGGCGTGGAAAGAAGGATGACATGGCAAACAATCTTGACTAGGAGGAAAATATCATGGGAGATCTTGAAGAAGTTATTTTTGGCAAGAAATTGCAACTCTCATGAAGATTAAATGAAAATCTTGTTGAAGCTATTTTAGGCAAGAGGATCAAGCAAGCAATATCTTGGAGTCAAGATCTCATCAAGACCATATTTAGAAGATGTGATTGAAGACTAAATATGGGTGGAGCTAAATGAAGAAATATCCTATTAATGGTATGATTTTAAAAACTATTGAAAGTAAGATTTGAAGAACCCTAATAGAGATGATATGAAGTCTATTAAGGGTATGTTTGAAGATGCGCCTGTTGTTGGCAAGATTTGGATGATTGATTGAAGATCCTTGTTGAAGATCTAAAGACCAAACTTGGGTGAAGTAAAGACTAAGTTTGGCAAGTTTCATGAAGACGCACATAAGACGTGCGCCCCTTGCGAGGGGGCTGTGCGGTGAGGAGCTGAGGAGGGAGGTTAGTTACTGGTGGTTCGGATCAGGTGATCGGAGTGCATCGACTCGGACTAAGCATGGGTCTTAAGGTCGCTTACCAATGGAGCCAGAAATCAGTCAAGCCAACAGTCAGGGTCATGTTGCAACATATGTTACAACATAAGTTACGACATCTAATTTCGGAAGTTTCTAAAGTTAGAAGCCGCGGAGATTTTAAAAGAGGTATGCGCTATATTTGGGACGTTGAGGCGTCTATATATTCTACCTTGGTCTAGGATTGAGTACGACTCTTGAAAAAGAGAGTAGGGAGGTACCAGACAATCTAGAGAGGGTAGTATTCTTGTATTGTGAGAGAGTGACAAGTGTGTTTTGTACTCTTCTATCTTTTACCTCTTTTAGTGGATTGTTGATCTCTGGGCTTGGCCCCCTAGACGTAGGCGAGTAGACGCCGAACTGGGTTACCAACGTCTTGTGTCTTCACTTGTGTGGTTTGTGTGTCATATTCTTGAGTGCTTAAGTGAGTGAGTGTTCCTCTAAGTTCACAAACCCTAACCGGCGGAACTAACAAGCTCTATAATTGAAATTAAATGTTTGAACGGAGAAAAAGATCAAAGAAAAAAAGTCATACTTACAGTTTTGGTTGGATGAAGCAAGGGAAATGGATGATTTGCCTGTCCATTATAAGTACTAAAAATTAGAAACCCAAGTAGTCCTTTGACTGGTGTTCAGAAGAAATGAGGCACTTTCTGAAATTGATGTGTTAAATGACAAGAAAAATGGCCAAGTTTAAAAGGTAAACAGGGAAAGACGAAATCTAAACATGAGAAAGAAAGAGCTGGGTTGCATTGCATCCATAACAAGAAGTGGAAGCAGAAACTAGGAATATTTCTGTCAGCTATTTATTTGTACTCAATAAATTATATTCCGATCAGGTATGTACTAGATCACAAACCATTCAGGAGAATTCTCTTCTTGGTAATGTTCAATGAACCCTTGGTCGCAATTTCAATGTGTAATGATTTAAGTGAAGGAGCGCAGGCCACCACTAGGCAATGACTTGATCAAAGGGCAATAAGAAATTGACAATCTCTGCACAAAGGTAAGGTGAGGCAACCAAGTTGGTAGAGATTCGAATTTTGGACAATCTTGTATATTTATATAATATGGATTTTGCAATAGTACTCCATGCTTCTTGGCCTCGCTCGACCACGTTGTGAAGGTTGGGTGGGCAACTCTTGATCCAGGTAACATAAAGAGGACAGGAAACATAAACTCTCTATAGAGGTGACCTCTTTACATAAACAGAACGATAGTTCTGATAGCGCCTTTAAGGAGTCCATTTCTCCAACAAAATATGCCACTGTTTTGCCACTGATAGTCAATTGCTTAAGAAAAATGAGGTATCTTTAAAAAATAGATCTGGTCATAAAGCTCTAGAGTTTGTATTGTTGAAAATAAGTGCCCGGGAAATCCACTGCCATCTAGCTCACAGTTGGTATGCATGAGGACAGAAATATAAGGGAAGATATTGTGTCTTTGTGAAGATACCGATGATGACACAGCCTCAAATAATATTGATACTCCGCTAAGCATGTTCAGCTTCTCAAGTGCTGGGAATGTATGGTCCCGTCATCACTAATATCAATCCTTACATCCACTCTACTAAAGTAGACATGCAAGAGCAAGGGAAGTTAGACAATTGATTGATGATAAAATTACCAAACTCCAAAATTTGTAGATTCTGTAGTGCAGATGGCATAAACCAGCTAGAACTTGTGGAATCCTTGTATTCTTTGATATACAGGTGCTTAAAATTTGGATGGCTCTAGTCTCAAGGTAGAGCACTCTATTTGATTCACAACACACACAGTCTTAGATGATTCACAAAACGTGAGAAGATAAAGGCATAAGATAACTTGCATGCCAATAGGGCAACAGACAAACATTAAAGCAAAGAAAAAGAAACATCCTATCAAGGCAACAAACAAACATTAAAGCAAACAACAAGAAACATCCTATCAAGCGGCGCCATTTGGACAGAGCTATCAAATCAACGAGTGTTTTCCATGATACGTACTGCTGTAGCCCAATCTGCTGCTTAGTCAACTATGTTAGCTCTGTACAGTCACCTTAGACTATGATCAATAGATTTGACATCCTTCCCTTGATCAGAGCTTCCTTACACCAAGTTTATCTCGAAAATAGTTGAACTTATGAGTTGGTAGTGCTTTGTAAACACATCAGTGATTTGTTCATTGGTTTTGCAATACTGAACATTGAGTGCACCACTGCTTACAAGATCACGAATGAAATGGAATCAAGTGTTGATGTGTTTTGTTCACCAGTGCATGGTTGGATTCCTTGTAATAGAAATGGCAGAAATATTGTCACAATAGATGACACTTTCACCTTCTTGTCTCACATCCAAGTCTTTCATCAGACACTGTAGTCAAACAGCCTCGCATGCCACCATGTTGCAAAGATATATTCTGCTTCCGTACATGACAGTGCTGTGACTTGTTGTTTTTTTTAGCACCATGCTATCGCAACTGAGCCAAGGAAGAAACACAAGCCTATAGTACTACTCTTTCTATCATCTTGTGAGTTACCAACATTACTGTCTGAATACCCTACAAGCTTGAATTGATTGTTATGAACAAAGTGCAGCCCATAATTAGTGGTTCCAACCACATAATGCAATACTCGTTTCACTGCACCAAGATGGTGCATTGTTGGGCTCTGCATGAAATGAGATACCATTCTCACTGTGTACATGAGGTTTGGCCTTGTGCGAGTGAGATATAGAAGCCCTCTGACAAGTCTTCTGTATTGAGTCTGCTCTGCATTTCCTGAATTGCCTGTTGATTTTAATTTTTCATTGGAATTCATGGGAGGCAATGAACTTACAATGAAGCATTCCTGAATTTCTTAACAGGTCCTTTGCATATCTTTGTTGTGATACAAATAGTGAATCCTTAGACTGCTTTACTTCTAATCCCAGAAAATATTTTTAACTCTCCAAGATCTGTCATCTCGAAGGTCTTTACCATGTTGCACTTGAACTCCATTAACATCTCAGTCGGGTACCCCATATAGATGATGTTGTCCACATACAAGCACAGTAATATCACACCAGAACTCCCTTGATGCTGTCTATACATTGTGGACTTATTGAGGCTTCGCTTGAAATCAATTTGATGGAAGTAATCATCTATTCGACTATACCACACTCTCGGCGCTTACCAGAGACTATACAGGGCCTTTTGGAGCTTGTATACATATTCTTCCTTTCCTTTAATGACGAACCCCTCATGCTAAGAAACATACACCTCCTCCTTTAATTCACCATTCAAAAAGGTTGTTTTCATATCAAGTTGGTATATGCGCTAGTGTTTCTGAGCTCCGATAGCGAAGAACAGCCAGGTTGTCTCTATACGAGCTACAGGGGAGTAAACTTCATCAACATCAATTCCATCAAGTTGAGAATACCCTTTCGCTATGATTCTTGCCTTCTTCTTTAGTAATGAACCATCTGGGTTAAACTTGGATAAAAAAATCCATTTTAAATCAATGGCCTTCTTGTCTAGCAACTTGGTCAGCTCTTATGTTTTATACTTGTCGATTGCCATCATCTTTTCCTCCATTGCTGAGATCCACATGTTGTCCTGCGTTGCATCTTCTACTAGCACTGGATCTGCAACAGTTAATGCACACGAGGAGCTATTATAGATATCAGTTATATCTCTATACCTCATCGGAGAATCATCCTCGCCCACGCTTTCTGTTTGAATGTTTGGAGACCAATTGGTTTGAGGCTGACTGATTTCAATCCGTTCATCAACTTCATCGGACGACTGAGGGATTGCAACTTGATTGCTGATAAGTGCTTGTGTTATAGTACCGCGAAACGTTATTATCTTACATTGAGCATATCTTTTATCAGTTTTTATCACTAAATGGCGTACATTTGTGTATTCTTGTGCATTGAAGGTTTGTGAAGCTAAATTGGAGAAGAAGAACGAAATTAGGTCGTGTTCACCGATGTTGGGAAGTTTTCGGACCAAACACGGAACAAGGCACGAGCTTGACTTGTGAGTGTGTGCCAACCTCCTTTGGAGGGGCACAAAAGCAGTCACATTCACAACAAGTCTAACTCGTGTAGCTTAGGAGAACTTCACCAAGAAGGAGACTTGAAGCAATCGGCACGATCTACCATTGATTGTGTGCCCAATTCAATGGCCTCGATGAAGAACGACGGATTCGGGAGCGTTTCAGGCGAGTTACTGTTCACTTTCGGCCGAAATTCAGAATTCCAAAGAATTCACACGGGGGTGTGGAATTAACACACGGCCGCGTGAATTAATTTTTCAGCAGATAGAAACTTCACACGCCCGTGTGTTAATTCCACACGGCCGTGTGAAGCCCCCGATAAGTCAAATTTTAAAGCCGCGATTCAACATTATAAAAGGTGATTTTAGAGACCTTTTGGGATATTTTTTTACCTATCTTTCTCTTCAACTTAGGAAGTGCGGCTAGGGTTTCGAAGAGGATTTCGTGGAGGTTTAGTGCGCGTCATCAGCATCGTCACCGACTTTCGACGGCCGCACAAGACCACGGCCACACCATACGCAAGGTGGTTTTCATTGATGTCCTTATTTTGTGCTTTCTTTCATACATTGATGAACATGTATAGCTCCATGAGGAGCTAAACCCCTTAAGGGTATTCGGACTTGTAAACTCTAGGGTTATTATGTTTCTTTGACATTGTTATTATGCTTTTCCATTATTGATGAATAAAATTGAGTTTCAATCTTAATTTCATCTTGTTAATGTTTTCTCTTAAATGTGACACTAGGATTGAGAACAATTTAGGTTGCCTTTTGGAGGTGTGACAACTTCTTAGGGTTAGACTACTTAAGATTGAAGAGGCTTGAGAGGGAGAGTTGTGAGGTAGCGATGTACCCCTTTCCCCTCCGACATGGTTTCTCCCTACCTCCGTTTCCTTGATTTCATAGCGGTCGAAATAGAGTGAAGTGCTAGGCAGATAAACTCCCCTGGGGCTTAGTTACGGAAGTAATAGAGTGAAGGATTGAAGTGAATCCTATGCATTGGGGCTTAATCTAGACTAGGGTTCTTCCACCTGGACCAAAGGGTTAGAACTACACATAGGAACAGGTTTCACCAATAGGAATCCCTAGAGCTTAAAGCAATCCCACGTAGTGTGAGGTTTAGGTAGATATACTCCCCTGGGGCTTAGTCGTGCGAGCGAGAGAGTGAAGGGTGACGTGAATCCTAATACCGGGGCATAGTGTTGGGGTTAGTCACGGTTGTCCTTAGGTTTGGGACCGTGAGTCTTAGGATATCCTCGACTTGATTAAACATCAATAGGAAAGTATAATAGCATAGTCCTACACTAGAAGCATAGACCCTAGAGGTAGCTTGTCCGGATGCCCTATTTCATTCATTACTAGTCCTCTCTATTCTCTTTTACTTGCACTCTCTCATCTTCCATCTTTCTATTTAATTTCTCGTTTTCTAGTATAATTGTTTCCATAATTCACTCATCGAATCAATTGATCACTTTTCCGTACTTCGCATAATTTTAATAGTGAAATCTCGTATTCTAACTCCCTATTCCCTGTGGATTCGACTACCCTCTCACCGGAGTAACTTTTATTACTTCGACAAACCTGTGCACTTGCGGGATACACGCAAGGGGTCGTGTCAATTGCCAGCACCCATGTCTTCTAAGTCAGCATTTGGCGAGCAATCTCTTGCTGCTGAGTCATGAGAGTTTGCCCAATCCCACCTTTTATTTTCAATGAACTGAACATCTCTGCTGACTGTGACTTTCTTTGACTCAAGATCAAAGACTTTGTAAGCCTTGGAGTTCTCAAAGTAGCCAATGAACACCATCCTCTGTGATCTATCATCCAATTTTCTTTTCTCGCTAGAGGATCCACAATCATGTAAGCCAAGCATCCAAACACGCGAAGGTGATCCACCTTGGGTTTTGACCCAGTTAGTGCTTCGTACGGCATCAACCGGTCAAGAGCGCTCGTCAGCAATCTATTCAAAATATAAACTGCGGTGGCAACCGCCTCAACCCAGAATTCCAGCGATGTATTCAGTTACTTCAACAATGTTCTCGCCATCTCCGTGACTATACGATTCTTCTGTGATACCGTTTTGCTAGGATGAATACAGTGTAGTGAACTACTGCTTAATGCCGGTGAGTTCAAAGAATGCTCTGAATTCATGTGACATGAACTCCCCGCAGCGATCCGTTCACTGGCAACGAGCACTGCTTCTTTACCGATGTCTTGAATACCTTGAACTTTTGCAATTCCTCGGCCTTTCGTTGGAGAAAATACACCCAGGTGTGCCGGGTAAAGTCATCAGTTCATAGAAAAAAGTAAAGATTACCTCCAATTGATGGTGTTTGCATAGGACCTACTAAGTCCCCATGGATGAGCTGCAATGGGCCAAATGCTCTTTGTGCTTTTCCTTTGGGGAACATTTCTCTTGTCTACTTCCCAAGCATACAAGCTTCACATTGCTACATTGTTGATATAGTAGGGAGTCCTTCCACCAATTAGTTCTCTGATAGACTTTATAGACTTCTAACATTCAAGTGTTCATATCGTTTATGCCATAGGTTCCCTGTCTCATCAATTCCTTGTACCACATGAGCTCCACCAAGGTTACTTGCACCAAGTTAGGTGTCATATGTACTATTGCTAGTAGAGTGTTTAAATGGTCATCTTTGATCACATAGTTACCATTTGAAAATTCAACCCTATACCCAATTGACATGAGCTGCCCTACGCTTAATAAATTATGGGCCAAATTAGGGACGAATTGAACATTCGTCAACAACTTCGTTTGCCCTGAGCTCATCCTCAATGCAATTGCACCGATCCCTGCAACCTCTAGTGTATTCCATCTCCAAGGTGAATGACTTGAGATGAGGTTTCTTTAATGCTTTAGAAAGGCTTCGATCCCTTGACATGTGGCTGGGACAACCATTATCAATGAGCCATGTGCCTCCATCTTCAAGCTTAGTTCCACTGCTAGCCATGAAAAGCTTTCCTTCATCTTCTTCCTTCTTTGCTTCTTCAACTGTTACATTTGCTTCTTTAGTCTTGTACTAGCATTGTGCTTTTACATGTCTGTATTTTTTGCATATGAAGCACTGAACTCCTCTTCGTGGTCTGTTGGTGTCATTGAATTAATTAGCTTATGTATTTCTTCCTCGACCACGGCTGCGTCCCCCCCCCCCCCCCCCCCAATGAACCCGCAGCCACGTCATCTTCCTCCCCTAGTGCTTTGCTCGCTAGTATACAGCGCCTTGATGCGTAGCGCCACTTCTTCTTTACCAAGAACTGAGTTTAGAATTGATTCATGACTCTTTCGAGAGCCACTCAACTCTTCCACTGTGAGTGTGCTCATATTCTTGGCTTCTAAGATGGAAGATATCACATTAACAAATCTAGGAGTAAGACTCTTAGAATTTTCACAATCACTGTTTTTTCAGGGACTTGTTCATCGAGCATCTTAATTTGATACACGATGTTTAGGATTTTACTCACATAATCCTGCACTTTTTCACCTAGCCTCATCTTTGCAGTGACTAGCTCACGATGCAACACATGCAACTGAACAATGACTGTATTCTCGTTCCCTTGGAACTCTATCTTCAAAATCTCCCATGTATCTTTAGCTATTTTAGCACCAGAAATTCTAATTAGCACCTTCTTATCAAGAGCTTGTTGAATTAAATACAAGGCCTTCGCGTCTTTCTTCAAGCTTTCATTGATGCGGTTCTCATCTCTTTCTTCGTTGAAGCATTTCTCCACGATATTCCAGAGCTCCCTCGAACGAAACATGGTTATCATCATCAAGCTCCACAAGTTATAGTCTTCTCCATTGAAATATGGAACGTTGGCGTTGGAGGTATTTGATGATGAGGAACAACCGGCCACCAGGTCGTCGTTCTCTGATACAACTGTTAAGGCAGAGCACTCTATTTGATTCAACACACACAATTCAAGTGGATACACTAAAGCATTACTTAAACTTATTTTAACTTAGCTTAGCTTAACAAAAGAGATACAAAACATGAGAATATAAAGGCATAAGATAACTTGCATGCCAATAAAGCAGCAGACAAACATTAAAGCAAAGAAAAGTAAGCATCCCATCGAGAGGCGCCATTTGGACTGAACTCTCCAATAAATACATGTTTTCCATGATACGTACTGTTGTAGCCCAATTTACTACTTAGTCAACTATGAGTTCTAAAGTACTATTGATCTTCAGATGAAGATCTAAGCTTATTTCCTTAAGTAAAACAAAATTAATGGGTTATTATCTTTTGTAAGCTTGTATTGTGCATATTTTATTTCTTATTCAAGATACCAACGGAGATTATAGTTGTGTTTCGTTAGTTAAGAACTAAGGGGTAAGCTACAGTGAGATCCCTTGTTCTGAAACTCGTGTATAGAGAAGAAGATGCAATAGTAGCATTTATTCTTCTATGTTTTCAGAAATTTAGGCAGTTGTTTTTTGGGGTAAACTTCGGAGAAATCCCTTAAACAGAAACTCGTGTTTTGCAAAAATCTAGTGAAAGACATTCATTCTCTTATAAGTTTGAGATCAAGTAATTATACAAAGGGAAACATCTCTAGATCTGAAAGGAGGAGACCTGAAAAGCATCCCTAAATTGCAAAAGAAGAGTAGGCGGAGCGGAAATTTGAGCAAAATAAGGGCTAGTAAGTGCGTAAGGCAGTAATCTGGAAGGATCAAGAAGAGACATGTTCCTAGTGAAAGATCTCAAAAGTATAATTAAATGAACTCTTTCAAAAGAATATTTGCTTATCTATTATATTATAGTTTAGCAGGTATTAGCTTTAACCAACAGCTTTGGCAACTAGGACGTCAAGCACTTCTCGCGCAGCAGCAGAGCTGCAATTTTCACAGGAATTATCCAAAAAAGATTGCAAGCTTCTCAAAGTGATTTTTATCTTCTATATTGGCTTCCTCAGCTTCCTCCCAGTTCCCAACCTTCAGGAGACTGTTTATGACAAGTAGTCCTCTTAGTTCCTGCCCGCATGTTTCATCTCTTCCAACTCAACCTTGGCTTCTTTAGCAATTACTTTATGCATGTTGGGCCCTTTGAATAGCTTCTTCCAATTTTATTTTCTGTAACATTTTCTTAGTTGAAATATTCAACATGGAAAAACACTATTCTGTCTTCAGCACATTGTTTCTTCAACTGGAGCATGCAAAAAAAAAAAAAAAAGAGCTTCCAACCAATCTCAACTTGAAGCATGTGAAGAGCAAGAAAGAAATATATAATTATTCATATATCTACCTTGGAAACCTCATGAACGGACCCCTTCAACATTTCCTTGGTCCTAGAACTTTGTTGAAATTTCGTGATAATCGAGCACCATTTTGTTTTCCAAACACCGTTGTTTGATTTCTTCATCTTGAACCTACAAATAAGGGTGCTTGCAATCAACCTCAACTTGAAGCATGTGAAGTGCCATAAAGTAAAGATACATGTGCATGAGCTATGCAATTATATATAATATGTACCATTTTTCTTTGCTACTTTATTCACAAACTACTATAAACTTGCTTTCTCATCTCCCCAACATATGAAGACTTCATCATCATCAAGAAAATTGTCTTCAGCACATTTCTGTCAAAAAATTAAAAAAAAAGCTATGGCAGCAATTAGCTCAACTTGAAGCATGTGAAACAGGGGGAAAATTTTACTTGTGCACGAAGCTATGCGATTATAGATAAAATAAGCAAAAAAAAAACTATTTTCTTTTGGCCACTTTATTCACGAAAGTACCATCGACAAGCTTTCTCATCACCATGAGCCTCAATATGGGTATTCTGCCTTCGATTTATCAGCTATCTGCACTATACCTCTTGGCAAGAGTCTTGTAACATTTAATTGTCCAGAAACTTGGTTGAAAACATCATCATCGTCAAGCTATATTTTGTCTTCAAGTAAATTATGCCCTCATTCCTTGAACCAGAGCCAGCCTACACAACAGGGAGCTTACAATCTACCTCAACCTGAAGCATGTGAAGTGGCTGGAAAAAAAATATCCTCATGCATACAGTTAGGCAGTTATGGACAATATACAGTAAAATATAATTATTCTTCAGCTATTCTATTCAAATAAGTACCAATGACACGTTTTAATTTACCTTTTCCACTCTATTCACATGCTGATAGGTTGCATACCATTTTCAGTTGTATACACCAAAGATGCCTAAATATATTTAGGGGCTAAAATGAACAACAAACACTTCAATTTAATTATGTTGCAAAGCATACTATTTTATACTCCACCTGGGAGAAAGCAGTCCTGCTGGTACAACACCATCTGCAATTTATCTCTATTCTGAGTATTTCTATCACTCATTGATTGCTCGATTAATAAATGCAAATCAATGGTAATATGACTATCATGGTGCATAAGCTAGAATTATAAACAAAATGAATTACTTGCATGGAGTTTGTCACTGTTCCAATAAGTGACACAACTCCCAATCCCCTTGCTCATGGTTCATGGATTGACTTTCTTCACCCTCCTTGACTTTATATTCCTTTCTTTGTAAATATTATGCAGCTTGCTTCTATAGAATTGGTGAAGACTGCTCAATTCTGGATGAAGTACAGTCTGCTCTTTCTTACCCCTCTTCATCTAGGTATGGACATGCACTATAAAATAATCCTGTACATTGGCAAAAACATAGAGAGAAAATCCTAACTGTGCACATATAGCATTTGAAACATATAGGTATCAATATAATACATTGTATCAGGACATGCATTATAATTTACTTAGTCTTCTACCAAAATCTTGTTTAACACGCCCTGACAATTGATAGTTGGCATCCTACCTTTGATCAATAGAGGTGTGAAATTCTCTTTCCATACTAATTGACCACAAAAACTAAAAGGAGATGTCATTGGTGATGATTTAGACGAATTAGTGTTTCTTTGAGCAGTGGATACAAACACAAAACCACAACTTTGCCAATTCCAAGCCAGGACTAGTTATCTCTCCTTTGTTTTGATTTTTTTTTTCTTTTTTTTCTTTTTCATTTTTAAATTTGGATACAATCAGAAAAGCAGAAATAGAAAACCAGCATTTAATTACAACAACTTTTGACAATAGCAAATGATTGAGCTCTCATATGTAAGAATGATAATAGCATCAGCACAAGCCCAAAGTACAAGAACAGTTTAAAGCTTGAACTTAGACTAAAAGATGCATGGACACAGGGGCATATATCAGAGTGGTTAACAACACCAACACCTACAAACATGTCAAACTGAACATGAGTCTGCTTAATAATATTTAGTATAAAAAAAATCTAAGAAATAAATTTAATCATTTTTCTTTTTTTTCTCACAGATAAAACTCAATTAATTAAGTTGATCAATGATGCAAGAGCATTGAATGTTAACCATTTTGTGGCAAAACTAAAATAGGGCTTTGCATCTTATATGCTATATTGAGACTGGAGAAATACTGCTCTGCAAAAAAAATTCAATAATCCTATATGCATAAATTTCAGAAATCAATTCTTTTCTGTTAATATCTTACTACATTCAGATTAACTAAACATGTGATTATGATTGTAACTGAAAAAAAAAATGTCTGCAAGACATAAGAGTCAAAACCAGAATCCAATGTCCTTGGATATAAATTTTATCACCAGACATTGATCAAAGAAATTAAGTTGAGTTAGGAACTTAGACAGAGCTGTGAAATCACTGGAATAAGAACGCACAATGTAAATAATAATAATTCTTGCAAAGCAGATGGTGAAATCTTATCCTCAAACATTCTTACAACATATATGTTCATTATTACAAACATAACCATGCATACATAGCAAGGCTAAGAATATTGTCTGACCAAGAAAACAATAGATATGGTAAACATAATCAGGCATATAACTGAAATTAAATGTTCAGATGGAAGGAAAAAAAATACTTACAGATTTGGTTGAATGAAGCAGAGGAAATGGATATTACTTGCACATAATGTGTATTAAAAAGAAAGAAACACAAGTAGTCCTTCTTAACTGGTGCTAAAAAGAAAAGAGGCACTTCCTTGAATTTCCCTGTAATGAATGATTGTGGAAATGGTCAAGTTTAAATGGTAAAACATGGTAAAACAAATCCAAGATAAGAAATGAGATGGGTTGCATTGCTTTCATACCAACAAGTGGAAGTAGAAATTTGAAGTATACATGTCAATTACTTGTAAATTTCCGATCAGGTATGTGCTGGATCATGAACCATTCACAAGAATCTTCTTTTTGGCACCGTTCCATGAACCCCTGGTCACAATTTATGATGTGCAATGACATAAGAGAAGAAGGTAAGCCATCCTCTGGTAATGCTCGTATCAATGAGCAATTAGCAATTTTCAATTTCTCCAGAGAGGGGAGGTGAGGCAACCAAATAGGCAGAGATTTCAACTTTGGACAATTTTCTATAGATATAATCTAGCTTCTGCAGCAATCCTCCCTGCTCCATTCCCTCACTCAACCAGGATGTGAATTTTGAGCAATGAAGGATCTTCAAGGAGCATAAGGAGGACATAAAATGTAAACCCCCGATGGAAGTGAGCTCATGATAGCTACTAATGGATAAGTGAGAAAGTGCCGTGAAAGTGTTTATTTCTCCCACAAAGGATACCATTGCTCTACAATGAATAGTCAATTGCTTAAGATGAATCAAGCATCTTGAAAAATGCTCATAGAGCCTTTGAGAACATGTTATATATAGACTTCGCACATTTGAAAACATTTGCCAGGGCAATCCAAAGTCATCTCCATAACAATATTCATACCGGATATAAGAGATGCGAGGGAAGCTGTGGCGTCTTCGTGACGATAATGATGATGACATGCCCTCAAACAATACTGATGAATAACACATGTCCAGCCACTCAAGGGCTGGGAATAGTATGGTCACTTCATCACTAATATCAATTCTTACATCCACTCCGTATAAGCAGAGTCGCGAGAGGAAGGTAAGTTGACCAATTGATTGAAGATATAGCTTGCTTTTACAATCAATTAACTCTAATATTTGTAAATTATGCACTGTAAAAGGCAGAAACCAGCTAGGACTTGTGTAACCATTGTATCCACTTATGTGAAGATGTTTAAGTTTTGGATTTGGTGCTAGGGCTTCAAGCACTTCATGCGCAGCGGCAGAACTGTAACTTGTACTAGAATCATTCCAACCTAGGATAAGGACCTCAAGGTGACTTTTTTCTTTTATATTGGCTTTCTCAGCTTCCTCCCTATTCTCAATTTTCTCAAGGTCATTTATAAGAAGAAGTCCTCTTAGTTCCTTCATGTTTCTCAATTGTGATATCTTATACTGCCTCTTTGTCCACAGAGAGATTACTGTAAATATATTTTTCTTAGATTTAGTGTACACACGGTATGCATCTGAATTCAAAGCTCGGAGATTTACAAGATTATGCAAATTTTTAGGGAATACAACCAAATCTGGTAACACCCTTAGATGGTAAAGCTTACATAATGATTCATCAAACAATTTGATGCTAGGTTCAGACATTTCCAAATAACGCAAGTGTCTTAGATGACCAATACTATATGAATAATTTTGTGCTTGAGAACCCAGTAAGATCAACACTCGGATGCTTTTCAGTGCTTCATAATCTTCTTGGTATAGCTCACAATTAAGTAGCACAAGTGTCCGCAAGCTCTCCACATTACATACCAATCTTAGATTGACTATGCTTAGCAAACACAAATGGCGAACACTGGCCTTGTCTTTTATAGTTTGACCATTGTAAACAACACACTCACCCAAACAAACTGATTGCGCCAAATCATGCAATAAGTCATGGATTGTGTACAGTGAAAAGTAACTCTTTTCAATAAAAGACCTCGATAGCAGTTCATCAAAATACGCCTGTCCCATCTCCTCCACTGTTTTTGAACTAGTTTCTGGTTCAACAACATAACCTTCTGCAATCCACATTTCTATTAACTCAGCTGCCATAAATTCATAATCTTTAGGAAATACAGAACAAAAAATGAAACATTGCTGGAGATGCTCAGGTAGATGATTATAACTTAGTGCTAGGGCAGGCATAATATCATTCGCACTAGTTCCTAATTCCCATAAGTCGCTCCTTAACACATCCATCCAATGCTCATTGCACATGTTTTGTTCTAATAATCTTCCTACTGTCTTAGCAGCTAGAGGTGATCCCTTCAATTTCTTTACTATATGCTTACCGATAATTTGCAAGCTTGAATGTTCATTAGCCTCTGTTCCACCAAATGCACAACTTACGAAGAATTCCCAATAGTCATCATCCTCTAAACCTTTTAGCACAATTTTATTGTTTTCATCTTGCTTTCTCAACACTTTTGATTCTCTTGTTGTTACCACAATTTTTGCGGACCTCATTTGAGAAGCTTGTAGAGGGATGAGGAGTTTTTCCCATTCTGAAGACCACACATCATCCAACACGAGTAACAAAGTTTTCCCTTGTAAATTTCTTTTGAGTTCACCTTCTAAAAGGTCCAAATTTCTGTTGTAGGCGAATTTTTCAGATTTAGATACAGTAAGAGAGCTCACCATGTCTTGTAGAATCTTTGACCTATTGAAATCATCTGACACACAAATCCACACCTTCCTATCAAAACATTTTGCAACTTCTTCATCGTTGAATGCATGTTGAGTCAGAGTTGTCTTGCCAATCCCACCCATCCCAACTATTGGGATGACATTCACATTGCAATCACCACCGGCATCTGTTTCTGTAAGTAATTTTTTCAATATCTCTAGTTCTCTATCTCGGCCACAAATTTTTCTCACATTAACAGAAGATGTTGTCACTCTTGGACTTTGATTTGAATGTTGCAGCACCACCCCAAAGTTATCATCATCTTTCTTTCCCAACTTCTTAGAAACCTTTGCCATGCTAATAACAGAACTGAGATCATCATTAATACGATTTAATTTTCCAATAACCTCTCTTATATTGCTAATCATGATGTCATCTGCATGAGAATTTCCATAAATAAGGCTCACTAATTTTTAACAGAACGGACATAAACAAGTCCTAATTAACAAATGGTAATATAATACCTTGCAACTCCAATGCCTTCGTAGGCGAAATCCTAGGTTTTTTGGCTATAGACTGGTGAGTTGAGGCAGTAGCTTCATAATCATTATTCATCTTCTCCACTTGTTCTTCCAGTTTGAGATACTCAAAGTCATCAGCAAGGTCTTCTGCTTCATAAAGTGCATCTTTGAGTTGTTTGTAGAAATAGAGCACACTCTCATCTTGATTGTGCAACATCTTGCCCACACGAAGAGTTGCCTTCATTTTCTGACTTACATCTTGCAGTTCTTTCACCAAAGCACACAACACCTTTTGATTATTATTCTCAGTGTTTGATGATGATGATGATGATGGTTTGTCTTTGGAGAGATGATGAATTACACCGTCGACCAGCTTGTCCACAGCGTATTGAGACACTGGAGCAAACAATGCTCCGGCGAGAGATGATGCAATTCCTGAGACCATGGTTCAAGTATCTAGGGTTAATGTTTGGGGTGAGAACAGAGAAAAGGGATGCTCCACCTAAGAAAGACAGCTTTATGAGACCAAAAGTAACCACAAATAAAAAATGTTTGGTTGATTGAAGTCAACAATAAATACTTCAATTTTATTGTTGACCTTCTTCTAATCAATATTTTGTTTTGCCCCACAGGTCAAGGTTATACCGTTCTAGTGCGGTCTTTTATATTTAGAAAATAAATAAATAATAAGGATTGTTTAAATACATCTCAATAAAAGATTTCCAATTTTTTAATTTTGGATAGCCATAGTTATATACAAGTTTAAAAAAAATTAAATGATTTTTTTTAATCAATCTTACTTTACTAATGGTATTTTTTTTAAGCAAAGTTAGGCATAGGTATTTGTTGAGTTTACAGTTATACTTCTCGTGTCACTGCACATCCCTGATTTTTTTTAAATGAGAACTTCATTAGTTTGTAAAAAAAAAAAATTATTTTTAAATTATATTGGTCTTCATCATATTTATATTTTTTTTCCCAACAAAGGCTATTTTTCCCAAGTCTTCAATTGATTTTAATTTGTGGTTGAAAGGATAGTAACATATATTTTTGACAAATATGGATAAAAGCTAGGGGCAGGCATGGGCCGGGTAACTCATGGGCTAGCTTGAGCCCAGTCTAAAAAAATATAAGATATGGGCTTAGAAAGTTTACTCAAAGAACTGGGTTTGGTTCAAATGTATACGCCAGATTAAATTTTGGGTTAGGTTTGGGTCAGATGAATTTTAGCCTGACTCGAACCGGCCTAGCCCAAATAAATAAATAATATATAATATATATAATATGCATAAAAATAGTCAAATATTAGGTAGCTTCTCAGCCTTGGTTTTTGATTTTTTTTAATATATATAAACGTATAGGGATGTGTGCATTTTTCATCTAATTTCCTATTTTTTCATCAAATTTTTTAATATGTTTGAGAGCTCTAACAATTGTAGTACTTATTAATATTTGTTTTTTATGAATAATATATTTGTACTTGATGTAATATTTGTTGATAATATTAGTATTTATTTATAAAGAATTTATATGAACTATTTATAATAATTGTGGTGTATTTTTTAATTGTTTGACAAAATTTAGGGATTGCAGCGGTTTTTTTTATTTATTTAGTTATTTTAATTATTTGATAAAAAAATTATTATTATTATTATTATTATTTTATTTTATTTTATTTTATTTTTGGGTTCGGTTAGGCTGGGTCTGGGCCTAATGAAAATCAAATGGGTCAAATTTGGACCAAAATAATTTGGCCAAAACATGACCCAGCTCAGACCCAACCCTGACCAGCCTAAGTCCACCCCTAATAATAGCATAATTGTAGGCATCTTCCATGTTGTTATATAGAATTCACTCCTATGTTTGTGAATTTTTTTTTATAATCAATTTAAAAAAAATGCGAATAAGGTATGAACAGATATATCTTTCATATAAAGGAGATTAATTTTATTGTAACAAGGAAGACGGTGTGAGCTTACAGTGCGGGGTTCAATAGCAAAAGTATATATACTTTTCAAAATAATATTAATTATAGAAAAAAATACTTTTAATATATATTTTTTCAAAGCCACTGTCATTGAGAGAAGATATTATGAAATTTTCACATATATTGAAAAATTTTTTATCATTATTTATAGACATTCATAAAACAGAATTATGGAAAATCAAAATAAAGCTATCTCTTTAAATCCCCTCAGAAATAATAATTAATTGTTCAATACAAAAAATAGATTTTAATTCAATATTTTTTAATTCTTTCAAAGGTTTGGGGAAAAACATATTATTGGTGATTATGTTATATTTTAAATTTTTTTTTTTTGTAGAATACCCTATTTAGTTCCTCTAATATAGTCAATCTGCCCCTTTGGTCCTTTTAATATGATTTATCCCTAAGAAGTTCCTGTATTTTAAGAAATGTAAATCCTCATAAGAACCTCTTAGGACAAATTATATTAGAAAGATGGACTTAATTTTTCCCAAAAATTAAAATACAGGGACCACTTAGGGACAAATCAAATTAGATGGACCAAAGAGGCAGATTGACTATAGTAGAAGGACTAAATAGGTGACTTATATCGCTATGGCCACAAATCTTTTTTTTTGTAACCGGATGGTCATAAAATTTCTCTCCTGGAGCACCGGTGGCCAAAGAGAGCTATTTGGAGGTCATTTCCGGCGACTTGACTAACGTGGAGGCCACCGTGTAATTAAATATCGATAAACTGGATGACGTGGCAGTCCAACTCAAAAAGATTTTAAAACTAATCCAACTTAGCATGCTTACTCATCACCTTCCTTCTCCCCCCTTTCTCTTATGCTGAGTCATCAGTATTCTTGCCCAAATCCCTAGCCTTGGCCGAAAACCCCCAAATCCCTACCACCTTAACTTCTGAATGTGTCCAGCATTGTCCCAAGTAAGTAAACCCCACTGAAAATGGTACTGATTTCTTTGAGGAAGGTTTTTATCATGTAATATATATTTCCTTCTTGCAGGTAGCTCTCCAGCATTATGTCTCTATCCAGCATTGTCTCTCTCTCCTACATTGCATCTCTTGTAGGTAATATATTGTGATTTAAGCATATTGAGTGATTGAATGAAATCTCAAGCATTAAGGTAGTACATATTGAGTGAGTGAGTGAGTGAATGATTTTTTATTTTCAGTGGCATTCTGTTTTAATGTGATTAAAGCTATTACATTTGTTATTGGAAAGCTGTTTCATACTGAGTGAGTGAATGATTTTTTATTTTTTTTATTTTCATACTTAATGGTTAGTGAAATCTATTACATTTTTTGTTGGAAATTTGATGGCAATGTGTCTTGAATGGTTCCAATATTTCACAAGATCATGTTGTAATCTACTTACTCACCCATAAAAATTTCTCAGTGAATTTTGGGATTCTATTTTATTAATGGTTTCATTTCTTGTTGTTCCTGTTTGAGTTGAGTATTGGAGACATTTTAGGTTGTTTTGTCCAATAACTAATTATGTCGCCCCCTATATCTAAAAGACATAAGTTTATTGCTTTTATTTTGGATTGTTGTTATAGTTATATGAATTTGAATTTATATTTAGTTGTTGTTTTTATTTTGGGCCCTATGTTTGTTATTATAATTTATTGATTGTTAGCTATCTCTTATTGTTTGGGTTTGTAATTTAATTTATTTGATTGTTTGGTTTTCTATTTTTGGTTTTAGTAATGTCCTGGTTTATAAAGTTAGTAATGTCCTATTGCCCTGGTTTTCAGTTAGTAATGCCCTGGTTTACATTTTCAATTAATATTGTTTGATTGTCCTGGTTTCAATTAGTAATGTTCTGGTTTACAGAATTAGTATTGTTTGATTCTTAATTATCTCTTGCTATTGTTCTGCTGTAGTAATGAATACATTGAAAATTCCTTGAAGGAAAGCAAAAGCAAGAAGAAAAGAGCTTGAAGAGATTGAAAATTCCTTGAGGGAGCCAACATCCAATTCCACAACTTCTGGGAAAGGCAAACAAAAATTAGCTCAAAAGGGGTTAAGCACAGTTAGATGTACAATATGCCATGTAGAAGGCCACAACAAAAGGCATCACGAGAAAGTAAGTCTTTTGATATTAATTTGTTTAAACTACAATGCATAATTTATCCTGTGAAATTTTTAATGTTAATTATGTTTGTTGCAAGTGTCAGACAGTATAACTTGATTATTAGTTAGTATTAGAAGAAGTATTGCAGTGACTGTGTGTTTTCTTTTTCTTTCCTTTTTTTTATAGCAGGGCAATGGAAATAAAACTACAAGTGTTGGACACAAAAGACATAAACTTAATCCTGTAAGGGTTTATATAACTCTAACTTTGAAATAATTTAATCCAATTCATGTTGAGTTGAACTATAACTCTGAAATGATTTAATCCAATTCATGTTTTCTTCACAGAGGAGAAGAAGTATTTAGTCTACAATTCAGAAAATATGTCAAGTGACAGTACTACAGCTGTTAATGAACCAACCCAACCTCATGAATTAAAAAGCACCCAAAAATCTCAAACAAGGCAACCTAGTGATATTACCAGTCAAGGACCAACACTCAATGTTAGCATTAGCAGGTCAAGCAATGTTACCTATTGCATGAGGACACCTCAAACTCCACCTGTAAATAGGCCTTCTTCATCTGACAAGGATACTCAGGAACTAGATTGTTTTGATGGAAAACTGATTTGAGATTTTTGATGGCAAACTGATCTGACATTTTTGTTATGAATTGCAAGTACTTGTTGTAAGCACTGGTAACTTTTGTTTATGGTTTGTTGATGTAATTGGGGATTAAATCTCAATTTTGCACTGGTTTTATGTGTTGCCTAGCAATTGGATGATGAGTAAATGCTAATTGTGTACTTTTCTTCCCAAATTTTTGCAACCTATATACTTCTGCAAATAATGGTTCAATTTGTTTGGTTCAGTTTGTTTCAACATATATAAATTTATTTCAGGTCATTTTCAAATTGTGCAGAAAATTGTTTCCAGAATTCTACAAATAATTGATGTTGCTACTTGTGTTGTATTTTTCCATAATTCTACAGATAATTAATGATACTGCTTGTGCAAAATTTTTTCCAGCATTCTGCAGATAATTAATGTTGCTGCTTGTGCAGAATTTTTTCCAGAATTCTGCAGATAATTGATGCTACTGCTTGTGCTTTATTTTTCCAGAATTTTGCAGATAATTGATGTTGCTGGTTGTGCAGAAATTTTTTCCACCATTCTGCAGATAATTGATGCTGTTGCTTGTGCTGTATTTTTCCATAATTCTGCAGATAATTGATGCTGTTGTTTGTGCAAAATTGTTTTCTAGCATTTTGCAGATAATTAGTGCTGCTGCTTGTGCAGTTTTTTTTTTTTTAGATTTTTGCAGATAATTGATGTTATTGCTTGTGTAGACTCTTTTTCAAATTTCAATAATTGATGCTTATGCTTGTGCAAATATTTTTTATCAGATTTCTACAGATAGTTCATGCTGGTGTTTATGCAGGATTTTTTTCCAAAATTTTGCAAAACATTGATGCTCCTGCTTACTTTTTTTAAAAGAAATTGCAGATAATTAATGCTTGTGCTTCATTCATACTTAAAGAAGAACATATTAAATTTTCAGTAGTATCTTCATTCAACTAAAATAAATTATATTCTCACAAATCATAATTATGTCATGGAATTTATACACTTAAATTTTTTTGTAACCTATATGAATCTACAGAACTTCTTCTCTAGTTTGTTTCAGCACAATTCCTAACATGAAGTGAGCACTTCATTCATGCATAAGGAGAACATATTAAAAATTCAGCATCTCCAGCATTAACTGAATTAAATTACACACACTTATAAGTTGCCACTGAATTAAATTACATTGAACAATTATATCATTGCATTCATACACTAAAAAATTCAAGTCACAATCATTTCTCAACTCCATTACAGCATTACAGACCTAAATCATTTCCCAACTTCATTACAGACCTGCAAATTAAGACCTAAACTCTAAGAGCATCTCCAGCATCCACTATAAAAACAGGCATCTTCAGGCCAATTGAGGCACCTTCAATAAGTGCTCAAAGTGATGCAGAACACAGGCCTATCAAAGTTAAGATGGTGGAGATCGACGGTGGGGAAGTGACGGCGGGGTGTGGGATGGTAGGGCAAGCTCAATGCTTGGGAAAGGAAATGAGGGTTTTCGGCCAGAGAAAACTTTTATGGCCATCCGATTACAAAAAAGGATTTGTGGCCATAGCGATATAAGTCACAAACTTTTGTGGCCATCAGTGTAATGAAGCCGTTGAAAAATTGTTTATGTCCTCAATGGTACAATGCTTTTGAACAATATTATGATACTTATTAAGCTGGGTGCTATTTTTATTTCAAGTTTATGGTATATGATCGTGCATTTATCTCTTTATTTTTCTTATAAAGCCGACCAACAATGTCTCACAAAAGTTCATTGTTAATGAGCATTGTTTTGGAAGTAATTTAATTATCTACTCATCAAGTAAGGATCACCTTTATTGTCATTGTACAACCTTGATGAGAAAAAATTAACTTTGATGTGCAACAATTTAAGGATGATTTCAAACAATTTAATCACCTTTCTCAAGGATGGATTTCGTATTTTATACCAACATCAACATTGTTGGATTTGTGGTTGTAATTATAGCTTGAACCAAAATTTTTGTTATAAGAGAATAACTTCATAAATTAAGAAGGTGAAATTAAAATGTAAAACACAAATAAAATTTATTTAAAATTAAAATATCATTCGTATAAATATTTAAATTTGTTGATTAAATTTTGTTTAATATTAAAATATTTGAATTTATATAAATATTTAAATTTGTGGGTTAAAAAAATAAAATTATACATAAAAGGTAAAACAATTTATTTAAATTACAAATATTTGAGTTTGTAAAAATATAGAATATTATTTCTTTAATTATAATTTTATTTAAATCTAATTATTTTTTACAGTACCTCCACTTTCGTTCAAAGAAACATGTTACAGAAGTCCTTCCGGAAGTGGCATCACTTTCATTGAAATGAATGCCAAAAGTGTCACTTCGTGGAAGTGGCATTTCTTGGAAAATGAACACAAGAATGGAAGTCATGATACTGATTTCCATCAATTTTGGGAAGTGGCACTTCCCCCAACTTCTTGACTTCCCCCCCTTATACCAAAATGAACGCCGCCTAAATGTTGCATTTGCAATGAATTCACTAAACTATTTCAAACACATTATAATCTGATATGACCTATGGGTTTTACAGTCGCATTGCTTAACTAATTTACGTCAACAAACATGTATACTATTCAAACAATTAAGGTCATTTTCGATGTTATCAAATAAGTGAACTAAATTAATATGGTATATAAATCCATTGAATGAGTGTACCTTAACCATTCATAGAAATAAAATAAGTCTCGAGTATACAACAGCAAATTTTTTCCCATTAATAACCAAAGCAAAAAAAAATTTTTTTTTTGAGGTAAGGCAACAAGCACTAACCCTCAGAGGCGTACGCGGGCGGGAGAATTACCACAACGTCCTCACCCTCTTGAAACTGGGGAGCGCGGTCTGGGGAAATCGAACTCGCATCTCTCCCAAACGAGGGAACCAGAGGTACCGCTAGGCTACAAGCCCGTTGGTAATAATGGGAAGTCATTGCTAATAACGGGAAAAAATAATCCTTTTTATTTACATATTTCCTCATTTTGGATTTTAGATAACAGAGTAGCAATACTTACTGCAAGAAAAAAATTACTTCCGTAATATATATTGATTTTTGTAATATATATATGGTATAATACCCAGTTTAGTGCCTGTATTATACCCAAAGTGCCTTTTTAGTCCCTCTAATTTTTTTTGTCCCTGTAGGATCCTTGTATTTTTCATTTCGTGTCAAAAGAGTCCCTCCCCCTAATGGCCGTCTGATTTTCCGTCTATGAGGATGACGTGACAATTTTTATGAGTAAAAAATTGTTATAATACCCAGTTTAGTCCCTATATTAGTGCAAACTGACCTTCTAGTCCCCTTATTTTTTTTCGCCCTTAGGAAGTCCCTCTAATTGGGGATTAAAGGGTCATTTTGAAATAATAGAGAGACTAAACTGGGTATTATACCTAAAAAATTAATAAAAAAAGGGACTTCCTAAGGGCAAAAATAATAGGAGGACTAAATAGTCATTTCAAAAATAATAGAGGGACTAAACTAGGTATTATACCTTAATTTTTTACTCATTAAAAATGACACGTCAGACTCGCAGACGGAAAATCTGATGGACGTTAGGGGGAGAGACTTGTTTGACACAAAATGAAAAATACAGGGATTCTACAAGGACAAAAAATATTAGAGGGACTAAAAGGGCACTTTGGGTATAATATAGGGACTAAACTGGGTATTATACCAATATATATATATATATATATTGATTTTCTTAAATTATATAAAATTGTCGAACTAATTATCTCGGGAACTTAATTTTTTTTAATAGTAAACTTTGTTATTTACTATAAAGATATCAACTTTATTAAAATATATATTTATTCCTAATTTTATCCCTAGATATCTCCCCTTCTAAGCTTTTTTTTTGGAGAGGGCATTTGTCCATCTTTTTTCTTGCTTTTTTTCTTGGGGTTTTTTTTTTTTTTCTTCTCAACCCCAACAACCATTATCTCCATCTAGAGGAGGGCATGGGCTAGTTAACTGGGCTCACAGGGCATGACTCGCCCAACAGTGCTAGATCACCAAGCCAGTTTAGCCTTGTAGGCCCGACGGATCTGGGTCACCCCTGACATGACTCAAACCTAGCCCGCCCACTCCGCAAAACCTACGTGCCGGGCCGGAACCCACCAGTTCACAGGTCAAGATGCTGGGTTTTTATAAATAATTGGTTTAAAAATCTATGTATTGAAGGTTGGTTTAAACATACAAGCAGGTAGGCATGAAGATCTAAACTAATGGGTTAAAAGAACAAATACTTAAATAAAGAAACAAAAAAAAATACTTAAATAAAAAAGACTAATCAATAGTGCAGAAAAAATTAAACATATATTTATAAAAATCTGAAAAAGGCATTTATAAATATAAATACTTGTGTTTAAAATCCTAAACAGTGGTACAAAAATCTGAACACTTTGGTTAAAATACTTGGGATAAGGCGAGGGACATAAGAACTTAAATATCTATTTTTGTAAAAGTACAAATACTAAAATAATACGAAAAAAATCTTAAGGGAAACTTACCTACGCTGAATGGAGACACACATGTGGAACCTTCACACAGCCGCCTAAGCTCCTCTGAAGTATTTGTGAAATCTAAACATAGGAAATCACCTATCTTCGTGTGATTTTAAGTGAAAAATTAACAATAATGATAAACTTAACCTCTTAAGTACTATTAACCACTTGGAATTTAAGTCTTTATGTTTAAGGTAAGGAGTTATGAATTAGAGCCCATTATACAAGTTTTAGATCAAATGGTGATCGAAAGGTAGCGAAGCTCATTGGATCCCAATGATGCCACCCTGCAAGAATCCCCAAAACGTGGCGTTGCTTTGATTTCCTCTTTGTTGAAGCTCCAAAGATGAATTTGTTGAGATCTACATTCCCCTTTCCTCAATTTGAGCCCAAAAGAGCTTCCTGTCAATGAGATTTCGAAAAAGAAGCTTGTGGAGTCGAATGACAACCAAGACTTTTTTCAAAACACTAACTTTGTCCTTCTATACTTTCCCAGACACGCAGGCACCTATACGGGGGAATGTGGGCCACATGGGTTGAGAAAATAAGCTTTTAGAGAAACTGAAATGATGTTGGAGAAAGAAGGCTTTTATGACCAAAGATTATCTAGATGAGAGCGGATAAGGTTTATCTGATTAGAGACCGAATGTGAGCAACTCAAAACTGACACAAGAATTATGCTGCTAATAGGAATAGAACTTGGAATTTGAAGTGGGAGATTTGGTGCTCTTGAGAGTTGCCCCAACTAAGGAAGTTGTTTGTTTTGGGGGCAAGCTTAGTTCTAGGTACATTAGACAATTTGAGATCTGAGAGCATGTAGGCGAAAAAGTGCATTGCAAACCATGACCTTGTAATTCCGTTCAAAGATGTTGAGGTTAGTAGTGATATAACCTATAAGGAACAACCAATGAAGTTTTTAGACTTCAAGGAACAAGTTTTGAGAAGGTGCATCGTCATCTTGTATATCAAAGTGCAATGGAGGAACCATTTTAGTGTGAAGCAACATGGGAGCTAAAGTCTGAGATAAGGGAGAGATATCCTCACCTCTTTGACTAATCAGGTTTGAGTTTAGAGAAATAAACTTTTTCTAAGCGGGAGGAGATTGTGAGCCCCACACCAATTAAGCAAATCAACCTTGTTTATTTCTTTTCCATATCTTTGCCCTGCCTTCATGTGATCTGCAACACTCTCTTCAGCTATAACCACTACCTATATGACCACCACTAACAACTAGGCTTTTTGCCAGTGATTCCATTCCCATTTTGACGAAAATAAGAATAATGATCAATGATCTGATTGTACTTGCAATGAGAGTTCAATGCTTTCAACCAGGCAACTTTGAAGATGCTAAGCAACTAATGAACAACGGCAACAATTGAAGGCAAGGAGTTTACCACTTACCAATTATGATCAACGAGCCCCGCCTTAAGGCCAGTGCCTAAGGCCCTCACATTTATATTTTTATGATTTGATCTATAGCCTCATTTTTTTCTAAGACCGATCTTGATGGTTAAGGCGGATGTGAGAACCTTGACAAAGCCTCACTGGGCGGATTTTTGAAACGCTGACCATTGAAAACATAGTGAAGATACACTTGTGTATGCATTTTTTTTAATGTATTCAAAAATTTTTTTTTAAAAAACAAGAATTAAAATAAAATTTTAATATGTATGTCTTATGGAGTGAATATGGGTCAAGGTACTTGATCCAAATTTAGAAATATCTACTGGGATAAATTTATCAGGTTTGGGAAACCCAACTTGATTAATTATTTTTTTTTTGTATTTTTAATTTTTTTTGAAAAATTAATTATATTAAAAACATTTAAAACAAGCCCCTGTAAATCGAATGCATAACTAAAGATTAAATTTTTGAAAATTCATTTAAAATCAATGTTCTACCATTAGTAAATTTAAAAGAAATTCATAAACATAAATTGATTACAAAATTAAAAAGAAATCAAAGATAGCAATAAAAATGAACATATTTTTTATTATAAGTAAAAATAAAAAACAAATAGCTAGAAAGGGTAAGCACTCGCTTAAATGGGGTTTTTGTCGCCTATTCGACAAAAAAATCAAAAAAGAGTAAGCACTAGGAATGCTTTTAAAATTAGTACAAATAGAAAAATTAATTTTTTTTTTTTCATTTAATGTTGCACTGGATTTGTGAGGAAAAAAAAATCATTAGTAATCATTCATAACACAAATATTATTCAACATCATTGCACTTCATGTAACAATATAAATAATTTAGTTTAGATACAAAACTTGAATGAACTATTGGTGAAACTGTACTATGTCATACATTGCGCTTTAATCCTAGATTTTAAAAGTATACATTATGATTCTTGTACCATAGGTATAGAGTTCATGTTATAATAAAAAAAAATTAGTTTAGATACGAGACTTGAATGAACTGTAGATGAAACTGTATTATATCTTTCATTGCGCTTTAGTCCTAGATTTTAAAATTATAAATTATAATCCTTGTACTATAGACATAAAGTTTATTTTGGTTTGTATCACTTACAAGATATTCACATTGTATAAATCTATGTATTTGTAATTTTTTAAATTACATTGTCCAACTATTAATATGTTGAGTTTAGTAGGCAAAGATTGCCACATGAAAATAATATTTTAAAAAACCTTTCAATGTCATATAAGGCTTTAATATAACATCCTCATTAATTGATTTAATAAATAAAAATGCACAGAAGCATTGCTAGTTACCACCAAGGTTTTTAGAATAAGACCGGACCGGCAGGTCGGACTGGGTTCAACAGGAATTGGGTTTATAACCGGTCTGATTCACCCTAGAAACCCGGTTTTTGAAACAACCTGTGTTGAACCGGTGACCCGGTTAGTTGGACTAGTGAACCGGTGAGTCAGGTTTGTAATTTTTTTAAATCTAACTTTATAATAATAGATTAATAGTAACAATAATATAAAAAATATGAAGGGCTAACGTGTAAAGTCAATATTTATAAGCTTTATGGTAGATACGTAGTGGATTTTAGATTTCTTATGTTTTGATTTATGGAGATTTGAACAAGTTCATGTTTATGTTATTTAGTGTATTTGAATATCTAGCATAATTGCTAAAAGCTTTAAAAATCATATTTTTATTTTTTTATTATTCAATATTTGAATTTTTTTAATCATCTATAATTAAAATATAATTTATTTTTTAATAAAATTATTGACCCCAGTTCAACACGGTTGAACCCCTTGACCCCTAACCCCTGACCTTTTCCGGTTCAAAGCCTGGTCCAGTTCTAAAAACCTTGGTTACCATGGACTTGATATAAACTATAGCGAATTTTATAATCATAATATGAAAGGCATACCGCCCATTTTTAATATACAATAACTAAAGTATACCAGCATTAGAGGGCAAACAGTACATTTACGTTTTACCCTAATCATTCTTGAAGCAAAATTTTTTTATTATTATGTTAAACTGAAAATTCTTTCACAGGATTAACATTTCTTAAAATAGTTCTAGGAATTTTCGATTTCTATAGGAAAAACTTCCTCCTTAATAAATTATTCTGTTTTCAAATAGGTTGTATGTCTTATTTCTCATACTTGGCATTTTATTTGTCTAGAATATAGTCTTCCAATATTCTACAAAATTAGTTATGTTATTGATATGAAAAAAATAATTTGTTCCATCTTATACACTTGAACTTATAATAAATATATGCATAAATTAAAGATCCACTTTTCATCTATTTATGAAAGTATTGGAACTTTGATGGCCTAGTTGTTCCTCTGTCACTTGGTAGATTGTCAATTCCATAGAAATCTATGTTTCACATATAATTGAATCTTCAAGCATAGAAAATTTGCATCACATTAATGAAGAGATCTTGTTTTTGTTGAAAAATATAAATGAAATGTTTCATGGTGTGTATAAACAAAATACTATAATTTCCAACTAAAAGATTGAACAAAATTATTGCTAGGAATTTGTTGATATGCTTTTGGATTTGTTATAATTAGAGTTTCATTAATTATATAATTGTCACAAAGATTGGGTTAGTCATACCGAGAAGTATAATACTGGAGGGGTCCAGTTGTCTAGGCAAAACTGCGTGGACACGTTCACTGGGCCCACATAACTACATCTGTGGTCATCTTGACTTCAATCCCAGAACATTCCACAATGATGTGCTGTATAATGTGATTGATGATGTCGAACCCAATTATCTGAGATTTAAACACTGGAAACAGTTAATTGGGTTCATGCCATTATTTTATGTAACCTTGACCGGGATTCGAGCTACAAAGAGTTTCTTGATCGGTCCAACAATCTTGGTCTGCGAGAATGGACCATAAAGAATTCTAATTTTGAATTCATTGAACTCCCTCTCTATCAGACAACTGAATCCACAGAAGAGAGCAACGGTCTAACTTCTCCTCTGTGGTCGTGATAAAGATTTTACTTCTACAAATTCATACTAGGTGATGGATTTCAGGACAGGATACAACATAACAGAGACGCAGGCCAATACGGGCATATTTTTCTGGGAATTACAGAATCCTTTGTATTTTTGTATAAAGGATCATATGGATAGACCATTCAACAATTGCTGGGATTGTATAATCGTAGAGATATGGTTCAATTACACCTGAGACGGGGCACTGAACATCAGCAAATGCTGGCTGTATTTCAAATTTTGGAACACTCTCCGCCCTTCAAGTACTGGATTTCTACACGTATTCCGTAGTCGTATTATGCAGTATTTGGAGAATTTTGGAGTTATTTCAATTAATTCTGTAATTAGGGCTGTGGGCCAGTTTCAGAATTATATGCTATATGTTGAGAACTTTGCCCACATTCAATTCGACTTGTATTAGAGTTATGTAATTGTCTCTTTTATGTTAATTATCATGTCATTTGGATTATTAATGTAATTTGGAGATTTTGCAATCTAATATTTAATTTATTGGAAAGAACATAAACTGGATACAGATACATAAAATACATTATTCGGAATTAAGGTACATTTCCTTCACCACACTGTGGATACTACACCTTTCGAGGTTCCAACTTCACCAAGATCCTCAACTTTCATTTTTTTTTATTACCCGCTCTATCTAGGAAGGTGTATGCTTCTGTCACATCCTGGTAATCCTTACTTGTAATCGCGGCTTCTCGGAGCATACGGAATACGTTGTCTTGGTGTTTCTGGAGCGTGTTCACATACTCCAATAAGGGCTGGGTGTTTTCTTCAATAGCTTCTGCAATACAGATACCATGGACACATTTAATGAGAGCAGACCGTATTTGAGAAACAGAAGGTAGACGGCCATGATCTCTTCCTTCTCCATCTTACCTGGTCAACAGACTGGCATCGAGGGTATATATAATATCAATTCTTCAGTTCTAAGTTTCTTGGGGTTCCAAATTAATATAATAAGGGCCTTTGTCTGTTTTCGAATATATTCAAATGTGTGCTGCCCGCTAGGTATAAGCCGAGAGTCTTGTCCCCCACTTTGATGATTTCCTCCTTATTTATTAATTAATTTATTAATGGTGGCCCCCAATAACTGTGATGGGCTCCGGGAATTGGGCGCCAACTTTAGTTTGAATCTCTCCCAGATCTTGCCACGTGTCTGAACAAAAACCAAGGATACAATCAGGTACCCTTTAATTCAAACCTACCAATCCTAACGCGTCACGTGGCGGTACGAACGGGGCGGCCATCCGTGTTTAATATCTAAAACCTAAAATATTAAATACGCTCGAAATACATTATTTTGGTTATCTTCCAACATTTCTTGATAAGTTTAATACTTAAACTCTAAAATATCAAATCCACTACAAACATATTATTTTGATTAAACAAAACCTTACAGTTAATAATATGATAGAAATAGCAAATGTGGGTGTATTATATGTGTAAAACCACAAGTTATATATCTATATCGAATCTCTAAACTCACAAATTAATAAGCCAATCACTCCATTCTAATGTATAAAAATAAAATTCACAACGACTAAGGTTTTCTTTTCTTTCTTATTTTAACTTATTTTTATTGCTTTATAAACAGTTTTAATTTCTTTCAAAGAAAAGATTAAGGATTCATACTATTGTTGTGGATAAACTACTCTTCACTATATTATAACATCCAACTTGTATGATTACTAATGCAGTGGATGAATGATCCACAACTGAAAATATTAAACTTAAAATAAAAAAGAACAATTGTAAGAATGTTAGTTTGACACATGGCATGCTCTGAGTCATTCAATCCTAACATGGATGATTAAAAGAAAAACAAATCTCCAAACTAGTAAAGACAAGCCATTAAATATTTGCATGTCTTTTACCTTGAGCTCTTTTAGTTGGTAACAATTCAAAACTTGGGATTAAAAATATGACACGATAATCTTTTTTAATTTTAAAAATAAAATTTAAAATATAAAGATATAGCGTGACATTAAAGCCTAATGGCAGCCTCAAGAAATAGAGAGACACTTGCTATCGAACTTTAAATAAAGTTGGCTTATTAATTTTAGACAACCAATTCATTTCTATTTTTCAAATTCTAATATTTGGTTTGATGAGTATACAGTGTTCAAAGAAATAATTAAAATGATATTGATTTGCAACATTTTTATATATTTTGCCATTTATTTTTATGCATCCATTTGCCCTAAAACTAGTCCAATTAATTGAAATCCTTTACAATTTAACCTAATCGTAAAGAATTTTAGATTTGAAAGATTGATATATAATTTGCAAATTTGTATTAAAGTAACTTAGTAATATAAATTTTTTATATATAATCACCACTTGCCATAATTTACATATCATTCTGTTGATAAACGCCCATGCTAGAATTACAAAATGAGGACTTCGAAGACATGTTAAGATTAGTGGATTTATTGGGAAATTGTGACTCTCCTATGGAAATTTTGTTATCATCCATTTTCATAGAATGATGTGCAAAAAATTTTAGATAAATTCAGAAAAGCACCTTAAATCAGTTGAAAATACAAGATCAAGTTTCCTTTTTTTTTTTTTTTTTTTTTTAAAAGCAAACATTATCATCATTTTGGATTTAAAGTTGGAATATTACTTATTTCATGCCTATTTCACACCTGTTCCAAATAGGAATCAAATCTCCCAGCAATCTTCTTCTCTTTCACATGTGTTGTGTCAAGTCATCATGTGGTCTATTGGTAGTCGGGTCCCCAATAAAACTCTTCACAAGTGGTGAGAGTTCGAATCTTGGGTGAGGGCATATTTCTGGGAGTGTAAGTAGTTGTTGTGTGCGGGTGGTTCCTGCGTCCATGTGTGCGCGGGCCCCGCTCCCACTTGCTCCGCCAAGGCTTGTGCACGCCCTTGTCTTAGCGGTTAGGCCACTCATCTTGGCAAAAAAAAAAAGTCCGTCCTTAGAGCCAACATTCTCTCATTTCGTGAAAAGTTAGTTGTAAGTTAAAATTAAAAAAGTACGTATTGAGCCTGGATGCAGTTGTCATGTTTAGAAGAGTGTAGAGAAAAGTTTAGAGGAGTTAAATAAACAAAATAAAATTTAAGGGAAGATCGACAATGCTAAAGAAGAATAGGAAGAAATTTGAGGGCTTGTTTGTTTAGTGTTTAGCCTTAAATTATTCCCAAAACTAGCTTTTGATGTGTTTAACAATTCATAATTGGTGTGCATGGCAAGCAATTAATTATCAAATTTATTTCAATGCTAATAATCACTTGTTAATAACATTAGTTCAAGTCTTTAGAGAAATATTTGAATTGCCAAGGATGCAGTATGCTTTAACTTGATACTTCAAGTTGTTAATGTAGCAATTCAGGTAATTAACTTAATAATTTTAGTCATTCACTTCATAAGTCAAGATGTTAACTTAACCATTCAAATCATCCACTTACCATTTATTTAACTGATTAACTTAATAGTTCAATCTTATCAAAGGTGGGTCAATTGGTCTAAGTAATAGTTCAACTATAGAACTAAATAGATTAATTAATTAAGATGATTAATACTTCAAGTCTAATCATGAGTTGATCAACATTTAGGCTCAAGTTTTCCAATCCAACTTGTAATATTACAAATATCAAATAGTAATTTGAAATTTCTAGTTCACTTTAATAGACTACTACACTGTAGTATAAGAACAATAGAACAAATCTATCTTTGTTATGGATAGATTTCCCAATCTTTTCTTTCTCTTAGACTAATTTTCTTGCATCACTAAGGAGTTGGTCCCTTTTGGAACTTAACTTCAATATCATGTAATTTGATTTTAAGTATAGTGGATAGTACCACAAATGCTTTCTTGACTGAGATAATAGTAGAGCTAAGTCTTTTAAGATAGAAACTTCAACATCTAATACCATCATGATTATGAACATATACTTTAATCTGAACAATTTTAACTTCAAATAATTGCCACAAATATAACAAACATTCATTTGTGCCCTCAAAGTCATGGTTGATATATCTTCATCCACTAACAACCTCACTTAATCTATATCCCCTGGAATGTACCCAAGTTCAATAATTAATCAATTTTAGATTAGAGTAATATAAAAAACACACAAATGACTTATTATTGCCTCATTTTTTTTTTGAAAAACCATTTCATTCAAGGAACTTCAGAGACTAAAACATCAGATAAGAAAGGAGGAGGGTAAAGCCACTCCAAATGAAAAAAGGAAGAAGGGGAAGCAACATGGGCAAGTTGATGGGCGGCCATATTTGCTGAACGTCTGACGTGCTGAAGAAGAATATCAGAGAACGATTCGAGTAAGTGACGACAATCACCAAGAACAACAGAGAGAGCCGAGCCAGCCGGGGGGGAGACCGGAGCTATGAGTTTGGAAATCACTTCCAATGAGTCAGATTCTAGAATCACTCCATCAATGTTGTGTTGGAGCAACCAAAGGAGCGATTCTCTGCATGCCAAATCTTCAGCCAATGTGGAGTTGATTGTCACATTTAGAGAGCCATGGATAGCCTGTATAAAAACTCCTTGATCATCTCTAATAACCGCTCCGAAGGTGGCTGGAGAAGATGATGATAAGAAACTTGCATCAAAATTGCATTTGAGACGACCAGAGGGAGGAGTGGACCATCTAGGTTGAGATGATGCAACACGTCCTGCTGGATTCGGACGCTCCTGGGCTTGCTTCCATTGACTAAAAAACTGCTTGGCTTGATGAAGGTGGACGGTTGGAGGAGAATGATGAGAATTCCAAACAGAATCATTCTTGGAGTTCCATATGGCCCAACAAGCTAAAGCAACATTTGACAAATCCAATGATGATGATCGGAGAAGCAAGGAGGACCACCAAGATAAAAAATTTTCAGCCTCAGATAGGAGGATGCATGATGAAGTAAGAGACCAAATCTGTTTTGCTGAAGGACATTCAATTAAAGCATGGAGAGTTGTTTCTATGTCAGAATGACATAATGGGTAGAGATTCGATTGAATTATGTGCCGACGGTGTAGGTTGGCACAAGTTGGCAAAAAATCTTTACAAGCCCGCCATAGAAAATGCTGAACCTTTGGGGGAATATCAAGATTCCAGCAATCCTTCGACACATATGAGTGAAGATGCATTTGTTGGTGTTGGGGCTGTAATGAAAGATAGTATCCACTCTTGACAGAGTATTCACCATTTTTAGTAAATTGCCAACCAATGTGATCTGATATGTTTCTAATAGACAGTGGGATTTGCAGTATTGCGTTAACATCACGCTCCTCAAACAACATCTGGAGCAGGTCCACATTCCATCTTTTCGGGTTTTGCAGAATGAGATTGTCCACCCTGAGATCCACATTATTATTCGAAGAGGCTGAATGGAGATTGGTGTCATTCAGAATGGGCAACCAAGGGTCCTTCCAAATTTTGATCGTGGATCCGTCACCAACACGCCAAATCATCCCATCCTGCAGGAGTTTACGTGATGCAAGGATACTATGCCAAACAAAACTTGAAGAACGACCCCTACCAGCGGAGAGAAAATCAGTTGAGGTAAAATACTTAGCTTTGAGAAGTTTGGCCACCAAAGATTCAGGGATGTTCATGATGCGCCAAGCTTGTTTGCATAGCATGGTGAGATTGAAATGGTGTAGTTTACGAAATCCCAGACCCCCAAGATGCTTCGGTTGACAGAGTTTGTCCCATGAGCACCAAGACAAGCCCCTACTTCTGGCTCTGTTCCACCAGAAAGAGTTTAGAAGTGATTCTAGCTTTTGACATATAGAGTTGGGCAATAGAAAAACGCCAAACAAGTATATTGGTAATGCTTGAGCAATGGACTTCAACAAGACTTCCTTCCCAGCAAAAGAGAAGGACTTATTTTTCCATGCTTGAATCTTCCTCCAAGTTTTGTCAATAATAAAGCACAAAGCATTACTTCTATTCCGACCAATGGTTAACGGTAAACCGAGATATTTTCCATGTTTAGGCACCACTGGGACGCAGAGTATAGAGCTAAGATGCTGCTGGAGATCAATGGGGGTATTTGTACTAAAAGAGATCGCAGACTTGGCATAGTTAACCAATTGCCCAGAGGCACGCTGGTATATTGGAAGACATCTCCTTATGTTTGTGCAGTCAAGAACTGAAGCACGGAAGAAGAGCAGTGAATCATCAGCAAAGAAAAGATGCGAGATCAGAGGGGCACGTGGAGTTATTCTACAACCCATGATCTGACCTGACATCTGAGCATGATGAAGAATTGAAGTTAAGCCCTCGGCGCAAATAAGGAAAAGGTATGGCGATAAAGGATCACCCTGACGAATTCCTCTAGTAGGCTTGAATGGCCTGCATAATTCCCCATTGAAGCGGATTCTATATTCGACAGTTGAGATACAGTGCATGATTAATTTGATCCATCGATCATCAAAACCAAGTTGGGACATCATGAAATGAATGAATTGCCATTCAACTCGGTCGAATGCTTTGGCCATATCCAATTTAAGAGCTGCAAAAGCTCTACTTCCTCTAGTTCTCTGCTTGAGGGAGTGACATATCTCATGGGCAAGGATGATATTGTCTTGAATGAGTCGACCCGGCAAAAATGCAGATTGATTTTCAGATATAACTGAGAGTAGCACCCCCTTTAGGCGATTTGCGAGGACCTTTGAGATACAACGGTATATGACATTACATAAGGATATAGGTCTGAATTCAGTTATGACAGAGGGATTGCTCTGTTTAGGAATCATGATAATGGTAGTTAAATTCAATTCCTTCGGGATAGAGCATGAATGAAGACAAGAGAGGCAGAAATCCGTGAAGTCACCACCAAGGATATGCCAAGCCTTTTGGAAAAAACCTGGGTTAAACCCGTCAGGGCCTGGAGATTTGTTTGGATCCATCGAGAACAGAGCATTTTTAACTTCTAAATGAGTGAAGGGTGCAAGGAGTTTGGAATTATCTGTTGCCTCATTTGTAATTGCATTTGGCATACAAAGGCAACTATCATGCACTAATTAGAATGATAATTCTACTTTTCTCTTCATATGCGGAAGTGGGAAAATGTTATTCTATATAGATTACATTGAATGAACACATACATAAAGATAAAAGAGATTTTAGTCTTAAATGTGATCAATTATATTGAATATTCAACCACTTTGTGCATGACACTAGATATACTGAATATGATCTCAAGAGTTAATTACATTATAATATTTATACCAAACTAACATCAAATTAAATGACAATACAAGATGATTAACATCCATCATGCGTTTACATCACTGTTGGTCAAGAGCAATAAAATGATTTGCACTATTTAAATAGTTTCAACATATTATACCAAATATGACTATATTTGAATAGCTCTAATAGATAACAATTACAAAATAAAAACCATGATATTAATCTAATGACAAACTGAGACCAAAAAATATGATGAACATTCACAACAAAACTTTCCACTAATATTGTTCTATTTGAGAAACCAATACTTGGAAATTTATAACTTGGCTCTTGAAACTAACATTGTAGGAATCATTCAGCATAAATATAAATAAAAAAAATAGGTATAAAACCCCTAAACTAACAACATGTGACGTTGGATGAGAGTTCTCACAAAAACCCTAGATTTCAATGGGGCAAAAGAAATACACTTGATGCTTCTTTGGCTACCACACAAATGCTACTCACGCTAAACTAGAACAGGATCACTAGTGAACTAGTTGAGCTCACATGCCAATTAAGAGTGTTAAGGATAAGGATTCTGACTCGTTCCTAATCTTGTATAACCTCCTCCTACTTTGTAGCCTTTTTCCTATCATTTCAATTTCATTCACAATATCTGTAATCTATAAATGTAAGACAAACGCAACAGGGGAATTCAATTCACATTCATGGTATCAGAGACAGGGACTTCTTCTATCTTCTAATCTTGTCCAAGCATTGCTATGGCTACCTCAAGCACAGTCAACAATAGCTCTAGCTCCACCATCACAACCATGCCTTCCTCTCAGGCCATTAACGTCGTGGCTAGTATTCGTACTCACATACCAATTACCTTGGATCTTCAGTCGTCCAATTACTCCAAGTGGCGCACCCTTCTTCTCGTCACACTTGGAAAATATGGCCTCTCCGACCAAGCCAACGGCACCGACCCTCGTCATGATGATTCTGAGTGGATGCAGCATGATTACATTGTTCTCTCATGGATCTACAGCTCCATCTCCATGGAGATCCTTGACTTGGTAATGCGCCCCGACACAACCGCTTATGCCTTATGGACAGACATTGAAGACATGTTTCTTGACAACAAGAAAAGTCATGCTGTCTTCCTCGAGGCCGAATTTCGCAACATCAACCAAGGAGATATGACAATAACTGCATATTGTCACAAGCTAAAAAATGTAGCGGATGCTCTTGGCGAGGTCGGTCAGCCCGTCTCTGATGAGACATTGGTTCTTACCATGCTTTTGGGTCTAAAATGACCACTTCGCCACTATGGCAACATTACTCCCTATGCAGACACCTTTCCCGAACGTCATTCAATTTCTGAGTGGACTTTCACTACCTTTAGTTTGCTAAGTACCAATTTTATTATCCTTTAGTTCCATTTTCTATAATTCTTCTTGTTACATTTGTTCTCATAGGGTCTTATTCTTTTTTTCCCCATCTATTTTGTGAAAAGCTGTGTTGAAGTTTTCATTCTTTGTTCCAATTAAGATCTTTGTTGAATTAACTAACTACATAATCCCCAAGTTAGAATAGTCGCAATGGCACCAACTATGAAAGTAATCCTAGGCTCTATTGCTTTTGGGATGTTTTTGGCATTAGTTGTCATCCCTATAATACCCTTTCTTCCAATTGGAAGTACTACTGGTTCTCTCCTTAGTGTCATGCTCATGGTCATCTTCTGTGTCATTTAGCACAAAGAAGCTTGTGTTACAATTGACCTTCCTATTCTTGGCCTCCTCTTTCGAACAGTAGTTATTAGTGTCTACCTTTAAAAATTTGATATGTTCAAATATTTAGATAAACTCATACATTGGAAAGTCAAGGTGGTAAGGACTTGCCACCTTGGCTTACCAATTTCACATGTGAAGGTCAGGCGTTGAATAGCAACTGTGCAGGATGAGGGCACCTTAGCCTATTGGTATCGGGTCTTCTCTACAGGATGAGACCATGTGATATAATTAGAAAACTTGCGTGCGCCCCTAACACGTGGCTTGTCCACATTTGTCAAAAAAAGGAAGAACTAAAAATTATTTATAACCCTAAAATGTTGTGGTGTTTATTTATTTCTAACATAAAAAGAATTAAAATTATTTGTTGACTACAAATTAGAATATTTGGAAAGCATTTAAATTTATATATATGAAATTTCAAGTTATGCATATCTTGAGATATTCCATTGTTTTAATGCATTTATCTTTCACATTTTTCTAAAAAGCTACTTTGTGGCCTATATATATATATGAGTGTTGAGGGTTGCAATTTTTGCCTTGCATTGTATTATTACATCATTATGAAAATTTTATTTTCAAGGAAAAAAATTAAAATTTAGAATAATAAGATTCTAAAAATATAGCAAAGAAAATATGTTTTGAGCTTGCTTGTAGGAATACAATAATCACTAAAAACATTATTGTACCTATTTATTTTTATTAAATATAATTATTTAAACAAATATATTTAATAACTAATTTTAAAATTTATTGATAGAAACTTATTCGGAAAAGGAATTTTTAATATTAAAATAAGATATGATTTCAGGAATTAAAAAACATACATATATAAATATTTAGATTATATTCCTGATGTCAAGAAAATTTAATTAACAATTAATGGTTAATGGTTAGAAAAATAATAAAAATCTATTATGTAACAGTTATATTTTTTTTTTCTTTCTATCATGCAATAAGCATTTAGATCAATTACAAATTCAACTCAATTATCCATGTCTTATATTACACTTGTACTAATATACCTAAAAATAGATGTAAAATTTCATAATTAAAAAAATAATACAGTTTCCTTATAAGTCAACAATTTTATATGTATACTAACATTACATGTCAACATAATTGTTTTTGTTCTCATCTACAATTAGATGAACTTTGATGCTGATTGTGTTTATGTTATGAAGTTGAATAATCATCGGGTGTTATGTATGATGAGAGAAATTAGATAGAATAAAATATTGAAAAGAAAATAAAAAATAAATAAAAAGTTTGATCTCAACCATGTTCCTCATGTCTTAATGTGAAATATATTATAAGAAAATTAATATATTTTAGTTAGGACAAGCATGATCAAAGACAAAAAGAAAGTAAGCATTTGTAAGCCCCAAATTGAGATGTTAATTTATATATATATATATACACTTCCAAGAAAGGCACACTAAGATAGTATTATGAAAGTTTAAATGTTACCTATTCTAAGAAAATCCAAGCATTTAGAATTAAAAAAAAAAGAAGAAGTGAATCTTCCATTTTTTTTCACATATTAAATAATGCACTTGAAATTCAGGTGTTTGCCATTCCTATGACATTTGCATGCTAGTTTACCATTGGGGTACTAATTGTTAACATAGAAATTAGATTTTTTTTTTTATGTTAAAAAATTAAATTTTTTAAAAAAATCTGATTTTCCCAATTATAAAATCAACACTTTATTCAATAATGACAGAGGAAACCCTATAAATCATTCACTTTATAATTGTTTTCTCTTGTAAAATAGATATTCGATATATGTACAAAAGAAAAAGCAGATACTAGATACCAAAATTAGTTGCGTTTATGATTGTATAACATAACCCAAAATATAATGCCAAATCTCATAATCCCCTCGACATGAATTTTTCTTCCCAAAAATATTAATTTTATCATTTATTTACATAAATTTCTTAATATAAGAATATTTAAGTACAACTACTTGGGGAATCATACTTTCCTTCCTATGTCATAATCTAGAAGTTTGGCATTTTTCAATAATGGTATTATTAATATTATTTTGTATTATTGCATTATTAACATTGTCCTAGATGTCATGGTTTTGTAAGGACAATTATGTGTAATTGTAATGATGTAGTCTTTGTTGATGAAAGTAGAGAAGATGCCAACTTAAAGTTGGAATAATATAGAAACATTTTAAAACCTATGTCTTTCACGTTAAATAGGATAAAGATAAAATAGAATATATATATATATATATATATATATATATATATATATATATATATATATATATATATATATATATATATATATATATATATAAAATGTAATTGCAGTAACAAGGTGATTAGATACGAGTGAGGGGTTATGATGTATGACACTAAGATTGGTAGAATTATTAGTTCTCTGTGTTTGGGCTCTATAATCCCATGATGGAGATTTATAAAAGATGTCACAAATTAGATTAAGGCATGTTGAATAAAATAGAGTGAGACTTTTAGAGTTTTATGTGATCATGAATAACTTTTATATTTAAAGGTCAAAATGTTAGGCTGTTAAGAAATAACATACTGAAAGATGGAAATTACTAAAATGAGAATTATGAGATAAATGCTAGACTGTACTAGGTTTGCTAATTAAAGAATGCCTTTATCTGAAATATATTTAGTAGCATCTATAACTGACAATCTAGAATCAATTATGATGTTACGGACTCGATCTTATATGACTAATAGATACCCCTATAAGAAAAATGGTATCTTTTAAAAAAAATAACATAAAAATGGAAAGCATAGTCGTAAAAAACATTTTGCAAAAGCTTTATGAAGTGATATGGGGTTAATTTTTCAAAAAGTCACCAAACTTTGACTTATTATCACTTCAGTCATCCAACTTCAACACGTATCAAAGTGGTCATTTAAATTCTAATTCAAATCAACGGGCAGTCACCCGTGGTTTTCCAGCCCAAATTAGTCTAAATGGTCGTAAAAAAAACTGAGGTATCACAGTCACCCGTGGCTTTTCAACCCAAATTAGTCTATGTGGCCGTCGAATCTCAGTTTTTTCTGCGGCCACGTAGACTAATTTGGGCTGGAAAGCCATGGGTGACTGCCCGGTGATATGAATTAGAATTTGAGTGACCACTTTGATACATTTTGAAGTTGGATGACGGAAGTGATAATAAGTCAAAGTTTGGTGACTTCCTGAAAAATTAACCCAATTATATGCTTGAGCTTAGTTTATCTACTATTTTGGTCCTTGATTGATTAACATAGAAGAGAAAGATTCATGTGGCTGACCCCAAATAATTAGGATTAATAGCTTGTTATTGTTATTATATTAATTGTAATTGTGATATTAGAAATATAAGTTTATACTAACTAATTTTAATTTGAAGTTGTGAAATTTTAAAACTAAAAGAAATTTTTTTACTTAAATTTATTTATAAATAAAACCAAAACACACTTGGTTGGCATGAGTTTATTTTCTGTGTACAACACACGCATTAGTTTCAATGTAACTTTGTGGTATTAATTAAATAATTATTTATGAATATAAAATTTGAATATTAATGTTTACAAAAATAAATTATTTAGCATGGTTTTCAAAATAAATAAAAAACTTCCTTGTTTTTCATTAACAAGAAAACTGAAGAAAGTGCAATCAACATTATATATCTTGTGCTTTGCTTCAGAAAAGTTACCCTTGTATTTATATTAAAATCAAGAATAAGGTACCATAGATAGAAAGATTAATTGATTTGACTTAATATTCACCTTAATTATCCATTTGATATTATGTAATCCTTTTTTTAATTAATTTTGTAAAACAAGAAAAATATAAAAAATCATAATCACAAAATGAGAATATTTCTCCATATAATCTTGATTTTATTATTCACTTATCTTAATTATAATTTAAATAAATTGTCACAATTCTAATTTTAATGCCATTATTTTTCCATGTAAGGTATTTTCACAGGCTCTGTAATTCAACACAGATGATATGTTCTACCAACATTTCTATATGATGATTAAATGATTTTTAAATTTCAATTTTCCCAATTCATGTATTTATATTTACCAAAATAATATCTTGAGATTGTGGAGATTATATTTTTGAAGATTTAGAAATATCTTGTGCTTTGCTCCAGAAAAACTACCCTTGTTGATGAGACTCAAACGACACAATTGCCCTTATTTAGCACAAAAGATAACCCATTTTTATTATATTTTTTATCAGTATGTATAATTGAACGAGTTGTGAGTATCACGAGTTTGCTATTTTTGGCTGACCTCACTTGTGAGAAATGCTTTTCCTCCATGAATTGTTCATCTCCGAGAGCTTATATCATCTCATCTGGTGGCCACGTGTCCCTACATGACCTATGCTCTACCTCCACCTTCCCATTTTGCCCCTCTACTTTATTTTCAAACTTCAAGGAAACGCTTCATCTCTTTTCTGAATTTTTTTAAACTAATTTTCTTTTTTTTTTCTAAAAAAAGAAATAGGGCCAGAAAAGTAAACACATACACCATAAAAAGTATCAAAGTTGAAATACATACTTAATATTAATAAAGTAGGAAAACAGAAGTGGTTAGGCAAAAGCACAAACCACCCAAAGCGATACTTTGGTCAACCCATCCATCTTTCTTTGGTCTTTTCTTTATATCTTCTTCTCCTTTTTCTCTTCTTTTCACATCCCTATCTTTTTCTCTTTTTCTATCTCTATTGTTCTCCTCTTCCTTACAAACTTTTCTTCCTCATTCTTCCTTTTCTCCCTTCGTTCCAAAGGTTCTAGGACTCCTCTATATCTCAACTTGAACAAAAACGATCCTTAGCTCAACGATCCTCGGCTTTATAGCATCTTCCATGGTGGGCGATGGCTGGAAAGGAAAGAGATGGAGACGAATGAGTTTGTCATTAGATCTAGTAATCTTCTTTTAACATCAAAGAACTATGCCTTTATAGAAAAGGAACTTGATTTTGCACTCCTTATTTTGGAAAATGTTTCTACATCAATGACAACTCCTTTTGTATCATAAACACATATATATACACCAAAAACATCTTTTTTTGTATCAGAGCCAAATTATGCTATTCATTCATAAACATGTTTTTATGTCTACTTCAGCACCAAAGATACTTGTGGCTGCGTCTATACTAATAGTGGTTGTACCAAAAGTGTCAACATCTGTATCAAAGGCATCTATTTTCATACTAACGACACTTTTTCCTATATCAGAAACATATGGTTTTATATCAAAGACACATTTTTTAGTAATAGAAGAGCATGTTTCTACACCACAAACTGCTAATAAGGCTCCTAATGATACAACCGTTCAAAGGAAAACATGTCATGGAATCCTAACTAAGAAGTAGGTTATTTCAGTTCATTTTATTTGATTAATTCCACTATTCACCACTTTAATGGATAAATTTGTAATTTATTAATTTTATTTTTTTATTTCTAACCAATTAGGGAAATTGGCATGCATAAGTTAGTCTTTTCGAGTGATATAATACCTGCTAGAGTAAAAGTGGGATACTATGTCCGTGGACAGGTTGTGAGGTTTGATTAGTTTTCTTAATTTATTGAAATATGATTTATATTATGTTTATTAATTTGATATACTTTTTCATTCATATTTTATTATGTGGCTATTTAGTGGATTCTGGAATTTTGTGTAGCTGTTGCAACACTGTGCTAAATTTTTGGGTTGCTTAGTTTTATAATATTAATTTTTATTTTATCTATTGTTTTTAGTTTTTTAATGATATACTATATCACATGCATGTTAGCCCTTCACAATTTAAATCACATAACAGCCAAGTTAAAAGCCATAAGGCGTGAGTTTTTCTTCACTAAAATTTCAGAAGTTTATTGTTGCAAGGATAACCATCCTAATTCTATCCTTACTATTCTCACATGTGATTTCCAGATACAATCACATCTTCACATTGGATAGTGTGTCACTCCATGATTTGGTCATCTCCTTATCTAAAGATTGAAAGCTTCCTACAAGTGAAACTGATGATCTTTGCAACATTTGTGAAGATGGTGATGATCTTCTCATATTTGATCTCTGTACTAGAGTTTTTCACAATGGTAAATTTTTTTCTTTTTTCTTTTATGTATCAATCATATTTTTTTTAGTCACTTAATTATCTCCTGCTTGTGTCATTCCATTTTATCACAGAATGTGTTGGGCTATCAGAAATTATTGAAGGGGTCTAACATTGTCATTGGTCCATGTACGATAAATCTCAAAAACTGGTCACTAGACCTTGGTGTGATTGGATCACCAGACCCCATAGCAGTTTGGCTTTAGCTGTCTGTAATACCCTGAACCTTTGGATGTCTGTTGAAAATTATATTCAAGATATTATCACAGTTGTAGTAAGATTATCTTGTAGAGTAGTTCTGTTAAGAAACCTAAGTGGAAAACACAAGGACCTAAGTACTAGAGTTAATAGAAGATTTTGGTTTCACAAGAAAATAAGAGATTTTGATCTGAAGTGTTTCCGGAGATCAAGGACTGAGAGGTAAGTTGGCAGGGACCTTTTTGAAATACTGTTTTATGATGTAGGGACCAGTGGTGACTTTTCAACGACCTTTTTATAATACTTTTTATTATCATGGGCTGAAAGAGAATTTCGGTGGAAATTAAGTTAAAGAGGAAAGGAGAAATGTTTGGTTTAGTTGAAGGTTTCATCCTCCATTAATGGCCTTCCAAACTAAAAAAAAATGAGAGGCTTGAGGAGATGGTCTTTGAGATCGCCGGAGGTAGTTCGCTGGAGTGGTTGTTTGCTTGGTAAGAATTTTAATGATTTGCTTGGTTAAAAGCTTGGACAAAAATGATATAAATTAAGCATAACTTTGTGAGATTTGGTTTGGGATTGGAGTAGCACAAACATGGCTTATTGTTGTAGATGATAAGTGCTTCAATTTCCTTTGAAAATACTTGTATTTTTGGAGTTAAATCTTGCCTGAATGGTGAATAAATCCTTGGCATTACTATAGCAATCAGAATTAGGGGTTTTATTGGTTAATTAAAATGATGATGATGGTTGGAAATTAAGTTATTGAGCTTAGCCAAATTGGCTGAGTTGTGTTTGATCAAATCAGGTGAAGTGGGTTTGATTTGGTTTAGTCAAGTTCTTTTGAGTAGGTTTGAGCCTAGATGATTGGATGAAAGTTGATGTGGTTGGGTTTAGTTGAACCAAGCTGGTTCAAGAGATTTTGTGTAAGAATTGGATTTGGTTCAAGGCTGGTTGGTTCAATTAAACGTAGTTTAGTGAAATTGAGGTTGGTTTAGGAGGGGTTAGCCAAAATTGAGTTGGTTTGAGTGCAAGTTGGAGGTCAGTTTAATTATGCAAGATCGGGGTTGAACCAGTTGGAGTGAATGAGCCCAATTAGAAAGTCGGTCATTATTTCTTATATTTTCTTTTGGGTTCAGTTTTGTCATTAGTCTTTTTTATTTATTTTATTTTGTTTTCTTGTTAGGTGGGATTTAGGCTTTGGAGGGAGTTCCAGGTCTAACGAGAAACCCAAAGACGACCAGGTGAGTTGGTAATGGCTACAATTTTGAAATAATAGGTTAATTGCTACTATATTGAAATAAGCACTTAATGGTTGCTATTTGGAAATAATTGTTTAATTATTTCATTTGATTATGTTTAATAATTTATATTGTTAAAAGATAATTATATTTATTTGCAGTTTGCTATGCTATAGCAATCAAATTAATACATTTGTTTTTGTATGATTATATGTAGTTTCAATTGTGGCAAATACATGTATATATGATTTAATTATTCATTTAAGGTATTTATTTCAATGGTCACATATGCCTTGACTTTGAAATGATTTGTATAATCGTGTGTGCATATTAATATGCTTTAACCATCGACACTTGTGGAAACAGTTTTCATCCCTGGTAGAGATGGTGTCCTAGATCTGGATAGTATGGTTATGCATGTATTGTATTATTGAGCTTCTAACACAACCCTTGCATGTGTCCGTAAGTGCACGGGTCACTCAAGTAATAAAGTGTACCCACTGGGTCAGGTAGTCGAATCCCCATGGAACAGGAGTATTATTAATAGTTACTTCTAAGTTATCTAGTCGAATGAACAAGAGTATGATGTGATGAACTAATTCACGAAAAGATGAATGTCACGAACAAGTATGCAAGAGTAAAATGAAGAGTAGTCTCAATCAATGAAAATATAGGTATTCTCGCAATAATGCTGCCCCCATGATTCAAACATTAAGCACAAGATTCACAAAGTATTCCTAAACCAAGTTAGTTAAGTCATGGAAATCAAAAGATAAGATCACCAATACTAGTCCCCTACGAGGTCTCGGTGGATAAATCTCTCGGTCTCAACACCTAACACCACATATGACCGCATAAAACGTTAGGGATTCCAAAGGATGCATTCGATTCCTAACAATTCTCCTAGCCCTACTTCTAGATGAAAGGTTACTAACCCTCTTCGAGGTCCCTGTGGAAAAATCCCTCAATCTCAACACCTCACACCACATATGGTTGCTTAGAGCTTAGAGAATATAGAGATATAATGCACCAATCAGAAGGGAATGGGGACGCTCCATTATCTCATGACTCACACTCTTAATCATCTCAACCCTCTTTAATCTTGAGGTTCTAACACTAATGGAGACCTCTCTATCACCAAGGTGAATAAATCAATACAAACCAATCAATCAATAGATCAATAAAGTAAGCAAGCATTAAGAACACAAGATTAAAACTCAACTAAACTCAGATTAAAAGGAAAACACAATGTAAATCAATACAAAAAATAGAATCCTAGTGTTCACATGCCCAAAAATCTAGGGTTTAACTCTCCATGGAGCAAGTTACAAACTAAATAATAGAGTGAAAATCTGTAAAAGCCATGGAAATAAACTCCCCTGAATTCGTGATAATGGCCTTGATGGGTGGTTTCAACGTCTTGATGGATTCCTCTCCGAAAATAGGGTTACTGATAGCTTCCTTGATGCTATGACGGAGGAGAAAATGATAAAAGTTGGTGAAGATACGTCCCCAAAGTCATAAAGGCCTTTTCTCCAAACCCTAGCAGCCTTGTCTCTCAAAAGTCATGCAAAATTCACCCAAAAATAGGCCAAAGCGGTTTTTTATAATAAAAAACTCATGCCTGTCACATGTTGCTACACACCCAGCTGGGCTACAAATTTTTTCACAATCTCATGTGGAAATTTCACATTGTCATGAACAGTAACTTGCTACAGTTCTTTCGTAACCAATGCATCCAACAATCTTCTTCTAAGGCCATACGTCTGGGCACACGTCTGCATGGTAGATCATGTGGCTTCTTGTCAACTAAACACCATTGGAAGGTCTTTTGAAGTCTTTACACAAGCAGGGACATGAAGATGTGGCTACCTTTGTGCCTTTCCAACTCACAATTTGACTTGAACTCTTTCGGAAGTTGGCACATCATCCCAAGTGAATGGGCATCGCTTGTGTCTTGATCCTTATGTCACACAAAAGTCTCCCAAATTGTGCCTTCATAACCTTATATGCACAAAAGAACACCAAATACAATTTATGAGATGTCAAACATGATAAAAATGGTGCTCAATGCATGTAAAACATATAAAGAAATATGTTCACTCAAGCACTTATCAGCTTCCACAAGTTTTGATGGTGACTAAGGTAGCATTTGGTTGGATGTAATTCTAGATGCAGTGGATTTCTAGTTACAATGTAACTGGAAATCCTTGGATTGTAAAATACAGTGCAGTCAAATCTTCTGTTTGGTTGGATGTAACTGGAATTACTGTATTATAAGATTTTATGTTTGTTTGGAAGGATTTGTAAATCTTGAATTAAAAAACACATGTTTGGTTGGATGTATTTTGAGGATAGGGTTACTCATGGTAAGATTACCTCCTTACTTTATTATGTATTAATTTGTTATGATATACTAATTATTAAATATTTATTAATTACTAACTTAGCATTTAATTTATTTATATTATTAATTATTATATTTAAAAATATTATATTTTATAATTAGTAATAATAAATTAAGTAAATTGTTAATTTAATTAATAATTGAATTATCAACCAATTTCTCGTGAAATTGGTTGATAAGATTTCATTAATGGTGATTAATTAAATTAATTAATCCAATTATTTAATAAATAAATAATTTATTTTATCATTAGTAATTATTAAACATAACATTTGCAAATATAATAATAGATAATTAATATTACTAATTAATTTATTATTACAGTTTAATTAATTATTACTAATTATTAAAAATTGTTGATAATTCAATTATTAATTAATGCACTGTATTTAATTAATTAATTGGTTGATAAGATTTTATTAATGGTTATTAATTAAATTAATTAATCCAAATATTTAATTAATAATTATTAAACGTAACATTTGTAAATATAATAATAAATAATTGTTATTACTAATTAATTCATTAATGATTATTTAGCAAACAATAATATAACTTACCCATATCTATTTGTATGGATCACTCACACTGACATGTTGAAATAAGTTTCATTTATTTCTTTAATGAGGATGAGAAACCTAGTTTTCATGTCATGCATACTGGTAACATCTCAGCAAAGGCATCTTCCTTGATAATACCTAATTACAAACAAAAGAACATTAGATTTGAACTTGATCATCCTTCCTATCTCATTGCATGTACACAAAAAAACACACATTCAAAAATCAAGGAGGCAATCATTACATAGTTAAATTTTAGAGTTTACAATCATACTTAATTATATTATCATTCAATAATTTAAACATTACCAACTTCATAGTATCAAGCTTTAAAACATTCAAATGAACAAGAGTTTAGACAGAGTACACAAACACAAAAAACACATTAAAAAAAAAATTCAGATGGCTTCAAAGTTTGCACAAAGCCATTACATATATGTAGTGCTCCAAAGTTTGCATATAACCATTACATATATCTAGTGTTCCAAAGTTTGCATAAAATCAATACATAATAGGCACTTCAACCCTTGAAGTAACAAAGGTAGATGGCTTCTCAAATAGTTTTCTTAGGACACAAGGAACAACCTGCACATATGAAAATTTTCAGATTTTATTTTCATGATCTAATTATTGATAATAATATATAAATAATGACATGAATATAATTACTTACCTCATACATTATTCATAGTTTCACTACTAAAATCTTCAATATGTTCCATAGTCTGCGACACCCTATTAAAAAAATAAGAAAAAGATTACTATAAAATACTAGCCATACGACAATATCATAATACACACATGCAAAACAACCTATGTAGGTCTTTTTATAAATTCTCCTTGACTATGAATTGATTCAAAGAAATCCTCTGCCCAATACTTCCTTAATTCTTCATCTTTTGCCAAGAAACCCATAGCTCTACTATCGTGGCCATTAACCAATCATAAGCCTTGTTGATATCCCGACCAGAGTACCCATATGCTTTCAGTTTCATACATTCACCAATTAATTCCTTTGCGAAATCTAAATCCTTAGTAGACTTCTTTTCACCCAATGCCTTCTTAATGGTGTTATTCATCTCTTGTATTGCTTCAACTTCGGAGATCATTTTCCGTTTTCCCTTTTCTTTTCATGATTGGGTGGAAGACGCTCCCCTGAGTTCAGTACTCTCTGATCGGTTGTGGATGGGTGGTGGTGTATACATATGGCAATCAGTATCCTCCAAAAACATGTCATCAACGCCATCGGTTTGAGATGGACGGCGGGAATCGACATTATCCTCCATCTGTGTACCAATATCATCTCCAAATTGAACAGCATGGTGACCAGTTGCTTGATCGTTACCGCAAATAATCTCGAGCAAATCATGATCCTCAATTGGTTTGTTTAAATATGGCTCGTCCTGTGGATGAGCCTAGGATAAAGAAAAAAAAGTCAGGTGATAGTTTAAATAAATATCATTTCATTCAATATAAATAATTCAACAACATAACTAGAAATAAATAACAAATAAATTAATACCTGTATATAGTTCCTGAATTCTGATTCTCCCATAATAATCATCTTCAGTCTATTATCCCATCCCATTCCACTTAACTCTTTCAGTTTTTTAATTCTTACCCATCGTTTGCTAATTGTTCTCAAGTGGTTGGTTACATTTGCTTCAGTAACCTTAACTCCAAACTCATTCTTTATTGCAATAACTGCAGCATGGAATGCTTGGGGTTTAAATCCCTTGTCCACTTTGAAGCCTTGCTCCACTTGAGATGCCATGAATCTTATGAAAAAACGGCTTTCAGCAGTGGTCCATCTTTTATTACCACCAGTTCTTTTAGTGGGTGTTCTCATTGAAGACATTTGGCTATCTTCTGACATCCCTATATTGTCCATTCTGTTATTTGCACATACACAAGTAATTTTTTTTAAGTAATAGCTGATTTTTTTCCCCACATAAATGCTATAACTAACATAAGGATGTTTCATAATGAGCATATGATAAATGATAAGGGCTATATATTTGTTTCATACAAGCAAAAAAAAAAAAAAATGAATCAAGTAGAAGCCATAACGTGAAACAAATAAGAAAAAAGTGCCACATAACAGGAAACATAAAAACAATGAGTCATTATCTACTTATTAGCCCACATATCACATGCAATTCGCTCTCGATGTGCCACCCATTCTTGGGCCTCTTCCCTTTGTTCTCTTATGCTATGTTCAGATTGTGATTGTTGGGGTATCCATTCTTCCTCAGAAGGTATTAAAATATCTTCTCCTCCACTTATAATATAGTTATGTAAAATGCATGTGGCCAAAACCAATTCAGCTTGAGTTTTATATGGAAAGAATGGTCATGATGATAAAACTTTGAAACGTCCCTTAAGAGAACCAAAATCTCGTTCAATAGTGGTACGAGCTGATGAGTGACAAAGGTTGAAAAGTTCTTTATGGTTTGCTGGTGTTCGTGAGCCAAACTCTTTGAGATGGTATCTAACATCCCTATATGGGGATATAAATCCCGGTCTCGTTGCATATCTAGCATCAACCAAGTAATATTTCCCTAACAAAAAATTAAAATGATGTCAACAAGATTATAATTTTTAGGTTGTTCTTGCATTCTAAACTATTTGATAATCTAAAAGGTAGATACCTTCAGGGACTGAGAGGCCATTTGGTCTCTCGAGTGCATCACGTAAAACTAGAGCATCATGTGCTGAACCTTCCCATCCAGCAAGAACATATGTAAAACGTAAGTTAAAGTCGACAGCAGCAAGAACATTTTGTGTGGGATATGGTTTTCGCCCATGAAATGCTGCAACTTCAGATGCTGGAACAGAAGCATGAATATGGGTTCCATCTAAAGCTCCAATATAATCCTATAATTAACAAATTATAATTAAGAATTGGTTATAGGGTAATAAATCTATTTGAGTAAAAAGTTATCTAATACCTTGAAATAAGGATATAGTGTTGATCTCGATGCTATATACGTTGGAGTTTGTGTAGTAGGTGGAAGCACATATTCATCACGCAATTGACCAATTGCGTATAGAACATGATTGAAATACCTACTAACAGTCTCACTTGATCTGAGGAAGTTATGTGTGATGACACGGTTACATTGATTATGTCCTATAGTGTGTAGAGACATCAGTAATTGCTCTTCGATGGTGATGTGCAATGTGTCTCTTAGAAGATTTTTTCGTCTCATTATCAAGCAAAGATTGAAGAATGATGATTTATTCATACGGACCATGTTGATACTAGTTGTATCATTTCCATCAATTAGTCTCGATAAATATTTTTCTCTAATCTCTGATCGATCACGAGAAGGTTCTCTAGAAATCCTACGACATTTACTACGCAAAAGTAGTGTGACGAAAAAAGCTGCAGCAAGAATTGTAATGCTGGCAACATTAAAGTTATCTTCTCTATCATGTCCATCCATCTACATAAAAAAAATGTAGTTCAAGATATTGTTTGTTTTAAATAGAGATAAATACATAAAGGAAAAATAGCATTACAAATAGTTGGTAAATCAATATGGACATTAGGTTACAAGTAGCAGTCCACCATAAAAGGAGAGCATATAGTAACCTCTGCCTTACTTCTTAAGAATTAACTTCAATGAGTACATGAAATGTTTGTGGCTTGTGTTATGGTTCAATCTAGCCAACAATAATCTGGTTTCCTTATTGCATTTGGATTCACACTTAGGTATATACATAATGTGCAAGAATTCTTTTTCATATCTATCTTGAGTATTCACAGATCAAGTGTATCATGTTAGGAAACTAGTGGAGATCATGAACATTTCTTTTAGTAGACGGGATGGGTATAATGTGCAAGAATTCTGGTTACTTCAAGCATTTATATCAGTTTATTAAGAAACTAGTGGAATTTGTCTGCCTTCAAGGAAACATATGATACCAATAGTATGAGACGTATTTCATTTGTGCTTCCATTCATGTTGGACATAAAGATTATATATTATTTATTTATTTATTTATTTATTTATTTATATGTAATGAAAGAATATCATTAACAAACCAAATAAAAAAGGAAGATTAAAAAAATAAGATCTCATTTTATATCTATAGAGGCACACCTCCAAAATTTTCTTTTCTTGAACATTCCTCTCATTTCTCTGATTCTTTAAAATTTTTATATTTTTAATTTAATTGATATTTTTGCTTTTTTTTTACCTTATTATAAAGTGTGACTGAATATACAATCAACAGATAATGTCAAGAGAATGCAATTCATGGCCTTGTAATTTCTCATACATTGAAAAAAGCATTCTTACAAGAAAAAGAAAAGATCAAAATGAGCAATTTGAGAATAGAATAATATATTCTAATGATGATGAGAAAAAAATAAACAAGAATAAATTTTAATATTTGAGAATTGCAGAAACAGTAAGTAGAAATAAACTGAAATGAACATGATATCATTAGAACGAAAGGGTTTGAGATTAATTTATGTTTTATTGATTCTGTGTCCTAATTATCAATTGATACTATCAAAAATAGAGTAAGATATTTTCCAACAAAATAATGACTCATAACAAAAGCAATGAAAAGGATTGAGCAAGGCTGATATTTTTCATAAGAATACTTTCAAAAGATAATATAAAGAGATGTCTGGTGGCTAACAATAATACATACCTGATGCACAAGTGAAAACTACACCTGTTGAAGAGCTTGAGCCTTGTAAGATCAGTGTTAATTGATCATCCAACAGGACCACAGAGTAAATGCAGTCAGACCTAAAACAACAATGATGATGAACTCAGCTTTAGAATAGCTAACAATAATGACATTTATCAATTTTTCTTATAAATCTCCTTTGGCATTATCAATTTCGCATCAGTTATGCTTTTATTGCTCAAAATATCAATTAACATAGAAACAAATAGGGGAAAAAACCAAATAAAAAGTCCACCATAGAAATCACATTTCACCCATTAACAACAAAATACAATTTATAAGGGAATCATATTCAATAAATCAAGCTAATAAATGCTTTAAAAAGAGACCTGAATGGAATCCAGTGAAAATGGGAAGGGTGTACCTCTCAATGTAATGAATGAATTTAATTTCTTTGCTGAGAAATGTATTCAGTATTTGATTGATTCAACAAATGTGTAAATGACCGCAATGAAATACATTCATTCATTGCTAAGATGTCCACATAACATCAGAAAACCATCAGATCTAAATAAAATCCACAGATTACTCAGATCCAAATGATAGAATATTCAGCAATACAACAAACACAGTTTTGATCAGCAGATCAAGCTCAAACACACTAAGAAAAACAAACAACAAGATAAAGGGAAGGAATACCTTTCTCCTGATTCCGATCGCCGGAGAACTCACCGTAGTTTCCTGCTACTCAGATCTAGGCCTCACAACTTCTTTTCATAAAATCTTCTAACCTTTCTTCTACTCAGATCCAGGCCTCACAACTTCTTCTCATAAAATCTCCTAACCTCTCATAAAATCCGAGATACGTCGCCGTCGGGCTGTGTCGCCGTTGGAGATGTGTCGCCGTCAGGGCTGCATATGCGTTGGAGAGAAGAAAACTACTGAAAAGCAAAAGTCAGGGCTTCTCTCACCTTCGCCCAATTTCAGTGATGAAATCGTGAATCCCTCACGTGATTACACGTGAAGGATTTTAACAAAAGCAAAAGTTTGGGATTTTGTTTTACGGTCATTCTGACCGTAAAACAAAATCCCTTTGTTATGGGATTTAAGAATCCCTTGAAAAGCAAAATACCCTCAACCAAACAAATGAATTTAAAATCCCATGAATTTGGAGTTACATGGATTTCCAAATTCCATGAAACAAACAGACCCTAAGTGAAGCCCTGCCCTACTACAGTATGCTGTCTTCATGCCCAGCCTTGTGAGGTAGCATGAAGACCTGAGTTTGTTGTCCACTTCAGGTGACATGTAGAATCCTAATTGGATCCACATCAAGAATCTGGAGTCACCACATAGATTCTCGGTGGGCCAACATCAAGGTTATGAAGACCTTGATGGCTCAACCTAGTCATGACGGTGGCTAAGTCGGAGATGGAATCTCCGTATTTGAGAAAACTATATTTTTCATGCGAAAGATATCTTTGAGATGTGATCTCTTGTATCTTCTTTGGAAAATTTTATTTGATGAGGAGTTTTTGTCTTGATGGTTTAAAACTAGTATTATAACAAATTTTGGTAATTGTGAGAGTTGAAAACTTTATTTGAGCAATTGATCTTTATATACTTTATATTGTTTTTATTAAAAATTATTAAGCCACCATCAACCAACTGAAATGTGTTACAATTCCAAGAGCAAGACCCTACTAAATCACCTGTGCTAGTATAGAGCCAGTCAGGGTTGAGTCCATGGCTACAGTGGGTCCCCTTACTTTCTATTTATTTTTGTTGCGATCTTGTAGCGGTTGTACCCACATATTTGAGTATTTAGATTTTTTGTATGCATGTATTTGAATTCGTAGTTTGTGTAAAAGTTGTCAGATGTGTTTTGTAAGTATGATTTTGTTTTAAAGAGGTGCCAATTTTTCAGTTAAAATAGGTTTTTAACTAATGTGTGCCATTTTTACCTCGGTAGAAGGGGTGAGTGTGACAATCTCCCTCTTCACTGTTATAACCATGGAACTATATTGGATATTGTGAGGCCATTGGGATAGCATATTGCTCGACAGTTTCTTTGGAGCTCATGTGTGCGTTTGTAAGACTTTGTCCAACAGCTTCCCTCTGACATGAGTTGGACCTGCTCTTTGTCTTGCAAAGATACATAGTCTATAGAGATCACTACCATTCTTCAAATCAATAATGCCACAAGTAAATGGCAAACCTCATAGTGGAGCACATCTCTTTGTTAGACCATGCAAAACACCACCTTGGAAAAGAAGTAGCCCCGCTAATTGTTCCGAGTAACATCCCCATTGCAACAAGGGGAAAACCCCGATGCATCCCCCTAAAGAGCCCAAAGGGTTTGGTGACTGGTTGTTAACATGACTCCCATCATTCCAAAGCACGTTTGCAGGAACTTCCGTTGGTGATTGAGCCTAACTCTTATGATGTCGAAACAAGTGTGTTCCGGACTTAGCCGATGGTAAAGGCTCGCTCCCTTAAAGGCTCTTCAGACATAGTAGTCGAGGGGAAGGTGACCAATTTATGCAATGTCTGAAGCGGATTGACCGCTGACCCTCATTGGTTCAAAACTCTTGCTCCTCTGAAAGTAGCATATGTCAACATGGTTGCTAGCATGTTACTGTCAATAGCTGAATGGGAGCAAGTGAGAAAAAAAAATCATAAAGCTCCTCAAGTAAACCTCTTTCATGCATCATCATCACCCCCACATGATCATCACAATAACTTGTAGCCATTGATCAAAATCACAAATACTCATCCCGAGATCCTTCATGTAACCAAGGATAGTTTGGAATTGCCATGTGCATAAACCAAGGAGGTTGAGTCTTTTAACCCCATATCAAACCTCTCAACTGAACTCGAACCCATTCTTCCATCCTCTCTATCATCGTATCACACCTCGAATCCCATAAATATGTTGGGTGCCTCATATTTAACTGTTTCTTAACCCTCGGATCTTGCTACAAATCTCCACAGTGTCATTTTAAAATTTATGAATTCTGATGTTGAATCTGCGGATCGTATTGATGCACCTCATTTTAATCCAATCGAACCTGTTCCTTATTTACTTTCTAGCATGTTGTCTTCCAAATGTACACAGGTGGGGAGACCCCCTCTTATTAAGGATTTGCCTCCAAACTATGAATGAAGACTTTATGGTGGCACTTGGCCCTCCTTCCCCATTAACATCTATCCTGGTCGATAATTAGATTTAGCGCACCCTCAAATTACATTCGTTGCAATGGATCAGACTCAACCACCCTATTCAATAGATAGCTCCTATGCCATTGTTTCTTCTAGATAGGAAGACCCCACCTCCTTTCATTTGAAGGACCAAGCTACTATTGGTGATGAGGAAAGTACAAGGGAATTGCTCCTATACGAGATTAATTACGGCACAGATGAGGAAGATGAGGAGAACATACACCAAATATTCTTAGCATTGGCTAAATAGCTAGAATCTGATATTTCCTCTGAAACACCACAACTAGCTCTTGCTGGAATGAAGAAGGAGGTTTCTTGGTAGACCTTCCCCATTCTACAAGGAAAAAAAGGCTCCACTGACTGTCTAGAAGGTATTGCACTAAATACCTTGTCTCTTTCTTCCTAGGCTAACATCCCATTAGAAAAATTTTGTTATGCTTGTGGTATTGATTTTGATGTTTCCTAGACACATAAGTTGAATTACATTAATAGTAAAAGGTCCTCTGAAGCTAAACATGCACGTAGAAAGGGCAGCAATGCAGAGATCTCTTCTAAGGTCCATAACAAGGCAAAGACCTCCATAGATGGCTAAGAATTTGAGACTGTCGGTTCCTCATGAAAATATTATCATGGAATAATTGGGGCCTAGGTAGGACAGATAAGTGATTCCTGGTCAAAATTTTTTTGGATACATATCACTTTGATTTTTATTGTTTACAAGAAACTAAATTATCAAAAATAACGCCTTTATTCAAGTGATCTATTAGGGGATCCAAACTAGGCAGTTTTGCTTACCTTCCAACACGAAGCTTTGTTAGCAGGGTAGTAATTACCTGGAATAGTGTGATGTTTTCAGGACACATTATTCGAGGGAATTATTTCCTTTTGGTCGAATTTACTTGCCCCAAAATACCAACATGGTTTTGTACGTCTATTTATGGACCAAATAATTGCAACCTCAAAGTTTCCTTCTAGAATAAGATTACGCAGAGTAAAAGACAATCACCCCATCCTTGGGTTATCTGTGGAGACTTCAATGATATCTTTGTATTGGGTGATAAAAATAAGATATTGCAGAACCTAGAAGGTCTCTTCCTTACTAAGCTACCTCTATTTGGAAGAAAGTTTACTTGGTCTAACAATCAAACAAATCCTAACTGAGTGAGATTGTACCAATTCCTAACTACCTATAACTGGACCCTATTGTTCCCTAAGTGCTTTCAAACCTCCCTTCCAAGGTTTGTATCAGATCATGTCTCTCTTTGCCTTAACGGTAGCCCCCACATGCTTCATTCTAACCCCTTTAGATAATTGCGGAGAGAGGTGGCTTTCCCCTACTCTACATAATTGCGGAGCTTTGTGATGGCTAAAAAACTAACACACCTTGACCATGAGCTTCTTTGCTAGGTAAGAGAAGCTTTTTGCTCAGTTTTTCAGCCAAAAATGCTCTGGTACTTTAGATCAACTCTCTTGACATCTTAATGGACATGAGGTGAGGCAATTATCTATTAAGGACTTAGCAAAAGAAACATACCTAAGAGCCAATCTTAGCACTACCTTACAACAATAAGAGATTTATTGGAAACAAAGATCCAGAAATATGTGGCTCAAGGAAGGAGACGACAACACAAAATTTTTCCATGCGGTTGCAAATAGTTGACATAACCAGAACCATATACCCCAAATGCACGTGAATAGAGAATGGATTAAGGAAGATAGCAAGATTGGTATAGCTTTTACAAACTATGCTAGGTAACAATTTCAAAGTAAAAAGGATTTTTGTTTTGATATCAGTTGGCCTAGACTATTTGCAAACAAGGATTCTATTGATTTGAATGCTTTAGAAGTGCGGTTCTCTTTTACTAGATCAAAAAGGTCACTTTTGATTTGGGAGCAGATAAAGCACTGTGTCTCTAGAAAACAAACACAACGGCACCTCGAGCCGCAAGTGCACGGGTCATCAAGTAATAAATTCTTTCACTCAAACGTGATAAAGTCATATTCCCTGTGGCCCCAAGAGCTACTATTACTTCCTCTTCAACTACACTATTTAATCTACCAAACAGAGTCACACACATTTAAAGATAACAAATACCAATGAGAAAGGAAGGTCTCAAGTAAGGATCTCCTTAGGAGAAGAACAAGCATGTATAAATTTAAGTAATAAAGTATGATGTTGACTTACATTTTGGTTAGCTAAACTCTAAAGTCGACTACCCTAGAACCTTCGTAAGTAGCCCTAATCCCATACGGGTTCCTCTATTAGGAAGATACACTTACGATGTCATTGGGTATAAGGAGCCTTAGCTAGAGAAGCCCTAATGCTTTCTAGGCTAAGGCTAACCCTAATGCCCTCAGGGGCTACTGACATATGGGGTCTCTAGCGTGCTGATACAATGAATCCGCCTTCAACCATTGTGTGACATAATACATGCAAGCATCCCGATCTATAAATATCATTCATGAATCAAAACTTACAGAATCCATCCATTGTAGATTAAACATTAAAACAATAGATTGAAACCAAAACAACAAACATGCCAACAATTAATTAGAAACTAAAGCATCGTCTATAAAAGTTTTCTCCCAAGGTTTACTAGAGCCAGGTGGCCCTTGGGAGTTTAGTTTGACATCAAAGGAAGAGTAAGCAAGAGATACAAGTAATCAATCAAAAGGTTCATTGCAAACTCCCTATTCCTTCAACTAATGATGGTGATGAGACCTCACCGGATACTCGCCATCGACCTCCTTGATATTTTCCTTGAGTTTCATCTTCTTCTCCCCTCGATTCTCCCTTGAATGGGCCTGCTCCAATGGATTTGTACCCTATAAATACTTGGAAATGCATGGCAGCCAAGCTCACTTGTAAAAATCTTAAACTCAGCCTAATACTTAGCCAGGTGTGCGGGTAGGTGTACGGCCACATGGGGTTGCATAGGTGTCTTACTCCATCTCAAAAGATCCGAGTTGGACTAACCCACAATGTGTTCATGTATTGTGCGGGTGTACAGAGGGTGCACAGCGTTCTTACAAAGCTTCATAAGCCCCACATAGTTGTTGGGATCTTAACACTCAAACAAGGGAATTATCATGCGAAAAATACATGCCGATACACAGCGGGTAACAAAATTTTTAACAGCAAGTAAACATGATAAAACCCTAATGCATGAGAGAACTAGGATTAAATTCTAAACAAATAGATAATTAAAAGTTATAGCTTTCTTTTGATGATAATTTTGAACTTACCCTTGTTTCTCCAAAATCAAAAAGGACTGCAAATCACGACTCCCATCTACAATCACGTTCACACGAATGCCTATGGGAATCAAGCAAGTATGCTACTACATTAAGAAACAACACTTGTTTCTTGGTTTGAATAGCAAGCAACCAAGATTCAAGAGAAAAGGGGATTGTAGGCTCAGCGGCGGCGGTGGGTTCCGACGGCGGGATCTGACAGCGAGCACTTGCGGCGGCAGCCAAGGGAGAAGAGTGGGTGGCGGCTAGGGTTTCTTAAGGGACAATCTCTCAATCACTCTATTTTTCTCTCTTGCTCTCATATTAGGGTTAGACAATCTATTTATATTGGAAACCCAAAACCTTAATTTATGATAAAAATCCTTCACTCCTAATCAAATTAGGAATCTCATCTTTACTTGATTAATTAAACCATTTTAATTAATCAAATCGATTAGATTGGATCAACACTTAATAAGACCCAACCCTGAATAAGCTATTCCCTCCACCTAATTTAGGTTTTTCACCAAAACCCTAAACAGGCGGTCCAATAAATAACAAATAGTGAACCTTAATCCTGGCATTCTTAGTGTATGATCCTGTAGATCCATTTAGCATTGGCAATGAGCTTAAACAACTTTAACGCTCATAAATCACAATTATTCTCTAGCAAGATAATATGATTACCCAATATTAAATGAGGGTCAATTTCAAGAATTAACGGAACCTGTCGCAACCTCATACAATCCTTTGCCACTGAATATATTAATTAGCATAAGGCATGGAGCGAGTCACCCTTATTTTAATGCTAATTAATTTCTTGATCTCTTAGTGAACTAACTAGGTCAAGTAAATGATAATCCTTATCATTTCCCTTGGGCGTGGCCACGCACTACTCAATCTCACTAATCAAATGGCCGGTGATATTCACTCTCTCTACAGAGAAGGACAATCCTTTTACTTCACTCATGTTTTCTAGCATGAACCGTGGCATGCCCAAACATACCCGTACTTGTCACTCAGTTACGAATGACGTTAGGTGTAAGTCAAAGCATGTAAGAATTCATCCGAGATCTATAGTGATTTCAGGTTGAAGGATTCGAGTACAAGAATTGCTTGAGAAAAACACTTATAACTTTACAACCATGTAGTGTTATCAAGAGAGGTTCGTTCCTGGTACATTCTTCCCTAACATGTATCTATATCCTTTGATTGATATCCCATATCCTATGACCCATAAAACAAGGCCATCTCACGAAAGACATACTAGTCTTAATTTATTTTCATTCCCATGAAAATAATCGACTAGGGATATTTTGAATATTGTTCTAGTTTATGCTTCAAGATTTTACTATCCAAATCACGCATTTGATAACTTGAGCAAAATCAATATTCATGGATGTTTTATCTTATTAACTATGTACAGAAATAATAATAGATAAAACGATACCTCATAATAATTATCCAAATAATAAGAGTTCATACAATGTATTGGGGCTAGGGCTTACACTAACAATGGTCACACGAGGATAGCTCCGTGCGGGCCGCATGTGGGTATTATTCATTACTAAAGTACTGCTATAATATTCCTATAGTACGCTTTGTCCTCCAAACTCCACCTCGTTCTCGACTGGTGTTTAGAGACATGTGTAAGCTTCGAATATGGATGCTTTGTCCTCCAAGACATGTCAAAAACACTTCTCCATGCTATAATTGATTTTCCAATGTCCTAAAATAAATGAAACACAAAAATAGCATAAAATGGTATTGGAGTAAATGAGTAAAAAAAAAAATCAATGAAATATAGTGTATTTAGACACTTATCAAATATTCCTCCACTTAAGCGTTTGCTTGTCCCAAGCAAACAAACATGGAGAACAAGAGGAAATGATAAGTGGTTAAGTACACAAGGTGCAAGTATACAATAGTAAACGCAAAACTCAAGATGCTAAGAAGCAACCACTAAAGATATTTTGGAACATTCATCGGTAATATGATGATGAGTGTCTGTAACCCTCTACTTACATCTCCCCGTAGTCCAAGCCTATTGGGCAACACCCGAGGATCATGTCTTGAAGCAATTCATGCTATTTATAGTGGTACCCGACTTTGAAATGGTAGGAGACCCCCTAGTGGACTCCCAAGGAACCTCTTTCTACTGATTTTTGAATTCCCGACCCATTTTAACAACTTCTCACACTAGCAAGAAGGAATCTGTAGCTTTTTTTTTCTAACATGAACTACATATCTCCTTTATCTCCTTTCAAAAGGGTAAATATGCTGGTTAGGCACCCAAAAACCCAACTTACTTAGTAGATTACAAGTTTACATGAACGCACTGGTGCTTTCATTCTTTTGGCTTAGGGGACACTATTATAAGGAGTGCAAACCCCAAGTTACTTCACTATTATAGTAGAGGAGCATTGTCTTTACTTTGGTACTACATCATCTACTTTATTCAAATTTTATTAGGACCAGTCTAATCAAAGACAGAAGCCCTTCAGGGCCCATTAGAGAAGAAACCTAACACATCAAGGATTGGAACTACTACAATGGGTTAGCAACTAAGAGGATCACAAAAGTTGTCGCCCTTCCTAACCTAGATGTCCAGGGTCCTACATAGGGGATGTGTGATGAAATGAAGAGAATGAAACAAAATTCTTGAAAAGTATAAGGTTGTATGTAGCTTAGCATCTATCATGGTTCTACACTATCATATTCTCACAAGATTTCCTCATCAGTATCCTTAATTCTCACTATCATGCAAACAAAAATTCAATTTTCAAAAAGTTCATGAAAATCCATCCCCCCACTTAAAGTCGTACATTGTCCTCAATGTACCTAAACCAGCAGCATATAGAAAGATGTGCGATGAAAATATAGTAAGAGGGTTTTGTGAACTTCCCCAAATCCTCAAAGTGTGAGCCTTGAAGTCCACGAGGTTGGGGTAGTTGCCAATGATTTCTATAGATGATGATGATGATGATGATGATGATGATGATGATGATGAAGGAGGAGGGTGTGTTTGATGCTTATTCCACCTTGCAGAGTAGAATGGAATGTTATCTCAAAGCATCCATCACTCACACAAAAAATAAAGTATATAAGGCAAAAGCAAAGTACTAAAGCAAACAAAATACAAGTTTAGGAGGCATAAGCCCTTTCCAACTCAACTACATAGTGAAATGCAAAAACAAAAAATAAAAAATAGAACATGTGGGAACTCAGTCCCAATCCTCCTAATCAGTGTTGTGTGCCAATGGTGCGGAGCAGATGGGGCTCTAGGCGGAGAGTGACTTTGAAGTAGCTCAATAATATATTGGTGATCTTGAAGTACGGCCTATTGTCTTTAAAGAAGTAATGCGATCCAACACGTTTATGCCTAGCACTAAGCGTGTGATGTAAGGGCTAGCAAAAGTACATCTTAGTTGGGGATGCTATCCTTAGTGAACAATTGACTCGACCACGAGGTGAGCCATTCTGATTGGGGTGCCCTCAACCATGCTTTAGAGCATAAAGAGGTCTATTTTCATCACAACACTAGTATTATCTCTGTGGCCCGTGATTGATCAGCTCATAATAACATGTAGGTACTGATGGACCAGGTCCTAAATAGAAGATGCCTTCCATGAGTCCATACTACCCTTTTTAGTGATAACTTACCAAAAAGTATAAGGGGTGACAAAGACTAGAATGTCGAGTGGTAATCTTGCATACTCTATGCTATTGGTGAAGTCATGATCATATATTCATAAAAACATTGCAAAGTCTACATAACTTCTGGACTGGCCAACACTAGAGAGGATTGGTCTCACTGACGAGGTACGAGATCTTATTTCCGTACAGGGTTGGGAGCAGTTCTTCAGCATTGATGAGCCGACTTATTAGGAGCTAACGGTGAAGGTGATGAGCTCTTTTGAGTTGGACCGGATGATCATTAGCCTCAGTCACAGGAAGGCTATCAACTTCCAGATGTTTGGTGAGGAGTACATTATGTTCTACACGGATTTCTCCATGAGAATGGGCCTTGTTGATGTGGAGTATACTCACATCGAGTCTTACTCAAAGTTTCACATAGACTTACCTGTCCACTTGAGTCCAAATCAGGTATGGACCCAGACCATTTGAGGCCGCAAGGCATATGTATGTAGTACCTCGAAGGCATCTGCCTTGGGACGGCCAGCATTCTGATACCTCCACTCCATTTTTTCGAGGATGTTGACCCGGCAAGGAAACAACACGGGGGTCGTGAACCTCTGGAAGCTTTAACCCTATGGAGCATGGTGGCACGGGAACCGATCCACATCGGCCACACCCTTGCTTGCCAGCTACATTACTAGGCCCAGAACCCCAGATTGGCAACCATTTTCCTTGGTATTTACATCACCTATCTTGCACGGGACTAGGCCTAATTGACTTTCTCGTAGGCATGCAGCACGTTAGAGGTATGCGCTCGCTTGGCATCAACACCCTCTGAGTGATGCGGATAATCGAGCGGCAGGACACATCCCATAGTGTGCAGTACCGGGTAGTCCATGGATCTGACTTTGACTTTTCCGACAATGAGGAGTCCTTTCGATCAGCGACCGCCCTACTTCTCCTCCACCTCATGCAATATTTGGCGTTGCCTATCCTACTTCCTCAGCTTCAACACCAGCTCTATCCATTCCACCAGTGATGAAGGAGTGCTTGACCCATCTTGAGGAGGATCATGAGAGGATCAAGGGTCTCCTACTTCAGATATTGGTGCATCTGTAGCGCCAGGACCCTCCATTTGCATTGACACCCACTTCACAATCTGCATCAACTCCAGTGGTGCCAAAGTCTCCTTCTCCACCGACATCATCCATTCCACACCATCCCTATATCAGTCCAAAGCTATCATGCCAGCTTCCATCGTTTTAATTTCATCTTTTTTATCACATTATCTTTTTATTTTTCTACATTCCATTTTGTATTCAACAAAGGACATCTACCCTACTGCTTTTGTACACAGACTTTTCTATAGTGGAATTTTACTTTACTATATTTTATTTTATTCTATTTATATATATATTTTTTTTATTTATGTCTCTGTCAAGGTTTGAGGTGATCAGGGGCTGTATTGGGCCGTACGACAAAGAGCCTGGACAAGGGTAACTTCATCGCCCTCATTAGCCCAACTAAGAAAATAGGGAAGTACTAATAACCACATACTCACTATTATTTTTCAGCCTCATTCTTTTTCATTTTCAAGCTTGCATGCATGGGTACATTGGGGGCAATGTACATCTTTAAGTGTGGGAAGGAAGTATGTGAGGGATTGCGTGAGTTTTTTGTTCTTACTTTCATATTTTGGGATAAATGGTTTTTCAAAATTTTTGTATTTGTGCTTAATACATGCTAGTGCAGGCCTATGAAGGCATTCAACTCATTTGTGTAGTTTCTTTAGTTTAGAGATCTGATGTATGTTAGTTGAGCATTTTTCCATGTTTCTGTCAAGTTAGTTCGCTTTATGTGTTTTTATTCTTTCTTGTGCCCTTTTGAACACTTTGCACCTTATGTCTAGAGAATGATGTTTTATAGTAGGGGTGTCATTAGTTTTATATCTTTTCTAGTGTGAATTTTATTTACAGCAGAAAGAGCTATCTCTTGTATAGTGTATAGTCACTTCTGATAAGTCGGATACGTAGTATACCCTATCAGGGTAGAAGACTACCTCTTTCGAAGTGTGAAAGCTACTGACTATAAACCCATAGTGTGAAAGCCGCCTGAATATCATAGGAAAAGGCTACCTCAGGACACAAAAAAAAAAATCTATTGTGTACATACTTGTATGGAAACTTAGTTAAGTATAGAGATGAGTTGAATAAAGCCCTAAAATTTTTTGCAACACACTCTGGACTATAAGAAGTGGATCAAGAGGTAAACACTTGAGAGAGTATTTTTCTCCATAGAGTAGACTAGTCTTTGCAGAACATGTTTATGTGACCTAGCATTCAATTGTTCCCTTATACTAGTGAAACTCTGTCATTTGTAGCATGAGGTCAAGCACTCATCATGTCTACTCCTTTGTTTTTATTTGCTTGAGGACAAGCAAATGCTTAAGTGTGGGAAGGTTTGATAAGCGCTTGAACATGCATATTTTATATATTATTTTCACTATATGTAGCATAAAATTCATATGTTTAGCACCAAACTAGTACATAATTGCATTCTTTCATTCACCATGGGATCTAATAACATTTCAGGGTCGAAGAAATGAATATTGAGGCGGTTTAAGGTAGATTTGACCAAAATACAACTTTCTGACCGTGCTAATGTGCAAATCCACAAAAAGACATCATAGGAGCCACAACGACCTTCATAAAGGTCATTGTGTGTATAATGCCCGTGGTCAGTGCATATAGCACCCAGAACTAGACCGTGTAAGGATGTGACTTATGGGCCAAGAAATTAATTTTGATCACAATGGCCTTCTCAACGGCCGTTGTGACCCCGTGGTAAACTGAGGCTATAAATAACCTGACAGGGGCCCGAAAGTGCATGGGTTGTCGAAGTAATAAATTACCCTGGTGAGTGGGTAGTTGTATCCATAGGGAATAGTGTTTAGAAACAAGCGTTATCACTATTTAGCTATGAAGGAAATCGATGGTGAGAGAAATCAATATGTATAAATATAAAAGAAAGTAAAAGAGTGCAAGAAGGGCAATAAAGGTAAGAGAGGTAATTGATATGAAGATGGGGCACCCGGACAATGCTCCCTCTAGGACTAATGCTTCTAGTGCAAGACTAATATTATACTCCATTATTGATGTTTAATGAGTCATGAAAATCCTAAAGCACAAGGTCCCAAACCTAAGGTCAACCGTGACTAGTTCCAACATTATGCCCCCGCGCTAGGATTCACTATAACCCTTCACTCTGTTGATCGATCAACTAAGCCCCAAGAGAGTCCATCTCCTAAGCCTCACACTACATGGAACTGCTTGGGGTTCAAGGGATTCCAAGTGATAGACCCTGTCCCTAAGTATAGTTCTAACCCTTTGGCCAGGCAAAAAAACCCTAGTCTCAGTTAAGCCCCAGCACTAGGATTCACTACAACCCTTCACTCTGTTGCACGGGCAACTAAGCCCCAAGGAAGTTCATCTCCTAGCACTTCACTCTACTTTGACCGCAAAGAACTATTGGAACATGAAGATAGGGAAAATCACGCCGAAGGGGAAAGGGGACGTTTCGCTACCTTTGGGCTCACCCTCTCCACCCTCTCCAATCTTGGGTAGTCTAATCCTATAGAAGTTGTCACACCTTCAAAGGATAATTTAGATGATTCTCAATCCTAGTTTCACAGCTAAAGGAAAATTAATTACAATTATCATGCAAGATTAGAACTCAATTAAAAGCATCAATTAAGAAAGTATAACAAAAGTCATAGAGACAATGTCATCTTAGGGTTTACAAGTCCAAATACCCACTAGGGGTTTAGCTCTCCATGGAGCAATACAAAGTCAATAAAGTGTTTGAAAACATATTCATAAAAACCATAAAGAAAACCACTTGTAGTCCGTATCGATGGTCTTGTGGAGCGGCCTTAGCTTCTTCAAAGAATCCCTTGTCAAGCCTAGGGCACAACTCGCCGAATCGATGCCGACGAAAGCTCCCCCAATAGCTATCTTCCAACAGATGTCGATGCTGATGCTGTAAAATTACCTCCAAAGACGTCCAAGAAACTCTCCAAACCCTAGCCGCAAGCCCCCCAAAAGATAGGCAAGAGATAGTAGGGGGGTCCCCAAAAAAGACACAAAACGGGGTATTTATAGGGTGAAATCGGGCATCCACACGCCCCTGTGGATTTTCCACACGGGAGTGTGGATTCTCTATTTTCTAGATTTTTGGCGACTCTGAACATTAACTTTCTACATTGTTTTGCTACAGTACTCGAGCCGAAATACTCCTGAATTCATCCTCTTCATTGAGACCGCCAAATTGGGCACACAATCATGCGGTAGATCACGTCGCATCTTCAATTGAACCACATTGATGAAGCTCTTGATGATGTTACACAAGTCGGAACATGTGAGTGTGACTGCCTTTGTGCCCCTCCAATTCAAATATTCACTCGAGCCCAATTGGAGGTTGGCACACATTCACATGTCTTTGAACATAACTTGAGCCTTGTTCCTTACCCGATCCAAGAACTCCCTCAACAATTGAGGCTATGACCTATTCTTGCTTCTTTTTCTTCTACTCTTCTCCACAACCCTACATGCACAAAAAAACACAAATACACACTAATTAATGATAAAACCTGAGAAAAGTGATGCTCAATGTAAGAAAAGAATACTTCATATTACTTATACACGAGCACTTATCATAACCCTAGGTTTTACAATTGAAGGAGAGATTCTTTTGCTCAATTTGGTCAGAGGCAACATGATTTTTGGAGAACAGTGCAGCTAGAAACAAGGATCAATCTTATTACAGTGGATTCTGGCAGATTTCTCAAAAGGGATTCAACATATATTAGTAGTGGAGGGTACGCGAAGAGATTCAGTGCCGTCTTGATGTTGTGGGGATCTTCTTGACCTTAACCATCAGAGAACCATTCACTACAAGAATCAAGACTTTTAGTGACAACTTTTTTGTGTTTCTATATTATTTGCAACAAATATTAGGTTTTTTGTGTCAAAAAGTTAAGTGACACTATTATTTATATTAATTGTGATAACTTGTGTTTTCATCACTATTACACTAATAACTGTAACAATTTAGTATGTGCCACAATTAAGTCATCATAATTAATATACTAGTAGTGTCAAATTTTCTTTTGTCATCATTGTTTGTCACTAAATGCGTATGAAATTTGATATTGAAAATCTCTAGATGAGAATGACTTGTAATTGTGACCAAATATATTATTGTCACCATAAAAGTCAACACTTTTAGTGACAATTTTTTTTGTTGCTCTATTATTTTGCCACAAATATTAGGCCTTTTGTGCTAAAACATTAAGTGGCACTATTATTTTTATTAATTGTGATAACTTATATTTTCATCACAATTACATTTATAATTGTGACAATTTAGTAGGTGTCAAAAATTCATTTGTGCCCATTGTTTGTCACTAAATATATATGAGATTTGATATTGAAACTTTCAAGATGGGAATGATACATAATTGTGGCCAAATATATTGTTGTTGCCACAAAAGTCAGACGATATTATTTATATTAATAGTGATAACTTATGTTTTCATCACAATTACACTAATAATTATGACAACTTAGTACATGTCACAATTAAATCATCACTATTAACGTATTAATAGTGTCAAAAATTCTTTTGTGCCTATTGTTTTTTACTAAATTCAAATGAGATTTGATGCCAAAAAATTCTTGAAGAGAATGATGTATAATTTGGACCAAGCATACTATTGTCACCACAAGAGTCAAGACTTTTAGTGACATCTTTTTTACGTTTTTGTTATTTTGCCACAATATTAGGCTTTTTGTGTTAAAAAAAATGTACCTCTCTAGTATTTTTCACTAAATGCATATAATTTTTTATATAAACAATTTCTTGATGAGAATGATGTGTAATTGTGATCAAAAATATTGTTGTCACTGCAAAAGTCAACACTTATAATAACAATTTCTTATGTCTCTCAATTATTTAGCCACAAATATTAGGTTTTGTGTTAAAAAAAGATAACTGACACTATGATTTATATTAAGTTCTATAACTTATGTTTTTGTCACTATTACACCAACAATTGTGACAATTTAGTGCGTGTCACAATTAAATCATCACTATTAACGTATTAATAGTGTCAAAAATTATTTTGTGCCCATTGTTTGTCACTAAATTCAAATTAGATTTGATGTCAAAAATTTTTTATGAGAATGATGTGTAATTGTGACCGAACATATTATTGTCACTACAAGAGTTAAGACTTTTAATGACAACTTTTTTATATCTTTGTTATTTTTCACATGATTCCCGCAAGTGCAGGGGGCCGTCAAGTAGTACCCTATACATGACACAAGAGGCATATTCTTCGGGCCAAGGAGCTACCCTTCCTTCATTTTCACTTATTTTAATGGACAAATTCGAGTTCAAGTTCTCTACACTACTAAAAAGACTAAAAAGAACTAGTGGAGAATGTCTATACGGCGAGATGATTGGGTGAAAATCCTAGGGAAGAAGATGGTCATGGATGCGGATCCCTTCGAGGCTACTATAGCTAGAAGGATGTTAGGGTTACAAAGCGATGTTTGTTTGGGCCAAGAGACTCCCAAACTAAGTTAACCCCGAATCCTTCGATGATTAACCCCTAATCCCATACAAGTATTGATTCAGAATCTCTTCTGACCAAATCCTCCAATGATTGTAGTAAGTGCTGGGAAATCTCCAATTAGGGTCAAACTCAATACTTAGGTATGATCCTAATAGTTGGAGGGGTACAAAATACCCGAATCCCTCAGTTTATTCATACATGGATCCCTTTCAAGCTAGGTAAGTCTAATACAAGGACGCATCCCTCGCTAATAATACAAACTAGAATTTGAACCACAGAGTTCTCATGTAATCCAAAACATCCAAGAACACATAGCAAGAACTACAAATCACACACATTGCATTAAAAATAAATCAAAGCATCTAAACAAGCAAGCTCACCTCAAGGTTCATGAGCATCCGGTGATCTTGGGGTTTAGCTGCCCATACAAGCAAATAACAAGATCAATGTCATGGAAACAACTAAAATATGCATAACAAGACTCTCTCAAACAATGGAAATGAGATGGCGAGTCGGATTGCATTGAAAGCTTCCGCGGATGTCGTAATGGGGACAGCTTCCCTCATTGTCTTCAAGCTTTCCCTAGATGAGATCAGTGAAGATTTTGCCTAATAACGCTCCTGTCTTTGATTTCCACTCTCAGAACTGCTCTTTCATTTCTCCTTTTCGCCGGATGTGCCTTGGAACCCTTGGAGCCCAAAAAGTCCTCTTTTTTCTTTGCCCTAGAAATGACAAGGCCCTCAGGATCTCTACCCGAAAATCCTTCTAAGTGCTATCTTAACTGCTATAGTAATCTGGCTATATTAATTCTGTTACAGTAATCTTACTATAGTACCGATGCGAGAATCTCTAGTTAACCTTGTAGGCACCCTTGCGGGTGCAAGGTAGCCCGCAAGGCTCTCAACTAACTCCCTGCAACTTCATTAGCCTTCATGCTACAGTACTGCTATAGTTTCTGGAGCCCTAAAACGCCGTTTTTATGCTGATTTCTTCCCAGATTGCGTTCTTAAGCTCATCTTGGCTTCTTTGGGGCCTATGACACAAATAAAAAAAATTAACCATAAAAAGGGCATTGAGTCATCAAAATATGAGTAAATAGTATAAAAATTATATATATAAAATACATACATTTACGCACTTATAAAACATCCCCACACTTGAGCGTTTACTTGTCCTTAAGCAAAAAAAATAGGAAAAACAGGGGCAAAATGATAAGAGGCTAAATATATGACCTCAACCTCAATAGTAAAGAACTCCACAAGTACAAATTGAAAAGAAGGTACGATGTTGAGTTGTAACACAAGCAACAAATAAAGATAGTCATGTTCCATCTAGAGTGTTCCTGTGAGTGTGTTCAAACTTTCTTCCTTGCTCTCCCCTCCCTAGATTACCCTAGGGCTTTCATTTACTCCACACACAGTGAAGACCAGGCTTAAAAGTGCTAAGGACACCCTCAATGATCAAGTAAGACCCTTTTGGTTCCTAAGTAGAACTCTAGCATCGATTTAATTGCAGGATAGATTCAAGGAAATCAATAGGTTTTTTTTTTTTTACTAACATAGAATATACAAAATCTTACTAAAGGATACACATGCTATTTAGGCACCAGAGCTACCCAACTACTCGATTTATTACATATCTAAATATATGCATTCATGCTTCATTAGCTTTTGGCTCAAGGCACACTCTTGTTAGGAGATAGTACCCTTAGCTACTTAGCTAATGTGAGCAGCAGAATACTGTCTTTGGATCAATTCTATGTACATCCTATCTCATTTCGCTTGGTCTACTACCTACCACAATTTCACTCAGGGTTAAACAAAAGAACCAAATGTTTAGTGTGCCATTTGGCTTGAGCTCTCTAGAATGACTATCGTGAACCTCCCCTTGCTTATCGTAGGTGACTCTAACTCTATTGTCACCCTCAACGAGCACAAAGAAGGCTCCTTTTGTTATTATTCTCAGAAAGCCTATCTTTTTTCTAATTTTATTGATAATAATAATCTTTTAGATCTCAGTTTTACAAGGTATAGTTTTACCTGTTGCAATAACCAATATGGTGCTACCCATCACTGGGCTCATTTGGGTCAGTGTTTGGTAAACCTTGCCTGGCTGTCCATTTTTCATTTCATTCCTATTTTCTTGCTCATTTACCTCATATTTTTTCATATGATGCCCTCCTCCTTCTTTCCACCTCCCTGCATACACCTCGTAACAAAAATTATTTCCGATTTGATAATTACTGGCACGAGTATTTTGGTTGTCATAATGCTATAAGAGAAGCATGGAACTTTTCCCCTCATGGGAATCCCATGCATGCTTTTACCCATTTTCTTTCTTGTACTCGAGCTAACATCAATTCTTGGAGACCAACAAGTCTTACTGCTCTTGATACCATCTTGATTGATACTGAAGCTTCCATTCACGCCTTGGAATGTGCTGACTCTTTCAATTCGGAAGTTTCTTCTCAGCTTATGGAGTACTATACCAGGTATGCTAATCTTCAAAATTAGAACTCCATATGGTGGGCTCAACGAGCTTACTTACTTTAGCTGAGAGATGGTGATCAGAACACACCCTTTTTCAATAACATTGTTCATTTTCAATCCCATTATAATTCCATTACTCAAATTGTTGATGTAAATGGTGTTCTTTCTTCTAATCATTCTGTCATTGAGCACAGTTTCCTTAATTTCTATACTAACCTCTGGTTGGATTGTTCAAACAACAACTTCATTTATATTTTTAATGCTCTGCCAAACAACCTCCCGAAATTAACTAAAGTTGAAGGCTTAAATCTTATTTGGGATGTTACTCATGATGAAGTTTATGCCGCTATTCATGAACTTCTTCAGGTAAGTACCCTGGTGCTGATCGTTTCAACGGTGAGTTTTTTCGTTTTTATTGGTCAAACATTGGGGATCATATTTTTTCAGCTATTAATTATTTTTTCTCCAATTCTGTCATGCCGACCTCCTGGGGTAAGACGTTTATTGCTCTTATTCCTAAGAAGAAGAATCCCAGGTTAGTTTCCAATTTCTACCCTATTTCTCTTTGCAATGTCTGTTTTAAAATCATTTCTAAAATTCTTGCCAACCAGCTTAAAGTTGTTATCCCTAATCTCATAAGCTGTGAGCAAGTTGGCTTTGGCCACTATTCTTTTGATAACATCATTGCCTTACAAAAGATTATCCATTCGATTGAAAACAATTTTAATGGCCCCTCTACGATGTTAGTTAAAACTGATATTGAAAAAACATATGATAGGCTTAGTTGGAGTGCAATTCTTGGCACCTTAGCTAAGATGAACTTTCTTAACACCTAGATTTCTTGGATTTGAACTTGTCTTACTTCTAGTTCATTTTCCTTTCTTATCAATGGTTCCCCTAATCCCTGGATTACTCTTTCCAGTGGTGTTCACTAGGGGGACCCTATCTCCTCTTATTTATTTATCCTTGTGTCTCATAAACTTACCTCTTGGCTCAACTTTGCCTTTAACACTGGCATGATTCCTGGTTTTGATAGTAGCCTGCAGTATAATTTTAACCACCATATGTATGCTGATGATTTGATTTTTATTACCCGGGCTTCTAGGTAGACTATTAGGAACATTAATTTGTGTCTTGGCATCTATACCCGAATTATAGGTCAAAAGGCTAGTGTTACTAAGTCTGCTACTTACTTCCCCTCTTGGTTTAACAGTAGAGTCTTAGTTCTATTCTTAAGTTCAACATTGCCTCTTTTTCCCTCTCTTACCTTGGAGTTTTAATTTGGTTTGATACCCGAATTGGTCCCTCTACTTTTCTCTCCTTTCCCTTTTGGTCCCTCTATTCAGAAATGCTCCAAACCGGTCTCTATACTCTTGAAAATAGGCCAACTTAGTCCAAAGCCAAACGTCTGTCAAACCAGCCTCCTAGAGTTAGTGACGTGGAGTTTTCCTGATTAAAGTATGAATTAAAACCATTAAAATAAGGTGGTGACATGGAGTATAGTAGTACGCATCTAAACCGGTTTCAAAATGCTCAACCCAGATCTGATTTGAAACTCGATTGAAACCCTAGCCGATATCTCCTTTCCATGATTAGAAACCATGGCGACACCTCCTTTACCTTTGACCTCCCATACTCCAAGCCCTCGATCAGAAACCTTAGCAGATATCTCCCTTACCTTTGACCTCTCAAACTCCAAGTCCCTGATTAGTAGCTGACATCTCCTTTTCACTCCAAGCCTTTGTCACGGTCCACTACTTGCGACAAGTGCAGAGCCATCACCACCATCAACTGACATTCCTCAAGTCCAAGTGCCCATCATCAACATCGTGTAGAGCTGTCCACCACCACCACAACCACCTCTGTTGCTAGCATCTTGCACTACGACCAGTAACAAGGAGTGGTACCATTCCTAGAAGAGCTTGATCACCACTAGTTTTTGTTTTACTGAATGTCATGTGGAGAATGAATGTAACAATGTACATCTTGTATGAATGAATTTAAGTTCTATCAAAATTAATGAATGACAGATCAATTCTCTGTAAGATTTTCAACAGAGTTTTTTGCAAAGATTTTCAGATGTTTCCAGAATTTTGATTGTGTCATTTTTCAGCAGATGTTTACAGAGATTTCAATGCCCAATGTGTTTATTTAGATGATGAATGTTGCTTGTTTATTTACATGCTTTTACTTGTCTTTACAAGTTAAGGACTTTCAACACCTTCAATTGTTTTCATTTACATTCTCTAAACATTAGATGCCTTTTGTCCAAATTAACATTTTTCAATTGATTGTTCATTTCTCTTGAATAGTTTCCAATAGGGAGAAAGCTCTAGACCGGCGTTGGAGGTTGCCTTATGAAGTCACTAACGGGTAGGTTCTATCGCCTGAAGAGGAGGAGCAAAGGCAGAGAGAGAGGGTGAAGGAGGGGGGAGGGGGATTGCCGGCCTACGGAGGAGCACAAAGGGAAGGAAGTTGCAGGAGAGAGGGTAGATTGGGTCTTAATCGGATCCAGGTTGAGCATTTTGAAACCCGTTCGGAAGAACTACTATACTCTACATCACCATCTCATTTTATTGTTTTTACTTCATATTTTAATTAGGAAAACTCCATGTCACCAATTCTAGATGGCTAGTTTGATGGACGTTTGGTTTTGGACTAATTTTGCCCATTTTCAAGAGTAGAGGGACCAATTGGGAGCATTTCTGAGTAAAGAGGCCAAAAGGGAAGAAAGAGAAAAGTAGAGGGACTAATTTGGGTATTAAACCTTTTAATTTCTCCTAAGAAACTGTTTACTTCTTCTTTCAAGCCTATTGTTGATAGGATTCTTCATACTTGCTCTAGATGGAAGCACTCCAAGCTTCCTATGACAACTAAGTCAATCCTTATCAATTCTTCTCTTCTTGCTAGCCTTACATATTACCTTTTAGTTTATCATGTTCCTGAAACTGTCCTTAAGTAAATCAGTAAGGCAGTTAAGAATTTCTTCTGGCATAAAGGTTGCAATGGAAAGGGCATCCACGCAGTTTCTTAGAATTGTATTATTGATCCTAGGACTAAGGGGGGCCTTGCTCTCAGAAATCCCTCTATTATTAAACATTCTCTTAAGGCTAAGCTTAATTTCAAATATTTGAATTCCCTTGACTCTATTTGGGTGGATATTTTTTAGCATAAGTATGGTTGGATTAACTTTTGGAAGGACTCTCCTCCCCACAACGGTTCTTGGTTTTTTAGAGGGCTGTGCAATACTGCTGCGAACTTCAAACCATATTATTGGATTAACACAGTTAATCCTTCTTGCACTTCTCTTCTTTTTGACCCATGGTGTTTTGAGATCCCTATTGTTTTTAAATCCACTTATATTAACATGAATCTTGACTTGGATTCTCTTAATTGTGCTAATTTTACTTTAGGCAATAGTTGGGATATGCATCGGTTGATTGATTTGTTTGGCTTTTCGATGGATGAAATTATTCCTAGGCTAGATCAAATTGATAATAATGATGTTAACCATTGGGTTTGGGCTCCCAAAACCTACAATCAGAAGATTGCTTTCTCTGCTTATCATTTTCTAAATCGCAAGTTAGTTGATCCTGTTTCTTAGGTATGATGGAGGAAGCTCTAGTCCCTCAAGGTTCTTCCTTGTGTCAAGCACTTTCTCTGCCTTATGTTTAATGGTAGAATTTCTGCTTCTGATTTTCTCCTCTCCATTAATTCGGGCCCGAGAAACTTGTGTGTATTTTGCAGGCTTCAATAGGAAACCCCTAAGCACTTGTTTCATCACTGTATTAAAACCCAAGGTGTTTGGAGTACTATTTCTTCTTTGACTACCAATCACATTAACTTCTCGGAGGGGTTTATTCAGGGCGATTGCCTTCCTCAACCTAATTTCTTTGTTCGAATGAAATCTATTATTGCTATGACTATATGGTATCTTTGGAAATCCTGTTGTGATGCTATTTTCCGTAATATCCTTCCAAACTTTTCTAATATTGCCCTCAGAGCTGTTAATCACGTGAAGAATATTATTTTTGCACACAAACACTTATCTTGCAGGAAGCTACTCTTAAGCAATTTCTTCAACTCTGATGGGCTATTTCTTTTCTCTTCTATCACTTGGAATGGTATTGATCATGTATGACAGATTCTTCATTTCCTCTGCTAATTCCATTATTTTGCTAGCAGGCTGCAACTCTCTTATTGCTGAAGCGCGTGTCGTCACTGAAATTCAAATCCTCGTTTCTGCTATTCAGCTCACTATTAATCAGTCTTTTCAAATTCAGAACATCTTTAACGGGAATCCTGATATTCACACCATGCTTCACTCAAATGATTTTGTCTATTCATGGCACTTGCGTGCGTGGATTGATAATATGAATCATCTTCTTATTGCTGCAAATAATCCATGCATCCATATCATCCCCTCGTGACTGGCTAATTAAGTTCTGCCACTAAACTTAAGGTCTTCGCCTGAAACCTCCACACGCTGACTCTTTTTCATTTTGGCTGTGATCTTCCAAAGTGGCTCATGAAAAGCATTTTAGATGTTGGCTTTGTTTTTTAGTTCTTTCTCTTTGTTTTTGTTTGTAGCTTTTTCTTTCTAGTGTACTAGGTTTATTGTTTCTTTTCCTTTTTTAAGTTTTTAATAAATATAGCCTTGGGGCTCTTTTCTTCAATATATATATATATCGGATAGCCCAATGGTATGACACCAAAATGTATAAAAGGGAGGTCATGGGTTCAAAGCCTTTCTCTGACTATTTGTATACTGTTCACCGTACTATTTGTATACTGTTCACCCATGCTTCAGTATTGTTTATATATATTTTTAAATTCCTTGAATGGGGGGCACTTGTCATCTATTAATCAATATATATATATATATATATATATATATTTGATATGCAGATGTGTGAAATTCTTGTTCCATACTAATTGGCAAAATCTTGATGGAGATGTCATTGGTGCCGATTTAGACAAATGAAGGGAAAAGGATGCAAAATACATGCAACATAGATATTGTCATGATCTCACAAAGAAAAAAAAAACTAGATATTTGTTTCAAATTTTGCCAACAGAATATGGATACTAATGTGCCCAATTCACCAATTTAGCTTCTTTGCAGTGAATTAGGAATCAATATATCACAAACAATCAACACAAGCAAGCAATCCACAAGATCAACACACTAGAATTTTATGTAGAAAACCTTTCAACGAAAAGGGAAAAATTAGAAAGCACAGACAAGCAAATAATTCTCTAAGATCAATGAAAAAAACTATATATAGTATTTTTTATCTAAAATTGGTTCCATAATTTGAGATCATACCTCTACAAGGACTATGCATTAAAGGAAATGCAAACAGTGATCACCAATAACTGCCAACTATATATTTTCAACAACCAAAAAGTGAAGCACTTATCTCCAAATCAAGCTTTAAGGTGAGAATTTAAAAATACTTATAGCAAACTCTAATCAAGTGAACTGACAAAGAACTGTTCAATGTGTCAAAGAATCAAGTTCTTCAACCTTTGAATTCTTCATCTTCTTTTGATTTATCCCTTCTTGGATTCATTTTGAGTAACAATGCCTTCTTGAAACGCCTCTTGCTTGCCCAAACTTTGGGGCAGTGGAAAACCTCTCAAAAACCATACCACTTCTCTTGTCTATGGTGCATTTATCAGAGAGTTGGCATGACCGTCGAGAGCACCATGGCCTGGATGCCAAGCAGCTATGAAGCATGGACACTCCGAGAAGCTCGGGTACTCTAGGGAGCTTGGCGTACCCATGTCGGACACATGGATATCCGAACGCACCGTGGATACCACCAGACACTCATATATTTTGTAAATATTTTTTTTAAATTACTAATGTATATTTCCTAATTACTTCCCAATACATAAGATCACCAAATTAGTATATAAGCAAATATATAACATATATTACATGATAACTATATAGATTTATATTTATAATAAATATTTTATATAAATATATAATATTTTTTATAGTCGTGTCTTGCTATACCTGTGTCCTTAATTTTTAAAAATTACTGTATCACCGTGTCCATGTTGTGTCATATTGTGTCACCGTGTTTATGTCCATGCTTCTTAGTCGAGCAGCATAACCTGCAAAAAAACACGACGAGCTTATAAATATACGCATGGCATGGAAGTAAGCACTAGATGCACGCAGTGATGAGGACTTTCAACACATGCACATACTCATATTGTGCCTTGGAAACCATGCAAACTATATGGCGAATCCAAGTATGCAGGTTATACCTAGGAGCTGGAATAGAGTTGCCTATACTCTTGCTATGCAGGGCTTAAATCTTCATGAAATTAATCTCTTTCACCACGGCAGAGAGTTACCAAAGTGGTTGATGAAGAGTATTAATATGAATGGTCTTTGTTACTAAGTGTTTGTTTCTGAGTGTTGTTTTGTCCCAGTTTGTATTTGGAGTAGTTTTTGGTTTTTTTTGTTTTTTTTGTTTTTTTTTTGCCAAGATGAGTGACCTAGCAGCTAAGACAGGGGCGTGCACAAGCCTCGGCGAAGCAAGTAGGAGTGGGGCCCTCGCACACATGGGCGCAGGGACCACCCGCAACACTACTCACACTCCCAGAAATGTACCCTCGCCCAAAATTCAAACTCTAACCATTTGTGAAGGGTTCTATTGGGGACCCGGCTACCAATAGAACACTTGGTCGTTTAGTTTGTATTGTTATAAAACAGTGTTGTACTATTTTCTTTAATTCAATAAAATCAGCTCTATGAACTCCTTCCATCCAATAAAAACAACTATGTGCACCACAGATATAATCAGAAAATCAGAAATTGAAGCCCAGAAATTTAGAAGAAATTTCGTGTCTCAATGAAATTAATCACAACAACATTGGTCATGGCAAATAATTCAGCTTTCATTTGAAAGATTGATAACTGAATAAATACAAGCCCAAAGGACATGTGCATTTAGGGGCACAAAGCAAAAGGGTTGATAACACCAGACCTTCAAGCATATCAAAGTGAAAATGAGTCTACGTAATAATATTGAGTAAAAAACACAATATAGAAATAAATTCAATAGAATTTAAAATACATTTTGTTTCTTGCAGAGGAAACTCAGTTAATTAAGTTGATCAATGGCTTCAAGCTTTATTCGGAAATCTTCAAATTCAAGCTTCGAATGTAAACATTCTGTGGCAAACCACATTTTAAGAAATATTCAGATAGAGTAAATACATATAAAAAAGAGACACTCAATAATCTATATGCAGCAATTGTAGAAATCAACGTTTTTTCTGCACATTCAAATTAAGTAAACATGTAATTTATTAAAAAAAAAAAAAGGAATGTTCATAAGGCATTGGAGTTTGCAAAAACAGAATCCAACATTGTTGAAGAGAGAGGTTTTCATAACTTGACTGAGGAACTCAGGTGAGAGCAGTGAGATCACTGAAATAAGGGCGCATAATGTAAATAATAAGAATCCTTTCTAAGAAGATGGTGAAATCTAAAACTAGAATTCTTTGGTGATACATGAACATTGTTCTATAACAAGCAGTAGCTGTATTTGACAAATGAGAGAAGCAACAAATAATTCGAAAGGAAAATGGAAAATCTTTAATTAAGCATACTTAGGCCATGTTCATTATGACAAACATAATCATGCATATGTAGCAACGCCAAGAATGTATATAGTATGACCAAGAAAATGATATGTAGGTATGGAAAACATAATGAACTGTATTATTGAAATTAAATGTTTGAATGGAGGGAAAACATCAAAGAAAAAAAGTATACTTAGTTTTGGTTGAGGAAAGCAAAGGAAATGGACAATTACTTGCGCAAAATGACTAGTAAAAAATTAGAAACCAAGGTAGTCCTTTAACTGCTGTTAAGAATAAAGGAGGCACTTTCATGAAATTCCCAGTCATATATGAGTAGAAAATGGTCAAGTTTTAATAGTAAAATGAGGAAAAGCGAAATCTAAACATGAGAAAGAAGAGAGAGAGAGGTTGCATTGCATCCATAACAAGAAGTGGAAGCAGAAACTTGGAATATATCTGTCAGCTATTTATTTGTACTTACTAAATTATGCTCTGATCAGGTATCCACTAGATCACCAACCATTCAGGAGAATGTTTTTCTCAGCACTGCTCCATGAACCCTTGCTGGGTAATTTTTTTGGTAGGTCATCAAACTTGTAAGTTTTTTCATTTCGATCATCCAACTTTAATTTGTATCAAATTGCTCACTAAACATCAATTTTTTATCACCGGCAGGCCACTGGAGAGTTTTACGTTCCCCTTTGCTCGCGTGGCAACCGGAAGAACACAGTCATCACGCCAAACTTGCCACATCAACTAGAAAAATCCACATCATCTTCGTTGTGCTCGAGGAGAACTCATCTCCTATCTTTTCTTGTCAGGGAGATGGCTTGCTTGTTTGAAAAGCAATCTAATCTCCCTTTTTTTCTAGGGTTTTTGGCCAGAAGAGAAGATTCTAGAGAGAAGGTAAGGATTTGGTGTCCCAATGAGGCTGCGTCTTGGTGGTTCCTAGTTCTCGATTGCTTCTTGGTTTCTAGCAAGAAGGTAAGGAGGTGAGGTTTTGGTGAGAAGGGAAAGCCAGCAAAGTTCAGTTGGTGTATGATGTCAATCAATTGGATGATACGATCAGCCGAGGATGAAGCTCCTGACTATTGTAAGCCATTGTTCTGGAAACCTTTTTTCTCTTTGTTTTTTTTTTTTTTTTGGTTTTTAAACAATGTATTTTGATGTTCATGTGAAGTTAGGTGGGTATATTGTGGAGTTAGAGTGATTGAATATTGTTTCCAGTTTCTAAGTTTGGGATTTTGTGTGATGTTTATTGTTTAGTATTCTGTTTAGACTTTGTACCATGAAAATGATGTATCTTTTATTGTAGTTCCTAGCAGACCAGAAGTAGAACTATTTCCATTAATTAATAAATCTTGTCACATGAACTACCTGGAAAGGTAATCCTAAATGTATACTATGATGTGGAACGATAATCACTCTCAAAATGACATAATTTGCATAATGTTCTGCATAGTAAATCTTTAATTATTTTAAGATTGCATGATTTAAAGCACCAAAACATTAAAAAACTAGACAAACAGTGATTAGAGACCAGGATCATTTAGCTGAAAAAATGCAGAATAAGCAAAAACGTAAGCCTATCATAGCAGAACAAAATGAGAACAAGAGAGATTGACATGTTGACATTGCTATTTGGTACTATTTCAATAGATCTTGTGACTTTGATAATGACTTTGCAGTCCTTGGATGTTCACACAAGAGGACAATGGTGATAAGGATGTGGTTTGTGATTGTGGGGTTGCTTTTACTTTTCTTTTCCACTGAAGAGAATCATTTGAAGACCCCAATAAAACTATGGACAAGAAAAAAGAAAGGATTAGGATGTGTATGAAAGAATACCATTCATAGGTTAGATAAAAATCACATAAGCAAAAAAAATGCAGTAACATTCATAGGTTCTGGTTCTTTTATTTTTTCCATGTATGTCTTTTTCTTTCTCTTTTGTCTATCCTCATTATGTGATGTGTTGTGTGATGCTTGAGGGAAGCTAAGGATCCTACAATGTTTTGCTACTTCTTGGACTTGCAAGAATGTTTGTAAATTTTTTTTAAAAGATACTAAATATTTTATCATGTTCATTAGTGTGATAGTTGAACTTGTTGCTCATTAATAATAGTGAAATACTTGCTTGATAGATTTACAAGTAGCATACATACAAATATATGTATACAAACCTAATTGCATGCCTAACCTTTGCATTCTTCCAATTTAATTAACAATAGTGTTTTAGATATATATTGATGCTATACAAATATATGATCAATTGTGTGTGTATTGAAATTGTCTCATCCTCCATATGGTTGGTTTTTATTGATATATATTGATGCTATACAGAATCTAGTTTTGTTAAGGTGTTATTTTTATTTGCATCTATGTTAAAGGTGTTCATCACAAATTAAGTAACAATTAAATTTGGCATCTATTTCAGTACCAACGGCTGAACTGTTTACAATAAGGTTGTATTACAATTGTGGTGGAATGGAAAGAATGGTAGGCCATGTTGATTACTGTTGTGCAGATCAGATTTCGAGGCTTGAATTGTTTGCTATGGCTAGGGAATTTAATTTAGATGTCAAGGAGTGTAGTGTCTGGTGGGTAAACAGTGGAGCTGATGAGCTTAGAGAAATTCACAATGACATAGATGTTCTCAATATGGCAATGAATGTAGATTATAGAAGGGAGATATGTGTACATTTTAGGACAAGAAATGGCGATAGTAGTCAAGTTGTTAGCAGAGAGGTTGTTTGCAGACCAAGAAATGTAGTAGAAGTTGATGATGAAGATGAGGAATGCCTTGAGACAGATGAAGATTTGGAGGATATCTTAGTTGGGGGGCAGAACAAGGAAAAATTTGATGAGGACAGTCATTTCCATGACTCTGATTATAGTTTCAGCCATGACTCAGATGAGGAAGGGGAGGACAATAGGGCAGACAATAGATCCATGGTTATTGTTAGTGGAGAACCTCCAAATGCAGGGTGTGAGGCAGATATCAACTCAGATTATGTAGGGTCTGAAGAGTTGCAATCATGTTCATCCACAGATGAAGATGAATTCATACATTCCAAGCCAAAATATTCAGAATTTCATGAAGAATGTGACATGCAAGACCCTATATTTAAAATTGGTATGAAGTTCAGGAGTTTCAAACAATTTAAGGATGCTGTAAAAAATTATGGGATTAGGCATAGATATGCCATGAAATTCAGACCTAATGATCATAAAAGATGCAAAGCTTTTTGTAGAAAAGGATGCCCCTTTTATTTATGGGCTTCTCCTATGGTTGGGGATAAGAGCACAGTGCAGATTAAAGCTGGCAATCTGAAGCATGAGTGCACAAACGAGCACAACAATAGACATTGCAATGCAGAGTGGATAGCAAATGCTTACTTAGAACAGTTCAGAGCAGATCCTGCATGGAAAATAGCTGGGATTATTCAGGCAGTGAAGACCAACCAACAAGTTGACATTAGTAGGTTGAAGGCCTATAGAGCAAAGTGTATTGCTATTAGGTGAGTCATATTGTTTACTGTTTTCAAATTTATTCTTTCATAATCTAGTGTTGATGGTGATGAAGATAATTTTTGCTAATTTGTTTTATGTACACAAGACTAATTGATGGTGATGAAGAAATCCAGATGAAAAGGCTTTATGATTATAGGCTGGAGCTGATGAAAACACATCCAAGATCAACAATAAAATTCAGACTTGATGGTGGAGTATTCCAGTGCTTGTATATATGCTTAGCACCACTCAGGGAAGGATTTAAGGCAGGTTGTAGGCAGATAATCTCCATTGATGGATGCTTCCTCAAGGGATTATATGGTGGACAATTATTGACAGCAGTTGGGATAGATGCAAATGACTGCATCTATCCCATTACTTGGGCTACAGTGGGCAAAGAAAACAAGGACAATTGGAAGTGGTTTCTAGAGCTACTGGCAACTGATTTGGAAATCCTGAACAGCTACAATTGGGCCTTCATGAGTGATAGGCAGAAGGTGATTTAATTTCTTTGTTTAATGAATTGATTAGAATTGTTATGAACTGCTTGTCTTGTATGTTGAATTGTTTGCTTTACTATAGAGTTTTACTAACTTGTTACCATGATTTGTTTGCTTGCATACTTAATTTCTTTATTTACTGATTTAATTTCTTTGTCTATTGATTTAATTCACTAATGTCACATAGTCAAAAAGATTAATGATCTGTTTACTTGCATATTTAATTTCTTTGTTTAACACTGATTTGTTTGTTGCCTTGTGGGTTTTTTCCCTTTCTTCTGGGCCAATTAATTGTCATGTGTGGTGTGTTGTGTGAATTGGGTTGTTAAAATAGGGTTTAATACCTGCTATAGAAGAACTTTTTCCAACCAGTGAGCATAGGTATTGTGTACGACATATACATACAAATTTTAGGAAAACCTTTAAGGGAAAAGCACTTAAGGATCAAATCTGGTCCTGTGCAATAGCAACTTGTCTAGCATCTTTTGAAAAATCCATGGAGACTCTGAAGTCCATGTCTATAGGTGCTTACCAATATATGAAGAACATAGATCCTCATTACTGGAGCAGGGCCCATTTCCACTCACAATTTAAATGTGACATACTCCTGAACAACATGTGTGAATGCTTTAATAGTCACATTCTTGAAGCTAGAACAAAGGGAATAGTGAGCATGAATGAGATGATAAGAACTCAATTGATGACTAGGATCCAAAGAAGGAGAGATTCAATGAAAAATTGCAAAACTGACCATTGCCCTAGAATAATGAAAAAATTGGAGAAGTTTAAACAATTGAGCTTCTTGTACACCACTACATGGTCTGGAGGGGATCAATACCAGGTTCTAGGGCCTGATGGTCAGTTTGTAGTTAACAGAACAAAGAGAGCTTGTTCCTGTAGGAGATGGCAACTCACTGGCATCCTATGTAGCCATGCCATCTCCTGTATTTATTACAATAGGGACAAGCCTGAGAATTATCTGCATGAATGCTATAAAGTTAGCACCTATTTAGCAACCTATAAGCACACCCTATTTCCCACACATGACAAAAATTCTTGGCCCAAGAGTGACCAGGGGCCAATTATTCCACCAAACCCAGTCAACAACAGAAGAGGAAGAAAACCTCTACTTAGGAGAAGGGAATTGGAGGAAGAAACCAGAGGCTTCAAAAATGGGAAGGTGAGCAAAAAGGGAGTTACCATGAGATGCACCATTTGTGGCAAGACTGGGCATAATAGGAGGTTCCATGGAGGGCAACAGGTGATTTTCATATGAAATGCTAAATTTGTATTTGTCAATGTTGTCCAATGAACTAGTTGTCATAAAAAAAAAATGTCAACCAGGGAAACAATGTGGATTCAAGACAGAGACAATGTGGACAACCAAGCCAAGTATCTTCTGAAATCAATCCCACAGACTTCATTGATCCTCAGGTTTTGGAGGACCACTTCAACATGGTATGTATCAAACTTACATTTATAAATTATTCCATATTGAATTGTTGTCCAACCCCATTTTTTTACACTGTAAAGGCTGATGCATTAAATAGAACAAGGCAAGGGCATGAAGGAATAACACATGGTACCTCTCAAGCACCACAATCACAGGTATGTCATTTGTGCATTCAGTGTTATGTAGAAAATTAAAAATGCTTATGTTCCAATTTAGAACTGAACAAGATTTAATTTCTCAGATTATTAATAATTCAGAGCAAACCACTGAGCAGGAGATTAATACTGCACTCAAGCCTAGGTTTAGGAAGAGGGAAAAATTGGATGTAAGAAGAGGCAGAAGCATAACATTAGACATTGGGCACTTGAACCAAGCTATTCCAGTTGCTGGCAACCCACATGTGTTGAGACAACAATGGAAGGAAAAAGAGACTGAAGAAAGAAACAAAGAGGCTAATTGTGGGAAAAAAAGGAAAGTTTGGGTCCCGTAATGAACAATGAATGTCATCCAATTATGTAAACTTTTGTAAGCAGTAACTCTATGACAATGTTATGTGCAAACTATGCAATTTTGTAAATATTGTCATCAACTGCTCAATGAACTATGAAACTCAAATCAAGTGTTAATTTTGTAAATGAGGGGTGTTAATTTTCATGTATGAAAATGTTACTTTTGTAAATGAGTTAATTTTCATGTATCAAGATGTTGATTTTGTAAATGAAGGGAGTTAATTTTCCTGCACATGTGATTGCAGATTTCTGCAAATGTTAGCACCATTCTCTATTTACTATTTTTTTATATGAAAATGATGTGTGTATTTGAGTGAACCATTGGAAAGGAGAATGTATTATTGAGTTAATTTTCATGTATCAAGATGTTGATTTTGTAAATGAAGAGAGTTAATTTTCCTGCACATATGAATTTCTGCAAATGTTAGCACCATTCTCTATTTACAATTTTTTTATATGTATGAAAATGCTGTGTGTATTTGAGTGAACCATTGGAAGGGAGAATGTATTCTTGAGTTTGAGTGAAGCATTGGAAATAATTTAATTGCTCTAGTGTAATATCTTTAAATGGACCATTCTTAAGATTATATTGGGATATGATTATTTTTTTACCCCTTTTTTTTTTGGATGAAGGGATTGTATTATGACTGTCTTCATGGCTTCTAAATAACTTTCATGGCTTCTATATAAATATAACCATTTTCTTGGCTTTTTTTAAATGGACCATTCCTAAGATTATCTTGACCATCAGAGACAAAATTTTAATGTAAAACTCTAAGATTATATTGTGTTTGTCATTTCCATAATACAAATTATAAGTACCATTAAATGAGGATTTCTTTAAAATGATGGAGGTTCAGTCAATTTCAACCCCAAACTTAGGGTTTTACATTAAAATCTTGTCTTGGATGGTCAAGATCTCCTATTCTGTCTCTCTTCATAGGGTTTTTCTTCTCATAAAAGCTTTCTTATCTCCACCCACTTTGCTGTTCTTGCAACCGAGCCCTAACCAAGGAAGAAGACGAAGCTGACATAGATTCCTTTGGGTGACGTGGCAATCTTCATCTGATGTGGCGAGTTTCGGGTGATGTGGCAATGACTAATGCGTGATGACTGTGTTCTTCCGGTTGCCACGCGAGCAAAGGGGAACGTGAAACTCTCCAGTGACCTGCCGGTGATAAAAAATTGATGTTTAGTGAGCAATTTGATACAAATTGAAGTTGGATGATCGAAATGAAAAAACTTACAAGTTTGATGACCAACCAAAAAAATTACCCAACCCTTGCTTGTTTTTTGAATGAACAATGATTTAAGAGAAAGAGGGAGGCCGCCAACAGGCAATGACTTGATCAAAGAGCGATAAGAAATTGACAATTTCTCAAGCAAGTGAAGGGAAGGCAACCAAGCTGGCAGAGATTCAAATGTTGGACAAGCTTGTATGTTTACATAATAGAGCTTCTGCAATAGTACTCCATTCCCCTCGCCTCACGCGACCAAATTGTGAATTTTGGGCAAGGGCTGATATCCAAGCAACATAAGGCGGATATAAGTGCAAGTTTCATAGGAATTATCCAAAATAACTGCAAGTTTCTCAAGGCGATTGTTTTTCTTCAACCAAAGCCTAAAAAAAAAATTGTTTGTAATCAATCTCAACTCGAAGCATGTGAAGCACAAGGAAGATAAATATAATTACACTCAAAAACATCATCCAAAGACCTCTTCGACATTTCCTTGGTCCAAAAACTGGCTAAAATTTTATGATGGTCACGCGCTCTTTTGTTTTCAAAAATTGTTGCTTGATTTTTTTCATCTTGAGCCTACAAACAAGGGTCCTTGCAATCAGACTCGACTTGAAGCATGTGAAGTGTATTAAAAAGAGATACGTTTGCATGTAGTTATGTAGTTATAGGTAATATATAGTAAAATACCATTTTTCTTTGGCCACCCTATTCACAAAACTGGTATAAACATGTTTTCTCATTCCCACGTCATCTCAAGATAGGGACCCTCATAACATTTCCTTGGTCCAAAAACTAGGTTGAAAATTTTATCACCATCAAACACGATTTTGCCTATGTCACAATATTGTTGCTTGAATTCTTCTGCTCGGACCTACAAGAAAAGGCTATGCTAGAAATCGGCCTCAACTTGAAGAATGCGCGGGGGGAATTTAACCCATGCATGTAGTTATGTGGTTATAAAAAAAAGGGTTTTTTGTAGGTGTACCCTTGAATAATTTTAAAATTGCATATTTGCCCCTCAATAAACAATAATTGCACACATACCCCTGAATAATACATAAAATAGCTTATAAACCCTTCAAAAGTTCTATAATTGCATATTTACCCTCAGAAAAAACATAATTGTATATATACCCTTGAAAAATATATGTAATTACGGATATGTCCTTGTTGTTAGATTCTGTTAACATAAGTTAATTAAACTTTATTAAATATAGCTATAATTTGGATTAAGATATACAAAAAATCCAAAATAACCCTTGTAAACGGTCATTTTACAAAAAAAAAATTTCAAAGGTATATATGCATAGGTTATAATGGTCATTTTGTATATTTTCTATTTGTTAACAAATGTTTTTTCAACTAATTTGAACCTTAGGGGTATATACGCAATTATATGTATTATTCAGGGGTATGTATGTAATTATCTTTTATTCAGGGGCATATCTGCAATTACCTATATTTTCAGGGGTATACATACAATTATGTTTTTGAAAAGGGTAAATATGTAATTATAAAACTTTTGAAGGGTTTATAAACAATTTTCTCTAAAAAAAATAATAATAAAAAAAAAAAAAAAAAAAGCAAAAAACTATTTTCCTTTGGCCACTTTATTCAAGAAAGTACCATCAGCATGCTTTTTCATCTCCATGAGCATCTCAAGATGGCTAGGCAGTCTTTGATGTATCAGCTATCTACGCTCATAGCCTCACGGTCACAGCAAGGACTCCAGCAACATTTCATTGGTCCAAAAACTTGGTTAAAAAATATCATCATCATCATCATCATCATCATCATCATCAAGCAATATGTTATCTTCAAGTACATTATGGTCTAAATTGTTCCAACCAGAGCCTGCAGAACAGGGTGCTAATAGTCAATCTCAATTTGAAGCATGTGAAGTGAAAGGAACAAAAATGCATATAGTTAGGCAGTTATGGAGAATATATAGTCAATTATTCTTCAGCCACGACAAGTACCATCAACATGTTTTCTCGTTTCCACACTATTCTCAAGTGGATAGGTTGCGTTCCATTTTCAGTTGTACACATTCAAAGAAGCATAAACATATTTAGGGGCCAAAACATAAATATGAACAAACACTTCTATTTAATTACATTGCAAAGCATACCTTTTCATACTCCACCTGAGAGAAAAAGCCGTCCTGCCAGTGCAACACACCATCTGTAGTTAGTGTCCCTGTTATGACTATTTCTATCACTCCTTGGTGCTCAATTAATAAATGCAGATCAATGGTATTATGACTATCATGGTGAATAAGCTAGAATTATTTCAAACAAAAAATGCTTACTGCTAACATGGTATTTATCATTGTTCCACCGTAGAATGAATTCCCAATGCCCCTTACTCAAAAGCTTATGAATGACTTCTTCACCCTCCTTGAGTTTATATGCCTTTCTCGGTAAATATTACACAGCTTGCTTCTATAGAATTGTTGGAGATGACTCAGTTTCTGGAATAAGAACAGTGTGCTCTTTTTTACCACCTCTTGTTCGAGGTTGGGACATACACTATAAAATAATCCTGTACATTGGCAAAAACATCGAAAGAAAATGTTAGCTGTGCATATATTGATAGACTTAAAACAAAGGATCTGAATGTTTTATATAAAACATATACAAAACATTGATATTCAATAGTCTCTCCAAACCAATCCACACAGTCTAAAAAAAGACTTACATCCATGCTCAATACATAAGAGACAATACCCACGTTTCCATGCCAATAACTGACATAGGAACTGACACAATAACTGACTCATAGACCAAGATAAACAAGGACTTTAACTGACACTTCAGCATACATTGAAATACAATATTAAATTCTAATATATATATATAAACATTAACTGCAGTTGAGACCAAACTTTCTCATATAACCATGCACCTGCAAACTTAATTCACAATCATTAACATATATAACATTTCAAACAAACAGGTATCGATAAAAAACTTTGCACTGGGATATGTGTTAATTAATTTGACAACAGCTAGCATCTCACCTTTGATCAATTGAGGTGTGCAATTCGTTTTCCAGGCTAATTGAGCACAGAAACTCAAAGGATATGTTGTTGGCGATGATTTACACAGATTAGTCTTCTTTGAGCAGTGGATACAATACAAAACCTCAATTTTGGCAATTCAAAGGCAGGAGCAGTCTTAGGACAGATTAAGGAAAAATTAAAAAAGATGCAAAATACATGCGACATAGATACTGCCGTAGTCTCATTAAGGAACATTATTACATATTCGTTTCGAAAAAAATATTGATACAATAAGAAAAGGATAAACTGAAAACCAACAATTAATCACAATAGCATTGATGACAACAAATTATTGAGCTCTCATATGAAAGCATGATAATAGCACCACCACAAGCCCAAAATACAAGAAGAACAGGATTAATAACACCAAGATGCGTGCATAGAGGGCCATATACAAGAAGGATTAATAACACCAAGACCTACAAACATATCAAAGTGAAAATGAGTATTCATAGTAATCTTCAGTAAAAAAATCTAAAGAAATAAATTTAATCAAATTAAATTTTTTTTTTCCTTTTTTTTCTAGGGGATACAACTCAATTAATTAAGCTGATCAATGATTTGAAGCATTATTTAACAAGCTCCAAACTCGACAGCATTGAATGTCAAACATTTTGTGGCAAAAGTAAAATAGGATTTCACATCTTATATGCAATATTGGGACTAAACAAATCCTAATCTGAATGAGAAATTCAATAATGCTATATGCAAAAAATTTCAGAAATCATTTCTTTTCTGATAAATCTTACAACATTCAGAACCAGTAAACATGTAATTATGATGGTAACAAAAAAAAAATGTTTGGAAGACATAAGAGTTAAACCAGAATCTCACATCCTTGCATATAAATTTTATTATCAGACATTGATCAAAGAAATTGAGTTAGTAACTAAGAGAGAGCTGTAAGATCACTGGAATATAAATGCATAATGTAAATATTAAAAATCCTTATTGAGTAGATGGTTAGACCTTATCGTCAAGCATAATTACACCATATATGTTCATTATTACAAACATAACCATGCATACATAGCAGGGCCAAGAATATTGTATGACCAACAAAACAAAATGTATGGAAAACATAATCAGACATATAAATGAAATTGAATCTTTGGATGGAAGGCGAAAAAACTTACGTGTTTAGTTGAATGTAGTGAAGGAAATGGATATTACTTGCACATAATGAGTATTTAGAAGAAGAGCTAGAAACCCAAGTAGTCCCTATTAACTGGTGCTAAAAAGTGAAGAGGCACTTGCTTGAATTTCCCTGCAGTAAACAATTGGGAAATGGTCATGTTTAAATGGCAAAATGTAGGAGAACAAATACAGGACAAAAAGTGAGATGGGTTGCATTGTGTTCATACTAACAAGTGGAAGAAGAAATTGAAGTGTATATGCCACTCACATATTTGGAAATGAATTATATATTATCCGATCAGTTATGTGCTGGATCATGAACCAATCACCAGAACCCTCTTCTTGGCACCGTTTTGTGAACCCTTGGTCACAATCTATGATATGCAATGATTTAAGAGAAGAAGGTAAGCCATCATCTGGCAATGAATGGATCAAAGGACAATTAAAAATTTCCAATTTCTCCAGAAAGGGAAGGTGAGGCAACCAAATAGGCAGATATTCCAAGTGTGGACAACTTGCTATACAGATATAATCTAACTTCTGAGGCAATGCTCCCTGCTCCATTGTCTCGCTCAACCAGGACGTGAATTTTGGGCAACAATTGATATTCAGGGTGCATAAGGAGGGCATGAAATGCAAACCCCCAATGGAAGTGAGTTCATGACAGCCACTGATGGATAGGTGAGACAGTGCCTTGAAAGTGTTCATTTCTCCCAGAAAGGAAACCATTGTTTCAGAACAAATTGTCAATTGCTTCAGAAGAATTAAGCATCTTGAAAAATGGTCGTAGAGCACTTGCGAACATGTTATATGTAGACTTTGCAAGCTTGAAAACATGCCCCAGGGCAATCCAAAGCCATCTCCATAACAATCCTTGTACTCAATATAAGATATGCGGGGGAAGCTGCTGTGTTTTTGTGAGGATAATGATGATGACATGCCCTCAAACAAATACTGATGATTGACTCATTTCCAGCATCTCAAGAGCTGGGAATAGGATGGTCACTTCATCACTAATATCAATTCTTACATCCACTACATATAAGCGGAGTCGTGAGAGGAAGGCAAGTTGACCAATTGATTGAAGATACAGCTTGCTTCTACAGTTAATCAACTCTAAAACTTGTAGATTACACACTGTAAATGGCATAAACCAGCTAGGACTTGTGTTATTGTTGTATCCGCATATTTGAAGATGTTTAAGATTTGGATTTGGTTCAAGGGCTTCAAGCACTTCACGCGCAGCGGCAAAGCCGTAACTTGTACTTGAATCATTCCAATCTAGGATCAAGGCCTCCAGGTGAGCTTTTTCCTTTATATTGGCTTTCTCAGCTTCCTCCCCATTCTCAATTTTATCAAGGTCGTTTATAAGGAGTCCTCTTAGTTCCTTCATGTTTCTCAATTGTGATATCCTATACTGCCTCTCTGCTGATGAAGGGATTCTTGTCAATATACCCTGCTCAAATTTAGTACAAATACGGTATGTATTTGAATTCAAAGTTCGAAGATTTATGAGATTATGCAAATTTTCAAGGGTTACATCCAAATCTGGCAAAACTCTTAGATGGTAAAGCTTACATAGTGATTCACCAAACACTCTGATGCTAGGTCGAAACATTTCCAAATAACGCAAATGTCTTAGATGACAAATACTAAATGGTAAGCATTTTCCTTGAAAATCATGTAAGATCAACACTCGGATGGATCTTAGTGCTTGAAAAACTTCTTGGCCTATTATACCTTTGCATACCACAAGTGTCCGCAAGCTCTCAACATTACATACCGATCTTAGATTAACTGTGCTTTGCAAATACAAATGACGAACACTGGCCTTCTCTTTTATAGTTTGACCGTGGTAAACAACACACTCACCCAAACAAACTGATTGTGCCAAATCATGCATTAAGTCATGGATTGTGTACATTGAAGAAGAACTCTTTTCAAAAAAAGATCTAGATAGCAGCTCATCAAAGTATTCCCGTCCCATCTCTTCCACTGTTTTTGAACTAGTTTCTTGTTCAACAACATAACCTTGTGCGATCCACATTTCTATTAAATCAGCTGCCTCAAATTTATGATCTTTGGGAAATGTAGAACAAAAAATGAAACATTGTTGAAGATGCTCAGGTAGGTGATTATAACTTAGTGCTAAGGCTGGCATAATGTCATCTGCATCAGTTCCCAGTTCCCATAAGTTGCTCTTCAACACATCCATCCAATGCTCACTGCTCATGTTCTGTTCTAATAATCTTCCTACTGTCTTTGCTGCCAGAGGTGATCCCTTCAATTTTTGTACTATCTGCTTACCTAAAATTTGCAAGCTTGGATGTTCATTAGCATCTGCCTCACTGAATGCACAATTTACAAAGAATTCCCAGTAGTCATGATCCTCTATGCCTTTCAGAACAATTTTATTTTTTTCGTCTTGCTTTCTGAGTACTTTTGATTCTCTGGTTGTTATCACAATTTTCGCCAACATCATTTGAGAAGGCTGCAGATGTTTGAGTAGTTCTTCCAATTTTGGAGACCACACATCATCCAACACTAGTAAAAATTTCTTCCCTTGTAATTCTTTTTTGAGAAAATACTCCACAATGCCCCAATTTTTTTCATAGTCAAACTTTTTCCATGTAGGTAAAATCTTCATCTTCTTTGCCATTGAAGGCATGTCGCATTCAACTCCATCAATACAAGTAAGAGAGATCATAAGGTCTTGAAAAATCTTCCACTCATCAAAATTATCTGACACACAAATCCACACCTTTCTATCAAAACATTTTCCAACTTCTTCATCATTGAATGCATGTTGCATGAGAGTCGTCTTGCCAACCCCACCCATCCCCACTATTGGGATGACATTCATATTGCAATCAGCACTGGCACTGGGCTCTTTAAGTAATTTTTTCAGTATCTCTAGTTCTTTTTCTCGACCATAAATTTTACTCGCATTAACTGTAGATGTTGTCACTCTTCGATTTTGATTTGAATGTTGCAGCACCACCCCAGCGTTATTATCATCTTTCTTTCTCAACTCCATAGTAACCCTCGCCATGCCAATAACAGAACTGAGATCATCATTAATACGATTTAATTTTCCAATAACCTCTCTTATATTAGTAATCATGGTGTCATCTGCACAAGAAGTTTTATATAGCTCACTAATTTTTGAAAAAACAAACTTAAAACTAGGGGTGAGCAAAACCGGATACCTAGTTTATAAAAACTGGATCAGATATCGGTTTTTTGGATCGGCAAAAATCTACCCGTTTCTAACTCGGTTAAAACCATGTACCAAGAATACCGTTCAAACCGGATCGGATATCGGATATCTAACTATGAATTTAAGTTTTATATATTCTATAGATTTGCTTTATATAACAACATTACATTAAAAAAACAAATATGAAAACTTATAACTTATAAAAAGCATTAAACTCTCGTATTATTCTTCACACAACAAAAGTTATAACAAAAATAATAAATGTATTATCAAATTTTAGTTATTAAAAGAATCTTCCAAAATGTCAAGTGTATCATCAATAATGATCATTGCTAAAAAAGGAAAAGATTTGGATGAAGACCAGAGAGAAGAAACATGATGAATGGATGATGACCGTTGGGGAGTGGGAGGCAAGAATTTGGAAATTTTTTATTTTTACTTTTAATCTATGTAGAATTTAAATTTATATATACATATATATAACTCTTAAAGGGTTTAGATGTGAGGGATTTGGATTTTTTTTGTTAAACCATATAAAATTTAAAATTATTATGCATATATATAAAAGAATATATTAAAAAGTAAAAACCGGATTCGGTTACCCGATTTTTAATTTCTCCCAATCCAAATTTGATCCTGTTTTTATTTATAAAATTCAGATCGGGTACCTGATTTTTTTTTCCAGATCAGATACCCAAAAATTCAAATATCGAATCAGATCATCGGATCCGGATTTTTTTACTCGTCTCTACTTAAAAGACTACGAGTCGTAGTTAATAAAAGGGTAATATAAAAGGAAAGAAAAAAATTAAATTAAATTAAATTAAATTAACCTTGCAGCTCCAATGGCTTTGTAGTTGTAGGTGAAATCCGCGGCTTTTTGGCTTTAGACTGGTGAGTTGAGGCAGTAGCTTCATAATCATTGTTCATCTTCTCCACTTGTTCTTCCAGCTTGAGATACTCAAAGTCATCAGCAAGGTCTTCTGCTTCATAAAGTACATCTTTGAGTCGTTTGTAGAGACGGAGCACACTCTGATCTTGCTTGTGCAATAACTTGGCCACACGAAGAGTTGCCTTGATTTTCTCACTCACAATCTGCAGTTCTTCCACCAAATCATACAACACTCGTTGATTATAATTTTTCTGGTTTGATGGTGATGATGCCTTGTCTTCGGAGAGATGATGAATTAAACCCTTGGCCAATTTGTCAACCACGTATTGAGACACTGGAGTAAACAGTGCTCCGGCGAGAGATGATGCAATTCCTGAGAGCATGGTTCAAGTATCTAGTGCTAATGCTTGAGGTGGCAAAGGAGAAAGTAACAGTGGATGCAAGAAGGCATCCGGCTGTATTGCTATATGAGCACAAAGTAACCACTCAAATAAAAAAATGTTAAGTTGGCCGAATATACCACCCAATTGCAGAGTATATGGTATAGATATTTTTTTAAATTTTTTTAAAAAAATAAATTGAATCTTTAATATGGTGACCAAAAAAAATACTCACATGTTTAGGTAACTCTCATCCAATTTAATCCTCGAAACAATAATATTTTGCATAGATGTCGCATTTTAATTATGGTGATATTCTTGAAAAAAGTAGTTAACAAACAAGTAGCTTTTATTTCCTGTATTTCTCAGAGATATAATGGTTTTAGCTTAACTCTAAATCAAGCTATTCAGCTTCAAACATACTAGGATTTTTTAATCCCGCTATCTAAAATAGAGAATGAATGATAATTACAAATTTGGGTCTTAAGAATTCTCTGTTTGTTTTTGCTGATATATATAATTTGTATTCAAGTCTAAATAATTACTTGTGTTGCAAGTTTTCTTTTAATTTTCAACTATCACACAAAATAAAATATTAGTAATAAAAAAAACATTCCTGATTTATTGAGAAATTCTAAAAATTACAAGTGAATACTTTTAATTGGAATGAGATTGAAGTAGCATCCAAAATGTTTAAACTTGCGGATTTGTAATAAACAATCATTCATATTGCTATAAAAAATAGTGTATAATTTTGCTATCATAGAGTTTTTTATGATCAAATTATATAGTCAATGAAGGCGATTCTAATTATTAACTTGAAAAAATTATTATTCATCTTAATATCAAAAGTTTGGCACAGTTTTGATGCATGTATTTCTTATTGATTATATCAACTTGCGTATACATAGGCATGAAGGCGATTATAATTTTTATTCAATTGGAAAATTAGTATACCTATTGTTATCATAAGTTAGGTATAGCTTTGTTGTAAGTATTTCTTATTTATTATGACCAACTTGCACCTAGTCATTGAAGGTGATTATGATTATTAAATTAAAAAAATATTATTCATATTGCTGTCAAAAATTAGATATATATATCTTCATTGCATGCATTTCTTATTTCTTATGATCAACTTGCAAATAGTCACTGAAAGTGATTTTAAATCACTTTAAATTTTCATTATTGAATCGGACAAATATTATTCATGTTGCCATAAAAAATTAGGTATAACCTTGTTGAATGCATTTCTTATTTATGATAATCATGGAAGATAATTCGGATTATTGAATTGGCACAAATTTTGTTTCGTTAAGAAGGAAACTTTCATAACACACGCCACATATTTTGGCCACACAAAGAGTTGGCTTGATTTTCTGACTCACATCTTGCAGTTCTTTCACCAAAGCACACAAGACCTGTTGATCATTATTCTCAATGTTTGATGATGATGATGATGGTTTGTCTTTGGAGAGATGATGAATTACACCGTCGACCAGCATGTCCACAGCATATTGAGACACTAGAGCAAACAATGCTCCGGCGAGAGATGATGCAATTCCTGAGACCATGGTTCAAGTATCTAGTGTTAATGCTTGAGGTGAGAACAGAGAAAAGGTATACTCCACATAAGAATGACAGCTTTATGAGGCCAAAAGTAACCACAAATAAAAAATGTTAGGTTGATTGAAGTCAACAATAAACACTTTATCGTTGACCTTCTTCTAATTAATATTTTGCCCCTCAGGTCAAGGTTATACCGTTCTAGTGCGGTCTTTTATATTTAGAAAATAAATAAATAATAAGGATTGTTTAAATACATCTCAATAAAAAATTTCCAATTTTTCAATTTTGGATAGCCATAGTTATATATAAGTTTTTAAATGAATTTTTTAATCAATCTTACTTTACTAATGGTATTTTTTTAAGCAAAGTTAGGCATAGGTGTTTGTTGAGTTTACGGTTATACTTCTCATGTCAGTGGACATCCCTGATTTTTTTTAAATGAGAACTTCATTTATTTATAAAAAAAAAAACTTATTTTTAAATTATATTGGTCTTCGTCATATTTATATCTTTTTTTTCCAACAAAGGCTATTTATTGCAAGTCTTCAATTCATTTAAATTTGTGGTTGAAAGGATAGTAACATATATTTTTGACAAATATGGATAAAAGCTAGGGGCAGGCATGGCCCGGGTAACTCATGGGCTAGCATGAACCCAGTCTAAAAAAATATAAGATATGAGCTTAGAAAGTTTACTCAAAGAACTGGGTTTGACTCAAATGTATAGGCCAAGTTGAATTTTGGGTTGGGTTTGGGTCAGATGACTTTTAGCCTGACTCGACCCGGCCTAGCCCAAATAAATATATAATATAATATATATATATATATATATATATATATATATATATATATATATATATATATATATGTTTGAAAATAGTCAAATATTAGGTAGCTTCTTACCCTTGCTTTTTGATTTTTCAATATATATAAACTTATAGGGATGTGTGCATTTTTCATCTAATTTCGTATTTTTATTCATCAAATTTTTAATATGTTTGCTAGCCCTAACAATTGTAGCACTTATTAATATTTGTTTTTTATGAATGCTTTACTTGTACTTGATGTAATATTTGTTGATAATATTAGTATTTATTTATAAAGAATTTATAGGAACTATTTATAATAATTGTGGTGTATTTTTTTAATTGTTTGACAAAATTTTAGGGATTGTAGCAGTTTTTTTATTTATTTAGTTATTTTAATTATTTGATAATTTTTTTTTAGTTGGGCTGGGTTGGGTCTGGGCCTAATGAAAATCAAATAGGCCGAATTTGGACCAAAATAAGTTGGCCAAAACACGACCCATCTCGAACTCTGCCCAGCCTAAGTCCACCCCTAATAATAGCATAATTGTAGGCATCTTCCATGTTGTTATATAGAGCTCACTCCTATGTTTGTGGAATTTTTTTTTTATAATCAATTTAAAAAAAAATGCGAATAAGGTATGAACAGATATATCTTTCGTATAAAGGAGATTAATTTTATTGTAACAAGGAAGACGGTGTCAGCTTACAGTGCGGGGTTCAATAACAAAAATATATATGCTTTTCAAAAAAATATTAATTATAGAATAGAAATACTTTTAATCTTTTTTTTCAAAGCCACTTTCATTGAGAGAAGATATTATTTAATTTTCACATATATTGAAATTTTTTTTTATCATTATTTATAGACATTCATAAAACAGAATTATGGAAAATCAAAATAAAGCTATCTCTTTAAATCCCCTCAGAAATAATAAAATTAATTGTTCAATAAAAAAATAGATTTTAATTCAATATTTTTTAATTCTTTCAAAGGTTTGGAAAAAACATATTATTGGTGATTATGTTATATTTTAAATTTTTTTGCAGAATACCCTATTTAGTTCCTCTAATATAGTCAATCTGCCACTTTAGTCCCTCTAATATGATTTATCCCTAAGAAGTTCCTGTATTTTGATAAATGTAAATCCTCAAAGAGACCTCTTAGGACAAATTATATTAGAAAGATGGACTTAATTTTCTCATAAATTAAAATATAGGGACCACTTAAGGACAAATCATATTAGATGGACCAAAGAGACAGATTGACTATATTAGAAGGACTAAATAACGTATTCACAACCATTAGTCCCTTAAACCATTTAATAATAATAATAATAATAATAATAATAATAATTATTATTATTATTATTATTATTATTATTATTATTATTATTATTATTATAACCAATCTTATATATAACAAGGAGTATGTATTTTACTTCACTTTATTTCAATTTAAAAGTGGAGAATTACATCTAACAAAAAAAAAATACATATATAATTAACAATTAATAATGTTTTTTTTCTTCCAAAATAAATATATTCTAGTTAAAAAATAATTTTGCAGTAATTTTTAGTTTAATTTATTCAAAGAAAAATGTAAATTTTGGTTTTTTTTTTTTACGGGGAAATGCCAGAAAGTCCCCAAAAAGTTTGCTCTCTCATGTATAATACCTCCAAACTTCGACCTTCCTCATAAGTCCCTCCTTTTTGAGAATATTCCTTTTCAGTCCAAATGTTGCTAACGGAAAAAAGAGTCATTTCAATAGAGGTGAAATGGCGTTTTTGCCCCCGCGCAGTTCGACATTAAATAAGGCATCCGAAATGGCTTTTTTGCCCCTCCTTTTTCCTTGGGAAGCAACAGTGGTAGTTGGCGTGCCGAAACGTTGGGATGCACGCACGAAACCCTGTCTCAGTGAACGACCGTTTAGATATTCCTTTCCACTTTCTTCTTTCTCTCGAGATCCTTTCTTTGAGTTCTTCGCCGAGTTCCATCGAGGTCTTCAGTTCTCCGGTGAGTTCCATCAAGGTCTTCAGTTCTCCGGCAACTTTCAAGGGAAAAAGGAAGCATAAAGGTAAGAAGACCTTCCTGTGTATGATTGTGTGGTTTCGCTGTTGATTTAGACGTTCCTGTGTAGAGCTCGTCTGGTTTCCTATGTATAATTTGTTGTTTGTTGTGTTTAATGTTATGTTCCTCTTAGTGATTGACTGTATGTTTGCATTGTCGATATAGAATAGAAGATGGCAACAACACTTGTAAACGCGCAGTGTTATCTTGGCCCTGTTGTCGAAACGATTTCCGAGTTGAAAAAGCTTATGAACAAGTGCCACTGGGATATCCTACGCGGGACGCCGTTTGCCAACTTCATGGACGTCACTCCCATGCTACAAGAGAGAGGGGTTCTCGATGCTGTGTTGTAGGTCTACAATGAGAAGAAGCAAGGGTTTCAGATAGAACAAAGCATGCTCATGTTTAGAGCAGAAGACGTTGCTCTTATCCTAGGTCTCCGTTGCAATGGAGACACTGTATCCTTCAAGCACGAGAAGGATGAATCAGATTTCGAGAAGAATTTATTACATAAAATGCACAACTGTTACCGCGATACCATCAAAGACAACCTACTGAGAATTGTGGGCAGTAAGAAACACGAAAACGAGCATACCTTCGTGAAGCTCCTGGTGGTCTACTTCATGGCCACGATCATGTTCCCGAATCCCAAATAGTGTTCTGCATGCGCCGTGGTTTGTAGCAAGGTACACCGACGATCTGGCGTCACTCGGCCGTTATGCCTGGGCCCATGCTATGCACAGGTGGTTGATGGACGATATACCTGCGACAGCGGCCCGTGTCCACTTAGGTGTAAAAGGAAGTCCACAACTGCAGGTTGCTTGAAAGGTTGTTCTGTTGTTCTCATCATTTGGTTTTATGAGGTGACGGGCAGCGTCAAGAAACAACAAGTAGGGAAGACACCATGTATAATGTGTTACGGGGAGTCCAGTTTCATCATGGCGGCGTCCATAGAGCCGCTATTGAAATAAATCAAAGGAAAAGAAGTAAGTTATTTCTATTGCCGTCTAAAATGTGTGGAAATTTGGATGAATGAGTTATTTCCTGTGTATGAAAATGATTTTTTGTGTATAATCTGATGTTCATGTGTATTTTATGAGGTTTATGTGTATATTATCATGTTCCTATGTATAATATTATGTTGTGTATATTTCTATATTTATGTGTATAAAATTAAGTTATTGTGTATATTTCCATGTTTCTATGTATAAATTTATGTTATTGTGTATTTCATTATGTTTCTGTGTATAATATCATGTTCCTCTTTATTTGTACTTGTTTTAGTTTTCCGAGCTTCTGCCAGCCAATGACGAAGAGAATTTGTTAGTTAGCAATGTTAAGCGCACTCATAAACAAGCCACTAGCGACTCTAAAAGTAAGTCCCGCCCACCAACCAGGCCCCTACTACTGGAAAAAAACAAAGAGTTGATTGAGTAAAGAAGCGAGGTCAGGATCAATCCCCCCCAACTACCCGCTGAAAATATCGACGAGGTACCCCCGAGGTGATGATGACATACGGTGGTTATTGCAACAAGTGTTAATAGAGTTCCACGATTTGCGAGCTCGTATCGACGAGCGCGACCGCCAAGATGCACACCAGAAGAGAGTTGAGTCACACTCACCACCGGTGGATTCTCCCCTTGCGTAGGCAACAGTTATCAGTCGTTCACCGTCATCGGGCTCATCCCCTAGTCATGGCCTTAGGTTCAAAAGGTCAGCACGAAGATGGAGGGGTCGTCCTGCCAAGTCCGATGCTAATTCCACCACAGAGAAGGAAATTCTTACACAGTCGGAGGATACTGCTTGTGGGGATGTTATTCTTCCACAAGCAGGCACTGAAAGAACTGAGCCATCAACTACACCATAGGTCCCCGCAGCTGATCGGATAGCACCGGGTGATGAAATACCTTTCCCTGTCCTAGGTGATGATGAAATAACTGTTCCTACGGAGGGCAATGACAAAATTCCTTCTCCTTCTCATAGGCTGGATCCTTGTTCTGTCATGGGTGAAATCCGCTCTAAAGTCATGGCTCCTGATGCCGCCATGGATGAAATCCTCTCAAAAGTCATGGCCCCATTAGCTACAATCAACCACTTATGATTCAGACGTTGTGGACATGGTAAGTGGCACACATACAATATGGAACTGCGAACATATTCTCTCATAAGTAGTGACTAACAAATTTTGTTTACCTTCTCAGCGGGATCTGTTCGAGTTATGCATCGAAGCTAATACAGGCAGTAATCCATTTCGATACCTCCCACTGGAGCATGTGCGGAACTGCCCCAGCAAGCAACCAGGTCCGTTGATTGTTCGGTGTTTTGCATGCATTATATGGAACAATTTTTCAACGGTGAAGAATCGTCCATACCACATTTGGACGTTCCAATCCTCCGACTCCAATATGTCACTCAGATACTTGTCGATGCGATGTAGAGAAAAGTTGTACCAACCACAACCGTGACAAAAGATACCGCCTGGGATAAGAACGATGCTACCGTGGTAAAGGACATAGAAGGTGAGATGGGCGACGTTGGGGAGAAGGAGTCCGTCGTCAATAATGAAGTCACAGCTGGCAGAGAATCGATCGAGGAGAAAGCCACTGGCGATGGGAATGAAACTAGCGGGGACAATAACGACGCCAGGGGGAAGGCCACTGGGGACGACAACGAAACTCGCGGCGGTAAGGACAACATTGGGGAGAAGGCTACTAGCGGTGACAAGGAAACTGGTGGGGATAAAGACGCCGCTGTGGAGAAGGAGGTTACTGAAGTGAAGGCAACTGGCGAGGAGAATGAAACTAGTGGGGATAAAGAAGCCACTGTGGAGAAGGAGGACACTGAAGTGAAGGTAACTAGCGTTGACAAGGAAACTGGTAAGGATAAAGTCGCTATTGACATGAACAATTAATTTCCCATACCTAAAGTTTGGTATTTGAACTTATATTTCTTTGTGACTGTAAACTTGGTGATGTAATTAGTTATCAAATCAATATTGATAAGGATATCTAAACAAAAACCCAAAACAATTAAAGAAATATATACACAGAAAGGGAAAAACGTACACAGGAAAAAGGATATATACACAGACACGCAAGAACATACACAGCAAAAGAGGATCTACACAGAAACACAAACGAATACGCATAAAATAACTTTATATACACAGAAACCAAAAACAATACACATAAAAAAAAACATTCCACACAGAAACACAAAACAATACACGGGAAATATAAAACAAAGTTCAATGCAAACAACATACAATACAAAACACAAATATCTTATATTACCGTTAAGTGTGCTATTGCCAGTCCGCTATGACCGCATTGCATGATCGACGATTATGTCAAGCTTGATGGCACCGGATACAATGTAATTCGCGAACATCGAAGGCTTGTGACTCTATTCTTTTCCTTCTTGGACGGCTTGGTCATTTCTTTGATATTGGTGGCCTAATTCGTAGGTCACAATTTGTGTTAGATGGCTTGTCACTGTTATGAGCGGGGAATATCGGATTCCCATATGCCCGACGATACCATTTGACTGTGAAGTAAGAATCAACATAAGAATGGATATTCATTTCTGTTTGCATGATGTTCGCACATGCATGCTTGCATGGTAAGCCATGTACTTCCCATCTTCTGCAGGAACAACCACGAAATTGAAGATTAACTGCATTGTTGTTATCGTCAATGACTTCATAAGTGTCCTCAGTTGACTGACCCACTCTCAGGTAACGACTGTCATCAACAAGTTGTTCAACCTTTTTCCAAATTTCAGGGTAGAGGTGTGTGTCCCACTTGTTGGATTGCTAGCGTCTGTCGGTGAACATATTCATAAGTTTGAACTGGAAATCAAAGGATTAAAAGGTAAAACATAGTCTAGTTAGGAAACAAAATATAGACCGAAAGGAAAACAATACACAGGACGTGATATTGTATACACAGGAACTCACATTCCATACACAGGAAATGACATTGTATACACAGTAAGTGACATTGTATACATAGGAACTGATATTTGATACACAAGAAATCATTATTACACATAGAAACACATTATCAACCAAGGAACTTTACCTGATCGAGCCAACCATGCTTGTTACTGGTAGATGGCGTGACTCTTTAATCTAGGCATTGAAGGATTCTGCCATGTTGGAGTACATCTCACACCATCGCATTCCTTTAAATAAAAAATTTGACAAATGATCAACGTCCGACTTATGTAGCACCCAAGCGTGTGCATCAGCCGATAAACATGTAAGTTCTTGAATTGCATCATCGAACTCTTTTGAGGTGTATGCGTACACAATTAAAAAAAATTCTGCCATGTTGGTACATCTCACACCATCGCATTCCTTTAAATAAAAAATTTGACAAATGATCAACGTCCGACTTATGTAGCACCCAAGCGTGTGCATCAGCCGATAAACATGTAAGTTCTTGAATTGCATCATCGAACTCTTTTGAGGTGTATGCGTACACAATTTTAATGATTATTGCCCAGCATTATATTCGCATAGCTTTACCGAGGTTAGAGTTGGTATTCATGAAGTTCACCTCCAAATGTCGGAGGTAATAACCATGTGGTGATAAGGGAAAGACACGGGCGACAGCATTCACCAGACCCTTGGAGCGATCTGATATGAATGTTATGACTTTGTTGTTATCATCCTGACCATACAAGGCCTCACCAAGAGTAGCAAGAAACCAAGTCCAGTTGTCATCAGTTTCGTTGTCGATGATAGCAAATGCTTTGTGGAATAGACCATCATTGCCATCCTTTGCAGTTACACCTAGAAGAACCCCATCATTTTTGGCTAGCAAATGAGTTCCATCAATAAAAAGTAATGGTCTGCACCCCTGCTTAAACCCTAACAAACAACCCCCAAATGAAAAGAAAGCACGCTCAAACCGCCTGCCCTCATTCTCAATGCTGACAACGCTACGAGGATTTGTCTCAGATACTTTATCAGCTTACCATAGAAGCAAATTGTAGCTACAAACTCCGCTACCATATATAAACGAACTGGCAACCTCCTTCCCCATCCAAGCATATTTGTATGATAGGCGAACACCATGGTCACGCAATATGTCTTTTTGTATATCAACAACTTTGTACAATGGGCTTTCTTTTAATTTATGTATGACACATTCAGAAACCCACTTTTTACTTGCTTTTGGATGCGCTGTCGTACCAATGCCTCCACCGGAAATGTGAGTTTCTTGCATTGTCTTCAACCGGAACGTATCATGAATTCCCTCTTTAGAAGCATGCACTCTCCATTGGCATTTCGGAGCAACACACCTTACAGTCACCCTCATTTTGTCATTGTTTATAAACGTAAAGTCAAAATTTTTCTTAATAGCTATATTTCACAGGAAATCTTTAAAATTATCTGCGTTGTCAAACCGGTGGCCTACTTGCAAAGTGGAATAATCGTGTGCATTGGTACACCCGGTAACACTTAGCGTCCCAGAAGAATTATGTTGAGAGAGAAAACTATCACCAGTGGGGGTTATGCTGTCCGACAAGGACCCCCTGCTTTTGAAAACCCAGAAATACAAGGGAAACAAATTACTATTTACACAGGAAGTAAATATCATACACAATATACCTAATATTATACACAGGAAACCAATATTATACACAAGAAACCAATATTATACACAGAAAACTAATATTATACATAGGAAACAATAATATACGATACGAAATAAAATTCACATTCAAAAGGGCATAAATCTATTCAAACAACAACACGTATGACACAATTAACAACTAATAGAGTTCGTTGTTTTATTACGATGGGATCAACGGGCCTGAGTTTCCATATACAAAGACACGCACTTCCTCAACAATGATGTTGATGACGAACTTGTTAAAGCTATGGTATATATGACATATGCGTTGAAAATCCACTTCGGACTCAATGGGGCAAAGCGTCTTGTATGAGTCAGGCGTTATGAACTTCACTTTCACTTCAAAAGCATCTAGGGACCAACAGGCACATATCTCACCCATGACTGACTCCCATGAACTTAATACGGTAAATTGTAGCACACGGTCTTCTCCTTTGAATCTCACTATGGTAGAGTAAGTTTCCATTGTACAACTACAACAACAATAAATGAAAAACAACAAGGTCAATAGAAAAAATAACAAGAACAAGAACAACAAAAACAAAAAGAAGAAGTTCAAGAACGAAAAGAAGAAGAACAATAACAATACGAACAAGAAGAACAAGAACAAGAACAAGAAAAACAACAAGAACATGAAGAACAACAACTAACTTACACGTGCAGGAGTTTACTTCAAGCTTTGGCAACGGACCAAGATGAAGAACGGCAAACCCAACCCAAGATGAGAAGAAGAAGAAAGAGTGAAATATACTCTCTTTCTGACAAAATATAGTGCATAGCTTTACTCATAATAAATGGGATTTGACATGGAACTGATAGTTACTTTTTGCTTTATTGTAAATGGGTATTTGTGTAATTTCCTCCCCCATTAACAAACGGAAGTCAAACCAGGGACTAAATGGAATTTGCATTTAAAAAGGAGGGATCTAAAGGGAAACGAAAATGTCAGAGGGACTTCAGTGGAAGTTTGAAACTTCTAAGGGGCTTTTAAGTAATTTTCCCTTTTTTTTTACTTCAATATTTTGTCAAATATTGCAATGTTTCAAAATTTTCCTTTAATGCAAGTTTAGAACTTTCACAACCGATTGAACTTCCTGAACAAACACCCCGAATGATGTGGCGGCTTATGTGTTGTTTACGTCACCGACACTCTCTCTCATAGTCAACATGATTAAAAAAAAAAAAAAACTAAAACAAATATAAGAAAAGAAAACCCTAAACATATCTTATATCCCCTCTCGCCGCCCATGACCCCTTCTCGTCACCATCATCCCATCTCCGTCTCTTTCATCTCGCAGGCCGTAATCTCCCATCTCGCCGCTCGCGATCTCGGTCTGTCCTCTCGCCATCACCATCCTGACCCTCGGCGGTTCTGTCCTAGATCTCATCGTCACCGTCCCGGCTATCGTCGGATTTACTCTTATTTAGGATGGAAGGAATGCCTTTCTATCATTCAGACCATTATCTGCCATTTGATGAAAACTTGAAAGATTCGACATTGTCTTCTGAATATCTATTAATTGTGTATCTAAATCATTACATGAGAAGATTAAATGTCAAATTATTTCAGATGAACCTTTGATTATAGTGAATTGTAACATTTCTGATCATGGAAATTTGAATGAAAATCCTGATTGTATGATCAAAGGCTCTTTCCTTATTCTGGCAAGCTATATCGCTTTTAGTGCATGCTTTTTATCCTTCAGGTCATTAAACAGATATGAACATTTGTTTGATGAAAAGAAGCGTCCATTTTGCTTACTGAGATTAATGGCCTTGTTCATCCCATTGTCTTTTGTGAGAAAAGAACATCATTGATAAACAAGATGAACATAGTAGGTTTTTTTTTTTAACAAAGAAGCCATAGGCTAAAGAAAAAATAAAAATAAAAAATAACATCATCTGAGATATATAGCTTCATGCCCTCTGAAATGAAAGTTGATCCCTGTAAAGACACAAATTAGAGCAAAGAATTCCAATTTAAATGAGACAGGACAATCTAAAGCACAAGAAGTATTGATCTTGCCTTTGTCGCTAACATTTGTATATTTCTCAGACAAAAATTTGGCTTGGTGTAATTATAATGTGCGGAGAGAGAATGCCTTGGTTCAAAGATGTTGGGACAGAGGCCGACGAGATAGAGGCGGCGACAAGAGCCGGGATGGCAACAGTGTCACAAGCGCCAATATGGGAGATGGTGCCAGGCTACGGTGAGATGGGAGATTGCGGCCTATAAGATGGAAGCGGTAGAGCCAGGGCGATGGCGATGAGTGAGGGGTTAGGGGCAACGAAAGGGGATAAGAGAGATGTGGAGAGGGATACAAATTTTATCTTTTACTTCTATTTTAGTTTTTTTTATTATTATTATGCTAACTAGGAGAGAGAGTGTTAGTGATGCAGACTCCACGTGGGCAGCCACCTCATTCGGGATGTTTGTTCTGGAATTTCAATCGGGACAAATAGCATTACTCATAAAATATTTATTGCACGTCTTTTGTTTTAGTTACTTAAATAAATAATAAAATCGTAATTATATAAAAAAATTAAAATTCATCTTATTGTTCTTTTAATGGAGCTCATTTTGATCATAAGTTACTATAGTATCATAATAGGTAAATGTATAAATGTTAATATAAGATATTAATAATAGGTATCTACAAAATAGAACAACATATTATAGATATTCAATAAATTTATAACCTAACACATGATCTATGATTTGGATAGATATAAGTGAAGAAAAATATGTTTTATTTGTCTCACTTGAAAACAAGTGTTTATGTAAATAACATTTTTTTCCCATGGTGAGGATAATCATTATAAAAAATTAATGCTCATAATAGTTGTCTTATATGTGCAATAACAATTGCATTTTTCTTAAACTTTCCATCAACACCGTAATGTTATAATGTAGTGTCAGTTATTTTATTTATTATGCTATAATTTAATAAGATTTTTGTAAGAATTTTTAAATAACTTTTTAAAACAAATAGTTTAACAATCACATATTCATCAAGTACGTGCAACTGCATCTATTCTACTCTATGAATTTTCTATTATTATTATTATTATTGATGAATGATACTGCAATTAATCAATGTGATGATGATGACCCTATTATTCATAATTCCAAATAAAAGCAGACCCAGATAAAAACTCAAATACGAGAACAAATTCAAGATACTACACTGGAACATCATTCTCCCCTTGTGCATCGGCTTTGCCATCACCGATGGTGTCCGCACATTCAATGTCTCCAATATTTTCTCCTCCAACCCTAACTTCTTCTGATCGGTCCCCTACCTCACCATGACCACTCACTCTGCTTTCATTATCATCATCACAAAAGATCCCTAGGCTGTGTTAACTTTAAGCTAGAATTAGTACATCAGTCGGAGCTAGAATCGGCTCCTAAGTCGGAGTTTTAATATATCTAGACTCACCAATAAGTATATCAGTATAGTGCATCTGAAGATAACTATTTTTTTATTTACTAATGTGAAAAAAATATCTCAAGTGATAAGAAAAAAGTAGGAGTAAAAAATTTATTTCAAGAAGGTATAAATGTAAGAATAGGGAAAATATTAGGGAGAATTAGAGATGGTGATATTTTCTTTCAATAATTTCCCTTGATTTTTTATTTAAAAAATTTTAATGAGAGGTATGAGACTAAAGAAAAACTTAATTTTTTTTCCAAATTGAATTTGGATTGAATGTTTGATATAGTTGTTTTGTTTTTGTTGACAAATATTATGTTTTATAGAAAAAGAGTTGAAGTACTATTTTCCTTCTTCAAAAACAAAAATTACATATGTTTGTTTGAATTTTAATGTAAAATTTGAGTTCGTTGTTTTTTTGGTTTGTGCTATTTAAATGCAGAGGAAAAAAATATCAAAAGCTATGGGTGAAGAGGAATTTCATATATATTTTTTGTTTGATTATCTTCATGGAAAATGAAAATATAGTTTTTTATGCAATACTTTGTCAATTATTACAATGTTTGAATATTTTTCTCCAATATTATTTTAGAAACGACTTATGCAAAAACTTTATATGTAAATTTATTTTAAAGTGCAATCAATGCCAAATTTTATTATCATTAGACATTATTTATCTTTATTGACTCTAATTTATGAAAAAAATATTTATATATTTAACGATACCCCGCGTTAGCGCAAGCCACCCTACTAGTATATATTAATCTCATACAATATTATATAGTATTATATGACTGTATAATTTTTTTTTTAAATATGAAAGCCTTACTTCAGTTATTATTTACCTCATCACCCCAAAACATTTGGATTATAAGAAACAGATTTCAGACATAAAATTTTTTATTGCAATAAAAAAAATCACTACATATCATTTTAAAATTAAAAAACCTGAGCTTACATGGCTTTACATCGTAATGCATGCACAAAATAACAACTTCATGCCAATCTAGAGTGTCCAACCTCAATTCTTTGTTGCTACTGGTGCCTACAATGTGATACCACTACCAACCGTTGCGTTCAATGTCTCACCTAGCCGCCATATTTGGATCTGATCGGTCCTCCTCCATGCTGTTTCTTAACTTAATTTTCTTCTAAAACCATTTAATAACCGCGCCACAACATCAACTACCACGTCGTTAATCGTTGATTTGAACAGATGATGTAGAAAGCGAAAAATATTAGAAATCCAATAAATAACATATGCAATTAAAGAAAAGCGTTGAAGGTTCATTAAAGGAGATGGGAAGCATTTAAATATATAGGCAAAATAAACCAATTCTTCTTTAGTATCTTTTTGTATAAAATTTATACATTCATTCTCAAATCAATTTTTTTTTAATATTTTTTTTTTTTGAGCATGTTCATGATACTCTTCTGTCTAGTTTAATGCATGAAGCCTTCAAGCTTTCAACTATCAAGCACGAAGTCCCATTGATATCCTTTTAAATGTGCGGATTTTTTCTTCAGCAACTTTGTCTCTGTATCCTCAGCTTTGGGCATGGGCCGACTTTTGGCCTGCTCGTAGGGCTAAGCCGAAAACCCGCAACCAGCCCGTATACTAGCGGACCCAGTTACAGATTAACTTATTCCCAACCTCTGACCCACCGGGTCACCTGATTCACGGATCAATCCGCCGGGTCATACAAGCTAACCACTTTAACATTTTCTTCTTTCTTGAAAACAATGAAACTTAAACTATAAAAACATCTCTTACAAAAGAAAAAAAAAACAAGCTTTTAATTTTCTTTACAATCTATGTCTATGCTCCTCTTCATCCAATTATTTTATTTACTTTAATTGTTATTAGCAAACGTCCTAGAGAAAATGCTTATCATTCAATATTAAAATCCATTGTTTTTATATTTATTAATCATCTCGATCTATTATTGAAATTACTTAAAAAATAGAATTAATTTATATCAAATTATTTATAAAAAAAATTATTATATAAAACAACATAATTTCATTGATGTGCAATACTATAAATTGATTCTCAAAAAAATTAAAATTTTAATCCCATATGAAATAATATCGGTTTTGAAAACATAACCAACAACATTTAATAATCAATATCTAACAATATAAATTAGCAACTTTAAAAGTTTTTAATTACTATGATTTATTTGAATTTATCTTAAAATTGTTGCAATAATATTTGAGTATTTAACAAAAAATAGTTATGATTTTCAATATTTTAATTTATTTGAAATTATCTTAAATATTTAATGAAATTATCTTAAAAAAAGACATATTATTAAAATTGGTACATTGGCATTGGTGCGAATTTTAACACCACTACTTTAAACAACCCAATCTATGAGTAATTCATTAAAATTGCTTCCTTACAAAAAATATAAATAATACATAAATCTTATGCTATTGACATTTAGTCCCACGCCGACTATTTTATGAAAGACAATATAATAATTGCCTATAAAAGGAGGGATAGCCATCTCATCCTATCTATTTTAGTTTTTATTTTTTTAAAATCATTTTGGAATTATATTGCAAAAATTTATTTTTAAAAGTAAAAATAAAAATAAAAACCTAGCGTACGTCCTAACCCGTGAACTGATGGGTTCCAGCCGGCCCGTCGGTTTGCGAAGTGGTATGGAATCATTTTGGGTCATGTTAGGAGTGATTCGGATCCGCCGGGTCTGCTGGGCTAAACTGGTCTGGTGGTCTGGCACTGTTGGCTGGGTCATGCCATGCGGGCCCAGTTAACTAGCCCGTGCACCAGTCTAGATGGAGATAGTGATTGCTGGGGTTAAGAAGGAAAAAAAAAAAAACCTCAAAAACCTCAAAACGAAGCAAGAAAAAAATGGATAAGTGCTCTCTCCCAAAAAAGTTTAGAAGGGAAGATATGTAAAGGATAAAATTAGAAATAAGTATATATTTTAATAAAGTTGATATCTTTATAGTAAATATCAAAGTTTACTATTAAAAAAAATTAAGTTCCCGAGATAATTAGTCCGACAATTTTCTATAATTTAAGAAAATCAATATATAGATTACGGAAATCAATATATACTACAGAAGTAATTTTTTTTCATGCAATAAGTATTGTTTTACTACTCTGTTATCCAAAATCCAAAAAAGGAAATATGTAAATAAAAAGGATTATTTTTTTCCCGTTATTAGCAATGATTCAATATCGTAATAGTTTCTTTAAATTTACTTGTAAAATTAGTGGACTTTCTCTTATTTATGAGTAACAAATTTTCCTTTGGATATTAATGGAAAAAATATGCTGTTGTATACTCAAGACTTATTTTATTTCTATGGATGGTAAAGGTACACTCATTCAATGGATTGATATACCATATTAATTTAGTTCACTTATTTGATAACATCGAAAATGGCCTTAATTGTTTGAATGGTATACATGTGTGTTGATGTAAATTAGTTAAGTTATGCGACTGTAAAACCCATAGGTCATATCAGAGTATTATGTGTTTGAAATAGTTTAATGAATTTATTGCAAATGCAATATTTAGGTGGCATTCATTTTGGTAAAAATGGGGGAAGTCAAGAAGTGGGGGAAATACCATTTCCTAAAAATGATAGAAATCAGTGTTATGACTCCCATCACTTTCTCTATTCATTTTGCAAGAAGTGCTATCTCTATGAAGTGACATTTTTTGTGTTCATTTCCATGAAAGTGAAGCCACTTCCGGAAGGACTTTCATAACTCGTTTCTTTGAACGAAAGTGGAGGAACTACAAAAAATAATTAGATTTAAATGAAATTATAATTAAAAAAATAATATTCTATATTTTTACAAACTCAAATATTTGTAATTTAAATAGCTTTTTTACTTTTTATGTATAATTTTATTTTTTTAATCCATAAATGTAAATATTTTAATATTAAACAAAATTTAATCAACAAATTTAAATATTTATACGAATGATATTTTAATTTTAAATAAATTTTATTTATGTTTTACATTTTAAGTTCACCTTCTTAATTTATGAAGTTATTCTCTTATAACAAAAATTTTGGTTCAAGCCATAATTACAACCACAAATCCAACAATGTTGATGTTGGTATAAAAAACCAAATCCATCCTAGAGAAAGGTGATTAAATTGTTTGAAATCATCCTTAAATTGTTGCACATCAAAGTTAATTTTTTCTCATCAAGGTTGTACAATGACAATAAAGGTGATCCTTACTTAATGACTAGATAATTAAATTACTTCCAAAACAATGCTCATTAACAATGAACTTTTGTGAGACAGTGTTGGTGGCTTTATAAAAAAAATAAAAAGATAAATGCACGATCACCTGCCATAAACTTGAAATAAAAAATAGCACCTAGCTTAATAAGTATTACAATATTGTTCAAAAGCACTGTACCATTGAGATCATAAACAATTTTTCAACAGCTTTATTACACTAGTGGCCACAAAAGTTTGTGACTTATATAGCTATAGCCACAAATCTTTTTTTTGTAACCAGATGGCCATAAAAATTTTCTCCGGGAGCACCAGTGGCTAATGAGGCCTATTTGGAGGCCATTTCTGGTGACTTGACTGACGTGGACGCCACCGTGTAATTAAATATCAATAAACGGGAGGACGTGGCAGTCAAACTCAAAAAGATTTTAAAACTAATCCAACTCAGCATGCTTACTCATCGTCTTCCTTCTCTCCCCCTTCTCTTATGCTGACTCATTAGTATTCTTACCCAAATTCCTAACCTTGGCCGAAAACCCCCATTTCCCATCCCAAGCACTAAGCTTGCCCTACCACGCCACACCCCGCCGTCTCTTCCCCATCATCGATCTCCACCATCTTCACTTTGATAGGCCTGTGTTCTGCATCACTTTGAGCACTTATTAAAGGTGCCTCAAATGGCCTGAAGGTGCCTATTTTTATAGTGGATGCTAGAGATGCTTTTAGAGTTTAGGTCTTAATTTGCAGGTCTGCAATGGAGCTGGGAAATGATTTAGGTTTGTAATGTTGTAATGGAGTTGGGAAATGATTGTGACCTGAATTTTTTAGTGTATGAATGCGATGATATAATTGTTCAGTGTAATTTAATTCAGTGGCAACTTATAAGAGTGTAATTTAATTCAGTTAATGCTGGAGATGCTGAATTTTTAATATGTTCTCTTTATGTATGAATGAAGTGATCAGTTCATGTTATCTGTATAATTGTGGCTTGTAGAGGAGGAATTGTGCTGAAACAAACTGGAGAAGAAGTTTTGTAAATTCATATGGGTTACAAAAAAATTTCAGTGTATGAATGCCATGACATAATTCTGATTTGTGAGAGTGTAATTTATTTTAGTTGAATGAAGATACTATTGAAAATTTAATATGTTCTTCTTTAAGTATGAATGAAGCACAAGCATTAATTATCTGCAAAAACTTAAAAAAAAGTAAGCAGCAGCATCAATGATTTGCAGAATTTTGGAAAAAAATTATGCACAAACACCAGCATGAATTATTTGTAGAAATCTGATAAAAAATCTTTGCACAAGCATAAGCATCAACTATTGAAATTTGAAAAGAGTCTATACAAGCAATAACATCAATTATCTGCAGAAATCTAGAAAAAAAAAAACTGCACAAGCAACATCATCAATTATCTACAGAATGCTGGAAAAAATTTTTGCACAAGCAGTAGCATCAATTATCTGCAGAATTCTGGAAAAATACAGCACAATCAACAGCATCAATTTTTTGCAGAATGTTAGTAAAAATTTTTGCACAAGAAGCAACATAGTAAAAATTTCTGCACAAGAAGCAACATCAATTATCTGCAAAATTCTAGAAAAATACAGAACAAACAGTAGCATCAATTATCTGCAAAATTCTGGAAAAAATTTTTGCACAAGTAGCAGCATCAATTATCTGCAGAATGCTGGAAGATTTTTTTTGCACAAGCAGCAGCATCAATTATCTATAGAATTCTGGAAAAATACAGCACAAGCAGCAGCATCAATTATTTGCAGAATTCTAAAAAAAATTTCTCCACAATTTCAAAATGACTTGAAATAGATTTGTATATGTTGAAACAAACTGAACCAAAAAAATTGAACCATTATTTGCAGAAGTATATAGGTTGCAAAAATTTGGGAAGAAAAGAAAAGTACACAATTAGCATTTACTCAGCATCCAATTGTTAGGCAACACATAAAAACAGTGCAAAATTGAGATTTAATCCCCAATTACAACAACAAACCATAAACAAAAGTTTCCAGTGCTTACAACAAGTACTTGCAATTCATAACAAAAATGTCAGATCAGTTTGCCATAAAAAATCTCAAATCAATTTGCCATCAAAACAATTTAGTTCCTGAGTACCCCTGTCAGATGAAGAAGGCCTATTTGCAGGTGAAGTTTGAGGTGTCCTCATGTAATAGGTAACATTACCCAGGTTAGCTACATGAACATTGCTTGACCTACTAATGCTGACACTAAGTGCTGGTCCTTGACTGGTAATATCACTAGGTTACCTTGTTTGAGATTGTTGGGTGCTTATCAATTCATGAGGTTGGGTTGGTTCATTGGCAGCTGCAATACTGCCACTTGACATATTTACTATAACTGTAGACTGAATACTTCTTCTCCTCTGTGAAGAAAACATGAATTGGATTAAATCATTTCAGAGTTATAGTTCATCTCAACATGAATTAGATTAAATTATTTCAGAGTGGAGTTATATAAACCCTTATAGGATTAAGTTTTTGTCTTTTGTGTCCAACACTTGTAGTTTTATTTCCATTGCCCTGCTATAAAAAAAATAAAAAAATAAAAAAGAGAAAACACACAATCACTGAAATACTTCTTCCAATACTGACTAATAATCAAGCTATACTGACTGACACTTGCAACAAACATAATTAACATTAAAAATTTCACAGAATAAATTATGTATTGTAGTTGAAACAAATTAACATCAAAAGACTTACTTCTCGTGATGCCTTTTGTTGTGGTCTTCTACATGGCATATTATACATCAAACTGTGCCTAACCCTTTTCGAGCTAATTTTTGTTTGCGTTTCCCAGAAGTTGTGGAATTGGATGTTGGCTCCTTCAACGAATTTTCAATCTCTTCAAGCTTTTTTCTTCTTGCTTTTGCTTTCCTTCAAGGAATTTTCAATGTATTCATTACTACAGCAGAACAACAGCAAGAGATAATTAAGAATAAAAAAAATACTAATTCTGTAAACCAGAATATTACTAGTTGAAAACCAGGAGAATCAAACAATATTAATTGAAAATGTAAACCAGGGCACTACTAACAGAAAACTAGGGCAATAGGACATTACTAATTTTATAAACCAGGACATTACTAAAACCAAAAATAGAAAACCAAACAATCAAACAAACTAAATTACAAACCCAAACAATAAGAGATAACTAACAATCAACAAATTATAATAACAAACATAGGGGCCAAAATAAAAACAACAACTAAAAATAAATTCAAATTTATATAACTATAATAATAAACCAAAATAAAAGCAATAAACTTATGTCTTTTAGATATAGGGGGCCGACATAATTAGTTATTGGGCAAAACAACCTAAAATGTCTACAATACTCAACTCAAATAGGAACAACAAGAAATGAAACCATTAATAAAATAGAATCCCAACATTCACTTAGAAATTATTACTGGTAAGTAAGTAGATTACAACACGATCTTGTGAAATGGAACCATTCAAGACCTAATGCCATCAGATTTCCAACAAAAAATGTAATAGATTTCACTAACCATTAAGTTTGAAAATAAAAAATACAAAATCATTCACTCACTCAGTATGTAACAACTTTCCAGCAACAAATGTAACAACTTTAATCACATTAAAACAGTATGCTACTAAAAATAAAAAATCATTCACTCACTCACTCAATATGTACTACCTTCATGCTTGAGATTTCATTCAATCACTTAATATGCTTAAATCACAATACATTACCTACAAGAGATGCAATGTAGGAGAGAGGCACAATGCTGGAGAGCTACCTGCAAGAAGGAAATATATATTACATGATAAAAACCCTTCCTCAATGAAATCAATACCATTTTTAGTTGGGTTTACTTACCTGGGAAATCAATACCACTTTCAGAAGTTAAGGTGTTGGAGATCAACGGTGGCGAAGTGATAGCGGGGTGTGGGGTAGTAAGGCAAGCTCAGTGCTTGGGAAGGGAAATGGAGTTTTCAGCCAAGGCTAGGGATATGGGAAAGAATACTGATGACTCAGCATAAGAGAAAGGGGAGAGAAGGAAGGTGATGAGTAAGCATGCTAAGTTGGTTGGATTAGTTTTAAAATCTGTTTTAGTTGGACTGCCATGTTATCTCGTTTATCAATATTTAATTAGACGATGGCCTCCACGTTAGTCAAATCACCGGAAATGGCCTCCAAATAGGCCTTTGGCCACCGATGCTCTCGGAGAAAACTTTCATAGCCACCCGGTTATAAAAAAAAAAAGATTTATGGCCACAACGATATAAGTCACGAACTTTTGTGACCACCAGTGTAATGAAGCCATTTTTCAACTTAAACAAACTCACTCTTTCTCTCTGTCTCTGTCTCTGTCTCTGTCTCTGTCTCTCTCACACACACACACACAACATTCAAGAAAAGAATTGACAACACCATTAATCTAAAGTCATGGGAGAATATCTGTAGTACAAAAGCTGAGTAAGATAATGATAGAACAGCTCCAACCATTATGGCTTCACCAACATTTTTGATATTCACCTATGTTCAAATGAAGTATATCCATGTTGATCTAAAGTTCTAAATGGCCAAGGATCAAAGATTCCTAGAATAATAATACAAAACAAAATATTGAAGTCTCTATGATAGATGGTGTTTAAGATTAGAAAGAAACAAAAACAAGAGAAGGGATGACATTTCATACAATTCAAAGCAATTGAGAAATTCAACAGGCGCATTTTAACTCCTAAAAGAGAAGAAATTTGAGGAAATTCATATCAAACATGGCTCGCAAATTACATGAGGCCTAATTTAATGAAAGAAGGCTTTCAAACTCAGAAAGATAAGCAATTTAAGCAAATCAAGATGAGAATAAACCTTTGAGCAACCAGTGATGCAAGATTTAATTCCAACCGAAGAAAATATACTAAAAGCACATGAGAGAGACCTTAAAACTCAAAATGCAGCGAAATTTAAGCAAGCAAGACAAGGTTAAGCCCCATGCCATCAAAACATTCAAAATTTAAAATATCAATTAAGAAATTTGGCCATATTCAAAGACAAAAGGAGCCCTTGAATCACCAAAAAAATACAAATTTAAGGCAGCTAATTAAGAAACTGGGTTAAAAGTCCAAGAGAAAAAGTCAGAACATCAAAATTAAAATAAAAAATTTTAAATAAATCGCATTTAAGTAAATGAAACAATCTAAATATCAAATCTGAGTAAAGTCGAATGAGAGAAGCCTGCGAAATGATTGAAGAAAAGAAGAACAATGTGAAGAACAACTCTTGAACCTCACATGATAAGAAAATCATATCAGGGCTTACTCAAACTCCCAAAAAATGATGGCTTTAACACGGAGAGGGCCTTCAAACTCCTAGATGAGAAGGAATCCAACAAAACTAAGAAAGATGGAGAAGATCTAAATTCTATGAAATTGGAGGCCTGATGATAATGCCGGCCCTTCTCAAGATCCATCAAGAAAGAGATTTTGGTTGTTGGGGAGAGATCTGACATGAAACAAAATCAGAGACAGAGATGACGCCATGTATTCTTGAGATCCATTGGAAGAGAGGGAGAGATCTTAGGGTTCTTGAGATCCACCGAAAAATGGAGTTCTCTTACTTTAGAAGAAGTTTGGGGAGTCAGGCCACTTCCTCCCACTTACACCAAAATGGACACCCCCTTAATGATAGCCCAACTACTTGGTAGCTCATTTAGAATATATATATATATATAGTGTGATCATTTTTAAAGTTTATTTTATTTCTTTTCAACAAAATCTCATTTTCAACAACTTCCTATCAGGGAACTTTCATTTTGAGATAAGTTAACTAAAGTGAATAAGTGGCACTTCCCCAGGAACAAATAATATGACTTCTATGACTCTTGGTATTTATTTTGCATGAAGTACTACTTCCATGAAGGGACCATTTTTTCAATTTTGGTGTTCATTTAGTAGAAAGTGAAGTTACTTTAACATAGAGTTCAATATTATATTTTTTTGCATGAAAGTGAGGGAAATGAAGCAAATAAAAGTAAAAAAAATATAAATAATATGATGTTGGAAAAATTAAGATTATATAATTTAAATTGTTTAAGAATTCAATTTTTTAAATTTAAATAAAATTTTATTTTAGTTTTGTATAGTAATTTTGAATTTTGAAATGAGATCAAATTTAACATTTTGAATTAAATCTTATCTATTTTTAAATTCAAAAATTTTAATTTAATATTTAAAAATAGATATTTTAAGTGGTTTATCTACACCATTTCATTATATTCCATTGGCAAGTATTTCAATAAATGCATAGTTCACTATATTCCATTCATTTCTTATATGCTAGAAAAAGAAAAGTTCTCCATTAAAGCAAAAGGGGTGGAGGGAAAGAGTTAAAGTATGTTGGAGAAGTGAACATTTACATCCCCCCCCCCCCCCCCCCCCCCCCCCCCCCCCCCCCCCCTTTCTCTAAAGTTCTCCATTAAAATGGTTTAGCTCAAACTAACTTCATCACTTCCCCTTTTCCTGATAAGTGAACATATGAAGTGAGTGGAAGGTAGCCCACTTTCCCCATTTCCACAGAAATGAATGACTCTTAAAGCTTTTTATGGTTGGGTGTATTCATGGCTATAAGATTTTAAAAATGTTAGTTAGTATAACTTTGCAATATTTAGAATAAGTTCTCAACTAAAAATGTGTAGGGATGACACAAAAAGGAGATAATTATGATTGATACATACAAGAAAAAAGAAAAAAATTTACTCTTGTGAAAAACACTGGGACAGAGATCACATATGAGAAGATCACCACCATCGTCACAAATGTTGCAAAGATCATCAGGTTCACAAGTAGGAAGCTTTCGATCTTTAGATAAGGAGATGGCTAGATCATGGAGTGACACCCCATCCAATGTGAAGATGTGATTGTTTCTATAAATCACATGTGGTAACAATAAGTACAAAATTAGGATGGTTATCCTTGCAACAATAAACTTATGAAATTTTAGTGAAGAAAAACTCATGGCTTACGCCTTATAGCTTGGCCAGCATGTGATTCAAATTGTGAAGGGCTAACCTGCACATGATACAGTATATCATTAAAAAAATAAATAAAAGTAGATAAAATAAAAATTAGTATTATAAAACTACACAACTCAAAAAATTACCACAGTGTTGCAACAGTTACACAAAATTCCGGAATCCATGAAATAACCACCCAATTAAATTTGAATGAAAAAGTATATCAAATGAAGAAACATGATATAAATCATACTTCACTGAAGTATGCAAATTAAGCAAACTAATCAAAGGTCACAACCTATCTACGGACATAGTATCCCACTTTTACTCTAGCAGGTATGATATCATTTGAAAAGACTGACATATGCATGCTAATATCCCTAATTTTTTAGAAATTAAAAAAATAAAATTAATAAATTACAAAGTTGCCCATTAAAGTGGTGAATAGTGGAATTAGTCAAATAAAATGAACTGAAATAACCTACTTCTTAGTTAGTCTTCCATGACATGTTTTCCTTTGAAATGGTGTAGCCTTAGGAGCCTTATTAGTAGTTTGTGGTGCAGAAACATGCTCTTCTGTTATCGAAAAATGTGTCTTTGATGTTAAATTAGATGTTTTTGGTACAAAAAAAAAGCATCTTTATCACGAAAACAGATGCCTCTTATATAGATGTCGACACTTTTCGTATAATTGCTATTGGTATAGACGCATCCACAGGTATATTTGGTATTGAAGCAGGCATAAAAACATATTGTTTATGAATAGTATAATTTGGTTCTGATACAGAAAGAGATGTTTTTGGTATGCATATATGTGTTTCTAATACCAAATGAGTTATGATTGATGTAAAAACATTTTCCAAAATCAGGAATGCAAAATCAAGTGCTTTTCTATGAAGGTATAGTTCTTTGATATTAAAAGAAGATTGCCAAATCTAATGATGAACTCATCCATTTCCATCTACTTGCCTTTCCAACCATTGCCTGCCATGGAAGAAGTTGTGAAGCCGAAGATTGCAGAGTCATGGATCGCTTTTGTTCAATGTCAGGTATGGAGGAGTCTTAGAACCCTTGGAATGAAGGAAAAATGAGGAAGAAAAGTATGTAAGGAAGAGGAGAACAATATAAAGAAAAAGAGAAAGATATAGAGATGTGAAAAGAAGAGAAAGAGGTGGAGACGATATAAAGAAATGACCAAAGAAAGGTGAGTGAATTGACCAAAGTACCAGTTTGGGTGGGTTATAGTTTTGTCCAATCACTTTTATTTTCCTACTTTATTACTATTAAAAGTTAGTATGTATTTTAACTTTAATAATTATCATGATGTATGTGTTTACTTTTTTGGCCCTATTTCTTTTTTTAGAAAAATAGAAAAATTAATTATAAAAAAATTAAGAAAAGAGATGAAGCGCTTCCTTGAAGTTTGAGACTAAAGCAGAGGGGCAAAATTGGGAGGTGGAGGGAGAGCCTAGCGCATGTAGGGATCTATGGCCATCAGATGAGATGATACAACCTCTTGGAGATGAACAATTCATGGAGGAAAAGCATTTCTCACAAAGTGACATCAGCCAAAAATAGCAAACTCGTGATACTCACGACGTTTTCAATTGTGCATACAAACAAAAAATATAATAAAAATGGGTTATCTTTCATGCTAAGTAAAGCAACTATGTCATTTGAGTCTCATCGGCAAGGGTAACATTTCTAGTGCAAAGCGCAAAATGCATTTAAATCTTCAAAAATATAATCTCCACAATCTCAAGATATCATTTTGGTAAATATGAATACATGAATTAGGAAAATATATTTTTATAAATCATTTAATTAGTATATAGAAATATTAGCAGAACAAATCATTTGTGTTGAACTAGAATTTGTACATTTTATTTAAATTATAATTAAGATAAGTAAATAATAAAATCAAGATTCTATGGAGAAATAATCTAATTTTCTGATTATTATAATTTGTTAATATTTTTCTTGTTTTACAAAATTAATGAAATTTTTTTTACATAATAGCACATGGATAATTAAGGTGAATATCATACTACAAGCACTTGCCATCAAGGATCCCCTAGGTAAAATGATCACTAGGGTTCTTCTGGAAGTCCTTGCTAAAAAAAACTACTAAACATACTCAAAACTGGATTCACCATACCAGTCTCATCCTACTGACTATCAATGGCAGTCAAGAGAAAAGAGTCTGCCTTTGCCTACCCTATAGAAAGCTCCACTGATGCCATCATCTCCTTCAACAAAGCTCTGCCTCAGTCTTCCAACACTGGTGTTTCACTTTCACATGAAGGCATGGACAGACCTAGAGACATAGCTAGTTGACAAGATAAATAAAGAGGATGAGATTGATTTGCTTAGTAATGGATTGTAGATGGAGGATCCATCACACCAACATCGATCGTGGGTGGATTCACAGAAAAGCAATTAGAAATTCTAGGTTTCTTTTCGTTGGTACTAGGCTGAGTGTGTGTCTAATTGAGATCAAGAATATATCCTTAAGAGCTAAGAGTGAACTCATGCTCTTATTTAGAGAAGGGGCAAACACTATATTTAATGACGAACTCATCTGTCTCCATCTCCTTGCCCTTCCAGCCATCTTGCAAAATGGAAAAAGCTATGAAGCTAACAATCATCGAGTCAATGATAGCCTTTGCTCAAGATAGGGTATGGAGAAATCTTGAAACCTTTCGAACGAAGGGAGAATGAGGAAGAAGAGTTTATAAGGAAGAGGAGATCAATGGGGATTGAAAAAGAGAAAAAGATAGAGATGTGGAAAGAAGAGATAAAGGAGGAGAAAATATGAAGAAAGGACCAATGAAAGGTGGGTGAATTGACCAAAGTACCCCTTTAGGTTGTTTGCGCTTTTACCCTACCACTTATAGTTTCCTAGTTTATTATTATTAAAAGGTTGCATGCATTTTAACTTTAATTCTTTTCATAATGTATGTCTTTACTTTTTTCCCCTTTTTTTTTAGAATAATAGGAAAATTGATTATGGAAAACAAATTCGGAAAATAAATGAAGCATTTCCTTAAAGTTTGAGACTAAATCAGAGGGGCAAACTGGGAATGTGGGGGGAGAGCATAGGGCATGGCCACGAGATGAGATGATACGAGCACTAGGAGATGAACAATTCATGGATTAAAGGCATTTCTCACAAGTGACATCAACCAAAAATAACATGCTCATGATACTCACAACTCATTTGATTGTATATACCGACAAAAATATAAAAAATCAGTTACCTTTCGTACTAATTAAGGGCAATTGCATCATTTGACTTTCATTGGCAAGGGTAACTTTTCTGGGGAAAACACAAGGCCTTTAAATCATCAAAAATATAATTTCCACAATATCAAGATATCATATTGGTAAATATAAATACATGAATTCGAAAAATACATTTTTATAAATCATTTAATAACATATAGAAATATTGGCAGCACAGATCATCTGTGTTGAATTATAGAGACCTATGAAAATGCTTTACATGGAAAAATAATGGCATTAAAATTAGAATTTATACATTTTATTTAAATTATTATAAAAATAATTAAATAATAAAATAAAGATTTTGTGGAGAAATATTCTAATTTTTTTATTATGTTCTTTTTTTATATTTTTCTTGTTTTACAAAATTAATGAAAAAGGATTACAAAATAGCACATGGATAATCAAGGTGAATATTAAGTTAAATCAATTAATCATGGCATCAATGGTAGTTTACTCTTGTTTAAATCTCACTATTTTTTTAATCATTTTCTAATAAATTCTTATAAAAATAAGAGAATGCTCAAATTACTTTTAATTTGCTTCAAGAAAAATAATATCAAATAATTCCGAGTAAGGAACAATGCTATAAGTTAGAAGGTAAGCTACGAGAGGCTGGGTCTCCCCATCTCTAATCAACTTCTCCCGGTCTTCAAGCAGCTATACTAGAAAGCTCTGAACTACACTTCTCCAAAAGAAAGCTTCCACTGGATGACCTGTTGAAACTCTTTCATTTCATGATAGGACATAATGGAAGAAAAGTAATTAACCCTATGATGGCTACTGAATAACCTCATTTTACTTTGTCAATAATAAACCCGTTGACCTTTTTCTCATATTCTAATATGAGAATGATTGATAATTGCATAGTTAATACGATAAAGTTACATTAAAACTAATATCATAGATGGAAAACAAGCTCATCACCGTTATGTGCCTTCTAGCTTTTCTTGTGAATAAATATAATTACACACTTTTTTTTTCTTTTTTTATAATAAAATTCATGATTTAATTTTAATCAACATCAGTTGATGCAAGCTTATATTTCCTATGCCCCTAGGTTAATGTTACCTACAAGAACACATCATACAAAACAAATAACATCAATAATAAAAGAATGCAATTAAATTAACAATACCATTGGCATAAATTGGAAACTTATGACTTAATGACAAAAAAATTAGGATGTATAATGTTGGCTGCACCTTCTTCTTCTTCAGTTTTTCTCTTAATGAAAAACAAGGTAAATTTTAAACAACAACTTTCATTGTATTTTTTAATTATTTGTACTAAATTCTTCAAAAAAAAGTATGGAATAATCATCGTATGAATTTTTTATTTTTAAAATAATTCTAAATAATTTATTGTTGTAAATAATGGTATTCAAATTTTATATTCATAGATAATTATTTAATTAATACCACTAAGTTACATTGAAACTAACATATGTTGTAAATGGGAAAAAAACTTGTGCTAATCACGTGTGTTTTGGTTTTATTTTTAAATATATATAACTAAAAAGTAATTTTTTTATTTTTAAAATCTCACAACTTCAAATTAAAACTAGGCATTATAAACTTATATTTGTAATATCACAATCACAATCAATACAATAACAAGATGTTAGTCCTAACTATGAGGGGCCGGCCAAATGAATCCTTCTCTTCTATGTTAATCAATCAAGAACCAAAATACTGATAAACTAAGCTCAAATATATCACTTCATAAAGTTTATGAAAAATGTTTTTTACGACTACCCTTTCTTTTTCTATGTTCCTCCATTTGAAAAGATTCCATTTTTCTTATAGGAGTATCTATTAGTCATATAAGAGCAAGTCAATACCATCATAATTGATTCTATATTGTTAGTATACTCAATATATTTCAGATAAAGGCATTCTTTAATAGCTAATCCTAGTACCATCTAGCATTCATCTCATCATTCTTATTTCAGCCATATCCATATTTTCAATATTTTATTTCTTAAAAGCCTAACATTTTGACCTATACATCATTGTTGGTTTAACAACTGCTCTATAAAATTTACCTTCTAATCTAAGAGTTATTTATAACCTTATAACACTCTAAAAGTTTCCCTTTATTTTATTCAACTTGCCTTAATTGAATTTGCAATATCTTTTATAAGTTTTCATCATGGGATTATAGATCCTAAACACTGAGAACTTACATTTGTAATACCCTGAACATTTGGATAACTATTGTAAAATATATTCAGGGTATTATCACAGTTACAGTAAGATTTTTCTGCAAATCAGTTTTGTTAAGGAACCCAAATGGAAAGAATAATGACCTTATTGTGAGAGTTTATATAAGATTTTAGATTCACAAGTGATTAAAAAGGATTTGATCTAAACTGTTTCCAAAGACCAAGGACTAAAAGATAAGTTTGTAGGGAACTTTTGGAAATATTATTTCATGATTCAGGGAGCATTAGTGATTTTCTAGGGACCTTTTTGTAAAAAATTTTATTTTTAGGGACTAATAGTAAATTCCGGCAGAAACTTGAGTTGTGAGAAAGTCTTGAAATGGATCGGCTTTCTTCTTCTCCATCTTCAATTCATGCTACAGTATTTTGTGAAAAAAAAAGAGAGAAGAAAGGAAAAATGGAGGTTTTAAGGAAAGGGACTTGGAAATCATCGGAAGGAGCTCGCTGGAAGGATGGTTTGGCTTGGTAAGAATTTTTCTTAGTGTATTTTTCATGGATGGGTGTATGTATGTATGTATGGTTGGTTTGATGAAGAAGATGATGGATTTAAGTAGGAAAACATGATTTATTGTTATAGTTGATGAATGTTTCAAATTTCTTTAGAAAAATTTTTGTATTTGAGTGGGATTTTGCTTAGAATGGAGGATGAATTCTCGGGTTTACTATATATTTCTGTAGGAATCGAGATTAGGTTTTGTTTTGGTTAATTAAGTTGATGATGATGATGATTAAGATGTTGATGAAGATAGTTGGAATGGAATTGGTTGAGTTAGCTAAATTGATTTGGTTGGATCAAACCAAGTTGGAGTCAGTTGGTTGAGTTTAATTTATTTGGTCTAGGTTTGATCAAATCAAGTTAAGTTGTGGTTGGACTTGAATTGTTTTGGTTAAGTTAAGTTCGTTGAAATTGATTTGAGCGGGTCCAAATGTTGGGCTAAGGACTTTGGGTTGAGCTAATTCAAGGAGAATTGGGTTTAGTTGAACCAAGCTGGTTCAAGAGATTTTATATAGAATTGGAATTGGTTTAATGGTGGTTGGTTAAATTGAACTTGGTTCAGTGAAATTGAGGTTGGTTCAGGTTGGTTTAAGATGTTCTAGCCCAAATTGTGTTGGTTTAAGTGCAATTGGAGACCGGTTTAATTATGCAATATTGGGTTTTAATTGATTGGAGTGAGTGGGCCCAATTAGAGAGTCAGTTATTTGTTTCTTGTATTTTTTTTTTTTTTGGTTCAGTTATGTTTTTAGATTGTTATATGTATTTATTTTATTTTCATTATTTTGTTAGGTGGGATTCAGGCTTAGAAGAAAGTTCCAGATCTAGCAAAAACCCAAGGAAGACCAGGTGAGCTAGTCGTGGCTACTATTTTAAAATAATTGATTAATTACTACTATTTTGAAACAAGTGTTTAATGGCTAGTACCTTGAAATAATTGTTTAATTATTTCACTATATTATGTTTAATAATTTATATACTTATATTTGTTTGCTGCTGTTGTGCCATGACAATCGTATTGATGCATCTGTTTTTTTTATATGTATTTTCAAATTGTGGAAATACATGTATATATGATTTAATTATTCATTTTAGGCATTTATTTTAATGATTATGTGTACCTTGACTTTGAGATGATTTGTGAAACTATGTGCGCATATTAAAATGATTTTACTGGCAATGCTTGTGGAATTGGTTTTCATTCCTGGTATAGAAATGGTATCATAGATCTGAACTTTATGGGTAGTATTAATGTACTGTACTGTAGAGGTTTTACAGATTTTATGGCGGTATCCTATTGCAGTAGGTGGTCTCTATGGCCAGCCTTATAGAGGTGGCGTAGTAGACCGATTGATCTTTCATTGTCCCAGTTCAGGTGGGAGTGTAGAGCCCTGATTGGATATCATTGGGGAGCCAGAGGCATCATACGGTAAACCGATTGGTCAACGTTAAGGGCATGAGCACCTTGATGGCTCTGAACCTAGCCGCGGCTAAGGCAAAGGTTTGGAGAGGTTTCTAGACCATTTCATGTTGGGTGCATGTTGTGGATTGAGTATGTTTTTGAGATGTTATTTTGAATTGTGATAAGCGGGCGAAGCTCAGCTGTCGCTCTTAGCAGGGCAATCTCTCACAAAAATTTTATTTCCTTGGAAAATTGATTTAATGATGATTCATGATGAATTTATGTTTTAAAAGCTCTCTAAAGTTGTATTTTGCTAGAATTTTAGTGTGGGCCCCAGCTTTTTTGTCCCCTTTCATTTGTAAAAGTTATGCAAGCTTTAATTCCCGGACCTTATTTCCATGCAAGCCTTGATTTTGGGAAGCTTGTCTTTCAACTTTTCCTTGCTTTTGCCATGCATCCTGATGTTGTTGAGTTAAGCCATGAGAAATCTCCTCCTCTTACCCATCTTCCCTGGTTGTGTGTGTGCCTTAGAGAGAGAAAGAGAGAGAGAGAGAGAGAGAGAGAGAGAGAGAGAGAGAGAGAGAGAGAGATTTGTGAATTTGGCCGGACTGAAACCTCCGGCGAACTCCGACGATGAACTTGTGGACATAACCATATAGATTTCTTTGCTTTGTCTTTCACTCTTCCAAGTAATCTTCTAGCCTCTCTTTTGATTTGATTATTAGATATTGTAGTGCTTGTAAATACTTGGGTGATGGCTATCATGTTGCCTTAGATAATAGTGGTTTTATTTGGTGCATGATGTTCAAGTTTAAAGCCTAGCATTTATCTCTTGGAGATGATCTAAGCTGCACATTTCTTTTTCCCTTCCTTTAATCTGACCATAACCAATATATATACAACTATATATACTTGCATGATTCATGACCTGCAATATATATATATATATATATATATATATATATATATATATATATATATATATATATATATATATATATATATATATATATATATATATATATATATATATATATATATATACATTTTTTGTATATGCATTGATTCTACATCATGGTTATGCATGCATGCATATATAGATATATATAGATATATGTTAAGCTGCCACTTGGAGATTTTAATGCATTTATATATATATGTTGAGCTGCATCATGGTTAGATTGTGCATTTTGCTTTCATCCTATAGGATTCACATACATTGGACCTCTTGATATTTTTGAAAACCCATGCCAACACCTTCTTTGTCCTAGTGGTGCAAGGTTGCACAACCCATTATGAGCTGCCTTTATTGTATTTTAGTGGATGCTTTGGGTGCTTATAGGTGGTGACCCTAGCTTAAATGCAAGTTATACTAGTGGATTGTTTGTTGCTTAAAGTTCTGTATATATATTGGCTTCCTTGTAGGCGATATAGTTTCGAGGAAAGTTAGTTTTGCCTTAGAGGGGCTTGAAATTGTTGTTCGGATAGGGTTTGGAATTTCGTCTTGTACCAGATAAGTAATCCACCGTTAACCTCATATTTTCAGTATTTGATAATTATTGGCAAGATAATTGTCTATTATTTTGTTATGGCATTTTAAGTGATTACTTTTCACTTCGCTTTGGTTATTGATTTATTATTTATGCTAGTATTGGGATTTCATTTAGTTGATTATATCAAATGTTTAAACTGTGTATTTTATATGTATCCAGATGTTGGTATAATTTGTTTCATTTGGGTTGATTTAATTATGCTCATTATTTGTTTATTTGTATATTTGTTTTGCTTTAGTTTGGAGAAATTAATATTTTGAATAATTTTAAATGTTTTGTTTGCTTAATCTTTAATTCCCGTATTTTTTCTTTATCCCTAAAATGGGATCCTGAAATTTTGAATCTCTGCTCATTTGAATATTTGAGAAAAATTTATGAATATTTTGTACTTCGATTACGAGTTTTGTTTGAATGATATAATGTATTATTTGCTCAATTCTTTATGTAATAAAATTTTGTTTATCTACTTATTTTCCCTAAAGTGGGATATTATATTTTATCAGTATTCCTGGATATTTGTGAACTTGAGTAATTTGAGAAATTTCGAACTCATACTCTGCAAATATTTGTATCTGAATGTTTTGGACTCCAAATGAGCAATATGCAACCCTGTCAGTGGGGGAGGGGGGGGGGGGGGGGGGTTAAACCCTGACCTTATCGACAAGTAATTCTGGAAAATGAGACTGCAGTTTCGCACCATGTCCGTTCGGTGAAATAATTAATGGCCACCTGGTATTCAGTCTCGGGTCACCGAGGATAAATAAATGACCTCTGACATCTATAGTGAATTTGGAGATATACACTAGAATCCGTCACACTCTGCTTTGACTTTTGATTTTGATTTTCTTCAATTGCACTATTTATATGTTGTTGATTTCCGGGTATATGACAAACACTTTTTATCCTGCCTTGAAGTTTCTGCATTTTTAGATCGCCTTTTTGGGTTTCAAATTTTGATGGATGGCATATTTTGGAAATATTCTTTTATTAGAATATTATACTCTGTATTTTGTTTAAACTATGATTTCAAAGAATTGTATTATTTTGAAAATCCGGTATACTTGAAATATACCTCTGTAATTTCTTGATTAGTCTAACTATGCTTGGGAGACTTATGCTCTTATTTGGTGGTTTACTATATTTCTGATTTACAGCTTGAAAACTAAAATAATTCTTTTGCCTACAAAATTTAGTTAACAATATTATTTGAGAACTATACCCCTAATGGACTATTTATTTTGTATTTGTTAAGCTCTAATTAGTCTAAGTTTGAAAGCTGAATTGCTCTCGATATTTGGATTTGAGATTTATAAACCATGTTGTGTTTCTTTTTAATTTCTGGATTACTTACTGGGCTAGTGAGCTCATGGATTTACTTTAAATCCTTTTCAGATCAAGAGTGATAGACCAGCGTGGACCTTGAAAGATTGTCTGTAGATGTTGTCTTGTCCTGTTGTAAATTTGAGTTCTTGTTATTGTCTGTCCACGCACTCTTGTATTCATATTTTGGACTTTTTTGTACTCCTACATTGTGTACTCTGTAGAATATGTAATCCTTTAACTCAGTTGGTTTGTTTTATTTTTGTCCACTCTGTATCAAGTTCTGAGGCCTTGCAGGCTTATGGGGTTCACGCCCTGTGAGTCTGCGGCCGTTTGTCCACGCGCCGGGTCCGGCGAGCCGGGTTCGGGGCGTGACATTTAGTATTTGGGAGAGTTGGGAAATTATTTAAGAAATCGATCTTTATATTCTTTATATACGCTATATTTCATTATTTGAAATTGTTAAGCCACTATCGACCAACTGGAATGTGTTACAGTTACAGGAGCAGAATCTTACTAGATTGCCTATAAATCGAGTCATTGTTGAGTTCAGGGTTGCAGGATCTTACTAGAATTTTTCATTATTTGCAATTTCTTAAATATTATTATTTTAAGAAATTTGTGTAAATAAATGATAAAATTAAAATTTGTAGGAGGAAAAATTCTTGTGGTTGGGATTTTGGGATTTGGCATTATATTTCACGTTATGTTATAAAATCATAATGGCAACTAATTTTGGTATCTAATATCTACTTTTTTCCTTGGTACACATATTGAATATCTACTTTGCAAAAAAAAAAAAAAAAAATGTAAAGGAATGAGTTATAGGGTTTCCTCTGTCATTCTTGAATAAAGTGTTGATTTTTTTTTTGAAAATTTATTTATTTTTAACATAAAAAGCTATCTAATTTTTATGTAAACAATTAGTGCCATAATGGTAAACTAGCATGAAAGTGCCATAAGAATTTCAAACACTTGACTTCAAGTGTATTGTTTTAAATGTGAAAACAAAAATTGAAAGATTCACTTTTTTTATTTTTTAATTCTAAATGCTTGGATTTTTCTTAAAAAAGGCAACATATAAACTTTCGTAATACTATCTTGGTATGCCTTTATATATATATCAATTTGGGGCTTATAAATTTTTATATTGTTTTTGTCTTTGATTATGCTTGTCCTAAATAAAATATAGTTGGTTTCTGTTCCTTTTCCTTTTTTGAGATTCTTGGAGCAGGACTCTAGAGACAATAGTCTCTTTAAAAGAATATACGGTCTAACAAAACACCTTAAAAAAGAACTAACTTATCCAGTATTGATGTTCCCATGAAGAACATTAGGTTCACACACTTGTGAACTCTTGAATCTCCAAAAGTAATAGCAAATAAATACGTAATTGTAAAAATAAATAGCACCCAAAAACAATTGAAGAAAGGAAAATAAATGGTTTGTTTCCATGATCATCCTTAACTCTTAGCCTTGCTTGGGAGAGGTGAGGGAGAGGTTCATAATGGAGGGTAGGGTAGGGTAGAGTAAGGTAAATGGAGGTTTTAAGTTATACCTTGTTTGGGATGAAGGTAAGGTAAATGGAGGTTACCAAACCTTATAATGTTTGGATTGAAGGTAATAAAGGGTAAGGTATTATGGTAATATTACTAAAATACCCTTATAACAAAAGAAAACATGTTGATGAAACACCAACAACAATTAAAATTATTTTTATAAAAAGATATAAATTGTATTGAAAATCTTTGGAAAGACTTATATGATAGATTAAAAATAAATTTAAAAAAAAAAGTTATGTTTGCAATTCTTTGGAAACACTATTTATATTGATAACATTATTATTAAAGTTTTACCAATTTACAAAAAATTATGATGTGATAAATATACAAAAGATTTAAATCTGACAAGAGATTGAAAAAAAAAATTTAAAAACAGGAAAAAATGTGGTAAATTAGAAACATGTTGATCACAATGAGAATGCATAATTATTTAAATCTGGTAAAATCAAATCAACTCATTTTATCACCAACTAGTAAAATGTGAGGTAACAAGAGATGGAGGGCTGAATTAATTTAGAAAATCTGAGGTAACAAAACAAGTAAAATCAAACCCACTTATTTTATCACCAACTAAGGCATTCAACAAAGATGCCATTAGAAACCATTCATAGAGTCACCATAATCAAACCAAGTCAACAATAACATCAAAAACAAGTTCAACAACAAGTTCTCCACATAACATCAAAAACATCAAGAACAAGTTCTAATTGCTCACAAAAACTACTAGAGTCTTATAACATTCATTATTGAGGGTCATCCCCATAGTCCAACCAACTCAACAATAAAGACTTGCGTTCTTCTGTTGGAAATCTAATTAAACCATCCAATAACTTAGAATCTTTGATGAGAAACCTATAAGCTTTTCCAAGAATAGGGTGTGAGATCCCTAAATCTTTAAGCATACCCCAAACGTCATAATCCTTGGTAGGATCGGTAGTAGATGCTTGAACTAACATGTTGGTTGATTGAAGAATAGCATCAGCTACTGTCTCAATCGCTGTAGCCACTTTGTCACAGTTGTCATCATCATTATTCATTCCTTTACTCTTCTTGTGCCTAGATGAACTTGGAGCTTGAGTTTGGGATTGTTGATTTGTAGCCATTGGTGATGCTTCATCTTCACATTCGTTGTCATGCACACCTGTATTTGGATTTTCACCCAAATTTTCTAACTTCACTATGTTTTGCGAAACTAACAAGTCAATTTCATCAATTGTGTTTCCCGAAGAATTTATTTCATTCCGCCTCCGTCGCCTCATTTCTGACGCAGTCTCCGCTTGTACCCCAATAGCCCGATCCTGTCCATAAAGTTGAACAAGTTTCTCATAATTTCTTACCCTTTTGTTCATCCATTCATCAACTTCTGGTTTGGCCTTTAGAAAAAATAATGTTGTTATCAAAATGTAGTTAACATTACTTCATTATTTGGAAAAATAAAAAACTTACCTCAATTAAATGTTGCCATACTTCAGGCTCAGCATGCCACATTTCTGTAGTTGGATTCCATACGAATCCACTCATTCCATTCTTGAAAATGCCGTAGCACTTTATAAATGCTCGCTTTATATTTTTCATGCGGTTTTGGGCCCTTTCTTTGTCTATTGGCTTATCCAAAAATTTACTTCTCACTTCATTTACTATATTCTCCAATGCATGTGTGGTGAATGCTCCACCAACTCTATTTCCCATTGTTTGTTGATGCAAGTATGCATCGATCAAAGCATCATCCATAGGAAACGCCCATATACACGTGTTACTTCCATCATGAACATTTGAACTTGATTTCCTCCTTGACATATTTTAAACTACATCAATAAGAACACAAAATTATTAATAACAATGACTTATTTTAATTCCATTGATATATGTAATTAAAAAAGTTTACAAGAAGGCACACAATCAACTAAAATAAATCTATTTAACAACAATGCAAAAACAACATCACCCATTTAAGAACATAATCCATTGAACAACAATGCAAAAACAACATTTAAGAACATAAATCCATTGAACAACAATGTAAAAACAACATCACACATTTAACATCATCCATTACATCAACAACTCACTCAATGTAATTAATCCACATTTCAGCTGCTATAGAAACCCTAATAATTTCTCCTGCATGGGTTTCTTCATTGTTTTCCCCGATGCCATCATGTTCATCTTGAACTTCATCACTACGTTCATTATCAACTTGAGCAATTAATATATCACTAGGATCTACACCCATTAAATAATTGTGCAAAATACAACATACAAAAATGATTTCTTTCTGTGTTTCCAAACCATAATGTGGCTCTGTTGAGCTCCCTACTATAGGAAAACGCTTCTTGAGAACGCCAAATGCTCCTTCGATAGAATTTCGTAGAGATGCATGGTGAAGATTAAATAATTCGCCTGGATTTCGTGGTGGATTCCTTGAATATTCCTTCAAGTGATATCGCTCTCCTCTATATGGCGTAATAAGCCCACTTCTTAACATGAATCCAGCATCAACAAGATAATATTTTCCTAAATAACAAATAAATTATATTACAACATTGTTTGTGTATATATGGTCTTTAATAAAATATTGGCATCTTATCAACAATTACCTTGAGGGATTTTTAGTGGACAAGCTCTACTTAACGCATTTTTCATTATTCTTGAATCAGATGCTGTGCCTTCCCACCCAGGTAACACGTAAGTGAATTTTAAATCGAATGTGCATGCAGCCAATACATTTTGCGTTGGATATTCCTTCCTTCCACGATATCTAGGAGCATCGGCATTGGAAACTTTTACATGAATATGTGTTCCATCAATCGCATCAACACAATCCTCGGATAAATTTAATATTTTATTCACACTATACACATAATTGTAATAAAATTAAAATTCATTGGGGGATTCGATTACCTTAAAATATGGATAGAACCTACTGCTGCTGAATATTTCTGAAGGGATTTGTGAGCCATCTGGTTGTACTAGGTATTTTTCCTCTAACTCTAGCTACTATAGCTTGCAATACATTATGAAAATGACGGGAGACTGTCTCACGAGAACGGCGGAAGAAGAATGACAGTTCACGGTGAGAGACATTATGACCTAATAAATATAGATTTTTTGCAACTTGTTCCTCGGTGGACACTTGTAAAGTTGGTCTTAGACCTCCATCTATAACTAAATTTCACATAATCCTAGAAAAGCTCTAGTACTCATCCTTATCATGTTATGACATAGATCACTTGACAACAAATGTAACATTAGTTCATCTCTTGCTTGGTCTCCTTCAAGGCGTAATTCACGGGCAATTTGGTTATTGACATGTTTACGTTCCTTCTTACGCCTCGCAATCCAACTAATCACTAGAATAATAACTTGAGCTGCTGCGAGATGGTGCAATCGTTGCAATTTTATGAAGGGATTGTCCAATAGTTTTTTATTATCGGCCATCTAAAAAAAATTAATTATCAATATTTGCAAAAAAAAAAAAAGGTGGAATATTAAACATTCTCGTATGATAACAAGAAAAAAAAATTAATTATTCTCATGTGACCATAAACATTATGTTATGACAAAAACAATTCTCATATATGAGCCTACAATTTAAATACCACATAAATACCACATGCAAATAACGCATACATCAAAAGCAACTTATTATATTTTATTATTTATTATTTTAATTATAACATGGCTTCATTGTTAATCCACTTATTGCTATAAATAGTACCATATATAATCCACTTATTGCAATCAACCACAATGTACCATATATAATCCACTTTCATAGAATAGTAGTTCATTGGCATTAAATGCTTGCACAGAGATTCTGTCATATACAATATGCATAAATGATGCCAATATATTGTTCATCAAGTTTTGCTTCTGAGGATAACAGTAAGAAAATGAAAACAAAATTTTCACCCAACCTAAGAAAAATGGAAATGAGCATGCTAATTTAATGGAACAATGATGTAAGGAGAAAAAAAAAACATGTTTGACAGGATCCCCGAAAGTGCACGGGTTTGTCGAAGTAATAAAAGTTACCCCGGTGAGAGGGTAGTCGAATCCACAGGGAATAGGGAACTAGAATATGAGATTTCACTATTAAAACTATGCGAATTACGGAAAAGTGATAATCGATTTGGTGTGTGAATTACGAGAACAATTAAGCTAAACAAAAGGAAATTAATTAAAGAAAGATGGAAGATTAGAGAGTGCAAGAAAGGAGAGTAAGAAGGATTTGACAATTAATGAAGTGGGGTATCCGGACAAGTTACCTCTAGGATCTATGCTTCTAGTGCAAGACGATGCTATTATACCTTCCTATTGATGTCTAATTGAGTTGAGGAAATCCTTAAACTCACGGTCCCAAACCTAAGGTCAACCGCGACTAACCCCAACACTATGTCCCGGCATTAGGATTCACTACGACTCTTGACTCTCGTTGACCTGTCAACTAAGCCCTAGAGGAGTCTATCTACCTAAGCCTCACACTACGTGGGATTGCTTTAAGCTCTAGGGATTCCTAGTGATTAAACCTGTTCCTATGTATAGTTCTAACCCTTTGGTCCAGGTGGAAGAACCCTAGTCTAGATTAAGCCCTAATGCGTAGGATTCACTTCAACCCTTCACTCTGTTACTCGCGTAACTAAGCCCCAGGGGAGTTTATCTACCTAGCACTTCACTCTATCTTGACCGCTATTAAATCAAGGAAACGGAGGTAGGGAGAAATCACACCGGAGGGGAAAGGGGTACATCGCTACCTCACAACTCTCCCTCTCAACCCTCTTCAATCTCAAAGAGTCTAATCCTATAGGAGTTGTCACACCTCCAAAGGAAAACCTAGATTGCTCTCAACCCTAGTGTCACATCTAAGGGAAAACAATAACAAGATAAAATCAAGATTGAAACTCAATTCTTATTCATCAATAATGGAAAAGCATAATAACAACCGTCAAAGAAACATAATAACCCTAGAGTTTCATAAGTCCGAATACCCACAAGGGGTTTAGCTCCTCATGGAGCTATACATATTCATCAATGTATCAAATAAATCAGAAAGTAAAAACATAGATGAAAACCCCCTTGAAATTGGTGTGGCCGTGGTCTTGTGCATCCGCCGGACGTCGATGTTGATGCCGTCGGCGCGCTTCAAACCTCCACGAAGTCCTCTCCGAAACTCTAGCCGCCCTCTCTAAAGTTGAGGAGAAAATTAGGTTGAAAGATGTCCCAAAAAGAATCCAAATCAGGCTTTTATAAGTGAGAGTCGCGGCTTTAAAATTCTGAAAACGGGATTTCACACGGCCGTGTGGAAATTCTGGAAATTGATTTTTTCTGCCGACTGTGAACAATAACTTGCTACAGTATTTTACTACAGTGCTGCTGCAATAATTGTGCCGAAACGCTCCCGAATTCGTCGTTCTTCATCGAGGCCGTTGCATTGGGCACACAATCAACGATAGATCGTGTCGATTGCTTCGAATCGCCTAGTTGGTGAAGTTCTCCTTGTTGGCATGAGTTAGACTTATTGTGAATGTGACTGCCTTTGTGCCCCTCCAAAGGAGGTTGGCACACACTCACAAGTCTATGCTCACGCCTTACTCCTTGCTTAGTCCGAAAATCTTCCCAATAATGCCAAACACGACCTAACTTCGTTCCTTTTCTTCATTTTGTCTTCACAACCCTACAATGCACAAAAGTAAACAATTGCACACTTTTTAGTGATAAAATCTGAATAAATTGATGCTCATTGCAAGATAATAACACTTCGCATTACTATAACACGAGCACTTATCAATGTTTTTTTGGAACAAATCTTGAGCTACCCTTTAGGCATGTCTCCTTGTTTCCAACTAAAATTTGGTTATGTAACAAGTTAAATTGCTTGAGAAATAGTCTCCTTGAATAGTGCTGATAAACAATCCATCCAGCTACTTCAGAGGGTACTGCAGACTCAAGCAATGGCATAAGCATTAGCTAAGCAACACCTAGCTTTATTAGATTGGAAGACTGTGCATTGCTGATCAACTTTAATCAAGAGATCAAGATTGCTAATGGGGTTTATATTTTTTACCCTACATTTGCCAACCTTATCAATTCTTCACATTGATATATTCTGTAACTAAGAATGTTCTTACAGCAAGATCTATTATGACAAAAACATTACATGCACACACATCACAGCTGTGACTGAAGTAACAGAGTTCAAAGAGATGCTAGTAAATGAACTATAAAATGTTAGCAGTTCAGTATAAGATTCAGATTATTACCACAGAGTAGATCTCCAGCTTGCTTAATGTGCTGCCAAGGCTTGGAGATTCAGTACACTAAGATATATAATGGAGCAAATGAATATCTGCATAGAGAAATCAACAAAATTGAAGGTCACACCAAAAAAAAATGCCAGCAGTGCATCATACATCACACCAAGCAATCAGTCATTCAACTTCTTCTGTCAATATCAAAAAATTGAATGTAGAGCACAGGGAGATAATAATAACTTAAGATTGATGAAATTTATAAATAGATGATGCAGAAGAGCACGGTCATTGTTATCAACTTTACTATTTTTCTTGCCTGATGGAAACTTTATCTCGATTTGATAATATCATACCGATCAATGACAATTACAGGCCAAAAACTTAAGTGACCATTCTAAGTCTTAAGCATCTACAATAAAACGGTCACCTTTCATTTTGATTCAGTGCAGAGCTATTATTGAATACTGCCAACAGTCGGATTCAGAAAAAGATAGAACCTTAAAGGATTACAGTGCAAAAAAAATTCCAATCACAAAAAGTATTAAAACACAAAGGGACCAGTTGCACAATTACACAACCTAAAGTTCCTTTTCTAGAGACACAGTTGTACAGTCCATCAACCAGTACTGTTATGCTCTTAAGGAACATGCAAATGAGAAACAATTTCAGAAGGACTTGATTTTAGGAAGGAGTTCTTGAGTTAATACTACAGCTTCATATGCTTTGATGTTGAGAAATACATTTGCTTAAGAAAATTTTCATTAAAAAGTATGAAAAATCATATTATGCTCAATGGCATCATGGTTCACAGAAATCAGAATATTATATCAGAGAGTAACAAGCAAATCTTCACAAGGCAATGGAAAACACCATTAATATGTCATCCAACTGATGTGCTACAAAGGCAACAGACAATTCATCCTAAAATTTAGATCTAAATATATAAACACCAGCAAAATACCTTATTCTGATGCTCCAAGAAGAGAATTCCAAAAAAACACCTTCAAAACTGCAATCACAACATGTAGATCTCAAAAAACCACATTCCACAACTCATCTCATAAAAAAAAAAAAAAAAAAAAAAAAAAAATTCAATGGAGAAGGAAAGGATCTCAACAAAAGAAGGAGAGTTGGAAGACGGTGGTGTAGTTGTCGCACGGAGGTGAAGCTCTTGGAATCTGGTGAAGTTCTCGCACGGTGATGACGGCAAGAGGTGGTGAAGCTCTCACGGTGGTGAAAATTCAGCCAGCATCATTCTGAATGTTTAACCTAGAAACATATATATATATATATATATATATATATATATATATATATATATATATATATATATATGTGTGTGTGTGTGTGTGTGTGTGTGTGTGTGTGTGTGTGTGTGTGTGTGTGTGTAATTTCTTAGAATGGGCTAGGGCATTTTGGTCCAAGAAAAATACAAAACCTCCCCAACCCCCCAATTTGGAGGGTTGAGAAAATGGGGTAAATGGAGGTTTCTCAACCCTCCAAATAACCCCCTCAAACCTTACCCTCTCTAAAACCTTGGATCCAAACAAGGGTTGGTCCATAACCCTACTTTACAAAACCTCTCATAACCCCCTCCCAAGCAATAGTGGGAAGAACTAAACTTATTGATCAAGATTGATATAGCTTCTGCAATAGTGGGAAGAATGAAATGCTTTCCCAACACAATTGCCAATGTCCTTACTATAGTATTAAATAATAGTGACAAGTAACTCTATTAACAAACAAGAATATTACTATCATATATAGTAACAATAACAAAATTTTATATAAAATTGAGACAGAAGATGAAAGCATTTATAAAACTCACTTGTCCTCCAATATTTTTTATTGCAATAAGGGGGAGTTCAGCAACTTCACCACCCAGCACATGAAACATCCCTGCCAACATAAGAAATGGCCTCCAATATTTTTTCAACAATTTAAGATGATATGCATTTGAGCTTTGAACAAAGGATCAAGCTCAAATTCAAACACAAAGCTCATACTCTACTGTTAAGATTGCACAATAAATTTTAAAATTAGTTATTAAATATATTTGTTCAAATAATTAAATTTAATAAAAATAAATAGGTGCTATAACTTTTTCAATGATTACGGTATCTTAACAAGAAAGTGAAAAAAACATATTGTCTATGCTATATTTTTAGAATATTATTATTCTAAATTTTAATTTTTTCCTTAAAAATAATATTCTCATAATGAAAAAAATAATGCAAGGTAAGGCAAAAAATGCAATTCTCAACACTATATGTATCCCACAAAATGGCCTTTTAGAAAACGTGAAAGATAAATGAATTAAAACAATGGAGTATCTCAAGATATGCAGCACTTGAAACTTCATATATATATATAAATACCACAACATTTTAGCATTTATAGATAATTTTTAGTTCTTAATTTTTTTTGACAAATGTGGGCAAGCCACGTGTTAGGGGCATACGCATATTAGGTGCCCTCACCCTGCACAGTAGGGATTCAACCCCTGATCTTCCTCCCCAAAAATTAGTAAGCCAAGGTGGCAAGTCCTTACTGCCTTGGCTTTCCAACATAAGAGTTTACCTAAATATTTGAACATATTAGATCTTTCAAGGCAGATACTAACAACTATGGTGCCAAAAAAGTGGGCAAAAATAGGGAGGTCAATTGTAGCATAAGCTTCTTTGCGTGAAATGACATAGAAGATGACCATGAGCATGGCACCGAGGAGAGAACCAGTAGTCCTTCCAATTGGAAGAAATGGTTTTATAGGGAAGACAACTAATGAACAAAAAATCCCAAAAGCAATAGAGGCTAGGATTACTTTCACTGTTGGTGAAATTGTGACCATTCTAACTTGGGGATTAAGTAGTTAGTTAATTTAACAAAGATCTTAATTGGCACAAAAAATTTAAACTTCAACACAAATTTTTACAAAATAGATCAAGAGGAAAGTAAGAAGAATAAGATCCTATGAAAACATATGTAACAAAAAGAACAATTGAAATGGAGTTGAAGGACCAAAATAATTGGTACTCAACGAACAAAAGGCAGTAAAGAAAGTTCATTGAAAGTTCCATCTAATTTATGTCACCCCTGCAAGAAGTAACCCCACTATTCTTTCAAACAATAAATAGCTGTGAAAGTAATGCCAAATAAATACATAAGTAAAAAAAATAAAAAACACCCTAAAATAGAAAAAGAAATGAAAAAAAAAAAATGGTTTGTTTGTATGATCATTCTAGCCTCTTGGGTGTAACCTTGGAAAAGCCAAACTTATTAATCTAGATTGATTCAACATCTGCAATAGTAGGAAAAATGAAATGCTTTTCCTTCGCTATTGCCAACATCTTTTCCATGGTGTTAAATAACAGTTGCAACTAACTCTATCAACAAACAAGAATATTATTATATCATATATAGTAACAACGACAAATTTTATATAGAATTGAGATAGAAGATGAAGTTGAATGCATTTATCAAACTCACTTGTCCTTGAAACTTCCTTCTTGGTTGCAATATGCAGGAGTTCAGTAGCTTCACCACTCAACACATGAAGTATCACTACCAACATAACATATGGCCTCCAATATTTTTAAACAGTTTAAGATGATATCCATTTGAGAATTCAACAAAGGATCAAACTCAAATTCAACACAAAGCTCATACTCTACTACTAAGAGTGCACAATAAACGCCAGAAAAGTCTTGGTCCCTCATTCTATTTCTGCAAGGACATAGAAGATTGCAAATTTAGTTTAGACATAAAAAAGGTAGGCTTAATGTGAAATTGATTTGTCTAATGATGCTTTGTTATTACCCAACTACAATCTTAGTGATAAGGTCTTGACCATTTGCCACATCAACAATAGGGTCAAATGGTTCCTATAAGAAAATAGTATTCAAATTAATAGAAATCATGATGAGTACATCCAAATGGCCAATGAGAATACGAACATGCAGTCACATGCAAAGTGCAAGTACCTTAGAAAGCATAAACGTGGCCTTAATGGATGAGTCTTTTCCAATATGAAGCTTCCAAAATATATTGGGATTTGTGCTTAAGCCACTAAAGCCTTCGTCTTTCTACTTCTAAAAGAGAGAATTTAAATCTAGCAAAATAGATTAGCAATGGTCTAACTTGAAGTAATTTTTGCAAAATCCTATGGAGCCTATTGAAGTGATCACAATAGAGTTACTATTCTTTTGGTAGCTATTGTTGCAGGAAGTTACAAATAAAGATGTTAATTGTTTTCACAAAAAGAGTAAACTAAACATGAGAGTTAAGAAAAAAAGCCAAATTTTTAAATTTAGATCATCTATAATACTCTTTTCTTGCAACTAACATGATATTCCCTCTTTTACTAAGATAATTACAAAGAAATAAAATTTCTTTCGCTAATATAAAAATGGAGAAAGATGTGTGAATACTACTAAAGGAAGAAGTGCATACAACAAACCTAAACGCAACTCAGAACAATATGTGAACCCACCTTTTTTGACTAAATAAAGTCAAGGGCACTATAAAACACAATCAAACTAAAGTCTTAAAAATTGTAGAAAGTGACACGTAGTTAGTTAACATGAGATTACATGCATATGACCCAACTGCATTGTTGATAGATATGCTCGAATTGGTTTGACATCAATGATCTATGCAGCAGCATATATGTGCATTATTTTTTACAGAACACACTTTTCTCATGCAGTTGTAGATTTGTGCAACACTGACAATGCCAACCATCTTCAAGAATTTCTGACAAGCCAACACATTCTGTAACAAAATGGAACGATACGATCAGGAGAGACAATCAAGTGATATAATGATTAAGATTTATTTGTACAACAAGAAAGATCGAATTTTAACTTTGCACAAAACTCTGCGATAGAGATCACATAAAGAGGATCACCGCCATCTTCATAAATGTTGCAAAGATAATCAATTTCACTAGTAGGCTGCTATTGATCTTTAGATAAGGAGATGGCTAGATCATTAAGTGACAAACCATCGAATGTGAAAATGTGATTGTCTTTGGACACCATAGGTGAGAATTCTAAGTACAAATTTAGGATGGAATCACTAGAACAACAAATTCTGAAATTTCAATAAAGAAAAACTCACGAATTGCTATTTTTATCCTAGTTAGCATCCCATTCAAATTGTGCATTGCTAACCTATACATAACATAATATATCAGTATAAATAATAAATAAAATTAGTATAATCAAAGTAAACTCAAAAAATTTCCAGATCATTGCAACAACCACATAAAATTACATGATCCACTAAATAGCTACCAATAAATCTAAATAAAAAAAATACATAGAATAAAGAAATTTAATATAAAATCAAACTTAAAAAAAATTAAGCAAACTAATCAAAGCTCACAACCTATCCATGGACATAGTATCCCACTTTTGATCCGGCACTTATGGTATCACTTGAAAAGAAGAACTTATGCATGCCAACATCAATAGTTAGTTCAAAATCAACACAAGTAAAATTAATAAATCATTAAATTTCTAATTAAAGTAGTGAATAATGGAATTATTTTAATAAAATAAACTCAAATAATCTACTTCATACTTAGTATTCCATCATATGTTTTCTCTTGAGCTATTCTAGCCTTAGGAGCCTCATTAGTGGTTTTTGATGCCGAAACATGCTTTTCTATATATATATATATATATATATATATATATATATATATATATATATATATGTATATGTCTTTAATGTAGCTACTACAAAAAGAAATATCCTTTTTGTAAAATTAGATAGCTCTAATGTAGATATCAATGATTTTGGTTACAGATGTATTGTTGCAAACACAACCAAGGGTATATCTGTTACTGAAGCAGGTGTTTTGAGTATAAAAATAAGGGATTTAAGGAATAGTACTATTTAGTTATGATATAAAAAGAAATGTGTTTGGTATATATATAAATATCTATGATACAGTAAGAGCTATTACTAATATAGAAACATTTTTCAAAATAAAAGGTCCAAAATCAATTGTCTTTTCTATAAATGCCTGGTTCTTTGATATTAAATGAGAATTACCTTGTGCAGTTTCTACAAAATGAGACTTTTTCATTGGTAAAAACAAATGATCCAAAACTCGGAGAGTTTGATATGACAGTTAGATAAATGTCTCTGACACTGAAATTGGAGAATCCGATACAAAATAGACCTTAACAACTTGTATCAAACAATCATAAAATATCTTATACAATCAACAATTAAATTAATACAAAAATCACCATAAAATATCACCTTGGTCACGTATTCATGTAGACAGAAGCAATAATTAAAACCCAAAAGCTATGTATATTGTTATTGTCATATACATAAAAAAAAAAATAGTATTAGTTAGCTGTAATACTAAAGGAAATGTTAATGGTGTACATATATGTGCCTCTAATATGGAGAAAGGTAATCTGATATAAAAAGATGGATTATCTAGAATAGATTCCACAAAAGAAGGCTTCTTCGCTGCTAAAATCAATGATGCCAAACTAGAAGCTTTTGATGTGGAGATAAATAGTTTATGTAAGGAGATTGGCCTTTCTTGGCAAAGAATCAAAATTCAGTGGTATAGAAATAGACCTTTTGGTATGGAAATAAATGTGTCTAACACAAAAACAAACGTTTCGGATAAAAAAAAAGACCTAAATAATCTATATCAAATTCCTTGAAATATGAGAATAATATAACTAATTAATTCCTAAATAACCATAAAATAAAATCTTAGTTATGTTAGGAAGTAAACATAAGTAACAATTAAAAGCTATGTAAGTTGTTACTATTTTAAACATGGCACATGACTAGCACTAGTTGGATTTGACACAGAAAGAGATATTTTTTTTCTACAAATATATGTACCTCTGATATGGAAGAAGCTGTCACTGATATATGAACAATTTTCAAAATTAGAATTTCCAAATCATGTGTCTTTTTATATAAAGGCATGGTTCTTTGATATTAAAAGAAGATTACCTGATACTATTGCTAAAAAATAAGTCTTTTTTGTTGGTAAAAAAAGGTCCAAAACTAAAAGCTTTTGATATGTAGATAAATGATTTTGGCATGCAACTTTTATTTTTTTTGTGAAGAAGTTCGTATAGGGCGTTGCACTAGTGAGATAAATATCTCTGATACCAAAACAATAGAATTAAATACAAACTAGACCTAAATAACTTGCAAAAACATACATAAAATATGTTATACACATCAACTATTAAATTAATGAACAAATCACCATAAAATATCATCTTAGTCATGTTATCATGAAGACATAAGTAACAATTAAACCCCAAAAGCTATGTTAGTTGTTATTGTGCTAAACATAAAAAAAAAAAAACACACTAGTACTAGTTGACTCTAATACCAAAGGAGATGTTAATTGTGTAGATATATGTGCCTCAAATACGAAAGAAGCTTTCATTGATAGGAAAACATTTTTCTAAATAACAAACACAAAATCAAGTGCCTTTTTACAGATCTATTTTGTATAAAAGGAGGGTAATTTGACATAAAAAAAAATGAATTATCAGGTACAAATTCTACAAAAGAAGGCTTTTTTGCCACTAAAATTAATGGTCCAAAACTAGAAGCTTTAGATATCAAGATAAATAAGTATGGCACATAAATTGTCTTTTTTTTAGCAAAGAAGTAAAAAAAATTATGGTAAAGAAATAGGCTTTCTTGTATTGAAATAAATGTCTTTGATATAAAAATAAACCTAAATGATCCACATCAAATGCTATAGAATATGTGAATGATATCACCAATTAATTTTAAATAATAATTAAATATCATCTTAGTTATGTTAGCAAGTAACAGATGCAACAATTATAATCCTAAAGCTATGCTAGTTGTTACTGTGTTAAACATCATAAAAGACTAGTCCTAGTTGATTTTGATACAAAAGAGATTTTATGATGTAGATATATGTGCCTCTAATGTGGAAGGAGTTGTCATTGGTATGGAGACATTTTTTGTTTTTTTTTTGAAATGAGAGAAGATGTACCTTTTGCACAAAAGCACTTGCTTCTGTACAAAGGTTGGGTTCTTTGATATGAAAAAGGATTGTCTACTATAGTTTCCACAAAAAAGATTCTTTGCTGATAAAATAACTATTCTAAAACAAGTAGCTTCTAATAAGGACATAAATGATTATAATATGGAAATAAGCTTTTTGTTTAAAGAAGTAAATGTTGATGGTATACTTTTAGACTTTTATGGTATTGAAATTAAAGTGTCTGATGCAAAAACTAATGTCTCCAACACAAAATTAGACCGAAACAACCTAAATCAAATGCCATAGAATATGTGATAGACATCATAAATTAAATTCCTAATAACTATAAAATATCATCTTAGTCGTATAAGCTGCTAAACTAAAGCAAGAATTAAAATCCAAATGCTATATTAGACATCATAAAACAATAGTACTATTTGGCTCTAATAAAGAAAGAGATTTCTTTTAGTATAAATATATGTGCCTTGGTCCTTGGATACAAAAGGAGCGGTCAATGATATAGAAACATTTTTAAAAATTAGAGGTGCACGACTTGGTGAATTTGGTACAAAGACACATGCCTTTACTACAAAGGCCAGGTTCTTTGATATTAAAACAATATTATTTGGTACAATTTCTACAAAAGAAGGCTTCGTTGTAGGTAAAATAAATAGTCCAAAACTAGGTGCGCTTGATAAAGAGATTAATGATTCTTGTATGGAAATATGCTTTTTTAATGAATAAATAAAAGTTAATAATATAGTAATAGACTTGTTTGGTATTTAAACAAACGTACCCTATATAGAACTAAGAATCTTTGGTACAAAAAGAGACAAAAAACTTGCAACAAGCACCATACAATATATGATAGACATCAACAACTAAATTTCTATCAATAAAATATCATTTTAGTGATGTAATCGAGTGTGTAGAAGACAAAATTAAGACCAAAAAGCTATGTACATTGTTATTGTGTTGACATCATAAAACTCTAAATATCATAAGAATAATAATAGCTAGAATAGCAATTTGCAAAGTACCCAATGCATACCAGGACTGGAATTGTTTGGATATAAATTTTTTTTTTAATTTATTATTCCTCACTCGAAAAGTTATACCTGTAATTTTTCTTTGTAAGATGAGGACTAGCTGAGGCCTGAATAAGCCCAAAAATATATCACCAGTGAAACTCACAGAGATTGTACATCATCAACTTTATTATTTAGAATTCAACAAAGTGCAAGTAACATAAACCAACAAACCAAGAAGAAGATGAAAGCATAGAATAATATGTAAACCAGGGAAATTGTGACTTACTGGTCCTTCAGAGACTCTAGAAGAGCAAGATTCATGAATACAATTTCAAATACCTAAGGTGGAGCAACAACTTTTTTGAAATTTATATTTATTCTTAAAAGCCAAATGAATTCAACTTTTTTATGACAAGTAACCTTCACCGATAGTACCTCTGCACAAAAATGAGACATTGTCCTCTTTGGTAACGCCTTCCAGAAATAGAATAGAAAACTTGTGACAATCATGGCTTATTTGATTATACATGTTGATGAACAATATAATAAAAATGTGTTATCTTTCTAATTGAGTAAGGGTAATTGTGTCATTTGAATTTCGTTAGCATGGGTAGCGTTAAAAATAATGTTTTTGGAAAATATAAATTGATGAATTAGAAAAATAAAATATTATAAATCATTTAATCAACATATGAAAATAATGTTGATTTCATCTTCTTCTTCATGACTCATCTTTTCTCTTTAGTTAAAAACAAAGGGAAATCTAAGAAATCATTTTCATTGTATTTTTCTAACTATTCTTAATAAATTCCCAAAAGAAGAAAGTGAGAAACAATCATAATATATACTTTTATTTATTTTAAAAATAATGTGAAATAATTTATTATTGTAAATAATAATATTGAAATTTAAATTCATGTATAATTGTTTAATTAATACGGCAAAGTTACATTAAAACTAACACCTCGTGTAAATTTAAAATAAACTCATGCCAACCACGGGTGTCTTGCTTTTATTTTTAAAATATAACAAAAAATATTTTTCCTAAATTATCACAATTTCTAATTAAAATTAGATGGCATCTTCTTATATTTCCAATATTGCAATCCCACTTAATACAACAACAATATGAAGCTAGTAGCCTTAGCTATTTATGATTAGGTACATTATTCCTTTTCTTCCACATTGCTCTATCAAGAACTACAAGCTAGATAAACTAAACTGAAATATATCATTTTGTAAAGTTTATGCTAAATATTTTTTAGATCTATTTTTTCCCTTCTCTATGATTCAAAAAACTTCCATTTTTCTTATAGGGTGTCTACCGGTTATCTAAGGGCATGGTGATCCCATTTTAATCGATTCTCTCCCAACTTATTAGTAATAGATGCCACACCCAATCTATTTTAGACAAAATCATTCCTCATTTAATTTGTATTTTTCCTAGTAATGCCTAACATCTATCTCACCTTTATTTCTCATTTTAGCCATGAATAACCTTTATTTCTTATCATACATCATAGTTGGCTTAAAAACCATTCTATAAAACTTATTTTCCAATTTAAGAGATATTTGATAATCACACAAAGCGAAAAACAATTGTACTTTGTCCAACGTATTTTAATTTTATTCGTGGCATCTTCTATAAGTTCCTTAATATATTAAATTATAAAGCTTAGATACCCAAACGCTCTACCTCTACCAGTCTCAATACCATAAATCTCTCTAGTTCTACTCACTTTATCACTTAAGGTACATTTAAGACTTTCTATCATTACCCTACTTAACTTAAAACTCGTAGCTTCATTAGTGTTTCTCCTCAATTTCAATTTTAGGTTAAGGGCTTTTCCTACTTTTATCAACTAACACTAGTGCTTCTTACAAAATTACACTTTCTAATACAAGGTCAATGTCGTAGTCCAAGTAGTAACAATAACACTTTAAAAATGGCGGACTTATGGAACATGACAAAGAAAAGAAAGTAGGATTCTTGAAGTACTTGTACTTAAATATTATGCTATTAATGAATCTATATAAATAAATGATAAAATTTCAGCCACAAACAAACTATTTGTTTACATGTGGTGGTACAACCATTTTATGGAGATCTATGAAACCAACTATAACACACATCGTCTAATCATGCATAAAATTTTGCAATACAAAAGCCAAGTTGAGAATGTGTTTGGTTAAGATATGTGATTCAACATATTCAAGGGACTTTTGGTTTATCTTCAAGGAAAATGATTGTGACAATTCTATATGAAGATAATGAGGCATGCATTACACAAATGAAAGAAGGCTACATTGAAGGAAATAGAGCAAAACATTTTTCACTATCTTAAAAAAAATTCATATTAATATTCAATAAGTACATTCAAGTGATAATGTAGAATATTTGGTTATAAAGGCGCTCTCTGCTGCTATATTTGAAAAGCTAGACCATAGTAGTGGAGTTCATCAACTCAAAGTTCTCAACTGATATTATCGTGAGGGGGAGTTAATAGGCATAGTACTCTTTTTCACATAACCAAGTTTTTCCCCACTAGGTTTTCTTGGCATGTTTTTCAAGAGGCGGCATACAATCTGCTATTAAAAGAATATTGTACTCTTCTTTCTTAATAGGGTTTTTGTCCCATAAAGTTTTTTAGTAAGGTTTTAACAAATCATATTCTTTGCTTTAGGCATCTAAGGGGAGTGTTATGAGACATTAATTTATGTGGATAACTATTCATCTTTTCATGCTTCCATATTCCTACATATCTTCATTTCCCAATGATATTTATGATGAAGTTTAATGTACATGACCTTTCGTAGGAAAATTATAGCCTAATAAATAGAGGTTTTGTAATCTTGTACAATATATACAGAAGTAAATAAGAGCAGCTAGTAATTTTTCTCTTCTCTCCACTTTGGATATTGTGCTTTTTTTTCTTTCCTAATTTTGTAACACTACCATATAAATCTTAGATTATGAGAAACATATACATGAATGGAGAAATTTTTTAAGAATATACATGATCTAGCTTCATACATTTTATGTTCTACATGTAACTATAATCTACAAAATATGTCCTTCTCTCTTACTTTGTTCAAATGGGTAAATTTACCAACACTTGGTTGCCTTCATTCTATGTATAGGGATCCTTGAGCCCTCAAATCCAAAAGACAAGTACCCTTACAACTTCTATGTTCATTGTCCGCAAGAAGGCTCTCCTAAAGTTGTTTCACTTTTTCTTCCCAACCATCACTTTTGGAAGTCTTATTACAAACTATCACCTCAATAGGTATTCACAATATGTATGATATACATCTATGTAAAATAAGAAATGCATTGATTAATTTATTATTTGATAAATAAATAATTATAGTTATGATGTCTAGTTGTCTCTTCCTGCCCTTTCTTTAATCTAAATTTTGTTGCTAAGTGTTTTCCTATTACTATGATATAAATCATTTGCCTCTTGTTTTATATTTTCTATTGATATGATGAATTAGCAAATGATGCAATTTTTTTAGGTCTGATTGTTGGAAGCACTATTGGATAAATTTTTCTTATCTTTGCCTCAAATGTTTTTGGTAACTACTAGTGTATGATATAATGATATTGATGAAAAAATGTATTTCTTCTTTGTCTTTGAATAAAATGGCATCTATATATATATATATATATTCTTTATAATATAATAGATAAACTAGCATATAGATAACACAAGGTCAAATGGAAAATACTAATACAAACAAAAAGAACAAATAAATCAAGACAAGAGAGAAAAAGGGCAAACTAAACTCATATTAACCTAGTTAATGCATACACATTGTCACAAGCCAACAGGCAGGTTTAGTCCCACATCACCTATGTACTAAAGTGTTACCGGGTTATAAAATGTGGACCAACTCTTCCTATCATGTCAATCTTTTAGAGTGATGATAATGCTATGCCTAAGCCTGAGATAACTATATAGGATGAAGTTAGAAGAGAAGAAAATGATGATGAAGATTAGGTTGAATCCAACTATGCTGTATCTGAGGAGCTGTAATCATGTTCCTTAACAAATGAGGATGAACTATATCTTTCTAGGCCTTGGTATGTAGAATCCAATTAACCGTATGATTTGAAGGATCCTTATATCATGATTGGCATTAAATTTAGAAGCTTCAAGCAATTCATAGTGGCAGTAAAGAATTATGGCATTAAGAATATGCCTTTGATGAATTTCAATACCAACAATAAGAAAGGTGCAAGTCATTTTGTATGAAAGGTTACCCTTTCTATCTATACGCTTCACTAAGGGTGAAAGATATGAGCATGGTATAAATAAAGTCTAGGATTATGAAACATGATTGTACCAAGGATCATAACATCGGGCATGTAAATGCTCAATGGATAACAGAGCACTACCTAGAGTAATTTAGGGTAGAACTTTCCTAGAAAATTATTGCCATTATCCAAGCTAGAAAATCTAATCAAGAGGTTGATATAAGCAGGTTGAAAGTTTGGAGGGCCAAATGTATTGCAGTAAAGTAGTTTTGTGGCTTTTTTTATGGATAGATGTTATAAAATTATGTCTACTTAGGTAACTAACGGTTTTCTTTTGCCATTTTTTTTAGGTTCTTCGCAATTGTGTTTGGGAATTAGGTTGCTTGATGTTGATTAGAATAAATAGATGACTAGGTTATATGATTACAGACTTCAGTTGATTAGACCCATCTAGTTATGTTTAGATGTGCTAAATGTATATTTGGATATGTGCGCTTGTGATAAGTGCTTGAACATGCATATTTTATGTATTAATCACACTATAATCAACATTAATTTCATATGTTTAGCACCAAAATAGTATTGAATTGTATTCTTTGATCATCAGAGGTTTTTATTGCATTTCAGGGCTGAATGAGAGAATATGTAGGCCATTTGAGGCAAACTGAACCAAAATACAAGTACCAGAACACACTATCGCAGCCTCATAACGGCAATGGTCCAACCGTGTCAAAGCATAGAATCCACAAGAAAACATCACAGGAGCCATAATGGTTTTCCCAACAGTTGCTGTATACATAACGCCCATAGGATCTTCTTAATCTCCTTGGGATCTTCTTAATCTCCTTGGGATCTTCTCAATCTCAACCATCGAAGATCTATTGGAGGGAGTTAGTTTAGGAATTTATTTTTATTCTTGTGAACTATTTAGATACTTTGATGCTCATTCTTTTATTCATGAGAGGATTGAATTCTGAGGGAAATATATATGTTGAACCTCGCATTTTATTTGTAAATAGTATTTCCATTGGGAATAAATTATTATTTCTAGTTGTTTAAGATTCATTGCATGTTTGCTTAATGATTAATGCGTTGATGCTTTGAGGAAGAGATTCCCACTTATTAGAACACCCATGATTTGTTAGATCTGTGCACGGTCTAAGAGTTTAGGCATGGCTAGATTTCTAAATTAGGATTTGATTATCTTTTAAGTGGAGTCTTGCTCTTAAGACACACATAGGAGACTGGGTTAGAAGAAATTCTACCTTAAGTTCCTAGTGCTTTAGACCTGGTTGCCAAGAGATTGGGACAAGTAGGGCTTTGAATTCCCCAGATCTAACACTAGATAGAATTGCTAATCTTTATTCCCTATCACTAAAGAATTCGGAGGGAGTCCCTATAAGGGTACCCACTCCTTTAATTTGCACCTCAAGCTCCTCAATTATATATTAGTAGTTAATTTGTAGAAGTAGATTTATTTTATTAGATTTATTACCATAGATGTTAGGCTATTGATTAAGCGAAAAAAAGTAATATGAGCCTCTTGCCATTTGCTGAGAAATATGACCCCGTACTAACTCACAGGGTATTACTTGATGACCCGTATACTTGTGGAGTTACATGCATTCGACCACTAGTATTGGTTGGCCGCACGTCAACTTGCCCACACTTGTATAGTAATTTCAGTCATTGTTATTTTCTACCTTGGGTGTGTTTAGTAGTGTATTTAAGTAGTATATGGAATTCTCAGTTGTAGAATGGTTGTGTGAACTATTATTGTCCACCTAGGAGGCACACCAACACTCACACAGCCATGTGTGACCCAGTATGACATTCCTAGGAGCCACACAGGCATTCACAAGGACTTCTGGGTGCCATTGTGTCATTTTGGTGTTTGTCATAATGCAGCAAAAGTAAGTTAGTAGTATTACGGTAATAAAATACTAGTAGCAATCACCAAAATGACATATGGGATGACACACAGCCATGTGAAAATGTCACACACCTGTGTGGATGTTGCACATGCCCATGTAAGTTCTTTTTCAGGACATTGAGGCTAGGGTATTATGGTATTTTACCCATTATTCTTCCCTTTTAACCATTCTTTCCCATTTCTTCTTCATCTCTTCTTAGATGAGAGCCCTCCCTAATCTTCTCCACCTCCTTTACTTATGGACTAAAGGATTATCCTTCACTTCTTCTTATTCTTGAAATCATCAAGATATGGTTTCTTCTCCTTCTCTTTACTCCATGTTTTTCGCGAAATCATCAAAGTATTGTAGGATTATTGTAGCACCCGCAATTCACTTTATTTCCATTGTTTTCTTAGCCATGAATGGAGATTCTTCCCTAGGAAATTCATGGAAATCATTTGGGCTCGAGATTGAGCCCTACCCAAGCTTCGATTGGCCTTGTATTTCATTTAGTGTTAGAGTTGCATTCATACATTTCATCTTGTTTTCAAGCATTCTTTTGTTAATTTCCTTGTATTGTTTTGGTCTAGTCTCAGCGAACATAGGTTCTATGTAAGCCATATTCACACTAATTTTAGGATAAAAAATTCAGTGGCAAAACTCTTATGGATTAATTGTGGACTTGTGCTAGATCTAGTTCCACTGTTGTATGAAAAATAGTATTGCTCATTATTAAAGTAGGTCACACTTCAAAACAATTTAAGTGAGATATGATTTTAAACAACATGTGTGAATGCTTTAACAACCAGATCCTTGAAGGTAAAACCAAGGGCATGGTCATAATGAATGAAATGATTATCAAACAATTGATGATTAGAATTAAAAAAAAAAATAACAATAAACAAAAGGGATGCCATGCAAAGATGTACAGCTCAACACTGTCTACGGATTCTTAGAATGTTAGAGAAGTTAAAGAACTTGAGTTGGACTTATAAAACAACATGGGTTGGGCTGATAATATATGGTTTTAAGGCTGGATGGGTAGTTCATTGTTAATAACAAAAAACAACCCTTACTTGTAGCAGGTGGCAATTAACTAGGGACCCTTGTTGTCATGAAATTTTAGCACTTTATTACAACAAAAATAGGCATGAGGACTACCTAGATGTCTTGTATAAGGTAAGCACCTTCTTACCAACATCTTACACCCAACACAAGATAGAAATTGTTAGCGTAAGAGTAACCTAGCCCTATGGTACCACCTGAGCTTGCAAACAAGAACAATGGTATGAATCCATTGCTTAGGATGAAGGAGGCAATTGAGATAAATATTGGCTTCACCAATGAAAATGTTAGTAGGAAAGGGATCATGATAATCTGAGGCATTTGTAGGGCTTTAGTGCATAACAAGAGATACCATGGAACGCAAGTAGTAAACTCTTAGTAATTAGGACTTCCTCATTAAATGTGCATCAACTATAGGGAAAGAATCAAACTACAACTGATAAACTAGATGGCAGCCTACTACACACCTAGAGCTGATGATGTAAGCACATTAGGTTTATTTTGTTTGTTGATTTATTTGGCGATGGTATCTATTAATTTATAGCATTGGTAAGGTTATTATAATAACCAAGACCTATGGGTACAAATGATCCTTAGGTTCTAGAGGAAAATCTCTTAAAGATATGTTCTCAACTACATAAACATCATTTTCTGACCCTTTTCCGGATTTGGTTCTATGGGCATGAAAAGGCTGAATGATGACAAGAAACAATGAGAATGAGGATCCTATATTAGATGAGGATATTTCAGTTAAACCAATGTTACAAGTATGTTTAATTTAATGCAATGTGAAACTTCTTCATTGTTATGCATTGGCACACCCCTTGCGTGTGTACCCCACAAGTGCATCGGTTGTCGAAGTAATAAAATATCCTGATGAGTGGGTAGTCATATCCACAGGGAATAGTGTTCAAAAATAAGTGCTATCGCTATTTAGCTATGAAGAAAATTGATGGTGAGAGAAATTTATATGTATAGATATAAGAGAAAGTAAAATAATACAAGAAGAGCAAAAAAGGTAGGAGAGGTAATCGATATAAAGATGGGGTACCCAGACAAAGCTCCCCCTAGGACTAATGCTTCTAGTGCAAGACTAGTATTATACTCTCTAATTGATGTCTAATGAGTCGTGGAAATCCTCAAGCACACGGTCCCAAACCTAAGGTCAACCATGACTAGTTCCAACATTATGCTCGGCATTAGGCTTCACTACGACTCTTAACTCTCATTGACCTGTCAACTAAGCTCCAGGGGAGTCCATCATCCTAAGCCTCATACTACGTGGAACTGTTTGGGGTTCTAGGGATTCCAAATGAAAGACCCTGTCCCTGCTTGGGGTCCAGGTGAAAGAACCCTAGTCTTAGTTAAGCCCCAGCACTAGATTCACTACAACCCTTCACTTTGTCAGGGGAGTCCATCTCCTAGCACTTCACTCTACTTCGACCGCAAAGAACTCTTGGAACACGGAGGTAGGAAAAATCACACCGAAGGGGAAAGTGGACGTTTCGCTACCTCTCAACTCACCCTCTCGACCCTCTCCAAACTCGGGTAGTCTAATCCTATAGCAGTTGTCACACCTTCAAATGATAACCTAGATGATTCTCAACCCTAGTGTTATGGCTAAGTGAAAATCAATACAATTAACATGCAAGATTGAAACTCAATTAAAAGCTTCAATTAAGAAAGCATAATAAAAGTCATAGAAACAATATCATCCTAGGGTTTAGCTCTCTATGGAGCAATACAAAATCAATAAATAGTTTAAGAACATATGCATAAAAACCATAAAGAGAACACCCTTGTAGATCGTATTGATGGTCTTGTGGAGCCGCGTGTCTTCTCCAACGAATCCCTTGCAAGCCTAGGGCACATCTCGCGGAATTGATGCTGACGAAAGCTCCCCCAATAGCTATCTTCCAAAGGATGTCAATGCCGATGCAGTATAATCACCTCCAAAGACCTCCAAGAACCTCTCCAAACCCTAGCTGAAAGCCCCCAAAAAATAGGCAAGGGATAGAAGGGGGCTCCACAAATAGATCTGAAAACTGGCTATTTATAGGCTGAAATTGGGCTGAAATTGGGTTGAAAACGGGCGTGTGGATTCTCTATTTTGCTGATTTTTGGCGGACTGTGAACAGTAACTTACTACAATGTTTTCTATAGTAACTGCTATAGTACTTCACCGAAATGCTCCCGAATTCATCATTCTTCATCGAGACCGTTGAATTGGGCACACAATCAACGGTAGATCATGTCGATTACTTCATTTCTCTTCATTGACGAAGTTCTCCAATGCTACACGAGTTAGACTTTTATGAATGTGACTACCCTTGTGCCCCTCCAATGGAGGTTGGCACACATCCACAAGTCTAGACTCGTGCCTTGTTCCTTGCTTGGTACCAGAACTCCTCAACAATGGCGAACATAATCTATTCTTGCTTTTTTTTCCTCAATTCATTTCCACAACCCTACATGCACTAAAGAACACAAATGCACACATTTTAGTGATAAAATCTGATAAAAGTAATGCTCAATGTAAGACAATAACACTTCGCATTATTATAACACGAGAACTTATCATGCATCAATAAATTAAAATATATATATTTTTTTTTAACATTGTAGATAGTTGAGATACCTAATCAGACTATCTCCGGATCCTCAACTGCAAATGATACTAGGTTGAGGATGCAAAATTCGTCCAAAAGAATATGAAATAGGCAAATGTTGTAAAAACCCAAACAAATAGGCAATTTTCCTAGCAAAAGTGCACTATGTTGTGACATCAAGTAATGGAGAAAGATGTTGAAGATAGGAGCAAAGTGGGTGGTGCTAAAAAAAGAAAGATCTGGGTTCCACCAAATTTTAGAGGTTGTAGTGGACTGCAGTTGCATATAAAAGGCCTTCTTGAAGGATGTACTATTCTGTTTTTCTTAGTGGTTTTTGAAAGCTTGTAGGATACTAGAAGGGACCTTGTGCAATTGAATTTTGAGTACTCATTAAATTTTGCCATGTCATTATTGTACTATTTTATTGTATGTGTAGCAAGTTAAACATGTGACACATTGGTCTTTGCAAAAAAAAAAATTGTAAATATGTTGCAAAGATTCTTTTGTATTCAAACTCTTTGATATGTTAAATGATTTTTATTTATTTTCTTTTTATCATAATGTGAAAACTTATTTTTTTTTATTTTCTTCTAGTTTGAGATGCATAAATCATAGAATAATACTAAAAAGAATTTCATTGCTTGTGTAAATTAGCAAGGTTATTTATTATATAGAGCTTATTTATGGAATACACACAAAATACAAAATAAATGAGTATCGTATGCTTGCCAAAAATTCATACATTCATTATACATTAATAGCATGAAGAAAACTATTTCATATTGTGCATTCCAAGGTAAGGATCTGCACCACATGACCACATCCATCATATTTTTGCAAATTTTGTGCAGCTTCATCATCATCATCATCATCATGATGCCATGAGTCTGTTTAAATGCCTACAAGTAGCAATAACAAAGGACAAATGCCATTGATCTCCTCAAATACTGAATATATACTTGGATAAATCGAGGCAATTTTGGTCATATAAACTATTGGCATATGCAAATATTTAAAAAGAAAAAAAAAGGAAACAAATAAGATGTTATTTTAGATATACAAGCTCAATATAGTTTTAGCTAACATTGAGAATTCATTTCACATGTTAATGCAGTAATTTCAAGTTGTTGGTTTATAACTTTTGATCTTCAAGCTTAACAAAGAAGAAAGTCAAATAGAAAAGTCCAATTTGATGAAATAGACCTTCATCACCAAAACTGTAAACTAATTAACTAAAGGGACCCAAAACTCTGGATTGATCCATACTAAGAAAGTTTCATCTATGAATTCAAATTTCAGTAGCATTTATGCCATGCCCTGACTGGTGGGCCTAGCACGCGACACCCATAGTGATAACCTAAGGAGGGATACCCACACCACTCAACCCTCAAGTTATCGCAAGGCTAACAAAAACCTTGAAATACAACATAACTAGATCCAATTTTACCAAGTTCAATGAAAGAATAATAATCAGAACACTGAAATAGCATAAAGGAAGAAACAAAAATAAAACCTGCTAGTGAAGTTCAAGAAACAAGCTAGACACCAATACAATAGAGTTTTCAATAAAAGTAGACAACATACAAACCATGTAATTACTACACAAGGAAAGGCGAGCATTCTAGTGGGTCCATACTCCTAATACAATGAATTCCTGTTCAATAAATAACTATACATAGGATTGAAAACTGAAGGAAGACACTCAGGCATATGCCCAGCACTTTACCTCGCCGCAACGCCCCTACAAACAAAAGCCTGGAAGGAAGAGAGAGGATGAGTAACCTAAGTCACTCACTGAGTGGGTTAGCATAATTCTAAAAGAATATAAAAGCAAAAGAATAATTTTCCAATAACCAAACCATTTCAATAACTGAAAAACCTCAAAACCTCTTGAACATTCATAACACCATCTAAAGTGTGAAAATTAAAACATATGCTCAAAATCCCAAAATATATGTTTGCATAAACATAAACAAAGTCTCAAAACTTTTCATTTGATATATAGCAAATACAAGTACACGATACTCATTATGAACGTAAAACACTAATTGATCGAAATAAAGTTTCCAACTCTCATAAATACCAAATTGACATAATACAAGATTCAACTCATCACGAAATAAAAATCATTACCAATTATGATTTTCCAAAGAATATACAAGAGATCACGTCTCATAAAAAGTCATTTGCATGAAAACATAATTTTATTAAATACGAATATCTCATCTCGAAGAATGGTCAATTGCCTAAAAACACTCTCCGACTTAGCCACCGTTCCGACTAGGTTGAGAGTCATCAAAGTCTTCATAACTTTAACGTTGGCCCACCGGTTCCATGTGGTAACTCTAGCCTCCCAGTGTATCATCTAAATCAGGGTTCTCTGTGCCACATGATGAGGACAAGGAAACGAGTCCTCCATATTACCTCTAAAGTCTAGTCCATGGGGATCTCTTACTGCAGCAGGCAGATTACAAACCCTCACCATCAACATCCATCAAAGCGTATATCTCATCAAAATGGTCCAAAACTAAGACAATATATGAATACAGGGAATGAAATCCCTATCCACAATTTTCAATAGTCAATTCATAAAGCCCTTGCTTAGGACAATAATCATAAATCGGAAATAAGCATCATTTTCACATAAATCAATGCCACAAGTGTAACATGTTTAGAAATTTCAAACTTCTTATTAAACCCAAAATAGCAGTGCAACTGAAAGTCCTTATCAACAAACAACAAGAGTTTCATTCGCAAAGCGGAAACATAGTAACTCTTTATAAACCAATTAATTCATTAGTGTAATACAATAAGCTCAAGGAATACTTTTAAATCATAACCAAAGCCTCACAATAATTTCTATTCAAAACATAAGTATATCCATAATGATAAACACAATTACTCCAACACCAAGAGTTTCGTATGATCCAATAGGATAGACCATCATTTTCAAACAGAACAATAAACATGAGTATTTGTAATATAAAATAATATCAAATAATTTCTTTCCAAATTGATCAACATGCTGCTACAAATACAATAAAATAATGAATAAGTCTCAAATCAAATAATGAAAACACTTAAATCATACTCCACTAGAAGTGTGCAAGATCGAACTAAAGATATGATACTATTAATACATGAATTACTTTTAGTCAGACAATACGAATAATCAAATCATATTCTAAAATAATTGTGCAGTCATGAATCCCACTCACAACCTAGGCAATTTAAACCCCAGAGTGAGCTACTCCGTCTGCTCTTCGCCATACAACGTGTTCTCACCAACTAACTAACAAACCACAATCACAAACACACACACAAGAATAAGTACCCAACCACAAGAAAGAAACCCTAGGTTAACGAGGTCTAGGTTTGGCTCACAACTGAGTTTCAGGGTCACCAATGAATTTCTAAGGGTTTGAGCTTCACTCTAGCCCAAAGAAATCAAAGAAACAACCAAGCCTTACCGGTGCTACGAAGCCGAGCGACAGTATTCAAGAACCTTAGCAAGCTTTGGTTCATGTATACATTCAAACAAGGAAGGGAATTCAATGCAAACCAATCAAAAAAGTTCTCAAAGAAATTACCAACAATAGGAGCTGAGAATAAGCCAAAAAACTAACTCCTAGGTCATCCATCCAACTTCACAAGGGAAAGAAGGAAGAGGAGAGGCTTATCTTAAGAATTCAAGGAATAAGATGAATGGATCTTGGGCTCCAAAGGTGGAAAAACAAGATCAAAAAGGCCTCCTTCTTGCTCCAAAGAAAGCTCAAGGCAAGGGAAGAAGAAAAAAGATTAGAGGAGAAGCAAAGAGGCAGCCAAAACAACCCAAAAAGAAGGCTCAAAAACTATAAAACCAAGGCAGAATGTGCCACACGAGCACCTTGCGGGCTCACATTGCTATGACGGGGGTGCCAGGACACGCCTGTGGGCACATTACAGGCGTCCGCCTGGGAGCACAGCTTAGTAGATGCCCGCTAGAGCGCACCCACGTGCGTATGCTTAGGCTTAAACATGCTCAAATAGACTCGATCTAAACTATCAAGTCAAAACAAACAAGCTCAATCCACAATTCGAGTCTATGCACACAAAGAGCCGAAACACCACAATTTAACTAAAAAAAGCAAGTTGAACATGAAGAAGAGGTTTTTCTTTCTCTTGGATGGAGGAGAGTGGAAAGGATGGAGTGGGTGATGTGAAGGATGACATGGCAAATAAAATTTGTGATGTGGCCCCTTACATGGCGTTTCATGCCTCGGTGGGATCAAGGCAAGCCAACTCATCATCGACGTGTCTATTGTAGTTTCCACATCAGACTTATTTGGTCATAATCCCCTGGGCACCTTCTTGGTTAAGTCAAATTGATGTATAGTAACTAAAATAATATAAATTGAAATTTAATACCTAAAATAAATAAAGACTGTAGTATAGTGAACTAGAATTTTTACTCAATAGAAATATACTAAATCCTCCAGTTTGTTTTACATGTCCATTTCACCTAATACACATTGATTAAGAAAATTGATTGAAGTTAGTTAGCAATCTAAATTTTATAAACAATTATATTAACTTTTGAAGCTTACTATTATTTAAAATATGCTTTAAAAATGTGAAGTTAAATATAATTTATTGGAAGTTGTAGAGTTATATTAAGGGGCTGTTTGGTTATCCGTAAGTAGGTGTGATGTAATTTGGCTTACAGGTAAAATGCCAACATAGGTTGTTTGCTTTATTGTTAAAATATATATGATGTGATTTAAATCCCTGATTTTGGTGTTTTTGCTGCATTTGGACTAACGCCAATTTAGCCGTAAGTCCAAATGCAGGGAAATCGTTGGATAAAATCACCCTTCACGTGACCAAGATCCCGCTTTCTCTTATCCATTCCCAGCTGCTTAAGCCTTCCATTTCGTTGCCCACTGGTCATCGCTCCTACGATCTCGTCTCCCTCGTATTACCCTGCTGTCGCTCCTACGATCCCATCTCTCTCAACTCCAATCATCTCGCTAGGCTGCCATCATTACTGGTTAGCTTTGTTTATTTGTCTTCTGCTTTGCTTTAGGATTTCAATTGATGAAATTCGTTTTTTTTTCTTTTCATTTCATTGTCTTTATTTATGATCTGACTTGGTGGATGATCGCATAGGTTGTCATTAGACCTAATGTATCTCCTAATCTTTTGATTCTTCATCACCTTGCATGCTTTTCTAAGAACCTGAGGGTTTGCTTATAGTTTCAAGGCTTGTTTTGAAAAAAAAAAAAAAAAAAAAAAAAAAAGTTAGAAATGCTCCTTTTAGTTCATTGCCTCAACTTTGGGTAGTCCAGTATCAAAAAGTTGGTGCCTTTGGTGGGGGTTTGTAGCAACAAAAACTTCTAGCACTTTGGTTAGATAGAGAAGAACAAAGTTTATGATTAGTCATAATTAATTATTGATTTGTTGCAAATCAACTTTACCCCTTCTATTGGTGGTAGATCATGTTTTGTCAAAGGTGTTTTGATTAACTCTAAGCTTTTGCAATTATTGCACTTTTCATCTAGTCTTTTCTTCCATTTTACTCAATTGTTTTCCTTTTTTTCTTTACTTAACTTTTTCTTTTATATTTTGAGAAATGTGGACAAGGCCTTGAATGCTCAACCTCTCATTTGGAGACTAACTGCCCATTTTGGGAGCATCTTTCGTTGCTTTCCTATTGATAATTCGTTTAGCTATGGTCCCTGCTCAAATAATTCTGAGTGTCTATTTTTTTTCTTCTTCTCAGTCTGCCATTTTGATTATGCTATTGTTTTATGTTTTTTTTTTTTTTTTTTTTTTTTTGTAGAAACATTGCTTTAGTACTGTCATGATGTTTGATATTAGTTTGATCAATTTTGGTTATATCACCATCATTGCTTTCTTTCTTTCTCTGTTTCTATATATATATATACACACATACACACACACAAATATGTGGGTCGGTTGGGTAGCCATGGATTGTTTGTTTGGGGATGAGCCTTTATCTTATTTTTTTTCTGCATTTATTTTGTTCTTTTATGTGGTTTTTCATGATTCTTTGATTTCTTTTTTTTACTATTATTTTACTCTCTTGATCTAACAATCTTATTTTTTGATTTCATGGCAAAAGATTTATGAGATTAGGATTTTAATTATGTTTTTCATGTTATATTTCAAAAGAATCATTTTATCACTTTAGAAGATATATGGGTTATGTTGATAGGTGACTTTAACTATGTTTATATTATGTTCTTGAAATCATGCCTATGCTTTACATATATGCCAGGATTATCAAAATTTCATAAGTTATCCATTTTATTTTTTTAATTCTTTTTTTTTTACACAATGTAAATTGTTCATTGGTTTATAGTGTTTTTTTTTTTTATCTAAACTCAGATTGTAAATAAACAATCAATTTGATGATGAAAGTGTTGTACTTGCAATGCTAAGGATGAAAAGGGTTGTATTTTTTGGATTGTGTGATTTATTGAAGTTAAAAGGATTGTTGGGCAACACCCTACATATAAGCATTGAAGAGCAAGTAGCAATGTTTCTTCACATTCTTGGCCACAATGTGAGGAATAGGGTGATTGGAGTAGATTTTTTACATTACAGTAAAACTATTAGCCGATATTTTAAACATGTATTACATGCCATAAGAGAGCTTCGGGGTGAATTCATCCAACCCCCACCCCCGCACAACTACTAGTTCAGTCATTACACATGATCCAAGGTTTATGCCATATTTTAAGGTAAGAAAATTTTGAATTACTCTACTTTGTAGTAACAAACTTATGTGCAATAGGTAATATTTTGTTCATTAATATATAGGATTGCATAGGAGCACTTGATGGTACACATATCCACGCATCCGTTCGAAAGGAAATTGTAGCTCGTTTTCGTTGTAGAAAACCATATCCTACTCAAAATGTGTTGGCCGCAGTTGACTTCGAATTAAGGTTTCAAGAGTACTGCTATCAATGTAGTTGCTAGGGCTGTTAATACGAGATTTAACATGGTTCTGAGTGATACACATGTTATTAATCGTCTCTGACATGTAAGAAAAATATGGCTAATAATAAAAAAGCTTAAGAGTTTAAGTGGAGTTTCGTGGGATGATTTGGAGAAGAAAATCATTATGGGCATTGAAGAATTCCGGATGTACATACAAGTAATTTGAGTTTGGTTTTTATTTTTGTATTACATCTTTTATGTGCATTATCACTATTTACTTGTCCTTGTTTCTTTTTTTTTTTTTTTTTTTTTTGTAGTCACATCCTAATGAAGTGGTTTACATCAATAAGCCCATTGAAGATTATGAGGAGATGGCTATTGTTTGTGGGAACGCTTAAGCAATGGGGTCATTTGCGAGAACAAGTTCTCAAAGCTTCAGGAGTCTGTGTGTCCGCATGGAAATGCCATCAACACGGCCGACATTGGATTCTGATGATCAACAATAAGGGTTGGATGGTTGGGACTTTACTTAATCACAACCTTCTTCGGCGGAAACACCAACAACTTCCACTTCGAAGACCAAAGAAGCAAACAAGGGATCAAAGCGTATTAGGAAGAAAGAATTGAAAGTTATGTAAAAAAATCTTCATTGGATTGGATAGGTTTGCAAGTGCCGCAGAGACAAACAAAGGTGTGTAGTTGAGTAAGAGATTATACAATGAGGTCATGATTTTGATTAGCTATTACAACAAATCTGCCCTTGGTTTAGCATATGACCATTTGAATGCCCAGAATAATCTGGCAACTGCTTTTATAAACAAAGATCATGACCTTCGATGCTTTTGGATGGATTGTTTCCTTAGGCAGTTAGGGCGTGATGGTGGGGTCTAAGATCATCTACTCGTATGATTTTCTTATTTGTGTGTTTTTAAGTTTATGGACATTTCTTATTTTCTATGTTGTTGTTGTTTTGATTTGTTGAACTATGTATGTTTTATAAACATGTTGACAATTTGATGGTGTTGGTTGTTAAATTTGGGTTGTTGAGTCTTGAACTTGTTTGATGAACATGTTGAGTTATTGAATATGATTTGTTGAGTTTATATCTTGTTTTATGAATATAAAGACTTATCGAATTTGAGTTTAGTGAGGAATTTTAGATTCAATTTCAAGTGAGTATGTTTAAGTGGTAAGCATCAATTGATGGTCGTATTAGTAAGTTAAATTCAAGTATATTGAATAACTAATTTAAAAAATAAATAAATTTTAAATAAATAAAATTCATTAACTTAAATCCATTTAGATAAATAAAATACATTAATTTAAATAAATAAAACAGATTTTAAATGAAATATTAAAGAAATTATAAATTATAAAAAAAAATTTGAAAATAGGGGTAATCTCATCACTTATTTTGCATGGTGATTCTAACCCATAACTTACATCAAACCAAACACTCGAAAAGAAAATACAGCATTTTCATTTACAGACAACCAAAACAACCATGATGTAAGTGAAAATACATTAATTTTAATTACATGCAATTTGACTTACACTGTAATTTGAAATATGAGTAACCAAACAACTCCTAAGTATAAATTGTAAATTTGAAAAACAAGATCTAATAATTCACAAATTTTCTAAACGGACAAGTAAAAAAGGACAAAAGAAAATCTCTTAGGACACGTGGTTGTGATTGAGAGGTCTTGAGTTCGAACCTCTTAGATTACAATTCATGTTCAGGGTACCTGTGGGATTTCTATGTGAGGATTATCACTCATTCTCCCCTCTAGGGTTGCATGACGGGGATATCCCCAGGAGATCTTGACTTTGTAAAAAAAAAAAAAAAACACCTCTAAAATGAAACAATTAAAAAAGACCTGAGGAGCATTTGTTATTATGTTAATTTTAGCAACTAAGCCTAGTTTTGCATCTCGGAAGTGCCACACTCCATTTTTGATAGAAATTTCATAAATCTGCCAGGTTTTGTAGAAGATTTAGATAACAGAGATTCGACAAATGGTAATGTATTTTTGATGCAATGAAATTTTCAATGAATAAACTATTTAATGAAGAACTCAAAACATGGTTCAAGTCCACATTAAGATCCGCACAATCACCTCCAAATCCAACGGCCAGTGATCTCTGATCTTAATCCTCAACCGTCTGCTTCGCCAATAAAACCATTCAATCCTTTCCATTCGAAATCCAAACACAAGAGTTCACCCCTTGCGCTTCTTCTTCTTCTTCTACTTCTCTTCTCCCTCGCCATGGCCGTGAATCCGAGCTCCAAACTTCGCTAATGGCGGCGCAGAAGACCACGCTGGCACGCACTCCATCCTCGCTTCTCCGCTCCCCGACTCTCCGCTCCTCCCTCAACGAGGACAACCCACCGGATGAGAAGAAAACCCGCCATTCCTCTCCCAAACCCTTCTTCACCATCTTCTTCTTCTTCTCACCCTTTCTCCTCCTACTCCTCTACATCTACTTTAAGAACGAATACCCTTTTCTCAGCAGCATCGTCTTCGTCTCCGCACTGCTCGCGCTCTGTTTCATCCTCGCCTCCAGATCCGGCTGCTTTCGATTCCAAAATCGGAATTTTCACCGTGGGGATTCGGTTGAGTGGTTCATCGGAGAGGAGAAGAAGGCGAGCAAGAAGATCGTGAGGGAAGGTGTGGAGTTCTACAGCAATGGCGATGTCTACGAGGGTGAGTTTCATAAAGGGAGATGTAATGGAAGTGGAGTTTATAGTTTCTTTGGGCATGGGAGGTACGAAGGGGATTGGATTGATGGGAAGTATGATGGCTTTGGGATTGAGAGCTGGGCGAGAGGAAGCCGGTATAGAGGGCAGTACCGGCGAGGATTGAGACATGGATTTGGGGTTTATAGGTTCTTTAATGGTGATTGCTACGCTGGTGGTTGGCTTAATGGGCAGAGCCATGGAATCGGAGTTCAGAGTTGCTCTGATGGCAGCTCCTATGTTGGGGAGTTCAATTGTGGTGTTAAGCATGGCCTTGGTTGCTATCACTTCAGGTAAAAACAATGATGTTTGGTTTAATGCTTTTACTGTTCTGTTGTTGTTATGATTGTGTGATTGTAGAATAATTACTTGCTTAATTTGTGAGAATTAATGGAACAGTAAATTGATTTGAATTGCTGTTGTTCTTTGAGATTTAGTCATCATTATGTGTTTGCATAGTTGTTCTTAAGCTTCAAATATATCTGTTAGGATTCTTTTCTTTGTTTGTGTAGTTGCATAATAATTACTCTTAAGTTGGTATTCTGATCGTTTTTGAAATTCTCTATGATTTCTTGCCTTCTTCTGTATGAATTTTGGCAAAAGAGTAAGTTTGTAATTGTTTAGGAAATATTCAATTTTGCATACATATGTGAAGTTCTCAAGGTAATTTTAATTGGAACAAGACTTTTCTGCCATTCATTTTCTTTGCATGCTCAAATTGTTGACTTTTGATCTCTTCATGCATTTATGTTCTTATGTAATTAATGGCCATATAACTCCATTAACAAGTTAAGAGACTTGTGAACTTTCGTATATGGCTCAATTCTGACAGTTAGTTGTTACCTTCATTGATTGTTCATCGATTCGGTTTGTGATAGGAATGGTGACAGGTATTCGGGTGAATACTTTGCAGACAAGATAAATGGTTTCGGTGTGTATCACTTTGCTAATGGCCATTGCTATGAGGGTTCGTGGCATGAAGGCCGAAAACAAGGTTTCGGGACATATGTGTTCCGCAATGGTGATTCAAGATCCGGAGAATGGGATTGTGGAGTTCTCAAGAGCCCCCATCCCGCATCCGACCCTTCTGTCCTGCATGCCATTCATGTATGAACATACCGTGCTTTTAATTTTCATAATGTGGTTACTTTCGCCTGGTTGTCGATCTAAATGAACACATTCATTGTTCTTAAATTTCTCTAGGCTGCTAGAAAAGCTGTGAAGAATGCAGCTCTGCTTCCTCGTGTTGATGACCAAGTAAACAAGGCCGTTGCTGCTGCAAATAGATCAGCCACTGCTGCTCGAGTAGCTGCCGTTAAGGCCGTGCAGAATCGGACAGATGGGAGATTTTGTGACATTGATGTTTGATATCAAGTATCAATTTGTATGTTTTAGGTTCAATCTTGGAACAATCAAGCTGACAAATGTTCCCTTTTGTTTTTTAGAAATACATATACTACCAAATGCTTCACTATTGTAAGTTGTACATAGAAGTACTGAGTTTTATATGAAATTTGAATGAAAGTTTTGGCCAGATTTGTGATTCTTGTTGGTGTTTTTTAGTTGGAAACTTTATGAGTTTGTTCTCCAGCCATGTGTTGTGTATCTTTGATTGTGATTTTGTTTGGTTTGCACATGGGAAACAGTAAGAAATTCATGTTTGTTGTTTTGCTTTTTATGGTGTGAAGATAATTTTATCATTTTCCTATGTTTTTGACTACTTTATATGAGTTATTCTTGCCGACCTCCAAAAAATTAAAAAAGAAAAAGGAAAAAGAAATTGTTAGAATAAGTTAACCATGTGACATTTATTTGTTTGTTTTTTACATATTTAGCATAAAAAATACATAATTACACATATTTGAATTCTTATATATATATATATATATAATAATAATAATAATAATAATAATAATAATAATAATAATAGGCAGAAAGCATGTGCAATATTTTTATATTTTGACTCATAATATATTTATCTCTACAATTATTCTATTTATGCACATAAAAATAAATTTCAGTGGATAAAATTTTCAAAATATTTGAATGGGAGGGAAATTTTATTTTAATAAAATAATACATTGAAAAACAATATATATATATATATATATTTCTTTCCCATCAATCATTTTCACTCACTTTCTAGTCCTTCATTGATTGCATCTCACTTGCCATCTTTTAAAACAACCTTAGATATTTTTCACCGTCCCTAATTATGAATTTGGCTTTAAAGTTAACTTACTCTATTTGAATTAACAATATAAATATATTGGATCTAGAACAGAAAAAATCAAAGCAAGTGCATTAGTTTTCTATTTTTCTTCACAAAATGTCACAACTTAGCCAACCACTCCCCCACTTGTTTTTCTTTACACATGCTATGACAGTGAATGCCAAGAGTGACATAAGAACCTGAGTTCCTTTTGACCAAGTGGTTCTGTTTTCCTTGTTTGTATGGCAATTGAAAATGGTGTGTTTTTTCATATATATGTAATTTCTTTTAGGTCTTTGAAAGTTAACAACTTTCACAATTAATCCTTCTGATATAATTTCATATTTCATATGTTTGCCTCATTTTTTATTTTTTAATATTTATCCTTTTTTAATGTGTAAAAACCAAAATTACTTTTATTTCAGTGATGCCTGGAATTTTCTTTTGCCCACAAATCAAGCTCGCCACTTCTAGTAAGGAAAAGAACAGTTTTGTGATTTGAAAAAAAATTAGGATTTCAAAATACAAAGGATTGTTATGGAATTAGGGGTGTGTAAAAAAAGTAATATGGCTTTGCTTTTACTAATTTTACACATGTTTTTATTTTTAATATTTTGTTTTTGTCAATCCTTGATGTTGACATTGCTTTGTTTGTAACTCCTTGTTTCTATTGCTCCTTTTATGTTTCTAAATCACTCGCTAGGATCCTTTCTTATTTTGATTTCATATTAGGGGGTTTTTATTTTCTTGTGTGCAATTTAATTTATCACATCTTTTTAATCAAATTTATAGAAAACTTAATATTATCCACTTTTATTGTAAATAAAACCCCCATTGGTTTTTGGTTATTTAAAAAAAACAAAGTTACTTTATCTTAAATTGTGAATTATAATGGTTATAAATATTAAATTTTTATTAAAAAATTAATATTTATGATTAAAAAAAAAGAATTATGCTCAAAAGATCCACCTATTTTTAATATATATAAAGTGATAAAATTTTAAAATATAAAATAATCAAAGTGCTATTTGTTAAAAAATGAATAATAGAGGATTTTATGAAATATTTTTAAAAAAGATGTTAAATCACAATAAAAAAAATTAATTAAATATTTTAAACCTATACTTAGCCATGAAAAATGTTTTAGATTAAGACATTTGATTCAATATATGACTCATTCTTTATCTTTTGATAAAATATGAGTTATTTCTTTTTTCACCTTCTTTTACTGTTCATTATGTTAGCAGTGACGATTATAAATAAGAGTTAAACAACCAATATTACCGTGTATCATGTTACAAAATTATTTTATATTATTAATCTAAAAACAATAAAAATGTTGCTTTCCCTTTCATTAATGTAATTACAAATATAGCAATCAAACCAACATCTTGAATGGAAAATGTAAAAATCTCATTCTTGTCTATAACTTAATACCATCTTTGAATATTGCACTATATCTCTTTGAACTTTGTCTGGGACTTTAAATGTTCAAAGGGACATCATGCCCTTTATAATATATATAAATATATTCATATCTTTGGGAGTTGGTGGTTCACATGGTGTTAGTTCAGCTAATTTTAATGTTTCATCTCAATCAAAGAAGTGAAGTATTTAATTTCTTTGCAAAAGTCTATGCTTGGCTTTCATTATTCTTAAATACTTTGTTGCAAATGTGCACACATATCTTGACTAGGATAATATAAAGTTTTAAAAGGATATTGAGTAGGTTAGAGATGATTCAAAGCTGTGCATTATTGAACTATTAGTTGTCATCTCATAGAATTAAATTAATGTTGAAGCTTCATATATGCATAGGCATGACTTTGATTTTTGTTTTATGTCTTCATATGATTAGTTCAGGTTGAAAATTTTGGTTGTTAACAAAACCAAAAAAAAAAAAAAAAATGAACTAATAGTGTAAACATGTTCAAGGTATTAGCAAAAATGGGGTCCTGGCCAAAATCATAATTTTTTTTAATTTTTTATTAAATAATAAATTACATAATAAAAAATTATAAATTACTATTATTAATTAATATAAATAAAATATTATCTGGGAAAAAATTTGGAGATATCCTTCTAGTCCTTTGTTTAATTACTTTCAATGCATAAAAAGAGAGAGAGAATCAATTAAAGTTAATTTTTCTTGCTTTTGAGATGCAAAATTATCAATTAAATTTTGATATTCCAGTTGTGATACCAAATTTTTTTCAATAGAAATGATGGCCAATCCATTTAATCTTTCTTGTGATATAGTTGACCTTAAAAATTATTTTATTAACTTCAATTTTGAAAAACTTATTTCTGTTGAAGTATGAGTAATAGGTAGTTAATAATATTATACAAGCATTGGGAAATGAGTTTGATTTTTGTATAAAATTAAGAACATGCAATGGTGATTGTGTCTCTTTTTGAAAAACTTCGTCAAAACTTTTAACTCAAAAAATAAATCCAAGCCATCAATATAAACATCCTCATATATTTTGAATTGTTCAAATCTACTCCCAAAAGAAGATATTGCTTGATCAATTACACAAGTAAAATAATTAATTCTAAAATCATCTTTTTGCAAATGTGTTACATCATTAGTATCATTTTCCTCAATTTGTTTTTCCTACGAATAGTTCTTTTCTCACGAAACACAGGTTGTATATTCATTTGAACAACTATTTCTTTAGCTGAAATTAATGTTGTTGCAAATCCATCTTCTCTATAATTTTTAAGAAATGCAAGAAAAGCTTTTAATTGATTAATAGTAATATCAATTTGCATGTCTTTGGCCTGTAAGGTTTTACTAACAATATTAATAGCAAATAACAAATCATGCCAAATAACCATGCCCACTAAAAATTCAAAGTTTTCAAGCTCGTATATAGCCAAACAATTAGCTTCACTATTTGTTTTGGGATCATCACTAACTTTTGCAAACTCAAGTAAAGCATCTCTTATTTCAGGAGCTTGAAAACTAATTGCTTTCACACTTTCAATATGACTCTCCCAACGAATTTGTGTTAGTGGCTTAACAGTTAAACTAGGAACATGATCTTTTAATATTTTCCATTTTTTTTTTTGTGGAAGAGGAAAATATTGAATAAATATGTTGTAAAACTCCGAAAAATGTAATAGCTTTTGGACAACAATTAGCCATATCAGAAAGTAACAAATTAAGTGAATGACAACAACCACATGGTATATAAAAAGCTCTAGAATTGATATCAAGAAATTGTTTTTGTACACCTTGATGTTTTCCCTTCATGTTAGACCCATTATCGTATCCTTGTCCCCTTATATCATTAATATTAAGATCAAGCTTTTTCATTATATTTATGAGCTCCTCAAAAATTCCTTTTCTAGTTGTATCATATACTTTTAAAAATTCTATAAAATATTCTTCTATTTTAATTGGAACTGATGAAACATCTACACATCTTAATATGAGAGATATTTGTTCTTAATGACTTACATCATGAGCACAATCAAGTATGACAGAAAAATATTTTGCTTATATGATTTTATTCACAATTGTCATTTTTATTTCATTTGATAATAAATCGATCAATTCATTTTGTATTTTATGCCCAAGATAATGATCATGTATTTCATTAGCTTGAATACGTCTAACATGCTCTTGCATCATTGGATCAAATTTTGCAATCATTTCAATAAGACTCAAAAAAATTCCATTACTATCCTCAAATTTTTTTTTCATTTGACCCTCGGAATGCCAAATTAATTTTTGCTAGAGTTTTCATAACCACAATAATTCTTAATAATACATTTCTCCAATGTTCTTTTTCCTATTGATTTGATCTTGCAATTTTTTAGCAATTTTTTTTCCTTTTATAATCTTACCTCTGATTCTATCCAAGCAGTCATATGAATAATATGTTCGGGTTAATTTTTCAGCAGGTCACTTAACTATTGCTTTTTTACATTTTGATAACCAAACTTCAATTTGCATCAAAGTAGTCACTTATTTTTTATTTAGTTTCACCGAAGGTCACCTGACGGTTTCAAGAGCCAAATAGCTTATGTGGCGGTTGGAAAAATCTGTGTCAGCTTTCCTGTGACACATCATCATCCTCTTTGGTCTGTCCATGTCACTCAAGTTGTCCACATCAGCTAAATGCCTCTACGGCATCAGCCTTCTTCTTCTTCCTTCTTCACCCTAGATAGAGAACGATGCCAATGGATGATGAAGCCTCAATAAGATGGAACAAGAGGAAGGATGAATGTATATTATATAAAGTTCAGCAAAAGCTTAAAGAAAGCTAAGAATAGCTTATGTTTGCCCATCAAGAGAGAGGCAGACCGAAGATAAATTATAAAATCCATTGTTTCTTTGTCCACTCAGGAAACATACAAGAAACCAAAGATGGCTTCTTTCTCACTCTTTAGTTACTCACACACCAAACCATAGATCAAACGATAAAACTTTTTTCATATTGAGAGGTAACTGAAAGAAAACAAAAACCACTTTTATTATCTTTATGGTTTTGGTTTTTTCCAAAAAAGAGAGAGAGAAAGAATATATGGAGGAGAGTTGAGCTACTTTAAATGGGAAAAAGAAGAAAATCAAAAGCTCAAAGCAAGAGGGAAATCACCACAAAGGAATACTGTAGAAAAACAAATCAAATAATTAATATTTTGTACAAAAAAGAGAGAACCAGAAGCTTTGAAAGAATTGGCGATAATCCATGTTCACAACTTAAACTAAGAAGATCTAATGGTGTTTTTAGAGAGAGAAACTGAGGAGGCCGTTCTTTGTCTAGGGTGAAGGAGAAAGAAGAAGAAGACTACTGATGTTGACAACTTGGGTGATGTGGATAGGCCAAAGAGGATGATGATCTGTCATATGAAAATTGAAAAAGCATTTCTGGCTGCCACATCATGTATTTGGTTCCCAAATATCTCTAGTGAGTTCCCGGTGAAACAAAATCAAAGTTAAGTGATCACTTTGATGCAAATTGAAGTTTGGTTACTAAAGTGAAAAATGATCATAGTTAAGTGACCTACTAAAAAATTAAGCCTAATATGTCATTAGATGTTTCATGTTGCTTGAGTCTAGCACAAAGATTTTTCCAATCATTGCAACCATCATTAACTAGTTGAGAACTTAATGAATTTGAAAATAACTTGCCACAAAAACAAAATACTTTATCTAATTTCTTTGAATACAATAGCCATTTTCTATCATGTCTTTCTCCATTTAGCAATTTTCGAGTGTAATTTATAATAGAAAAATGTCTAGAGTTCTCATTTTTCGGAAAATCTGCATCACTAGATATATCTCTAATAGGTCCCTTTTCAACAATTAAATCTCTCAAGCTAGAATTAACATTTTTCCAATTTCCAAGATCATATAAATCTAATTCTATTTGTGAAGATATTTCATTTTGGCATTCATTATTTTCCATATGAAATGTATTTTCTTCATTTTTTTCACTAGAATTTGAAGGACTCTCAATATTGGCACTATTGTGAAGATTTTGTTCTTTGCATGTTTCCTCTTCTTCCAACACATTATAATGAATTGATTTATTTTCTAAATTTTCATTACATGTAATATTTTGTTTACTACTAGTAACAAATTTTTCAAGTGCACCTTTTTGAGATTGAATTAACTTGTCTATTTTTTTTTCTTTTTCTTTCGTTTCTCATATACATAATCATATTTTCTAGTATAAATTCTAACAAAAATAAATAATAAAAGATAATAAAAAAATATTATTATAAAAAAAATTGAAAAGAAACACCTAAATGAAGTAACTAATTGTTCCACAATCCTTGTAAGAAAATAAAAATAAAACCAATTAACTACTTGACATGGTAAAAATAAGAAACAATGCATATAAAATATAAAAATAAATTAAATAAAATTGAAACAATACCTCTTTTCCTTGTAGAAATTGATATTGATTATACAACTGATGAAAATGTTTGATTGAGATTGATAACACTATGAAAATATAAGGATTTCGGAACAGAGATCAAAAAGTTTTTTGTTTAAAAACAATGGTATGTTTAACCCCTTAAATAGAAGTGTAGAAGCTTCGTTTCTTTGCTTTTTGTTTTTTTTGTTTTTTTTTAAATAGAATAGTAACATTACAATAGTAACGTTAGATTCAAGTCCCAATATTAACTTTATTAATCCATTTAAATATAATTGTGGGGCCCTATTATAATAATAAAATTTATTAGATATTAATCATAAATTAAATTTTATAATTTAAAAATAGTTAAAATTTTATGGGATAAGATAATAATAATTAATAAGTTTAAATATATATATTTTAAAATTAAAAATCTTAGGCCCTAGAAAATTTAGGAGCCCTAGGCACAGGCCTTGGTCGCCTATGCCTAGGGCTGGGCCTGTGTCCAAGTAACTCTTTCATGCCACTAAAAGATTTAATTCATCTTCTAATATTGGAAAGAGATGAATTTCTTCTTAATAATTTATAAGGTAAATCGTGCTTAGGCTTGATTTGGCGTGTAGGGTTTGAATTAAGAAGCATGTATTGCACTTGATTATACAATGTTATCCCCTTGAGTATATTGTAATTTAAATTTTATGTATAACATTTAGCTACTTATATATATATATATATATATATATATATATATATATATATATATATATATATATATATATATATATATATATATATATATATGTTACATTTTAAAACATTCAAATTAGCAACCTTGAAATTGGTCAAAGCTCATAGATGCTTTTTACATATACGATTGGTCAAAGCTCATAGTTGGATAACCACAATTTCACACATGCTATAAAAATCTAACAAGTTGTAGGAGTTTCATGTAGTTGACAACATTCTTCAAAGAGTGTGAATCTAAAGGTTGCTAGCTAAATATGCTTGGAAGTATACTATTTGATTGAACATTTGGGGCATTCTACACTAGAGTAAAGAAAATATGTTGTAATAAATTAGAAAAATACAAAAGTTCACAGAAAGTAAAGCAGATATCCTAAGACAATTATTATTCACAAGGTTATCCTTGAAGCAATAGTTCGAATATTGAATCTATATAATGGAATATTGGATGAAGCACTATTAGAGATAGCTTCAAACATAAATTATTTGTCCTCCAACACACTTTAAAAGTACTTTTCCAAACACCAAATGATCTTCCAATGTCCTGAAATAAAATTAATGCAAAACATGCATAAACAGACATCGGTGTTACGAAAAATTTATGAAAGTGTACCAAATATATTAATAAAATTGATAGGGGATGCAAGCGTATGAGCCAGTCAAGTAGGAAAATGTGCACAAGGGCAGGGTATCGATTCATAGGGAAAATTGAGTGTAATAGTACTAATCCTAACTCTAAAAACAAACCTAACCAACAGTTATGACGTGTGCAAATAAACTAAGAAAAAAGAGAATAGAAAGTAAGAAAACAAAAATAAAATCGATCAAGAATCAATGGGAAATTGGATGCTCCAGTATAAAATCCCTCTAGGGTTTATTAAGTCCATTACAAAGGGTGTATAAGTCTAGCAATCCTATTTGCACCGAAATAAAACTTAAGATATACCAAACCCCTCTTGCAAGAGTTAATAGCAACAAATCTAGTGCATTGCTGATACAACACCCCATGAATGCATTGCGCTCTATGAAATCTTAATGTGGATTAACAAGAATTTAGGAAGTATACAATCCTTCTTGCGAAGCGATTGCCCCTAATCCCATAGAAAATAGAAATATGATTTCTCCTAAAATATATTCCCTATGATTGCAACGAATATGGAATTATTTGCTACTTCACTCGGGAGGATTGTGGGAGGAGTACTCTCAACTCCAAAGTAACCCATTGCTAGGCTTATTCACAATCTCTTTCAATCATGGCATGCCAACGCTAAGTGGGTCTTACGACTCATCACAAAGCACATCATACATGAAATTAGGGATTTCGCCTCGTTAGCATTCAAGAACTTGAAACCACGTAATTGGATTCAAATAATACAGATTATAATTTAGAAACAATTAAAGCATAAACATCTACAACCAATGTCAAAATAAATCAAACCCTAGAGTTCATCTACACCCAAGCATATACAAAATTAGCTCGATCTCCATTAAGGGAGAACAATCATCCAAATAACAAGATATAACAAGAAACAAAGAAAACATGAAACTTATGGGACATAAGGCACCTGTAAGGAACCTTGGCAATAAGTACTGTGTTATGGGATGTAAGGGACATAATGATGTGGGCCATAAGGCATTCTAAATTGCCCTTATGGCCACCTTACGGGCGTGAGTTGGCTTGTAAGCAGTCCTGAAATTAAGCAAAGTTTCCCATGTTCTAAAAAGTATGCCTAAATACAAAATTTGACCTAGAAAGCATGAAAATGATCATCAAGCACTTTAAACAACCAACTAACTCATGAAAAAGAGTGACAAGTCAAGAACTTTATTGCTAACACAAGAAAACAAATAACTAACAACTAGAAAGGAAAATACAAGAAAAATACGGAAAACGAATGGGTTGCCTCACAATAAGTGCTTGTTTTATGTCACTAACTTGACGTACTTGGTGTGACCATGTCAAGGAGGCTCCAAATAGGAATACTTCTCAACCCCAATGTGAATGTCTCTAAAATAGCACTCAAGTATAAAGTCAGAGAAAATCAAGAGCTTACCAATCACATAGACCGACTCATGTGTTACCTCCTTGAGCAAAGGTTTGTCCTTGCCTTTCTTGTGTTGACTGACCATCTTCCAATGCTTTTTCCAAGTTCGTTCCTCAACTTTGGTTGTTGGAAGCAAGGGAAGCAAGGAATGTTACTGATTCAACAATCTTAATTTCTAGCAAAAAGACACATCCTTAGATTCACTTGCCCTATTTGTCATTTTAACTACATTGGGACTTAAATCCTTGCATCAATTTGAAACAATTTGTTTAAGATCTTCTTCCACAATGCTCCCCCTATCCAACACACAACCTTCACGTGCATGTTTGGTCTAGCTATTTAACATTCAGTGAGAAAGGACTACTTTTATATTCCAAATATCTAGATCTTTTAGTGCATGGCTACACAAGTATCCAACAAACTCAAAAGACATACAAGAAAAGCTAATTGATTATCTTCTGAATTAAAACAAACCTCATGTTTTCTTTGCAACACACACACAAACCTTGTTTTCATACAAAGGTGGGTTGTCAATGAAGGTTTTAACTATAGCCCCTAGGGACTTCTCATTATATATATATATATATATATATATATATATATATATATATATATATATATATTGTGTTTCTCAAGATTCTCAAGATAGGAACATATATCTTAAATGCTAGCTTAAACTAACTTATCTTGTAATTAGATTCCAACTCTTAGTATCTCACATCATCTAACTGTTAGATTATATCACAAAATTAAATAACATCATCAAAGGCATGCAGAAGCAATAATCAATTTGTGATATGATCTAATTGTTTTAATGAATACCGTAATTTAATTAAAAGACATAGAAAATTACCTCTTAATGTTTGAAAGCCTTTCTTTTGATGTGCCGAATTTGTCTCTCAGATTGTCGTAAATCTCCTAGCGCCGAATGAGAGAAAGATAGGAGTAATATTTATAGATCTCCTTTTAAAGACACTAGATCACACGCCGGAATTAAGAAATAATCTCCTCTTCTTCCCCAAATAGCTGTTAGGGTTAGAGAGAAAGAGAGAGCTTTGGGGATTTTTCTCACTAGAGAAAATTAATTGATTGATTCTAGGTAAACATTATTCAATTATAAAGTCATATTCAAAATATGAACCTTTATAATATGATAAAATATTAACATAGAAATTTTATTAGAAATATAAGCTCTAATGTAACTAAAACCACTTTTGTCTTTGAGTCCTTATAATTTTGATTATCTATTAGACTTCTTCGAATTTAAATCAAAATTTAAACTTAAGACAAAAACTCTAGACCAATTTACAACTTCACTCATCCTTTGAAGTAAAATTATAAATTGATAATTTTACCCCCAGCACTCAAAAACGAGACTGATTCTTTATCCCTTTAAGCATGACTCCCTAGGTTCGTTCTGATTGGTAATAGAAGGATACCAAAGGATGTGGGTGACACCTAACCAGCCCTGTGGCCCTACATCGTAACCCAATTGAACATGATGAATAGATCATTACAAATCTTTCTGATTAAAATTATCATATGTGTATAAACCTTTCGTTCTTGTATCTCAACCGAGTGAGAGCCATGGTAATTGTCAAACTCATTGAACTCGATCATATGAAAATAACTATAGTAGAGTGAGATTACCAAACTACCCTTTTTGTCTCACAAGATTAGTTTGACTGCCTTGGCCAAGATCTTCTAATCTCACATACTTATAATTACATAGGATACTAACTCGTTTACTTCTGAGAGAACGAATTCCTTCTTGGTGATCACTCATAACTACTGCTTGCCTGACATATTGCCACTTCGAGGTCAGCTCTACCATAAGGTAAAATGAGCCTAATGACTCTAGTAACAGACTAGACGTCACAAGCACATTATGACCATGATACCTTAGGTCTAAGGTCCACTCATATGATCATAACCAACAATCCCAATCATTAGCTGTCAAAGAGTAAAACCCATATGATTGGATTATTGCGAGCCATAATTGAATATACTAATCCTAGTGATGTATTTATGACATATGCTTCTACTATTTCATAGTGTTCAACTAGCACTCTTTGTCAAAGTATATGTCATACAAATCCTTATGAATCTTTAACACCTAATTAAAGATTCTCCAATATGCAAACTATTTAAGTGCATAAGTACCAAACCCTTATAGTGCTCTCCTCTTTATCTCACAAAGAGTAGAAGGTTTAACTTAACACACATGGACTATGATGTTCAAAACTAATTAATGCCATCACAAGATTTATATGAACATCAAAATAAATGCCTATTTAATAATAATAATAATGTATAATACAAATGAAATGCCCTAATACAAGTATCCTCATTTGCATTCGAGGGCATAATCCTAACACCAACAACTTTTCAAACATAGTGAAGAATTCTAACACATTCAATCTAGGCTTCACATGACATTTCATGTGACAATTGAAACTTTCACATAGTTAAGTGCTTCTGATACCCTTCTTAAAAAGTGTACCTACCATAAGCCTTTGCCTGTTTCCTTCTTTCTTTTTTTTTTCTTTTTTTTTTCAAATGTATCCAAACACCATTTGTTATCTTGGAGCTTGTATTTTTCAAGCAAAGATTCTCATACATAAATTAAGTCTTCCTCATACTCAAAATTATGTATGCAACTTTTGAACTTTGCAACAAAGTTATTTGACCTTTTAAAAGCATGATTAAGATGTTTGAGAGCATTTTGGAATAAATACCATGAACATATTTGATGATAAGTTAGTTATCGTCTTAGCCATTGTTGCATCTTGATCTGTGAAGATGGTTATCCTTTCCTTTCTTCTTGTAACCTCCAGAAAAGTTGTAAATAACCATTCAAAAGAAGCTACAGTTTCATCAGAAAGTAATACTACACCAAAAACAACAATTTTCTCATAATGATTAACCCCGATTATTGGCTTACAAGGACATTTGGCATTGTTGGTTCTATAAGTGATATTAAAGCAAAACACATCATCAAACAATATATATTCTATCACCATCTTTGGATTAACATAGAAAGTATTAGCAATTTGATATTTAGCATCATGTTGCAACAAGTAGAAAATGGGCTTTCTGATTTTTTATTCTCAAGATAATGAATATGGATTAAGGGTGTAGGCTTCTCCTTCCCACATCTCCCTTATTCTCTTTGATTGCAAAGGATAGGTAATATCCTTAAAGGATGAAAATTGGATTCTCAATGCCTCCAACTTGCTCACTCCTAAAATCAAAGTTAACCTTTATCAAATCTTGAAATGCTTTACCAATTCTACTTCAGCTGCATGGGCAATGGTTACATTCCTTTGGATGGTAATTTGTGTTTGCTTCAAGGGGCAACTACTTTGTGATTATATTATCTTTAAAAAAGTGTAACATGATATTTTCCATTTTCTTGATGTCCAATACTCATTTGAGCCTTGCAACAAACACTTACATCCTTTCGAGATTTCCTTCCTTCACATTCAACTTGCTTCTTGAAGCCTTTCTTGAAACAGAAAAATTTCAAGATAAAAGTGTTGTGCCACCAAGTTTACTTTTACTTGCCTAACTTTTTTTGAAATACTAAAGCCAGTATAGTTGGCATACATGTTGTAATACATGCATGCCATTTCCTCTATTTCAAACTCCATGTCCACATGTAGAGTTAAATTGTTTTCACTGTCAATTATAGTATTACGCTGCTTTTTATGACCATTTGTTGGCTCAGTTGATGTAACATCCATATTCTATATAGTAAACAAAAAATAAAGAAAATGTTAGGATTTCTCAATGAAAGCATAAACAAAAAAAATTTAGAATATAAAAATATTAGAATTAAAGGCATGGATCTAAAATAGGGAGAATAAGGATTGAGGCTAATGAAGAGCTAAGGTCTTTGTTCAAAAGGGATGTGCATCTCATTCTTTAGATTGGACTTAAAAACATAAAATTATGTCATATGTCTCACATTGCACACTTCATGACATGCAATATGATGTGTATATAGAAGGTAGCTAATGTACTTGCACCATATAATTTCCCCCATGCCTCATCTAAGTAAGACGAAAAATGAAGTCAGCTCTAAGTGGCTATAGCCTACAGATGATTGCTTTTTCACTAGGAGGAGTGGGGTAACACAAATTAAAGATTCTCACTTTTGAAATAAAAAATTGCCAGTGTGCTGGTTGTGCAAATTTTGATGTTGATTACTCATATTTGAAATTCTTTTTTAGTCATAAGCATTGAAGTTTTTGTCCAAAAAAAAAAATCACAAAAGATAATTAGAACGTAGAATTTTATTTGTGTAGTTGAATCTTCTTGGTTGATTTTTAGACTAGTTTAAGGGTAGAGAAGGCTTTGAGCATGGGTTATCTTGTGTTGATTTTGTGATAATATGGCTTATTTGTGGGTTAAAATGCAAAATTGACAAGGCTTAAGTTTAGTCCCACATTGGAAAATGAAGGCATTGGGTGGGGGTTGTAAGCCTATAAAAGGAGGCTTAGTCCATTGGTTTTGATCATCCCATTCTCAATCTCCTCTTCTTCAATATTAGTGGAGCTTCTTTAATTAATAGTTCCCATTTGTAGGCAATTGAAAAATTATCAAAATTTGTAAGCATTGAAGTTAAGGCAGAGGTATCCTGCCGCGGTGCCCGAGGAGTAGGCAAATTGCCGAATCTCGTAAAATTCTGGTGTGTTCGTTTCTTTCTTTATTTTGCTTTAGTTTTTCTATTCAATATTCAATTATTTGCTAGGTTATTTATGTTTATAGTAGGATAATATTTGTACATATGTTACTATTCATTTAGCACTATTCATACGCATGGTAATATTCATCTACTATTTGTTTCTAGTAAGGGGAAGGTAACCAGTTCCCCTAACAAGTGATATCAGAGCCTAAGGTTTATCCTAGGGTTTTTGTTTGTAATTGTAATTGAATACTGTTGTTAAAATGTCAACTAACACACCAACTTGGAGGAATGCTGATACGAGCACGACATCAAGCCCTTTGCTAATTTTGACGAGGACTATAATGTCAAATGCAAGGTTCACGGTGGAACTGTTTGAAGGTACTGGTCATTCTGGCATGTGGCAAGGTGAAGTACTAGATGCTCTGTTCCAGCAGTGTCTAGACATAGCCATTGAAGGAGCAAAGCTGGATGATGTAGAAGATAAAGATTGGAAGGCTATCAATCGCCTGGCATGTGGAAAAATTCGGACATGCCTTTCTAGGGAGTAGAAGTATGCTTTCAAGAATGAGACTTCTGCATACAAATTATGGAAGGCATTGGAGGACAAGTTCTTGAAGAAGAATTGTCAGAACCGACTCCACATGAAGAAGACATTATTCTGCTTTGATTATCGACCAGGTACCTCTCTGAATGATCATATTACTGCTTTTAACCAGTTGGTAGTAGATTTGTTAAATTTGGACGAAACTTTCAAAGATGAAGATTTGACTTTGATGTTATTATCATCTCTCCTGGATGAATTTGAATACCTTGAGACAACCTTACTTCATGGTAAGGACAAGGTATCTCTTGATGAAGTTTGTGCTACCTTGTACAGTTATGAATTAAGAAAAAAAGATAAGTAAGAGTGCAGGAATGTAGCAGCAGAAGCAATGATAATAAGAGGTTGTTCTCAAAACCAAAAATCTGGAAGAAGAGGAAGATCTCACTCGAAGACCAAACTTGGTAGAAATGAGTGTGCTTTCAGTTATGAGAAAGGATACTGGAAGAAAGACTACCCTAAGCTGAAGAAGAAAGAAAAAGCTGCCCCAGACGCAAATATAGCTAAATACGAGAGTGATGCTGAACTTTCGCTGGTTGCTTCTCCTTTGCTAATCCACTTAGATGAATGGATTTTGGATTCCGACTGTACCTATGATGAAATCTCCCGCAAGTGCACGGGGTCGTCAAGTAATACCTCTCGTGCGGGCACGAGAGGGTCGTAGTCCCTGGGCCAAAGAGCTACCCTTACTTCCTCTTTACTCGTTGTTTAACCTACCAAATCACTTGAGAGCACTAATGACTAACAAAATTAAACTAGCAGGTAAAATGCGGAAATGCCGAGTATAAGTGTAAAAATCCAGGGATGAAGGTGGTCCCAGATGTGGGTCCCCTTGGGGTTACTAAAGGTTGCAAGAATGGCAGACAAGCTAAGCATGCAGTGGTTAAGCCCAAGAGAAATCCAAGAATGGACTATCCCGATGGTCACGGTAATAATCCCTAATCCAATACGAGTATTGGCGCGGAATCTCTTCCGGCCAAATCCTCCTATGATTGTATTACGCACAAGGAATTCTCTAATTAGAGCCAGGACTCAACCTAGGTCCAGCCCTAATAATTGGAGGGGTACAAAACACCCGATGGTCACGGCGAGTTCATACAAAATTCCCTAATAAGAAAGGTGAGTCTAATACACAGGCAATGGTCACGCGCTAAGTACAACTTAGAAGTTGAAATACAGAGTTCTCATACAAGATCAACACATCAAAAGTACACCAAGCTTAAATCATAAACCAACCACATGCATTAGCAAATCAAAGCAAACTACAACACAAGTTCACCCCAAGGTTCACCGACATCCGGTGACCTTGGGGTTTAGCCGTCCATACAAGAAATAACACAAGATAAATCCATGGAAACAACTAATAAAAACATAGAGAAGACTCCCACAATCAAAGAGAACAAGGAGAGACGAAGAGGAATGCGGATGGCTTCCACGAACGCCGCAAGAAGGGGCGGCTTCCCTCATCGTCTCCAAGCTCCTAAATGATGGAATTGATGAAATTCTTGCCCAATAACATTCTCCCCTCGATTCTCCTCCTCTAGATCGCAAGATTCGGCCTCCAAAAGCTCCGGTGAAGTCGCCTCCGCCGAAAGCTCCAAGAAAAGTGTGTAAAAAAAAAAAAGTCCTTTGCCCTAGCTTTCCTTAAAACATGTTCGCCCCGAGCCGTGCGGGCGGTGTGCGGGCGCACAGTGCCCGCACGGTTCACTGTCAATTTTCTCACAAAACCGGATCGCGCTACAGTTCCTAGCTACAATACTTTTGCTGCAGTAGAATTGCTACAGCACTTTCGCTACAGTACTAGCCATGAGTTCAGTGAGTTGTGCGGGCGCACAGTGCCCGCACGGTTCACAGTTCGCTTTCTGAATGACCCAGCTTCCTTGCTACAGTACCGCTACAGTGTTGATGCTTCGAAAACGCGATTTTTGATGCTGATTTCACTCCAATTGCGTTCTCGAGCCCATTTTGGCTTTTTTATGACCTGTAACAAGGAAATAACCGATTTAGGCGAAAAATGAGCATCGATTCATCTAAAATAGCCTGTCAATGTACACAAAACTAGCATAAAAATACATACATTTAGACTCTTATCAACCTACCATATGACTCCCAATAGGGAGTGGTTCTTTGATTTTTGAAGAAGTACATGAAGGAGTTGTCTACATGGGCAATGACAACACCTGTAAGACGGCTAGTATAGGCTTTCTTCATGTACTTCTAACAGGTGTTGTCATTGCCCATGTAGACAACTCCTTCTAACAAGTTCAATATGTACCAAGCTTGAAGAAAAACCTCATCTCTTTGGGAGCCTTGGAATCTAAAGACTTAACTGTGACAATAAAAGATGGAGGTCTAAAGGCTACATCAGGAGCACTTGTGGTATTGAAAAGTGTTTAAAGAAATAACCTTTATTACTATCAAGGTAGTGCGGTTATTGGAACAGCAGCAACCGCTTCAGAAGAAGAGAAGGAGGCAAAGATAACCAAGTTGTGGCATATGCGATTGGGACATGCTGGTGAAAAATCCTTGCAGATTCTGGTGAAGCAAGGATTGTTAAAAGGTGTGAAAGCTTGCAAATTAGATTTTTATGAGCATTGTGTTCTTGGAAAGCAAACGAGAGTGAAGTTTGGTGCTGCTATCCACAATACGGAAGATATTCTGGATTATGTTCACTCAGATGTGTGGGGACCGGCCACAACACCATCTTTGGGAGGTAAACATTACTTTGTTACTTTTGTTGATGACTTTTCTAGAAGAGTTTGGTTATATAGCTTGAAGACGAAGGATGAAGTATTGGGAATTTTCCTTAAGTGGAAAAATATGGTAGAAAACCAAATAGGAAGAAGAATCAAGAAGCTCAGAATAGATAATGGTGGAGAATACAAGGGCAATCCATTCTTCGACGTCTGCAATGAGTATGGCATTGTCAGACACTTTACAGTCAGAGATACACCACAACAAAATGGAGTGTCAGAACGCATGAACCGAACTTTACTGGAGAAAGTTCATTGTATGTTGTCCAATGCTGGATTGGGCAAGCAATTTTGGGCTGAAGCTTTGGCATATGATCAACACCTTATTAACCGTTTGCCATCATCAGCTATTGGTGGTAAAACACCTATTGAGGTATGGTTTCGAAAACCTGCTATAGATTATGACTCTTTACATATATTTGGGTCTATTGCTTACTATCATGTTAAGGAGTCAAAATTGGACCTAAGTGCAAAGAAAGCATTGTTTATGGGAATCACCTCTGGAATAAAGGGATTCCGCTTATGGTGCCCAGAAACAAAGAAGGTGATCTTTAGCAGAGATGTGACATTTGATGAATCTATTATGCTGAACAAGCCAATAAATGAAGCTGTCTAGACGAGTAGTACTCCAAAGTAGGTGGAGTTTGAGAAGATGACAATAAGTTCAGCAAAAGAAATAGTGGTTGTAGATGATCCTCCAACAGTAGAAGAGATGGAGGATCCAACACCAGAACAACGCCAGACTCGATTGTAACAAGTAGACCAAGACGAGAAATTAGAAAACCTGCTCGTTTTACAGATATGGTGGCTTATGCACTTCCAGTGGTGGATGATGATATTCTTTCCAAATTTCAAGAAGCATCCAATAGTCCAGAAAGTGAGAAGTGGAAGGAAGCTATAGATGAAGAGATGCAGTCCCTTCAGAAAAACAAGACTTGGAGGCTGGTGCAACCATTGAAGAACAAGAGGGCTATCGGGTGCAAATGGGTATACACAAAGAAGGAAGGATCTTTTGATAAGAAAGAAGTTCGCTACAAAGCAAGATTAGTGGCAAAAGGCTATGCTCAGAAGGAGGGAATTGAATACAATGAGATGAGGTATTCTCTCCAGTTGTAAAACATTCATCTATAAGAATTTTGTTGCCTTTGGTAGCGCAGTTCAATTTGGAGCTAGCTCAACTTGATGTGAAGACTGCATTCTTACATGGTGATTTGGAAGAGGAGATCTACATGGCACAACCTGAAGGATTTAAGGTTGTTGGCAAGAAAATTGGGTGTGCAAGCTAAGAAAATTGCTATACGGATTAAAGCAATCTCTAAGGCAATGGTACAAGAGATTTTATTGCTTCATAAAAAGGTAAAAATACACAAGAAGAAAATATGATCATTGTGTATATTTCCGAAAGCTGCAAGATAAATCTTTTATTTACCTACTCTTGTATGTTGATGATATGCTGATTGCATCGAAGAACCAAGCAGAGATAGGCAGGCTAAAGGTTCGACTAAATCAGGAGTTCGAGATGAAGAATCTAGGTGGAGCCAGAAAGATCCTTGGGATGGAGTTAAACAGAGATAGAGCAAAAGGCACACTTTGTTTGACACAAAAGCAATATCTGAAAAAGGTATTACAATGTTTTGGTATGCATGATAATACAAAACCTGTGAATACCCCACTTGTCCCGCATTTGAAGCTTAGTGCAGATATGTCTCCAAAGAGTAAAGAAGAAGAAGAATATATCGCCAAAGTGCCATATGCTAATGTAGTGGGAAGTTTGATGTATGTTATGGTGTGGACTAGGCGTGATCTCTCACATGAAGTTGGAGTGGTGAGTCGATATATGCATGCTGTTGGTAAAGAACATTGGCAAGCTATGAAAATGATTCTATGGTATATTCTTAACACCGTAGATGTTGTTTACTTTAGCCGAACCTCGTAAAAATTCTGGTTTGTTCGTTCCTTTCTTTATTTTGCTTTAGTTTTTTTATTCAGTATTCAATTATTTGCTAAGTTATTTATGTTTATAGTAGGATATTATTTGTACATATGTTAATATTCATTTAGCACTATTCATACATATGGTACTATTCATCTACTATTTGTTTCTAGTAAGGGGAAGGTACCCAGTTCCCCTAACAGATTTCCTATAGCAGGATCGAGGGTATAAAAAATGAGAGAGATAAATATTCAGAGTTAGGTAGAATTTTAAGAAGAAAGCTTGTGGAGAAAGTAACGGTAACATAAGAGAGTTAATGGAAAATCAGGGTTATGTGCTGACTCATTTATGGAACACGTGTTAATAAATTATTGCGAGCTACTGGAAACACATTTATAGAACTTCATAAAAGTTCTCACTTGAAATATATTTTGAGTCCATTTCTAAGATTAGAAACATATCCATTTCTAGTTTAGCAACAGATCTCAGATCCATTTCTAATAGAAATAGATCAATAGAAATAGATCCAAGATTTGTTTTCTTTTTTTTTTTCAAGGAAAACTGAAGAACTCTTTTCAAGTTGTTGGAGACTTTTAAATTTTTTGATAAGGACCTCCCTTCTATTTCCAAGATAGTTTTAATATCAAGTTTTAAAATTATTTCTAATTACACGGGAAAAGAACACACGCTTAGTTCTCTTTTTAGCCTTTACTCCAATAAATCTTAATTCCTTGAAAAAAAAAATATTCTGAAAATAAAAAATGCCATGTTTATATAAGTGTTCTCGCACTAATTTTAGATTTTTCTCCTTAATACTTTTAATTTGATCTTATGGTGTACCGATTGTTTCTAATGTCCTAGTATGTTTAACTCTGTTAAAAAAAAAATTCTCCTTATCCTATTATTACCCAAGAAATTCAATTTTTCTACTTCCCATTTTGATTTTCTTTTCAGATAATACTAAACCATTCTCTTGGCATTCTTTAAAGAATATAATTAAATGTTGCACATGATCTTTTACAGATTTACTAAAAACTAATATGTCATCTATATATGTTATAATGAAATCTGCATGTTTTCTAAATATATCATCCATTTTCCTTTGGAATACTTGTGGGGCATTTTTTAATCCAAATGGCATGACAGTCCATTCGTAATGTCCATTATGAGTGATAAAGGCAGTCCAAGGTCTACTTTCTTTTGCTAAAGGGACTTGCCAAAATCCAGATTTTAGATCAAATTTACTATAGATATAAGTGTTCTTTATTTTATTTATAAGAGCTTCTTTATTAGGAAGTGGATATTTATCATCTTCGGTATTATCATTTAATCTCTTATAATTGAACACCATTCTACTCTTTCCTCTGGTGATTTCACTGTGTTTATTAACTATGAATGCTCTGGTTCTATGTGGACTTTGTGTTTTAGTGATTAATTGTAACTCTTCTAATTCTTTTATATGCCTTTTAAATTCTTCTTGTTCATAAGGGGTTGCTTTAATTACAGGGCATGTTAATCTTAAGTCAGGATTTATAATTTCTAATTTACAAATAATATTAACTCTATTAATATTTTTAACAGGGTTTTCTCCTATGGTTCCGTCTTTTTTCAAATTTTCAATTAGAGGTTCTAATTTTTGCTTTATGAGATTATTTTCTATTTCTATATTAATTTCTTCATAAATTTCTACTTCTTTTGGAATTACTTCTTCAATAAGATATTCCGCATTATTGATTATAGGTGATGTCAAAATACTATCCATATGTTTGCATATAGTAATTTTTTCCCCTTGCACTATAAGTCCTCCATTTCTGTGTTTTATAAAATTCATCCCTATGAGAAGTCTGGCTACCTTTTTTCCTGATGCTGTTTTTACCCAGACAAATGGTAAAGGATATTTTATATTATTAAATATGACTGTACAATCTACCAATTTTTTTTCTAACATAGTTATCTTACCAAAAGCATCTTTTACTTCTGTAGTATATAATGAGTTTTCTATATATCTTGAAGGAATTAAATCTGGGGATATATAGCATTTACTTGCGCCTGTATCTATAATGCCTTTTACATTGACTTTAAACCCATCCTTAAATTCTATGATACAATCTAAATTTAAGAGATTATTATTACTATAAAGGTTTTGAGATAATGCTATTTCCTCCTCTTTTTCTGTTAGTTCTTCATAATTTTCTATTTCTTTTTCAATTGCTTCTGTAATTACTACTCCTTTTCCTTTAGCTTCAAAATAAGATAATTTTTCTTTTAACTCAAGATTTTCTTTTTCTAATAAGTATATCCTTTTATTGTCTTCTTCTAATTGTTCTATCCTTTTTAATAATTGTTCTATTATCTTCTTATCATTTGATTGTGTTTGTGGAATTACGGGTACAATTTTTATTTGACTGATTATATGATTATAACATTCTTTTGTACATAGTTTGCATAAAGATAAATCACACTTATTACATGTGGTCCTATATTTAGTAATGTGGAATTTATAACAAACATCACATTTTTGTTTAAAATTCAGTTTATGATCAATGAATTCATGTGTGCAATTATTATCTAATTTCTGCTTATATGTTTCTAAGAGAAATTTAGGATTTTTATCTAGGCTATAAGCCATCCATTATCCATTGGTTCTATATCACCAAAAACTTGGTTGAATTCTAAAAGATTACTTTCTTCAGTAAAATTATTTTCTTCTCCTCCGAATATGCTGCATATATCACTATCTTTTGCAGTATCATTGCTCGCTACACTTACTATGTCTACTTCTTCTGGTAATTCTAATTGTTGATACATATTTAGCCTTTCTTTTTTAACTCTATCTTTAGTACAATGTCTTGCATAATGTCCTATTTCTCCACATATAAAACACTTGCATTTTACTGGTGGTTTATGGATTTTAAATTTCTTTACATGATTTTCTCTAGGCCTTCCTTTTTTATAGTACGTGCTACGTTTTAGTCTTTTTCTAGGTTTTGTTTTTTTATGTACTGCTGGAACATATATTTTATTGCAATAACTATAGCTTGCTATTTGTCTATTAGCTTCATTTTCTAAGCATTTTTCTTTCAAATAGTTAAAAGTGAATAAGATAGCTGGTCCAATTCCTGTAACATTCTCATTACCTTGGTCTCTCCAAGCTTTATATATTAAATCTCCTAATGGCTTTAATAACTTGCTAAACCATTTCTTAGTTAATTCAGGTCCTGAAAATGCTCTTCCTGTATTTGCAGCTAAGGTTATATAACTTTGGCTAAATTTTATAATGTCATTAAAACTATCTAAATGTAATCTCTCTAAGTCTCTTGTAGCTATATCTTGTAATAGTGTTTCTCCCCTAGAGGGATCTATTCCTAAAATAATTTGTCTCACTTGGGTTGTAATATTATAAGGATTATCTGCCATGTCTATTAGATGTTGATAATCATTTGGGAAGTTGATTTTCCAACTATTCATCATATTTCTGGCAGTTGTTCCTAATATATTCTCTATAAAATTTACTATTCCTACATTGTCTAATGCATGAGGCAATCTTTCTAAGGCGTTAATGGCATCAAATTCCCATCTATCCAATAATTCAGGCCATTTTTGAGGATGTACTGTACTTATAACTGACATGCTACCATGATAATTTTGTTGTGGCATATTTCTTATTACTTCTAAGGGATATGGTCTTCCTCTTCTACTAAAAGTTCTATAAGATTGTTCTGGATAATTATAAAATTCATAAGTACTTTGTTGCCTAAGAGGTTGTGTTGTTCTTGAGCCACTTTCAGTAGTTGTTAGCCTTGCTGGGCTTGATGAGCTAGTACTTGCCTGATTGTTACTAAGACTTGCTTGATTACTACTTCCTACACTTTGCACATTCATGTGTATTTCATCATAATTATCTACTATCCCTGAATTTTTTATCAATTCATCAATATTTATATCTTCTAGTTGTCTAGCGATTTCTTCTTCTTCTGTTAATAGATATTCTTCTATTTTTATTTTTTTAGGATACTCATTAGCTTCATATCTACATTCTATTAGAAAATGTATATCATCTATGTCCACTGGCATTTCTAAGAAGTCTTCTTCCCAATCATAATTAGGATAAAACTGTTCAATTAATTTTTCCATTAATCTAGGTTTAGTTGGTCATCTTCTTCATCAATAATTTCTTCAATTTTAATATTTTTATTATAAGTTTGTGTTTTAAAACTAACAGATCCATCCTCATATTCATAGTATTTTGTGTCAGATGGTTCTGCTATTGCATGTGTTGAAATATTTCTTAGTTTCCATTCTGTTCCTGTTAAACTTTCTGAGCTATACATTTTAGCTGGATATGCTTTAATTCCTTGTGATCCTAAGATTTTCATTATTTTATCATTACTAACAGTATATCTAATTTCACTATTATTTGATATTTGTCCAATAAAGATCTTTGTGAGCAATATATTAGGTTTTGTATTAGTCATATTTCACTAGGATATGTTGGTGATCAGTGATTGGCAAAAGTGTGTAGGGGCTCTCTTACAATACGAAGTTGTGAGAGTTATCGGAGTGGAGCAAGGGGAGCAAGGAAAGAAGGTGTGGGAGATGGAGAGGATAACAAGAACACTAGAGCTTATATTTACTCAAAGCTTAGGTCTTTCATTCATATCCCTTATGGTTACAAGAGGGTCTCCTTATATAGAAGGAGAGATTACTATGCTAAACATGACAAGCTATGTAACAAAGTCATCCTACCTAGGAGTAGGTTTTGATTTTTCGAAATCGAAAAGGGACTGCGAATCGTGACTCCCCTCTACAATAACGTACACACAAACACCTCTGGGAATCAAGCGGGTATGCTAGTACCTCAAGAAACAACACTTGTTTCTTGGTTCGAATAGCAAGCACCCGAGATTCAAGAGAAAAAAGGGCTGTAGGCGCATTGGCGGAGGGATCCGGCGGTGGCCAAGGGAGAAGAGTGGTTGGCGGCTAGGGTTTCTTGAGAGACAATATCTCAATCACTCTATTTTTCTCTCTCTTGCATATTAGGGTTAGACCATCTATTTATATTGGAAATCCAAAACCCTAATTTACAAAAAAAAACCCTTCACTCCTAATCAAATTAGGAATCTCTTATTTACTTGATTAATTAAACCATTTTAATTAACCAAATTGATTAGATTAAATCAACACTTAATAAGACCCAACCCAAATAAGCTATTCACTCCACCTAATTTAGTTTTTTCACCAATAACCTAAATAAGTGGTCCAATAAGTAACAAATACTGAACCTTGATCCCGACATTCTTAGTGTACGATCCTGTAGGTCCATTTAACATTGGCAATGAGCTTAAACAATTTTAACGCTCATAAATCATAATTATTCTCTAGCAAGATAATACGATTAGGTCAATTTCAAGAATTAACGGAACATATCGAAACCTCATACAATCCTTTGCCACTGAATATCTTAATTAGCATAAGGCATGGAGCAAGTCACCCTTATTTTAATGCTAATTAATTTCTTGATCTCTTAGTGAACTGACTAGGTTAAGTAAATGATAACTCTTATTATTTCCCTTGGGCTTGGCCACACACTACTCAGTCTCACTAATCAAGTGGCCGGTGATATTCACTCTCTCTATAAAGAGGGACAATCCCTTCACTTCACTTATGTCTCTCAGCATGAATCGCGACATGCCTAATCATACCCATACTTACCACTCAGTTACGAATGACGTTAGGCGTAAGTCAAAGCATGTAAGGATTCATCTGAGATCCATAGTTATTTCAGGTCGAAGGATTCTAGTACAAGAATTGCTTGAGAAAAACACTCATAACTTTACAACTATGTAGTGTTCTCAAGAGCGTATCGATCCAGGTACACTATTCCCTAACATGTATCTATGTCTTTTGATTGATATCCCATATCTTATGACCCGTAAAACAAGGTCATCTCACGAAAGACATACTAGTCTTAATTTATTTTCATTCCCATGAAAATAATCGACTAGGTACATTTAGAATATTGTTTTAGTTTATGCTTCATAATAATTATCCAAATAATAAGAGTTCATACAATGTATTGGGGCTAGGGCTTACACTAACAATCTCCCACTAGCACTAGTCCCAATCAGGCATAACTCTAAGACCAAAAGACCTAACATGACGATCATGTTTTGGCCTAGCTAACTGCTTGGTCAAAGGATCAGCTACATTGTCTTCTCCAGCAATCTTGCAAACTTTCACATCTCCTTTATCGACAATCTCCCGAATGAGATGGAATCTCCTGAGTATGTGTTTGGACTTCTGGTGTGACCGGGGCTCCTTGGCCTGTGCTATGGCCCCGTTGTTGTCACAAAAAAGGTTTACTGGATCTAGGATGCTTGGGACAACTGCTAATCCAGTAAGGAACCTCTTAAGCCAAACAACCTCCTTAGCAGCATCCGATGCAGCTATATACTCAATTGATAATGAGGGCTTTATTAATCATGAGAAGATATTGACAATGAGAAGAGATGTTGGAGAAACAGAAAAATGGGGGTTTTTTTTAACAATGATATCAATTGATAATAATAAGAGATTGACAATTTAAAGAGATTAACCTTTCTCTGTGGTCGATGTTCTCCTTCTTCCTTCGTATAATGTCAAAACGACCAACTGATCATGGTGTAAGGGTTTCAAATTTGGGCATTGATCGTGGAGTGAAGGTTTAGTGCTTGTGATGAGAAAGGGAAAGTGGGGATGAAAAGAAGCTCTTCAAAGTCTCAAAGAGATCTGACTTGGCATTTGCGCTGGCATCGGAGGTGAATTATAAGATTGTCCACTTTAAAAAATGTGACACATCATATGCCAGTGGGCTTGTCGTTAACAGCGTAAACTCGGGTGACTGAATTGTAATAAAAAGTAAAGATAAAGGACTACATCGTAACTTTTTAAAGTTGGGGGACGAAATAGAAACACACCCAATGGTAAGGGACCATTTTGGTTGTTTACCCAAAAATTTAAAAAGTATGAAAGGATCACTCATCATGCTTCATGAATGGTTTTAGTTAATATTCTTGCCTCCAATGCTCTAAGATGTTTGTCATGTTAATTAATTAGTTAATATGAGATTATGCACAAGTCTGGGACGAAACCACAATTTATTGGTAGGGGCTGAGGACAAAATGTCAAAAAAAAAAAAAATCATTTAACACAACAATTGTTTCCAATACAAAATAATGTGACAGTGTAACCTTTAATTAAAACAATCTCAATAAACATAAACTTTTATTTTTGCATACTCCAACTAGAATTGTCATCTATGTGATGCATGCTACTAAGAGGAGGTAGCTAAATACGACAAGTTTGCATTTTTTTGAAAACATTGTAGAATTGTCTCATTGTCAATAGTTGCAAAAACCTCTTTTTCGATATAGACAATCAAGGTATTGTTCATGCACTTGCCTCCCATTTCGCTGCGCAAGTCAATTTTCACAACATTCATTTCTGAAAATGCCTCTCAACACTAGCTGTAGCGTCTAGTAAAACTAGTGGCAACTTAATAAGACGATAAACAAGTGGGAAAATAGTATGTTTGCTTGTGTCAACTATCTTCATAAGAAAACCTCCCAAGTCTCCGACATTTGTAAAATCATCATCATGCTTCAAATCATAACTGAAAGTGGCAAGTTGATTTGCAAGCATCATACGCTCAATCATTGAGAAGCCTTCAGGATAGATCTCTACAAGACGGAATAGCCTATGGATGTTGAATTTAAAGAATGAGTTCCGTGGATCAAGGCATGATACCAAAAGAAGTAAATTTCGTGCAAACTTTGGGAAAGCGGTTATACATTTCTTGAAAAATCAAATTAATAACCTAACATTGAAATAAAGATAAAATAAAAAACAAATATTAATAAAAGAATAAATTAATGAGATTTATAAAAACATAATAAATATAAAAAATAATTACCTCATAGAAAAACTTTGCCCGTTAATGATGAAACCGAGTAATGTAATGTTCTTCCACGGCAAGAAAATAGGCAATTCCACGCATTTTGCTACAATTTATGTAAAACCACCTCCACATGCAGTGGCCACGACTGTTACTGCCGAGAAATGTAAGACAATTTTCTCCAAATCTTCCCACCATTATTATTATTATTATTATTATTATTATTATTATTATTATTATTATTATATTAATTAATCGCTCATTAATCGTTAATCTAATTTTATATTTCTACAATTTTTTTTATATTATCAATTAAATTAACAATATCATTATACACTTCGAATTTATTAATCCAATCTTAAGAGGTTATTCCCTATTATTTAATATTTTCACATTATTTAAAATTATTTTAGTAATTTTCGTTTTGTTAAGAGATTTCACACTGTATTAGCATCTTATAAATTATTTTGAAATATAATTTATTTTTAAAATATATGTACTCAAAAGATAAAAGTAATGTAATTGGGGAATCGATAAAACTTTTGCCATATTACTAATTTTAATATAAAAAGTTCAAAATTATAAATTTAACACAAATATGTTATTAGCCGCAGCTTTTTAAAAAACCTATTACATATACACCATGGCAAATCTTTATCTACTAATAATTAAAATATTCACAATAAAAGCAAATCTAAACAAAATCTTCTCACACAACTTAAGTCAGGATACAAGAATTATTAATGGGAAACAAAAATCAAAACATTAATTGAAATTATCTTTTATAGTAAATACTTGGTAATTTAGTTACTTGGCAATTTATTTTGAGCTAAATGGAAATATAATGATTTTATTTCTCAATTTAATTCTTGTACCTTTCAATTTTTTTAGCCTTATATAATTTTATCTCAAATTTTCAATTTATTTTAAATTTATCATTTAGTTTTTCTAATATTATAAAATTTAAGTATTTAAATTAAGCACATTTTTTATTAAATTTAAATTATTAAAATTAAGTGAAAATGAAGTTTAATAATTACATTTAAATATTTAAATAAATTAATTTTTATCAAATATAAAATTTAAAATTAAATAATTTTTAAAATAACTAATATCGTGTTACAAGTGACGGTTACGAATCATAAACACATGTAATTGCAAATTTCACCACCTGCGTTCTCATTTCACTTTACAATTTCCTCACATCACGTACCTGGCGATGGCCTTGCTCGATAAAGGCCCGGACTGAGATCAAGGTAAGCTTCCTCTTCACCTTCCATGGCCCTCAAGGAGAGGCTCAAGCTCGTCAAAGCTGATCTAATGGTGGAAGGGACCTTCGACGAAGCCATAGATGGTGTCGATGGTGTCTTCCATGTTGCCTCCCCTGTTCTCGTTCCCTACCATGGAAAGATTCTGGTAAGAGAGAGATCTAAAACCCTAATGCCTACCAAGTGTTTGTTGAAATGCTCAAATGAATAGAGTGAATGGATTTGTAGGAAACTTTGATAGGTTTGACCGTGAAAGGCACGATCAACGTGCTGAGATCCTTCGCGAAGGCGAGATAGGTGAAGAGAGTGGTGCTGAGATCCTCATTCTGTTACTTTGAGGACGCCACTCGCACATCACCGCTCTATGAATCGCGCTGGAGCAATCTGGAGTATTGTATTCGAAACAATGTGCGTTGATTAGTATGGCGGCTGCTAAGAAGGAAGTATGGCGGCTTGCGGAAGAGCTAGTGTTTGTGAGCAACTTAATCCTGATTAGCATATGATTAGATAAGATTAGTTATCTAGTTTTATTTTAGTCTTATTTTATTATCTAGTTTGTTTAAAATTCAGATTTATCTTGTAAGTTAGTTTTAAAATCAAGATTATCTTGTAGTTTTATTTTCTATAAATTAATAAGAAGAAAGGAGAAAGATGAGTTGTTTTGAATTGAAAAACCCTAATCTCCCCTACTAACCAAAAACCCTAATTCTCTTCCACAACCCTAAAAACCTATTTTTCTTATTTTCTTGGATCCTGGGCTAATAGTGTTTGATTTGATGAATGTGATGTGAGGGAATTGTAGGAGTTGATGTTGAATCTCAACTTGATGGTGGAGTGGTTGATGGACATGGTTGTTAGCTTTGTATTCTTTCATAATGAAGATCACACAAAGGTTGAGTATATGTTGTGGGATCCATTCCATTCCAATCCAAGCTAGCTGCTGCTATTCTTGATGATGTTGATGTTTTAAGAATTGTAAGTGTTGGTATTCTTTGATTATTTTTTCAAATTGTTTCGCATTGTTTTCTAACCATGATTTTGATTTCAACTCCTTAACATGTCTCAAGCTCATGGTTTATTATATGATAGTTTGAGAAATTTGGATAAATAAAGAGGCTTATCGTAGTTTTTCCCTGGTCAAATCCTTTCTTCTTGCTATAGGCTCCTAGGAATCGAGTGCTTTATCTTGGTGCTATATCAGGGGTTACTGTTTCACATGTGTTGAACCTGCAAATTTTTTGCTTCATTCACATGCTTAGGCATCATCACTTCAATTATTTGTTTTTTTTTTGTCATTGTTTACTCATCTATCAGCACTATGAATACAGGATCAGGGTTAGAAGTTTGATTCAGAGGGTCAATGTGTTAGTAGTTGGCTTCTTGAACTTGCAAGGATGCTTACAGAATGGATTCATTATACATGGGGCTCACCAAATTGAGTGCTTCAGGCTACTGGAATTGAGTAAGGATTAAATTATCCAAATCCAATTTTTTTTATTTTTTTATTTTTTTTATTGTATGATATGCTATTTGTAAGTAAATTTATTTTTATTTAATTTTATTGTAATCACTTTTGAATTATAAATAAAATTTTTTATTATTTTTAAATTTGAATAAAATGGATGTATTATTTAATAAAGTTTTAGGATCAAGTTAATTAGCAATAAAAAATAAAATAGTGAAAAAAAATCTAGCTGCAATTGGCGGCGGTTTCAAAAACTACCATGAAATGTAATTATTTTGTTCTACTATACAGGTGCTTTGATGTGTGTTTGGTGGCAGCTTAAACTGCTGTGAATGTAAAGAGTAAAACCGCCATGAATGCAAGAGATATTTTGCAGGTTATTCTGACAGTTGATCAAAACCGTCATGAAATATTGTCGAGACTCTAGTATTGGTGACGATTAGTTAACTGGCACTTACAACATTTAGCGGCGGTTAAAAAGCCATTAAATGACTATAAAACTGCCACTAACAACTTATTTTGTTGTAGTGTTCCCTCCAAAACGACAGTGAATTTGCATATTATCCTCCGTATTAGTTATTGAGATTGAGTTTCTCTCACAAAAAGAGATAATCTCTCCCAAAAATTCCTCGCATCCTGTCTTTCTAAAGTGTTGCAGCTGAGCTTTCACAACTTCAATTACTCGCATGACTTAAATAATATTTTGATCTTTTTGTTGTAAGGCAAGTGATAACTCATTTGTTATCCCCAATAAACGTCTTATCAAATACATCACAAATACAAATTGATAATTTTCCATTTTGCCAATCTAGCTTACCATTATGCCTCTATTAGCATTAGAATTCCCATCATCATGCACATTTTGCAGTACTTCTAAAATTAAGTTTCATTTAGAAATTAGCTGGATAATGGTAATGTAATGCCATCCCCAATGTGTATACCCTATTCATGTTAAGCCGGACTCTTAAGTTTTTTCCTTTGCCACTAAGTATCTCTCTTTTCTCCAATTGTTCACTCAATCTATCATGATGATGTTGCCGAAGTTGGTCTCTCCTTTTACATGATGCTCCGGTGGCATTAACAATCAAATTAACATATTGGAAAAAATCACTCACAATTCGATTGTTGTTAGCAATGTCAACAATCACTAATTGTAGTTGGCGAGCAAAGTAATGGACAACTTGCATATGGATTTTCTCTTAAAATAAGTGCCTTCAAACCATTGAATTCATCCAGCATATTTGAAGCCCCATCATATCCTTGCCCTCTTAACCTTGAAAGAGACAACTCGTGTTTAGCAAAAAGTAATCAATGAAATCTTTTAAAGAAATAGCAGAGGTATCAATCATATAAATCATAACAAGGAATCTCTCTATCACGTCTATTCTTATTCACATATCGCAAAACAACTTCCATTTGTTGCTTGATTGAGGCATCTTGGGCTTCATCAATCATAAGGAAAAAATAATTATTTCCAATATCATCAGCAATAACTTGTTATCTCTCATGCACAAGCATTTGCCAATTCCTTTTGAGTTTTTGGAGAAGTCATTATTGTTTCCAGGGCATTTTGATTGATTGTCTTCCAAACCTCTTTATTTTGTTGGCTATACCACTCAAGCAATTCAAAAAAATTACCTTTGTTTAATGAGTCTGAGCACTAGTAATTTCCACTGAAATGTAACCTTGCTTCAATAGAAAGTGAGTCACATCCAAACCGTAGTAAAATAAGTACGATATGCAATCTCTATCTCATGTGAATGTATAACCAGTTGGTGTGACATACTTTGTCTTTGATTTTGAAAGCTTTGAAATTGTACTCTTGCATTATTATGAGGGCTATCTACGATACCAACATGCTCTATGAATTTTTCCAATGTCTTTTGCCAACTATTGAACCCTATTTTGGTGAATGCATCTTCTCCTATTTGGCTTCCTCTACTTAGCCTGAAAAGATAACACAAAAAACAAACGCCAAATCTTTTGTCATACTATACTCCAACCATGGATGTTATTTAAACCAAGCATCTTGAAAACTTCTTTTTTGTTTGCTATAATCTTTCTGTGGAAAATTGTGACCAATTGGTTGACATGAGCCTTGACGCAGCATGGTGCCCAATAATTTTAGTATTTTAAATTTAAATACTCAGAATAGTTTTATTTAGTATTTTGTAATTATTTTAGATTTATTAGTTAGTTTATTATTCAGTAATTTGTAATTATTTTAATTATATTTACTATTTTCTCCTTAGTTTAGATCTCTATAAATATTGTTTTAGGGTTTGTGAAAAGAAATCAATGAATTGGAAATTAATGTTCACGTTTACTCTATTTTGAGTGTGAGTTCTTGGATTAGAATTATATATCCGCTGTGTCAGGTGGTATCAGAGAGAGGATGTCAACTGGTGGTGAGGGTGTTGGTCTTCGTGACGTTGATCAGGAGGCTAGAGCCCCTTTGGGGGACGAAGCGTTGCAACGATTGGAGTAACGTTTGGAGCAATGGATGGATCTCAGATTCCGACGTTTTGATGAAAGCTTTGAAGAAATTGTAGATCGTCTGGATGCTCTACAGATTGATGCACACAGGAGACGGAATGACAATAGAAGGCCAGGGGTGGAGATGGCTCGTGGTGTTCCTATTGACAGACGTCGTCCTGTTCCTATTCATAAACAATATGTCTATGATGAAGATTCAGAGGAAGAAGATGATTTTGAACCAAATTGGTTAGGGCGAGAAATAATTATGGGCGTGTTGAAAGGGATGGTGGAGATTTCAGGTTAAGGGTGGATATCCCGTATTTCAACGGAAGCTTGGCCATAGAAGAATTTTTGAATTGGATTGCCGAGATTGACAGATTCTTTGACTACATGGAGATCCCTCCAGAGAAACGGGTTCAATTAGTATCATGCCGTTTGAAAGGGAGAGCATCTTCATGGTGGGAACAGATTCAATCCAGGAGAGAACAAGAAGGTAAAGGTCCTGTACGAACTTGGTACAGGATGAAGTATTTATTGAAGAGGGAGTTTCTACCCCCAGATTTTGAACAGATCCTATTTCAGCAGTATCAACGTTGTCAATAGGGCAATCGGTTTGTCCATGAATACACTACGGAATTCATGAGAGTGGCTGAGAGAAACAACCTCATCGAGTCAGAAAGACAGCAGGTTGCAAGGTATTTGGAGGGTTTGAGGCCATCACTTAAAGATAGAATTGATGTACAAGTTATCAGAACCTTATCCGAGGTGAAGAATATGGTCCTAAAGGTGGAATTAATGCAACAAAAGCGAGGTTGGAGGAATCATGAAGATTATAAATCTGAAGAGTCCACAGAAGAGTTTGAAGATCGTACTAATAAAAACAACAACCAATACAGAAGGAACAAGACAATAGAGACTGTAGGGAAAGATCAAGAAGGGAAAGATAAAGAAATTAGGAAAACAGAAAATTCCTATACAAAACCTACTATAGGGAAGTGTTTTAGGTGTAATCAAGCTGGACACAAATCAAATGAATGTCCCTTGAGAAAGACCGTGAACATTAAAGAGAAGAATAAAGAAATTATTTGTGAGTCAGATGGTGATGAGGAAGATGAATATGAAACAGATGAGAGGAAAATTTATCTTATAAGGCCACTAATATCAACTCCCAAACATAAAGAGCAGATTCAAAGCCATCAGTTGCTTAAAAATAAAGTGTTCCGTTCTATTACTGATGATGGAAGTTGTGAAAATATAATTAAAGACGCATCTAAAACTAAGGAAAAAGATAAACAGGTTGATTGTAAGAGTGTTGATGAAAGAAAGAAGAATGATGAAAAGGATTTTTCTGAGTTTCACAAAGAATCGAAACTAAAGGTGTGATCTTTTTCAAAGAAGAAGAAGAAAAAGAAAGCTAGTAAATGGGAAGAATTCAAGAATAAGAAGTTCAAATTTTGGAATGGGGATGGTTTGTTGAAATATTCAATTACAAGCTTAGTTGCCCAGATTAAAACTCGAGGTCGAGTTTCTCGCTAGTGGGGGTGAATGACGCAGCATAGTGCCCAATAATTTTAGTATTTTAAATTTAAATATTCAAAATAGTTTTATTTAGTATTTTATAATTATCTTAGATTTATTAGTTAGTTTATTATCCAGTAATTTGTAATTATTTTAATTATATTTACTATTTTCTCCTTAGTTTAGATCTCTATAAATATTGTTTTAGGGTTTGTGAAAAGAAATCAATGAATTGGAAATTAATTTTCATGTTTACTCTATTTTGAGTGTGAGTTCTTGGATTAGAACTGTATATCCGTTGCATCAAGCCTCTTGTCAAATATTCTCCTCTAATTTGATCTCTAATCCCAACATTGAAGTCTTCAATTTTTTTTTGAAATCCGGGGTCACTAACAATCACTACAACAAATTATAATTTTAGTGACAATCAAAGTCATTACTAAAAACGGTAATTTTTTGTCACTATTAGTAATAGTGGCTAATTTTTGAGGTCGTCACCTCTCATCACAATTACCTCCGTAGTAAATATAATAGGGACAACTTTAGAAATTTGGCCACAATTACACAAAAAATTTGTGACCAAGTTATTGTCACTAAAACTTCAATATTTGTGATAAAATTATGTGACTACAAATATTCAAAATTTTGTGACTAAAAACATTTGTATTTGTAATAAAACTATAATGTCACAAAAACCTTACTATTTGTGATAATTTTCTTAACACAAAATATATGAAACAATGATGAATAAAATGGTCACAACACTTCATTTTATTGTGACACCATTGTTGACACTAAATAATTTAAACCAGTAACAAAATATTTTTTGTCAAAAGTAATATTTTTATTGGTAACCAATACTTCGTCACTAATGTTGTTTAGAGATAGTGTCATGTAATTTTTATTGTCACAAATAAATTTATTAATTTAACAATAATGTTGTTACTAAATAAAAATATTTAATATTATATAAAAATAGATAAATATCACTAAAAAGTATACAATTCTTATTTCAAATATATAAAATTTGAAATTTAAATATCCAAAATTACAATTATAAAATTATCCTAAACTATTCTCTAATGTAAATTTGGAGATAAAGTACTCCATTATTCATTTGAATTTTCCTTTTGTTTTTCTCCATCTTCTTGATGCTTATCCTGCATATTTAGAAAAAAAAAAGAATATAGTAAAATAATTTTAAAATTTTCAAAAAATTATAATTTAATTACAATTTTCATACCATTATTTCTTCTCAATTGAGAAAGACAAATTCCATGTTTCATTTGGCGTTTGTTTTTTTTAATAGATAAAACATAGTTAAAAATTATTAAAAAAAACAAGAAGAAAACCACACAATCAAAATCTATACAACATATTCCTACTATGAACCTAAGATTTAAAGTGCCGAAAATGAAAACATTAACAAACAACCATCATTGAAAAAATCCAATATACCTAACTTTGAAGATCAAAAAGATAAAGCAAAACAACAATTATCTCTTATTCAATGAATAAATGAAGCAAAAGAATTTAAGAAAAGGAAAAGAAGCAAATCTTGTGACCATCAATGATATGCATCTCTGCATCTTGAGCTAATTGAGTCACTTTGGTTCTCCGAATCAAATAAAGCCAAATTGTTGCCACCAATCTCCTTAGGCATATAAGTACTCAAGGTTTCGCCATCTTCGTTTATTCCTTTCATATATTAAGTTCATTAAGGATATATATATCTTTTTAAATTTATTTTTTGTAAAAAAAATTACATTATTCAGATTTTGTTTTGTGAAATATCTATTTAATTTTGAATTACATTATACTATATATTTTAGGTACGATCAAAAGTAAAAGCTTGTTTTCTAAGCATTATAATACAAATTTTATATATTGGATAAATTATAATTTTAAAACTTTTTAAAATTTATCTATAATTACTTAAAACACATAATAAAATTTTAAAGCATTCTATATAGACATTATGGGGCCATTTGGTTGTTTGTAAGTGAAATTTCATGTAAGTGAAATTACAATGTAAGTAAAAATGCAATATTTCAACTTACATTAATGCGGTTTGGTTCACTGTAACTTAAAATGGTATATTTCTTTTTATTTGTTTTGTTTGATGTAAGTTTAAAGTTATAGTTATTATGTAGGCAGGATGGCGAGATTACCCCAATTATCTATTATTATTATTATTATTATTATTATTATTATTATTATTATTATTTAATACTCTTCATTAAAATTAATTTAAGTAAAATTAATTAATTACTTAATTTAATAAATATGAAAATATTTAATATTTTTTACTTTTATTATTTGAACAAATTATAATTAAATTTTAAATACAGTCACTATATTAATTATTTTTATAATATTTTCAATCATAAAAATATTTTATGATAAAATTATTTAATTATATAAATATTAAATTATAAAATATAATATTTATTTAATTATATTACTTTAAAAAATATAATTAATTTTTAAAAACAATATAATATTTTCATTTAAAAAATATTTTTATTGTAAAAATATTTAATTATATAAATATTAGTTTATAAAAATATTTAATATTTTTTAATTTTATTATATAAATATACTTTTATAATTAAATTTAAAGTCAATTTTTTTATTAAATATTTTTATGATTAAATATGTAATGAATATGATGGTGAGTGGATACCACTAACATTACTACATTTCAACTTAAAGTAAATTTTGCTGTAAGTTGAAATGTTGCAAAAGTACAATAAATTGTAAAACATTTTACATTTAAAATTCATTTTATAGCAAACAAAACAACATTTTACATGTAAAATCAGTTATATTAGAGCTACTCATAACTACTTATTGGTAATCAAATAATCTCTACATATTTAATTTTTTTTTTATCTAATGTTGTTGACACAAAAGATAAGATGTATAATTGTGATAGATACTAAATTGAATTTTTTTTGTATCTAAAGTTGTTAACAAAAAAAGATAAGATACATTATTGTGATAGATACTAAGTCACAATTGAAATTGTAATAGTGTCAAAATATTTAGATACCACAACTAATCCAAACTATGGTGGCAATTACCTTTTTTTTTTATCATAAAAAACCCAATAACATGGTTAAGAAATTTCATTTTTGTGACAATATTTAGTAGTTACTACATGGAAAATTATAGTGACGAAAATATGCCTTGTCACAATTATACATCATTCTCATCAAGAAATTTTTGACACCAAATTTTATATGCTTTTAGTGACAAGCATTAGACACAAAAACAATTTTGCCACTATTAATATATTAGTAGTGACAACTTAATTGTGGTATATACTACATTGTCACAATTATTATTGTCATTGTGACAATTGTCACAATTAATCTAAACAATAGTGTCTGTTAACTTTTTTGATATAAAAAAACCTAATATTTGTGGCAAAATAGCAGGGTGTCAGAAAAATGTTGCCACTAAAAGTCATAACTCTTGCAGTGAATGTCATCCAACTTAAAATTTGGATTAATGTTGTTCTCGTTTGATTTAGAGTCCAATGGTACTTTAGGAGCATTGGATGACTCTTCACTCCTTAGTCATTTAACAAAAAATTTATCCATGATCTAAAAATAAATAAGTAAAAAAAAACTTTAATTATAGGCTATAAAAAAATAATATACAAAATATTAAGTACTAGGATTCTAATATCATTTCAATTCATTGAGGCATTTAATCAAACACATTCTAGGCATATCACAAGAATGAAATTTACCATTCATGTTGTATTTTTCACCAATAAAATTTATACATTCATTCTCATTTGAATTAAGAAGTAATATATGATAAAAGGAAAAAAAAAATCAAAATACTCATTATTGTCTCCAACCAATATACAAAATCTGAAGCTGATGATGCTGTTGGTGTTTAAAGCTGCTAAAATTTTATTGTTATGTTAATGAAGCTTAAGTATTCAAAGTTATGTCCAGTTAGTTAATGTAGTTGAATATTGGAGGGAATTTTAAAGTTTGAGATGGATGGATGAGATTTCATTATCGCAATTTGTGTTTAAGTTCAAGGCAGTGTAAAATGGTTGGGTTGAGTCAATATGTATTAAAATGAGTCTGAGTCCTTGGATGAGTCTAAAAGTCTTTTGTATGAATATATTTGTAATTGTTTTAACTGTTTTGAGTGTCGAATGAATTCAGAGAGTAAAACTTGAACTTCAACTGTTCTTTTTGAAAAGTTTATTGAGTGTTATATTACTGTCCATCATCTTCTTCATCCTTTCTTCAAAATTCAAAGATTAATGACAACAAATTCATGGTCTCCTCCAACTCTGAGCTCGACCTTGTCATCAATGGTGACGCCAAAGGAGGGGCTGGCTCCGTCCCTGCCTACTTGGGGGCTTGGGGGTTATCGGTTGCTGGCCTGCGGCCTTCTATTGAGAAGAGGCTAGTTTCGCCAGCCAGATAAAAAAATCATTGGAGCCAAGGGGAGGCTGAAGCCGCCGCTAGCCCCTTCTTAGTTTCCTCCCTATGTAGCACAAGGTGTTATTTTAAAATAGGCTACTTTGGATCCCATGCATGAAAACATGATTAATACGAGATTGTCAATATAGGTTTGTGGAATTATATATTATTAATAAATTTTTTTGGTCCTTTTTTACTTGTCCCATTTTAAAAGTTTTCTTTGGTCCTTTTTTATATGTTCCTTTAAAAATTTATGAAACGTTAAATACATTTTTTCCCAATTTACTCACTCAGGTCCTTTTTACTTATCCATGTTATCTAATTCACATGGATTAAGAGAATCGTTAAAGTTAGTTAGCAATCTAAATTTTATAAAAAGGTGTATTAACTTTACAAGATTAGCCTTAAAATATGCTTTAAAAAAAATGTAGTTAAAGATAATTTATTGGAAGTTGTAGAGCTATATTAAATATAAAGGGTAAATTCAAAAATTAATATTTAATACTTCACAAATTTTCAAAATGCACAAGTAAAAAGGAACAAAGTAAAGGAAATCTCCAAAATGGGACAATTAAAAAGGACCGGCAGGAGCACCTTTAATATTTAATCTTTTTATACAACTTCTATTACATCATGTTCAACTACAATTTTTTTATTAAACCTATGAAGTATTAAATTGTTTTTAACTACTTATACACTTTCTAATAAATGTTTTCAGTTTTTCAATAATCAAAACCACCTTTTTAATATTATTTGGAATGCATTTTTTGTTCCCAATAAATCAATCAACGATATGAATTTTATTACTCAATGTGAAGCATGCTTATGAAGTGTAAAGTGAATATAAAATTGTTTTGAATATTAAAAAAGTTGGTGAAAAATCAAAACTCTACTAATTCAAATCATTTCACACTTTATCTAATTCAATTTTCAGATTGAAATTTTATTTAGAAAAAAAGGAATTAGATTTCAAATTAAAATTTTAATGCACTTTATGATGATGGAACTTGATGGATTTCACAATCACTACAAGAAATTATCATTTTAGTGATAACCAAAGTCATTACTAAAAGTTGTAATTTTTATCACTATTAGTAATAGTGACCAATTTTTTGATGTCCTCACTTCTTGTCACAAGTACCTCTGTAGCAAATATAACAGTGACCACTTTAGAAATTTGGCCACAATTACACAAAAAATTTGTGATAACATAATTGGCACTAAAAACTTTAATATTTGTGATAAAACTATTTTGCCACAATTACTCAAAATTTTGTGACTAAATTGTTGTCACTAAAAATATTGGTATTTGTGAGAGAACTGTATTGTCACAAAAACATTACTATTTGTGATAATTTTTTTGACACAAAAAATATGAAATAGTGATGAATAAAATGATCACAATAGTTCATTTTATTGTTTTTTTTTTTTTTTTTTTGAGAAAAGTGACAAGCGCCGGAACCTCAGGGACGGACACGTGGGGGAGCCGCGCTCACCACCGACCCATGCCTTCACCTTGCGCGTGATAGGTTTCGAACCGGGGAGCCACGCTCGACCATCGAGACAAAAACCTTACGGAAGGGACCCGGTGCCAATAAACCAAATGGTTATTGGCAAATACTTTAAAATAGTAAGAAATATTTTGTGTGAAAAGTAATATTTTTATTGGTGACCAATACTTCGTCAGTAATTTTGTGTAGAAATAGTGTCATATGTTTATTATTATCACAAATAAATTTATTAATTCAACAATAATATTGTCACTAAATAAAATATTTAATATTATATAAAAATAGATAAATATCATTACAAAGTACAAAATTCATGTTTCAAATATATAAAATATGAAATTTAATATAAAAATAAAATTATAAAATTATCCTAACTATTCTCTAATGTAAATTTGGAGATGAAGTACTCCACTATGCATTTGAATCTTCCTTTTTGTTTTTTAGCCTCAGCTTTCGTTATAATTTAACTCCATTCTTGGGACTTTAATGTTATTCTCTCTTCTTGATGCTTATTCTACATATTTAAAAAAAAATATGAACCTAATAAAATAATTTTAAATTTCCAAAAAATTATAATTCAATTACAACTTTCATACCATTATTTATTCTCAATTGAGAAGAGATAAATTCCATGTTGCATTTGACATTTTGTTATTTTAAATACATAAAAAATCATTAAAAAGAAAAAAGAAAACTACATAATCCAAATTTAAACAACATACTCCTATTATGAACCTAAGATTCAAAGTGCTGAAAATGAAAACATTAACAAGCAAATGAAAAAGATAAAGCAAAACAACAATTACCTCTTATTCAATGCATAAAGGAAGCAAAAGAATTTAAGAAAACGAAAAGAAGCAAATCTCGTGATCATCAATGATATGCATCTCTACATTTTCAGTTAGTTGAGTGACTTCGGTTCTCCGAATCAAATAACCGATCTCCTTAGGCACATAAGTATTCAAGTTTTCACCATTTTCATTTATTCTTTTTGTATGTTAAGTTCATTGAGGACATATAAATTTTTAAAATTTATTTTTTTTTTTTTAAATTTACATTATCTGGATTTTGTTTTATGAGATTCGGTAAATATCTACTTAATTTTGATTTTAATTTTTTAAAATTTTCCCTTTTTCTAAGCCTTATAATAAAAATTTTGAGTATTGGATGAATTATAATTTTAAAATCTATTAATTTTTATCTATAATTACATAAAACACCTAATAAATTTTTAAAAAAATATATACATAAATCTTGAGATTGGGTAGGAAAAATAAATTTTTTAATATTTTTATTAAAAATAAAATTTTATACAACCGCATATACTAATTTATAAAAGGTTGTAAACATTATATGTTTAAATTTTTTGTATCAAAGTTGTCGACACAAAAGATAAGATGCATAATTGTGATAGATACTAAATTGAAGTTTTTATATCTGAAGTTGTCAACACAATAGATTTGTGATAGATACTAAATTAATTTTTTTTGTATCTAAAATTGTCGACACAAAAGATAAGATGTGTAATTGTGATAGATACTAAATTGAATTTTTTGGATAAAAAATTGTCAACACAAAAAATAAGATGCATAATTATAATAGAGACTAAATTGTCATAATTGAAATTGTACTAATGACAATATAATTAGTAATCCAAATTATAGTGATAATTAACTTTTTTTTATTATAATGACGACAATATGTCTTGTCACAATTACACATCATTCTCATTAGGAAATATTTGGCACCAAGTCACAATTATTATTGTAATAGTGGCAAAAACATAAGTTGTCATGATTAATATAAATAATAGTGTCAGTTAACATTTTTGACACAAAAAATCTAATATTTGTAGCAAAATAATAGGGTGTCACAAAAAAATTGTCACTATAAGACATAACTCTTGTGGTGAATGGGAATAATCTTTATGAGAAGTCAGGATCTTCTTGATTGGAAATTATTTGGGAACAAACAATAAATTGCGAAAGCGTACCTACACTTGAATCCATTGCTAATGATGATGATTGGGTCTTGTAGTTCTTCTAACTAAACACACACAAAGAAGGAAGATGGGAACCCTAATTAATAGGAAACCCTAATTCTAAATCTCAAATCATTAGTGTGCTCATTCATAGACAGCACCTATTTATAAGAAATCTTTATGGGGGCTAATTACAAGTCTGCCATCATAGACTTGACAATTTTATCCCCATGAATTCTACACATCATAATATTATTATTATATAAGTCCACACATCTTATTTTAGATAATTAGGACCTTATCCAAACTTTATTTAGATCAGCACAATTGAGTTCATTGAAAATTAAATATGATAAGATATTCATAATTATAAATGTTATTTGTGTACGACTACACAATTTGTACACATATATCTTTAGATCCCTACATGATGTGTGATCCAAACCCCAACAATCTCCCACTTGGACCATATAATCATGCACCTTTGAGAATTCAAAAATTGTGTATAAATTACCATCAATAACCAAAATGTGATCACAATTGAAAAATTACCTAAATCAATCTCATCCATCAGCCTCATCTATACATGGAACAAAGGTGCAGTCGTCGCCAGTATAATGCAACTAAACCCATAATGATCATATTTACTGATATAATTAACAACATAGATCAAGTGTGGATGTGTAGTATGAAAATTACAAGCCAATAGGATCTACACTTGTCTATTTCCAACTAGTCCAAATTTAAAAACTTTATGAGATCATATTTCAGAGTAAAATAATGAATAAACTAGAAATTTTATAATAATAGTGATTTTACATTGTGGTTCATAAGGCTTTCTTGATCCTTACGGTCATACATATAAGGGTAAGTATCCTATAAGGTATCTAGGTCATCTACATTGGGCTATGGGCCGTAAGAAACTCAGTAAAGTGGGTCGTAAGGTTCTCGGGATAGCACTTATGATGTCCTTACACTATAAGTTTGGCAGTAAGGTCACCAGTGAAATCTCCCCTAGAGGTTACGAGTCATAAGGGTCTTTTGGTCTATCCATAATGCTTTCTAGATGACCCTTAGGACTCCCTTTACGGGTGTAAGCCACATGTAAGATACCTTACAAATTTATTTTTCCGGACCTACGAACCATAAATGTGCTTGTAAGACTCTCTGAATTCTCTTTGCAAAGTGGGTTACGGGTGTATAGATGCATGTAACCTTCTCTGTTGAGGCATTACGGCCAAGCTTAAGGGCATAAGTAGCCCGTAAGCTGTCCTAGAAAATGAGCAGAATCTGCACTGTTCCTATATGACTGTCCAAATACAAAATATGATCTGGGAAGCAAAAAATGAGCACAAAGAACTCAGAAATACACAACCGCTCATGAAAAATAATGCAACACAAACAAGCATTTATTGCTAAAGCATGAAAATAAACAATTATTAACTAAACAACAAAATATACAAAAAAAAAAAATACAAAAAACACTTGGGTTGCCTCCCAAAAAGCGCTTATTTTACATAACTAGCTTGATGTACTTGGTTCACACATGCTAGGGAGATGTCAGATAGGAATACTTCCCCGCGTTGATGTTAGTGCCCCCATAATAATGCTCAAGTCTAAAATCGGGAAAAGTAGGGAACTTACCGATTATGTGGATGGGCTTATGTGGATGGGCTTATGTGTTACCTCATTGAGTAAAGGTTTGATCTCGCCTTTTATCCCTTAAGTGGCTACCCTTCATTTCTTTTTTGTGCACTTGTGCTCCAATTTCACCTTTGTGAAGTGAAGAATATATGCCTTCTTCTTGAGGGTCATCTAATAATTCCTCGAAAGGCTTGTTGTGAACAATTTCCTGTACATAGTCATCAACAATCAAATCAGTTGCATCCATATAAATACATGAATTATCATAATCAAGAGAATGTTTTACAACATCTGATAGTGCAAAGACAACCTCTTCATCACCTACTTAAAGTGTCATTCTTCCATTACTAACATCAATTAGGGCTTGGGAAATGGCTAAAAATAGTCAATCTAAAATGAGAGGTACATCTACATCTTCATTCACATCTAGAATGACAAAATCCATAGGAAAAATAACATCTCCAGTAATGACCCTAGGATGCATAATGGATCTATCGGCTAATTACAAGGTCATCCTAGTTGGTTTCAAGTCATTAAGCCCTAACTTTGTGAGCATGGTGAATGGGATGACATTGATACTAGCCCCTAAATCGGATAAAGATTTTTCATTGATCAAATCACGAATCATGCAAGGGATAGTGAAACTCTCTTAATCTTTCTTCTTCTTCAGCATCTTATTTTGAAGAATTGCATAGCTTCCTTCACTCAATGTCACCATGGAGACTTCTTCAAGCTTCCTCTTATTTGGGAGCAAATATTTGAGAAATTTTGGGTATTTCGGCATTTGTGACAAAGCTTCAACAAATGATACATTGATGTGCAATTGCTTGAGTAAGTCCAAGAAATGCTTGAATTGCTCATTTGTTTGATCCTTCTTCATCCTAGAGGGATATAGTAGCCGGGGTATATACTCCATGAAAAGTGGAGGTGCACAGATCTCCATTGTCAAAATAGATTCCTTCTCTTGTACCAATTCCTGTTGAGTTTCAACAGTTGGGTTCCTTTTCCTTACTTGGGGCAGTTTCTATCCTCATCTCTACTTCCTTGCCACACCTAAGGGCAATAGCCTTGAGATGCACTCAAGGGTTTGCCTCGTTGTTGCACGGTAAATGGCCTTGTGGTCTCTTGAATAAAAGCTTCGTAATCTGTCCAACCTAATTTTCCAAATTTTGAAGTGATGCTTGTTGGTTTCACATGGTGAACTCGATACTTTGAAATCACGCATTCGATTGAGAGATCTTTGTATCTATAGTCTAGATGAATTGGGTCAACACTTCCTCAAGAGCAGGATTCCGGTCTTACGGTGGATGAGAAGAAAGTCCTGGCGGAGGCTTCTATAGCTGCCCCTGATTGTTCTATGAAAAGTTTAGATGATTCCTCTATTAAAGATTGTAAGTATTACTGTAGGGGTTCCCTTGTGTCGGAGACCACTACCAATGAAGTCTACTTGTTCGGTGGGTCCATACATTGCTATTACAATCAGGAAATCAATAACCATATGTCCTTCCCCAAATCTCTCACAAGCCATAACTATAGAGTATTTTGGGTGTGACAAACTATCAATCTTCTTACTCAAGGCATCTACTTGGGCAGATAATGCTATAACTTCATTGACTTCTAATACCACAGTCGCCTTGGTAAGTGACTTCCCCCCCGAGTTCCACTAATAGTTTCTCATGGCTATCTCCTCAATCAACTATTTAGCTACCCTTGGGGTCTTACTGCCAAGTGATCCTCCTGTTATTGAATCAATTAACTGCCAAGTGCTCTGATGAAACCCCTGATGGAAGATCTAGACTTCCATCTACACACAAAGTTTGTGATGTGGGTACCTCCTCAATAAATTCTTGAATCTCTCCCACGTCTTGAACAAAGACTCGGTTTTCACTTGAGTAAACAAGGTAATCTCCTACCTTAATTTAGTGGGTCTATCAGGAGAGAAGTACTAGCAAGAAATGCTTCCACAAGTTTCTCCCACATAGTGATGAAGATATAAGGAAGTTCTTGAAGCCACTAATTGGCTCGACCTTAAGTGAAAATGGGAACAATCATTCATCTTCAACGTGTCTCATACCTCCAAGAACCCCACAATGTGACTAGTTGGATCCTTATCTGGTAAACCATGAAATTGCACTGATTGTTAAACCCTGTGCAAAAAAGTGTGCTTCAGTTTAAAATTATTTGCTACTACTAGTGGTCAGACTATACTAGACTGAGGTCTATTTAGCGTTGATCTGGCATAATTTGATAGGATCCTTTGACAATCTCCTTGTTCTGCTATTATACTATAATGTTCTCCTTCTACCCTCACTATCAGCAATATTGTATTAGTCAATAACATTATCCGCAATCGTGTCCCAATCATTCATTCAACATTGATGTCATTCTCCATAGTTCTTGACAATTTACCCTTTGGTATACATTGCAAATTAACAACAGAGTATGAATCAAAATGAATACTAGAATAAAAGTAGGAAACATGAAATAAAAAGAAGAGAAATGGCTAATATGAGGGATAAAAGAAATGTTCCTAATATCTCTAAGTTCCCCAGCAACAATGTCAAAAACTTAATAGGTAAAATCATAGTCACCTACTAAACGCAATTGTGCATATTGATTAAGTAATAAAGTGTGATAAAAAGTTAGGCTATCAGTCCACAAAGAACTAGAGAATACTAATACTGAATCTAAATCTGAGAATCAAACTAATCAAAATTGTGAGATGTAAATGCAAAGTAAGAAGCAAGAATCAAAAGCACAAATCAAAACAAGCATGAAGAAAGGGTGTCTGAGCATAGAATTCCTCTAGGCTTTGTTAGGTCATGGACAATGGTTGTATAAATCCTTGCAATATAATTGAATCAAGAGAGGACCTAAAACATGCTACCCCTTTTCTCAAGGTGAATAGAAATTTGTCCCATATAGTATTGATACAGACACTCCTATGTCCGCAATGTATTCTATAAACTTTGTCAAGATAAGCAAACATTCAAAATATAGACAATTCTCCCCTTGAAGTAATTTCCCTAATCCCACATGATGTAAAATCAGAATCTCTTCTTGAAACTACTCCCTATGATTGCATTACGAATGAAATTCAATGATAACTCATTCTGAAGGATTATGAAATGAGAAATCTCAAGTCTAAATTACCCTATCTCTGGGTGAACTAGTAATCCTCTTCAATTGCGGCTTTCCTATACTAGGTGGGTCGCTCGACTCATCACACAAGGATAACAAACATGGTTTCATTACTCTCACTACAGTAGAATCAAAGATAATAGAATCACAAAATAAAATTCAACAATAAAATATTACAATTAGCAAATCAATATAAAAACATTCAAGATCCACAACCAATGTCAATTAAATTGTAAACCCTAGGTTCCATCCAAAATACCAACAAATTAGTTATCCGTTAAAGGAGAACAATCAGATAATCCACAAAAGACAAGAGATATGAATGAAAACATAGAAATCCCCTTTCTCTATTTTCCACTTGAGAAGCCGATGAACTCCCCTTTTATCTTTCATAAACACAGCCATGGATGCTTCTCAATGGCTCCAATGATGTCCTAGATGGTGGGTGAGCCTTTTCTTCTCATTGTACTACTGTAGAAAATGTGGAGAGATTTTTCCCCTTTCTCTCTTTGCTTGGACGTCAAAAGATTACCCAAAAATCCTCAACATAATTTTTCTATCTAACTACTTAAGGGCTCTTTATGGGCATAAAAACAAGGCTACTAGAAACTGGAGATGTTGGGTCACGTCCCTTACTGGCATCTTATGATAGTACGCTCCACCTATAAGATATTTTATCTTGGTGTTACGATCAAGCTTACGGTTGTAAATGCCTAATTATAAACTTCTCTGGATGGACTACTCCTTGTAAGCTCCTCTAGATAGCCCTTATGGTTTGGCTTATAGGCCTGATGAGTATATAATTATACATCATTTAATATCATTTTGTACACTCATTAGGTATGTATTAGTATAATATTATGATATGGATGCTAAACATGCTGTATTATGCATTCTTAGGTTCGGGCAGTGGTTAAAAATGAGAGAGAGAAAGAAAGACAAAAAAAAAAAAAAAGCAATCTAGAGCTAAAATGATAAAGATGGAGTTTTCTCAACATCAATCAATAAAGAATCGGCTAGATACACTCACTTATGGGCACCTTACGGCCGGTCTTACGGTCGTAAGCCATTTCCAGAGAATCTTGTGAGCATGATTATGCCTGTAAGGAGGAGTGGAGGTTCATGGCCAAGGGTAAGGATGTCAGAGTCAGAGTTATTTTGGAATGCGCCAGTTGTGTCCGAAATGGTATCAATAAAGAATTGTTGGGTATTTCTAGATATATTACTCAAAAGAGTCGACACAATACACCTAATCGATTAGAACAATAATCAGAGGAACTTAGGCCTGTAAGGCAGACCGTAAAGACTATTCTAGAGGAGCTCATGAACATAGCATACACCTGTAAATGTGGTTACAAGGGATATAACTAGATTGTAACACCATACAAAATACCTTATGAACGGGGCTTACTGTCATAAGTGATCATGTAAGGCTCATGACCTGTCTTCCCCAGCTCCTTACGACAGCGTTCTTACGGCCGTAAGTGACTAGGTATAAATATTTCTGATAAAGATTTTGAGGGAAGCTTTATGTTTAATTCGACAGTGAAGCTTGATGAAAGAGTGAGGGCGGATCAACATAGCTTTGGAGGTGAATCAAGAGGGAGAATTAGCCCACCTAGCTTGGATTAGAGAGATTAGAGCTGTCAAGGATTGTCTTGGCGGTATTTCTGGAAGGTCCTTTGGCGTTCTAAGGCAATCTTCTCTTGGTATAGTCGAGAAAGGGTTTTCATGTCTTCTTTAATTGTTATTGTGTCTTGTTGTTTGAATGCTTGTTCTCCCTTAATGGAAAGCTAATTTTGTAGATGCTTGGGCGTCGATGAACTCTAGGGTTTATTCTATTTTAACATTGGTTATGGATCTTTATGATTTAATTGTTTCTTAATTGCAATCTATATTATTTAAATCCAATTATGTGATTTCAACGTTTTGAATGCTATCAAGGCGAAAGCCCTGGTTTTCTTGTATGATGTGCTTCGTGATGAGTAGAAATACTCACCTAGTATAGGCAAGCCTTGATTGGAGGGGATTGTGAGTAAACCTAGCAAATAAGACTAGCAATGGGGTACTTTGGAGTCTAGTGTTCTCCTCCATCAATCCTCCCAACTTAATTAACAAGTAATTCCATGCTCTTTACAATCGTAGGGAATAGATTTTAGGAGAAATCGTCTTTCTATTTTGTATGGGATTGGGCCGATGTCTTCCCGCAAGAAGGATTGTCTACTTTTGAATTCTTGTTAATTCACATTGAGATTTCATTGAGTGCAATATGGTTGTGAGGTGTCTGTATCAGCATTGTATTGAATCAATTACTATTTATCATTATCAAAGAGGTTTAGTATATTTTAGGATTTCTTTTGGTTCAAATAGGATTACTATACTTATACAACCTTTGTCCTAGGCTTATAAAACCCTAGAAGGACTCTATGCCTGAGCATCCCGTTTTTCCCCTTGTTGATATTGATTTCATTTTCGTATTGTTGCTTTCTATTCTCTTTAATCTTAGGCTATTTGCACTTATAACAACTGTTAGATAGGCTGGTTTTTGGTGTTTGGATTAATACTAGTATTCTCACTCTTCCCTATGAATCGATACCTTGCTTTCACTCACACTTTACTACTTTATCAGTATGTACGCTTGCGTCTCTTATCAGGGCGTAAGTCATGGCGGTAAATACCTTTATCTAGTTATTATGCCCGTTTTTACGGACATAAACACGCCCACAAGGTTATCTGGTTAAGGCTTATGACCATAAGTCTGGCCATAAGGTGATCGTAAGGTGTTATGTCAGGCCTATTCCTCTGCTATTAATGATGAGAGAGCTCAATCTTCTTCATTTTGGTTCCAAAATGCTTCTTCTGTCTCTCTCTCTCTCTCTCTCTCTCTCTCTTCTCATTATGCACTGCTAGTCACTTGAAATCACAATTTATACTATGTTTAGTATCATCTTTTGAATAATCACTCTAATACATGCCAATCAACTATACGAATTATTATAAATCATGTTCAATTATACACTTATCAGCCGTTCCCTTATGGCCACAACTTATAATCGTAAGCCTCTTCCAAAGAATCTTTCACCTAGGCTTATGTCCATAAGTAGGAGTATAATTGCATCACAAAGATGCTTATAGGCATGACTTACATCTATAAGTCGAGCCATAAAGCTAATATAAAGGAGTGCACGCCGAGCACACATTCCCGTAATGGAAATTGCATGCACCATCCAAGGATGTTTAGAATCCTACACTTATGGGCATAAGCTTGACTGTAACACCAAGACGGAATAACTTCTAGGCTGGGGTTATGGCCTTAATATAATAATAAGGCTTGCGACCCATACTTCAACTTCTTACGACCTTATTTTTACACCCATAAGTTGCCCATAAAGAGTTAGCTATAAAAGATTTTATTAAGGGTTTTGGGGGTATCTTTTGGTGGGAGATCAAAGGGAAGAAGGGAGAAAGACCCCCAAGCTTTTTTTCCATCAATCCAGTGACTTGGAGGGTCTCATCAATGATCTAGGGCATCATTAGAGCCGTTGAGGAGAGTTTTCATTGGTGTTTGTTGAAGATCTATGGAAGATTCATCGACACTCCAACATGGCGAATAGAGGAGGAAGTTTTCATTATTTTCATTTACTTTTACTGCATTAATTGGATTGTATGATTGTTCTCCTCGAATAGAGAACTAAACTTCTTAGTGTTTGGGCATGAATAGAACCTAGTGTTTGTACTTTTGATGTACATTGGTTGTAGACTTTGGAGCTTTTATATTGATTGTTTGTAATGTGTTTAATATTGAATTCAATTGTGTGTTTAAATTGACTTGAATTTTATTTTAGCAAAAGCAAAGAGTTTATGATTGTTATACTTGTATGACGAATTAAGAGATCAACCTTGTTTAGACATACCACAATTGAAGGAAAGCACAAGTCCTCCTAGAGAGTAAGAATTAGAAAGAGACTCCAAGCTAGCTTTGTATCGGATTAGGATAAATAACCTCGAGAAAGGGATTAACTACTCATTGAATCAGGGTTTTCCTCAGATAGATTTCATCAAGTGTAATGCAGTCATAAGGTAGTCTGAATCAGCGCCATATGGGACTAGTTATTGTTCATCTTAAAAAAAGAGATAATATGAGTTAGGAACTCTCTTAGTTTAACTGTATTACAAAATTTTGTACAACCTTGTCCAGAACTTACCAAACCCTATTGGAAATCTATACCCAAACACCTTTCTTACATGCTTAATTTGCTGTTGATAAGGACACAAGTGTATGTGCCGATCATGTAATAAAGTGTGCGTAAAGCAAGATGTTGGTCCACAGGAAAGAATAAGATTACTAGTACTTCCTCTAATTTTGAAAATTAGCCTAACTAATCAAATGGTTTGTGTGAACAAAAGAAAGTAAAAGCAAGAAATTCAAAATAAAGCAGTAGAGAAATCATGAGAAAAAATGATGTCCGAGCATAGCATCCTTCTAAGTTTTGATAAAGTACAGGACAATGATTGTCTAAGTATGCAATCCTATTTGAATCGAGAGGTTTCCTAAATCATACTAAACCCCTCGGTAGAGGGTGAAGAGTAACTAAATTGGTGCAAAGCTGATTCAGTCATCCACACAATCACATTAACACTCTATGAAACCTCATTGTGGGCTAATGAGAATCTCTTAAATAGGTAATCTCTCGTATGATGAAAGATTACCCCTAATACAAATATAGAGTAGAGATGCGATTTCTCCTAAAATCTACTCCACATGATTGCAAAGAGTATGGAGATACTTATTAACTCACTCAAGAGAATTGAGGGATACTTGGTCTCTAAAGTACCCTATGTCTAGGCTTATTCACAATTTCCTCTAATCGTAGGATGTTTATACTAGGTGTGTATTTCTACTCGCCATAAAGCACATTAAGTATGATAACTAGGACTTTCACCACAATAAAGATCAAGCATCTAAACACACAATTAGATTTAAATAGAACGGATTGCAATGAAGAAAACAAGTAAATCACATGAATCCAACAACTAATGTTAAAGATAAACCCTAGAGTTCACTATGCCCAAACATCTAACAAATTAGCGCTCCATTAATGGAAGGCAATCATTCAAACAACAAAATATGGTGAGAGACATTGAAAACATAAAAACCCCCTTCTCAATAATACCAGAGATGACTCGCTAAAGAAGCCAAAGGAAAGCTTCCACAAACTCTGCCAAAATTAATTTGATGACTATGATCAACTCTCCCCTTGAATATGGATCCAAATATCCTTCTGGATTAGCCTCTTAAGCCCTGGAGATCCATCTCCTTTCTCTCCTAGCTTTAACTCCAAGACAAGAATCAAAGAAATCCAAAGAATGCCCTAAAATCCTCATCAAATCTATTTATACTCGGTTGCTTACGGGCATAAGGACATGGCTGTAAGTAATTAGAGAAGATGGGCTACGAGCCTTACAGGAACACTTATTATCGTAAGTCCCATCCGTAAGGTCTTCTGTTTTTATTATGGTTCAGCTTACCGCCAAAAGCACTAGACCATAAGCTTCACTGTGCTACCTATTGTGACTGTTCTTATAGGCTTAAGTTCTAGCAGCAAGCTTCTCTAGATGGTCCTTACTAAATTCTTACGGGCATAAGTCCTGCCCGTAGGTCCTTCGATTTGGCTCTAACTCCTCCTTACGGGGATAAGCATGCCAGCAAGGTTCTCTGGAAAGTGCTTACGGCCGTAAGCCATCCAATTTACCCTGTCCTTGTTCAATTGATGTCTAGAGAGTTCCAGCTTCTTTATTTAATGTATGGAATGATTTTTTGGTTCTCTCTCATCTTTATGCACTGCCCAAAGCCTAAGAATAAAAAATACACTAAATTTAGCACTGAATTCCACAATATAATCCTAATACAATCAAAAGGAGGGTACAAAGTGATATGAAATAATAAAACAATGTACACTCATCAATTGTAATTTCACTCTTTCTGTTGTTTGTAGTTTCTATTTTATTTTTATGATTCCTAACTTTAGTTAGGTTAATTGACTGCTTTTGACCTAATAATTGTATTCTCCAGTTCCTCATAGATCGATAACCCTATTTTCTAGCACTTTATCGTACTTGATCGTCCTGTGCACTTGCCTTTTTCACATGTGACATTAGTACCTATCAGTAGTCATATTCAACCATGTCCTACAGGTCTTGAGACTTGAATAAAGTCTTCATGTTGATGCTCTAAAACTCTAACTATCACCCATGAAGATGGGCAATGTTGCCTAAGAAACACTCATTGCATTGTTGTTGGAAGCCATAGAATGTATGGGTCTTTAGTTACTTCAAGCTATGATACCATTGTTATTTGTTTTTTTAGGGAGATGATGATTAATGGTTCTTAATTTATAGAATATGCACAATGAGACTCCTTTCAAGAACAAACTTTCTTCATGACCATTCGATCAATTACAAAATTGCATATATAGAACTATAACTAAGCATGGACATTGCACCACGATGACACGCTCAAAAAATAACCAACCAAACATGTAAATAATAAAGCAACTATCAGCTGACCACTAATACATATAAAGATACTGAAGTCTTCTATGCGTACTTGCACTCCACATTAGGTGAAACTTATGCTGCTTCAAATCAACTTCAACAAGTTGTACAATGCTGGACTGAGGTATGGATGTTCTTTTAAAACATATTCTAGCTCCAACATTAAATTTGTTGAACCAACAATAATGAGATGGAATTTTTCAATAAACTTGACTCGGTATATCCATCTATCTTTCTATAGATGGTTTCCATCATACAAGAAAAATTAATTACTCTGGCAAGTAGAGCAGATGGTATAGTTAGATGTAAACACTCTTTATCCTTCCATGCATCCTCCACCAAATGCAATAACCTTGCTTTTTCCTCTTCAAGTGAGTCTCCAAACTCATTCATGCAGTAATGGATTGTCGAAACAACATGTTTTCTTCCCATCTTTGCATCAATCTATAGAAGACACATAAAAAATAAGTTATAAAAATTAGATTTTTAATTTAAATAATAAAAAACTATTAATTTTAAACTAGTTATTGTTTTGAGATTGAAATCATGTATACCTCAAAACCTCCAAAATCATCCATGAGCCTACAAATCTTGCCTGCATCTCTGATAATTTGAGGAAAACTTGTAACCAAGTCAAATGAGTATTTCCCTGCTATTTCTCCCATACCAATGAATGAGGCGCAAGCAACAACATCGAAAGCAGAGGTCTTGATTGACAGCTCTAGATGTTCGGCCAGTGATGGTACATAACATTCATCTCTCCATTTGGCTTCTTCTAGGTATACAGCAGCCAACTTTTCAAACTGCGAAAACTAAAATAAAGTTAAACCTTATGTTTTGGATGGTTATATTTAAAAGAGATGTATATTCTCATTATTTGTGGCTTTCTTTGCTGAAGCACGAGGATATACCAATGTATTTTTTTTAATAAAATATACCAACACATTGATTAATGTAAAACATATCATATATATATATATATATATATATATATATATATATATATATATATATATATATAACATCGGGTTTCATATCTTATTTAAAATATATGCTTTTTGCACCTATTTAACTTTTTTAATTATATATAAACATGAAAAATAAATTGAAATATTTAATTTCTAAGCTATTTAGACTAGTGAAGTTATTGTACTCCTTTGAGGTAATCAATGCGTTAAAGTTTGCCATCCTTGAGTAATTCATCTTCAATTTCTATGATTGTCTGATATATGGCAAGGAAAGCAACTCGTAGACATTCCTCCATCTCATCAGCAACCCTTAAGTCCCACCTGCATTTACATACTTGCAATAAAGCTTGTAGGGCTGGTCCGGTTAATAATTTGATATGGAAGCAAAGTGAACAAAATAATTTTAATCATTATGTGTAATTTGTGTTCGATGACCTGAAGATATATGATAAAGTTTCTAACCTTTTAATTGCACCAATAAAACGTTGCAGCTCAGCCATTGTACCATAGGAATCATAAACATCATCCATAAAGGAAAGCATAGACATTGCCTTTGCCATCATCATCCTGGCCCTTGAATACTGGGGCTCAAAATACACCCCTATTACCTAGAAGTAGAGTTCTACTATCCTGTCTCTAGCTAACGTAAGTTTTGTTGCCACACCTACATCTTTCCACCACCTGTATATTCAATAGAATTCTCCAATATAAGCCAATCAAAATCATGAGTTTAATTATACATAGATATATGTAATACTATTTTGCAAAGCCACTAATATATAGTAAAATTAATCATCTAAAATTATAGTTTATATGAGTGCTTACATGCTAATCTTTTGGACCTCCTCTCTATGAAGCAATTGCAATATGTGAAAATCAAGCTTTGTAAGCTCAAGTACAATATTGTTCTTTGCTTCAGTGTCTTCTTCATAAATGGATATGTATAATCTGGCATTCAATCTGCTCATTCTCTTTCTCAAAGGTGCCTCCAATGCATGCTTAACTTTTCGTGCTAGGCTTGGTCCTATATGCTTCACAAGAGACTACAAATGGCTTCTTGTGAAATCAATGGCTTCATCCAACAAATCCTCTCCAGGGATTCCAAGGTAACTTGCTTCATACAAGCTTAACAAACCATTCAAATCATTACTCGCTTCTTCTTTGAACTTTATCATCCATGAACTGGTTAAAGGCATCTGTAATATATATGCATATAGATATAAATGAACAAATTCACATGAAAAAGTTCATGACAAAATGATGTACATAAATATATAAATTCCTAGTGGTACATAATAGTGATGTTGTCTTAGTAATCTAAACCGAAGAGCAACAAAATGTAGATCATCAGCACTATATGAATGGTGGGCAGAAGAACTAGTAGTATTAATGAAGCATAACGCTTCATTGATCTCTTGTTCAAAGTGATAAGCCACAACAAGGCGTTGGAGTGCATCAATGAGTTGCATCTCCTCTCTCATTGAACCCTTTGCATCCTTTAGCAAAATCTTTACATCCTTAATGAGTACTTGTACTCTTTGTTTCATCTGTTCCTCCTGGATGTGTATGTGTATATATTAATTTACTTATTTTTATTAAAATAACAAGTGAAAGTATGGCATGCCTTTGTTCATTCGTTGTCCTTCAACCTTCATTTTATTATGTGGTTTATCCTTTTTTTTAAACAATAAAAAATAAAAAAAGTATTTCATGCCTGATGTGCAAATGATAATGAAGTATTTGTGATGAAATAGTCTCCCCAAAGAGATGGATGGAAGTTTGCAATGGGACGAACAACCACATCTTCATTAGGAGGAGGACCACTGTTCACAAACTCCGTTTGTATTTGTGACCTATATATCAAATTAAGAGAGTAAGAGAAAGAGAAAGAGAAAGATAAAGAGGGAAGAAATCAGGCTTATGTTCAAGTTATGACACAAACTTCCACACTTATTTATAAGTAAGAGGAAAAATAATTAATTTGTTTATAAATAATTTCATGACCTATATTGAAAAGATCTATTTAATCTTTTTGAGGTGGAGGATGGTTTATGGAGTACCGTCAACATGTTGGAAGATGGTCGATATATTTATGATTTAATATTTGATGAAGGAAATCAAGATGGTGCATTATTGGAAAAATTAAAGGCAACACGTAGGTGCACATTCCATCATCAAATAGTTGAGCACTATTATTATTTGCTAATCCTTGCTCTAATAAACAATTGCAATTCATAAGGGATGCAAGTGACATTTCTTTTGGATAATTGGTAGAGCCTTTTTGTGATTATTTTGTACTGAATGTGTAAATTGTAATAAAGAATTTAGATGAAATAGTCTTATTTATCATCAGAAAGAAAAATAGTTTGTTTATCTAGAAAAAAATTAACTTATATAAAAACAGTTTTGTGTCATACGTACATTATAAAAGAAAATTGCACTTTATCAAGGTAGCATGTGTATATGGCTCGCTTGCATTATTTACTAAGCTTGAAACTCTAATATTTTATTAGAACATCATCAATATATTGGTCAATATGGTTTTAATGCTATATGTAAATAAAAATTTATATTATCAACTCTATTTTTTAAAAAACACAAACAAATCTCAATAATGCATATACATCTATTTTTTCCATCATAATATGTCAATTTTTTCTTGAAATATTTGAAATTATACTTAAAAAAGTTTATTACAAAGTGGTCAAAGTTTTTTTAAAAAAATTCTTAACACTTAATAACTCAAATTTTACATAAAACTCAGTTTTCAAAATCTTGAGATATATACAATATATGTATAAGAATATAATAAAAGCAATATTTATTAGATAATATTTTGAAAAATTATTAATATTATTAAAATCCAGTAATTTGTTAGAAATAAGGATAAAGCTACTATTGTAATGACCAAACAGTGTAAACATTTGACTTTTATGTAGAATGTCAAAGTTTAATTTTCTCCATACACATGATTAAGGTATAAGAGCTACAAACTCGAATGAGCAATAGATAGATACAATGAGTCTTCTTCTGAGTTTTTTGACTTATGCATCCCCCACACAATAAATAAATAAGCAATTGTCCCCTCCCCCACCCCAAAAAATTAAATTAATAAATAAGCAATTGTCTAACTCATGTCAACATCAATATGAAGTGATGTGTTATGCCGATCTATTCTCCACCGCAATCTTGCTATTCAAGATATGGTTCAAGTGGGTTACCTTGATTATTCATATAATAGACAACCACATAATTATTAATTAAAAAAATTTAAAAATTTCATGACATAACCTATACGAAATACAGATAAAACATAACAAAAACTAGTAAAGCCATAACCTATACGAAATACAAATAAAACATAACAAAAACTAGTAAAGCCAAGAAACATTTGTCAACATATAACAGTCAGAAGAAGAAGCACTTGTCAACATATAACAATCAGAAGAAAAAGCATTTAAATTAGTGGAGCTGACTTTGTTATATATAAGGTAATAGAAAAATTATTATTGCAGGATATACTAGGATTTAGGCTAGCTTAATTTTGGAAGCTGAGTTATGCACAGTTGAAGTGGGTTTAAAAGCTGCCAAAGCTTGGAGAGTTATGTTGTGTTCTATCTTTATGGACTATTTTGATCTTAAGCAAACTTTGAATGAAACAGGGGGTGATAATGCTTGGAGATTCAAGGATAGAATTTTACATGCTTAGACAAGATATGATCTTGAAAATAAGCTATCATTACCATTCCTCGTGGTTGGAATAAAACTACACATCAATTAGCTCCGCGAGATAGAAGCTTACATGTCCTAATCACACTAAACCCTTGTAGGTCAGGCCCACCTGGATTGGTCCACAAACCAAAACTGAGAAAGTTGTGGGTTAGCTTGGGCCTAGAATTAGGACCAATAGTAAATTGAACTAAGTTATAATGTTAGCATATACCAAATGACTTGGGTGCTAGCTTAGAATTAGTTCTTGATTTGATCTTGGTTAGGTCATCTTAAATGGCTATGACATATGATGGCACATTTATCTTTTCAAATGAAAACACAAAAATCACCACATAAATCTCATATGAGCCTACTGCACTATATGGTTCCAATGCTACTCCCTTAATCTTTCCACTATGACAAGTGGTGTCAATACTTGTCTCGAGTAGAGGAGGCACATGCCGATTAATCGGGCCTGGCCCATCGGGTTTGGTTCACTAAATACTGAACCTGTAACCGACCGGGTTGACCCGGCAGACAAGCGGGTTTCAGTTTAGCTCGAGGGTGAATTGGGCCCGCCTGGCTCACCTCAAAACCCGGCGGGCCTAGGCCTCAAATTTTTTAAATAATATTTTATTATTAAACTATAACAGTAAAAGAAATCTCAAAAAATGGGTGTTGATAAAATTCGAACCAAGACCATATGCAACAAAACCAAAGCTTCAACCACTTGACCATGTTTATTTTATGTGTAAATTGTAAAACTAACTAAATAAAAAAAAATCACAAAATGATTTTTGTGATTTTTTAAAATTATAATCTTTAAAAAAATAAAAAAAAATTTAATCATTTAAAAAAAATTGAGATAAATCAAAATGTTTTAAAAAAAGAAATAATTGAAATTAATTTGTTTACTTATGAAATTAAGTTATTGACATATCTTCTTAAGTGAGAGAAATTAAAATTGATATAGTTTTTATTATTATTATTTTTTTATATCAAAATTGTGATCTATTTATTTATTTGTTATAATCAAGATTGGCTTTTGCCTTTGATTTTAGTTTCAAACTCTAAGAGTTTGTTATTGTTGCATACATTATGTTATCGTTAAAAAATAAATCATTAATTTTAAACTTTCGTAGAACACCAGAAATATATTTTATAATTAATCAAAAGACAATAGTGTGAGTTTTCATTACTTAGCTATTATTCAAAAACATTAAAATTATATAATGTTCTCAAAGAATTAGAAGAATGTGTGTAAAGTGAGTCAACATTCTACAATTATACATATATATATTTTTTACTAGTAGTACAGACGTTAACATATAGCTAAAGTGGTTAGTGTTTTGGGCTTTCAACAATGAGGTCATGGGTTCAAACCCCATGAGCAACACTTTTTATAATATAAATCTTTTGCAAAAGAAAAATCCAACCCACCGAGTTGACCTGGTTCTGCCAGAACAACACAATTGTTACCCATCTTTTATGCCCTTGAGAAGGCCCCAAAGAGATGTACCTGTGGGAGATGAGTGCCTAAACCTTGTAAATCCTACCAACTAGCACTACACCATAAGAGGGTTTTTTAGACTCTTTTCAAGCTTTAAAGAGGCGGTTTTAACTATCTCTAATAGCTAATAATTTGTTATCTCTTACCAATAACTTTCATAGCTCATAATTTCTTATCCCTTTCCAATAGCTTTTAGAGGTGGTTCCACCTCTGTAACTATTATTTTTCTAACATTTTCATAAGTTTAAAAATGGTTATAACCACCTCTAAATTTGTTTAACCGGTAAATAAAAAATATGAATTTTTCAATACATTCAAAAGTATTTTAAATTCAATATCATTGAATTTTATTGACAAGTAATGAGCTTAAGTGCAATGTATTTTCATTAATAACAAAATGTAAAGAGTTTTACACTATTTGTCTATTTTTATTACAAAATTTTTTTTTGCTTAATTACACAAAGTAAAAAGTTTTGTATACCCTCTTAATCTTTAACCCTCTCGATCTTTAACCATGAATTCTCCTACATAAGTAAACAAATATTATTAAATAAAGAGCTATAATTGTAATTAAAATCAAATAAAGAACTAGAAAGAGCTGCATTATAACATTATAATGTAGTTTGTTTAATTGAGAGCTACATTATTTGTAATTAAAATCAAATAAATTCTTTGTACGTTGAATTTCTCTCACCAGGGTGTTCATTGTTAAGCCTTGGGAGAAACTTGTACTTTTCCAAGTAGTCTGACATGACCTGCAGTGAAATAAATAATAAATCCAACATAATCATGTTCACCTCATGCGAGAACAAATAACACCACATAAACTATCACAAGAGAACTAAGTTAGTTTTAAAAAACCCATAACAAGATTACTTTCATAATCCATTCTATTCAAACTTACACCTTAAAAAATATGAGGGATGGAGGAAGTATATATAAAAGAGCTAATTATGATTCTAGTTAGATTTGGTCAAATATACTAATGCAGTCAAGTGCAGTAGAAAAAGACTACTTACAGTTGGAATCTTGAGATAGCCACTTAGATCTAAATGGTCCTGAAAATCAAATTACCAGAGGTACTTAATGAAGATGTTATCTGGATATTCCTGGAAACGCTGACAAAAAAAAATCACACTGATTAGGAAAAAATTATTCGGAAGTAATAGCTAACTTGCATATAGTCAAAGTAGATCTTTGTCATGATGATAGCGTTAACAAGAATGCATATAAACCTTGACTGATTTGAGGGTAATACAAAACAAGATTATTAGCCCCAGTTCATGGATAACAAGTGACAATCAAGGGTAAAACCTATTCAATCATACTAAGCTCTGCAACAAGGGATAGATTATCATTCACAATAATTTCCAACTTTTAGAAACCAACAGTTCCCAAAACGATTTCCTCTCAATGACTAGGAAATTTCTTAAGTTAAATAAGAATATCCAATTTATCACCAATTCAAATAAGCAGAGTTATTATGGAGAACGTCGGTTAGTTTATAAAAAAATGCCATAACTAATAATTGCTAGGGAGAATAATGCATTAAACATAATATCATACAAAGTAAAGGATATAAAAAGAGGGTTTCATGTCAAAAAGCCAACAGAAGTTGTCATCCACTTCAACATTCTAGTCTATGTGATAGAAAGAAAGAGTTTAAATGTTTTGCTCTTGCTATTAAGCTAGTTTTTTTAGCATGATTCTAATAATATGCTTATCTTTAAATTCAAGCTATCTATCACTTGAGTTAAAATAGTAACAACAACATTGGTTAACCTCTTCTGCGACATCAAATCTTAATTGACAGCTTTATACAAATCACAATTGTAGAACATGTGAAACAAAGTATAGCGGAAAATAAAATGACCAACTTACCCCACAAAGTGGCACAGATGCAGTGCCAACATGAGGGCCACATAGTGAGATGAAATTTTTGACTTGTTTGAAAAATCACTTTACAAAAATATGAAATGAGATATAATAATTAAACTAATTGTGGATATATGTACATGCAAAGTGAAATAGATACACACACATCATCGGATCTGAAAACATGTTTATGTATGTAGCTTGAAACACTAAATAGTAATTCTCGAGCTGAGCCAAATATGTACCATTATCTTAAGACCATGATGTTAGTGATCTAGACATTGGTGGTTAGTAACTAATTGCATTTGATCATATGTTTCCCATTTGGTTATTTTTTTCAAATTCGAAGAAAATCAAGCTTGAACAGTCAGTTAAGTATTACTTGCAACTTCAAAGAATATCAATGACCACAACTCCATAGAACAATACTCCATGAGAAATCTATTTGCAAACATTTGTTCAAGATAAAAAATCACTAATGACCAACAGAAACTCCATTCTTCAAATTCTAAATAGCAACACCTTATAATCAAACAAAAGACACAAAAGCTGACATATTCTAATTTTATTGTAAAATATAAAACATTTTATAGAAAAATCAATAACCAATGCTCTAAAATATAAAATCAGTTTGTAGAAATTTACGTAAGATTGTGAATATACAAAAGTGGCAAACATAGAACAACTTCCCTTCATTAGATTCTGAATAACAAAATCATCAAGAAATAATAAAATGATTGAATATGTAGGTTTCGGGCTCAGCCTAATAGTTCTCCACATTTCCCTAAGCATAAATCAAATGCTACTTCTCTCAGTCAGTGGATAATTGCTTTGCTTTAGGATAATGACATATATCTGGTCCCATACTCTCAATTATAGCACTAGAGGCGCCAGATGATTGCAAAGTTCTATCCAAACTAGCTTACATTTAATAACAAGAGAAGCTCTCAATTGGCCATTAAGGCCTTTGCAAAGACAAGCACACATGGGAGCAATATCTGATCTCCATCTTCAATGCATGCCCAATCCAATGCATCTATAGCACATGGGTTTGCCGTATCAAATTGCGCATTCTCATTAGAAGACAAAGCTTTGTATTATATCCTTTTCCCTGACACAATACGTCTCACAAGAACTTACAACTCCCTAAGCTCAACAAAATGCCAAACCATATGTGAAAGTTTAATATGTAATCCAAGTTAGATCTCTGATGTTCACACTGAAGACTTTCTATAAATAAGATGAAAATTTTCAAGGAATATTATTGAGCAAAATCTATATTCAGCAATCTATCTATTAGAGTAAGACTCATCATGTTCCTTCATATAGAACATCTGAGCAAAAATCATTTACAGGTGCTGTGAAAAATCCCAAAATAGATAGCATTATTGAATGATGGGTCATGGATAACAGATATTCAATATAAGGAATATGACAAGTCTCAGCAAATTTAATGCATATTAATTATCTCTAATTATTTTTAACAATCTTATTTTAAATAATGGAAACAACAAACCCATTTATGAACAATGAAATGTCACTTGATCAACACATATTGGATAAAAAAGAAACATTTATTATTATAAATTTAATAATTCATCCTAGTATATATTAAAAGAAAAACAAGCAAATATCTATTTTTCGAACCTAAAAGTCAGCAAAGCATCTCTTTCATTAAAAAAAAGGTACACTAATGTCTAAGTTAAATTATTATCATGACAAGGAAAATTAAACAAAAATTAAGATCTAGTAACCTAAAAATTTAGATTATTCCATACAATGAAGCAAAAAGCAATAAATTAATATATTCTGAAAACTTAGTTGAGCACTTAAATTTTACACCTATAAAAACAAGCCCCAAACAACTAACAACTACAAACAATAAATTAACTAAGTAGTTATGTCCTTGAAAGAAGGGGAAGGGTTAGGTCCTTCACTAGAACTAGTTACCATGCATGGTTGCTAGCTAGCGTAAATGGCTGATAGAAGGTTCCCATCCTAAGCTATTGCAGTTGCTTAGTCTAATGGGGTGATTCTAGTTGGGCTACTTCATATAGTGTTGAAACTATTCCCAAGGAAAGAACCGACTATTAGGGTTCCCCAAAGCCTCCAAGTCACCAAATATCTGGAAAGTGTTGAGGAAAAGAAACATGCCAACCAAGTTTGCTGATTTTGTTTAAAACCAATCTACTGTGTAATATATTAGCATATATTAGGGGTATTAGAGGCCAGATATCTTCATGTCAACTCTCTCTCTCTCTCTTTCTCTCCTCTCCTTGTTTCTTCCTTCTCTTCTTTCCTCTTTAATTTGCCAGATATCTGATCACCATTGACATCAACAATTGCTTTACTATGATGGCATCAACAAAATAACAAAGAATATGAACAACCATAGAACATCATCCATATTATAGAAACATTAGTAAAACATTAGCGGCCTTTTTTCCACTTTAATATAATGCATTTTGGACAATGATTTACCAATCATTTTATTTGGAGGTGTGTTCTACTTGATCAAATATATGTATGTATGTATGTATGTATGTATGATTAATTCTAATTCGATAATCAGAATCCTCTAACATGATTACGTGAAAGCTGATGGTATAAGATAACAAATGAATTCAATAAAGCAATACATAACCTTTGACAACAACATGAATGAGTTTGCTCAAATTCAATAACTAGATTCACCTTTGTATTCATGTTATCCCAATTGATCAATAATTAGAATTACCTTCATTGATTATGTGAGTTGGTCATAGTAATTAAAATGCCTACAACAAAGCTATAGCTAACTTTTGAAAGTAAACGTTAAAAAATTTGCTCCAATTTGATAACTAAAATCACCTTCGCTGATTATTGTGAAAGTGTCATTAAAGACTTAAAGAAATGCAGGTCATGATTGCTGCTGAAGTGGTTGAAGAATTAAAGGGGAGTTTAGAGAAGCTGCAGGTATTTAGTTTGTTCTGTATGAAGAGCTGATTTGAATTGTAGTTAACTTCGTTGTCTTTGAAGAGGGAATCTTGAGGAGTGTGTGCTAAGAGAAGCAACAGTGAGGATGTGATCATTAAGAGAAGAGTGCAAGTTCGAGGCAGCAGCTAAAGCAAGGAGTCAAGATATTCAGTGGAATTTTGTGTACAACTAGGATTTGATCATCATCAGATGGTGTTAGTGCGAGGCAACTTAGGTGAGTTGAAAGTTAAGCGGTTAAGTCCATTATAATCAAACATGTATAATCGTGACTCATTAAAGTAGCCTATAAACATTAGAGGTAGTTAGAGTTATATAATGTTCTCTCTTATGTTTTTCTAGTTTTTAGAAAAATTAGTGAACTTTGTGTAATTTTCTTGGTGAATTGATGGAGTTTTAGCCCTGGATTTCTTCTACAAAGATGTTCCTCGGGTATCAAGGTTTCTAACAGTTGCATCAACGCTATGGTTTGAGGTGTTTATAGGTGATTTGGAGCTCAGTTTGGCTAGCTTGTGCTGCTGAGGTGCGGTAGTGCAGTGAGTGAAGTTTGTTGGTGAAGATGGCCTCAAGTTCAACACCAAAACTAGAAATATCACATGCGTTGTTGCTAGTGTTCAAAGGAGATGGCTATGAATACTGGAATTATAGAATGAGAACATTGTTTAGGTCTCAAGGTTTATGGAAAATTGTTGAAAATGTTATTAGGAAAGAGAAGCCCATAGAGAAAGAAGTGGATGATGATGCTAAGGCATTATTCTTGCTACAACAAGCAGTTGATGAGACTATTCTTCATAGGATAGTCAGATTTGACACAGCAAAGGAGTCTTAGGATCATATTAAAAATGAAAATCAAGGAACCTTAAGAATGGTGACAGTAAGACAGTAAACTTTGAGACAGAATTTTGATTTGTTGCAAATAAAGAAGGAGGAAACAGTCCAGCATTATATCACCAAGGTGTTGGCAGTGGTGAATCATATTAGAGGAATGGGTAATGAGTTAAAGGATGCAGAGGTGGTGTTAAAAGTGACACAAAGTTTGTCATCAAGGTTTGTACATGTAGTCACTTCAATTGAAGAAGCAAGAGACTTCTCAAAGGTGTCTTTAGATGAATTGAGTAGTTTATTACAAGCTCATGAAGCTAGATTTAACCAATTCTTTGAGAAGCATGAAGACAAGGAATTTGTGGTTCAAAGAGAAAGAGACTCAAGAGGTGGAAGATATGGTGTGAGAGGAAGAACCAGGAATCTCACAGCTAGAGGAAGAGATAATTTTAGAGGTGGTGATCAAAGATCAAATTTTCAAAGACAACAGTTTATAAATGAGAATGGTAGAGGTGGTCCAAGGCCATTTGGGAGATTTAATAGAGGTCAAAAAGCAATATGGTCCAAGATTTGGTAGAAGAGGTCTGCAATATATACAATGTTTTAAGTGCAAGCACTATAGCACTATAGCAACATTATTAAGAGCTTCGTCAATGTGGTTCAATTGAAAATGCGACGTGATCTACCGCACAATTGTGTGCCCAATTCGGCGGCCTCAATGAAGAATTAAATTCGGGAACATTTCGTTGCAAGCACTATAGCAGTTACTTCAGCAAAACACTGTAGTAAGTTAATGTTCACTGTTCACCGAAAATCTGGAAAACAGAGAATCCACACGGCCGTGTGGAAATTCCACAGGGGTGTGTGAAACCCTGATTTCAACCCGATTTTAGCCCGATTTCAGAATGATTTCAGCCTATAAATACCCCTTATTCATATCTATTTTGGGGACCCCTTGGACTATCTTTTGCCTATCTTTTGGTGGGCTTGCGGTTAGGTCTTGGAAAGGTTCTTGGAGGTCTTTGGAGGAGATTTTACGGCATTGACATCGACATCCTTTGGAAGATAGCTATTGGGGGAGCTTTCGTCGGCATCGATTTGGCGAGGTGTACCCTAGGCTTGACAAGGGATTCGTGGAGAAGACGAGACGGCTCCACAAGACCATCGATACGAATTACAAGGGGATTTTCTTTATGGTTTTTATACAATTGTTCTTAAACTCTTCATTGATTTTTTATTGCTAAAGGGAGAGCTAAACCCTTAGTGGGTATTTGGACTTGTAAACCCTAGGATGACATTATTTCTATGACTTTTGTTATGCTTTCTTAATTGATGCTTTTAATTGAGTTCCAATCTTGATTGCTTATTGTATTGATTTTTCCGTTAGCCGTTACACTAAGGTTAAGAATCATCTAAGTTATCCTTGAGATGTGACAACTTCTATAGGATTAGACTACTCGAGATTGGAGAGGGTCGAGAGGGTGAGTCATGAGGTAGCGAAACGTTACATTTCCCCTTCGGCGTGATTTTTCCTATATCCCTATACCAAGAGTTCTTTGCAATCGAAGTAGAGTGAAATGCTAGGAGATGAACTCCCCTGGGGCTTAGTTGCGCAAGCAACTGAGTGAAGGGTTGTAGTGAATCCTAGTGCTGGGGCTTAACTTAGATTACGGTTCTTTTGCCTGGACCAAAGGGTTAGAACTATACTTAGGGACAGGGTCTATCACTTGGAATCCCTTGAACGTCAAGCAGTTCCACGTAGTGTGAGGCTTAGGATGATGAACTCTTCTGGGGCTTAGTTGAGAGATCGATAGAGTGAAGGGTTGTAGTGAAGCCTAATGCCGGGGCATAGTGTTGGAGCTAGTCATGATTAACCTTAGGTTTTGGGACCGTGTGCTTAAGGATTTTCACGACTCATTAGACATCAATTAGAAGGTATAATACTAGTCTTGCGCTAGAAGCATTAGTCCTAAGGGGAGCTTTGTCCGAGGACCCCATCTTTATATCTATTACCTCTCCAACCTTTATCGCACTTCTTGCACTCTTTAACTTTCTTTTATATATATATATATATATATATATATATATATATATATATATATATATATATATATTGATTTCTCTCACCATCAACTCCCTTCAAGATAAATAGTGATAACGGTTGTTTCTGAACATTATTCCCTATGGATACGACTACCCACTCACCAGGGTATTTTATTATTTTGATAACCCTTGCACTTGCGGGGTACACACGCAAAGGGTGTATCAAGTTTTTGGCGCCATTGCCGTGGAATAGGCGTTTTAGAAACATTTGTATTTCGCTATTTTTGTTATTTACCACTTATCCTACTCCATATTTTCTTATTCTTCCATCATTCTCATTTGTTTTCTTTTGTCTTGTTTTATGTTTTCTTGCAAGGAGCATAAATGACGATTGATCAAGTTATTGAGCTATATTTTCAAGTGGAAGCTCTAAGTAAAAAGGTTGATAGAATTATTGCTTCACAACAATAGAGTAATCCATGTTGCAGCACATATCATCCAAATGAAAGGAGCAACCCAAATTTTTTATGGAATAGTGATGGACAACATTGGGAAGTACCTTAAGAGCAATTTCAAAAGAATGATGTAATTGAAGAGGATGCACCTCAGTGGAAAAAAGTGCTGGCTAGCTTTATTGAAGCATCCGATGCCTCTTGCCAAACTATGGAAGCCACATGAAAATGTCATGAAGCCTCCTATAACAACCTTGAGCATCAATTAGGATGGATACTTGACACACTCTCTAAGGAATATGAAGTATTTGAGCAAGCAACGCATGTTCCTTGTAGAGATGATGCGGTAGTGAACGATAATAAAGAAATGGGGCATACTGAGTACATTGTTGTAGAAATTGAAGAGGAAAAAGAAGAACATCATTTGGAGAATTGGGATTGCTTTAAGGGGCCGTTTGATTCGTGGTAATGCCATATTACCACGTAACTAGATTACTATGGTAATATGAGCGGGAATATTATATAGATGGTAATATTGTGGTAATATAACATAACCATGTTTGGTTGGTAACTTTTATTACTGGGAATAAGACATTACCATGTTTGGTTCGTCATAGTAATCCATTGGTAAAATATTAAAATTACCAAAATACCCTCTTACCATTTGCAAAAACCAAATAATCTAACTTATACCCCATTGCCGCCGTCGCAGTGATGCCCTAACATTGACATCGAGATAAGCTCTCTCGCTGCCGCCTTCTAACCCTCGACCACCTCCTGCTCTCCACCCCGCCGCCGACGCAGCGATGCAGCCTCTGGAGGATCGAACTCTCAAGGAAGAGAAGCAGAAGGTCAGCGTGTCACGAGACAAGCGCATCGAACAAGGTCCTGATGTGGAGTTGCCGCAAGCTCCGACCATCGCTAGGGCACCAGGAAATCCCGAGAGCCATCCCCTTATCTCTGAATCGAAGAAACGAGCTCTTGATGCACTCGAACGAAGATTTGCGGCCACTTCCAAGTCTTCGGACAATGCTGCAGCCAAGAGGTACAAGCCTTCGGTCTCCAAAGATAAAAGCAAAGTAGAAGACTGCTTTGTTGCTTCTCCTCAACAGCCCCGTGACTCCTCCTTGAAGCCTAGAGATCAATCAGGGATTTCTGGTAGATTAATTCTATCTGTTTGAAGTTCTCCTTGATTTTAGTGTCTAATTTCATGCTTATGTTCCTTAGATGTAGAACCTCACACAGTCTACTTCAAGATAAGTCAAATTTTGCATGATAATCTCAAGACCAATGTTTCCAAGGTGTTTGTTTGATTTAGCAAATTTACCAAAATCTAGAGTTTTAGATTTGTACAATTTGTGAAACTTGTAGTAATTTTTAGGAATCGAATAGAGAAGACGATGTGAACCGACTGATTCGGGATATCCTTTTGAGTGGTGACAATTGATGTAGTTCATCATACCAATTGAAATGCAGCTAAATTTCAATGATTATATGTTCTCTATATATTGGCTTATCCATCTTAATTTCTTCATTTTGTCATCCATCTTATGTTCTTAATTTGCTTATTTATCTTATGTTCTTCATCTCAGTGAGAGCAACAAAACATTTCTCAATGTTCCTTTTGTTTTGTTTTTCTTTCCATCCATTGGAACACAAAAAAACAATGTCTTCAAACTGCTTGTTTATTTATTTTATGTTCTTCATTTAGTGATTTTTTAAAAGTCCTTTTTGTGTGATAGAGATTTGGAACTACTATTTGAGTTATGTTCTTTTTATACACTTTTGCCTTTGTTTCTTGCTTTTGAATTTCGTAAGATTTCATATCTTTGAGTGAAAATATGGTTTCCAATCTCTCGTTGATGTGATTTCACTATTTTTTTTTTTTTTTTGTGAAATACGAAATGTTTGCATCTCAAGTTACATGATGTGATTTCTTTTTGTTTTTGCTCTCATATACCAAATGCTTGAGTCTTAAGTGCTATAAATGTGGTTTCTTTTTCTTTTTCATTGGGACATTGTAAATGATTGAAATTTAAGTTGTATGTGGTCATAATTAAAGATATGTTTGTTGTTCCCTCAGTAAAATGGGATTTGATGACTTGATATGTACCATCAAAACTGCATCTTTTCAACATTATTAAGCATGGATTTATTTTTGGATTGCCGGTAAAACTTCCAGGATATCCTTTACCAATTTATGCAGAAACAACAAATTCACCACTGATATTCTGATTCTATATATGTTTACTGGATGCACACTTTTTAATGTGACATATTGTAGCCCAGCCTGATTTCATTTTAAGGGATATAATATTTTATTTGACAGTATGATCTGTCTAGTTTCATGATCTCTTGATAAGATGATTTATTTTGTTGTAAGATTTTTTTATAGGTAACACTTTTTGCATTTGAATATGGATTCGGGCATACTGGTTTCAAAGATCGTCATCAGCTAAAACTTTGGGTTTCTGGTCAATAACCAGTAAGTGCTCCTATCTACGAACTTCTTCCAATGAGGAACAACTTTTCTCTCACCAATCTTTCTTTTTGGCCAAATGTCTTCCATTGGCATTGTTCCATCCTCGGTTGAAGATTTCAACAGTGTGGATTGCTTGAAAGGATAAAGTTAGTAGTTTTTTTTTTTGTGCTCTCTGATTTTCCTTTCTCTTTTTTCCTATTTCATTTCCTTTTAATAAAGTTCATGCACTTTGGTATGCTTTTGTGCTTAGATGGTTTGAGCTTATCTTGCCATCAAGGTGGCAAGGCACATATTGGGCAACTTTTGTGAATTACATAGTTCTATTATGTTGTTCATGATAAAATTATCATTTCAATATGTTTATATTTTAACTACAATGTCTTCTAGGGATCTCCCCTATGATGACTTCTCGGTACAATTCAGAATCTGTTAGTGTTCTTGAGCACCTTCTTGAACTGTAAGTGATATCACTGTTCAATAACTTTATTTCTTGCTGAGATAAATTATTTAAATATGTTATAGTTTCTCTTCCATATAAAAATATTTTAGTTAGAAACAGTCTCAGCGGATCAGTACCTTCAGAATTTGGAAATCTCAGAAGTGTGATATTCTTGCATCAATGTGGTTGAGGAGCTTGATTTTAATGATTTTTTTTAAGCTCATGGCTCTACTTCTAATTATTCATTTATTTATTTGATTCATGTGCCTCCACTTTGGAATCTTGTGCATGAATAGTGTATTTAGCAATCTATGTACTCTCTTTTGGTTTTTGCCCTCTATTTCGTAGTAATCTATGTATTTTTACTCTTCCATGTTTGTTTGTTTAAGGTTGAAACCTAATCATATGACTGTTTTGTTTTCTCCACACCTATGCTCATACATCCAATTGCATCTCTATGCGATTATCAGGTTTATATTGATTATGCACATATGTCAATTAGAGGGGTAGTTTCATTGGTGGTCACAAATGTTTCATCATTATAACGCTGTGGCCACAAATGTTTTTTTTGTAACGTTGTGGCCACAAAACTATTCTCCGGTCGCACTGATGGCCATAAATGTTTTTTTTGTAACGTTGTGGCCACAAAACTATTCTCCGGTCGCACTGATGGCCATAAATATTTCATCATTACAACGCTATGGCCACAAAGGCTTTCCACGTGGATCATGTGTTTTGTGGCCACGTCATCAACTTCACCGGAAATAGCCCCAAACATGCCATTGTGGCCATCAGTGCAATTGGAGAATAGTTTTGTGGCCACAACGTTACAAAAAAAACATTTGTGGCCATAGCGTTATAATGATGAAACATTTGTGGCCACCAGTGAAATGAACCCGTCAATTAGATATTCATATTGATTAAAACTGTTCTCAGATTTATCATATTTATCACATTTTGCTCTACAATTAGATATTCATCATATTCATCACAAACATGGCAAAATATGTCCTCAACCATGTTATTATTATCTTAATGAATGCTGAAAATTGAAATTTCTTGCTTGATGATATCTATCATGATCTTTTGTCTGAGAGTTAACTAGTGGAGGGTAAAATGTTCACCTGTCTATAATACGAGATGTTCTTAGCTCGACATATATATACACAATACTTAACACAATAAACTTTTGCTGCTCATATGTTTGATTATGAGAAAATATGACATAAAATGGAAGGATAAATAAGAACTATTTTGGGGATTGTGCCATTTTTATAGAAGACTTCTAAATATTAAAAAAAATTGTTTTAGTAAACATCAACTATAAAATGACTTAGCACCAAAAGTTTTTGCAAAATGACAAGGATACTGTGAACATTTTTAAGTAATATGAATAATCTGTATTGATAATATGGGCAACGTTGATGATATGAATAACAAATATAGAGCTAATGACCAATATGTGAGTCCTAACTCTTTGGTTTTGCTAGGTATGGATAAGTCATATATTACAAAGCTGCGAAACTCACCTGTGTATGCCAAGTCTAGACTCGTTCCCTCCTAAATGAGTAGCCCCATTTGTCTCTTACTCATTAGATCCATCTTTTAAGTGTCAATTTTAGCATTTAGCTCATGGGGATGTTTCTGATATCTAAGTTAGAAAAGGGAAATGTTGAAAGTGAAATGGAAGAAAAGAAAGGGATTTTGAGATCTATAACGGTGACCGAATTCTCTAATGAGTTTTCTCTCTTATTTGATTGACCTCCCCATCTTTTATAGCCCCATTGTTGAATCATTCTTCTTGCTTTTGGTGAGGTATTTCCCCTTGAAGATGGTTTGGTGGCCATTACCACTTTAGGAAGAATTTTTCCCCTGTTTTTAATAGTAGAGTAAGCTTCCATTGTCATCAAAGATTTTCTTTTTCTCGGTTAGATGGATGGATGACCTTTCTTGTTAATCTCTATTGTTGGATGAACATGTGCTCTAACATCTATCGAGTGAATATTATACCACCTATTTATTCTACATCCCCCTTCCACAACACCTATTTATATAATTCTCTAAGGAAAAGGCACTTTTAGACATAAAATCCAAACAACTTCTCAATTTTAGAGGTACTAATGGATTATGACATATCCGACGCAAAAAAAATTGACTCTGTTAGGAAAAAGTGTTTGAGAAAAAAACCAGAAACTAAAAAACTCCATAGCTACACATGCTTGTTAACAACCAGGAGAGACATAAAGCCAAAAGCTACACATGCTTGTATGGTCCCACCTCCACTCCACCAAACTCACCTTTTGAAGTGTTATTTTGTCCTCACATACACTTCTGAATATTTTTCTCGTGATGCACTGTTCTTGCAGGTAACCACTACTTGCTATTTTTTTTTTTAAATACCCATCTTTTATTTTGACAAGTTACTTTGGATATGTGAAAAACTAAAAAAATGTATTAAGTTATTCCCCTATATATATATGACATTTAAGAGATATGAATTTTTTTTGCTAATTTGAAGCATGATTTGCTGATCATCATAATTATGTACTTCCTCTTGTTTAATGAATTGTCGAAACATGATTAAATTTTGTACTAGCTGGATGAATCTTTAAACCTTTCATCAGTTATCAATGTTTGGTACTATGCTGACTTTTATTTATACGGGAAAAACAGTATTGCTCTTGATCCTTCATGAAAGAAATATTATAATCAGCATCAAGCTGTGATATTCCAATAATTCTAAAGAGCTCTTTTAATGCCATTTTCAGATCTTATAGATCAAATAATACATCCTACTCAGAATGTGGACATTGTGGAACTACTCAAGCATCTCCATCCAAAGGTATACTTTACTTCAAATGATTTTCTTTGGTTATGTTCATTAGTTATTATGCTAGGAATCCCTTTATTAGATGGAACCAACCCAGCTTCATGCTTCCCTCGATTCGCTATTGGCTATGAGGCTACTTGTTACAGTTACCCCTGGAGTGAGGTATGAGTTACATCATGATTTACCCTGTAAACTCTGCATGTTCTTCTCTTGTGATGTGGAAATAATGTCGTGTGACATAAATGGTGCAGGTTTTTGCACTTGATATATTTGTATCGAAGTTTCAAGATGATTTATTGAACCAATATGATGGTCTTCAATTCAAGAACAAGGTAAATTTGTAGTCTTTCATGGAATACTTTGTTATTGAATTTCATGTTAACATTTCTTATTATCATAACCTCTGTTATTTGGAATTTACTAGAATTTTTTTAGATTAATTGCCATTTTGTGCCCTTAAATTGAAGGTGCTAATAAATTTTATTGTTAATGATAAAATGGTTTAGAATTGCGCCAACGGTAATCATCATTTAACTTCCCAAGATAAATGAAATCACTGAAAATAAATGTGAAGCTGTACGAAAAGCTAGCAAGTTCAAATGCCATTGCTTTTTAGAGATTGGAATTGATAATGATGCTGATTATATACCTTTGTTAACTGCCTTTTTTACCTGAAACATTCTCACAACCTTTTGACTTGTTGCAGATCAGTGCGGATAGCTAATTATAATTTAGTAGTCTAAACATTTGTTAAAAAAAAAAAGACTCTTTGCATAAAGGAAGTTCCTTTATTCTTAAGATCTAATTATAGTGACTTCGAATTAATACTTTCCATTGGAATGACAGGCTTGTATCGATATAGGCTCGGTGATGTAGTGAACGTAGCTGGCTTTTACAACTCCACACCAGAACTCAACTTTGTTTGTAGGAGAAGCCTTCTATTAACAATCAACATTGACAAGAACACAGAAAAGACCTCCAATCAGCAGTTGAAGAATCTGCCAAACTCTTCGCAGCTAAAAAGCTCGAAGTTGTGGACTTATCTAGCCACGTAGATGTCTCAACTGAACCTGGTCACTATGTGATCTTCTGGGAACTCAACGGCGATACCTGTGAGGATGTACTAAGCAATTGCTGTGATTGTTTAGACCGAGCATTTGTCGATGCAGGCTACATTTCATCAAGGAAAGTCCGTTCCATAGGACCACTACAACTCTGAATTGTCCAAAGGGGCACCTTCGAGAAGATCCTTGACCATTTTCTTAGCCTTGGCGCGACCGTAAGCCAGTTCAAGATGCCACATTGTGTAGGCTTATCGAACAGCAAACTCTTGCAGATACTTAATAGTAATGTTATGGATATGTATTTTAGCGCAGCATATGACTAAAACTTAGTGATGTTCTTGCTTGTTTGTCAGTGAGCTATTTCAAATGGAGTATGCAAAATCTCTTTCTCTATATGTAATTTTTATGTTCTGTTTTCTTTTGTTGCAACAAAATGCCTCCTAGGCAGTTTTAATTATGTAAAAACTGGATGTTAGTGTATGATGTGTTAATATAGTATGAACAAGACTTTTACTGTGGGCGTCATTAAGGGATGTTTCTACAAACGTGACAGGTTGATGGTCAAAAAGGGTGGGTTGTTGAATGTTGTAGGGTTATGCTGGTCTCAGTGGATTCAAGAATACTGAATAGCCAACCTTTTGGGTGGAATCCAGGAAGACACTAGACAGCAATGAGGGTAGGTCATAGGTGGCGGCCATTAGATTTCAATGTTAAATGAAGCACTTTGTTGCTCTTCATCTGAGCCCCTTTGAACGTTATACTTGTATTATTTTATTTCCAAGTGTTTATTCTATATTATAAAAAAAAACACTTTCAAAAATTTTGTGTCACAAAAATTTTTAGTATTTTATTTTTGTAGAAAATGACAGCTTCAATGGGACGCACTTATTTGAATACTGTAAATGCTGACATCTTCACCAACATGTACTGGAACATCTGAAAATGTATATGCTCCCTAGTAAATACTGCAGTTCCCTAGTAAATACTGCTGCTATTGAAGATCACAGTTATGTATAACAAAAATCAACATCTTCCTAGTGTTGTACAGAAAGCTAGCAAGAGGCAAAATTACACAGGAAAAGTTGCTTTGTCACATAATACAAGCATAAGATATTACATTATAGATGAAAAATTCAGATAAATTCAGAAAAATTATAAAATAGAAAACATCAGCAAATCAGTCCAGAACATTCAGACAAAAAAGTTGTTTCAGTACATAATGATGTTTTCCCCTACTGTAATGTTCAATACTACACCTATAAAAAAGTCAATAGTCCAATTTATAAAAAAAGATTAACTCTACAGACAACCACCCAAGACCCAATCAACATATTCTTTCTTGCATTCATTCGGGAGTGAGAAAAAATATGACACTTTACTGGAGTCAGCCACAATCAACCCACCAGCTCTAATTCTTTCCCCTTGAGACAAGCCTTCAATTGTAACTAGTTCAGCAAAAACCTTCTTCTTTGCCTCTGCATCTTCAGCAAGAAATTGGAAGCAATTAGCAAGTCTTGAAATATGCTCCCCAGAACTTTCCACCATCGTCTTAATTGTCCCAATGGTGTTTGTGAACTCATCAAGGCCACCATCTTGGTTGAAGGAGCGTCTACGTTTACTTTTCTTAGGAGGTGCATGTGATGAGCCTGGTTGTGAAGTGTCTGCGGTAGTATTGTTATTATTGCCATCTACATTGTCTGCATGAGTTGGGCTCCGAGGTGCACTTGAATTTCCTTCTCTATCCGTCGTATTTGTGTCAAATTCAAAATCATAAAAATTTGATCATATAGGGAGTTCAATAAGTGCCATATGCTCCTCACGTTCAATTTCTTCAACAGCATCGCCGGGAGCTTCAGCTCCTTCTCCTGTGGCTCGGTCTTTCCCAAAAACTTGGCTTAACTCCTCTAAGAATGGAAAAGGTTTATTCCTTAAACCAGCAGCCCCTGGGTGACTCTGAAAACATTCAAACACATAATCTTTAGCCGACATGGTCAACATAAATGGTAAATATTGGCATAAAATAAAATTACCTTTACCCAGTCATTGAACACTGCAGCATCAGATGTAATGCATTTATCATTATCATTCCAACCAAACCCACTTGCATTTGGGCCTAACATTTCTTGAATGGCATGGTATTGCCTTTTCCATAATTTCACTCTTGACTCAATGTGAGGTGAGCCTTTGATATTATAATCATGTAATTTCTCATGCATCCATTTCTCCAATTGAGTCAAATAACCAGCCCGAAATTGACCATTATCAGCTTTCCATTGCCTACTCTCAGCAAGCCTAACCAAGCACTCAATTAAACATGCATCTTTTTGTGCAGTCCAAACATGTCTGCTGCTTGATTTTATTTGCCTCTTTCCTCTTCTTTCAGATGTATCAATCCCATGCATATTCTCATTCTCAGCCATCCTATATCAAAGAAGTTACATGAGGATCTATAAAAAGATAACACTGTTTTTTATTAAAGTTTGAAATAAAGAAACCGGGAATAGTTTACATCATTCAAGAAACTGATTTTGATGAAAAGAAAGTATGCATACATCAACTTTTGCTTTTTCAAAAATCATATGTAAGGTTAATCCCAATAAAAACAAAGGATGCATTGCCACTAGGGAAAAAACATACATATATGCTTCTTACATATGTGTTTCAATTTAAAATATAGGCAAGTACATAATTGTAACCATCATAAAACACCTTAAAACAAAACGACACCAATAGTTACATAACAAACATAATTAATTTTATTGGGTTTGGTGACCCCTACTCGACCTCCACTGATTAAACATATTATTAGCCAAATTAGCACGCCATGTTGTCCAATAATCAGTTGTCTCAACAAAGGTAATCCTATCACCATCCAACTCTTCTTCTATAGTGTCTTCTGGGATGGTTTCCTCTAAAGGATCGATAGGCATTTCTCTCCTAACATGATTGTGTAGTAATGCACAAGCAGAAATAATCCTAGCTTGTGTCTTCACTGGATAGTACGACCTTCCCCTCAAGATGGCCCACCTTCCCTTCAAAAGGCCAAAACATCGCTCAATGACATTTCTAGCAGAAGAGTGCTTGTAATTGAAGAACTCCTCAGGTGTGGTTGGTTGACTCCCTTGCCTCCAATCATTTAAATGATATCTTTGTCCCCTAAAAGGTGTAAGAAATCCTTCTCCATTCGGGTAACCGGCATCACATAAATAGTAATAGCCTAAATCAAGATTAAGGGTCAATACTTATGCAACATAACCAATTTTGAAAGCTAACTATATTAGCATTTTATACCTTGGGGAACTCTTAACCCATTCCTCCTAGAAATCGCATCACGTAACACCCTAGAATCAGCTGCTGAACCCTCCCACCCTGGTAGAATGTAAATAAATTGCATGTCTTGGGAGCACACTCCCAAGACATTGGTGGCAATCTCATTTTTCCTAGTTCGGTACCTAGGCTTGTCAATTGCAAGGACATTTACTTTGACATATGTTCCGTCTAAAGCCCCAAGACAATTCTATAAAATAAATTAATGTTAGTATAGGGAACTTTAATTTTTGGAATACATTTATGGTCAACTAGAAATATTTGAATAAAGGTTTTTTTTTTTTACCTTAAACCATCGCCACCTCTCATCAGTTGAGTTCTCAGGAACTGGTTCTGGTTTTTTGAGTAAAACTTTGTGGCATTTCAAAATTGCATTTAGAACACCTTTAAAATGTCGGCTTATAGTCTCTCCTGATCTAACAAACTCCCTCTTTGATACTCTATTTTTTTTATCATGTGAAATAATATAAAGGAAGGATGCAACCATTTCCTCAACGCATATGTTCCTAGTATCAACCAGTTGACCAGTTGTGGAAAGTAACTCGCACAAACGATGGAATGCTCGTCGATCCATACGAGTACTCTCTATGCAAGCTAGGTCACTTTCAAAAACTAGCCTATGTACATTCACATCTCTGATTAATTTCCTACTACCTCCATCATAGGCAATCCGTCGTCTCTTTTTCCTACGACTATGCTCCAAGGCAATGACATACAGTAATATAACTAGTTCATTCATCATCTCAACATACAAACAAGCTATTGTGGCAAGCAAACCCAGATTTTCTTCAGAGAAAAGATCCATAAATCTATACATAGAATAAAACAAATGAAATAAATTAGTCGACAAGTATTGATAGAGTAATGAATACGTTTATTTGGGGGAACATACAAGCTATTAGGGTTTGTAATAAATACAATGAGAAAATATTGTGTTTTTAAGGACTTATTCATTAAATTTTGACATTGGATGAATGCAAGAATTGGAACTAGAGATCAAAAAATACCAACACTTAAAATTGAAACACTAATCCATATGATTGCATACCAACACTTGACACTAGCAACAAATAGCAACACATAGAAATTATAAAAAATAAGCATGGAGAATATGAAATAGATGAGGTTCCATTAATTTCACTCCTAGTGAACAAAACATGCTATCCCACATAATCAAACAAACATGTTAATCTAGAAAATGCCATCATTTGAAGGGAAAAATAATGGACCATCAAAGAAAAATGATTGTGGCCTTAGAAGAATTGAGAGCTACTATGCTGAGTAATCTCCTACTAAATTAAGCAAAGATTAATGACCAACACACAGATCAATGAAAAATAGAGCAAGTGAACCCACCTATGAATAACCCTAGCATTAGGTGTGACAATTTTGTTTGTTTGGAACTTAAAATTGCCAAAATTATCATTATTATTGTTACAAAGATGGATGGATCATTGCAAATATTAGTCGTACTTAAAAAATTCAACCACTACTCAAATTTCAATTTGGAAGTACTAAAATTAACCACCAAAGCAAGAAGAAATCAGCCCACTTTAACCAATTCACATTCACACACAGAGTACAAGAAATGCTCATGATCCATTGTCTTTTTTCTTAATAAATTTTAATTTGTACATATTACTTGTAAATATGAGTAGTGGTTAGCATGCTACATGTGTTAACTTCTTATTGGTTTATGAGCTATAAAAAAAAGGAAGAAAAAGGTTGCTGTGGACAGGGAACAACATTCCCATCAGTTGATCAAATTGTACAAACTTTGGCTTGGAAAACAATTAATTGAATCAATCAATCAATTATAACATAGGACAACCAAAATATAGTATTGGACTGTTTGGGAAGTTTGGATTCTCTCACTACCAAAGAATACACCAGTGACTTGTTTGATATGAAGGTATTAGTGCGAGCCTAATCAAACTCTTTAAACTAATTTTCATTTTATTTATGGTTTGATTCATTACATTACAATAATGTGTATTAAAGATCACAGAATGGCAAATACAAAATAATTCGGTTTAGCAATTTCATGGATAAGCAAAGGAAAAGGCATGAGCAAGTGGAACACACCAAATCTCCGTGAAGTCCATCCTTAATATAGTGCTTGATTTGGAGAAAACAAAGGAGAAAGATCAAAATTTAAGTAGAAACGTTTCCTCTGTATGCTTGTCCACTAGAAAAACAATTTACACGAGTTTTCGTCTAAATGAGTTAAAAAAAAAAAAAAGAAAGAAATCAAGTAACCCCGCATTTAATCACCTAAAAAGAAAATTTTTCACATTAATTGTAGCAGTAAAAAATTGTGTACACAACACAAAAGTACATAACTAATTTTTTGGTTTCTGGAGTTATACATATCTTATAAGTATAGTTATAATATATATAATTTTATATTAGGAAAATAGTGTATGCCTGAAATTTTTTTATATTAAATTATGTTTATATTATTTATAAAAATATTGTACATAATTATTATCTAGATTGAGCAAGAATTAGCTCCTATGGTAGGCGCATAGTTTCCCTCTAGGCACCTATTCAAATTTAAATCACCTTTATTAAGTTCAAATTTAGTAAATTTCTTTATCTGTGTAATATTAAACAAAGGAATACATTTATTAGAAATTTTAAAAATTAGGGTCTATAATGTTATCATTTTGTTTGTTTTTATATTTTTCAGATGTTTAAATTAATAATATAACATGGATGCCACTGGCAGTTGGTATATGAGTGGAATGTTTGGATAAATGAAATTTCATAGGTAATCAAACAGAATAGTCTAAAATCTAGAATCAAAACCAACTAAGAAGATAAACAATGATCCAATCACCACAACATTAACACAAAAAATCAAAAACCAAACAAGATCATTCAGTTATATCATTGAAAGGTGAAAGGGCTATATTTTATCTCCATCAACCAAAGCCCATCCACACAAATAACACAAAAAATAATCTCATGCTCATCAAAGAATCACCAAACAACAAGAAAAAAATACAACGAAGCAAGAATCCAATCGAATAATCATGGGAATATATGATGATGGGGATTTGGGAACAAACCTGGATTGAATGAAGGTTGGTTGTTGAAATTGGATTGCTTCTGCGCTTCTTCGGAGGAAAACCTAGAACGCTCCAGAAACCCTATCGGGAGAATGAAAGAGAAGTTCGAGAGAAATTTGCACATTACACCCTGAATTATGTTTAAAATTAATTTTTTAAAATAAGGGTATATTTGTCCCAAAAAATTTATTATATTACCATTAACTTGGTAATCTCAGATAGCCACCTAATTTGGTGGTAATGAGATTACCAAGTTTCTTGGTAATATCCTAATGTTGGTAATCTTAGATTACTGCCAACATTACCATTGCTCCATATCCAAACATGGTAATATCTTCATATTACCACGTAACAGGCGGTAATGTTTTCACATTACCGCCAACCAAACGGCCCCTAAGGAAATTGAGGACTAGTCATGGACACAGTCTTGTGACCATGTGTGCTCCACAACCCATTGAAACTCAACTCTCAATGAACATAGCTCCATCGAATGCAACACTTGGAGTTCAGGGGAGTATTGTTTCAATTGCCCACTCCCACGTATTTTGCTTGAGTTGTTATACTTTTTATTGTGCTTGCATGCGTACATTAGAGACAATGTACATCTTAAGTGTGGGGGGAGTTCACATTGCACACACCTTATACTTGTGCGTTCAATTGTTATGCTCATGTAGCTCATGGCAGGTCACCTTAGTTGCAATGGTTGTATTCTTAGAGTCTAGGAGAATTTTTAACATTGTATCTCATCATGCTCTAGTTTCTACTTGAATTTTAGGGAATTTTTGCTCGATTATCTCATATTGCACTACTCACTCTTGAAACCTTTTGAAACTCAAGCTCAATGTTTAAGGACTAGTTTATCTTTGATTTAGTTGAGTTTTTAGTTTTGTTTGAGATTAAAAAAAAATTGTGATCTTGTGAATATTTGTTAGTTTTATTTGTGCATTTGGGGTGAAAAGAGCTACCTCCTATGAAGTATGTAGCTACTCTCATAAGTCGGATACAAGTTATGCCCTAATGAGAGAAAGAGCTATGTCATGGGATGCGTGAAAGCTACTACCCCATTAGAAAGAGCTACCACCTCGAAAGTGTGAAAGCCACCTTTGGCGGCCGCCTAGGAAAGGGCTACCTTAGAGGATGTGTGAAGCTACTACCTTCCTACTTTTTTACATAAATAAGTCCTTTCAATGAGAGCTTTAAGAAGTACTTTTTGGGTTAACTTGAGTTAGTTCACAGACACTTACATATTTTCGAGTTGTTGTCCTTTTTTATTCAAGTTTTTGGCTAGAGCAATGATACCTTTATGCAATGTTTTGATTTTCCCTTATTTGTAGAATGCTTCTTTTGCATACTTTTGGTGAACCTAAGGCCGAGCACTTTCAATTGTTCTTCCCAAGTACTTTCATGTTTTATTTTTGCTTAAGGACAAGCAAAACCTTAAGTTTGGGGGAGTTTGATAAGTGCTCGTGTATAAGCTATATGAAGTATACTTTTCTTATATTGAGCATATCTTTATTAAGATTTTATCACTTATATGTGTGCATTTGTGTTCTTTTGTGCATGTAGGCTTGTGGAAATGAATTAAGGAGAAAAGAACCAAGAATAGGTCATGAATGTGATTGTTGAGGGATTTCTTGGACTGGGCAAGGAACAAGGCACAAGTTGTGTTCAAAGACATGTGAGTGTGTGCCAACCTCCAACTGAGTTCAAGAGAATATGTGAATTGGAGGGGCACAAAGGCAGTCACACTCACATGTTCTGGCTTGTACAACATTATTAAGAGCTTCATCAATGTGGTTTAATTAAAAATGCGACTTGATCTACCGCACGATTGTGTGCCCAATTCAGCGGCCTTGATGAAGAAATGAATTCGGGAGCATTTTGGTGCAAGCATTGTAGTAGTTGTTGTAGCAAATTACTGTACCAAACCACTGTATCAAGTTAATGTTCACTGTTCGCCGAAAATCTGGAAAACAGAGAATCCACATGCCCATGTGGAAATTCCACAGGGCCGTGTGGAAAATCCATAGGGGCGTGTGAAACCCCGATTTCAACCCATAAATACCCCGTATTCAGATCTATTTTGGGGACCCCTTGGACTATCTTTTGCCTATTTTTTGGGGAGCTCACAGCTAGGTTCTGGAGAGGTTCTTGGAGGTCTTTGGAGATGATTTTATGGCATCGATATCGACATCCTTTGGAAGATAGCAATTGGTGGAGCTTTCGTCGGCATCGATTCAGCGAGGTGTGCCCTAAGTTTGACAAGGGATTCGTGGAGAAGACGAGGTGGCTCCACAAGACCATCGATACGGACTACAAGGGGGTTTTCTTTATGGTTTTTATGCAATTGTTCTTAAACTCTTCATTGATTTTGTATTGCTCCATGGAGAGCTAAACCCCTAGTGGGTATTCGGACTTGTAAACTCTAGGATGACATTGTTTCTATGACTTTTATTATGCTTTCTTAATTGATGCTTTTAATTGAGTTCCAATCTTGATTTATTATTGTATTGATTTTTCCCTTAGCCATGACACTAGGGTTGAGAATCATCTAGGTTATCCTTTGGAGGTGTGAAAACTCCTATAGGATTAGACTTCTCGAGATTGGAGAGGGTCAAGAGGGTGAGTCGTGAGGTAGCGAAACGTCCCCTTTCCCCTTCGGCGTGATTTTCCCTAGCTCCATGTTCCAAGAGTTTTTTGTAATCGAAGTAGAGTGAAGTGCTAGGAGATGAACTCCCCTGGGGCTTAGTTGCGCAAGCAACTGAGTGAAGGGTTGTAGTGAATCCTAGTGTTGGGGCTTAACTTAGATTACGGTTCTTTTGCCTGGACCAAAGGGTTAGAACTATACTTAGGGACAGGGTCTATCACTTGGAATCCCTAGAACGTCAAGCAATTCCACGTAGTGTGAGGCTTAGGATGATGGACTCCCCTGGGGCTTAGTTGAGAGATCGGCAGAGTGAAGGGTTGTAATGAAGCCTAATACCGGGGCATAATGTTCGAGCTAGTCACGGTTGAACTTAGGTTTTGGGACCATGTGCTTAAGGATTTCCACAACTTATTAGACATCAATTAGAAGGTATAATACTAGTCCTAGGGGGAGCTTTGTCCGGGTATCCCATCTTTATATCAATTACCTCTCCTACCTTTATCGCTCTTTTTGCACTCTTTTACTTTCTTTTGCATTTATATATATATATATATATATATATATATATATATATATATATATATATATATATATATATATATATATTGATTTCTTTCACCATCCACTTCCTTCATAGCTAAATAGTGATAACAGTTGTTTCTGAACACTATTCCCTATGGATACAACTACCCACTCACCAGGATATTTTATTACTTCGACATCCCGTGCACTTGCGGGGTACACATGCAAGGGGTGTGTCAATATACATCCCACCAGTCAGCTTTAAATAAAATGATGCTATTCCCTCCTTGATAATTTAATTGTATGATATCTGTTAATACCCCAAAATAATCCAAATTGCCTATATTCATATCATCTTTCACAAGAATTGCACTATTTTGTGATTTCAAATGCAAGTCTCTATCCTTTGTGTTAAACTTACGGCCATTGATAAGGATGTTTATATATATATAATAATAATACATGTCCTAATTTAAATCGAAATTATAAAATATTTAAATAAAAAATCAGTTGAGGGCACCGATCTCGAGGCGATCTAAAAAATATTCAAATCTCCGATCAGCTGAGAGCACCGATCTCGAGATGATCTAAATATTTAAATCTCAGGATCAGCCTAGAGCACAGATCTCAAGGTAATATAAAAAGACCCAAATCCCAAAATCAGCCGAGAGCACCGATCTCGAGGTAATCTAAAAATATTAAAATCTTCAGATCAGCCGAGAGCACAGATCTCAAGGTGATCTAAAAATAACCAAATCCCATGATCAGCCGAGAGCACAGATCTCGAAACGATCTAAATATTCAAATCTCAAGATCATCCAAGTGCACATATCTCGAGGCGGAAAATATATATATATATATATATATATATATATATATAATAAATAAAAAAATATATATTCAAATCCGGATCAGCTCCGAGCACCGATATTGAGGCGATTTAAAATATTTAAATAAAAAAATAAAATCCTATATATATATAAGAAAATGAAATTAAATATAAAATATAATAATACTAAAATAAAATAAAATAATACATACATACATACATATATATATATATATATATATATATATATATATATATATATATATATATATATAATAAAATAAATTCAAAATAAAATAAAATAAAATAAAAATATATAAATAATATATAAACATTAGTTCAAATTAAAATAAAATAAAATAAAATAAAATAAAAAAAGAATAAATATCTAATAATAATAAAATCGGATCAGATCAAGACATAAAATAAAACTAAAATAAATAAATAAATAAAATCAAGTCAAGATAAGATAAGATAAACATAATAATAAAATAAAATAAAAATAAAATAAAATAAAATAAAAGGATATATAAAAAATAATATATATATATATATAGACACACACATAATAAAATATAATAAAATATATAAATATATTTATAATATAAATAATAATAAAATAATTAAACAAATATATAATAAGTCATTAAAAAAAATAAAATAAATATAATATAAAAAAATAATAATAATTAAAAAAATGTGTGTGTTAGTTGTGGTCAATGGCATGTGTGAGTTGTGGAGTCATCCACGATCATGACAACCATCCTCGTCGTTGCCACGACCATTACAACCGCTCCATGATCGGCAATGATGAGGGGGCTTTAAAAGAAGGAATTGGAAGAGAAAAACGGAGGAGTGACAAAAAATAAATAAATAAAAGAAGACAGAGGATGAGAAGGAAGAACGAAGAAGGTGTTGAAAAAGAAAGAAGAAGAAGTTCTTTTCCTCATTTCTCTACCAAACATCTATATATATATATATATATATAAGTTGCATGCCGCTGTTGACGTTGCTGCTGCTGTTTCTGCCGTTCGCCGTTACTGCTGCCAAATGCTAACGAGGGTGGATGCGACTCAAAGCCCTCGCTAGCTTGGCCGCCGACTCAAAGCCTCACCGCTACCGTTGCTGCAGTCACTGTTGATGCGTTGGTTCCCCACCTTCGCAAAGATGTTCTAGTGTTCTTAATTCAAATATTGAGGTGCTGAACAAGTTGGAGGCTCTGTATATGTGACTATCAACATCACCAGGGGTCTTCAAGATGTTGTCAAGACCAAGATGCCTGTTGGGGTGCTGGAGATACCAAGCTTACAAAAGATAGATACAAATTCAAGACCCTATGACTATCATGATTGTGATAGCAAAGATGCTGTAGATCAGACTCAGCAAGGCGCTCCCGAGAGATGACGGTGATGGACCTATGGTGATACGTTATGGGCACGCTTCGAGCGCATGTGGGCTCCAAGAGAAAGAGAAGAAGGGTAAAAGAAGCAAAAGCTTGATAAATTTCTCATAAAAACAAAGGTTACAGTGAGCCCTAGCTTAAATAAGAAAAGGAGACAGCCAACCCTAACTTGCTCTCCAAGCAAAGATAGTAGATTACTCTATTACCCCATTCTAGAACTTACTAGGAGACACCCTACTAACAACCAGATATGTGAGCCAATCTCTCACACATATGCCACTCAACCCACGACATAATCACGTGCCCATGTAGGTGCCTTTCGGTGACACCCCATATTTGTCGCCTGATTGGCGCCTTCGACGTTGCTTTCCTCGCCTAGCTCTGAAGACGATTCTGGTGACGCATCATATGGTCACCAGACTTCCACCTCCATCAGATATGGCAACAGTGGTGTGTCTGGAACACCTAGTCTGATCTCTTCGTCGTCAAAAGCCTCAACGCTATCACCTCCTTTGCATCCTCATTAAAAATCTTAAAAAAAAAAGGGAAGAAAGAAGAAGAAGATGAAGATAATTCAGATGCTGCCTCAGATGATAATGATGAAGAAGAAAGAAGAAGAAGATGAAGATAACTCAAATACTGCCTCAATTGTTCTTGAGGATACTATTGACCTATTCTTCGAAAGTATTCCAAACCAATTGGTGCTTTATGACCATAGTGAAAGTAGTACAAGCTAGGAGGAGCTTCCCTCTCTTGTTGTTGTTGGACCAACTGATGATTTTAGTTTAACCTTTAAAAGCTCATATGTGCCAACGCCTTCTAGCCGTGTTTTGCCATCTGTAGGGATGATCACAACGTTGCAACGATGGCAAGGAGGAGATGAAGTGAAGTGAATGAGAATTCTGATCCCAAGGCTATCAAATTTGACCATGAACCAGTGCATGGCGTGGTTGATGACCCGGAGATGGTTGCTGTTGATGTCCATATAATAATCGACAATCACACAGCTCACTGTGCTCTTCGCTACTTATCATGTGGCATATGCAACCCCATTAATGATTGGTGACGTTGTGATCCTGACTGGCATCTTCACCGCAAGCAAGGCATGGTTATCACTATGAGCAACTTAATCCTAATTGCATGTGATTAGATAAGATTAGTTAGTTATCTAGTTTTATTTTAGTTTTATTTTATTATCTAGTTTTTTTTAAATTCAGATTTATCTTGTAAGTTAGTTTAAATTCAATCTTATCTTGTAGTTTTATTTTCTATAAATTAATAAGAAGAAAAGAGAAAGTTTGAGTCGTTTTCAGTTGAAAAACCCTAATCTCCCTTAGTAACCAAAAACCCTAATTCTCTTCCACAACCCTAAAAACCTATTTTTACTTAGATTTTTGGCTAACAATCACAGTTAAGGAACAACTGATAATAAATAGTTTCAAGACAATCGATGGCCGCAGTGTCAATGTTCATAATCCACAGCTTCCACATCCATGACTAGAAACCCACAAGCAATACCACGATCCGCAGTTCATCTTCTCACTATAGATGGAGAACAACAGCTGATGGTGATGTCATTTGCATCGTTAACTCAAGTCACATTTTGTTGATCATTGGTCATTCTCCAATTGCACCGATGAGCTGCCGTCATAGAACTACTTCACTGCCATTTATAACTTTACTAAACAGTAAACACTCTCAAGTTCCTAACAATGGCAACCATCCCAGCATCAAACGCTTCCAATCTCTTGCTCGTCTTTTTGGCCAGTTTGCTCCTAATGCTTGGCACATCAACAGCATATAAGTTCCATGTCGGTGGAGAGAATGGTTGGTCGAAGCCTGACAGAAACGAGATAGAGTCTTACAACAAATGGACAACAAAGATTCGATTTCACATTGGTGACATCTTGTATTTCAAGTATGTGAATGATTCGGTGTTGGTTGTGGACCGTGAGGATTATAACAAATGTGAAACCAATAAGTCAGTGAGAGAGTTCACAGACGGCAACACGATGCTTCAATTTGATAGGTTTGGGTTCCTTTAATCTATCAATGGCTTGAAGGAGTATTGTGAGGCTGGCTAGAAATTGATTGTGAGAGTAATGGTACACCCTGAAGTCTTGAGCCCTTCGTATACGCTGTCTCCTTGCCGAATGGTGATGATAATCCGAGTCCTGGTCTTTCAGTGAAGCCTAAGTCTAATGGTGCAGCAAAGCTTATAATCTTAGTTTCTTTGTTATTAGGACAACATTGTTGTCTCTTTATTATCATGGAAATGTATGATTTATATGGATAAAAAAAAAAAAAACATGCATGCAAGCATGTGTGTACCCAACCAAAATTTGAAAAGCCTATTAAAAAGTATGAAAAAAAAGATGAAATATGTGTATTGAATGCTCACCGTCTTTAAAGCATTATTATTGAGTAGTGATATTCTTTACATATGAAAGAATTAGCATAAAAAGGGACGTAGGGGCTAAAACTTCATTAATGGGGATGGCATGAGTGCTAGAACGTGGACTTGAGAGCTTTATATATGCTTCTGGGAAATTAAGTTGCATGGCATGGACGTAGTAGTCACTTTATCTCTTAAATGGGAATAGTAAAACTCAAGACACATGGCAAAATAGAACCAAGAGGAAACTTTGTTTGTGGGTCAAGTTAAATTGGTTTTTTTTATAAATGAAGGCTACTCATTTCCAAAGAAGCATGAATTAAAAAAAAAAAAAATCAAAAGGGCGGGCCCACCATGCACATGGGGATGAAGATAATACCCACCATGCACATGGGGATGGATATATATATCGCAAGGCGGGGATGAGATATGTATCTCAAACAGCAAGGCATTCAATGCAGTGACAAGGCACAAACAGCGACAGCGCTATATAATAAATAAATAAATAATAAATAAATAAATAATAATAATAATAATAATAATAATACATCATTTTTTTTTATCTTTACTTGTACTTGAACCCTTAATCGGAGGTTCTTAAGACTTTAATCTTGGGTAATTAATAATAGAGACTTACCTCTATTAGGAATAGAAGAGTCCACAAAACTAAAATAAGCAAAATAAATTCTATTTGTAATTCGATATATCACCTGGTGTCTCTTCCCAAACACGACAAGAAGAGTGACTATTTTCGATCCCACAAAGGAAACTTTTATATCGGAAAATACGCCTATATGGTTCATAAGCTAAATGCAATAATTGGTCACTAACCATTTCACTTTCTTTATTATGCAACTTGGTAACCTGTTACAAATAATAACCATTTGAATAAAAATATTATATATGCAATAAAATCAAGCTACTATTTCAGTAATTAGAATAAAATTTTATTCAACATTAAAAATTATCATGGTAAAATTTAGTTATATATACATTTATGCTATATAGCTAATTAATATGACTTTCACTCTCACGGTAGGATAAAAAGATATAATACCCGAATTGGTCCTTCTATTTTTCTTACTCTTCTCTTTTGGTCCCTCTACTCAGAAATGCGCCCGACTAATCCCTCTACTTTTGAAAATGGCCCAACATAGGTCTCTCTACCCTTAATATCTTCCCATCTAGTTCCTTTATTCTTGAAAATACAACCACTAATTTGCCTATTTTATAGTAAAAGGGACTAAGTAGAACCATTTTCAAGAATAGAGGAATTAGTGGGGCACATTTCTGAGTAGAGGGACCAAAAGGGAAGAAGGAGAAAAGTAGAAGGACCAAGTCGGGTATTAAACCTAGAATAAATAAACATAATCTAATAATAATAATATTAATTTACACTCAACCATGTAAATTAGTGTTCAATTAATAGGACCAAACATCCATAACAAGAGTACAAATAAAGTTACCTTTCATAATCTCAATCTAAAAAATGCTTGCAAAGAGTTCATGATATATATATATATATATATATATATATATATATATATATAACCTACAGACTACACAGCACAAGCATAGGAAAGGAAGAAAGCAAGCTTCAAAAGCAAGTTTGCATGTGCAACAAAATAGAGTCCATGTGTGCACAGTCAACGTAGACCTTTCAAGTGACATAAACAAGAGAACCAATAATAGTAGAACACGTGGAAGTGACAAAAAGTGAGTGCACGTAGGAGTGATGTGCATGGGTGAGACAGAGTTATCCCTTTTTTTGTTTCATTCTGCATCCAAGACCAACATAGTGGCCGAGATGCTAAACTACAAAAACATTCGGCCATCTCTTTAGGTTGTGGTTGTGGGCTGAGATGCTAACAGATATATAACTTATATAACTTTTAAAAGTTATATAAATTATAAGTTATAAAAGTTAAACATTAAAAAAATATTTATAATACTTACATATTTTTTGAACCAATGATGAAAATTCTTTTTTGGTGCCTTCTTTCTACATTTCTAGGACCTTCTCTTCCAAGTTTTTCTTTATGCATGCTTCATATTAAAAATAAATAAAATATCATTAACAACATATAATATGTATCAAACATAAATAAAATACATAAAATGACTTAATTCACAAATTTATGGGACGTACTCTACAAACTCTAATTTCTTCACAATTTTTGAGCACATATATTGTAGCTTGAGCCCATTCAGTTAAGCATAGCTCATCATTTTTTTTTCCATGCAAAAGTCTACCAGTTTGTTAAAAGACATGTAATACAGAATGTCAGTGAACACCACTTTCCACATCGTTTCTTCTAACACGATTTATTCTAGTTTTAGTTCCTTGCAAATACCTTGAACAAAAGTGCATGCATTCTTGCGCAAGATATGCGTCGGAGATTGATTTTTCTAGACGTGCCTTGTTTTCTCACATATGATTTAAGGCTGCGCAAATATTGCTCTATATGACACATCCATTAGAACTGTACTGGCCCAGGGACTTTAGCTTCACTCACAAGATGAATGGCTAAATGTACCATTATGTCAAAAAATGATGGAGGAAATATCTTCTCTAAATTGCAAAGTTTGAATAGAATTGATTCTTCAAATCTCTCCAAGTCATCAAAATGCAAAACTTTAGCACATAACTATCATAAATAAGTGCACAATTCAATTAATGCTTCACACACCTCTTTACCCAACAAACCGCAAATAGCCAAAGGGAGATATCGATGCAAAAATACATGGCAATATCATGACATTTCATTCCAACAACCTTGCATTCAATAAGAATCACACATCGAGAAAAATTTGAAGAATAGCCATACGGAACCTTTAGATCATTTAAGAACTAACAAAATGCTCTTTTTTTCATCTTTAGACAATGTATAACATGTAGGACAAAACATATACTTTCCATTGCTAGTGGGAGTTGCATGAAGCTCAGGACATATACGCATATCTTCTAAATCAAAACGAGAATTTATTATATCTATAGTCTTGCTCTTGATGTTTAGTAAAGTCCCAATAATGTTATCACAAACATTTTTCTTGATATGCCTGGTATCCAGATTATGTCTCAATGCAAGTGTTCTCCAATATGAGAGTTGAAAAAAGTACTCTTTTGTCTCCAATTTCCAAACAATAGAACATCTCCAAGTTTCCTTTTATTTGAAGGCTTACCAAAAGTGACCTGTTCAATGAACATAGCAAAGTAAAAAAAAAAGAAAAGAAAGATGACATATAACAAACATAAATTATTAGAAAACAACTAAACTTTACCTGAGAAAATTGACTATATTGTTCAACAACATCATCTCCTATTAGTTGTTTCAATACTGCACTTCAATTTTCTTTGGTACCATCAAATGCTTTAGCATTTTTTCCTCCAAGAATGATTTGGTTGGCAAGAAGCAACGATGAGCAAGATAGCATGTTTTATGCCCATTTTTAAGCCTTGGAGAAGATGTTTCAAGCTTGCAAATAGGGCATGTTAACTTGCCTTTGGTGCTTCATCGTGATAAATTACCATAGGCTGGAAAATGATTTATGGTTCACAAGCGAGCTGCTCGTAACTGAAAGTTACTCTTTGAAAGTGCATCATACGTCTCTACACCACTCTCCCAAAGACATTTTAGCTCATCGGTCAATGGCTCTAAGTATACATCAATATATTTTCCAGAAGCTTTAGGACCAGGAATCAAAAGTGACATCATGATATGTTGATCTTTCATGCGAAGCCATGGTGGAAGGTTATAAGGGCTAAAACAACTAGGCACACACTATAAGAAGAGCTCATATTCCCAAACAAGTTAAAACCATCACTTGCTAAACCAAGTCGAATATTACATGGATTTGCTACAAAAATGGAGTGTGCTGCATCAAAACTTTTCCAAGCTGGAGAATCGACTAGATGCCCCATAAGCCCATTATTACATGGCTTTTCCTTATGCTACCTCATATCCTTTTTATGACATGTACAATCTCTGCAACCGTGGAGTTAAAGCACTACAAGAAAGCTACTATTTAGAAACACACTATTGAAAATGGAATTTATTTCTTTGTAATTGCAACCGATTAACAACAGAATGATAATTGTTTTTAATATGTTATTAATAACAACAGCTTAAAAATGTCAATTTCAAAATATAATTTATTAAAATATTATAAAATGTGCGTTTCTAATCAGTTTCTAAAAGAAAATGACTACACACGGATTAAAAATATATATTTTATCAAACTATTATTAAAGAATTATCATATCCCTATTTCTAATAGAAAGGAACTGGAAACGGATTTAAAAATTCACATTTTATCAAAATATTATTAAGTATTATAAAATGTTCGTTTCTAATATGTTGCTAATAGAAAAGGACTAGAAATGGATAAAAAAATTAATATTTTATCAAATATTATAAAATGTCAATTTCCAATAGAAAGCAACTAGAAACAAATAAAAAATTAATATCTTATCAAAATATAATTAAATATTATAAAATGTCATATCATATCCGTTTTTAATAAAGAGAGACTACCAATGGATATTATTAAATGTTATAAATTGTCTGTTTCTAATCCGTTTCTACTAGAAATGGATTACAAACAGATTAAAAAATCATATTTAATGAAAATATTACTAGATTATTCTAGCATATGCTCATGTTAACAAATTCTCATTATTGGATTGTTCTAGCATATGCTCATGTCAAACGTTATTAAGTAATTTCTCCAAACACTAAGTTAAACTTCATTAAAATTTAGAATAAACAGAGGCTTCTAATTAGGAATTTTGATCCGGTAGATTCGGTTCCGTGATAACTATCACGGAACCGAGACGTGGTTCATTCTTACTCATGGATTTATAAATTTTATTGTTTTTATTATATAATCTAGAGATATATTGATAATTATCTTAAAAGATTCATGCCCTTTACTTTAGAAGTTATTAAATTGAGGTAATCCAACGATAAGGTTTAGCCAGATTCGATATCAGGCGTACATCTATCACTCAAAGGAAGCCTTACAACCCTTCTCAGCATTCTAAGCCCCGAGATAAAACCCCTGCGTCTCGTGCTCCAACCCCAGCAATTCCTCCAAGCCAACGATCCTCTCCCTCAGCATCTCCTCTTGCGTTGCTGGTGAAGCCACCGCCGGCACTGGCACCGACGATGACGTCCCTAGGCGAGGCTTCTTCTCGATCGGGGCTTCCCATCACCGATCCCTTGAGCTTCCCATCGCCGTCGTCATGTGTCTTATCTTTCTCTAAATCTTTACGCAGTCGTGCCTCTATCTGTCGTGCGCAATTCATCATCGTGTTCCATTGTGTCATTTCATTTACACTTCTTGCTCATTATGAACAAGATCATGGTTGGTTGACTAGTTACTGCTTTATACTCAAATTTATATCTGTTTTTATTTCAAGATCTTGACACAGAAATTTAAGAACCAAATAGATTGCCAAAAACTTTGAAGGTCCCAGACACATGATCTCGTGAGAAATTATTCACAATACAATACTATGTTATGATTGTTAGAAGGAAGAGAGAGAGAAATGGAACAAGTGTATATCCTTGAACACCATGCATGAGTGACCCTTTGGGTCTACATACAAACGTTGGAGTTGCTTACCAAGTTTACAGCCAGAACAAACGACATCAGAAGAAGGAGAGACAATTCCCAAAACACCTTGATGAATAAGTGCCGACATACGAGACGGACATAAGTGGCTAAGACGATGATGCCACTTATGATGAGATTGAACGGCAGTATAACAGTGATGAACAGGTCCAGGTGAAGATGGAAGATGAAGGGAATCCAACGCATAAACTCCATTATGACGGCGACCAACTCCAATCACCGTCCCACTGCGATCCTACACACAACATGAGGTTCGGTAAAAAATAACCTGACAGCCATAATCAGTAAGCTGGCTCACAGACATAAGATTCATGGATAAACGAGGAACATATGAAACAGAAGGGACAAAGAAATCATTAGATGAGAGATGACCAGTGGAGGAGATAGGAAGGAGTATGCCATCAGCAGTACGAACACGAGTGATAAGTGATGATGGACGGGAATGGTGAAGGTGAGTGGCATCAGGGGTCATGTGAAGAGAAGCACCAGAGTCAAGAAGCCAAAGAGGACAGGAACTACCTGGAGCGGATGGAGCAACCTGAGTCAAACTCGCATGTCCAGTGGAAGAAGTAGAGTCTGCCGAGTAGGACTGCAGAAACTGCCGGAACATTGTCAAAACTGCTGATCCACAAGAGATATTGGAGCATAAGATCCTTGTATAGATGGTGTCTGGAGAGACTGAGGTGTGGTAAGAATAGATGGAGCTGGTGAAGAACCACTAGTTGCGATACACATGAGTCCTCGCTGCTTGGTCCTCATCGGTCGTAGAGGAATCAATGAGAGGAGGCTAGAAGCAAGTAAGGGAGGACGCTGAAGGTACAGAAGAAAAGTGAAAAACGATCAGGGTAGTGCCCCTCCCCCTCTCTGAAAGAAGCCTGAAAACGTGGTCCCTTAGTACAAAAAAAAAGCTGGCGCATAAGTATTAACTTTGAAAATACTGTGCTTTTTTTTTAATCAGGATTTTTTTTTTTTAAATCAGGATTTTTTTTTGTTTTTTTTTAACATATAATGGTGGACCCAATTATTTTGTCTTGAGGTTTTTGGAAAGAATTTCCAAAAATGAACCTTGTCTTGTTGTCCTGAGGTGTATGGAAAGAATCTCTAAATACCAAATTTCGGCTTGTAGTGGTTAGAAGAACCATCAATGCCTAATTTCTGAAAAGCAAAAGAATTTGAAGAGATAGCTGTCGGTGGATCTTAGTTGGGAGCTTCTTGTGGGAGCAGCTGGTGGTCTGCCGTGAAGGATCCGGTGCTAGTGCTCGTTGGGTGGTGGTGTAGCTGTGGCGGCGGGCTACAGACCGAGCTTAGGCAAAGAGATGGTGGCGTGTGAGTAAGGGGAGGCTGGTGACCGCGACGATGCTGGTGGCGCGGTTGGACAAGTGCTGGAACTAATTTTTTTTTTTGGAAGATTGATGTTGAGAAGAGGGTGGGGGTGATGGTAGTGGTGAATGTCGGCTGAGCAACTAACAACTGAGATTTTTTTTTTTAATATGGAATCAAGGGAAAAAGGAAAAAGGAGATGCGAGGGTTCTGGTGGTGGGCTAGTTTTTTATTTTTTAGTGGAATCAAGGGGAAAGGGAGGAGGAGACGTGGAGGTTAGGTTCGGCTTGAGAAGGAGGCCGGCGAGTGAAAGAGAGAGAGAAGGGAGGCGGTGGCGGTGGCGGTCGGCACTGGTTGATGACGACGGCCGGGAAAATCTAAGAAGATGGCTGATGGCCCAAGAAGATGGTCGGAAAGATGGCCGGGAAAAACCTAAGCGTCTGATACCATGTTAGAAAGAAGAGAGAGAGAGAAATGGAACTAGTGTATATCCTTGAACACCATGCATGAGTGACCCTTTGGGTCTACATATAGAACATGATAAGTATACATATACATCTATACATACATATATATGTATACATATATATACAATACAACAATACATATAACAATGATGAGATTGACTCCTTAATTCTCTGGTAGGTGACAAATTTACTGATGCTCCTTGTTTCTCTTTGTTGCAAAGCATTTTCATGGAGAAATGCGATTTTAGTGACAAAATAGGTTGGTCTTTGTTGTTACAGGCTTTCTTTTTGTGTTTTGATTTTATGTTTTTTGTTTGGTTTCATATCTAGAGCTTTGATCAAAGGGTTGGATAGTTTTGATTTTTGGGGGCGAATTGATGGCTTTGAGTTTGCTAAACATGTGTGCAATGTTCAATTATTATTTGTAGCTAGGGTTCCAAACTTCAAGTGGTTGTAGGAACTCCAAATAGGGCTACTTGGAGTTTTAACATTAACTCCATGAAGTATGAATGTTGGGTATTGAGCTTCCTTGAAGTGTTTTAATGTTCCTTGAAAGTAGGTAATGAAGTGTTTTAATGAATATCAGGGTTAGATGCTTAATGATGCATGCAAACATTTTATTTGCCAAAAATACTCCTATCACACTATATGTTCTTTCTTTGCCTGCGTTATGAGATTTGTATTTATCTTTCAGACCTAAAAATGTTCAGATATGTGTGCTAAATAATCTTGAATTTTTTTGAAGCATATACTGACATCCATTCTGCACAAATAGCATTGATATAGACAATGCTCAAAAACCTAAAATACAATGCATTAGCATCATTTTAATGGTCAAATTCCAGAAGAACATTCACTCAAAGTCATTGTTTGCAAGAAAGAGAGAGTGTTTTGTTATAGAATGCAAAAAGTTTAAATATTTTTTGCTTCATATTTAGTCTACAAAAATTTTTCCTGTCTATGTCATACAAAATATACATCTCTTCCTTTTTTTCTGCAATCCAAAAATGTCGAAGCCATAATGTTTGTAGCATAGTCCTTCAAACAAACTTTAAATGATCTCCTTTTAGGTCACAAAGTAGCAAAACAAAAGAAACTATTACATTTCTTACACATTTCTTGCAAAAACATGATGAGATTTACTTAGTACCAATCTGAGATCAATTTTATTTTTAAAATCTAATATCAGAGAGCCATTTTCAAACCAAGAAGTAAATTGATCTCAGTCAATCTAGTTTCAAGTATGCCATTTTTTTCCACATAAATTGATCTCAGTCAACCTTGTTTGGTTTGAAGTTTCTTATTGTGCCATTCATTAATTGTTAGCTGCCTAGTTACGCCTCATTTCTTTTCCTTCCAATTGTCTTTACTAGTGGATTCTCATTGGCTGCCTTGCATTCTTACGTTGGTTGAAGGTAATATTGCATATAAACTTATAAAAATTTGTAAATTATATAGAAGGCTATTTGATTTTTCATTGGTATGGTCTTAGCATGGCGTTGGCTTTCTGAGAGTAGAAGTTTTCTAGTTTATGTGGAAAAATCACAGTTTGATATGCATGGATTTTTTTTAATATATTGTTTTTTAATATGAGTTGTTTATGTAGCTTTTATTTTGTTGAGAACAAAAATGACCAATGCCACATCAGCAATTAGATTGTTTTTTTTCTTAATTCTAAAAAAAGCCATGTGGGTTTTGATAAAGAAATGTTCACTAGTGGCATCAGTATCTATGTTTAAAGAATAAGTTACATCATACAAAAGATAGATTAAACAATGCATGCATATCCAACTGGGTGCTGAGTGGGTTAGGGATGAAAATGCATGTATACCAAGATTATCGTATGATTCCCATGTGTGATTCTAGGCTGACCACTGGGTAATTTCATTGGTTGTGTACAAATTTTGTTTTTCATTTTTGTTTGAGATTGCATGATTCTGTCATTCCCAAGCCTTGAATTGATGAGTTTGGTAGGAAATTCAATATTTTATTTTATGTAATTACCTTCTATTATCCACCTCCAAGCAATGCTTCATTGTGAACAAAATAACATATGAAATAAGTGTCAGTCTTTTGTTTTGTAATAGACTTTGATTTCTAATGCAGGTTCTCGGGATCAGCAAAGGGAAGACATATCAATTCTATTCATGACAAGTTGATAAATGAAGATAAATGCACCAAAAGTCTTAAGTAATGACATGAACTATATATCTTTTCTGACTTGCTGACATAAAACTTTTGCAATAGGATGTCTTGAACTCAATTAGGAAAACATTATACAATTTGTTGTTGTGATGTTATTATACTATGGAGTATGTATAAACTAGTTTCATCAAGGAATAGAATCGATTTGTAGAATTCTATTAATTAACTAAATTTGTAGCTTGTTTTGTTGATTGTGTGCCTTATCTTTTCTTAGAAAGGAAAATACAGTTGCAAAAGGTTCCATTGTGGATGCTCTTTTGGATGGTTTTTCTCTGATGTTGATTGTGTGCCTTATCTTCTGTCTTTGCTTTCCATCTGTTCATTTGCCTATTCCATTATATATTATATTATACCATCTTCTTGACTTGTTCTGCTCTTGCTTTCAATATTTATCAATCCAGCGGCATGAAGTATGTTGATATTATCGATATTATTGTATTAGTAGAATACCCAGATTAGTTACTCTATAATAGTGAAAGTACCCTTTCAGTCCCTCTATTATTTTTTGTTCCTTTGAGATCCCTCTATTTTACCATTTAGTGAAATGTAAGCCCTTCCCTCTCATATAATTTGTCCTTAGAAGGTCCCTCAGAGGGACTTATATTTCACCAAATGGTAAAATAGAGGGATCCCAGAAAGACAAAAAATAATAGGGGGACTGAAATGACACTTTTACTATAATAGAGGGACTAATCTAGATATTCTACTTATTGTATCTCCTTGACTTGTTTTGCTAGGTGGGGTGTGGTCTTTTGCTGTAAAAATGATACATTTACAAAAGACCAAAATGTCATATTTAGTTTGGGCTGTGTCTTGAATGAGTTTGTTTGCTTTGTGATGGATACTGAAATTGTTTGTATATCCACAGCAAAATATAAAATTGCATGTATACCTTTGCTAGTAGATGTTTTTGTATTACGTAGGGGTATGCAAATAATTACAAATCATATGCATATATAAGTGCAAAAATTACTTGTATGTTTTTATACTTTTAATGCTTTCTAATGCCTTCAACTAAATGCTAATCATGTCACAATCCAGTGCTTTGGATGTCATTTGGAAGGATTAGGAGCCTTGATTAATTTAAATTCCTCTACTAATCATGCCTACTGTTGGCTAAGAAACACTCATTGCATTGTTATTGGAAGCCATGGAATGTATGGCCTTTAATTACTCCAAGCTCTAATACCACTGTTGTTTGGTTTATTAAGGAGATGATGATTAATAGTTCTTAATTTATAAATAAAACACAATGAGACTCCTTTGAATGAACAAACTTTCTTCATGACAGTTCAACCAAAGACAATATTGCATATATAGAACTATAACTAAGCATGGACATTGCGCACCATGATGACACATTCATAAATAACCAACCAAACATGTAAATAATAAAGTAACTATCATTTGACCACTAATACATATAAAGATATTGAAGTCTTCTATGTATACTTGCACTCCATATTAGGTGAGACCCGTGCTGCTTCTTATTCTTATCAACTTAAGCAAGTTGTACAATCTTGGATTGCGGTCTTGATGTTGTTTTAAAACATATTCCAGCTCCAACATTAAATTGGCTTAACCAACAACAATGAGATGGAATTTTTCAAAATACTTGGCTCGGTATATCCATCTCTATTTCCATAATAGATGATTTCTATCGTACAAGCAATATTAACTACTCTAGCAAGTAGAGCAGGTGGTATAGTTAGATGTAAACACTCTTTATTGATGCCCTTCCATGCATCCTCCACCATATGCAATAATCTTGATTTTGCCTCTTCTAGTGAGTCTCCAAACTCATTCATGCAACAATGGATTGTTGAAACAACATGTTTTCTCCCCATCTTTGCATCAATCTATGGAAGACACATCAAAGAAGTTATAAAAATTAGTATATTTTTAAGCTAAATAATTAAAAGATCTTTTAATTTTAAACTAGTTATTTTTCAGAGGTTGAAATCATGCATACCTCAAAACCCCCAACATCATCCATGAGCCTAGACATCTTGTTTGCATCTTTGATAATTTGAGGAAAACTTGCTAGCCAGCCAAATGAGTGCTTCCCTGCTATTTCTCCCATACCTATGAATGAGGCACAAGTAACAGCCTGTAAACCAGCGGTCTTGATTGACAACTCCAGATGTTCGGCTAGTGATGGTACATAACATTCATCTCTCCATTTGGCTTCTTCTAGGTATGCAACAGACATCTTTTCAAACTGCAAAAACTAAAATAAACTTAAACCTTATGTTATGGATGGTTATATTAAAAGATATATATATATATATATATATATCTTGTTATTTGTGGCTTTCTTTGTTGAAGCCACATTGATTAAGGTAATACATATCTTATATATGAATAAATAACTTTGGATTTCATATCCTATAAAATTTAGGCTCATAATACATTTAAATTGGAGCTACCAATCTTAACTAGAATCAAGCAACCGACCTTTTTAGTTAAAAAGCGCAATTCTTCATGCAATGACAACAAATTACATGAATAAAGGGTTAGATTGTTGCGATTCAATATGCTATGAAATTTTGATTGATATTGAAAATAGTCATTGATATTTATTTTCATGGTGTAATTAATTTGATCATCTTTGAATATATTTTTGCAACTATTTTTTTAATTATATCTAAACATGAAAAATATTTCCAAATGTTTAATTTCTAAGTTATTTAGACTTGTGAACTTAATTATTGTACTTCTCTTCGGAGGTAATCAATCCGGTAAAGCATGCCATCCTTGAGTACTTCATCTTCAAGTTCTCCCATTGTTTGACATATGACAAGGAAAGCAACTCGTAGGCATTCCTCCATCTCATCAGCAGCCTTTAAGTCCCACCTACATTTACATACTTGCAATAAATCTTGCAGGGCTGGTCCAGTTAATAATTTTATATGGAAGAAAAGTGAACAAAATAATTTTAACCATCATGTGTAATTTGTGTTCATTGAACTGAAGATATATGATAAAGTTTTTGACCTTTGAATTGCACTAGTAAAATGTTGCAGCTCAGCCATTGTACCATAGGAATCATAAACATCATCCATAAGGGAAAACATAGCCATCGCCTTTACCATCATCATCCTGGCCCTTGAATACAGGGGCTCAAAATATATACCTAATATCCAGAAGTAGAGTTCTACTATCCTATCTCTAGCAAACGTAAGCTTTGTTGGCACACCTACATCTTTCCACCACCTGTATATTCAATAGAATTCTCCAATATAAGCCAATCAAAATTATGAGTTTAATTATACAAATATATATATGTTACTATTTTGTAATTCGTTAATATCAAAGCCACCCAACTATGGTAAGAATTAATCATCTAAAATTATAGTTTATATGAGTACTTACATGCTGATCTTTTTTACCTCCTCTCTATGAAGCAATTGCAATATGTGAAAATCAAGCTTTGCAAGCTCAAGCACAACATCGTTCTTTGCTTCAGTGTCTTCTTCATAAATGGATATGTATAATCTGGCATTCAATCTGCTCGTTCTTCTTCTCAAAGGTGTCTCCAATGCATGCTTAACTTTTCGTGCTAGGCTTGGTCCTATATGCTTCACATGAAACTGCAAATGGTTTCTTGTGAAATCAATGGCTTCATTGAACAAATTCTCTCCAGGGATTCCAAAGTAAGCTACTTCATACAAGCTTAACAAACCATTCAAATCATTACTAATTTCTTCTTTGAACTTTCCTTTGTCATCTATAAACTTGTTAAAGACATCTGCAATATATATGCATATAGATATAAACAAACCCACAAGAAAAAGTTCATTCCAAAAGGATGTACATAAATATATAAATACCTGGTGGAACATAATAGTGATGTTGTCTTAGTAACCTAAACCGAAGAGCAACAAAATGAAGATCATCATCACAATATGAATGGTGAGCAGAAGAACTAGTAGTATTAATGAAGCATAATGCTTCATTGATCTCTTGTTCAAAGTGATATGCCACACCAAGGCGTTGGAGTGCATCAATGAGTTGCATCTCCTCTCTCATTGAACCCTTTGCATCCTTTAGCAAAATCTTTACATCCTTAACAAGTACTTGCACTCTTTGTTTCATCTGTTCCTCCTGGATGTGTATGTAAATATATTAATTTATTTTTTGTGAAAATAACAAGTGAAAGTATGGTATGCCTTTGTTCATCTGTTGTCCTTCAACCTTCATTTTATCTAACTTTTAATACATGTGGTTTATCTTTTTTTTTAAAATAAAAAATAAAAAAGTATGGCATGCCTGATGTGTAGATGACAATGAAGTATTTGAGATGAAATAGTCTCCCCAAAGAGATGGATGAAAGTTTGCAATGGGACGAACAACCCCATCTTCATTCTTTGCAACCTTGGAATACTGCTCCATTGTAGTAGTATGAATTACATTAGGAGGAGGACCATTGTTCACAAGCTCCATTTGTATTTGTGACCTATATCAAAGAGAGAAAGAGAGAGAAATCAGGTAGCTTATGTTTGAGTTATGACACAAGCTTTCACACTTATTTATAAGTACAACGAAAATAATTAATTTGTTTATATATAATTTCATGACCTATATACCATGTGTTGAAAAGTCTATTTAACATTTTTGAGGTGGAGGATGGTTTATGGAGTACTGTCAACATGTTGGAAAATGGTCCATACCATTATGATCAAATATTGTAACAAAGAAATCAAGTTGGTGCATTATTGGAAAAATTAAAGACAACGAGTAGGTGCACATTACATGTCAAATAGTTGAGCACTATTATTATTTGCTAATGCTTATACTTGCTCTAATAAGCAATTGCAATTCCTAAGGTCGAGCCTTCTTGTGATTATTTCGTACCAAATGTATAAATTATAATGAAGAATTTGGATGGAATAGTCTTATTTATCATCAAAAAAGAAAATAACTTGTTTATTTAGAAAAAAATAACTTATGTAAAAATAGTTTCATGTCATATGTACATTATAAAAGAAAGTTGTACTTCATCAAGGTAGCCAGTGCAGGTAAATTTCTTGATATAGTATCAAACTATGCTCCATTTTTCGTTTTAGGGTTTCAAACATCAATTTGGATCAAAATGGTTATTTAACTTTAATTTTATTTCACCAGAGGATCATTCGACAAATTCTGACCTATTTTTGATGATGTAATGTCATAAATTCTCTATAGCAAATGAGATAGAATCACTAGTAGGACAAATAGCGTGTCATTATATAATAACAAAAAATTTCAAACATATACATCATCAAAAATAGGCTGAAATCTCTCATGTGACCATTTGGTGACCATTTTCATTCAAATTGGAGTTTGGACCCCAAAATAAAAGTGGGCTATAGTTTGGTGCCCTATCAAAAAAATTTACCCTAGCATGCACCTATATGTCTCTCTTGCATTATTTATTAAGCTTGAACCTCTATTATTTTATTAGGACACCATCAATATATAGGTCAATATAATTTTATTTCTATATTTTATGACAATTTATATTATCAACTCTATTTAAAAAAAAAATCCAATCAGATCTCAACAGTACATATACATCTATTTTTTCCATCATAATATGTCAATTTTTTCTATAAATATTAGAAATTATACTTAAAAAAGTTTATTACAAAGTGTTCAAAGTTTTTTTTTTAAAAAAAATCTTAACACTTAATAACTCAAATGTTACATAAAACTTCAGTTTTTAAAAACTTGAGATATATACACTATGCATAAGAATATAATAAATGCAAAATTTATTTGGTAACATTTTTTTAAAATTATTAATATTATTAAAACTCAATGATTTATTAGGATTGATGATATATAAAGCTAATATCACAATGACCAAACTTTAATCATTTGATTTCTATGTAGAAAATCAAAGATTAAAAGTTTGTCCTCGCACATATATAAGGTATAAGATCTGATGGGCAGTTAGTTCCCATTATTCAAAAAATAAAAAATAAAAACAAAAGCTACAAACTTGAATGGGCAATAGATAGATACCATGAGTTTTGTTATGTGTTTTTCTATCCATGCATCCCCCATCCACACCCACAAAAATTAAAAAAAATATAAATAAATAAGCAATTGTCTAACTCATGTAAACATCAATATGAAGTGATGTGATATGCAGACCTATCCTCAACACAATCTTGCTATTTAAGATTTGGCTCAAGCATGTTTCATTGATTAATCATATAATAGACAACCACATAATTATTAATAAAAAAAATTCAAAAATTACATGCATAACCAATACAAAATACAGATAAAACATAATAAAAGCAAGTAAAGCCAAGAAGCATCCATGAACATATAACAGTCAGAAGAAAGAGCATTTAAATTAGTGGAGCTGGCTTCGATATAATTAGAGCTAATAGAAAATTTATTATTGCAAAATATACTAGGATAGAATCTAGCTTAATTTTGAAAGCTGAGTTCTGCACTATCGAAATATGTCTGAAAGTTGCCGAAGCTTGGGGAATTAAGTTGTATTCTATCTTATGTATTGTAGAGATCTTATGCAAACTTTTGGTGAAACAAGGGTTGATAATGCTTGGAGATTCAATGACAGAATTTTACATCTAAAACCATATTTGATCTTGAAAATAACCATATCATTAACATTCCTCGTGGCTGGAATAAAACTGCAAATCAATTAGCTGCTCGAGGAAGAAGCTCACATGTCCTATCTCTAATTTATATATAAAGGGTTAGATCTTCCTAGATGGCTAATAAAAGACCTCAAGCAAGATGGCTTATGGATGTAATTTTGTTCTCTTTGCATTTAGTTAGCTGCTTTTAATTTTCAACTGGTTGTTGCTTCTTTTAATGTGCTTTTGGACTTTTCTTTTTTAATAAATAGCTACTAAGTAGCTAAAAAAAAAAATCTCAACTACTCTAAAAGTCCTACTTTGAATCATTGTCACCTGCAAGTTATAAGATTACTTCTTTTAAAACAAAACAAATTTCCATGGCACAAAGGACTTCTACTTTGAATAATTTCAGGCACTTGCAAAGATGAGAGCTACATTTTTTTATAGATAAAAACTTTTAATAAAATATGAATTAATATTTATGTTAATTACTTTTTATAATTGAGAGTTGGTATTTAGCCTCAATACTTAATCAAATCAAACGTCTATTTCTCCTCTCATTTAGAATGGTTTGTCCAAGTTTTTCACAAATAATAAATCTTATAAAATAAGTAAATAAAATAGCAGGTACTCCACATCCTAAGCAATACTTTTTTAAAGATAAAAATATTGTCGATAATTTAATAAAGAAATGAAAAACAATGAATTTTAAAATTCAAAAACATACATCTAGGGGAACAAAGAAACAAATACATAAAGCAAAAACCAAAAAAATGCTAAAAAAAAGAAAGCAGAGTTGGTGATCAATATACCTAGAACCTTTGCAAGCCAACATATCAAAGTAATCATATTCCTCATGATGAGTAAGTGTCTTATAGCAGTAACAGGCAAAGAAGGTATGACTATGTTTAACACTGAACTTGGCTTAGTATTTTTAAATTTACACATTTGTTTAGTACATGAGGTTAGTAATTTCTTAAAATAAATAACTTTTTCTTTTTTGTTGACAAAGCGACAAGTGTCACACCACAAAGGGATGTCAAAGGGATAAACTAGCACAGTGATGCACTAGTTATGGTGTTGATGGGTGTATAATGCTCATGTATTTCATATTATTTTATACACTGATTTGACTTGTATTAAAACTATATTATGGAATTTGATGCAAAATCTAGTGTGTTTTATATTAACAGATTTTGGGCAACACTCTTAGAAGAGAGAGAACCAAAAGAAGCATTTCAGACTCTATATGAACAAGATGGAGCTCTCTCGGACTTTTTTGACTAAGGACAAGGCAAACTGGGTAACTTACGAGCAGCTTACGACCATGCTTATGGTCGTAAGCACTTTCTAAAAAACCTTGCGGGCATGCTTATACTCGTAAAGAAAATCCAAAGCCAAACCAGAGGACCTTAAGGACAAAGATTACGCTCGTAAGGACCATTCAGAGAGCCTTAGGACTGCAACTTATGCCCATAAGGGCGGTTGCAAGAAGCAGTATAATGGAATTTACGGTCCAGCGCTTATGACACTAAGCTGGACCGCAACACATACAGAAGGACGTAACTTACGACCGTAAGTGTTCCCGTAACGCTTGTGATCATCTTCTCTAGCTCCCTTATGACCACGTTCTTATGCTCGTAAGCAGCCTATAAGCAGATGGGTATAAATAAATTTGATGAGGATTTTTAGGGTATTCCATACTTTTCTTTATGCTTATTTTTAGAGACGAAGTTTGGAAAGAAAGAAGACTAATCTCTAGGGCACAAGTGGCTATTCCAAGGGAGATTTTGATCCACATTTAATGGGATTGGAGATCGTAGCTGTTAAGCTCACCTTGGTGGCATGTGTAGAAACTTTCCTAGGGTTTCTATGTTTTCTCCCATATCATGTATCTTGAATGTTTGCCCTCCATTAATGGAGGGCTAATTTGTTAGATGTTTGGGTGTAGTTGAACTCTAGGGTTTATAATTTAGTTATTTTTCTAATTGTAATCATCTCTATTTGAATCTAATTGCGCATTTGAATGCTTGGTTGCTAACTAGGTGAAAGCTCTAGCTATCATATTTGATGTGCTTTGTGATGAGTAGAAATACCCACCTAGCATAGGCATGCCATGATTATAGGAAATTGTGAGTAAGCTTGGTTATAGGGTACTTTGGGGACTCCGTCTCCCTTAATTCTCCCAAGTGAGTTAATGATTAGCTCCGTGCTCTTTGCAATCATGTGGAGTAGATTTTAAGAGATTACGGTAATCTCTTCTCACAAAGGAGATTACGTACTTAAGAGATCGTCATTAGCTCATGGTGAGATTTAATATAGTGTTAATGCGATTGTGTGGATGTTTGTATCAATTTTGCACCAATTCAGTTACTCTTCACCTTTGAAAGGAGGTTTAGTATAATTTAGGAAACCTTTCTATTTAAATAGGATTCATACTTAGACAACCTTTGTCTTGTACTTCGTAACCCTAGAGGGATGCTATGCTCAGACATCATTTCTCCCCTTGATTTCTCTCCTGCTTTTTATAGTATTTCTTGTTTTTTCTTTCTTTGTTTACACACACATCACTTTATTTGTTATGCTATTTTTCATAATTAGGGCTATTACTAGTATTCATTTTTTTCCTTGTGGACCGACATTATGCTTTACGTAAACTATTATTACGCGATCGACATGTATACTTGTGTTCCTATCAGGTGTATATGCATTCACAAGTATGTTCATAGCCTTAAAGCAGGGCCGGTGTGGCATGGTGGCTTAACGACACCCTAGAGAATTACCATGTGGGGCTCGCTAAAACGCTGGGTAATTAGGGCCTGCCACGTATGCCCAAGATGATTTATTAATGACCACAACCCCACAATGGGAAATCCGACATACCTTGTAACCCTGGAGGGGTGAGTAATATGGCTCCACCCACAAGGGTTCCTGTGAACAGTTAGTAAATAGTACTAATACAGTATTCCTATATATATATATATATATAGTATGTTTATATAATATTATACAGTATTTCAACTTTGCACCACTCCTCCATCACTTACAGTGACTTTCCACTAGACTATGTAATATATATAAAGTCAATAACTTTAAATTCTCTCTTTGATATCACATTATGAAAAAAAAAATTGTTTTTCTGCCATGAGAAATTTATAGAAGGTTTACCCTTCATGTATCTTCTATGGTCAAGATTCATACCTTTTCTTTCATAACCTTAGTTTGAGAAAAGAAATAAACAATCACTATTATGGCAATAACAATATAGCTTTAAACTGCTTCTATAATAAGGAAAATAACTTGCTTTTATGAATAATTCACATCATATGCATATGAGAAGAAGGTCTACACTTCCTCAAGGCAGGGGCAGTTAAGGTAACTAGAGACCTAAAATGGAATTTTAGAATTGACCCTCTAATTTATTTAAAGAAAATTAAATTTCATTTTAATAAATACCTATATAAGATGTTTGTTCATCTTTTTACATGCTACTAAACTCGTGATAAAGAGATATATTTAAAATTTGTGAATAAAACACAACACAGTAAAAATGTTACAACCACTACTTGGTGTAGTGGCATGTTATAAAGATGGTGAATGGATAGACTAAGGGATCAACAGAACTGCTGCAATAATGTACATACATGCACTATATAAACACTGTTTATTTACTATTTGTGGACCCTATATGGAAGGATGAGGGAGGATTTATTACTTCATTTGGTTCCTGAAATATCTTCTCGGCGTGCATATGGTAGACTCTAATCACTTCATGTGATGTTTGCCCGAGTTACTAAATCCCTGGAATCGTTAAGCCATCGTAATTGCTGCACCACCGTACTTTCTTATCCCTTGATACCCCTTTGTGGTGCAGAGCTTGCCACCTTCTTCATAAAAAAAATTTGCAACTATATAAAAACTACAAAAGCTCTTATTTACAATTAAAGAATTGAATAGTATATTAATTTTGGAGAAACAAATGCATAAAATAATAGAGGATCAGAATAGATTTTTAAAAAATTAGTTAGACAAGATATGAGACTTATTAATCATTAAAATAAAAATATTTAATATCTTACATATTGTTTTAAATATTAAAAGTTGCTAAAATTATATGACATTGATTAAATATTAAATTAAAATATTTTTGTATTACCATAATTATTGGGAGTCCTTCAAAGTTTTGAGTTTTTAAAATTATTATTAAAAAATTTAAAAATGAAACCTTCAAATGTTGGGGCCCTACAACAATTGCTTAGGCCATCTCCAACCCAAAACTATATATTTGAAGCTTCAACATACAAATAAATATCTTCGACAGTGAAAGTTTCTCTTACGATCAATTTTTATTTTTAACTCTAAAACAGAATATTCTAAGAATATTATTCCTACTTCACAATTTATATATATTCTTACTGTCAACAAATTTAATCCACTTTAATTCTAAAAGGTGGTGTGATAATCTATGTTAAGACTATTTTCTATGTTTTTTTATTATTTGTGTATTTTTTTTCTTAATTTTAATGAATTAACATTTCATTTATTATTTTTCTTTAATTTTTTTATTTCTTATTAATTAAAACATCTAAATTTAATTTAATTAAAATATAAAATTATAAATAAAAAAGAAAGAAAAACAGAAAAATAAGGAAAAAGGAGAAAAAAAAATAAAAAAGGAAAAAAAGGAAAAGAAAAAAACAGAAAAATAATAAATGTATAAAACAAAACAAAAACAATAAAAATAAATAGTGTGTGCTACATAAATTTTGATGATTTTGTGTAGGAATTGGCGCTCGATTGGAGGCTATCCTGGGCGAAATCTATTCCCACTGCCTTAAGGTCATGTTTTTGTAGTGGAGGATGGCCTATGGATTAGTGGTACATATTTTCTGAAATGTGGACCATATATATCTATGCGAGTGTACCGTCCCTATGATGGCCGATGGATTAGTAATTCAAATTTTTTTGAAATATGGACCATATGTATGCGAGTGTATTGTCCTTTCTGAAATATGGACCATTTTTATGTGAGCATACCGTCCTTTCTGAAATATGGACCATTTGTATGCGAGTGTACCGTTCCTACTGAAATATGGATCATTTGTATGCGAGTGGACCGTCCCTATCAACATGTTGAAAAATAAAGCACATTCGGATGGCCCCACCACTATCAGCAATGCATGCGTGCCTCCCCATATCAACATGTTGAAACCATCCAAGAAAAAGTAGTAGCCATCCAAGAAATGCTTGATAACAAATTTGCGGTAATTGGTGAAGGACGACCTGAGCAGTACTTGATATGTAGGCTTTGTAATGTTAAAATTTAAAAAAAAAAAAAAACATGGGTTGGAAACCAAGAACCTAAACACACTGAATATATATATATATATGGGATTTTATTGGCTCAATCTAAACGTCCACACATATAATTCAATGTGCTAATGCTATTTTTATTTAAGTCTAACCAAAATGATATAATTAAGTTTTTTAATGGATTAAAGAGTATAATTATTATGAGATTTGTGTAAAAACTAAATATAATTTTTAATTTGATCAGGAGCCAAAGTGAATAGAATATAATTAAAAATAACATAGTTTCTGATTTATGCATAAGATTTCTACAAAATTTTCTCTATCCTCATAAGAGAGAATAAACCCCTTCTCAACTATAAATGCGTAGTGAACTAGAAGATCATAACTCATTATAGATTCTTGGCTATGGATTTAAGTATGCTTTTATATATTTAAATATGTATTTTCTTGATTTATATCATGTATTGTGATTTTTAGGGTTTCATGAGACTAGAAAATTTGGATCTCAATTTGTGATGTTTATTAATTTTAATATGTCTGTGAGTGGAAGTCCCCACAAAAAAAAAAAAAAAAAAAAAACACCCCTAGGTCTCACCCAACTTGTTCTTTCTGTGTCTCCCTATTTTTTTTATTTTTTATCATCTACAGTCATACGTTTCTTTTATATATATAATACCTGTAATAGTGTTTGTTTTGGTCCTAGGTTTATGCACAAACAAAAAGAATAAAAATAAATGAATAGACATAAAGGTGTCCAGATGACATTGACAAGGACATTACAAAGTCATGTGAAGAACATGATAAGAAACATGCAAAGTGCAAACATATCCTCCACCACAAACTTGTTATCCAAGAATATCTAGGCTTCGTGTACTAAACCGAATGTGTGTGTGTATATATATATGTTAAGAAATTAAAAAATACAAAGCTTATCGCGTATAAATTAGAGCTACAAAACTTGATCACCTAAAACGAAAACCGTACTATGGATCATGGTCAGTTAGGAATTATAGGTGCCCTTCTTAAGAGAAAACAAATATCACGTAATGGAGGACGCCCCTTCAAGTTGCATCAAATCCTAAAGCAGGAGTAAATATTTTAACTTTTACTTGTATTAACAAAAACAATTATAATGGAAGTTGTCATTAATATTAAATAAGTGTTATTTAAAATAAGCATCTAACTTTCGTTGATTAATAACAATAAATCAATCCTTTATTAAAAAAAAAAAAAATGAAAAGATATGAGACTATAATAAGTCAACTTATTAAGCCCTCTAGAACACAAAATGAGCCATCAGTACGCCAAACATGGCTAATTTATATAAAGATAATCATGTTCAGTACAAAATTTGGATATTATTATTATTATTATTATTATTATTATTATTATTTTCCAAATTGTTGAACCTACTTGATTTTCTTCTCAAATTTAAGGATCTTAGGAATAACATAGTACAATCTTATGAGCTATCTAGATTTGCTCATATGATAGAGGCTACTTACAGTATCTCAGATGGATTCTCTCTACCCATCTTATTAAAATAATTTTCATTACTGTTGGTTAAGCTCATTCAGTTCTGAAATTTTATATCTTGGGCCAAACTAGGCAAACGGATACATACCCATGTGCCAAAGACTCAATAAGTATGCAAGTCTCAGAATATGTCTCAGAGCAAATTATACAATATAATAAAAACACAAATTTCAAACATAATAGAACGACAGAGTTTGAATCACTGAAATTTTATAAGAACAATTTTCAAGGTCTACAATGGAAACCATTAATAACAACTCAATCTAGTTAGCCCATAATAAGCTTTTATTTGACAATCTCTGCTAAGCTACCCCCATTCTACCTTACTCATGATCTAAAAAAAAATATAAATTTGAGAGCCTAGTCAATAAACTATTAAAAACAACTGGCATTAGATAGGGTTCAAAAATTCAAATTTATAATATAACTTATGTGAGAGTATATCAATATTAAAAATATAATTATTAAGATCATAATGATCTAACAAAAAATAAATCTAAAACTTAGTAGAATATATATCACTAAAGTGCATGTCTTCCAAACTATATTTTCAATAGAATATCAGAAGCTATTTTTTATACTCGGTAACTCAAGACAGAATTTGACGTGCCATTTATTTATACTCGATGACTCGAGTTATAGCTTCAGACATGGTTATTTTTTCACCAAGTCTCCTTTCCGAAATTTTTATGTCAGCAGGGTCAATGTTTTACCCCCAAAAGTAGGGTGAAAAACATCATATACAAAGTAAATTAAATGCCAAAGTTCAAAATGACAATAAGTTCAAAACTAAATCTTAGCAATCACAGAAATGGCAACAAATAATTTCCTTGCTAATCTCGAAAGCATAACAAGATTTATATTCAAATAATTTCATAGTAAATATATTTGTATGATCCCAACTTTTAGAGAAAATAATCTACTTATTTCCACATAAATAAATAAGCAAATAAACAACTAAATTAGATTTTAAATAAGTAATCAATAATAATTAATTTAACAAACAATAAGTAGGTAAATAATAATTAAATAAACGAAATCATTAGTTACAATAATTTTATAATTTTAAATAAATAAATAGATAATTATTTATATGTGGCTTTGTTTACCTACCTGACTTACTTCCAAAAATAACCCAAAGGTGTATAAGAAAATTTTTCTGACTATTAATGGTTGTAGTATGGCCATTGCGATATATGGTTTTAAGAGGGGTATTGATGAGTGTTTGTGTATAAGTATTACTATGTATCTTACATTGAGCATCACTGTTATCAAACCTTATGGCTCATTTGTGTGTATTTGTGTTCTTTTGTGCATTTAGGGTTGTGGAGACAAGTTTGGAAGAAAGCAAGTAAAAATATATTATGGATAAAATTGTTGAGAAAACTCTTGGCCAAACAAGGATCAAGGCACAAGTTGTGCTAATAGACATGTGAGTGTGTGCAACCTCCAATGTGCTCAAGTGAATATATAAATTGGAGGGGGACAAAGGCAGTCACAGTCATTTGTTCCAACTTGTGTCACATTGGTAAGAGTTTCATCAATATGTTTGGAAGCAAGATGCAACATGATCTACCACATGGATGTGTACCCAACCATGCGCCTCGATGAAGAAATTGAAGTTAGGAGCACTATAGCAGAAGTACTGTAGAAGTTTACTGTAGTAGTAACTGTTCAAAGGGCAGAGGAAATCTTTAATTTGGATGCCCAATTTCAGCCCTAAAAATACTGCTTTGAGAGTTTAATTTGGAAATCTTTTGGCTATCTTTCTCCTATCTTTTTAAGAGAGCTTAGCTAGGGTTTGGAGAGATTTTTGTTGGGATTTTGGAGCGGTTCTACTGCATTCGTCATCGATTTCCTTCGGAGGAGAGTTATTGAGGGAGCTTTTGACGACATTGGTTCGGCGAGGTGTGCCCTAGGCTTGACGGAGGAGTCTTTCGAGAAGACGAGGCGGCTCTTGAAGACCATCGATATGGACAACAAAGGGATTATTTTTATGGATTGGTTGCACTTATTTTCGATTTCATATTTGATTTTGTATTACTCCACGGAGAGCTAAACCATCTTTGGGTACTTGAACTTGTAAACCCTAGGATGATTTTGTTTTATTGAATTCTATTATGTTTCCTTTAACTGATGTTTTAATTGAGTTTCAATCTTGTGTGTTTATTGATTTGATTTAGCAAGAGTGACACTAAGGTTAAAAATCTATCTAGGTAATCCTTTTAAATGAGTAACACTTCATTAGGGTTAGACTTAGCAAGGTTGAAGAGGGTTGAGAGGGTGAGTCGAGAGGCATCGAAACAGAGTGAAGTGTTCCAAGAGCTCTTTGCGGTCATGATAGAGTGAAGTGCTAAGAGATAAACTCCAATGGAACTTAGTTGCTCGAGCAACAGAGTGAAGTGTTGAGTAATCCTTAGTGCTGGGGCTTAATTGTGACTAGGAATCTTTCGCCTGGATCAAAGGGTTAGATCTAATTCAAGGAATAGGGTTTATCACTTGGAATCCCTAGAGCTTCAAGTAATCCCACACAGTGTGAGGTATTGAGAGTATCTTTTCCGCTGGGTATAGTGTAGAGAGCTAGTTACGGTTGACCTTAGGTTTGGGACTGTGTGTCTTTGGATTTCCACGACTCATTAAACTTCAATTAGGAGGCATAATATTAGTCTTGCACTTAAGACAATAGTCCTAGGGTGAGCATTGTCCGAGTACGCCATTTTATCATTGATTACCTCTCTTTACTCTTTTTGCTTTCTCTTTTACTTTTCTTTGCATTAATATCTTGAATCAAATCACAACATGTTTTTCACTTTAGCTAAATAGAAATACTTCTTGTTGCTGAGCATCTATTCTCTGTGGATTCCACAACCCACTCATCGGGGTATTTTATTACTTCAACGACCAGTGCACTTGTGGTATACACATCCAAGGGGTGTGTCAGGTATATTAGCAAATCGACCAAGACTGTATAGCTTATAAGAACAACAACTCTTTCTTGCCATCCAATCATGGGTTAATGTAACTATGCAAGGATATACAACAACTACCCACTCCAATAGGGATGTACAAGCAATTCAATAACAACCTATAAGCATTATAAGAAATCCAAGTGATCCACCCAATTAGAGTGCTAAGTCTCCCTTTTTGAAAAACATTCTACATATCCTCAATGAAATCTCACAAGAAGACAAATATATAAAGAGATTAACATATGCATGATTCAAGAAAGACTCAATAACCTTTATGACACTTAAGGGTGTTTGGTTGCAAGGAATGGAAGGGAAAGGAGAGGAAGAGTAATGACAATGAGTGGGATTAAAGAAGGAATGAGAATAAAAACTATATTTGATTGGAAAGATTAGGAAGGTAGTTTATTGGCAATGTGAAAAGTGAAAATTAAGAAAAAGAAAATATGATAAAATGATTATTATAGTCTTTATGCAAATGAATATTATATAAAGTGAAAAAAATAAATTAATTGTTATACTTTGCCTATTCCCAACTGATAACTGCTTGAGTGTGTGTATATTTAATCACTATTAGTTATACTTGGCATGACTATTGAATGAAATGTGATAAGTGTATAATTGTACATGATTTTATATTGTCTTATACACTTATTTCGCATGTATTAGGGTATTTATTTATGAGATGATGTTAAACATGGTGTAAATTGTGTTTTCAATTAACGGGTAGAGCATAATGAGGAGAAAAAACCAAAATAAGCAATTTGAATCCAAAATGAAGTAGATAGGGTTCTCTCAACATTAACAACTGAAGAATAGGGCAGACTAAACACATTGCGATCAGACATAAGCCTCATCCATAGAACCTTGTAGGTATGCTTATACTGGTAAGGAGGAGCATAATGATCAGACATAACGACTATGGGCAAGACTTATGCCTGTAAGCTAGACAATAAGGACTGTCCAAATGAGCTTACAAAGAGCAATACACGCTTGTAAAGGAGGTTGTAAGTGTTATCTTGAAAAATTTATGGTCCAACACTTACGACCATAAGCTAGACTGTAACATCCAGACAAAAGATCTTAGAGGTGGAGCTTACGGTTATAAGATGCCCATAAGGCACATGACCCATCATCTCCAGCTCCTAATGACCTTATTCTTATGCTCGTAAGGACCCCATAAGTGGTTAAGTATAAAAGATTCTATTGAGGATTTTTGGACAATCTTTAGACAGCCAAGCAAAAGAAGAAAGGGAAGAAATTCTTCAGGGCTTCTACGGAATTCCATCAAGGAGAGGAGGCCCATCCATGATCTAGAACACTATTGGAGCCATTGAGGAGCATCCTTTATGACATTTGTGGAAGACATGAAGGAAGTTCATCGGCTTCTCAAGGATAAAGAGAGAAAGGGGGTTTTATGTTTTCATTCATGTCTCTTATGGATTGCATGATTTTTCTCCTTTAATAAAGAATTAATTTATTGGTGCTTTGGCATAAATGGAACCTAGGGTTTACAATTTGGTTGACATTGGCTGTGGATCTTGAATGCTTTTATTGTTGAATTTAGTTGTATGTCTCAAATCTCTTAGATTCTATTATAGTGAGAGCCGAGAATCCATGTTTGATGTGCTTGTGTGATAAGTCGAGAGACCCACCTACTAAAGGCAAGCTACAATTGAAGGGAATTACTAGTTGCAATTGAGATAGGGTACCTTGCAGTTGAGATTTCTCCTCTCTAATCCTTCCGAGTGCGTTAGCATAGAATTTTATTTGTAATGCAATCAGAGGGACTATTTTTAGGAAGAGATCCAAATTTTATCTCTTATAGGAAAAGGGGCAATCGCTTCGAGAGGAGAATTGTCTACATTTTGAATGCTTTCTTATTGCAAATAAAGTTCATAGAGTGTACTGCCGTCATAGAGTTGTTTGTATTAGAACTTATCTGTATCAACATTGTATGGGACCATAAGCTATTCACCTTGAGAAAGGGGGCACCATGTTTTAGGAATTTTCTCAATTCATTTTGATTTTAAGAATTTATACAACCAGTGTTAAGGAACTAACAAACGCTAGGGGAAGTCGCTGCCTCGACATCCTTTCTTCATGATTGTTTAGATGTACTTTCTATTTGTGTTTTTGATTCTTGTTTCTTAGTTTTCATTTACACTTTACCATCTTGGTTAGGTTGATTGTCAGAGTTCAATTCGGCACTAATGTTCTCTAGTTCCCTATGAACCAATACCGTTGCTTTTTAGCTCCCTTTATTACTCGATCGACATGTACACTTGTATTTAGCAGGTGACTATAATCATAACTATCAAGTTTTTAGTACCATTGCCAGGAAACTTAAAGATATTAGGAACACTTCTTTCATTGTGTCAAATTAGTCATTTCTTTTCCTTTTGTTTCTTGTTTCTTACTTTTCTTCTTTTATTCATATTGATTTGTGTTCTTTCGTTTGTTTGTAGTGTATGCCAAAGAGTAAATCATCAAGGAAAGTGGAGAACGGCATCAACGCCAAACAATGATTGACACATAATTGTGGACAACTTTATTGACTGAGATAGGATCATTGATAGTAAGGATAAAAGGAGAACATTATGGTACAATAGCCAAACAAGGAGTTCATTAGAGGACTTTATTTGTTTATGCCAGGCCAACATTGAACGGATCCATAGTATAGTCTAACCAGTAGTAGTAGTAAATACTTTCGAATTGAAGCTTGCTTTTGTCCAAATGGTTCAGCAATTAGTGCAGTTTTATGGTTTTCCGAATGAGGGCCCCAACAATCATATTGGAGAGTTCTTGGAGGTTTGATATATGTTAAAGATGAATTGGTTCTTAGAAGAAGCAATACGGTTGAGATTGTTCCCATTTTTGCTGAAAAACTGAGCTAAACAATGCTTCAAGCACTTCCCCATACCTCCATCACTACATGGAAGCAACAATAGCATGATTTTATAGAGAAATACAGGGATAGTTACTGAGTTACATGGCCGTATACATGACCGTGTAACCCCAAAATTGATGTTTTAAAGTTTCAGAGAGTTACATGGGGTAAAGTGCACGCCCATATACTTGTCATGCACTTACTTGATTTATAAGGATATAAAAGGGAAGCTAAAAAGGAGAAAAAGGAAACTGGCTTTTGGAGATCTCTTAGAACAAAATGACAGCTAGGATTTTGGAGCGAGGTTAAAGAAGAAGAGGAAGATTGAAGGAGTCACGGGAGTGATGAGTGTACAATGTTATATTATTTTACATCATTTTGTACACTCATTAGGCATGTATTAGAAGTATATTGTGGAATTCAACGCTAAACATAGTGTGTTTTGCATTCTAAGGCATCAGACAACACTTAAAGATGATAAAGAGCCAAAAGAAGTATTCCATACCCTAACCGAAGAAGATAGAACTCTTTGGGCATCAATTGGATAATGACAAGGTAAATAGGATGGCTTACGGGTAGCTTACGACCGTAAGCCTCTTTCAGAGAACCTTGCTGGCATGCTTATGCTCGTAAAGAGGAGTATACAGTTAAATTAGAAGACCTTACGGGCAGGACTTACCCTCGTAAGAAGGCTCGTAAAGACCATCCAGAGAAGTTTACGAGTAGAGCTTCTGCCTATATGGGTGGTTACAAGAGCAACTTAGAGAATCTTACGATCCAGCACTAACGGCCATAAACTGGATTGTAACACAAGATAGAAGACCTTACAAATGGGACTTACAGCCGAAAGTGTTCTCATAAGGATCATGACCCATCATCTTCAGCTCCTTACAACCATGTCCTTACACTCTTAAATAGCTTGTGAGCTCCATAGTATAAATAGATCTGATGAGGATTTTTAGGGAAATCTTTGATTCTATTCTTGTAAGTGAGGCATGGGAAGAAGAGAAGTGAATCTCTAAGGTTTTATAGGCGATCCTTGAAGGAGATTTGATTCCATCATCGAGGAGAGGAAGATCATAGCTGTCAAGCTTACCTTGGTGGCGCTCCCGGAATGCTCTTTAGAGTTTTCTAGCGATCAACCATTGACACTATTGAAAAGAGGGTTTTAGTGCTTATGTCTATTCTCTCATTGTTTTGTAACTTGATTACTTGCCTTTCATTAATAGAAGGCTGATTTTGTAGATGTTTGGACATAGATAAACTTAAGGTTTTATATTTTTACATTGGTTATTGGATTATTACGATTTAGTTATTTCCTAATTGCAATCCATGCTATTTTAATTTAATTATGTGTTTGTGTTGATTGATTGCTATCGTGGTGAAAGCCCTAGTTATCATATTCAATGTGCTTTATGCCGAGTAGAAATACCCACCTAGCATGGACATGGTACGATTAGAGGGGATTGTGAATAAGCCTAGCAATATGGTACTGTGGAGAATTTTTCTCCCTTAATCCTCCCGAGTGGGTTAACAAGTATTTCTGTGCTATTTGCAATCATATGGAATAGATTTTAGGAGAAATCGAGTCTCTATTCTGTATTCAAATTAGAGGTAATCTCTTTGGAAAATGATTACCTACTTAAGAAATTCTTGTTAACAAACATTGAGATTTTACAAAGTGTAATGCAATTGTGTGGTGACTATATCAGCACTATACTGATTCAGTTACTATTCACCCTGCAAGAAGGGTTTATTATAATTTAGGAAATCTCTCAGTTCAAATACAATTGCATGTTTAGACAACCATTGTCCTGCACTTAACAAAACCTTATAGGGATGCTATGCTCGAACATTGCTTCTTCCCTGATTTCTCTACTCCTTTTAATTCGTATTTCCTGCTTTTACTTTTGAGTTTGTTCACACACATCACTACTTTTGTCCAAGCTAACTTTGGGAACTAGGGTTATTACTAGTAATCTCAATCTTCACAGTGGATTGATACCTTGCTTTTTAGCACATTCTCACTTGATCGGCATGTACACTTGCATCCCTATTAAGTTTTTGGCGCCATTGCTGAGGAAGATTTGAGATATTAGGAAATCTTAATGTTTCTGTCACTTTAACCATTTATTTTTCTTTGTATTCTTTTCTTTTTTTTATTTTCATTCTTTCTAATTTTTTTTATTGTAGTGCATGCCACCCAAAGGCAAAATGACACAACTGGTGGGAGGTGAAGACAGCATAGGGAGAATGATTGCAACTAGACTAAGAATAACATTATTATCTGAAACCGGTTCATTGAGAATGAGAGTTGAAAAAGAGTAGTTAGACGACATGGCAGATAGGCGAGATCGACAGAGAACCCTGTTTGATTATGCTCATCCTACTCTTGATGGTTCCTAGTTCAGTAATGTTCAGTCACTAGTAGCTGGCAACAACTTTGAGCTAAAGCTAGCATTTGTGCAAATGGTCTAACAATTAATGCAGTTTCATGGTTTGCCAGATAATGACCTGAATAGTCACATTAGAGGATTTCTCGAGGTTTGCGATATGTTGAAGATCAACAATGTCTCCGATGATGCTATCTGACTCAGACTGTTTTCTTTCTCCTTGAAGGGTATAGCCAATCAATGGCTATAGGCGCTTCCTTGTGCTTCTATCATGATATTGGAACAACTCATTGAGACTTTTCAGGCCCATTATTTCCCCTAGGGAGGATGACCAAGCTATGTCAGGAGATCACCTCTTTCATATAGTTGGATTCAAAGTTACTTTTCGAGGCATGGGAGAGATTCAAGGATTTACTTAGGAGGTGTTCGCACCACTAGGCAGATATTCCATCAAGGCCTCAAAAAGAAACACTAGGCAGATCATTGATTCAATAGCAGGTGGAACACTTGGCAATAAGACCGCAAAGATGACCAAGCAGTTGATAGAGGAAATAGCCATGAATAACTACCAGTGGAATTCCAAGGGAAAGTTAGTCTTTAAAGCCGTTGGAATCTTGGAGGTTAGTGATGTTATAGTGTTGGCCACCCAGGTGGAGCTTAACCCAAAAAGATTGGCAAGTTATCCACCTAGACGCTAGCTACATTTATGGCGTGTGACACATGTGGGGGAAAACATACATCGACTAATTGTCCTATTGTTGGAGTGGTGCATGGACCCACTGAGCATGTTGACTTCATTGGTAGTTGATAAGTGCTCGTGTTATAGTAATATGAAGTATTATTATCTTACATTGTGCATTACTTTTCTCAGATTTTATCATTAATTTGTGTGCATTTGTGTGCTTTTGAGCATTGTAGGGTTGTGGAGCCAATTTGGAGAAGAAAGAAGCAAGAATATGTTATGTTCGCCATTGTTAAGGAGTTCTCGGACCAATCAAAGAACAAGGCACGAGTCTAGACTTGTGGGTGTGTGCCAACCTCCATTGGAGGGGCGCAAGGGCAGTCACATTCACAAAAGTCTAACTCGTGAAGCATTGGAGAACTTCGCCAATGAAGAGAAATGAAGTAATCGACATAATCTACCATTGATTGTGTGCCCAATTCAATGGCCTCGATGAGCAACGATGAATTCGGGAGCGTTTCGGCAAAGCACTGTAGCAAGTTACTGCAGCAAAAATACTATAGCAAGCTACTGTTCACTATTTGCCGAAATTCAGCAAAATAGAGAATTCACACGCCCTTGTGGAAAATCCACAGGGGCGTGTAAAACCCCGATTTCAGCCTAATTTTAGCCTATAAATAGCCCGTTTTCAGATCTATTTGGGGACTCCCCTTCTATCTCTTGCCTATCTTTTGGGGGGCTTTCGGCTAGTGTTTGGAGAGGTTCTTGGAGGTCTTCGGAGGCGATTATACGGCATCGATATCGACATCATTTGGAAGAAAGCTATTAGGGGAGCTTTCGTCGGCATCAATTCGGCGAGGTGTGCCCTAGGCTTGACAAGGGATTCGTGGAGAAGACTAGGCGGCTCCACAAGACCATCGATACGATCTACAAGGGGGTTTTCTTTATGGTGTTTATGCATTTGTTCTTAAACTCATTATTGATTTTGTATTGCTCCATGGAGAGTTAAACCCCTATTGGGTATTCTTACTTGTGAACCCTAGGATGCTTGTGTTTCTGTAACTTTTATTATGCTTTATTAATTTGATGTTTTATTATTGAGTTCCAATCTTGCATGCCGATTGTATGAGATTTTCCCTTAGCCGTGACACTAGGGTTGAGAATCTATTAGGTTATCCTTTGAGGGTGTGACAACTTCTATAAGATTAGACTACACAAGGTTGGAGAGAGTTGAGAGGGTGAGTCGAGAGGTAGTGAAACGTCCCCTTTCCCCTCCGGTGTGAACTTCCCTACCTCCATATCCTAAGAGTTAATCGCGATCGAAGTAGAGTGAAGTACTAGGAGATGAACTCCATTGCAAAGGGTTGAGTGAATCCTAGGACTGGGGCTTAGCTTAGATTGGAGTTCTTTCGGCTGGAACAAAGGGTTAGAACTATAATTAGCCATAAGGTCTTTCACTTGGAATCCCTAGAACCCCAAGCAGTTCCACGTAGTGTGAGGCTTAGGATGAGGGACTCCCCTTGGGCTTAGTTGACAAGTCAACGAGAGTTAAGGGTCGTAGTGAAACCTAATGCCGAGGCATAATGTTGGAACTAGTCACGGTTGACCTTAGGTTTGGGACCGTGTGCTTAAAGATTTCCACGACTCATTAGACATTAATTAGAGGGTATAATACAAGTCTTGCACTAGAAGCATTAGTCCTAGGCGGAATTTTGTCTGGGTACCCCCATCTTTATATCGATTACCTCTCCTACCTCTATTGCTTTTGTATTATTTTACTTTTTTTTCTATCTGTACATATATATTTCTTTCACCATCGTTTCTCTTCATAGCTAAATAGTGATAACACTTATTTTTGAACACTATTCTCTATGGATATGACTACCCACTCACCAGGATATTTTATTATTTCGACAACCCGTACACTTGCAGGGTACACACGCAAGGGGTCATGTCAGTAGTACCTTCCAACCACAAAGGAATCCCTACATCAACATGAAAAATCCAGGGTGGAGGAATAACCCAAACTTTTCTTGTAAAATCAAGGGCAGCAACAGATGCCCCCACTTGGATTTCCTACTCACCCAGAGTCAAATAGGAAGTCCACACTTGAGAATACCCTTATTCAGTTCGTACGAATCACGGGCACAAAGGTTTAGTAGTCGAATGCTAGGTTTCAAAGCATAGAGTCAAAAATGAGGAACCAACAGGCTTCTTTCTAAAACTTGGAGAACCAGGTTGGCTAGATTGTGAAGTTGTTGTTTGAGTGACCACAAGGTATTATACTGAGTAATACTGAGGTAAACCCTCATGAGCACCTCAAGGATATCACTCTTAGGAGTGGTAAGAAAGTGAGGATGAGTAGAGACAAGGTGATGAAGAAAGAAAAAGAGCCAACAATGGAAGCTACTAAAGAACCTGTGAAAGAGGAAGGGGCTACTTTACTTGTTGATAAGAGTGTGCCACCACTGCTGAAAGAGTATGTTCCACGACTTTCATATCTCTCTACATTAAAGAGTGACTACACCAATGAGCATTTGAAGAGGTTTCTAGATTTTCTCAACCAGCTACACATCAATGTGTCGTTTGTAGAGGTGTTATCTCAATTGCCTAAGTATGCAAACTTTCTTAAGGATCTACTTACAAACAAGCTGAAATTCAAAGAAGTCTCTATGGTTACATTGAATGAAGAAATTTCAGCACTCTTTCAAAAACGGATGCCAAAGAAGATGAAGGATCCAACGAGTTTCACTATCCCTTGTAATATTGGTGAATTGGTAAATAAGAAAGCTCTAGCAGACCTAGGAGCCAGTATTAATATTATGTCATTTACCATGTTTCGTAAGTTAGGGCTAGGTGACCTCAAGCCTACTAGGACGACCCTCTAGTTAGGTAAAAATTTTATTAGTCATCCTAGAGGTGTTATTGAGGATGTTCTTGTGAAAGTAGATAAATTAATCTTCTTGGTTGATTTTGTTATCTTAGATGTTGATGAGGATGTTGATGTATCCCTCATTTTAGGTTGACCTTTCCTAGCTACCTTCTGACAGGAGTCCGGAAGTATATGGGTTGTCACAGTAATAATAGTACCCCGGTGAGAGGGTAGTCGAATCCACAAGGGATTTAAGATACAAGAGATTGCTATTTAGCTAGGGTGAAGTACGGAAAGTGAGAATAAGATCAATGTTTGTATGCAAGAAAATAAAGAAAAATATTGAAGATAAGAGAGTGCAAGCAAAGAGTGAAAGAGAGGAACAATCAATATGTAAAGTGGGGTATCAAGACAAGCTACCTCTAGGACTAACGTTCTAGTGTAGGATGAAGTAGTATGCTCTCCTATTGATGTTTAATGAGTCGTGGACATCCTTAAGCACACGGTCCCAAACTTGAGGTCAACCGTGACTAATCCCAACATTATGCCCCAGCATTAGATTTCACTACGACCCTTAACTCTTGTTGACCTATCAACTATGTCCCAAGGGAGTTCATCTTCCTAAGCCTCACACTATGTGGTATTGCATTATGTTTTAGGGATTCTAAGTGATAGACTTTGTTCCTAAGTGTAGCCCTAACCCTTTGGTCCAGGTGAAAGAACCCTTGTCTTAGTTAAGCCCCAACACTAGGATTCACTACAACCCTTCACTCTGTTGCTCGCGCAACTAAGCCCCAGGGGAGTTCATCTCCTAGCACTTCACTCTATTTTGACCGCTAAGAACTCTTGGAACACGAAGGTAGGGAAAATCACACCGAAGGGGAAGGGGACGTTTCGCTACCTCACGATTCACCCTCTCGACCCTCTCCAATCTCGAGTAGTCTAACCCTATAGGAGTTGTCACACCTCCAAAGGATAACCTAGATGATTCTCAACCCTAGTGTCATGGCTAAGGGAAAATCAATACAATAAGCAATCAAGATTGGAACTCAATTAAAAGCATCAATTATGAAAGCATAATAAAAGTCATAGAAACAATGTCATCCTAAGGTTTACAAGTCCGAATACCAATAAGGGGTTTAGCTCTCCATGGAGCTATACAAATCCATCAATGTATAAGAATAAACAAGAATTGAAAACATAGATGAAACCCCCTTGCGTTACATGGAGATGGTCTTATGAGGACGCTCCGTCCTTTCTAACAAACTCCTCTTCAAGCCTAGGACACACCTCGTCGGATCGGTGCCAACGAAAGCTCCCCCAATAGCTATCTTCTGACGGGCTTCGATGTCGATGCCGAGAACTCACTCCAATCCTTCACAAGGTCCTCTCCAAACCCTAGCCGCAACCCACCAGAAGATAGGTGAAAAAAGATCCAGAAAAAGTCCTGGAAAGTCCTTTAAATAGTGCTGAGTCGCTGCTATAAATCGGCTAAAATCGGGCATCCACACGCCCCTGTGTGTTTTCTGGCGTGTAATGAATAGTAAAATACTACAGTACTGCTGCATTGCTCGCGCATTAAATGCTCCCGATTTCATCGTTCTTCATCAAGACCGTTGAATTGGGCACACAATCAACTGTAGATCATGTCGATTGCTTCAATTCTCCTCATTGGCAAAGTTCTCCAATGCTACACGAGTTAGACTTATTATGAATGTGACTGCCTTTGTGCCCCTCCAAAGGAGGTTGACACACATCCAGAAGTCTAGACTCATGCCATGTTCCTTGCTTGATCCGAGAACTCCCCAACAACGGCGAACATGACCTAACTTTGCTCTTTTTCTCTAAATTGTCTCCACAACCCTACAATGCACAAAAGCACACAAATGCACATAATTTAATGATAAAATCTGAGAAAAGTAATGCTCAATGTAAAACAATAACACTTCGTGTTACTATAACAAGAGCACTTATCACCTTCCAAGCCCTTATTGATGTGAGCAATGATAGAATGACTCTTAGGATTAGGGATGAGGAAGTTATTTTTCTTTACCTAATGTTATGAAACATCTTTTTACTTTTGATGATACTTGTTACTTCATGGACTTGACTGACTATATTATTGATGATTATGTGCAGGAAATGTTACACAAAGAGCCTTTCGAGGAGTCATTGGATGTCACTCAAGATGAGGAGTCACCCCCTTTGCTTACAAAAATTCAGTTGAGGAACACACGCACAGGAGGCATTAAAAAGAAGTCACTCTACTAAAGAAAACCAAGAAGAAACCTTTTCCCAAGGAGGTAATTTCGGAGGCGATCAAGCTGATTGGTAAGCTTCTTATTTTTTTTTTTTATTTCACACTTGGACAATATTTCAGAGACACACATGTTGGATTTGAGGAGTATTCTTATTTGGAACCTCCTCGAAATGTGCACACCAAGTACGCTAAGCTCGTGATGTAAAATAAGAGCTTCTTGGGAGGCAACCCAAACGCTTTTCGTATTTTTTGTTAACTCTTTCTCTTACTTTTTTTTTTGTTTGAATTAATAATAAATTAATTTCCATGCCTTTGTTTTCCATGATTTGATTAATTGGATGTCTTCCTAGACACTCATTTTTGTCTCACGAAGTCATATTTGTATTTGTGTTTTCTTATTAAAACAACGGAATCTTTGCTCAAATTTTCAGGACTACTTGCAGTCTACTTACTGATGTAAGCCAGGTTGTAATGCCTCAATAGAGAGAGTTATAGGCATCTTTACACCTATAAGCCATCCCACAAGAAGGTTCTAGATAGCTTCATGAGTGCACTTACGACCGTTAAGTCTTGAAAAGCTTAGTTCAGAGGTATCTTATGGGCTATCAGAGCCCGTAAGGTGAGCCATAAGTATCATCCAGAGCACTTTATGGGTACATCGAGAAACCCTTACTGCACGTAACCTCCATGTGATACAACCTAGGTTCCTTACGGGAACCTTACGCCCATAAGCTAGACCATAAGAGCAACTCAGAGAAATTTACAGGCTATAATGTAAAGGCTCTTATGGTAGTAACCTAGGTTTTAAAAAAGATGTAACCCTTATGGGGCAGGCTTTACGATAGTAATACCTTGTAAATGCTCATACAGAGAGACTTACGGTGGTAGCCTATGCTTATAAGTTACCCGTAATTAGCTAGGGTTTAATCACTACCGAGGAACCCTAATCTTCATTTTTCATTGTTTCTCACTGATTTATCCTCGCCATCGCATATTTCTTTTCTCATTTAAATCGCCTTGATCTCCTTTTCCATTCCTAAGTGTTTAGAATATGCTTGGTCTCCACTTGGAAGCCTTTTATCGACTGGTTTATCATCTCTGTGTCTTTACTTAATGGTATAGTATTTTCGGTGATTTTTGTGATGGATGTTTAACCTAATTCATTTAATTGATTGTTTGAATGTTAGGGATAAATAGAATTGAGTTTAAATGTGTGTTTTGTAAATTTTAGATCTTCCATGTATAGAAGGGGTCCTTACAATCTAAGCGTGAGGCTTATGGCCGTAAGGCTTGTGGTAAAGGTGATTTTTCTCGAGGCTTACGAATGTAAGTCTGCCCATAAGAAGCCCGTAACTTCTTTTGTTCTTTGAAAATTTTGTATCTTTTATGCTAATTCATCGTATTCTTTCTTATGCAGGTTGACTAGAGCAAAGAAGACCAACCTTGGGCCATCTAAGATGTTGAAGCCCGAGCCATCTACTTTTGTCGAACTCAACTGTGCCCTGGATATTGCTTTCTAAGGTGGTCCCTCCGCTAGGTCCTACTCTTCTGAGCTCGACTCCTCCACTGACTCCACACCCTTATACCAACTCTGCGCCATCAAACACCACTGATCATTAGCTTTAGTTTCTTTTTCTTTGTATTTTAATTTTCATTTTCAGTCATTAAATTCATCTTTTAGAGGATTTTTATTTTATACTTTTGTTATTTTTATTTATTTTGGGCTTTAATGTCTTTCCATTATACTGGTAAAAGTTTATTGCAACACCCAACATCCTTAATTGTAAAAGGGATGCTCACTAGGTATTTTCTTGACCTTAAGGGGCCCCCACAACTTGGGCACTTCAATGGACACACTAGACCGTTTTCAAGGATCATTGAACTTTCGTATGTGAACCGAGGAAGTACTCGTTTTTGGTTCCCCTCCTATTTTTGTTTGCATTGTCTTTCATATTCATCTTTTACACATAGTGAGGACAATGTATGATTTAAGTGTGGGGAGGGGTTTGGGATTTATTGAATTCTTTTACTTGCTAAGTTATGACTTATGATGGTACATTTGAAATTTAGCATGAGTTTCTTAGTATTATGGTGCACACATTCGAGTTTGTTCCTTTTTGAGTTCTATCTTTTGGTTATTCACTCAATTGAATCACACAGCTCCTCTATTGTAACAACTTAAACCATGTATGACTTTGTATAGTTTAGTTCATTCTACTTCAAGTGGAATAAATTAAGAAAATTTTTGCAAATATGAAAGAATTTGTTCAAAAGAGAGAAAATGTGGGAAATGAAAAGAGCTACTCCTAGTAGATAAGTGGAGCTACTTTCGATAAGTCGGATGCTTTGTATGCCCTAATGAGAGAAAGAGCTACCTCTTTAGGAGAGTGAAAGCTACAGTGTTATAGTAAAATATGTAGAAAGAGCTACCTCTTTTAAACATAAAAGCTACTTTATGAGGCCTTAGGAGAAAATAATACCTTAGGAGTTGTGTGATGCTACCACTATGCAAAGAAAAAGTTTTTGCGAAATTTTTGCTATTGAAGTTTTTTACGTCAAAAGAAGTGAAATAAAGAGTTGTAACACACACAATCAATAACCTTAAATAGAGTATTAACTATTTTTGGAACATGACATTTTTAGCATCCTTGTATTGTTAACACTCGATTACTCTTAAAACTCCCCAATTCTTGAGCACCTGATGTCTTGCACTTTGCCCTCTTGGTATGCAATTTTTTTTTTGCTTAAGAACAAGCAAAAGCTTAAGTATGTGGGAATTTAATGAGTGTACAATGTTATATTATTTTATATAATTTGTACACTCAGTAGGCATGTATTAGAAGTAAATTATGGAATTTGATACTAAACATAGTGTATTTTGCATTATCAGGTCTTGGACAGTACTTAAAGATGAGAGAAAGCTAAAAGAAGCATTACAGACCCTAAACAAAGAAGATGGAACTCTCTCGGCATTAATTTGATAAGGACAAGGCAAACATGATGGCTTATGGCAACTTACTGCCTGACTTATGCCCTGACTTATAGCCGTAAGCCTCTTCCAAAGAACCTTGCAAGCATGCTTATGCTTGTAACGAGGAGTATAAAGCCATATCAGAGGACTTTACGGGTAGGACTTATGGTTCACTATCCGTAATTGCATGGGGTCACCAAGTAGTACCCTGTGTATGACACAAGGGTCGTATTCCACGGGGCCAAGGAGATACCCTTACTCTCTCTTTACTCGTTGTCTAGCCTACAAACTCGAGTGGAAGTGTCGTAAAAACTAAAAAAGGGAATAAAAACAAATTAACAAATGAAACTAAGGACCCGAGCTAATGAGTAGGGAATCAAGGGAAAGAATGGTCACGGATGCGGATTCCCTTAGGGTTACTAATGTGAGAATAAATGCTAGGGTTACAAGGCACAAGTGATTTTGTGCCAAGAGATTCCTAAAGTAGGTAACCCCGAATCCCTCGGTGATTACTCCTAATCCCATACGAGTATTGGCTCTGAATTTCTTCTGGCCAAATCCTCCTATGATTGCATTAAGCCTAGGAAATTCTCTAGTTAGTTTCAAACACACATCTAAGTTCATCCCTAACGATTGGAGGGTACAAACTACCCGAATCCCTTGGTATAATTATACATGGATCCTTTTCAAGCCAAGTGAGTCTAGTACGAGGGTGCATCCCGTGCATCCAAGTACAACCTAGAAATTGAAATACAGAGTTCTTATGCAAATCAATACATCAAAGAACATCAAGCTTGAACCACAAACACACCAAATGCATTGAAATTAAACAAAGCATTCATACAAGCATGTTCACCGACATCCTGTGACCTTGGGGTTTTAGCCTTCCATACAAACAAATAAGAAGTTCAACATAATGAAAGCAAGAAAAACAACCATAACAAAAGCTCCCTAGAAGATAAGAGGCTAAATGATGCTTAGGATCACGTGGAAGGTGTCCACGGGCACCGCTTAAGGGGCGGCTTCCCTCGTCATCTCCAAGCTCCTACAAGTGTGGCCAAAGGTAGATCTTGCTAGAATACACCTCTCCTATTGATATCCATCTCGAAGATGCCCTCAAATGTCTTCCTCTACCTCAGATCAAGAAGTGGTAATGAAGAGCTCAAGGAGAGGGACAGTGAGTAGTTCAAAATGCCGTAAAAACTTCTTTAAAAACTCTTCTTGGGTTTGTTCACTGTCTGGTTCACGGTCAATAAATAGGCCATGAAATCCTCAGTAATTTTGCCAATTTACCGTAAGTTACTACAGTAAAATGCCACAGTACTTAGCCTTTTTTCCATGCTTTCATGCTACAAGCTGCTATTGTGTCGCTATAGTACTTAGGGCTATAAAACGCCCTTTTGGGTGCCGATTTCTTCCTGAATTACATTGTCGAGCTCGCCTAAGCTTCTTTGATACCTGTGAGATGAATGAAACCAATTAAACCATAAAAGGGCATTGATTTATCCAAATACACATAAATAGTCACAAACATATACGCATAAAATACATACATTTAGACATTTATCAAACATCCCCACACCTAAGCGTTTGCTTGTCCCCAAGCAAACAAACATAAAGAATAGGGGCAAGGAGATAAATGGCTAAATGTACAACCTCAAGCTCAAAAGTAAAGAACTCCTCAAGCACAAATGAAAAGAAATCAAGATAGTGAGTTGTTCTTTGAGTGACCAAGTAGAAAAATAGTCTTGTTCATCTAAAGTGCTCCTATGAGTATGTGTAAACTTCCAACCTCATCCTCTGCACCTTGGATTACCCCAGAGTGTCCATTCACCCCACACACAGTGATAACTGGTGTTAGAAATGCTAAAGACACCATCGACGGTCAGTTAAGAGTCCTTCAGTTTCTAAATAAAACTCTAGTCTTCAGGTGGTTGTACAATAGGTTCTAGGTGTGTATATATATATATATATATATATATATATATATATATATATATATATATATATTTTTTTTTTTTTTTTTTTTTTTTTTTTTTTTTTTTTTGAGTCCGACTAATGTAGACCGCACAAAAAAAAAAATCTTTTTGAAGGATGCACATGCTGATTAGGCACAAGAGCCACCTAACTTACTCGATTACATGTCTATATAGATGCATTCGTGCTTTACTAGTAGAGTAATATTGTCATAGACTCTCTTTTTTTTCCTTCCCATTTTTTTCTTTTTTTTTTTCTCAAATATGCACACTATATCTCATGTCTCCTGGCATAGGCCTTCTACAATAGTTAACTTAGGCTAAAGAAAAATAATAAAGGAACCAAAAGTTCATAAAAGAAAATTGAATGTAGAATTTAACAAACTAACGCCAATAACAAAGTGATGGATTGGTCGGAGTGTATAAGGTAGAAGTTTTCGCGACAAAGCATGAAGGTATACTAGAGATAAATCATGACTTCTATTCAAGCACAGATAAGAAATACAAATCGCATCTATCATTTTTTCAAGATAGGAAGTTCTTAACTAAGTATCATAGCTATCATAGGTAGGTCAAGCATGCATAATTATGAAATACCCCATCCCCACACCTAGAGTTGTGCATTACCCTCAATCTACATAAATCGGTAGTACATGGTGAAAAATATGCAATAAATACAAGGAGATGGCATAAAGAGACTTCCCCATTTAGTCAGTGAGAACTGTGCAAGATGGCCATGGACATGGGGTAAGTTACATCTTTGAGGGGGGGTGTTAGAGTGAAGCTCTGTGGATGATAGTCCTGAAAATAATAAGAAGTTGATCACAACTCAAAAATTCATAAATAGGGAGAAGCATGAAGACAAGAATCAAAATAAAAAGAGTGTAGTAGGGACCGAGCCCTTGCCAACTAAATAGTATAAAATAACAAGAACACAAGCAACATAAAATAAACAAAGTTCTAGAAAAGGACAACACAAATGAAAAAAAAACACTCATGCATGTTGAGCAACATCCGGTGTGAAAACTAAGAGTATGAGGGAAGTGATGTTGCCATGAATGTGGTGGTGGTAGAAGAGGTTCCAACAGATGAAGAAGAACCACGAATAAAAGTCAATACTTCATCCATGTCATACTCAATGCGGCATTGTGATGCAACTATCTCCTTTTGTCCCTTCTCAAGAACCTGCAACTACTGGTGGACCTCAGTTTGAAGCTCATAGAACTTGGCCTCAAGTGATGCTATGCCTTCCTCTGACTCTAACTCAAATTCTGTCTCATATGATGATCTACGATCTCATGCTCTCATTAAGTGATATTGTGCAAGGTGGTCGGTATTACCCCTCTTCTTTACTATCCCGATGGTGACTAAAGTCGGCATGCCAAGTGGGGAGATGCCACCCACTATCTGCATACCTTAGGTGCGCTCAATCAATCCCATGCCTCTAATCAATTGTGTTATATAAGTTTTAGCAAAAATGGCCCCAAGGTGTACATACTGTCCTTGATGAGCAAGGATATCAACATAGTGGTGTCCCAAGTGTAGGGGGTAATGCTTAAATAGGGTGTAGAGAATCAGAAGATCGGAGCATGAAACCACCGCTTTTGAGTCAATTCAACCCCTGATCCCTTTAGTCAACAGAGCATGTATATAACGGTGGCGGGATTTGACATCTGGGATGCTTTCTTTTTCCTCAAAGTGGTAATGGAGGCCTAGAATGAGTCACCCGAGGTGGGATAAGAGAAGTCCTAGGGCAAGTCCTTAAACTCGGGTGTTCGAGTGTACACCTTTGTATAAAGCCCAAAAATAACACCCAATTGGTCTTGATGAATCTTGTGCTTCTTTCCAAATGCTTGGAAGGAAATGGAGCTAGCTTGATGAGTGAAGGGACATTGTTTGGCTATGTCAACTGTGCTGAATCCTTACAAAGTAAGCTCGCGGTAAGTGAGTTCTTCAATAAAATTTTTTTTTTGTCACAATCATCATGGGAGATGTGCTCCAAGATGGTGCCGTCTAAGCCCAAAGTTTTCAAGACATTCCAATCAATTTTGCAGATGGTGCCGAATAGTTTTTGTGCTAACAGTGCATATCTCATCTTGTGTTTCTCATTTTTGAAAAGTGGATTGGCAATGGAAGGTGTAGTATCCCTCCACGGTCATTTTGAAGCCACGTGCTTCATTAGAATTCCTACAAGGTGAGACGTACACAAGATTAAACCAAGAATACCAAGGAAGCAATGTTCATCATAGTGATATATAAAAAAGCTACCTTTGCACATGGAGCCTAAAAATTTTACAAAGCTTGAAGAAATGCTCCAAATTCACACAAAAAAATCAAACCATCATTCATGAGGTATGTATCCCAAAAATTTAAGAAAACAAGAGAAAAAAACAAGAGAGAAGAAAACCTTAAGTTAGGTTTTACGATGATGCCCTAGTGACAAGATGGCCACAAGAATGATAAAACTCCAAAAAGAATGCGCAAAACCAGTTGCTAGGAGAGAAAGAGGGTTTTAGAGCAAGAGAAATGAGAGAAAATGGTGAAGAAATGAGAAGAAATGGAGGAAATTTGGAGAAGAAACAAGGAAGAAGAAGAGTGAATAGTAAAGAGAGAAAAGGTGGCCAGAATTTTTGTAGGAGGTCCCAACTCTTGCAGTCAGCATGCAACCCCATGAAGAAGTTCCTAATGCTTTATTGCGCTCAGCATATGGCGAGTTCACTGGCAGCATACTTCCCGTGAACTTCTCTAAATGCTTCACGGGTTATAATACAGCTCGTGAAGATTCTTTGAATGCTTCATGGGCTAACTTATGCTCAACAAACATGTTATTTCCAAAACCCTAAGGTTTTCCACCTTAGAAAACTTAAAAGCAACTAAAGGGTAACACAGAGAAGCCTACGTTCTAGCTCTTAAGGCCTTAAGCTGAACTATAACACAAGATAGAAGACCTTACGGATGGGACTTATGGCCGTAAGTGTTCCTATAAGGATCGAGACCCATCATCTCCAGGTCCTTACGCCCATGTCCTTATGCCCATGAACAGCCTATAATTGCACAATACAAATAGATTTGATGAGAATTTGTAGGGCAATCTTTGATTCTATTCTTTGAGGTAAGGCTAGGGAAGAAGAAGACGAATCTCTAGGGTTTTATAGGCAATTCCTGAAGGAGATTTTATTCCATCATCGAGGAGATGAAGGTCGTAGCCTTCAAGCTTACCTTGGTAGCGTTTGCGAATGTTTTTTGGAGTTTTTTTGTGAAGGGGGTTTTAATGTTTATGTCTATTCTCTCTATGTCTTGTAACTCAAATGCTTGCCCTCTATTAATAGAGGACTACTTTTGTAGATGTTTGGGCATGCTAAACTCTAAGGTCTTATCTTTTGACATTGGTTGTTGGATTCTTATGATTTAGTTATTTCTTAATTGCAATCCATGCTTATGAATTTAATGATGTGTTTGTAGTACTTGATTGCTATTATAAAGAAAACCCTAGTTATCATATTCAGCTTGCTTTATGACTAGTAGAAATACCACCTAGTATAGACATGCCGCGAGTAGAGGGGATTGTGAATAAACCTATCAATAGGGTACTGTAGAAAATTCTTCTTCCTTAATCCTCTCAGGTGGGTTAACTAGTATTTCCGTGCTTTTTACAATCGTGTGAAATAGATTTTAGGAGAAATCACAACTCTATTTTGTGCTTGGATTAGAGATAATCTCTTTGCAAGAAGGATTACCTACTTAAGAAATTCTTGTTAATTCACATTGAGATTTCACAAAGTGTAATGCGATTGTGTGGTGACTTGGATCAACACTATATCGATTCAGTTACTATTCACCCTTGCAAGAGAGGTTTCGTATAATTTAAGAAATCTTTTGGTTCAAATAGGATTATATGTTTAGACAACCTTTGTCCTACACTTACAAAACCCTAGAGGGATGATATAACTGGACATCGCTTCCTCCCTGATTTGTCTACTCCTTTATTTCATATTTCCTGCTTTTTACTTTTGAGTTTGTTTATACACATCACTACTTTTGTATAGGCTAACTTTTAGAACTAGGTTATTGCTAGTAATCTTAATCTTCCTTGTGGACCGACACCCAGTTTTTTAGCACTTTATCACCCATAAAGGACGGGTCACAAGCACTATCTAGAGAAATTTATAGTCCATTGCTTATAACCATAAGCTAAATCATAACATAAAGATAGAAAACCTTACAGGTGGTGCTTATGGCCTTAAGATGCCTGTAAGGCATGTGACCCATATTGTTTAACTCCTTATGGGCTTGTTATTATACCTGTAAGAAACCTGGAAGTCATTAGGTAGAAAAGATTATGTTGAGGGTTTTGTGGTAATGTTTTTGATGGCGAACCAAAGGAGGAAAGGGGGGAAATCCCTCAAGTTCATCTACGGCAATCTAGTGAGGAGAAGAGGCTTACCTACCATCGAGGACACCATTGGAGGTGTCAAGGAGAATCCTTGGCGATGTTTGTTAAAGATAAGAAGGAAGTTCATCATCTTCTCAAGGGCAAATAGAGAAAGGGTGTTTTTATGTTTTCATTCATGTCTCTTATCTCTTGTGGATTGTATGATTGTTCTCCTCTAATGGAGAATTAATTTATTGGTGTTTGGGCGTAGTGGAACCTGGGGTTTAGAATTTGATTGATATTGGTCATGGATCTTAAATGCTTTTATATTGATTTGTTAATTGAAATATTTTATTGTTGGATTCAGTTGGGTGTCTCTATTATATTAAATTCTATTATAGCAGAAGATGAGAATCCATGTTTGATGTTCTTGTGTGATGAGTTGAGTGACCCACATAGTATAGACAAGGCGCAATTGAAGGGGATTACGAGTTCGCCTATATATAGGGTACCTTCGAGTTGAGATTTCTCCTCCCTAATCCTTCCGAGTAATTTAGAATGGAATTTTATTTGCAATGCAATCATAGGGAGTAGTTTCAGGAAGAGATTCTAATTTTACTTTGTATGGGATTGGGGATAGCATTTCGAATGCTTTCTTATTCTAGACAGAGTTCATAGAGTGTACTGCATTCATAGGGTTGTCTGAATCAACACCATATGGGACCATTTTCTATTCACCATTAGAAAGGGGATAGCATGTTTTAGGATCTCTCTTAGTTTAATTAGATTACAAGAATTTAGATAAGCATTGTCCAGGACCTAACAAACAGTACTGGCAATCTATCCTATGACACCCTTTCTTCATGCTTGTTTAGTCGTCTTCCTATTTGCGCTTTTGATTCTTGCTTCTTAGTTTGCATTTACACATTGCCAATTTGATTAGGTTAGTTATTGGATTTATATTCAATATTAGTATTCTCTAATTCTCTATGGACCAATACCCTTGTTTTTTAGCACACTTTATTACTCAATTGGCATGTACACTGGCATTTAGGTTGTGACTAAGGTTTTACCTATCAAGTTTTTGGCACTATTTCTATGAAATTAGAGATATTAGGAACATTTCTTTTATTTCATCAAATTAGCTATTTCTTTTCATTTAATTTCTTGTTTCCTACTTTTATTCTAGTATTCATTTTGATTCATATTCGCTTGTTAATTTGCAGTATATGACAAAGGTTAAATCCTCAAGAACTGTGGACAACGACATCAACAATGAATGAGTAATTGGCACATGATTGTGGACAGCATTATTATCTAATACAAGATCACTGACAATGAGGACAAAAGGAGAACATTCTAGTACAATGGCAGAGTAATGAGATCATCAGAAGATTCTTTCCAATTATGGCAAACCAACACTCGATGCATCTCAGTCCAGTGTAGTCTTAAGGATGTGTTGACCCTATTTATTCAAACCACAAATATTAAGTTTCAGCAAAACAACATGCATCACTCCAAAATTTTGGAAAATTAGGTTGGCCAAATCGCCAAACTTCTATCCAAGAGAAAACAAGAGAGTTTACTGAATAATACTAAGGTTAATCCTCGTGAGCACCTCCAAGATATCACTCTTAGGAGTGGCAAGTGATGAGCGCATTTTATATAACTATTTCTTATACCCAAATGTGTGATTTACTTGTCCTGTCAGCGTGTTTTTGTGATAAACTAATGTTATTTGAAGCACACCCATGCTGGGAAGTACGGTAGGAAGCATGGGCATGTTGAGCCCTATGCGATTTACTAGCATTTGCACAGAACATGAAGCATGGGTTACACTGCTCCTAGCACCCTCGTGCTGGGGGAGCATGGTCTATAAGCATAGGTGTGCTTACCGCCATGAGTTTTGCTAGAAATTCATCAGAAACTCAGCAAGGTTACAAGTGCTCCTAGCACCATTGTGCTGCGAAATCATGGTCAGTAAGCATGGGCATGCTTACCCGTGTCTGTTTTTCTGGAATCACGCTGAAAATATTTCCCAAGATCTGGAGCTAAGCAGGTTCGTCAGCACGGGCTTGCTTATATCGGGAAAGGGTTATTTAAACCCTACAATTAGATTTCATGGGAGTTCTTCTTCTATCTTTTAGAGGTGCGGCTAGGGCAAGAAAAAGCACCATCTAGGGTGAGATTTGGATGGAAGACAAGCGTAGAAATAGAGGATAATCGATGACGACCATTGTCAAGCTTTTTCTGATGAGATTGCGAAGCAAGAAGGAAGTTTAATGAACAATTTTTATTTCTCTACTTGTTTTGCTATGCTTGATTATAAAACTATCAGGGGCTAACTATCTTGCAGTGCCCTAGATTATGAATATTGAATTCTAATGCTTTGATTTTAGAGATATTGATTCTTGAGTTTCCTTGCGATCTCCCTTTTGTTCATATTGTTATCCTTCTATGTGTTGATTGCCTTGATGCTTGTATGTTGCTAGCTTAATGTGGGGATTGCCGATAGCTGTGTGAGCATTGATTTTCATTGCTAGTTTCCTCATTAGGTTGCTATTGTATTTATGTTGCTATTCAACCCTAGATTGGTTTGTTGTCTAGAGGATAATGTTTACTCTTCTAGCTAGGACACACATTACGGAAGGGGTTGAGTTTACTCCGCACCATTGAGTGGGGATGTATGTTTGCAAACCCTCCATAGATGTTTGCCACGCTCCAAGAGGAAGCTCTTGAATCATTGCCTAGTAATTGTGTATGTCAAGAGGATTAATCTGGGGCACTGTCCTTTCCATCATTATCTTTTCAACCCAAAACCCTGCCTCATCTCTTCTCTTTTCTTCTTTTATTCTTTAGTAGTGTTAAATACATCATCTCTAATCTTTGAACTGGCTATACATTAGGAAACAAACAAGTATCGAGAGGTATTCCAGTCCCTATGGATTCGACAACCCGATCCCATTAGGTACACTTTACTACTTCATATGATCCATGCGCTTGCGGATACGCAAAGGGCGTATAAGTAAGCAAGTGGAGATGAGGAAAGAAATCACTTGAAGTAAGGAAATGGAGCCGATTGTTGAATATCATGAGGAATCAGTGTTAGTGGAAGGATCTACTCCAAACATAGAAAAGAATGAGCCTTACTCAGTCAAGGAGTATGTTCTCGACTATCATGCCCCTCAAGATTAAAGAAAGATTATATAGATGAGAAATTTAAGTGCTTTTTGAATTTTCTTAAGAAATTACACATCAATGTACCATTCGCGGAGGCTTTGTCCCAAATGCCAAAATAAGCAAAATTTTTCAAAGATTTTCTCACGAATGGAAATTTGAGGAAGTCTCTATGGTGACATTGAGTGAAGGAAGTTCGCCAATTCTTCAAAACAATATACGAAAAAAAGAAGAAAGATTCATGATTTGGTTAATGAAAAGCCCTTAGCTGATTTTGGGGCTAGTATCAATGTTATGTCATTTACCATGTTAACAAAGTTAGGTTTTAGTGACTTGAAACCAACTAGGATGACCTTACAATTAGCCAATAGATCTATTATGCATCCTAGGGCCATTATTGAAAATGTGTTAGTTAAGGTTGACAAGTTTATTTATCCCGTGGATTTTGTCATTCTAGATGTGGATGAAGATGTCGATGTACCTCTCATTTTAGGTACGTCATTCTTAGACACCTCACAAGAAATAATTGATGTTAGCAATGGAAAGATGACATTTAGGGTTTGTAATGAAACTGTTATCTTTGTATTGTCAAATGCTATGAAATATTTTCTTCATTTTGATGATTCTTGCTTTTATGTGGATATGATTGATTTGATTGTTGATGACTATGTGAAGGAAATGATGTATGGCAAGCCTTTCGAGGAGTCACTAGATGACCCTCAAGAAGAAGAGACACCCCCTTGCATCATAAAGGTGAAATTGAGGCAGAAATGTGTAAAAAAACAATAGAGGATAGTCACTCAAGTGAAGAAAGGCAAGATCAAACCTTTGCTCAAGGAGGTAACACATGAGTTCATTCACAAGATTAGTAAGTTCCCTATTTTCTTCGATTTTTGTCACACCCCGACCCTCGCATCCCACACATGACATACTACCACAATAACCCAAGGGAGGTCAAATCTTGTCTCAACCCTCGATCATCGTAAGGCAAACCTGGTCCCTATACAAAATCACTATAACAAAGGAGATAATATCACAGTAAATATAAATACCAACCTTTTTATACATACCGATCAAGGTAACACAAAGAAATGGAACATAAAGGATCACAACATGAATTTTGCGATCGTAGTATTAATTCAAACTTGGAGTACAACTTCTTATATATCACCCGGATGATACTGACATACAAGAGTATCCAAGGAAAGGAGATACATAATAGAAGTAAACAACATACTAGTGGATCAATCATAATACATGCTAGAGGAAGGAAATAAGCATACACAAACTTAAATAACCACAATAGAACAAACTCTTGCCAAGCACTTCACTTCTGCACCTCTGTAGTGTACTAACCCCTGAGAGGAAGAAAGAGTGTGGTGAGTAACTAGGTTACTCAGTGAGGGGATAAACATGAAACTATAAGATCATACAATTTTAAATATAAATCCAATTATTGAATACATACTTTAAAAGTTTAATAATAAATAAGATAATATAAATAACAAGTATGAAATGAGAATTTAGGTTTGTATAAATAATATGCACCAATAAAATCTTTTCAAAACATCAATGGTTCAAAACAAATTTCAAATCCAAAATCATCCATTCTTTTCAATAACTCCACAAAACATGGTTTGTAAGAAACAAATAAGTCAATAATCGACAACATAATTAATAGCCTCAAAACTCGGCATCGCTAACTGTGGCCTCGGTTAGGTCTAGAGCCGCCAAGATACGCATCTCCTAGTGTTGGCCGTTAGGAAACCCATGTGGTGACTCAGGGCACCCAACCGTGCATACCTTTAAAGTTTTCTACACGCCTCTTCAAAGGATGGTACCACATCTGAGTTCTCTATGGAACCTCAACTAGGTCAGCCCGTGAAAACTCTATCTGTTATGGCCCGACCCATGGGCCCAAGGAATGCCACAACCCCCGTAACAATCTCGAGGATTGACACCTTGCCACTCAAACCTCGAATGCCGCAAGGCTAACCAACAAACCTAGAATCAACAATATTTACTCAAACAGAGTAGTGAAAACAAGATGACACACCCCTTGCGTGTGTCCTACAAGTGCACGAGTCGCTCAAGTAATAAAGTGTATCCACTAGGTAGGGTAGTCGAATCCATAGGGAATGGAAGTATTAGAAGTAGCTACTTCTAAGTTATCTAATCGAATGATTAAAAGTATAATGAAATGAGCTAAATCACAAAAAGATGAATGTCACAAGAAAGTAAGCAAAGGATGAAATGAAAGGATGTCTCAATCAATAAACATGGGAAATTCGAGTCATGCTTCCCTAGGATTCAACATTAAGCATAAGATTCACAAAGTGTTCCTAAACCAAGTTAGTTAAGCCATGGAAATCCAAAGGTAATCGGTCCCACATCCAAATCACCAATACTAGTCCCCTATGAGGTCCCGGCAGAAAAATCACTCAATCTCAACACCTCACAGCATACATGACTGCAAACCACTCTATGGATTCCAAAGGGTGTATTCTATTCCTAAAAAAAGAGCTAACCCTACGTCTAGGTGGAAGGTCCCTAGCCCCCGAAAGGTCCCAGTGGAGACCTCTCTTAATCTCGACACCTTACACCTCATATGGTTGCTTAGAGTTTAGGAAATATGGAGATAGAATACACCAATCGGAGGGGAAAGTCGACACTCCACTATCTCTTGACTCACACTCTCAATCCTCTTCAATCTTGAGCTTCTAACCCTAATGTAGACCTCTCTCTCATCAAGGTGAATAAATCAAGGAAACCACATCAATAAAAAGATCAATTAAGCAAGCAAGCAAGCATTAAGAACACAAGATTAAAACTCAATTAAACTTGTATTGAATGGAAAAAACAATGTAAATATAAATAAGAATGGAATCCTAGGTTCCACATACCCAAATACCCACTAGGGGTTTAGCTCTCCATGGAGCAAGTTACAAAACAAAGAATAAAGGAAATTAAATCTGTAAATGCCATGAAAAACCTCCCCTTGAATTTGTGATGATGGCCTTAAAGGGTAGTCTAAATGTCTTGAAGGATTCCTCTCCGAAGCTAAGGTTAACGTTGGCTTTCTCGATGCTATAATGAAGGGGAAATCTATCAAAGTTGGTAAAGAGATGTTCCCAAAGCCGCAAAGACCTCCTATTCAAACCCTAGCTATCTTTCTCAAAAGCCATGAAAAAGTCTCTGAAATATAGGATAAAATGACCTTTTATAATCACTTGAACGCACCTGTCACGTGCCTCCACACGACCGAGTGAGCCTCCACCAACCCAGGTTAGCTGCAGAATTACCCACATGACCAGGTGGAAATTTCACCCGGTCGCATGTACAATGTTTTTGCTACAATACTGCTAGAGTGTGCTCCTTATGAAAAAATCTCCAAAACCCTTCTCTTGAGGCCGCATGGATGGTCGCACGTTCGCGTGGTAGATAATGAGGCTTCTTATCATCTAATTATTATTGGGAAGGTTCTTGAAGCCTTCACACAAGTCGAGCCATGGGAGTGTGGTTGCCTTTGTGCCCTTCCAACTAATAATCTAGCTTGAATTCTCTTGGAAGTTGGCACACACCCTCATGTGTATGAACTCTGCTTATGTCTTGATCCTTATGTTGCACAAAAGACTCCCATAATGTGCTTTCATAACCTATCTTTGCTTCATTTTCTTCTCTAAAGTCCTTCACATCGCTATTTGTAGAAAGGAACACCAAATACAATTTATGAGACATAAAACATGACAAAAATGATGCTCAATGCATGTAAAACATCTAAAAATATATATTCACTCAAACACTTATCACAAGGCCACACAGCAAAAGTAACAACAACAACAACAACAACAACAACAACAACAACAAAAACAACAACAATGATATACAGAAATAGAGAGGTTCACAAATGCACAGGGAAGCAATACTAACAACAGCCACAAAGCTGATACACCAAAGTTTACAAGTTGCTTAAATATAAAGCCATGCAACAAGGTTCTCTATATACTAGTAGATCCATAAAACAATAGCAAATGCTCAGTATGCTGCTACATAGTCACACCTACTACATGCAACAATCTGGGAGGAAGAAAAAAGGGTGAGCAACTAAAGTTACTCACTGAGGGGAGATTAGTATAACACAACCAGAATATACCAAAATAGTAAACATAATCGCTAAAATAATACTTTACTAATAACATAACTAGTTTGGAATATAATTGCATATAATAATAATGTTTAACACAATAAAACAAAAATACAGAGTCAAGAAGGCTTTTTTACCTCGACTGGGGTTTTACAACATCAAATCCACTAAAATACTGAACACAAGAAAACACCAACTCAAAAGAATACTCAACTCCTAACACACACACCCAACATGAAATGGTCTAGGAATCTCTCCAAATCTTCGTCGTGGCCACGGCTATGTTTAGAGCCATTAAGGTACTCATGTCCTCGACGTTGACTCATCAGTTCATCGTATGGTGCCTCCAACTCTCCAATGAAATCCAATCAATACTCTACACTCCTACCTGAAGTGGACCAATGAAGATCAGTCGATCTACCACGCCACCTCTACAAGGTTGTCTACAAACACCGCCTACTACGTTAGGATCCCACCATACAATCTAAACAAAGCAAGCATGACTCTACACAGAGTACAATAGCCAACATGATACTCAATGAATCATGAATCATCATCAATTCCACAAAGGAATGATGCACATACAAACTTAAAGAGTTTAACATAAATCAATCCACAAGTTATAAATCAAGTATCAATCTAGAAATCCTTTCATTTGAATACAATTTTCACATAAAAGAGGTATCAAGCAATAAACTCATTTTTAAGGCAATAAACATCTCAAAATCAATCATTATAACTAACAAAATCTCATTTAAGCAAGATAGAATATACAAGCATATAAATATTGGTAATTTTCCAATAGGATCATGCTTAATAATCCCAATCACAAATTTTGACAATTTCACTTCCGTGATGCTAATCCTTGGCTAACTCTTTGTATCAAGCCAAAGCTTCACCTCCCTTCCAAAGCACAACATAACACAATAAATGTTAATACAAAAGCTAAGCAAGAAAACCTAGGTTTTATCTACCAAACAACCCTAATCAACTCTAGGGTTTGCTTAAACTAACACCTTAGGCTATTAATTAAGTTGAACAAACATAATGTGCTTTAATAAACTTCTTAGCCATATAGTATGGCTAGCACATGAAGATGCCGCGACATATATACTCCTCTTTACATGTAGATAATGTCACAATTGGTTGCTTCTTAGACATCCATGAAAATGCCACATCACCCATGAAAAATACAAATCCAGAAGTGCTTTTCCAGCTATCACAATGTCCACCACAATCATTATCCAAATAGCCAACAAGCTCAAAGTTGTTAGAAAAAGAATAATATAGGCCTTGGCTTGCTTTAGGTTCATCCAAATAGCGAAGGATCCTTTTAGACACCTTCAAATGACTTGCTTTAGGTTCATCCATGAACTTACTCATATGTCCAACACCATAGAGTATGTCTGGACTACACTACAAGAAAAATCTTATCTTGGCATGGAAAAAAAATTTGTGCCAAATTTGTCACCATATTTGACACAAAATTAAAAAACCGTGTCAAATATATAATTTTTTTAAAAATATTTTTTAATTCTGTGCCAAATACTATGTCAAATATACAAATTTAATAATTTTACATGAAAGTGACAAATGCAATGCCAAATATATATTTTTTTTAAAATTAATTTATTAATATCGTGCCAAATACTGTGCAAAAAACAAAAATATAAGATTATATTAATACCGTGCCAAATGTGGTACCAAAATATAAATATAATAGTACATTAATACTGTGCCAAGTACCATGCCAAAAATACAAATATAATAATTTATTAATACGGTGCCAAATACCGTCCAAAAATACAAATATAATAATTTATTAATATGGTACCAAATACCGTGCCAAAAATATAAATATAATAATATATTAATACCGTGGCAAATATCATGCCAAAAATACAAATATAATAATTTATTAATACGGTGACAAATACTATCCAAAAATACAAATATAATAATATATTAATGTCGTGTCAAATACTTTAAAAAAATATAAATATAATAATTTTATTAATATGGTGTTAAATACATTGCCAAAAATGTAAATAAAATAATTTATTTATTTATTTTGTACTAAATACTGTAAAAAAAATACAAATATTTAATATTTTATAATTAATTTTCACAATTCACATTAAAAACACATAGTTTTCTTTTCAAAACCCCCGACCCTTTCATCCTCGAGAACGTCTCCTTACCAACTCCTCACCATCATCAGCGTCGGTAACTCCATTCTCCTAGAAATCTTCTCCGTTCGCACCTCCAGCCATCTCTTCCTCAACTCTATCCCACTCCGTCCTTCCCTCATTCGCCACATCTTCTCCCACGTCCACAACACAACATCTTCTCTTCCAGCGTCGAATGCCGCCGCATGTCCATCAGAATCAGGGATGGAACTAGGATTAATTGATAGGGGGTTGAGGGCAAAATGTAAAAAAAAAAAAAAATTAGTCTACATAACAATTGTTTTCGATATAAAATAGTGCGACATTGTGACATTTAATTAAAACAATTACAAAAAATATAAAACATTTTTCTATGCACACTAGAGCTAGAACTTCCATCTGTGCGACGCATGCTACTCAGAGGAGGTAACTGAATACGACGAGTTTGCATTTTTTTGAAAACACTGTAGAATTGTCTCATTGTCGATAGTTGCAAAAACCTCTTTCTCAATATACACAATCATGCTATCGTTCATCCACTCGTCTCGCATTTTGTTGCGCAAGTCAGTTTTCACAACATTCATTGCTGAAAATGCCCTCTCAACACTAGCTGTCGCAACTGGCAAAACCAATGCCAACTCAATAAGGCGATAAACAAGTGGAAAAATAGCACATTTGCCGATATCAACCATCTTCATAGCAAAACCTCCCAAGTCCCCGATATTTGCAAAATCATCATCATGTCACACATCATAAATGAAAATAGCAAGTTGATCCTCAAGCATCATACGTTCAGTCACTGAGAAGTCTTCAGGATACATCTCAGCAAGATGGAGTAGCTTATGGATGTTGAATTTAGAAAATGAGTCCCTTGGATCAAGACATGATATCAAAAGAAATAACTCTGTAATAGCTTCAGGAAAGCGGTTGTGCATTTCTTGAGAAATCAAATCAATAACCTAACATTGAAATAGATAGAAAATATTAATAAAAAGAATAAATTAATGAGATTTATGATAAATACAAAAAATAATTACCTCACAAAAAATCTCTACACGATAATGGTGCAAATGAGTAATGAATTGTCCTTCCCACCTAGAACGACCATGAATTGGCATATTATCCTCCATATTAGGCACATCGATTGAGTTCTCCTTACAAAAAGAGTTAACCTCTCCCAAAAATTCCTCCCAACCTGTCTCCCTAAAGTGTTGAAGTCGAGCTTTTACTACTTCAATCAATCGCATGGCTTGAACAATATTTTGATCCTTTTGTTGCAAGGCAAGTGACAACTCATTTGTCATCCCCAATAAATGCCTCATCAAGTACATCACAAACACAAACTTGTAATTCTCCATTTTGTCAATCAAACTTGCTACTATGCCTCTATTATCACTAGAAGCCCCATCATCATGCACATTTTAGAGTACCTCTAAAATTGAGGTCCACATACAAATTAGCCGGAGAATGGTAGTGTAATGCGATCCCCAACGAGTATCCCCTGGTCTTGCTAAACTGGATTCTTGATTTTTGCCTTTGCCACTGACTATCTCTACTTTCTCCAATTGCTCAACCAATCTATCATGATGATGTTACCGAAGTTGATCTCTCCTTTTACATGATGCTCCGGTGGCATTAACAATCATATTAACATATTGAAAAAAATCACTCACAATTCGATTATCTTTAGCAACGACAACAATTACTAATTGTAGTTGGTGAGCAAAACAATGTATGTATCTTGCATATGGATTTTCTCTTAAAATAAGTGCTTTCAAACCATTGAATTCACCTTGCATATTTGAAGCCCCATCATATCCTTGCCCTCTTAACCTTGAAAGAGACAACTTGTGTTTAGCAAACAAACAATCAATGGCATTCTTTAAAGAAATAGCAGAGGTATCAGGGACATGAACCAATGCAAGGAATCGCTCAATCACATGCCCATTCTTATTAACATATCGCAAAACAACTCCTATTTGTTGTTTTACTGAGGCATCTCGGGCTTCATCTATCATAAGAGAGAAATAACTATCCCCAATGTCATCAATAATAACACGTGTAATCTCTGTTGCACAAGCATTTGCCAACTCCTTTTGAATTTTCGGGGAAGTCAATTGAATGTTTCCAGGGGCATTTTGATTGACTATCTTCCAAACCTCTTCATTTCGTAGGCTATACCACTCAAGCAACTCAAGAAAATTGCCTTTGTTTAGTGAGTTTGAAGATTCATCATTTCCACCGAAAGGTAAACCTTGCTTCAATAGAAAACGGGTCACATCCAAACCCGCCATCAAACGAATACGATATGCAACCTCCATCTCATGTGAATGCGTAGCTAATAGGTGTGAAACACTTTATCTTTGACTTTGGAACCCTTGTAATTTTACTCTCGCATCATTATGCAAACTATTTATGGCACCAATATGTTCTACAAATTTTTTCAATGCTTTTTTCCAATTATTGAATCCCATTTTGGTGAATGCATCTTCTCCCATTCGGCTTCCTCTACTTGGCTTGAAAAGATAACACCAAAAACAAAATGCCGCATATTTTGTTATACTATACTCCAACCATGGATGTTGTTTAAACCAAGCATCTTGAAAACTTCTCTTTTGTTTGCCATAATCTTTTTGTGGAAATTTGTGGCCAATTGGTTGACATGGGCCTCTAGCCAAATACTCTCTTCTAACTTGGTCTCTAATCCCAATATCAAAGTCTTCAATTGGTTTTTGTAATCCGGGGTCACTAACAATGTCATTGAAATTAAAATTTGTATTAATGTTCTCCTCGCTTGATTTAGAGTCCAATGGTACTTTTGGAGTATTTGATGACTCTTCACTCCTTGGTTGTTTGATCAAAATTTGTCCATGATCTATAAAAAAATAAGTAAAAAAAACTTTAATTATAGACTACAAAAAATAACAAGCAAAATATTATAGGTGCTAACTTGCTAACATTACATTGCTATCATGACACAACCAAGATCATTAGAACTTAGAAGAATCTAGCACACAAAATTGTTTGTATCATTAATCATTTGGTGATTGCCTAATTGGTATAGTCATATTGAATCCAATTTTATTATGTGTTAATGAATATGAAACCTTTGGTAAAACTAGTCTTATTGAAACCTATTTTGTTATGCATTTTGCTATATAGACTTAACACTAAACATTATTTAGTTATGCATATATTAATATATACATTATGATACATATTAATATTTGATATTTTCAACATTTTAACTCATTAAGGCATTTCATCAAACACATTGTAGGCATATTTATAAAAATAAAGTTTAGCATTCATGTTCTATTTATTTCACCCAAAAATTTTATACATTCATTCTCATTTTCATTAAAAAGTAATACATGACCCTTTGATCTAACAATTAACAAAAAGAAATAATAATAATCTAATATACTCACTAGTTATTATTATCTTCTAGACTCCCAAGTTTCCAACCAAAAAACCAACCAATTGTTTTGAAATCAATAACATAATATATACAGCCGGTGGGTTGGCCCATAAGCCACAGGCCCACACCCATACAAGTATACAACCCACAATTGCACACAACTCAGCTTTGCAATTTGGTTTTTTTTTTTTAAATTATTTCATTCCTGAAAAATCCATACCAAGAGTCAAGATAATATGCCAAAGTTCAAACTCAGTCAATGCATTATGCCAAACTCCTTTCCCCAGGCGGGCCAGGCCCAAACAATTTAAAAAAATAAAACTCTCATAGTCATTGTCACATTGACTTAGTCATTGTTTTTTTTATCCCATTCCAATGCTTCCTAACAACCTTGAACCTCCACGTGACGTCTTGACGAGACTCGTGACCACATCCCATCTTCATTCAAGGCATAGAAACTCATCTCTGTAACCTGATGATGATGAGAACTTGAGAGTTGAGAGTTGAGAAGGAGGCTAGGAGTAGGAGTCGAGCGCCGGCGCCGAGGAGGAATTAAATCATTCGAGAGAGGCTTTGAGCAGTCGAGCCGAGGAAGGGGCAGGGCTGGGGAGGGCCGGACTCCAGAGGAGGGGGCTGGCTTTGCGTATTCCGGCCAAACAAAGGAGAGAGCGGCGGAACGCCGGTGCCAGGGGGGTTGAAGCCCCTGCTAGCCTCCCCTTAGTTCCGTCCCTGATCGGAATTGTACTCCTCTTCCCCTCTTGGTCCTCCTTCAATTCGTTTTAGCCCTGATTGCCGGGAACTAGGGTTAGGGTTTCGCTTCCAATATCGTTGGCTGATGCTTTTCATTCTCGTTTGCCACAGGGGTTTTGAGTGGGCCTTGAGTTAGTAGGCTGGGTCTAGATTGAAGCGTGTTTAATTACAGGTGCGCTAGGGTTCTGATTGCTCGAATTTTGCTGTTTGAGTTTCCAATTGGATATTGGCTGATGATATTGATGTTGTTTAAATTTGGGTTTAATTTAATTTTCATATGCCTATGCCTCTGGTTATTGTTCAATTTTTTATACTGTTTGTCCGGTCTTGTCCTTTCTTATATTCAGTGGATTCTTGCTTTTCAGAGGCTGTTCAGGAAGGTTTCAAGAATGCTTCTATTATCGCTACTATTACTGCAGTTCCATCGCTGTGTTATGATAATTCTATTTTCTATGTCTTTGGCAAAAAAACTAATTTTTATCAAAATCCAATTCTGGGTGGGTTGAATCTAAATTTAAGCACAAACTGTTTTTATCCTTTGATATTTAAAAATTACCATACAGTTTGATTGTCTAGGAAAAAAAGCTTGAGTATATAATTGAAGCTACTCAGTTCTACAAGCAATGACAATATTAATCAAAACGTTCATCTTTCATTTATCAGATTTCCTTATTTTAGTTGGTAGGTTGCAGAGTCATCCCTTGGGCAAAAGCCAACCTGAATCACACTGCTCAAGCACTAATTATATTAGAAGGTAAAACATTTACTAACAAGATTTTATTGCCATGTATATCGAACAACTGGTATAGCTGCTTTTTTCATAACTGCGGACAAAACTATTCTCGGAAATGCTAGGGAGAACTCTAAGAGCAAAGGATATAGGATTTGTGTCTAAGAACTATAGGTATATGTCTTCCCCTTTCATTGGAATTCTTCTTTAGGATGAAAAAGGATAAGAGATGTTCATGTGTGTGTGTGTTTGCTTCCGTGCATGTTTAATTTAAGCCCATATTAGTTTGTCATGATAAAATCTTTAACACAAATTTTAATTTCGTCACTTTACCAATTCACTAAATCATTTTCTAAATTGGTATGTCTGCAGTGAAGTGAATGCTGCATCTCCAATTGTCTAATTTATATTGATTTGGCAAGATAGTCACCTGTTGAGTAATTTTGACATAAAAAATTGAAAAATAGGTTTTAATATTTTAAGATGGTTGAATTTAAATTCATCAAATAAGAGGCTAAAAGTTGATTTGACAAAATGCAAACCTCAAAGAACAGAATCAAGAACTAATCCATATTATCAAGGGATATTGATTTGAAGGGCGATGACGGCGGATTGTTCGAGATGTTTGGTAAGTTTCATGCATGATGGCACTAGTTTGTTAAGGAGCTTGATTGATGTGATCAATTAGCTTTTCTTGCTTTTTGCATGCCCATCTCCTTTGCAATAGAACCACTAATCTAATCCTTTTCTTTTGGCCTTAATTACAATGAATTAATTAAAGTATTGTCTTGCATTACGATTAATTAGTAATTTATCTCTATGAGTTATTAATTAGTTTATGATCACTAAATAATTTCTCTATTTCAGATCTACATGCATTTGGTATAGGCTATTCATAAAAATAGATTCGGAATTGATTATATAAAAAATATAACATAACAAATATCAAACGAAGTATTTAAAACTAGATTTTATTTTAAATAAAATTGAGCACTAAAGATGTGGTCAAGAAATGCTTTTAATTGTAATTTTTCTTTTAATGATGTGTTGGATGTTAATTTTTTGAGGTTATGTATAAAAGCTTTTTCTTATCATCATCATGTCTATGGAATTATAGACAGAGGAAATTGCCAAATATTTTCATATATCATTGAGTATATACATAAAAGATATCTATGCTTAGAAGATGGAAGTCTGCTTCAGATATGGTCCATTTAGTTTGAATTAGCTCCATCATATGTTATTTTTATTGACCAAGTTGAATTCAGCTGATTGTTTGTGTAATCTCTCTATATCACATGCTTCACAGTGATAATTTTTTGATGAATCTCATTACTGATGTTAATTTCAGAATCTTTCCTGCCTATGTATGACAATATATATTGATAATTTTCTTTTAAGGGAAATATAATCTCAACTCCTACGACACAAGGGACTATTTCTTCCAGGGATTACAAGAAAAAGTATAATCAAGATTGGTCGTAACCATGGTTATTAGTTCAGAATTGTTTCTTTGAAGAGTTCTAGTCATGAGTAATTTTTGGTTTGTTTGAACAATCTAATATTGTATCATAGGTTGAAGAAAGGTTGATTTCTATAGATGAACTAATTGATGTAGATGAAGTATTTTGCATAGGAACTGCAGTTTCAGTGACTCGTGTCAACACTATTACGTATTGTGGTCAGAGGTATGCACGTAAATATCAGACATTTAATTTCTAGTGATGCTAATAAAATAAATATACATAATTAAAATATCATATTTAATTGCATTCTCTTTCCTATAGGTCACAACATTAAATGACAAAATGAAAGCTCTTTTATTAGTTTTCCTTACAATTCTTCTTGGCCAAAGGAAAACACTGTAGAGCTTTTGAAAAATGTTAGTCTTGGAGATGAGAATACATGTTAAATACCATGTTTAATTGCATCCTTTCACCTATATGCTCAAAGAATACACACACACACATATTCAGCTTGACTTGATCACCTATATGACAAGCACATTACTATCTAAGATATGTTCACGAACATGGAATTGATCACCATTATATTTAGTGAGACTTAAATATTTTACATTAATATCTTTTGCAGTGGATTAATGTTGTTGGATTATGAACCTTGTGAATAAAAGTTTGAACAAATATTACATAAAAAAAAATGGGAACAATTCAAGTTTGATTCTCGAGCAACAATGATCATGTGGGGATGTACTTAAAAAATTATTTTAAAATCTAAAGAGACCAAAAATAATATCTAGATCCCATTCATCAGTTTTCTGATTCTCATTATGCTAGACATTTCATATTTCATCTAATTAAGGAAACCAAAAATTAATATGATAGCATTAAAATTAATTTTTATCTTTGAATTTGGATGCGATTGTTCCAATAACTAAACTTTGTCTATGATTATTTAATTAAAATATTAATTAGTTAATTAATCTGACACAATTAAAGGAGCAGCAGCAAGAAAGTTATGTGCATTAATCTGACACAATTCTTCTTTCTTGTCACATATCTTATTTTCCATTTCTATTTTCATGATCACATTACTTGTTTATATGGAAGATGTAATTAATCCTTGTTTATTCCTTCTACCAGCCCAGTTGTAGATTGTGTGACACTGCTTCTAGATCAAACTAATCATCTAATTTAGTCAATTTAGCATTCAAACTTGTTGAAATTATATAGTCATCTTTGATCTGTAATTCTGCCCCAGTTATTGTCTGTCTTGTGTTTGTTCACACTTCCCTGTTTAAACTCCAATTTAAACTTCTTTCTTAAGTTTACCAAATCTAATGTCATGATGCTTACTGTGTTGCCCCTGTTTAAAGTCCAATTTAAACTTCTTTCTCAAGTTTACCAAATCTAATGTCATGATGCTTACTGTGTTGCTTTCAAATGCGCATGCCTGTTAAGCAATCAAAATAGTTGATCTTTTTTAATTTATAGTTTGTTGTTAAATGTTGAGAATGAATCAATATATGAATGGTATTATTTCTTGTGTTATATTACCTTTTGCAACTTTCCCAATTTCATTTTTTACAGGTGCAATTCAAAAAAATTTAAATAAAATTATTTTTATATAAATTATTTTTTCCTTAGAATAAACAAAAGGGTGTGAAAAGTCGTAACAAAAAAATTTTTCCAAAAATGTGCCAAATACCGTGAAAAAATATAATAAACAAAACCGTGCCCAAAAACCATGCCAAATACCAAACCAATAAAACCATGCCAAAACAATGGCAAACATGGAACCAAAGGCCGTGCCAAAAATCATTTGTAATCTCACCCACTCAGTTTCCTTTTGGATCCGTCAGAAGTGATGGATCTTAGCTGAAAGCGTTCCAGCCATTTTTTCTTTCCCAAGTGGTACTGGTACTTAACATCCAAGTGATGAATCCTGGGTTTGACACAAAAGTAAATAACTGTGGCAAAAACCGTTACAAAGTTTGGCACCGATTAAAAAAACAGTGCCAAAATACATTTTCTACCATTGCTATAGGCACGGTTATTTTTCCATGCCAAATATGGTGCCAAAATTAGTTTTGCATGGTTTTTAAACTCATTTCTGTGCCAAATCTGCCGTGCCAATATTAGATTTTTCTTATAGTGCTAGCACATGTCAAATATCGAAAGCATCCTATTAAGCTCTTATAAAGCATAGGATCAATCATCTTCCCTTTATCATTCTTGGATAACATAGCTCCACAATCCACTAGGGTACTAATTGGGTTGCATTCCTCCATCTTGGACCTTTTTAGGATCTACTTAGCATAGTGTTCTTGAGTGATAAAAATTCCATCATCTCCAACCCGAGTAAATAGGACATAAGTCCCATGTCAGTCATCTTGAATTCTTTTGTCATTGCCTTCCTGAAGCTTTCCATCATTTGAGATGAATTTTTTGTATAAATAAGATCATCCACATACAAAGAAACAAATAAATTGTTGACACCTTTTTCTTTTTATAGAAAGCATGTTCATTTGGGTATTGCACAAAACCATTAGTTTTAAAATAAGCATCGATTCTTGAGTTCCAAGCTCACAAAGCATGCTTTAGTCCGTAGAGTGCGTTCCTTAGCTTCAAAACTTTATCTTCTTGCCCTTTTTTGATGTAGCCCATTGATTGTTCAGCATAGACTTCTTCCTCTAGGTAGCCATTGAGAAAAGCCGACTTCACATCAAGTTGGAACACTTACCACTTGTTTTGGGAGGCAAAAGATAGAATCATCCTTATACTCTCCATCCAAGTTACAAGGGAAAAAGCTTCATCATAGTCAATCCAGGATTGTTGCTCATAGCCTTTTGCTACAAGCCTTGCTTTGTACTTTCAATATATGCTTGTGCATTCTTTTTCACTTTGTAAAGCCACTTTACACCAATGGGTTTATTGCCTTCTGGTAGAGTAGTAATTTCCCAAGTCTTGTTCTTCTTAATTGCTTTCATCTCATCTTCCATGGCTTTCCTCCATTTATCATCTTTAATGGCTTCTTCAAAAGATATAACTTCCTCATTAGAGATTAAGGGGTGTTGTTACCTCATAGAGTTCTTGAATATTCCTTGTTTTTTGTGGTCTAGGACCATCCTCATCATTTGAACTTGTTGAAGTAGGAGACGGTGGTGGTGTTGTCTCTTTATCTTGCTCCTTGACTTGTTTTTCTTCTTGAATTATCACCGCATTATTACTCCAATTCCAAACACCACCTTCTTGAAATTTCACATCTCAGCTTATGATAATTTTCTTTTGCTTTGGCTCACATAGCTTATAGGCCTTCGATCTTACATCATATCCAATGAAAATAAATGGAATGTTCTTGTCATCAATCTTCGCCCTCCTTTGATCTTGAATATGTGCATAAGCAATGCACCCAAAAACCCTCAAGTGTGATGTCTCCACTCCATGCCTCTTGTGGTGTGAGACCTTCCAAATTCTTTGTGGAGCATCTGTTGAGTATATATGCAGCACAATTCACAGCTTCAGCCCAAAATTCTTTAGGTATTTGTTTTGTTTTCATCATGCTACAAATCATGTCAAGTATGGTTCGGTTCTTCCTCTCGGTGGCTCCATTTTGTTGGGGGGAATAAGGTGTTATTAAACGCCTCCGGATACCATGAATTTTGCAGAAATTTTCAAACTCTTTAGATGTAAATTCTCCTCCATGATATGACTGGAGCACCTTAATAGTGTATCCGGTTTTGTTCTCCACCAATGCTTTAAACTCCTTAAATGCTTGGAAATGCCTCTTATTTTTCTTTCAAGAAATACAACCATGTTTTCTAGGAAATATCATCAATAAATGTTAGAAAATAACAAAACCTCCAAATGATGTTGGAGTGATTGGACCACATATGTCCAAGTGAATAAGTTGAAGTGGCCTCCTTGGTTAAATGACTCCTTTGGAAAGCTCTTCCTTGGATGTTTGCTTATAACACACCCCTCACATAATTCATTTGGTGCATCAAAATATGGTAGCCCCTTCACCATTTTCTTGATAGAAAGAAGTTTTAGTGCACCAAAATTAAGATGCCTGAAACACAAATGCCAAAGCCATGTGCTATCTTTCAAGCAACCATTCAAACATATTGCAACAACATGATCAATATTAAGACCAAACATGTGGTTCCTAGACATGGGAACTTGAGCAATCAACTTATTTTCCTTTCTCAAGTGCTTATGTCCATCCTTCATTTGTACTACATAACCTTTCTCCAAGAGTTGGTCAAGACTAAGAATGTTTGTCTTCATTTTGGGCACATAATAGACATTAGAAATATATTGATGGTTTCCATCCTTGAGTTTGATAAGAATCTTACCAACACCTGCTACTTGTGCCTTGGAAGCATCTCCAAATGAGCCTTCATTATTCACTTTCTCATCTAGCTCTGTGAATAGTTCCTTCTACCCACACATATGATTGCTTGGGCCGGAGTCTAAGTACCACAATTTTTTGTTCGTGCCATCTTCCCCATTCTTTGCTAGTAGAAGCACATTATAACTATCATCTTCTTTAGCATAGTTAACCCTTCCTTGCACTTGGCTAGCTTGATTATGCCAACATTCAGAAGAATAATGCCCAAGCTTGTTATAATGATAACATCTAACATTGTTTTTATCATACCTTCGGCCTCTACCTCGTTGTCCTCTTTCCCATTTCATTGAGTGTTAAAATCATTGTTGTATTCACCACCGCCTCGCCGAGGTCTTAAAACTCCACCGCGGCCTCTATCATAGCCACATCCACGGGCACCTCCGCGACCACCTTGACTTCTCTCAACTTTAGGTTCTTCTTTCTTATCATTGATAGACAACTTGGTTTAGTAGGGCTTGAACTAATGGCTCATTGTGCCTTGTTACCATTCTAGCTTCATGAGCTTTTAGTGACCCTTGTAGCTCTTGCACCTTCATATTCTTTACATCTTTTGCTTCTTCAATAGCTGCCACAACATAGTCAAATCTTAGATCTAAAGCTCATAGCACCTTTTGCACAAGCTTGCACCCTTGCGAAATAATTTGATGTAGATTCAGAATCCTTCATCTCTAGCTCTTCAAACTCACTTCTTAAGGATTGGAGGTGAATGATCTTAGCTTTGTCATCTCCTTCTTATATTTCTTCAAAGATACCCCATGTTTCCTTAGATGTTGTGGCTTCCGGCACCTTCTCAAAAGTAGCCGCATCTAAGGCTTGATAGATAAAGAAGATAGCCTTCTTATCTTTCTTCTTTAGATCCGCCAATGTCATTCTTTGAACCCTGTAAGGTTCTCCTCATCTTGAGACTCCTTAAAGCCTTTAACAGCTTCCCATGCATCTTGGAATTCAAGCATCATCTTCACTTGCATACTCTAGTGACCATATGTCATATAGACGAGATGGGGAACAACAATCACATTGGTAGCCATCTCTAATGATCACCTTTGGCTCTGGTACCACTTTGTTGGAAATAATTTGTAATGAAATAAATTGGTGGGCAATAAGCAAGATAAAATTCAAGAGGAAGATATATTCAATTTTCCCACTATAGAGGAAGACAACAAAACACTTTCTTATAGCATTTTTTGTGACCTTTCACATTTACATATAAATTTCATATTCATTTCCCTAAACACCATCTCATTAACCAAAACACATTTTCATGAAACAAACCAAAAACTTTTAGCTTCCCAATGTCATGCATGCGTGTATCCAATTAAGTTTACTTCTTCTAACAAAAGCTTGGTGTAACTCCTTTGAAAAAATCATAATGTGCTGGACTCTAAAGTTTTGTTGCTTAAACAAATGACTCACAACAATAAAGGCTTTGGCCACCACATCTAGAGCATTAATTGCTGGAGTGAAGCAGCACACTGCAAGATAAATGGAATATTTAAACTGAGAAAGATAGAAACCAACTCCACTATCTTCAGTTGTATCATTCCAACAACTAGCTAAAAATGGGAATAATCAGCTAGAAGCGTAGAAATTGTTCAGCAAAAGACATTTCCCATAAGTAGAGGATGAAGCTTTGATATATTCCTTAGCATGAGCATATGCTTCCCTGGCAATTAAGTCATACAAAGGTTGCTCATTTATGAAAATACGATTACACCTAGCCTTCCAAATGAACCATGTTGCTGAAACTATAACTGAGTTGATAAAATTGGAGTTTCTGCAAAAGGAACTATCAAGCCACATGCCTGAGGTAATAGTATGAGGAAAAGAGATATTTTTACCAACCAGGTCACTAATGAGAGCCCAAACTACCTATGTCATGCTGCAATGGTTAAATAAATGTGCAGCTGTTTCTAATTCCAAGCCATAGAAAACACAAGGAGTTTGCTGACCCAGATTCAAACAGTATAGGAAATCATAAGTTTTAACTTTGCCTTTTAAGAGAATCCAAGTAAAATGCTTGGCTCTAGGAGTAATTTTTCAGATTCCATAGGCGCTACCAACCATTCTAGGATTTAGAAAAGGAGTTCTCATGCTTAAGATGACGATACACCATTGAAGAAAGATTAGAACTCTTAGTTTTAGGAAACCAGAACCAATGATTCTCAAAATTAAAATCAATGATGGTGTGATCACAAATGGAAGAGTTAAACTAAAATCCAAACACCTTATTAAGAGCTTGAAGATTCCAATGAGCACCATTGATAAGATCCATAATGGAGATTGTAGAAAACTCCAAGTTCATATTAATGAAAGTAGGCTTGAGAGCAAGAGGTGTTTCAAAGCACCAAGGATCAAACCACAAAGAAGTGGAATTGAGATTTAGGAAATTGATCCAAAGGTGAGGTTTAAGAGCATTTGTAGCTCTGCAAAGGCCCCTGAAGAACCTAGAGCAATTTGAGGGTATCTTGTCCCTCCAAAAACTGAAATAGCCAAATTTAAGGTTCAGAATTCTGACCCAAAAATTATCATGAGAGTTTGAATAGCTCAAGATATTTTTGAGTGTTAATTTAAATAGCTCTACAATTCTGTGCAGTGTTTAGCAATTAGGAATTTAAGCTTTCTTAGATCTCCTTAATGGCTAAAAATATCTTGAGCTATTTAAACGCTTATGATAATTTTTATTTCAAAATTATGAACCTCAAATATGGCCATTTCAATTTTTGGAATCACAGTTTAAATTATGTTTAACATCATCTTCTGAATAAACACTCTCATGCATGTCTATTAAGTGTATGAATTAGTATAAATCATGTTCGATTATACACTTACCAATTATCCCCTTATGACCACAACTTACAGTTGTAAGCCTCTACCAAAGAATCTTGCGAGCAGGATTATGCATATTAGGAAGAGTATAACTACCAAAAAGAGAGGTTTAAAAGCAAGAGTTACACTAGTAAGCTAGGCCATAAGGCTTATTTAGAGGAGTTCAAGGGGAGCATGTACTCCCGTAATGGAAGTCGTAAGCACCATCTAGTGAAGTTGACGATTAAGCACTTATGATCATAAGCTAGACTGTAACACCAAGATAGAAGAACTCTCAGGTGGAGCTTATGACTATAATGTTGTATTTCGGCTTTTTCGAGTGAGTCAACTACAAATTTTGTTCGAACTTGTTTATTTTTGCCTCAGTCATTTAGACTAAGTCCATTTAAGTGTGTTCAAGTTGCTTTTGGATTCACATAGTTGAGCGTGCACGTGCGTGTTCATCTTCATTGCTTGGATCGAAGGCTAGGTCGTGTGCTCGCACTACAAGAGTCAAGATTTTTAGTGATAATTTTTTTTGTGTCTCTATGTTATTTTGCCACAAATAATAGATTTTTTGTGTTAAAAAAAAACTAAATGACACTATTATTTATATTAATTGTGATAACTTATGTTTTCATCACTATTACACTAATAATTGTGACAATTTAGCACATGCCACAATTAAGTTGTCACAATCAATGTATTAATAGTGTCAAAAATTCTTTTGTGTCCATTATTTGTCACTAAATGCATATAAGATTTGATATTGAAAATTTCTAGATGACAATGACTTATAATTGTGACCAAATATATTGTTGTCACTATAAAAGTCATACTTTTAGTGACAATTTTTTTTGTTTCTCTCTATTATTTTGCCACAAATATTAGATTTTTTGTGCTAAAAAAAGTTAAGTGACACTATTATTTTTATTAGTTATGATGGCTTATGGTTTTGTAACTATTACACTAAAAACTGTGACAATTTAGTACATGCCACAATTAAGTCGTCACAATTAACATATTAATAGTGTCAAGAATTCTTTTGTGTCCATTGGTTGTCACAAAATGCATGAGAATGACTTGTAATTGTGACTAAACATATTGTTGTCACTACAAAAGTCAACAATTTAGTGGTAATCATTTTTGTGTCTCTCTATTATTTTGTCACAAATATTAGGTTTTTTGTATTTACAAAGTTAACTAACACTATTATTTATATTAATTGCTATAACTTATGTTTTCATCACTATGACACTAATTATTGTGACAATTTAGTAAGTGTCACAATTAAATCATCACTATTAAGTATTAATTATGTCAAAATTCTTTTCTCCCCATTGTCTCTCACTAAATTGAAATGAGATTTTATGTCAATTTTTTTTTATGAGCATGATGTGTAATTGTAACCAAAAATATTGTTGTTACCACAAGACTCAAGATTTTATTGACAACTTTTTTATCCCTTTTTTTTTCAACAAAAATTAAATTTTTTTGTGTTAAAAAAAATTACCTCTCCATTGTTTGTCTCTATATGTATATAAGGTTTGATGTAAACAAATATTTTGATGAAAATGATGCGTAATTGTGACCAAACATATTGTTGTCACTGCAAAAGTCAACACTTTAAATAACATTTTTTGTTTAGTCTCTCTATTATTTTGCCACAAATATTAGGTTTTATGTGTTAAAAAGTTTAAGTGACACTATTGTTTATATTAATTATAATAACTTAAGTTTTTGTCACTATTACACTAATAATTGTGACAATTTAGTACGTGTCACAGTTAAATTATCACTATTAACATATTAATAGTGTCAAATTTCTTTTGTGTCCCTTGTTTCTCACTAAATTCAAATGAAATTTGATGTCAAACATTTTTTTGATGATAATCATATGTAATTGTGAGCAAACATATTGTTGTCAATATAATAGTCAAGACTTTTAGTGACAACTTCTTTATGTATATGTTATTTTGGCACAAATATTAGATAAATTGATTGATATTATTATTTATATTAATTGTGATAATTAATGTTTCTATCACTATTACATTAATAATTGTGACAATTAGTATAGGTTACAATTGAATCATCATTATTAATAGTGCCAAAAAAAAAATTTGTGTTCATTGTTTGTCACTAAATGCATACGAGATTTGATGTCAAAAATTCATTGATGGAAATCAATTGTAATTGTGGCCCAACATATTATTGTCACTACAAATATTCATTTGTTGTGACAAAAATGTTCCAACTAATATTTTGACAAAAATTAAAATTTTTAACTATATTTTTCTCTATTAATATCTATCACAATTATACTCTTATCTTTTGTGTCAATAATTTTGGATTAAAAAAAATCAAAAATATTTCTTACCAATGTAAACAACCTCTAGGTCCAAGAGAAAAAAAAACTATAAACACATGTTCCCTCCCTTCGTTTTTTAAGATTGAAGTGAAAAGTAGAAATAAGCTTATCATTAGATTAGTTGAGAATTATGAAACAATTTTTTTATGATTTTAGTTGACATAATTGAAAAATAAAATAAAATAAAGCCGAAGAATAAATTGTTTGATTACATCCTACTAAACAAATTGGGATTTGAAGATGACTATCAGCACGGATAAGTGGACGGTGGGACAAAAGGACGGCAACCCTTTTATTGATGGAGGGACGGAGGGACAAAGGGACGTCAACCCCCTTATCGCATGCGGTGTCAACGGACTCGCTTGTGTTCCCCATCCCTCACCTCCCTACGCCGTCGTCCCCTGTCCAACACCTTCCCCTCCTTCTCCCACACATTCCTCCTTGGCTTCCACCCCTATTCGTCCCTTGCCCGGGTGCCCTTATTCACTGTTTTTCTATCACTCTATGAGAGTTGTCTTGTATGGGAGTTGAGAGGTTTGCTCGGCATTAAAGATTTATCCAATTTGGAAAAATAATTAATTAAATTAATTCATTAAAAATAAAAAAAAAGTTATATAATTTTGATGATTATAGTATTAATTTTTTGGATATTCCATGAATATAAAAGTAGTGTGGGTGTTAGATGTGTATTTAATATATTACAAATTAATATATTTTAAAAAAAATTAAAATTAAAATTTTCTTTTAGAAAACTTTATGGATCAATCTTGTTTTTGAAAAAATAAATTTATGAGTTGATGATGTAGGAGATTTTGACAGTAAGTACTATAGGACTCCGGATATCACTCAACCAGTTGAATCATTGCCTTTAGAAACCGTTTGGTTCGCGGTAATGATATATTATCATATAATGAGATTACCGTGGTAATAAAATTGTGAATACTATATGCTCAGGAATATTGTGGTAATTTATGATAACCACATTTGGTTGGAAACTCATATTAAATAGTTATCAACTTGGTAATGTTCTAAACTTCCCAAAATATCCTTGTGTCTACCATTTGTGCAAGTTTAAATTTAAAGCAAAATAAAATTTTGGATAAAAAATAAATAAATTTTCGAAGTTGAACATATTCCCAAAATAATATTATTCAAATTTAATTTTTTTTTTATCCAACGAATAAAGTATGAAAATTATTATTTTTAAACAAAGGGCATATTTATCCACAAAATATTTCAGATTACCACCCATTTGATAATTCAATATAGCCACCTATTTTTGTGGTAATGAGATTACCAAGTTTTTTGGTAATCTTCCAAAGTTGGTAATCATATATTATCATGAATATTACCACCACCACCAATCCAAACGTGGTAATCGTTTCAGATTACCATGTAACAGGAGGTAATTTTTTCAAATTACCGCGAATCAAATGACCCCTTAGGATTTCTGAAATACTAAATTTAGTCAGGCCTGAAGTGAAGCGTGAAATTTGGTAGCTTTGTTGAATAAATGTAGTTTTTTTTTAATTGTAATATTTATCAGAGATTTGGTTAGGTGAGAATCTTGAAGTGATTTCCATGCCAAACTATGAGACCTTAAACACCGTGCCAAAAGCCAGCATCCAAACCCAGCCCCTTTCTAGACCTGGTTCTTAAGCTGGTTCTTAGCCTCAAAATAAGCAATCTCATAAACCAATGATGAGGCTTGGTACAAATAAACGGTTTTGTGATAATTTTAACGGATAATCCTTGGATTTGTTAATAAACGATTCAGATTTGGTTTGGATGATGAGGAAATTATTGAATTTTATTACTAGTTTGGAAAGAAATATAATTCTATTTTTTTTCAAAAAATCTAATTATTTGATTTGCTATAATAAATGGTTTCGATTTGATGTAATTAATAATTATTGATTTTTTATTTTTTGGAAATAATTCAAATTTTAATTTTATTCACAACAGATATGGTAAATGGTTCAAATTTGATTTGGATTATTTATGTTTTTTTAATTTTTTTTAAAACTATAATTTTATTTAAAAAATCATCATTAATCGAAAAAAAGGAAAAAAAATATCAATAAACTGTTCAGAGTTTTTTTTTTTAAGTTTGGAAAGAATTAAATTTTGATTTTTATTCTAGCTAAAAAAATCTCACATAATTTAAGAATCACACTTTTGGCTTTGAGATATTTGATAGATTTTTCATTAATCGATAATTAATTATAACGAGAATGATTTAAATTACAAAGATAATATTCTTTCTGCCCACGTTCCCGTGCGTGTCCTCGTCTTGGTACCACATAACTCTATATATAATGTCAAGAAGCAAAAATAAAATTTTATAAATACTTTTTTCTAAAATTATAAATTTTAAAAGTATATACACTAATTTGTAACAAAAATGGCTAAATAATGTTATTTAAAAAAACTATACAAGTCAATTTGCAAAATTTCAAAGGAGAAAGCAATAAATGTTCATAAATATTTTTCAAAAATTAAAAGTTCTTTAAGATTACTTGTATCAATTTATAAAAAGTAATGTGGAGGTGCTTGAATATAATGAAAATCTTGTTCCGAAATATGTGAGGTTACCCCACCTCAATGAGACTCAGGATCAATTGGTGAGAGGCATTTATTTTAAGTGAGACAAAAAGTTAAGGTCGCGGGTTCAACTTTGAGGAAGTGTGAAATGGTTAACTAAGCAAAAATAATACCTAGCTTGTGATGAGTTCTGTTCTGAGCCTCATTGAGGTGGGCAGGTCTCTCACAAAAAGTGAAGAATAACGGTTTCTGGCTCCGGTCACTGAGGGTAAACTTATGACCTCTGATATTCTGGCTTGGATCATCGAGGGTAAACATATGACCTCTGACATTGTGTTTTGGTAATAGTTACTTGTGGGACATATATGCTTGACTTTTCCATCAATTATGTTTTATTGAAAAACTTGACTATTGAATTTGATTATGATAAACTCATATTTTATTATACTTTGTTTGATGTTTTGAAAATTTGAAACTTTTATGATCCCGATATTTTTAGTGGACACTTACTGGGTTGTCAAGCTCATAAATTTTATTGTAAATTTTCTCGGATCAGGAGTATACTTGTGACAGATAGCTTAGCAGGAATCGTTGAGCGAGCATAATTTTAGTAGCTGTTATGGAAGACTTAGATTTGTATTCTGTTTGTTTTGTACTCTAGCACCTTAGTGTTTTGATCTAGCTTGTTATGAAGTTTTAGTTTTTGGCTTTGTAATTTGTTGTTTGTTTCTTTGTGCAGCTATAAGAACCGAGTTTTGAGGCTTTACAAACCTACTAGCTCTTGGCCTTGTAGGTGTGCCACAGTTTGTTGATGCACCGAGTCTGGCAAGCTGGGTTCCGGGTGTGACAAATTTAGTGGTATCAGAGATTTAGTGAAACTTTTATGATATTAGTGTGTCCGATAGAAACTTTGAGTCCATAATATTATGGAAACTTGAACCTACAGAGTCAAACTACAAAGGGAATTTAATTCCTACTATTTGACAACTATTGTGGCCTTCTATTTCTCCGATTTATTTCTAGGAGAAAATATTGGTCCTTATTTCTAGTTTTTACCGAACTTGTAGCTTTGATTTGCATCCTTAAACTTCTATCTTTGATTGGTCTTTTGTTACTGACATGGTGTTTTTAGCACCTTTCAAGGGAAGTCTACTAGTGGCTCTCTTTATTCTTAGTAAAGAAAATCATGTGGTCATGTACTATTGGTAATTAATTAGCACGCACATTAGTTAACTCCCTGCATTAATTTCTTTTACTTTTACAATCTTATGGATTAACAATCTCGGACTTCTTGGCACTAGACATGGTTATGGTTGTCGCTATATTCTTCTAGATGCCATTTTTACTTTGAATTCCTTGTCGGAAGTTGCATGTCATGACATGAGTATTTGTTTATGGTAATTTGAATTGAGGGATATCACCTTGATTGGAATTTATGATTGGTTCTTGTCTAATTGTAATGTATCTAATTTTCTTTGGACGTGGAAATAAAAGATTCACGAAATTTCCAGATGTGATGATTTGGGAAAAAAAATGAATAGAGTTGAGCTCTTGTATGGTTATATATAGAAGCATAGGAATAGTGACTTTTAGGATTTTGATTTGAGTTGGCTAAATTTATGCTCAAATTCAGAGACTATAGAGATATAATTTGGAGAAGTTTAAAATTATAGAATTGTGGATTTTATCCATAGCTACCCACCTGCAAAATTTTGAATTTATTAGATTTTTAACCTAAGGGATATGCTCCTATTATTAAGTCTAGCCCGAATGTTACTGTTGTGCAAGAACTAAAAAGTAAATGGCATATTTCATGACTTTAGAAGTAGATTTGGAAAATGTGTGAATATAAAGAATATCTGTTATCATCTTAGCTACTTGTTTGTAAAATATCTCTGAAATTGGATGTGTATTTTGAGAGATATTCATGATTTTGTAAGACTAGCCTGAAAAATAAATGTACTGATTTTGTAAGACTAGCCTGAAAAATAAATGTACTGAAATCGAGTGAGATTCAGATTGATGCTATAATTTGAGGAAAGCTAAAAATATTATGGAACTTGATCACATTGTAGCTTGGTGAGTCTAAATTTATTTGAAAGGGGAATCATGATGTTTGGTAAGTTAAGTATTGCTATAATTAAGAAAAAGCCCCCAAAGGTTAATATGTGCTTGTTACTGGCCTTTGCTTGTTTGTTAGGTAGTATTTAGTGCTTTGAGTGGCTAATTAAACCTCTAGCCATTAATAAGGAAACTTTTATATCGGAAAACTCTCCTCTATGTTCCATAAGCTAAATGCAATAATTGGTCGCTAACCATTTCACTTCCTTCATTGTGCAACTTGGTAACCCGTTACAAATAATAACTATTTGAACAAAAATATTATATATACAATCTGACATACAATAAAATCAAGCTACTATTTCAGTAATTAGAATAAAATTTTATTCAATCTGATATACATTAAAAAATTTCAGGGTAAAATTTAGCTATATATACATTTATGCTATATAGCTAATTAATATGACTTTCACTCTCACGTTAGAATAAATAAACATAATCTAATAATAATAATAATAATTTACACCCAACCGAGTAAATTAGTGCTCAATTAATAGGACCAAAAATCCATAACAAGAGTACAAATAAAGTTGCCTTTCATAATCTCAATCTAAAACCGTTTGCTTAATGCTATATATATATATATATATATATATATATATATAACCTGCAGACTACATAGAGCAAGCACAGGAAAGAAAGAAAAGCATGCTTCAAAAGCAAGTCTGCACGTGCGACAAGATAGAGTCCATGTGCGTGCAGTCAATGTAGACCTTTAAAGTGACATAAACCAAGAGATCCAATAATAGTAGAACACATGGAAGTGACAAAAAGTGAGTGCACGTTGGAGTGATGTGTGTGGGTGAGGCAGAGGTATCTTTTTTTTTTTGTTTCATTCCGCATCCAAGACCAACATAGTGGCCCAGATACTAAAAGATATATAATTTATATAACTTATATAACTTTTAAAAGTTATATAAATTATAACTTATAAAATTTATACATTAAAAATTATTTATAATGCTTAAGTATTTCTTGAATCAAAAATGAAATCAGGAAATTGCCAAAAACACCCCCAATGTTTAGAATATGCACAAATTCTCCCTCTAAATTTGAATATACATAAAAAGCTCTTCTTTTTTAATACAATAATTTTCAAACCCCCAAGAATTTAATGATGACTGATAGAGTTAATTTTGAATTTTTTGGACAAAATTGTCCCTGCTGTGGCAAGTTGTGGCAAATGAGAAATGATTTTTCCGCTTTTAGTGGAAGTGGTTTTTTTTTCTTTGTGTAATCCCAAGAGAACACCATTACTGGCGTTGGTTATTTGCTCTCATTACCTCTTCAACCTTTCTCTTTCCAAAGTTATCATTGCCTGGACATCTTGTGAAGGACTGGAATTTCATTCCGCTATTGTCTCAAAGGAGAATTCCCGCTTAACTCTTTGGCATTTTATTAATTTGCGCTCTAAGATATTGAGGTGAGGTGAACTCCACTGAAGAAGTTGTGCAGTTTCTTTTGTTTTTACATTCTGTGTGTTATTTTTGCTTGTTGATTTGTAAAGTATTCTATTAGAAAGAGAGATTTTTCAGTTTTATGATTCGGTTATTAGATGATATTGTAGTTTGTAGGAAGATTTTTCGCCTAGGGTTTTATTTTTCTGTTTCGTCTACGTACATGATCGAAAGCGATAATGTTGTGCTGAAGAAGATTTTTCGATTGTTATGTAATCTCATTGTGTTGTGTAATCTTTATAATGTATGTTTCCCCTTTAGTTTGATATGGTTGATAGTATTAAGTTTAAGAAATGAGATTTTTGTTTAAGAAATGAGTTTTCCATTTAAAAATAGCTTTCGATTTAAGAGTTCTAAATAGATTTTTCGATTGTTATGTGATAAGTGTTCGTGTTATACTAATACGAAAAGTTATTGTCTTACATTGAGTATTATTTTTCTCAAATTTTATCATTTATTGGTGTGCATTTGTGTGCTTTTGTGCATTGTAGGGTTGTGGAGCCAATTTGGAGAAGAAAGAGCAAAGTTAGGTCATGTTCGCCGTTGTTGGGGGGTTCTTGGACCAAATAAGGAACAAGGCACAAGTTTATACTTGTGGGTGTGTGTCAATCTCCTTTAGAGGGGCACAAAGGCAGTCACATTCACAAAAGTCTAACCCGTGTAGCATAGGAGAACTTTGCCAATAAGGAGAAAGGAAGCAATCGACATGATCTACCGTTGATTGTGTGCCCAATTCAACGGCCTTGATGAAGAACTATGAAATCGAGAACATTTGATGCCGAGTACTATAGCAGCTACTATAGCAATCACTGTAGCAGTTTATTGTTTATTGTACTCCAGAAAATCGAATCCAGAAAATCCACACGGGCGTGTGGAAATTCCACATGGCTGTGTGGATGCCCGATTTCAGTCGATTTACAGCCCGACTCAGCACTATTTAAAGGACTTTTGGGGGGCTTTTTCAGGATCTTTTCGCTTATCTTCCAGAGGGTCGCGGCTAGGATTTGGAGAGGACTTTGTGGAGGATGGAAGCGAATTCTTGGCATCGACATCGAAGCCCATCAGAAGATAGCTATTGGGAGCTTTCGTCGGCACCGATCCGGCGAGGTGTGCCCTAGGCTTGACGAGGAGCTTGGTGGAGAGGACGGAGCGACCTCACAAGACCATCGCCACGTAACGCAAGGGGATTTCATCTATGTTTTCTATTCTTGTTATTTCATATACATTGATGAATTTGTATAGCTCCATGTAGAGCTAAACCCTTTGTGGGTATTCGGACTAATAAACCTTAAGGTGATATTCTTTCTATGACTTTTATTATGCTTTCTTAATTGATGCTTTTTAATTGAGTTTCAATCTTGATTGTTTTTTGTATTGATTTTCCCTTAGCCGTGACACTAGGGTTGAGAATCATCTAGGTTATCTTTTCGAGGTGTGACAACTCTTATAGGTTTAGACTACTCGAGATTGGAGAGGGTCGAGAGGGTAAGTCGTGAGGTAGCAAAGCGTCCCCTTTCCCCTTCGGTGTGATTTTCCCTACCTCCGTGTTCTAAGTGTTCTTAGCGATCAAAGTAGAGCAAAGTGCTAGGAGATGAACTACCTTGGGGCTTAGTTGCGCGAGCAACAGAGTGAAGGGTTGTAGTGAATCGTAGTGCTGGGGCTTAACTAAGACTAGGGTTCTTTCACCTGGACCAAAGGGTTAGAGCTACATTTAGGAACAGAGTCTATCACTTGGAATCCCTAAAACGTAATGCAATTCCACATAGTGTGAGGCTTAGGAAGACAGACTCCCCTGGGACTTAGTTGATAGGTCAACAAGAGTTAAGGGTCGTAGTGAAACCTAATGCGGGGGCATAATGTTGGGATTAATCACGGTTGACCTTAGGTTTGGGACAGTGTGCTTAAGGATGCCCACGACTCATTAAACATCAGTAGGAGAGCATAATACTTTGTCTTGCATGAGAACATTAGTCCTAGTGGGAGCTTGTCCGGATACCCTACTTTACACATTGATTGAACCCCTCTCTTACTCTTTGCTTGCACTCTCTTATCTTCCATATTTCTCTTTATTTTCTTGCATACACACATTGATTTTGTTCTCATTTTCTGTACTTCACACTAGCTAAATAGCAATCTCTTGTGTCTACAATCCCTACTCCCTGTAGATTCAACTACTCTCTCACCGAGGTACTTTATTACTGTGACAACCCGTATACTTTCGGGCCCCTGTCATTATGCAATCTCATATGTGTGTGTTCTTAATTATACTGTGTAATATTTATAATGTATGTTTCTTATTTAAATTGATATGGTTGCATTATGTTTATAAAGTGGTTCATTAAGCAAATACTTGACGATGAGAAGCCATGCCTATCGCATACTGACGTCCCTTACTTAAGACTAAAGTATGATGCACGAATACTTATGGAAGGAAGTGCAACCGGTGTTAGTGACAAAACTGATACATCAAATGGGGTGCAAAAAGTATAATTTTGTTTGTAACTATAACATACTCTTGCTAACCTAAATTCTTTTCCACAAACTTATTAAATTTTTCATGTAAATATCATTGTCTCTATATAATAAAGAACGATTGTCTTTATGCTTGGCTGTCTTAGTTTAACTATCAATGTTTCTGTTTAACATATTGCATTTACATTTAAAAAAGTGCTTAAATATTGTGTGTAAATAAGTTGTCTTCAATGCCTAATCGACGACAGTTTCATTGCAAGATCAACGATTGACACATAAATAAGTTTGTATCTATTTAAATTTGTGTTAATTTACAATATTATGCGAGAGTTTGTAACGAATATAAGTTGTCTTCAATGCCTAGGCATCGGGTAATGTGGCATGTAGTTCATTTACCGAATCATCAAATTCTTTAATCGTGGATACATATGCAATGCGAAAGTATATGGACCAATACTCCTCCTTTAATGCCTTCCCAAATCTAACATTGCCTTTTATAAAAATAGTCAATGCCAAGAAAATGTTATCGGATATCCAATGACAACACTTCAGATTGATCTGACGAGGAAGGAAGGCTTGCCACATCGTCAGGGTCGCCATGAGGTGGAACGGATACGCTCGCAAAATCTGAATACCTGCTAAAATCAAAACACTTTACAATGAGAAGAAAGCTTAAGCAGAAACATAAAAGTTTAAACCGAAACTGGAAAATTTAAATGGAAAAATAACATTTTAAATGGAAACTGGATAATTTTAAGTGGAACCTGGGATGAGACAAGGATAATAAAGTAAAACTTATGTTTTTTGCTTTGTTTTAAGTAGAAACTGGAATAATTAAGCGAAACATATATTTTTAAGCGAAAACTGGAATAATTAAGCGAAACATATATTTTTAAGCGGAAACTGGGATAATTAATCACTAATTAACTTCTACAACTATGTAAACACAACAAAGAAGAACTTTACAATGAGACAAAATTGTTTTCAGTAGGATGGGGCAATGGCACATCATCTGTCTCAACCACGAGATCGACTGCAGCGCATTTAAAGAGGGCGTACATGTGACACATGCGCTGGAAACATCAAGACATCGAGACCCCATTGCTCACATATCTCTACTAACACTGATTCCCAAGAAATCAATGCCGTAAATACTAGCACTCGTCTCTCCCCGTTGTATCTAGCAATAGCACAAAAACTCTCCATAGTAAACCTATATAAAAATAAATTATTACTCTCTCTCACAGGATGATAAAAAAAAATGCAAAAAGGTTTGACATGATGTGATTGGGCGGTTTTTTCCCCACCATTTTCAAGGGCAACAATGGAATTTCACAACATGAACCCAGTCTTAGTGGTTTACAGGGGCAAAAAAGATGTGAAACAATAACGGAAAGACTGTCAGGGGTTTTCAAAACTTACAAGAGATGTTTAGGAAGTTTTGAAATTCCTGAGGGGTAAACAGTAATTTTCCGTAATAAAATTCTTTTTGGTGCCTTCTTTCTACGTTTCTAGGATTTTCTTTTTCAAGATTTTCTTTATGCATGCTTCACATTAAAGATAAATAAAATATCATTAGCTGGATATGATATGTATGAAACATAAATAAAATATATAAAATGATTAATTTTACAAATTTATGGGACTTACTCTACAAACTCTCTAATTTCTTAACAATTTTCGAACACATATATTGTAGCTTGAACCCATTCAGTTAAGCATGCTCATCATATTTTTTTCCAAGCAAAGGTCTACCAGTTTGTGAAAAGACATGTAATACAGAATGTGAGTGAACACCACTTCCCTCATTGCTTCTTCCAACACGATTTATTCTAGTTTCAATTCCATGCAAATACCTTGAACAAAAATGCATGCATTTTTGCGCAATCTATGCCTCGAAGATTGATTTTCTGGATGTGCCTTGTTTCTCACATATGATTTAAGGCTATGCAAATATCGCTCTATAGGATTCATCCATCGGAATTGTATTGGCCCAGGGACTTTAGCTTCACTCACAAGGTGAATGGTTAAATGTACCATTATGTCAAAAATGATGGAGGAAATACCTTCCCTAACTTGCAGAGTGTGAACAAAATTGTTTTTCAAGTCTCTCCAAGTTATCAAAATGCAAAACTTTAGCACGTAACTATCTTGAATAAGTGCACAATTCACTTAATGCTTCACACACCTCTTTACCCAACAAACCACGAATAGCCAAAGGGAGATATCTATGCAAAAATACATGGCAATCATGACATTTGATTCAAACAACCTTGCATTCAATAAGAATCACACATCAAGAAAAATTTGAAGAATAGCCATCTGGAACTTTTTAGATCATCTAAGAATTGACAAAATGCTCGTTTTTCATTTTTAGACAATGTATAACATGCATGACAAAACATATACCTTCCATCGCTAGTGGGAGTTGCATGAAGCTTAGGACATATACGCATATCTTCTAAATCAAAACGAGAATTTATTGTATCTTTAGTCTTGCTCTCAATGTTTAGTAAAGTCCCAATAATGTTATCACAAACATTTTTCTTGATATGCATGGCATCCAGATTATGTCCACTGTAAGTGTTCTCCAATATGAGAGTTGAAAAAAGTACTCTTTTTTCTCCAATTTCCAAACAATAGAGCATCTCCATGTTTCCTTTTATTTGAAGGCTTACCTAAAGTGACCTGTTCAATGAACATAGCAAAGTAAAAAAAAAAAAAAAACTAATGACAAATAACAAACATGAATTATTAGAAAATAATTAAACTTCACTTGAGAAAATTGACTATATTATTCATCAACATCATCTCCTGTCAGTTGTTTAGGTGCACTTCAATTTTCGTTGGTACCATCAAATGCTTTAGAATTTTTCCTCCAAGAATGATTGGTCAGCAAGAAGCGACGATGACCAAGATAGCATGTTTTATGGCCATTTTTAAGCCTGCGAGAAGATGTTTCGAGATTTCAAATAGGGCATGCTAACTTGCCTTTGGTGCTCCATTGTGATAAATTACCATAGGCTAGAAAATGATTTATGGTTCACAAGAGAGCTACTTGTAACTGAAAGTTACTCTTTGAAAGTGCATCATACATCTCTACACCACTCTCCCAAAGACATTTTAGCTCATCGATCAATGGCTCTAAGTATACATCAATATCATTTCCAGGAGCTTTAGGACCAGGAATAAAAAATGATATCATGATATGTTGATCTTTTCATGCAAAGGCATGGTGGAAGGTTATAAGGACTAATACAACTGGCCATACACTATAAGAAGAGCTCATATTCCCAAACGTGTTAAAACCATCAGTTGCTAAACCAAGTCGAATATTACGTGGATCTGCTGCAAAAATGTAGTGCGCTACATCAAAAGTTTTCTAAGCTAGAGAATCGACCAGATGCCCCATAAGCTCATTATTACATGGCTTTTCCTTTTGCCACCTCATATCCTTTATATGACACGTACAATCTCTGCAAGCGTGGAGTTAAAACACTACAAGAAAGTTACTATTTGAAAACACACTATTGGAAACAGAATTTATTCCGTTTGTAATTGCAACGGATTAGCAATAGAATGACAATTGTTTTAATAGGTTATTAATAACAACGGGTTAAAAATGCCAATTTCAAAATATAATTTATTAAAATATTATAAAATGTGTGTTTTCAATCAATTTCTAATAGAAAAGGACCGCAAATGGATTAAAAAATATATATTTATCAAAATATTATTGAAAGCATTCACATCCTCATTTCTAATAAAGAGGGACTAGAAACGGATTTAAAAATTTATATTTTATCAAATATTATAAAATGTCCGTTTCTAATCTGTTGCTAATAAAAAAAAAGACTAGAAACAGATAAAAAATTAATATTTTATCAAAATATTATTAAATATTATAAAATGTCGGTTTCTGAAAGAGACTAGAAACAGATAAAAAATTAATATTCTATAAAAATTTTATTAAATATTATAAAATGTCAGATTTTATCCGTTTCTAATAAATAGAGACTAGAAATGGATAAAGAAATTAATAATTTATCAAAATAATATTAAATATTATAAAATATCTATTTTTAATCCATTTCTAATAGAAAGGGAGGATAAAAAATTATTATTTTATGAAAATATTATTAAATATTATAAATTGTTCATTTCTATTCCGTTTCTATTAGAAAGGGATTACAAACGGATTAAAAAAATCACAAAAATATTACTAGATTGTTCTAGCATATGCTCATGTTAACAAATTCTCATTACTGGATAGTTCTAGCATATGCTCACGTCAAACGTTATTAAGTAATTTCTCCAAACATTAAGTTAAACTTCATTAGAATTTAGAATAATCAGAGCCTTCTAATTAGAGACATTAGATGCTAAAATCCTAACTTTTTAGTTTTATTTTTTCATCACAAACTTACACACATCTCGATGCATATCTAGATTCGATATCAGCCGTACATCTATCACTCAAAGGAAGCCTTACAACCCTTCTCGGCATTGTAAGCCCCGAGATCAAACCCCTGCGTCTCATGCTTCAACCCCAGCAATTCCTCCAACCCAACGATCCTTTCCCTCAGCATCTTCTCGATCGGGGCTTCCAATCGCCGATCCCTTGAGCTTCCCATCGCCGTCGTCATGCGTCTTATCTTTCTCTAAATCTTTACGCAGTCGTACCTCTGTCTGTCGTGCGCAATTCATCATCGTGTTCCATTGTGTCAGTTCATTTACACTTCTTGCTCATTATGAACAAGATCATGGTTGGTTGACTAGTTATTGCTTTATACTCAAATCCATATCTGTTTTTATTTCAGGATCTGGACACAAGAATTTGAGAACCAAATAGATTTCCAGAAACTTTAAAGGTCCCAGACACATGATCTCCTGAGAAATTATTCACAATACAATTTTATGTTATGATGAGATTGACTCCTTAATTCTCTGGTAGGTGACAAAGTTACTGATGCTCCATGTTTATCTTTGTTGCAAAGATTTTAATGGAGAAATGCGATTTTAGTGACAAAATAGGTTGGTCTTTGTTGTTACAGGCTTTCTTTTTGTGTTTTGATTTTATGTTTTTTGTTTGGTTTGATATTTAGAGCTTTGATCAAAGGGTTGGATAGTTTTGATTATTGGGGGCAAATTGATGGCTTTGAGTTTGCTAAACATGTGTGCAATGTTCAATTATTATTTGTAGCTAGGGTTCCAAAGTTCAAGTGGTTGTAGAAACTCCAAATAGGGCTAGTTGAAGTTTTAGCTTTAACTCCATGAAGTATGAATGTTGGGTATTGAGCTTCCTTGAAGTGTTTTAATGTTCCTTGAAAGTAGGTAATGAAGTGTTTTAATGAATATTAGGGTTAGATGCTTAATGATGCATGCAAACATTTTATTTGCCAAAAATACTCCTATCACACTATATGTTCTTTCTTTGCCTACGTTATGAGATTTGTATTTATCTTTCAGACCTAAAAATGTTCAGATATGTGTGCTAAATGATCTTGAATTTTTTTGAAGCATATACTGACATCCATTCTGCACAAATAGCATTGATATAGACAATCCTCAAATACCTAAAGTACAATGCATTAGCATCATTTTAATGGTCAAATTCCAGAAGAACATTCACTCAAAGTCACTGTTTGCAAGAAAGAGAGAGTGTTTTGTTATCGAATGCAAAAAATTTAAATATTTTTTGCTTCATATTTAGTCTACAAAAATTCTTCCTGTCTATGTCAAACAAAATATACATCTCTTCCTTTTTTTTTGTAATCCAAAAATGTTGAAGCCATAATTTTTGTAGCATAGTCCTTCAAACAACTTTAAATGATCTCCTTTTAGGCCGCAAAGTAGCAAAACAAAAGAAACTATTACATTTCTTACACATTTCTTGCAAAAACATGATGAGATTTACTTAGTACCAATCTGAGATCAATTTTATTTTTAAAATCTAATATTAGAGAGCCATTTTCAAACCAAGAAGTAAATTGAACTCAGTCAATCTAGTTTCAAGTATGTCATTTTTTTCCACATAAATTGATCTCAGTCAACTTTGTTTGGTTAATTTGAAGTTTCTTATTGTGCCATTCATTGTTAGCTGCCTAGTTACGCCTCATTTCTTTTCCTTCCAATTGTCTTTACTAGTGGATTCTCATTGGCTGCCTTGCATTTTTACATTGGTTGAAGGTAATATTGCATATAAACTTATAAAAATTTGTAAATTATATAGAAGGCTGTTTGATTTTTCATTGGTATGGTCTTAGCATGGCGTTGGCTTTCTGAGAGTAGAAGTTTTCTTGTTTATGTGGAAAAATCACAATTTGATATGCATGGATTATTTTTAATATACTGTTTTTTTTATATGAGTTGTTTATTTAGCTTTTATTTTGTTGAGAACAAAAATGACCAACGCCACATCAACAATTAGATTGTTTTTTTCTTAATTGTAAAAAAAACATGTGGGTTTTGATAAAGCAATGTTCACTAGTGGTATCAGTATCTATGTTTAAAGAATAAGTTACATCATACAAAAGATAGATTAAACAATGCATGCATATCCAACTGGGTGCTGAGTGGGTTAGGGATGAAAATGCATGCATACCATGATTACCATATGATTCCCATTTGTGATTCTAGGCTGGCCACTAGGTACTTTCATTGGTTGTGTACAATTTCTGTTTTTCATTTTTGTTTGAGATTGCATGATTCTGTCATTCCTAAGCCTTGAATTGATGAGTTTGGTGGGGAATTCAATATTTTACTTTCTGTAATTACCTTCTATTATCCATCTCCAAGCATTGCTTCATTGTGAACAAAATAACATATGAAACAATTGTCATTCTTTTGTTTTGTAATAGACTTTGATTTGCTAATGTAGGTTCTCGGGATCAGCAAAGGGAAGACATATCAATTCTATTCATGACAACTTGATAATTGAAGATAAATACACCAAAAGTCTCAGGTAATGACATGAACTATATGTCTTTTTAGGCTTGCTGACATAAAACTTTTGCAATAGGATGTCTCAATTAGGAACACATTATACAATTTGTTGTTGTGATGTTATTATACTATAGAGTGTGTATAAACTAGTTACATCAAGGAAAAGAATTGGTTTGCACAATTCTGTTAATTAACTAAATTTGTAGCTTGTTTTGTTGATTGTGTGCCTTATCTTTTCTTAGTAAGGAAAATACAGTCGTAAAAGGTTCCATTGTGGATGCTCTTTTGAATGGTTTTTCTTTGATGTTGATTGTGTGCCTTATCTTCTGTCTTTGCTTTCCATTTGTTCACTCACCTATTCCATTAGATATTATATTGCACCATCTTCTTGACTTGTTCTGCTCTTGCTTTCAATATTTATCAATCTAGTGGCATGAAGTATGTCAATATTATCAATATTGTTGTATCACCTTGACTTGTTTTGCTAGGTGGTGCCACTAAAAGAAAAAGTTCAAATTGGCACGGGAAAAAAATTGTGACAAATTTGTCACAACATTTGACAAGGAATTAATAAACTGTCAAATATATAATTTTTTTTTTAAATAATTTTTAAATTTCGTGCCAAATACCGTGCCAAATATACAAATATAATAATTTTACTTGAATATGCCAAATGCAGTGCCAAACATATTTTTAAAAAATAGTAATTTATTAATACTGTGCCAAAATACAAATATAATAATATATTAATACTGTGCCAAATATCGTGACAAATATATAAATATATTAATATATTAATACCGTACCAAATACCATGTCAAAATACAAATATAATAATATATTAATACTGTGCCAAATACCTCGACAAATATATAAATATATTAACGTATTAATATATTAATACCGTGTCAAATGTAAATATAGTAATATATTAGTACCGTGCCAAAAATATAAATATAATAATATATTAATACCGTGGCAAATACGCTGCAAAAATATAAATATACTAATATATTAATATAGTGCCAGTACCAAAAATACATATAAAATAATTTATTGATTTATACCATAGCAAAGACAGTGTCAAATATACAAATATAATAATTTATTAATACATTGATAAATATAATAATATATTAGTACCGTGCCAAAAATATAAATATAATAATATATTAATACCGTGGTAAATACGCTGCAAAAAAATATAAATATACTAATATATTAATATAGTGCCAGTACCAAAAATACAAATATAATAATTTATTAATACATTGATAAACTCATGATTTAAGATATATATATATATATATATATATATATATATATATATATAATTATAATTCCATTCTCTCTTTTCTCTTGCTTTCTCGAGACTCAAGCATAAGCTTCACTCCTGCTGTTGCTGCACCGATCATGACGCCGACGACCGCCAGGCCACCTCCCTCATCCGCTCCTCATCCCGCTGGATCCGATCGGCGACTGCTATACCTTGGTGTCTTGGATGTCCCACAATCATCACTGTCGTTGCCATTCTGGGGATTTCAGGTATGATTCTCTTTACACCCTCAACTTCGATGATGGTGGGGTTGCCAACGACGCATGATTGTCTAGCTTTGAGTTTTTAGGTTTTTAAGTACTTTGTGTGTCGTTTTTTTATCATTTTTGGAGTTGGGTTTGAAGCGATTGTGACGAGAAGGCCATTGGTGCTGCAATTGCATAAGACGGAGGCGGGACAACCAGAGTATGATGAGATCCTGCATTTTCTGAGAAGGAAGTTCACTGATTTTGGTATGCTTCATATCTGTGATTGCGAATGTTATAGGTATTGATCAGTAGCTAGCCTTGAAGAATTCTTTGCATTGATTTCTTGTGCAATTGTTTATAAGTTTTGAAATTGAGCGATTGTAAGAAGCGATTTTAGTAAACAAGTTAAATAACTTTAGTAGTTTTGGGTTTGTGCTTTTCCACAATGTTCTAAGCCCATTGTTTGGTTTGCTTTCTGAATTCATATGTAGATGTTTGAAACTATTTTTCTTCGGCAACACTTGTTCGTAAGATTTCAAGATGCCACTGATCGATTAATTGGGAAGACAGAGCAAATCTCTCATGTGCATATTCATCTCAGCATTTATTCACCGAATGGTATGACATCCTTTGGTTGTGATCTTAAAATCTAAATTGTTTGGCTGAATTGGTTATTAATGAATTATTTTGTGACTGGACAGCAATACATGGCCATTGCTTCTTCGTTTATAATTTTAAAAGGGGTCAATTATCTTTGTGTAACCTCCTAGTATGGTTGATATGTGTGATAAACATTATATTAACTAAGAGAAATATTTAGGAAGAATGTTGAATGACATTTTTGAAGAATATGAGCCAAGAGGGAAAATTTTTCTCTAATTCAAAGAGCCTAAAAGAAGGAAAAAGAACAATTATGGTATGATTTCAGTCACAATTGTTACTATTCTAGTTTTGTACGTCAATGTCATTACTGATGGATTAAGTTTGGGAATTACCTGCCATTGATGGTTATTTGATCAAGTTCTAGGTGCACTTGTATTGAAATAAAATGATAGAAAAATAAAATATTTGATACAGGAATAGAGTGCTTCGCGCACGGAACTTATTTGGTTTAGCATAAGATATTTTCATAAATAAGACGTTGGGACCATATGACGTGTTATTTTTCTTGAATATACAAGGAACATTAATTTAATATAAATACTAACCGTATCTCTATTATTGAATAATTAACAACTGAAAGTTTCTTGGAATTTGCTTGGATTAGCATCTAATGCTCCATTGCTATCTACAATCTTGATTTGTTTTGTAGCCAGAATTGCCAGTCTTGGCAAAATGAAACTTTCAGCAAAAAAAAAGGTAGTTTAGACAAAAACCCAGGACAACATTAATGCATTATTATACCAACACCCAACTGTCTGAATTGGTTGTTGTCCATTACTTTAAAGTGCATCCTTAAATTTAATTGTACTTTTTTTTAATATCGGAGAACATACCATGCCCTTACACAAAATTTACTATAAACTATTTGAATGTTTTTTTGTCAAGTTATTGAATGTATTAATAGCCAAATGGGTGGCATTATTATCTTGAGGTTCAGAATTTTCTCCATTAAATTTGTTTCTCTTAAAATTTATTTCTGCAATGCTTTGCCCAGAAAGAGTATTTTCTATTATCCGAATCAAGCTGCTATTTTACTACTATTACATGCTTTTTGAAATTTCCATGGGGATTTTCTACATTGTCTTATTACTATAAACTAGAGAGTAACTGTCATAATAATTCACTTGCCTTCCCCATGATGGAAAGTTTTATGTTTCTATTACTTTTTCTGTGGTATAAGATGTGGCCTCTGTATAATCCAAGGGTCCTTAATAGCTTCTAGCAACTTTTTTTTTAACATGGAATCCAACGCTTTGTGAATGCAGAATTTCTTTCTGCATCCTTGATTGAATATGGGATGGTATACGGAATCTTCTTCTTATTTGTTTAAGTTTTATCTCACCAATCTCACTTATTGGATATTAATTTTTCTTGCTAATTGAATTGAAGAAGCAAAGCTCATGCCCCATACAACTTATTAACAACACCAACAACTATGTTGCATTTAAGGTAATGCTTTTCAAATTTCTAGTTTCATTTGAAAATTATTTGGTCTTGTGGTTTTCTATCTCTGATCTGATTGGCATACACATATAAACTCCTTTTGAATGACTCTGTTCTATTGCCTTTTCGCTAACTGTGACTCTTTTGAATGAGTCTGTTCAATTGGAATTTCGCTCACTGTGACTTGTCTGGATAATGTACTCAATTATATGTACTTTTCACTCGGTCACAATTATGTTATTGTAGCCTTTACATCAATTATTTCCTCTGCATGGTTTCTCTTTTGATGTTTCATTTAGTTTCAAAATCATTCTCTTATGAATTGGTTATGATTGTGGTAGTTCATGATCAGGGCATTATCACATCACCAATTAACATAGAGTCTCTCATGCTTTGCATTTATGATTTGTGAGACAAAATACCCATTTGTGGAACTCTTTTCTTCCTCTGTTCGAGTTCCTGTGTACTTTTTGCTCATGGAAGAAAGCTATGTTGTAGGATTTTGGTCCTCTTCGGTTCTTTCCCTCTAACATATCTTCACCTCAAGATATTAAGGACCCTTGGATTGTACAGAGGCCACATTTTATACCACAGAAAAATGCTACGTCAGCTTGCGCTTTAACTTGTTCTTGACGTGCCTAATTTCTTTCTTTACTTTGAATGATGTGGATTGTTATGTTTTCTAAGCATTAGTTGTTGACATGTTTTTTTTTTATTTCTTCTTCTTGACTGGCAATGGAGGTTTTTTGTTTCACTATGCCATGTAAATTATGTGTTCTATTTTATTTTAATATTTTGTATGATTCTCTGTGGGATCTTATATTGTACTAGACAATATTCACTTTTGTTGTTCGACCCAATAGTTGTTAACCTAACTTTGATTAACCAATGACGTTCTCGTCACAATCCCTTCAAACTCAACTTCATGATTTTATTGATTTGAGTGTGTTTGTTTGTGAAAATAGTGAACTTGTTTGAATTCTGAAAACTAAAAAGTATCATCTTTACTTGTATTCAATGATTGACATGACTTTCAAATGGTATTTCAAGTTGGCATTTCTTCCATTGATGTTAATACTGTTGGTTATAATTAATACATCCAATTTCTCTAATTCTGTTGTTATTTGATCTTTTTTTTCTAATTTTAATTGATCTTATTTTTCCATGCCTCTGTGTTGTGTGCGTGTGTGTGTGTGTGTGTTTGTGTGTGTGAGAGAGAGAGAAGAAGAAGAATATTGTAATTAACATGTGATTAACTGGAATTGATAATAATAATAATAATAATAATAATAATAATAATAATAATAATAATAATCAAATGGATGGTTGGAATTCAATAAGCCAAACAGCTAGCTTTAGAACAATAATCCAAAAGGCACTTAGCAAGTATTGTTGCCGGATTTTTTTTCTTTAGACTTTGCTCTTTTCTTAATGAATAGTTTGTGTTAATTTCCCAAAAAAAAAAAAAGGGTGTTAATTTCCTCTCAGGAGATAATAAAAAAGTTGATAAAGTTTGTGTTTGAAGCTAATTAAATTTCCTCTAGTGCATTCACATGTCAGTAAATACATGGATAGTTAGTGATGTATGCAAATGTTCGCATATGTCTTATTATTTCTTGTCGGTGAAGATTTTATACTTTTACAATCTAATCCTTTTCTTTTGGCCTTAATTACAATGAATTAATTAAAGTATTGTCTTGCATTATGATTAATTAGTAATTTATCTTTAAGAGTTATTAATTAGTTTTTGATTACTATATAATTTCTCTATTTCAGATCTACATGCATTTGGTACAGGCTATTCATAAAAATAGATTTGGAATTGATTATATAGAAAATATAACATAACAAAATATCAAACGAAGTATTTAAAACTAGATTTTATTTTAAATAAAATTGAGCACTAAAGATGTGGTCAAGCAATGTTTTTAATTGTAATTTTTCTTTTAATGATGCGTTGGGTGTTGATTTTTTTGAGGTTATGTATAAAAGCTTTTTCTTATCATCATCATGCCTATGGAATTATAGACAGAGGAAATTGCCAAATCTTTTTATATATCATTGATTATATACGTAAAAGATATCTATACTTAGAAGATGGAAGCCTGCTTCAAATATGGTCCATCTAGTTTAAATTAACAGAATGAAAGCTCTTTTATTAGTTTTCCTTACAATTCTTCTTGACCAAAGGAAAACACTGTAGAGCTTTTGAGACTAAATGTTAGTCTTAGAGATGAGAATACATGTTAAATACCATGTTTAATTGCATCCTTTCACATATATATATATATATATATATCACTACACCATAATAGGTCTTTAGCGGCGTTTTTTTTAATATTTAGCGGCATTTTAAAATGCCGCTAAATATGATAGCGGCGTTTTTCCAAAACGCCGGCAAAAATGCCGCCAAAAATGGTGTCGGCAATATTCCAGCAATTAAACGGCGCTACATTAGCTGCGTTTTTCTGACTTTTCGCGGCGTTTTGTATCTTAAAAAAATAATTAATTTACTAATTACATTAGCGGCGTTTCCAGATAAACGCCGCTAAATTAGCGGCGTTTTAGTGACCTTTAGCGCCGTTTTTAAAAAAAAATTTTAAAAAATAATTTTAATTTTTTAACTTTAATTTTTTAAATAAATCAGTTTATTTAATAATAATAATAATAATAATTGTTATTATTATTATTATTTTTTCTTGTTTTAGATTTTTTATTTTAAATTATTTTCCCTTTTCTCTTTTTTAATAATAATAATTATTATTATTATTATTATCTTTTATCTCTAGTTCCTCCTGCTCCTTCTATCTTCTTCTTCTTCTAGTTTTTTCTTCTTCTTCACTTCTTGTTTCTTCTTCTTCTTCTTCATCATCATCATCTTCTTCTTCTTCTTCATCATCATCATCATCATCATCTTCTTCTTCTTCTTCTTCTTCTTCTTCTTCATCATCATCATCATCATCTTCATCTTCTTCTTCTTCTTCTTCTTCTTCATCATCATCATCATCTTCATCTTCTTCTTCTTCTTCTTCTTCTTATCGCATCATCATCATCATCATCATCATCACCACCAACAAATTCTTCATCTCCATCTTCTTTATTATATATCATCTTAACATTTCTTTCCATAAAACAAAGGAATTTATAGAAAAACTAAAAATTGATGGTATTAGCGGCGTTTTTTAATAAAAACGCCGCTAAATAAAAATTTTAAAGTTAATGGCGCTAAATTCAAATTTTTTCTGAAAAAAATGGCGCAAGTTTTGAATTTTCAAAAAATAAACTTTAGCGGCGTTTTTACCCAAAAACGCCGTTAAAGTTTAATATTAAAATTTTAAATTAAAAAATATTTAAATTTTCACGGCGTTTTTTTTATAAACGCCGCAAAAGTTTTAATTTTATAAATTTTAAAATAAAAAATTTATATCATTTGGCGGCGTTTTTAGAAAAAACGCCGCTAAATTCAAAATTTTATGACTTTTATATTTAATAATATTAGGAATTTAGCGGCGTTTATTAGAAAAACGCCGCTAAGGACATAACTTTCGTGGCGTTTATTAAAAAAACACCGCTAAATATAAATTTTATTATTTTCAAATTTGATAATACCAAGACTTTAGTGGCGTTTTTTTATATAAACGCCACTAATAACATTAGTTTCATGGCGTTTATTCAAGAAACGCCGCTAAATAGAAATTTTATTATTTTTAAATTTAATAATGTCATGAATTTAGTGGCGTTTTTTACAGAAACGCCGCTAACTGTATTACTTTCGTGGCGTTTATTCGAAAAACGCCGCTAAATTATAATATTTTCGCGGCACTCCTAGAAAACACCGGTAAATTAGACTTTTAGCGGCGTTTATGGAAAAAACGCCATGAATGTCTTAAATATAGCGGCGTTTTCCGAAAACGCCGCAAAATAAACGCCACTAAAGACCAATTGTGGTGTAGTGTATATATATATATATATATATATATATATATATGGGGTTACATCTCCTAGGGACGTCCCCAAAATCCGTATCTGGGGATGTCCCTAGGAGCCGTTAGATCAAATGATCTAACGGCTCTTATTGTAGCCCCAAAGCTTGTGCAAATTCAGAACATTAAAAATAAAAGAGTTTCAGAAAGAGCTTCAAGCTCGATCATCGTCCTCAACCTCGACGCGGACGGCTTTCGATCATCGTCCTCAACCTCGACCCGGACGGCTCCACCAACGCCTCCCAAAGCTTATGCATATCTGGGGATTTTTTATTTTTGGTTTTTGGTCTTCTGCTTGTGTGCGATTTTCATGTGTTTCTATTTGAAATATTCTTTTTCTGCAAAGCTTTAAGATTTTTGTGAAAAAAATTGTTTTTTTGTTTTGTTTTTTTTGTTTTTGGTATATAGAGTTTGTTGTGGTTTTGGTTTTATAGAATTCAAGTTTCAATGTGATTAGAATATGGAAATGAGAAGTTCTATCACATGGTTGTGTTTCTCATGTTGAAATTTCTATTCTTAATCCAGTTTTTGGGAGCTGCTGCTTGAGATCTTCTTTGAGGATCTTCGAGCTCAAATCCGACAAAACAAGCTACCAAATCAAAATAAAACAAAATCAAAAACCAAAATCCATATCCATATCAAAATAGAGCGAGAGACAAGGGGGCCAAGGGCCTTCGAATATGGAAAACACAAATTAAAAAGGAGCACCAAATCAACCAATAAAGCATCAAACTTTAAGCTTAAAAACACAAATTTTCCTTTTCCTTTGTTTTCTTTTCTCCTCCCAAAAACTGGATTAAGAATAGAAATTTCAACATGAGAAACACAACCATGTGATAGAACTTCTCATTTCCATATTCTAATCACATTGAAACTTGAATTCTATAAAACCAAAACCACAACAAACTCTATATACAAAAAAAAAAAAAAAACAACAACAACAACAACAACTTTTTTCACAAAAATCTTAAAGCTTTGCAGAAAAAGAACATTTCAAATAGAAACACATGAAAATCCCAAACAAGCAGAAGACCAAAAACCAAAAAAAAAAAAAATCCCCAGATACGCACAAGCTTTGGGAGGCGTTGGTGGAGCCGTTCGGGTCGAGGTTGAGGACGATGATCGAAAGCCGTCCGGGTCGAGCTTGAGGACTATGATCAAGCTTAGGGAGGCGTTGGTGGAGCCGTCCGGGTCGAGGTTAAGGACGATGATCGAAAGCCGTCCGGCTCTTTTATTTTTAATGTTCTGAATTTGCACAAGCTTTAAGGCTACAATAAGAGCCGTTAGATCAAATGATCGAACGACTCCTAGGGACATCCCCAGCTATGGATTCTAGGGATGTCCCTTGGAGATGTAACCCCTACACACACACATATATATACATATATAGATGAAGAAAATATATACAAGAAGCAATGTAATATTGGTATGATGTGGTGTTCTTAAACTTTGTCTATGATTATTTAATTAAAACATTAACTAATTAATTAATCTGACATAATTAAAGGAGCAGCAGCAAGAAAGTGGTGTGCATTAATCTGGCACAATTCTTCTTTCATGTCACATATTTTATTTTCCGTTTATGTTTTCATGATCGCATTACTTGTTTATATGTAAGATGTAATTAATCCTTATTTATTCCTTCTACCAGCCCCAGTTGTAAATTGTAGATTGTAGTTGCTGCAATATGAAAGTACACCTTAGTTTTCAGTCATCTAGATATGTAGCTGTTGCAACCCTGATTAAATTTTGGTTATAATGTAGATTGTACAGGGCTTATCAAAAGCTGTTTACTTTCCATTTTCTATTGTGTTGTGATTGTCACAACAAATACAGTATCTGATGAAGGATAGTTTTCTGAATTTTATGAGGTATATTTACCTCATAAATGTATAGTTGACTAAATTGTTTTTCTTTTTTTCAATTTATTGATTCCTTGATACACATTAGGTAAATTGGGAAAAGAGAATTCATAGTCTTCTGGCTTTTTGCATAAATTTTGAATTTGATTGAAGTATTTCGTGCCTCACTATGTTTCCAATAAGGGTTATAAAGTTTTCTTCTTGATTTGTAGGATAGAGTTATTAAGGCCCTTGTTTATAATTGTCATCCTTTCTTCATGGTCCATAATCTTTCTTGATTTAAAATTGTACATATGTTATGGCCCCTGATGGTGTTGATTATTGATTTGCAGTCACTCAGATGTTAGTCTGCCTAAACTGGGAAATGAAGCAGCCAAGGAAGATGATCATACCATTTTGCTTGAAGGCGGGCTATCAAGATCAATTTCCACAAAGTTTCAGAATGCGTCTATACAGGCAAATTTAATCAGGTCATTAACCAAGCCACCTCTCATTCGTGTTGTCTTTGGCATTAAGATGTTAAAATTCTGTCTATGGTATTGCTGTTGGATGCAGATTTATAACATTGGAGGAGTCATTCTTGCTTGAAAATCAAGCTGTTCTAAAAGCAATGTAACTAACTGTTCACTGCATTTCATGATTTCGATTTTGCTTTCTTTTCCCAGTATCTTTCTGCTGATTTCATGATTTTTACTATTTGTTTTCTATAATGTGGATTTGTAAATCTTTATGGCATTCAGTTTTAGGCATCTGAGTTCTGGGAAGTGATTGAAATTTAAGTTTTTGAATTAAATATTTGATCTTTTGCTCTGATTGTGCTTTTATCTTTGTTGGCATTACCTGGGGATTGGTTGCAGGGTGCTTATGTATACTTCCTTTATGGTTAGTATGGTTTTGGGAAGGAGATATTGGGCGCCTTTTCATTGCTGGATTTGGATCTTCCATGTTGTTTGGGACCATTGTTGGATCCCTAGCTGATAAACAGTGAGTTTTAGATGCCCATACAAGTGAATTATATTAAGTTTTTCTTTTGTTATCAACTTTGATTTTTGTTATTTGTGTTCTTTCTATGCAAAAAGCAAGGGGCCGGAAGTGGGCTTCTGTGACTTACAGCAAAACATACATCCTTAGTTGTTTTACTAAGCATTTTCCAGACTATAAGGTATTGATGTTGGGCCATATTTTGGGAGGGATCGCAACGTCTCTCTTGTTTTCGACTTTTGAGTCCTGGCTTGTTGCTGAACACAATAAGGTGAATTCTTCAGCTGCTTTAGATCTACTGAATTGTTATAATCATAATTTGGTTCAAGTTATGTAGTCTTTACACTGTGCCTTTGTGGTCTGATCGATGTTTTGCATAGGGGTTTTGAACCACAATGGCTATCCTTGACTTTCTCCAAAGCTATATTCCTTGCCAGGTCGGTGATTCATTGTAGCGAGGTTTTCAAATGTCGTGATGCTTACTGCGTTGTTTTCAAATACGCGTGCCTGTCAAGCAATCAAAATAGTTAATCTTTTTTAATTTATAGTTTGTTGATGAATGTTGAGAATGAATCAATAGAAGAATGCTATTATTTCTTGTGTTGTATTGCCTTTTGCAACTTTTTCAGTTTTATTTTTTACGGGTGCATTAAAAAAAATTAAAAAAAATTAATTTTATATAAATTATTTTTTTCATAGAATAAACAAAAGGGTGCCAAAGTCATAACAAAAAAATTTCGCCAAAAACATGCCAAATACCGTGAAAAAAAATATAATAAACAAAATCGTGCCAAAAAACCGTGCCAAATACCAAACCAATAAAACTATGCCAAAATAGTGGCAAATATGGAACCAAAAGCCGTGCCAAAAATCATTTGTAATGTTTGGCACAAAAGTAAATAATTGTGCCAAAAACGGTGACAAAGTTTCGCATCGTTTAAAAAAAACGGTGACAAAATACATTTTTCACCATTGCTACAGGCACGGTTATTTTTCCGTGCCAAATACGATACCAAAATTAACTCATTTCTATGTCAAATCTACCGTGCCGATATTAGATTTTTCTTGTAGTGTGCGTGGTCTTTTGCAGTAAAAATGATGCATTTATGAAAGACCAAATTGTCCTGTTTAGTTTGGGTTGTCTTGAATGAGTTTGTTTGCTTTGTTGTAGATACTGAAATTGTTTGTATACCCCCAGCAAAATATAAAATTGAATGTATACCTTAGAAGATGTTTTTGTATTACATAGGGGTTTGCAAATAATTACAAATCATATGCATATATAAGTGCAAAAAGTACTTGTATATTTTTATAGTTATAATGTTTTCTAATACCTTCAACTAAATGCTAACCATGTCACAATCCAGTGCTTTGGGTGTCGTTGGGATGGATTAGGAGCCTTGATTAATTTAAATTCCTCTACTAATCATGCCTAATGTTGGCTAAGAAACACTCATTGCACTGTTGTTGGAAGCCATGGAATGTATGGTCTTTAATTACTCCAAGCTCTAATACAACTGTTGTTTGTTTTGTTAGGCAGATGATGATTAATGGTTCTCAATTTATAAATAATACACAATAAGACTCCTTTGAATGAACAAACTTTCTTTATAACTGTTCAACCAAAGACAATATTGCATATATAGAACTATAACTAAGCATGGACATTGCACACCACGATGACACATTCATAAATAACCAACCAACCAAACATGTAGATAATAAAACAACTATCATTTGACCACTAATACATATAAAGATACCGAAGTCTTCTATGCATACTTGCACTCCATATTAAGTAAGACCCATGCTGCTTCTAATCAACTTCAGCAAGTTGTACAATGTTGGACTGACGTATGGAGGTTGTTTTAAAACATATTCCAGCTTCAACATTAAATAGGCTGAACCAACAATAATGAGATGGAATTTTTCAAAGCATTTGACTCAGTATATCCATCTCTATTTCTATAATAGATGGTTTCCATCGTACAAGCAATATTAAATACTCTGGCAAGTAGAGCATGTGGTATAGTCAGATGTAAACGCTCTTTATTGATGCCCTTCCATGCATCCTCCACTAGATGCAATAATCTTGATTTTGCCTCTTCTAGTGAGTCTCCAAACTCATTCATGCAACAATGGATTGTCGAAACAATATGTTTTCTCCCCATCTTTGCATCAATCTATGGAAGACACATCGTAGAAGTTATAAAAATTAGTATATTTTTAAGTTAAATAATTAAAAGAGCTTTTAATTTTAAACTAGTTATTTTTCTGAGATTGAAATCATGCATACCTCAAAACTCCCAAAATCATTCTTGAGCCTACCCATCTTGCCTGCATCTTTGATAATTTGAGGAAAACTTGCTACCCAGTCAAATGAATGCTTCCCTACTATTTCTCCCATACCAATGAATGAGGCACAAGTAACAAAATGTAAACCAGCGGTCTTGATTGATAACTCCAGATGTTCGGCTAGTGATGGTACATAAGATTCATCTCTCCATTTGGATTCTTCTAGGTATGCAATAACCAACTTTTCAAACTACGAAAACTAAAATAAAGTTAAACCTTATGTTATGGATAGTTATATTAAAAGAGATATATATCTTGTTATTTACGGCTTTCTTTGCTGAAGCCACATTGATTAAGGTAATACATATCTTATATATGAATAAATAACTTTGGATTTCATATGCTATAAAATTTAAGCTCATAATACATTTGAATTTGAGCTAACAATCTTAACTTGAATCAAGCAACCAACCTTTTTAGTTAAAAAAACACAATTCTTCATGCAATGACGACAAATTACATGCATAAAGTGTTTAGATTGTTGTGATTCAATATGTTATGAAATTGTGATTGATATTGAAAATAGTCATAGACATTTATTTTCATGGTGTAATTAATTTGATCATCTTTGAATATATTTTTGCAACTATTTTTTTTAATTATATGTAAACATGAAAAATATTTCCAAATGCTTAATTTCTAAGCTATTTAGACTTGTGAACTTAATTATTGTACTTCTTTTCTGAGGTAATCAATCCGGTAAAGCTTGCCATCCTTGAGTACTTCATCTTCAAGTTCTCCAATTGTCTGATATATGACAAAGAAAGCAACTCGTAGGCATTCCTCCATCTCATCAGCAACCTTTAAGTCCCACATGCATTTACATACTTGCAATAAAGCTTGCAGGGTTGGTCCAGTTAATAATTTGATATGGAAGCAAAGTGAACAAAATAATTTTAACCATCATGTGTAATTTGTGTTCATTGAATTGAAGATATATGATAAAGTTTCTGACCTTTGAATTGCACTAGTAAAATATTGCAGCTCGGCCATTGTACCATAGGAATCATAAACATCATCCATAAGGGAAATCATAAACATCCCCTTTACCATCATCATCCTTGCCCTTGAATACTGGGGCTCAAAATATACACCTAATATCCAGAAGTATAGTTCTACTATCCTGTCTCTAGCAAACGTAAGCTTTGTTGGCATACCTATATCTTTCCACCACCTGTATATTTAGTAGAATTCTCCAATATAAGCCAATCAAAATTATGAGTTTAATTATGCAAATATTTATATGTTACTATTTTGTAATTCGCTAATATCAAAGCCACCCAACTATGGTAAGAATTAATCATCTAAAATTATAATTTATATGAGTACTTACATGCTGATCTTTTTTACCTCCTCTCTATGAAGCAATTGCAATATGTGAAAATCAAGCTTTGCAAGCTCAAACACAACATCATTCTTTGCTTCAGTGTCTTCTTCATAAATGGATATGTATAATCTGGCATTTAATCTGCTTGTTCTCCTTCTCAAAGGTGTCTCCAATGCATGCATAACTTTTCGTGCTAGGCTTGGTCCTATATGCTTCAAATGAGACTGCAAATGGCTTCTTGTGAAAGAAATGGCTTCATCCAACAAATCCTCTCCAGGGATGCCAAGGTAAGCTGCTTCATACAAGCTTAACAAACCATTCAAATCATTACTCATTTCTTCTTTGAACTTTCCTTTGTCATCCATAAACTAGTGAAAGACATCTGCAATATATATGCATATAGATATAAACAAACCAACAAGAAAAAGTTCATGCCAAAAGGATGTACATAAATATATAAATACCTTGTGGAACATAATAGTGATGCTGTCTTAGTAATCTAAACCGAAGAGCAACAAAATGAAGATCATCATCACTATATGAATGGTGACCAGAAGAACTAGTAGTATTAATGAAGTGTAACGCTTCATTGATCTCTTGTTCAAAGTGATAAGCCACACCAAGGCGTTGGAGTGCATCAATGAGTTGCATCTCCTCTCTCATTGAACCCTTTGCATCCTTTAGCAAAATCTTTACATCCTCAACAAGTACTTGCACCCTTTGTTTCATCTGTTCCTCCTGGATGTGTATGTATATATATTAATTTAAGAAAATAACAAGTGAAAGTATGGCATGCCTTTGTTCATCTGTTGTCCTTCGACCTTCATTTTATCTTACTTTTAATACATGTTGTTTATCATTTTTTTAAAATAAAAAATAAAAAAGTATGGCATGCCTGATGTGTAGATGACAATGAAGTATTTGTGATGAAATAGTCTCCCCAAAGAGATGGATGAAAGTTTGCAATGGGACGAACAACCACATCTTCATTCTTTGCAACCTTGGAACACCGCTCCATTGTAGCAGTATGAATTACATTAGGAGGAGGACCATTGTTCACAAGCTCCATTTGTATTTGTGACCTATACCAAAGAGAGTGGGGGAGAAATTAGGCTTGTGTTCGAGTTATGACACAAGCTTTCACACTTATTTATAAGTACGAGGAAAAATAATTAATTTGTTTATATATAATTTCATAACCTATATACAATGTGTTGAAAAGATGTATTTAACATTTTTGAGGTGGAGGATGGTTTATGGAGTACTGTCATCGTGTTGCAAAAGGGTCCATATCATTATGATAAAATATTTGAAAAAAAAAATCAAGTTGGTGCATTATTGGAAAAATTAAAGACAACAAGTAGGTGCACATTCCATCATCAAATAGTTGAGCACTATTATTATTTGCTAATGTTTATACTTGCTCTAATAAAAAATTGCAATTCCTAAGGTCGAGCCTTTTTGTGATTATTTCATACTGAATGTGTAAATTGTAATGAAGAATTTGGATGGAATAGTCATATTTATCATCAAAACAAAAAATAACTTGTTTATCTAGAAAAAAAATAACTTATGTAAAAACAGTTTCATGTCATACATACATTATAAAAGAAAGTTGTACTTCATCAAGGTAGCACGGGTGGGTAAATTTCTTGATAGAATATCAAACTATGGTCTTTTTTTTTTTAATTTGAATCAAAATGGTTATCCAGTTTTAATTTTATTTCACCAAAGGATCATTCGACAAATTTTAACCTGTTTTTTATGATGTAATGCCATAAATTCTCTATAACAAGTGAGATAGAATTACTAGTACAACAAATAGCATGTCATATATATGATAACATAGAATTTCAAACATATACATCATCAAAAATAGGCTGGAATCTCTCATGTGACCATTAGGTGAAACAAAATTGAAGTTGGATAACCACTTTGATTCAAATTGATGTTTGGACCCCAAAATAAAATTGGGTCATAGTTTGGTGACAAATCAAAAAATTTACCGTAGCATGCACCTATATGGCTCTCTTGCATTATTTATTAACCTTGAAGCTCTATTATTTTGTTAACACACTATCAATAATATAGGTGAATATAATTTTATTGCTATATTTAATGGCAATTTATATTATCAACTCTATTTAGAAAAAAAAAATCCAAACGAATCTCAATAGTACATATACATCTATTTTTTCCATCATAATATGTCAATTTTTTTCTAGAAATATTAGAAATTATACTTAAAAAATTTTATTACAAAATATTCAAATTTTTTTTTTTAAAATCTTAACACTTAATTACTCAAATGTTTACATAAAACTGCAGTTTTTAAAAACTTGAAATATATACACTATATGCAAAAGAATATAATAAAGGCAATATTTATTAGGTAACATTTTTAAAAAATTATTAATATTATTAAAACTCAATGATTTATTAGGAATGAGGATATATAAAGCTAATATCACAATCACCAAACTTTAATCATTTGATTTCTATGTAGAAAATCAAAGATTTAATTTTCTCCTCACACATATATAAGGTATAGGATGTGACGGGGTTGTTCCCATTATTCAAAAAATAAAAAAATAAAAACAAAAGCTACAAACTCGAATGGGCAATAGATAGTACCATGAGTTTTGTTATGGGTTTTTTTACCCATGCACACACACAAAAATTAAAAATAAATAAATAAATAAGCAATTGTCTAACTCATGTTAACATCAATCAATATGAAGTGATGTAATATGACGACCTATCCTCAACACAATCTTGCTATTCAAGATTTGGTTCAAGTGTGTTACATTGATTATTCATATAATAGGAAACCACATAATTATTAATAAAAAAAATTAAAAAATTACATGCGTAGCCTATACGAAATACAGATAAAACATAACAAAAGCAAGTAAAGACAAGAAGAATTCGTGAACATATAACAGTCAGAAGAAAGAGCATGTAAATTAGTGGAGTTGGCTTCGTTATAATTCAAGCTAATAGAAAATTTATTATTGCAAAATATACTAGGATAGAAGTTAGCTTAATTTTGAAAACTGAGTTCTATGTTGTCGAAGTGGGTCTAAAAGCTGTCGAAGCTTGAGGAATTAAGTTGTATTCTATCTTACTTATTGTAGAGATCTTATGCAAACTTTAAGCGAAACAAGGGGTGATAATGCTTGGAAATTCAATGATAGAATTTTACATGCTTAAACCATATATGATCTTGAAAATAAGCATATCATTAACATTACTCTTGGTAGAATAAAACTACAGATCAATTAGCTGCTTGAGGAAGAAGCTCACATGTCCTATCTCTATTTTATATCTCAAGGGTTAGATCTTTCTAGATGGCTAATGAAAGCCTTCAAGCAAGATGGCTTATGGATGTAATTTTGTTCTCTTTGTATTTAGTTAGCTGCTTTTTATTTTCAACTGGTTGTTGCTTCTTTTAATGTACTTTTGGAATTTTTTTTTTAATATATAGCTACTAGGTAGCTAAAAAAAAGAAAAACTCAACTACTCTAAAAGTCCTACTTTGAATCATCGTCACTTGCAAGTTATAAGATTACCTCTTTTAAAAGAAAATAAATTTCCATGACACAAAGGACTCAGACATTGAATAATTTCAGGCACTTGCAAAGATGAGAGCCACATTTTTTTATAGATAAAAAATTTAATAAAATATCAATTAATATGTATGTTAATTACTTTTATAATTGAGAGTTGGTATTTCGCCTCAATACTCAATCAAATCAAACATCTATGTCTCCTCTCATTTAGAATGGTTTGTCCAAGTTTTTCACAAATAAAAAAATCATATAAAATAAGTAATTAAACTAGCTAGTTACTCCACATCCTAAGCAATACTTTTTTAAAGATAAAAACATTGTCGATAATTTAATGAAGAAATGCAAAAAAAGAAAAAAAAAAGAAAAAAATGAATTTTAAAATTTAAAAACATGCACAGAGGAGAACAAAGAAACAAATACCAAAAGCAAAACCAAAAAGATTCTAAAAAAAAAAAAACAGAGCTGGTGATCAATATACCTAGAACCTTTGCATGCCAACATATCAAAGTAATCATATTCCTCCTCATGATGAGTGAAATGTCTTAGAGCAGTAACAAGCAAAGAAGGTATGACTATGCTTAACAGTGAACTTGGTTTAGTATTTTTAAATTTACCCATTTGTTTAGTATTTGAGGTTACTGATTTCTTAAAATCAATAACTTTTTCTTTTTTATTGACGAAGCGACAAGTGTCACACAACAAAGGGATGTCAAATGGATAAATTGGTACAGTGATGCACTAGTTATGGTGTTGATGAGTGTATAATGCTCATGTATTTCATATCATTTTGTATACTGATTCGGCTTGTATTAGAACTATATTGTGGAATTCAATACAAAATCTAGTGTGTTTTACATTAATAGGTTTTGGGCAGTACTCTTTGAAGAGAGAGAACCAAAAGAAGCATTTTAGACTCTAAATGAACAAGATGGAGCTCTCTCGGACTCATTAACTAAGGACAAGGCAAAGTGGGAAACTTAAGAGCAACTTACGGCCCATGTTTATGGTCGTAAGCACTTTCTAGAGAACCTTGTGGGCATGTTTATGCCCGTAAAAAAGATTCAGAGCCAAACCAGAGGACCTTACGGACAAAGATTATCCCCGTAAGGATGCCTGTAAGGACCATTTAGAGAAGCTTAGGACTACAACTTACACCCATTAGGGTGAACACAAGAAGCAGTATAGTGGAACTTACAGTCCAGCACTTATGGCTGTAAGCTGGACCTCAACACAAATAGAAGACCTTACAGACATGACTTACGACCATTAGTGTTCTCGTAAGGTTCGTAACATCTTCTCCAGCTTCCTTATGACCACGTTCTTATGCCCGTAAGCAGCCCGTAAATAGACGGGTATAAATAAATCTGATGAGGATTTTTAGGGCATTCCTTACTTTTCTGTGGGGTTATTCTTGGAGGTGAAGTTAGGCAAAAAAGAAGATGAATCTCCAGGGCTCAAGAGGCTATTCAAAGGAAGATTTAGATCCACATTCAAAGGGATTGGAGATTGTAGCTGTCAAGCTCACCTTTGCGGCATGTGTAGAAGCTTTCTTAGAGTTTCCCCGGTGATCCTTGCACGACACAATTAAAAATGGGTTTTTTATGTTTTTCATGTTTTATCCCATATCTTATATCTTGAATGTTTTCCCTCCATTAATGAAGGGCTAATTTGTTAGATGTTTGGGCGTAGTTGAACTCTGGAGTTTATATTTTGATATTGGTTGATGGATTTATGATTTAGTTGTTTTCCTAATTGCAATCATCTCTATTTGAATTTAATTGCGTATTTGAATGCTTGGTTGCTAATTAGGCGAAAGCCTTAGCTATCATATTTGATGTGCTTTGTGACTAGTAGAAATACCCACCTAGCATAGACAAGCAATGATTAGGGAAAATTGTGAGTAAGCCTGGGTATAGAGTACTTTGGAGACTCCGTCTCCCTAAATTCTCCCGAGTGAGTTAATGATTAGCTCCTTATTCTTTGCAATCATGCGGAGTAGATTTCAAGAGAAATCACATTTTTACTCTGTATTCGGATTAGGGGTAATCTATTCTCACGTGGGAGATTACATACTTAATAGATCGTTATTAGCTTACAGTGGGATTTAATATAGTGTTAATGCGATTGTGGATGTCTGTATCAGCTCTGTACCGATTCAGTTACTCTTCACCTTCAAAAGGTGGGTTTAGTATAATTCTGGAAACCTCTTTGTTTAAATAGGATTGCATATTTAGACAACTTTTATCCTGTACTTCATAACCCTAGAGGGATGCTATGCCTGGACATCATTTCTCCCCTTGATTTATCTCTTGCTTTTTACATTATTTCTTATTTTTGCTTTCTTTGTTTACACACACATCACTTTATTAGTTATGCTTTTTTTCATAATTAGGGCTATTAGTAATATTCACTTTCTTCCCTGTGGATCGACATTCTGTTTTACACACAGTATTACTATATGATTGGCACGTACACTTGCGTTCCTATCTGTTGTATATGCCTTTACAAGTATGTTCATAGCCTTAAAGCAGGGCGTGGTACGGTGGCTTAACGACGCCCAAGATGATTTATCAATGACCACAACCCCATAATGTGAAATCCACCCTACCTTGTAACCCTGGAGCGGTGAATAATACGGCTCCTCCCATAAGGGATCCTGTGAATAGTTGGTGAATAGTACTAATACACAATTCCTATTATATATATATAGTATGTTTATATAATATTATACAGTATTTCAATTTTGCACCACTCATCCATCACTCATAGTGATTTTCCACTAGACTATGCAGTATATCTAAAGTCATTAACTTTAAATTCTTCCTTTCATATCACATTATGAAAAAATATTATTTTTCTGCCATGAGAAATTTACAGAAGGTTTACCCTTCATGTATCTTCTATGGTCAAGATTCAAACCTTTCTTTCGTAACCTTGGTTTGAGCAAAAAAGAAACAATCACTATTATCGCAATAACATTATACGCTTGCACTGCATATATAATAAGGAAAATAACTTGTTTTTATGTAAAATTCACATCCTATGCATATGAGAAAAAAGTTACACTTCCTCAAGCCAGGGACACTTAAGGTAACTAAAGACTTAAAATGGAATTTTAGAATAGACCCTCTAATTTATTTAATAAAAATTAAATTTTACTTTAATAAATACCTATATGAGATGTTTGTTTATCTTTCTACACGCTACTAAACTCATGATGAAGAGATATATTTAAAATTTGTGAACAAAACTCAACATAGTAAAAATGTTATAACCACTACTTGGTATAGTGGAATGTTATAAGGATGGTGAATGGATAGAATTAGGGTCGGCAACATTGCTACAATAATGCACATACATGCACTATATAAATATTGTTTATTTACTATTTGCGGGCCCTCTATGGAAGGATGAGGGAGGATTTATTACTCCGTTTGGTTCCTGAAATATCTTCTCAGCGTGCACATGAAAAACTCTAATCACCTCATGTGATGTCTGCCCGAGTTAATAAATCCCTAGAGTCATTAAGCAGTGATAACTGCTGCACCATTGTACCTCCTTGTCCCTTGATACCCCCCTTTGGTGCGGAGCTTGTCGCTTTCATCATAAAAAAAATTTGCAACTATATAAAAACTACAACAGCTCTTATTTACAATTAAAAAAAAATAAATAGTATATTAATTTTGGAGAAACAAATGTATGAAAAGACCGTTACAGAGGATCAGAATAGAATTTTAAAAAATTAGTTAAACAAGATATGAGACTAATTAATCATTAAAATAAAAACATTTAATATCTTACATATTGTTTTAAATTTAAAAGTTAGCTAAAAATATATGACATTGATTAAATATCAAATTAAAATATTTTTGTATTACAATAATGGTTGGGAGTCCTTCAAAGTTTTGAGGTTTTAAAATTATTATTAAAAAGTTTAAAGATGAAACCTTCAAAACGTTGGGCCCCTACAACAATTATTTAGACCATCTCCAATCCAAAACTATATATTTGAAACTTCAACACACAAAATAAAGCTTTTACAGTAAAAGTTTCTTTAACCATTAACTTTTATTTTTAACTCTAAAATAGGATATTCAAAAAATATTCTTTCCACTGCATAATTTATATATTCTTACAGTCAACAAATTTAATCAACTTTAATTCTAAGAGGTGTTGTGGTTTTTTTTATTTCTATCGATGAGAATCTATTATAGGACTATTTTCTATATTTTTATTTTATTGTTTGTATATTTTTTTCTTAATTTTAATCAATTAATATTTCATGTATTATTTTATTTAATTTTTATTTCTTATTAATTAAAACATATAAACTTAATTTGATTAAAATATGAAATTATAAATAAAAAAGAAAGAAAAACAAAAGAAATAGAAAAATATGGACAAAAGAGAAAAAACAAAAACAAAAACAAAAATGAAAACAGAAAAACAATAAAAATAAATAGCATGCGCTACAGAAATTTGGTGATTTGGTGCAAGAATTGGCCCTCTGTTGGAGGCCTGCGCCAAATCTGTTCCACATTGTACAGGAATAGTGCAGGATTAAGGTTATTTTAATTGACCTTGCTTTTGAGTTGGCCCTGCATTAAGGTCACGTTTTTTGTGATGAAGGATGTGTTAGTTTGAGTTCTATTCTGAATTAGCTTCGTGATGATATTAATTCAACCTGAATTCAAACTATATATAAAGTGGTCCATGACTTTATCTAATAGGAGTCCTAAGTTAACTCTAATTGGCATTTGGATAATGATCTACTTAAATTTTAAGTAGAGTTAATCCTTTGATGGTAAGGATTATATATAGGACAGCACCAGGGGTCCCCAATCTATCGTTCTTGCAAATACCTAGCTCCATCGGTGGGAGAGGACGGGATAGATTGGAAGAGTCCCTGGTTAATTCAAGCGTGGACTTAGAGGCTCTCGTCGTCTTCAACAATTTGCTATGGCTGGAGGTATGTGATCTTGCTTCCGCATATAATATACGACATAGCTGTCGTAATTAAGTCTTATTAAATTCTAACAGTTGACATCAGAGCCTATTTTAATACCTCTGCCTAGCATGATTAAATTCTGACATGTATGTGTTATTTACAAATTAAACATTGTCTGAATTTAATGCATTATTTCATATAAATTATAATAAACATGCATGAGTTAGGGTTTGTATGAACTAAATCCATTAATGTTTATGCATGTTTATAATGAAATAAATTAGGCTAATTTAGGGTTTGAAAGATTTGGGTATTAGACCTAAAATCGAACCCACTATGGACAAGACTGCGGATAGGCCGCGATGGGCCGCACACGCGAGCACTGGGCCGCGCATGTGCGAGCTGGCTGGCTGCGCACCAACGGCGGTCCTGCGGGCGGCGGCTCCCTATCAGAAAATTTTAGGGTTTTTCTTTTATTTCCCTAAAAGTTTAAATAATTTATTAATTCATTAGTTTGAATGATGCTTTTAAATAAAATAGTTTATTGGGGATTTTTTGCAAAATTGCTTTACTTGGTGTATTTTGCATCTAGAACCCTGTTTAGTTACTTATTTAAATAAAATAGTTTAATGGGAATTTCAAAATTGCTTTACTTTGTGTATTTTGCATCTAGAACCCTGTTTAGTTACTTATTTAAATAAAATAGTTTAATGGGTATTTTTGCAAAAATTGCTTTACTTAGGTATATTTTGCATGTAGATCCCTGTTTAGTTATTTATTTAATTTCAGGATTTGTTTGTATGAATTTTTCATGCATTAAGTGTATTAATTATAATTTGTATAATTAATTATTTACATTGAATTTGTTCATGTATATGGGGTGTATGTCATGTGATCGAATGAATTTTTGTTAATTATGATGTGGCCACAATTTTCATAATTTTATTTTTATAAAAATTAATGATTACATATTGTGAGTGTAATTGATCGCATCTAGCTTAAATGACATGAATTGTAATTAATTATGATTAATATAATAATTTTACCCCATAGGGATTTTGTTATATTTCTCATAATTAATTAGGATAAAATAATGAATAATGTTTATTACTCAAGTCGCCCACAGGTATTAAGTAATTTTAATTATTTATTAGTTTTATCAGGTGGCAAATTGTGATTAATTATATTTGATATAATGATTTTACCCCACAGGGATTTTGTTATATTTGTAATTAATCAGGATAGAATAATGGTTAATTTTTATTTCTTAAGTCGCCCACAGGTATTAAGGAATTTTAATTATCCATTAGTTTTATCGGTAGTTATGAATTTAATTTGTATCTATATCGTTACCCACAGGCAGATTGTGATAACAAATTGATTCATGTTTTGGTATGGCTTGCATTGGTAAGCATACCAACTTGTTTTATTGCCTTGAATATTAAGAATGATATGTATGTTATTTTCTATATTGTAGCTATACAATCAAATGCTTTTGATAAAAAATGTCATGTTCCTATGTTAAGTGGTGATAATTATAAAACTTGGAAGGAGTTAATTCTCCTCCAGTTGGGATGCATGGATTTTGACTATGCTATAAGGAAGGATGAACCACCTGTGCCGACAGACAATAGCACTCTTGGTGCTATTGCCTTATATGAATGGTGGGAGCGATCTAATCGCTTGAGCATGATGTACATTAAGACACGTATATCTGCTAGTATCCGTAGTTCAATCCCTGATTGTGCACATGTAAGAGATTTGCTGAAGGCAATTGATGATCAATTTGAATCTTCAGATAACGCTCTTGCTAGCACTCTCATGACCAAATTATTATCCATGAAACTCACAAGTGTTAAAGGTGTGCGAGAGCACATCATGAGGATAAGAGACTTAGCGGCTCAACTTAAGGCGTTAGAACAAATCGATTTTTCAGCCGCTTAACTTGTGCACTTTATCTTGCACTCTCTTCCACATCAGTATAACGCTTTCAAAATCTCATACAACACACATAAAGATAAATGGTCTATTAATGAGCTTTTGACCATGTGTGTTCAAGAGGAGGAAAGGTTGTTATTAGAAAAGAGTGAAAGTGCACATATGGCTATTCAAGGTAAGAAGAGAGGACGAACCAACCTGAACAAGGATAAAGTCAAATTACCTGTTCAGATCCAGAAGGTGTCCAAGCGCTTCTTTTTTAAGAAGAAAGGGCACATCAAGAAGGATTGTCCGAAACTCAAGATTCATCTTGAGAAGAAAGGTACTGAAATTTCTTTCATTTGTTATGAATCTAATATGGTTGATGTTTGTCAAAACACTTGGTGGATTGATTCTGGTACTACAATCCATATTTCTAATACCTTGCAGGGCTTCTTAAGCCGAAGGATACCGACGAAGAGTGAACAATTTATTTATTCAGGGAATAAGATTCGTTCACATGTAGAAGCAGTCAGGACATGCAGATTAGTTTTAGATTCAGGCTTTGTTTTAGATTTGGAAAAGACCTTTTATATTCCTAGTTTTTCTAGAAATTTAATTTCAGTTTCACAACTTGTACCATTAGGATATTCCTTTCAGTTTTATGAAACATATTTTCGTTTGTTTTATAATTCTTCTCCTGTAGGGAATGGTGCATTATGTGATGGTCTTTTCCAAATTTATTTACAAAGTAATGTTTCTTATAATGTCTTGCATGATCAAGTAAATGTTGGTATTAAACGTAGTGTTTTGAATGATAAATCTTCTATGTTATGGCACCGGAGATTGGGACATATCTCCATAAAGAGAATTGAGAAGTTGGTGAATGATAGAATCCTTGACTCTCTTGATTTTACCGATTTTCAAACTTGTGTGGATTGCATAAAGGGTAAGCAAACCAACAAATCTAAGAAAGGTGCTGAGAAGAGTTCATGCTTATTAGAGATCATACATACAGACATTTGTAGTCCAGAGATGGACTCGCATGGTCAGAAATACTTTATCTCTTTCATTGATGATTATTCACGCTTTATGTATCTCTACTTGCTTGATAATAAGAGTGAAGCACTAGATGCTTTCAAGATCTTTAAAGCTGAAGTAGAGAAACAATGCGGTAAGCAAATAAAGATCGTGAGATTAGATAGAGATGGAGAATATTATGGTAGGTACACCGAGGATGGACAAGCACCAGGTCCATTTGCGAGGTTTCTAGAAGAGCATGGTATTGTGGCCTAATACACTATGCCTGGCTCACCAGATCAAAATGGTGTAGCTGAAAGAAGAAACCGCACTTTAATGTATATGGTAAGGAGTATGCTTAGCAACTCCAAACTTCCTCGATCTATGTGGACTGAGGCTCTTAAAACAGTAGCGTATATATTAAACCGTGTTCCGACCAAGGCAGTTTCTAAAACTCCATTTGAATTATTCAAAGGTTGGAAACCGAGTTTGAAACATATGCGTGTTTGGGGTTGTCCAGCTGAAATAAGAGTGTTTAATCCACATGAGAGAAATTTGGATCCAAGGACTGTTAGAGGTTATTTTATTGGTTATGCCGAAAAGTCCAAGGGTTATAGGTTTTATTGTCCATCATATAGCACTAGAATTGTGGAATCAAGAAATGCCAAATTTCTTGAGAATGACTTGATTAGTGGGAGTGATCAACCTTTAGACCTTGGTCTTGAAGAAGATCATGAAGAAACTCCGGATACTAATCAAAGATTGATTATTTCACATGATAACCATCAAGATTTGGAAGACATTGAAATGACAATTATTGATGAACCACATCCTGCTGATCAAGTTGATCAAGTTCCACAACATCAATATGAAGTTATTGAGCAACAACTTCATCAAGAAGATAATGATGTGGCATTAAGAAGATCAACTAGAATTAAGAAACCGGCAATATCTAGTGATTATGCTGTGTATTTACAAGAATCTGACTATGATTTTGGAGCCGCTGATGACCCTAAAACGTTTTCACAAGCTATTAGTTGTAGTAATTCTAAGCTGTGGTATGATGCTATGAAGGATGAGATGGAATCCATGGCACATAATGGTGTTTGGGATCTAGTCAAGTTGCCTGAAGGGGCGAAAGCCATTGGGTGTAAGTGGGTCTACAAAACCAAGAAAGACTCGCTAGCAACATTGAGCGTTACAAGGCTAGATTGGTTGCTAAAGGGTTTACTCAGAAAGAGGGCATCGACTATAATGAGACTTTTTCTCCAGTTTTGAAAAAGGACTCGTTTCGTATTATAATGGCATTAGTTGCTCATTTTGACTTAGAATTACATCAGATGGATGTGAAAACGGCTTTCCTTAACGGAGATCTAGATGAAGAGGTGTTTGTGAAACAACCTGAAGGATTCTTCTCTAGTGAAGGTGAAAGCTTGGTTTGCAAGCTTAAGAAATCTATATATGGACTGAAACAAGCATCCCGACAGTGGTATTTGAAGTTCCATGATGTTATCTCATCATTCGGTTTTGTTGAGAACATTAAGGATCAATGCATATACTATAAAGACAGTGGGAGTAAGTTTTGCTTTTTAGTCCTATATGTTGATGATATTTTGCTTGCAACCAATAATAAGGGTATGTTGCATGAGGTGAAATGATTTCTCTCTAAGAATTTTGATATGAAAGATATGGGCAAGGAATCTTATGTCATTGGCATTAAGATACATAGAGACAGACATCGTGGTGTTTTGGGTTTGTCTCAGGAAGCCTATATTAATAAAATTCTTGAGAGATTCCGGATGGAAAATTGTTCGCCTAGTGTTGCGCCTATTGTGAGAGGTGACAAGTTTAACTTGGACCAGTGTCCTAAAAATAACTTGGAAAAGGAACAAATGGAAAACATCCCGTATGCTTCAGCCGTTGGAAGTCTTATGTATGCTCAGGTCTGTACAAGACCGGATATAGCATATGCTGTGGGGATGTTAGGAAGATATCAAAGTAATCCAGGGATTTACCACTGGAAAGCTGCAAAGAAAGTAATGAGGTACCTTCAGGGTACGAAGGATTACAAGCTTACATACAAAAGATTAGATGACTTGGAAGTCATTGGGTACTCGGATTCAGATTATGCTGGCTGTCTTGACTCTCTGAGATCAACATCCGGTTACATATTCATGTTGGCCGGTGGTGCTATCTCATGGAGAAGTGCAAAACAGACTTTGGTTGCTACTTCCACTATGGAAGCCGAGTTTGTTTCATGTTTCGAGGCAAGTTCCCAGGGTATTTGGTTGAGGAGTTTCATATCAGGGCTTAGAATCATTGATTCTATATCTAAGCCATTGAGGATGTATTGTGATAATTCTGCTGCTGTGTTTTTCTCTAAGAATAATAAGAGTGGTAGTCGAAGTAAACACATCGACATCAAGTATTTGGCACTAAAGGAACGCGTGAATGCCGGTGAAGTAACCATTCAACACATTAGCACAGAGTTAATGATTGCAGATCCTTTGACGAAAGGAATCGCACCTAAGTTGTTTAGAGATCATGTTGAACATATGGGACTTGGTTCTTCTCTATGAACAATTAATATCACTTTAGTATTGAACTCTTAAAACATTTATTTATTTGTTTATTTGTCTTCTCTTTAAGTGTATACATTAAGTTTGAGAATGACAATTATTAAGTTTATGCACTATTAGCTTGTGTGTGTTGGACCCGAATAAGCATTTGGCTTATTCATTATGATAAAATGCCATATATAGGTTTTGCATTAAAGGGAGAGATTGCATCGTAATACATGGAAGGTAATACTCGGTTATAATGATGACTTACCACCATGATTCGTGTAATTTATTTTTTTGATGTGGACATATGGATTCATGGGTTAATGTGAATGGATATTAAGTTATCTATGATAAAGTTGGACCAAGTGGGAGAATGTTAGTTTGAGTTCTATTCTGAATTAACTTCGTGATGATATTAATTCAACCTGAATTCAAACTATATATAAAGTGGTCCATGACTTTATCTAATAGGAGTCCTAAGTTAACTCTAATTGGCATTTGGATAATGATCTACTTAAATTTTAAGTAGAGTTAATCCTTTGATGGTAAGGATTATATATAGGACAGCACCAGGGGTCCCCAATCTATCGTTCTTGCAAATACCTAGCTCCATCGGTGGGAGAGGACGGGATAGATTGGAAGAGTCCCTGGTTAATTCAAGCGTGGACTTAGAGGCTCTCGTCGTCTTCAACAATTTGCTATGGCTGGAGGTATGTGATCCTACTTCCGCATATAATATACGACATAGCTGTCGTAATTAAGTCTTATTAAATTCTAACAGGATGGCCTATGGATTAGTGGTTCATATTTTCTTAAATATGAACCATATGTATGCGAGCGTACTACCGTTCTTTCTGAAATATGGACCATATGTTTGCGAGTGTACCGTCGCTATGATAGCCTATGGATTAGGGATTGATATTTTCTGAAATATGGGCCATATGTTTGCGAGTGTACGGTCACTAGGAACTTGTTGAAAAATAAAGCACATCCGGAGCCATCCAAGAAATGTTTGATAACAAATTTGCAATAATTGGTGAAGGATGACCTGAGCAGTACTTGATACGTAGGCTTTGTAATAATGTCTTTATTAAAATTAAGGTTGGAAACCAAGAACCAAAACACACTGAATATATATATATATATATATATATATATATATATATATATATATATATATATATATATATGGGGTTTTGTTGGTTCAATTTAAACGTCCACACATATAATTCAATGTCCTAATGCTATTTTTGTTTAAGTCTAACTAAAATGATATAATTAAGATTTTTAATGGGTTAAAGAGTATAATTATTATGAGATTTATGTATAAAAATTAAATATAATTTTTAATTTGATCAGGAGTCAAATTGAATAAAATATAATTGAAAATAACATAGTCTCTTATTTATGCATAAGATTTTCACAAAATTTTCTCCATCCTCGTGAAAGAGAACAAAACCCTTCTCCTCTATAAATATGTAGTGAGCTAGAAGATTATAACTCATTATAGATTCTTGGCTATGAATTTAGGTATGCTTCTACATATTTAAATATTTATTTTCTTGATTTATATCATGTAGTGAGTTTCAGAGTTTCATGAGACTAGAAAATTTGGATCTCAATTTGTAATGTTTATTAATTTTAATGTGTGTGTGTGTGTGTGGAAGTCCCCACCAAAAGAAAAAAAATATCACCCCCGGGTCGCACCCAACTCGCTCCTTCTGTGTCTCCCTCTTTGTTTTTTTTTTTTTTATTATTATCTACAAACACAAGTTGTTTTATATATATATATATATATATATATATATATATATATATATATATATATATATATATTCTTTCCGTAGGCCCTGCTAGACAATCATGGGCGTGCACAAGCCTCGGCGGAGTAAGTGGAGGCGGGGTCTATGCACACGTGGGCGCTGGGACCACCGCACACAACCATCGCTCACAACTCACAGAAATGTACCTTCACCCGAGAATCGAACTCTCACCACTCAGTAAAAAATTCTATCGGGGACCCGTATATTAATAGACCATTTGATCATTGGCTGTAATCCCATTTATTTTGGTTCTAGGTTTATGCACAAACAGAAAAAATAAAAATAAATGAATGGACATAAAGGTGTTAGATGACATTAAAAAGACCACAAGGACACTAGAAAGTCTTGTGATAAACAGTGACAAGGAAATTACAGAGACAGGACATAAGAAAGTCTTGTGATAAACATTGACAAGACATTGCAAATTCTTGTGATAAACATGCAGACCTATCCTCCACCACAAACTTGTCGTGCAAGAATATCTTAGCTTCGTGTACTAAACTGAATGTGTGTGTGTGTATATATGTTAAGAATTAAAAAATACAAAGTTTATCGCGTATAAATTAGACCTTACTATGGATCATGGTCAGTTAGGAGTTATAGGTGCCATTCTTAAGAGAAAACAAATATCACAAAACATGGAGGACGTCCCTTCAAGTTGCATCAAACCCCAAAGCAGAAGTAAATATTTTAACTTTTACTTGTATTAACTAAAAAAATTATAATGGAAGTTGTCATTAATATTAAATAAGTGTTATTTAAAATAAGCATCTAACTTTCGTTGATTAATAATAATAAATCAACTCTTAACTAAAAAAATAAAAAAATGAAAAGATAATCATGTTCAGCTACCTCTAGGGTGTATGAAACTACTACCCACTTTGTTTGGTCAAACTTAAGGTCTAATTTTGGAGGTTGATTCCTAATGAGCATGGGGCACTCAATTTTGGGTTTGCACACACATAAAGGTCTTTAAACTAAGAGTGTAGTCTTTTATTTGTGTACTCTTAATTTTTGTTCTAACTTCCGTTAACCCTCTATGCTTAAGAATTTTCTATTCTCTTAAGATCAGAAGTGATACACTCATCTTTTCTTTTATTGAGCATTGTGAGATTACTTGAGGACAAGCAATGATTCAAGTGTGAGGGTATTTGATGAGTGCAATTTATATCATGTTTTGCTTACTCCCAATTCTTAGTTTTGCTTGTATTTTGGCACTTTTTTGGATATATATGATTCTATTATGGGTATGTTTGTTCATGGTATAGGATTTTAGGCTTCAAAACTAATATGAGTGATATTGAGAGGAAAATCAACCAAAGAATGCATATTTTTCAAACTCTCCAAGCCAAGCATGGTAAGGGCACGGGCGTGCTCTGTGGCCGTGATTATTGATATCTGAAGAAACCTGAGTAGCTAACCAAGCATGGGGGTGCTTCCAAGGAGGGCACGGTTAAAGCACGGTCGTGCTCCCTCCACGGTGATTATTACTAAATTGGAGCACCATCTGTTCACAAGGGAAGCATGGTTTGTGTGCTCCTTGCATGGGCTACCTCAAACTGAGCATGGGCAGAGCACGATCATCCTCTCCCTATGATTTTCTTTGGAGGACACTTAGCTGATTCGCTCATAATTCCAAAGAAGAGCATGGTCTCAGCACGATCGTGCTCAAACCATGTTGAGCTCAAAAATCCCTTTTTAACTCCCAGATCTAGGTATTAAGAGGAGAGCTTGGCCAAGTGTTTTCTTCTGGAACTTTAGGTCATCATTGGGAGGATGATCAGTCTTCACCACACTGTCTAAAGGGATTAAGGTTGAATTGGAGGCACTAGAGAAGTGGAGTCAGCTCATCCATGAAACTCCTAAAGCGCAACTAAGGAGATTTTGTAAAAGGGGGAGTCATGATTTCTCACCCTCATGTATTTAATTCATCTTCTCAGTTGTACAAATTTGTGAGAGGCTAACCATTACATAGTGCCTCTAGGATACTGAATTATGTTGTTTAGTGTACTTCGAATTACTTGTTTTTAATGTCTATGGAGTTTTATTGTGTTCATGTGTTTATTCATTGTTTAACTTGGCGTGCTTGATTTGCGTAATTGTTTGTGTAAAACTTGACGTGCATGGATTATCGTAGTTGTGATTGCCTTATATAGTTACAAAACTTTGCGTATATGAAGCCCGTAGTTACATTTGCAAAACTTGGTATATTTGAGAATTGTAGATGCAACATTGATTTTAAGCACCCACAAGAACCTTAGGATGTACCTGATAGACATTAGAAGCAAGTCAATACACTAAAGCGCATAGGGATTGTCCCGGGGCATTGCTCTCTTGTTGTTGAAAACTCAATCATAGTCTACCTGATTGTTCCACCCTTTATCCTTTTATTTTTCTAAGTTAATATTTCTCTATCAACCATTCCTTGACCTACTAGAGATTAGAAGATCAATTAGTACTAGAAGTCCAGTCCTTGTAGTTTCACAACTCTACCTCTCACTGGGTACCACTTTATTACTTGTTATGATCAGTACATTTACGGAGAATGCATCATTTAAGTCATGAGCTTGATGAACCTGATCCTACCTCATGGAGGTTTGAAAAGGGTGTGCTCCTCCCAGCTAGACTTTGCATAACTACTTCCAAAAAATGAAAAACTTACCTAGTAGGGTAATGAGCTTATGGAGGCTTCAAACAAGTTACCTTTAGGCCTCCATGGGAATAGTTTGGGATAGGAATTGTGCAATCCTAACTTTGGTAGATACTTGGATTTTATTAGCATCCTCTGAGCTTCTTCAATTGTCCCAGATACTTCCCTTTTGCTTTCTATGTGTTGATCAACTTCAGAGTAGAATTTTCGTTCAGATGTTGTGATTCTTCTACTTCTACCCTGTTGTCCTTCTCTACACCATTATGTTCCTCTACCTCAATTTCCTCATTGCTCTCTTTTTCTTCAATGTCATCACCAAATGGAATTTCTATTTCAACCTAATAACTTTGTTGTTCTAAAGCGTTTACCTTAAGGAGTTCTCCTACTTGGTTTTCCAAATTATAAAATAGACACTTGGATACTAGTAAGTGTGGCAGCAAAGGCTTCAAGTGTGACATCATTATATTGCATAAATCTTGCCAATATCTCCTTAGTGCTAAAGTTCTTTCTTTGAGATGGCTCACATTGAAAGCTTGGGGAATAATTGGACAATAGCTCTTGAGGTGGGATATAGTTGTAGCTTTCAGTGTTTTGCCCCACACTTGACCAGATTTGCCCCAACGTATAGCTTTGCTCATCATGGGCATACAAATCATAGTGTCTCGTCTGATATGTTAGGCATACATACAATTGCAGAAGGTCTCAATAGTAGTATTCATAATCCTCGTATGAAACCAAAAACTCCACACAAAATAAGGAATAAATGAGTTAAAGAAAAATGAAAGAAAGTAGATATGAAGAAAGAATAAAATAATAAATGGCTAAAACACTAAACTACGAGTTTTCGTAGAATCTCTCGGCTATGTGATCCTTGACAAAGAAGCCAATAACTTGATGCACGGCAACCACAAGAATGGTTTTGTGCGCATGACACCACAAGTATACTGGTCGTCAAGTAATATCTCGTGGGTGAGCACGAGGGTTATATTCCTCAGGGAATGGTGAGAGGCTCCTATTACTTCCTTTTCGCTTAATCAATATTCTAATGTCTATGGTGTTTCTTAATCAATATTCTAAGTGCGATTAGAAAGAGTGGGTGACTGTATGGGAAGTTGCTTAACAATTATTTATGATATGAATTAGGACATGGTAATGTTATCTAGTGTTAAACCAAAGGAATTCAGAGACCTACTGGTCCCAATCTCTTGGCAACTAGGTTTGAAGCACTAGGAACTTAAGTTGGAATCTCTTCCACCCCAGTCTTTTATGTTCGCCTTATGATCAAGAACTCCTCTAAAAGAACTAGATCAAACCATAATCCAGAAAACTAGCAATACTTAATCTCTTAGCGCATGCATAGATCTAACAAGGCATGGGTGTTCTAATGCGTAGGAATCTCTTCCTCACAACATCAACAAGATAACATTAAACAATCATGCATTGAATCACAATCAATTAGAAAGATTAATAAATTTTTAATAAAAGTTCACAAGCAAAAGTTAAGGTATATAAACATACAATTCCCCTTGAATTGGGTCCAATTGATCAAGAATAAAGATTGAAATAACAAAAGATCCATAAGAAAATAATAGAGAACACTAAAACTAACTCCCTCCAATAGGTCTCCGATGGTTGAGAAGATCCCAAGATCTTCAAGACAGCGCCGAATCTTGTCTCCAGCCGCAAATGTCTCCAGAAATCACGCCGTCTCTAACCAAATGGGCAAAAGAATCCTTCTTTCAATTGTAAAACCTAGGAGTACTTATAACCTGAATTTTCCACGGCCTCACTACGTCCATTATGAAGGCCACGGTGAGTAAATTTTATTGCTTGGGCCGCAAGTCGCATCCTGGCATGGTCTGTCTCAGTGTTGTGTGAATTAGCCACAGGCGCTATAATCCACAACAGCTGTTATGGAGGTCGTTGTGACTTCTGTGCTATATTCTCTGGCTCCACACTGGCATGGTTGAGTCAAGGTCGTGATGGAAGTGGTCAACGGCCATGGTGACATCTGACCACGGCCGTTGTGAGCTATGATGGTGCTCTGATTTAGCATTTCAAAAGACCTCCCTATTCGCTTCTTTAGCCCTAAAATGAAATAAAAGCCCATGATGAACAAAAGAATAAAATTTTATACTAGTTTGGTGCTATACATGTAAAATCTTCTGCTAAATATAGTATAAATGATATGTAAAATACACTTTTTCAAACACTTATCGGTTGTCCTTTCTAATATGTTGTAATTGTGGTAGCAAATTAAATTCAAGCACCAGTGAATTTTGAGTGAAGTAATCAATGAGGGCCTCCCCAATTTCACCAGCATCCCTAAAAACATTTTTTGAAATAATGCCGATGATCCAAGATTTTACAAGGCAATCTATTTTGACCCAAGTAGTGTAATTAGGATTTGTAATTTGCATGTTGTTCAATCTAAAAATGTGTTGAGCTGGAACAACTTAGTCTCTAGCGTGGAAGCCAAGCAAATCTTGACTTTCAATCAGAGGTATGACTTGTGTCTCCCACAGCGAGTAATTGTTATACACAGTCAGCTTGATTGTCACAAAGTTTGCTACATATATATTTGAAGGGAAAGGATATTTTGAACAAGTGGAAACTTCTTATGAAATTTGTGTTTCTCCCACAACGAATAATGTTTTTTTTTTTCCTGCATCTCGTGCCCTTGTTGCCTTTAATATCATGCAGAAAAACAAAATAAACGAAGGCTGATTATATTCTTAGAATCATATACAGTGTAAATACAACTTCACATATCACAGCTTTTCAGAAGCACAAGGCACAAGATGCAGATTATAACAAAACTAGCAATGTTATCAAGCAGTTATAGGAGATAGGAGTAGTTGTGCAATTTTCAAATTGTGATCTTTGAATCTGCATCCTTGTATTTTTCAAATTGTTGTTTAACATAACCATGCATGCTGGTGTCCTAGATTTTTAATTCAATCAACAAATTGTTGCAGCCCTGCATTACTCACTTAAAGATGGCGAAGGATGTCATGGATAATTTGAGGGACAAGTGCGGCGTGGGAAATAAGCTGCGAATCTATTAATTGTAAAATTAGATCACTTAAGACAACAAGGAATGACAGTTGTCACATGCTACACTAAGCTGAGGGAAATGTGGGATGAGCTGCAAGGCTAATCAAAGTTTTTTGTGTACATGTGCGTGGGTAGGCAAAGAAGATTATTAAGGAGAGAGTAGGAAAATGATATTCTAATATCTCATATAATGATTGTATGATTCTACCAGCCAAAGTACTTCTTTTGATCCAATGAATCATTCAGATATCCAATGGTTTTATTTATATTTATATATTTCTATTTTTTAATTATTTAAAATATATAATATATGTTCTATTCTTTCTTTATATATTATAAATATATAATTTAATAATATAATTCTTAAATTCTTATTTTTAATTTTTTATCGATTTACTTTTCTAATAATATCTTATTAGAAACTTCAATAAAAAATAATAAAAAAAAATTGATTACAAAAAGACAAGTGAGGTGATATAAAAGAAATTATGGTCCTTTGTTTGTCCTATCTATATGAAGAGAGCATATGAAAAATATAATCGATTCTTTTGTTTACTCATTAGGGTGGTAGTTATATATGCTATAACAAAATTTCATAAGAAGATATCTTGAGAAATCTCTAAAAATAGGGCTATGTCTCAATGGGAATATCGATCTTTTACTACCAATCACAAGTTTGATGTTATTCACTCATAGATCAAGAAGTTGCTTAAGGTAATGAACAACAATCGGAGCATAGGGCTTTTTCAATCCAATCAAGAGGAGTCAGAGCTTCAAATGAAGACAAGGTTAAAAAATTCAAAGAGTTACACCAACTGCCAAAAGCTAGGCCATGACATTAGTGCTCATTATGAGAAAATAGGCTATATCTCGAATAGTCGACAAAGAAAACATAACAAGATAGAGGCTATGGAAGAGGCGGAGCTTAACTAGGACTAGGATAAGATGGCCTGATATAGGTAGTGAATGCCTACCAAATCCAAATGTTTAAGGGAAACTAATCGAAACCAACACTACAAAATTACATCATAAGATATCTCACACTTATCCTCCAGTAAATTGGATAGTAAACAACAAAACTTCAACTACATGATAGAGTGACTTAAGTTGATAAGGATATGGAAAATTTGGATTCAGCATTTGTCAATTCCAAGATGCAATGCAGATAATTGCAATAAACGTGGCCACAGTGAACCTATCACCGGAGATAAATATAATGTTTTACATGTTTTAGTTTTATTTATAGCCTTATTTTTGTTAATTAGTTAATATAGGATATAAGCTTTAATATCACGTTTATTGAATTTTTGTGCTTTATACAGGACGCATAATTGTATCTCGAAGACTTAGATTGGAGGGGCCCAGACAAATCCATTTTATTTTTCTTGTTAGCAATAATAAATTTGATAATTTGTTTGATATTGTGCTGACATTTGAGGGCCAAATATGATAATGTGTTCATTTCTTGTGCACATTAATTTTTCACTATCATTGATAACTATATTAAAGCTATATCAACATTCTTAATTAATAAGTGATAAGGACGCAAGTGTACGTGCCGATCGTGTAATAAAGTGTGCGTAAGTTGTTTGTCCATAGGGAAGAAAGTGAATACCAGTAATAACTCTAAAACCGAAAAATAGCCTAACTGATCAAATGTTGTGTGTATGAACAAAAGAAAGAAAATGTAAGAATATACGGGAAATAATAGGAGAGAAGCTAAGGTAGAAAGCGATGTCGGGGCATAGCTTCCCTCTAGGGATATGAAGTACAGGACAAATGTTGTCTAAACATGTAATCCTATTTGAATCGAAAGGTTTCTAGAATTATACTAAATCCCGATTTCTCAGGCGAAGATTAACTGAATAGGTGCAGAGCTAATGTAGACATCCACACAATCGCATTAACACTCTATGAAACCTTATTGTGGGCTAATGTTAATCTCTTAAATAGATAATCTGCCCTAGAGAGAGAGAGATTACCCATAATCTGAATACAGAGCAGAAATGCAATTTCTCCTAAAATCCACTGCACATGATTGCAAAGAGCATGGAGATTATCACTAACTCACTCGGAAGGATTGCGGGAGACAAAGTCTCCAAAGTACCTTAACCAGACATGTACTTACTATCCTCTCGAATTGTTGCAAGTCAATGCTAGGTGGGAACTTTTTCTCATCGCGTAGCAATACCAAACATGATAGCTAGGGCTTTTGTCTCGTTAGTAATGAAGCATTCAATCACACAATTAGACTCAAATAGAAATGATTACAATTAGGAAAAAAATTAAAGCATCAAAGATCCAACAACCAACGTCAAAAGTATAAACCCTTGAGTTCAACTATGCCCAAACATCTGCAAATTAGCCCACCATTAATGGAGGACAAGGATCCAAGATACAAATACTAGGGGGGAAATATAAAATCCATAAAAACCCCCTTCTTAATTGTGCCGATGAAGAATCGTCAGAGAAACCCTAGGTAAGCTTCCACACACGCCGCAAAGGTGAACTTGACGGCTACGATCTTCAATTCCCTTTAATGTTGAGTCAAATCCCCCTTGAAATCACTGCTTAGGTGCTGGAGATTCATCCCTTATCTTCCCTAACTTCTCCTCCAAGAATCACCCCAACAAAATGAGTTGGATCTCCAAAAAATCCTCATCAGGCCTATTTATACCCAATTGCTTACGGGCTGTTTACAAGAATAAGGATGTGATCGTAAGGGAGCTGGAGAAGATAGTCTTGAGCCTTAAGGGAACACTTACGGTCGTAAGTCACATCTATAGGGTCTTCTGTCTATGTTGTGATCTAGCTTACTGGCATAAACGCTGGACCATAAGCTTCACTGTTCTACTTCTTGCGACTGCCCTTACAATCGTATGCTATGGTCGTAAGCTTCTCTGGATGGTTCTTATGGGCATAAGATTTGCCTGTAAGATTCTCTGATTTGCTTTTGAATTCTCCTTTACAGGCATAAGCATGCCCGCAAAGTTCTCTAGAATCTACTTACGGGCTTAAGGTACCTATAAGCCACCTAGTTTTACCTTATCCTTATTCAAATGATGCTAAAAGAGCTCCAACTTCATCGCTTGAGGTCTGAAAAACTTCTTTTGGCTCTTTCTCATCTTGAAATGCTGCCCTAAGATTGAGAATGTGAAACACAATATATTTAGCATCAAATTCCACAATATGACTCTAATTCATGCCAAATGAGTGTACAAAATGATATAAAATATATTAATGATGTACACTCATCAAATTCCCTTAAACTTAAGCTTTTGCTTGTTCTCAAGCATTACAAACAAAGTGGAGAGAGTGCAAGACCTCGGTGCTAAAAATTTTGAGAGTTTCACAAGTAGTTTGGGTTTCAACAATACGAATATGCTAAAAATTCCAAGTTCCAAAAATAGTGAACCCTCCATTCAAGATTATCATTGTGTGTGTATTACAACTCTCTACTTCACTTCCTTCGACTTAGAAGACTTCATGAGCAAGCATTCACAAACAACTGCTTATATCCATGGTGGTAGCTTCACACATCTACTAAGGTAGTTCTTTCCCGTGAGCACTCGTCGAGCGGCTTTCACACTTTAAGAGAGATAGCTCTTTCCACATCTTTTAGAAGAATACGGTAACTTTCACTCACCTAAAGAGGTAGCTCTTTCTCTCGTTAGGGCATACATAGTATCCAATTTATCGAGAGTAGCTTCACACTTCTAATAGGGGTAGCTCTTTCCGTTTCTCAACTTTTCTCTTTTCTTTTTATTTTTCAAAACAAATTATTTCAAATTTGCAAAATTTTTCTCAATTCAACCATAAGAAGCATAATAAATAGAACTAAAAAGAAGTCCAACATTGGTCTAAGTTGTTACAATAGAGAAGTTTTGTGCTCTAATTAGTTAAATCACCAAGAATAGAGTGCACACTAAAAAAAAATAGAACTCAAAATGGAACAAACTAGCATATGCCCACCCTAATACTAAGAAACTCCTACTACATTAAATGCACCTACATAAGTCAATCTTGGCATGTAAAAGAGTTAACAATAAAACTTAAACTTCTCCCCTACACTTAATTCATACATTGTCCTCAATGTGTGTAAAATGAAGCTTGCAAGGCAATGTAAATAAGAAAAAAAAGGAGAGTGGAATACGATTATTTCCCTAGTTCACATAGGAAGGGTCAATGATGCTTGGAACCGGCTTAGTGCGTCCATTATTGTGCCCTAACAATTTAGGGTCACTCAAGGTTAAGAAATGACCGAGTGAGCATCCCTTTTATGATTGAGGATGTTGGGTGTTACAAATAAGTCCTACGAAGTATAAAGAAGGATCATTAAATCTTAAAAAAAAATAAAATAACAAAAACAGAAAATAAAATCTACTAGAAGTCTCAAAATAAGTACAAAATAGGCAGGGTCAACCCTTGCCATAAATAATGAATACAAATTCTAAGAATACGAAAAGATAAAAGAAAGAAACTAGTGCTTGGCGGTATCAGATGGGGCAGAGTTGGTCGATGGATGTGGTGATGAAGGAAGGATTGACGATGGAGGAATTGGAGAAGCTGGAGGAGGGACCAGGCGAGATAAGAGGTCCAGAGCACGGCCGAGGTTGGCCTCCAGCCATGCCTGGGTAGCTAGAATTGTCTGTTGGCCCTCTTATAGCTAAATCACTATAGCTCGCAACTCCTGTATCTCAGATCGGTGTTGTGAAGCTACTGGGTTGGCTGCACTCTATGGTGCAGTGGCCGATGGAAGGGATGACTCGCTATTGGACTTGTCATCTGACTCTTCATCCACATCCTCACCCCCTACTGCTAGCTAATCTGTGAGGATCAGAGTGAGGATCCATCTAAAGCCGCAGCGCACCACCATCCCCATCAAATGTAGGGTGTCCATCCCCAGGGGAGCAGTGCCACGGACAACCTCCTGGCCCTAGAGTCATTCTACTAGGCCATCCCTTTGATCAGTCTCATGCTGTACGACCCAACGAAGATCGCACCCAAGCATACATGCTGCCTTGGTTTGCGATAAAGTCTGCCAACATTTAGCCATAGTGAATGGGGCGGGTATCGGTCATAGTGTAAGGAAATAAAAGCTCTTACCGCCTTACCACACTAGTGCTATCTGCGCAACCTCTGAATGAACGAGCCATCACAGTATACACATACCAGTGAGTTGGGCGTGTCAGAAATGAGGCATTAGTAAGGCCTAGCTCGCAGTTCCTATTGTGGCTCAACACTACCAAACAACCCTAGGTGTGACACCGGGTGGGAAATCAATAAGTTACTCATACTGTAGGGTGTTGTTGAAGTTTGTATCTCAAATCCTCGATAGTAGAGCAAACTCGGTTTAAGACAGGGTCCGCTGCTCCCCAAACAGCTAAAATCTAATGGAGCCCATCCGGCCGAAACCAATTAGTGCTCGATCCAGCTCGAACGTATTTAGGACCTCCAGTATGGTGTCTCAATACACCTACGCCTCATAAGTGAACACTCGGCTTCAATCGCCGGTCCGAAGCATCCCCCTCACCTCCTATAGCCCAAGCTATGCTAGAATGGGCTAGTCCACTATGCGGGACTGACCAAACCGCTTCGTCCTCAAGCTACCGAACCACTCTTAAAAGTGAGCCTCCTGAAATGTAAGGGCCGAGGATACTGGAGGGGTCAAGGTCTCCTCTACGATAGTAGTACCCGAGGTCAATGCCTTGAGTCTCTTCCTCTTGCCCAGCACAGAAGCTTCCTTCTTTGCTGTAACCATGCTGCAATAAGAAAATATAAAGTTTGGAATACAAAAATATAAAAGTTGCTTAAACCAAGAGTACTTACAGCCTACTTGCGGGAAGGCTTACGGCAGTAAGACTGGGGAAAAGTCACCTTTACGGCTTCCTTATGGCCGTAAGCCAGGGTTCAGGCCGTCGTGACCCCACATTTTACAATGGAGCTCAAAATTTTACAAATTTTGAATGTAAAACAACATTAAAAAAATCACTAAACATTCAGACATTTGTTTTCATGCAACATTTCAATCAATGGACTCAAAAATCATGAAAAACGAAGATTACCTTTGGACAAAGAAGGAAATGGAAAAATTGGTCGGTGAGGAGCTTTCAAAATGATCCAACCCCATTTAAAGACAGTCAAAAACCAAAAAGGAAGACGAAGGAAAGAGAATAGGAGGAGAATGAAGCACCCACATCATTAAACCGGTGAAAATCAAATTGAAATGGAGAGCAAAGGTCACTGACGGCACTAAAACCCTATATGCTTATGGGCTGCTTACAGGCATAAGCCAAGACAGTAAGTCTCTCTGAATGAATAGTTATGGGATGCTTACGGATGTAAGGGATGCCCCATAAGGGTACATCTCCTTTACAACCTAGGTTACGACCATAAGGGGCTTAATACTGTAGTCCGTAAGGTTCTTTGTCTTGCTCTTATAGTCTATCTTACAGGCATAAAATGCCTGTAATGAACTTAGGTTGTACCCCATGGAGGTTATGGTTTGTAAGGGTTTAAAGTATACCCGTAAAATGCTCTGGATAACCCTTACAGCCTCACTTACAAGTGTAAGACACCCGTAAAGAACCTCTGAACTGTGCTCATCAGGACTTATGGGCAGTAAGTGCATCATAAGACTCTCTAGATTCCTCTTGCGGGGTGTCCTATTGGTGTAATATGCTTGTAAAGTTCTCTGTTTGAGACTTACTGGCCTACATACGGGAGTAAGAAGGCAAACAACCAACCAACCAACACATGAAAATTTGAGACTCGCCAAGCAATTTATTGCAAACTCAAACAAAACTACAAAACTACAACTAAAGACTTAACTAAACAAGAATACAAAAAAAAATTCTTGGGTTGCCTCTCAAGAAGCGATTGTTTAACATCACAAGCTTGACGTACTTGAAATGCATATGCCAAGGAGGTTTAAAATTAAAACACTCCTCAAGACCAAAATCAATGTCTCTAAAATAGTGCCCAAGTGCAAGATCGGAGAAAATAGAGAACTTACCAATGAAGTTAACTAACTTGGGTGTTATCTCCTTAGGTGAAGGTTTTCTCTTGCCTTTCTCGGGAGAAGTAACCTCTCGCCAATACTTCCTGCTCGTGTTTTCCTCAATCAATATTGGTGTAAGCAAAAGGGTGGTCTCTTCAATGTGAGTTTCATCCAATACTTCCTCGAAAAGTGCTTTGTGAAAATTTTCCTACACACATTCATCCACAATCAAATCAGTCTTATCAAGAAAATAACATGTATCATCAAAAGTAGAAGGATGTTTCATGGCATTAGATAAAACAAACATGACTTCCTCATCCCCAACCCAAAGTGTCATCCTACCATTGCTAACATCGATTAGGTCTTAGGAGGTGGCTAGGAATGGCCTACCAAGAATGAGAGGCACTTTAACATCTTTATCTACATCTAAAATCACAAAGTCTACAGAATTTGTCAACCTTAACCAATCCATCTTCTATGATTCCCCTAGGATGCCTAATGCAACTATCCGCTAGTTGCAAGGTCATCCTAGTTGGCTTAACGTCATTAAGTCCAAGTCTCGTAAACATGGTGTAAGGCATTACAATTATACTAGCACCTAAATCGGCTAGGGCTTTTTCATTTACCAAATCACCTATGTTACAAGGGATGGTGAAACTCCCTGAATCTTTTTGTTTTCTCGGTAGTCAATTATGAAGCAACGCCAAGCACCTTTCACTCAATGTGACCCTTGATACCTCTTCAAATTTCTGCTCAAATAAATCATTGTGATGTGGGCACCTCCTCAATAAATACTTGAATCTCTCCCACATCTCAAATAGAGACTTGGTGTCTGCTTAAGAAAACAAGGTAATCTCCTTCCTCAATTTAGTGATTTTGCTAGGAGAGAAGTACCGTGCAAGAAACACTTTCACAAGTTTTTCCTATGTAGTGATGAAGACATAGGGAAGTGCTTGAAGTTACTACTTGGCTCGACCCTTCAGTGAAAATGACAACAATGTATTCTATGAACTCTATCTAGAATAAGCAAGCACTCAAAATGTAGACAATTCTCCTATTGAAGTAATTGCCCTTAATCTCATACAAAGTAAAAACATAATCTCTTCCTAAAACTACCCGTACGATTGCCTTATGAATGAAATTCCATTCTAACTCACTTGGAAGGATTATAAAATAAGAAATCACAACTCCAAGGCACGCTATCTCTAGGTAAACTAGTAATCCCCTTCAATTATGGCTTACCTATAGTAGGTGGGTCACTCGACTCATTACACAATGATATCAGACATGGATTCATTACTCTCGCTACAGTAGAACCCAAGATTAGAGAGTCATGCAATTAAATTCAACAATGAACGATTGTAATTAAGAAATCAATATAAAAGCATTCAAGATCCATAACCAATGTTAATTAAATTAAAAATCCTAGGTTTTATCTATGCACAAACACCAACAAATTAGTTCTTCATTAAAGGAGAATAATCATATAATCCACAAAGCACAAAAGATATGAATGAAAACATAAAAACCCCTTTCTTTCTTTGCCCCTCGAGAAGCCGATGAACTCCCCTCCTATCTTTCACAAATGATGCCAAGGATACTCCTCGAAGGCTCCAATGATGTCTTAGATGGTGGGGAGCCTCTTATTCTTGTTGTATTATTGTAAAAGACGTGGAGAGATTTTTCCACTTTCTCTCTTTGCTTGGCCATTAAAAGATTACCCAAAAACCCTCAATAGAATCTTTTATACCTAACCACTTATGGCCTCCTTACGGGCGTAAGCTCCATGTATAAGGTCTTCCATCTTGGTGTTATAGTTACACTTATGGTTGTAAATGCTAGACTATAAACTTCTCTGGATAGTGCTTGAGACCCCAACTTTTGAGTATGAACTTCTCCCTATAAGATCCTTTGGATGGCCTTTATGATTCGGCTTACAGGAGTAAGTCATGGCCGTAAGTCCCTCTGTCTGGTCATTATGCTAGCTTCTCTTTACGGCCATAAGCACATCCGCAAGATTATCTGGTTGAGGCTTATGGGCATAATTCTGGGCGTAAGGTGACTGTAAGGTGTTATGTCAGGCCTGTTCCTTTGTCGTTAATGACGATAGAGCTCAATCTTCTTTATTTTGGCACTGAAATGCTTCTTTTCTCTCTCTCTCTCTCTCTCTCTCTCTCTCTCTCTCTCTCTCTCTCTCTCTCTCTCCTTATTATGCATTGCCCATCACCTAAAATCATAATTTACACTATGCTTAACATCACCTTCTGAATAAACATTATATGAATTACTGTAAGTCATGTTCAATTTTACACTTATCAATGGTCCCCTTATAGCCACAACTTACAGTCGTAAACCTCTTCCAAAGAATCTTGTGGGCAGGCTTATGCCAGTAAGCAAGAGTCAAACTACCAGGCTGAGAAGCTTATAGGCAAGACCTATACTAGTAAATCTGGCCATAAGGCTAATCCAGAGGATTTCACGGAGAGCACATATGCTCATAATGGAAGTCATAAGCACCAGCTAGGGAAGTTTATGATCAAGCACTTACAATTGTGAGTTCGACTATAGCACAAAGATAGAAGATCTTACAAGTAGAGTTTACAGCTATAAGATGACCATAAGGAATGTGACCCATCATCTCCAGCTCCTTACGACCTTGTTCTTACCCCTGTAAGTTATCCATAAGGAGTTAGGTATAAAAGATTTTACAAAGGGTATTGGGGCTATCTTTTGGTGGGCGAGTGAAGGGAAGAAGGAAAAGAGATCCCCAAGATTTTTTCCAGCAATCCAGTGACTTGGAGGGTCTCATCAATGATCTATTGCATCATTGGAGCCATCGAGGAAAGTTCTCTTTGGGGTTTCTAGAAGATCAGTGGAATATTCATCGGCACTCCGACATGGCTAATAGAGGAGGATGTTTTCATTGTTTTCATTTACTTTTCCCGCATTTATTGGATTGTATGATTGCTCTCCTCTAATAGAGAACTAAACTTCTTGGTATTTGGGCCTAAATAGAACCTAAAATTTATACTTCTGATGTACATTGGTTGTAGACTTTGGAGCATTAATATTGATTGATTACAATATGTTTACTGTTGAATTCAATTATGTGTTAAAATTTCTTTAATTCTATTATAGAAAAAGCTGAGAGTTCATGATTGTTATACTTGTATGATGAATTGAGAGATCCACCTAATATAGACATGCCACAAATGAAGGGGATCACGAGTTCACCTAGAAAAGGGTACTTTAGGATTGAGATGTATTTTCCAGTGATTCTTGCGAGTGAATTGACATAGGATTTTGAGTGTAATGCAATCATAGAGAGTAAGCATCAGGAAGAGATCCCAAGCTAGCTTTGTATGGAATTAGGGTTAATAACCTCGAGAAATGGATTGGCTACTCATTGAATCCATGTTTTCTTCAGATAGATTTCACCGAGTGTAATGTAGTTATAGGATAGTCTAAATTAGTGCCATATGGGACTAGTTATTGTTCACCTTGAAAAAGAGAATAATGTGAGTTAGGAACTCTCTCAATTCAACTGTATTGCAAAATTTTGTGCAACCTTGTCTAGAACTTAACAAATCCTATGGGAAATCTATACCCGAACATCCTTCTTACATGCTTGATTTGCTGTGATTTCACTTTTGCTCTCTCTTAGATTAATTAACTACTTTAGACCTAGTACTAGTATTCTCTAGTTCCTTATGGATCGATAACCCTGCTTTTTAGGACTTTATAGTACTTGATCGTCACGTGCACTGATGTTTTTCACAGGTGACATTAGTCCCTATTAGTAGTCATATTCAACCAAGTCCTAGAGGTCTTAAGACTTGAATAAAGTCTTCATGTTGATGCTCCAAAACTTGTAACTATCACCCATGAAGATGGGCAATGTTGGCTAAGAAACACTCATTGCATTGTTGTTGGAAGCCATGGAATGTATGGGTCTTTAATTACTCCAAGTTCTAAACCACTATTGTTTGTTTTGTTAGGGAGATGATGATTAACGGTTCTTAATTCATAGAATATATATACACAATGAGACTCCTTTAAATGAATAAACTTTCTTCATGACCATTCGACCAATTACAATACTGCATCTATAGAACTATAATTAAGCATGGACATTGCACCACGATGACACGTTCATAAATAACAAATTATACACGTAAATAATAAAGTAACTATCATTCGACCCCTAATACATATAAAGATATTGAAATCTTCTATGCATACTTTGCACTCCATATTAGGTGAGACCCGTGCTACTTCAAATCAACTTCAACAAGTTGTACAATGCTAGACTAAGGTATGGATGTTGTTTTAAAACATATTCCAGCTTCAACATTAAATTGGTTGAACCAACAACAATGAGATGGAATTTTTCAAGACACTTGACTCGGTATATCCATCTCTATTTCCATAATAGATGGTTTCCATCGTACAAGCAATATTAACTACTCTGGCAAGTAGAGCAGGTGGTATAGTTAGATGTAAACACTCTTTATTGATGCCCTTCCATGCATCCTCCACCAGATGCAATAATCTTGCTTTTGCCTCTTCTAGTGAGTCTCCAAACTCATTCATGCAACAATGGATTGTCGAAACTACATGTTTTCTCCCCATCTTTGCATCAATCTATGGAAGACACATCACAGAAGTTATAAAAATTAGTATATTTTTAAGTTAAATAATTAAAAGAACTTTTAATTTTAAATTAGTTATTTTTCTGAGATTGAACATGCATACCTCAAAACTCCCAAAATCATCCATGAGCCTACCCATCTTGCCTGCATCTTTGATAATTTGAGGAAAACTTGCTACCCAGTCAAATGAGTGCTTCCCTGCTATTTCTCCCATACCAATGAATGAGGCACAAGTAACAACATGTAAACCAGCGGTCTTGATTGACAACTCCAGATGTTCGGCCAGTGATGGTACATAACATTCATCTCTCCATTTGGTTTCTTCTAGGTATGTAATAGCCAACTTTTCAAACTGTGGAAAGTTTATGTTATGGATGGTTATATATATATATATATATATATATCTTGTTATTTGTGGCTTTCTTTGCGGAAGCCACATTGATTAAGGTAATACATATCATATATATGAATAAATAACTTTGGGTTTCATATCTTATAAAATTTAAGCTCATAATACATTTGAATTGGATCTAACAATCTTAGATATAATCAAGCAACTAACCTTTTTAGTTAAAAAGTGCAATTCTTCATGCAATGACGACAAATTACATGCATAAAGGGTTTAGATTGTTGTGATTCAATATGTTATGAAATTGTGATTGATATTGAAAATAGTCATAGGTATTTATTTTCATGATGTAATTAATTTGATCAACTTTGAATATATTTTTGCGACTATTTTTTTAATTATACGTAAACATGAAAAATATTTCCAAATGATTAATTTCTAAGCTATTTAGACTTGTGAACTTAATTATTGTACTTCTCTTCTGAGGTAATCAATCCGGTAAAGCTTGCCATCCTTGAGTACTTCATCTTCAAGTTCTCCCATTGTCTGATATATGGCAAGGAAAGCAATTCGTAGACATTCCTCCATCTCATTAGCAGCCTCTAAGTCCCACCTGCATTTACATACTTGTAATAAAGCTTGCATGGCTGGTCCAGTTAATAATTTGATATGGAAGCAAAGTGAACAAAATAATTTTAACCATCATGTGTAATTTGTGTTCATTGACCTGAAGATATACGATAAAGTTTCTGACCTTTGAATTGCACCAGTAAAATGTTGCAGCTCAGCCATTGTACCATAGGAATCATAAATATCATCCATAAGGGAATGCATAGACATTGCCTTTATCATCATCATCCTGGCCCTTGAATACTGGGGCTCAAAATATACGCCTAATATCCAAAAGTAGAGTTCTACTATCCTGTCTCTAGCAAACGTAAGCTTTGTTGGCACACCTACATCTTTCCACCACCTGCATATTCAATAGAATTCTTCAATATAAGGCAATCAAAATTATGAGTTTAATTACACACACACGCACATATATGTGTGTGTGTGTGTTATACTATTTTGTAATTAGGTAATCTCAAAGCCACCCAAGTATGGTAAGAATTAATCATCTAAAGTTATAGTTTATATGAGTACTTACATGCTAATCTTTTTGACCTCCTCTCTATGAAGTAATTGCAATAAGTGAAAATCACACTTTGCGAGCTCAAGCACAACATCGTTCTTTGCTTCAATGTCTTCTTCATAAATGGATATGTATAATCTGGCATTCAATCTGCTCATTCTCTTTCTCAAAGGTGTATCCAATGCATGCTTAACTTTTCGTGCTAGGCTTGGTCCTATATGCTTCACAAGAGACTGCAAATGTCTTCTTGTGAAATCAATGGCTTCATCCAACAAATCCTCTCTAGGGATTCCAAGGTAAGCTGCTTCATACAAGCTTAACAAACCATTCAAATCAGTACTCATTTCTTCTTTAAACTTTCCTTTGTCATCCATAAACTGGTTAAAGACATCTGTAATATATATGCATATAGATATAAACAAACTCACAAGAAAAAGTTCATGCATGCCAAAATGATGTACATAAATTATAAATACCTGGCGGTACATAATAGAGATGTTGTCTTAGTAATCTAAACCGAAGAGCAACAAAATGAAGATCATCGTCACTGTATGAATGGTGACCAGAAGAACAAGTAGTATTAATGAAGCATAACGCTTCATTGATCTCTTGTTCAAAGTGATAAGCCACACCAAGGCGTTGGAGTGCATCAATGAGTTGCATCTCCTCTCTTATTGAACCCTTTGAATCCTTTAGCAAAACCTTTACATCCTTAACGAGTACTTGCACTCTTTGTTTCATCTGTTCCTCCTGGATGTGTATGTATATATATTAATTTATTTTTTTGTGAAAATAACAAGTGAAAGTATGGCATGCCTTTGTTCAGCTGTTGTCCTTCACCCTTCATTTTATCTTGCTTTTAATACATGTGATTTCTTACTTTTTTTTAAATAAAAAATAAAAAGTATGACATGCCTGATGTGCAGATGATAATGAAGTATTTGTGACGAAATAGTCTCCCCAAAGAGATGGATGGAAGTTTGCAATGGGACGAACAACTACATCTTCATTCTTTGCAACCTTGAAACACCGCTCCATTGTAGCAATATGAATCACATTAGGAGGAGGACCATTATTCACAAGCTCCATTTGTATTTGTAACCTATATATCTAAGAGAGAAAGAGAAAGTGAAAGAGAAATTGGGCATGTGTTCGAGTTACGACACAAGCTTCCACACCTATTTATAAGTACAAGGAAAATTAATTAATTTATTTATAAATAATTTCATGGCATATATGCAATGTGTTGAAAAGAGAGAAAGAGAAAGAGAAAGAGAAATTGGTCATGCGTTCGAGTTTTGACACAAGCTTCCACACTTATTTATAAGTATGAGGAAAATTAATTAATTTATTTATAAATAATTTCATGGCCTGCGATGTGTTGAAAAGATATTTTTAACATTTTTGTGGTTTAGGATGGTTTATGGAGTACTGTCACATGTTGGAAAATGGTCCTTATCTTTATGATTAAATTTTGAAGAAGGAAAAATTGATGCATTATTGGAAAAATATAGGACAACAAGTGGTTGCACATTTCCATCATCAAATAGTGAGCACTATTATTATTTGTTAACGTTCCTTACTCCAATAAACAACTGCAATTTCTAAGGGACGAAAGTGAGATTTCTTTTGGATAATTAGTTGAGCCTTTTTGTGATTATGTGTAAATTGTAACGAAGAATTTGGATCGAATAGTCTTATTTATCATTAGAAAGAAATTAACTTGTTTATAAAAAAAATTAACATATATAAAAACAGTTTCATGTCATATGTACATTATAAAAGAAAGTTGCATTGTTTACTAAGCTTGAAACTCTATTATTTTATTAGAGCACCATTAATATATAGGTCAATATAATTTTAATGCTATATTTATATTGTCAATTCTATTTTTAAAACAATCCAAACGAATCTCAATAGTACTTATACATCTATTTTTCATCATAATATGTCAATTTTTTCTTGAAATATTAGAAATTATATTTAGAAAAGTTTATTACAAAGTGGTCAAAGTTTAAAATAATTCTTAACACTTAATAACACAAATTTTACATAAGACTTAGTTGTTAAAACTTGAGATATATGCACTATATGCATAAGAATATAATAAAAGCAATATTTATTAGGTAAAATTTTTAAAAAAATTATTATTAAAACCAAGTGATTTGTTAGAAATGATGATAAAGTTACCATATCAAACACTTAAAACGTCTATGAAGAAAATCAAAATTTTAATTTTCTGCTAATACATAATTAAGGTATAAGATGTGGTTGCTTATTCACACTATTAAAAAATTAAAAAATAAAAACAAAAAGTTACAAAGTCCAATGGCCAACAGTAAAAAAACCATTAGTTTTGTTTTGGGGTTTTTGTGCATTCCCGCGCAAAAAAAAAAAAATGGTTTAATTTTTTTTTTACTTTTTAAACATAAATAAGAAAAAAAAAATCACTAAACTATCTTTTGGTTCCTAAAATTGTTTAACTCATCTCAAGATCAATATGTAGTGATGTGATGTGATATGCTGACTTATGCTCCACCGCAATCCTGTAGTCAAGATCTGGTTCGAGTGCATCACATTGATTCCTAAAGTTGCCTGACTCATCTCCAACGTCAATATGAAGTGGGTTGCCTTGGTTCCTAAAGTTGCCTAACTCATCCAAACATCAATATGAAGTGGTGTGGTGTGATATGATGACTCCACGACAATCCTGCTAGTCAGGATCTGGTTCAAGGGCGTCACATTGATTATTCATATAATAGACAACCACATAATTATTAATTAAAAAAATCACTTGACACAACCTGTACAAATACAGATAAAACATAATAAAAGCAAGTAAACCTCAACACTCTAAAAATTCTACTCTGAATCATTATCACCTGGAAGTAATAAGATTACTTTCTTGAAATAAAAAACAACTTTCCTCAGCACAAGGGGACTCAGACTTTCACTAATTTGAGACACTTGTATAGATAAAAACTTTAATAAAATATCAAATAATATTCATGAAGTTAATTATTTTTATAATTGAGGGTTGGTGTTTCTCTTTAATACTCAATCAAAGATCAAACGTCTATGTTTCCTCTCATTTAGAGTGGTTTCTCCAAGTTTTTCACAAATAAAAAAAAAATCTTATAAAATAAGTAAATAAACTGATTAGGTACCCCACATCTTAAGCAGTACTCATTTAAAGATAAAAATATTGTCCATAATTTAATAAAGAAAAGAAAAAAAAGAGAAAAATGAAATTTAAAGTTACCAAAACATGCATAAAGGAAGACAAAGAAACAAATACCAAAACCAAAACCAAAAAAATGTTAAAAAAAAAAAAATTCAGAGCTGGTGATCAATAGACCTGGAACCTTTGAAGGCCAACATCTCAAAGTAATCATATTCCTCGTGATGAGTGAAGTGTATTAGAGTATTAACAGACGAAGAAGGTACGACTATGCTTAACAGTGAACTTGGCTTAGTATTTGCCAAAACCTGCAAGGCTTCAATCCAAATAACTACTGCAGTTTTAAAACAGGATTGTCTAACCACAAAAATAACTAGCAATTTTTCAAGGTTTCTGCAAGAAATCCATGAAAATTACCATTAATCAAATGATCAAATCAAACAACTGATATGAGTAATTGCTTCTGGAAATTATATCTTCTTCCTCAGCTTTTCTTTCATCCTATCAACTGCAGCTCGCAGAGTTCCTTCATCCTTGCAGAATGTAAACCTCACAAGATTTTTCCCTTCCTCAGGGTTGAGATAGAAAACACTTGGTGGTATCGCGACCACACCAACTTCCTTGATCAAGTATTCACAAAAGGCGATATCATTTTCAAATCCAAATGGAGTGTGATCTACCATAACAAAGTATGTTCCACTTGATGGATATACAATAAAACCTGCAGCCTTGAGACCGTCCACCAGAATGGCTTTCTTCACCTTGTAATCTCTCTTCAATTCTTCGTAATAACTTTCTGGTGCTTGGAGTGCAACTGAGGCTGCCCACTGCATTGGAGTTGATGTGGCAAAAGTGAGGAACGCATGCGCCTGCCTCACACCCCATGTTAAATGTGGGGGAGCTATTGCCCACCCGATTTTCCATCCGGTTAAAGAGAATGTCTTCCCCAATGAGTTCAAAGTCACAGTCCTTTCATACATGCCTGGTAGAGAAGCCAGAGATATATGGTCTGCTTCAAATGCTAATTTGTCATAAACTTCATCCGTAAAAGCTAATACGTCATTTTCCTTGCAGAGAGTAGCAATGAATTCGAGTTCTTCCCTGCTGAACATTTTTCCAGTGGGATTGTGGGGGGTGTTAATAAGTATAGCACGGGTATCCTTTGTTACGGCAGATTTGAGCTCATTAAGTGGCACTGAGAAATCTGGCGGGCGGAGAGTGATGGCTTTTATTTTTGCACCAGCCATTGAAAGGGTAGCTTCATAAGAATCATAAAAAGGGGCGAAAAGTATTACTTCATCTCCAGGATTGATCAAGCCCAGCATAGTTGCAGCTATTGCTTCAGTGCACCCAGAAGTGACAGTGACTTCCTTTTCTGGATCTACATCCAGACCAGTGTCTTTCTTGAACCTGGCTGCAATCGAAGAGTTAAGATCAGGAACACCAAAACCCCGTGCATATTGGTTCTTCCCTTCTTTTACAGCCTGAATGGCTGCTTCCTTGACAAATTCAGGACCATCAAAGTTCGGGAAGCCCTGACCGAGGTTTATCGCACCATGTTTTATGGCGAGAGTGCTCATTTGGGTGAAGATAGTTGTCTTGAATTTTTCCAGACGCTTTGCCACCTGTAGAAAACTTGAGTCAGTTTTATAGCACATGAATTTGCCCTGATCAAATAGCTAAATGGCAACAAACATATGATTTAATAATCATTTGAACAGTATACATATATATATGTTATTTCAAGTCATTGTTTCAGAACATTTACCATAATAAAGGTTATTGCCTAAAAAAAACAAAGCATTTGAAGGACATAACTAAATCTAAGTCACAAAATTAAAGAAACCAGCCAAACATAGAAGAAGGCAAGAAGATATATTCAGATCCTTTATAAAATAACTTGAAGGTGAAATATGACAACGAAAAGAAATTTTATCAGCATCTAAAGAATAAGAGATCTAAATTTTAATCATAAGAGGCGTTCATGAAATTCACAAAGTAGGACATGGTATAGTAACAAATAACAATACAAGAGAATGAGGTGCTATTAGTATTTTTCAAAATAGATAATCGTAATCATCAAAAAAATTCAGAACAAAATGAATTGCTGAAAACAAAGACAATGGTTGTGGAAATTTGCTACTCCATGCAGTTTGCAATAAAACACTTATGTGACAAAAGAAACAGACAAGTTGTGATTGACACTTTGGACTAGGGCTGATTCTGTTTGCTAACAATTATATTCTGACTAATCAACAAAGAAAAGAACAGTTTCCCTACACCTTCCAGCATCAGACCTGTGAAGTCTTAAGCCAGGCTCCAGCTTAAAGCTACAATTTCAATTTGGCCCAGTTGCAAGGCCAGACCTGCCAATTGCTAACCCCGGCCAAAGATGGTCACCATCACGCCATCCTCACCCTCCCAACATTTTGCATTTTGATTATTATACAATAAGGGTTCAGAGTTCCTGAACCAAACATCCTGACAATTAACACCAACCCATGTCCGTTAAACATCTTTTACATGCCTCCCATTTTTTATGATTCACATTTGTTTTTTTATGAAATAAATGTTATACTTGTGGACAACGGTTAGCAACAAACAGAAAATTTAGTTATTACAACTTAATCCATTTTTTATTCCTAAACCAAAGCTTCCACATTTGTGATGGGCCTGTGAGGTAATGATCCCAGCCTTTCACTGTTTTATTAGCTAGTTAGAAAGGTCTATTCCAAGTTTTCAACTGCTAATCATAACAAACACAATTTGAAATATATTTAAGCTGACGAGTAGAGTTGAATGCAAGAACAATACCTTTCAATACACAACCTATGAAAGTAATTTGAAGAAAATTTACAATTCACTCTAAACAAAAAGGACTAGGAACCTGAAGATTTTGGAAAATCCTGAAATATGAATGCATTGTTTTTTCATCAAAAACTACCCCAGAATCACCTTTTATTGTTTTAGTTTCCTTCAAATCCCATTCCATTCTTTCAGATCGATCTTCAATAACATTGATAACTCAATGCTAATCATGCACATTCAGAGAAGTTCAATGTGCATTCCTTTAGCAAAGAACAAGAATCCATTAGTCATTTTCATCACTCAGGTGCTTCTAAGGTCCAAGTTAAACAAGCAAACTAGTCTGAAGTTCCAAGTTCATCAGCATCCTCTTAAATCTGGAACCCAGCTTTATTGAAGTTGGCCTCTCCTTTCTCATCTCTAACTAATTTTCATTTCAGAAGCTGACCCCTTCTTCAACTTTGATTGCCATCAGGTCTGGCTGTTCACCCAGAATTTTAATTACAGACAAATGCCAAGGACAAGGACCCAAGACATAGGTCCTACAGAATGCTAGCTTACTCTTTCAACTTCCACATAATATTAAGACCTACTCTTGTCCAACAATATGAATGCCATGAGCTGTCCTTGTTAATCTATGAAAATGCTAGTCTTTACTTTCATAAGGTATATCTCCTCATATGCCACTTGACAAACCAACAAGCATTCTCTTTAATCTCTCTAAATCAGTTCCTTTAATCCAAGCAAAAGTGACTAAATTTACCCCCTTGAACAACATTCAATCAAATCTTTTATATACAACAACTGTACAAAAAAATTTAGTAGTAGAGGGCCTCTTCCTCTCATAAACTGTTAATCCTCTTTTTCTTCTCCCCGAATTTCATGCAATGAAGAGGACAAACCTAATATTTTATTGCCATTGGACTTCTCAGCCTAATCTCATTCAGTAGTATTGCATGTACCCTGATTTTATTCTTCATAGTTTTCTTAGTTTCAACAAGATTTGAGAGAGAAGAGAATCAAGGATTATCAAAATATGGTTAAAATTTCTACGAATAAGCCTTTTGAGTGATTGCGTCATCAAACAACATCTGCAATATTATCATCTAATGTTGGTGCAGCACTGAGCAATAAGATTAGACAGCCCAATACAATCCCAAATCCCAAGTAACAAAAGGTCAAGCAAAGCAAGCTCTAGGAAAAGAACAAAAACTTAATTAATTGGTCAATAAGTTATCAATGCTATTCATATATACGTCTAGAAGAAGACCAGCTTGATGCCCTCGGATTAAAACAGTAATTTAAACACTAAAACGACAGATAACAATAACTATGAACCAAATATGGAGCAAAATTACCGACTGGAACTATTAAGCAGGAACAAAATAAACCACATAAAACAAAATAAAACTTGGCCAGTTGACCATCAAACCAATAGGTTTCAGAAGAAAGTAGTCTCAATTGATCTAGGGCTGGAAAAGACAGCTGCATCACCTAAGATCATACCTCAATTAAAAGTTGTCTGTTTGAAATCAGGGAGTGCATACATAATCAATTAGACACCACTTTGGGCTTCCGAATCTGGTGCTCAAACATCAATTATACCAGTATCCATTAAGCCTTTATACTGAACAAGTTAGGAAATCAACATCATATGAGAAAGTCAACTTCGAGATGGAGGCCGCACAATAAATGTTTTTTAGTTTGATCGCATGAAACTTTTCTAGTTATTAATAGCCTTTAAAATATTAGCTCAATAAAGGTTTGCTTCACCTAAATCTCAAGTGCAGGGTTATTATCATATTTTTATGTAAGTAGTTGAAGTGAACTTTTAAGATATAAGCGATAGCATGAAATTGCTTGATACTGATATTGTTCTAATTAAAAGTCACTTGTGTGTCAGTGCTTTATCATTTTCCTTCCTTATATGGGAATTGGAGCTATAAATGCAACTTCCATCATACATGTCACATGAGCCCATTGATCTAACAGTTGCTGCAGTAATTTATTCTGATTGTGCATTTATATTTTCTTACCTTTTTTTTTAACTTGCAGATACTCTCATACAACCCACTGATGTAGTTCATGAACACAAGATGATCCCTGATAAACATATTTTAACAAACTTACTATGGTTGTCATCCAATGCTGTACTATGTGGAATCTCAAGTTCATCCTTTTACCAAATCCAACATTTAAAAAAACGAACAGAAATGCGAAGCATCCATACTAAATAAATATTACAAAAGTGTGTTCATCTGATGATGATCAATATAATAGGTGATTCCATTCTTCTAATATTCTTTCCTCTTCTACTAAAAAATAAATGAAACCTTGGCGTCCAACAAATTATATGTATATTTGTGGCTAAACATCATTCTTTTCTTGAAGCCTGTTCTGCACACTTTCTTCCTTACATATTTGAAGGTCGATATTCCCATCAAGCTAGATCATGATTACAATTACAAAATCTCAAATTGTGCCTTGCCTCAAGATTGTCATGGTTAGGAAATTTTTTATATTGGATACACCTTGTGACAGGGCAATTGGTCTAATCATCCATACAAATCAGGAAAATAAACCAAATAAAAGCACTCCACTTACAATAAGAAATTCATTAACTACTAGGAAAAGAATTCATTCCTTAATCTGCTCATGAAGCCGCATGATACCTTAGTTCCTGGAAGAAGTTGAACTCATGTCATGCTAAATGAACACAACATTGACAAACCTATACCTTTGTCATAAGACATAAATCTAGGATCTATAGCACAAACTACAGTTGTTTATGCTTATTTCTAAACTAGATCATTTATCTACATTAACTCGAAAAGTTGTAAGCTTTGAAAAAGCCAAAGTCATTGGGATGATTTTCTTCAAATTGCAAAACACCCCTAATCCTAACAGTAATGGATTTCACTAACAAAAAATTAGGTTACCTAATTAGAGCAAATAAACTTTGCCTCTCTGAACTTCAGTCTACAATGGGAAGTTCATGCTGTATGGTAATCTAGACATTTTTGGGTATGACAAAAACAATTGTCAGCTGTCCAAACAAAGAAAATAAAAGGAAAAAACCATGAAAAGCTAAAGGGTTTTGCATTTACCTGCAATGGTGGAGGAGCAGGCGGATGGTTGGGATGGGGATCAGAGGAGGGAGAAGAGGTCGTCTCAGAGGAGAAAGTGGAGGTGGCCATGGCTAGGGTTCGAGAAGGGTAAAGAGAAGAGCAGCGTGAAATGGAGAAAGGCCTCAAGAACATCTCATGGCCAGCAGGGAAATGGAAGGTGGAGTGCTGGAGCATCGGCGGCTCTCAATTTCGTGTTGGGAATTTGGTGTGTATCTGGACGCGATTCTGGATCCAAGACTCTATACCATGTACCACTGTAGATTGAGGCATGGTTTTGGTCACCCATTATTATAATATATACTACATTTTAATTCTATCCCCAAATTATACTATTCTTTCAAATTTTCTTGGGTGGTCATTTGGCCTGCTGTGGTTGGTCCCCCAAATTATACTATTCTTTCAACTGTGGTTGGTAAATAAATGTAAATCTGTTCTTTTAAACTTGTTGACAGGTGTGTTGGTACACGTTAAGATACATTGTCCGCGAGTGAGCAAACCATTGCATTAAATAGTTTTTTATTCTCCACAAACCCTAGATCTTATTGGAGCCGCCGGCCTTCCCCACTAACCCTAGATCATAAGATCCCAATGCTTGATGTCTCTTCTCCAAAACAGCATCAAAACCTCCAAGATTCGGTGTGAAGCCTAAAGAGAGTTTGTGAGGACCTGCAGCAAGCTTAAGCTCACCGGAAGGCCCCTTTCTTTCCTCTCAAAGCGCCGATTCCTCCTCCTCCTCCTTCAATTCCTCCAAATTTTCTAGGGTTAGGGTTTATATTTTCTTTCAGGTGAGCTCCTGTATCCTGCCTATTGACTGCTTGGATCATTGTGTATTCTTTGATTTGATGGATCTTTTGATTTTTGCTCGATTTGGTGCAACGGCGGCGACAACGACGGCATACTTCCATCCTTCGGAGATGGAGATGGAGAAGGTAGTAGAGAAGGCCCCGAGATGGAGATGGAGATGGAGTTAGGATTAGGGTTTCGGGGATGGAGAAAGTGAGAGAGATTGCGGAATTTCACATGAATTCTTTGTTCCAATTTTATAAGTTATTTGAAATTAATGAAATTGGTCTTAATTCAGGGATGAAGGAGTCAAAGGAGTTTGCAGGTGAGTTGTTTGATGCTTTGGCGAGAAGAAGAAATATTACTGCCAATTCAATTACCAAGTCGGATCTGAGAGAGTTTTGGGATCAGATTTCCGACCATAGCTTTGATCCCCCGCTTCAGACCTTTTTTTACATGTATGCAATGCACTCTCCGATGATGCTTCCTTTTTACTATTTGTTATTTATTTTTCTTTATATATATATATATATATCGAATTAATTAACTCTTAAAATGCATGGTGGACAAGAACGCTGATGGGAGAATAAATGAAGAAGAGGTGAAGGAGGTAAGGACATTCTTTGGTTATAATATATATTCTATGTGCTATAAGGTTTAATTGGATTTCCATTTGTTTTTATGGTTATTTTACCGATTGTTGTGTGTTTTGTGGGTTTGTTGGATTTTTTTCTTGATTTCTGTGTATTCCGAGGTTCTGATGGGGTTTCTTGATTCTTGTAAGGTATAATTTTTTTTTTTGAATTTCCTTTTTCCTGGTTTTTGTGTATTTTCGGACATTGTTAGTTATTCTTGACTATTGCGTTTTGTTGAATTTTCTTAATTCTTTTTAATTATGATGTTTGATGGGCTTCCTTGGAGATTTCTTTTGAGTTTCTTTCCTGGTAACTATTATTAAGAGGCTAAAAGTATGTAAAATCGCTGAACTGTTACCATGGCGGGGAATAACAGCGGTTAGGAGTACCACTTGGCTATTATTCGATCCCGGTTTTTCCTTTTTTTTTTTATGGCACTAGCAACCGCACGAAAATGCTCAAGCTCATAGCCCATGATTTGTTTCTTTGTTTGTTTCTTAAATTTTGCTTTTATTTTTAATCCTTTGGTTTTGAAATTATTGCTTTGAATTGGATGGATTGCTAATGTATATGCTTATGTGGACCACACCCGAATGTATATTTTTCACACTTAATTTTGCACATACATGCATTTGTTCTCAACCATGTAGAAGGAATATAGTAGACTAATCTTAAAGGCTTTCTTTTTCTCACTCACAATACGTAGATATGTATGGAAAGGTTTTAATATAGTATGGAAAGGTTTCTTTATCATATATAGTATATTAACATTTAGGTTTTTGATAAGTGCTCGTGTTATAGTAATACGAAGTATTATTATCTTACATTGAACATTACTTTTTTCAGATTTTATCATTAATTTGTGTTCATTTGTGTGCATTGTAGGGTTGTGGAGCCAATTTGGAGAAGAAAGAAGCAAGAATAGGTTATGTTCGTCATTGTTGGGGAGTTTTCGGACCAAGTAAGGAACAAGGCACGAGTCTAGACTTGTGGGTGTGTGCCAATCTCCATTGGAGGGGCACAAGGGCAGTCACATTCACAAAAGTCTAACTCGTGTAGCATTGGAGAACTTTGCCAGTGAAGAGAAATGAAGTAATCGACATAATCTAACGTTGATTGTGTGCCCAATTCAACGGCCTCGATAAAAAACGATTAATTTGGGAGCATTTTCGACGAAGTACTGTAGCAGTTAGTGTAGCTAATTACTGTAGCAAGTTACTGTTCACAGTCTGCCGAAAATCAGCAAAACAGAATTTCCACACCGCCGTGTGGAAATCCTGCAGGCCCGTGTGGAACTCCGATTTCAGCCTATAAATACCCCGTTTTCAAATCTATTTGGGGGTTTGGGGAGGTTCTTAGAGGTCTTTGGAGGCGATTATACGTCATCGGCATCGACATCCATTGGAATAAAGCTATTGGGGAAGCTTTCGTCGGCATCGATTCGGCGAGGTGTGCCCTAGGCTTGACAAGGGATTCGTTGAAGAAGACATGTGGCTCCACAAGACCATCGATACGATCTACAAGGGGGTTTTCTTTATGGTTTTTATGCATATGTTTTTAAACTCGTTATTGATTTTGTATTGCTCCATGGAGAGCTAAACCCCAAGTGGGTATTCGGACTTGTGAACCCTAGGATGCTTGTGTTTTTATAACTTTTATTATGCTTTATTAATTTGATCTTTTCTTATTGAGTTCCAATCTTGCATGCCGATTGTATGAGATTTTCCCTTAGCCGTGACACTAGGGTTGAGAATCTATTAGGTTATCCTTTGAGGGTGTGACAACCTCTATAGGATTAAACTACACAAGGTTGGAGAGGGTTGAGAGGGTGAGTCGAGAGGTAGCGGAACGTCCCCTTTTCCCCTCCGGTGTGAATTTCCCTACCTCCGTATCCCAAGAGTTAATCGCGATCGAAATAGAGTGAATTACTAGGAGATGAACTCCCTTTGCGAAGGGTTGAGTGAATCCTAGGACTGGGGCTTAACTTAGATTAGGGTTCTTCCACTTGGACTAAAGGGTTAGAACTATAATTAGGGATAGGGTCTTTCACTTGGAATTCTTAAAACTCCATGCAATTTTACACGGTGCTAGGCATTAGTATGAGGTACTCCCCTGGGGCTTAGGTGACAGTGTTAGGATCGATAAGGGTCTACGAGCATGCTAGAAGCAAAATATGCACAGCGGATAACAAACAAAACTAGCATGGACCCTAGCATGTAATGGAAGCGAATAAAGATATAAAAATCTAAAATAAATAAATAAATACAATTCCGAGGGTGAAGTCGAAAAAGGGACTGCATATACGCGACTCCCCTCTACTCTCACACACACACAAGCCGGAAACAATCCGGTATGGATTGCTAGTATCCAACGATAACTCTTATCGAGAAATACGAATAGCAATTAAAATTAGATCTCAAAAACCTAATCGTAAACATGTGTAAGGAATTGTAAATCCAAAACCGACACTCGGCGAATGTTTCACATGTGAGAATCTTTTGAGAAAAATTCCACAACCATTATGAACTAATCTCAAAAGGCTCTCACTCCGGCGATCTCCATTGATAAAGAAATATCAATGAAAAAGCTGGCCTGTGAACTAACATATATGAATAAACAAGAAAGATCAAAGGAGTGTCGACCTATACCTTTGCCGGAGCCGAGTAATGGCAATCCGGATGGAGAAAACTTTCTCCAAAAGGGGGGAAAAGGCGGACAACACATTTGCAAAGGATGACGGGGACCAACAATTGGACCCGAGGGCAGCCTCGGCTTGGGCGGACCGGCGGCGGCGGCGGCGTCCTCTTGGCTAGGGCGGACCGGCGGCCTCCTTGAGTGAGAGAGGGAGAGGAAAGATTAGGGTTAGGGTTTTCTCTAATACACATGTATTTATAAAACCCTAAAACCAATCCCAATGCAATATCAACCATTGATTCCACATATTGGATCTTCCCTCTTATTGGATATTAATCATATTAGATCCAATAAGTTAACACTTAATTTCTAATTAAGTCCCTCAATTTTTAAGTTATCTCATAACTCAATCCTTTACACATTCGCCGTTAGACCAAATCAACTCTTGATTTATCTAAACTCCATTTAGCTATTCGACTCATTAGATTGAGTCCGGATTTCACGGCTTTTACGTGTGCGATCCTATAGGCCCGTTTTAAAATCGGCAATGGAATTTTTAACCTCGTTAAGGCCCATAAGTCACAAATGCCGTCTAGCATGGCAATGTGACTACCCGAATTAAAACGGAGGTCAACTGGGTAATCAACTAACCTCGTAACCTTATCTGATTCCTTTGCCAATTGAATATCTCGATCAACATAAGGCATGGAGCTTAGTCACCCTTTTTTATATGTCGATCGATTTCTTGATCCTCAGTGAACTAACTAGGTCAAATAAATGATAACCCTTACCATTTCACTTGAGCGTGGCCACGCACTACTCAGTTTCACCGATCAAGTGGTCGGTGATATTCTCTCTCCTCAGAGAGTGGCAATCCCCTCGCATCGCAAATGTTACTCGCTATGAATCTCGATGCACCCAATCATACCGACACTTGTCACTCTGTTACGAATGACGTTAGGCGTATGTCAAAGTACACCAACATTCATCCAAGCTCCATAGCGACCTTGAGTCTAAGGATTCGGTATAAGCGTTACACGAGAACCACTTATGACTTTGCAACCATGTAGTGATCTCGTGAGCGGATCGATCCAGACACGTTGTTCACTAACACGTGTCTATGTCTATTGATTGACATCACATGTCCTATAATCTGTAAAGCATGACCATCACGCAATAGGCATACTAGTCTTAGTTTACTAACATTCCCATGACAGTAATTGACTAGGGATGTTTAGAAAGTTGTTTCTTTACGCACCAAGGTTTTATTGCCCGAATCACGTATTCGGCAACTTGTGCAGAACAAACTCTCAGGGATAGTTCTATCCAAGCATACATGCACAGAAATGCAGTAAGATAAAACAAGCCAGGTTTAATTAAAAATAAACATATAACTAATAAAGATTCAGATCAATGCATTGGGGCTAGGGCTAACACTAACAGACAGATCATCGAGAGTCAAAGGTCGTAGAGAAGTCCAGAGCCAGGTATAGTGTGGGATTAGTCACGGTTGACCTTAGGTTTGGGACCGTGTGCTTAAGGATTTCCACAACTTATTAGACATCAATTAGAGGGTATAATACTAGTCTTGCACTAGAAGCATTAGTCCTAGGGGGAGCTTTGTCCGGGTACCCCATCTTTATATCGATTACCTCTCCTACCTTTATTACCCTTCTTGGTCTCTTTTACTTTCTTTTATATATATACATACATATTGATTTCTTTTACCATCGATTCAATTTATAGCTAAAATAGTGATAACGCTTGTTTCTGAACACTATTCCCTGTGGATACGACTACACATTCACTAGGGTATTTTATTACTTTGACAACCCGTGCACTTGTGGGGTACACACGCAAGGGGTGTGTCAGTTTTCTACTTTATTTATTTTCTCCATGGTTTTAACCTTTCCATTCATATGTTTTGTTAAATGTTAATATTAAGATGAGTGGAAATGTTAATATATTAGTCTACTTTATCATATATTATCATATATTATCTTCATATGATTGTAAAATATGCAATATATTCATTAAAAAAATGTTTTTATCCAACGATATTATGTTTTTTTAGATTATGTTTTAATATTTTATGTTTTGTAGATTATGTTTAATATTCATATATTATTGTTTGAATATTCTATGATTTTTAGATTATGTTTAATATTTTATGTTTTTATAGTGTCTAAAAAGCATTTTATTAAACATAATATTAAGCAACTAAAATATATTATTGTTTGATTATATACTTTATGTTTCCTATATTCTGTTTAATATTCTAAATTGAATATTCGTGCATGCACATGCATACATCCAATCACACCCACTCAGTAGTCAGTATATATATATGTACAATTCCCATTAGAGACCAATATGATACAAAAGCCTTCCCAATCACAGTAGGTTGCTTATCAAGTCTACATAACATTAAGTTTATAAATAAATAAAAAAAATCCATCTTCTAAAGAAATAAAATATGTATTCAAATGCTTTTTATCTTTAATGCATGTACTTTATATTTTTGTCTCCATATATATATATATATATATATATATATATATATATATATATATATATATATATATATATATATCACATTATGGACAATTAATTTCCTATATATGTATTAATGATGTATATATGCATGAATATATAAGGAAAGTAAATTAGTATGTAAAAATCTTTAATAGATAAGGAAAGAAGTAAGTGCCTGAGATAGTAGTGCATCTATGGAGATTTCTAAAAGATACACCTACCATATAAAGGGATTTATGCTCCTCCTATATAAGCATATATATAGTTGGGTGGTGGAATCTCACACATTAAACTTGGGACTGATCACTGATGTAGGAATGGACAGGTTCTTTAGATCCCTTTGAAATGAGTTCTGACCCACTTTATAAAGAAGAGGACTTTTGTCCTACTTAATTTTGTGACAATAAGGAACTAATATAGGGAGAGCATGGCAAACATGGGAGCAGGTTAGGTACAAGAGAAGCAGATTCAGAAAGAAGAAGAAAAAGTAGAAGAAGAGGAGAATAAGATGATGGATGTGAACCTAACATTTTGTCTAATAGCTAGACATAATAACAATTAAAAAATGATGAGAGGCTAGAGATGTTTGTGTATTTAATATTTATCATCATATCATATATTATCTTCATATGATTGTAAAATCTGATAATATATTAATAAAACTTTAATATGATAACATTAAAGGTTTATACATTACAAGTGTTTTCATTCTAGATTCAAAATAGATGAATATTATGTTACATCATATTTTTAGCTTATTGTGTTTTTTTTCCCCAGGTACCTAGATGTGATGCATGATAAATATGATGTGATTGTTTACTTCTTTATAAAAAAAAAAAGCTACCCAAATAGATATTTTTAGCTATATCTAGGAAGTGGTTAATATTTTTCCTATATTATAATATATTATCTTCATATGATTGTAAAATAGACAATATATATTCATTAATTTTGATTGTACTTCCTGACTGAATTCATGTTTATAGTCCTCACTTTTGACTTTTATGCACTTATACAATTATACAATGATGATGTGTTTTTTGAAAAGATTTGACAAGTATTGGAGATAAGATTGATGTGATGTTTGTGTAAGATTTGATGTGATCTTTGCATGTGATTTTACTGACATCTTCCCATAAGTTGAAACTTTTTTTGACTTTCTATGTACTTATATAGAAAACAAAAAAAAAATATTTTCATTGTTGGTTATAAAAGTATGTGACTTCATTGCATTGTAAGAAAGTGAAAACTTTTTAAGATCTTTGATCAACCATACACATCTTGCATCTTGACAGATTGAGCTAAGCTAAAATCAGGTAAATTTTATATGTATCATCTTTTCATTTGATAATGTTAATAAATAGCATTATAAATATTCATTTCATAATGTTATGCTTATGATCATCTTTTGGAAATAACGAACAAAGAAAAAAAATCTTATCTATTTAATAGGTAGCTAACAGGTATGAATCTTGATTTTCAACTCATTAGTTCAAGTTATTTGTCATTATTACAATAAACTTTTGAAGATATTCTAGGCTTGATTAGTCTAGATATAATGATGTATCTATTTTCTATAATATTAAATTAACTTTAATATATTAACTCAAACCAATATGATTATTGTACGTTGGCCTTTCATATTATTTTGTCTATTATCATAATACTTCTCATATGCATCCATGTTATCAAATATATCTATATTATTTTTATGTGGACCACTATCACCCATGAATTGTTATTCACAAAATGTATTTATCAACTTCTTTAATATCATTCATAATTTTTTTTAAAAAAAATCTTATCTATTAAATTAACTTTAATATATTAACTCAAACCAATATGATTATTGTATGTTGGTCTTCCATATTATTTTGTCTATTATCATAATACTTCTCATATGCAACCATGTTATCAAATATATCCATAATATTTTTATGTGGACCACTATCACCCATGAATTGTTATTCACAAAATGTATTTATCAACTGCTTTAATATCATTCATAATTTTTTATAAAAAAAAATCTTATCTATTAAATTAACTTTAATATATTAACTCAAACCAATATGATTATTGTATGTTGGTCTTCCATATTATTTTGTCTATTATCATAATACTTCTCATATGCAACCATGTTATTAAATATATCCATATTATTTTTATGTGGACCACTATCACCCATGAATTGTTATCCACAAATGTATTTATCAACTGCTTTAATATCATTTACAAAATTTTAAAAAAAATCTAATCTATAAGCATGTTATTTGTTAAAAAATATTTTTTAATTCCATAAATATATAGAATGCCATATATTAAAAGAAAAAGAAAAAAAACATAAAGGAAAATTAATAAGGCATCGGGAAATCTAGCGGCTTAGCATATGCAAAAGTAAAAGAGAAGTAATTTGATGCATTTATGTTTATATTGATTTTAAGATATATATTTTTTCTTAAAAAAAATAAATAGAACTTCTATAATTATTTTTATAGAAATTAAGATAATCTGATATAATATAATGGTTATAAAGATAATAATTTAAGCAAGATGTATTTTAAAGTAATTGTTTCTTTTAAAAATATAACCAATTACGGTGAATTGAATGAATTTAATTATTATTTTTTAATAAAATTGAAATGAATTTAATTATTATTATTTTTTTAATAAAATGAATACATTAGATTGTTTCATTCTACTTGGTGTAGGAATTAAAAACTCCTTACTCTCCTATCTTATATAGCTAATGATTGTTAATCTATTATTTGTGGTTGTTTATTTGCTTATTATCAAATTTCCTATATATGTAAACATTCTTGGCTAGGTAGATTTTTCTACATGTAAAATACACTATGTGATAATAATTGCTTTTGGTATGGAATAACTTATAAATTTAGCTTATATATATATATCCTATGTTTTTAAGATCAATTTGTTGATGGAAACTTTTATCTGTCCTTAATATATCATAGGTGAAAAAAACGGAAATCGACGGGCAGATTGTTGTTGTTGTTGTACAATTTAAGGTAGTACTTAAGGAACTTTTGGAAAAATTAAGATTACCGCCTGCAATTTATACATGTGAAAAACATGGTCCAGACCACAAACCATGTTTTTCATGCAAACTTATATTTGAAGACAGCTGCGGAACTCATGAACAAGTTGGATAAAAAACAAATACCAAAAAAGAAGCTTAAAATTATGCTACTTTACGTGCCATAAAGCATCTGACAAATATTTATAATGTTATTATTAAAGATGTGAATGAGAAAGAACTATGTGATGTTAAAAATGAATTGGAGGAGCTAAAGGATATTAACGATGTATTATCATACAGCCTTTCAATGATGACTAATGAGCTAGAAGAGCTAAAGGACAGGATCAGACTGGCCGTGCAATGATGACTGACCATGCAAAGCCCTTTCCTGAGAGTGTCTAAAAAAAAATCAGTTTTTAGTTATTAAAATAAATGTTACTTTGTTTTAAATATTATGTGTTTAATATTTTAATGTAGGTCTTAATGTAAGTCTAAATATGTAATAAAATGTGTGTTTTGTATTCATTCGCCGTTTATATGCATAACAGCCCCACTGTATATATTAATTAAAATATGTAAAGGTTGTTTAATCTTGAGACAAAAAAACATCTATTCCCTTTTTACATGACGGGAAGACATTATACAGACTAATTCTGATGTCAAGAGATTAATATATAGTAAATCTATTAAAATATAAAAATGTGATGGTATGGTTGCATAAAAGTTGTAAAACTCATTTAAAGGATCTAAGGCGTTCTAAAACTAGAAATAATTTAAATAACAATAATAATTAAAAAAATGGTTTCTTATAGATTAGAACCATTATTAATGATTCAAAATATTTAGGGCAAAGTTAAAAAAAAAAAAACCTATGTGGTTTCAAGTTTTTGCAAATCACGGCCTGTGTGTTTTTTTTTTCAACTAACTACCTTGTGGATTTTCATTTTTGCAAATCAAAGAAAACCCGTTAACGCTGTCAAAGTTTGCTTACGTGTCAGGGCAAATGTGACCTTTCACATAAAAAATTCTTAGCTAACTTTGACGGCGTTAATGGGTTTTCTTTGATTTGTAAAAATGAAAAACCACAAGGTAATTAGTTGAAAAAAAAAACACACAGGCCCTGATTTGAAAAAACTTGAAACCACATAGGTTTTTTTTAACTTTGCCCAAATATTTAAAAGACGAATATATATATATATATATATATATATATATATATATATTAGAAAGCTTCAGTATTTGAAAGCCGAGGTAGTGGGTAGTGGGGTAGTGGGTACTATTTTCTGACATGTATATTAAATGTTGCATGTGGATATTTGAAATAAATTTAATAAAAACAATAATTAATAATAAAAAATCATATATAGGTATAGAAAATAATAAAAATAAAATTAAAATACGATTGAGAAAAAAAATAAAAAATATTATTATTACTAAGTGCATAATATGATTTGAAAAAGAAGTCATATATATATATATATATATATATATTATGGACTTCTTATTATTTTATATATATATATATATATTGAGAGAAAAATCATAATATTATGTATTGAGAGAAAAAGAAGTCCATAATATATATATATATATATATATATATATATATATATATATATATATATATATATATATATATATATATATATATATATATATATATATATATATATATATATATATATAGGAGACAAAAATATAAAGTAAATGCATTAAAGATAAAAAGTATTTGAATACATATTTTATTCCTTTAGAAGATGGATATTTTTATTTATTTATTTATAAACTTACTATTTTATAGACTTAAAAAAAATAAATAGAACTTCTATAATTATTTTATAAAAATTCAGATAATATGATATAATATAATGGTTATAAAGATAATAATTTAAGCAAGATGTATTTTAAAGTAATTGTTTCTTTTAAAAATATAAACGATTACAGTGAATTGAATGAGTTTAATTATTACTTTTTAAAGAAAAATAAATAACAAATAGTAAAAAGGAAGCAGCATTGGAGAGTGCATTGCATACATGTAAAAAAAGGGTCTGAAGCCAGGGATCAAAGCTCTGGTCCGAAACAAAAGGAAAAACAAATAAAGGCAAAAATGATTGACTAAATCCACCTCATGGTAGCAAACACCATAAAAAGAAGGAAACACCTAAGATTATAGATAAAAACATATGAAAAGCATTAATTCAAGTGCATATCAAAACAAATCCAAGCAATAGCAATATAAATAATTTTGTTAATAATTCTGAAACAAAAACATGGCCTTAAAAAGAAAGAGAGAAGAGATGCAAAAAAGATTACATCATTGTTACCTTAGCACTTGAACCATAAGGATAACAAATATATCTTTAAATATATTTATATGAACTATATACTAAAGTTGAATGGAAATATATAGAGAATGAAACTTTAAAAAAATGTGTGTGTGTGTGTGTGTGTGTGTGTGTGTGTGTGAGAGAGAGAGAGAGAGAGAGAGAGAGAGAGAGGGAAAGAAATATGATATTGATGACAGATAGAGCAAAGAGTATAATTAAGACAACATGGAATGATTCTGTCACCATTGTTGATTAACAATGCTCTCTCTCTTCTGTCATCTTCTCCATCTTCATCATACCATCACTATATATCCCGTCTATCATCATATATATATATATATACTTATTACATCTTAATTCTATCCCCCAAAATCACTATTACTCAAGATTTTATCTTTGTTGGATATTTGGCCATCCCTTATTGGTTGAGTATTTTATCTTTTTAAAGAGTTTAATAAAACCAAAGCATCACAACCTCCTCTATCATCAATAACTTTGCTGGCCCACTTTAACATCCTTCCCGATTTCCCCGTTGTTAGTAAACTGGCTAATGAGAAACCGATAGCAATTTAATGTTAAAAACACTGTTCAACACCTGTTTCTTTACTCCCGCGGATCAGCGTACCATCAATTCGAGAGGGCTTTATAGGTGATTTTGTTTTGTAACCCTAACCCTACTCCTCAATGACGCTGCCGTCTCCATCCCCTACGCCCTTAAGCATGCCACCAATCCCGCCGCTTAAATCTATCCCCCAAAATCACTATTACTCAAGATTTTGTCTTTGTTGGATATTTGGCTATCCCTTATTGGTTGAGTATTTTATCTTTTTAATGAGTTTAATAAAACCAAAGCATTTACAACCTCCTCTATCATCAATAACTCTGCTGGCCCACTTTAACATCCTTGCCGATTTCCCCGTTGTTAGTCAACTGGCTAATGAGAAGCCGATAGCAATTTAATGTTAGAAACACTGTTCGACACCTGTTTCTTTACTCCCGCAAATCAGCATACCATCAATTTGAGAGGACTTTATAGGTGATTTTGTTTTGTAACCCTAACCCTACTCCTCAATGACGCTGCCGTCTCCGTCCCCTGTGCCCTTAAGCATGCCACCAATCCTGCCGCTTGAATAACGTTCTCCTTCTATTTTATATGTAGGTGTCTCTAGCTATCTCTAGCTTTGTAACAGAATTGACAAGAGATCTTTGTTTGGATTTTGTTTTCCTTTGCTATAAAAAAATCCAGATCATCATTTATATATTATGATAACATATTAATGTCCTATATTTGTTTTTTTTTTTTTTTTATGGGCCGGCTTGCATAATAGTATAATTAGGCCACAATTGTTGACCCTTCTATATTAGAATCGTACATTTATGTGAAATTTATTGAACTTTACCACATGTAAAGTAGATTTTGTGTGATTTATCTTTGACTTTTCCCACACTTATACAGGGGGGAAAACATAAGATTTTCGTAAGACATATTATATAGAAATCTTATGTGTAGCATTATATTTAGAAATGTATAGCATATTAAAACATAAAAAATAATTTATAAAAGAAAAGGTGTTTCTATTAATGGTTATTAAGAAATCTCCAATATATTTCTCTCACTCTGTTTGTTGCTAGCTATGTCTAGCTGGCTCTAACAGTATAAAATGATTAACAAGAGATCTTTGCTTAGATTTGGTTTCCCCTTGATACTGTGCTATATAAAATCTATTTAATTTGTATTTTATATTATAAATTTATAATTTTATCATTAAATCATCAATATCAATTATATGTTTAAAATATAGTATTAATGTCATACTCTTAATAAAAGTAAAGAAGTCATATATAAACTACAAGTTTAAGAAATAATAATAATAATAATAATAATAATAATAATAATAATAATAGAGAGAGAGAGAGAGAGAGAGAGAGAGAGAGTGTGTGTGTGTGTGTGTGTGTGTGTGTGTCTATATATATATATATGACGATTTGTAATCTAAGTACATCATCAGTTTCAAATCTAAGGACATCCAAAGTAGTCGTTGTATAGCAACCTAACAACACCTACACTACTCTAGAAAACCCTAATTCAATTGTTTTTCCAAACTACATATATATATATATATATATATATATATATATATATATATATATATATATATATATATATATATATATATATATATATATATATATGATTGCATGAAACTATATATAGAGAGATAAGATACGAAACAATCAGGCAACAATTAACATTGCATATCTATGGACACAACTGACTTACAATGCATCAGGCTACCCCGTCACCAAAGAAGATGATATAGAGGATCAACGGGATACATAGGAGTACGAAGTAGACCATCGGGGCACTATGCAGTAAAGATTATAAACCCTCATACTAGGAAGAGACATTGGTTAGGCACATTTGATACACCGGAGGAAGCAACATTTGCTTATGACATGTCATCAGTTACCTTTAGTGGTATCGATAGAGCTCAAACTAATTTTTCCTATATGATTCCTACTATGCCTTCTTCACCTCCTTCACTACCACCACCGCCACTTCCTCCACTACCACCTCCGCCACCTCCTCCAATACCACATTCTGTACCTCCTCCTTCGGAGGAGAAGAAGGAATATTATTTTGAATATGACTTTGAGATTAATAATCATGACGATGATTGGATCAGTATTACTACCATTTTGCAGAGTTTTTGTCAATCGAATGCATTTTCTTCATCTTTTATACTATAACAAATATGATGTTCATGACTTGCAATGTTGTATTAAAGAATAAAAGTTATGTTCTTGAGAATAATAAAATAAATGAGGTGAGTTTTCTTATGAATAAAATAGGTTTTTAATTTATATATATATTTTTTTGTTAGAAGATGAATATAGATTAATCATTAAGACCTTTGTGAAAACGATCAAAGACTTATATTATATATCTGTGTGTAAGTACAAGTTGCATTAATTCTCAAATGGGTTATTAACTATCATATTCTTTAATATATACTCATTGAATATATGTAATTTAATCAATTAAGAAATTCAGATAGGAAAAATATAAGCATAATAATGTAACAATTAATGATTGTATACTATAATGTCTATTAAAAAAATATAAAATTCATTTCTAACATAAAAACATATCCATCAACCATATGATAGTAGTAAAATATATTATTTTTTATACATATGGATTCATCTATTATGTTTTTCCCTTCTGTTGATTCCAGGTAAGGATTTATCCAGCACCTATCATTTGCTATTGCATTTTCCCATCTCTGCTTGAAGAACATTAGCTTAGCATATACACATCTACATATTGATATCTTTTTCCTTTGTTACATTAATAGAAACTTCAACGAATTTCTACTTCAAGAATATATTACATATAAAATTCATTAAAAAATGTACATCTATAATACAAAATTACAAATACAGAAAACTATAATAGAAAAAAACTAAACAATATAAATATTACATAAGTTCATAAAGCAAATTAAATTCATATTTCCATCTACAAGCTAAGCTACAAAACTCTCTCACTAATCCCTTACATCTAAAATCTATTTTTCATTGGTTTTTTTGGGGTGGTGGATTGGAAACAACCAAAGGAAGTTTTTTGTTTTATCCTTTTTTATTTGTTGTTTGTTGTAATGAACGATGGTAATTGATTATCCTTCCATATTTTAGATATGATGAAGTTGGGTATGATAGAATAGATTTTAGATGGTTTAATTTTTTTTTTATAGTAATTCTTGATAGAAAAATTGATTTCATCTCATTCTGTTTGAAAAGAAATAGATTTTATTATATCTTGGTGTTATTAATTTTATTTTAATTTTATGCCTCATGTATGATATAATCATCATAAAATTATATGGACCCAAACAAACTAAATAATTTCACATTTAATTAAAATATATATATATATATATATATATATATATATATATATATATATATATATATATATATATATATATATATATATATATATATATATATATATATATATATATATATATATATATATATATATATATATTCAACAAATATTCTTTAGTGATATAGTTAGTTAAAATTTTTTTAGCAAAAATATAAATTAATGATAATTTCTCCTTTTAAAAGAAATTTACAAGCTTGGTAATTTAAAAAGATTTGTTTTTCAGAATTTTCTTTATACAAAAAAAATCAACGGAAGGAATGCATGGGGTTTTCTTTATACAAAAAAAAAAAAAAAAAAAAAAAAATCAAGGCGAGGAATGCATGGGGACTTCTATTTTTTTATTTTTTATTTTTTGCAATTCCAGTTTGTTTTACAGTTAACTCCCTTTCCATAATATATATATATATATATATATAGAGAGAGAGAGAGAGAGAGAGAGAGAGACAGACATTTTTAATTGGATGATGAAAATGGGATAATCTAAATTCTTTAAAAAACATAAGTTGAAAACATGATCCTCCTCTCTCTCCCCCTCCCTTTCCTACAACTACACCACAATAATTGAATCACTATCTTTATCTATCCCCACACTAATATCCTCAATAAAAATGATTTAAATCAAAACTGTTTGCTTTGACATTGTAAATTGATATGGTATATAATTGTTAAGTTGTCAGGGATTTTTTTTTCACCTTTTGATAGATTGTATTAGAGAAAAATAAAAAAAAAATAACCTTTCATCTTTTATAAAAGTATGCCAATAATGTGTACGAGCATATCCCGAGGTGCAATCTAACGGTGAGACTTTATGTATTGATTTATTTATTTAAATATTTATTGAAAGGATATCTATACAGCATTTGAAACTTAGTCACAAAGTTATCTATAAAAAATTGGATGTACGACTTTGAATACAATCAATTTAATATGATATATATATATATATATATATATATATATATATATATATATATATATATATATATATATATATATATATATATATATATATTGGTGAGACTTTATGTATTGATTGTATTTATTTAAATATTTACTAAAAGGATATCTACACAGTGTTTGAAACTTAGTCACAAAGTTATCTATTAAAAAGTTGGATGTACGACTTTGAATACAATCAATTTAATATGACGATATATATATATATATATATATATATATTTATTTATTTATTTATTTATTTATTTATTTATTTTCTTTTCTATGTTTCAATAAAATTGTTTTAATGTTACAATATTCGAATTAAAGGAATATCAAATATTGATTATATTATGAATAAAAATTAAAAAATAATAATTTAGATGAGGATTTTGGAAAATACCTGTATTTATGAGGGGGTTCCGGTATTCCTTTGTTACATTAATAGAAACTTCAACAAATTTCTACTTCAAGAATATATTACATATAACATCCATTAAAAAAAGTACATCTATAATACAAGATTACAAATACAAAAAACTATAACAGAAAAAAACTAAACAATATAAATATTACATAAGTTTACAAAGCAAATTAAATTCATATTTCCATCTACAAGCTGAGCTGCAAAACTCTCTCACTAATTCATCTTCATCTAACCATCCATTATAAATAATATCATTGGCATTCTTACCAAAAAATTCTTTACCACATTCCCATACCTCTTTTTCCATCCATTTGCCTTCTACACTCCATATTATCTCTCTAACAAACTCTGCTACAACATATCGACAACTATTTATTATAGGATTACATGATCTTTTGCTATCTATTGCTTCTGAAACATCATCTACTTTTCCATAAGAAACTAAATTTAACATTGTTATACCAGAATTGCATCTCATCTGATCTTTATACAAAATAATCCCATATGCATATCCTGCAGGCAAATAACCTTTACAAGCTGCATTATGTAAATATTGGATGCATGAATCCATTTTCAACTTTATAACTTCTACCTGCAAATCAATTTTAAAAATTAGTCCCTAATATTAATACTATAATTTATCTAACATTAATAAAAAATTGTAATCATAAATTTTCACCATGCCAAGTTTCAAACAAGCTTCTAGATTTCTACTTAATGCACAATTCTGAAGAAAAGTAATATATTCTTCCATACTAAGATACCATAAATTATCCATCCGCATCATCTGTCCAACTCTACGGCTTTTGGATGCTTCATAAAAACCCTTGCAACTAGAAAAAAAATTATGTTATTATTTAAACAAATAATTTTTATTTCTATTATATAAATGAATGAAATTACCAGTGACCCAAAAGTTTAAGGTCATGAAGGGATTTAGAAGATGTTGAAACTATATATCTGAAAATCTCTTCAACCATATCTTGAGGAAGTTTTCCCAAAAAATCATTACGATAATGATCTGTCATGATAAGTAAACAAAAACATAATAATCACATAATCAGAACAAATAAAAATAATCAAAGCAAAAAATAATGCAAGAAGTACAAGAAAATACATATAACAAAAGATGAAAACCTATATACTGAAAAGAAAGCATATTGCAACGGAAGTATTACTGCTCAATCTTTCTTATGGTGTTAGAAATAACAATAATGATGATGATCAGTCTTACTGTATTGTTAGAGATGATGTTGATGATACTTAATCTTGCTACGCTGAAAACCACAACACTACAGGTAACAGAAAATTACAAAGCCGGTGTTGATAGAAGAAGAAGCCTTATAAAGTAGTGTTACTCTGAAATACGTTACTTTCCATTAAGACCTCATCTACTCCTCCCCCCCCCCCCCCCCCCCCCCCCCAATTCCTCCAATAAAGGACAATGATGAGATAGAGAAGAAGATGAAATAGAGAAAGTAGTGGTTAGGATTAAGAGCATGATTATTGGTGGGAGTGAAGAATAGCTAGAATTGGGGGAAAAAAAGATAATTATCCTATAAAAGATGGACAAATGTCCATCCTAAAAACAAGTTTAGAAGTCTCTCAATATCATAATAATAATGAAATGGTAAAAAAGAACAACTAGGTCCTCTGCCTTGGTCTTTGTTTTTCCATGTCAGTGCTATGACGATAACTTTAAAATCACCTCCTTGGTCATCATACAATCTACGAGGGAACAGACTACTTTGCTCCATTACCAATGTCTTACAGCATATTTTTTATTTAGTCCATCTATTTCTCTTTTTCCCCATATGTACTATACGATGTAGGTATACATAGATATGTGTATGTAATATACATCTCTTTCTTCATCTTTATGTGGTATACATAGATAGATTCATGTATATATATGCATGTAGGTATACATAGATTTATATACACTGCATGTTGTAGGTATACATAGATATATGCCTATACATACATACATAAAGTATACATCTAGAGATATATCATAAGCATTTGCTGCTCACTCAAGCACTCACTCCCTTTTTCTTTCCATCTCTCTCTATATATAACCAATTTAAAAAAGGAAGAAATAAATAAGCATAATTAGATCATCTTAAGACCCCATCTACTATCACATTGCAAAAATCTATATCTTACCTCTACTTCACATGCTACTTTATTGTTTTCTAACAAATTACTACATAGGTTTTTAAATAATAAACTTTAACAAAACATATGAAAAATTCATTATTTGGTTTATTAACATTTAACACATTACTTAAAAAAAATATATATGTTATCATAATCTTTTACTACTTATACTCACTCCCTCTCCATATGTCTATCTATCTATCTAACTATCTACTTATCTATCTATATATGTTTTTAATCTAAACATTTTTTAAAACCTATAACTATCTCTTTTTTTATTTTTTTTTATTCTAAAAATTATCAATTTGTTATACACATCGTAATATGTATGGTTAAAAAACTCATAAATTCTCAAAAAAAATGTTGAAAATATTTATTATGACATATATTAATATTTAATAAATTATCGAATAAATTCCCCCTACCTACAATTCCTATATATATATATATATATATATATATATATATATATATATATATATATATATATTATAAAAGTAGACAAACAATCAATATATAATAAATTATTTATATATTATAAATATACACTGACATTACCAATGTGTTATTTGTATTTATTCCCTTCACTCATAAAACTATTGAAAATACATAAAAGACTGATCTTAACAAAATCTTACATATGTAAAGACAATCAACAAATTAAATTCTCCAAAATATTTTTTAGACAATAATATAAAAATATACAAAAATTTACAATACTTATTATACCATGAATTTTTTTTTAAAAAATCATATATAATAATATTAATAATATTAATAATAACAACACATAACAATTATTCACAAAAATATAATTCAGATTATATAAAATAGAGGAAAACCCTTTCAAGAGATAGAAATCAAACTAAGAGAATCTAAACCTAACCTAAAACTATATAATATATATTTCACTATCATAATAATATCTCACTCATATATTCTACCTTTGTTATCCACATCTTTTTAAACATTTTGTAATTAAGAAGAAAACATCCTATAAAAAATAAGAATTAAACTTAAAGAATCTAAACCTATACCCTAATTTCTCCCAAAAGAATTAATTCCGCATTTAAAGAAAACATCCTACCAATAGATAAGAATCAAACTAAGCGATTCTAGACCTAGGGCTAAAACTATATAATATATATTACACTATAATAATAATATTATCTTAATCAAACATTGTACCACTTTCGTCCGTATATAAACAAAAAGATATGATTAAAACATTTTTAAATAGGAAAAACAAATCCTATCAAAAGATACAAATCAAACTAGCAAAAGTTAACCCTATGGTCTAGGAAAGTGACTCACCAAAAAAAAAAATGAGGAGAGATGGAGAGAAGGTGAGAGATTTAGCCGTTAATTACAGTGGCTAGGGTTTGAAAAAAAAAAGAAAGCTCTTTCCACCATAACAAGATATTTCTCTTCCAACCATAGCAGAACAAATGTTCATCAAACAAAAGCTTTATATATATATATATATATATATATATATATATATATATATATATATATATATATATATGGGGTGATTAGATTAAAATTGAAAGATCATCTGAGCCTAGCAAACCAATTTGTCGGTGAACAAGAAGAAGGAAGAAAGAGAGAAAGTAAGATATCCGGCCATTGATTGCGGTGGTTAGGGTTGGAGAAAAAAAAAGAAAGTTCTTTCAATCATAGCAGGACATGTGGCTTCCAACCATAGCAGAACAAATATCCATCAAAGTAAAACTTGAAGAATAGAAATTTTAGGGAGATAAGATTAAGATTAACTAAATATATTAAGATTAAGCATATATATATTTATGTATTGTAAAACATGTGAGCGAGAAAAAAAAAACCTTTCCATACATATCAACATTTGTTTATATATATATATATATATATATATATATATATATATATATATATATATATATATATATATGCTTTCTATCTAAAATTATAATGATAGTCTATCTTTGCTTAATTTTAATCATTATATCACCTTAAATATAGTATATGCCTTAAATATAAAAATAAATAATAAAACATAAAAAACACATAGTCATTTTATCAAGCTTAATATTTTTTAATTAACTACTACAATGTTTGTCAGTCTCCATCTATTAATCATTTTATTTGTATCCTTCTAAACATTTCACAAAGTCTAACATTCTTGCAACTTTATGTTGTTTCAATTATGTCAATAATTAACATGACATAACAAGCTAAAGCTTTTAATAATGCATAGGTATTAATTTTTTCTCGATAAAGCTAAACCGTATTCTCCACATATAATGGATGATATCTATTCAAATCATCAGTGTTTCAACCTAACAAAAAAAATGAAAAGGAAAATGGAGGAAGAAAAGAAAAGCACTGCATCCAAGTTCAAAACAATCCGTGTTTTTTGTGGTAGTAGTACAGGAAAGGAAAAAAAAGTTACCAAGATGCTGCTATAAATCTTGGCAAAGAACTGGTTTGGTTTCTATCTACGTAGTTATTGTCATTTATTTTGCAATTCTCCTCATTCCTTTTCCCCTTCTCAATTCTTCTTCTTCTTGAAATATAAGTAAATTCTTAAACACCATTGAAATATTTTACTGAATATTACCATTGTCAGGTGTTGAAGAACATTGATTTGGTATATGGAGGAGGAAGTATTGGATTAATGGGTTTGATTTCTCAGACTATATTTAATGGTGGTAGAAATGTTATAGGGTATGAATCTCTTTTCCCCTAAACATTTTTTTCAAAAAAAAACCTCCATTTAATGAAAATTTGCTAAAATTATTAACGAAATCTTTTCTCCGTGTATTTAGTGTCATTCCGAAAGCTCTAATGGGTAGAGAGGTATGACAATAAATTGTTTCATTTTTCTCCCATTCTTTCTGATGTGTACATTTTTTTCATGCCTTTTAATGAAAAAACATATCCCTGCATTTGTCCACACGTATAAAAACATATTCTACAATACTATATTTGTATGTAATTTTTCATTTTCCCATTTGAGTTTCAGATCACTGGTATCACTGTCGGAGAAGTAAAACTGGTTATAGACATGCACCATAGGAAAGCAGAGATGGGTAGCTATGCTGATGCCTTTATTGCTTTGCCAGGTTAGTATGTAAATTGCATTTATTATCACTTAATATCACATATAATGAAAACTCATTTTCTTTTATTTTTTATATTGAATATACATTAATGCTTGCAATTCAAACTTTCAATGAGAAATACAATGAAAATATACGTTTCTTATGTTGATCACTAAAAATGCGCATAAATTAGCTACTGTGAAATTTGTATTAGATATCTATTTGCAAAGCTTACTAATAAACAACATAGAACACTGATCTATTGACACACCCCTTGCGTGTGTACCCCGCAAGTGCACGGGCTGTCGAAGTAATAAAATACCCTGGTGAGTGGGTAGTCGTATCCACATGGAATAGGGATTTAAGACACAAGAATTCACTATCTAGCTATGCGGTGTACGATAAATGTGAAGAGAATCAATGAGTGAGTATAAAAGCAATTGTAAAGAGCAAGAAATAGAATAGAAATATGGAAGGTAAGAGAGTGCAAGTAGGAGTAAATAGAGAAAGACAATCGATGAGTAAAGTTGGGTACTCGGACAAGCTATCCCTAGGACTTATGCTTCTAATGCAAGAAAATACTATTATACTCTCCTATTGATGTTAATTGAGTCGAGGAAATGCTTAAACACACAGTCCCAAACCTAAGGTCAACTGTGACTAACCCCTGACATTATGAACCGGCATTAGGTTTCACTACGACCCTTGACTCTTGTTGACCTGTCAACTAAGCCCTAGGGGAGTTCATCTTCCTAAGCCTGACACTGTGTGGAATTACTTTAAGTTCTAGGGATTCCTAGTGATAAACCCTGTACCTATGTATAGCTCTAACCCTTTGGTCCAGGTGAAAGAACTCTAGTCTAAATTAAGCCCTAGCACTAAGATTCACTTCAACCCTTCACTCTATTGCTCGCGCAATTAAGCTCCAGGGGAGTTTATCTCCTAGCACTTCACTCTATCTCGACCGCTAAGAAATCATGGAACACGGAGGTAGGGAGAATCACACCTGAGGGGAAAGGGGACGTTTCGCTACCTCACGACTCACCCTCTCGACCCTCTCCAATCCTAAGTAGTCTAACCCTATAGGTGTTGTCATACCTCCAAAGGATAATCTCGATTGTTCTCAACCCTAATGTCACAGCTAAGGGAAAATAATTACAAGATGCAATTAAGATTGAAACTCAATTTTATTCATCAATAATGGAAAAGCATAATAACAATGTCAAAGAAACATAATGATCCTAGGGTTTACAAGTCCGAATACCCACAAAGGGTTTAGCTCCTTATGGAGCAATACAAATCCATCAAAATATGAAATTGAATACAAATTGAAAGCATAGATGAAAACCCCCTTGTGTAAAGTGTGGCTGTGGTCTTGTGCGGCCACTGGACGTCGATGACGATGCCAATGACGGGCTTCGAACCTCCACAAAGTCCTCTCTGAAACCCTAGCAGCACCCCTCCAGAAGTTGGGAGAAATGATTAGCAAAAAGATGTTGAAAAAGTCTCCAAAACGGGCTTTTATAATGCTGAGTCGCAGCTTTAAATTGGCTGAAATCGGGATTTCACACGGCCGTGTGGAATTTCCACAAGCCCGTGTGAAGTTTCTGGAATGCTGATTTTCGGTAGACAGTGAATAGTAACTTGTAACAATATTTTGCTACAGTGCTGCTGCAGTACTCTTACCGAAATGCTCTCGAATTCGTTGTTTTTCATCGAGGCCTTTAAATTGGGCACGCAATCAATGGTGAAGTTCTCCTATTCTAACACGAGCTAGACTTATTGTGAATGTGACTGCCTTTGTGCCCCTCCAAAGGAGGTTGGCACACACTCACAAGTCTAGACCCGTGCCTTGTTCCTTTCTTAGTCCAAAAACTTCCCAACAACGGCAAACACGATCTAACTTCGCTCCTCTTCTTCAAATTAGCTCCACAAACCTACAATGCATAAAAGCACACAAATACACACAATTTAGTGATAAAATCTGATAAAAGAGATGCTCATTGTAAGATAATAACGCTTCACATTACTATAACACAAGCACTTATCATCTATCATTGAAAAAAATAATATTTTCAAAATACTTTAATTTTTTTACCATTCTTTTATCACTCATTATACTAAAAATTCAAATATTCTCTAATTGATTATTATATCTACTTTCTTCCAATAGACAACTGTAAATGCAAAAAATAAAAAAAATTACTCATTTAAGTATATTTTTTTAATGTTCAAGAGGTTATGGAACTCTTGAAGAGCCTTTCGAAGTAATTAGTTGGGCACACTTAGGCATACATAACAAATCGGTAATTTGATCTCAATATTTTATATACACGCATGAAATTATAAAAAGAAGATACATAACTTATGCTTTGTTCCAAATTGGTTTGCTAAATGTTGATGGATATTATAACTCGCTACTTTCATTCATCGACAAAGTTTTAGAAGAAGAGGTCATCAACCTAGCTACACGGCAGATCATCATCTCTTCTTCAAATGCAAATGAATTGACTGAAAATCTCAAAGTAATAATTATCAACTTTTGAATACTATTTACAACATGTTTCTTTTCAATCATTATTATTGATTATTTTAAATTATGATTACAGGAATATTCCCCACATTCATCTCCCAAAATCCCATCTTTAGGCACTCTGATTGACTGTTGCCATGAATGACAACGTTGAACACTCCACTGTCTCTGATACACATCCATGATGGCAACCATGAGTGGAATGAAGTTGTGTCACTTTTTTTCCTTTTTCTGTTCACTTTTTTTTTTTATGTTGGAGATGAGAACTTGAACAACTTTTTTTGTGTTAATACAAGTGGGTTTGTTTGCTAAAACTAAATTAGAATCATGAGGACCTTGCATAATATCATCTCAAAGACAACATTGATCTTAAATTAATACTTATGTGATGATGAGTTGTAACAAATTCTCTTGAATGATGAAGTGTCTATATATATATATAATTTCAATTCTTACAACAAGGAAGAAAAAAACCAAGTAGAAGGCTTAATACTTAAAATTGTTTTTCCTTTCGAAGTATTGAAATGAAATCATTTTCATTATTCAATAAACAATATAACATATTCAAGCAATATATTTTCCAACCTTTCACATCTTGCGAATATTTTTCTCATAATGAAAACAATTTACAAAAAAAAAAAAATGACATTAACAATTTTGAAAAATTTACACTATCTTTGTGATTTTCCTTTTAGTTATTATTATTGTTATTGTTGTTGTTGTTGTTGTTGTTGTTGTTGTTGTTGTTAGGGGTGGAATACTTTGTGTGGGCCGTCGGTCAGAAATAAAAAGGGTTTGGACAAAAGTTATTTAAATACGGGCTAGGTTTGGACTTTGCTTGGATGTCCGGATGTACTCGGGCTGGACAAAGAAATTTGGACAACTGGGTTTTTTTACCAACCACATAAGCCTAATTGTTTTAAGCTTAATTTTTCAAAAACTTCAAACTTATATTGTTTTATTTATTGAGACTTGGACTCTTGTATGATTTGATTTGGATTTTGGGTTGTTGGGCATTTTTTTTTTTTTGCATTTTATGTGAATTAAATTATTTTTTTATTATTTAATATTTAGTGAACTTAAATGTAGTCTATAAGATTTGAACAAAATTCGGACATCCAAATAACTCAATTTTAAAAGAAACCGGATATGAACAAGTTAGGTTTGTCTGGATTTAAAATCAGGCTGGGTCCGGACAATAAGTTTATTTACTTATAGTAGTAATTGCCTAGACCCGGAATTTTGCCACCCCTAGTTGTTGTTAACTATTCCTAATAATTTATTCTTTATTAGAAATTCTACTTTAATAAGAAAAGACCGAGTTAATATCCTCTTTAATTTGATGTTGTTGAGGTTGTACTCACTTATCATGGATGGCGGCTCCTACTTTGGACTCATGAATGGTGTACCTGGACACGAGTTTGGATCGAAGACTGTGTAACATCTAGCATTGTCAATTGAAGGTTGGTTTCAAAAATGGGCCAGTAATTGGACAAGCTAGGCCAGCAGGTCCGGTTCACCTTCTAGTGGCCCTTTGGTTGAACCAAAAGTAACCTGCCTTACAGGCGGATGGCAGGGGAAAAAATTGGATGAAGCCCACTTCACCCCAATAATGGATGGCTTTTCCATTCATGTGATGACACATGTGCATTTATTAAATACACAAAACTTTGTAACTTGTAGAAATTTTTAGTTAATAGATAAAACTTCACATCCTTTGAGTGACTAACAAAGGATAAAAACTCCATATGCTCAAATTTTTAATTTTTTTTTAAATGATTTTATTATCTAGCTCCCTAATTTGATTTCACTAATTTATGTATTAGTTTATTAAATAAAAATTATAATGGATAGGATTTTCTTTTTTCTTTTTCATTTTTATTTTTTAAAAGGAGTTTATTATCTAGTTCCCTCATTTGATTTCACTAATTGATATATTAGTTAATTTAGTAAAAGTAAAAGTTTTTAATAGATATGGTTTTTATTTTATGTAAATAACTTTATTATCTGGTTCCCTCATGAATTCATACATTAGTTAATGGTAGAATACCCTGTTTAGTCCCTGTATTTTACTCAATCTGCCCCTTTAGTCCCTATATTTTAATTTGTCCCCAATAGATCCCCATATTGTCAAAATGGGGCAAATTAGGTCCAGCACCTCACTGCCGTTTCTTTGTCCGTCTATTTCTGCTGAGATGGCATTTTCATCAATTAAATATTAATAAAAAATTATTTTTTATGTTGTTTGGTTTAAACGGGTTTGGATCCAAGTATTGAAACCCGATAACCCTTTTATACTCATCTCCCCTTTTCTCCATTCATCTTGTACCTCCAGCCGGCCCTAGCCACCATTATCCGACGAAGTCCGGCCGACCATCGCCGACCATCAGTGTGAGATGTAGCAGAAAGTTATTTAGAAGTATTGTAGTTCACTGTATTCTGGTTATGTTAGCAGGAAACTTGTTGATCGTTGTGAATTTCTTATATTAGGTTTATGAACGCATCAAAGCACCTTTACTTACTCTTGTGAGCACTAGCAGTCCTGAACAATCTTATGTTGTATTGAGCCATCTGCATCTGTTGGTAATGCGGGCTCCAATGCTGTTCTCTTCAGACTACAAACATTTCTATTGTCAGTATAGCCAACCATCATATGTGAAAAAGCTAAAACTTGAGATGTTGACTGCCATTACCAATGAAAGCAATACCTATGAAATTGGTAAGTAATTTGTCATCACTTAGCTGCCAATTTTTTCCCTATCACATTTTCCTATTGTCAAGCATTTCTAGTGTCACCTTTTATTCTTTTGGAGAACTTTTTTGAAATCATTTCAGAATTATGTGAATATGCTGCAAATGTTGATGTGCCTATTGCAAGGGAGTCAATTAGGGCCGTTGGGAAAATAGCCTTACAGCAATATGATGTGAATGCAATTGTGGACCGGCTCCTTCAGTTTTTGGAGATGGATAAGGATTATGTAACTGCTGAGACATTGGTGAGTAGTTTCCCTGCCATAACCATGCAAAGTTAATCATTTTTCCATTTCGACGGCGATGGTCGGCCGGACTTCGTCGGATAACGGTGGCTAGGGCCGGCTGGAGGTACAAGATGAATGGAGAAAAGGGGAGATGAGTATAAAAGGGTTATCGGGTTTCAATACTTGGATCCAAACCCGTTTAAACCAAACAACATAAAAAATAATTTTTTATTAATATTTAATTGATAAAAATGCCACCTCAGCAGAAATAGACGGACAAAAAAACGGCAGTGAGGTGCTGGACCTAATTTGCCCCATTTTGCCAATATGGGGATCTATTGGGGACAAATTAAAATATAAGGACTAAAGGGGCAGATTGAGTAAAATACAGGGACTAAACAGGGTATTCTACCTTAGTTAATTAAGTAAAAGTTTAGCGGATTTCAAATTAAGTAAAATCAGTGAATTTACATCCCTGATTAACATTTTAGTTAATTAGACTAATCATTTAAAAATAACAAACAAATCTGCAGAACTGAATAAGGTTTCTATCCCTACCTTGCTTACAGTTTTCACTTGGAATACACATTCATGGAAGTAGGCCTTTTGTTTTATACAATGTCCAAAGTAACATTTTTTTTAAACCTTTGTTTTACAAATGGAACTAGAGTCCGAAAATAGAACTTGAAACATGTAGATTGTCATTTGATAATTGAACTAAACATGCAAATGCAATTGAATAAGGTCTCAGGATTTGTTAGATTCAGTAAATAAATAAGAATTGACAATTGAACTAACAAAAATTGCATAAACTTAGAAATTCAGTTTTGTAAATAAACTAGTGGGAAATTGTATAAATCGCAAAGTTCTGTATACAGAATTAGATTATGAACTATGGCCAATTACAGAAACTACAAAAATTCAATTCTTAGATTGCCAATAATAATATAACAAAACTATATTAAATAGACAAAAGAAGATTCAATGTATCACTTAATTAATTAATCTAACACAAAAAGAATCCTTAGCTGAGGATTGTGTCTAAGGAAACATCAAACTATTAACCCATATCCCTTTACACTTAAGGGTATACATAATACATAACAAAATTGGGTGAACTAGTACTGGTAGATAACTATATGGATACTTAAGAGGGGAAATGCTCCATTGAATAATCTTCAGATGTATTAGGTTGATGCACCATTGATTCAACAACATAGTCAACAACTACTTCTTGAGTTTTTACATTTAACCTTGTAGAAAATATACTAGCTCCATTAAAGCTATAGCTTTATCAATAATAAGTAACTATAAACAAATTACTAGAAGCAAGGTCTTGATAAAATATTGATAACCAATCAACTTACTTGTTGAAGCCTTTTGCTTCTTCCCCTTAGGCTCTAAATAATTTTTTATTCGACGCCTTGATACGCCTTTCTCATAGACTGATAAAGGATCCAAAGACTTTCTTTGAGAGGCTAAAGAGCTATTGAGATGCCCCTCAATGACTTCATGCTCACTTCCAAAATGTAAATCCCTCCAAATCTAGATTTGTTTTGGACTTGATTTTTAATATATCTTCAATATTTTTAAGCTCAACATCCAAGCAAGTATCAAAGAAGGATCGAGTTTCTTCAGTTATCAATGCTTTAGAGACAACAATTGTTGTTTTATTCGTTAGTTTACTTCTTTCGCAAACCAAATGAATCCTTTGCTTCTACAACAGTGTCCACATCATTTTCATGGCATATAATCCCAACCTTGGCATCTATCGTCCATCTTTTCAAGATATATTACTATGGAATCTAAAATATATTATTTAAATTTAGTACTTTTAGTGTATGAGCACATAATATGGGCATTGATTCAAACTTTTTACCACTACAATTAATAGTACTATCTAAATAATTATAAATGACAGACTTCTCTTTGCCTGTAGTTTCTCCTGTCAACTTGTAATTGTAAGTTGAAGAACCATATCCAATATCTTGTATTGCAACTGAGATATTGTCTATAAGTTCTTAGAACTTCTTGAAGGTTTTGTGTGTGCGTGTGTGTGTAAGTCTTTGCTGCTTGCTTTTCCATAATATTTTCCTTGAAAATTATGATAGATTGACTATGATTGCAATGAAAATCTTCAATAATTATTTTCCTCATTTTCTTTGCACTATCATCCAATATTTTTGAACAAACTTTGTCAAAGTCATTGTCTTTTTAGTGAAATATCAGAAAACACCATTTATGCTTTCACTTTGTTGAGAAGACAATATACCAGCTAAAAATGTTTTTTTTCTTGTTGTAAACAAGATCCAATTTTCTTTATATTTATATAGATTTTGGATCCATGAGTTCTCTTGAATGTTGTATTCATTAAGCAGAAAAGTCCATTTCAGCTCTTGAAGGATTAAGTAGAAAACTTTGTCAAAATGCTACTAAGAATATTTATATGCCTTTTGGATGGGCTGATAAAGGATTCAAAAGAAAAGGAGTTTATTATCTAGTTCACTCTTTTGATTTCACTAATTGATATATTAGTTGATTAAGTAAAAGTTTTAATGCACATAGTCTATATTGTGAGCATTGCATGAGATTTTCTACAACATTTGCCATCGCAGCACGTTAGTCTATAAAAATAGTTTGAGCTTGTTTCCACTCAATTACTTCCATTAAGGTCTAAATAACCAAATAATAGAGCTTGTAGTCTCATAAAATAAGAATGCACATCCAAAAAGAACATTTTGCCAATGGTGATTGTTACTAGGCAAAAGGTGCACGAATCATATTGTATTTGTTTGTTCTATAAGTTGTGTCAAAAATAATTACATCTCCAAAAGAAGTCTGTCATGTGATTTTCAACATCAGCTTGTACCAAAGAAAAAAAAAAAAGGATCACCAACTTGTAAGCTTTTGAAGTAGTCAATTAAATGTTGAGCATCACTTGTTCTAAAACATAATTTCTTTTGCTCCGAAAGAAATTGCTATAATCAATGGGTAGAAAGCCTAAATATTGTTCACCTCCAACCTCCTTTGCCATGTATGAGTATGCATCAACTAGTATTATCCCCACTTTGTCCATTTTATCAATTGTAAAAGCATGTGCATCTGAAATTTTCCTACTAACTCTTAACATATATCTCTGATCTTCTTGAAAAAGCTCATGGTTATGCTCAGGATTAAAATCAGATATAATCCATTGACCATCTTCAACAGTAAATCCAACTCTTGCATTGTATCTTACCTTTGTCCCTCTTCTTTTGTACTTGACATATTTTTTTTCTCTAAAACCTTCTCTAGAATAGATAATATATCATTTTTTTATGGTTTCATCCTTCAATCTCTTTATATTTTCTTTTCTAATGCTAAAACCAACTCCTTAAGCACAATGTTTGTAGTAATTGTAAGCCTCATCAAATGAAGTAAATGCTTTTCCAATTTCAAGTATTTGAGAATTAAGTTGAATGCTTCCTTTTTGCACTAAAATAGATGATCTTTCAATGCAATTAATGTCACTATTAGAAGTATATGAAGAACCTTCTGTAACCAAAACATCCATGCAATTGAAGAAAAAAGTATGCTTAATGAACCTAATTATTAAATATAGTTCTACAATCCTAACTGAATTTAATGAACTTCAAATTTATATAAAGCTAAAAAAATCCAACTATCATGTGAGAAATTACACAAAAAAGTTCCTAACTTCACAGTAATTGAACTATGAGAGAGAAATCAAACAAGCACTTGGAAAAAGGAAGAAATCAATCCAGAAACCTCACAAAAATCAATGAAAAAAAATGATTATATAAAAAATAAAAGAATACATACAAGAGATCAACCATGCGTAACCTCCCAAATTTCCTCTTACCCCAACCTCCAAAACTCCAACAAAGAACTCGTTGTCATGAATCCAATTATCAATCTAATTTTTATGCACCAAAAGTGACCTTTGGAGTTGAGTTCCCATCATTTTGAATGGGTTGTTTTTTTTTTAAATATTACTAGTAAGAGGATGTTTAGTTTTATCCTTATTAAGAGAATCCGTTAACTGAAGGAAGAAATGTATTTTTACAAATTACAAAGTTTTGTGCATTTAATGAATGCACATGTGACATCACATGAATGGAAAACCCATCGATTGATGGGTGAAGCTGGCACCATCCAAATTTTTCTCCATTGGGCCACACTTCACTCAACCTGTATTAGCATGTCGTTTTTCTAATTTTATTTTAACTTTTTTTGTGCCGAAATGGACAAACCACAATGATCCAAATGACAACTAAACAATGAATGTCCCAGCCCACAATTACTCTTCACGGGCATGTGTGAGTTTTTTTTTAATTATTCCACACGCCCTCACTTTGTGCCCACGGGTTTTTATATCTCTTATTTAACTTGTTGGGATAATTATTGATTTTTTTAATAATAAAAAAGATTTTAAAAATTCAAAAAAAATTGAAAATAGTTCATTGGTTGATGCAGTGAGGTCATGAGTTGGGAAAACACAACCCATAATTGGGTCCACAAAAGTTTTGCGTGTTAGCTTGAGTTTTAGCCCAATCCACCATGTTATTGACACGGAAGGATTTTTCCGAAACTTGCCGGCTAGCAGATTTGCTGATGTATTATTATTATTATTATTATTATTATTATTATTATTATTATTTCACATACTATAATTTAGTTTTACAAAATATTTTGCTTTGCCCTGATAAAATCTTAAAAAAGATTATGATTTATCCCTCCTTACATAAATATCTAACTATTTAAATTAAGTTAAAAAAAAATCCATATTAGTTAAGTATCTTGATTTTGGGGTAGTTCTATGTAAATGCACATATGGACAAGTCTTATTTACTAGGGGAAGTGTAATATTTTGAAATGACAGTTGTTTTTTATTTTATTTTATTTTTTATTTTTAAGTGAAAGCCATTTAATATCAGAATTGTCGATTAAATGGAAAATCAGGGAAGTGGCAAAAATTCCCAGCCTAGTTTGAAATGGAAAACTTCATTTGATTCTCAATACTAAAATAGTCTGAAGTGTATTTAATTAATTAATTAAATAATAATTAATTAATTATTAATAGAGAGTGTGGTGTTCTTCATGATCATTTTAAGTACATACTTTCTATCCCTATATATCTATCTCTGACACACGGAAAGTTTTGATTTAGTGGCCTCATAACCTAACAAACAATTACTCTCTCCTTTCTCTTTCTCTCTCATTAAAAAATTATATAGATCTTTGTCATAGTCACTAATATTATAATGATAATTGTTATTAAATATTATTAAAGAGGGCATATGCAACTTTCTTTGTTACGGGCCCATATTTTTTTAAATATCATTGTCTTATTATATAGATATATGTGCAATCATAAAATATTTTGTTATATTATATGATACCCATCCAAGCTTCTCTCTTCTCACTAGCAAGCATAGATGCACAAAATCCACATTAAGCACTAGTCCTCAAGAGGAAGTTGCCGGAACCAAGGCTTGCTTCTGATCAGGGCTTTCAACATATATGTCTAGGTTCAAAGGTCATTAGGAGGCTTCATTGTTCCTCGATCGGAGCTCCAACTTATCTAGGTTCTCCATGGCAAAGTATGTTGGCGTGGTTCATCGAATATAACCGATTATATATATATATATATATATATATATATATATATATATATATATATATATATATATATATATATATATATATATATACTCATTGTGGAAAATTTATTTCATAGGATGTATAAGATTAGGGAGAAGATGTGATCAAGAAAGGTATTTTTTTTCTTCATTATTTTTTTTTTTGAATTTTGATTCAAAGTTTAAGGTTCTTTGATTTTGGTCTCAATAATGGTACCACTTTCTTTTAATCTATTTTGGTTTATTAGTTTTGTTTTTCCCATTAAATTTTGATTTTGTTTCACATACCCATCAATTTTTTTTATTCAACATACATTAAGATTTGAGTTTTTTGGTTTTTGGTTTTTGCTTTTGGATGCAGAGGAGAAGAAGATTGAAAGGTATATGGGGAGAAGAATTCATAATTCTTTTCGTTTGATTGGAAATTTATAATGTAGTATTTTTTTTATTCAATTTGTTCTCGATGTAAAATGCAACTTTTGTTTTTTAAATTCAGCATTTTGTCAATTATTGCAATATTTTAATTCTCTCCTTTGATGCAAGTCTAAAGCTTTCACAACTTGCAATAAAACATTTCTTGCACTTCTTTTGCTTTTGTCACCAAAATAAATAACAAAATCACAACCATATAAAAATAAAAAATTTATCTTATTGCTCTTCCAATGAAGCTCATTTGATTCCAATCATAAAAAAAAAAATTTATAAAACCTCATTCATGGATGTTCCTCCAAATAGCTCAACAACACTTATAATGAAAACAAAATCAAGAAAAATAAAACATAAAAATAAAGAAAAGGCCATTGGGCTCCTGTGAAACTTGGGAAGAAACTTGTATGGATGATACTTTAATTTTTAATTGATTTGTTGGAATGTTTTATTTTAGTTTCAATCTATTGTTTTCATGTTCAACTTACAATGGATAGATTTTGTAGGTTTTGATTGTTGAATGATGCTTCTAGAGCGGGATGCTTGCATATATTAGGTCACACATAGATTCAAGGGGATTCAATGTATTAGCACACTAGAGGTTCTGGGAGTCAGTAGCCTCATGTGGGCATCAGGGTTTAGCTCTAGCCTAAAGAGTATTAGGGCTTCCCTAGCCAAGACTCCTTGCACCTAATGACATCGTAGGGATATCTTCCGGATGGAGGAACCCGCATGGGATTAGGGCTATACTATAGAGGTTCTAGGGTAGTCGACTTTAGAGTCTAGTAACCAAAGCCTAAGACAACAATATATTTTAATTCCCAAATTCATCCATTTTTGCTTTTATCTCAAGGGGATACTTTCCTGAGGCCTTCCTTATCCTTTGTGTTTACATATCTTTTTAGTTCATGTCATATCTTTTATATTCGTTTCTTTTTTTTGTTACTTACAATTAAACAATCATCTCTGTTTGGTAGACTAGATAGTATTGACAAAGAAAAAGTAATAGTATTTCTTGGGATCCCAAGGAATACAACCCTCTTGAGCTTGTGCAAGGGGATTATTACTTGTCAATCCGTACAATTACGGCCGGAGCTATGTGCTCTTTTTCTAACAAGACTCATAGCGACCATCATAGGTGATTGTAGTCCCTATCATTTTATTATAATCATAAGTGTGGAATTGAGTTTCACTCTGTGTAAACAATAGGGCTAGAAATGAGCCAATGCATTGGTTAAAAGCTTGAAGGCTTGGCTCGTTTAGCTAGTTCAATAAGCTAAACGAGCGATTCTCAAGCCTGATCATTGAGCTCACAAGATAAACAAGCCAAGCCTAAACTCTTCCAAGCTTAGTTCATTAGGCTCGTAAATGACTCGTTTATTGTATCGTTAAAAGCTCATTTATAAGAATCATTAAAGGACTAATTTATTGTATTGTTAAATGCTTGCTTATAAGAATCATTAAGGTACTCATTTATTGTATAGTTAAAAGCTCATTTGTAGGAATCTCTAAGGGATTCATTTATAGTTTCATTTACATGTTTATTTACAAGAATCATTAATAAAATTATTTATAATATCGTCAAAAGCTTGCTTAAGTGATCATTAATAATGTTATAATTAAAAAAAATTATATACTATCCAAAAAACTTATTATCAAAATTTGTTACAATTTTTATTTTACTCACTACAAATAAATACAAAATGTTAAATTAAATTTTATTTATTTTTATAATAAATATTATGTATTTTTTTTAGTATTTTTATAAACAAATCAAAAATAAAATGCATAGCTGTTGTCTCTCTTTACTCTTCAATCTTAAATCTCTTGTGGTTGAATGACGCTTTTATGATATTTAGATTTAGTTCTTTCTTATTCATAAATTAATTTTTAACATATTGGTTTTAATTTAAAAAATAAATTAAACCTAAGTTGACTTTTTTCATAAGTAAAATTTTATTTAAATTTTATTAACATAATTTTTCTAAAATTAAAAATATTTATCAATAGTAACTAAAATTATTTAAAAACTCATATATATTGATTATAAAACTCTTAAAATAACTAAAACTATTTAAAAATTTAAAACATGTTTTAAAAATTAAAGATAAAATTTGAAAGGCAACCTGTTTTATTTTTATGTTAAATTAATTTTTAGTTCAGTGTTAAATAATTAGTAGTAATAATAGATAAGGGGGTAATATCACCATCCTACTTGTATTGTGACTAAACCTTTTAACTTACATCAAACTAAATAAAGAAAAAGTAGATGCAATATTTTCAATTACATCAAACCAAACAACATTGTTGTAAGTTAAAATACAACATTTTCACTTATACTTGTAACTTCACTCACATATAATTTCATTTACACGCAACCAAATAGCCCCGCAATATAACTTCATTTACAAGTAAAACCAAATACCTCCAAACAAACACCCTCATAATTTTTAATCTAAGTTTGATTATAAATTTGATTTTTAATCTAAGTTTTTATGAAGAATAATAGTTATTGACATTGTTTAATATCATGTTGATTTGTATTATTTACAAAAATTTAATATTTATAAAACTATATATATTTTATTAACTTAGAAACTATATTATTAATTATTTGAGGAATCCCGGGATTAGGATTTTTTTTAATATTAGATAAACATTTTTAATTTACTAAAATAAATGTCAGCATTTTTAATTTTTAAATTGTATTTTTCAATAAATACAGCAATTAAAATTTAACAAATATGTAATTAATTTTTAGTTATTATTAAATTAAAAATAGATAAATATTAACATAATAAACTTTGTAGATTATCTAAATCAATTAATATTTTTTAAAATTTTATATAAATATCCCTTTTAATCAATTATCTAAATTAATTAATTTTTTGTATTACTTTTTACAAATTTCATGAATTGTTGTCGTCAAAAGAAAAAAATTATGGTTTTGGGGGGTTATCATTGTAAATTTATCACTTTCCATTTACTTTCCCAACCAAATAGCTGCACATCTATGATCCAACCATCCAAGAATCCCTAATCCTAATCCAAATTACTCTCTCTTTCTCTGTTGTTGCCGCTTACCTGGCCACCACACCGAGCTTGCAAAGACGATCCAAGGTTGAGCAGCCTCTTTTTCCCTTTTTTCCACATTGCATTAAGCACCTTCTTATTTATTTTTCCATTGTTCATCTAATACTTGATATCTTATTCTTTTATTTGATGGTGTAATTTTAGATATGTCAAAGCCACTACATAATTCATCAAATCAATAGTCATGCACAAGCCCATCTATTGAAGCAAACAAAACACTTGATGTAGAACTTGTGGAAGAAGTGGAGAATCCTTTCGAGAAAAAAAAAGAAGAAAGAAGATATCTAAATTGTGGGAAGAATTCAATGAATTAATCACTAAAGAAGGGGTTAAAAACATAAAGTGTATACATATTGACGGGTGTCATTTTGCCTTTTGGTGGCATGCACTGCAATCAAACAAAAAAAATTAGAAAGAATGAAAATAAAAAAAAAGAAAGAAAAGAATACAAAGAAAAATAAATGGTTAAAGTGACAGAAAACATTAAGATTTCCTAATATCTCAAATCTTCCTCCGCAATGGCGCCAAAAACTTGATAGGGACGCAAGTGTACGTGCCCATCACATGACAATGTGCTAAAAAGCAGGCTATCAATCCACTATGAAGATTAAGATTACTAGTAATAACCCTAGTTCCCAAAGTTAGCCTGAACAAAAGTATGATGTGTGTGAACAAACTCAAAAGTAAAAGCAGGAAATACAAAATAAAAGGAGTAGAGAAATCAGGGAAGAAGCTATGTCCGGGCATAGCATCCCTCTAAGGTTTTGCTAAGTGCAAGACAATGGTTGTCTAACCATGCAATCCTATTTGAATTGAGAGATTTCCTAAATTATAATAAACCCCTCTTGTAAGGGTGAATAGTAACTGAATAGGTACAGTGCTGATATAGTCACCACACAATTGCATTACACTTTGTAAAATCTCAATGTTAGTTAACAAGAATTTCTTAAGTAGGTGATCCTTTTGCAAAGAGATTACCCCTAATTCGAATGTAGAATAGAGACGTGATTTCTCCTAAAATCTATACCATATGATTGCAAATAGCACAGAAATACTTGTTAACCAACTCGGGAGGATTAAGGGAGAAGAATTCTCCATAATACCCTATTGCTAGGCTTACTCACAGTCCCCTCTAATCGTACCATGTTCATGCTAGATGGGTATTTCTACTCGTCATAAAACACATTCAATATGATAACTAGGGCTTTCGCCATGATAGCAATTAAGCAATACAAACATGTAATTAAATTAAAATAGTATGGATTACAATTAGGAAATAACTAAATCGTAATAATCCAACAACCAATGTAAAAGGATAAAACCCTAAGTTCACCTATGTCCAAACATCTACAAAATTAGCCCTCTATTAATGAAGGGAAAGTAATCAAGTTACATGACAAGGAGAGAATAGACATAAGCATTAAAACCCTCTTTTCAATCATGTCGAAGGTTGATCGCTAGAAAACTCCAAAGAACATTCTAAGAACGCCACCAAGGTAAGCTTGACCGCTATGATCTTCCTCTCCTCGATGATGTAATCAAATCTCCTTCAAGGATCACCTATAAAACCCTAGAGATTCACCTCTCTTCTTCCCAAGACTCACTTCCAAGAATAGAATCAAAGATTGCCTTAGAAATCTTTATTAGATCTAATTATACTGTGGCGCTTACGAGCTATTTACGAGTGTAAGGACATGGTGGTAAGGAGCTAAAGATGATGGGTTATGATCCTTACGAGAACACTTTCAACTGTAAGTCCCATCTGTAATGTCTTCTATCTTGTGTTACGATCCATCTTACGGCCGTCAATGCTAGATCGTAAGATTCTCTATGTTGCTCTTGTAACCGCCCATATAGGCATAAGTTCTGCTCATAAACTTCTCTGGATAGTCCTTACGGGCCCTCCTTATGGGGGTAAGTCCTGCTAGTAAGGTCCTCTAATTTGGCTTTATACTCATCTTTACGGGTATAAGTATGCCAGCAAGGCTCTCTGGAAGAGACTTACGGTCGTAAGCTACTCGTAAGACATCCTGATTACCTTGCCCTTATCCAATTGATGCCGAGAGAATTCTATCTTCTTCGCTTAGGGTATGAAATACTTTTTTTGGCTCTTTCACATCTTTAAGTGCTGCCTAATGGCTTAGAATGCAAAACATACTATGTTTAACGTTAAATTCCACAATATACTTCTAATACATGCCTAATTAGTGTATAAAATGATGTAAAATAATATAACATTATACACTCATCACTCCCGTTACTCCTTTAATCTCCCTCTTCTTCTTTAACCTCGCTCCAAAATCCTAATTGTCATTCAGTTCTAAGAGATCTCCAAAAGGTAGTTCCCTTTTTCTCTTTTTTAGCTTCCCTTTTATATCCCCATAAATCAAGTAAGTACATGACAAGTACATGGGCGTGCACTTTACCCCATGTAACTGTCTGAAAACTTTAAAACATCAATTTTAGGGTTACACGGTCATGTACAGGGCCATGTAACTCAGTGACTACCCGTGTTTTTCTCTATAAAATCATGCTACTGTTGCTCCCATGCAGTGATGGAGGCACGGGGAAGTGCTTAAAGACATTGTTTGGCTCAGTTTTTCAACAAAAAATGGGAACAATCTCAACAGTATTGCTTCTTTTGAGAACCCATCCATCTTTAACATATATCAAACCTCCAAGAACTCTCCAATATGATTGTTGGGATCCTCATCCGGAAAACCATAAAACTGCACTGATTGCTGAACCATTTGGACAAAAGCAAGCTTCAATTTGAAAGTATTTACTACTACTACTGGTCAGACTATACTGGATGGGGATCCGTTCAATGTTGGCCTGGCATAAACAAATAAAGTCCTCTAATGAACTCCTTGTTTGGCTATTGTACCAGAATGTTCTCCTTCTATCCTTACTGTCAATGATCCTATCACAGTCAATAAAGTTGTCCACAATCATGTGTCAATCACTGTTTGGCGTTGATGTCATTATCCACTTTCCTTGACGATTTATTCTTTGTCATACACTGCAAACAAAAAAAAATAACACAAATCAATATGAATAAAAGAAGAAAAGTAAGAAACAAGAAACAAAAGGAAAAGAAATGACTAATTTGGCACAATGAAAGAAGTGTTCCTAATATCTTTAAGTTTCTTGGCAATGGTGCTAAAAACTTGATAGTTATGATTATAGTCACCTGCTAAATGCAAGTGTACATGTCGATCGAGTAATAAAGGGTGCTAAAAAGCAAGGGTATCGGTTCATAGGGAACTAGAGAATATTAATACCGAATCTAACTCTGACAATCAACCTAACCAAGACGGTGAAGTCTAAATGAAAACTAAGAAACAAGAATCAAAAGCACAAATATAAAGTACAACTAAACAAGCATGAAGAAAGGATGTCGAGGCAGCGACTTCCCCTAGCGTTTGTTAGGTCCTTAACAATGGTTGTATAAATTCTTCAAATCAAAATGAATCAAGAAAATTCCTAAAACATGGTGCCCCCTTTCTCAAGGTGAATACCTTATAGTCCCATACAACGTTGATACAGATAAGTACTGATACAAACAACTCTATGACGGCAGTACACTCTATGAACTTTATCTACAATAAGAAAGCATACAAAATGTAGACAATTCTCCTCTCGAAGCAATTGCCCCTTATCCTATGAGAAGTAAAATTTGAATATCTTCCTAAAACTACTCCCTATGATTGCATTACAAATAAAATTCTATGCTAACTCACTCGGAAGGATTAGAGGAGGAGAAATCTAAACTGCAAGGTACCCTATCTCTAGGTGAACTAGTAATTCCCCTCAATTGCAACTCACCTATACTTGGTGGGTCTCTCAACTTATCACACAAGCACATCAAACATGGATTCTCGGCTCTCACTATAATAGAATCTAAGATATTTGATATATGCAACTGAATTCAACAATAAAAGATTGCGATTAACAAATCAATATAAAAACATTCAAGATCCACATCCAATGTCAACCAAATTGTAAACCCTAGGTTCCATCTATGCCAAAACACCAATAAATTAATTTTTTATTAAAGGAGAAAAATCATGCAATCCATAAGAGATAAGAGACATGAATGAAAACATAAAATCCCCTTTCTTTCTTTGCCCTTGAGAAGCCGATGAACTCCCTTCATGTCTTCCACAAATGTCATAAAGGATGCTCCTCAATGGCTCTAATAGTGTTCTAGATCATGGATGGGCCTCCTCTCCTCGATGGAATTCTGTAGAAGCCCAGAAGAAGTTCTTCCCTTTCTCCCTTTGCTTGGTTGTGAAAAGATTATCCAAAAATCCTCAATAGAATCTTTTATACTTAACCACTTTTGGGGTCTTTACGAGAGTAAGAATAAGGCCGTTAGGAGTTAGAGATGATGGGTCATGTGCCTTATGGGCATCTTATAGGCATAAGCCCCACGTGTAAGATCTTCTGTCTAGATGTTACGGTCTAGCTTATGGTCGTAAGTGTTGGACCAAAAATTTCTCAAGATAACACCTACAACCTTCTTTTATGGGTGTGTATTGCTCTTTGTAAGATCATTTGGACAATCCTTATGGTCTAGCTTACAGGCATAAGTCTTGCCCATAAGTCCTTATGTCTGGTCATTATGCTCCTCTTTACCAGCATAAACATACCTACAAGGTTCTCTGGATGAGGCTTACAGTAGTAAGTCCAACCGCAAGGTGTTTAGTCTGCCCTATTCTTCAGTTGTTAATATTGAGAGAACTCTATCTATTTCATTTTGGATTCAAATTGCTTCTTTTAGTTCTCTCTCCTCATTATGCGCCCATCAATTGAAAACACAATTTACACCATGTTTAACATCATCTCATGAATAAACACCCTAATATATGCCAAATAAGTGTATAAGACAATATAAAATCATGTACACTTAATTATACACTTATCACATTTCATTCAACAGTCATGCCAAGTGTAACTAATAGTGATTAAATATGCACACACTCAAGCACTTATCAGTTGGGAAATCATAGACAAAGTATAACAATTAATTTATTTTTTTCACTTTATATAATATTCATTTGCATAAAGGCTATAATAGTCATTTTATCATATTTTTTTTTCACTTTTCACATTCCCAATAAACTACCTCCTCAATCTTTTCAATCAAATATAATTTTCATTCTCATTCCTTCTCTAGGTTAGTTAGTCTTTCTTCAATCATGCATATGTTACTCTCTTTATATATTTGTCTTCTTGTGAGATTTCATTGAGGATATGTAGAATGTTTTTCAAGCAGGGGAGAACTTAGCACTCTAATTGGGTGCATCACTTGGATTTCTTATAATGCTCACAGGTTGTTATTGAATTGCTTGTACGGTCCCTATTGGAATGGGTAGTTGCTGTATTGGAGTGGGTAGTTGCTGTATATCCTTGCATTAGTTGCAATAACCCATGATTGGAAGGCAAGAAAGGTTGTTGTTCTTACAAGTTATACAGTCTTGGTTGTTTTGCTAATATACCCCTCTTAAAACCATATATCGCAATGGCCATGCTGCAGCTATTAATGGTCAGAAAATTTTTCTCATACACCTTTGGGTTATTTTTGGCAGTAAGTCAGGTAGGGAAACAAAGCCACATATAAATAATTATCTATTTATTTATTTAAAATTATAAAATTATTGGAACTAATGATTTTGTTTATTTAATTATTATTTGCTTACTTATTGTTTGTTAAATTAATTATTATTGATTACTTATTTAAAATCTAATTTAGTTGTTTGTTTGCTTATTTATTTATGTTGAAATAATTGGATTATTTTCTCTAAAAGTTGGGATCATACAAATATATTTACTATGAAATTATTTGAATATAAATCTTGTTATGCTTTCGAGATTAGCAAGGAAATTATTTGTTGCCATTTCCGTGATTGCTAAGATTTAGTTTTGAACTTATTGTTATGTTGAACATTGGCATTTAAATTACTTTGTATATGATTGTTTTTCACCCTATTTTTTGGGGTTAAAACATTGACCCTGCTGACATAAAAATTCAAGAAAAGAAACTTGGTGAAATAATTACCACCCCTAAAGCTATAACTCGAGTCATCGAGTATAAATTAATGATACATGAAGTTCTGTCTTGAATTACCGAGTATAAAAAATAACTTCTGATATTCTATTGAAAATATAGTTTGGAAGACATGTGCTTTAGTGATATTCTACTAAGTTTTACATTTATTTTTTGTTAAATCATTATGATCTTAATAATTGCATTTTTAATATTGATATTCTCTCACATAAGTTATATTATAAATTTGAATTTTTGAACCCTATCTAATGCCAGTTGTTTTTAATAGTTTATTGACTAGGCTGTCAAATTTATAAATTTGTTTTTTTTTTTTTATTTAATCAGGAGTAAGGTAGAATGAGGGTAGCTTAGCAGAGATTGTCAAATAAAAGCTTATTATGGGCTAACTAGATTGAATTGTTATTAATGGTTTCCATTGTAGACCTTGAAATTTTTTTTTTTTTTTTTTGACACAAGACGACAAGCGTCAGCCAGGGACGTGCATGTGCGTGGAGTGCCACAGCCCTCAACACACCCGTGCCCTCACCTTGCGTGGGCTTGGGGATTCGATCTCGGGTCCTCCCCGAAACGAACACCCTACACAAGGAACCCGGTGCCAATAGACCAAATGGTCGTTGGCACCTTGAAAATTGTTCTTATGAAATTTTCCGTAATTCAAACTCTGTCCTTTTATTATGTTTGAAATTTTCCGTAATTCAAACTCTGTCCTTTTATTATATTGTATAATTAGGTGATATACAGTAGTAATATTTACTCTTTCCATTGTAGACCTTGAAAATTGTTATTATAAAATTTCAATGATTCAAACTCTGTCCTATTATGTTTGAAATTTGTGTTTTTATTATATTGTATAATTTGCTCTGAGACATATTTTGAGACTTGCATACATATTGAGTCTTTGGCACATGGGTATGTATCCGTTTGCCGAGTTTGGCCCAAGATATAAAATTTCAGAACTGAATGAGCTTAACCAACAGTAATGAAAATTATTTTAATAAGATGGGTAGAGAGAATCCATCTGAGATCCTGTAAGTAGCCTCCATCATATGAGCAAATCTAGCAAGCTCATATGTTATTCCTAAGATCCTTAACTTTGAGAAGAGAACCAAGTAGGTTCAACAATTTGGAAAATAATAATAATAATAATAATAATTTCTCTCTCGGTAGGTAATCAAATGCACACTTGTAATGCCCAAAATTCGACTACTCAAGAACGGCTTCACTCTTCTAGGTGACAGCTCTATCTACCATCTTTTTACACAAAAAAACAAATAAAAGCAACTGGTAGAGCATTCCACAAGGAATCTGAATTTCTAGTCTTTTTTTTTTCAATACAAGAATGAAACAAAGAGACTATGGTCTTTTCAATATAGGTCTTCATCCTAAAACAAGTGGCTCCACACTTCTGGCGAAGTGAAAGGGACCTAGGTTTTCGAAGTAAGAGAGACTCTACAATTTAGCTCTAGATAAATAACTAACTCACCCATGTCCCCCTAGGTTTAAGAATTTATATCAACAATGGTTATAGATCATCCTTAGTTAAGCACTCATCGTAAAAGGAATACAAGTAAAACCTTCCCCCATACTTGAATAGTGCATTGTCCTCAATGTACAAATATATGAAATGAACACAAATAATTGAGAAAACAAAGAATTAGGGGGGGTTCATTAAACTTTCCTGAACACTAAGAGTGATGTGGCCGCTCTCAACATCCTCTTAGTCCCTTAGATGAGACAAGAGAAACACAAGTGAGGCTCAAAATTCAAAACAAAATAAAAGAAACAAGAACTAAAAATATGTAAAATAAATGCATAAAGTAAACAAACCAAAATGTCAGTTTAGCAAGGGACTTCCCTTGCTAACTAAACCAAATAAGTACAATTGAATAAAAAGAAAGTACAAGTTTAGAAATAGAAAAGCATAAACAACAATAGCTGCACAAATCAAAATAGAGCACAGCTAATTGGTGCATCAAGTGTGGCTTCCCAAACAACGATGTGAGTACTGACATCTCCATGTTTAGAGTGTATAGGGAAGAGTCCCGAGGATGATGCAACACAATGGCCTGCAACACACTACAGACTCTGTCCTAGCCATCGAATAGACGGGGATTCCTGCATGAACAAAGAATTATCCCGCTGATAGTACTCGACAGATGTGGATGATAGTGAGTGGTCCGGCGTAGATGATGGTGGCATGAGCAGGTCCAATTTCTGTAGATTGCAAAAAGTGATAAGGTTACATCCACCCACAATAGTCATTCAATCCACACTCTTACCATCCCACAAAGGAATCAGGTAATGTAAGGGCCTGCAAAAATAGTGCTTGCTCTGGGGCCAATAGCCTAGTGGTGAAGCGATGTGGTGAGAACAAACCCTATGTGATAGGGAACACTATCAACCATGCTCCAAAGCAAAAGTTGTGTCAATTAATGACCCTAGTATTACCACTTATGCCAGTAACTATGGCACTATGTAAAGCATGAATGAATTTGAGTGCAGGTGACCTGCGAGAAGATGCTTAGGAAATGTTAGGTGTAAAGCCAGAGCGGCCAGTGCTTAATCTCTTCCAATGATGATTTTGTGGCTCTCCAATGGATGGATAAGAATAGAGCAAGTGGTATTTATCGGTGGTGGTGTACTCCTTTTCATAAAAACCCATGAAAAGAGCAAGCTCTGTGTAACGCAAGTGATACTCATGTCCATGGAATTGGAAGTTGATGGCATTAGGTTCATCCCAAATATTGTGACCCCGTTGTCTATCAAACATAGTGAGAACCTCCAAGGTTAGTTCACGGTAAGCTGGCTCATGAATAGTGAGAACCCTTTGCCAAGCTCCTACATCCAACAATTATTGCACATCCTCAACCAAATGGAAAGCACGCAAGGCGTCCCAATCAATGGTTCATAATTTACCAAATTAGTATGCAAAAAGTTGGGTGAATCACTCACAATGAGTAGAAGACTTGAATCTTAAGTTTAAAGCTGGTTTAGTGACTGTCTGTTTCTTCCACATTGTATACAAAAGAAAACAATCTTGAATTAGGTTGATTTTTAGAAGTTCAGGAAAAGTACGGGCACGCTCATGATAAAGCACGATCGTGCTTCGACGCTGTTTGTTCTTCCTAAAGACGTAGAAAACATTCAAAAACCCAATGCTCAAATGGCCGCCCGATCAAAAATAACAAAATCACATGAAGTCAAATAGTTCAAGAAATTGGCAGCAAGAAACACAAAATTAAACAAAGCTTAAGAATTATCAGGCTTAGAAGGTAAAACAATATATGTGAATCAAAATAGCCGAATGACGATAAACGATTGACACACCTCTGCGGAACTTGGACAACAAATGGATGAAAGAACATAAATCAAAGGATGACAGTGGAACACGATGACTCTTGCGATTTTAAGAACAAAATGAGAGGATAGGGGAGTGTCAAGACCACGGATGCACATTACCCAACCCTACACACACCAACATTTTTATACTATCTTGAGAAGCACGGTCGTGCTTGGTGCGTGCTCCAAATAGAGTGAATAGCATGGGAGAAACACAATCGTGCTATCCCCGTGCTCCCTAACCATGATTATTTTTGGAAAATTGTCAAGACTTCAGACTAGGAAGCAAGGTCATGTAAGGGGCCCAAAACCGTGCTTACTGGAAAGCACAATCGTGCTTGCCCCGTGCTCAGCCTGGAATGTTTCAAAAAGGTTGAAAGTAGAGAAAATTACGGCTTGAGCACTGGCATGCTTTGCTCGTGCTCAGTCTGAAACAAACCAGGACTCAACACTCTCCTGCTTTTCATAATAAAGTACAAAGCACCCGAGAATTTGTCAATAAAGAATCATTCACTGAAAAATACTAACTCAAAAAAGAGAGATGCAACATGCCCAAAAGAATGTGCAACCATTAAATGAAATAAACAACTAAAATCAAGAAAACAAAATAAAGCAACAGGACTAAAAATATGAACTTTTAGGCTATCTCCCAAGAAGCGCTTGTTTAATGTCAATAGCTTGATGTACATGTTTTGCAAGATGAGGGAGGTTCGTAAAGTAAGATTGCTCTAGATGTTTCACACAAAGAAGGATCTTCCCTCAGTGCATAAGGTATCAATCGATGCCCATTCACCTTAAATGTTCACTTAGTAGGATGAAAATTTTAAATTGCACCATGAGGGAATGTTTGAGTGACTGTGTACGATCCTGACAAACAGGATTTGAGTTTTTCAAGAAAGAGTATTAATATAGAATTGAAAAGTAGGAATTGTTCTCTAACCTAAAACTATTTTTCCCTCCTGATATGACTATCATGAATATGTTCGTTCTTGCCTCCCATAGTATTGAATTCTTATAAGAGTTTTGTCGATGCTCCTCTAACTCATTCAGTTGAAATTTCAGCTTCAACTGAGCATCACTCATGTTGAAGTTCAATGATTTTATAGCCTAATATGCCTGATGTTCTAACTTAACCAGTAAGTGATAAGCTTTTCCATAGACTAACCGATAAGGGGTATACCCTGTGGATGTTTTATAAGCTGTTCTATAGGCCCAAAAAGCATCGTCTAACCACTCAGACCAATCATGTTTGTTGTGCTGCACGGTCTTTTCTAGGATTCTTTTTAATTCTTGATTTGTGACTTCAACCTGCCCACTAGTCTAAGGATGATAAGTTGTGGCCATGTGATGGTTCACACTATATTTTTTTCATCACCTTCTCAAACTGAGCATTGTAAAAATGTGTTCCGTGATCACTAATAATTGTTCTTGGGGAGCCAATCGTGAAAAGAGTTTTTTAAGAGTTTCACCACTACTCTTGCATCATTCATAGGGAGTTCTTGTACTTCGACCCATGTGGACATGTAGTCCGCTTCTACCAAGACATACTTATTAGCATTTGAATTTGGAAATGGTCCCATGAAGTCAATGCACCGAACATCAAAAACCTCACACTGTTGAATAGAAGCTTGTTTCATTTCATCAAACATGGAAAAATTCCTACTTCTTTGACATTGGTTACTTGTAGGTACAAATCACATGTCTGGCAACAAGGAAGTGAGCAACCTATTTATGGTTCAACTTAAAGATGAAGAGAGAGTAACCTCACTCTGGCTAGTAGATATTGGCTGCTTAAATCACATGTCTGGCATCAAGGAGTTGTTCAAAGATCTTGATGAGTCTCAAAGGATTACATTAAGACTGGGTGATGACAAGGAGATACAGGTTTAAGGGAAAGGAACAATATCTCTCACTGCAATAGAGGGAAGAACAAAGCTTCTGCATAATGTACAATATGTCCCAGGTCTGCCATATAATTTGTTAAGTGTTGGACAACTCTTGGTGAGTGGATACTTAGTGATGTTCTCTGAAGATACTTGCACCATCAGTGATGCCAGATTTGGAGAAAAATTGGTTAGTATTGCTAAAACCAAAAATAACATGTTTCCTCTTGATGTTTCTAGGGTTGGTAGAATTAACTTGGCAATGAGTGTCAAGGAGAACTCAAAATTATGGCATCTTAGGTCCGATCACTTGAACATTATAGCATTAAAGAGTTTGAACTACAACAAGATGGTGTTGGGATTGACCAATATCACAAAATTGCATCACTGTGAAATAGTGTGATGGAGAAGCAGGTGAGAAAGCCATTTCAAACCAAGAAAACTAGGAATGCAAGCTCTCATCTGCAGTTGATACACATGCACATTTGTGGACCCATGCAGACAAATTCTTTGGGAGAAAGCAAATATTCCTAGTTATTTGTAGATGATCATAGCCATATGTACTGGGTGTTCTTCCTAAAACAAAAGTTTGAAGCATGTTAAACATTTCAGAAGTTCAAGTTAATGGTGGAGAAATAATCAAGGTCCAGAATCAAAGTGCTGCGCATAGATAGAGGTGGAGAACTTACAAGTGCCGAATTCAACTCATTTTGTGAAAAGCATGGTATCATAAGGCAGCTCACAGCTCCTTACTAGCCATAACAAAATGGAGTCTCAAAGAGAAAAAATAGAACCATCATGGAGATGACTAGAGCTTTATTGAAGGACAACGGGCTACCAAACAAGCTTTGGGTAGAAATTGTGACTGTAGCAATATACCTCATCAATATTGCACCCACTAGTGTTGTAAGGAACAAAACCCCCTTTGAATCATGGTATGGATACAGGCCCATGGTGAGTCATCTAAGAGTATTTGGTTGTATATACTCCTTAATTAATTCCATCTCATAAACTACAAAAAGTAGACACAAGATCTGAAAAATGTATATTCTAGGATACTGCTTAAACACTAAGGCATATCGTTTGTACAACTCAATTACTTGTAAGATAATAGTGAGCAGGGATGTAGTATTAATGAAGGTGCAGGATGAAATTGGAGCATCAAGACAGAAGATGCACTATTGATAATGTGCGAATGTCCAACTGAGGACACATTCAGCCCAATAGATGAAACTAACTCCGCATTGAGATTGTCAACAACTATTTATACTGATGATGAAGTTGCAACACCCTTAGATGCTAGTGCTGAGAATGTCCCAAGTGATGAATCACCAGTTTGAAAAGTGAGGCTACAGAGAATTTTCAAGAAGCTTAATTATTTGTACATTCTATTAGGTGTTGGAGAATTTTCAAGCAAGGGGGGGTATTGCAAGATGCTTGAAAATATCATGTAGGAGAGAGAGAGGATTGGTCATCAGTGATTAAGGAAGCAAAAAAGAGACTTTGACTTTTCAAACAGTTAGTGTAAGCATGAATCCTCCACTATAAGAGCCTTACTTTTCTCTACCCAATGATAAAATACCTTTTACGACCTTACAGTGGTTTGTCTTTTCATTTATTATGTTTTGATGTACTTGATTCTCTAGTTTATGTAAAAGGTTAAGGGAGTGGATGTTTTGTATCTCAGGACTTAACATGAGATGATGAAGACCTTTCCAAAAGTTGCTTTCCAAGTACTAAAAGGGTGTATGAACCCAACTTTGTTTCTTTAATGAAGTAAGAAAGTCAAGTTTGCATCATTTGTTCTCTCTCTCTTATTGTTTCTTCTTCAATACAGAGAACTGGTTCACTTGCAACTTAGTAACCATAACGTCCTTTCATTGTAACAGAACTAACTAGCAAGAACTCAAGAACTTGACTTCCCAAGCTATCCAAACGCCAGAACAACAATGATGGTTACCTAAGCTATTGGATTTCGACTTCACCATTGAATATAAACCTCGCAGGGAAAATCTAGCGGTTGATGTGTTGTCTCAATGTTTCTCATTATCAGTTTCACAACCATACTATGATAAGATTTAGTCCATTCAATGCTCACAGAAAATAGATTTATTACTGGGCCCAATCATATAGGCTATCCAAGCAAACTCTACTATTGATTCACAATATTGTTTTTTTTTTAAAAGAGAGCTACAACATAGCTGATTTGTTGAAAAACAACAAGCAAATACAAGAAGTCCAAAACAATGACCACAAGAACAAGAAAAGGAGAACAAAAGGTACTAAACAAGAAGCGCCTTATCATCTAAGAACCATAAAACAAATGGAAACTGAAAGAATAGCTACTAGAATCAAAACAAAAAGCCTGTCTTCTTAATCAATCGCATCAGCCATTTGGGTTTCTCCAATCCTTTATGAAATAGGGATAGATGAACCAAGTTAGCTCCATGTCCAGCTAAGGCTGGAGCAAGTGTATTCCAACTCCAAGGGATAAGGTGAGCCTTTGGATAGTATAACTTTGATAGCTCTTGTTGTAGACCCATCGTCGCAAATGTAACCATGATCATCCTCTGTCATGCCTTCAATCACTCTCCAAGTCTCACGGTAGTTGAGAAATATAATTATTATCCTTAGCTTCATCTGGCTAGCAAATTCCAAAGCAACCATTTGTAAAGTTTAGTAATTTTCTTTTTTCCTTGTTTTTGTTTTGTTGACCAGTTGACCAGTGTTTGGGTTATGGCAGGGCCCATTTGTTTTGTCTCGTTGCCCATGAAATGTGGATCTGGTCGGGAGAAGTTTTTGGTGCTGTTTAGACTGTTTTATTGGAGAAGTTGTGGATTCCTTTTAAGGCCTTGGTTTGAAGGCCAGCCATCTTGAAGCTTGCTCTTCTTCACTACTTCAGCAGAGCATTTTCTTTACGCCCTGGGACCGGACGAAGGGTGGATCTCTTCACCGGCGAGCTCATCGGAGAGGCTAGTGGTAGGTGCTTTGTTGTGGTATTGATAGTTGTGATCTTGTGAGGCTGCTGATGTTTTGATCTTAATTACTTGCTTCTTGCTTGTTTGGGTTTATTTTCTTGGTGTTGTATAGCTGGTGGTTCTTGAGCTGGTTTGGAGAGATTCCTTACTTTGGTTTAATCATCCTTGGAGCTAGTGGTATGTTTCCTCTAAGCTTCTAGTAACCATTAGAAGTATTTTTTTTGTTGAGCTTGACTTATGGTTTGGTTGGTAGAAATGCATGCATGTTTATAGTTGTTTGTGTGTTTAGCCTGGTGTTAAGTATGTAAATTCTTAGTAATTTTATTGTGTATACTATCTTGTATTGGTATGTGTTTTGGGTTATATGCATGCCAATATTTTTATGCGTTCTGGTGTTTGAGATTTTTTGTTTCCAGTGAGAGAATTCTGAGCTTTCTGGTAACCATGCATTATACTTCATTTTCATTTTTCTTTCCACCACTATGTGTTGGGTTGTGAGAGTTATTTGATTGTTTTGGTGTAAGTTAGTGATTGTTAGTGTGTTAATTGAAAATTCTGATTCAAGTGTATAATTACTTTGGTTGCTTTTGTTCGATTAGTAATTAATTATTACATGTGTATTTATGTATTATTCTTTGGAAACAAATTTTCATATATCCTGGTGAATTGTTTTTATATAGATCTTTATATGCTCAAGTGTAAGTTTGTTATCTTGCCAAGCTTGTTGATTGGTGTTTGATCCATGTTGAATGAGTTAGGACTTTAATTGTAAGTTTAGATTCGGCCCAGGACTGTTAATCTAAGTTGAATTATTTTGCTGGGTAGATTCTGTAGTAAGCCTAAATCCGTGGGACTTACCGAACTTAGCTTTGTGACCCGGTACCAGGTAGGCTCTCGCACCTGTTAAATTTTGTATTGCCATTGTAAGGTAAATCAGTGGCAATGTATTTCAGTTATTTAATTATTTATTTGTTTATTTATGAAACTTTTTATTTACTTATTTAATTATGCATTTTTATCTCATATTATTTATTTCGTATTTTCTGTATGTTCGCTGTATTTTCGCGGTTTTAGTACATCTCCATTTCTGGCACATTTTCTGTAGTAGCGCTACCCCCGACTGCGGTCGAAGATCCGGCTTCGGCCATCGATATTCTATTCTGTTTTGTTCCGACTTCACAGTCGAAGATCCAGCCAAGTGCTGTTGATTTCTGTTGTTAGCCAGGGAGATGTACCGTCTGCTTTCGTGTTATTTCCTGAAATTCTGAATTCTGCTGTTTTCTGCATTTTCTGTCTGAAATCTAATTATTCTGTATTATTCTGCATTATTCTGTATTGTTCTGTGTTATTTATATTGTCTGTTTATTCTGCGATCCTACTGGGCCTTTGTGGCTCATGTACTCTGTATATTATGTTTTTCTCAGGAGAAGATCAGGCTTAGGAGCGTGGGTTGTTCTGGGAGTCTTTTCTTTTCCTATTTGTGCTTGTAGTCAGTTCAGACTCTCCTGTGTGAGTGAGACTCGTCATCTGTCTGTATTTTATTCAGATTCTGTATTGTGTGGCACTGTTAGTTGGGCTGTGTAAGCCCATAACTGTATAAACTCTGTTTCTGTGTATCTATTTGTAGTGCTTGTTATTATCTGCCTGTTAGGTTGACTCTGACCAGGTCAAATCTGAGGCCTTGCACCCAGTGGGGTCCGCCCCGTTAGATGCGGCCGATCTGTCAGCGGGCCCTGCCGTGGGGCTGGGGCGTGACACCATTAGTGCCTTTGTTCCCACCTTCAACCTTGACCAAACCTCCAAACGGCAACTTCGTGCAATATAAATACAAGCATTAGAATCAATGATACAGAAACCTACTCCACCCTTACCTGTATCGACATTCCAGCTGGTTGCCGAATATAAACAATAGCTCCCCGGGCTTGGAGCATTGGTGATAAAAGAACTTTTCTCTACTTGATGATTATGAGAAATGCTATATTCCTCAACATGTGTTATAGCCATGATGGCAATCTAACTATAATCAGGGGCTTTCTACTTAAAAATGTTATCGCATCTAGCCTTCCACAACAACCAAACCCTAGCAACAATTATAGATGCCATGAATTTTGAGTTTCCTTCTTGTCCCAACTCCAGCCAACATCCATTGGAAATACATTCAGGAAGCAAGAATTGCAAGTCCAATAACTCAACCAGTCAATGCCAAGTAATCTAACTCTTGGTGCAGTCCTTGAACAAATGTTCAGATGTTTCTGCACATAAACTGCAGAAAACACAAGCTTTATGGGGGCCTAGCTTAGGAGAATATAGATAATCACATGTTTTGATTTTTCCTTAAACAAGTAGCCACACAAAATATTTAACCCTCGGAGAGACCGAAAGTTTCCAAATACTTTTCCACCCACTCCATTCTTTGTCAGGAAGATGCCGAGAGTTCAGCGAATTATAAACTAAGCAGGAAAGCCTGTGATTGTTAGCTTTGGAATACCAAAACCAAAAATTGTCTGAATTTGAATCAGTCCTGTTAACTAGCAGAGTATGAAAATCAAATCCAGGCCCGAAAACATTTAGCAGTAGCTGGTCACTCCAAGCATTATTCATACAAAAATCTGAAACCCGATAGTTCTGAATATTCCAATCCATATTTAAAAATGTAGGTTTAAAAGCCAAAGGGATTTTAGAAATTCAGGGATCATAAAGAACACTTATTTTGGCAGGATTATATGAATGCACAAGTATGGCTTAATAACATCGGTAGTGTTAAACAATCCTCGAAAAAACCAAGAGCAACTAGGTGGAGTGAGGTGAATCCAGAAATTGAAAAACCCATATTTTTTTTTTATGAATGTTAGCCCAGAAATTGTTTTTATTATTAAGAAAATACACCACATTCTTGGCCATTAACGAGTGCTTGGCAAGGTGAATGTTACGGATGCCCAGTCCCCGCTCAGTCTCCCCAGAGTTACATTATTCCAATTCACTAAAGGAATACCACTACTATTGCCTCCAGTTGCCCAGAGGAATTTCCTCGCAGCCTTGGAGATTTGGGTTAAGATAGTATCAGGTACAGGATAAACAGAAAGATAGTATAAAGGAGTAGCCAAAAGAACACTATTTATCAACACAACCTTACCAGCTCTAGAGACTTTAGCTCGATTCCAGCCCGCAATGGTTAAATTGACTTTATTGATCAAGGACTGAAGGTGAGCAACAACAAGCTTCTCATGGGAGATAAGAACACCTAGGTAAGTAAAAGGAGTAGAGCCAATATTCATTTTCAAAATAGAACAAATACTCCTAGCAACTCTTTTATTATATCAGGTGGGAAAAAAGATGTTGGATTTAGCTGGATTTGGATTTTGACTGGTTAAAGAAGCATAAATAGATAAACAAAGTTGAATGTTCCTTGCAATATTCCTATTGGCAAAGGTGATCAACATCAAATCGTCACCATACATCAAGTGATTAAAGTCCTTCCGAAGCATCTTGTTAAAGCCAAGAATAAGATTAAGATGTTGATTCACAATATTGTTAGAAAAATGATCTCTTATGGTGTAAGGGAAAAATAGCAATACCTGTTGATCCACATCTGCGAACAAATTATTACACATATTTTATGCATTCTTGATAGGTGGCATGTAGGATATGCTTGTACATACGCGTGTCTTGTGCAACAATTTCACTGCAAGGAATCAAAAAGGGTTATTCGGGTTTACCGTGCACCAAGGGTTATTTGGTGATAATGGTTGTCATTGACTGCCTTTCCAAGTATGGTCATTTTATCACTCTTCGCAGTGATTTACGAGCACCTCTGTGGCTAAAGCTTTCATCCACCATGTTTCTAAACTACATGGGGTCCCAAAGAGCATAGTTAGTAATAGGGATAAGGCTTTAACCAGTAGGTGTAGGCTACATTTGTTCCAAAGTATGGATACCACCCTAGCCTTTTCATCAGCCTACCATCCTCAATAGTATGGCTAAACTGAGGCATTAAACAAATGCTTGGAATAATATTTGCATTGTTCCCTGGGCTAAATTCTAGTATAACACAACTAATCATAACAGCACTAGCATGCCACTATTTAAGGCCGTGTATGGTCGCAATCCTCCACCACTTCTGCTATATTACTCCAATGAGAAGGATCCCCCTATTACAGCAATTAAAGCAAAATCTTGTTTGGGCAAGAGCGTATGAAACGCTATACTAATAAGAAGCATTTTGAAGTATCATATTGGTGATTGGGTGTTCATGAAGTTACGACCTTACCGGCAGCATTCAGTAGCTCTGAAACGACACCAGAAGCTTCACATGAAGTATTTTGGTCCATTCCAAATTATTCAGAAACTGGGATCAATGGCGTTTAAATTACAGTTACCTCCAGTGGTCCTTATTTACTCAGTATTCCATGCTTTCTTGTTGAAGAAATGTCTTGGAGATCTTACACATTCTCTAGTTCCACTTCCATTGCTCAACATAGAGGAAGGGTCATACCTTCAACCTGAGTCTATTTTGAGAGTTCGTCAAGTGATTCATAACATGCAGAAGCTCTTACAAATGTTGGTGCAGTGGGAGGGTTTACCCTCATATGACAATACATAGGAGGATGTTCACCTTCTTTAGCAACAATATCCTTTTCTCGATCTTGAGGACAAGGTCTATCTTGATGAGGAGGGTAATGTAATGACTATGGTATAATTTCCATACATGGTGATCAAAATGGCTAGTGATTTGGACTGGTCAAAGGTGAATAAGATTAAGGGCCTGCCAGGGAATGTTGATAAGTTAACAAGCACTCAAGGAAAAGGAGAATATTCTAGAAAAGGAAGCCAGTCAGGGCACGTGAATATCAAGGAAAACGAGTCAAAGGAGGGACGTGTGGCTAAATCCAAGGAAGAGAAGGAGTATCCAATTAATGAAGACGTGACATGTGGTATGCAAAAGAGAAAGCCAAAGAGTGAAAAAAGGGCAGCAAATGGTATAAGGAGTTTGTTATGGCCTAGGTCGGAGGGACTATAAAAAGGAGGAAAAAAGTATAGAAAGGTTGTTAGAGAATTAAGCTCAAATTCCCGCAGGATAGTTGGGCTCACCTCAATTTATAGAAGCTGCAATTTTCCTCTTGTAGTTGTTGTATGATGTAGCCAAAAGCTTGAATAATATTCTTTTAGACAATTCCTCAAACACCTTGTAGGCAAGAAGAAGAAAGTTGAGACAATGTATGCACTGAAGTTAGATTGTGCTCACAATACAAAATTATGGAGAATTTTTCCAGCATTTTCATTCATTCCATTGCAGATACATCCATAAGAGGAAGAGAGGTGGTTCTTCAAAACATACCCATGTGACCTCCCTTACTTTCTCTGTTTCTAGTCAATTTAGCACATGTGGGACTCATCACATGACAACACTATTAACATATACATGGAGGAAAAGACATCAACCATACAAACATATAATACTAACAAAGAGTAAAGACCAGTCAACTATAAGACTAGCCAAACACATCAACCATTGAAAATCTAAATTACCTCCTAACACCCCCTCTTAATTTGTGATTTTCAATTGTTGCTTGAACTTTTCAAACTTGTCTCTTGCAACTACTTTGGTTAGAAAATCTGCAGCATTTTCATGTCTGTTGATGAATTTCACCTTTGCTCACAAGATCACAGATGAAATGATGACGCAACTCAATGTGCTTGATTCTAGCATGGAAAACAGGGTTTTTAGTCATTGCAATAGCTGACATATTATCACAAAATATTGTAGTTGATTCTGAAACATCCAGCTGCAAATCAACAAGAATTCTTCTTAGCCAAATAGCTTCACAAGTTGCTTCTATTGCAGCAATGTATTCAGATTCAGCTGATGATAATGCAATGGTTTTTTGTTTTCTTGAACACCAAGAGATCACATTTGATCCAAGGCAAAAAACATATCCTAAAGTGCTTCTTCAATCATCATAGCTACCAGCCCAATCACTGTCTGTGAATCCAACTAAGTCACATTTTGAATTCTTCTCATATTTGATTCCTTCCTTCTTTTTTCCTTGCAAGTATCTAAGAATTCTTTTTGCTGCAGATAGATGTGTCTTGCTAGGCTTGGACATAACTCTTGAAACAACACTCACTGATTGAACAATATCCGGCCTTGTGTTAGTAAGATAAATGAGAGAACCAACAAGGCTTCTATAGGTTGTTGCATCTACACCATCATCTTCATTCTGTTGCAATTTTTCATTAAGATTCATTGGAGTAGCAATAGCTTAACAACCTGCCATGCCAAACTTTTCCAACAAACCTTCTGTATATTTTTCTTGAGAAATAAAAATCTCACCTCTTGATTGTTTAACTTGGATACCTAGAAAATACTTCATAAGTCCCAAGTCGGTCATTTCAAATTCTTACATCATAGCCTTCTTAAAATGTTCGATCATTGCTCCATTTGTACCGGTATAAATCAAATCATCCACATATAAGCAAACAACTAGAAAATCTCCATTTTCTTCTTTCTTCACATAGAGTGATGGTTCATTTGGACTTCTAAGAAAGCCATATCTCAAAAAATAAGAATCAATCCTGCTATTCCATGCTCGTGGAGCTTGTTTCAGCCCGTATAAAGCTTTGTACAGGTGATACACTTTATCTTCCTTTCCTTTGATGCAATAGCCTTCAGGTTGATTCACATAGACTTCTTGCAATTCCCCATTTAAAAAGGCTGATTTTACATCAAGTTGATATACCATCAACTCCATTTGTGTAGCTAAGGCAAGAACGGTTTGAATCACCTCCATTCTAGCAACATGAGCAAATGTTTCATTGAAATCAACACCAGGCTGTTGTGCATAGCCTTTTGTAACTAAACGAGCCTTGAATTTATGAATATTTCCAGCTTCATCATACTTAACTTTATAAACCCATTTCAACCCTATTGCTTCTTTTCCTTTTGGAAGGTTTGTAAGCTCCCAACTATGATTTTTCACAGTACTTTGCATTTCTGCATCCATTGCTTTCCTCCATACTTCATCTTTTTGTGCTTCTGAAAAATTTTCTGGTTCATGTACTAAGAAGGCTGAATTACAAGAGGAGATTATATCTCTCATGGAGCGATACCTTTGAGGAGTAGTTTCAATATCAACATTATCTTCTTGTTTCCGCTCTTAGTTATTAGAAGTAACATCAGAATTTTCTGCAACTTGTTGATCTTCTTGCTGAATTTCTATTGAAGGAATTAGTTCAAGAATTGTTTGTTCTTCGTGCATGTTGATTTCTCCATTTTCCCATTTCCATTCTGCCATTTCATCAAAAACAATATCTCTTGAAATCAACAACTTATTTATGGTTGGATTGAATAGCCTGAAGCCTTTAGATTCTTCACTGTAGCCAATGAAAATATATTTTTCTCCTTTCTCATCAAATTTCTCTCTTGTTTGAGGAGTTAATGCATAGGCCACACACCCAAAGACCTTGAGTTGATCAACTACTAGCTTTCTTTTAAACCAAGCTTCAAAAGGAGTCTTGTTATAAACGGATTTGGTTGGGGAGCGATTTAGAATGTAGGCAGCTACATTCGCAGCTTCAGCCCAAAGTTTATTTGGAAGACTTTTCCCTTTCAGCATACTTCGAGCCATCTCCACAATAGTTCGATTCTTCCATTCCACCACGCCATTTTATTGGGGAGAGTGGAGTACAGTCGGCTGTCTTTGAATGTCATTTTCCTTGCAATAATCAAGGAAACGCTTGAAGATAAACTCTCCTCCACGATCAGTTCTGAGAGCCTTCATTTGATAGCCATTTTTTCTTTTTGCAAGAGCTTTAAAATGCAAAAACATTGTGAAAGCATTTGATTTTTGTTCAAGAAAACAAAGCCAAATCATCCTTGTATAGTCATCAACAAAGAGGATGAAATAATGAAATAGCGTTTGTTACTCATTGATGGAGTTTGAATTGGCCCTCATATGTCTACATGCACGAGTTCAAGTGGAGTTGAAGCTCTCCAAGCTGTTTTTGGAAATGGAAGTCGATGCAGTTTGCCAAAAAATGCAACCTTCACATGTTTTGTCGTAGCTTTGAATTCGCGGCAATCCAACCACCATCTTCCTTTGCTACAGTAATTGCAATCCTTTGTAATTTAGATGACCATATCGAAGATGCCAAAGCCATGACTCATCAACAACTTTATTCTTCAATGCAAATTTATGTAATGTCTCCAAATTGAGAGAAAAAAGGTTGTTCAAGCTCATCTTCACTACAACCACAGTTCGTTTCATTCTATTATTGATAACTTGACAATGATCATCATAAAAAAATCAAACTATAACCTCTTTGCATCATTTGCCCAACACTAAGAAGATTTTGAGTAATATTTGGAGATTAATGCACACCATGAATTTGTTTTTCTTCACCTTCTTGAGTATGGACTGCAATCACTCATTTCCCTTTTATCTTCACTTGCTTGTTATCTCCAAGTTCAACTTGAGAAGTAAAACTTTCATCTAATTGTTTATCACCAGTGATGTGGTTCCTACACCCAAAATCCAGAAACCAAGTTCCTACAATCCTTTGATGATGATCTTTTCCGGAGTAATGTGCTTCATCTCCTCTAACACATAAAAACAGTTGTTCTGACTCATCCTCCTTAGAAATATGGGCAACTTGTTTCTATTCATTCTTCTCTTTCTTGTTTCTCTACCAGCAGCTACTGTAGGAATGGTAAGAGTTTTTGCAAGTGGTGCATCTAAACCTGCAATCTTTGGTGTGATGATTAGTTTTCTTACAGATTGAACAATACAATTCAGAATTGCTGAAATTTTGCTGCTGGTGAATATTTATTCTTCTTCCACCTCTGCCTCGGCTTGGACTGCTACCATCACGTCCTCTGCCATGAGTTCCTCTTCTTTGAACAAAGCCTCCTCTTTGCTCATAATCCGATCTTGGCACCTTCTTTTCAGACAAATTCAACTTTGTTTGAAAAAACTTGTTCAATTTGCTGATCTGAATATTTATTCACCCTCTCCTCATGTGCTTCAAGAGATCCTATTAATTCATACATCAAAACTTTGGACAAATCTTTTGTTTCCTCTATGACAGTAACAACATGTTCAAATTTTTTAGGAAGACTTCTGAGGATCTTCTTTACAATCTTCTTTTCAGGAAAAACATCACCAAAGACTTTTTATCTGGTTTACAATTTCAGCAGCTCTTAAGAAGAAATCTTTAACTTTTTCACCATTTTTCATCTTCATATTGTCAAAATTACTCCACAAGTTTTGCAATTTAATGGAGATTACTTTTTCAGATCCTTGAAATTAATTTTTCAACTTCTGCCAAGCACCTTTGGCCTTTTTCTCAACAAAGATTCAAGGGTAGATGGATTTACTCATCCCTTGTTGTATGATTCTCACGGCAGTGGCATTTCTCTTCACATTTTCTTTGTATTACTTCTCTTTTGCTGCTATCCATGACTGGCTAGAAGATGATTCAGGCCATTCTTCATAGCCATCTTCTACAATATCCCACAAAGTCTTGTGATATGAAGATCATCTCCATTTGAGAACTCCAGAAATCATAATGCTCCCCATCAAAGATAGGGATTTGGCTTGAGGAGTATGTAAAGAAAGTATTTTGAGGAGACGCCATACCAAACCTCTCTCGGATACCAAATTTATTAGAGAATTAAGCTCAAATTCCTGCAGGATAGCTGGGCTCACCTCAGTTTATAGAAGCTGCAATTTTCCTCTTGTAGTTGTTGTATGATGTAGCCAAGAGCTTGAATAATATTCTTTTAGACAATTCCTCAAACACCTTGTAGGCAAGAAGAAGAAAGTTGAGACAATGTATGCACTGAAGTTAGATTGTGCTCACAATACAAAATTATGGAGAATTTTTTCAGCATTTTCATTCATTCCATTGCAGATACATCCATAAGAGGAAGAGAGATGGTTCTTCAAACCATACCCATGTGACCTCCCTTACTTTCTCTGTTTCTAGTCAATTCAGCACATGTGGGACTCATCACATGACAACACTATTAACATATACATGGAGGAAAAGACATCAACCATACAAACATATAATACTAACAAAGAGTAAAGACCAGTCAACTATAAGACTAGCCAAACACATCAACCATTGAAAATGTAAATTACCTCTTAACAAAGGTATGTTGTGAATGAAGTAAGGCTTGGTCTTTTCTGGAGAGAAAGTTGGGATATTGCAATTCATGGGTTCCGCCGAGATCATCGAAGATGACATGGCTGCTAGTGACTTTTATTAGTAGTATAATAAGTGAATGTTGGATTGTTGCTTGATATATTTTCCTATTTTCCATATGAGTTTGCTCTATTTTCTATTCGTATGATTCTTAATAAGTCTAGAAGTATAGATCTGGAACTATGAAGAACTTGTCTTGAATGCTATAACAGAGTGGTTGCTTGAATATATTTCCAATCTTCATGGTGAATGAATGAACCCTAAATGGGATATTGATAATTCTCTCTGTCAATTGCTGTGAGAACTTAGATCTCATAGCAAATTTAGTTGATTACTCATGACATTGTTGTTGAGGTATTGGAGTGCTGTGACGGCAGGAGAGAACCTTTTCTAGTGTGGTTCTTAGTGTTTGTGGAGATGCCTGAGAGAGCAATACACCAGAGCTCTCTCTCAGTCAAAAACAAGTCAAGTACTCAAAAGAGAAGTTGAGATGAAGCTGGCTCATAAAGGCACAACACTAACCATGTATTTATAATATAATACTTCAGACAAGAAACCACTAAAGTACTAAGCCATTGGCTGACACGCAATCTTGATAACCATTGAGTGCATAATAAACTTAAAGTGGTCCGTCATTGGCCACACACTGAAACCAAAAAGATACACTTAATTAACTTAATCAAAAAGCTTCAACTGCTACAACTACCACACACAGAGTCAGCCATGCTCTGCATTCTCAGAGCTCACCACACCGGCTGATGGAGTAGTTCCATCTTGGCAGACGCTTCATTTCGCACCATGCATTTCCCATGCCCTGGTTGCTGGACACCCGCACCATGCTCCTGATAATCCTGCTTGACCCTGTTGGCAGCCACCATGCCACTCCCAATCACTCCTTCAACACCCCCTTTTGATTGGAGTGTGCGCATTCCGATCAGAGTTCTCATTGCAGTATGTTTTTCTGGGGACAGTGGTTTAGTAAACAAATCAGCGAGTTGGTTATCCGTAGTACAATATTGAATTGTGATCACAGCATCATTGATCAATTCCCGGATAAAATGATACCGCACGTCTATGTGCTTTGTTAGTCCATGGTGTGCAGGATTTTTAGCTACAGCGATTGCGGACTGATTGTCACACCAAAGGTGTGTAGGCTTAAGAGTTGTGGAGTTCCATTCTACCAATATTCTTCTAAACCAGACGACATTACAAGCTGTGGAGGTTGCTGCAACATACTCCGCCTCGGTGGTAGACAATGCTACTATCTCTTGCTTCTTGGAGCTCCACGCAACGGCACTAGATCCCAGTCTGATTAGCATGCCCGTCGTTCTCTACCTATCAGGTAATGAACCTCCCCAATCGCTGTCAGAGAAGGCTTCCAGGATTCCTTCATCTTCTTGAGCGTACCACAAACCAAACTCCATTGTCCTAGCGAGGTACCTCAAGATTTGTTTAGTTGCAAAGAGATGAGTGATAGATGGCTAATTCATAAATCTTGAGAGATAACTCACTGAGAAACAGATGTCGGGTCAAGAGTATGTAAGATACAGCAGCTTCCCAATGAGACTTTGATAAAATCTGAGATCACAGCTCCCATCTTCAGTAGTATTCTGTGACCTTGCATTCACACTCATTGGCGTTTGGACAGGTTTGCAATTCCTCATATTTAACTGATGTAGTAATCCCTCAATGTACCTCTTCTGCTTGATGTGAATACCATCAGATTTTTGCTTGACTTCAAGCCCAAGGAAGAGACTTAACTCTCCCAAATCTGACATGCCGAAGGTCTTCATCATATCAGACTTGAACTGGTTTATAAGAGCACTTGATGAGCTTGTATACACAATATCATCAACATACAAACTCAGAAGCAATTTGTCACCATTGTCCAAGATCTTCCTGTACAAAGTGTGCTCGCACTCTCTCCTTCTGAAACCTTTATCCCAGAAATGAAGGTCAATTTTGCTATACTAGGCACGTGGTGACTGTTTCAACCCATGTAGGGCCATTTTTAACTTGTAAACCTTGTCTTCTCTTCCTGAGACGATGTACCCTTCAGGTTGAGCCACGAACCCTTCCTCCTGGATGTCCCCATTGAGAAATGCAAATTTCACATCAAAGTGATACACGGGCCAACCATTATGAGCTGCAATTGCCAGTAGAAACCTCACAGTTTCCAACCTTGCTACCGGAGAGAATATCTCCTCATAATCCACTCCAAGTTTCTGTGAATACCCCTTGGCCACTAGCCTGGCTTTCAATTTTGCAATTTCCCCTTGTGCATTCAACTTGGTCTTGTAGATCCACTTCAAACCCACTGCTCGTCTCCCTGTAGGTAGATCACATAGAAACCAAGTGTCATTTTTCTCAATTGAAGCAATCTCAGCATCCATAGCTTCCCACCATTTTTCATGCTTGATTGCCTGTCCAAAATTAGTTAGATCTCCTGCACACATGGCAAAAGTACAAGTGTTATATATATCAGTCAATGACCGAGTCTTCCTTGGGGGAGTCTCTTCAGCTTGGGCCTTCAGTGGGTCTCCCAGTTGTGCTGAAGAGTCACCAGGCTCTCTATGGTCAATCAGTTCATCACCCGAGCCTTCTTGAGCCTCCTCAATTATGATTTCAGGTTTCTTGTGAGTCTCAGCTTCCCAAATCCATCTTGAGTCTTCATGAAACATCACATCTCGACTGATAACTATCTTGCAGGTCGTGGGATTGTATAATTTGTAAGCCTTGGTTTCAGTACAATACCCGATCATTATGCATTTTTTCTGATCGTTCACTGAGCTTCTGTAACTTCTGTGAGGGTATGAGAGCAAATGCAAGACATCCGAAGACTCTAAAATAGCTCATTGAGGGCTTTACTCCATACCAGGCTTCGTATGGAGTTTTGTCTTGTAAAGCAACTGTTGGAGAACGATTGATGATGTGCACCGCTGTTGATACTGCCTCACCCCAGAACTTCACGGGCAAATTCCCACTCTTTGAAAGACTTCGTGCCATCTCCATGACAGTCCTATTCTTGCGCTCAACAATGCCGTTTTGTTGAGGCGAGTACGGGGCTGTAAATTCTCTCTTAATCCCAGCTTTATCACAGTATGCTTCAAAATCTCTTGAAGTAAACTCGCCTCCCCGATCGCTGCGTATTGTCTTTACCTTCAAACCAGTTTGTCTCTCCACGAACGCATGGAAATATTGGAACTTTGCATAAGCCTCAGACTTATTTTTGATAAAGTAAACCAAGCACCATCTGCTGAAATCATCGATGAGTAAGAAAAAGTACCGGTTTCCTCCCAATGATTCTTCTCTCATGGGTCCACAGAGATCCATATGAACCAATTCCAGACATGAATTTGCTCTCTGTGAAACTCCACTAGGGAAGGGAGTTCTAGCCTGCTTCGCAACAGCACAATCTTCACACTGGGAAGCTTGTTTGAGTTCTGGCAATCCCCTTACCATCTTCTTGTGTGCCATGTTGATCATACTTTTGTAGTTCAGGTGCCCCAGCCTCATATGCCACAGCTCCTCCATCGTTTGACTCTTTACTGCCAAAGCATGAGCCTGGATCCTAGCCAAGTCCAATGGAAACATATTGTTAGCTGTCCTGGTAATCTTAATTACCTGATCCTTCCTCTGATTATCAGTGATTACACACTGATCTTTCTCAAACACCACAGTATAGCCTCTAGTGAGCAGTTGTCCTACACTTAGGAGGTTGTGTGCCAAGCCAGGCATGTACTGCACATTGTGAAGCAATTTTTGAGTCCCCAGTTCAGTGTTCACAATCACGGTTCCTACTCCACACACAACCATTTCCTTGTCGTCTCCCAGCCTTACGGTTATCTTCTGGGATTCATCGAGCTCACTGAACATCAGCTTGTCTCCAGTCATGTGATTTGAACACCCTGAGTCAACCAACCACACAGTGTTAGTCCGAGTACCTGATGAGCTGCTCACCATAAATAGGCATTCGGTCTTCTCTTCTACGGCAACAAAACCAGCTCCTTTCTCCGGCTGCTTGTCACGGGCTCTGCACTCAGCTTTCATGTGCCCATACCGTTTGCATTGAAAACACTGAATTTGGTTTTTGTTTTCAAAGCCACGGCCTCGGCCCCCTCTAGCTCTACCTCTTCCATGAGAGAACGTTCTCTCTCGTCCTCTACCTTCGCCCCATGAGCTTCCTGCTCCTCTACCAGTGTTGTTGTTTGGTGTCTCACTCTTCACATGGAGAGCCTTGTCCACTTCCTTCCCAAGAGAGCGATTTACTCTGACTTCGTGCGCCTACAATATACCACAAAGATCGTCGAGAGTAAGCTTCGCGAGCTCTTTCGATTCCTCAACTGCCACGGCAACGAAATCAAACTTCAGAGCTAAACTCCGAAGAACCTTGGACACCACCTCCTTCTCCTCGAACTTGTGACCGAGGGCCTTGATTTGGTTGAGAATCACGATTACCCTAGACATGTACTCCTGGATTCCATCGTCGTCACCCATCTGGAGTGTCTCGAAGGTCTGCCGGAGTGCTTGGATTCTAACGGACAAAACCGTAGAGGTTCCTTGGCACTGCTTCCTGAGTATCTCCCAGGCTTCGTGCGCTGTCGCTCCATCAGCGATCCAGTCGAGGTTCGGCCCATCCAGAGACTGCTGGATTAGACACAGCGCTTTGGCGTCGCGCTTTCGGTTGTCTTTCTCCACAGCTTCATCCTTCGACGTCGCTACCCCCTTTTCAACCAAGTCCCAAAGCTCCTGGGACCTGAAGACTATCTTCATCCGAAGCCTCCATCGACCGTACTCTTGGCCGGTGAACATGGGCACCGATGGCTGTGAGAGTGACACCGGGGTGCTAACCATCGCCGTCGCCGTCGAGTTGCTTGTCGCCATCGCCTTGCTCTAATACCACTGTGTTGAGGTATTGGAGTGCTGTGACGGCAGGAGAGAACCGTTTGATGAAATGTCTAGTGTGGTTGATGCGGGCCGCATAGAGGAACTAGCTTGCGCCTACATGGAAAAGTGGGACATGACATAGCAAGGGTCATTTTGGTCATTTGTCTCGAACAGGCGAGTTTTGGTGTTTTGAGGGTCCCACTAGATGACTGGTCAACAATCACAAGTCACGTGCTTGTTGGAAACAAGCACGTGAGTCATCTGAATTTGGGCCAAATTCCATCATTTAGGCTTCGAAATCATCAAATTTGTTATTTTTGGTAATAATTGATTGAGTCATGTCTTAGGATTTTAATCCCTGTTTAGCTCGACGTTTTCGGCAATAGTTTTATTTTGGTTTGAATTTATTTCCTTGCTGTAAATTGAGGATTTGCTATTTTTGGCAAATTTTCGATTTCTTTTCCTTTTGTGTCCTTGTTAGGGCTTCTTCTTAGTCTATTTAATGTAAGCCTTGAAGGCAATGAAAGTTCAGTTTTTGAATGAAATAAAATTTGATTTGTTTCTTTTTTTTCTCTAATTCCCTGGGTATTCTTAGACTAAACAGGAGTTGGAGTTTCTCGTTATTGGCTTAGGCATTCTCAGACTAAACAAGCCTTCAACCTTATATCTCGCTGCGTCAGTGGTTCTTAGTGTTTGTGGAGATGCCTGAGAGAGCAATACACCAGAGCTCTCTCTCAGTCAAAAACAAGTCAAGTACTCAAAAGAGAAGTTGAGATGAAGCTGGCTCATAAAGGCACAACACTAACCATGTATTTATAATATAATACTTCAGACAAGAAACCACTAAAGTACTAAGCCATTGGCTGACATGCTATCTTGATAACAATTGGGTGCATAATAAACTTAAAGTGGTCCGTCATTGGCCACACACTGAAACCAAAAAGATACACTTAATTAACTTAATCAAAAAGCTTCAACTGCTACAACTACCACGCAGCTAGGCAGCCATGCTGTGCATTCTCAGAGCTCACCACACCGGCTGATGGAGTAGTTCCATCTTGGCAGACGCTTCATTTCGCACCATGCATTTCCCATGCCCTGGTTGCTAGACACCCGCACCATGCTCAGGGGCGGAGGCAGAAATTTTAGGATAGGGGGGCGAATTATAAAAAATAAAATTTAATTAATAAAATTTTTAAAAATTTTTAAATTTATTCCTGTGTTAATTTATAGTTTAGTTTATAAAAATTAAGTGTCAAATAATAATTTTTTTAAAAATTTGGTATAATTTTATATATTATATAAATTAATTTATAAAAAACTGAAACCAACCATGTTGTGCACCTAGCTTTTTTTGCAAAGAACATTTGTAAAAATAAAATACAGATTTTTTAAAAAATATACTTCATAAATAATTTATAAGATATTAATAAATCAAATAATATTTTTTGTAATATTTTTAAAAATTATTATATTTTAGATTATAAGTATTAATTTGTAACAAAAAAATGTTTCTTTTTTAAATGAAATAAAAACCCTAAAAAGAAGAGATATTTAATGATTAAAATTTAAAAAAACTATATATATATATATATATATATAGAGAGAGAGAGAGAGAGAGAGAGAGAGAGAGAGAAATAAAAGGGTGGGAGAGAGAGAGAGAAATAAAAGGGTGGGAGAGGGGGTCGGTTAAAAGAGATATTTAAAAAATAAAAATAAAAAACGATAAAGATATATATATATAGGCCGGGCGGGGGGGGGGGGGGGGGGGGGGGGGGGGGGGGGGGGGGGGGGGGGCGGAGAGAAAGAAAGAGAAAGAGAGAGAAAGAGAAGTAAAAGGGCGAGAGGGGGGTTGGCCGGCGACAAGGGGGGCGGCCGCCCCCCCCTCTCCCTCCGCCCCTGACCATGCTCCTGATAATCCAGCTTGACCCTATTGGCAGCCACCATGCCACTCCCAATCACTCCTTCAACAATTGTCCTTCATCTTTTGTATTATTTTTACTTTATATCATTTCTTTTTTTAAATATAAACATCTACATTTTAATGTATATTTTTCAAACTTAATTCATCAATTTTGAATGCCATTTTAAATTTACTATTTACACATAAAAGCTCTTTAGTGGACTTAACTAATTCATTGGACGTGAGAAACTATAATTATGTGAATAATTTGATTCTTTAAATCAGATGATGGAAAGGCAGATTAGCAACATAAGACATGAACAAACCAAATTGTTTTTTTTTTTCATATATTTACAACTATAATTAATTCATTTTCTATATCTTAACATTCGCTTTATTCACATGTTCATGTCTTCAATTACTCCACCAAAGAATCCATAAATGAACTATGATTGAAGACTCCTTGCAGTTCCTTCAATAATCCAAGCTATATTTTTCACACATGGAGAGCTTGTGGGACTTTTTGGTAATTTCCGATAACCTTCCTTCATGGATCAACAACTGACTGGTTTGTTCAAAGTCTTCTGTTTAACCTGAAATATAGACAAGAAAAATATATATTGCCTTCATTCTATCATAATGCCTCACATCATAATGATCAGATAATTCCAAATGAAAATATATCTAATGTTCTATATAATTCTTTTTCGAATATTTATGTATGTATGTATATATACATTCCTGGAACAAACAGCATATTTTTATTTATCACTTTAAATATATATATATTATTTTCTTATGTATCACTCTGAAAAGTCATTATTTCTAGTATATGTTTGTTTACTTGCTAAAACAATTTTTTTTAAAAATTTAGTTGTCAATATTTTTCCCCTATAATGTAAGCTATTAATCACCTATTTTTATTTTTTATTTAACAATTAAAAATTATCTTATTCAAGAAGAAATAATCAAGGTACACTTATTAAAAAATAACCTTAAATTAATTAAAAAATATATAGCACTACACTTCACCAGAAAATATGGATGACCTAGGTTGGTTCAAATGAAAATCTTAGATAAAAAAAACAATGTTCGTCTCTCATGTTGAGGTAATCATTAGTTTAAGCATTCCGTTTTAGTTTTTGAACCAAACATTAGTTTATTCATTAAAATTAACACATTTGTATATTTTTACCTAAAAATAAATATTATTTCAGAGATGCAAAGAAATAATGATCTTAACTTCAATGATTTTAATTAATCTAAAATCTTCTTAAACGAGTTCAAAAGCAATAACAAATTATGAAAAAATAAAATAAAATAAAAAAACTCAACTGCATCAGTAGCTCCTTGAGGGCAAATGAGAACTATTCCATAACGTAGAAACACCCATGCAAAGAATCAGAGAAGAAACAACGAGCGCCACCATGCATAAAATGCTGAAAACCACATGACCTGATTCAGATTTTGTTATTCAATCTCAATCTCAATCAAATTATATATATCACCACATTTATGTATATATATATAAACATAAATTATATGGACAAATTAATTGAACCTGAATCCAAATAAAAGAAGAACACAATAAACAACAAGAAATGCGAGAAGATGAGCAGTGATCAAGCGAGTACTACCACTTGAAGTCCCTTGCAACCCATCACTCTCCAAAGGAGGAGGAGGAGGACGAGGACGATGAACGTAAGGATAATCCCAACCATTGTCTGATAAACCACCACGAGCCGGCCATAGTAAAGAGATAGGATTCCGCCATGCCGCCCCTTGTCTTCGACCTTGATCACCATCTCTATCACTCTCTCTAGTTCTTCGATTATCTGTCATGAAATTAAATCCATGGTAGAGTTATAGATAAGATAAAATAAATTACTATTTCTTTTTCCTTCTGTATATATATCTTCAGGGTTTTATCTTCATTGTGACATAATGAAATCAGATTACTTGGTGCCGGAGCCTCGGTTCCGCCGGGAAGCTGATATCGACACACGGGACACGAATTGTGTATCCGAAGCCAAGGAACAATGCAATCTGAATGATAAACATGCTTGCAAGGCATCTCCCTCGCTGACTCTCCTAAAACAAACTCTTCCTTGCAAACAGGACATTGTGAGCCATCAAGAAGATGAGCTTCACTAATATAAACAGTTGGCATTGATTCGATAGCCGATGTTGTAGCTGGTGGCAACCCGGGCCGATCATTCTGAGTTAGCTCCTCAATGAGCTCATTAAGGCCAGGGCCGGTGTAGACATCAGCAGGATTCACTGCAGGAAGAGTAGCCGGAGGAGGAGATGGTTCTTCAACTGGAGCAATAGGACGTCGGGAAATGACAGGTCCCCTAGGCCATGTTGGAGGAGGATGAAAACCAGAGAAGTCGACGAGATATTGAGGTCGAGGCATGGGGACTTCATGGATGAACTGGCCGTAGCAACGAGGACAGAAAGCATCGATGGAGCTCGATGAAATTATGCGAACCATACAATGGCATTGATAGCACCAAAAAAGACGGCAAACTCTTCTTGGTCCATGTATGAAGAAAGGGTTTGAAGACATGATAATGCGTGAGGGACTTAGTTTTTTGTCTTATTGAGAGAATTAGAAGAGATGTGATTTGATTATGGAGTTATATAAGGGAATATATACATATGAAGTAATGGTTTTGTTGATTTGGGAGGGAGGAGATGAGATGAAAAGGATTGCTTTGACGGAAACACAAAAGCTATTCTCATGGAAAGAAGGCTTGTTGGGTTTGGCTTAACTTTTGTAGACTTGTTCTATAGTTGATACTTGATAGCAAGCAAGTTTCAGTAAAGAAAGGAAGGAGTGTTTTTGTAGAAGATATAATACATATAAAGGAAATTGTCTTTGAGAATAGTTTTTCTTATAATATTTTGTATGAATTGTTTATTAGACTGCATGGAGGAATTTCATACTTAATGAGTTATAAAATAAAATTTGTTTTTAAAATTATTATGACTTGATCTGTACTGTTCATACATTGTTTATATATTATTTATGTACTATTCATCCAGGCTTCAGTACTGTTTATATATTATTCATGCAATATATATCTGGATGGATCCAGTATTATTCTTAAATCCGGAGAAGGGGGTGCTTGTCGTCTATTAATTAAAAAAGTATTTGACTTCTATCCTGAAGGTAGCAGTAAAAATCTCTCATAATACATGATATTTACTATTGTTAAAAACCAAATATTGTCTAATTTTCTATACATTCAAAACAATATGAATGAGCCCTTAGTCATTAGAAGATTATTTTGAAAGAAAACATGATTACATTAAAAACCTAAATCCTGGCCCTTCATATTATGAAATAAATAAAATAGTAAAAAATCAAAATAATTTAAAATTTATATATTATATTTTGAAATTTTAATCAGTATTTAAAAATAAATTTCATATATTAATTTTTATAGTTGCACACTAAACTATATTTTTTAACGAATACTCAAAATCACCTCTAAAGTAAGAGAGTAATAACTAATATCCATTCAAAATCGAAAGTCGAGAGTACTCCCTTCTAGTATAATAGTTGAGTGCATGTGACTTATTTATATTTATAATAAAATAAAATAAAATATATATTCAAAATAATAAATGTTCATTTTATGAATGCACCTGATTAAAAAAACTTTTCCATTTTAGATGGAAAACTCATCTATCAAGTCATGTATTATGTTGCTAATTTGTTATAACATATGAACCTCATGGTATTTTCAATGATATCAATCACACCAAACACTATATTACTTGTCCGAGTGCTCCAATGTATATATTAAAACCAGTAAAAATGTATGTTAGAAATACCTGATTTTAAGTCGATGTTCTCTTATGCAGCATTTACTTGATATTGATGTATCCAAATTTTTTAATTTATTAATCTCGACTTTGGAGCACTCGGACAAGTAATATAGTGTTTGGTGTGATTGATATCATTGAATATAATATATATATATATATATATATATATATATATATATATATATATATATATATATATATATATATATATATATATATATATATATTTAATTATAATCTTGACTTAATTAATTAAATAATAATAATAATAATAATATTATTATTATTATTATTATATTATATTATATTTAAATGTTTAATCCGGTTACTTTATTACCATAATTTAAACAATTTCTATTTTATTGCTAAAATTTTCTTAAAATATTTTTTTTAAGTTCAACAAACAAATATATTTGTTTGTCTGATATATAGCAACACCTCAAATTGTTTGAATATTTAATTTTTAATTTTAAATGTGGTCATTCAAAATAACTTTTGTTGAATTTTTTTTAAATCAGTTTATTTTATAAGGATTGTGGTTATTAAAAATAATGTATCAAGTTTGTTAATTAATATTTCTTCATATTTAAAATATATAATTGGTTATTGACAGTCCAAGATGTAGCTGATTTATAACAAAAAAAAATCTGGAATTTAATTGAAATTATCACTGAGATTGGGATAGTTAGAAACTGTTTTATAGGGATATCTTCGACATTTCAATCCTTGATTAACAAGTATAAATCTTTATCATAACTTCATTAGGTGAACTTTTAGCTACTGTTTTAATGAAGTCTTGCATGCTATTAAAATTACAATAAGAACACTTTAAAGTTTAAAGTGCCCTCGAGTTCTTTGTCCACCTGTACATAAAATAAAATCAGGCTCATCCCAAATTAGGATATAATTACCTATTTTCTCTATTTCTATATAATTGTCTTATTTCAGTATTTTTTTTTATTTGTCCTTTGATTAGTGAATAAAGTACTTATTATCATTTTTATAAGTTTACTCTTCTTTATGGAATTAGCGAGAGAAAAAACAAGAAAGGCATTAAATATATATAAAGAGATATGGATGGAATGATGGAAGGCGCGCAATTTTGGAAAGTAAAGTGAAATTTTTATTGAATTTTGAAACCTAATTAACTTTCTTTCTTAACATACGAGATTATTTATTTGACAATTACATGTGAACCGAGTGATTAGTTTACACTACCATAAACAACCAATTAAAGACAGATAAGTTGGTCTCTAATAAAGTAAATTCTGTTGCTCATTAATTTCTTTTAAGCTATTGAAGTAGTAACTTGAGAAAGACCACAAGTGTGGTTAAAATTGTTGGCCAAAACCATTGGCCCAATACCAATTCCTCCAAACTATGAGCTTAATCTATGGATTATAAACTAATGGCCCACCAAACCATCAATTTAAGCCATTGTTTTGAGTAAATAGGTGGGCTAGTTCCTCTCTATAAATCGAGAAGAATGAGCCCATTTCTACGCAACCAAGTAGAAAAAAGTGAGTGAATTAAATGGGATGGAAAAAGAAGAGTGGAGAAGTGTGGAAATTTTTTTTTGAGAGTTAGTCTTTTCTCCTAATATAAGAAAGAGTACTGGTTTTCTCCTTATTATTGGAGAGATTTTTTAACTCCTGAAATTTTTTCACTTAGTAAATTTTTCTATCATTACCCGTGGTTTTTACCCTAATTATTTAGGGGTTTTCCACATAACATCTTTTTGTCCTTTATTTTCAGTATTATTTTTATTTATTTTGCTGCGGCACTACTCTATTCGGTCCTCCATTCTACAACAAGTGGTATCAGAGCTAGATCTGGGTATATATATATATACTTATCGTATGCTCTGTGGTTGCCACTATAAGTGGATTCTCCACATCAGAAAATAAGTTAGATTATTATTCACCTTTTTTTTAAGACTAATTACTATTCTTGCAGCAATTTCTAATAGAAGCAATGACAGCAAAATATGAGATTAAAAAATTCAGTGGGAGTAATTTCTCACTGTGGAAGCTGAAGATAAAGGCAATCCTGAGGAAGGACAACTGTTTGGCGACCATCACCTAAAGGACAGCTGAGGTCAAAGATGAATAGTGGAATGAGATGGACGAGAACGTTATTGCCAATCTTCATCTGGCACTTGCTGATGGAGTTCTATCAAGCATAGTGGAGAAGAAGATGGTGAAGGAGATCTGGGATCACCTCACTAAGTTGTACGAGATCAAGTTATTCCACAACAAAATTTTCATTAAGAGGAGACTATATACTTTGCGTATGGAAGAATCTACTTCAATGACGGAGCACATGAGCACACTAAACACTCTATTTTCCCAACTCACATCATTGGGACATACAATAGAGTCAGGTGAACGTATGGAAATTCTACTCCAAAGTCTACCAGATTCATATGATCAACTCGTCATCAACTTAACAAATAATTTCTCCACCGACAACCTAGTCTTTGATAACATTGTAGCTACTGTTCTGGAGGAAGAGAGTCACTAGAAGAACAAGGAAGACAAGTTAGCAAGTTCACAACAAGCAGATGCCTTGACGGTGACGAGAGGAAGACCTATAGAACGTGGATCCAATGAGAGCTACAGTCATGGTAGATCAAAGTCAAGGAGTAAGAAGACTTTCAAGGGCTACCACTGTGGCAAGAAAGACCACTTGAAGAAGGATTGTTGGAGTCTAAATAAAAAGGATTCCAATCCTCAAGTGAACGTTGTAAACACTTTAGATGATGGAGAGGCCATGGTTTGTGAAGCAGCAACTACATCAAGTAAAAGATTTGCTGATGTATGGCTTCTTGATTCAGTGGCCACTTTGCACATGACCTCCAGAAGAGAACGGTTCTCTCACTATTAATATATCTCTGGGGGATCTGTGTACAACTGTAACGATCAAGCCTTGAAGATCGTTGGCATTGGTACCATTAACCTAAAGATGTATGATGGCACGGTTCGGACCATACAAGAAGTCTGATATGTGGAGGGCCTCAAGAAGAATTTGTTGTCTATAGGACAATTTGATGATCTTGGTTGCAAAATTGAAGTCCAGAACAAGACCATGAAGATAATTCGAGGAGCGCTTGTATGCATGAAGGGGGAGAAGATAGCTACAAATTTATACATGCTAAAAGGAGAAATTTTGCAAGAAGGAGAAGCTTCAATTGCCACAAGTAGTCCAAGTGAAAGATGCACAATGACATGGCACAAAAACTTGGACACATGTCAGAGCAAGGAATGAAGATTCTTGAAGAGAGAAATCTACTTCAAGGTCTCACAAAAGTAACACTACCTTTTGTTACTTTTGTGAACATTGCATTTTGAGCAAACATCATTGACTGAAGTTCAACACTATCTAATTCTAGAATTGGTTCACTCTGATGTGTGGCAAGCACCAGCTACATCTTTGGGAGGAGTAAATTACTTTGTATCATTTATTAATGACTATTCCAGGAGATATTGGGTGTACCCTATCAAGAGGAAGGCTGATGTGTTTCAAGTCTTCAAATTTTACAAAGCACAGGTGGAACTTGAATCTAGAGAGAAGATCAAGTGCTTGAGGACTGATAACGAAAAAGAATACACTGGCAAAGAATTTGATGAATTCTGCAAGCAAGAAAGCATCAAAAGGCAGTTCACTACAGCATACACTCCTCAACAAAATGGAGTGGCACAGCGGATGAGCAAAACTCTGTTGGAAAGAACAAGAGCTATGATGGGAGCTGCAAGCTTAGACAAGAAGTTCTGGGCAAAAGCAGTCAGCATCGTCTGTTATGTGGTGAATCGGGCTCCATCAACAGCAATCGAGTTGAAGACACCAATAGAGATGTGGACCGGTAAGCCAGTTGATTATTCAAACCTTCATATATTTGAAAGTCATGCATTTGTAATGTACAATATTTAAGAAACTACAAAGCTAGATCCAAAGCTACACCAGAGCATGAGGTACAAGAATCTGCTGAATCTGAAGCTCCAGAAGTTCGGCTATCAACTCGTACAAGAAAAGCACCAAGTTGGCATTCTGACTATATTATGGAGGGTAACATTGCGTACTGTCTTCTAACTGAGGATGGAGAACCATCAACTCTTCAAGAAATACTGAGCAATTCAGATGCATCTCAGTGGATGGCAGCAATGCAAGAAATTGAAGTTTTTCATAAAAATAGGACATGGAAACTGGTGTCACTACCACAAGAGTGAAAGCCCATTGGCAACAAATGGGTCTACAAGATCAAAAGTAATAGTGATGATCAAGTAGATCGTTATCGTGTTAGATTGGTGGTAAAAGGATATGCTCAGAAAGAAGGAATTGACTTCAATGAAATATTTTCACCTGTAGTTCGACTCACAATAGTCCAAGTAGTCCTTATGATGTGTGCTACATTCGACTTGAAGCTTGAGTAGTTAGATGTTAAAACTGCATTTCTTCATGGAGATCTTAAAGAAGAAATTTACATACTCCAACTAGAAGGGTTTGAAGAAAAAGGTAAAGAGAACTTGGTTTGCAGGTTGAACAAATCTTTATACGGTCTAAAGAAGGAGCTAAGATGTTGGTACAAGAGATTTAATTCCTTCATCATGAGCTTTGGATACGGCAGATTCAATACAGACCCTTGTGCATATGTCAAGAGGTTTGAAGAAGAAGATTTTGTCTTCTTGTTGCTGTATGTTGATGAGATGTTGGTAGCATGCCCCAACAAAGATTGTATCAAGGAGTTGAGGGCACAATTGGCTAGGGAGTTTGAAATGAAGTACTTGGGACCAAAAAACAAGATTCTAGGGATGTAAATTCATTGAGACAGAAATGATAGGAAGATTTGGCTTTCTTAGAGAAATTATCTGAAAAAGATCTTGCGAAGCTTCAACGTGCAAGATTGTAAGCCAATTTCTACCCTACTTCCTGTTAATTTCAAGTTATCCTCAAGTATGTGTCCTAGTAGTGAAGAAGAGAGGATGGAGATGTCTAGAGCACTGCATGCATCAACGGTGGGAAGCCTAATATCCGCAATGATATGTACAAGACCAAACATTGCACATGCAGTAGGAGTGGTAAGTTGGTATATGGCGAATCCTGGTCGAGAACATTAGAATGTTGTTAAGAGGATTCTCAGATATGTAAACGGAACTTCAGATGTTGCATTATGTTATGAGGGATCAGACTTTACTGTCAGTGGATATGTTGATGCTGATTATGTAGGTGATCTTGATAAAAGTAAACACACTAGTGGATATGTGTTCATACTAGTAGGAGGAGTTGTGAGCTGGGTTTCAAAACTGTAGTCAGTCATGGCTACATCAATGATAGAAGCAAAATATTTGGCAGCTACACAAGCCAGCAAAGAAGCAGTGCGGTTGAATATGGTGTTGGAAGAACTCAGGCACAAACAAGAGAACATTACTCTATATTGTGATAACCAGAGTGCATTGCATCTTGCAAGGAATCTAGTATTTCATTCAAAGACAAAACATATCAGAGTTCAGTACCACTTTGTTTATGAGAAAGGTGAAGAAGGTATAGTGGACATTCAAAAGATTTATACCAAGGACAACGTAACAGACTTTATGACAAAAGCAATCAATGTTGCCAGATTCGTATGGTGTCGATCCTCTTGTGGTCTGATAGAGACATAAGCAACATCGAATGGCAAGGTAGAAAGAATGGTGTGAAGATCTTATTATTTTTCAATCAAATCTTCAAGTGGGAGAATTTTTGCCCCAAACCATTAGCCTAATACCAACTCCTCCAAACCATGAGCTTAATCTATGGATTATAAACCAATGGCTCACCAAACCATCAATTTAAGCCATTGTTTTTTGAGTAAATAGGTGGGCTAGTTTCTCTCTATAAATTGAGAAGAATGAGCCCATTTCTACACACAACCAAGTAGAGAAAAGTGAGAATGAATTAAATGAGAGGGAAAAAGAAGAGTGGAGAAATATGGAAAAAATATTTTGAGAGTTAGTCTTTTCTCCTAGTATAAGAGAGTGTACTGGTTTTCTCCTTGTTATTAGAGAGATTTTGTAACTCTTGAAATTTTTCCACTTAGTAAATTCTTCTATCCTTGCCCATGGTTTTTACCCTAATTATTTAAGGGTTTCCATGTAACATCTTTTACCGGTCAAGAGTAACTTAGTGACGATAATTAGAGACCACTTGAGTGCAATACCGGAGCTGCATAGAAAAGAAGTGGAGCAATTGGCCTTTTTTTAATTAAATATATTTAATAATATATATTTTTTAAAATATGACAAATAAATTTTGAATTTTATATTGTTAATGTAAAAAATGTGTGTGTGTGTATATTATAAGATCTAATATGAAACTAAACAATTAATTTTATAGTGTTTAATTTGAAAATAAACTTTTAAATTTAATTTCTTATCAATATCATATTTTTTGGGTTTCTTCATTTGTCATAAAATTGTGAAAATTCATTTACGTTATAAAATTAGTGATCAATTCTAGTTGATTGCTTAGTAATAAACATCGAGAAATATATATACATACATACATACATACACACACACACACATATGACAAATATGAAAAATATATTTGATTGTGTAGATAATGACATTATTTGTTGATTTCAAAATATGAAGGTTCACAGAGATCAATTATGAGTTTCTTGTTGAACATTTATGGTACTTGTTTATGTAAATACTTTTTTTTTTTATATAAAAACTAGATATAGTATTTAATAAATGCTATTATATAATTTTGAATATACTTGAACTTTGATTTATTAAGTTTTTTCTACCCTAGTTTGTTATTTCTAGCTTCTCTACTACTTGAGTGGTCACCAGATTTGTATCTAAAATATGTAGAGCCTACTTTACCGGCCTCTAAATAAGTTGCTAATAGAGACCAATTTAGTTACAACAAAATAGAGATTGATCAAGCAATCAGTTAATATTAATAAAAACCAACCTATGGTCATTAAATTAGTTACTATTAACTACCAATACAGAGACTTCTTGTAACACCCACCATTTCTCCGATGATATTTATCGATAAAATAAATAAATTAATTGATAAAATATCCTAAAATCTCACCTAACCCAAGACATAACATAATAATAAATATCTCCATAATAAACATAATCATATAAAAATATTTTAAGTATTAATAATTTCTATGTTTGATAAACTGTAACATCCAACCTAATGCAATAATTCAAATTCAATTAAAAAACATAAGCTAACATAAACTAAAGTGGAATGAGTCTCCATGTGGTGGCTATTGGAAAACGTTAACAGTGATTAGCATGTAGTTAATCAACACACAATCTTATTAAAATCAACAAAAGCATTAGAACAATCTAGGCTGGGATTAGGCATCCAAAGGCACTGTTCTAATACTGAATTGGCCTCTTTCGTGCAAGATAGAATGACCTCATTCCAATGCCAGGATACACTAACCCACCAAGAAGACCTACTCCTGAGGTAGCACATTCGGCAAGGTGCTTTCGTTGAAGTGTCACCAAGGTTAAGGTTTCTCAAGCAGCAAAAATCTTAGAAGATGTGAAAATGTGAAAGCAAAGGAAGAGAAGAAGTTACAGTCACTAGGGTTAGGATTTCTCAGTCCGTTTATAATGGGAGATCATCCAACAATGTGAAAAAGAGCCGTTGGAGAGATTCAACAATCTAAGGACATAATAAATTAAGGATCAACAATCTAAGAAAAGAATCAATCATGATCAACAATCTAAGGAAAGAATCAATTAGCATCATTGATCCTTGCAAAGAATAATCAAGTTCAACAATCCAAGGAAAGAATAACTTAGAATCATTAAATCAAGGAAAACAATTGAGGGGATTGATTTCATGATTATTAAAGATTATTGCCAAAATAAAGTACAAAATATATCGAGGAGATCACATGACTAGGTTAGGATGTATGAGATGGGCTTGGGTTAGCCTGTATCCAACAATCCCCAACTACACCCACAAGCTAGGAATTAAGATATGTATGAAGGCAAAAGTAAAGTTTTAAGAAGCTTTGAAGCAAATTTTAGAAAAATAAATTCAATTGCATAACTAATTTAAATAATGGGGTACAAAGATGAATCAAAGTCATGAACATACAAGAAGACACAAGAATGAATAACCTGAGCCTTGGATTTTCACAAGATCAATCTAAGGTGTCATTAAAGACTTGAACCTTAACTTTCTATTGAAGCCCTCAACTGATAAAGATAGTAGTGAACTAGGTCTTGAACTATAATCCTTTGAATCAGAATTTAACTTTAATGAGAATCTCGTGTGGCACTTGAACTGAACAGGGTTGGAGCATTATTTGGCCAGACGCTCTATATTATTTAATGGAGATTATTAGAGAGTTTGCCCGAATAATCTCATAGCTACAGCTTGGCAGTTATCTCTACATAGGTGAGATCTCCAGAGATATCTGTAGTGCAATATTTCGCTTGAAATAGCCTTTGATCTCATTAATAGCTAAGCTTAACCTTAAATCACTACATGAGAGCACACGTCCTAGGAATGGGATGATAATATATATCTCAAAAATATGTACCATGTTTTCCTAGTCAACTAATCAATAGCTTCCCTTTAAACTTCTATTCTAAGATCTCCATTCAAAGAAGTAGGGTTACTATTGTTATTAACCGTTATGGGCTAACCTCCATTCCCCTCGACGCTTCAACTATCACTTGCCTTTATAGCCCTTTAGTCTGGCAATCCGCGAGATTTATTTTTGACTTTACATAGTCAATACTCACAATGTTGTGATTCAAATATCTCTACACTGACTTGTGATGGATTTGTATATGCCTGTTCATGTTGTCGTTAGTGCTTTCACGCTTACACAGTTTAATAGCATATTTTGAATCACAATGTATAGCAATGGGTGGCATAGGAGAAAGCATCACAAGGATCTCAAAAAGCAAATTCCTAATCCACTCAGCCTCAATACATGTATAATCAAGCGCAATCAATTCAGCTTCCTTGATGCTTCTAGTATTAAGCTTCTTCTTAGTAGATTTTAATTAGATAGCTCCTCCTCCAAGTAAGAATACTAAGCTTGAGGTTGACTTTAGATCAATTGAGTCAAATATCCAGTTAGCATCTGTATATACCTCTACCACACTATGGAATCTAGTATATCTCAGTCCAAAGGACATGGTACCCTTTAGGAATCTGAGAACCCTCTTAAGAGCAGTCCAGTGTTCATGATTTGGGTTACCAGTATATTGGCTCAACCTAGATACAGAGTACATAATGTCAGATCTAGTTCTGTTCGAAAGGTACATGAGAGATCCTATGATCTGAGCATAGAGTTCTTGATCAACAGGTTCACCTTTATTTTTCTTAAGGTGCACATTAGGATCAAAAGATATAGCAACAGGTTTGCAATCTTGATATCCATATTTCTCTAACACTTTCTAAGTGTAGTGAGATCGGGATAAAGTGATTCCATATACAGATCTAGTAAGCTTGATTCCTAGGATTACATTTGCTTCTCCTAGGTCTTTCATGCCAAACTTACTACTCAAGAATTTTTTTGACATCATTCATAAGATCTAGGCCAGGAGTAAAGATAAGAAACACAAAATCTAACAAGTCAATTCAATTTTCATATTAAAAAATATAATCAAGCAATTAATACATGAAATTGGTCATGCCAATTTAATTCTTAAATTATTTACCCTATTCACTGTTGCCATATATTAATTCATTTTATTTATTTGGGCCTTACTTAACCTAGTTAAGTATGTCTGATTAATGGTCTAATGGTTAGAAATCACTCTAGACATGCGCTATCATCGCCTATATGGACATTCATCCCAATCTCACCAATCTCAGGTACTGTTATCATCACTTATATAGACACGGTACCTTGACACCCTATCATCACCTAATATGGACAGGTGTTAATATGATCACAGTACACAACATCAGTCTCTAGTCAAAAAAGACATACGCAATTTGGGCAAGCATCAATTGTCTATCTTTTTCAATTATTCCATATCTCGCATTTCAATGTCAAACAAACTTCATTCTAGTTCTACTACTTACATATTTCCATTATCTTCTTTTAAACACATCCATACTCAAACAAAATATTATATACTATTCATATGACAACACAAATTTTAGCATGCCATTAATCCAAGAACAACAACATTGTACTCAATATTTTTGTAAAATATATGCACAAAAAAATCATGCTATCTAATAAACTCAATCATATGTATGTACACATATTCATATGGTCAATCATACATCCACATACATGTATAAGTAAAGCACTTACTTCTAACTCAATAATACATACCTGCATTCACATAGTCAAACATACAATTACATAGCAATATATGTAAAATACTTACCTCTCACCCAACACTAAATAGATGTCCATCCTCTACTTTACCCTTATCCTGCTCACCTATAGTTTGATCTTGAACTGCAATAGCTCTCTAGATCCAATGTAACTCTTTTAGTTTGTAAAAAATTTGCGCATCACAAAGGATTAAAGGAAAGAGAAGGGAAAATTTCAGGGGTTTAGAAAGGAAAAAATTGGCGACTATGTGAGGAAAAAAAAGTGGAACAACACTAGGTTAAGAGCTTATATATATACATATATTCACATTGAACTCCAAAATTTATTTTAACTCCATATTGGCCCCTTTTTTTAACATTGACCCCAAGCATTTTTTTTTATTGCTATTTTAACCCCGTGACTTATTAATGAGTATTTAAAATACACTTACTCGTACTTATACCATTTTAGTATAAATATGCACAATAGCAAATTTTAATGTGAATTTAGCTAGGATTTTTAATTTCGAGGATGTTATACCTCTATTTGGTGACTAGTTAAGTGGTTACTAAATAGGTCTCTCGTTAGCTACAATTTAATGGTCGTTTGAGCAGTTGCTAAGTCGGTCACTATTTTAAATAAGATTTTAAAAAACAAATTAATAAACATATTCAAATGTATTACAAAAAAAAAAACAAAACTTGTTTCTATTCACAGTCATAAAAAAACATGTTCATAATTACAACAATTAAAAATGAACATAATTAAAAAAACCATATATATCTCTCTGAATTATATGATTGTAAACTACTGATTATTCTGATCAATCTACGCGTCCTCATCCTCCCCAACCATATTTTCATTTTCCTCCTGCTCTTCCTTCATCCTTTCTCTTTGTTTCCTTTACCATGGTACCATCGAATATTGAGTGTGGGAAATTAGAGTTGTTCTATTATCAATTGGAGCTATGCATAAAAAACAACAAACTTAGCCTGAATTTGATCTCTCACTGCTTAACATCCCTCTCCGCCTCAACTCTTTTCTATTTGAGTCTTTGTATTCTTTTTCAACTCATCAATCATTTCTTTGGAAACCAATTAGCTTCGAGACACCAAGAGGAATAAAGAAAAGCATTAAGCCTATCCAATCCACCTTTATTTCTCATTCAAACACCCTAAAAATACAGTATCTATGGTCGTTCTTCACCAAAAAGTTAATCTATCTCTTAATTAGTTAGAAAAGATCAGTGCATAGTAAAGGGGGCACTGGCTAGTTAACCTAGCCAGACAGGCCTAACCCACCGAGTCTGGTTTAGTATAATAAAATTAATAAATAAAAACAAAATCACAAACCAAGTTTTGAAATAAAAAAAATAATTTTAAAAAATAAAAAAATGGAAAATATTTTTTAATAAATTAGAAGAATTTGAGTCTATTCAAAACAATTTTATAAAAAAATGAGTAGCTTGTACTTAGTTTGTTTACATGACGAATTAAGTTTCCTATATAACTTCTTAGGCTTGAGAGTAATCAAAACCCTCGTAGTTCTCTTACCTTGAGTCAGAGTTGTAGCCCACTTACTTAATTGTCACTGTCAACGAGGTTTGCCTTAGCTTTAGCTTCGGTCTGGAACTTTAAGGGGTTGTTGTTATAGAACTATGAAGGAGAGAGAAAGTATAGGACAGGCACACTTCTTTCATTAGAGTATAATATGAATATATACATATGACAAACACAGAGTAAGGAAACAAATTACAAAGAATAGAAAACATATAATTTAATTATAGAGATTAAATATTCCCTTGATTTAACCCTTAAACTTCTCCATATGATTTGATATGATTTAACCCTTAACCATGTCCACATGATTTGATTTGCATTGATTCATTTCTTGATTGCTCCACCTGATTTGGTATGTCTTGATTGTTTCCATATGACTTAATATCCTTATTAGTTGTGGTGCTCATCATATTGCTAATGAATATGAAATCACTAGTTTTAGGGTTTTCCATCTCTGTTTCTTGTTGTCGAGCTTGAGCACATTTTTCAACATCCATCCATACAAACTTGAATTTCAATGTTTCAATGTTTAGTGGAACAATTGGGAGCATGTCTTGCCTAGTATATTTTCGAGTGCACTAAGGCTATGTTTGATTGACCATTTTTTTCATGGAAAATTTTTCCATCAAGGATTTTCTAGTCAAATGGGATGTTTGTTTGCAAAAATTTTCCATGGAAAACTTTTCCATAAAGTTGGTCACGTGATCATTTTTTCCTCAAATTTGTGAAAAAGTTTTTCTCTCCCAACCCAAAAAAAATTTTCCATGAAAAACTGAGGGGGTTATTTGAAAAAATAAATTGATGGGCAATTTGAAATGTTTTTTTATAAGCTCCAAGCCGGTGCGGTCGAAGATCATAAATCTATGTGAATGTATGATTTAGGGTTTTATTTTGAGCATATGCCTGTGAATTTTCAATCTTTGTTCATATCTTCGAGGAATTTGTGTTCTATTTACTGATATGTCTACTATATGGAAGTTTGTACTTTTGGATATTTATTTATTAAAATAATCAAATTAGTACAACAAGTTTGAGAACAAAGGCACTCGCAGGGGTGGAGGGAGAAGGGGGGCAGGGGGTGTTGCCCCCTTGTGACCGGCGACCCCTCTTCCCCTTTTCATGCTCTCTCTCTCTCCCTATATATATAGGTTTTATTTTTTCTCCCCTCTCTTTTGTTTTTTTATTTTTAATTTTTAAAAATATCTCTATCTTTTTTTATGGGTTTTTATTTTTATTTCAAACAATCAATTTTTTTTATAAATTAGGTATCTCTCTTTTAATATTTTTATCTCGGTTTTAATTTTTCTTCTTCTCTATTTTGGTTTTATGTTTAATTTTTAAAATATCTCTATCTCTCTTTTAATATTTAGAACTCTGCTGCCATTCTTGAACTTCAATATGTGTTCTTTGTTCAGCTAGCCTCCAATTCCTTCTTGCCTACCAATTACAAACCAAAGAGCATAAGTTAGTAAATGTAGAACTTTTCATAATTGGTAATTAAGTGGAAATAATAAACAATTCTATTACCATCAGCTTATGAGCGGTAATAAAGGATGAACCATGTGGTACTTCCCTCTCAACTATAACTCCACCACTATGATGACCCTTAAACCATATATATTTCACCAAACAAGGAAGTTAATCAGCTTTACAGTATTATTTTAACACAAGACAAACAAGAAAATGAGAAGTGTCACTTACTATGAAGATAGTTACTTTCTCTTGAGGAGCAATGGTTCTCCCTTTTTTCCTTATTGGTGCAGCATCTATCCTTTTGCCCTTTCCTGTCATAGACCTTCTTTACCTCATTGATGGCTCTGCATCATGTGTGGCATCAGATGGCACCTACATGAGAACAAAAAATAATAATAATAATAATAATCACAAAAACCTAAACAATTTAATAAGCAAGTATAGAACAAGAAACTAACATTTCTAGGTTTTCTTGGGCAGCCTGCCCTATTGTGGCCTTCATGATGACATATCTTGCACCTCATGGTCCTACCAACCTTAGAAATTTTCACACTGTTTTTCTTCTTCCCTTCTAGTGGTTCTCTTCTTCTCTTTTTGATAGGTCTACCAGGCATTCTCCTAGTAATTGGTGGCAGCAATGCTCCTTCTTCACTTGTAGGCCAAAACTCTCTATCTCTCAATGGTCTAACATTAAATTGATATGTAGCTAAATATGTGTCTTTGTTGAACCACTCAGATAAATAATTAATTGGGTATGCCCCACAAAAAGAAACTGCTGTAATGGCATGCTAACATGGTATGCGACTTTTATCCCATTTCCCACAGCTACATGTATGGTTTGGAAGCTTGACAACAAACCCCTGCCTTACATGTTGCACAGGGTCATCATAAAACACCTCATGACATTCTCCCCCATTCTAGTCAACCTGCCATCTTCCACTCTACAACTTCTCCTTTTCAAGCTTGTTAACTATGTTAGGCCCATACTCAAATTTCCACTTCATAGCATAAGATCTCTTACTGACTATCCTATTCATAATATAGTGTCTGATGTCTTCAAGTAAGTAAATTATTGGCTTGCTTCTGCCTTCAAAAAGAACCACATTGAAAGTCTCGCACATATTGTTATCTACAACTTCACATTTCACCAAATCACTGAAGTAAGCTTGGCACCAACCTTTAATTGCCCATTTCTCCACTAATTCACTCACAGCCATTTCTCCCCCATTGATATTCCTCATCATTTGAAGTTGTTTATCCACATCAGGCTGATTGGTTACCCTAGCAATCATCCAAAAGTGCATTTGCAGTTCTTTACTTTGGAACTTCTTCCCCCATCTTGCATAAATGTGTCTAGCAACATTCTATGCTCAATAAAGGGTAGAAGCTCATTCACTGCATGAATGAGACCCTACAAGAAAAAATGATGACAAAATTAAATTAAGTTATACTGACAGTTATAATATTAAAATGGATTTAATTCAAACCTTCTGCATGTCACTAACCAAAGACCATCCAAGCCCTTCTCCCATACAAAGATCAGTCTTAAGTTGCTCAATAAACCATGACCAGCTCTCTGTTGTTTCTTTCTCCACTATTGCCCATGGTATAGGAAACATTTGGTTGTTTCCATCTCTTCCAACTGCAGTAAACAACTGCCCTTTCAACAGTCCTTTCAAAAAACATCCATCAAGTCCTATCAATCTCCTACAACTAACCAAAAACCCATCCCTGACAGTAGCTATGCAAATGTATATTTTCTGGAATACAGGACACTCATTTTGATTTTTCCTTTTAGAAACAACTGTCACAGTGCTATCCCTGTTGGTATTTTTTAGCCCCAATGCATAATTGTTCAATATTTTAAAGTCTTTCCTAAATTGCTTTTCAATTTTTTTTAATCACCAACCCTCTGGCATTTCTTATTACTTTATTAGTTACAAAGACCCCTAGCTCTCTCCTGACCAGTGCCTTTAATTGGCTAGTCTTGATGAATGGCAACCCACTTATTATGTCACTCTCTTGTTTTTCATAGTTTTCAATAGGCATGTGTGTTCTACAACATAGTGTTTCACAACAAATTCTTTCTTCCCACTACACCAAGAACAAAAAATTAACCATTTGCACCCTTCTGCACTGCATTTTTCCCTAACCCGCACTGAATCATTCTTTACATATTTAAATTCGAACCCTTTCCTTGTGGAGAACTCAACCAGCTCATTCTTGAATTGTTTCAAATCTGTAAAACTCATGTTCAAGCAGAATTCAGGCAATGGAAGATTAGGATTATACCTTTTCCTATTGGATTGACATCTTCTTGCATCATCTGCGTCAGATCCTGCACTTGTATCTTCATAGCTCTCAGGGTCATCTGACTCAAAATACTCATTGTTATACCTAGAAACTTTCCCATCAAGTTCAACCTCTTTTTCCTTATTTGTTGTATGTGTGGCAGATTTTCCACTGGCATCATCTCTACCATTACTGTCATCATCTCCACCTCTACTGTCATCAACTTTCTCTTGTAGTGTTCTTTTCATCATGACATATTTGGTGACATTTTCCCTACTTTGATTCCTTTCCTCATCCTCCTCTGAACTGTCACAGTCAAATTGGGCATCTACTAAGCTCTCCTCATCATCAGTATTTTCCCAATATGAATAGCCATTTTCATTACTAGTAGCACCCTCCTTACTGTCCTGCACATTGTCTAACTCCATATCAGTGTTTTTATCCATATTGGCACCAGTCTTCTGCATTTTTTCTAGTTCAACATCATTATCCACATTGATGTCTCCTAAGTCAACAGAACCTTCTTTATTACTATCCTGCACAACATCTTCATTGTTATCCACACCTCCTTCAATACCTCCTTCAGTACTCCACATTGATGTACCTCTATTTTAATCATGTGGATGTACATGTACATACACTGAAATGTTCATATACGGATGAAGCATTACATAAGTATTGCATAACATCACTTTTAAGATTTCATAAAATAAAAAACAATTGAGGGTTATATGGAATTCTAAAATAATATTGAAAAAAACATAGTTGAGGATCATAGCAGGACAACATAGTTTTAGTTTTTAAATATAGGAATTTAATTAATTTTTTAATAGATTTATGAACGATAAACCAGTAGAAATTACACACATAATTTGTTTCTTGGACCTTATTGAACATTCCATTCGTTTTAAGTGAAAAATTGGAGGAAGCGCATACCATGTTTGTCAGGCCATTTAATTAAATTTTTAGCATAATTTAAATAAATAGCCACCAAATGTATTAATCTCTTTACCTAATAATTCAGGGACGTTTATTTAATACACAAGATGCCAGGGGTGCAAGTGCAAGAAGGACACCAAATGCTCATGCTTTTAAACTCAATCAGGCCTCAAATTTGGGAGTTCGTTGAGAATCGTGGCCTCTTTCGATCTCGCCTGAAGATGCCTTCCTCATCGGCTCTGCGAACTCGGACCACCACCATTGTTAGGGTTCCGGCGAGGAACCGTAGGCCGGAGGATCAGCCGGAAAACGGGCGATTCAATCTCCGTCCAGAGGTACGCCAACGAATCGTCAACAAGATGTAAGTCTAGGGTTTTTCCTTTCTGGATTGAATTCGATTAAATTGCTGGTTTTTCTTGGATACTGTTATGTTTGATGCTTGATCTATGGTTCTTGATCCTTTGCTGGTGATTATTTGTTAATGGATTGCAGTATGTTGCGTTTGTTTTGTTGGAATTATTCAGAAATTAGCCAGGAAAGTTGTTTCTTTCTGATTGATCTCTAGGGTTCTTGTGTGGCCGTATGTTCTCCTTTCTGTTTTCATAGTGTGATCAAGATTGACCTTTCTTTATTTTCTTGATTTAGTTTATGTATTGAGATTAGTCTTGTGAGAAGATATTTTTATGAGATGCAAAAGCTCATTTGTTTCATGGAATGTCGTCTAGAATTTTGTGAGGAATATCTGAATTTGGGTTCTGTGTGATTACATGACTAGTTGATTTCTTTTGCTGTTATTTGTGTTTCTGAGCAGAGTGGAGACGCTGAGGCGGCATTTCCCGATCCCTTATTCTGAAATTCTCCACTCCGCTTCACGTTTTGAGCGGAAAATTTACACAAGTGCGATGAGCCAGGTGCATTCGTCCTCAAATTAGCTTGCATTTGTTTCACTGTTATTTTCCTTTGTTTATGTTCACTGGAATTTCATTGCATGCGGTGATACTTGGGTTTATTGGTAGTCAATAATAGTATGTCTTGTGGGATTACATTTTCATGAAGTGGAATTAAGCGTTTAAAGTTGAAACTGCATTATTCTTCATAGAATTCTATAAATTTCAGCACAGTGAGTTGTGAATTTGAATGTTGCTCTAGATCTTCTCCAGAGTTTGTGGTGATTCATTCCATAATAATTCTTCCAGTGGTTACTTGCTCAAGACAGCATTTGGAATGAATTTTATTCACTTGTAGCCTTATTTTGATATTCAAATTTATCAACCAGCTTGCTTAGAACTCAATTAGTCTGTACAACCTATTCCTTAAGCTTTTTTTTCTTCTTCTTTTAATAGCATTAAGAACTTACGTCATTTGTTATCTAGTATTTGTAAAACTTAAGATTGTTTTATTCTATATATGCGAATAATTTTTCCTTTCTAATTTTTCAGCAAGACTATCTGAGGAAAATCTCTTTAAAAATGCTTTCGGTTGAAACAAGGGTAAGGAATAATTCAGCAGCTAATGCTTAATCAGCTAAACGCGTTGCTGGAAATCAAAGTGCTGCAAACTCAGGTATTGCCATTTAGTTTTCAAGATGAATTTGGAAACAAAAATTATTAATGCCTATGTCTGCCTTTCTTATAGTATATTATTGATTGATGTAACCAAATAAAATTTGTATTGTAAGTATGATCAACAAGTAAAATTTTTATGAAATAGTGAACTATTTTTTATTGTGGCCAAAGAAAGAAGGAATTCTCAGAAATAATCTGCTTATACTACCAGATTTGTTATCCCTTGTACTAATTTATGTAAATCTTAGTTTAGCATATGATTCTGTACCAAAATTCTACAAATTACATCTTTTCCTACCAACTGACAAATGTACTTTGCTCTCAAGTATACAAATGTTCATCAGACTCTGTTGACCATCACATCTGTGATCCTTTCAGATAGATGGTTGTTGTTCTAATGATTTCTAGATTACGGGGTCTATAGTGACCGAATAGAACCCTGATCAGATTTCGGGTTTTCTCTTTTGTGTTTTCCCCTTATTTTTTTTTTCTTTCATTTTGAGATTGATATGCCATTTTTTCACTCATACTCTGTAAGATTTGAACATCATTTTCTCCCCAAGGTTTCTTTTGTTGAAAAAAAAGATATGTCCTTTCTGGGTTTGAAACTTGATCTGTGACCTGTAGTTTAAAACGAAATCTAGGACTATTGTTGCAGCTTTTCTTATTAATCAATAAAAATGGCTGCCTGCAGCCATTTCTGTATTTTGCTGTTGCTTTATCATGATGTATTATTATTATTATTATTATTATTATTATTATTATTATTATTATTTAAGCATTCTAATTGAATGAAATTGAAGCGATTCATCTGTCTTAATTCTACAGTTGTATCAAATAACATCAATGTGTTCCTGATTTTGTTTGCCCTTGATATGCAAGGTAATTGCTGCACCTTAAGTAGAGGCATTGCATCTAAGAAAGAACTTGGCAAATGCCTTTGTATATATCTTTCTCTTTGGACTTTGTATCAAACCTAATGTCCGGACGTCATTATATTGCTGTTCTTTATATCCACTTGCATTTTTTAGCCTTCTGCTGCTGTGAGTTTGGGTTTCTTGCATATAAGCAGTGAAGCAATAATAGAAGGATTTGATTCTTCTACAAATGGTACAGCTAAGAAGTTTCGTAAGTCTAGTACTTGTTAGAATCCTTCTCAAGTGGTAAGAGGCGAGAGTAGAGTGTTAGTAATAATTATGTGCGGGTGATTCCAGCTTCCACTTATGCATGGGTTGTGTTTTCATTTACTCCGCTAAGAATTGTGTACTTGTGATTTCACTTACTCCGTTAATAAGAATTGTGCATAATTGTGCATGATCTCATATTGGAAAAATAAATAATTAAATAATTAAAATTAAATTAAATTAAATTAAAATAAAATTGCACAAAAGGAAAGTGAAAAGTCTACCAAAATTCTAGAGCATGTCTGGTATAAAAAGCCATGAGCATTCATTTAAGTTAGATTTTTATTTATTTAATTTATTCACCTCTTATATGTTTAATTTTTAATATATGTCTTTAAGGAACCGCCTTTCCTTCTTAACTTGTTTTTAAGCACATGCATTATGTTGCAAATTTTGAAAGTACAATAAATGTTGATAAATCTGTCGTCTTATTTAAGAAATCAATTTAATTAAAATTTTATATGAATTCAAATCAATTAAATCATAAATTCTATTCTTTCGGTTGTTTTAATTCAGATACCATAATGGTATCATCATCAAACTCTTCTAATCTCATTTCTCCATTCATTAGTTTGATCTTGGACTAATAAAATGTGCCATAAATCAAGATAATATAAGTCTTAAGATTCATGTTTCTCGCCTAAAACTTTTTTTAGAACTCATATTTTTTAAATTTATCATTTCTTTATTTTACAAAAGCAAAACTTGTTTTTCTTTTTTCTTTTTCCTTTCTTTCTCTCTTTTTTTTTTAATTTTTTTTAATTTTTCCTTTCATTCACATCATCATGTGTATTTGGAAGTCAACTCCCAAAAAAGCTATTTGGTACAATTAACTTATATGTTTTACCTACCAATTTAATCATGCTAACCAACCAAATATAGACATGAAAGAATGTGATATCAATGTTATGTCCTATTAATTTAATTAAGTCACATATATAATGTTTTATTAAATGATAACATTGCTTATGCTTTAAGAAAGCTACTTATTCTAATGTGATGCTATTGAGTATAACATTTGTATTTATTTATTATTAAGCTATCCTTAAACCATTATTAACAGTCTTTCTCACAAGTCATCTATTTGATCATGGTCATTGCAAATGTTTATCATGTGTCAAACCAACCTATTTCCTTGATTTATTTCATCCAAGTTTATTGACTTTTGGCTTTAATTTTTTATTTTTCTTCCCTCCTTGTAACTATTTCAGTTATCATTTTTCCAAGACAATTGGAATTTAGGAGCTTGTTAGGTGTTTTCCAATATATATATATATATATATATATATATATATATATATATATATATATATATATATATATAAGTCACATCACTGCTTAGGTCACTAGAATTCCTTAAAGATGTCTTCCAATTTAGTCTTGATCACCTCACAAATTTAAGACATATGTTGATTGAAGTTTCACCCTCTACATAAAAGCAATAATTATTTGGCTTATTTTTTAAAAGATATTTAAAATTTATTCAAGTAACAATAGGTTCATAGCATTTGTTTATACTATTTTTATGATAAATAATTAACCTAAAGTTTTATAAAATAAAAAATATTAATTCATGTATTTCTCTCTTTCTCCTCCTCCTTGGCTCTAGAGTTCTCTCTCTTATGAAAAACTAAATTTTTTTATAACATGTTTGGATTTATCTATGAAAATAAGTGGTGAATTAATGTTTTCTTTTTTACTTTTTTTTTTAAATGCTTCTTTTGTGTGTTTTGGTGTTATTACAAAAAAAAAAAAAAAAAAAAAAAAAACCGAATTTATAGCATCTAAAAAAAATCACTAAAAATTGTTTACTTTTGAAAACACACATTTCTAGAAAAAGAAATTATGTATTTGAATGGCTTAAAAATTTTAGAGAAAAAAAAAAAATTATGTCAATACGAGCTTATGTATTTTTAGAAAGCCAAAAACAAATTGTTTTCATACATATACCCCTCTCACCAATTAAATTAAATTGTTAAATATAAAACTACTATAAATATCAAAATTAACCCGTCCATGCATCCTAGTCAAATCAATATTGATCTACGTATTATAAGTTAGTTTAAAATTTAAAAATATTATTTTCCTAATTTTAATGAAATTTATAATTATTTTATTAGTTTTATATTAGATCACTCAACCAGAGAGCTAAGCATGTAAGATGTTTCTCAAATTATCTAAAAGTATAAATAATGGGTTAATTTTTTGAACAGTCACCCAACTTTGCCTTATTTTCAGTTCAATCATCCAACTTCAAAACGTATCAAAGTGGTCACTCAAGTTTTTAAAAACATTCACCGGACAGTCACCCGAGATTTTTCGGCAAATATAATCCTACGTGGCTGCCGTAAGGGCTGACTCACCAACTGATGTCGGCATCAGCAGTGCAGTCGGCGTCCACGTGTTGTTAAGTTGCTGAGTAATCTTGAAAACCAACACGTAGCCCTTCTAATCCTTCATCTTCTCTTCGCTTTCTCTTCATCTTCTCTTTGCTTTCTCTTCATCTTCTCTTTGCTGGTTCTTCTTCTCTGCCGTCTTCTTCTTCGCGCCATTGTTCTGGAGAGTGTAAGCTGGTGAGTTTGAGTGTATGAACTGGTGATCGAGAGGAAAAAAACATCGCTTTCAGCTGTGAAAGTAAACAACAAACAATGTCAATTGATTGGGAGATCCGACAAGCAGGAGAGGCGCCGCCGGAGTACTGTAAGTAAAACCCAGATTTAATTCTAGTTTATTTCCTATTTGTGTTTGTAGCATTGCATTCCACCATAGATTAGGAGTTAGGGTTTTTAGGGTTTTTAGTTGGGTTGGGGGTTTTCACTTTTACCGTGAATGATGTGGCCTTTTTTGAGTTGGTGATGTTGTTGAAGTGTTAAATTAGGAGTTGCAGGCGAAGAGAACACAAGTTACATATAACATGTGGAATGTGGAATGTGATCTCATATGGAATATAATATGTCCTTCCTGTGGTCCCAAGTTGACCAGAAATTGAAAAAAGATGCAAAAACTTTGAATTCTTGTATATGCTATGGTTTTTCCTGTATATATATATATAACCACACACTTTGCTTGATTTGTTACTTACTTCATCAAATGATCAATGCCATATGTGTATATATTAGTTATCTCATATTTGAACCAAAGCTTTGTAGATTATGTCTTTAGGTTGCTTATAATAAATAGCCTTTGCCTTCATATTTTTATATATAAAATAAGATTAACACTGTATATAATCTAAATTCAGATAAGAATGTTGTATTGGTAAATGTTCACTGCTTTGTTAACATTGTAAGTGTCAATGAAGAAGTGAATGCTCACTGCTTTGTTCTAGTTTTCTGCATGGTTATTAGTTTAACAAATAAATATGAATTAAGAAGTATATGATATTTTCTGGATAGACAACCCATCTGAGTAGTCTGTTCTCTCATCTATTTCTTGTTTTATAAGATATTGGTTTATAGTTTATTATAAGGAGGCCATGAGTACACTACTCTTCTGGGAGGCCTGGCCTGGTCCAGCTACTTCTCAGGGATAGAAAGGGCTCAATTTCCATACCTAAGTCCTCCTAGAAAGCATGAACCAATATTTAAATTTTTTTTCTAGTTAACATGTCAAAACCTTTGTGATACTTGTTATTTGCTTAATAATAATGTTAGTATAAAAAATTTGCTTACCATTACTTGTTTTGCAGAAGAGCTGTATGTGTTGATAAATGTATGTGTTCATAAGAGTATGTGACATGATAAATTTACAGTGTGTGTTCATAAGTGTATGTGTTCATAGTTATTTATTACAGATCTTACAATTGATGTGTTCAACTACTGTGTTAGAACCTTAAGAGACATGGGAGTTAGTTTTAGTTGTATGTGTTCATAACTTTTAATTACAGCTCTTACAATTAGGTATTGACATTAGGTATACAAGTTCTGTGTTTATTTTCAGTACCAACAGCCGACTTGTTTACCATTAAGATCCATTATAGAATACATGGTGTAGAAGATCAGCTGGTTGGCTTAGTGGATTATTGCAGTTCAGATCAAATTTCAAAAATAGAATTGTTATCAATGGGTAGGAGTCTTATGTTAGATGTACAATGTTGCACCATATGGTGGTTGGATACAAGTCATGGAGCCAAGGAATTAAGAGAAATTAAAAATGACCAAGATGCACTGAATATGGCCATGTCGGTAGATTCCAGTAGGGAGGTCTGTGTGTTTTTTAGGAGTGGACATTGTGGTAATGATCCAGGTGGATCCAATAAATTTAGTGCAAAGGATAGTATAGTCAGTGAGGATGATAAAGCAAATAAATTGGAGGAAGAAATATCAGAGGAAGCAGAGGAAACAGAGGATGTAGAAGAAGAAGATCTGGAAGATACAATTATTGGAACCCAAGGTATAAGGAAAAATGATGGAGATGATAGTGACCTCCATGATTCGGATTACAGCCTCAGTGATGAGCCAGAAGAAGATCCTGTCGAGGATGCTGAACTAGTTAGGGATGTGGATGTTATGGGAAAAGAACCTGAAGAAAACATTGGTGGGATGCATAATGACTCAGACTATGCTGATTCAGATGACTTGAATTCCTGCTCATCAACAGACGAAGATGACTTAGTATAAAGAAAACCTAAATACTCAGAGTTCAATGAAGAATGTGACATGAAAAATCCTCAATTCAAGATAGGAATGAAATTTAGGAGCTTCAAACAATTTAAAGATGCTGTCAAGAACTATGGGATAAAGAATAGATATGTGTTGACATTTAAACCCAATTCACAGAAAAGGTGTAAAGCAATATGTAAGAAGGGTTGTCCATTTTATTTATGGGCATCACCAATGGTGAAGGATGGGAGTACAGTCCAAATAAAATCAGGGATATTGCAACATGAGTGTTCAAGAGAACACCATAATAGGCACGTGAATGTAGCATGGATAGGAAGAAATTACTTGGAGCAGTTCAGAGCTGATCCTGCATGGAAGATCTCTGGCATCATCCAGGCTGTTAAAACTAATCAAGAGGTTCACATCAGTAGATTAGTGGCTTACAGGGCAAAGTGTTTAGCACTCAAGTAAGTCACACCCTATATGAAATATTTTCAAGTAAATGACATAGTTTCCATACAGTTATATACTTGTGAATTTTTAATTTGTCATGTTTTCAACTAGGTTGATTGATGGTGATGAGGAAACACAAATGAGGAGCCTGTATGACTATAGATTAGAACTGATGAGGACTCATCCTAGATCAACTGTGATTTTCAGATGTGATCAAGGTAAATTTCAGTGCATGTATGTCTGCTTAGCTCCCTTGAGAGAGGGTTTTTTGGCAGGTTGTAGACAAATTATATCAGTGGATGGATGCTTCCTCAAAGGCCTATATGGTGGACAACTTCTGTCTGCTGTGGGGATAGATGCTAATGATTGCATCTATCCTGTTGCTTGGGCCATAGTTGATAAGGAGAACAAAGACAACTGGAAGTGGTTCTTAGAGTTACTGGCAGAAGATCTTGGGATAACAAATAGCTTCCATTGGGCATTCATGAGCGATAGACAAAAGGTAAATGTCTGACCTATGTTCAATTAAAACTTGATGTCATTTTTATGATTAACTTCAGAGTGAATGACTGTCCTGTTATGGTTTTTTTATGTTTGTGTTCATAACTTCAGAGTGAATGACTGTCCTGTTATGATTAATCAACATAATTATATTTACCAATCTAATCTGCTGATGTGATTAGATATCATATAATTAATTCTGTATCCAGATTCTTAAGAAAAGCTAAGACTGGATATTTGATAATTAGATTCAGTGCTTCAATTGTTAGGGTTTCATCCAGAGTTCTGTTCTGTTCTGTCTGTTTTTTTTCAGATTGCTATAATGCCTGCCCAATTTATTCTGTTATTGCTGGATATCTAGATTTTCATTATGTTGTTAGGGCTGGATAAGATAATTAGATAATTAGATAACAGTGATTCAATTCTAGTGATTCATCCAGATTTTTTATATTGATGTTTGTATCAAATATATCTTATTGACAATCTTCTTCTCTTTTGTTTGTTTGTTTTTGTTTCTTCCTCTCCCCATCTTCCTGTGGTGTGTGAATTAAATAAACACGTAGGGTTTAATGCCTGCTATTGAAGAGCTTTTCCCCAATAGTGAACACAGATATTGTGTGAGGCACATCCACACTAATTTCAAAAAAACTTATAGAGGAAAAGCCTTAAAGGACCAACTATGGAATTGTGCCAAAGCAAGCAACATCCCTTCATACGAGAAATCCATGGAACAATTAAAGGATATGTCTCTAGGTGCCTTTGAATACCTGAAAAAAATAGATCCCCATCATTGGAGTAGGTCTTATTTCCAAACCAAATACAAGTGTGACATACTACTTAATAATATGTGTGAATGCTTTAATAGCCAGATTCTCGAGGCCAGGGTTAAAGGCATAGTCACAATGAATGAGATCATCAGGACCACATTAATGGTTAGGATCCAAAAAAAAAAAGAGATGACATGAAGAGATGCCAAACAGTCTACTGCCCTAAAATACTAAAAAAACTAGAAAAAATGAAGCAGCTCAGTTGGTCTTATAACACCATTTGGTCTGGGGGGAGCCAATATCAGGTTGTAGGGCCTGATGGTCAGTTTGTGGTTGATAAGAATGGGGCAAGTTGTTCGTGTAGGAAATGGGAACTTTCAGGGATTCCTTGCAATCATGGCATTTCAGTCATCTATTACAATCGAGAGAAACCAGAAAATTACATACATGATTGCTATAAAATCAGCACATTCCTAGATACATATAGGCACACATTGAATCCCACACAAGGCAGACAATTTTGGCCAAAGAGTGATCAAGGTCCAATGGTACCACCTGACCCAGCAATCAAGAAAAGAGGCAGGAAGACTATGTTACGAAGAAGGGAGCTAGGTGAGGAGACCAGTGGCTTCACACATGGAAGAGTCACCAAAAAAGGAGTATCCATGAAGTGTAGTGTCTGTGGTGCTAAAGGACATAATAAAAGACATCACAAGGGAAGCAATGTGAGTATATGTTATGCACACCTTCAACTTCAACTATGTTATTATTATAATTGTGCCTGCAGTTAAACTCATATTTTCCATCTATATGTTTTTAGGTTACTGCTGGACAATCAACTGAGCAGGAATATCAAGGATCAGTTGAAGCAACAGATCCTTTGACTACAATTGATTCCCAGGTTTTACATGCACATTTTCAAATGGTGAGTAAAGTTAACTTTGGTTAAATTACGTTGTATATGGCTCACTTGTCCTTATGGGTTTTTGTAAATGTCAATTAAATGATTCAACAGGTTGACAATTTAATTGGAGGCAACCAGCACTCAGAAGATGCTACACATTGCCAAAATGCTGGAGAACCAGTGTCACAGGTAAGGTTTATTATAAATTACTTTAGGCTGAACTTTGGTCATCAAGATGGATTCTTTTCTCACCATTCATGTTTTACTAAATTCGTTCAGGTTATTAATGAACTTGACCAGAGCATGGGGTCTGGGGCTATATTATCTGATGGCCATGGAAGGAAAAAATTGACAACAATAGGAGGCAAACACACAACTACTAATGATGCAAATGCTGGACATGTAAATCAGGTTTGAAATATTAATGTTGGGTAATATGCTACTTTATAATCTATTCAATATTTTCATTTTAATGGTGACAATTAAAATTGCCATACTAACCAAATTAATTTTGCTCTAATTTTTTTGATACACAGTTGCAGCAAATTGCAAAGGAGCCATCAAACAAGAATTCTGCAGGAGTTGCAGTCAAACATCCTCCATTGAAGCATCAAGGTAGACATAAGGACACTGATGACAGGGCCAAAGAAGGAGATCTTAGCAAAAGGAAGAGGAATTGGGTCCCCCCAGGAGCTTCCACTAGTGGAGTTGGGAAAAAAGGGTAGGAAGTGAGAAACAGAAAGGCTACAAACTTGAAGATTTTGTATATTGCCATGTTTGGCTGAAAACAATACTTTCATATTTTGCTATGTCATATCCAATTTTGTATTGTCTTATTGAAGATCTTTAAAAGCCAGCCATGTACATTATGTTTTGTAAGTTTTTGGAATTTGGCTGACAATCTCCAGAGCCGAAAGTTGTAAACATTGGTTCCTTACATGTAAATGAGTATATGAAGTTGTAGTTTTATAATTAATCTTGTTGTATAGTTTGGTTTCTTACATTTGAATGAGTAAATGGTGAATGAAATTGCTACTCCTGCAGATGTGAATGAAATTGTAGCTTTAATTTGAAATGAAATTGCAACTCCTGCATATGTGAATGAAATTATAGCTTTCATTTGTAATGAAATTGCAACTCCTGCAGATGTGAATGAAATTTTCAACTGCTATTAATTTGTAATGTTCACAATGTTAAATGCCTTAATCAGTTCATAACTGCCATTAATCAGTCAAGCTCAAGTTAAAGCTCTCTGAGAATAGCCAGGTTGTTTTAAACAAAATGTGTGTATTCAATATGAACAAAATGGGTTCTTGCTCAACAAACTATACAATCAATTGGAAATAAATATTACAATCAACTTAATATTAACAATATAACTCTGACCAAATCAAGCAAAAACAAAAAAAATAAATACAGAGAGGAAGAACATCTTCCACTCGGTCCTAGGGCACGTTTATTCTGTGGACTCTTAAAAAGCTTCGACACGCAGTGACATAGACATCCAAATCGCTCTATCTTCACAAAACTTCATCAATAGATCACCAGTTTGAAGTTTCCACAGCAATGGCGCGAAGAAGAAGACGCCAGAGAAGAAGAAGATGGACCAGAGAAGAGACGGAGGAGGCGTACAACATAAGGGCTGACGTGTCGGTTGCCTTGCCCAGTCAGCAATGTAATATGACGTGGCCAGTTGCTGATGCGGACATCAGTTGGTGAGTCAGCCCTTACGGCAGCCACGTAGGATTATATTTGCCGGAAAATCTCGGGTGACTGCCCGATGAATGCTTTTAAAAACTTGACTGACCACTTTGATACATTTTGAAGTTTGATAATTGAATTGAAAATAAGACAAAGTTGGGTGACTGTTTAAAAAATTAACCCTATAAATAATCATAATATTTTTTAAGGCTCCCAATTGTCAGTGTTAGTTTGAATATATCCAATGAATTGGGTGAGACATATAAGTTGAATGTTTACTGTTTTTGATATGTGTGCATGTCTCTAACAGTTCTTGTTGTATATATATATATATATATTTTAAAGCATTTTGGTCAACCTAAACATTAAAAGCTCTGTAGAAAAGCAAGACTGGTTCATTTGCTTTATTAAAAATTGCAGCCAAACATTCTACAATGGGACCGCAATAATCACACAAATGTAAAGACTATTTAATTCATATTCAAAGGAGTACCCTGTCACTTTGACATAACAACTCACAAGATGGTGACTCTTTCTTTCTTTTTTATTTTTATTTTTATTTTTTTTATTTTTTATATCCATTGACAAACTATTTTAAATATTAATAATAGTGCTCATGCTGCTCATGATCTACCATATATCTTACTTAGAGGTGGGCATGGGCCAAAAAAAAAAACCGGCCCAGCCCGTGCCCGGCCCGGAACAGGCCCGCCGGTTCAATGACCCAGTGGGCCGGTTCACCAACCCGTAACCGGCCCGTACTGTAGATGGACCGGTTACGGGTTGGGGAAATCCAACCCATTGACCCACCGGGTCAACCCGTCGGGCCAAACCCGGTTTAGAACCGGGTTGGCCCGTTAGTTAAAGAATTTAAAAAATTTTCAACCCGCCGGGTTGAGTTTGAAAATCAACCATAATGGTTGATTTTCAAATCACCAACGGCTATTATAGCGGTTGGTTTTTTATTTATTTATTTATTTTAGTTTTTAAATTTCAAAAGTAAAAAAAAAATTCAAAATTTAAATTTTAAATAAACTTCCCTATATATATCCCCACATCCTTACCCAATTTTTTTTTTACCAAATACCATTCTTCCCCCCAACTCTTTCTCTCTTAATCTCAACATTTCTCAACCTCTACATCTGCTTTCACTCTCATAATTTCAAGTTTTCAACAATTCCAAACTCCTAACTTGGGTATATTTTTGGAGTCTTGAATTTTAATTCTTGGAGCTTTGGATCAAGTTTTGGATTAATTATTTTCTTTGTATTTCAAGGTCTCCAATTAACAAGGTTAGCAATGATTTCTTTATTTAAATTACTAGTTTAAATTTGTTAAATAATTGTAATTTTGTTAAATAATGTATGAAATAATTATTTTTTTAATTGCAATTTTGTAGGCTTGAATACTTGGGGGTTTAATTATTGGATATTTTGGAGTCTTGGATACTTGGAGGCTTGGAGGCTTGGAGCAACCTGGAGTTTGGACATCTATTATTTTCTTTCTCTTTGAAGTGATTATTAACAAGGTTGGTAATAATTTATATTTTTTGTTATTAATGGATGTGTGTGTAATGTTTATTTATATTTTTAAAATATGAATTAATAATAGATGTAAATTATGCCATTAACACGTGTGTGTATATATATATTTAAGATATTAATTAATAATAGATGTAAATTATGCCATTATTTTAACTAGTTGGAAATGTTATTTATTTTACTATATTTTCATATATTTACAAATTCATATATTTTACTATATTTTCATATATTTTCATATATTTATTTTACTATATTTTCATATATTTTCATTTGTATATTTTACTATATTTTCATATATTTACAAATTCGTATATTTTATTTTATTTTATTTACTTTTAAATATAAAAAAACTATAATTGTAATTTTGTTATTAATAAATTACAAACTAATTGAATATCACAAAGTTAATATTTTAAAATATTATGAATAAAACTATTAAAACAATTTCGTACATCTCTATGTGGGGGATATATTTGTGTAATAGAAGAGGTTTTTATTAAATCTTAATAAAAACATAAAACAAAGGTTATATACAAATAGAAATATTGAGAATTTTTTTTGTCCTATAAAATAATAATTAGATCCATTGTTTGTTTTGGTCTTTTTTTGCAAATGAGAATTAAATGTACAATCTTACTTGATGCTAATACAAAAATACCTTTGTATTTGTGAAATGATAAAATTTTTTATTCAATATTAAATTCGTATTTATTTTCACATATATGATTTCATATTTAATTTTTTTAAAATATAAAGTTCACCTTTTTTTACTTGTTTTTTATTTATTTTATTTTTCAATATTAAACTCGTATTTATTTGTGGAACTAGAGCTTGTGTTTTTTTTAAAAAGCATGAAATTGATATCACAAGACTTGTGAACTTGTTTTTTTATTTATTTTATTTTTTATGAAATTATTAGCACAATTGTTGTGGTAGTATTTATTTGTGGAGTTAGAACTTGTTTTTTTTTTTAATGCATGAAATTAATATTGTTTTGTATTTTATTTTTCATGAAATTGATATCACAAGACTTGTGAACTTGTTTTTATTTATTTTATTTTTTATGAAATTATTAGCATAATTGTTGTGCTAGTATTTATTTGTGGAGTTAGAACTTCTTTTTTTTTTTTAATGCATGAAATTAATATTGTTTTGTATGTATTTTATTTTTCATGAAATTGATATCACAAGACTTGTGAACTTGTTTTTTATTTATTTTATTTTTTATGAAATTATTAGCATAATTATTGTGGTAGTATTTATTTGTGGAGTTAGAACTTGTTTTTTTTTAAATGCATGAAATTAATATTGTTTTGTATGTATTTTATTTTTCATGAAATTGACATCACAAGACTTGTGAACTTGTTTTTTATTTATTTTATTTTTTATGAAATTATTAGCATAATTGTTGTGGTAGTATTTATTTGTGGAGTTAGAACTTGTTTTTTTTTTTTAATGCATGAAATTAATATTGTTTTGTATGTATTTTATTTTTCATGGAATTGATATCACAAGACTTGTGAACTTGTTTTTTATTTATTGTATTTTTTATGAAATTATTAGCATAATTGTTGTGGTAGTATTTATTTGTGGAGTTAGAACTTGTTTTTTTTTTTAATGCATGAAATTAATATTGTTTTGTATGTATTTTATTTTTCATGAAATTATTATCATAATTATTGTGATAGTGTTTATTTGTGGAGCTTCTACTTGTTTTTTTTTTAAATGCATGAAGTTGATATCACAAGACTTGTGCACTTGTTTTGTATCTATTTTATTTTTCATGAAATTATTAGCATAATTGTTGTGATAGTATTTATTTGTGGAGCCTCTACTTGTTTTTTTTTTTTTTTAAATGCATGAAGTTGATATCACAAGACATCATGCACTTGTTTTGTATGTATTTTATTTTTCATGAAATTATTATCATAATTATTGTGATAGTATTTATTTGTGGAGCCTCTACTTGTTTTTTTTTTTTTTTTTTAAATGCATGAAGTTGATATCACAAGACTTGTGCACTTGTTTTGTATCTATTTTATTTTTCATGAAATTATTAGCATAATTGTTGTGATAGTATTTATTTGTGGAACCTCTACTTGTTTTTTTTTAAAAAAAATGCATGAAGTTGATATCACAAGACTTCATGCACTTGTTTTGTATGTATTTTATTTTTCATGAAATTATTAGCATAATTATTGTGATAGTATTTATTTGTGGAGCCTCTACTTGTTTTTTTTTTTTTAAATGCATGAAGTTGATATCACAAGACTTGTGCACTTGTTTTGTATGTATTTTATTTTTCATGAAATTATTAGCATAATTGTTGTGATAGTATTTATTTGTGCAGCCTCTACTTGTTTTTTTTTTTAAAATGCATGAAGTTTATATCACAAGACATCATGCACTTGTTTTGTATGTATTTTATTTTTCATGAACTTGTATTTTTAAATAAATTAATACTTGTATTTTTAAATAAATTACACAAAATTAATACTTGTGTTTTTAGACATCGAAAAAATGGCTTCACGTGGTGGAAGCTTGAGAGGAAAAACATTGTTGGTTCAATCTCCACTCCCATACCTACTGAAGAGAGCAATCCATTTGAGGATTGTGAGAGTCCATTTCAACAATCCGTACCAGTTAATGCACCATCACAAACCGGACAAGCAAACAACTCCACGGAAACCGCCCTCAAATCTAACATTTTTAAAATTCATTTTACCAAAGTTTGTAATAATAATGATGGTATTGTAACACATGGTAAATGTAATTATTGTGGTTCGGAGTTTAAGCATTGTAAGGGTGGAGGATACGGCACATTCAACAGACACATGGAGAAGAAGCACCCGGACAAACTTGAACATAGTCGATCACAATCCCAAATTAGATTCACTACGGACGAAGGTACTGGTTCTCACTCATCACTATTTACATTTTCGCAAGCAAAATACAGGGATAAAATTGCAGAGACAATATCCGTCGAGCGCTTGCCATTCAGCTTCGCTGAACGGTGTCAAGTGCAAGAATGCATCAATGAAACATTGCAACCGGCATGCAAGAAGGTTTCACGAAGGACAATTCAAAGAACAATTTTCAAACAATATAAAAATGGTAGAGAACAACTTTGTGAGTATTTTCGAACTTTTAATTCATCAATTTCTTTATGTTCCGATGTATGGACCGATGTTTTCCATGAAAATTCTTTTATCGGTATTACGGCGCATTGGGTCGATGACAAGTGGAACATCGAAAAGCGTGTTCTTGCTTTTAGGGTGTTCAACGAGTCTCATACCGCCGAAAATATTTATAGACTTATTCGTGGAGTTATCGAAGATTTTGGTTTAATGTTTTTTTTTCGATTTCTTTTGATAATGCCTCCGCTAATACGACCTCAATTAGACCTCTAGAAGATTTTTTGAGGCCTTCATGTGGTGGCAAATATTTCCATATAAGATGCGTTTGTCATGTGTTGAACTCATGTGTCCAAACTGGTTTGCAAGAGCTTAAAGAATACGTACTTCCTGTTAGGGAAGTCGTAGATTATTTGGGAAAAAACATGACCCTCATGAAACAATGGGCTCGCTATTGTAAAGCACACAACATGAGGGTTAAAAAATTCCCTAAAGATGTAAAAACAAGATGGAACTCCACTTATCGACTTCTTAGTGCAACATTTCCCTATAGGACATTGTTGATTAATTTTGTTAATGATTTGTTGGTTGGTTTCCATCTATACGAGTATCAATGGGTGATTATTGCTCGTATTATTGATTTTCTTTCGATTTTTAACACATGTACTAATTTGTTTTCGCAAGTTTATTTTCCTACTTCCCATTTATTTTTATATGGTGTCGTTGATGTGGCTGAACAGTTTTAGAAGTATAGATCTGATCCACAATTGTTTATGGCACTGATCCCTATGAGGATTAAATGGTTGCTTTATTACAAGGATATACCTCCGATTGCTTTAGTTGCATTTGTTCTTGATCCAAGGCAGAAGCTAGAAGGTTTGCAAGCATATTTGGAAGCATATTACAAATTTTTAGGGTTCAATGGAGGACAAGATTCCCAACCTTTTGCTATGAGCTTGCCCATGAGCGAAGTGGATACCCAAGATTACGAACCAGATCCAGACAGCATTGTGGACGTCAATGAAATTCTTGCTGATACTAGGAATCAACTTATTGAATTATATGATAGCTATTGTATTAGATATAGCCATGTAGTCCCACAGGTTGCACAAGAGCCAATAGGATAATCTAGCAGTAGTGGAGGGGAATCATTCCGGCAGAGACAAGCAAAGAAGAAGCCAAGGGGATCACAGTATACAGAGCTCGACTTGTACTTGAACACAACATTCCGGTTCTCTGAAGAAATCAACACAGACATGACCTTCAACGTCCTACAGTGGTGCAGTGGTGGCAAGGTAGTGGAAACCCATACCCTATACTTTCACTAATGGTAAAAGATATTTTTGCGTGCCCTATGTCTACAGTAGCATGCGAACAGACCTTTAGTGCGGGTGGGAACATGTTGGACACGACACGTTCGCAGTTGACCCCACAAAATATTGAAATTCAAGTTTGCACGGATGATTGGAAGCGTGCTCAAGTTCGGCAACAAGAAGCAGAACGACAAAGTCCAGACGGCAGTGATTTTTTCTACACAGATAACATGATGAGCACACCTGGCGCGACAACAGCCAATGAGTCCGACCAAGAGCCAGATGATGACGAATGACAACAGTTATACAATGTAAGAGAACTACATTGGCTTTGATTCCTCTCGCCAGAAGGATACGTAGGCAACATAATTCGATAGTTAAACGAATTAAGTACAAGCCATTTATTATTTAATTTAGGGTGTTTTAAAATTTTCTAAATATTTGTTAATTAATATAATTTATTTTCTGAATTTTTTTCTATTTTATTCTAAATTTTCTGAATTTTTTTTCTATTTTTTTTTGGAATTTTTCTGAATTTTTTTTCTATTTTTTTAGGAATTTTTCTGAATTTTTTTCTATTTTTTTTTAATTTTATGAATTTATTATTATTATTTTCTAATTTTCTGAAATTTTTGATTTTTTTTAATATTTTTGAGCGGGCCAATCGGCCCGGCCCGCCGGGCCCAAACCGCCGGGTTGGCCCGCCGGGTCAGCCCGGCCCGCCGGTTCAACAATGAAGCCGGGCCGGTTCCGGGCCTGGCCTCCTGTGACCCGGATCTGCCGGGTCTGACGGGTCAACCCGGCCTGGCGGGTTCTACACCCATACCGGGCCAGGTCCGGGTCGGAGGGCCGGTGAACCGCAATCCGGTGGGTCAGACCCGCCTGGCCGGTTAACCGGCCCGTGTCCACCACTAATCTTACTGAAATAAAATTCATAGGACAAAAGTTCTTGAGGAAAAACTATTTTTAGAATTGTCTATTTTTCAGTTTTTTGTTTTTATTTATTTGTTTACTTTTTTTTTTTACATCTGCTTTAGTATTTGTGTAGTTAATAATTAGTAAAGCAATAAATTATTCTAAAATTTTTATATAAAACTGTAACTATAAAAAATCTATCAACTTCAATTATTTTTATTGGTAATTGACAAAATCTCCTATATAATTTTGGTTATCCCATACCATTTACTACACAACATACTTTAACTCTTGATCATCCATTAAACCCTAAAGTCTAAATATTAAACTGTTTTCTCTAAATCTCAAACTGTAACCAGGAAATGTACATCCAAACTCATTATAAAGTATAAAAAGTCTATACCCAACTAGGTCTTTATGTATCTACTAAACTATAAACCTAACCTCTTACTCTAAACACTAAACTATACACAGACATATGCATATATACACACATACATATACTTATACACATACACATATGCATACATATACATATACATATACATATACACACATACACATACTCATACATATACATATACATATACGCATATGCATACATATACATATTTATATAAACATACATATAGATATATGTATGTATATACATATACATATTTATGTATATGTATAAACATACATATACATATACATATACATATTTATATAAACATACATATACACTTCTAGATATACTTGTACATAGTATGTTTACATATACAAATACACCTATATATGTATGTATATATGTGCATATATGCACAGATACACATACATATACTTATATAGATATATATACTCATATACATATATGTATACACACATATGCACACATATACATATATTTATACAGATATATATACTCAATACATATACTTATACACATGTTTTCCAATTTCAGATTTTCAAATCCTTCAAAACAAACATAAAATCTTATAATACAATAATCCCAGTTACATCCAACCAAACACAAGATTTAACTGCACTGCATTTTGAAATCCAAATATTTCCAGTTACATTGTAACTAGAAATCCACTGCATTTAGAACTACATCCAACCAAACGCTACCTAAAAGAACCCAACGCTCTCATTATGAACTCTAAACCGTAAACCCTACTCTTTTAATATATATCCAATAAATCTTAAATAAAATGCTATTCCTTTTTATAAACTCTAAACTATAAATCTCAACCCTAAAATGTAATTTTAAAATACAAATTGTTATAGTAAAATAATATTATTAAATGAAAAATGTGTCTATATATCAATTGAGTTTTGAATAACGATACTGTATTTCAAAGTCTTGATGATGGGGTTGGTTCTAACAAACAAAAAGAAGCCACAGCAATATTGAAAAAATTATTATATATTTGAAAATGTCTCACTTACAGTTCCTTTTTATATGTTTCTCTTTATTTATTATTATTTATTTATTTTAAATTTTACTCCATGTCAACACTTTAAATAAAAGCAAATGCAAGTGCATTGAATCTCCTCATAAACACAAAAAAAAGTGATTTTTTTTTGCCAACGACCTCACGGTCTATTGATACAAGGGTTCCCGATAGAGCTCTTCACTGAATGGTGAGAGTTCGATTCTCGAGTAAGGGCACATTTCTGGGAGATGTGAGCGGTGGTTGTGCGTGAGTGGTCCCAACGCCCATGTGTGCGCGGGCCCCTCCCCCACTTGTTCCGCCAAAGCTTGTGCACTCCCCTGGTAGTCTAGTAGGGTTTACGGGGTATGAAGTGGTTGTTTGGTCAAGGCCCAATATATATATATATATATATATATATATATATATATATATATATATATATATAAGAATTCTAATCATTTCATGATTTTTAGATCATTAAAACCTCACATGCATTTAGAAGTAGTGGTCTGAATTTAATTTCTCCTGATAGTTCAGTGTGAGGAGCACAAGGCTGCGTTGAATAATCAAAACTCGTCGCCTCCACCCAATTCCCGCCTACTTCAAAGTCAACTTTTCCTTTCCAAAGTCAACATTTATCAACTTACAGAGCTAATCACGCTATGGTCAAACCTTCAAATCTATTGCCCGAAAAGCTTGTATATTGATGATGATGCATTCATTTGGTTATAATAGTCACAATAACTTACTAATAAATTATGAAATATAAATATATATTTCAGAATTCAAACATCAAACATCATTAACCTTAAATATGATAACTTAATTAATTATATATATATTTATATATACAAAGAGATAGAGAGAACCAGAGACAATTAGACAAAGCTCTCTCATCCATGGCCACCATCCTCTTACTATACCTAACAATCATTCTTATAATCACCAAAGTCATAGCTCAAAACACTAGTACCAGCTTCATCTTCAATGGCTTCGCCGGAGTTTCCAACTTAACGACGGAGGGCACGGCCGCTGTCACCACCTCCGGCGTCCTCCAACTAACTAACACCTCCATCAACGTCATCGGCCGTGCCTTTTTCCCTTCTTCCATTCCTTCTCTTCTTCCCGGCAACAAAACCATCTCCTTTAGCACCACCTTCGTCTTTCAAATTCTAAAGTCCACCACCAGCTCCGGCGGCGGCCACGGCCTTGCCTTCACCTTCTCTCCTACTAAAACCACTCCCTCACCCGGCTGTTGCCCTTATCTCGGCCTTTTTGGTATTGCTAAAAAATCACATATCTTGCTTTGTTTCTAATTTAACTTGAATTTTAGCTGAGTTAATTTGTGGAGTAATGCAATAATATTTGTTCAGGTAGGGAAAACAATGGAAACTCCTCCAACCATGTATTCGCAGTTGAGTTCGACACTGCCCGTGGCTTTGGCTTCTTCACTGATGAAAGCCATGTTGGCATCGACATAAACAGTATCGTATCGGTCTCCTCCGCTAGTCCTTCCTACTACGACAACACAACCAACAGCAACGTCAACCTTGATTTCTTGCAGGGTGATCCTTTGCAAGCATGGATCGATTATGATGGTGTTTCAAAGGTTTTAAATGTGACCTTAGCTTCATTGAATGTTGTCAAACCTTCGAAACCGTTGATATCTTATGCCACCAATTTGTCTGATGTCTTCAAAGAAAATATGTATGTTGGCTTCTCTGCTTCCACCGGCACACAACCAAACTCGCATTATATCTCCGGTTGGAGTTTCCGTGTGAATGGAGAAGCGCAAGCTCTAGATCTCTCTTCGCTTCCATTCCCTCAGCGACCTTCCACCGGAGGCTCATCAAGCTCAAAACTAAGCAATGCTGCAATTATCGGCATCACTTTCTCCATTACAATCGTCGTTGTGGCATCAATAATCGCCGTTATCTTGTACCTAAGGCGAAGAGCAAGACTAGCAGAGACAATTGAAGAATGGGAGCTGGATTACCCTCATAGGTTCCCTTACAAGGAGCTATACAAAGCCACCAAGGGATTCAAGGAAGGGGAACTACTTGGAAAAGGTGGTTTTGGTCATGTTTATAAAGGAGTTCTCCGAGTCACCGGTGAAGAAGTTGCAGTCAAAAGGATATCGAATAGTTCTCAACAAGGCGTGCGAGAGTTCATCTCCGAGATATCGAGTTTAGGCCGCCTAAGGCATAGACACTTGGTTCATCTTCAAGGGTGGTGCAAACGGAATGAAGACCTCCTTTTGGTCTATGAATTCATGCCTAATGGGAGTCTTGATTTGTACCTATTTGATAGCCATAAGAATAACATGACACTCACTTGGGATCAAAGATACAAAATCCTCAAGGGGATAGCACTTGGGTTACTATATTTGCATGAAGAGTGGGAGCAAGTGGTTGTTCATAGAGATATCAAAGCAAGCAATGTATTACTGGATAGTGAAATGAATGGGAGACTTGGAGACTTCGGACTTGCAAGATTGTATGAACATGGAGAGAATCCTCACACAACTCATGTTGTAGGAACACTAGGGTACATGGCACCAGAGATATCAAGGACTGGGAAGGCGACAGCAAGCTCCGATGTGTTTGCCTTTGGTGCATTGCTTTTGGAAGTAGCATGTGGCCGGAGACCGATTGAGATGAGTTATCCGCCGAGGGAGATGATATTGTTGGATTGGGTGAAGGAGTGTTATTTGAAAGGGAAGATGCATGAAGTTGTCGATGGTAAACTTGGAGAAGAGTTTAATCAGGAGTTGGAGATGGTTGTGAAGTTGGGCATTGTTTGTTGTAGTTCTAGGCCAGAGACAAGGCCAAGTATGAGACAAGTGACCAAGTATTTGAATGGAGATGAGTTTTTGAGTGATGATTGGGTAGTTCAATTGTGTGAAAGTGATTCATCAATGGATTTGGGTTCTCATCATGGTTCTTCTAATCCTTCTTCAACTGATCCTTCTACTAATCCTTCCACTTATTCACATGGAGCGGTTTCATCCGGTTCTTTTTTGGGTGGGAGGTAGTTTAATTTAGGTTTGTTCTGAAAAGGTGGACGGATTGTTAGTTGTGTTTTTATTTATTAATTTGTGTATTTTGCCATTATGTAAGAATAAATAAGGTGTTAGGTTGTTTAAATGCATGTTGCTTTGTTGAAATTCATTGATGTATTATTAGTGTCTTCTTGATTTACATGTTTGGGTTGTTGTATATATATATATATTTATTTATTACTTATATGTTTTTAATATTATTATTTGATCATCATTGATATAAGAGCTTTATACATATATGTACGTCAAATTTGATAATAAGAAAACTCTAATGCAGTTCATCAAAATTGTTAAATATTGAATATGCTTGGTGTGGACACACGTGACATTGAGATAATATATTAATAATTCATATTGATATTTACTTGGGTAGTGTTTATTTAGAGGAATTTGGAGTTACATGTAACTTGAGTTATTTAGTTTTTAGAATATAGTAATTCTAGTTGCACTCAATCAAACACAAGATTTGACTGCACTGTATTTTAAAAATCAAATATTTTTAATTACATTATAACTGGAAATCCACTGCATTTAGAATTACATCCAACCAAATGCCATCTTAGTACACCCATCATTTCGTGTATTTAGAAGCAAGTTATGCCATGGTAGATATAAGAAAAAATATAAAATTTTTTTGGGTTAATAACATGGCATGATGTGCTACATTTTATGTACCCATGAAGGCCATATTATTGAAATATGTTGAGAAGCAACTGCTTTTTTTTTATAAAAAAAATAAACAGTATTAGCTATAATTAAATGCAAACGAAGGTGGTCTTCATTGCGACATAAACCACAACGCTTTGGTTGACCTCCTTCCCTTATGTCCATTTCATTATGAATTCTGGTGGATTTTGGGCGTCTTGAAGGTTGTCTTGGCATTGTAAGATCAGGGTATAAACGTGGACCATTATAAGGGTTCCAGTATCTCTCATTTGACATTGGCTGAAACTCTTTATGGTATACATTAAAAATTGTTTCAAGCCTATAAACATTATCTACATATGCCTGCCAATGTAGATGAATGTATGCACACGCTGCAAGAACATGGCGACAAAGAAAATGAAGTGTTTGAAACTCACCGCAATCACACCATCGCCTTCTCAAATCAATGCGGTAACCGCCAGCTATACCACTGTATTGAGGTGGTGCCATTTCATCTACCATAAAAGAATTTTCATCACGATCAAATTGATGAACATAAATGCTACATGTTGTTTGTTGATTTTCTTGAATTGTCTTCATTAGCACTTCCGAGAATATTTGACTTGATGCAATTTGAGCTTGAGCATGTACACCTTTCCTTACAAATAACTCAGCAAGTCGAAAATAAGTTGAGAATGTTTGTTAAACCGCCACACTTGAAAGGGTGGTGAGAGTTTTCTATTTATAATCATTTACATAATAAAGGTAACTATTACAAATCAAATCATATCAAACAAGAGAGGAAGGAAAATCAAATCATATCAAACAAGAAAGGAAGGAAAGAATAAATGGATACAAAAGATTAGCCTATAATCAAGAGTCATATATGGTAAGACTTAATTAAAGGCTACGTATCCTCAACACCCCCTCGCAAGCTAAGCGTCGGATTGGAACGAACGTGAATCTTGGATCGAAAAAATTCAAAAATATGTCGAGAAACACTTTTGGTGAAGATGTCAGCCACCTGGAGATGGGAAAGCACATGCTGGGTGCGAAGTTTGCCGGCAACAATGAGTTCCCGAAGAAAATGGTAATCTAATTCAACATGCTTGGCCCGCTTGTGCGAAACGGGATTGGAGCTTAGAAAGATAGCACTTTTGTTGTCACATAAGAGTAGAGGCTGTTGTGGAATAGGTTTCTTGAGGTCATGCAGAAGATGCATAAGCCAAAGAAATTCAGCAGCAGTTATGGCAAGAGCACGATACTCAGATTCACAACTGGAGCGTGAGACAGTAGGTTGCTTCTTTGTACTCCAAGAAACTAAATTGTTGCCAAGATAAATACAGTAGCCGGATGTGGAACGACGAGTATCGGGACATCCAGCCCAGTCAGCATCTGAGTAAGCTACCAGCGCACCAGGAACAGTGGATGGACGAAAGGTAAGGCCAAAGTGGAGTGTGTCCTTAACATAGCGAAGAATACGCTTGATAGCAAGAAAATGATCTGTAGTTAGAGCATGCAAAAATTGGCTGACAGAATTGACGGCATGGGCAATATCTGGACGCGTAATGGTTAAGTACTGAAGGGCACCAACAAGAGATCGATAGAGAGTAGGATCAGAGAAGGGAGTTCCATCAGCAGTCAGGTGTTGGGATACAACCATCAGAGTGTGAATAGGTTTGCTGTCGAGCAATTGAGCACGAGTAAGAATATCTCGAGCATATTTTAACTGACTAACAAAAAGTCCATCAGGAGTGGGTGTAGCTTCAAGGCCAAGAAAGTAACTGAGAGAGCCTAAATCCTTGGTAGCAAACTCAGAGTGAAGCTGGCGAGTAAAGCTATCAAGAAGAGATGGGTTGTTGCCAGTAACAATGATACCATCAACATAAAGAAGAAAATAAATAAGACTAGACTCCTGATGAAGAACAAAAAGAGAGGTGTCAGTGCGACTGCAAGAAAAATCAAGTGTGAGAAGAAAGGAGCTGAAACGTTGAAACCGGGCACGACGAGCTTGCTTTAAAACATAGAGGGCTTTCTTCAACAAACAAACATGACTGGGAAAGCGAGGATCAATATACGCAGGAGGTTGTTCCATATAAACATGCTCAGTAAGGGTGCCATTGAGGCAAGCATTCTTGACATCAAGTTGCCGAAGAGGCCATTTATTTGTGACAGCAAGAGAAAGTACAACACAGACAGTGATAGCTTTGACAACCGGACTGAAGGTGTCAGTGTAGTCAAGATCGGGTACCTGTACATAACCTTTAGCAACAAGGTGAGCCTTGAGACGCTCGACGGATCCATCTGGCAAATATTTAGTGCGAAACACCCATTTAGAGCCCACGATGTTGGTATTGGTAGGGCGAGGAACCAAAATCCAAGTGTCATTTTGTTGTAAAGCTTGAACTTCTTCATCCATGGCAGCAAGCCAAGCAGGATTCTTTGCAGCAGATTTGAATCCTTTTGGCTCAATGGATGCAAGAAGAGCAGAAAGAAGTCCAAAGGAACCTAAGACACCAAGATTTGCTGGATGACGAGTCTTGAAAATACCAGCTTTGGCTCGAGTGATCATAGGATGAGAGCCCAAAGAAGAAGAGGAATTAGCAGCAGGCTCAATAGAAGGCGAACTGGAAGCCGACGATGGCAAAGAGGAACCTGAAAGAGAATTATCAACCTGCATAGACTCATCCACAGGGTCAGAACAAATATTACATGGAGAGGAGCTGGATCGAGGAATGTGCGGGGAATGAGAGGGAGAGACAGGAGAAAGGGGGGATGGATCTATATGGTGAAGATGTGGTTCTAAAAAATTTGAAATATGAAGAGAGGAAAGAGGTTGGGCTTGGGAGTTAGGGACAGTAGGAAAGTGAGTTTCATAAAATTGAGCATGGCGGGTGATGTATAGCCTAGTGGTGGTGGGATCAAGACAACGAAACCCTTTATGAGAGGGACTATAACCTAAGAAAATACAAGGAATGTTGCGGGGAGAAAGTTTGTTAGGCATAAAATCACGCAAGCAAGGATAAACATGACAACCAAAAGGGTGAAAATTTTCATAATGTGGAGTATAACCATATAGAATTTCAAATGGTGACTTACCTCCAAGAAGTGGAGTGGGCAACTGATTGATAATATAGGTTACAGTGTTGAAAGCGTCAACCCAGAAACGAGAAGAAAGGTGGGAGTGGAAGAGAAGGGCCAAACCAGTCTCAGTCACATAACGATGTTTTCTCTCAGCACGACCATTCTGAGCTAGTGTATATGGACAAGAAATTTGATGATGGATGCCAGAAGTACGTAAGTGAGTTTGAAAGCAAGAGCTAGTAAATTCGGTACCTCCATCGCTTTGAAAAACCTTGATACGAGCAGAATGTTGGTTTTCCACAAATTTTTGAAATTGAAGAAATATGTCAAAGTAATCAGATTTAAATTTCAAAGGATAAAGCCAAGTGAATCGGGAGTAATCGTCAATAAAAATAACATAATAAAGAAAACTGAATTAGATTTGACGGGAGAAGGACCCCAAAGATCACAATGAATAAGATCTAACATGTGTGATGACCTGCGTTCATTTTGGGAATAAGGCAATCGATGACTTTTCTCAAGTTGACATATACTACATAATGAGGGAGAAGGCAATAAAGACGTAAGAGAAAGATGTCCTTTTTTATTTAAAAAAGAAATAGCAGAATGATTCACATGACCTAGACGAGCATGCCATAAATCATATGAAGCACGGAGAGAATTATTTTTAAGGACAGAAAGAAAAGCAGAGTTGCCATGCTCCAGCACATATAGCCCTTTATCTCTTTTACTGGTTGCCACTACCCTTCTTGTTTGACGATTCTGGACAGTAAAAAGATTATTAGTAAAAGTAACGGAGAGAGGAAAATCAGACGTTAATTTACTAATTGAAAGAAGATTTTTAGTGAGAGAAGGGACAACCAATATATCTAATAAGTGAATATTTGGAACAGGAGAAAGAGTACTAGTGTGGGTAATGGGTAGAGAGGCACCGTTTCCTACGATCACAGAGTCCTTACCCATGTAATTTTTGGATTGATCCAAAATAGATGAATCAGTGGTCATACGGGCGGAAGCCCTAGTGTCCAAAAACCAGTTAGCAACCTCGGGTCTAGAAAGGGAACAAGATGTGTTGAAGGCTTCAGCAAGATGAGCAGAGGAATCAGTCCGAGCATACCGTTGGTTACAACGGTCGGCATAATGGCCCTCCATGCGACAAATTTGACAGCGAGGTGGTCGACGGCCTTGACCAAAATGGGTTCATCCTTGATTGGAAAGATTGTTGCCATGAGGATGAGAACGACCTCGCTGGTTGCTACGGGAGGTAGAGAAATTGCTGCGGCTACGATTAGTGGCTGTGAATACTGCAGTAGTGGAGGCAGAAGATTCAAGGGATCGTTGGAACAACTCAAAACTTTTTTGCTTTAGAAACTAAGTCTGCAAAAAAGGGGAGCGGGGTGAGAGCCATTTGAGCAGTAGAGAAACTGGAGAAATCAGTGCCAAGACCACGAAGGAACAAGTGGACTTTGTCAGTGTCCTCAACGGGTTTCCAATGGCATGAAGTTGGTCACAAAGTGTTTTGAAGGTACGGGCATATTCAGTAACGGGTTTGGTGCCGCGTTTCATCATCTGCAAGTCATCCTTGAGTCGCAGTTCACGGGCTTTCGAATGATGGCTAAATGTATTCTCCAGTGCAAGCCAAACATCACGAGCAGTAGAGAGACCAACAACGACAGCGATTGTTTCCTCGGTGAGAGAGGAAAGCAAGAGATAGAGAAGACGTTGATCGGTTGCTTTCCATGCCTGATATTTGGTGCTGAGTGTGGTAGAAGTTGCTGATTCAAAACAAGGTGGTGGAACAATAGTTCCATCAACATAGCCTAGTAGGTCTTGATTCTCAAGAAGAGGAAAAAGTTGGGTTTTCCAAAGAAGATATTTAGACGAGGAAAGCTTGATGGTGATCATATGAATTAGGGTGTTGAAAGGAAGAAGATGGGAAAAGGATTCAGAAGCCATTGGGAAGAGAGTATCGAGGTTGCTAAACCAGATAGGCTCTTGATACCATGAGAATGTTTGTTAAACCACCACACTTGAAAGGGTGGTGAGAGTTTTCTATTTATAATCATTTACATAATAAAGGTAACTATTACAAATCAAATCATATCAAACAAGAGAGGAAGGAAAATCAAATCATATCAAACAAGAAAGGAAGTAAAGAATAAATGGATACAAAAGATTAGCCTATAATCAAGAGTCATATATGGTAAGACTTAATTAAAGGATGCGTATCCTCAACATAAGTTGACTTAACTAAGGCTGTTATAGGAAGGTTCTTTGTTCCTTTTAACACTGAGTTAACACTTCTGCAAGCAATAATTCTTAATTGTTGTTACAACATCAATTTTGTTTTGGAACTGCATACCTACATGCAATTCTCCATCTACCATTGCCCCTCTTAATGTGTTGACGTACAGTGAAGGGTATTCAGGAAATTCTGGTGCAGACATTGCTTCTAAATCAAGTGTCCTCATATGTGCCGGAGGCTCATATGGCGGCATCGTCATTTCTACACTCTGTCTCTATCTACTAGCATCTTCCAAATTGTAATCTTCTAAGCTTGCTTCGTTATTATCTGTATAGTTATCCTCATCTTGGTCATCTCCGCTTAAACTCCCATATTCACCAAATTCATTTTCGTCAATGTTATCGGTTCTATGGTGTGGTAATGTGCTTGATGGTTGTTGTAAAGCAGTGAAATTGAAATTGTGTTGTAGATTATCACATGCCCTCCATTCTGTTGAAAGCCTTTCTGGTGGAATGTTATCATCTCTGTTAATTTGGTGTTGAGAAAAACCACTAGTAGAAGTCACAACACCAAGCTCCACATACAATTATATAACATCATGAAATGCTTGATGGCAACTGAACATCATCTGAACATCTCGATCATTATGTAATTTGAAAGCCCGATAATAGATCTTACCTTGACTTGAGGAAATAGGCATACGGTATTTGATATGTGTAATTATCTGATCATCTGTAATTTGTATATTTTCTTTAATGGTTCTCTTTAAATTGGCTAAAGAGATATCATTTTTTTATATAAAAACAAGAATGATCATCCGATCAAAATATTTCCGTCTCCTCACTTGTAGTGATTGATCCATTATAGTAAATAAAAGCAAGTGATTTTTTTACTGTTGTAGAAAATGAAAAACATGTGAGTTTAGTGAGAGTAAATATGTATAAAAAAATAAAATGTGATTTTTTTGTCCTCTGTTTTAAAAAAAATAAAAATTAAATATTAAAAAAACGTAATTAACTAAATAAAATATTAAAAAATAAAATAAAATGCGCATTTCTATAAATAATTATGGAAATGCGTAATTCGGTAAATAATTAAAAAAACAATATTTTAATAAATTAGCAAAAAAAAAAAAAAAGAGGAAGCTTATATGAAAGTTAATTGGTCAACAAGGATAAAAAAAACATACCTGAGTCCATTTATCAAAATTGAGTAACTAGCAATCGTAGTGAAAGCTTGTTCTTTAGTCAAGAATCCTTGCGTCCCTTGGCCGGTGTTCCTCTCGACCAAGGTTGTCTCCTTTGTTCAGTATGACAATAATATAAAATTTTGCTAGATTTAACGCAAAAAATAAAAAAATAAAAAAATAAAATAACGTTGCAAGAAAATAAAAAACTGCAATAACAAATTTTAAAGAAGAACTTCCTTCTTTGGAGGGTTTATATATGCCTCCACCTAACAAATGAATGGTTAAGATCAATTTCATCCAACGGCTCTCATGAATGGGGTAGGTGACACATCCCACCAATAATTCATCCCAACAACCTTCAATAAATAACTTATAAGAAAAATTAATGAAAATTATAAGGACTTGAATGTAAATTTTTTTTAATTTAAAAAAATACCGGGACCTGAAGTTGTTTTAAATTAATATTAAAAAAAATACAATGGGCCATCTATTTTTTTTAAAATAAAATTTAAATATTAAAAAAATTCAATGGGACTGTTACTTTAAAAAATATTAAAAAAACCAAAATACGCATTTCTGTAAATAATTACGGAAATACGTAATTTGGTAAATAATAAAAAATACAATAGTGTATTTCAAGTGTTTTAAAAAAATACAATGATGACCCTGTATTTATCAAGTAATTTTTTATATGACTTTCGGTTTAAAAATTGTTATTTGATCGTCATTGATTTAAAAGGTTATATATATTAATTTATATACCAAAAAATCACAGTAGTCTATTTCAAGTGTTTTAATTAGTTTTGTTTGGTTGTCCACTCTGATTTGTGATATGATTTTTAATTAGTTTCAAGGTAACTATATGTACATTTCTATTAAACAACACATATTCTAGTATTCAAAGGAATTTATTTATTATTTTATTATTTTTATTAGGTTATTCATTCTAAACTATATATATATATATATATATATATATATATATATATATATAAAGTTCAGCACCTAGGTATTTAGCAAGGTTGTTAGACCCAGACAGAGCCGTGAGTCAGACTGGAAAAATCAGGAACTTGTCGTGAAACCGGTCCGGGCATGCCTTTAAATTCAGGTTTTTATTGGCTGAACTAAGAACCGGACGACCCAACAAGTTTAATTAAGAATCGGTTAAATCGACTGATTTTAGCTGGTTGGAAAAGGAAGATGACTGAGAGAGTGAAGTAGAAGAAGATGAAGATATTAAGAAGAGAAGGAGAATCAAAGACAGGGAGAGACTCAGGAGATGTCATGGTCAAGGATGACCAGGTCAAACAGATAGGAACCGAAGAAGACCCAATGGAGCAGCAATCAGGGAGAGCAAATCGCACAAACAGGCGATCGATACGTGACACCAAATTTAAAGACTTTGCAATGTGATGGGCGAGGAAATTAAGAACAAGATAATGGGAATCAGTGTAATTAATGATAGTGTAAACATTATGTAATGGGAACAATGTTTTGGGGATTGATGTAGTGCGTGTCAGGGAAACTATTGACAGGTGGCCAATGGGTAATATGGCTGTGTATTGGCAGGCTTTAATGGCCGAGAAGTGAATGAGAAGGGCAATGAGTATGCTTCCACTTCTTTTCTCATCCTATCTCTTCTTCTCTGATCCCTTTCTAGATCTCCCTCTTTTTTTTTCCTCAGATTTTGCCCAAATCCTCTTATAGTTATCTCGAGATTGTATCAACTGGTGCTTTCGTTGAGAGAATCGTAAGTAACTTCTGGTTTATGACGGATGGAATCCGGACGAGATCTCGAGCTATGGGGGAATAGCTGATAGCAATCAACGAGCGTCAAGACGCCATGATGACCAAGATGGAGTCCCTTTGCTCCTCGGTGCACCAGCATGTTGAACTTTTTGAAACGGTCCAAAAATCCCTTGCATCCCAGCAGTCTATAATGACGGACCTCATGGTGAAACTCACTCGGTTAGAGCGACCGAATCCTGCGGGCCTCATTTTACCAAGCTCAGCCCCTCCTCTTTTACCTAGTCCCCCGGTCGTAACGACCACGCCACAACAAACCCACGTCAGCGTCGGTTCCATGGCGCCAGCGGCTTCATCGTCTCCAGTGCGATCTCCAAAACTTGAAGTTCCTTTCTTTTCGGGTGAGGGTGTATCACCCTGGATCTTTCAAATAGAACGCTTCTTTTCTTTCCACCACGTGCTACCTGAACAAAAGATCGAGATTGTCGCGTTCTACATGACCGGAGACGCGTTGCAGTGGTACCACTGGTTATACTGCACTCAGCAACTGTCATAGTGGGAAGTTTTCACACGACAAGCCGAACTTCATTTCGGCCCTTCGACATTTGTTAATCATGAAGCACAACTCTTCAAACTGAAACAAAGGACAACACTCGTTGCATATATCTCAGATTTTGAAAGCATATCCACTAGAGTGCGCGGCCTCAGCTCTACTAGTTTACTCAATTGCTTCTTATCGGGCTTAAGAGAGGACATCCAGACAGAACTCTATGTCCTCAAACCACACTTAATCCATGACGCCATGGGTATGGCCAAACTTATTGATGACAAACATAAGGCTATGCGGGCCTCTCAAACACATTGATTCTTTCCCAACCGGTCTCCCCAACCAGCAACCCCCGCCATTGCGGCAGCCGCATCACCCCGGACCTCTCCACCAAGTACAATACCCATCAAGTGACTTACGCCGGCTGAAATGGCTTCACGAAGAGAGCAAGGACTTTGTTTCAACTGCGATTCAAAGTTCACGAAAGGTCATCATTGTGCTCCTCCACAATTCCTTTGCCTTATGATAGATGACCCGGATGAACCTGCTAGTGAACCGGATGAACAAGATCAAACCATCCTTGTCACTGAACCAGAACCACCAGATATTGTCGCAGGGGATACTACCAACCCATGTATTTCCTCCACGCCTTGAATGGTTTTACTGTTCCTTCTACTTTGAACATTGCCGGAAAGATCTATGGCAAAGATGTCATTGTCCTTATCAACGGCGGTTCGACAAACAACTTCATCCAAACTAGGTGGGCTTACCATCTCAATTTACCCATCCATCCATCGTAGCATCTCAGAGTGACCGTGGGCAACGGAGAGGTTCTTACTTGCGGAGGGGAGTGCCAACGCGTACCTCTACAACTGGGAGAAGTGATCTTTCCAGTGGACCTTCTCTTGCTGCCGGTGTTTGGAGCAGATATAGTTCTTGGCGTTCATTGGTTGGCTGAATTGGGTCCCACAGTCTTTGACTATCACCATCTCTGGATGGAATTCACAAGTGGAGACACAACAGTACGCCTGCATGGAGTACAACAACCAAGCATTCAATAGACGACTCACACTTCTCTCAAGAGAAATGCTCACAGCAATACGAACCACCAATTCCTTCATCTTTCGGTCTCACTAAATACACTCAAGCATGACCAGTCACTCCCTTTTTCAGTGACCATTCAAAGCACTACTCCCTCGCAGTTCACTGATCAGCTCCAGCAACTTTTAATAAGGTATGATGATATATTTTCCCTTCCTACAGGACTTCCTCCTGAGCGCCCCTTTGATCACAAAATTCCACTACTACCGGAGGCTGCACCAGTTAATGTACAACCCTATTGATACCCCCATTTTTAGAAGGCAGAGATTGAACAACTAGTTGGGAACATGCTCAAAGACGGCATGATTCGACCCAGTACCAGCCCGTTCTCCTCACCGGTCATCCTCATCAAGAAAAAAGACGGCTCATGGAGGTTTTGTGTCGACTATCGAGCCCTCAACGACATCACTATCAAGGATCGCTTTCCTATACCTACGGTGGAGGAGTTATTGGATGAACTCGCCGGTGCTCATGTTTTTTTCCAAACTCGACCTCCGCTCTGGCTATCACCAGGTACGAATACACCCTCCTGACATAAAAAAGACCGCATTTCGGACGCACGAGGGCCATTACGAGTTCCTCGTAATGCCCTTTGGGCTCTCGAACGCTCCATCTTCCTTTCAGGCGTTGATACAGTCCGTCTTTCGGCCGGCATTGCGCAAGTTTGCTCTGGTGTTTTTCGATGACGTCTTGATCTATAGCATGGACTGGGCAACGCATCTAGACCACTTACATCAAATTTTTTCACTGTTCCGGGAGCACAAGCTATTTGCTAAACGGAGTAAATACGAATTTGGTTGTTCCAGCATAGGTTATTTGGGCCATCGAATTAGTGGCCAGGGAGTGCAAGTCGACCCCGGCAAGATTTAGGCCATCTAACAATGGCCTCAACCTACTACACTGCGGAGTCTACGCGGCTTCTTGGGAATTTCTGGTTATTATCGTAAATTCGTCGATGGATATGCTGCCATCTCCGCACCCTTGACCAAGCTTCTCCGAAAAAATGCTTTTGTGTGGACACCGGAGGCGACAAAAGCCTATGAGGCATTGAAAGTGGCACTTACCCAGACACCGATCCTACAACTGCCAGATTTTAATTGTCAGTTTGAAATACAAACCGATGCTTCGTCGACGGGGATTGGCGCGGTGTTACTTCAAAAAACCACCCCATCACGTACTTCAGCAAACAATTATCTCCTCGGATGCGCTCCGCCTCTGCCTACGCTCGTGAGATGTATGCCATCACAGAGAGTATTCGACGGTGGAGACAGTATCTCCTTGGCCGTCGGTTCCTTGTCCACACAGATCATTAAAGTTTACGGCCGCTTCTTCACCAAACGGTGCAAACACCCGAGCAACAGCGCTGGCTCACCAAGCTCTTGGGGTATGAATTTGACATACTTTACAAACCCGGGGCCCAAAATAAACAAGTTGACGCCTTATCGCGTTTGTATGAAGATAACTCGCCTATGCAGTGTGCCCTAGCGATTTCTCAACCACAGCCCGTGATCCTGGCGTCCATTAAACATTTTTACCACACAAATCCACAGGCTGCGGAATTGCTGACTTCCGTTCAAACGGATCCCTTAGCATGGCCAGACTACTCGACTCATGATGGGCTCATCTTCTTCAAGGGTCGGATTGTAATTCCCTCTGATACAACCTTACAACATCTCTTGATCGCTGAATTCCATACCACCCCCACGGGCGGACATGCCGGTATCATGCGTACCTACCATCGAATAGCCAGTACTTTTTTCTGGCCTACACTCAAGAAATCTATCCGTGAGTTTGTACGTCGCTGTGTTACTTGCCAATCAGTAAAACCTTTCAATACGGCCCCCAAGGTCTTCTACAACCCCTTCCAATTCCTGGGCATGCATGGGAGTCTGCTTCACTTGACTTCATTACACACCTGCCGCCATCAGCCTGGAAATCAGTGGTTTTAGTGGTTGTTGATCGCCTAACAAAGCAGGCCCACTTCATTGCTCTTGCACAACGATTCACGGCTCCACAGGTAGCTGAAATCTTCATCAAAGAGGTAGTTCGCCTCCATGGGGTGCCAACCTCTCTAATTTCCAACCGCGACCCTTTATTCATGAGCCTCTTTTGGCAGAAGTTATTCAGGTTGCAGGGGACCAAGCTAGCGATGAGCATCGCCTACCACCCTCAGTCGGAGGGCCAGACCGAAGTCGTGAATCGTTATTTGGAGGACTACCTCCGCAGCTTCGCCAGTGAACAACCTTGTCAGTGGCTTCGTTACCTCCCATGGGCCGAGTGGCATTATAACACGGTATGACACTCGTCCATCCGCATGACGCCATATGAAGCCATCTTCGGACGGCCACCCCTGTCCCTATTGGACTATATCAAAGGCACTTCACGAGTAGCCGCAGTAGAGGAGGTTCTTGAGGATCGCTCCCAAATACTTCGGACCCTGAAACAAAACTTGGCAAATGCACAGCTTCGCATGAAGGCTCACGCAGACACTAAACGCAGGGATGTGGAATTTCAGCTTGGTGACTGGGTCTTTCTGAAGCTACAGCCGTTCCAACAAACATCTCTCCATGGCTAGCATACTCACAAACTCTCTAAGAGATTTTTTGGGCCATTTGAAATTACTGAACGCATTGACCCCGTTGCGTATCGTCCTGCTCTACCACACACAGCACAAATTCATGATGTATTCCATGTTTCTAAACTCAAGAAGTGCATCGGTGACCCAGCTGTCCAGCAGCTTCCTCTAAAGGGACTCTTCCAAGGCCAGAAGCCAATTTTCCAGCCGGCTGCCATTCTCCGGTCAAGGACGGTCTTAGTCCACGATAAACCTCTGACCCAATATTTAATCCAATGGGAACATGGAGGAGCCACTGATGCCCCCTGGGAAACCGCTGATAGCCTGCGCAGAAATTTCCCTATGTTTAACCTTGAGGACAAGGTCAATGACGAAGGGAAGGCTATTGTCACGGTCAAGGATGACCAGGTCAAACAGATAGGAACCGAAGAAGACCCAATGGAGCAGCAATCAGGGAGAGCAAATCTCACAAACAGGCGATCGACACGTGACACCAAATTTCAAGACTTTGCAATGTGATGGGCGAGGAAATTGAGAACAAGATAATGGGAATCAGTGTAATCAATGATAGTGGAAACATTATGTAATGGGAACAATGTTTTGGGGATTGATGTAGTGCGTGTCAGGGAAACTATTGACAGGTGGCCAATGGGTAATATGGCTGTGTATTGGCAGGCATTAATGGCTGAGAAGTGAATGAGAAGGGGCAATGAGTATGCTTCCACTTCTTTTCTCATCCTATCTCTTCTTCTCTGATCCCTTTCCAGATCTCCCTCTTTTTTTTTCCTCAGATTTTGCCCAAATCCTCTTATAGCTATCTCGAGATCGTATCAGGAGAGGAGGGGATTCATTAGGTTAGATGATCCGGGCATGGCAAACAGAGAGAGAGAGAGAGAGAGAAGTGGTGAACGAGAGCATGGAGGAGGAGCTGTACCGGTGGTTGTTGTAGGCTCGGTTTGAGAGAGAAGAAGATAACGAGATTAGAATTAACTAATTATTAATTTAGAAGTGTATAAAAATTAGGAATCAATTTAAAGAGAGAGGAGAGAGAGTTAATGGCCACGTGAGTCCAAGATGTACCGGATTTGAGATTTTTAATTTTAATTTTAATTTTTTAAAATATTTTATAGTTTTAAGAAGTTAAGAATGATATTTAAAATTAAAATTTTAAATATTACATTTAATTAATTATGTTTTTTTAGTTATGAAAAATAGGGATTATATTATTTTTTATATTTATTAATTATTATTATATATATTTTTATATTTTATTATTAATTCTGGTTCAACCCCGGTTTAACTCTGTTGAACCCATTGACTCTTGATTTCTGATTTTGGCCGAGTTAATGCCTGAATCGGATCTGACAACCTTGGTATTTAGAATGTTCCACATAGCAATCAAGTTTAGGTAACGGCTTTTGTCATTAGATTTGAAGGTATTTATCAAGCAAAGTTTGTAGGTATTTTATTTCCACTAATGAAAACGACACTTGGATTATAAATTAAATAAAATAATCATGTCATTTTTTCTATTTATTGTTTTTATTTTATTTTTGTTAATTAAAGTTATTCTTTAATAAACCCAACATTTCACAAAAGAGATGAGCTATTTATTAATATAATATATATATTTTTTCTCTATATACATGCATACATGAAGTTTTTTACTTCCAACCCTTGAAAAATAGCTAAATACTTACCCAGATATCGTTTAATTTGGGTTTCTTTTCATTTTTTTTTTTACATAAAATTAATTTTCCCATGTACTATAGTTGAATATTAGATATAAATATCACAATGGTAATAACATGCTCACAGTCCAAAAGTATTGACCCTATTGCTAAAGCAAGTGTGAAATATTTAAGAGATTTTTAGTTCGAGTCTCGGTGGATGTAATGGTGCTAACAGATCTTTGGTTGTGGATGTGGGTTTGCTGCCCAAACCTTGTGCAGACGGATGAAGGCCCCAAGCTAAATGATTAATTCTTGGCTCATGCACATGCTTCTCATTTATATAGAGCTTACAACTTTTGTCAAATATATATTTATATATATACCACAATTTTTTTTAGTTAAAAAAACCATTTCACTTAAACTAATTATATGTTGCTTTATTTTTTATTAGTAAATGATTTATTCACTCAATTTAATTGTATATTTAAAATTCAATGATATGCATTATGAAAGACATTTTATATGGTGAGATCATCCTTCTCTCGAGCATCCTTTTCTTCCTTCAATCGCTTTCTGCCCTTTGCCATGGCAATTGGGAGGCAAGCTACGTTTCCAGAATTCCTTGTATGGAAAAATTTTTTGGTAAACCTCCTTTTTTTGATCGAGTGAAATTGATTCTACAGGCTAAATGGAACGAGTTCGGCAATGTTCAAATCTATGACTTACCTAATGGGTATCTATTGTTCTGCTGTGAGACCCACGAAGCTATTTAAAGAATCCTATTTGAAGGCCCTTGGGTGGTTAATGGGATTGTCTTGCAACTGGCACTGTGGCAACCATACCGATGTGTACTCTTCGCAAGTGCACGGATCATAGCAAGTAATACATTAAAACCCTGTGAGGGGGTAGGGTTGTTAAACGACAGGGACTAGGACTCCTAATACTAATTGTTCTTCTAATCTCTAGTCAGTCAACAATGGATTGGGAGGTGTTTAAACTAAGGTATAATAAAGAAGAATGATGAAAAGGCCAGGTGGATAAAAGTGGGGTTGTTACAATAATGAGAAGTAATGCCCCAGACTAATTCCCAAGTCCATTAGTATACTGACTTGTTTCCAATGACTATTAGGTACATTTTAGGGTTCTTAAGTGTGCTCATAAGCAATGTCATATCTATGGCTTTCAAATACGCAGAGTTTTGCAATTGTAAGTACGGGTCTCTCACATGTTGAGTTTTGCAATCACATAAAGCAATTACAACTACAGCAATCGACACATGCCAAGTTTTACAACTACAACTACACAATTCAAGCACATTATATGACACAAAATTTAACAAAAGAACTTAATAAAATTCCATAGTCATTGAAAGCAAGTAAATCAAAGTACACTAAGTAATATGGTTCATAAGCCTTGGGAACCGTGGAACGGTTAGCCCCTCATAGGTCATACAAATGAGAAAAGAAAAGAAGTACAAAACAATAAGAATTCATGACTCCTTTCAATCAAAATCTTTTCAAATGCGCTCCATGGATCTTCTTCCATGGCTAAACTCCACTCCTCAATGTGCCTCTGAACTAAGCTTAAAATCCCTTTGAATTGGTAGTGAAGATCGCCTAGACTACCTAAGTTGTCACCAAGAGGATCGAAGAAGAACTCTAGCAAAAAGCCCCTCTTAATACCTTAGATATGGGATTAAAAAGTACTTTTCCCTCCGAGAATGACCTAAGCACATTAGTGCTTATACTGTGCTTTTCTCAAGAATTCGGCAGGAAATGACTAAGTTTCCTGACAATGAAAAGCAAGGGTAGAGCATGGTCATGCTCAACCCGTGCTCCCCAGAAGTATACCTGTGATCGGAGTAAACAAACCATGTTTGATATTTTCTAAAATCCAGTGAAAAGCATGGGGAGAGAGCATAGGAAAAACACAGTTGTGCTCTCCCTGAAGCACGCCTGTGCTCTGGGATTAGTGGCCATGCTTGCATTTATTGAAAGTTCTTGTGAAGGCCAGCAATAAGCACAACCAGTAAGCACGATCGTGCTTAGGCTGTGCTTAGCTTGCACACTTAGCAATTGATATTCTTTTCCTGATTTTTGCTTCAAAACTTCTTCTATTGCTTTAAAACCTGTCATTCTGCGCAAAAACAATAGAATACTTAGAATAACATCGGAATATATACAAATAATGCTAAAAGACAAGAAAAACATAATTTTGAGGTAAATAAAATACGATATGAAATGCACTTATCAAATACCCCCACACTTGAATCATTGCTTTTCCTCAAGCAATTTCTGTAAGCTCTCACAAACGAATATGAGTGCATGACCTTTAATCTCATAAGAATAGAAAATTCCAAAGTGTAGAGGGACTCTCGGTGGTTATTGTAAAAATCAAGAATGCTCAAATAAAAGTCTTCACTCTTACTTTGAAATCCTTGTGTCTGTGAAAAACCCTAAGTTGTGTGCCCCATGTGTTTTTCGATCGACCTAGTCCAAATAGACCTTATTTCTAGCTTACTAAGTGGGTAGTAGCTTCAAACACCCTAAAGGTAGTCATTTTTCCCGTAGGTCATCAAATGTACATTTGTAGTACCCAAAATTTGACTACTCAAGAACGGCTTTCACTCTTGTAAGACGATAGCTCTTTCTACCATCTTTTTACATAATATATACAAAGAACCGGTAGGGCATCCCTAAAGGAATCCAACTTTCTAGTTTTTTTAGAAAGAACTCATACCGAGGTCTCTAAACTAGGTCATATTCCAAAACACAAGTGGCTCCACAGTTAAGGTGACAAGAATGAAGTTTTCAAAGCAAGAGTGAGTCTACAATTAGGTTCAGGAATAATGACACTAACACATACATGTCCCCCTAGACATAGGAATTTTGATCAAAACCAATCATAGATCATCCTAAGTCATGCAGTCATCATAATAAGAAAAGATAAAACCCTCCCCCACACTTGAACTGTATATTGTCCTCAATGTACACATAAGCATGCATGATAAGATAAAATTGAGCACTAATAATAAATGGGAGGAGTTTATTGTGGCTTCCCTGAACACGGAGAGTGATGTTGCCGCTCTCATTGTACATTCCAATTTCCATTCATCCACACAATTCCTTAGATAGGCATTAAGGCACATAAGTGAAGCTCAACTCGATAGAAGATGATCAAATAACAAAATGAAGAAACAAAAGCAAAGACTGAAATGAAACAAACCAAAATGTCAATTTAGCAAGGAACTCCCCTTACTAATTGAACCAAATATAAGACTCAAACACGAAGAACTAAAAACAATAGCTGAGAAGTCAGAAAGGGTCGCTCTTGATGTCGGCGCCGGAAATGACATCCAACTCAAATGCCCTGTCTTTTACCACATAATGTACTCCATATATAATTTTGGTAACTTCAATAACACCTTGTCTGCACATTAATTTAGATAGTTTAAGCTTCTCAATTTTTGTTTTTGCTGCTTGCCATCAATTCTGTTGAAGCTCCATATATCACAGCTCAAATGTGGCTAGGACTTCTAGGGCTAGTTCTCTAGAATCTGTGTTAGTGATCTGAAAAAGCTGGTGCCAAGCTCCATCTCCCAAAAGGTAACACATCTCCTCCTCTAGGCTCACCTCCTGCAAGACCTTCCCCATCGATCCCCATCATCATCAACATAATCTACAAGTGTAATAGTTCAAGTTAAAGCAAAATTTCTATAAAACAATTAGAGCACGAGCGTGCTTAATGGAAGCATGCACAGGCAAAACCAAAGAGCACAGTTGTGCTTTGAACAAAGCACTCTCAAGTAAAAACAAGAAGCACGACCATGTTTTTGAGGGAACACACCAATGCTTCAAGGTGATCGTCTTCCCCGAATGCCCTTAAAAAGAAATCAAGGTTTCTACCAACAAAATTCATACAGGAATATTGAGAATTGAAGAATAAACATGATACTAATGCATTCCACAATGTTTAAACAAGAATAACCAAGGATTTCTCAAATTAAAGCAAAGGATTCGAATCTTACTACGTGATTGGAGAAGGAAAGAGAAGGGAACTATACGGGACCGAAAACTGGGGGGTCAATGGTCAAAAACCTGGTAAACCACACAAAGATTACACAAGAAAGGAGAGGGAAAGAGTTTCACACCAAGAGTAGGTGAAGAAGAAGTCGGAGGTGGCCAACTTATAAAGAAAATTCATGGGAATAAGATCGGTCACCCCGAAACATGCTCGAAACATAGGTGTGCTTGAATTGTGCATTTTAGAAAGGGGAAGCCGCTCGAGGAAAGCAAATCATGCTTTGACAGTGTTTCCAAGTAGTGCTTTTCGTGGGTTTTTCCACAAAGGTTTAGAAGAATGAAGCACGGTTGTGCTTAGACCGTGCTTCCAAGCAATGCTTTTCACAGGTTTTCAAAAACAATACAAAAATTGAAAAGCACGACCCTTAAAGGAGCACATAGGCTATGCTCTTTAGGAAGCACGGGCGTGCTTAAGCCGTACTTCCTGGAATGTATCAAAGATTTCAAAATCAGAGATTTGCATAGCTTAAGCATGGGGGTGCTTTGCCTATGCTTAGCCCAGGAAGCATTCTAGAGTTGTGATTTCTCTTATTTACATACTAAATAAGAAGCACAAGTATTTTCACCAACAAAAAAACTGCACAACAGATCAAACACTGAACATTAACAGGAGAGACGCAATTTTTCACCAAAACACAATAGTTACCAAAAGAACTGAACAAGAAACTAAAATTTCTCAAAAAAAAAAAAAAAAAAAAAAAAAAAAAAAAAAAACCAACAACAACAACAACAACACTAAACTAGAAAATACAAAATCTTGGGTTGCCTCCCAAGAAGCGCTTGTTTAACATCACTAGCTTGACGTACCTTTCTCGTTCATCATGGAGGTTCATGAAATGGAGACCTCTCATGGCCACCTAAAAAACAATTGCATGAGTACGGAACTAAGGAATCAATTAAATGGTTCTCACCAAAATTCTAAGAAGTGGATCGGGTTGAAGTTGGTAGTGAGATAGGTGGCATTTACTTTTTGATGGTCACTTTTTCCACCATTTCTTTGCACGTGAAATTTTTCGGATGATTCCCGTGTCGGAGGATTATTAGTTGTAACACATTCTTGGTGGCAAACTTCTTCCACTAATTCATGCGGTTCTTCATCCGAAGGCGCATCTTCTAACAGCTTGGAAAGTTCCACCTTCATCCATATGTCCTGCACATAATCAAAGACAAGGTCATCAACAACATCCACATAATAACATGTATCATCAAAGTCCAAGGAGTGTCTCATAGAGTCCCAGAGTTTAAACATGATTTTTTCCTTACCCACTCGTAATACCATTCGACCATCCTTAACATCAATTAGAGATTGAGAGTTGCCAAAAATGGACTTACGCCTTGTCATCTACGTCGAGGATCACAAAGTCTATTGGAAAAATGAACTTGTCCACCTTCACCAATACATCTTCAAAAAAGCCTCTTGATTGTCGGATAGACCTGTCGGCCAATTGTAGTGTCATCTTGGTAGGATTTGGTTCTCCGATCCTGAGTTTCTACAAGATTTTGTAGGGGCATCAGATTAATGCTCACCCCAAGGTCAACAAGTGCTTTTCCATCTACAAGACCTCCAATGGTGCAAGGGACAATGAATCCCTTGATATCTTTTTCTTTCTTTGGAAGCTTGTTTGTGATTATTACCGAACACTCTTCACTAAGTGTCATTGAAGACACTTCTTCTAGTTTTATTTTTTTAGTGAGCAATTCCTTCATGAATTTTGCATATCTCGGCATCTGTGCAAGAGCTTCAACAAATAGAACATTTATGTGTAAGGTCTTGAACACATCGAGGGATTTCTTATATTGCTCCTATTGTTGATCCTTTTTTACTTTAGCAGGATAAGGGAGTTTTGGTTGGTATTCAAGTAATTCAAATTTCCCTTTTTCCATTGTCTTTTTCCCCACTATCAACCTTAGCATATGGACTGTCGTGCATTGTCTGATTGATAAGTGCTTGAAAGTGCATAATTTTCAAATCATTTACACAAAATTTAGCATAAGATTTTATATGATTAGCATCTAATTAGTACAAAATTTTATTTTTTTATTCACTATGGCTCTTTATTCTATTTTAGGGACAAAGGAGTGAATTTGGGGGTGTTTAGAAGTAAAATAGACCAAGTTGCTGAATCAGAGCTTCACCATGGCTCACAACGGCCATTGTGATATCTCACCACGGACGTTGTCCACTCTCAACACTGTCGATATCAAGTCATAGCAATGTGGACTCATTGGGAGCAATAAAGAAGCCACAACGGCCTCATCACAGCCGTTGTGAATCCATCATGGCCAGAATGCAACTTGGAGCCCAAGTAATAACTTACTCACCACAGGAATCATAATGCCCGTGGTGAGGCCTTGGTGAACCCGACACTATATAAACCCTAGGGTTTTCTAATCAAAGGAGGATTCTTTTGCTGAATAAGTAGAGCGGTCGGAGTTCTGGAGATCCCAGCGGCTGGAGATAACTTTCTTCACTTTTTCAGCAGATTCCGGTGAGTTTTCCAAAGGAGAGTCAACTTACATCATTAGAAGAGGGCGTGAGAAGATACTCGGCGCCATCTTGTTAATCTTGGAATTCTCTCAACCTTAACCTTCAGAGATTTGTTGGAAAGAGTTAGTTTAGGAATTATTCATACATTATTCTTTGTTCTTGTGGATCTATTTTTATTCATATCTTCATTCTTGATCCATAGGACGCCAATTCGAGGGGAATTATATGGCTAGGTATTTTGATAATTGCTTATGAACCTTGATTGATTATTCAATAAATCTATCTAGTATTTTGTGATTCATTGCATGATTGATTGAATGCTTACTTTATTAATGCGGTGAGGAAGATATGCCCCTACAATAGAACACACATGCCATGTTAGATCTATGCATGCGCTAAGAAATTAGGAATAGCTAGATTTCTGGATTAGGGATTGATTGCCCCTTAGGCTTAGGGTTTGATTTATTCCTTCTAGAGAAATTCTTGTACTTAAGGCAAACATAGGAGGCCAGGATAGGAAGAGATTCCATCTTAAGTTCTTAGTGATTTAGACATGGTTACTAAGAGATTGGGATCAGTATGCCTTTAAATTCACCCGGTCCAATACTAAAATATGATTGTCATACTCAGTGCATACCATAAGTAACAATTAAGAAAACTGTCATATAACTACCTAACTCCTTCTAATTGTGCTTAATGATCCTCCGTTGCATTGTTTAGTAAATTGTAGAAGTAGAATAAAGAAACAACATAAATGTTAGGCTATTGATTAAGTGAAAATGAAGTAATATGTGCCTCTCACCATTCCTGGGGAAATACGACCCTTGTACTCACCCACGAGGTATTACTTGATGACCCGTACACTTACAGTATTCACAAACTCACTTTAACATTATTTGCATATTCATATGTTTATAACACACACTTATTAACCATTGGTCACTGCTCTACTCTTGGTTGTGGATCAACATCTTCAACTTCAGGCTCTTTCGATGCAGGGGATAAGAGTTCTTTGCCACTCCTCAAAGTGACAGCTTTCGAAGACTCCTTAGGATTAACCTTGGTGTTACTAGGAAGGGAACTTAGGAGTCGCTCTGTGAGTGTCTTAGCCATTTGGGCTACCTGATTCTCCAAATTCTTCACAAAAATGTTGGTGTTTCTTAACATCTCTTCATGCCTTGAAAGACAAACTTTATTATCCTTGATGTACCTTGTAAGTAGAGTTGTATTAGTTGGTGTAGTTTTCCTCGATGGGGGAGGATGATGAAACTGAGGCTGGGGTGGCCTTAGCTGTTGCTGTGGACCCTGGCCCTGTCCTTGTTGACTCCATGAAAAGTTAGGATGGTTCCTCCACCCCGAATTATAGGTGTTGTTGTATCGATTATTCTGGTACCGGTTGTTCTGACCAACATAGTTAACCTGTTCAGCTTGCCCGGTACTAGAATCAGCAGGGGAGTAGCTTAGACCTGCTTATGACCCTCAACTCTCACAACTCATCAATGGAGCTTGAGAAGGTGACTACATGGCATCCAGTCTCTTTGAGATTGCCTAAAACTATGCTGCTAATATGGTGATGGCATCTACTTCATAAATACCGGTCACCTTAACTGGCTTATTCCTCTTAGAAATCTAATGGTACCCATTGGTTGCCATCTCTTCAATCAATAGTTGTACGGCATTTGGTTGCCTGAGAAGGTGACTACATGTCATCCAGTCTCTTTGAGATTGCCTCAACCTGTGCTGCCAATGTGGTGATGGCATCTACTTTATAAATGTCGATCGCCTTAACCGGCTTGTTCCTCTCGGAACTCCAATGGTGCCCGTTTGTTGCCATCTCTTCAATCAATAGTTGTGCAGCATTAGGTTGCTTATGGCATAGAGAATCCTCGGATGTTGGATTGATAATTTGCTTTATTGCAATATTAAGCCCATTATAGAAACTCTAGTTTTGCATCCATTCCATTATACCATGTTGTGGGTATTTTCTCAATAACTCCTTGTATCTTTCCCAAGTATCTTACAAGGACTCAGACTCTATTTGTCAAAAGGAGGAGATATCACTCCTTAACTTCGTTATCTTTGTCGGTGGGAAGTAGCATGTCAGAAATTTCTTAGCTAACTGCTTCCATGTAGTAATTGACCCTTGAGTTAAAGAACTTAGCCACTGTTTGGTCCTTACTCGTAAAGAAAAAGAAAAGTTGAACTACATCCTCAGACACGTTGCTTTCCTCATACGGGTCTTCATCTTTAAACCCATCGAACTGGCACATCTATTGCACCATCTAGATAAAATTCGGCTTCAATTCGAAGTTGTTCATCTTAATAGGAGGACAAACAATACTAGACTCGACGCTTTCTAAGTTTGGCCGTGCATAATCAGAAATGCTCTGTTGTTGATTCTCGGCCATTTCTTTCACTTGCTCTACTTCAATACTCACTTCTATTGACCCAGTATTTCTTAGATTGACTTGCCTCAGCCTTCTATGAAAATTTCATTCAATATCAGGATCAGGGCTTGCCAATGAAGATGAGGAGCTCCCTCGGGTCATACACTTGTTCATTTGAAATGAAAAAAACAAATGATTTAAAAATAAATTAAGGAAAGAAAATAAAGGTATACGCGAAAGAATGATAACAAGAAAAGAAAAGAGATATTCACAAAAATATGAACAATATAAACAATGGCTAGATCACTGGATTCCTAATTTGCCTACAAATTTCTAATCCCCGGCAACAGTGCCAAAAACTTGATATATATTCTTTGCAAGTGCATGGATCATAGCAAGTAATAAAGTGATACCCCGTGAAGGGTAGGATTGTTGAACCACAGGGACTAGGACTCCTAGTACTAATTGTTCTTCTAATTTCCAGCCGGTCAATAATGGATTAGGAGCCAATTAAACTAAGGTAAAATAAAGAACAAAGGTGAAAAGGCTAGTGGATAAAAGCTGGGTTGTTACAACAATGACAAGTAATGTGCCGGACAAATTACCAAGTGCATTAGTGTACTGACTTGTTTCCAATGACTATCAGGTACATTTTAGGGTGCTTATGTATGCTTATAAGCAATGTTATATCTATGGCACTCAAATACGTCGAGTTTTACAATTGTAACTACGGGTCTCTCAAACGTCGAGTTTTGCAACCACATAAAGAAATTACAACTATGACAATAGACACACATCAAGTTTTACAACTACAACCATGTAATTCAAGCACATCGAGTTATATGACATAAGATTTAACAAAATAACTCAATAAAACTCCATAGTCATTGAAAGCAAGTAAATTAAAGTACATTAAGCAACATGGTTCATAAGCTCGAGGCACCATGGAACAGTTAGCCCCTTATAGGTTCATATACATGAGAAAAGAAAGGAAGTATAAAACAATAAGAATTCAATATTCCCTCTTTCAATCAAAATATTTTGAAATGCACTCCAAGGAACTTCTTCCATAACTAATCTCCACTCCTCAATGTGCCTATGAACTCAAGCTTCAAATCCCCTTGAATTGGTGGTGAAGATCACCTAAACTCCCCAAGCTACAACTAAGAGGATTGGAGAAGAACACCAGCAAAAAGATCTGGACTTAAAAAACACTTTTCGGGCCTAATATGGCCTCAGCACGGTCGTGCTCAAGCAGTGCTTTTCTTGGGAATTCGGCAAAAAATGACTAAGTGTCCAGACAGTGAAAAGCACAGGAAGAGCCCGTAAAAAGAGTGGGAAACTGTGCTTGATATTTTATGAAATCCAGTGAAAAGCACGGGGAGAGAGCATGGACAATTGTTGAGAGTTCTTGTAAAGTTCAGCAATAAGTAATAAGCATGACCAATTAGCACGACCAATGAGCTCGGGGAACAGTGACTCTGCTTGCATTTGTTGAGAGTTCTTGTGAAGGGAAGCAATACGCATGACTAATAACCACGACCGTACTTAGGCCATTCTTAGCTTGAATACTTAGTAATTGATGTTCTTTTGCTGATTTTTTGCTTTAAAACTTATTCTATTGTTCTAAAACCTATCATTCTTCCCCAAAACAATAGAATACTTGGAATAGCACCGAAATATATACAAATAATGCTAAATGACAAGGAAAACATAATTTGGAGGCAAATAAAATACGATATGAAATGCACTCATCACATACTTCGAACTCGCTTTCTCAAAGCTCTCTACAGTTGTGATTTGGGCCCAATTGGACAACTTTTGGTTGATTTCTTGGATTTTAACTCCCTAAAAACCATTGTCTCTCATTTTGGCCATCTGCTCAAAGTTGATGATCATACCACCTTGTTGTCGAGGTCCAAATATGCTTGCCTGTGTCTAGAAATTGATTTAGCTAAACCCTTGAAACAAGGGATCTGGGTTGGAGGGAATGATCATCGTGTTTTTATTATTATCTTGTATGAAAAACTTCCTATATTTTTTTTACATTTATGGTTTGGTAGGCCATGGTTGAAACTCTTCCAACCACCGAAGCATAGTTGGTCAAAGCTTTCCATCTCTACCTCTCTGTTATGATCTTTTGGATTAGCAGAAGCCAGCGGTCATGGAAGCTCATGCCTTATCGCCTCCTAGCTGGATGTAGGGAATGAATCAACATGGCCGAATGTTTTCATGGAAAAGGGGAAGATGGTAGAGGCGCCTACTAACTTGGACATTGATTTGACCTGATGGAGTAAATTGGAAAAAAAATTATTTAATATTTCATAAAATTTTTAAATGAACATGATAAAAAGGAGCAAAGAAAGCTTTTAAAAGGGACAAGTAAAAAGGAGCATAAAAATTATTAATAGTATATAATTCCACAATCATGTATTGACAATCTCGTATTAATCATGTTTTAGTTCACAGGACCCAAACTGGCCTAGCTTTAAAAATTTCAACTACGGCTAATTAAAAAGGGTGCAGAATCTCAATTATAGTAAAACCTCTATAAAATAATACTCTTGAGATAAAAAAAAATTTGTTATTTTATAGAGGTAATTTCTTTATCAATAAATAAATATTTATTAATTTAGAGAGACATTTTATTTTTTTATACAATCTAGTAGGAGGAACAAAGTTTGAAAAAATTAACATATTAAATGCGAATAATTTTATTAATGTGGCTTAAAACATTGTTGTACAAATAATAACTATTGCAAATTCTTTCCATATTGCAAAATTCGATTATAAGAAGTAATGACTTTAGCAAGTTAGTAAAGAGTAGGAGTGAGCAAAAAAACGCTAATTTGATGATCCGAACAAGTATCCAATTATTGGACTTAATTTTTTAGGATATCCGATCTCAAAAAATGGATTGGGTACATGATTTGAACATCATATGAAAACCAGATTGGATCTGAGTAGGGATAAAATAAAAACTGCGTACCTAAATCCGTACCAATTTTTAGTATATATATATATATATATATTATTAAATTAATAAATTAAATTTGGCGATGGCTAAAATAAATCCAAACGTCCAATCTATAGTTGTATATATTTATATATATAATAAATTTTAATTTTATAGGGGCTAAAATATATCAAATTTCTTAATCCAATTTCTTTAAAATATATTCTTTTTTCTTTTAATTCCTCTCCTCTACTCCTCATTGCCCGCGCCTTTTTCTCTAGCTTTATTATTTATTAGACTTTTGATACTTCCGAAAATATTTGATTTGTTTTTTGTATTGCTTAAAATTGATAATTTTTTTTATTAATTTCATTGTGTAGAGAATAATTTAAGATTTTAATCCTTTTTTGTTATGAAACATTAATTAAAGTGAATGCATATTAATGTCTAGCTCTTCATTTCCCAAAACTCCAAAACCTCTTCATCTTCTAAACTCCTTAAATTGAGGAAATGGGAGTAGTAGGAGAAGAGTGAAATTGAAGAGAGATGGGACTAGTAGGAGAAGAGCGAAATTGAAGAGAGATAGAGAGATGGATTATAGTTGAGATTAGGGTTCCGATGCTTCTCTGGGGATATCGCAAGAGAAAGAATGAGGAAGAAGGGGCCAGAGAAGAGAGATGAGTAAGGACTGATAGGTTTTTTTTAATTAAATATGCTGGAATTTTTGTAAATGACCAAGGGTATTTTGTTCAACAAAAAATTAATTTTCATCCAAAACCTCCCCAACCCTCCAATTTGGAGTGTTGGAAAATGGGGATTAGATGGAGGTTTTAAAACCTCCATCTAACCCTCTAAACCCTTACCTCCACCAAAACCCCCTCTCCCAAGCATGGTTACCCCTAAAACCTTATCTTACCTTACCTCCAAAAACCCCCAAACAAGCAAAGCATAAAACTCCTCATATTCTAGAATAAACAGAGACTTCTAATTAGAGACATTGGATGCTAAAATCCTAAATTTTTAGTTTTATTTTTTTCATCACAAACTTGCACACATCTCGATGCATATCTAGATTCGATATCAGCTGTATATCTATCACTCAAAGGAAGCCCTACTACCCTTCTTGTCATTCCAAGCCCCGAGATCAAATCCCTGCGTCTTGTGCTCCAACCCCATCAACTCCTCTAGCCCAGCGATCCTTTCTCTCTCAGCATCTCCTCTTGCATTGTTGGTGAAGTCACTGCCGGCACCAGCACCAACGATGATGTCGTTGCACGAGGCTTCTTCTCCATCGGGGCTTCCCATCGCAGTCATCGTGCATCTTTATCTTTCTCTAAATCCTAACCCAGTCATACCTCTCTTTGTCGCGTGTAGTTCATCATCGTGTTCCCTTGTGTCATTTTGAGCTTTAAAAAAGAAGAAAAGTTATTCAATCTTGCTATCTTTTTAGATCTTTGTTTTTCTCATCATTGGCTCATCATCTACACTTCTTGCTCATTATGAACAAGATCATTGTTGGTTGAATAGTTATTGCTTTATACTTAAATCCATATATGTTTTTATTTCAGGATTTGGATACAGAAATTTGATAACTAAATGGATTGCTAGAAACTTTGAAGGTCCAAGACACATGATCTCCTGAGAAATTATTCACAATACAACACTATGTTAGGATGAGATTGACTCCTTAATTCTCTTTGTTGCAAAGCATTTTCATGGAGAAAATGCGATTTTAGTGACAAAATAGGTTGGTCTTTGTTGTTACAGGCTTTCTTTTTGTGTTTCTATTTTGGGTTTTTTGTTTGGTTTGATATCTGGAGCTTTGATCGAAGGGTTGGATAGTTTTGATTTTGGGGCCGAATTGATGGCTTTGAGTTTGCTAAACATGTGTGCAATGTTCAATTATTATGTGTAGCTAGGGTTCCAAACCTCAAGTGGTTGTAGAAACTCCAAATAGAGCTAGTTGGAGTTTTAGCTTTGACTCCATGATGTATGAATGTTGGGAGTGATCTATTGAGCTTCCTTGAAGTGTTTTAATGTTCCTTGAAAGTAGGTAATGAAGTGTTTTAATGAATACCGGGGTTAGATGCTTAATGATGCATGCAAACATTTTATTTGCCAAAAATACTCCTATCACACTATATGTGCCTTCTTTGCCTGTGTTATGAAATTTGTATTTATCTTTCAGACCTAAAAATGTTCAGATATGTGTGCTAAATAATCTTGATTTTTTTGAAACATATACTGACATCCATTCTGTGCAAATAGCATTGATATAGACAATGCTCAAAAACATAGAGTACAATGCATTAGCATCATTTTAATGGTCAAATTCCAGAAGAACATTCACTCAAAGTCACTGTTTGGAAGAAAGAGAGAGTGTTTCATTCTCGAATGCAAAAAATTTAAATAATTTTTGCTTCATATTGAGTCTACAAAAATTCTTCCTGTCTATGTCATACAAAATATACATCTCTTCCTTTTTTTCTGTAATCCAAAATGTTGAAGCCATGATGTTTATGGTAGAGTCCTTCAAACAACTTTAAATGATCTCCTTTTAGGCTACAAAGTTGCAAAACAAAAGAAACTATTACGTTTCTTACACATTTCTTGCAAAGACATGATGAGATTTACTTAGTATCAATCTAAGATCAATTTTATTTTTTAAATCTAATATCAAAGAGACATTTTCAAACAAAGAAGTAAATTGATCTCAGTCAATCTACATTCAAGTATGTCATTTTTTTCGCACTTAAATTGATCTCAGTCAACCTTGTTTGGTTTGAAGTTTCTTAGTGTGCCATTCATTATTATCTGCCTAGTTATGCTTCATTTCTTTTCCTCCCAATTATCTTACTAGTGGATTCTTATTGGCTGCCTTGCATTCTTACATTGGTTGAAGGTAATATTGCATATAAACCTATATAAATATGTAAATTATAGAGAAGACTGTTTGGTTTTCCATTGGTATGGTGTTAGCATGGCGTTGGCTTTCTGAGAGTAGAAGTTATCTAGTTTATGTGGAAAAATGACAGTTTGATATGCATGGATTTTTTTTAATCTACTATTTTGATGGCATATGAGAGTTGTTTATGTAGCTTTTATTTTGTTGAGAACAAAAATGACCAATGCCACATCAACAATTAGATTTTTTTTCTTAATTCTAAAAAAATTCATGTGTGTTTTGATAAAGCAATCTTCACTAGTGGCATCAGTATCTATGTTTAAAGAATAAGTTACATCATACAAAAGATAGATTAAACAATGCATGCATATCCAACTGGGTGTTGAGTGGGTTAGGATGAAAATGCATGCATACCACGATTACCGTATGATTCCCATGTGTGATTCTAGGCTGGCCACTGGGTACTTTCATTGGTTGTGTACAGTTTCATTTTTGTTTGAGATTGCATGATTTTGTCATTCCCAAGCCTTGAATTGATGAGTTTGGTGGGAATTCAATATTCTACTTGCTGTAATTACCTTCTATTATCCATCTCTAGGCAATGCTTCATTGTGAACGAAATAACATATGAAACAATTGTCATTCTTTTGTTTTGTAATAGACTTTGATTGCTAATGCATGTTTTCGGTACCAACAAAGAGAAGACATATCAATTCTATTCATGATAAGTTGATAACTGAAGATAAGTGCACCAAAAGTCTCAAGTAATGACATGAACTATATATCTTTTTTGACTTGCTGACATAAAACTTTTGCAATAGGATGTTTTGAACTCAACTTGAAAAGGTGATGTTATTATACTATAGAGTATGTACAAACTAGTTACATCAAGGAATAGAATTAGTTTGCAGAATTATGTTAATTAACTAAATTAGTAGCTTGTTCATGTTGATTTTGTGCCTTATCTTTTGTTAGAAAGGAAAATACAGTTGCAAAAGGTTCCATTGTGGCTACTCTTTTGGATGGTTTTTCTCTGATGATGATTGTGTGCCTTATCTTCTGTCTTTGCTTTCCATCTCTTCGCTTGTCTATTCCATTAGATATTATACTGTACCATCTTCTTGACTTGTTCTGCTCTTGCTTTCAATTTTTATCAATCCAGCGGCATGAAGTATGCCCATATTATTGATATTATTGTATCACCTTGACTTGTTTTGCTTAGTGGTGCATGGTCTTTTGTAGTAAAAATGATGCATTTATGAAAGACCAAATTGTCCTGTTTAGTTTGGGCTGTGTCTTAAATGAGTTTGTTTGCTTTGTTGTGAATACTGAAATTTTTGTATACCCTCAGAAAAATATAAAATTGCATGTATACCTTCGCTAGAAGATTTTTTTGTATTACGTAGGGGTATGCAAATAATTACAAATCTTATGCATATATAAGTGCAAAAAGTACTTGTATGGTTTTATATTTTTAATGTTTTCTAATGCCTTCAACTAAATGCTAATCATGTCACAATCCAGTGCTTTCGGAATCGTTTGGATTGATTTGGAGCCTTGATTAATTTAAATTCCTCTGTTAATCATGGTTAAAGAATTTATGTTTTAGATTAATTCAGAAGAATCAAACATATGAACTTGGTCAATCAAATGAAGTTAAGAATTAAGAACTCGCTTGAAAACAAACTAATTCTCTTCATTAGTGATAACTACTATAATAATAAACTAAGTAGAGTCTTTACTCATTTTTAATCATCTTTCCTTCTCACAAGATGAGTAGTTTATATATATATATATATATTTTTAGATGGTTATTATGGAAGATATATATATATATATATAACAATAAACCTATATTTTTATTTTCCTAGATAATATAGCTTTGATACAAACATAGTAATGTCTTTTATTTGTTTTTTGCTTTCTTCAAAGCTAAATTGCATGATATATTTCCTAAAAGGGTCTTGCTGATAAACTATTGAACAGGTGAGCTATATAAATGTACCAATTATTGATGCTTGAAATAGTTGTCCTAATGGGTCAAGCGTACATTTTTGGTTGATATTAGTTAACAACTTAGCTTTTATATGACCATTTTTGGTTGAAACAACTCTATACTATGAGGCTTTTGGGGAGGGGAAGAAAAGTAGAGTTTATGGAATAAGGTCCCAAGTGTCTATCTTTTGTCCACAGTCATCTTCAAGTTTGTTCATGGGTTCATCATCTGAGGAACTACAGCCTGAGGTTAGAAATTTGCATCAAACTCTTAGTTAAGTCCAAGATCATGAGGAGAGGCTTCAACAGACGCTTAGCCAAGTACAAGATAACAACAATGAGTTTCAAGTTTCAACAAAGTTTGTTGGAAATGAAAGAGGAGAGGGAATAATATCGTGAGGAGATGATGCGTCAAATGAAGGACATGATGATGAGTTTTGAGAAGAGGATTCTTCAGCAGTCGCAGTTTACCACACATGACTCAGCCATTTACTGACATTTATGATGTTAACTTATAGTTGTATTTGTCGTATACTTATTATTTTTTGTTGAACATATATACTTAAAAAATTCTTTTTGTATGAATTGATGGTTTTATCTTATTTATTGGTATTCTAGGTTTAAAAAAAAAATCATGTACTAGGTTTAAAAAAATCAATGATATAATTTTAGTTTATTTACTTGAATGTTAGAAATGATTAGAAACGGATTAATTTGTTTCAATATTATTTTTTAAATTAATTTTAGAAACGGATTAGGAATAAAAATATTTTTGTTTCTAATGGGGCAGAACAAAAATAAACTTGAAAATATTCTGTTTGCAATCCATTTATAATTTTTGTAATGATAACAATTTCATTTCAAATTGGTTTCTAAATTCCAAAATGAAATTACAACGGAATTTAGAAATGAATTAGCAACATACATTATTCCGTTTTAATTTTTCGATGTTAGAAACATATTGGTTTCCGTTTCTAATCCGTTTCTAAATTTACAAACCAAAAATTTTCTTATTTCTTTTTAAATTAGAAACAAGGGTTTTCAATAAAATCTATTTTTAAACTAAATTAGTAATGTATTAAAAATGAAAAATACTGTTACTAAACAGTAATTTTCTTGTAGTGAAGGAAAATATCGCTAGACTTTTGTGGAATATTTTCCTATCATCATGCTCATTAGTCATATTCCTCATTTTCCTATAAAGTATGCAATCATTTACATAAGCATCTATTCTCTCATATGAAAGCCCTAAATTTTGAGAAACTTTCTTACAGCCATTATATGAGATAGGGACTTTATTACCTTTAGAAAACCATCTTTTCATCATTTGAAGCAGTTTGTCAACTACATTGGCACTAATCTTGTAGAGACATTTCCAATTTAGTACTTCAACAATGAATGATAATGTAGAAGATTCCTCACATCCTGGATATAAATCTTGCTCCAACTCACATAATAATCTGAAAACCATAGCATCATCTTTATTTGGGCTTGTGGGGTTGTCTTTGAAAGGATCATTTGCTACTTCATTTGGAGCACTATTATCATCCATCACAAATGCATCATTGATAATTTGAGTATCAATTTGTTCAACATGATTTGCATGAGCATATCCAAGATCACGTAACATATTACGCATAACGTATTCATCATCACTTTTATCACTCTGTTAGCATCATCATCATCTTCAGATTAATATTGTAAACCCTCTACATGATTGTATCATTGCTTGTAGTTTTGTGCTTGGGTAAACCGCACAAATACAAGCGATGTTATATGCTTTTTGCCACATCACTAAAGTTGAGCCACCTAAATAGAATTTTTTATAGTTCAGTGAGCAAAATAGGAATAACTCTATAGTATAGTGATTATTTGTGTGGTTTACCCTTTTTGCTTATTCCATTTAACATAACATGTTCATAGATTGATTGTCATGTCCTAAATAAATTGTTATTGCACTTTTTACATGGACAATGAGTAGCTCTTCCTTCATCAAGATGCTTGAACGTAAAATCAAGAAACTCGTTCACTCCTTTTTCATATTTTGACAATGTTCTATCTGAAATTTTATCCAAGCTTTATCAATCACGATTATCCTACAATATAAATTGATATAAAAAATCATATCAGAATTTAATTCGGTGAATGCAAAATAATTATTAAAAAAACTAATTTTTTTAAATTCTCTAATTATTTCATTGGCTCTCTTATTCAGTAAAAAATGAAGCATCTTTTATTTTATTTTTCTATGATAATAAGCATTAATAATTCCATTGTTGTTGAGCTAAATCATTATGTTTAATATATTCTATTGGGATTTAGGACCATATTTACACTTGCAGTACCTTTTTTTTTGTTTTTTTTTCTTTATTAATATTTTTTATTTTTAAAATTATTATACTAAATAGTGTAAGGAGTAGAAGGAAATAATAAATCTACATGAAATAAAAGGAAATAACATTGTTACATGTAATTGGAGGAAGAAATACTAAATTAAAACCATGTGAAGTGACACACCCCTTGCGTGAGTGTTTCGCAAGTGCACGGGTCGTCGCAGTAATAAAATTTTACCTCGGTGAGTGGGTAGTTGTATCCACAGGGAATAGTGTTTAGAACAAGAGTTGTCACTATTTAGCTATGAAGACAATCGATGGTGAGAGAAATCAGTATAAAATGCAAAAGAAAGTAAAAGGACTCAAGAAGAGCAATGAGAGTAAAGAGAGGTAATCGATGGAAAGATGGGTTACCCGGATATTGCTCACCCTAGGATTATTGTTTCAAGTGTAAAACTGATATTATACCTCCTAATTGATGTTTTAATGAGTCGTGAAAATCCAAAGACACATGGTTCGAAACCTAAGGTCAACCGTGACTAGCTCTCTACACTATGCCTCGGCGGAAAGTGATACTCTTGAAGCCTCACACTGTGTGGGACTGCATGGGGTTCTAGGGATTCCAAGTGATAAACTCTGTTCCCTAATGTAGACCTAACCCTTTGGTCCAGCGAAAGGCCCTAGCCTCAATTGAGCCCCAGCACTAAGATTCAGTACCACACTTCACTCTGTTGCTTGCGCAACTAAGCCCCAATGGAGTTAATCTTTTAGCACTTCACTCTATTATGACTACAAAGAACTCTTGGAATGTGGAGGTAGGATAAATCACGTCGAAAGGGAAAGGAGACGTTCTGCTGCCTCTCGACTCACTCTCTCGACCTTCTTCAATTTTGCTTAGTCTAATCCTAATGAAGTTGTCACACCCTCAAAAGATTACCTAGATGGATTCTCAACCCTAGTGTCACATATAAGGGAAAATCATGCAATTAACATTTAACATTGAAACTCAATTAAAATCATCAATTAAATAAGCATAATAAAAGTTAATGAAACAAAGTCATCCTAGGGTTTACAAGTCCAAGCATCCACTAGGGGTTTAGCTCTCCATGGAGCAATACAAAGTCAACAAAGAGTTTGAAAACATATGCATAAAAACCATAAAGAAAACCCCATTATGGTCCGAATCGATGATCTTGTGGAGCCGCCTCGTCTTCTCCAAAAGTTCCCTTGTCAAACCTAGGGCACACCTCGCCGAATCGAAGTCGACGAAAGCTCCCCCAATAGTTCTCCTCCAAAGGAACTCGATATAGATGCTGTAGAACTGCTCCAAAAGCCTTGCAAAATCCTCTTCAAACCCTAGCTGCGCTCTCTCCCGGAAGTTTGGCGAAAGATGGATAAAAAATCCCTCAAAATAATTCAAATCGCGGTATTTATAGGTCTGAAATTGGGCATCCACATGGTCGTGTGGAATTTCCACACGTCTGTGGGGATTCTCTGGAATTTTGATTTTTCGGCGCGCTGTGAATAGCAACTGCTACAGTAAATTGCTGTAGTGTTTTGCCATAGTAAACAGCTACAGCACTCGCGCCAAAGTTGCTCCCGACTTCATTTCTTCATCGATGCCGCTAAATTGGGCACACAACATGTGGTAGATCATGTCGTTTCTTACTTTCAACACATTGATGAAGTTCTTCGAAGTTACACAAGTTAGACTACATGAGTGTGACTGCATTCGTGACCCTCCAAATAGTATAATCCTTGAGTACTTTGGAGGTTGACACACACCCACGTGTCTACAACTTGTGCATTGGTCCTTGCTTAGTCCAAGAATCTTCTCAACTAGTACGGCCATGACCTATTTTTGCTTCTTTTCCTTCTACATAGTCTTCACAGCCCTATATGCACAAAAGAACACAAATACACACATATAAGCGATAAAATCTGAATAAAACGATGCTCAATGTAAGAAAAATATACTTCGTATAGCTTATACACGAGCACTTATCATAAAGTAACCAACCTGTTTTGCTCGAGAGAAAATTCGAAGCCAAATATATATAACAATAATCAACTAGCTTATTTATTTGACAAAATCAAGCCTTGGTAAGAGAGAATATGAAGAGAATATGCATCACTCTTCCAAATATAATTTAAGATAATAATTAGAGTTTTAGTAGAAATACAATGCCACAAACAATCAAATTTATTTTTAAATTTTAAAAATAAATAAAGATAATTCTTTTAATATTATCAGTTTATAAAGTGGCATGCCCAATATATAACCTAGAGTAATAGTGTTTTCAACCTAATTGTGATTTACTTAAATTGATTACAATAAAATTCTAACAAACATTAATGGTTATATATTGATATTTATCATCAAATATCTTTATCCAATATCAAGTGTTGTTGAGGGGCACAATTTAGAGGAGAATATAAAGAGGATGTGTACTAATTCTCTTCCAAATATTATTTGAGAAAATAAATGGACTTCTACTAGAAATACAATTCCACTAACAATCAAATTTATTTTTTTATTTTGAAATTAAAATAAATATATTTCTTTAATGTTATTTCTTACATTTTATTAGAAGTATTTCTATTTCAAAAAATAAATATATTATCCAATATAAATTAAATACTAAGTATTAATTATTTTATTTTAAAGATCATGCCAGGCACTAATGGGAAATCATTAGGATTTTTATGTTAGTTTGCATTTTTTTATGTATCAATACTCTTCCAACAACAAAAGTACTTTATTAGAAATACAATGCCATTAGCAATTAAATTTTATGTTATTAAATTAGAAAAACTAGTAAATATAAAATATTTTTTAAATTATCATTTAAACAACTAATTTTAATCATCTAAATAAATAAATACAATTATTACACACAAAAGTAAAAGGACAAGATTAAACCATAAAAAACAATCTCATAGTCGCAATCATGTGAAGGCAGCGTGATCTCCTATTGTCTCTCAAATATATATATTTTTTAAAAAAATATAAATATATTTACTCAATATATGTGTGAGCTTTCTTCCTAATTATCTAGTTTTTTTTTATTAAATAAATTCCATATCTTTTAAAATATATTTAACCAGGAGGACTCCGTTAATTGTGTATGAACAAAATACGAGTCCAGAAGTATGGTAAGAAAGGGTTTAGCTAATAGAGAAATTGACTCTTCCGAAACCAATAACACGTAGACCATGCCAAACCATGACCAATCAATATCCAAATGGAAAGTATTTGAACTTCTCCTAGAATAGTTTCCGGTTTGAAATAAAATTTTTTTCGTAATTCAAAGGAGAAATTAATTAAGGTATTAAATATTAAATTTTAAAAATTACTAAAAAAAAGAAAACAATCATACTCCTTATAGTCCATCCATCAATCATCCAATAAACACAAGAATCATTCAACAAACACAAGAAGAAGGAAGATCAATTCTAAAACATCTTTTGTATTAATTGAGAATTTTGATCCAGTAAACTCTGTTTCGTGGCAATTATCACGGAACCAAGACGTGGCTCATTTTTAGCCATGGGTTTATAAATTTTATTGTTTTTTATTATATAATCTAGAGATAGATTGGTAATTATTTTAAAAGATGCATACCCTTTACTTTAGAAGTTATTAAATTGAGATAGTCCAACGGATAAAGTTTAGCCACATCTCGGTTCTATAGTAACTATCACGGAACCGGTTCCATGGGATCATTTCTCTTGTATTGAAGGCCTCAGACCACCAAATCAAAGATTTACGCTTAAAGAACGAACCGGGATTGCATACTTGTAGAACTTATCCACATTTGCAACCACACCAATCAAATAAAATATTCATATCTAACATCAAAACATAAACAAAAATAGAAAACTAGATTAAGAAAATGAAAGGATTTCAAGAACCGATACCAGTAGTGAGGGCCTTAATCACGCCTGCTCGTCAGCCCTTGAAATTTTGAAAGACCTCCTCCGCCATCCGTGGGTTGTACACCCCGCCCCATTTCCCAATGGATCTCTAATGGCGGAAAATAGCAAAGATTCTTCTCAAATCAAAGGGAAAACAACTTTTTAAGTGGAGGATTAGAAAATTAGGGCTTGAACGCTTCAAAGGAAAACAACGCTAGAAAATCCTGGATTGCCTATGAGAAATTAGGGTTTTTATATCTCTCTCTCTCTCTCTCTTTACTATTTTTCTCCTCTCCGTTCTTTTCCTTTCTAAGTTTCCTTGTTTCTGGAATTTAGATGTTAATTTTACACTGAACCCTTGAATTTTTCTTAATTTGGAACTTTTTGATTTTGCCAAAAACAACCCTCCTTGTCATTTCGCCAAAAGCTCTTTAATCAAAGTTTACATGTAATTTTTGGTGATTTAAAATATATAATTTTTCAAAAACAACCATGTCTATCCACTATTTTTATAGGTTTCATACTGCAGCATGTTGTTTATTCATTATTCACTAGATCCCACTATGAGTTCATATGGGAGAAGTTATATTTTTCATATCTCCATGATTGAATAGCATAAGAAATTTATATTATTGCATTATAGTTTTTGATATTTTTATGTTAAATGCACGTAGTAGGTTCTCATTACTCCGTACTGGGGTGTTGCCACATTTTAGGCCCAAGATATGGATAAAAGTGGGCCATCCCATTTAATGAATAATTGATTGATTAATGTAAACATGAACATAACAAAAATAATATAAAATACATGTTTGCTACTTTTATCAAATAACTTGATAAAATACTTTTAATCTTGTCCAATTCTCTTGCATACCATCGTCTTCTTGTTCTCTTCCATGATTTCTTATCTTCGATAATCACATTTTTCTCAGTTAGTAAGAGTATCAGAAGATGGGTATCCAAAGGTTGCTTCCATTGCTGAAGTCAGTCATGGCTCCGATCACCATCAAGGAGCTACGAGATCAAACTGTCACTGTTGATGCCTGTTCATAGCTCCACAAGGGTGCTTTCTCATGTAGGATAGAGCTCTGCAAGGGATTCTTCACCTTCAGATATTTGATCTACTTGATTCTTATATTTTTTTTAGTTGTTGTTTTTCTATTTTATTATCGTTGCTATAATACCCTAATGATGAAATAAATTTAAGGTTTAATACCCAAGTTAGTCCCTCTAATATTCGAAACCCGCCTTTTTACTCCCTCTATTACAATTTAAGCCCTTTTAGTCCTTTTATTTGTATGATTTTGTAAATATAGTCCTGAGACCAACGGTGATTAGTTCTGCAGTTTTGTTTTACTGACATGGTTTTTTTTATAATAAAAAATATTAAAAAATTATAAAAAAAATTAAAATCATAAACGGATGCGGATCAAAATTAATGGATCCACATCCTTCATCCTCAAAATAATAGCTTCTTATCTTCTTCCTCTAGAGCACCATCCTTCATCTCCATTGACGGCGAAACCCTCGACAAGAAGGAAGAGCCCATTAGTAGCAATCATCAAGAGAGAGAGAGAGAGAGAGAGAGAGAGAGAGAGAGAGAGAGAGAGAGAGAGAGACCCTGCGGATGAAGCCCTCGACAAGAAGAAAGATCCCATTAAAAGCAATCATTAAGATCAAGTTTGTTGTTTTTGTATCTTGTGTTAACTTTTTAAGTTCTTATTTAATAAACAGCAACCTTGTAGCTCTTTTCAGGTAAAAAAAAAAAGAAGAGCAAGAGAGAGAGAGAAAGAGAGAGAGAGAGGAGTCTCATTCTTTTATTCTCTCATCCACATATGCTATATTTTACCTGGACTTGTTGTATTTTGGTTGTATTTAATACAACAATGTTGAAATCCAATAAAGCTTGGATGTAATTTATACAACATTGCTATAATTTTTTTTTTTTCAAATTTTGTTGTTATTATTTGGTTGTATTCAGTTAAATATCAATGGAATTCATGGATTTTTTTTTCTGGATATATTATGGAACAACCAGGATCAACAATAAATTCATACTCATTAACAATCAATATAAACAAAACAATAACTACACTCATTGTAAACAATCCTAACTTTAATAAAATTTTATATTCATTAATAGAATATATTCTGCATACCTAGGAGACAAAGTAGTGACCATATTGGAAGAACCAAAATATGACCCAAAAATGGCATACAATCCTCCAAAAAATTACCAAAGTTGTATGCCAACAATATTCATATTTGCCTAACCTTTGTGGAGTTTGAACAAAACTTTAAACCCATATAACAAAAAACTATCCGCAAATAAGAGCTTTAACTGTTATCATGCTTTCTTCTAACTGATGACATTCTCTATTATCATGCTTTCTTGTGTAGCTAAAATGTCTGGAATGTGTTGTTGACCTAGTTGAGGAGTTTCCATAGATTCAGTTGTTGTCATGCTTTGTTGTGTGGCTAAGATTTCCAGAGCTTCTTGTTGTGTAGTTGAAATGTTTGGAGCTTCAACTGTTGTGCAGGCCTGATGATTTGTTTCTTCATTCTTGGTTCTTCTTGAAGCAAACCTCCTATTCCTTAATGCCTGACAATTAAACATAAAAGAACAAGTATTATTGACCAAACAAACTAATAGGCATCAAAGTGAACAATACAACCAACATTGATCACCATCAAGTCACTAGCAGTCAAGAATGATGAACTGTGTGGTACTTCCCTGCCAACAATTATTGCTCCAGTGTGAGCACCCTACATCCAATTTTTTTATGTAACATTGAGAATTATTTCAATATTAAGTATGCATTCACTATTAGAATAGACACCAAATTGATCCAAATGCATTTACAATTGAGAATTATTTTACAGTTAGTTAAGAATCAGGACAATGAATTTCTTACTCTCAAAGTTCTAAATGAAACTCTTTTTTGTTTCACTTTTGACGCAACATCTGTGTGTCCTGTGTATCTTCTATTACTTTCTTGTTGTGCATTCTGGTTACCTGAAGTACTGTTATCATTTGTGGCCTTCATAACAAGAATAATGTTGATTAAAACAACTAAATTAATATGGGATAAAAGAACAAAAAATCATGTGATTAATAAAAAAAACTGACACTATCAGTCCCTTTTCTTTCCCCTTCTTTTTCTTGCAATGTTGTCCTTTTTGGCCCCTTGAAATAATTTTATCATCTGTGACCTACATAGCAAACATTGTTTTGTTTTTGACCACTAAATTCCTGTCAAATTAGAAAGCAAATAATTATATACTAGCAAACAAACTTACAGAAGCAGTAGCCTTTTCCTTTCCCTTTTTTTCATTTCCTTGTTGTGTTCCCTGGCCAATTGAATCAACATTACCAATTGTAATGTACATAACATCATAGTAACATCATTGAAGTATTTTCATATTAACATGAGTAATAAAATACTTACATTAGTAGCTCTTCTCATACAACTTTTTCTGTTATGGCCTTCAGCATGACATATTCCACACTTGAAGACCCTTCTTGCTCTAGTGAGTTTTGTCTTGCCCTTGTTTTGCCCTTCTAATGGTTCCCGTTTCCCCTTCTTTGTTGGTCGACCAGGCATTCTTTTTTGTATTGGTGGAAGTAGAGGTCCTTCTTGACTTGTCCCCCAAAAACTTCTGCCTCTTAATGGATTGACAGTAAATTGGTATGCTTTCAAGTAAGTTTCCTTTCAAAACCATTCAACCGCATAAGCCAACGGATCTCCCCCTTGAAATAAAATTGTAGCAATTGCGTGTTGGCAAGGGATACCACTTTTATCCCATTTCCCGCATGAACAACTCCTATTTGGCAACCCAACAACATAGCTCTCCTTAACCTGCAACAGTATATCATCACAAGAAACTTCATGGCTTGCAGCTCCATTCCATTCAATGTGCCATTTGGCACACTTGTTCCTTTCCTTTTCAAGTTTAGCAACTATGTTTGGTCCTAAATCAAAGTCCCACTTCAATGCATACTCTCGTTTTACAATAATCCTGTTCATCACATATTTTCTAATGTCCTCGAGCATGCTTATAATAGTCTTACCTCTAGTTTCTACCAACACCCCATTAAAGGTCTCGCACATATTGTTATCGATGACATCACATTGGACAACATCATTGAAGCAAGCCAAACACCAACTGCTAATGGGCCATCTTTCTAACAATACCTCCACAGCCTTTGCGCCTCCCTTCACATTTCTCATTATTTGTAATTGTTTCTGCATTTCAGGTTGGCAGGTTGCCCTCGCTGTGTTCCAAAATTGGATCTGCATTTCTTTGCCAGGAAATTGCTTTCCAAATCTAGCATAATATGGCGAGCGCACATCCTATGTTCAATTAATGGGAAAAGGGTATTAACTGCATTGATTAGACCCTACAAAAAAGACAATGACATGTTAAGAGAGAGTTTTTATTGAAAAAAAGTCTGAATTTTTTATGTTGGCTTACCTTTTGCATGTCACTTATTAGCGCCCATCCCAAACCTTCACCAATGCAAAGATCTTCTTGTAGCTTTTGAAGAAACCATTTCCAGCTATCAGATGTCTCTTTTTCAACTACTGCCCATGCTATAGGGAACATTTGGTTGTTCCCATCCCTTCCCACTACCACAAATAACTGCCCTTTCATTAATCCCTTCAAAAAGCAGCCATCAACACCTATAAGCCTTCTACACCCATAAAGAAACCCTTCTTTAATAGCTTTGATGCAAATGTACATCCTCTGAAAAACAGGTAATGTATCTTGATGTTGCTTTTCAAATACAATCTGCACATTACATCCAGGGTTTGCAACTCTCAACTCCAATGCATAATCAGCCAACACCTTAAAATCATCTCTAAACTGCTGTTCGATCTGTTTAATTACTAGAATTTTGGCATTCCTGCAAACCTTATCAGTAATGAATACCCCAAGTTCCTTCCTAACCATTGCCTTCAAGTGATGGGGCCTAATAAAAGGCATAGCAGCTATGATATCACCAAATTTTTTTACAACTACATGAGCAGTAACTCTTTTATTCCTAGAAACCTGACACAAACATGTATGCTCAGACACGTAATGCTTCACAACAAATACCTTCTTCCCGTTGCACCAAGAACACAATATTAACCACGTACATCCCTTTGCAGCACACTTAGCTCGAACCCTGAGTGCATCATTTTTTATATATGTAAACTCAAACCCTCTCTTGGTTGAGTATTGAACAAGTGCATCCTTAAACAGTTTTAGGTGTTGAAACCTAAGATCCAAGAAGAATTCCACTAAAGGCACATTAGGGTCATAATACCTTCTACTTGACTTCTGTCTCCTTGCGTCATCTGCATCAGATTCTCCACTAGTTTCAAGGTAACTCCCTGGGTCTGATGAATCAATATAGTCACTCTCATACCCAACAACTTTCCCACACACAACCGTCGATGCCTAAATGTCCTCCTGTATTGCCCCATTGTTTTCAGTTTTAATAGGCCTTTTACCATCCTCCTGTACTGTCTTCTTTAATTGAATAAATTTGCTAACCTTGCTCCTAGCCTCCTCCCTTTCTTCATCATCTTCTGAGCTACAATGGACATCATCTAGCAACCTTGCTTCATCATCTACACTTGAGTCACTACCACTGCCACTATCACTTCCACTATCAATGTCACCCTTATTATCTATCCTCAAGTTCAAACTCACATCAGTTTTTAAATTAGTCAATAAGGCTTCTGGTATAATTATGTCATGCCCAACCCTTGATATTTCTGCATACACATATGTTGTCCTATGCTTTCTTAAGTAATCAGCTAAACTTATGATATCCTTGTCACCAGAAATGAGTTTTAATGTTCCCCCTTCTTCAATAAAAAATAGGTTGATGGAATTCTTAACATTATATCCTATCTCCTTCATGTCTTCTAACAAATCCCAATAGCAAATTTTATCTGGATCAACACTAAATTCAATAATTGACCCGTCAACATATTTAATCGCTCCTTCCCTCACCAATGTCCCTCCATGATGATACTTAATAATGTATTCATTGGAAGCATCCATGCTAGCATCTACAACAAACAAATGCAAAAGAATTATCTAAGCACAAAGACATTTAATCTCATCAGAATTATCTAAGCATAAAGAAAAATAATCACCAGGAATGCAACATAATTCCTCATGGTACAAAGGATCATCATGGTACAAGGAGTGCAACTTAATAATATATTCATGAGAAGCATAAAGAAATTTGCTCTCCTATCATCTACAACAGAGAAATGCAAAATAATCAATTAATTTCAAAGAATTCAATGTAATTAGTCATAGTACATAAGGAATTCTACACAAGGAATGCATGACATCCAATTAAAACAATACATGCCTTGAGAAAATACAGAAATTTGCTCTCTTTTCATACACAATTTCAAAAGTAATAATTTTCACTGAAGTAACATTTCATGAAGTAACATTTCATGTATATTCACAATTTTTAGACAACCAGATTTTTCTAAGGAATGCAACATAGTGCAATATATTTCAATAGCCAAAAAATGAATATGAAGAAGATGTGGCATGAGGCAACTTGATTTTTCTAAGGAATGCAACATAATGCAATATATTTAATTAGCTCAAAAATGAATATGAAGAAGATGTGCCACGGCCTCAAGGAGAAGGAAAAAATTCCGAAGGGCCATAAGATCACCCTAGTTAAATAAGAACAAACTTTTCTCAAATAAAAGCAAAGTATGTAGTCCAACCCTTCATTCATAAGGAGACAATCACTGCAAATCATAAAAGCACAAGCACTGCATTGAATTAACTTCCTCTTCAGGTTCTTATCTACAATAAATTACACACACACACACCATTATCCTGCACACCCAAATCATATAGGTAATAATCTAGGTATATACATTGAATTAAGATTGTGAACTACAACTCATAAAGGTTGAGAACCACAACATAATCTAGGCATAACAAATCATAAAAAAACTAAAAACCCCAAAAAGAAAAAAGAAAAGAAGTAACACCCTTCATAGTGCCACTCCTACCTGTCGAACCTTCAATGAAGTTGAAATGAAACATAAACGACATAAATAACAAGGTAATAAGTTAAAATCAAAATTCAGTGATAAAGGCTCATCCATAGAAATAGAGAGGTTAATCAAAGTTCGATCTTTGAAATAAAACATAAAAGACATGATAAACCCACATCCATAAAAGTAGAGTGGAGGAGGAGAATACCTAATATGGCTAATGGATGCTAAAAAAAAGTTTGTTGACGATTGCAGAAGGTTGAAGAAGATTCAATTTCGCTGGTGAGAAAATGGAGCAAAATCGTTCGTCAAGGGTTTCGCCGGCATCGGGGTGGAGGTTGGAATTTGGGAGAAAGGGGAAAGGGATTTGTTGTTTTGAGGGTGAGGGATGGGGGAAAGGGTTTTGGTTATTTTAAGGGTGAGGATCCATTAATTGGATCCGCATCCGTGTACAATTTTAACTTTTTTTTTTAGTTTTCATTTTTTTATAATTTTTTAATATTTTTTTATTATAAAAAAAGGCATGTCAGCAAAACAAAACGACAGAATTAACCACCGTTGGTCTTAGGACTAATATTTACAAAATCATACAAATAATAGGACTAAAAGGGCTTAAATTGTAATAGAGGGACTAAAAGGGCGGATTTCGAATTTTAAAGGGACTAACTTGGGTATTAAACCTAAATTTCAATAGACATTAATTTTTGTTTGATTTATGAAGAAAACTTATGTTGATTGAAATTTATTTATTATTTATTTTTATTTATATCTTATCTTTTATAAGTTTATTATTGTTGAAGTTCAATTATGATTTCAACTCTTCCAGTTTCATTTGCTTTCTTCCCAAAAAGATGATTATATATATATATATCATATTTTAATATTATATTAATATTATATACTTAAAAAAGTTGTCAACGTATACGCTATATGCTCATATTCTATAAAATTCATTAATTATATATTTAATAGTAAGTGTATATGTAATATACTAATTAAATTTATCATATTTATATATTATTATACACATTAGTATTACTATATAATATATATTAGTTTAGTTAAGTGTTTATACTATTAATGTTTATATGTGCTTTATAAACCAATCTTGAAAAGTTTGATTGTATGCATGGGGATAATAAGAATTATTAGGGTTGTAAATATTATAAAAACCCGAAGAAAGAAAAAAACAAAGAATTGGAGATTGTCAGTTGTCTGCTCCATAAATGGGTTTGAAAAGAGAGAATTTTTGAGGATAAGATTATTATATAGTTTAAATATATATGTATATTAAAAGCCTTAGCTTCACAGTTTTATGCTCAAGAACGAGAGCCTCTGCATGCTTTACTATAGGTTAATTGAGTGCAAATTATTTTTTTAATATTTCTGTTATTAAAATCTTAGGTTTGTTACTTGAATTAAAATTGTGGACAATTTTTTATAATTTTTTCTCTAGTAAATACTATAATTATTTGAAAATTTTGAAAAAGTTTCTAGTTTCTTAATTAATACTAGAAAACGATAATTGTAATTATTATTATTATTATTATTATTATTATTATTATTATTATTATTGGCATTATATATGCGGTTTTAATCTTCATGAAACATTGGCTTATTAATGCCTCAAAATCAAATGATATATTTGATTATTTATTATAAAAAATGAACATTATAGGTCTTCTATTAGATTTTTTTTTTAATAGAGAAATATTTAACTAAATTTGAATTTATGATTAGAGCTAACAATGATGAATAGTAATTGGTAGATGGTAATTTTCATTATTTTTCAATTCTATATCTATCGAGAATGTTACATATATTTTTAATAACATGGTTTATGTTTTGTGAATGGAAAGAATCTTAAATTTACCAATTCATATGCTTTTATTGAAAAGGATTTTTCTCTAAAATTTTCGGGCATATTGATTATTGCATTGATAGAGTCAATCTATTACGTAACTATAGTGTCAAACATATTCTTGTATTTGATGGGGGCTCCTTGCCGATGAAGATTGATGAAGAAAACAAATGTGCCAAGTATGTGACAATAGATTCTCTTAATATTAACATGCATTGGTAGGGAAATGTTTAAATCAATATTTCTTGAGTAGGTAGTTGTTTGTTTGTTTGTTTTTTTTTTCTTTCTAATTTTATAGTATGATTTTTTTTCACCTAGATTAAGCATTTTACCTTTGCATAACTAACAATAGTTGGAGAGGTAGTTGTCTTATTAACTTTACATTGCAAGGCTAAGAAAGAAAACCTTGAATGGCACTTAAGCATGAGGCTGCTCGAAATTCTTCTGTTGCTCATAAGTGCTTTCAAAAAACTATTGATATCTCACCATCAATTGCTTGGGAGCTAATCCAGGTAATAATTGAAATTTGATTTGAATTAACGATTTCTATTGCAGGATAAAAATTATGTTGTCCTCCTTTTGTCCTTATACTAACTAAAATCTTAGTTTAAATATAATAGTTAAGTCAAAAGCTAAATATATAGATGATATTTTAGATTTATATTTAATTTTCTTTTGCCCTTATATTTATTTCCATTCATAATGTATATTTGAAATACTATTGAAAACTAATATTAATTTAGGTTTTTAAAACTAATATTATGAGGATGATGTGCAAATGGCATTTTTGTCCATTAATAAGCTTGGTGATGCAGTCATTACTGAAGATTCAGGCTTAATACCTTTTGGGTGTCATAGAGTAAGTTATATATAATTTTGGATTCATTTGTTAAACTCAACTTTTCTTAATTTATATATAATGTGCTTGTCACTAGTTAATCAATAGCCTTTTTCTCATATTGTTTTCTTCCTTTGTAAAATTCTAATTCTTGGAACATTTTTTTCAGATTATTTTCAAATTGGATAAATTTGGTAAGGTGTTGAGTTTAAATGTTCAATGTTAGACAAAAATAAAGACCTTGATTTTACTGGCTTTACTAAAACTATGTTGCTCGAAATGTGCATTTTTAGTGGATGTGACTACCTACAATCATTGCCTAGCATCAGCTTAAAAAGAGCATATGCACTTGTTAAAAATACAAAGTTTTGAGAAGGTAAAGAATTTCTCTTCTTTCTTTGAATTGATTAATTAATTTTACGCAAATGTTCCATACTTGATCAATAGTATGACATAATTGTTGATTTTTTTTTTTGGATTCCCCATTAGGTAAATATTTGGTATTTCCTTTGGAGCTCACTTAACAATTTTTTGAATCCTAAAAATGTTGTTTCACTATGGTTCTCTTTCCATGTACGCATATGGGAACTTGTATATTTTTTCCTTAAACTTATATTATAGTGAATATTTATGTTCATATGTAACAACAATGGAAGATATTTTTTTCTTAAACAAAAATTAGATAATCCTATGATTATATTAAGAGAAAGCTAATAAAAAATTCATGTGATCTATTAATTATTGTAATGTTTTATTCTACCTCATATTATTAGAAGTTGTATTCAATAAACTCCCCATAAAATATTATAGATTTTTTCAACATCTCTTTATAATAGATATATTGTTGTTTGAATTATTAATACTTTTGTTTTAATTTTTTTTTTAAGATTCTTGATGTTGGTCTCACATAAATGCTAAGTATGTTGTCGTTAGACAAGATGTAGATCTTATCTAGTTAATAACTGACAAATGAGGTGGGTAGCTAGTTTGCTATGTAGAATATTATTAGTGTAATATTTTAATATTTGTTAAACATATTCACTTACAACTGAAGAGAAGATTGGTTGTTAGTTAGCAATGTGTCAATTGCATGAAATAAGTCAATTCACGGTATTCTATAGGTTCCTCTTGCAAGCTTGAATTCTTAATGATAATTTAGTTTATGGTTATTTTTTTTTTTAGGTTATCAAACACTTAAGATGCACTTCTATTGTTATTCCACACTGTTATGAGGAAAATTTCAAAAAATCCATTTGGTCATTTTAACAACAAAGAGTTTATGATTCTGTAAAGGAGGATATTGTGCATTTGTCAAATATTCCTCATGATTGTGGCATCGATTTGGAGTTTTTAGGCCCATATCCTGTAATTTGCACATTCGCTCTATCTCTATATATGTGTTTTCTTTTTGTGTTAAAATATATCTGGAACCTCAACCAATACATGGCTGCCACAAAAGTTGGTTCAAGGCATAGCTAAAGGCGATATTAATCCTTTGATAAAGATTCCATTCCACGTATTTTATAATTAAATTTTAGATAGAAACATTTATTAGTTAATGCACTTAATCAATGCTTATTTTGCTCGCTTTCCTAATGAGTACTTATCTTTGGAAGTTTAAGATGGCTACCATCGAAAGATATCAAAATATGGAAAGTTCAAATGATGAACAGAATATTTGTGTTATGGCCGATAAGTCTCAAGAAACAAAGGCTCACATTCAACATTCCAATGCTCTTGTTGGAGCTTCAAATAATGCACTTAGATCAGAAAGGCAAGTTGTTGTTGTCACAGGTGATGAAATCCTAAAATTATTTGGTTACATGCTTTACTTTTTATCAAATATTATATGTTCATTAATTTTTTTTTAATAAATAGGAAACGGAAATTCCCAAAAATGTGGATGAGGAATAACTTGCTGTCAATTGGCTCCGGGAACAGGAAGAAGACTTGATGGACTGAGGCGTGCTGCGCGCACTGACCTTAAGAACAAATTCGCCTCCCACCGGTGCAAGGGACAATGAACGGTGATGTTCTCCCCAGGATACAACAGTCTGAGTTCTCGGTTCTTGCACCAGAACAAAGAACAACACGAGTGCTCAATTCAGATGGAGAAAAAGAGGGAAAAGGGAAAAGAAGAGGAATAATTGAATTCGGTTCTGATCTCTGGTACGAGGCGACACGAGAAGGAAGGGCTGTGTCTCTTCGGAAAAACCAAATAAATCCCAAAAACGAACGGCGCGTCGCACGAGGACCAACATGATGCGCCTGCACGAGTTCAGAATTTGCAAGCCAAATTCCGAACCCAGGCCTGAGATTTGCACCCCCCTGCGCCTGCGCGTGAGAGAGCATAACCACATTGACAATATTGAAGGCTAATGAATAGTGTTATATATAAAGTGGGTGAAGTTCTTGTAAATAGGCAATGTGGTACTAAACAATGTGGGAATGTTTTGAAAGCTAAGATGGGCCCAAACCACATGGGCCTCCAACATAACTATCAATGTAAAACTTGCTAGGAAGAAAGCCAGAGTAATGCAAATCAACGTTCAGTTTTCACCTCCATACTATAGCCATTCAACAACTTGCATCACTTCGGGTAACTAGATAGAAAGAGATTTCTGATGAGGATATCAAGGCAATGTGGATATTTTTAAAGGCAGGTTCAAATATTTATAAATTTTTTTAATGAATAGGGTTTAAAGCTATGAATCAAATTTTAATATTTTAGGCCCATATACATCATTATTTAGATATGTTGCATTCAGTTGTATTTGACAAAGCTTTCTAGTTTTTAAGGTTCATATTGGGAAGTAATTTAAAATCAACTTATGATAGTAATTATAATATTTTTGTTCAAGTATTGATTAGTTGAATTAGTTAACTATATTTAAACTTTGTTTTTATATAAATTTCTAGATAAATTTAATTTTTTAAATGAGGTGCAGTCCTTTGTGATGAAACAAATGCAAGAACAATACAAAAATAGGCGCTATCATTTGCACCAAAGATATCTGAAGAGCAAAGATTGCCAAAATGATGTGGATGAAGGTGTTTGGCAATGAGTGATTGATAATAAATGGGAGACTAAAAAATATAAGATTAATTTAAGCTAAGTTTTTTGACCTATTTTATATTTGATTTCTCATTAAATAAAAATTATTTATTGGTGTGTAGGAGCAAAGCAAAAGAAACACAATTAATTGCAGAAATATAGAGATGAAAGCAATTAGTGGCATAAAATCAATTGTGCAGATTACATATGAGATGGAAAAGTAATTGTAGTTTATTTAAATTTAAATTATATTTTTAAAAAATTAATGTTTTTGAATAATTATTATTTTTATATTTTTTTAGAAAGATTAAGATACTCATGTGGTTTAGGTCTTAAACGAATAACATCTACATCCCAAATAAAGAATCAACTCCTAACATAAGCTGAGGTTGCAAAAAACATGCAAGTGATTTAAATAATGAAGTTGCAAAACTAACTGAAGTCACAAAAAAACAAGAAGAGGAGATTCATGCTCACCAAGTGGTTATTGAGAAACAAGCCACAGAAATTAAACATGTATCATCCATTTTTGCACATTTGGTAAATATTGGATTAATTCCCCAACTGTTACCAAATGAATCTACCGCTATTGACGATCTATCAAATGCTACAACATCAAGTGTCCCAACTAGTTATGTTAGTATACAAAGTTATAAAATTTTGAATAGTTATTAGTACTTCTTACAATTATCATTTTATTATTATGGATGTTAGCCCTAAATTAAAATCCTACTAGTTTACAAACTAATTGATTCTATTTTTTGGGTAGTTTTGTAGGAATCAAACGCATAGTGGAGTACTTCATCTTCAAATTTACCTTAGAATGTTGTTTAGAATTATTATAAATTTTATAATAATGGTTGGGTATTGTAGTATAATTTCATATATTCAAAGTTTCGTACATTTGGGTGATTTTTATTTTTATATTATATTAAATATTTAGTTTGTTAGTGCAACAATATTTTGCCATTTTAAATATACATTTTATGATGAATTTGTTGTGCTAACATATGAGTTTAATATTTTTGACAAAATCTATTACACAATATGGTCACTAATGCAAATTTAATTACTAAACTATTACGTTATTCATGACTAATAAAAATAACACTATTGATAAAAAAAAAATTTGTCACTATTTTTAATTATTTTAGTGTTAACAATGTTGTACAATAAAACAGACTATTGTGACAGCTTATTTGTCACTAATGTGTATTTTTTTGTGAGAACAGTATTGCCACTATAAAATGGACTATTGTGATGGCTTATTCATCACTATTGTATATTTTTCGGTGTCAACGATATTGTAATAATAAAATTGACTATTGTGACGTCTTATTCACTATTGTGTATTTTTTCAGTGTCAAAAATATTATCACAATAAAATGAAATATTATGATGGCTTATTCATCACTATTGTGTGTTTTTTGTATCAACAATATTGCCACAATAAAATAGACTATTGTGACAGCGTATTCATTACTATTGTGTATTCTTCTATGTCAAAAATATTATCACAACAAAATGGACTATTGTGACCGCTTATTCATCACTATTTTGCATTTTAAGTGTCAATATTATCATAATAAAATCAACTATTGTGATAGTTTATTTGTCACTATTTAGCATTTTTTTTTGTGACAACAAAGTCATTACAATAAAATGGACAATTGTTACCATGTATTTATCACTATTTTATTATTATTTTTATGTCATCAAAATTATCACAATGAATTAATATGACCACTTTGTTTGTCACTCTTAATTTTTTAGTGTTGTGAAATTGGTCACAAAATATGGAGTAATTGTGATGATTTGTCTAAAATGGTTACTCTTATATTAGCATTAGAGGTATTTGTGATGGGAGGTGACGGCTTCTAAAATTTGCTACTATTACTAATTATGATTAAAATTATTGCTTTTAGTAATAAATTTTGGTTCTCATGAAAAATACAATTTGTTGTAGTGAGTTGCTCCTATTGGGCAACTACCAAGCCACCTGTACTAGGAAGATGGCCGTAGGGCACGTCCCTCATGCCGCCTACTCCCACCACGCAAGCTAGGGCGTGCCCAGCTAGTTTTTAACGCCTTTTTGGCCTTTTCTCCTTGCATTTTCTTCTCTCTTTGTTTGGTTCTCTCTTCTTCTCCTTGTCCTCCTCTTCCTTGGTTTAAAGCGAAGCTCAAACATTTAGGAATCCATTGGTAGCATTGGAACCCAATTTTGAGCCAACCCTAGGGCTCATTAGGGTTCATTTTCTATTTCTTTGCTTATTCTTGTTGTTATTTGTGTGTTTGGTTGGTTAGGTGGTGAGGGCTTGTCGCAAGGCAAGGAGCCAATGGAGAAGTAGCTACTTGTGGTCTTCTTGCCTAAGTTGTGAGTGAGATTTTGTGATTGCAGGATTCTATTAGAATTTTACTTGAAAAATCTTCATTTGCTTTATTTGAGAGATTTTCCATGGTTTTATCATTATGAATCGATGGTTTGATCAGTTTGGAAAATGAATTCCATGCTATTGAATTATATATGAAACTTTTGATGCTTAAATGAATATGTTTATGATTATACTCGATATTTTGGCAGTTGAAATAATTTATGAGCTCTTGTTTGTCTAAACATGCTTATAGCATGAGTACTTGTGGAAAATGGATTCATTCCCTTTATTTAAATGTTATCTTAGTTATGGACCCTATGTTGAGATATACATGTATTGAGTGATTTTGATAGTGATGGGGTTGTAATACACCTGTTGCAGTAGGAGATCCATATAGAGGTGGCATGGAGGACCTTGTTTTATTTATCCACCTCAGGTGGCATGTAGAGCTCTGATTGGATGATACATCTGGAGTTCAGTATCATCATACAAAACCAGTGGGTCAACGTCAAGGACATGAGGGCCTTGACGGGCTCTGAACTTAGCCGCAGCCATGACTATAGTTTAGAGGGTTTTCTAGACCATTAATTGATTTGCCAAGATGCAAACATAATATTTGAGAATTCATGTATCCTATATTGAACACTTACATTGATCTCTGATTTTAAACCTTGAAAAGAATAGGAGTTTTGATGACCATTCAATGTTGAAATGTTTTAAAGTTTATATTATTCTCGAGGATGATTTCCGAATGTGAAAATCTTATGTGAATCAAATGAATTATTTATGATGGTTATGGTTTTCACCTACATATATATGTTATGAAAAATGTTGTATTATTCAAAGTTATATGTATTTTTGTAATAGCTTGATCGATAATGTTTCTCTAACTTGTTATGATATTCTTTTAGAATTGTGCTAACTCATTCACTGAGTGACCTAGGTTACTTATCCCCTCTCTCCCTTCTAGGTTGTAGCAATCAGTAGGATTGTGGTGGGACGAAGTGCTGGCCATCATCTTCCTTTCTTTACTAATTCTTAGTATTATGTATGTTATCCTTTGATCATTTGATCATGAGCATGTTGTATAAGGACTTGGATCTACTGGTATGTTCAAACTCTATTTGCATGGTGGCTTGTTTACACTAGTTTCTTGGAAACCTTGTTGTATTTCCAGCCTACATACTTCTTGAATTCTATTATCAAGTTTTGGCTTCATTACTTCCTTTGTGCTACTGTTATACTCCATTCATTGTTTACTCCATTCATTTTCTTTTCTTTCTTTTGCATTATTGTTGTCAAAGTGGTTTAGGATTAATAAAGCTAAATTTATAACACTAGAAACTGGACTCTTTGAATATGTTTGGAGATGGAATCTATGATTGTGAAAATGAGTTCGGCTGGTTTGATAATTACTAGAGAATAATGGAAATAGAGAAGATGAATATTTTAATGTTCATAAGATTGTCTGCTATTTTACCATCAAATATGCTGAAGTATGATGATTATGTTTCCAAATTATAATGATGATGAAATGTATTCTTGTAATCTAATCAAAAGCTCTGATTTATTTGAGGATAATTGGATTCAGAAGTTTTATGTAGCATAGCAGAGATCTCTCTATAATTTGGTAGACTTAAAGACTTAATTTGGCGGAGATCAAACTAAGGAAATATTTCATATTAATCTTATTTATCTTATTGCCAAATTTCAGAAATTTTGCAGTTGTATCTTGAAAGATATAGCCTTGGTATGCAGGTGCCTCGAGTAGGGTTTCTGTACAAACCCTTAAAGGTTTTTTTATTTCTTTTATGATTTTTGAGTCTGATTTAGACATACATTTATATACAAAAGTTGTAGAAGATGATTTTATCTTTGACTCTGCCAAATTTTAGGATTTTTACCCTTGTAATTTGTGTGATATGATTAGATTTTTGTAGATGTGCTCAATATCATTTCTACAGGAAGCAAGAAGATTGATCAAAGAATTTGAGGATCTTAGAAGTTGATTCATAACTCATGTTTAATAAGAAATTGTTTAATTTTGAGTTAATGATATTATCCTAAAGTTTAATCTTATTTGAAGTTATGTGTTGTGAGATATTTTTATTAGAAAAGGCATGTCAAAAATTGTTGGTTTGTATGTTTATAATTTTTAAAGGTGATTGCTTAAATTCTATAGATCTCAAATCATTGTGAGATTTGGATATGCTATAGATGTAGATGTCTAGTTTTCTTAAAAAATTGAAATTCTTAATTTGGATTAGGATTCGCAAAGTTATGCCATTTTCAATATTAAGGGTCGTAATGGAATTGTTATTACAAACTTGACTTTTGTAGCTTCATTAGTGTCTTACTGCTTCTTGCATACTTTTGGATTTTAGAACCTGTTTTGTGTAAAATTCTGATGGGGTGTTTTGCCAAATATAGGATTCTCCGAGAAACTTGATTGGTGTGAATTTAGAGTTCTATGCATTAGATAGGTAAGTATCCTGCATATAAATCCTGTTATATATATATACACATGAAAAATCTTGAATTTTTTGTACTTCTGAAATTGCTTGAGAAAAATATTGCTTTACTTTTTTAAATGATTATAAGTTATTATCTAATCATTTCATTATTAGTATTAATACTTTTATTTATTTATTTTTGTTACATGCCATTATTTTATATTGGTATATTTATGAATTGCTTATTTATATATTATTTGCAATTCATATATAAATATTTAGTTTGGGAAATAATTGGAATTATGTTTTATTTAAAAACAGGATCAATGAATTTCTCTATTCTGTTTTGACAAATATTTGTACTCGACATATCATGATATAATAACTTTTAGTCCCCAATTAACTTTGCAATAACCCTGTCATTGCGGGTTAAGCACTGACCATGTCGACACGTACTTTTGACATAGAAACTATAGTTTCACATTGTTTCATTGGTGAAGAATAATGATCTATGACATTTTGGATCAGGTCACCGAGGGTAATAAATAAGCTCTAAAATGACTTGGGTCACTGAGTTTAAACAAATGAATTCTGATGTTTTGTTTTGCCATTAGTTATTTGGGCGACTTATATATTAGTTCAGTTGAAAAATTATATCTGTTTAAAATTGTATGATTTTTGGGTTCTATGCAGATAAATATTGTACAATGTCACACTTTTGTATGTTTTTAAAATCTCTAAACTTTGTGTGATTCAATATTTTTAGTGGGTGCTTACTAGGCTATCAAGCTCATAATGTTGTTGATAATTTTTTTCAGATCATGGCCAAGTTCTGGTGGTATCTTAGCGGGTAGTTGAGTATAATGTTTCCTCTAGTGTAGCCAAGTTGTAAATTGTCTTCTCAAATTTTCTATTTGACTTCGTTGAATTTGATTATTTGTAATTCGTGCCTTTGTTAGATTGTATGTTCTGTTTTGTAATAGGTTATAAGGCCTTGCATGCCTATTGTGCTATACACTATGGTTGTCTTTCCGTTTGTCGGTGCACTAGGTCTTGTCAGTCATGTTTGGGGCGTGACAAACTTAGTGATATTAGAGATTTAGTGAAACTTTTATGATATTAGTGTGTCAGATAGAACTTTTAAACCATAGTGTTATGGAAGCTTGAACCTGGAGAGTCAAATTACAATGGCAATTTATTTCCTAGTGATTGACGTAAATATTGTTCCCTTCTCTTTCTTGAATTTGTTTGTATCAAAAAATATTGGGTCTTAGTTCTAGCTTTGATTTGTATCCTTGAATATCTATCTTTGATTTGTCTTCTATTACTGACATGGTGTTTTAGCACCTTTCAAGGGAAGTCTACTTGCAAGCCTGTTTATTCTTAGTAACGAAAATCTTGTGGTCATGCACTGTTTGTAATTTAGTAGTATGTGAATTACTTACCTCCCTACATTAATTTTCTTGGACTTTCATAATCTTATAGATTGATAATCTTAGACTTTATGGGGCTAGAAAAGGATTGGTTGTCGCTATATTCCTCTAGATACCATTTTCTTTTGATTTCCTTGTCGGAAGTTGCACATCAGAATTTGGGTGTTTGTTTTTGATAATTTGAATTGAGGGAAAATATATTTTTGCTTTAGTTGGAATTTGTGATTTGATCTTATAGGTCTACAGTGTGTCTATATTTGTTTGACATGGCCATTTGATATAAAGAGAATAAAGAAATTAGAAATTTTCAGATATGTTGATTTTGGTGGGGAGGGGGGAATGAATGATTAGAGTTGAGCTCTTATATGGTTATATATAGAAGCAATGGAATTGTGACTTTCTGGATTTTGATTTGAGCTAACTGAAATTATGCCAAATTCAGAGACTTTAAAAATAGAATTTGGAGAAGTTTATAACTAGAGAATGTGGCATTCCTCAATAGCTATCCACCTTCAAAATTTTGAATTTATTAGATTTGTATCCCAAGAGATATGCTCTTATTAATAGGTCTATCTTGGATGTTACTATTATGCAGGACTTGAAGATGGAATGGTATTTTTTTCATGACTTTATAAATTGAATTAGACAAAGTTATTGATCTTTTTTATCTTACTGCAAAATTTCAGAATTTTTGCAGTTGTATCCTGAAAGATATAGCCTTTGTATGTAGGTGCCTCGGATAGGGTTTCTATACAGTCCCTTAAGCAATTTTTGATTTATTTTATGGTTTTTGAGTCTGATTTAGACATATATTTATATATGAAAGTTTTATAAAATAATTTTATCTTTGGCTCTACCAAATTTTAGAATTTTTCCCCTTATAATTTGTGAGATATGATCAAATTTATGTAGATGTGCTTAATGGCATTTCTGCAGGAAGCATAAAGATTGATCAGAGAATTTGAGGATCTTAGAAGTTGAATCAAGACTCATGTTTAATAAGAAAGTTGTTTAATTTTGAGTTAATGATATGATCATAAAGTTTAATCTTATTTGAAATTGTGTGTTGTGAGATATTTTTATTAGAAAGAGCATATCTGAAATTATTGTTTTTCATGTTTATGATTTTTAAAGGTGATCACATAAATTCTGTAGATCTCAAATCATTGTGAGATTTGTATATGCTATAGATGTAGATGTCTAATTTCTCTCAAGATAGAAATTCCTGATTTGGATCAGAATTGACAAAGTTATGTCGTTTTTAATATTAAGGGGTCGTAATGGAATTGTTATTAGAAACTTGACTTTTGTAGCTTTATTAGTGTCTTGAAATGCTTCTTGCATATTTTTGGATTTTAGAACCTGTTTTGTTTGAAATTTTGATGGGATGTCTTCCCAAATTTTGAATTCTCTGAGAAACTTGATTGGTGTGAATTCAGAGTTCTGGATGTTAAACAAGTAAGTATCCCACATATAAATCCTGTTATATACACACACACACACACACACACACACACACATGAAAAATCTTGGATTTTTGTACTTCTAAAATTGTTTGAGAAAAATATTGATTTATGGTTTTAAATGATTATAAGTTATTATCTAATCATTTCATTATTAGTATTAACACTTTTATTTATTTATATTTGTTGCATGCCATTATTTATTTTGGTATATTTCTAAATTATTTATTTGTATATTATTTGCAATTCATATATAAATATTTAGTTTGTGAAATAATTGGAATTATGTTTTATTCAAAAACGGGATCAATGAATTTCTCTATTTTGTTTTGACAAATGTTTGTACACAACATATCTTGATATAACAACTTGCAGTGCTAAATTAACTTTGCAATAACCCTATCACTATGGGTTAAACACTGACTGTGTCAGCATGTACTTCTGACATAGAAACTATAGTTTCAAACCATTCCATCAGTGAAGAATAACGGCCTCTGACATTCTGGCTTGGGTCACCGAGGTTAAACAAATGAGCTCTGAAATTTGATTCAAGTCACCGAGCTTAAACGAATGAATTATGATGTTTTGTTTTGCCGTTAGTTATTTGGGGGACTTATATATTCGTTCAATTGAAAAATTATATCTATTTAAAATTTTTTTATTTTTGGGTTTTATTCAGATATATATTGTACAATGTCACACTTTTGTATGTTTTTGAAATCTCTGAACTTTATTTGATCCCTATATTTTTAGTGGGTGCTTACTGGGCTATGAAGCTCATAAAGTTGTTGATAATTTTTTTAAGATCATGACCAAGTTCTGGTGGTATATTGGCAGGTAGTCAAGTTGTAAATTGTCTTCTCAAATTTGTATTTAACTTCCTTGTATTTGATTATTTGTAATTCGTGCCATTGTTAGATTGTATGTTATGTTTTGTTATAGGTTTTGAGACCTTGCATGCCTATTCACTACAAGAGTTACGATTTTTAGTGACAACTTTTTTGTGTCATTCGGTTATTTTGTCACAAATATTAAGTTTTTGTGTCAAAAAAGGTAATAGACACTATTATTTAATTTAATTGTGATAGCTTATATTTTTATCACTATTATAGTGATAATTGTGAAAATTTAGTATATGTCACAATTAAATTGTCACTATTAATATATTAACAATGACAAAATTTCTTTTGTGTCCAATGTTCGTTACTAAAAGTATACAAGATTTTATGTCAAAAATTTCTTGATGAGAATGATGTGTAATTGTCACAATAAATATTGTTGTCACTATAATTTTTTATTTATTGTGACGAAAGTATTCTCCATCACTCAACATATATTTTTTGTTACAACAATTTTGTCACAAAAAAATTCAACCATTTAGTATCCACTAAATATTGCCACAAAAATTAATTTTCTTAACCATGCTATTGGATTTTTTATGCTAAAAAAGTTAACCGACACAATAGTTATAGCATCTTATTATTTTGTCACTATTATAATTTCAATTGTGATAATTTAATATCCATCACAATTATACATTTTACCTTTTGTGTTGATAATTTTGGATACAATGGTGTAGGTATCTAAAATGCAAAGAAATATATATATATATATATATATATATATATATATCAATCATTTACCAAATAAACAACTATTTTTCACATAAAAATACCAAAAGTGACTAAAAAAAAAAATAAAAAACAGAATAAATATAGGCCTGGCTTTCTCCAATCTAGTTTAAATATACCAAGTAAATTATGCTTGTACTACAAAAATTATGTCATCATAATTTTTTTTTTTTTTTTTTTTTTTGTAACTATCAATCATTTTATCACAAATATGAAGTTTTTTGTGATAAAAAACATTAATTAAGACTATTGTTTAAGTTAAATGTGATCACATTTTTTTTTCATAGAAAAATCTAAAGTATGTTTAACATATTTCAGGATCAAATTCGATAAGTGTGTGTCTATATATATATATATATATATATATATAAATTTTTTAAAAGAAAAACTATTAAAATTTTAAAAGAAAAAGCATTCTAGTTTTAAAAATATTTGTAAAAATATGAGACAAAAATTGATAATAAAAAAAAATGCTCCGAATTCATTATTTTGCAAGTTATTATTGTTTGCCCAATTCCTAAAATTGATAATTTAAGTGATAGAAAACAAGTTTTTAATTTAGATTATACCTAGGATTTGTAGTATTAGAGAAAGATTTTAAAAATTGAAATTAAATAGAGATTTACCAAATCTCACAAAACAAAATCTAGATAATATAATTTTTTTGAAAAATTAAAATTTCAAAAGATATTTATCCTCTATGAATTTAACATATAAAAAGAGTGATGATACCTCAAGTAATTATGTGTTTATGGAGATCGATGGCAACGGTTCGGCTTCACTTGATTCGGAGAATTAAAGTGAATCAACTAGCCCTTAATTCAAAGGTACATGTTATTGATGGCCACAAGATTTGTTTATTTTTATTTTCTTAAATTCTTTTGCTTATTTTCTGCAATGGATACGAGATAATTATTATTATTATTTTTGTTTTCTCTTTTTTAATCTTCAAAGTTAGGTTTATTGATTTTTTTTTTTTTCAACGATGATTGTTTGTTAGTGTTTCTTTTTCAATACTTTGAATCTTAGGTTTAGGTTCATCATAGGAATATGTTATTAAGATTTTGATGAAAATCACAAAAGCCAAATGCAACATGGAACTTGTCTCAATTGAGAAGAAACAATGATATGAAAGTTTTAATTAAATTATAATTTTTTTAATTTTTAAAATTATTTCATTAGATTCTTATTTTTTTTCTTAAATGTGCAGAATAAGCATCAAGGAAAAGGAATAACATTAAAGTCCCAACAAAGGAGTTAAATTCTAGCAGAAGTTGAGGCTGAAAAGTAAAAGAGAAGATTCAAATGCATAAAGGATTTCATCCCCAAATTTAGGATAATTTTATAATCTTTTTTTAAAAGGATAATTTTATAATTGTATTTTGGATATTAAAATTTCCAATTTTATATATCAAATTTTGAATTTTGTATATTTTGATGATATGTATTTATTTAAAATTAGAATATTTCACATTTTTGTAGTTTTATTTATTTTTATATAGTATTCATAACTTTTATTTGTTTGTGAAATTACCTCTAAAAATGTGCTTTTTGTGATAGAATTCTCTTACGATATTCACATTGATGCAACAAATGTTATTTATGACAACACCAGTGACTAATTTTTCTTATATTTATTGGTCACTAATATAAGTAACATGAATGGCAAAAAAAAGAAAGGAAAAATCTTACAATCTTTAAATATTTTAGTGCCAATGTTATTGTCACAAAAATTGAAGCTATTATTACAACTTTATTTGTCAAAATTTATTACTTTTTAATTTTGACATAATTGTCACTAGTGGTTATAGAACCAATGACAAAAAAAAAAAAAAAAAAAAAAAAAAAAAAAAAAAAAAAAATTGTCACTGCTATCAATTATATTTGTGACGATGATGTTGCTACAAACAAAAAAAATACTGTTATAACTTTTTTTGTCACTATTTAGTACTTTGGTGATGACAAAATTGTCATAGATAGGTATACCACTAGTGATGAAAAATTTGTCACTATTTTTATTTGTTTTAGAGTCAACAAAGTTGACACAATAAGTGATGTATTGTTACAACTTCATTTGTCACTATTTAGTATTTATTGTGACAATAATATTTTTACAAATAAGCAAAGTTATTGTGACCATATATTTTTTTATCACAAATTGCAAAGTTTTTTAGTGTAAAAAATTTTATCACAAAAGTATTAAGTAGTTGTGGCCATTTCTTTAAAGTAGTCACTACTACATTAGTGACGGAGGTATTTGTGACGGGATGTGACGACTTTAAAGTTTGGTCACTATTAATAAAAGTGATTAAAAATACCACTTGTAGTGACAATTTTCATTATCACTAAAAATACATTTCCTTGTAGTGATTGTGCTATGCACTTTGGGTGTGTGGTTGTTTGTCGGCACACCAGGTCTGGCAAGCCAAGCTGTGGCATGACAAAAGTCTTCATGTTGATTCTCCAAAGCTCATAACTATCACCCATGAAGATGGGCAATGTTGGCTAAGAAACTCCTTTGAATGAACAAACTTTCTTTATGATCGTTTGACCAATGACAATATTGCATATATAGAACTATAACAAAGCAAGGACATTGTGCACCATGATGACACATTCATAAATAACAAAGCAAACATGTAAATAATAAAGCAACTATCATTTGACCACTAATACATATAAAGATACTGAAGTTACTTACACTCCATATTATGTGAGACCCGTGCCGCTTCTAATCAACTTCAACAAGTTGTATAATGTTGGACTGAGGTATAGATGTTTTAAAACATATTCCAGCTTCAACATTAAATTGGCTGAACCAACAATAATGAGATGGAATTTTTCAATACATTTGACTCAGTATATCCATCTCTATTTCCATAATAGATAGTTTCCATCGTACAAGCAATATTAACTACTCTGGCAAGTAAAGCAGGTGGTATAGTTAGATGTAAACACTCTTTATTGATGCTCTTCCATGCATCCTCCACCAGATGCAATAATCTTGCTTTTGCCTCTTCTAGTGAGTCTCCAAACTCATTCATGCAACAATGGATTGTTGAAACAACATGTTTTCTCCCCATCTTTGCATCAATCTATGAAAGAAACATCAAAGAAGTTATAAAAATTAGTATATTTTTAAGTTAAATAGTTAAAAGATCTTTTAATTTTAAACTAGTTATTTTTCTGAGGTTGAAATCATGCATACCTCAAAACCCCCAACATCATCCATGAGCCTAGACATCTTGCTTGCATCTTTGATAATTTGAGGAAAACTTGCGACCCAGTCAAATGAGTGCTTCCCTGCTATTTCTCCCATACCAATGAATGAGGCACAAACAACAGCATTGAAAGCGGATGTCATGATTGATAGCTCCAGATGTTCTGCCAGTGATGGTACATAACATTCATCTCTCCATTTGGCTTCTTTTAGGTATGCAATAGCCAACTTTTCAAACTGCAAAAACTAAAATAAAGTTAAACCTTTTGTTATGGATGGATATATTAAAAGAGATATATATTCTTGTTATTTGTGGCTTTCTTTGCTGAAGCATAAGGATATACCTACGCATTGATTAAGATAATCCATATCATATATATGAATATGTAACTTTGGGTTTCATATCTTAAAAAATTTAAGCTCATAATATATTTGAATTGCAGCTAACAATCTTAATTAAATCAAGCAACCAAACTTTTTAGTTAAAATGTGCAATTCTTCATTCAATGAAGACAAATTACATGCATAAAGGGTTTAGATTGTTGTGATTCAATATGCTATGAAATTGTGATGGATGGAAATAGTCGTAAATATTTATTTTCATGGTGTAATTAGTTTGATCACCGTTGAATATATATATATATATATATATATATATATATATGCTATTTGCTACTATTTAATTTTTTTAATTACATGTAAACATGAAAAATATATTGAAATATTTAATTTCTAAGCTATTTAGACTAGTGAAGTTATTGTACTTCTCCTTTGAGGTAATCAATGCGGTAAAGTTTGCCATCCTTGAGTACTTCATCTTCAATTTCTCCTATTGTCTGATATATGGCAAGGAAAGCAACTCGTAGACATTCCTCCATCTCATCAGCAGCCCTTAAGTCCCACCTGCATTTACATACTTGCAATAAAGCTTGTAGGGCTGGTCCGGTTAATAATTTGATATGGAGGCGAAGTGAACAAAATAATTTTAATCATCATGTGTAATTTGTGTTCAGTGACCTGAAGATATATGATAAAGTTTATAACCTTTTAATTGCACTAGTAAAATGTTGCAGCTCAGCCATTGTACCATAGGAATCATAAACATCATCCATAAGGGAAAGCATAGACATCGCCTTTGCCATCATCATCCTGGCCTTTGAATATTGGGGCTCAAAATACACCCCTATTACCCAGAAGTAGAGTTCTACTATCCTGTCTCTGGCAAACATAAGTTTTGTTGCCACACCTACATCTTTCCACCACCTGTATGTTCAATAGAATTCTCCAATATAAGCTAATCAAAATTATGAGTTTAATTATACATAGATATATGTTATACTATTTTGCAAAGCCACTAATATATGGTAAAATTAATCATCTAAAATTATAGTTTATATGAGTACTTACATGCTGATCTTTTTGACCTCCTCTCTATGAAGCAATTGCAGCATGTGAAAATCAAGCTTTGCAAGCTCAAGCACAACATCGTTCTTTCCTTCAGTGTCTTCTTCATAAATGGATATGTATAATCTGGCATTCAATTTGCTCGTTCTCTTTCTCAAAGGTGCCTCCAATGCATGCTTAACTTTTCTTGCTAGGCTTGGTCCTATATGCTTCACAAGAGACTGCAAATGGCTTCTTGTGAAATCAATGGCTTCATCTAACAAATCTTCTCCAGGGATTCCAAGGTAAGCTGCTTCATACAAGCTTAACAAACCAGCCAAATCATTACTTGCTTCGTCTTTGAACTTTCCTTTGTGATTCAAGAACTGGTTAAAGGCATCTGAAATATATATGCATATAGATATAAATTAACAAATTCACATGAAAAAGCTCATGCAAAAATGATGTACATAAATACATAAATACCTGGTGGTACATAATAGTGATGTTGTCTTAGTAATCTAAACCGAAGAGCAACAAAATGAAGATCATCAGCACTATACGAATGGTGGCCAGAAGAACTACTAGTATTAATGAAGCATAACACTTCATTGATCTCTTGTTCAAAGTGATAAGCCACACCAAGGCGTTGGAGTGCATCAATGAGTTGCATCTTCTCTCTCATTGAACCCTTTGCATCCTTTAGCAAAATCTTTACATCATTAATGAGTACTTGCACTCTTTGTTTCATCTGTTCTTCCTGGATGTGTATGTATATATATTAATTTATTTTTTTATTAAAATAACAAGTGAAAGTATGGCATGCCTTTGTTCATCTATTGTCCTCAACCTTGATTTTATTATGTGGTTTAAACATTTTATTTCAAACAATAAAAAATAAAAAAGTATGGCATGCCTGATGTGCAGATGATAATGAAGTATTTGTGATGAAATAGTCTCCCCAAATAGATGGATGGAAGTTTGCAATGGGACGAACAACCACATCTTCATTAGGAGGAGGACCACTGTTCACAAGCTCCATTTGTATTTGTGACCTATATATATCAAAGAGAGAAAGAGAAAGAGAAAGAGAAAGAGGGGAGAAATTAGGCTTGTGTTCGTGTTATGATACAAACTTCCACACTTATTTATAAGTATAAAAAAAATAATTAATTTGTTTATAAATAATTTCATGACCTATATTGAAAAGATTTATTTAATCTTTTTGAGGTGGAGCATGGTTTATGGAGTATCATCAACATGTTGGAAGATGGTTGATAATTTTATGATTAAATATTTGAAGAAAGAAATTGAGATGGTACATTATTGGAAAAATTAAAGACAATAAGTACGTGCATATTCCATCATCAAATAGTTAAGCACAATTATTATTTGCTAATGCTTATCCTTGCTCTAATAAACAATTGCAAGTTATAAGGGATGAAAGTGAGATATATTTTGGATAATTGGTCGAGCCTTTTTGTGATTATTTTGTATTGAATGTGTAAATTGTAATAAAGAAATTAGATGAAATAGTCTTATTTATCATTAGAAAGAAAAATAATTTGTTTATCTAGAAAAAATGAACTTATATAAAAATAATTTTATGTCATATGTACATTATAAAAGAAAATTGCACTTCGTCAAGGTAGCATGCGCATGGCTCTCCTGCATTATTTACTAAGCTTGAAACTCTATTATTTTATTAGAACACCATCAATATATAGGTCAATATAGTTTTAATGTTATATTTAAATAAAAATTTATATTATCAACTCTATTTTTAAAAAAACCCAAACGAATCTCAATAATGAATATACATCTATTTTCACCATCATAATATGCCAATTTTTTCTTGAAATATTTGAAATTATAGTTAAAAAATTTTATTACAAAGTGGCCAAAGTTTTTAAAAAATTTTTTAACACATAATAACTCAAATTTTACATAAAACACAGTTTTTGAAAACTTGAGATATATACACTATATGTATAAGAATATAATAAAAGCAATATTTATTAGATAATATTTTGAAAAAAATTATTAATACTATTAAAATTCAGTAATTTGTTAGAAATGAGGATAAAGCTACTATTGTAATGATAAAACAGCGTAAACATTTGAGTTTTATGTAGAATATCAAAGTTTAATTTTCTCCATACACATGATTAAGGTATAAGAGTTACAAACTCGAATGAGCAATAGATAGATACAATGAGTCCTCTTATGTGGTTTCTTACTCATGCATCCCCCACACAATAAATAAATAAGCAATTGCCCCTCCCCCACCTCCGCCGCCCGGCCCCTTCCCAATTCCCCCGCGTCCGCCGCCCCCCACCCTCCCTCCCCTCCCAGCCCCCTCCAATTGCCCCCTCCCCCACGTCCGCCGCCCCTTTCCCCCAATTGCCCCCTCCCCCACCTTCGCCCCCCCCACCCAAAAAAAAAAAAAAAATTAAATAAGCAATTATCTAACTCATGTCAACTTCAATATAAAGTGATGTGATATGCTGATCTATCCTCCAACACAATCTTTCTATTCAAGATATGGTTCAAGTGTGTTACCTTGATTATTCATATAATAGACACCCACATAAATATTAATTAAAAAAATTCAAAAATTGCGTGACATAACCTATACGAAATACAGATAAAACATAACAAAAACTAGTAAAGCCAAGAAGCATCTGTCAACATATAACAATCAGAAGAAAGAGCATTTAAATTAGTGGTGCTTACTTTGTTATATCAGAGGAAATAGAAAAATTATTATTGCAGGATATACTAGGATTGAGGCTAGCTTAATTTTGGAAGCTGAGTTATGTGTTGTTGAAGTGGGTTTGAAAGCTGCCAAAGCTCGGAGAGTTATGTTGTGTTCTATCTTTATAGACTATAGAGATCTTAAGCAAACTTTGAATGAAACAAGGGGTGATAATGCTTGGAGATTCAAGGATAGAATTTTACATGCAAAAACTAGATATGATCTTGAAAATAAGTATATCATTACCATTCCTCGTTGCTGGAATAAAACTACACATCAATTAGCTGCTCTAGAAAGAAGCTCATATGTCCTATCTTTATTTTATCAAGGGTTCGATCTTCCTAAATGGCTGATGAAAGCCTTCAAGCAAGATGGCTTATGGATGTAATTTTGTTTTGCTTGTATTATGTTAGCTGCTTTTTATTTTCAATTGGTTATTGTTTCTTTTTCTGTAACTTTTGGACTTTTCTTTTATATATATATATAGCTACTAGGTAACTTTAAAAAAAACAACTTAACTACTCTAAAAATCCTACTCTGAATCATTGTCACTTGAAAGTTATAAGATTACCTCTTTTAAACCAAAACAAGTTTCCATAGCACAAGGGACTCGGACTTTGACTAATTTCAGGCACTTGCAAAGATGAGAGCCATATTTTTTTTTATAAAAAATTTTAATAAAATATCAATTAATATTTATGAAGTTACTTATTATTATACTTGAGAGTTGGTATTTCGCTTCAATACTCAATAAAATCAAACATCTATGTCTCCTCCCATTTAGAATGGTTTGTCCAAGTTTTTTCACAAAGAAAAAAATTATAAAATAAGTAAATAAACTAGCTAGGTATTCAACGTCCTAAGCAGTACCTTTTTAAAGATAAAAATATCGTCGATAATTTAATAAAGAAAGGCAAAAAATAAGAGAAAAAAAATGAAATTTAAAGTTCAAAAAAAATCCTTAAAGGAAAACAAAGAAACGAATACCAAAAGCAAACAAAAAAATGCTAAAAAAAATATTCAGAGCTGGTGATCAAATATACCTAGAACCTTTGAAGGCCAACATCTCAAACTAATCATATTCCTCATGATGAGTGAAGTGTCTTAGAGCAGTAATAGATGAAGAAGGTATAACTATACTTAATAGTGCACTTGGCTTAGTATTTTTTAAATTTACACATTTGTTTTGTATTTGAACTTAGTGATTCCTTAAAGTCAATAACTTTAAATTCTCTCTTTGATATCACATTATAAAAAATATTGTTTTCTGCCATGAGAAATTTATAGAAGTTTTAACTTTCATGTATCTTCTACGATCAAGATTCAACCTTCGCTTTTGTAACCTTAGTATGAGAGAAGAAAGAAACAATCACTACTATGGTAATAAATTATATGCTTGCACTGCCTATAATAAGGAAAATAACTTATTTTTATGTATAATTTAGGCCTATGCATATACGAAGAAGGTCTACACTTTCTGAAGACAAGGGCAGCTTAAGGTACCTAGAGACCTAAAGTGGAATTTTAGAATAAACCCTCCAATTTATTTAATAAAAATTAAATTTTATTTAAAATTTATTTTAAGAAATACCTATTTGAGATGTTTACTTATCTTTCTAGATGCTACTAAACTCGTGATGAAGGGATATACTCAAAATTTGTGAGTAAACTCAACAAAATAAAAATGTAACAATCACTACTTTGGTGTAGCGGAATGTTATAAGGATGGTGAATGTGCAGACTCAAGGTCGAATCCCTGGGTCAGAAGTACTATTGTAGTACTTTGCGTACATGTATCTTATTGTATAAATACTATAGTAGTAGAAGTAGTATTGTTCATTCATTGTTCATGGGCCCTAGATGAAAGGAGATTTATTAACTTGGTCTGGTTCCTTAAATATCTGATAAGTGCCTAAATACATCATACTTGACTTGCAAAATCTATGCACTTTCATGCAACTTGTGTATTATTTCAATGACATTGTGGGCACTTGATATATTTAATTTGTTTCAGGGCTTCGAGGGACCATTTTCTCAAGAATGAACCACATTGGAGTTGTTTCGAAGAAGATTAAAGAAGAAAAGAAGTTTACACGAGCTCTTGACGCAAAACGACGTGCAAAATGGACTTCACAGAAGGCTGCATGGGCACTACGGTGCCCACACAGAAGTGTACGGCCAATGTGCGTGCCGCACAGTGCCCACATAGCTCTACTAGTGAGCTGTACAGCCCGCACACCAGGCCCGACAAAGCGGCCAGAAGCCTGTGCGGGCGCGTGTGCGGTCCGCACACAGCCCGCACAGGCTCGGGAGTACTTAAGGAATTTGTTAGGGCTTTGAGAGGGGGCTAGCTCTCATCCGATCTCCAAACACACCCAAGCATATTTCATCATCTTTGGAGGCCATTTTGGCAAGGTTTGAAGGAGAGAAGAAGGGGAGAACAAAGGGAAGCACTCAAAGAGCTCGGTGGCGCGGATCCAATGAGTTCTTATCATCATCTTCTACCCGACATTTCGAGGGAAGTTTACTCATTATTTGTATTATGGCCTTCATGTATTGTGAATTCTCTCATCTTGTTATGTTAAACTAGACTCCAAAGGCCACCGGGCTCCCCGTGAACCTTGGGAGGACACTTTGTATGGATGACATTATTGTTTTGTGAATGAATGTTTAGCTTGTGTTGTTGGTTTTAATCTATCATTATCTTGTTCATTCTACAATGGATGGATTCCGTAGAATGGATTTTGAAAAATACTTGTTTGGCGGGATGCTAGATTGTATTAGGCCTTGTGATGATTAAAGGGGGATTCATAGTATTAATACACCGGAGGTTTTGGGTATTGGTAGCCTCCAGTGTGGTTAGGGTTATTTTTGCCGAATGCGTGCATTAGAATAACCCTAACCAAGACTCCATATTCCCAATGACATCATAGGGGTATCGTCCAGATGGAGGAACTCGTACTGGATTAGGGCTACACCACGGAGATTACGAGGTAGTCGACATCCGAGTCTAGCGGACCAAAACCAACCCAACCTTATCTTTAAGTTATTATTGTCATCCGTACTCAGTATTCTCCTAGGGGAATCCTCACCCGAGGACTTCCTTAATATTTGGTTTCTTCACCCTCATTCTTGTTTGGAACGAGTTATTAGCTTGTTTTTATTTTCTTATTTGTTGTATTTTCTTTAGTATTAATAATTGCAAACAACCCTGTTTCGATTGACTAGACAGTGACCCCCAAAAGGAAGTAATAGTAGATCTTGGGGCCCTTGGTAATACGACCCTCTCGTGCTCGCACGAGAGGTTATTACTTGACGACCCGTGCACTTACGGCCGGAGAGTCGCATGCTAGCTCTGTAGTTTGTTGCGCACTCGCACCATCAATATCTTCGGGTGTGTATATGGTAGGACTCTAATCGCCCCATGTGACTTCTGTTTGAGTTAATAAATCGTAAGGGTCATTAAGCCACCCTAACTAGTGCATCATTGTACCTGCCTATCCCTTGACATCGGCGCTCGCACCATCAATATCTTCGTGTTATAGTAACGCGAAGTGTTATTATCTTACATTGAGCATTACTTTTATCAGATTTTATCATTAATTAGTGTGTATTTGTGTGCTTTTGTTCGTTGTGCGGTTATGGAGCCAATTTGGAGAAAAAGAGCAAAGTTAGGTCATGTTTGTTGTTGTTGGTGAGTTCTCGAACCAAGAATGATCAAGGCACGAGTCTGGACATGTGGGTGTGTGCCAACCTCCTTTGGAGGAGTGATAACTGCTTGTGTTATAATAATGCGAAGTGTTATTATCTTACAATGAGCATTACTTTATCAGATTTTATCACTAAATAGTGTGCATTTGTGTGCTTTTGTGCATTGTAGGGTTGTGAAGCTAATTTGGAGAAAAGAAGCAAAGTTAGATCATGTTCGCCGTTGTTAGGGAGTTTCCGAAACGAGCAAGGAACAAGGCACAAGCCTAGACTTGTGAGTGTGTGCCAACCTCCTTTGGAGGGGCACAAAGGCAATCACATTCACAATAAGTGTAACACGTGTAGTATAGGGGAACTTCACCAATGAGGAGAATTGAAGCAAAAATACTGTAGCAAGTTACTGTTCAGTGAAATCCACACGGGCGTGTGGAAATTCCACACGGCGGTGTGAAATCCTGATTTCAGTGATTTTAAAGCCACGACTCAACAGTATAAAAGGCCGCTTTTGAGACTTTTTCTGGATCTTTTTGCCAATTATTTTCCCTGGTTGCTGGATGGTTGCGGCTAGGGTTTGGAGAGGACTTTGTGAAGGATCGAAGCACGCCATCGGCATCGACATCGACGTCCGGCGGCCGCACAAGACTACGGCCACACTTTACACAAGGGGGTTTTCATCTATATTTTTTATTTGTTCTTATTCTCATATTTTAATGGATTTGTATAGCTCCATGAGGAGCTAAACCCCTTGTGGGTATTCGGACTTGTAAACCCTAGGATGATTATGTTTCTTTGACTTGTTATTATGCTTTTCATTATTGATGAATAAAATTGAGTTTCAATCTTAATTGCATCTTGTATCGATTTTCCCTTAGCCGTGACACTAGGGTTGAGAATCGTCAAGGTTATCCTTTGGAGGTGTGACAACTCCTATAGGGTTATACTACTTAAGATTGAAGAGGGTTGAGAGGGTGAGTCGTGAGGCAGCGAAACGTCCCCTTTCTCCTCCGGTGTGATTTTCCCTACCTCCATGTTCCAAGAGTTATTAGCGGTCAAAATAGAGTGAAGTACTAGGAGATGAACTCCTCTGGGGCTTAATTGCGCAAGCAACAGAGTGAAGGGTTTAAGTGAATCCTAGTGCTGGGGCTTAATTGAGACTAGGGTTCTTTCACCTGGACCAAAAGGTTAGAGCTATACATAGGAACAAGGTTTATCATTAGGAATCCCTAGAACTTAAAGCAATCCCATGTAGTGTGAGGCTTAGGAAGATGGACTCCCCTAGGGCTTAGCTGACAGGTCAACAAGAGTCAAAGGTCGTAGTGAAACTTAATACCGGGGCATAATGTTGGGATTAGTCACGGTTGACCTTAGATTTGACACCATGTGTTTAAGGATATCCTCGACCCATTTAGCATCAATAGAAGAGTATAATAGCATTATCTTGCACTAGAAGCATAAATCCTAGGGCTAGCTTGTCCGGGTACCCTATTCATTTCATTGATTGTCCTTCCCTTATTACTCTTACTTGGACTCTCCTATCTCCCAAATTTCTCTTTTATTTCTTGTTTCATTTAATTGCTTTGCAACCACACATTGATTATATTCTCACTCTTTGTACACCGCACTAGCTAAATAGTGAACACTTGTATCTTTAATCCATATTCCCTGTGGATTCGACTACCCTCTCACCAGGGTACTATTATTACTTCGACAAGCCAGTACACTTGCAGTACACACATGCAAGGGGTGTGTCAAGGGGCACAAAGGTAGTCACATTCACAATAATTCTAACTCATGTAGCATAGGAGAACTTCATCAAGGAGGAGAATTAAAACAATCGACATGATCTACTATTGATTGTGTGCCTAATTCAACGGTCTTGATGAAGAACGATGAATTCAGGAGCATTTCGGCGAGAGCACTGTAGCAAAATTGTGCCAAAGTACCGTAGCAAAACACTGTAGCAAGTTACCGTTCACTATTAGCTGAAAATCAACAAAACAGAAAAGTCACACGGGCGTGTGAAAATTCCACAAGGCAGTGTGAAATCCCGATTTCAGCCGATTTGAAGCCGTGACTCAACACTATTTAAAGGATATTTTGGGACTTTTTCTGTATCTTTTTCGCCTATTTTCTGGAGGGTCGCGGCTAGGGTTTGGAGAGAACTTTGTGGAAGATTGGAGCGTGCTATCGGCATCGACATCAAAGCCCATCGGAAGATAGGAGCTCAGTGAATAGACGAATCGGCCGCACAAGACCACGGCCACATTACACAAGGCGGTTTTCATCTATGGTTTCGATTTGTGTTTATTCATATACATTGATGTATTTGTATAGCTCCATGAGGAGCTAAACCCCTTGTGGGTATTCGGACTTGTAAACCCTATGATGACTTTGTTTCTATGACGTGCTATTATGCTTTCTTTATTGATGAATTTAATTGAATTCCAATCTTGATTTATTCTTGTGTTGATTTTCCTTAGATGTGACACTAGAGTTGAGAGTCATCTAGGTTATTCTTTGGAGGTGTGACAACTTCTATTGCATTAGACTACTCGAGATTGGATAGGGTTGAGAGGGTGAGTCGTGAGGTAGCGAAACGTCCCATTTACCCTCTGGTGTGATTTTCTCTACCTCTGCACTCCAAGAGTTCTTAGCGGTCGAAGTAGAGTGAAGTGCTAGGAGATGAACTCCCGTGGGGCTTAGTTGCGCGAGAAACACAGAGAAGGGTTGTAGTGAATCCTTGTGCTGGGGCTTAATTGAGACTAGGGTTCTTTCACCTGGACCAAAGGGTTAGGACTACACTTAGGAACAGGGCTAATCACTTGGAATCCCTATAACGTAAAGCAATCTCACGTAGTGTGAGGCTTAGGAAGATGGACTCCCTGGGACTTAGTTGATAGGTCAACGAGAGTTAAGGGTCGTAGTGAAACCTAATGCCGGGGCATAATAATTAGAATTAGTCATGGTTGACCTTAGGTTTGGGACCGTGTATTTTAGCATGTCCATGACTTATTAAACATCAATAGGATAGTATAATACATTGTCCTACACTACAACATTAATCCTAGGGGTAGCTTGTCCAGGTACCCTATTTCACTATTGATTGTCTCTCTCTTTTATTCTCAATTTGCACTCTCTTACCTTCCATATTTCTCTTTATTTTCTTATTGCTTCCAATTACTTTTGCACACACATGATTGATCTTGCTCTCACTTTCCATACTTCACACTAGTTAGATAGCAATCGCTTGTATCTACAATCCCTACTCCCTGTGGATTCGACTACCCTCTCACCGGGGTACTATTATTACTTCGACAACCCGTGCACTTGCGGTACACATGCAAGGGGTGTGTCAACCATCATGTTTAGTTCATAGCTAATCGCTAGGTAAATATAAAGTAACTTGATTTTTTTAGTAAGACTATTAAATTGCTTTTTTTAGATTTGTTATTGAGTTTAAAAATCTTATATAAATCTTATATATATATATAATAGTATGATTTTTATTAAAAAAAATTGCATCAAAAGAAAATAAAATAATTAATAACCTCAACCCTCAACGTCTCCTTGTACTCCAGCCTCTATATTTGCATCCTTTTCCCAACTTCCCTATTAACCACAACACCATAATTAATTAATTTAGTTATAATTACTAGTTTTTATTTAAACAAAGTTTCCAGGATAGAATACCGTAAAAATAGAATACTGATCACTACAGGACATTGTCTTGTAGAACACTATGAAAATAATTAAACTAAGCAAGAAAACAAGCAGTCCTTCAGACAAATAATAATTGTGGCCTCCTTTCTTCTACCCGGCCTTTAATTAGGATTGACCGGTTAAAAATTATGGATCACAAATCAAATTTTATTTATTTTCATATTTCAGGTGATTGCAAGTTCATGACTTCTATTAGGGGCAAGCCCCTAAAGACTCTTTAGCTCAGCAACTGCACCTTCTTCGATTTTTCTTTGTGTGCTTGCATCTTGACACATTGAATAACTCTTAAGCTGCGGCCACTATGCATTTATGAGTTGCCTACTTGGTCACCTTCGTTTCTTTTATCACTGAAGATTTTAGCCCTTTGTGCTTGTAAAAATCTCCAGCTCTCTGACTTGTGAAACTCCTCAGGCCTTTGACTTATTTTTGTCTTAAAACTTCATAGTTCATTTGTCACTTACATGAGACATTTAGGTCTTGACTCTTTGACACTTTTGAGCCTTGACCATTAAATCTTCAAGTCGTGGCCTTCAACATAATTAGGTCATTAACTTGACAATTTTGACTTACTTTTAAAATGGATCTTAAGTTGTAATTATGAACTTGATTTCCGTTAACTAAATCAACAATTGAGTTCTCCAATTCATTTTTGTGAAAGAAACCTCACAATAGGCTTCAAGAAAATTTTTGTCAACACTTTTTTTGTTATTTTAATGAGTGTTGAATAGAGATTTTTTTTTTTTTGTGAAATTTTTATTTACTCTTCCTTTCACTCTAATGAGTGTCAATACCTCAAAGTGAGCTCAAGAAAAAAGATTTTATTACTCCAGTAAGTGTCGAAAAACCTCAAAGGGAGTTCAGAGAGGGTTTTGGAGAGATTTTGTAAAACAAATTTCTTTTTACACCCAAGAGAGTTCAGAGAATGCCAAAGACCTCCAGGTGGGTGTTTGAGAAAATTCATGAAAATTTCCTTTACCCCCAAGAGTGTCAAAGACCTCCAGGTGGGTGTTAGAGAAATTTTATGAAAATTTCCTTTACCCAACAGTATCAAAGACCCCAAGGTTGGTTTCAAGGAAATGCTTATAGGCTTTTTTTTTCTTAAGGAGAGGTCCTGCAAAAGAAAATTATGAAAACGCCACACACCAATAAACACATCCTTCATTTTTTCTACTCATCCTTCATTTCTTTTTTTTTTTTTGGCTTATCTTTTTTTTTTTTTACTCATCCTTCAATTTTTTCATTTTTCCCTCTTCTCTCTCCTTTTTTTTTTTTTTTGCTTATATTCTTTTTTTACTCATCCTTCATATCATTTTTTATCTCGTCCTTCATATCATTTCTTTTTTACTCATCTTTCATTTTTTCCCCACATGAAAAGATAAGCTTTTTAATCAAAACCCCATGAGTCTCAAAGATAATATATCAAGGAACTCTGAAGCCATGTCTCAGAACAATGGTACCATAAAAAAAAAAACTAGGCTAATTACTTAACTTCTTTCCAGCAAAATCCTCTATAGAATCCAGCATGACTACCAAAATGAAAATGATGACAGATAAAAATTGGTAAACAGAGAACTCACTCAAGCGGGACTTCTACATCACCTTCGGTGATCTCAGTCTGGAGGTCCTTGGGATCCTTGCCATCCATAGTGCATCCAACGGAAATGTAGGTGCCAAGAATTTCCTTAATGTTGCCCAAAAGATCTTTTGCCATGGATCTGGGGCTCATGATCTGAGCGGTCTCGATAACATCATTAAGAGAGATGTCTGCGGAGTGCTTGATGTTCTTCAGTTCTTAGTCTTTTTCCAATCGCGCTCTGGCTCCTTGAGGGCCTTGATGATGAGTGCGGTGGAGGAGGGGATCACGGACACCTTGGCCTGGTGGTTCTAGACGGTGAGCTTCACGGTGACATGGAAGCCTTTCCAATCCTTAGCCATCTCCTTGGCTATATCCTCACCGATCTTCTTGGCTGACAATCCAAGGAGGCCCATCTTCGGGACAAGGGAACTCGCAGAACTAACCTCACTGCCGGCTACCCGTACGTAGGAGACATATAGCGCACCGGGCTTCAAAATGCAGTAGATTTCGCGATAGTCGTCTTAGAGCTTGGGTGCGTAGTAGGTAGCTTCGATAGAGTAAGCAACGTCAAAGGACGCTTCGGCGAAGGGCATCGAGAGGAATTTGCCACACACCATGCCGCAAATCGAGTCAAGACCGGCTTTCCGGCTGTGAGTGCGGATGCGGGCGACTTGGACTCATTGATGGTGATTCCCCTGATGTTGGCAAGGGAATGGGCTACGATTGCATGCATCGGACCATCAACTCCGCATCTGACTTTGAGGACTTTGAGGCCCAGATGCACGTTGATGAAATCGGCAGCACGTTCTTCGTGGATGCACGTGGCATCGTGGTGAGAGAGGTTAGGGATGGAAGGGGAAAAATGGAAGTTTTGGCCCTAGCCCCACTTGTAGATGTCAGTGACGAGGTAGTAGAAGGTGTCGGCAATGGGAACGTTGGTGGAGTCACCGGTAATCTCCTTTGGTCACAGGAAGAACAAAAATGTACTACTTATACTTGTCTCGAACCTTGTCCCTTGTGATGGAAAGGTTGACAGTGCACTTCCTCTTGACCTCGGCGAAACAAATCATAGTGTATCATAACTTAAAAATAACCATATAAAGAAATTCAGCATAGAATAATATATAGTAGTAGCATGATTGTTGAAAACCCAAATAGAAAACAAAACTATTTTGAAAATAACATTTAGGGAAATACATTCACTCACAGTGCTTAAACCCATAAGTCTAAGAGCTTAATTGCAGCACTCCTCTGCAAGCTCCTTGTCTTCATTTGAGGGTTTCCAACCTAAGAGAAAATCCAATTTGAATGCAAAATTTTACCTAAAAATCATGCATTTAAAAGGAATATGCGTAATTCAAGTCCTATATGCGATGCATAAAGAATTAGGGTTTGATTTGGCCTAGAATCTATTTTGGTCGACTCAACCTAGTTTTAATTAATTTTAGAATAAACACAACTTTGAAATTTCAGAGAAATCTTGAAAATTTCCTATGGTGCTACAGTAACATGTTGATCTACAGAATCATCGTTGCTCCGATGGCGGCCAAGCTACAGTCCACCCATTTGCTACAGTCTTATGCTCATGTGCTCATGAGTCATTAGATTAATGAAAGATCAATAAATCTATAAAACACTAGATCTAAATTACAAGATTAACGAAAAATAAATCTCTCATATTTGATTCTAAACTCCTAGATCTATCAAAATCCATAAATTCAAAAATAAAAATCTCCTAATTTCAAAGATCACTTATCAAAGCATAAAGAATCAATAAAATTAAGTGGGAAGGATGCATGATGATGCCAAAAAATAAAAATTATTATAAAGAATATGGAATGATCAATCTTACCTTGAATCTTCAATCTAAGTAGAAGGAAAAGAAGGGGATCTTTGCTCAAAGTTCACTCCGAGAGGAGTTAGAAAAGAAAAAGAGAATTAATTGTAGAACATAGGTCTTAGGTCGAGAAATTTGGGTTTTTATAATTAGCAAAATTCCAAACTCTCTTTAAGGATTATAGTCCTTATAGAATAAGGATTTGATATTTGAATTTAAGTTTATCCTAATTTAACTAAAAATATTTCCACTTTACCCCTAGGATTATGTCTAACTCGAAGGGCAGGTATTGCATTTTACCCCCCTAAAAAAAGGTTTTGTCCTAAAACTTTTAACTCACCAGAGTTGACAAAAAGTCGAGGATACTGCCTACGCATTACCGCTTCAGGTTTCCAAATCATCTCCTCCATACGATCACTTCTCCAAAGAACTTTAATTTTGGGGATAACCTTGCTATGGAGTACTTTATCTTGCTATCTAGAATTCTGATTAGGTGAACTTCAAAACTTACATCTTCACGTAATTCAACGATATACCACCGTTTTGATCCTTTCTGAAATTATGAATTGCCAATGTAATGAGGATTTAATTTCCCTTTATTATGAAACCAAATTACACCTTTCCATGGAGAGATTTTTAGGAACATCATTTTAGTAACACTGAATTACAGATCTCTTCTTTTTTAACCAATGTAGCTTTTCTGCCAGTCTTGAGCCATCTTTAACTTGTTCAGAATCATCCTGTCCTTCTTTATCGTAACCTAGATTAACTCCACACTTTGCAATTTTCTTTCACCTACTACATTCCAACAAAGTGGTGGGCATTTTCTTCCATATAGGGCTTCATATAGAGCCATGCCGATGCTAGCTTGAAAAATTTTGTTGTAGGAGAACTCCACCAGCGATAAGTGTTTGTCCCAACTGCCTTGAAAGTCGATAGCACAAGCACGCAACATATCCTCCAAAGTTTGAATATTCTTCTCAAATCGACAGTTTGTTTGCGGGTGATATGCAGTGCTAAATATCAAAGTTATTCCAAGAGTTTCTTGGAATTTTGGCCAAAACCGAGAAGTAAATTCTGGATCTTGATCAGAGATAATCGAAACGGCCACTCCAAGTAGTCTAACGATCTCATCAATATAAAGCTTAGCCAACTTCTTTAATAAGTAACTAGTGTGAATGGCTAAGAAATGTGCTGACTTTGTCAACTAATCAACGAACAACCAAATAGCATCATACCCCATAGATGTGTGCGACAAGCCTATCACAAAATCCATAGTGACGTTCTCCCATTTCCATTTCGGAATCAGCAATGGTTGTAACGTTCCCGTTGGACGCTGATGCTGTGCTTTCACTTGTTGTCAAATAAGACATTTAGCCACAAATTCTGCAATTTCACATTTCATGCCTGACCATTAATAATTATCCCTAATAGTGTGTTACATTTTAGTATTCCCGGGATGAACCAGATAAGCAGAAGAATGAGCTTCCTATAGAATTTTCCTTCGAAGATTGGGGTTCTTAGGAGCACAAATTCGACCCCTATATTCTAAATGCCATCTTATCAAAGCTTGAACTTACTAGCTTCACATTTTTCCAACCTCTGAAATTCTTGAACAAATTCTTCATTTAACTTCTGACATTCTCCAATTTGGTCTAGCTATGATGGTTTCACAACAAAATTTGCCAACAAATCTCCACTTGGATCAACTACCAAAACAACACCTATCTTGCGGATTACCAATTGCTGAGTCAATCAGAATGTTTGTACGAAAGCCAAAATAGATAACTTCTGGCTCAATGCATCTGCTACTACATTTACCTTTACAGGGTGATAATCAATAGCCAAATGATAATCTTTAATCAACTCCAACCACCAACATTGCCTCAAATTCAACTCCTTTTGGATAACAAGATACTTCAAACTCTTATGGTCAATATAAATCTAACAACTTTCCCCGTATAGATAATTCAACTCATGCTTAGTAGATCTTCATTACAAACACAATGGTGGCCAGCTCCACATCATGGGTTAGATAATTCAACTCATGCTTCTTTAGTTGCTGAGAAGCATACGCTATCATCTTCCCATTTTACATCAGAACACAACCCAAACCATGTTGTGATGCATCGTGTCACACCCTGAACCCAGTTTGGCTTGACCCAGTGAGTGGACAAACAGCCGCAAACACACAGGGCAGGAGCTCAGTGAATTTGCCAAGCTTCAAAACCTAACACAGAGTGAAGATAGAAGATACACTAATAGGAATACGAAATACAAGTACATCTTAAGGGTTACAACCAGGTTCAAATACAGAGGAAAGAAAATACAAAATGGCCCACAAAAAGATTCTTAAACAACCATACAACTGAATAAATAAACATAAAACACAACTCCAAAGGAAAGCGTTTACTGGAAGCTTTTTAAGATCCTGGGTCTACTACTCTTAATTTGAAAAGGATTTAACACAAATCCATGAGCTCACTATAGATGCCAGAGGTCATTTGTTTTCTCTCAATGACTCGAGCTAGAATAACAGAGGCCATTTATTTACCCTCGGTGGCTCGAGACTAAATATCATATTACTGTTGATTATTTCACCGAACGGACACCGTGCAAAACTACAGTCTTATTTTCCAAAACTTCTTGTCGACAATGTCAGAGTTTAACCCCCCACTGACAGGGTTGCATATCACTCATTTGGAGACTAAAATATTCAGATAGATTTAAAAGCCAAAACACAGAATATTCACTAGTATCATCCAAAAATTCATGTAATAATATAAAGTAAAAAAATAAATAAATCATAATTAATTAAATGTAAAAGAATATACCAACTTTTCCAAGACTAAGCCTGGTCCCCATTTGAAGAAATAATGACAACAATTCACAATTATTATGCCAAAAACAAATGCATGTAATAACAAGAAGCAATTAAATAAATAAAATAAAATAAAATAAGAAAAACAAACTAGGACTATATAAGCTTTTCAAACCTGATTTCCACTTTGAAGAAACAAAATAAAATTTCAAAAGTAATTATGTTGCATAATTGCATGGAAAGGAAATAATAGTAATGATATAACCCATCACTCAAATTTAACAAAGACTTGAAAGGAATCAAATATTTTTGGTTGAAAATAGATATATAAATATACAAAATTAATAAATGATGGAAAATAAACATATATAAACATTTGCAAGTAACAACAATGGTTCCACTTGAGTTTAGGAATTATCCAACTAAAACATAATTCATAAAAATAGGATGATACTTTCAAAATAAGATGCCAATCTCAAACTAATAATTATAAGGAATAATCTGAAATAAATTTATGAAATTTTATAAGAATAAAAAAATAAATACAAAGATTTGAGGGGATTACTTACTTGATGATCTCCTAAATCCAAAAGAAATCCAAAGTTATCTCTCAAGGTGGTACTATAACGCAAGATAAGAACCAACCAAAAGATGAGAACACTTAAGCATGGAGAGTTCAAGTACAAGGGTAAAGATAAGCTAGCATAAATACCAACACTCTACAAGAAAACATGGCCTTTCTAACCATAATCAGAACCTATAGCTTCAAAGGAAGCAACAAAAGCAAAGCATCAATAGCTATAAATAACTGAACACAACTCAAGCTCTAACTAGAGTAGTGGTTTAACTATGCCAATATAATTAAATTCACATTATCATAACAAGGATACAGACCCACTTAAAAACTATTTTAATGCACACACACACACACACATATAAAGGCAGGTACATGTGAAACCCATACACCAATGCATGGATCATGGAGGCTGGCATTCAAAGGTGTAAACATATGATTGGATGCAATGAAGACATGGTTTCCTCCATAAGTATGAATGGTTTCAAACATATATCTATATATATATGGAGATGGTTCCATGCGCATGAGTATACATGTAACTAAAAGCTTCCAAACATGCTTCAAACCAGAATTTAGCCTACAAACATGCTATAAAATTTGATTCAAGTAAGCTTCTTATACTACTCAAGCATCAACTCTACTACCAACAAGAGAGCAAGAAACCTACCTAGCCTTCGTGGAAGCACCGGCGGCTCGTTGTTCCTCTTCACCTCAACTCTGGATGACAAGGACTCTGGTAGAAACTAGAGCTCCGACGATGGACACACTCTCTTCAACCTTCCAAAGAGAGCCAGGTGGAGTGGGAGCATGGAGAGAAAGGATGGAGATGGAAGAAAGAAGGAAGATGATGGTCATGGTAGGAGTAAAAGTTTGGCCAAGTGGGAAGCAAGGATGGGATGGTGCCTGGGAATCCCTCCGAGAATTCTTCATTCACAAGGTTTTCACAATAAAAAGCCAAGGAGAAGGGTTAAGGGGAAAACATGAAGTTTAGAGGACTAAGCTTGTTTTTAAGCACGGGCGGGGTCCACACATCGCTAAGAACCACAAACTTCTGTCCACTAATAGGCAATTAAAGAACACGTGCTGAAGTTAACCTCTCCTTTAGCTCATAAAAGTTCTTCACATTCTTCTTATCTCAAATATACTTCATCCCTTATGGATCAACTGTGTTAATGGAGAAGCAACCTGAGAAAACCCCTCAACAAACCTTGGCATACCCTCTCAAGCCAAGAAATCTCCAAATCTCAAACATGTTCTTTGATTACTCCCAATTAACAATAGCTTCCACTTTCTTCGAATCAACAAATATCCCATCACATGATACAACATGCCCCAAGAAAGCTACTTCATGCAACCAAAATTCACATTTTGAAAATTTTGCAAACTCTCTCCTGAAGTGTTTGTAACATAATCTGTAGATGTTGAGCATGATCCTCCTCAGTCGATGAATATACTAGAATATCATCAATGAACACAATTATGAACTTATCCAAATATGGACGGAAAACTTGATTCATCAAGTCCATGAAAGTCGCTGGAGCATTTGTTAAGATAAACGACATCATTACGAACTTATAATGCCCATACCGAGTATGAAAGCTATCTTCTAAATGTCACTCTCCCGTATCTTCAGTTGATGATACCCCGATCGAAGATCAAACTTAGGAAACACCCTTGCTCCATGCAACTGATTATATAAATCATTAATTCAAGATAAGGAATGCCTATTCTTTATGGTCACTCAATCATAGTACATGCTGTAACGTTTGGTTGACCCTCACTCCCTTCATTTGTCATGGCAAAGATTTGGGCCTAAGATCTAGCTTTTCACTATTGTGCTCCGTCTCGTGGTGCATTTCTCAAAACAACTAATTTGGTGATGGCTGCAGGAATCTAGGTAGAAAGCTATGTGCCCCTGAATGGATCTTGACGACCAGAAGAAGAAGGTGGTGTGGAATTTTCCTAGAACAACTCTAGGAAAGCTGATCAAATATGGCCTATCTAACTATAGTGGAAACACATTCGCACCTCCTAACATGGGCCAAAATGAAACTTGTTACATCTAGGCAAGTGATGTTTAGAAACAGATTATCTAATGGACAATGCATTACTAGAGTATTTTGAATCCCTCTAACAAGTGGTCTGACTCGGTGAAAAAATAGTAGACTAGTTGCAAAAGTACCTCCAGAAGTGCTCACACTCCTACTTTTCTTTAATATTTGAGAATATACAAACACAGGGGTCATTCTCTTAGTGAAGTTCTCTCTAGCTCTCTTACCTTCTCTGGCCAGTTTCTCTACCCGCAAGGCCATCAAACTCAAAATTTTCTAAGACTTTAAACACAACATCTCCTTAGTACCTATCAACTCTGGCACAAAATTCACCAAATCCTTCAGCTCGGTCTCATACTCAGTCATTAACTTCCCTTCGTGAATCAACCTCAAAAACTCCTGGCACTTGTAATCTCTGTAGAATAAAGTGTAGAACTCGTCATCAAACTCTTTCAAAAAATCTGCCCAAGTGAACTGAGTGAGAGTATGACCCTTCAGGTTATTCCATCAAGTCTCTACCTTGTTCTCTAGCAATCTCACTACTACCTTCAGCTTCATTTCAACCTCCAAGCCCATGTCTTCAAATGTTCCTGACACCCTTTTCAACCAATTCTTATCTACCATAGCATCAGTAGTACCTTCAAAATTACCACATCGAAGCTAGCAAATTTCCTTGAGCATCTTTGATAGTGTTAAAACTTGAGGGAGTCGTGCATCTCCTACAAGAATCTGATGTGGTGTAACCATTGTAACTATCAGAGGTGGTACAGGAGCAACTAATGGCCCTACATGAGTCTACCCTCTAAACATTTCATAATAGTTCATGAAGTCCTAATATTCGTCATAAGTAGATTGCTTTCTTTGAGAATTCCAGCAAACCTTAAAATCTTGCAACACTTCCAATGGCGGGGGTGATTTAGCTACAGGAAAGGCAGGTAGGTTTCGGGTGCAACAGGAGCATGCACAAAACTTGTTGCAATGAGATCAAGTTACGGTGGTACTGGAGGAATAGGTGATGTTAAGGTTGCCTCCTACCTAAGAAGCGATAGAGGTGGGGATGACGAATGCACTCCATACCTAGCATTCTGACATGGAGAGAGAAGAGGTTAATACACATGGGTATAAACCCTACCATGCATGCGCATACATTGTGCTATCATACTTGATTGAAATCTACACAAGAATTAAGCTTTGGTATCCAAAATACTACATGCAACTACACTATATGTCAATTTCTAAGTAGATCCACTAGATGTGTAAAGAAACAATAAACATGATTTAGGTAAAAAATGGTAAAAATTAAACCAAAAGCTCTAATACCACTAAAATTGTACACGCCCCGGACCACAGTTGACCATGTGACAATTGCCATGATATCCCTAAATAGCTAACATGAATGTCCACCTCACCCTGTAACACTATAACGCAAAAACATCATGTAACTTTCATCACAAACTATAAGCATTTGCTATACACTAATGGATCCAACTAACAAGTCCGAAAATAAGAATGTAATCCAACCTAACATTAACTCAGGAAAGTGTAGAAATTGAACACAATGCCTTAACACTACCGCACTAACAATCACTACCCGAGAAAAAAATAGAAAATAAAGTGGATGAGTAACATAGTTATTCAGTGAGTTTTTATTGAGGATGTTTGAAACATCATTTCATATGATAAAATACTACATTTCAAATACAAATTTTAGGAAAAAAATTTGGAACAAGAAATGATACCGATAAACAAATTTTCCATAATGTAACAAGTTTAACATAAGGATTTAGAAATAACAATAATAATAATAATCAACCAAAAGTTGTATATAAAATCCAATATCAGAAAGCTGGCCAAGAAATTGCTCCCAGACTAAACCACCATCATGATTAGGTGTGGGACAATCAACGGTAGTTACACATTCTAAAACATGAAAACGAGTCCACCTTGGCATTGGCCTCTAAGATCACATGTTAGGTGATGCATGGTGTCTCAGAATCAGTAGGGATACTCACCCACTTCCAATTCAAGTTCCTTTCATACCTTATGAATGGGTAACTAATGTCAGCCAATCTACCATGGCGCCTTTTATTAGGTCATCCCATGGAGACCTCTACTGTAACAGCCAAATCACAAACTCGCTGTCACCAAATTAAAAATATCATATGCCAATGAATTGAAATAAAGACCTTTTTAAAACAAATCTTAGCGTATCATAACTTAAGAATAGCCACATAAAGAAATTCAATATAGCATAGTATATAGTAGTAACATGATTATTAAAAAACCAAACAAAAAACAAAACTATTTTGAAAATAACTTTTAAGGAAATACATCTACTATAGTGCTTAGACTCAGAAGTCTAAGAGCTTAATAGCGACAATTCTCTGCAAGCTCCTTGTCTTCACTTTAGGGTTTCCAACCTAAGAGAAAATCCAATTTAATGCTAAATTTTACCTAAAAATCACGCATTCAAGAGGAATATGCACAATTCAAGTCCTATATGCGATACATAAAGAATTAGGGTTTGACTTGGTCTAGAATTGATTTTGATTGACTCAACCTAGTTTTAATTAAGGTTAGAATAAACCCAACATTGAAAATCTAGAGAAATCTTGAAATATTCCTATGGTGCTACAGTAACATGTTGAGCTATAGCCAAACGCTCAAGAGCTCATTAGTCATTGGATTAGTGGAAGGTCTACAAATCTATAAAACACTAGATCTAAATTACAAGATTAATAAAAAAAAATCGCTCATATTTAATTCTAAACTCATAGATCTATCAAAATCTATAAATTGAAAAATAAAAATCTCCTTATTTCAAATATCTTCTATAAAAGCATAAAGAATCAATAAAATTAAGTGGGAAGATGCATGATGATTCCAAAACAAGAAAAATTACTATAAAGAAGATACAATAATCAATCTTACCTAGAATCTTCAATCTAAGTAGAAGGAATGGAAGGGGATCCTTGCTCAAAGTTTGCTCAGAGAGAAGTTAGAAGAGAAAGAGAGGATTAATTGTATAACATAGGACTTAGGTTGAGAGATTTGGGTTTTTAAAAATAGCAAATTTCCAAACTTTCTCTAAGGATTATAGGTCCCGATAGAATAAGGATTTAATATTTGAATTTAAGGTTAACCTAATTTAATTAAAATCTAAAATTTCTAATTTGTCCATAGGATTAAGTCTACTTCGAAGTCCAAGTATTACAAAATGTAACATGTCCTTTTGTCTAGGAATTGAATTAAACCTATTGTCTTGAAAAATAGAATCTCTTCACTCAAAAACTGTATTTATAAGATAAGAATCATTTGGCTCAATCACCCTACAACCCTTAACTTTAAAATAGTTAAGATTTGAGTTATCTTTTTTCCTTTTATTTGGAACACTATTTAATATATAGCATGCGGTTAGCAATGGTTCACCACAATATCCACTTGCTAAACCAAAGTAAGACAACAAGGCATTTACCATATATTTTAGCACCTTATTTTTCTTTTTAGCTATACCATTTTTTTGTGGGGAATAAGGAATAGTTACTTGATGAATTATGCCAATACGATCAAAATATTTTGGATCATAGTGTTCTCCTCCTCTATCCGACCTTAAACATTTAATAAAAGTTTCACATAGAAGTTCTACTTTCGTTTTATAAATCTTAAATTTTTCTAAAACTTCACCCTTTCAATGCATTAAATAAGTATAACAATATCGAGTGCAAACATCAAAAAAAGTCACAAAATATTTTTTGCCACCTATAATAGGCCAATCATGTAAATCACAAACATTAGAATGAATCAACTCTATTATTTTAGAACTTTTTCCTACTCTAAAAATGGTTGTCTTGCTATCTTGGTTAACATACAAGTAGTGCAAAATTCATGTTGTCTAGAAGTCGTTGGAATTGAATCAAGATTCATCAAATCATTTAATTTGCAAAAATTAACATAACCCAAACAATAATGCCATAAATCACAAGAGTCAACAAAATAAACAGAATTGTAACTATTATTATTAATTTTAGTAATATTCATCTTGAACATGTTCTCACAACAGTAACCTTTACCTACAAGCATCCTCCCTTAGAGAAAATAAACTTGTCTCCCTCAAAAGTAGACTTAAATGCAAACTTATTAAGTAAAAGCATAGAAATTAAATTCTTTCTAACTTCTAATACATAATATACATCTTTTAAAGTAAGAACCTTTCTAGAAGTAAACTCAATTTTCACGGTCTGCTTGCCCTTGACTTGGACACTTGAAGCATTTCCTAGGTAGAGCACATTTTCATCTTCTTCCTTGAACGTCTTGAAGTAATCTTCGTTTTTGCACACATGACGAGTTGCACAAGAGACCACCCACCATGATTCATTGTCTTCAACAATGTTGATTTTAAATATTATGGCCAAAAGATTGTCCTTTGAAGAGGAACTCTTCTCTTGCATCTTTTTGAAGAAGCTGCACTCTTTCTGTAATGACCAACTTTCTTACAAAAGAAACAACTTCCTTTCTTTTTCTTGTTATTACGGCCACCTTGTGCATGTAATCCTCCATTATACTTTTTCCTTTTCTTGGAGTTTTTGTGGAACTCCCCTCCTTCCACTACAGATACCTTCTTATGAGCCTTGATATCTGTGTATACCCTTGTTTTCGATACTCCTCTTCTAAGCGAAGATGATTTCCCAATTGCTCAAGAGATATATCTTCCTTCTTTTGTTTGAGACTTTTTTGAAATCTTTCCATGATGGAGGAAGTTTGTCTATAATTAAGGAGACAATGATAGACTCATTCATATGAATGTTATGTTGTTTGAAGAGTTTCAAAAAATGTTCAATTTCATACATTTGTTCCATGATAGATTTACCATCAATCATTTTAAAGTTATTAAAACGACTCAGAAGAAATGTCTTACTTGTTGCATCCTCTTGCATGTACCTTGCTTCTAGTTTTTCCAAAGTTCTTTTGCCGAGATTGAGTCTTGATAAACATCAAAAGCACATCACTAAGCTCAACCTTCTCTACTCTTCAAAGAACCATCACCACCAACAAATCTTGTTCCTTTCTCCCTTCAAATGGGATAATGGGTTCCAAGCTTGTCTAACACATTAATTCGGATTAGAGAAATCATGTTTTGTTAGATGAAAGTTCAAGTCTTAAAGATACTTTTATCAGAAAACATGAGTTTTCCAAAGTGATTAGAATTTGTGTTCATTTTTAAAATGGTGGGTGATTGTGAGAGGATTTTCAAAATGAAGAGGTATGCATGAAAAGATGTATCTTTTAATTATATCCTTCTGATATTAAAGCACTTATATGAAGAGTCATATAGGAAGTTATCTATGCCTTTTCATGAAGACATAGCACTACACTAAGGGTAGTTAAAACTCCAAAGGACACTAATGTAAGATAAAGAGATTTAATAAGCACCATTTGTGATGCAGCGGATGTGCAATTTAAATCTAAGAACTCACACTCAAAATAGAGTAAACAAGAAAATTAATTTCAATTCTTCAATCCCCTTTCACAAAAAGTATTTATAGAGGCCTAGACTAAGGACAAAATAGTAAAGAAAACTAAAATATTTATAAAATACTAGATAATTAAATAAGACTAAAATAACTAATAAAGCTAAAATAATTATAAAATACTAAGGGCCTGTTTGGATAGCCCAGAATTATGACATAATCTGTACATTATGCCATAATTTTACATTTTCTGAGAATTATGCCATATTGGCTGTTTGGGTACTTATTTTAGAGTATAAAATTATGGCATAATATAGGTATTATGGCATAAAAAAATATTCCACTAAGAGTGGAATATTTTCTCATTGTAAAAAATCTCTCTCTCTCTCTCTCTCTTTTGATCCTGCCACTCGTCATTGGTCCACCGCTGGTCCGGCTGGCCTCCGATGACCGGTCACCAGTCCGGCCAACCTCCGGCGACAAGCTACATGTCCACCGCGGGTCCGACCACCGGTCGGCCAGCCTTCGGTGACCAGTCACCGGTCCGGCCAACCTCCGGCGCCCGGCTACCAGTCCACCGGGGGTCCGACCACCGGCTGGCCAGCCTCCGGCGACCGATCACCGGTCCGGCCAACCTCCGGCGACTGGCTACCAGACCATTGAGGTCCGACCACCGGCCGCCTAGCATCCGGTGACATGCCGGCGATCCATTAGTGGTCCGGGTGGCCTCCGGTAATCGGCCACCGGTCCACAGGTGGTCCAGTTGGTTATAAGATGACCTCTAGTGACCGGCCATCGGCTGGCGGTCCAAGGGTGGTCCAATTGGCCTTCGGCCACCGGCCACCAGTCCACCGGCGATTCGGTGGCCGACCAACAGATTTTGGTAATTTTTTATTTTGTTAACCAAACACTAATTCTGTAAGAATAAAATATGTCACAATTTCTGTAATAATCACTTGCACTTCCTATATAATAAAATTATGCCATATTTTTTTATTTTGCAGCCAAACAGGCCTTTAATCACTAAACACTATACTGCGTCATTACACACCACACCCCCTCACGAGAAACTCGACCTTGAGTTTTAAACTTGGGCAATTAAGCTTGTGATTGGATATTTTATCAAACCATCACCATTCCAAACTTTTAATTTCTTGATCTTGAAATCTTTCCATTGAGTAGTTTTCGTTTTCTTCCTCTTCGAAAATAACCACATCTTAGCTTGGATTCTTTGAGAAGCTCCGAGAAATCCTTCTCATTGGTCTTCTTTTTTTCATTAACATTTTTCCAATCAACTTTTTCACCTTTTTCCTTAGTTTTAGAAGCTTCTTTAATTATATTTTCACAAATTTCCATCATCAATAATAGTATTGATCACTTTATTTTAATCAACTAATGACTTTGAATCTGCTCTTCATGTTTGGGATTTGACATTATCTATCTTAAAGGATAAACTCGCCTCTCTTCTACTTCATATTCTTCTTCCTCATCACCATCTATCTCACAAATAATCTCTTCATTCTTCTCTACAATATTCATAGTCTTCCTCAAGGGACATTCATTTGATTTGTGTCCCTGTTGGTTACACCTAAAATATTTCCCTACTATAGGTTTAGCATAAGGATTTTTTGCACTGCTAACTTATTTATTTTTTGCTTCTTTATCTTTCCCTACTGCCTTGTTTCTTCTGTATTTGTTGTTGCCCTTGTTGCTGCGATCTTCATATTCATCTAAAGACCCTATAGTTTTATAATCTTTATAGTTCCTCCAACTTCGCTCATGTTGCATTAACTCCATCTTTAGGGCCATATTCTTGCCTTCATATAAAATTTGGATAACTTACACCCAATTCTGTCTCTAAATGCTAGCCTCAAACCCTCTAAATAACTCACAACTTGTTACCCTTTTGACTCAAGGAGGTTGTTTCTTTCAACCAATCTTATGAATTCTACAGTGTATTCGTTCACTGACCGACTGCCCTGTTGACAATGTAAATACTGTTGGAACAAGATCTACTCATAATCTAGGGGTATAAACTCCCTATTCAATAAATACTTCATCTTGTACTAGGTTCATACAGGACCTTTACCTTCATCTTGTACTAGGTTCATGTAGATGCTCCCCCTTTCAAATGGCACACTACCAATTGAACCCGTTTCTCTGGAGGAGTCTCCATGTAGTCAAAGAATCTATCAATTTCTACAATCCAATCCAAAAAGTCTTCTATGGGTAAGCTTCCATTAAAAGACGGAATATCTACCCTTAACCTGAAATCTCCAGCATCCCTTTTAACAAGCGCATAATTGTTTCTCACTCTTTGGCCTTCACATGGTTGATGATATCTGAACCAATTTGGTTCAAAATTATCTTCTTCATCTAAACATTTATCATAGATATATTGCCTATGAATAGGGATAGGACAATGTCTGTCAATAGGAACACCACGAGCCAACTCCACCCCTAGCCTTCTATTGTCTTTTTGTCTCCTATGTGCATCAATTTGTAGAGCATCTAGATGATCTACAATTTCTTCAAAGTACTCATCAAAATGCTAGAATTGGAGATTCATCCATTGCTCCAAACATCGCTCAATAGTTGCAACACTTCGTCCCCTAAAGGGGCTCTAGCCTCCTTATCACTGTCACGAAGACCATCACCATTGCCACCAGTTGACATTCTCTCTTTGATACCACTTGATGCAACTGATACTTGGTTCTTATCTAAGAATGCGTACTCAAAATAGAGTAAACAAAAAAATTATACTACAAAAAAATTGCCATATACTAACATTGTAAAATGCGTTGGTAAAAATCAAAAAACCGTTGGTAAAGGTCCCAAAACCCTATACTGACGGTAAAAATACCTATTCCAACACTGATTTTACCATTGGTAAAAGCCTTGTAGGTATAGACCTATACCAACGGATGTAGCGTTTGTTGGAATAGATTTATTAGTTTTACTAATGGAATATGATTTAACTATTGATCATACTGTTGAGATTGAGATAGGACAGTCAGATTGCTTACCCTATGCCAACATTAAAAACACTTATTCCAACATTTTTTTTACCATTAGTAGAAATCTTGTGCACATACATCTATACCAACGGTTATAGGTTCTATTAAAAAAGGTTCATGGGATTTACCAATGAAATATAACTATAACTATTGGTCTGACAGTTGGTAAAGCATTATAGATTTATTTACCTTATACCAATGATAAAATGTATATTCCAACATTTTTTACCGTTACTAAAAATCTTATAAGCATAGACCTATACCAACAGTTACAATATTTATTGAAATAAATCTATTTGATTTATCAATGACTACAACATCGGTTGCTATAGATGTATATTCAAAAAGACATGTTTAGCTTTAGCAAATACTATACTGTCTGTAAAAATTTTTATATTAATAATTAATCTGTCTATAAAACTATTATTATTATCCCAAGAAATATATTATGAATAGTTTAATAACTCATACACAAATAAATTAATTTACAATAAATGAAAACAATCAATGCCATTAAAAAACACAAAAACATTCCACTAAAAATAAAAAAGAAAAAATATTACATCACCACAAACATATATTTATAAGGTACATGTCCAAAAATAAACTACCATTCAATCTTGACAGCCAAGAGTTCTTGCATCAATTCCAAATCTAACACAAAGATAAATTACTTTCATTTAATGTCTAACAACCAAATAAAATGACAAGAATTTTCCCAAGTAGAACCGATGTCATCTTCTAAACGGCATCACCTTTAAGAACCATTTTAAAAAAAGTAAAATTAATAAGATGTATGCAACAATAAAACACTAATATAAAAACTTAAAATAATTAGTTGAATAATACAAGAAAAAAAAACTATAAGTAAAACACCACATCAGTCAAACCCAAATTTACAAGATTCAATGACTTTCACATACTTCTCAAAGTACAATCAATATTTTTTTAACTATAAAAATTCAACTAAAAAAATTCAAACTAAGTCAAAAAAATAAAAAAAAAATTAAACAAAATTCTAATAGCCACACAAACTTCTCCTATTATCATCTCACTTAATTACTAAAAAAAGAACAAAGACCTTCTCTTGTTATAAATTATAATGCAAGACGTAAGAAGTCCCACATCATGACTATGAGACATTCTTTGCTACTTTGTTTGCTCACAATAAAAATATGAGTGGCTAAGTCCAAATTAATTCATACTATGCATACACAAGCAAAGGTCAAATTTACCATCATGACAGTTTGCAGGGCAAGAGAGCAACCCAAATATATAAATAAATAAATAAATACAAATTCAATAAAAAAAGGAAACATCCAACACAATGTGTATTCAAATAAATAGTTATTCAACTATTGACAAGAAACAATCTAATAATAACTAGCATTTGCCATCCCAGGTCTCCTATCAATCACTCACTTACCAAAATTAATTAGCACAAAGATGCTGGCTTGGGACAAATCTACCCCACTACTCTGAAAAGCCACAGTCAATGATGTCAAAAGCCTGCCACAATAGACAATCTAGAACAATGAAATTTAGTCCATGGTTTATATTTACTACCTGCCTACCAATCCAAAAGTACAATATCATGGCCAGTACATGAAGCAACCCAGGCATGTAGTAATGTTGATGAGGTGGTCCAAATGAAAGTAGAAAGAAGAGAGAGCAAATCTCAAAAAGTGATATAAAAGTGTTGGTTTGATATGCATTTGTAAATACCAACAAAACATCATGCATATGTAATTTCAAGGCCATTGCAATTTAAAAAGAAAGCTTGTGCACACGCTTGAAATATAGAAAGAAAAGAAATCTGATGCTAGTTAAGATATCACAAAACCATGTCTAGTTTGAATGCTGACCAAATTAAGGAAGAAAAAGCAGCCCTTCATTAAAATTATAACACAAGTACATTCTGGTAGTCAAGAATAAAAAGATGTCTCCATAGAAAATAACCAATTCTATGACTTAAATGTCCAAGAGGAAGAAGCCCACTAAATCTAGATAGGTAAATAAATAATGATGGAATTAGTAATTGTCAATAACAAGTGACTAAATCACATGAAAGGACACCATAAGGACAATTAAAACACAGATAAGTAGTATATCAAAATCATTTATGGAGTTAGAAATTAAAAAAACAAGCGTTATCAATGTCATGTTTGCATGTATACAAAAATAACACATGGCGTGAGATAAAGAAGTAGCCGTTGGAGCTCAAATAATATTATCGAATACATGTGAGAGTAGCCAGGGATGGTTAAGAGACTTACACTGAGTTTCTTCTTTTGTGAAACGCGGCAAGAATTTAGATGCAGTAGTTGAAGGAGTACTGTGTGACCTATTCAGCACCTCCATATACCTGCTGCTGAATGAGTGCAGGAGGAATAGCCCAATGCTTTTGTCCACAATCCGAACCACAGATGAAGCTCAGTGAGTGGAAACCATACTATAATATCCATAAATGACTCGTACTGATGTGAGCAACTTAATCCTGATTGCATGTGATTAGATAAGATTAGTTAGTTATCTAGTTTCTTATTTTAGTTTTATTTATTATCTAGTTTTTTTAAAAATTCAGATTTATCTTGTAAGTTAGTTTAAATTCAATCTTATCTTGTAATTTTATTTTCTATAAATTAATAAGAAGAAAGGAGAAAATTTGAGTTGTTTTCAAATCGAAAAACCCTAATCTCTCCTAGTAATCAAAAACCCTAATTTTCTTCCACAACCTTAAAAAAACCTATTTTTCTTGGATTATGGACTAACATTTGGTACCAGAGCAAGGTTGCATGACCAAGATCTTGAAACTCGAAGCAATGTTCATCTCCAACCAGCAGGCGGCGAAGGAGAACGGCGGAGTGTCGTTCCACTTCCCGATCTTGAATTCCTCCAACTACACGGTATGGGCAGTAAGGATGGAGGCAATTCTTAATGCCCAAGGTATGTGGGAGGCAGTGGAGCCGGCTGATGGAGCACATGTGGATGAGAAGAAGGATAAAACAGGGCGAGCACACATCTTGCAGTGTGTCCCCGAAGACATCCTACTCCAGATTGCAAAGAAGAAGATTGCGAAGGATGTTTGGGACAGTCTCAAGACAAGGTATCTTGGTGCTGATCGAGTGAAGAAGGCGCGTCTACAAACTCTGAAGAGCAAATTTGATGCCATCCGAATGAAGGAGAATGAAACTATTGATGAGTTCGCTGGAAAACTCAGTGTCATCTCAAGTAAGTATTCTACACTTGGTGACACACTTGAAGATTCTGCTCTTGTCAAGAAGCTACTCGATTCAGTCCCCGACAAATTCTTTCCAGTTGTTGCTGGGATCAAGCAATTTTATGATCTCGAGACCATGGCATTTGAGGAGGCAATAGGGCGATTAGAAGCATACGAAGAGAGAGCAGTGCGGTTTCGTGACAACACCGTTAACACTGGCAACCAACTTCTACTCACTCAGGCCGAGTGGAAGGCAAGGCAGAAAGGGGCTGCCAGGAACAATTCGTCAGGGTGAAGAGGACGAGGCTCCAACAATCTCGATCGTGGAAGAGGGTGTGGGCGTTGGCGCGGTCGCGGCCGGGGTGGCCGAGTGCGCCTCATCAAGATAGTGCAGGAGAAAGCTTTGGCGACGCTAGTGGTGGCTCTCGCGACAAGAGTCACATAAAGTGCTTTAATTATGAAAGGATGGGGCATTACTCGTCAGAGTGTTGCAGCAAGTGGCACAATAATGAAGCTCATCTCACACAGGTCGTCGATGAAGAGCCAACACTGTTGATGGCTGTGTCCCAAGAAGAGATGCACACTGTACAAGAATGTCGGGAGGCGGTTTTGCTTAATGAAGAAGGAACATTGCCAAAGATGCACTACGACAAGAAGGGAGATAATGAAGATATCTAGTACCTTGACAATGGTGCTAATAATCACATGACTGGCCATCGCGAGAAGTTTCAAGAATTAGATGAAGCTGTCACCGGGAGGGTGAGATTCGGTGATGGATCAACTGTTCAGATCATGGGCAAGGGAACAGTCGTGTTCGCTTGCAAGAACGGTAAACACAAGGCTTTCCAAGAGGTATACTACATTCCAAAACTTTGTAGTAATATTATAAGTTTTGGACAGATGACAGAAGATGGGAACAAGGTGCTCATGGAAGGAGACACCATAAAAGTGTTCGACAGGAGTGGGAAGCTCCTGATATCAGTAGAGAGGATACAGAACAGGTTATACAAGGTGAACCTGAAGATAATCAAGCCGGTTTGCTTACTAGCAAGCATCGAAGATCCAGCATGGTTGTGGCATGCAAGGCTTGGTCATGTTAACTTTCAAGACTTGAAGCTTTTAGGGGAGAAAGAGATGGTGATTGGCGTGCCATTGTTGAATCGGCCGAACTAGCTATGTGAGGCGTGTGTAATCACAAAGCACACGCGATTGCCATTCCCGTGTCAGATGAATTTTAGAGCAGAGAAGCCGCTTGATCTTCTTCATGCTGATATATGCGGACCTATCTCTCCTTGTACACTTGCTAGTAACAAGTACTTTTTATTGATTGTTGATGATTTCACACATTGGATGTGGGTGTATGTACTGCCAGCCAAGAGTGAAGCATTCCATGCATTCAAGAAGTTCAAGATGTTGATGGAAAACAAGACCAAGTACAAGATCAGAACACTTCGGACGGACCGCGGAGGTGAGTTCTTGTCTATGGAGTTCACTCGCTTCTGTAAAGATGAAGGCATAGAGTGACATCTCACTGCTCCCTACACACCGCAACACAATGGTGTTGTGGAGCACCGAAATTGTACTGTGATGGCCATGGTGAAATCCCTGCTCAAGGGAATGCACGTGCCCGTAAATTTTTGGGGAGAGACGGTCAGGCATGCGGTCTATTTGTTAAATCGTCTCCCAACCAAAGCGCTAGGAGAGTGCACTCCGTTTGAAGTCTTGATGGGTAGAAAGCCAAATCTTGCACACTTGAGAGTATTTGGCTGCATGGCGTATATGAAGAACAATAATCCTCACATCAAGAAGCTTGATGACAGAAGCTCCCCCATGATTTACTTGGGTGCTGAGGAAGGCTGCAAAGCACATAGGTTGTTCGACCAAAGTCTGAACAAACTCCAAGTAAGTAGAGATGTTGTTTTTAAGAAGATCTCGAATGGAAATGGGATGCAGGTGCTTGCAATGAGGAGCTAAAGGAAGAATACTCCGTAGTTGCGCTCGCAACAGCCCCGTATGCAGCAGTCTCTTCTCCGGCAGAGCCCGTAGCCGCATAAGCCTCCCAGCACGCGTAGAAGCTTCCCAGGGCGTGCAGCCGCACGGAGAAGCTCCCCAGCTCGCGCAGCCACGCACAGAGACCGCGCAGGCACGTCCCCAAGCGCGCAGCCGCATCCCAGCGCGCGCAGGCGCGTGCCTAAGCGTGCAGCCGCACGCAGAGGCGTCCCCACGCGCAGACGCATCCCAGCTCGCGCAGGAGAGCGTAGGTGCATCCCCAGGCGCCCAAGCACGCGCAGAGGCGTCCCCGCGCGCGCAGGCACATGCAGGAAAGTCCCCAGGCACGCAGGCGTGTCCCCACGCGCTCAGACGCCTCACCGCGCACGTATAGCCCACCAGGTTCACCCACGACATTCTCCTGCGTCACCCGCGTCACCAGACTCCCAAGATGAGGTAATCTGGTTCAGAACTCTTACAGACGTCTACGCCAACACAGAAGAGATTACACTTGATGAAGAAAAAGAAGAAGAATTGATGATGGTGTTGTCTGAAGAGCCAAACTGCTACCAAGAAGCTGCGAGTGAGGCCTGCTGGGTTGAAGCAATGCAGAAAGAGTTGGAGTCCATTGAAAAAAATCATACTTGGACCCTGACAGAACTTCCATCAGGTCACAAACCCATCGGCCTGAAATGGGTGTTCAAATTGAAGAAAGATTCAGATGGACATGTCGTCAAACAGAAAGTGAGGCTGGTGGCTAAAGGCTATGTACAAAGGCAAGGCATCAACTTCGAAGAAGTATTTGCACCTATTGCAAGACTTGACACAGTTCGAGTCATTCTTGCACTCGCTGCAAATCGGGGATGGGAGGTACACTATCTAGACGTGAAGTCAGCATTTCTTAATGGGGAGTTAGAAGAAGAAGTCTATGTTACTCAACCAGAGGGTTTTGAGATACAAAACCAGAAGCACAAGGTGTCTAAGCTATCAAAGGCTCTTTATGGTTTGCGGCAGGCTCCACTGGCTTGGAATATTCGGTTGGATAAAAGTTTAAGGAGACTTGGATTCAGTAAATGCACTCAAGAGCAGGCAGTATACACTAGAAGGGAAGGAGAAACCAATGTGATTGTCGGAGTTTATGTTGATGACCTTATTATGATAGGAAGTATCTCGGAAGAAATCAAGAAATTTAAGGAACAAAATGATGATGGAATTTGAGATGAGTGACTTGGGGTTACTTTCCTACTACTTGGGAATTGAAGTTGAGCAACAGAAGGACCGAATACAACTCAAACAGTCAGCTTATGCCATGAAGGTTTTGACTCAATTTGGGATGGCGAATTGTAATGCCACAAAGTACCCTATGGAGCCCAAGATGAAATTGCACAAGGACTTAGAAGAGACACCAACAGATTCCACAGAGTATAGGTGTATTATTGGTTGTCTAAGATATCTACTACATACACGGCCAGACCTATCTTATGCAGTCGGGATAGCAAGCCGGTATATGGAAATACCTACTATCACACATCACAAGGTGATTAAGCAAATTCTCAGGTACTTGAGAGGAACAGTTCATTATGGACTTGTTTATGTGAAGGAAAATCAAGAAGTAGGCATTGTTGGGTATTCAGATAGTGATTTGGCAGGAGACCAAGATGGGAGAAGAAGCACAAGTGGTATGGTTTTCTACTTAAATGAAATTTTAATATCATGGAATTCTCAAAAACAAAAGATAGTAGCATTATCATCATGCGAGGCAGAGTTTATGGCGGCTACTGCAGCAGCTTGTCAAGGGCTTTGGTTGAGGAATCTTATTAGTGAATTAACAAATTTAAAATTAAAGCCTGTAATTTTATTTATTTATAACAAATCTACCATAGCTCTCATGAAAAATCCTATTTTTCATGGTCGTAGTAAGCATATAGACACAAGATTTCATTTTATTAGAGAGTGTGTGGAGAGGGGGCAGATTGTCGTGGATTTTGTAATCTCTGGAGAACAGCGTGCTGATGCGTTGACAAAAGATTTGTCAGGAGTAAAGTTAGCTTCCATGCGACAACTACTTAGTGTTCGTGATTTGAATGCATATCAGGATTAGGGGGGAGTATGTGAGCAACTTAGTCCTGATTGCATGTGATTAGATAAGATTAGTTAGTTATCTAGTTTCTTATTTTAGTTTTATTTATTATCTAGTTTTTTAAAAAATTCAGATTTATCTTGTAAGTTAGTTTAAATTCAATCTTATCTTGTAATTTTATTTTTTATAAATTAATAAGAAGAAAGGACAAAAGTTTAGTTGTTTTCAAATCGAAAAACCCTAATCTCTCCTAGTAATCAAAAACCCTAATTCTCTTCCTCAAACCTAAAAAAAACCTATTTTTCTTGGATTCTGGGCTAACAACTGAATGAAACTGCAGTTATAGAATTATAGTAGAAGGGTTGCATTTGGCCTACAAACTTATTCATTGGCATTTGGCAACATATGTGAAAGGAAACTCACAATGGAACAGTTTTGCATCCCAACTCATAAAAGTATGGACACCTAATCTTGAGATCCACACATGCTACATCAGCCTGGATTTCATTTCTTGTCCTACAGTATCATGGTGCAATGCCATTAGATAATAAAATTGGAAGAGAATTACTATCATGCTTGTAAAACAATTTGATTTTCCTAAAATGATGACACCCTTAATTGGATAATAGAAACTAATTTATCAAGACACCATTCTCTCACCACATAAAAGATAGCTGAAAATAAAGATTTTCAAGGGCAAAAATGCAAAAATGCATAAACAAAAAAAAAAGGATGAACCAAAGGACAAGCTCTTCTTCACCTTTGGATAGTGACATACTTTTATCTATTTTAAGATACATTCCTCTAACCAAATCATGATGAAAAAATAAAGAGAGAGAAAAAAAAAACACAAGAGGTCTATAATTGAATCAACTTTTGGTTCATCTACCATTCTTTATGCAAACGAACAAATTAAAAATGCTATAGAAAGAGACACACAAGGAATCTAATTTGGTAGGTAGGTTACATTGAGATATTTGAGAAGGGTGATCATGTGCTCAAACAAAAACATGACCTTATCTTTATAGCTTTGAAGATGTTTTTCATAAATCAATTGTGATATCAACCAATCAAACACTGTACCTAAAAAGCCTTTAATAAGATAGTGCTTGCTTTGTAGTCTTTCCCTTTATGACCAAATCCAACCACATCATACTCTTCTTTAAGTGGGTTGATAAAGGTCTTTATCACTATAAACACTATGTATAAACAAGAAATGAAAAACAACCACTAAACTCAAAAGCATAGAACAATATTAGACTTTGTCCAACATTAAGAGTGAGACAAACAGAGAGCATAAAAGTAGTGTTTAGTGAGAGAGAAAATTTAAGAACAAACAAAACCTTCTTCTTGGACGCCTCTCAAGCTCCTGAAAAACCCAAGAAATGCCCACACTAAACAAAACAATGCTTCAGACTCATTGTAACAACATCAAACTATATAACTTTAAAACAACTTTTAATACTAATAAACCTATCAACACCCAGAAAGCAATCCAAACAAGGTAATCACCATGGAATTCAGATTTCATTGGGGATTTAATCTCCACACCCTTCCCAGCCCCCACCCCAAAATCTCACCAAAATACCACAAGAAAAAACCCAGTAACAAAAAGAACAAAAATAATTTAGAATCCACATTACAACAAATCAACAACTTGAAATCAAACGTCACAAAACAACAACAATCTAGAGGGAAAAAAAACTCACAATCAAAACAGTATTGAGGGTTTCTTGTGGGACAAACAGCACTCACAACTTCACAAACAGATTGATAACCTATGAATGATAACCATTTCCTGTGTATAATTATTACTTCCTGTGTATTATTATCATTTCATGTGTATTTTTATTGTTTACTATGTATAATATTTGTTTTCTGTGTATAATATTTACATATTGTGAATAATCTTTGTTTCCTATGTAGATTATTTATTTCGTGTGTATTAATAACTATTCCTATGTATTTTGCGCTCAGTATTACCAGGTGTACCGATACATATGATGGTTCCACTATAAAGGTAGGCCAATGATTTGAGAATGCGGAACACTTTAAAGATTGCCTATGAAGCATATCTATAAAAAAAAATTTGACTTTACGTTTACAAAAAATGACAAAATTAGGTTGACTGTACGGTGCGCTGCTCAGGAATGCCAATGCGAGTGCATGCTTCTAAAAAGGGAATTCATGACACGTTTTGGCTGAAGACAATGCAAGCAACTCACCTTTGTGGTGGAGGAATTGGTACAACAGCGCATCCCAAAGCAAGCAAGAAGTGTGTTTCCGAACGTGTCATACATAAATTAAAAGAAAGACCATTGTACAGGGCAGTTGACATACAGAAAGACATATTGTGTGACCATGGTGTTCGTCTACCATACAAGCATGATTGGATGGGGAAGGAGGTTGCCAAGTCAATGATTCATGGTAGCGAGGTTAGTAGCTATGATTTGCTTCTATGATACACAGATAAAGTATCCGAGACAAATCCTAGTAGTGTTGTTACCATTGATAACGACGGTAAGTAGTTTAAGCATGTTTTTTTTTATCATTTGGGTTGTGTTTGTTAGAGTTCAAGAAATGGTGCATGCCATTACTTATTATTGATGGGACTCATTTGCTGACCAAGTATGGTGGGATTCTGCTAGGTGCAACAACGAAAGATGGCAACAATGGTCTATTCCATGTAGCGTTTGCTATCGATGACAACGAAACTGATGACAACTGGACTTAGTTTCTTGCTACTATAGGTGAGGCCTTGTACGGTCAGGATGACTACGATAAAATCACAACATTCATATCAGATTGATCCAAGGGTCTGGTAAACGCCGTCGCCCGAGTCTTTCCCTCATCACCACATGGTTATTGCCTTCAACATTTGGAGGAGAACTTCATGAAGACCAACTCTAACCTCGGTAAAGCTTTACGAATACAATGCTGGGTAGTAATCATGAAAATTGCCTATGCATATACCTCGAAGGAGTTCGATGATGCAGTTCGTGAACTTACATGTGTATCGGCCGACGCACACGGTTGGTTACTAAATAAGTCCGACATTGATCATTGGTTGAATTTTTTATTTAAAGGAATGCGATGGTGTGAGATTTACTCCAACGTGGCCGAATCTTTCAATGCCTGGATTAAAGAGGCACACCATCTACCAATAATAAGTATGGTTGATTCAATCAGGTTTGTTCATTGTTGTGTATAAATGATGAGTGCATTTTATATCATGTTTCATGTCCCCTATTCTATTCTTTTCGCTGTCCTTTAGCATATTTATTGAGTAGAATTGGTGCTATTCAGGGTATTATGTTCCATGTGCAGGATTCTGGGGCCTGAGTCAATTTGGAGTGAAACCGAGTGCGTTTCCGGTTTGTGCATTTACCAAGGGATCAAAACTAACTGACATGGGCAAGACATGGTCGTGCCCGACCTACTACAAATCCCAGCCTGGAGTGCGGAGTAGCTAAAATCTTAACACGGGAATGTCCCAGGTAGGATACGGTCATCACACGCCCGTGCCCGAAGTGCTGCAAATCCCAGTAGAAAGCCTCTCAAGAACGACACGGGCATGGTGCCTAGTACACGGTCATGTGCTGGATGACACGGGGGTAGCACACTTATGTCTGAAGTGCTGCAAATCTCAGGTGTTTCACTCAAGGATTTCCCAGGAAAGTACATGGTCTGAACACAACCATGTCCAGACCTTGTCGTGCCCCAAAACAGCCTTTCTAACTCCAGAACTTAGGGTTTCTATCTCTTATTTGTTCGGGGATTCTTCTCTCCACCGGGAGGACGTTGATGAGATCGAAGATCAAGCTTCACCAACTCATCTAAGGAGATCAAGGACAAGTAAGAGGCATCGCAAGAGGTGGGGTTAGCACAAGGACACTGCAAGGAAGGTCATCTAGATAGAAGGGAGTCTTTTCTTCTTTCTTCCGTTCTTTCATTCTCATTTTCTTGTGTACCTGCCCACGAAGGGCTAACTGGCCGCAGTGCCCAGGGTTGTGAACTCTTGTCAAACTGTAATGCTTATACACTTATTCTAATTGATTGCGGAGTTCTTATATTGCATAACTCGATGTGTTGGAAGTGCACAGTTGTTAGGGTAAAACTCGGTGCATGACTCATTTGGAGCAACGTGCAGTTATCTTAGCAAAACTTGTATCAGAGAACACATAGATGCAATATTGCTATTGAGCACACACTTATATCTGTGGAATGTACCTGGTAGTCAATTAGGGTAAGATAGCGTGCACAAGTCATTGGGAGCACCCTAAGGGATTACTCTTGTATTGCCGAATACTTGGTTCTAATCTCCTCCATTTCCACCAACCATATTGTTCATTTATGCTTTTATGATTCAACCCATTTTCTACTTGTTTCACTAGACATCAGACGATAATCGAGTACTTTAAGTACAGTTCCCTGTGGTTCGACAACCCTACTCCTCACGAAGTACCACTCTATTACTTTCTTGCGACCCGTACACTTGCGGGGAGAGCATCAATAAATATCTGTTTATGTGTATTTGTTTGTTTTTCCGTGTAAAGCATGCACATTACTTTGTCTATTTAAGACATTCTTGTGTATTAGATTGCCTTTCCATGTAAACTATGCACATTACTGTGTATATTATAGACATTTCTGTGTATTATTTTGCCTTCATGTGTATATTTTGTTTCCTAACACCAATAGGGTTTGCCTGTGTAACATTTGTTTTACAGGTTTAAACTCATGAATATGTTGGCCAAAAGACGTGAGCAATCTGATAAATGGGATACACACCTCTAACCTGAAATACAAATAAAGCTTGAACAAATCGTTGATGACAGTCGTTACCTGAGAGTGGGCCGCTTCACCGAAGACACATACAAAGTCATTAATGATAACAACAATGCAGTCACTCTTCAGTTCCATGGATGCTCATGCAGAAGGTGGGAAGTACATGGTCTACCATGCAAGCATGCATGTATGGCGATCATACAAATAGACACGAATGTCCATTCTTATGTTGATGACTACTACACAGTCGAATGGTATCGTCAGGCGTATGTGAATCTAATATCCCCTGTTCCTGACAGTGACAAGCCATTTGATGACAACCATGAACTATGACTTAGGCCACCAATATCAAAGAAATGGTCAGGCCGTCCAAGAAGGAAAATAATAGAGTCACAAACCTTCAATGTCCGTGAATTATATTGTAGCCGGTGCCATCAAGCTGGCCACAATCGTCGATCCTGCAATGCCATGATGGTAGACTGACCATGCCAAACCTAACGGTAGCATATGATATTTGAGTTATCTTTCGCATGTTCTTTAGCATGAACTTTGTTTTAGTTTTCTTTCCTCCATATATATCATCTTTTCCTATGTATGGTTTTGCGTATATGTGTATAATGTTATATATACTATGAATGGTTTTGCTTTACTGTGTGTGATATTCTATTTCCTGTGTAGAGTTTTGCGTTTGTGTGTATTATTGGCTTACTATATTTACAAGTACCAAGGATTTGATAAGTAATTACATAACCAAATTATCAACCACAAACAAATATATGAAATACAAATAGAAGGTCTGGGAAATTAATTGTTCATGTCAATTGTAACTTCATCATAAACTATTTTGGGGCACCGTCGACGTTTGCAACACCTTCTCCCCACCCACATCCTTCTCCCCAACCGCATCCTTCTCCCTGCCGGCATTCTTCTCCCCGCCCACATCATTCTCCACACTAGCATCCTTCTCCTCGACCGCATCCTTCTCCCCGCCGGCATCCTTCTCCCCGCCGGCATCCTTCTCCCCACCAGCTTCCTTCTCCTTGGCAGCATCCTCTTCCCCGACGGCGTCTTTCTCTCCAACGCCATCTTGCTTCACAGTAGTGCTGGGTATAATTTTTCTCCGCATCGCGTCAATAAGTATCCGAGTGACATAATGAAGGCAGAGGATTAGGACGTCTGATTATGGTATGAACAATTCTTTCCCGTTGCTGGGAAATCAATGGACCAGGGTGCTTACTGGGGGGCAGTTCTGCACATGCTCTAGTAGGAGATCTCGAAATGGATTACGGCCTGTATTAACCTCGATGCAGAATTCGAAAAGATCCCGCTGAAAAGTTAAATGGAAATTGTTAATGACTAAATAGGAAAAAGCATATCGCAGTTCCATAATGTATTTACGTCATTTACTATGTCTATAGCATCAACATCATAAATGTCTGATTGGAGTGATGAGTAGTGCATGTATTGTTGCTTTTCAATGTCCAAAATAAGCAGATGGTAATAACTGTGAAGGATGATTGGCACAAGTATAAGCTCAGCTGTCTTGTGGCCATATATGACATCTTCCATAAGGTATAAGGCTTGTTCCGTTGCAAATTGCAATTTCTGTATAGCAAGTGCTAGGGGCTACGTAACAACTGCATGTCTCTTGAACTCCAATGGATTTGTTAGCAATTCCACGTAGAGCATGAGTATGAGGGCATCGAAAAACATCATCGGAGACATTTTGTTTCCCTTCGAGGAGAACGAACAGGTTGTTATGGGTGATATACCTGTACTCATTGTCATCCCTCCAAATCATATAACTATATAAAAAATACATAGAAGTCCATAAGTATACACACCAAATTTAAGAAATTACACAGGACAGTCAAAATTATACACAGGAAACTAAATATTTACATAGGAATATCAAAATTATACACAGTAAAATTAATATTTACATAGGAAATGAATATTAGAAACAAGAAATCATAAACATACACAGAATCATGTAAAATATACACAACAGACAGCAAGATAATATTTTGCATGTGTCATACAGACATGAATTCTTCATATACGAAAAAAAAAAAGAATACCTGTCCACACATGTGTTCAGGTAGATGGTTAGGGTTGCTCTTTCCAGTTGGTTAAGCCTTCCGAAACCAGGGTAGGTTTTCTTCTGTGGCAGGAAGCATGTATCAGGCTTCATCTGCTCCTCATAATAGACATGCCCTTCTGCTTTAGCTTGGAATGGGACCAACGCAAGCGCCTCTTTTACCGATTTATCCTTTCTCAAACCTGTCAGGGATTGAAGTAGCGCGTCGATAGTGCGTAATGCTTCTTCATCAGCTCCGAAGACATCACTTGAGGGGGAAGCCTTATCAGCAGGTTTGTACTTCTGTGGTGGGACCCTCTTTCTTGGTGCTCTCTTTGTTGGAGCCTTTTTCGGTGGGGCTCTCTTCGGTAGAGCCCTCTTCGGCGGTATCTTCTTCACGGGGGTTCATTTTGGTGGAACTTTTTTTGGAGATGGACTAGTTTGATGTGTGTCTCGGCAGCCGTGCTTCGCGTAACATGCCTGGGAGCGTACCTTGGGTTGTTGCTGGGATCTTGGTGTCCACTGAGGCCTCAGGAGCCAGGACATTATGAGGAATTTCATCAGTGCCCTCCTCAGAAAGAGGAATTTCATCCACACCTGCATCAAGGCCAGGTATTTCATCACTTGGCACGGTCAGATCACTTGTGGGGACCTGTGCTGTAACTTATGGCTCAGGTTCATCAATAACTGTTGGTGGAACATTGGCATCCTCGCAAGCAGCGTCGTCAGGCTATGTAGGAATTTCCTCATCAGCAGTAGACTTTGCATCGGACTTGCCAGGACGGTCTCTCCATCGCTAGGCTAACCTTTTGACATCCTCACAAGCAGCGTCGCCAGGCTATGTAACACATTATACGTGGTGTCTGGCCTACTCGTTGTTTCTTCACATTATCTATCACCTCATAAAACCAAATGATCAAAGCAACGGAGCAGCCTTTCAAATACCCTGCACTAGTGCACTTCCCTTTACACCTAAGTTGGACACGGGCGGCTGTCACAGGAATGTCTTCCATCATCCACTTGTGAGTAGCATGCACCCAGGCATAACGGTAGAGTGACCCCAGATCGTCAGCATATCTTGCCACGAACAATGGTTCATTCGGACAAGTTTTTGGGAACAGGATCATCGTCATAAAGTACACCACCAGGAGATTAGCAAAGGTCTCCTCGTCACCCGTGTTGTTTGCTGCGGACAATTCTTAGTAGGTTATCTTTAATTGCATCACAATGACGATTGTGTATTTATGCAAGAAATTCTTCTCAAATTCTGATTCGTCCTTCTCGTGCTTGAAGGATATAGTATCTCCATCACAATGGAGGCCCAGGATGAGAGTAATATATTCTGCTGTGAATGCAAGCATGCCTTGTACTACTTGAAACCTTTGCCTCTTCTCATCGTACACCTGCAACACCGCGTCCAGAACCCCTCTCTCTTGCACCACGGGAGCGACGCCCATGAAATGGGAAAACGGCATCCCACGGAGGATATCCCAATGGCGCTTATTCATCTGTTTTCTTAACTCAGCAATTGTTTCGACAACAGGGGTCAGATAACACCAAGTATTTACAAGTGTTGTTGACATCTTCACTTCTACATTAATAATACAAACACACAGTCAATCAGTGAGAGGAACATAATATGATACACAATAAACCACAAATTATACACAGGAAAATCGATAAATTTTACACATGACTATCAAAATCAACAAAGAAACCACACAATATTACACATGAATGTCGATGTTCTCACCCAATCTTACACAGGAATGTCTTCTCATCTTTGTGCTTCATTTTCCCTTGAAAGTCGCCGGAGAACTAAAGACCTCGATGGAAGTCGCCGGAGAACTCGAAGAAAGGGTTTCATGAGAAAGAAGAGAGTAGAAAAGAAGATCTCAACGGCTTTTAGCGCAATAAGAAAGAGGCGAAATGTTGCAGCCGTTCGGGGAAGGTAGGGTTTCGTTCGCGCATCCTAACGTCTCACCTCGGTAACCGCCACAGTCAGTGATTCCCAAGGAAAAAGGAGTGGTAAAAATGATATTTCAGCCACGTGATATGATGGCCAGTTGTTAGCGGGGCATTGTCGTCATTTCACCTCCATTTAAACGGCTCCGTCTTCTTCGTTACCATGTTGTGGATTGAAAAGTAAATTTATCAAAAAAGAGGGGCCTATGGGGAAACTGGAAAGTTAGAGGGATTATGCAGTAAAAAGCAAACTTCGTGAGGACTTTCTGATACTTCTCCTCCGTATTAAAAACGAGGTTTATTTTTTGAAAATTAAAATTAATGTCTATAAAAAAAATTTTGTTTTCATGATATGTGTCACATGGCATAGCTTATGTTGGAATTTTCTATCGATGAGGTTTATCACGCTTTATTTAAAATTGAGTTAAATAATTTAAGAAATTGTAAAGATACCATCTAACTTGTAAACTTTTGTAAATGTATGTAAAAAATTGTTGAAAATTAATTTTAAAAATTGAATTAGATTGATCTCCAACATAATCAAATTTGATCGATATATATACATGTCACATATTAATATTGTCTATTTTGAAAATTAAAATTAATATTTATAAAAAAATTGTGGAAAACGGTAAAAAAATGGGGAATAAGTATTTAGTTATTAATAATTAACTAATAAGATGTGAATAACTAATTTTTAAAAAAAATTAGTGTAATTGATAATTATTTGAAGTAAAAAATAAAAATATATAAAAACTTTATGGTTTTATTGTAAACTATGAAAATAAAATAATTTTCATAAAAACTTCAAAAAGATAAATAAATTATAAAAACATAAAAAACAAAACAATTGTTGCATGTGCTAGCACAACCCACAAGGCACAAACCTCTGGCTCAAACATGGTATTATAGCATGATGCTAAATGTCGTTAAAAAATCATAACTAATGCACTTTCGTATTTACTTGTCCTTGACATTATTTATAGAAGTCGTTTTTCGTTTTATCAAAATAAAAATAATAATAATAATATGCCTTTAAATCTATAATTTTTTATTAATCTAAAATTAATTAAAAATTTTATGAAAATATCGATTTTATTACTTACTATCCTTTTTCTTCAATTTTGAGGAAGTAAATAAATAAATAAATGAAAAACATGTTAACTATTTATTGATGTGATTTTTTTTTTTTTCTTGCAATCATCATGGATGGAGTTATCTGGAAACGCAACGAATGTAACGATGGATACATTGATCAAGCAAAACCATGAGAACGCTGTTGCATGCTGGGACACAAATTATTATGGTTGCAACTTGCAAGAGAGTCCACAAGCACTGCTCCCTCTCTTGAACCTCTCATCATGGATGGAGTTATCTGCTTCAATTGTTAATGTCTCCTCTCTCATATCAGAACTCAAGGTGAGTTCATATATATTTTTATATCAAGAAATTATATATATATATATATATATATATATATATATATATATATATATATATATATATATATATATATTGATTAAAATAAATTATACTTTGTTTAATTGGACGTTTAAAATGAAGTAAATCTGGATCTAGCTGAAATTATTATATTTTAATTAGCATTAAAAAGAATCTAAAGCTGGCCTGAGATATAAATACCTCAAACCAAACATAGTTTAAAAGAATTTTTTTAATTATTTTGAAATTGTTTTCTGAATTTTAATTTGATTAATATCAATTACAATGAATATTTTTAAACTCAAAATTATATTTTTCTAGCTAATGGCGAATTTGATTTATATTAACATTTATTACCAAAATAATGTTTACTTATATTATTAAATATTGCTATATATATATATATATATATATATATATATATATATATATATATATATATATATATATATAAATAATGTTTACTTATATTATTAAATATTGTTTTATATATATATATATATATATATATATATATATATATATATATATATGATACTTTATGTGGAAAAATAAAATAAAATAAAGAAAAAGGAGAAAGTTTTGTTTCATTTGAATTGTTTGTTAGCTTCCAAGGAAAAGACTCCCCACCTCCCCCACCCCCATCAACCCAATTTTGAAAACCTTAACTCATCTAAAACCCAAAACCCCACCCCCCTCAACCCAATTTTGAAAACCTTAACTCATCTAAAACCCAAACCTCTATATTTGGCACTTCAATACTCAAAAATACAGCTTCTACAGTGAAAGTTTTTCCAACCATCATCTCTATTTTTAACTCTAAAATAGAATATTCTAATAATATTCTTCTCATTTCACAATTTATATATTCATACTATCAATAAATTTAATCATCTTTAAATTTTTTTCACTTTTAACCATTGAATTTAAATATTATACTATTTAAAAGATCATTTTAATTTTTATATTATTATAAATATTTATTAAATATAAAATAAAATCTAATTGATTAAAAATATAAATACATATACAAACATTACATTAATTACTTAATAAAAACATAATATACAAACAAACACCATTAGTAAAACCAACACATTATTGTAGACTAAAGTAGCACGTAAGTTTTTAATTGTCTTCATCATTTGCATAGCGCAACCATAAATGTTCAATCAAAGCATTGTGAAGTGCAATATGAGCGTCTTTATCCGTAATTTGCTTGTAACGACCAAGAAATTGTTCAAATCGAGCATCTTCATTTTGTACCAATTCAACTTCTGAGGTCACCACTTCGCTTACATCCACGATTGGTGCATTGAGGTCTCGTTCATCCTCGACTATCATGTTATGCATAATAATGCATGCAATCATTATATCGTGTAAGACATTTTTCCTCTAGAACCGTGTTGGTCCTGCCACAATTGTAAAACAAAATTGTAGAATACTAAATGCTCTCTCAACATCTTTCGGCATGCTTCTTACCTCATTGCAAAATATTTTTTCTTCGGAGTTCTTGGTTGATGAATAGTTTGTACAATAATGGATCATTTTGGATATATGTTATCAGCTAAATAATAAGCCATATGGTACTCATTTCCTTGAATGATGTAATGAGCAAGAGGAGCGATACCTTGTACTAGGTTGGAGAGCAAATTAGAAGACTCAAAAACATTTATGTCATTGTTGGTGCCTACCATACTAAAATAAGCGTGCCATATCCCAATATCATAATCCGCTACTACTTCAAGAATAATGGTTGGACATCTATATCTTCCTCTATACTGTATAGCCTATGTTGTGGAACAATTTTTCCACTTCTAATGCATACATGCCAAACTTCCTAACATTCCTAAAAAGCCACGTTGTTCTCCAATGTATAAGAGTCTTGCAAAATCATTAGCATTAGGTGATCTAAGATATTACTCAGCAAAAATCTCTATGATGGCTCGACAAAATCTTTTGAAGCTTTCAATTACAATTGATTCACCTATTTTGATATATTCGTCTATAGCATCAACAGGTAAACCATATGCCAACATTCGAAAAGCAGCAATAATAATTTTTTGTAAAGCAAATAAGCCAACTCAACGAAGACCATCACAGTGTTGTTGGAAGTAACTATTATGGTTCTTAACTGCCTCAATAATGCGAAGAAACAAACTTCGTAACATACAATGTCTTCAGCGAAACATTTCAACATTATATTGTGGATTCTCCGAAAGTAATCATTCTACAAATTGCAATCTGCTGCTTCACGGTTACAATTGATAACAACATGGCCTGGATTAGATCCACCATGGGAGCGACGGTTATTCAGATGACTAAGGGTTAACTCTAATATCATGTTATTATTTTGAATAACACGATGCATTGCATCCTCTTTCACTGAAAAGTGATCATACATCCATAACATATTGTCATCATCATTTGAAGATGATGATGATAATATGTTATTTTCAGTATTCGAAGCTCTTCCAATGTTGTAATTCATTTTGAGTATATGTTTATAAGCTCTATGAATGGAAAGAATAATAAAATGGTCAATTTATAAGAAAGGGTTTGATAAGATAGGGTTTAATAGGATGAATTCAAATCCAATGGTGTTGATGTAGATGAAATCCATCTGACGGTTGGTAAGAGGATGAGGTAACACATTATTCAATTATTGTTATCATGTGGCATTAGGAAGTATTACATTATTCAAATTGTTTATATTCTGGCATTGGGAAGTGTGATAAGATAGGGTATGATAGGATGAATTTAAATCCAATGGTGTTGATACAGATGAAATCCATCCAACGATTACTAAGAAGATAAGGTAGCACATTATTCAACTATTGTTATCTTTGGGAAATGTCACATTATTCAAATTACTTATCTTCTGGCATTGAGAAGTGTAATAAGATAGGGTATGATATGATGAATTCAAATCCAACGGTGCAATGCCAATGAAATCCATTCGACAGTTGGTAAGAAGATAAGATAGCACATTATTTAAATATTGTTATCTTTTGGCATTGGTAAGTATCACATTATTCAAATTGCTTACCATTTGGCATTGGGAAGTGTGATGAGATAGGGTATGATAGGATGAATTTAAATCAAACGATGTTGATGCAGATGAAATCCATCCGATGGTTGGTAAGAAGATAAGGTGGCACATTATTCAGTTATTATGTTGCCTATATAAACAACTTCATGTCATCTCTTATTTCAACCATTATTATCAAAAAATCTCTCTTTCATTGTAACCCAAGAAAAATGTCTAAACAATCTCGTAGTTCAGGTTACTCTCCTTATAAAGACGTCCACCTCTATGAAATTTACATGGAAATGACTCAAGACTCCATCATTGGTATAAACCAGTCTTTATAACAATTACGGTCTTGAATAGAGGAAAAATACAATTTGACAAGAGATAAATCTTGGGTGAAACGTCCTACTCGATCTTTACAATGTCAGATGCAAACAATAGAAAAGGCAATGAAAAAATTGAACGGATGTATTCGACAGGTGAAAATTTTAAATCCAAGTGGTGCATCATACCAAGATATTGTAAATATTTTATATATTTTATTATTTGCAAGTTTATATTTTTACAAATACATAACTCTGAAATTATTTACAGATGAATCGAGTAAAGAAGATGCTTTTGGATGATCCTAACTACAAGAAAGGGTTCAAGTTTGATCAAGTGTGGCATATTGTGAACAAATTTGAGAAGTTTAGAGATAATGTTATGACATCTAGACAACTTACTCGAAAGCATGCATTTGACTATGTATTATCAGAATCTGAAAATCCCAAGCCAGAATCGCAAACACCAAAATCTCCTGGATTTTCTCAATTTTCTATTAACTTAGATTATAGTGTTGGTGGCTCATCTTCTGAATGCCCAATCAGACAGAAGAAAGCCAAGCTGAAGAAAAAAATGAATGACGAAGTAGCATCTTCTCTTAGTTGTCTAAAAGATGATAACTCCAAGCTAATGGAGATGTTAGAGAAGACTAATGCAAATCGACAAATGTTCATAGAAATGAGAGAAAAAATCTTGCTTTTCAACAAATGAGATATGAGGAAAAATTTTGATGTAAGATTTGAATTATATCACTGATCCAAATATTCGTTCTTGTATACAAGCACAACAACAAGAAATTTTACATAAAAGAAGGAATTTTCAACAACCACCGGCTTCTGGATCTAATATGTTTAATGATATCTTCGGCAATATTGGTGGAAGCGATGATAACATGGCAGACTATTACCCCCATCTACTTTAGACTTCATTATTTGTATTTGGGGTGTTGTGTTTTTTTTTTTTTTTTTTTTTTTTTTTGTATCGATGATAATGTATGTTATGTTTAATTTCTATGTTTTTATTTATCATTCATATAATTTTTGTTAATTTTAATGAATTTATAGTTCGCAGATTATTTTCTTTAATTTTTATAAACTTAAATTATAAGTTATTAATTTAATTAAAATATAAATTTAATAAAAATTAAAAATTAAAAAACAAAAATCAAAACAGAAAATAAAAAAATAAAAAATAAATAAAACAACATTGCTATAATGACACAATATCTTACACGTCATTGTAGCATATTTTAAATTTGGCGCAATATCTTGCGCTGGGTTGAAGTAACTCTGCTCCAAATTAACATAAAAACCTCAAATATAGTGTGAGGTTGGAGATGCCCTTAGTGCGCCAAAATTGAACATCTTTTTATGAAATTTAATTGTTAATATAAATGTCACTTGACCACCACGGCACCACTTAAACAAAGCCCAAAAATGGCAAATATAAACGGCTAAAATGTCTTATTTGGGTTCACTTGATATTCAAAAGCTTCCTAACGAGAAGACCATAGGAGATTTTTTTTCTTTAGAAAGAGCTACAAAGTAGCTAATTTATTAAGAAAAATAAGGCAAAGTAGAGTCCCTAAACAAAAGAACAACTAAACAACTAAAACACTAAAACAATACAAAGCAAAGAAAGACTGATGAAGAAAGCCAAAACTACTAATAAGATGCATAAGCCAATAAGGCTTATCCAATCTTTGATGAAATAAAGAAAGTTGAATTTCATTATAACATTTGCCAGCAATGTCAGCAGACAGCTTGTTCCACTCCCGGGGGATGAGATCAATATGAATATTATCAGTGTGATTCATGATCTGGTTGATCTCATTGACGCTCTATTTTAGCCTCTAATTGATTTCAGAGTCCAAGCCTTGTAATACTCTCCACATAATTCGGTCACTTATAAAATTCTTCTACCACAACTAGTATCTCTAGTCAGCTAAGATAGTGCCTCAACCAATGTTGCGCCAGTCACCTCCGCAGGAGAAGATGTTGATTTTTGAGAATGCCTACACAAGTGCAACATTAGAATCAACAGTAATGAATCCCAAGCCTACTTTACCTGAATTACTTCTCCAGCAGCCTGCAACATAGATATACAAATGTCCAACTTGGGGTCTATTAGAATGGAAGAACTGTAATCCTTTTTGAGCTACTGAAAACAAAGAAAAATATCTAACATGATTTACAACAGTCTTACAATACTAGTAAAATCTAGAATTTTATTATTGAAAATACAATCATATCTAGTTTTCTAGATGTACCAGCATGTTGTGGCAATAAGAAAGGCCATATATTTGGAAGAATTTGCGACAGTGTAGTCCAAACAAGAGCCTGATGTAATTGAGTCAAGCCCATGAAGACTAAAACCTATGAACTCAACAATTTTAATCCAAACCAGCTGAACTTTAGTACAATGATTAAATAAGTGTTCTGTTGTTTCAACCTGGAGGTTATAGAAAACAGAGTTTTGAAGAGGGCCCAAATTTATAGCATGGAGAAATGCATAAGTTTTAATCTTGCTATGACAAAGCAGCCAACTAAAAGTCTTAACTCTTAGAGAAGCATTGATTTTCCACAGGTTCTTCCAACCTATCCAATTCTTATCTTGACAATGTTTGTTGTTTAAGAAACTTTAAACTGTAGTAGAGATTTTGTTAGTATTAGCATAAGGATACCAAACCCAATGATGACTAACATATGGATCAATTTTACCCCTGGTCAACACTAGAGAATCCAAATTCAAACCAAAACCATGTGAAAACATTTGAATATTCCAACCAAAGGCATTGTAGAAATTAAAAAAAAAAAAAGGAATATTATCCCAATCCATATCCATATTCAAAAAAGTAGGCTTAAATCTCAAAGGGATCTAAAAAAGATAGGGGTCCTGCATAATGGAAATCTGAATATGATTAATAACATTTATCCAAAGATTAGGTTTGAGAATTTCTGCAGTTCTACAAAGGTCCTTGAAGAACCAAGAACACTTGGGAGGAGGCAAGAAAATCCAAGGATTATGCATACCAATATTTTGATGAACAATATCAACCTAAATAAAATCTTTGTTATTAAGAAAATTAAAATCATTTTTTGCCATTAAGGAGTGATTGGATAATCGTAAATTCCAGAGACCCAAATCCCCTTCAGTTTTATCAAGAGTAACATTATCCCAACTTATCATTGGCATGTCACTTCGATTGCTGCTATTGGCCCACAAGAGCTTCCTAGTAGAATGGGAAATTTTGTCAATAGTAAAATCAGGAATAGGGTAAACTGATAAGTAATAAGACAGGAAAACCATAATCGAGCTATTGATCAGGATGACTTTTCTTGCTCTAGGGATTTTAGCACTATTCCAACAAGAGGCAACCTTGTACACTTTCCTGACCATATTATTAAAATGAGACAAGGCCAACTTCTTAGGAGAAATCAACACCCCTAAGTAAGTAAAAGGGAAGTTACCTCTCTTGAAATTGAGGATGTGACCTATACTTTTGGCAACTCTATGATTGAACCAATCAGGGAAGAAGACTTTAGATTTTAAGGTGTTAGGATTCTACCAGTCAAGGAAGAGTAAATATCCAAACAAAGGTTAACATTTCTAGCTAAATTTCTAGTAGCTGAGGTAACCAAAATGAGATCATCAGCATACATGAGGTGGTTGAAATCATACTTGAGATCTTTGCAAAAACCCGGAATAAAATTCATGCATTTGGCCTGGTTAAGAATATTATACAAGATTTGGGAAACCATGATGAAGAGATAGAAGGATATAGGGTCCCCTTTTCTAATACCTCGAGTAGAAGAAAACCAAATAGAAGGTTGGCCATTAATCAGCAGAGAAAAAAAGGAAGCCCTTAAACAAGTACTAATCCAGGAAACCCAATTGCTAGGAAAGTCCATTTTACTAAGAACAACAAGAATAGCATACCAATTTAAAGTGTCATACGCTTTCTCAATGTCTACCTTAATGATCATCCTAGGTGGATTAGAGAAATCTTGATTAACAGAATGAACCATCTCTTAGACCACAATAATGTTATCCGTAGGACTGCGGCTCGAAAAGAAACCACATTGTTCTCTACTAATAAATTTCCCTAGAATACCTTTGAGATGATTAGCCAAAATTTTCATAATAATTTTATAACAAACATTGCATAAATAAATCGATCAAAAATCTAAAACTTTTTTAGGATGCTTAATCTTAAGGATTAGGGCCACATAAGTTCTACCCCAAGCTTTGAGCATTCTAGTAGTTTCAAAGAAATTTTTTATCACAGAGCACAAATGATCACTAATCTCATCCCAAAAGAATTTATAGAACTCTGAATTGAACCCATTTAAGCTAGGACTTTTATCAGGTGGGAGAGAATTTAAAGTGAGAAGAATCTCATCTTTAGTAACCTCCCTAGTTAAAAAGGCACAATACAAAGTAGAAATGGTAGTCAAATCATCCAGGAGCGCATGCAAAATAGAATCAATAGAAGAGGTATTGGGTTCTTGCCAAAGTTTGGAGAAGTGATTGACAAAATTTTGGTTGAGTTGATCTTGAGTAGTATAGGTGTTCCCTTGACTATCCACAATGGGAGAGATATAGTTGGAGTGTTTCCTAAGTCTAGCACTTTTGTGGAAAAAGGAAGTATTGAGGTCCCCATTTTGAATCCAAATAATCTTAGCCCGCTGAGCCAACTTCTTGGTATTTTGTCTGAGTAAAGCCATATGTTTACTATAAAAAAACATTCAAATTGGTACTACTAGAGGCATCAAGGGAATTATTAATGCCCTCAGATTCTAAAGTTTGGATTCTAGCTTCGGTGGCCCTATTGTCCCTCTAAGGATTGCAAAAACCTTTAGATTTCCAAGCAAACAAATTCGATTGAAATCTGCTTAAAACATGAATAAACGAATGCGTAGGAGAAGAATGAGGTTGAAAATTTTAGGTATTTCTAAGAGTAATAAGACAATCATTATAATCAAGCCAATGATTCTCAAAACAAAAGACATTACGATAAGAAATTGCATTGCGAGAAATAGTCAAAAGTAAGGAAGAGTAATCAGAGAGAATTCTAGAGAGATAGAGAAGATTGTAAGAGGTAAATAGAGATAGCCAACAATAATTTGCTAAACATCAATCTAACCTAGCCCATCTTTTCGCACAACAAGATTAGCCATTGCACCAGGAGAAAGCCAGGCCGATGAACCCAATGTCAAGCAAAGAATTGTTAGCAATAAAATTTGAGAAAAGAGAGGCCTTATAATTGTAATATGAGAAACGACCCTCTTTGTGATCATCAGTGGCAATAATAGCATTAAAATCACCTATGATGCTCCACAAAACATCAAGAGAGGCCAGATGAGTGAGTTCTCACCAAACCTTCTTCTGAATCTCAGCTTACTGACTGTTATAGATAACAAAAATAACCCAAGTATCTAGAGAAGGATTAGAGATTACCAAGTGAAGAATATGTTTTGATTTCACAATTGGAGTGACCCGACCAAGTCCCTTCCTCCAAAGGGTGATAATTCCTCCTGAGTAACCGTCGACAGCAACTGGTGCCCAATGCCAACCTCTAGAAAATCTAGAACATAAACAAAATATTCTCTCAATATCACCCTTAGTTTCTACTAAGCAAATTGACAGAGGTTTATGCTGTTGAGACATCAAATGAATTCGATTGATCTTGTCAATCTCTGAAGGCCCCTACAATTCCAACATAGAACTTTTAGTGAACTCATCATAAACAAATCAATGAACAAGAATCTGATAACAAAAGGAAATGCATTAAAGAAGACTGAACAGGGAAGATATTAGAAAGAGAAATGAGAATATGAATCAGGAGAAGACCAGTTAGGCCTCGTTTCCACCTCCCTCTATTCTCTCTTTTTTTAGGGAAACATCAAGCAACTGACTGCCTCTTCTCACAAGAGCTTCCTTCCAAAGTTCCTCTTGAGCTAGGCCCATTGTTAAATCATCCCCGAGTTTCTCACCCATGTATTCATCTTCTCCCGACCACTCTAAGTCAGACATGGATTGATCAGAACCATCGGAGGAGGTGGTGTCATCTATCAGGACATTCTCCACTCTATCAACCAACATTGGGGGTGTTTGGATTGGCTTTTTTAAAGCCCAGAAGTGCTTTTTTATAAGTTAAGCACTTCTGGGTTATAAAATTTATGTTTGTATTGGATTTTGGGCAAAAGCTGAAGCTGTAAAAAAGCTGAATTTCAGCTTTTTTGAGAAGCTACTGAAGAGGTGCTTCTCGAAAAAGCTCTTAAGAAAAACTGTTTTATACATATAAAAGTGCTTTTGTATTAACTTACCCAAACATAAAATATTCAAAAGCACTTAACTTACTCCCAAAAAGCACTTTTTTAAAAAGTGCTTCTATAATTTAACAAATAAGCACTTTTTTTAAAAGCTTACCCAAACAAGGCCAATCTACTTCCTCTAGATAGCCACCAAGTTGTGAAGTCAATGAATAAAGGAGAAGAGGGCTATCTGAGAATCCTCCACTGGATTGGAAACCCTGTCCTTCTCCATTTTGCCACTCTGTTGAACAAGTCCCAAAGAAAGCCTCTTCTGTGTTCCAGATCTCTCTTTATTCGATTCCTCATAAAGAGCCACCTATTTACCCTTTAGTTCATCTTTGTTGGCATTAGCCACAATAGCCATTTTGTTATTCTTCCCCTCAATCAAATCAGAGGACTGTTGATTAGAAACCATTAGTCTATTTTCCTCCATTTCACCCTATAAAGTAATGGAAACTTGCTAGTCACAAGATAAATGAAGATCTCCTACCCCTGCCTCTCCAGCTACCCCTTGACCCTCCAAGAAGTGACCTAAAGGAAGACAAGTCTTCCAGTGCTTGCATTGGAACAAGTGCTAGCCTACCTTGGGATTGGTTTGAATCAACGGCTCAAAAGTCACCCATTGACAGTTTGTCTCTCACGTTCTAAACATGTGTTGTCGAACCTCCCACATCTTCACAACGGTAAGAGATGGCCATCCAAGATCTGAAATCCTGTTCTTCTGGAATAGGTTTTTCCACTGCCGGAGCAGAACAACTGGAACCAAGAAGACATGCTGCAATCCCTGAAGATCCATCCTCTGGTTGGGGCAGCTACTAACTCCATTGCTAGATTGAGCAATCTTAGGTTCATCCCTTAGAGCAAATCCATGGCGATGACTACACATATTGGTTCCGTGTCTGACCATCCAAAATTGGTAGCAAAACATCAGAAGGCGTTCATATAGCCATCCTCATTCTCAAGCTATAATCCTCTCTTCAAAAGATAGGCTAGGTCAATCTCTAAACAGACTCTCACAAACCTAGCTCTAGAAAGAGAAGACATGAACTCATTAACCTTGAGAAGTCGTCCCAATGGTTCGGTGATGGATTCCAGAGCTTCTCCGTCCCAGAATTCCACCAGGAGATTATGGAGTTGCACCCGACCATCGCTTTTGAGAGTTTGGTCTTGACCGGCTCAAAGTATGGCTACCACGGGGCAATTTGGAGAGTTATCCCATTTATGGTCCACCAAAGATGATCTTCTATTTCACTTCATCAGTTTCACATCTTATTAACATGAAACCATTTGGCATGCATGTCAGAGATCAGCATCTTCCCAAATTTTTTCCATTGGCCCAATAGGGTAGTCTTGACGTATTCAAAAGCAGGAGCTTTACCAAATAGTTTGGCATACAATGTATGTTGGAAACGCATCCTTGCTCACATTTTAATATTCCCATCTACTTGGAATACATCAGTAACTCTCTGTTTCAGTTTCTCTAGGGTTGCTCCATTGACCGGAAGAGATGAGTTCGCTCGAGGCTTGGAAGTTATTGTGATTTCAGCCCATGAAGACACCGGGGCCAGCTCTCCAGGCTCCGGTGGTCGGTGAACGCTAAACATGTTTTCAAATATGGTGTATGCCATCCAATGAGCTTTGTTAGCAGACTACCCGATGTCATTATCGCTAATGATGGTGGTGGCAGTAGTGGTGATGTTGGTGCAGGAACCAGTGAGGGTGCTGGTGTATCAACTTAATTTTATTTTGTATTTGATTTTCTCATTGCATGGTATGCAAACCATAGGAGAATTGGCAGACATAGACAACCTGAGTAAAGAGGTGATTGAGAATGTGCTTGACAGTTTTTCGGAAGACTTGAAGAAAGTGAATCTAGAATCTGGAATATGGAGGTTGGCCATTGATGTTACCATCATATAACATGTCCAAAGTTGCACTGAATGCATACACAAAGGTTCTAGCCAAGAGGCACCCAAGAATGCACATTAACTGCGTTCATCCTAGTTATGTAAAAATCGATATCAATTGGCATATTGGAGTTTTGAAGGTCGAAGATGGATCGAAAGGCCCGGTGATGCTTGCTTTGCTCCCGCCCGGTGGACCTTCGGGTTGCTACTTTGATCAGACCACCATGGCTGAGTTTTGAAGAAGTGAATCCAAACATTTCTGTTTTTGTTGCACTGAGTCTTTTCTTTTTCCTAGTAATAAAAGATAAACCAAGTTTCAATAATTTTAATGCATCGAGAAGGATTTGCTTATGATGAATATGACTTGATGAACTAAAGAATCATTTGCCTTGTGATTCCCTAAAACAGAAAGATGAATGCTGAAAGCAATCAATTGAATATATTTTGCTTTAGTCAAGAAAATTCAAACTCAATTGTCTTGTGAAAAAAAAAAAAAGACTACATCCAAATATATTCAAGAAATGCGCAACACATTGCAACTCGGCAACACAACCATTGGGAGTCTAATCTTTCCTTATGCAACTCTGCAATGAATTTTATTCAGATAGACAATACCACATTAAAAAAAATAAGACACATGAAGAAATGTTGTCATTTTACCATTCTTCCACCAGCCAAGTTAGCCGAATGTAATAATAGTAGGAAACTTCCAACATATGGCAACTTTAAACCTCATATGCTGTAGTAGAGGATAACATTTCCAACTAAGATAATTCTACATGAACTCAAAAAAATGATTAACTTCATGATATATGCTTTATGATTACTATTAGAAATGGAATGGCAATACATCATTTACCAAGGGATAAAGAGCAATAAATCATAACCTTTGGCAAGCCAATAGGAAAGCATTCAAAAGTCAAATTAAGATTTAGTAATGCATGCATATCCAGAAGCATATGATTTGTGTATAGACACATGGGTGTGATACCCATGCGAATAATAATTGTGTAATTTTAACTTGTACCATAACCTTGGAACATAGTACAGTACACAAGGTATCAAAAAAGGAAAAACATTACCAATACATACACAAGGGTAGATACTAAAATAAGAAACCATGAGCCTTAAGAAGGTGAAATATTCCAGCCATGTCATCAAGCTTTATGAAAATTTGAGCAGTCACAGACTAGGGCTATCCTAATAGACTTAAAACAAAGGATCTGAGTACTTGATGTAAAACAGATACAAACACTGATATTCATTAGTCTCTACAAACAAATCCTAAAGACTACAGTCTTACATTCATACTCAATGCATAAGAGATAATACCCACGTTCCCATGCCAATAACTGACATAGTAACTGACACAGTAACTGACTCATAAACCAAGATAAACAAAGACTTTAACTAACAAATCAACATATATGAATTACAACATTGAATTCTAATATATATATATATAAACACTAACTGCGGTTAAGACCAAACTTTCTCATATAACCACACACCTAAAGACTTAATTCACAATCTTTAACAATCTCCTCCTTAGGCTCAAACTGCATACTCCAAGTTTGCTTCTCATATCTTCAAACCTTGTCTTACACAAAGGCTTGGTAAAAATGTCTCCTAGTTTTTCTTCAATACAATAGAAAGTAACATGAATATCTTTCTTCTCTTCATAATATCTCACAGTATGATACTTCACCTTTATGTGCTTAACTTTGCTATGCAAAACTGGATTCTTTGCGATTGATATAGCTACAAAGTTATCACACAATATGATAGTAGCTTCAAATATATCAAACTTAAGATCATCCATTAGCTTTCTCAACCATATTGCTTGCTTTGTACATTCTGAAACAGCAATATATTCACCATCTACAGTGGATTGAGCAACAGTAAAACAATATCCTCTTTGAACTCCAACTAATCACTCCAATTCCAACAGTAAAACAATATCCTGAAATGCTTTTCATGTCTTCATCATTTCCAGCCCAATCATTGTCTGAAAAACCCAATAACTTCACTGATGTAGCTCTGCTATATATGATTCCAAAGTTAGTTGTACCTCTGATATATCTAAGAATTCTCTTTGCTGCCTTGTAATGTTGTTCAGCTGGTGCTTGCATAAATCTGGAGAGATAATTCACTAAAAATACAATATCAGGTCGAGTAGCACACAAATACAAAAGACTTCCAATTAGACTTCTATACACTCTTCCCTTTATCTGAGGAGATCCATCATCTTTAATCAACTTCTGTCCAACTACAAATGGAGTACTCACTAATTTACATTTATCCATACAGAACTTGATAAAAAGTTCCTCAATATACTTCCTTCGATGAATGAAAATCCCATGTTCTGATTGAACTATCTCCATTCCCAGAAAATAAGACATATTCCCAAGATCATTCATTACAAAAGATGTCTTCATAGCAGCTTTAAATACTTCAATCTCATATGATCCACCTCCAGTCACCAGAATATCATCCACATACACTGAAACTACAAGAAAACCTTTTGCATCTTCCTTGATATATAATGTAGCTTCATTAGGACTTCTTTTGAATCCCATACGACACAAATGAGTGTCTAATCTGCTATACCAGGCTCTAGGTGCCTGTTTTAGCCCATATAAAGCTTTTTGAAGCTTGTAAACTCTCCTCTCTTCACCTAGCTACTCAAAACCTTCAGGTTGCTCAATAAAAATATCTTCCTTCAAATAACCATTCAAGAAAGTAGACTTGACATCTAACTGAAAAACATTCCAGCCACTTTGAGCAACTATAGCAATCAATAGTCTAATTGTGTCCAACCTAGCCATAGGTGCAAAAGTATCAAAAAAATCTATACCTGATTCTTGTGCATACCCCTTGACAACAAGCTTGCTTTGTGTTTGTTTATTGAACCATCAGCATTGAGTTTTGTTTTGAAGACCCACTTGACTCCAAGAACTTTATTTTTAGTAGGCCTCTCCATGAGAATCCAAGTGCTATTCTTTTCTATCATGTTGAGCTCTTCTTCCATTGCCTTCTTCCAATTATTTGACTTCATGGCTTCAAAACGAGTGCTTGTCTCTAGGGGTGAGCCAAAAAACCGGATCTGATGATCCGATCCGTTATTTGAATTTGACCTGAATTTTTTGGGTATCCAATCCGAAAAATAGGGTCGGGTACCCGATCCAAATTTTTTAGATGAAAACCGGGTCGGATCCGGGTCAAGAGATATTAAAAATCGGGTAACCAAATCCGATCCATTTTTTACTTTTTAGTATATTCTTATATATAGATACATAATAATTTAAAATTTTATATGGTCTAAAAAGTATAAAAGATAAAAGAAATCCAAATCCCTCGCATCTAAACCCTTTGAGAGTTATATATATATAAGTAAAAAAGAAAAAAAAATCCCAAATCTTGTCTCCCAGTCCCCAGCGGCCATCATCCTGCCTATTCTCTCTATTCTCCATCCAAATCTCTTCTCTCTCAAGCAACCAATTATCATTATTGATGAGACACTTGATGTTTTCGAAGATTTTTTTAATAACTAAGATTGATAAAACTATTTATTATTTTTGTTAGGACTTTTGTTGTGTGGAGAATAATATAAAAGTTTAATGCTCTTTATAAGTTATAAGATTTTCATATTTGTTTTTTTATGTAATGTTGTTATACAAAGCAAATATATTGAGTAGATAAAACTTAAATTCGGATCCGGATATCCGATCCGATTTAAACCGGGTACCCAATTCTTGGTACCCTGTTTAAACCGGGTCGGATACGGGTCAAGTTTTTGCCGATCCGAAAAATCAGGTATCCGATCCGGTTCGGGTACCTGGTTTTGATCACCCCTACTTGGCTCTAATGCAACCAAGTTACAATGCGTATACACCTCCTGCAGACTTCTATAACCTCTGATTAGTATATGATCACAAGTTTCTTCATTACTAAGCTCCTCCTCAGATTCTTCTGTTGTACTGTCTTCAGCTTCTTCTTCTAATGAATCTCAACTTTGAACAAGAGGATCAACAAAGTGATGCACAGTCTTCGCTGGCTCCATGTCATTGGTCTCCCAATTCCAACTTTGATTTTCATCAACTCGGACATCTCTACTGACAATAATTTTTGTGAAGTAACATTATAAATTCTATAACCCTTAGTAACAGAACTGTAGCCAACTAAGATCCCAACATCAGCTCTCTTGTCCAACTTGTTTCTCTTCTCTTGTGGAATTTGAATATAACAAACACTACTGAAGATTTTTAGATGATTTACCTTTGGTTTGATGTTAGTCCAAGATTCATATGAAGTACAATGATTTAATACCTTGGCGCTCAGACGATTTTGAAGATATATAGCTGTATCCACTGCTTCACCCCATAAATACTTCGCATTTTCTTTTCAAAATGAGACACCTTGCTATTTTGAGAATTGCTCAGTTTTTCCTTTTACAAACTCCATTTTGTTGAGGAGAATATGGTGCTGTGAGTTTGTGCTGAACTCCATGTTACTGAATTAAATTTTGGAACTAATTAGAAAGATACTCAACTCCATTATCTAACCTCAAAACTTTGATTTTCTCTCCAACTTCATTCTCTTCCATGGCTTTGAACTTGACAAACAAATCAAACACTCCAGTCTTCTGCTTCATGAAATAAACCCATGCATATCTGTTAAAATCATGAATGAACAACAAAAAATATTTGCTTCCATTCAATGAATTTGTGTACATGGTTCCACATATATCTGTATATACTAAATCAAGCTTTCTTAATGCTCTCCTTGTTTGTTGTGTAGGAAAAGGTTGCCTATGAACTTCCCTTCTTCATAATCACAACATATATTTCTTGTAATATTGATAGTAGGCAAGTTACTAACCATATGTGTATCTGCCATAAGCTTCAAAGCTTCAAAATTATATTGTTCATACCTTTTATGCTACAGCATGGTTTCATCCATGCTCACATGATAAGCTACTTCATTTCTCCACTTCAAAGGAAAACTATGGCCATGCATCTCCACCTCCATTAACTTAGTGCCATCCTTCTCAAACACCTCACATACTTTGTCATGAAAGTTTATCACTAAGCCAAACTCCAATAATTGACCAACACTAATTAAATTTTGTGAAAGTGCTCGTACAAACAAGACATTGGAGATTTGCTTTGAACCTTCAGGAATGTTGAGAGAAACAACTCCTTTTCCCTCCACAGAAACATACTCCCCATTTCCAATTTTGACTTTGGACTTATAGCATCTGTCAAGTACCTTAACTTCCAATATCTCCACACATATGATCAGTGCATCCACTATCAAGTAACCATCCTCTAATTTTCTTCAGTGATCCTTGTGTATCAAGTTTGAAGTTATAACCACAAAGTGTCACCCATCATTCAATAAATATTTCTTTTGTCACTTCCCACCTAAAGATCTGTTAAGTTCTCTGAATTACGTGATACCAACTTGCATCTATGTCTTCATTCCCACAAAGCTTGCTTCATATATGTCTTATTTTGGGTCATAAACATGCTAAAAACATCTAAAAATTAGTAAAGCTCCCTTAACTAATTGGTATTAACTTGCATCAATGTTTACATTCCCACAAAGAGGAATTCATCAATGTCTTATTTTGGGAAATAACCAAGATGACAGTGTTTTATACACTTACATCCTTCCTTCATAACCACTTAAATTTATGTCACCTCGCACCGAAGACCATAAAGACCCACCTTCAGTTCAATCAAAGTAGTGGACAGCAACACATGCACTTACGTACAAGTAAGCAATTAAGGAATAAAGAGTTACTCCACTTCATATTTTCTCCTCCCTTATATTTGAAATGAGAATATGGGTCGTAGTGGATCAACAAACCCTCAAGGAAGTATTACACTTTCATGTGCAGTAAAATGTACTCAAGGGAGTGATAGCTTCAGCAAATTAGGCTAAGGATCCCAGCTCACATAACACAAAACATCCTGCCTACACATCACATTGGAAATAAGTATTGGTATTATAGAATGGACATATAACCTGAATGTAGTTGGCCCCATAGAAAGCGTTGTTGCCCAGTTGAAACTATTAGCTGTTGATTGAAGTAGTGAAAGAGGATTGTGTTGCAAGAAAGGAGATCAGTAACTGAAGCTGTGTTGTCTAAAGGTTGTATGTATGGGTTCTGAGTTTGATTTGCATTTAGTTCTGTGTTTCTATTTAATATGTGTTTGAATGTTTGGAAATTAGTTCAAGTAGTTAGAAGAAGGAGGAAATTAGACCTACACAAGCAATGTATATTTTGTGTGATTGAAGACCGGAGTTGATGAGGGTCTGCAAAAATATTTTGTTTATTGTGTTGGGTTTGTGTGTTTAATTGTTGCAAATTCTTGTGATTATTAGTAGTGATAGTTTAAGAGAATGAGGGAAGCATTGTAGTGGTATGTGTTTAGATTGTATGGTGGAGATTTCTCATCAAGTTAAAGTATTAGATCAAGGCAAATGTCAAATGAGTGGAGGTTAAGCATTGGATCACTTTAATTTTAATCATGTTAATTGGTTAAGCCTTTGAGATTGTTTAATTTCCTGCGTGAGTTCCTACTGGAATACCTGCAAGCCATTTATTTTATTTAGTTTATTTATTTATTTTATTTTGGTTGCTCTCTAGAGAATGCTTAAAGTAATACTTGGTTAGAGTTTAAACTTGAGATTAGAGTGATTTTGTTTTAACTATGGTAAATCATTGGGTTTTAGGATCATTTTAGGGAGTGGTCTTGGATCTCATTTTGGACTTAGGCCAATACCAGGTAAATAATCCACCGATAACTCTGTATTTTCAGTATTTGAGAAATTATTTTATTAGGTAAAATAGTTTCAAGTATTTTGTTATTATTTGAATATCTATTATTTCTATTAATATTGAAATTATTTATCTCGAATATATATATTTTGAGGTAATTTATTTAATTAATTGTTTTTATTTAGTTTTTGACTTTGTAAATCTATCTTGGTGTGATGTTAATTAAATGATGATTGCTATTCATTTTAACTTGGTTATTGATTTATTATTTATACCAAGTGTGTATTTCATTCAAATGATTACTTCAACATTTTTAAAATTCGTTTGTTTGCAGGTGTGGGTTGGTGATTTTGCTATCGTTTGGATTGATTGATTTATTTATTTATTTATTTATTTATTTATTTATCTATTTATTTATTTATATAATCATTTTACTTTAGTTTTAAAGGAGCTAGTATTTTGAATAATTGTAAATATTTTGGTTGCTTAAATTTTTATATTTCATTTCTAGTTATATATTTACTTTCTCTAAAGTGAGATCTTGATATTTATCAATATTTCCGAGTATATATGAACTTGAAGAATTTAGAAACTTCTGAACTTATACTATGCAAATATTTTGCATCTGAATGTTTTGGTCTCGAAATGAGCGATATGCAACCTAATCAGTGGGGGGTTAAACCCTGACCTTGTCGACAAGAAATTTTGGAAAAATGACACTGCAGTTTTGCACCATGTTCGTTCGGTGAAATAATTAACTGTCATCTGATATTCAATCTCGGGTCACCGAGTGTAAATAAATGACCTTTGTTATTCTGACTCAAGTCACCGAGGGTAAACAAATGACCTCTAGCATCTATAGTGAATTTGGAGACATACACCAGAATCTGTTACCTTATGCTTTGCCCTTTTGATTTTGATTTTTTGCAAAGACACAAACTTTTTGTCTTGCCTTGAAGTTTCTGTATTTCTGAGACCGCGTTTCTAGGTTTCATATTTTGGTTAATGACATATTTGAAAATATTCTTTTATAAGAATATTATACTCCATATTTTGTTTAAATTATTATTTTGAAGACTTGTATTATTCTGAAAATCAAATATACTTGAAACACACTTCTATAATTTCTGCTTAGTCTAATTATGCTTTGGAGACTATGCTCATATTTGGTGATTTACTATATTTTTTATTTACAGCTTTGAAATATGGTATTTTCTTGCTTACAATATTTTTAGATAATGGTATTACTTTAGAACCATACCTCTGGTGAATTATTTAATTTGTATTTGTTTAAACTTTGAATTATTCTTAACTTTTGAGACCGAGATTTATAAACCCTTTTTTTTTAAACAATTTGTAGATTACTTACTGGGCTAGCAAACTCCTGGATTTCCTTTAAATCCTTTTTAGATCAAGGGTGGTAGACCAGTGTGGACTTTGAAAGACTATCTGTAGATGTTGTCTTGTTCTATTGTAAAATTTGAGTTCTTATCATTGTCTATCCCTATATCCTTGTATTTTGTATTTTGGACTTCTTGCATCCCCGTATTGTATACTCTGTAGAGTCTGTAATCCTATAACTTAGTTGGTTTGTTTTAGTTTTGTCTACTCTGTATCTGGTTCTGAGGCCTTGCAGGGATATGAGGTTCATGCCGTATGGGTCTGTGGCTGTTTGTCTGTGTGCTGGGTCCGGTAAGCCAAGTTCGGGGCGTGACATAACAACGGCTGCAGTCAGCAATGGCATCATGCAATAATAGTAGCAACGGCGGCAGGAAGCAACTTTCTTTGATGATTTTTTTATTAACACACATATGTACGTAGGGAGAGAAAAAATATAACCACATTCTTCTTCTTTTGTTCTTCTCCTTCCAAACCTTCTCCCCTTCAATTTTTACTCTGGCTGCCCTTTTTAAAACCTTTCCCCCACATGGTAGTTAGTTGTTGGAGCGTGGCTGATTGTGAGGCGCAATGTTTGACCGTAAAAACCAGGAACCAGACCGAAGCCCGATCCGAGTTAATACCAATATTTGATCAACCTTGAAACCGGTCAAACACGGCTAAAACCAGTAAACAGGTCTGTTGGGCCTGAACTGGGAAAACTTGGTTTATGAATTAGGTTTGATTCTTTTGGAATGTTCTCTTTCTCTCAGTCCAGACTCACAGCCTCCTGCCTGGCTGCCTCTCATTCATTTTTCTCATCTTCCAGTCAATCTCACACATTTTGCTGAAAAAGAGAGAAGAAAGGAGAAGGAGGAAACCTGCAACTTGCTACAAGGATAGATTTCTTTTTGCTGCAACTGCAAAGGAAAAGGAGAAGGCCTAATGTAAGGAGAAAGAGATTTGTTTTCCTACTAGATGACCAAAGGCTTGCTGCAAGAAGAAGGAGGTTAAATCTTTCTTTCTCCAAGTTTTTCTTTTTTCTTTTTTTTTCTTTTTTTTTTTTTGTAAATCTTTACCAATATAAGTGTATATTAGCAATTTACTCTCTATTATATCTCTAATCAAGTAACATGACTTGGTTTGCATATTCTGAACTTTATTAATCACTCAGCAACTACTTGAGTCCCAAGAGACTAAAAAGTAAAGAAAGTTCCTTGATCAAACTCAGTTACTCAAACAAGTTCAATCCCATACTATTGTAAATATACTGCTCAAACAATTGTTGGAATAACTTAAGCTCAACAGCTTAAGGTTATGAAAAATATAAATGAGGAGAAGTGCTTTCCATTGTTCTTCATTGAAGATGATTGAGTGAGAGTTATTTCATTATACAAGTTAGTTATAACAGATTGACAGCTCAGCATGGTTGGTTACAACAGCTGGTTTGTACAACTAAGAGTATAAATAGCTCTCTTTGATTGTAATTCGATTTTGATTTTGAATGAAGATCATTTCCTCTTCTTCTCTAAAATTTCTCTTCTCTTCTTCTTTTCATCTTCTTTGCTTGTTCTTCCTGATTGTAGATTGCTTCCTTGTTTGTAAAGTGTTCTCTGAATTATAGATCAAGATGCAGAGCTGATCTTGTTCCATTTGACCTAGCTGAAGTTCTGATCATAGTCTCTGAGTTTCTGTTCACAATCTGTGAGTATCTTCAGTTTTTTTCCTCAATTTTTCAACATGGTATCAGAGAGAAATTGGATTCAAGTTTCTTTCCTGTTGTTTCTGAGAACTTAGTTCCAATTTCTTTGGAGTTCTTTAAAGTTTGTTCAAGATCTTGATTAGATCTAGTTTTTGTTCATGGCTGGGAATATTTTCAATGCTGGGAGAGCATCTATGGAATCTTCAGATGTGTTGTTCTTGCATTCATCGGACAGTCCGGGGATGCAATTGGTTTCTAAGCCTTTTAGTGGCATGGGTTTTGGATCTTGGAGAAGAGCAATGGAGATTGCATTAATTGCCAAAAATAAATTTGGTTTTGTGGATGGTACTTGCAAGAAACCAGATCTGGATTCTGCTGATTTACATAACTGGGAAAGATGTAATAGTATGGTCATTTCATGGTTGCTTAATGGTCTTTCTACTGAAATATTTGAAAGTGTTGTATACATGAAGACAGTTGCAGAAATCTGGCAAGAGCTAGAAGGAAGGTTTGGTCAGTTGAATGGACCATTACTTTTTCAACTGCAAAAAGAACTAAGTCAAGTCAGTCAAGGCTCCAGTTCTATTTCTTCTTATTTCACTAGAATCAGAAAACTCTGGGATGAGATTCAATGTTTAACCAAGATGCCTCCATGCACATGTGGCTTAGCTCAGGAACAACAGAAATATGAGGAAAATCAAAAATTAATGCAGATGTTAATGGGTCTAAATGAAAGTTATACTATAGTGAGAGGCAATATCTTGATGATGAAACCATTACCTTCTATCAGAGAGGCATATTCTTTACTGGTTCAAGAAGAAAAGAAAAGGGAGGTTTCTTCAGGAGTACAGTTTACTGCCGATATTGTTTCTATGAATGTAGGTTTTTCTGGTAATAATTCTGTTAAGACTATATCTCAGACGAATTTCAGGAACAAGCAGGATTTTAGAAGGTTTTTTTGTGACTACTGCAAGAAACCAGGACATACAAGGGACAAATGTTTCAAATTACATGGTTATCCAAATTCTCGGAAGAATAATAATGGAAAGAGGATAGCAGCTCCTGTGACTGGAAATAATTCTGAAATGTTTGCAGCTTCACAGGATTCTCACATTCCTGAACTGACTACTGCTCAATTTAATAAGCTCATGGATATGTTAAATGATGGATCCAAAGCTTCTATTCAGCATTCAGATGCAATACAATTAACTGCAACAGGAGATGGAAGTGCTAATTTGGCTTCTTCATCAAACACTATGGCAGGTATAGTTTCTAACTTCTTCTTCAATTCAAGTGACTCACATGTTCTAAACACTAGCAAGCATTTTCTTTTTCAAAAAGCTTGGATCATAGATACTGGTGCCTCAGATCACATGTGTCATGATATTTCCTGTTTCAATTCTATTCATGCTTTGTCTAAACCTTTCAATATTACTCTTCCTACTGGTTCAGAAATTTCAGTTTCCTACATTGGCACAGTTGCTCTTGCAGACAATTTGTGTATTTCCCAAGTTCTTTTTGTTCCTAATTTTCATTTCAATCTCCTTTCAGTTACAAAATTAATTCATCAACTTCACTGCAAAGTGATTTTTTCCTCTGAATTTTGTATCTTACAGGGCCCTTCTCTGAAGAGGCCATTGTTTCTTGGTAAGGCTTGCAAAGGGCTTTTCCTTCTTCATACTCAAAGTAAAGGAGCATTATCAACAGACAACACCGTTTTGAATTTTGTTCCCAGTATTCCTCAAATGTGTTCCCAATTTACTTGTTCTTTGTATCCAAACAATTTCATTGCAACTTGTAATAACTCTGAATTTGAATTGTGGCATTCCAGATTAGGACATCTTCCTTTACACAAAATACAATTGCTTTCTTTGTTAAGCTCTAGTCTAAAATCAGACTCTACTTTAATCTGTAATGTCTGTCCACAAGCAAAGCAACACAGGTTGCCTTTCCCTCATAGCACTATACACACCACTTCAATTTTTGAACTTATGCATGTAGATACTTGGAGACCTTATCATACTGAAACTTATCAAGGTTTTAGATTTTTCTTGACAATTGTAGATGATTACAGCAGGGCAACTTGGACATTTCTTTTGAAAACAAAAAAAGATGCTTCCTTTACTTTAAAGAATTTTGTTCGAATGATAGAAACTCAGTTTGAAGTAAGGATAAAGAAAATTAGAACAGATAATGCTTTTGAACTTGGAGGGTCTGAGGATCTAAATTTTTCTTTGCAGAAAAAGGCATTTTACATCAAACAACTTGTAGCTATACTCCACAACAAAATGGAGTTGTGGAAAGGAAACACAAACATCTTTTAGAAACAGCTAGAGCCCTATTGTTTCAATCTAATCTTCCAATTAAATATTGGGGGGAGTGTGTTCTCACAGCTACCTACTTGATTAATAGATTTCCTACTAAAATTTTAAAACACAAAACTCCTTATGAGGTTTTATTTGGAACCTCACCAAACTATTCACACCTTAGAGTTTTTGGTTGTTTATGTTTTGTGTCAAACAATGATAAATTTAGAGATAAATTTCATTCTAGAGCAAAGCCTTGTGTTTTCCTTGGTTATCCCTTTGGCAAAAAAGGATAGAAAGTCTTTTCTCTTGATACTCAGGAAATATCAGTCTCTAGGAATGTCACTTTCTATGAAACAGTTTATCCTTTCCATAAAATTTCTAGGAATGAAGCTTCTTTTCCTTCCTATTCCCCAGTTTCACTGCAGGATTTTACTGATACTCAAACACAACAAAATTCTTATCCTACTACTGAACAACATTCTCCTCCTATTCAATCAAACAATCCACCAACTAGAAGATCTACCAGAAATCATAATGCTCCATCTTACTTGCGTGACTATATATGCAATGCTGCCAGGAATACTGCATTACAAGTTTCTTCATCCTGTTGTTCTAATTGTGAACATACAGTTACCAATTGTTGTTCTCTTCCTAAACATATTTGTTTCTCCACTCTCCTACATCAAAATCCGAATGTGCTTGCTTTATTTTCAACTACAATTGAGCCACAATCTTATGAAGAAGCAATTTCTAATCCTGCATGGAGAGATGCAATGACACAGGAATTTAATTCTCTTGAAGCGAATCATACATGGGACTTGGTACCATTGCCCAAAGGTAAAAAGCCCATTAGCTGTAAATGGGTTTACAAGGTTAAGCATAACTCTGATGGCAGTGTGGAAAGATTTAAAGCCATATTGGTAATAAGAGGTTTTACTCAAAAGTATGGGATAGACTATACAAAAACCTTTTCTCCAAATGTCAAGATGACAACAGTTAGAAGTCTTATAGCAGTAGCAGTGAAGAAACAATGGCAACTTTTTCAATTGGATGTAAATAATGCTTTTTTGCATGGAGATTTGCATGAAGAGGTGTACATGAAAAGACCACCAGGTCTTGTAACTGAAAAACAAAATTTAGTTTGCAAGTTAAGGAAGTCTTTATATGGTCTCAAACAAGCCTCAAGACAGTGGCATTCCAAATTATCTGAAGCTTTACAGTTCAAAGGGTATCATAATTCCAAGAATGATTATTCTCTTTTCTACAAGAAAAGTAATGGCAAGAGTGTATTCCTCGCAATCTATGTTGACGATATTTTGATGACTGGAGATGATACAGATGAAATGCAGTTTTTAAAAGACTATCTTGATCAGAAGTTCAAAATTAAAGACCTTGGATTGCTACATTATTTCTTGGGCATTGAAGCAGTCCATCATAAAGAGGGTCTTATTTTGAGTCAAAGGAAATTTACTTTAGATCTTCTCAGAGAATTTAATTGTGAATCTTCTTCATCTGTTTTCAGCCCTTTGGTGCCAGGATTGAAACTACAACTTGTCATGGATGACCTTTTACCTGATCCATCAATTTATAGGAGATTAATTGGCAAATTGAATTACCTTACCAATACTAGACCTGATTTGTCTTTCTCAGTTCAACACCTCAGTCAATTTATGGCTTCTCCTTGTTCAGCTCATCTTAATGCAGCACTACATGTTCTTAAATATTTGAAGACTAATCCAGATCAGGGTATTTTACTGAATTCAGCTTCAACATTTCAATTACAAGCGTTCTGTGATTCTGATTGGGCTTCATGTCCACATACAAGACAGTCAGTTAGTGGTTTCTACATAACTCTTGGAGAATCTCCTCTTTCATGGAAATCAAAGAAACAAAGTACAGTAGCCCTTTCTTCTGCTGAAGCTGAATACCGTTCCATGAGACGTGTTTGTGCTGAGCTTTCATGGTTGACTCGATTGCTCAATGAATTAACAGTGCCTTCAGTCACTCCAATTCCTTTAAAATGTGACAATCAAGCAGCTATGCATATAGCTAAAAATCTTGTTTTTCACTAGCGAACCAAACATATTGAATTGGACTGCCATTATGTTCGTGAACAGTTTCAGGCTAGGTTGATTTCATTACATCATGTTCCTTCACAATCTCAGTTAGCTGATATACTTACAAAACCCTTGTCTGGACCTCATCATCAAAGACTACTTTCCAAGTTGGGAGTGTGTTGATTATGAACACTCTCCAACTTGCCGGGGGGTGTTGGAATAACTTAAGCTCAACAGCTTAAGGTTATGAAAAATATAAATGAGGAGAAGTGCTTTCCATTGTTCTTCATTGAAGATGATTGAGTGAGAGTTATTTCATTATACAAGTTAGTTATAACAAATTGACAGCTCAGCATGGTTGGTTACAACAGCTGGTTTGTACAACTAAGAGTATAAATAGCTCTCTTTGATTGTAATTCGATTTTGATTTTGAATGAAGATCATTTCCTCTTCTCTTCTTCTCTTCATCTTCTTTGCTTGTTCTTCCTGATTGTAGATTGCTTCCTTGTTTGCAAAGTGTTCTCTGAATTGTAGATCAAGATGCAGAGCTGATCTTGTTCCATTTGACCCAGCTGAAGTTCTGATCATAGTCTCTGAGTTTCTGTTCACAATCTGTGAGTATCTTCAGTTTTTTTCCTCAATTTTTCAACAACAATTGTTTCAAGTTTCAAGTTTCAACCATATTCATACCTAAGAACTCTTTATGGTTCTCAATTTATCAATTTATATATTGTGCTTAGTCTAAAGAAAGGTAATATTAATTGTGCGAAATATTGATTTTTCTGTTTTTTCTTCTCTTTATGTAGGAATATTTTAATTATTATGCTATCTTAATTATTTTAATTGTCACACAAAATATTTATAATTTTATATTATTATTATTATTATTATTATTGTATGTATGTATGTATGTATGTATGTATGTATATCCAACCAGAACGGGTCATCCGGTCTGACCGACCAACCCATAACCCAAATATGAGGCTGGTTCGCTTCCTGGTCTGGTTTTAAAAACATTGGTAAGGCATGGTCGGTTATGTTGATCGAGGGAGTGGACGGTTTGTATGATTATGGGAACCACGACGATCGAACACATTTCGCCATTTTTTCTTATTTATTTATTTATATTATCATTAATATTTAAAAAAAAATTATTATTATGATTATTTTTATTTATATTATTATATATTGTTTATTATTATTATTATTATTAGATTACTATTTATTATATATATATATATATATATATATATATGTATATATATATATATATATATATATGTGCCTCTTGATTTGTATTCATATTTAACCTTGAGATTTAAATATTTTAAATTGCCTCGAGATCTGTACACTTGACTGATCTTGGGATTTGAATATTTTAGATCGCCTCGAGATCTGTGCTCTCGGCTGACTTGATATTTGAATATTTTAGATTGTCTTGAGATATGTGCTCTCGGTTCATCTTAGAATTTGAATATTTTAGATACCTCGACATCTGTGCCCTCGGCTGATCTTCATATTTGAATATTTTCGATTGTCTCAAGATATGTGCTCTCAACTGATCTTGGGATTTATATTGCCTCGAGATCTATGCTCTTGGCAGATCTTGGGATTTGTGTATTTTAGATCGTTTCGAGATCTGTGCTCTCAGCTAATCTTGAGATTTGGATATTTTAGATAGCCTTAAAATCTATGCTCTAGGCTGATCCTGAGATTTGTGTATTTTAGATTGCCTCGAGATATGTACTCTCGACTGATCTTAGGATTTGTGTATTTTAGATCATTTCGAAATCGATGCTCTTGGCTGATCCTAAGATTTATGTATTTTAGATCGTCTCAAGATCCATGCTTTTGACTAATCTTGAGATTTATGTATTTTAAATCGCCTAGATATCTATGCTCTTTTATGATTTGGATATTTTATATCGTCTTGAGATCTGTGTAATTGGCTGATCTTAAGATTTGTGTATTTTACATTACCTCTCGATCTGTACTCTTGGTTGATCTTAAAATTTAAATTTTTTAGATCGTCTCAAGATCTGTGCTCTTGGCTGATCCTAAAATTTGTGTATTTTAATTTTGATTTAAATTTGGACATGTATTTCATATATGTATATCTTTTATTTATAATAATTAATTAATTAATTTTTTATATAAACAATCACTTTCTGAACAAGTACATCCGTTTATCATAACAAGATAACAATTGTATCATCAAATACCATAATTCTATATTCATGAAAATTTTTTTTATTTATTTATTTATTTATTTTACGTGTGAGCTAACAGAAGATTTATGTTATCTTCTATAAAAATAATAACAAAAAACTTCATTTAAGAATGAAAAACACAAAATTTCAGTGGATTTACTCTAAAAATCAGATAAGTTAGGGAACCAACGAAGCCAATGTAAGTAATTAAAGTTGTTAAACAGTCAGAGGCGGAGCCAAAAAATTCTTTTAAAAGGGCAAAAAAAAAAATTTTAAAGAGAACTAAAAATCATTCTAGCAGACAAGTAAAAAGTGTATTACTGATTTTTTTTAATAATATAAATGCTAATTTTTAGAAAATCAAGTTGTCAAACAATAAATTTTATATATATAATTGAAAAAAAAAAAAAAAAAAACCCCAAAGCCCATGGGCCCATTCGCTCACCCCTAGCCCCGCCCTTGTAAACAGCAGTGCTACAATTTACCTATTACAGTCAACCACCAAATGTGTCAGAATTCCCACTTTGTACTATAATGGCAGAAAACCTTTAAACTCCAACACACAGCTCCATTCCTGAAGCTTTCTCTAGGGTTTACCAGAAATCACAAAGCATGTCTTAGCCTGAACCGATGCTCTAATTAATTATTATCACGGCAAACAGAAAACAAGACAGATCAAGAACAGAACAATTGCTGCCAATTTTCAACCTAATCCGACATGAGAAATGTACCAATACTAGGATTAAAAAGCCATCAAAATAGAAACAGTAAAAATACATAGAACAGACAAAAGAAAAATTTACAGGCAACATATACCCCTAACCAACAAAAACATACTACCAAAAAATAATCTTACAACAAAGACATCTGCAAAGATATTATTATTCCAGATTAGAAACTTAGAAGCGCATCATAGATAAAAATAATCTATATTTACTCTGAAGGGTGTAATAAGTTATCATCAACAACCACATTAGCACCACATAAAACACTATCCTCTCCAGGAAAAGAGTCTATCCCACTTCTCCCATCCCCACAAACATTCTCTGAAACAGAATGATTTTCACATATCATATTTGTATCAACATCTATTGGTTCATCAGAGGCGGACAATTCAGAATTGGCAGCTGCTTGGACCGAAGTAGAAGAGGTGGTCCTACCTTTTTCAAGATCGAACAATCCATTTAACTGAGACTGAATGCAAACAACCAAAGCAATCGCATGATCACGGCTCAAGGAATCATGTGGCGGGCGTCGAAGAATACTGGTCAAGGCTTGATTAAACTCAAAAAGACTAGTTGAAGGAGCAGCTAAACCCTTGTCTCGAAAAACTTTAGTTGACTTAATCACATGCTTGCAAAGATTTCCCATCCTTGACCATTGGCAATCACAGATAGCAAACTCACAACCTGGATTCAGAATTTTATGCACCTTCCCTTCTCTTTTATGGCTAATAACCTTTGCGTATTTTCCATCTACAATGACATCTGAGTCAGGAATCTGCAATGCCCGTCTCCATGATGTTAAGCCGCTTTTCCACTCAGCTTTCCAGTACCGAGCAAAGCTCTCCCTGCCAGTGAACGCATCTAACCAGTAATAAGAATGCACCTTAGTACCCAATTTGTCCACAAGCCAATCTGCACGCTGGTAAATATTAAAATCCTTCTCATTCAACAGCCTGAGTTTGAGTAAGTGATGATAGCACTCAATTGCTGCAGAGACCTCTGTGGTAGCCAATGGAAGAGCCTTCAATACATCAACCCATGCCCCTAAAAAAAGTGGAAACAATTAACAATTAAATCACCATAATAAAAAAGGTTTGGGATAGAAGAGTCAGGCCAAAGACTAAAGACTAACCAATTCGAGGAAACCATACAGCCTTGAAGTAATCCATGAAACTAGAACAGTCAACAAAATCCTCCATAAAAGCCTCAAATAACTTCATATCACCAGTTCCTCTGCAAACATGGGATACTGCTTCTCCAAGTCGCCTTGACATCTCAGCACATATATTTGTTTCTGAACATTTATCTATTAAGTTTTTGTGCCAAGCATGGCGCACATGCCAAAAGCTGATCAAAACTGAGCACTGAAACACCTCCCTGCATTATATAATGACATCTAAAAAATTAATTTCTCTCAAATGACAGAAATTTGATTAAAGAAAAGTACAGCAATGTACAAAACCTGATCATAAGAACATCAGCAGCAGGATCATCAATAATGAAACCACCCAATTTCCATGTTGGATCCTTTGTATGTACTCTGTCATAGAGTGCTCCCAACCACCTATGCATCTTGCCACGAGCAAAACTTGGAGTTATGATCCATGCTACAGGGATCGCATTGTTATTTGAACCGAAAACAAGGAGTGTATAGATGGGATACTATACAAGAATTGATAAAAGAAAGGGTCAGCTTTAAACATACAGAAGCAACCTTAAGCAACCACAGGGGGAAAACGTGAGCATAACCGACCTTTAACTTGTTTGTTCCAAACCTTGAGTCAGATGCAACAACACTGCCATTTCCAAAACGAATCATCTGTTGAAGCTGCCACTCTGTTTGGATGCCCAAAACAAATGGTTCTGAATCAGAGAAATCCTCATAAAAGAAAATGTGATCCCGATGGTTCTCAACCCACAGTGCAACACTAGCATCATCAACAGAGTCCAGCTCATATGTAGAGCGCCTGATCTTCCTCTCTAACCTCCTGACATAACGGTGGGTAAGAAGATCATCCCTATTACATGGACCGCCCTGCTTCTCCACTATCTCAGTGTGCCTCTGCATTATGGTCTCCACAGGGATTCCAACATATAGTAAAGACAAAATTTGAAGACGAAGTTCATCAGAGATGTAAGGTGCAAACATTGCACTGGTTCCAGCAGCCTTTTTATCTGATGGGCCATGGCATGGTGATCCTCTCTTATCTACATGCTTATCTTGATTATATATGACAAGTGCAACAGTTGGTTCAGCTATTAACCTCTTAACAATGAAATGACATACACAACCTCTCTTTGTATTTGGCCTGCCGGCGGGGGTTTTCCGCTTTACAGCATAATTTCTGCTGGGACGAACAACACCACCTTTCCTATGATCATCAGGCCCAAACGAGCACCAATACCTGAAATTCAACTGCATATATCACAAAAAGCAAAGGGGAATTTTCAAGTTTTCAAACGTGAAAACCATCATCTACCGGCATCCTTTATTGCCAACCTTCCATACCAAAAAGTATAGCAAATTTTGACAACCGTAAAGTATTGATAGCACCCTTTATTGATCATTAGGTAACTGGTTGGTTAAAATATTTATGTAGCCTCTAATACCATACCGCTTGTTTAATGATGTAATAGTCCTATAAGGTTAATGAAGCCACTGTCATACAAAGAAAATTTTAAACCACTGAAATAAAATGATATAAAATGTGATCACATTATCAACAGTGCAGCTGGTAAAAGTTGTTTAAGAAAAAGCAATTTGATTAGATCAATCGATACAAATTTAGACTTTTCACATTATATGTGACCATAAAAAACAGCATAATCCCAAAACTATACGCCTAAAAAATTTCAGCCATACAGAAAAGGTTCAACTTACAATATATATTCAAGAATTCCATCAACTTTTGGCTTGTAGCCCATTTCTAGAGGCCTCCTTCTCCTTGCTTCAACATGAAATCTTGTAGGGCATTCTTTATTATTGGACTCACCTCTTACAAAATCATTCACTCTGGAGAAGGGAATGAGCGCAAGTCTATCAATTTTCTCACGCCACCCTCCCACCCTGGACCAAACTAAATCAATTGCAGAAAACTCCGGTGTAGGTGGATTCTGTACTGGAAGAGTCAAAATCTCATCCCATCTTGCCATCTGTGCACACAAAAGATATGTGTATATATATATACTGAATCAAAATGCTTAAGAAAACCATTACAAAGTTAATATAAATTTGAGGGTTACACAAACAGCTGATTACCAAAACTTCCAGATAATATAAGTTCGGAGAAAACCACAAATGACCTTATTTGTATCAAATTTTGCATCTATGTTGTTCAATTAATACATGGTCAAAAAGATGTGTAACATATATTCCACAACACATGTACCAATGAGTGAACACTTCTTCAATACATGAAAAAAGGTGCCACCTCATAAGATTCCAAATACCATTCCAATTTCCATATGTTATCAGTTTGGCTGGAAAATAAAGTGCCTTACACGGAAAATATCTAGAGAACATGAAATATTTCAGCAAAAAATATAACCAAACTAAATAAGACACAAGCAACAAAACTCAAAAGATTCTTGCTAAGAAAACATTTATTGGCATACAATCCAAAATTATTTATTATTCTACTTTTAACTTGTGGCACAGGACATCAGAGAAGGATAAAAAGCTTTTGTTTCAAGTCCCCCATGCTTTTCCCTTCAGATAAACAGAAAACCAGTCAAGAGAAAATCCAACACAGGATCATCACAAGCATAGGCTAGTGAAGGTACATTGCCTTTGAATTAACTGTTGTCAGGAGTATAGGCTATTGCTGTTTGAATATCTTGATTAGGATTTGCTGAAATTTTCAAAATCTAACTTTAACTGCAGCATAAGCATGCTGCACAGGAAGTATCTGTTAACTGCTAACCACAACCACCAAAAATATCTTTTTCTTTATCAATGAATAGTCAGAGCAGATTTGTATTTAAACATCATACCAACATCTAAATAAACTTAGGATATCACTGGCGTCAAATCCTGGAATCTTGTCAGATCTTGTTCCTAAATACCTTTAAGGCTTTGTTACTATTACATGAAGACAAATGGAGAATGCTTGGTTTTTTTAATATATATGATAATAAATTGTAGTACCTCCATTTAAGTTTGGTTCTACCACTCCCATACTTTGTTCTATGCATGTATCATCTTCAACAGATCGTTCTTTGTTTAAGTTAAAAACAAACTGCGTTGATGATGATATCTTAGTCGTATGAGAACTTGAACTAGCATTGTGATCTGGAATTTGATTAACAGAACCGACTTCGATAAAATTAAGGTCCGGGGTTAAATGATAATGCAAATTTTTTTTCTATTTAAAACATTTAATGGACAATTTTTTCTTTGATTCCTACTTCAAATTATATAATGGTCTTGCAAATTTTGGTAACATAGGCAAGGGCCAATGTCATTGCGGCCTTCATGGCCTCTTTTTTTTTATATATAGTGAAGAAGACCTCATTTCTCCAACCAAAAACAAATGAAGAAAAATAATTGATATTAGGCTTCAAAACTATTAAATTCACACTCTTAGTCCACAACTATGATTTCATTTTCCATTTTGATTTTAGCCCAAAAAATAGTTGTTCTTTTGAAAGAATCTAAGGCACAAACAGCAAGGATTATTGCCAGAATTAATTGATAGGAGCAAACAGAAAAGGGAGCAAACTCTATTCAATAACTAGCACTATTGTTTTAGTTTTCTCTCCAAATCTTGAACTTTTCCATCACTCCAGCACCATTAGTCATCCAACACAAACCAATAAATAAGAGTACAAAAACACATCAAACAACAAACAATCTCACTCAACAACATAGCACAACCAAAATCAAAACCCCCAGAAACCACAAACAAACCACTACAAACTTCAAAACTTCAAAAACTCCATCAATCAAAGAGCATCTACATAAATCACACAAGATATAACACCATATTCATAATGGAATCACCAAACAACAAGAAAGAGTATAATGAAGTGAAAATCAAATCAAATGATCATGATTATTTTGAGAATGGGTATTCGAGAACAAACTTGGACTGAATGAAGGTTAAGATGGGCGTTAATATGGCGCCGGGACACAAGATAAGAAGCAAGGAAAAGGCACGAGCTAGAGAGAGACATAAATTAGGGTTTTGAGAGACAGAGGGAAGGATGGGAGGGAATAATATCGAGTTGCTCACTTATAACAAAGCCGATGGTTGGGATTTTTTATTTGTGATCCCTTGAAAATAGTAAAATTACTTCATAGCCCCTCGGTCTTTTAAAATAATCCTATAAATCTATCCTCTAATTTGGTTTTACATTTCATATTTTAGATAAATTTGACAAGACAACTTATATATGTCTATTAATAGATGCCATTAACAATATAATGATTTGAAGCTTTACAAATATTGTCAACAAGTTATATATGTCTATTAATAGATACCGTGCTCACTTATAACAAAACCGACAACTTATATATGTCTATCAATAGATATCATCAAGTTGTCTTGTCAAATTTATCTAAAAAATGAAATGTAAAACAAAATTAGAGAAGAGATTTACAAGATTATTTTAAACGACCGAGGGACTGTGAAGTAATTTTACTATTTTCAAGGGATTACAAATAAAAAATCCCAACCATAGACTTTGTTATAAGTGAGCAACTCGATAGTATTCCCTCACACCCTATCTTCTATCTCCCAAAACCCTAATTTATATCTCTCTTTCTCTCTATAGCTCGTTGCCCCTTCCTCACTCCTTAGCTTGCGTCCCGGCACCATATCAACGGCCATCTTTACCTTCATTCAATCCAAATTTATTCTCGAATACCCATCATCATAATAATCACAATCGTTTGATTTGATTCTCGCTTCATTATATGCTTTCTTGTTGTTTGGTGATTCCATGATGAATATGGTATTATATCTTGTGTGATTTCTGTAGATGTGCTTTGTTTGATGAGTTTTTGAAGTTTTGAAGTCTGTAATGGTCGGTTTGTGGTTTCTAGGGAATTTGATTTTGGTTGTGCAGTTATTTATTGATTTGTGTTGGATGACTAATGGTGTTGGAGTGATGGAAAAATTCAAGATTCGGAGAGGAAACTAAGCCAATAGTGGTAGTTATTGGATAGAGTTTTCTCCCTTTTCTGTTTGCCCTTATCAATTAATTCTGGCAATAATCCTTGTTGTTTGTGCCTGTATTACAGCTTAGATTCTTTCAAAAGAACAACTATTTCATGGGCTAAGATCAAAAGTGAAAGATGAAATCAGAGTTGAGAGTGAATTTAATGGTTTTGAAGCCTAATATTAATTATTTTTCTTCATTTATTTTTGGTCGGAGAAATGAAGTTTTCTTCACTAAGAAAAAAAAAGAAAGAAAGCGGCCATGAAGGCTTGAATGAGTTGGCCCCTGCCTATGTTGGATCATATCATTTGTGAGTAAAATGGTTAAATGTAGCTCATATGTTGTTATTCACTTATTTGTGCTATTCTCTTAATTTAAAAGGGAATTAGTAGATGCATGGGTACAAAAAAAAAGGGTTAAAAACTAGACAACCAAAATTTGCCAGACCATTATAAAATTTGAAGTAGGAATCAAAGAAAAAAATGTCCATTAAATGTTTTGAATAGAAAAAAACGTGTGTTACCATTTAATAGCATTTCATTATAAAAAATCATATTGTTATCAAATAACAATTGAAAAGGATTATAACCATGAAACAAGAATCTCCAAATTAAACCAATGTTACAGTGGTAATTATACAACTAACATTTACCATGCCACTCTAAGTAGAAATTGTCATAGGGATGTGTAAAATTAAATGTGCAGCCCTAACTAAACTGACCATATGTGCAAACTTAAGAAAACTAAACCAATTTTTTTCAACCAAAATCTAAGTTTAAACTAAGAAAAATTAATTGAATCCAAGCTTCAACAATTAACATTTAACATGCAATTCTCCGTAGAAAATGTCATGAGGACGTGTAAAATTCAATGAGCAGCCCTGACTAAAACGACCATATTGTCAGAAAAGGAAAACTCAATGATTGTTTTCAACCAAAAAAAAAATCTAACTTTAAACTAAGAAAAACAAAATATAGAACACCATTCATTTAAGTAAACCGATTACTACATTACTAAATATCATAACATTTTCATATCCATCCAAGAATAAAGGCAAAGAAATAAAACATAAAGAACATGCAGTAAAAATATTGCATTGAAGACAGGTATAGTCATATAACCCAAGGCCCAAATCCTAATCATTAAACTAGTAAATCTATAAAGTCAGGCTCAAACACTTATTACTTGGTACCAAATGGAGGTAGACGGGCCAATGAGGCACCAAAAGGAGCTGGACCAAATTAACAATGAGGGACCAGAAGGAGCTGAACTAAATAACGAGGCACCAGATGGCCAATGAAGAAGACATGAAGCTAGGCCAACAAATGAAGGTGATATCTGATTACAGGATTCAACAAATTGACATTACATTTGGCATAATTGTGTTCTAGTTGACTGCAAAGCACTGAACTAATTTTTCCCTTTCCCAAATAAATCGTTAATAAACATGCAATTGATTTGCCAGAACCTAACTGAGAGGATAATCACATGCATTCTCAATATTTTAGAGGTGTAAGTATATATTCATAGTGTTGGCCTTACTTATGAATTGTCTATCTAAATAGTTGAACATGAGAAGACCATGACTATTCTAAAATATTTTTGAGGTCCAGAAAAAGGTATGCTGATATTTCATAGATAATTCATGATTTATGCTGGTTGCAAAAAAGATGAGCATGAACTATTCTCAATGCCAAATAACCTCGAAGTTGGTTGTTTACATAATGCAATATAAGTGTCAACACTCTACACACTGCTAGTGCACTATCATTTCTTTCCTATTTAGGCCTACGATTTGGGAAAAACCTTGGATGTACCAAGAGACTTTCCAACCCTCAGGCAAAAGATGGAATGCACCAGTCCTTAGAGAAATTCAAGGTTTGTCCGCCTATCTCATGGTTCTGATCTAAATTGTATGATTTCATACCCAAAAACAGAAATACAAATATAAATCCTTAATCTTGAACCCATGACTGCAGAATGATATTTTGAATGCGTCGATCAAGTCATTAGACTTCAATACCCCCAATACCATCCCTTGCCAAGATGTGAGACCAATCTGAACTAGGGTTCCTCATCTTGTTAATGCAAAGGTTTGCAAGCTACTTGTCCAATCCCTTGACATCAGAGAATGACTGCTTGCTCTTGCAGGCCAAATCTCTTCAAGATCAGGCCAATCAGATACTCAGATCTCTGAGATCAAACATTTCAACCCAATCTATGTAGACAAGGCACTTGCAACTTGGCATCAAAAGTATTTCAAGTATAAGAAGCTAGTGAGATTTGACGCAAGTCCAGGAATTCAACCAAATTGAGTAGAATTTGATTCAAAAAACGAGAAATCAAGATACCTAATGTGATTCCGCAAGCCCTTCCTCGTCTCGGAGGTGATGCCTGTTTGAAGATGAGGCGGTGGAAGAGCAAAGAGATGGCCAACGCGTGGATAGAAGGAATCAAAGGTGAGGACTGGGGTCCGGTGATGCTCGGCAGGGTAGAGAGCCGGGCAATGCTGGCAGTGCGCCGGGGGTGGGAGCGGACTTTGGCTTGGCGCTGAGGTGTTGGGGTCGGAGCCGTCGGAGAAGGAGGAGAAGATTTGGAGAGGGGAAGAGGTCTGGAGGGGTTAGGGTTGGTTTGGAGAGGACAAAGGGAAGACACGGGAATTGGAGAGATGCGGCGCCAAAAACAAAGGAAAAAAAAAACGTATGGGTTTCACCTTTTTTACAAATTAATAACTCAAAGTTATTAAAATGAAATAAAATTCATTTGAAATCCTTTGAAATCTTGAAACAAAAATCTCATGAAGCTTTTGTTAGAAATATATTTATATTTTATAACTATATTGATTATTAATAAATTATTTTTTGAAAGAAATTTACAAAATAATGACGGTTGCGTAATTATCTTTACATTAGTATTTTATTTTTGACGCATCAATTTTTTTTTTCTTATTAAAAATCATGCATTATCTACAAAAGCATGCAAAATTTTTTAAAAATTTGAATGAATAAAATAATTTATGTATCTTACCAAAAAAATAAAAAAATAATAATAAATTGTAGATGAGTTGGAATTCTAGACTATGGTTGTTTTATATTAGATTTTTTTAATTATGTCAGATGGTTAAAAGATTTTCGATTTTTGTGGTTTTCTTAATGTATATTCCTTCTTTCTTTTGCTTTTGTATGTTTTTATGTATATATTTTAGTTTATTTTATTTTTATTAGCCAAATTTGCTTTCTTGATGAATTTTAGGAGCTATGTATATAACCCTTATCGCAAGATTGTTTGATAGATGACCAAATTAGAAAAAAGAAACATCTTAATAAAATATTTAACATTGTTTGTAAAATATTATTAAAATATTATAGTAAAAAAATGTTATTTTTGGTGTTTAATTAGGAGTAATGATATTTTTACCAAAAAGATTTTTTCAAATAACATGGATGAAAGTTGTCAGCATCCATGTCATTCTTTCTTTATTTTTATTTTTATTTTTTTAATTTCTCTTTATAATCTAAATCTTAAATTTAAATCTTTAATCATAAAATGATAAACCAAAAACTCCCTCCTTAAAATCTAAGTGGTTTACTGTTTAGGGTTTAGGACAAATGATTTAGGGTTTAGGGCTTAGGGCTTATGATTTAGGGCTTAGAGCTTAGGATTTAGGGTTTAGAGTTTAGTATTTATTATTTAAGGTTTAAGTTTTTAGATTTTTAAGTATAGATTTTTGTAGTATTTGGGTTTAAGATTTTAAATATAATTTTATAATTTTTTTTAATTTTAAGAATTTGAGTTTTAAGATTTAAATTTGAAGTTTATATAAAAAATAATGACGTGGATGAGAAGTTGGCATCCACATTATTCAGAAATCTATCGATAAATCTATTCAATTAAAATAGCATCGCTTTGTTTTTCAGTTTATTTTCTAAGTTATTCATAATTATAGAAATCTACTCAGTGATATTATCTATTATCACACTTTGAAATAATCTTTTATTTTTTTATGACTCTATTGTCGATTATATAAGTCAATATCTTATTTTATAGAGTGACGTTATATTTACATGATAGATTTGCCGCTAGGTTTCCCGAATGATATTGATGCCAACTTGCCATCCACATCATTTTTTTTATTGTAAACTTTAAATTCAAATTTTAAAAATCCCTAAATTCTTAAAATTATAAAAAATTATAAAACCATATTTAAAATTCTAAAATCTTAAACCTAAATACTATAGAATCCTAATTTCCTATATCTAACATTCTAAAAACTTAAAATTTTAAATAATAATTCCTAAACCCTAAACAATAAATCGTAGACCCTTGTGATTTATATTCTAAAAGACTTAAAATTTAAATAATAAATTTCTTTTTATCATCTAAATTCTAAACTTAAGCTGTAAACCAAAAACTGTCTCCCTAAACCCTAAATTATAAATATTAGACCATATAATCCTAAACCCTAAATCCTAAGACCTAGACCTAACAATATTTGGATATAAGATTCTATATTATTTGGGTTTAAGATTTTAGAAATTTAAATATATTTTTATAATTTTTTATAATTTTAAGAATTTAGGGATTTAAAGGTGTGAATTTGAATTTTATATAAAAAAGAATGACATAGATGATGATGTGGATGGTAAGTTAGCGTCACGTCATTATGTAAATATAGCATCGCTCATATAAAAAACGGGGGGAAAAAAAATAAAAGCACAACTCCATGAAATGTTTGCAACACCAAAATTCATAATTACCTCAAGTTAAAATAAAAAATTACAAGGATACCTCATAATAATTTTTTTTATCAAAAAATTATAGAGTTTATGAGGAAATAAATAAATTTGTGAATTTTTTAGGAAAAATAAAAATTTATTAATTCAAGTATTTTTTTGGTAATTAGTTTATTTTCAATGTTAAAAAATAGTAATTATGAACATGAGAAAGGTGAGAAAAATCAACAAAATATTCTCTTTGAATTTCTTTTTATTGTAAAGTAAAAACAAAACAATGCACAAGAATATGTGCTTGCCAAGCACTTGTTGGTATACCTCAATCACTTGGACTATTTTGTACTTTACACATTTGAGAATCAAATAAACCCTAGTTTACTTATCATGTGTACCATACAATCATACATAATATATCTAATTACAGACCAATTAAACTAAAGATATTTATAGGAAACAACAAAATTAATGCTATCAGAAATGACAACAATTAAGCTGCATGTTAATAGTGGTTATGGATGACAAAAAGATTCTCATGTTAGTTAGCATTGTGTAAAATTTGGAATGAGACAGGAGTGAGCCTAACACATTCCCTTTGCTCAGCGCCATGGCCATCAAAGAATATAGACATTTGAGAATTAGAGATAGTGATAAAGAACAGATATGCCTTGTTTACTCTTCATCTTATGATGGTGAAGAAATTGATTATCCATTTGGTTGTCTAGGAGATTTTCATGTTGCAAACATAAGATCTCATTGTAGGTCCTGCACAGAATTTCAAAATATGTCAGATAACCAAAAAAAATATTTATAGTTTAAATACCAAAAAAAGAAAAGAAAAGAAAATCAATATATCTTACCTAGAGCGATATGTATTCTTGGATTAAAAGAAATCACAAGGGAAGAATAAATAAATAAATAAATAAAGGAAAAATCTTTGTTTATATGGACTTTGGATAAAAAAAGAAAAGGAAAATAATGAAAAAAAAAAGAATCAAATAAAAAATATAGGAGGGTCAAAATTTAAAAAAAAAAAAACCACGAATTATGGCGTGGAAAATAAAAAAAATAATGATAAATATAAATCATTTTTTTAAAAAAAATATTTGAATATAAAAAAGAGAGAGAGTATATATATTTATGGATATATATACGGGTTTGAATTTCAAATATTTTAAATTAAAAAAAGAATAGATAAATAAAAAAAGGATAAGAATTGAAAAAAAAAATTGGATTTTTAAATTAAAAAAATATATATCCTGTATCATTGGAGTTGGTGATTTGTTGAAAAAATCTCTCGTTGAGGATTTTTGGGGAAAAAAAAAACAGAGGCTAAAAAGAAAATTTGGAAAAAAATCGGAGAGAAAAAAAATACAGAGAGAGCTTCTTGTGAGAGAGAAGGAAAAAAATTGCAGAGAAGGGAGACGAAGAGAGAACAGAGAAAGGAGGAGAGGAAGAAGAAGAGATCCTTGCTTTTATTGGAAAGAGAAAACAGAGAGTTTTAAAAGAAGAAGAGAAAGAAGGGGACGAGACGCTCATCTGTCTTACGGGAGAAGGAACAGAAGAAAAAAGAATAGAAGGAGTTAGGCAATTAAAAGGTTATGATTCTCTCAATGTTAAGTTCATAGCATGATGTATATGCATATATAATTTGTAGCTTGCATGCTTAGAAAATCTTGACATGTTGAGATGGACACATGTTTACATTCTTAAGATGATGCCTTGTTTTATGCAAATGAGAGATTGCTTCCTATAGTATGTGCAGCATGTAGACATTCACAAGTCTTTTGCTCATTCTCTCTGCAATCTCATCCCATTCATGTTCATATTTCCTCACTTCACACTCCATCCTCTCCTTTGTCATTGTGTCATTAAAATATAAAGAAACATCATTTTTAACCCTGATGATCATCTCTGCTTCAAGCCATGTCATTGGTTTATTGCAAGAATATACTTTCCAAACAAAATTTGCACCACTTGTGTTATCATGCATGTGAAATGTGTATGTCACTCATAAGTTCGATCATTACTACCAAACATTGTTTCTGTCATCTTAGATGTATACATTGTCATAGAATTATGGAAAATGAAATATTCACAAGAATTATGGAAATTGTAGCGTGTAAAATTTCCAAAGTTTATTGATGAAGTTTGGGGGAAAATGCCAAAAATAGAAATTTGAGGACTAATTTGCAAAATTTCAAAAAAAAAAAAAGAGAAGAAGGGGAAATATAGGAGGTCGTGCGCCTATTTATTAAAAAAAACTCTTAGGAAAATAAAAAAGAGAGTTATTTGCAAAAGTTTGAGCATAGATGTGAAAAGGAGAATTTTAGGGGGTTTACCTGCAAAATTGTGAGAATGTTTGAAAATATGAAAGCTAGAGGGTTTAAGTGCAAAAGCTATAAAAAATATAGAAATGTGAAAGTTTGGGGTTTATTTGCAAATTTTGATAAAATGTGAAAAAATGTGAAAGTTAGAGGGCGAAGTTGTATAAATATCCTTAAATTTATGAAAAGAAAAGAATTTGTGGGATAATGTGCAAAATCGTCATGAGAGGGGTATTTATGTAAAAAAAAAGAGAGAAAAAAAATGATGAAGGATAAGTGAGAAAAGAGAAGAGATGAAAAAGAAAAAAAAATGAAGAGTAAAAAAATGAGAGATGAAAAAATGAAGAGGGGAAAAATGGAAAAAATGAGAGATGAGTGAAATAAGAAAAGGAAAAAAAAAATGATGAAGGATGAGTGAAAAGGAAAACAGAAAAAAAAAATGAAAAATGAGTTTATTGGTGTGAGGGTGTTTTCATAATTTTCTTCTCTTTTTGTAGAACTTCTCTTTGGAAAATTCCTCTAACTCCACCTTGAGGTCTTGACATACTCTTGGGGTAAGGAGAAAATTTCTATGAAATTTCTCTGACTCCACCTTGAGGTCTTGACATACTCTTGTGGTAAGGAGAAAATTTCTATGAAATTTCTCTGACTCCACCTTGAGGTGTTGACACACTCTTGGGGTAAGGAGAAATTTTCACGAAATTCCTCTAACTCCACCTTGAGGTCTTGACATACTCTTGGGGTAAGAAGCCATGAAATTTCTCTGACTCCACCTTGAGGTCTTGACATACTCTTGGGGTAAGGAGAAATTTTCACGAAATTCCTCTAACTCCACCTTGAGGCCTTGACATACTCTTGGGGTAAGGAGAAAATTTTCATAAAATTCCTCTGACTCCACCTTGAGGTCTTGACATTCTTGGAGTAAAGAGAAATTCCCACAAAAAAATTATAAAAAAAAATCTCTCTTCTTGAAAATAAAAAAAAACTCTTGAAGTGAAAGGAAAAGTGAAGAAATGAAAATTCCACAAAAAAAAAAAATCTCTCTTCTTGAAAATAAAAAAAAAAACTCTTGAAGTGAAAGGAAAAGTGAAAGAAATGAAAATTCCACAAAAAAAAAAATCTCTCTTCTTGAAAACAAAAAAAAACTCTTGAAGTGAAAGGAAAAGTGAAGAAATGAAAATTCCACAAAAAAAAAAAATCTCTCTTCTTGAAATTAGAAAAAAAAAATTCTGAAGTGAAAGGAAAAGTGAAAGAATGAAAATTCCAAAAAAAAATCTCTCTTCTTGAAATGAGAAAAAAAAATTCTTGAAGTGAAAGGAAAAGTGAAAAAATGAAAATTCCACAAAAAAAAAAAAGAAAATCTCTCTTCTTGAAGCAAAGAAAAATTCTTGAAGTGAAAGGAAGAGTAAAAAAAATGAAAACTTCACAAGAAAAAAAAAAAAAAAATCTATTCTTGAAGTAAAAAAATAAACAACAAAATCTCTCTTCTTGAAGTAAAAATTCTTGACGTGAAAGGGAGAGTAAGATGAGAATTTTCACACAAAAAAAAAATGAAAAACTCCACAAACAAAAAGCACTTTTCTTGAATTAAAATAAAATCTCTTCTTCAAATGAAAGGAAGAGTAAAAAAAATGAAAATTCTACAAACCAAAAAAAAATCTTTTCTTGAAGTGCAAGGAAGAATTAAAAAATGAAAATTTCACAATATATATATATATATATATATATATATATATATATATATATATATATATATATATATATATATCTTTTTAACACTTATAAAAAATGTTGAAAGAGATTTTCTTGAAGCTCATTATGAGGTCTCTCTCGTCAAAATTGAAATGAAGAACTCAATTGATGTCTTAGTTACCGGAAATCAAGCTCGTGATTATAGCTTGAGATTCATTTTAAAAAAAATCAAAATTGCCAAGTTAACGACTTAATCATGTTAAAGTCCATGGCTTAAAGATTTAAAGGTCAAGACTTGAAAGCATTAAAGAGTCAAGACCTGAATGACAAATGCAACTCTGGAGTTTAAGACACAAAGAAGTCAAAGACTGGAGGAGTTTCACAAGTCAAAACCTGAAGATTTTACAAGCACAAAGGGCCGAAGTCTTCAGTGATAAAAGAAATGAAGATGATCAAGTAGGCAACTCATCAATGCAGAGTGGCCGCAGCTTAAAAGTTATGCAATGTGTCAAGATGCAAGCACAGCTAAAAAAAATTGAAGGAGGCCCTAGTCACCAAGCTAGAGGGTTTTCTGATTAGCTTTAGCCAAGAAGTCAAGAGCATCAACCAAGTCAAAAAAAAAAAAAAAAAGGAAATTTGTAGAACATGACAAAAAATAGCTCTCTTATTATTTTTGCATTCTCACTCATGATTATGTATTCACATATTCTTTGAAATCAATAAAAAAAAATCAATTTTATGTTCGCTCATTTATTTCTCATTCACACTTGTTTCTTAATCAGAGGTTCCCATGACATTATCTGGGGTAATTAATATTAGGGGCTTGCCCCTAATAGAAGTTATGAACCTGCAATCATCTGAAATATAAAATAATTAAAATTTGATTTGTGATCCATACTTTTTCACCTGGTCAATCCCAATTAAAGGCCGGTTGGAAAGAAAGGAGCCCACAATCTTAAAAAAAAACGCAAGCATAAAAGAAAAGTGAAGAAGCGGATAAGATAAAAAAAAAATTGCCAGCGCCAAATTTTTTTCTTACCATGGAATTAGGGTCGTAATATGAATAGACCAGTTTATAGATCACAAATTAAGGTCTATAAGGTAAGTACTTAGAAAATTATATATATATATATATATATATATATATATATATATATATATATATATATATATATATATATATATATATATATATATATATATATATATATAATCTAATGTTGCAAATATTCACATATTTCATATTTGTTGATTTCAGGTAAGGAATTTTTTGAATAAAAATTTTCTGTTAATACCCAAAATAATGTTTCAATGGTCAAGAGCTTATTTTATATCTTAATTTATTTTTGAAAGAAATTTATGATGGTTACACAATTATCATGCCTTTTTGGCTCATTAATTTTTTTTTATAAAAAATCATACATTATCTACAAAAGCATGTAAAATTTATATAAAAATTTAAATGAATAAAATATTTTATATATCCTGTCAAAAAATAAAAAATTAAAAAAAAAAATTATCGACGACGAGTTGGATATCCAGCCAATGGATGGTTTGGATTAGATTTCTCAACTATTCAGCTTGTTAAAGATTTTGGCTTTTTGTAGTTTTGTTAATGTATTTTCCTTCCTCCTTTTTGCTTTTGCAGTCTTTTATGTATTTATTTTAGTTTATTTTATTTATATTAGCCAAATTTGTTTTTATGATGAAACTCAGGCGCTAATGTATAACCCTTTATCACAAGATTGTTAGATAGACGACCATGTTTGTAAAAAAAAAAATTGTAAAAGAATATTTAACATTGTTTGCAAAATAATATTAAAATATTACTCTAAAAAAAATTGTAGATTTGGGTTTTTAATTATTCCTGAGTTGTTTTTCAGTTTTTTTTCCTAGTTGTTTATAATTTTGGAAATCTAATCCTTGATATTATCTTTTACAATATTCTGAAATAATTTTTTATTTTTATGATTCTATTGTCGATAATATACACAATATCTTATTTGAGTTATTTCATAAACAATATCTCATTTAGATCATTCAAATAAATAATTAGAAGACAAAAAAAAAAGTGTTATTGTCTGATTGTTTGAGCACATGAACTAAAATTGCATTGCATTTATTTTGTTTTCTTTGATAATTAAAATAATATAATTAAATAAAGGGTTTGAAATATACAACAAATTTATTTCTAAGTCCATTTGCTCTTTTTTTTTTTTTGGTTCTTTAAGTTGAGATGTACTCATCTTATAATGATACAATATTTTTTTTAATAAAAATATTATTTTATCCTCATTATACTCATCATTTTTAAATCATCAAAAACTTTAATTTGTTAACTAAAAAAAAAAATACCAATAGACTGATCCTAACCTTATCTAAAATTGATTCAACGAATCAAACCCATTTGGCTACCTGTTTTTGCGGTGGGTCAGCATGGCCACAATGATGACTGTTGTATATATCTTGAAGTGTGAAAGTAAATAATCAAAATTTGAAAAACTAAAGTATTCAGTCATCTCGATTAAAAAAAAAATATAAATATTTAAATCAATCTTCTTGTTAATTAAAATTAAAAATTAAAAGCCCAATACATAATGAAGGCAATGTGAAAATTACTTTATTCTAAAATGACAAGAAATAGAAATAAAGGAAGCGGTGTGACGAAAGATTTGACTAGTGTGCAATCTCTTACTATAAAAAAAAATAAAGGATGTTGAATTTGGGAAGAAGTATTTAGAATATCCCGGCTATTTATCTATTTATTTTTTGACAGTTGCAGAATTATCTTTACATTAATATTTTATTTTTGGTGCATGATTTTTTTATTCTTATACAAAATCTTGCATTATCTAAAACTTATTTAAAAATTTGAATGTATAAAATAATTTAGGTAGGCGATGCTATTTTTACCGAATCCTGAATGACATGTCATATCATTCACGTCATTATTTTTTATATAAACTTTAAATTTAAATATTAAAAATCCTTAAATTCTTAAATTATAATAAAATAAAAATTATACAACCATAAAATCTTAAAACCAAATCCTCTTATGCCCAAAATCCTAAAGAGTACGAAAGTTTGTAATTTACATTCTCAGGGGGAGAGTTTTTAGTTAATCCGTTAAAATTTAAATTTAAGATTTAGATAATAAAGAAAAATTTAAATATTTTTTTTAAAAGAGATAGAGAAAGAATGACATGGATGCCAACATGGCATTCACGTCATTTGGGAAATTTATTCGGTAAAAATATCATTGTTATTTTATATATCTTATTTAAAAATATAAAAAAATAAAAGAAATTATACATGAGTTGGATTTCCAAGACTATGGGTGGTTTAGATTAGGATTTTTAACTATGCCAGATGGTTAAAGATTTTCATTTTTATAGTTTTCCTTGTGAATTTTCCTTCTTTCTATTGCTTTTGCAGGTTTTATGTATATATTTTAGTTTATTTTGTTTTTATTAGCCAAATTTGGTTTCATGATGAATTTTAGGCCCTATGTACATAACACTTTATTCCAAGATTGTTATATAGATGACCAAATTATAAAAAAAAAAACATTTTAATAAAATATTAAACATCATTTATAAAATATTATTAAAATATTACATTAAAAAAGAAAATGTAGTTTTGGGTGTTTATTTTCTGAGTTATTCATAATTATGGAAATCTAATCAATTGATATTGTCTTTTATAACATTTCAAAATAACCTTTTATTTTTTATGAATCTATTCTCGATAATATAAATAAATATCCTAGTTTATAAAAAATATTTTATTTTGATCATTTAAATAAATAAGAAAAACAAAAACAAATAAAATAAAAGCACAACTCCGTGAAATGCTTTCCCCTAAAAAAAATTACAACGATACCTCACAATATTTTTTATGAAAATTTTTTATAGTTTATGAGGAAATAAATAAATTTGTGAACTTTTTAGGAAAAATAGAATTTATTAATTCAAGCATTTTTTATAATTAATAATTAATCAGTATATTTTCAATATTAAAAAATTATTTATTAACATGAAAAAGGTGAGAAAAATCTACTAAATATTGTCTTTGAATTTTTCTTTTTAAATTGTGAAGTAAAGATACAACATTGCATAGGAGTACAATAATTTCCCAATTTTTTTCAGTAATTTTGCAAATTAAATGGGAAACAACAACAACAAAACAAGTGCTATCCATGCATTGTTGATTTACCTCAATCACTTACACTATTTGTGTTTTATACATTTGAGAATCAAACAAACCCTAGCTTACTTATCATGTGTACCATACATAATATATTTAATCACAGATCAATTAGACAAAAGATCTTCACAGGAAACAACAGAATTAATCCTATCAACAATGACAACAATTAAGTTGCATGTTAATAGCGGAAATTGATGACAAAAGAATTCTTATGTCAGTCAGTATTGTGTAAAATTTTTGAATGAGACAGGAGTGTGCCAGACACATTCCCATCATTCAGCGCCAAGCCCATCAAGGAATATAGACATTTGAGAATTAGAGATAGAGACGAAGAACCGATATGCCTTGTTTACTCTTCCTCCTTGCTTTTCTTTACAATGGCAAACACCTTTCATATGATGGTGATGAAATTGACTATCCATTTGATTGTCTAGGAGATTTTCATGGTGCAGACACAATACCACTTTGTAGGTTCCGCACTGAATTTCAAAATATTTGTTAGATAACTAGTGAAAATATTTTATAATTCAACTTTTGATAAATATCAAAAGAAATAAGAAAATCAAAATATCTTACCGATAGTGGTGTGTATGACTGGATTAAAAGAGATTACAAGACAAGAATAAAGAAAAGAAAAAATAAAGGAAACTCTGGAAAAGCAAACGGAAAGATAAAAAAAAAAAAAAAAATTGGTAGCGCCGCCTCTTTTTCTTACAGTGGAATTAGGGTTAATATGAATGGACCAATTTATAGAACACATATTAGGGTACGGTAAGGTTTATAAGGTAAGTAATTAGAAAATTTAAAATTATTTAGGGTACGGTAAGGTTTATAAGGTAAGTAATTAGAAAATTTAAAATTATTTTTAAATATATATATATATATATATATATATATATATATATATATATATATATATATAAAAGCTAATGTTGCAAATATTCACAAATATATTGGTTTTAGTAAGGAATTTTCTGAATAAAGTTTTTGAGATAGAACACAAGATAAATTTCAGTGGTCAACACCTTGTTTTATGTCTTAATTTATTTTTTTAAAAAAATTTACAAAATAATGATGGTTGCGCAATTATCTCTACATTAGTATTTTTGGAGCATTAAATTTTTTCTTATAAAAAATCATGCATTATCTACAAAAGCATGTAAAACATATTTAAAAATTTGTATGAATAAAATAATGTATGTATCCTATTAAAAAAACAAAATATAAAATATAAAAAAAATAATGTATGTATCCTATTAAAAAAACAAAAAATAAAATATAAAAAAAATTGTAGGCGAGTTGCTTTTCCAGACTATGGGTGGTTTTGATTAGATTTTTTAGCTATGTCAGATGGTTAAAGATTTTCATTTTTGTAATTTTCTTATTGCATTTTCCTTCTTTCTTTTGCTTTTGTAGGTTTTTATGTATATATTTTAGTTTGTTTTGTTTTTATTAGCTAAATTTGTTTTCATGATGAATCTTAGGCCCTTTATCCTAAGATTGTTGATAGATGACCAAATTTTTTAGAAGGCATTTTAATAAAATATTTAACATAGTCCGTAGAATATTATTAAAATATTACACTGAAAAAATGGTGTTTTGGGTGTTTAATTATTTTTATATTACTTTTCAGTTTATTTTTTGAGTTATTTATAAATATGAAAATTTACTAAACATTGATATGATCTTTTATCACACTTTAAAATAACCTTTCATTTTTTATGATTCTATTGTCGATAATATAAATCAATATCTTATATAATAAACAATATCTTATTTTGATTATTTAAATAAATATAAAATACCGAAAAAGATAAAAGGACAACTCCATGAAATGTTTGCAACTCCAAAATACATAATTACCTTAAATTAAAATAAAAAATTACAAAGATACATCACAATAGTTTTTTTATGAAAAATGTATATAGTTTACGAGGAATAAATAAAGTTGTGAACTTTTTAAAAAAATAAAAAAAATTATTAACTCAAGCATTTTGGTAATTAATAATTAATTAGTATATTTTCCACACTTAAAAAAGTGAGAAAATCCACACAATACTCTCCTTGAAATTGTTTTAATTGTGAAGTAGAGATAGAAGAATAAATAGGAGTATAATCATTTCTCAAATTTTTGTCTAGTAATTTTGCAAATTAAATGAGAAGAAAAAAAAATTGCTATCCGTGCACTTGTTGGTATACTTCAATCACTATTTGTGTTTTACACAGTTTGAGAATCAAACAAACTCTAGGTTACTTATCATGTGTACCATACATAATATATCTAAGGGTAAACAACCAAATGATCCCTTTAACTTTGGGTGCATTTCTATTTCGGTCTCCCGATTTTAAAAAATTACGATTTTGTCATTTATTTTTATTTTTATTACGATTTAGTCATCTGAGTGAACACTGTTAACGGCGAACAGACGTAGCCTATGACGTGTCACATTTATTCCAATTCAGTAACATCATATTCCATCTTGGACACCCACGTGGATACCAAGTCAGTCCTTCAACCACCTCCATGGCCATCCTTCCAAGCTCCAACATCTTCTTCCTTGCTTTCTTCTCTTCTCTCTATAAATAAACTGAGTATAGAAAACTTGTTTTGATTGATTTGTATTGATGATATACTGATGGTATTTATACAGGGAAAAAGATAAACAAACCTCCTAAAGTAACTCTAACAGAGTACAACAAAATCTGCTAAACTAGGAGATATTCTATATCTACAACAACTGATAAAGGAAAAAGTCAGCAACAAATTACTTTGAAAGAGTCAAGAGTCATCACTCTAATACCCTCCCGCAAGCTCACGATCGGGAACGAACAAGAAGCTTGGTCCTTAGATTTTGAAACCGAGAAGTGCCAACAGCTTTGGTAAAAATGTCAGCAATTTGATCAACAGAGTGGACATGCCGAACAATCAATTCTCCGGCTTGAACCTGTTCTCGAACAAAATGGCAGTCAATTTTGATGTGCTTCGACCGCTGATGGAAGACAGGGTTGGCAGTGAGGAAGGTGGCACTAAGATTGTCGCAGAGGAGAATGGGAGGACCATGGGAAGGGAAGGCCATTTCCTTGAGAAGTTGTTGAAGCCAAATAAGTTCAGCCGCAGCAAAGGCAACGGCTCGGTATTCTGCTTCAGTGCTGGAGCGAGCAACAACATTCTGCTTTCGAGAGGACCAACTGACTAAGTTTCCCCCAAGGAAGATAGAGAAGCCATGCTGAGAACGGCAGTCTTCAGGATCAGAAGCCCAGCCAGCATCAGCGAAACAAACAAGCCGAGCGTCACGAGCTGGACGGAAGAAGAGACCTGTATAAAGAGAACCCTTGAGATAGCGAAGAATTCTCTTGACGGCAGCCCAATGATGCTCAGATGGCTGGTGCATGAACTGACAAACCCGATTAACCGAGTAGGAAATCTCGGGGCGAGTAATAGTAGCATATTGGAGAGCGCCAACAATGCTGCGGTACAGAGAGACATCAGTGAAGGGATCACCGCCAGAAACGAGCCGAGAGCCTGGAACAGCCGGAGAGGCAATAGGCTTGGCTCCCATCATCTTGCTGCGATTGAGGAGGTCCAAAATGTACTTTCGTTGAGAGAGCAAAATACCAGAGGAACTGCGAAGGACCTCGATGCCCAAGAAGAAGGTAAGAGCACCTAAGTCTTTCAGAGAAAAGACCGAGTTGAGGTACTGAACAAAATCATCAACAAAAGAGGAGTTGGATCCAGTGATAATCAGGTCATCGACGTAAACAAGTACATAGACAACGTCAGAACCATGATGTTGGATGAAGAGTGAGGTGTCTGAAATACACTGTTTGAAGCCATGTCGAAGAAGAGCTTGATGCAGTTTCTGAAACCAGGCTCGAGGGGCTTGTTTAAGACCATAGAGAGCCTTCTTGAGCCTGCAAACATGTGTAGGATGAGCAGAGGAAACAAAGCCTGGAGCCTGTTCCATGAAGACGGTTTCAGCCAAGTCACCGTTGAGAAAGGCATTGTTGACATCAACTTGCCGAAGAGGCCAACTGCGAGTAACAGCAAGGCTAAGAACCACCCGAATTGTGGTAGGCTTGATGACAGGACTGAAAGTGTCGAAGTAGTCAACTCCTTCCTCCTGATTATAGCCCTTAGCCACCAAGCGAGCCTTGTACCTGTCAATAGACCCATCTGGTTTCTTCTTGATCCTGAAAACCCACTTACAACCAACAATATTAGAAGTGGGGGGCCGAGGAACCAAATCCCAAGTCCCATTAGCAAGTAAAGCATCAAATTCTAATTGCATAGCATGTTGCCAGTTAGGATTCTTGTTGGCCTGGAGAAAGGTTTTCGGTTCAAAGTCAGAAGAGTCACATGGGATAGGATGTTTGGTAGTAGTGTGGGCACGTGGTTTAAGGGAATGAGTAGAGGCTCGAGTGACCATACCATGGACCGAGGTATCGGACGGACGATAATAGGAAGGAGCCTGAGGATAGGTAATGACAGCTGAGGAGACCGGAGGCGGTGATGGTGGAGGCACCGGAGGAGATGGTGGTGGCAGACCGGAAGGAGATGATGTGGCCGTCGACATAGGAATGGCCGAGACAGGAGGCCGAGTCGCTTCCTGAAGTGGCAGCAAAGAAAGCCCGACGTGTGATGAATCAAGTTGAGTGGATCGAGATTGATGCTCAGGATAGGGAAAGGAAGATTCATCAAACACAACATGGCGAGAAATATAAGTTTTGGAAGAGGGAACATGAAAGCATAGGTAGCCTTTGTGCTTGGTACTGTACCCAAGAAAGATACATGCCATAGAGCGAAATTCCAGTTTGCTGTTATTATAAGGCCGTAGATAAGGAAAACAAAGACAACCAAAAGACTTTAAAAAGTTGTAATCAGGTGGACGATTATATAAGCAGGCAAAAGGGGACTTATGAGCAAGAACAGGAGTAATGGTTCTATTGGTTAGGTAGATGGCAGTATGAAAAGCATGTTCCCAGAAGGAGATAGGGAGGTTGGAGTGGGCTAAAAGAGCCAAACCTTTTTCGACGACAACGCGATTACGACGTTCTGCCGCACCATTTTGCTCCGGGGTGTGCGGACAGGAGACTCGATGAATGATGCCATTGGTTTCGAGAAAGGTAGAGATATTGCGAAATTCACCCCCCCCCAATCAGATTGGAAAGCTTTGATTTTAGTGGAAAACTGAGTGGCAACCATCTTTTGAAAGGACTGAAACGCAGATAGAACCTGAGATTTGGCAGCAAGAAAGTATATCCAGACAAATTTTGTGCAATCATCAAGAAAGAACACAAAATACCGATTACCATATAAAGAAGGGACAGAGGCAGGGCCCCAAACATCCGAATAAATGAGATCAAAGGGTTTATCAGACACAATATGACAAGAGGGAAGAGGATGTCTATGACTCTTGCCTAACTGACATGCCCTACATAAAGGTAAGGATTTATTAGCAGAAACAGGTAAAGCAAAATCAGCGAGTTGACGACGTAGCACAGACTCGTGAGGGTGCGCAAAACGATGATGCCAACATGCCACAGAAGCGCGTTCACCAATAAAGACACGGGGACCTGGGGAACAAGCTGGAAGACGGTATAAACCATTCTCAACGATGCCTTTGAGAAGTATCTTGCCCTGTAAGGTCTTAACATAACAATGATTAGCATGTAATTCGACAAAAACATTGTTATCATGACATAATTGACGGACACTAAGAAGATTGTTAGACACCGTAGGAACGACAAGAATATCATTGAGGGCAAGGGGTTTGGCAACATGGTCTGCAATTAAATTAAGAGTACCAGTATGCGTAATGGGAAGGGACTGACCGTTTGCGACAACGAGATTATCGGTGCCATCATACGCAGCGGAAAGGTTGAGCCCGGAGAGGTCAGCGGTGACATGATTGGTGGCACCGGAGTCGACTATCCAGGGGTCTGAGAGGGCGGATGGGCTCTCAGGAGATGCGGCAAAAGCCTGCTTGGTGGCGGACTGGCGGAGACGACTGGCGGCACGACGATTGGTGGCTGGAAACGCCGTGAGATTGAGTCGCTGGTGGCAGTTGCGACCATCATGACCATCCTTGTCACAAATCTGACAGGGGGCGCGCGGACGACCAGACTGGTGGTCCGGCGACGTTCCGGTTGTGGTTCTGCGGTGATCCGGCGGCGGCTGACGGCCGGAAAATCGGCGATGAACAGCATGTGCCATCGGTGTGGTGTGCAGGCAAGCATCGGAGATGCGTTGTTCTTCCTGGAGGAGCAGGCCGAGAAGTTCATCAGACGAAACGGGATCCAGGCGCATACTAATCGCTGTTTTGAAAGCAGCGTACTCCGGGCCAAGACCATACAGAACATATGAGACGAAGTCATCGTCGGGAACAACGGTGAGGCAGTCTGCCAGTGCGTCGGCGAGCGCTCGTTTCTGCTCGACGTATTCCAGGATGGAGAGGCCGCCTTTGGACAGAACCTGCAATTGTTGTTTCAGGTGCATATGGCGAGCTCGGGACTGTGATTGGAAAGTACGCTGCAGAGAGGACCAGCACTCCGCCGTGGTAGTCGACCGGGAAACAAGACTAAGCATCGGCGAGGATAGTGTGGAACGCAGCCACAAGAGGACCAAACGGTCCTTACGCCTCCAGGCAGCGAACGCCGGGTTCGGCGCACCGACTATCGCTCCGGCAACAGGCGAAAGGAGGGCGGCAGGAGCTCCACCAGCGACGAGAAAACCTTCGAGCTCGTAGGCCTCAAGAGCGGATCGGATGGTGCTCTGCCACAGTGAGTAGTTGCTCCGATCAAGACGAACGGCCAACGCCGGGAACTGAAGGGTGGCCGTGGTGTCGCTGGAAGCTGAGACGAGAAGTGGGGATGCGGAAGCCATAGGTCAGAACTTGGCTTTTGAACTGCTGGAAAAGGAAAAAAAAAAAAACAGAGCAGTTCTACAAAACTGATACCATATAAATAAACTGAGTATAGAAAACTTGTTTTGATTGATTTGTATTGATGATATACTGATGGTATTTATACAGGGAAAAAGATAAACAAACCTCCTAAAGTAACTCTAACAGAGTACAACAAAATCTGCTAAACTAGGAGATATTCTATATCTACAACAACTGATAAAGGAAAAAGTCAGCAACAAATTACTTTGAAAGAGTCAAGAGTCATCACTCTAATACTCTCCCACCATTAACTCTCTCACTCTCTCTTTTATCTCTTTCCTCTTCACCACCCATGTGCACCCACTTTGCTTAGCCTCAAACTAGCTTCAAGTTCATTAATGATCATCTTCTCATTGAGTACATGATTAACGATCATCGGCCATGTCAACATCGGCATGGTAGCGACCATGCTTTCTAGCAGTGAGTTCTACCCACAGTGACTCACAAGCCCTTCCACTGAAGCAAGCCACGTTGCGATGCCCCATTGGACTATCTTTCCTCTCTTTCCAGTTATCACCATGAAGCATCTCTCACCACCCAAAAGGTATGCACACTCCGCTACCTCCTAAAACTGCTCCGCGCGCCAAATGTGTTTTAAGTCTCGAACATCGCGTAAACCATAGAGTTTATTTCCTTGTCGTTTAGCCATTAGAGACAGTCACCATCCTCGGCGAGAGTCGCCAAAGAAAATAGAGATAAATGAGCCATACAAAAGCTTTGTTCTGGAAGAATGATTCAAAGAGTTTATATACTCACATTTAATAAAGGAGAAGCTATTGACGATGATGCTTGGCTATTGATGCCGCTTGTGTTGTGTTTGGTGAGGATGAGAACTATAGTGTCATTAGGGTTAGTGGAGTTGAGAAAGATGGTTAGGACTTGGTGGCGAGAGATGAGAAGAGAAAGAGAAGCACTAGGGACGCGGATGAACTCGCGCGGAGGAGGTGAAGGACTTGGTGGCCAGAAAGATATTAGAGCTTGTAGATAATTGACTTGGCATCCACGTGGGTGCCCAAGATGGGTTAAGAGGTTGCTGATTTGGAATAAATGTGACATGTCATTGGCCACCGTTAACGGCATTCACTAAGATGACTAAATCGTAACAAAAAATAAAGATAAAAGGCCAATTGTAACTTTTTAAAACTGCGGGACCAAAATAGAAACACACCCAAAGGTAAAAAATCATTTTAGTTGTTTACCTTATAAATTTTGTCATTGCTAAAGTCTCTCAACCCACAAATGCACTGTTTAGGCTACTATTTGCCCGTGCTTTAATTTAGTATTTTCTATAGCAGAGATAGAGCCAAGATTTTTTTTTTCCCAAATAAAAGGGTTTTTTTTTTCCTAGGATGGGCCAAAAAATAGATATTTATCTTCTTAAAAAAAATATTTTTTTTATTTATCATATATTCTAATTTGTAAAAAATCAGGGGACGGTGACCCCTTTCACCCCTTCTATCCTCCCCCGGCGTGCCTGCTATACAGTAATTTACTAATTTTTCATCATCCTACAGTACTCTCCCATTCAACAAAATTCATGTTTCTGCTGATCAAGATTTTTGTAGTAATGTCACCAATGTTCCACGCCAGGCAACCAAAGTTAATAATATGAACCTTTCTATTATCTAACCACCAGGTCATTGGATTTTTTTTTTTTTTAATCCTGAGAAGAAAAAAGGAAAATAATAATCCAATGGATTCAATTCCGTGATAACTATTACAAAAAAAGAAAAAAAATAATAATTTAATGAAATCAGTTCCGTGGTAAATACCATGTAACCAAAATGTGACTCATTTATACTTTCTCAGATTTAACTTGAGATTTTGTTTTTACTCTTTTAATTATATAAAATCTGCTTTTATCTTTTTCTTTGTAAAAAAAATAATAAAATTAATTCTTACAATGAGCTCCTCCGTCCATATGTAATTGTCTTGAATAACGATATCTTTTAGATTGTTAAGTTTCCAAAGCTCAATAAAAATGTTAATTTACAGGTCAAAGTTATGCTTAATCTCTCTACACAAATCCCTCTCTATTGCCATTGGCTTCTCCAACCCACAAACCCAAATTTCTACCCCAAATCCCAAATTTGGTTCTGCTACAGTAAATTATACTCCAACCACAAATCCCAAATTTTACCCCAAAAAAGCATATTCATTTAATATTCCTTCATCTTCTTTTTTTAATAATATTATTATTATTCAATAAAAGAATACTTGAAATTAATCATTTCTAACAATAACTTAATCTAACTCATTAAAGACATTAATTACAATATTTTTTTCATAGACATTAATGATTTAGACAAACGTGTCATAATTTTTTTTTTCTTGATTTTTTCTAATATCAAAACTTATTTCTCCCATTTCTTTTTTGATATTTAATTCTATTTTTTTTTTATGATAGTTAGTAAATTTGAGCTAAAAATGGTTAGAGATTTTAAAATTTTATTCTAAAAATATCCCCCATTTTTTTATTTTTAAATCTTTTCTAATCATCACAAAAGATGTGTTTTTTTGTTAATAATATAATTTTATAAAAATTTTACATCTCATTATTTTTATATATATATTTTTAAATATATATATATAATTTGTTTATTAATACAACTTAATTTTATGTACTAATATAAAAAATTTATAAAAATTATAAATTATAAATTAAGAAAATAATAAAAAGAGTTATATATATATATATATATATATATATATATATATATATATATATATATATATATATATATATATATATATATTTTGCTTTTATATTTTTTGTTTTCTGAAACATACAATTTTTATAACCAAACATGTTTTTGTTTTCAAAAAATTGGAAATAAACAAAAACAAAACAAAAACGCAACAAAAACAAAAATAATACCAAACAACTATTCAGATTGTTAAAGATTTTGGCTTTTGTAGTTTTGTTAATGTATTTTCCTTCTTCCTTTTTGCTTTTGCAGTCTTTTATGTATTTATTTTAGTTTATTTTATTTATATTAGCCAAATTTGTTTTTATGATGAAACTCAGGCGCTAATGTATAGCCCTCTATCACAAGATTGTTAGATAGACGACCATGTTTGTAAAAAAAAATTGTAATAGAATATTTAACATTGTTTGCAAAATAATATTAAAATATTACTCTAAAAAAAATTGTAGATTTGGGTTTTTAATTATTTCTGAGTTGTTTTTCAGTTTTTTTTCCTAGTTGTTTATAATTTTGGAAATCTAATCCTTGATATTATCTTTTACCATATTCTGAAATAATTTTTTATTTTTATGATTCTATTGTCGATAATATACACAATATCTTATTTGAGTTATTTCATAAACAATATCTCATTTAGATCATTCAAATAAATAATTAAAAGACAAAAAAAAAAAATAAAGTGTTATTGTCTGATTGTTTGAGCACATGAACTAAAATTGCATTGCATTTATTTTGTTTTCTTTGATAATTAAAATAATATAATTAAATAAAGGGTTTGAAATATACAACAAATTTATTTCTAAGTCCATTTGCTCTTTTTTTTTTTTTTGGTTCTTTAAGTTGAGATGTACTCATCTTATAATGATACAATATTTTTTTAAATAAAAATATTATTTTTGTCCTCATTATACTCATCATTTTTAAATCATCAAAAACTTTAATTTGTTAACAAAATAAATAAATAAATAAATACCAATAGACTGATCCTAACCTTATCTAAAATTGATTCAACGAATCAAACCCATTGGCTACCTGTTTTGGCGGTGGGTCAGCATGGCCACAATGATGACTGTTGTATATATCTTGAAGTGTGAAAGTAAAGGAGTGATTGAACATTCTATCAAAGATAAATAATCAAAATTTGAAAAACTAATGTATTCAGTCATCTCAATTAAAAAAAAAATCTAAATATTTAAATCAATCTTCTTGTTAATTAAAATTAAAAATTAAAAGCCCAATACATAATGAAGGCAATGTGCAAATTACTTTATTCTAAAATAATAAGAAATAGAAACAAAAGAAAGATTTGGCTAGTGTGCAATTTCTTACTATAAAAAAATAAAAGATGTTGAATTTGGGAAGAAGTATTTAGAATATCCCTGGCTATTTATTTATTTATTTATTTATTTGACAGTTGCACAATTATCTTTACATTAATATTTTATTTTTGGTGCATGAATTTTTTTTCTTATACAAAATCTTGCATTATCTACCAAAGCAAGTAAAACTTATTTAAAAATTTGAATGTATAAAATAATTTAGGTAGGCGATGCTATTTTTACCGAATCCTGAATGACATGCCATATCATCCACTCATTATTTTTTATATATACTTTAAATTTAAACATTAAAAATCCTTAAATTCTTAAATTATAATAAAAAAAATTATATAACAATATCTAAAATCTTAAAACCAAATCCTCTTTTGCCCAAAATCCTAAAGAGTACGAATGTTTGTAATTTACATTCTAAGGTTCGGGGAGAGAGTTTTTAGTTAATCCATTAAAGTTTAAATTTAAGATTTAGATAATAAAGAGAAATTTAAATATTTTTTTTAAAAGAAATAGAGAAAAAATGACATGGATGCCAACATGGCATGCACGTCATTTGGGAAACTTATTCGGTAAAAATATCATTGTTATTTTATATATCCTATTCAAAAATATAAAAAAATAAAAAAAATTATACATGAGTTGGATTTCCAAGACTATGGGTGGTTTAGATTAGGATTTTTAACTATGCCAGATGGTTAAAGATTTTCATTTTTATAGTTTTCCTTATGAATTTTCTTTCTTTCTGTTGCTTTTGCAGGTTTTATGTATATATTTTAGTTTATTTTGTTTTTATTAGCCAAATTTGGTTTCATGATGAATTTTAGGCCCTATGTACATAACACTTTATTCCAAGATTGTTAGATAGATGACCAAATTATTAAAAAAAACATTTTAATAAAATATTAAACATCATTTATAAAATATTATTAAAATATTACATTAAAAAAGAAAATGTAGTTTTGGGTGTTTATTTTATGAGTTATTCATAATTATGGAAATCTAATCATTGATATTGTCTTTTATCACATTTCAAAATAACCTTTTATTTTTTATGAATCTATTCTCGATAATATAAATAAATATCCTAGTTTATAAAAAATATTTTATTCTGATCATTTAAATAAATAAGAAAACCAAAAACAAATAAAATAAAAGCACAACTCCGTGAAATGCTTTCCTCTAAAAAAAATTACAACGATACCTCACAATATTTTTTATGAAAATTTTTATAGTTTATGAGGACATAAATAAATTTGTGAACTTTTTAGGAAAAATAGAATTTATTAATTCAAGCATTTTTTTTATAATTAATAATTAATCAGTATATTTTCAATATTAAAAAATTATTTATTAACATGAAAAAGGTGAGAAAAATCTACTAAATATTGTCTTTGAATTTTTTTTAAATTGTAAAGTAAAGATACAACATTGCATAGGAGTACAATAATTTCTCAATTTTTTTCAGTAATTTTGCAAATTAAATGGGAAACAACAACAACAAAACAAGTGCTATCCATGCATTGTTGATTTACCTCAATCACTTACACTATTTGTGTTTATACATTTGAGAATCAAACAAACCTAGCTTACTTATTATGTGTACCATACATAATATATTTAATCACAGATCAATTAGACAAAAGATCTTCACAGGAAACAACAGAATTAATCCTATCAACAATGACAACAATTAAGTTGCATGTTAATAGCGGAAATTGATGACAAAAGAATTCTCATGTCAGTCAGTATTGTGTAAAATTTTGAAAGAGACAGGAGTGTGCCAGACACATTCCCATCGTTCAGCGCCAAGCCCATCAAGGAATATAGACATTTGAGAATTAGAGATAGAGACGAAGAACCGATATGCCTTGTTTACTCTTCCTCCTTGCTTTTCTTTACAATGGCAAACACCTTTCATATGATGGTGATGAAATTGACTATCCATTTGATTGTCTAGGAGATTTTCATGGTGCAGACACAATACCACTTTGTAGGTTCCGCACTGAATTTCAAAATATTTGTTAGATAACTAGTGAAAATATTTTATAATTCAACTTTTGATAAATATCAAAAGAAATAAGAAAATCAAAATATCTTACTGATAGTGGTGTGTATGACTGGATTAAAAGAGATTACAAGACAAGAATAAAGAAAAGAAAAAATAAAGGAAAATCTGGAAAAGCAAATCGAAGGATAAAAAAAAAGAATTGGTAGCGCCGCCTCTTTTTCTTACAGTGGAATTAGGGTTAATACAAATGGACCAATTTATAGAACACTATTAGGGTACGGTAAGGTTTATAAGGTAAGTAATTAGAAAATTTAAAATTATTTAGGGTACGGTAAGGTTTATAAGGTAAGTAATTAGAAAATTTAAATATATATATATATAAAAGCTAATGTTGTAAATATTCACAAATATATTGGTTTTAGTAAGGAATTTTCTGAATAAAGTTTTTGAGATAGAACGCAAGATAATGTTTCGGTGGTCAACACCTTGTTTTATGTCTTAATTTATTTTTTAAAAAAAATTTACAAAATAATGATGGTTGCGCAATTATCTTTACATTAGTATTTTTGGCGCATTAAATTTTTTCTTATAAAAAATCATGCATTATCTACAAAAGCATGTAAAACATATTTAAAAATTTGGATGAATAAAATAATGTATGTATCCTATCAAAAAAATAAAATAAAATAAAATATAAAAAAAATTGTAGGCGAGTTGCTTTTCCAGACTATGGGTGGTTTTGATTAGATTTTTTAACTATGTCAGATGGTTAAAGATTTTCATTTTTGTAATTTTCTTATTGCATTTTCCTTCTTTCTTTTGCTTTTGTAGGTTTTTATGTATATATTTTAGCTTGTTTTGTTTTTATTAGCTAAATTTGCTTTCATGATGAATCTTAGGCCCTTTATCCTAAGATTGTTGATAGATGACCAATTTTTTTAGAAGACATTTTAATAAAATATTTAACATAGTCCGTAGAATATTATTAAAATATTACACTGAAAAAATGTTGTTTTGGATGTTTAATTATTTTTATATTACTTTTCAGTTTATTTTTTGAGTTATTTATAAATATGAAAATTTACTAAACATTGATATGATCTTTTATCACACTTTAAAATAACCTTTCATTTTTTATGATTCTATTGTCGATAATATAAATCAATATCTTATATAATAAACAATATCTTATTTTGATCATTTAAATAAATATAAAATGCCGAAAAAGATAAAAGGACAACTCCATGAAGTGTTTGCAACTCCAAAATACATAATTACCTCAAATTAAAATAAAAAATTACAAAGATACATCACAATATTTTTTATGAAAAATGTATATAGTTTACGAGGAATAAATAAAGTTGTGAACTTTTTAAAAAAATAAAAAAATTATTAATTCAAGCATTTTGGTAATTAATAATTAATTAGTATATTTTCCACATTTAAAAAAGTGAGAAAATCCACACAATACTCTCCTTGAAATTGTTTTAATTGTGAAGTAAAGATAGAAGAATAAATAGGAGTATAATCATTTCTCAAATTTTTGTCTAGTAATTTTGCAAATTAAATGAGAAGAAGAAAAAATTGCTATCCGTGCACTTGTTGGTATACCTTAATCATTTGTACTATTTGTGTTTTACATATTTTGAGAATCAAACAAACCCTAGGTTACTTATCTTGTGTACCATACAAAATATATCTAAGGGTAAACAACCAAATGATCCTTTAACTTTGGGTGCATTTCTATTTCGGTCTCCCGGTTTTAAAAAGTTATGATTTTGTCATTTATTTTTATTTTTATTACGATTTAGTCATCTGAGTGAACGCTGTTAACGGCAAACAGACGTAGCCTATGACGTGTCACATTTATTCCAATTCAGTAACATCATATTCCATCTTGGACACCCATGTGGATACCAAGTCAGTCATCTTCAAGCTCTGAAATCCTTCAACCACCTCCATGGCCATCCTTCCAAGCTCCAACATCTTCTTCCTTGCTTTCTTCTCTTCTCTCCCACCATTAACTCTCTCACTCTCTCTTTTATCTCTTCCCTCTTCACCACCCATGTGCACCCACTTTGCTTAGCCTCAAACTAGCTTCAAGTTCATCAATGATCATCTTCTCATTGAGTACATGATTAACGATCATCGGCCATATCAACATCGACATGGTAGCGACCATGCTCTCTAGCAATGAGTTCTACCCACAGTGACTCACAAGCCCTCCCACTGAAGCAGGCCACGTTGCGATGCCCCATCGGACTATCTTTCCTCTCTTTCCAGTTATCACCGTGAAGCATCTCTCACCACCCAATAGGTATGCACACTTCGCTACCTCCTAAAACTGCTCCGCGCGCCAAGTGTGTTTTAAGTCCCGAACATCGCGTAAACCATAGAGTTTATTTCCTTGTCGTTTAGCCATCGGAGACAGTCACCATCCTCGGCTAGAGTCGACAAAGAAAATAGAGATAAATGAGCCATGCAAGAGCTCTGTTCTAGAAGAATGATTCAAAGAGTTTATATACTCACATTTAATGAAGGAGAAGCTATTGACAATGATGCTCGGCTATTGATGCCGCTTGTGTTGTGTTTGGTGAGGAGAAGAACTATAGTGTCATTAGGGTTAGTGGAGTTGAGAAAGATGGTTGGGACTTGCTGGCGAGAGATGAGAAGAGAAAGAGAAGCACTAGGGACACGGATGAACTCGCGCGGAGGAGGTGAAGGACTTGGTGGCCAGAAAGATATTATAGCTTGTAGGTAATTGACTTGGCATCCACGTGGGTGTCCAAGATGGGTTAAGAGGTTGCTGATTTGGAATAAATGTGACATGTCATTGGTCACGTCTGCTTAAACGACATTCACTCGTAACAAAAAATAAAGATAAAAGACCAAATTGTAACTTTTTAAAACTGCGGGACCAAAATAGAAACACAGCCAAAGTTAAGAGATCATTTTAGTTGTTTACCTTATAAATTTTGTCGTTGCTAAAATCTCTCAACTCACACATGCACTGTTTAGGCTATTATTGCCCCTGCTTTAATTTAGTATTTTCTATAGCAGAGATAGAGCCAAGATTTTTTTTTTCCCAAATAAAAGGGTTTTTTTTCCTAGGATCGGCCAAACAATAGATATTTATCTTCTTAAAAAATATATATTTTTTTTATTTATCATATATTCTAATTTGTAAAAAATCAGGGGACGGTGACCCCTTATACAGTAATTTACTAATTTTTCATCATCCTACAGTACTCTCCCATTCAACAAAATTCATGTTTCCGCTGATCAAGATTTTTGTAGAAATGTCACCAATGTTCCACGCCAGGCAACCAAAGTTAATAATATGAACCTTTCTATCATCTAACCACCAGGTCATGGGATTTTTTTTTTTTTAACCCTGAGAAGAAAAAAAGAAAATAATAATCCAATGGATTCAATTCCGTGATAACTATTATAAAAAGAGAAAAAATAATAATTTAATGAAATCAGTTCCGTGGTAAATACCATGTAACAAAACTGTGACTCATTTTTACTTTCTCATATTTAACTTGAGATTTTGCTTTTACTCTTTTATTTATATAAAATCTGCTTTTATCTTTTTCTTTGTAAAAAAAAAAAAAATTAAGTCTTACAATGTGCTCCTCCGTCCATATGTAATTGTCTTGAATAACGATATCTTTTAGATTGTTAAGTTTCCAAAGCTCAATAAAAGTGTTAATTTACCGGTCAAAGTTATGCTTAATCTCTCTACACAAATCCCTCTCAATTGCCATTGGCTTAATGCTACAACCATTGCATTTGAGTTTTTTTTTAATCCCAACTCAAAATAGTTGAAAGAAAAAAAAAAGAAAAAGAAAAAAAAGGATAAATTTGAAAAAGATATAATAAATATTTTCTTGAGGTAATAAAAATACAATAAAAAATGATGCTGGAATAGGATATTTATAAAGGAACAGAGTATATCATTAGATATTAGATATTAAATATCATAATATCATTTTTTTTATTTAGAAAACTCACTTCATTAAAGCCAAATAGCCAATTATATATTGTCTTCTTTTTCACAAAGAACCATGCTTCATTTATTAAAATTAAAATTATATACCTAATATCTTATGACATGATTATATATATATATATATATATATATATATATAGAGAGAGAGAGAGAGAGAGGACCAATCCTCTATGGACGTCCATAGATTTTTTACCTATGGACGTCCACTATCAACCGTTGGATCTCGATCCAACAGGTATCATTGATGAACAGTAGTTACTACAGTAATGTCTACAGTGATTACTGTTTATCAACATCATCCGTTGGATTATAATCCAACGGCTGATAATAGGACGTCGTCCATATATATATATATATATATATAAAAAAAAAAAAAAGAGTTCATGGTGCATGTAATGTCAGCATTTTTCAAGGGGTATCAAGTAAAAGCCTCTCTTCCAACTCAATGCATTGAAGGAGAAGAAAAACCAGGTGCATAGCATGATTAGTGCAAGCTAATAATTTCACACAGTAATATCAATATGATCTAATGGGATTGAAACGCAAGACATACTATCCAACAACAACAGCACAGCAGCAGCAAAAAAATGCAGCAAAACATACTGTGAAAATTTTAAGGCAGATTAGCTGCAGCATTAAACAGCAGGAGACCATAATCAAGACAACTTTAATGATCAACAAGAATATGGAAGAAGGAATTCTACAAAGATGCAAATTAAAGATGAGAAAATTGGTTTAATCTTTATGCTTATTATATTAAATGACAAGGTTGATAACTGAAACGAGCATTTGGTGATTTTAAGCCTGTATCATTCCAAAGTCAATACAGTTAGAGAAAGACAAGAAAGATCCAGCACGACAAGAAGACGAGGCAGTAAGTAGTTTTTTTGCATGTAAAGAATCATTATAAGTCCAACATTAGAAAGAGAGACAAGATAAAATACAACACAATTTCATGACATGACTGATAAGTGATGAACAAATTGGCATACCTTCAATAAACTTGCCCTTCACTTCCACCTGTAGTAATAATCTTATGATGAATTTCCAGGAAAGGAACTCAAAGCAGTAATTACATGTTCATACACTTTAATACCCCTCAGAAACACGGTATCTTTTAGATGCTGCATAGAGCCACAAATCGTAGGAAAAAAATCAGAGAATGAAAAGCAGAGAAGCATGACAATATGTGAATTCAGAACTGTACCTCATTGTGTTCATGAAGTAGGATGGGAGTATTGGCCATTGGTGAGAATCCAAGAGCAGGGATACCAAACTGTCTGATGAACCGAGCATCAGTTGTGGATGCTAAAATTTCAGGCTTAGAAAGTTTTCTCCCAGATGCAATAATGGCTTTTTCAAAAACAGACCACCAAGGGTTTGATTCATCTGTTGCAGTTGATAGTGGGCACCCACCATTATCCCTCAACTTTGGTCCTCTCGGGAACAACTGCCATATTATGCAAGTGAAGTTTATGACCATGTTATTACCATGGACGCCATCAGAATAAGAGCACAACGTTAAACTCTGCATCTTTTATGTATGTCATCAATTAAGATAATCATTGATCACATATGCATATCTTTGAAAATAATCCATATTGACGAAGATGTACTTTTGAGTATGAAGGCTTAAAAACCTTCAATTGTTTAGTTAAATTAATTGAAATGGTCAGGCATTCTTTATAAGATAATAACAACTTACAAACACTACTTTGTAATCTATTCACTTCATTTAACATTTGCTTATAAAGCCATTTCCGCCGACAACCTAACAAAGTTTGATGTCCATTTGCCACTGCCAGTCATCCGACATTAGGAAAACATAAAACTGGAGCATTAGTAGCAAGTAACTAATAAGGTTTGTTTCAATCCAGGAACTGGAGTACCCAACATGTTCATCCATTTCCTTTAACAAGTTATGAGAAACTATTCTGTTTTTACAGGCATCCACAGTAAAAGCAAAATTTCCATTTGTTTCAGGACAAGCTACTGAGAGGAGAAGCATAACATAAAAACTGATGTTATTATGGAACGCTATTTTTTTTATGGCAGAATTTCTATATGAGATTGAAACTTTTGAGATAAACTGGAAACTAGCACTCAGACATAACTGACTATTAATTTTGGTGCCTTAACTAATAGTCCTTGATCTGATGCAATTGGGAATGGCAGCTAAATGGTTCCTTATGCATCTCCACAGCCTATACCCCAGATAATAGTCCTTCACCTAATGTTGTTAAAAGTGATAACTAAATGGTCCTATTAATTGCTTAGTCCTCTTAACATTCCATTTTATATTTCAGCATTATTTTTCAGTAAATTGCAGCTGTCAAAATCATTCAGAACCATGACTACAAATTGTATTGCCCACAATGTTCTTGAGAATGACAATCAGTTGTTGGCTCCTTTGACAAAGATTGATTCTTTCTAGTAGATGGCAATAAACGCTTGAGTAGCAGCACCAATGCAGACCCAGTATCTAAAATACTAAGTTAGAAGTTCCTATGACTGATATGAAAAGTATGTAAAACACTAAATATTGCAGAAGTTCTCAAAAGAATTCCCCAAGCAATCTCCCCATGATAACTTGCACCTTTTCAAATTGAATGTTACTTTTCGCCAGGGAAAAGAGATTTTTGGCAATCCACAAGCCATTTTCTCATATATGTTCAAGAAAATCTCATCTTCTTTGGCCTGTAATATGAAAAGGATCTAAAACTGTAACCTGAGCCAGATGAACAAAAGCATTATAAAGGCAGAAGTCCTCTCACCATCCCTTCCATATAATCTTCATCTTTTTTAAAAACAAAAGAACCCATTCACAAGTTAAAACAGATATTTTGATAATCTGCAAGTTATTTCCACCTTTACATCCAAAACAACAACTCCACTCAAATTCTCAAACCCAGCAGTCACCTCTAGTGAAAGTTCTATTTTTCTAGTCCCTTAACCAAGTAGTATTCTGAATGTTGGAAGTTCATACTTTATATCATCTACACTTTCACTAGTTCTATTTCAGCATAACATTATTTAATAAACCATAGTCATCCTCGTATTCATTAAATCAATAATATTAATAATAGTGCAACTTCTCATATAGATAGTAGTGGGAAATTTTACTCTTGAATCTATGCATGATGTGATCTTGTACCAACATGTTAAGAGCAAAATCACCATATTGTTAAACATGTGTGGTTCATCTACTATGTACCAGGTTGTTGATCCACTAATGAAAAATTTTCATCCCAAAATTTTAATACTTTTAATCTTTGTGTGATGGCTGCAATCAAGCTATCCCCATATCTGGTGGATATAAAAATGTCGGTGGCTGTTTTCTATTACAATGAGAAGGCAACAGATATCAGGGTAAATAGTTCACTGTCTATCAGATAAATTTGAGATTTAATCAACTTCTGCTGTTATTCTCCTTATTTACCAAATCAAACACCGTATGATGTGGCTCAACTGAAAGTTAGGAGGATAACATAAACCTTAAACCCTTGGCATGCTTGGTCAAATTGCGCAATGCTGACATAGCTTCTTTTCTTCCTCCCAGCAATATCACTTGATACATGCCATTATGTAAAGTGTCTCTTACAGTTAATTTCAGGCATCATAGCTTATCCACTTAGTGATTATGTTGCATATTATTGAGATGGCAACTAGAAAGTATATATATATATATATATATATTTCACATGTAACATTGTACTAGCATTGGTGAAGATGATTTCCTTATGAATACAGATGTTTTGGTGGAAACATCAGTATTGAACAAGGAACATATTCATCGAAGAATGGTTTCTTTAGGTAGACTTCATTTCAGGATTTTAAAGTGGTTTTGAAGAATAAAAGACTATTGGCAATAGGTTCTATAGGACACATAACCTCAGATCAGATGGAATCCATTCAAATGAATAGAATGTCCTAAGTATGGATATTAATATTGGTTGTCCCCTTGTCCTTTCACTACATTAAAAATAAACCAGCATTTTATTTCATAACAGCTGAAAGAAGTTGAACATCCACAAGAAAACAAGATATAAAACTCTACCTCATAGGTCAAGTTCCGGGTAACTGGAGCCCATTCCTCATCAAGCCTTTTCCTCAAGGCTTCAATGCTTACAGTTGGTGGAACTCGAACATCATACCCTACCTCGCCCTCTGAAGGTTGCACATTCATAACAAAACCCTGCAAGTAATACTTAATTAAAACTAGAGTACATTAATGAGAATCAAGAATAACATATCCCATATGTGATAATTCAAGTAAAACTTAATTAAAACTCGACTACATTAATGAGAATCAAGAGTAGCATATCCCATATGTAACAATTCAAATTCTGAACCCATAGCTGAACATATCCAGATGGTAGGAAAAAAAATTGATAAGACCAAAACTGTTGCCAGATATAGGAAATTTGTACAAAAAATATGCAAGATTTAATACATATGAATCTTCAATTTACAAATACAAAAAATTACTTGCATCAAAATGAGAAGATTCAATTGCTATTCCACAAACTTCACTAGTTCCTATGTTTTCTAACATTCTAGAAGTTAATTTTCAATTATAATGCAACCCATGCAGATTATTCCAGAACAGAACAAGTGAAGGTTTCACTACTTCAATTCCATAATTGAATTTGTATCAACCATTGTTACTTAAGAATTAAATTCCGGCTATTCAGCACCTTATACAGAACAACAGATTGCACAAATTCAAGCTTCCTCATTTGCCCATAATTTTCACAAGGTAAAAACCTACTTTAGCATACCTATCTTATGCATCAGAAGGATATCAACAACTGTAATTAAATGTCATACTAAAAGCCATAGTTTTAAACTCACAGTGGGTGATGGAATGCCGGCTTTCATGAAAACTGGATTGATAGAAATGACCTCTGAAGCAGCCAAAAGCCTAGCCTTGACAAGATCAAACTGGTTATCTCGAAATCTAGCAATGGTCTCCACACACTCCATCAAATTCTCCAACGCAGCACCATCATACATCCTCGACCCATGGCCCGGAGAACCAACAGCCTTCACAAACAAGGACCACGGCAGCCTGTCCGCATAAAAGACCCGGAACTCATCCGTCGGCGACGCCTGCCCCTCATCGAGGAAAAACCCTACATTGAGCTTCTTGAACTCGTCAGACTCCACAAACTTAGCAAGTCCATCAGCTCCGCCGATCTCCTCATCGGGGACAAGGGAGACATGGATTGATCGGAGAGGGGAGAAGCCGGAGGCCTTGAGAGCGCGGAGGGCTTCAAGGTACTGGATGGCGAGGCACTTGTCGTCCTGGGAGCCGCGGGCGAAGATGCGGCCATGGGAGTCGCGGTGGGCGGCGTAGGGAGGGTGTGACCACTTTGATGGTTCGACGGGGACGCTGTCGATGTGGGAGTTGAGGAGGATAGAAGGGAGGGAAGGGTCGGAGCCGGGCCAGGAGAGGAGGAGGAGGGGTTTGGAGGGGGAGAAGAAAAGGGTCTGGGATATGAGAGGGATGGAGAGGGCTTGGGCGGAGAGGAAGGAGACGGCCGAGGTGTAGTCTGGGGAAGGGTGAGAGGTGTTGATGCGGAGGTATTGCTGGAAGAGATGGAGCTGAGCTTGCTCGAGGTCAGTAATGGCGGCTGATGATGATGATGATGATGATGATGATGATGAGAAGAAGAAGAAGAAGAGGAGAAGAGACAGCATGGTGGCGCGTTTGACTTGGAGCCGAGTGAGCCTAGCATTCCAAATTTATAGAAACTTATATATATATATATATATATATATATATTGAAAAAAAAAAAACTTACAAAAAGTACAAATGCTTTGAGGGTAACTTCGTACCTGCCTCGAATATAGAATTATCTATTTTACCAAAAAAGGAAAAACTATATATTCTCAATACATTTATATATATATATACTACATCTTAATTCTACCCTCCAAATTATACTATTCTTTCAATTTTTTCTTGGGTGGCCATTTGACCTGCTGTGATTGGTAAATAAATGTAAAATATAATATATATTCACATGCTGGTACACTTCAATATAAATATGTTCTTTTATAACTGTTGACAAGTGTGCTGGTACGTCCGCGAGTGAGCAGACCATTGCATTAAATTGTTTTTTTTTCCTCCACAAACCCTAGATCTTATTGGAGCCGCCGATCTTCTCCACTAACCCTCGATCATGAGATCCCAATGCTTGATGTCTCTTCTCCAAAATGGCATCAAGACCTCCATCGTCACTACCCTGGCCAACGCCGACATCATCCACCCTCTCCTTCACCAGCATACCTCCATCTAAATTATTTTCCTTTCGCCAGTGCCCTTTCTTCCCTCTCAAAGTGTTGACTCCTCCTCCTCCTTCGATTCCTCCAGATTTTCTGGGGTTAGGGTTTATGTTTTCGTTCATATAATGTTAATTTCATCCGCAATTGGTCTCAACAATTGACAAGAGCTACATTCTTGATAGAGGTTCGAGTGTTTCACATGACTATCCTAATTACTTCCTCTCCATCCCTATATATCTAATCCTGACACTAAGAAGTACTTGATTTAGTATATCACATTACTTTCCCCCTTAACGTTTTTCCTTTCATTAGAAAAATATATAGGGTCTCTCCCACTATTGTTATTATAATTACTATTTATTAAACAAATTAGTGAAAATTATAATTTATCAAAATTTTAATAATTTTAAATAAATAAATATTTACATATTTATTGTAAAAAATATAACATCACTTTAGGTCTTTTCTTGAAATCGAAAACTCTCTCCTCCTCTTCAAAGTCTCCCTTTTCCTTCCTTGAGGTTTAGTTTAGTTAGAATTTAGAGTCTCAAACACGTAGATTTATTATTTATAAATAAGCATTTACATATTGTGGAAATAATTAAACAAACATGTGATAATAATAATTTATCAAAATTTCAATAATTTTAAATAAATAAGTATTTTCATATTTATTGTAAAAAAAATAAATATAAATATACTTCGATCTTTACTCATTGAAATGCCAGACTCTTATTTGTTTCTCTTTCTCCTCACCTCCTGAGTTTTAATTAGAAGTTAAAGACTCACTCATGTTTCTCAAATCCCATCTCTTCTTATTCCTTATATCCTTTGTTTGTGTGTCAATGTGTATTATATTTATGTATTTAACTTGCTCTCACTCAGTGACAATCCAGATAATTTATTAAGTGATGTCAATATATAAGTATAATATCATTATGTATAATATAAAAGAAAAAAAAACATATATATATATATAAGCATATATAAAATAGTTATGTTAAAACAATATAAACTTATAAATAATAAAAAACAAGAAATTTTGTTTAAAAACTTATATTAAAAAATTAATTCAAAAGGCCAACGGGTCATTGGGTTAATTGGCACCTGATTCCTTGCTAGGGTCTTTGTCTCGGAAGTCAGAACGTGGATCCCCGTTTTGAATCCCGCCTCACGCAAGGTCAGTGCGGAGCCCGCACGTATACGCCCCTGACTACTCTTAGATGGGGGGCGCTTGTCGTCTTTTTGTAAAAAAAAAAAAAATTCAAAAGACTAAAAATTGAAACTCATATGAGAACTTATCAAAATGTTTAATGTAGCTTGGACGGTGAAAAAGAACCCTATCATGATTAAGAGTTTAATTTTTAAATTAAAATATTAGGCTAAATGATAGGAGAGCAATTGAAAAATATGGATAATGATAAAGACAAAAAAAAAAGGATGGTTTTAGTTTTATATTTTCAAAAGTTGGTAAATAAACAAAAAAAAAATATGGGTCTTTTTAATTTTAATTTTATATAATAACCCATAAGTTTTTTATAATTTTTTTGTCCCCCAATTTTCTAATCTTATGGGTCAATTTACAAATTTTCCCAAAATAATTGATATATATATATATATATAATATTTTAAATATTTCTAAAATTTTTGTGAGGTCATTTGACCCCACAAAACTCAATGTAGCTCCTCCCTTGCTCTCACAGTGTACACATGAGTTAACAGTAAGCATGTGAAAAAATTAGAACAAAAATAAAAATTTATTAGCTAGTAAGTGTAATCAAATATAAAATAAATGATGATTAACATGTTGAATGTGATTACAATTTACAAAATTATACTAGAATGGTGCTTGTCTCATGTGGGGGCATGTGAACATGTCAAACATGGATGGCAAGAATTTCAATGATGCAATCATGCATCTGCTTTTGCCTTGAAAGCCATTAATAAAACCAATAATTAAGCACTTAAATTATTTTTGTGCCTCATCTGCCTTGTCTTGCCTCTCTCAGTCAAACTCCAGTGGCTAAAAAAATCTCACCAGTGTCAAGGGAATTGGAACTCCAGCGGCTAATTCCACCACTACTTCTCCCAATCAGTGTTTATTCAATCCACAAAAATTTGAACTCAAATCCTTATTTACAATTTAAACTTCTTACCACTGTGAGCAATACTTATTGATAAACTCTTTACACTAATGACAAAGAGTGAAATATACCCATTTTTTAAATTAAATTTTAAATTTTGTTTTTTAAATTATTGTTTTAGTTAAACTTTAAATTAATATATTATGTAGTTCAAATCTTTTTCATATTCTTGATCAACTTAACAGCATTGAATCTAATAAACTATTTGGATATTATAAAACAATAAAATCTTTTTTTTTATTTTTTTATTTTTTGAATTACGTCTCGTTTTTTCCGATCATCCAAGTCAATTAACAAGTTATCCAAATAAGGGATGTTAGTAACAAGTTACGGAATTAGAGACCAAATCAGAATCATGAACCTTCACATAGATAAATAAATAAATATTTTAAACAATAAAAATTTAGCAACTCCATTCTTTTTTATACTTCAATTTAGATATATATATATACACATACACATACATATATATAAGAGGTTAACCGAGCTAATCCTTGTGGTGTAAATGGGCCAGTTTGGCCCGGGCACTGTGCGTTCCAGGCCGGCAAGCATTTTTTTTTTTTAATTTAAACTCCCCAAATTCCAAAAAAGTATCCAAAATTTTAAAATATAAAAAAATTTAAAAATTTAAATAATTAGATAAAAAATTATTTCGATAAAAATATTAAACATTATATTAAAGTTTTATATAGAAAATTGCCCAAAAAGAGTACTAAGTAATTAACTCTCAACTGATAAAATGTTAAGAACCACTTAAAAAGTTATTATATATTCTCTAATACATTATAGTTTATTCATTTTTTTAAGATTATTATATAACTGATAATTATTTGAAAGAAAAAAAAACCTAAAAACATTATGCTTTATTTATAAATTGTAAAAAACTGAATATATTTTCAAAAAAAAAATAAAAAATAATAAAAATTTCTGCCGGTTGTGGCGCGCTGGTGCTGGGCGGAAACAGGGTAGCACCGCGCCCTGATCGAGGGCAGCCCACATTGCGCCGAGCCCAGGCCGGCACAACCGGGTTGTTAACCCTGTTCTCAGAATACAAATTATACCTGACTGATGATTCCAATCATACCTTATATACTTGAACAAAAAACATTACCTTCTTCCCTAAGAAAATGAAGATGCTAACAAAATTATTAAAATTACAAAAATCCACAAAACAAAATCCTGTGAAATAGAAAGATTTCATGAATGTATTATGTATCTACAAAAACCGAAATTAAACTACTTTGCATTCTTAGTCAACCTCATTTGCATGTTAACCTCAATTTTCTTTCCTAAGCTAGCCAGAAAAACCACAACACCACAATAAAGATAATAACAATAATAAATCAATAATAACACCAATAACATTTGTAGAATGACATTCAATTCAGTTTTTGAATGTATATCACTCATTTAAACCTAACAGGCAACCATTCCTATCACCAGAACCATGATTAGAATTTCCCCACAAAATAACTTCGACAAAGATGCCCATATCACTATATAATATCTATATATATATTAGCACATAGATCATTCATTAATTCCTGACTTCTATTTTTCAAAAGAAAGAGCAAAGAGTATGGTTTGTTTGTTTGTTCGTGTACATGTTAAACTGAACTAAGAAGTGCTACTTGATATACAGAGGCAAGCCACCTTTGTGGTTTCTAAAACCTCAGCTCACAAGATCCAAATATATACACTTTTATAAAGAGAAAAGACAAAAGAAAAGCCTCAGACCCCCTTTAAACCACCAGATATTACCAATTGCAGGGACCTTTCCTTAACAATTATGTAACTTCTTACCAGAACTAAGATGTTATGAAGATCATAATCCGCCATGCCTATCAGATTCATATCCCGGTGCCAAAATTTGAAGGAATGTTTGTCCAATCGTCAGCGCCTATGTATCAGATGAAATGCAACAAATCCCAATAATAGCATATGCCATATGTAGCCATGTGCCTTGCAAGCTGCAAAGATGTTGGAGATTAGCAGGTTAGCAGAGAATAAAACCACTAGAATAGGAAGGCTAAAACATGTAGATGATTACAGAAGCAATAGGTAATTAATTTCGTGTCAAGAGTTTTTGGTTCACTGAACAACTATCTCTTACTTTCTGCTGAACAAATTGTTAAGACATCAGCGTCATTGAGGAAAGCCTATGAACTACAACAAAAATAATTTAACCAAACATTCCAAAAAAACATCATGCTTTCATCCGTATGACATGGTGCAGTGGTGTACATGGGTCAGCAGCATATACCCCTATTGAGTTGGTGCCTCTTAAAACTTATACGCACAAAAACATAAAATCATTTACATAAAAAACAACTGTTAGTCTAAATCAGCTACATAAAAATGTACTCTTATGGAAATTATTCAACATGAGACAGCTAATTCAAAAAATCTAAAAGCTAATAGCACACAGAATCTCTTTCAAGTTGGTTCTTTAATCAAATACACCTCCCCTTCAAAACATATAAGCATCTTTATGATACAACAGTTAGTACTGTCAAATGTACTCTTTACTGGAAGTAAGTTGACAAAAGAACACTAAGTCAAAAATCTAAAAGCCTACTAGCATTTAAATCTCTTTCTAGTTGGTTCTCCACTTGAGGTTTCCACAGCTAGATCTGTCAATTGATCACACAGTTTGCAAGCAGCTCAACCTCTGCTAGAAATTTTGAGTTTTCAGACCGAGCTAGAGCCAAAACTGGGCCCATAGCTCAAAAAGATACAATATGAAACAATGAATAAGAAACACAACGAATTGGAACATACAGTATAAGGTCTAAATTTATTTATTTAAAATGTTATATAGCTTGTATTGCTTATTACATAAACAATTTCAATTTCAAGCTTTCGGGCCAATTAAAATAAATTCGACTCGATTTAAGTCTCGAGCAAAACCTAAATGAACTCGAGCTTTCGTAATTAAAATTGAGCAGCACTTGAACAAATATATTTGAGCTAATTTTGAGCTCAAGTTTGGCTTAGTTACAGCTCTACCTAACTAGAGCCAGAGCCAACTGTTTGAAGTTCCCAATGTTAGAGAAGATCTTCGGCAAAATTCACACATGCCGTTAGCTTACATTTGCCTATCAAAGCATATCCAAACTTCTGGGCCAAACTATGCTCACAAACTCAAAAATAATGCGGCATCTATAGATGATCCATGAAATCCATTTTAGAATACATCCCATTTGACCAGAAGAATCTTAATTGGATTTGATTTCTTGATATGAAGCCAATTGTTAATTCTCCAAAAGTACCGAGACATAATGAAAAACACATTAGGAAATCTGAAGCTTGAACTAGTCCTTTGTTTGGTTAGATAAACACTATATGCAAACATTGACCATGCCATATTGGTGTACAAACTAGCAACAGCCAGAAAAGATCTACCTTATCAGATACACAATACTAAAGCATATGTCAAAACACTTCAACACCTATATCCTCATTTACTGAGCACAGACTCTTTGAGGAAAGAATTAGATTATTTCAAGAGACAGTCTCACCATATTATTAAAAAATAAAAAATAAAAAGATGAGAAACACAAAGAAAAGAACAGAATGAAATCATATTCTGTTTAAAATCATAGAAAAGGGTGGATAAAGAAGAAAGGGAGGGACTGCATACATGATACCTTAACGTAGAAGACCTGGCATGGATTCCAACAATGTTACTGTGTTATTTTTTCCCCCATTTTTTATGAATGCAATAAATGAGTGCAAATTTTATGAGGATTAAAAAAAATATATTCTTCTGGTTATTTCCTTTATTGGAAGTTTCTCGTCCAAATCATTATGTCCATCCACTGTTAACGCTGTCTCCCAAGAACATTCTACCTATCACTGAGGAACATTGATAAACTAGTGAAGGTATTGTACTAATGGTTATATGCTTTTTTTTTTTTCTTTTTTTACTGTATTAAGAATCCAATACAGCTGTTATCATGACATGTACACAGAGTATAGGTAGAAATTGAAAAAAGAAAGAAAGAAATAACTAATGCAACATGGCAAATAAGGACACACAAGAAGAAATATCAAGCAATTCAAGTCCATAATGTCATACATACTAGGAATTCTGAATTCAGTTCAGTTTTAAAAGGTTTAAAGAACTGGATATATTGTACATAACTACAATCAAGAACTAGCAGATGGCAAATGGATGAAAATTTATTGCTCTTTTTTTTTTTTTCAAATTTTCATAATTATTCTAGATGAAGTTGGTGTTTGAAGAAGCATTCATCTTGTCCTACTATGCCAATTTGTCTCAGGAACCTAATCCCCTGAATGGCTTATCCATGCAATCTTTCATTCAGTTTCCCAGGAAAATTTCATAATAAACCTCAGTAAGTGGTCATTAACAATGCCAATTGTATTTCAACAACTACAAACATTCAAAATGTATTTGTATGCTCAGTATATCCAAGCTTCTCCCCCCTGAAATAATAACTAGACCGCTAAAAGATGAGTACAACCTTCATATTTATAAAGCATGAACACTTCATGTACACAAAATGTAATTATTCTTTGACAGGGCAACTCTTATTTTTTATCTTCAGTTTCTGCATTAAAGCGTATATATAAAAGGATACAAAACTCGTTTTTAGATTCAGACAATTTCACAGTTCTTCTCTTTTCCATGACAGCACACCATACACCGCTACCATATGATTTATTACCATTACTAATGTTACAGACACTTGTTGGGACAAACATAATGGAAGAATGTAGATTAAGTCAAATTAAGCTCAAAATGGAAAGGAGGATCAAGGCAAGGATGACAAGAATCAGGGTTGCAATCAAGAGAATACAAATTTAGGCAATAAATAAAGATGATATTAATTAATTATGCTAGAGAATTATTCTAGAATCCAATTATAAATAAGTCTATTATTTTCTTCCATATTTAAGTCCTATAATGAAGGGATTAGCATTCCTACTGTCATGTCCTACCTAAAATAGTAGCCTGGCTTTGTTATTTAAAGAGTGAACCTCATGAAAGAAGGCAAACAGAAAGTTTGTTCAATTGAGATTGGCAGCTCTCTCTTTTCTTGAGCTCCATCTTCCGGCACACTCATACTCCTCACCATAGGTTCCCACAAAAAACTCAAGGAGAATCTTCCCATGACAAGATCCCAATCCAAGGCTTGCAATAACTAATCCCCCCCTTTCGCTTGCGCCACTTCACCTCATCACTAATTCATTTCCACATACCATTATCACCACCATCATGCACATACACCACCCTATTTAACCAATATCCTTTCACTCATCTCCTATTCTTGAACTTGATAACATTTCTTATTCACACGGTCACTTCAGTCAACACTCATAATATCACATGAAACTCTACTACCACAAATCCCATCACCAATCTCCCCTACTGCAACCCACCATGGCCAACGACATATGATTGTAATCTAGTCATGCCAACCATCATCCAGGACAGTAGCACTCTACCTCACCATGACCCATCATCATTTCACAGCTTGATTAGTCCTGCTAGCATTTTCACTTTTTTTACCACCATTATGCAGACTACCAATTTTCCTACCCAACTAATCTTCACTTCTTCTTTTACCATCTTATGGCCATCCATAACCATTCCAGTTCTAACCATCAGCCCTCACAAAAGGTGATCCTAACAAAGAAAAACTTAACTGCCATAGGGAAGGTGAGAGTCAAAGTGAGTAATGCAGGTGGATAAAAACAAGCTTTAATCTCTAAAACACCAATAGGTAGAATTTCAAAGATTGACTATTGCCTTTTGGTTCCAAACTCCGTATCGGGAAAGAGTGTTGTTTTTGTGAGGTCTCAATCATTTACATGGACCTGCTTCTCATTCCATTTGTGAGAATTTTCTTCTTTCTAAAACCATCCCCAACAAGCGATAGATTCACGTTTGAGCATAAACTAGTAACTAGACAAAGGATTGGTCTTCACTTTAAGACCAATTTCTAACAACTTTCAACTCTAAACATAAATAAGCAATATAACAATCACCCTATTCGATGAAAAATGAATTTTGTTTCTTGCTTTATTTAGGCCTTTTTCCTTCTAGAGTAAGTTTACAAAAGTTTTGGGTGATCATGCATCTCCAAATAAGATTCAACCGCATCTTTAATATTAATATTGATGATTTTACTTATTATGCACTAAATCACCAGCTAGGAGCGAAAACATGGGACAAGTAATCTTTTGTGACGTAGATAAACATAAGCTTTGATCTTTGAAACACATATGGACAATGTTTAAAAAGGCAAAAAAACGTAACTGAGGCGTTTTGCCTTTGTGAGGCGAGACTTACCAAGGCATAAACCTCGGCTTTAATTAAAAAAATATCTATAAAAAAAATAAAATAAAATGTAAATAACAAAACTGTCATAAATTTCAGAATAAAAAGATTAGTTGTCTTTAACTTTTCATTGTTTTTAATTAAACTTATTTCGTTCTAAATTATTGTCTAATAGTTGCCCCCAAAAACATAACATAGGCACCAGCATCACTCACTAATCACTGTCACAAAACTTTCCGCAAAAACATTATTTTATTCTTCATCTTCAATATCAACATCCTCTTCCCACTCATTCTTTTTCAACCACTAACACTATTGGTCTTTTTCCTTTACCTAAAATATGTTTATAATATGATAAGAATGGGCAGAGAACGGGTGTAGGGTTTTACAGAGCTACTCCCACGTCATCATCTCCAGCCGGAAATCCCCAAACTAGTGAATAAATAAATAAATAAATAAATGTAGATTTGAGAATGAAGGAAAAAAAAAAGGAAGAAATATACATGGTAACATTGATCCTTCTTTCTCTTCTTTCTTTTGTTCTCTTTTTCTGGTCATTGACAACTCTTTGTATCTCTTTTCTACTTTTTTTTTATTTCCCAATGTAATTAAAAGTGCTATGAGCCCTTAAGGCGCTAAGACTTTTTATTGCCTAAGGCGGGAGGCGCCACGAAAGATGTCCGCCCAAGCGAACTAAAGCACTAGTAATAACTTTCATATATATATATATATATATATATATATATATATATACATTAGTAACTATGTCTTTTTAAAATCACCTAGTATTTTCTACCTAAATTTATTTCCCTCCTTATTAGTAAGTGTGCCTTTTTAAAATCACTAGTTTTTTCTCCATAAATTTATCTTCTTCCTTATCAGTAAGTGTGCCTTTGTAAAATCCAATTATCACTAATTGAAAATGTTAAATAAATGGTTGATAAAAAAGAAAAAGAAAAATAAGACGGGCGCACTTTTTTTATACCTGTCGCCAGGCAAAAAGCACTCGTCTGGGGTCGCCTCAGGGACCCCGCCCTGAGGGTGTTAAGGCGCTAGGGCCTTGCCTTGCCTCGCCTCGACTGAGTGCCTAGGCAAGCACCTTTCTCACTATAATAACACTGTTATTTCTTTGATAATTTTAATATTTAAAAAAAAAACTCCCAAAACCCACACAGGTTTTTTAAAAATCCGAGTTGATCCATAAAAATCCAGGTTGATCCATATTTGATATTTCAACCAGTTGAGGCATAGACCTTTAGCGCCTTAAGGCACAACGCCTCAAAGCATACCACCTCATATAGAAAAGGTGTAAGCCTCACATATTGAAGGAGCTCAAACGCCTTTTTAAACATTGCATAAGGCTAGGATTTCAAAGGCTAAAGCTTGTACCTTGATAAAAGATCGAAAATATAACCCAATACCAGGTTGAGAAATCAACTCATAAATATGATCTCAGCTATCTGAACCATTTCTAACAACTCTCTCACAAAGATCCTTCTGAAGAGTTAAAATCATTTAGCCAATAGAAATAGGCTGAAAACTAATGATGAAAATCACAGAAGAAATAAATGAATAAAATAGAAAGGCTATTTTACTCATGTATAGGACTCTGGCTCTTTATTTGCAGGGCTGACAGATTCTAGACATAAGTTTTTCCTAATATAAAATACACCCCATATGCTTTTAAGATTGGCCAAACTCTTACGATAAAGGAAAATATAACAATATCCTTAATTGGTGGAGACAGATTCCCTATCCTTCGGTAAAGTCAAGCCTTTTCCTTCCCGAGTAAGTCTTGCCAAACTGAGGATGATCATGCATCTTCAAATAAGATTCAACCGACTCTTCCACATTGAAATTGATACTTTCCTTTTTGTGTGCTGCATCAACAAGTCGAACAATAATAACATGGACCATTTTCGTTTTTCTTTATTTAATAATGCAAGTTTTTTTATGGGTAATACTGCAGTTTAGTGACTTTATTCTCTATAATGACAGCTAAATTAAGATGTCAATTTTCACATTTGCAAGACTATACTACAAGAAAATTTGCATTTGAATATGTTACTGTTTTCATCAATTGGTCAACCATCAAGAAACCAAGAATATTGGAAAACTAAGGCATCCATGCAATGCAATTGTATAGATCTTCGGCATACATTCACCTGGGCATATTTAAAAGACTTCATAGGCCAGAAACATTAGGTTTTTGATTTGTTTCTAAGCACCAAGATAAATCTACTTAATGCTATGTAACTTTTGTTCAACAGCTACAATAAATGATGTTCATCTAGTGTTATTTATCTAGTGATACTTTGTTGGGATTATATGTTAGAATTTAGCAGCACTGGGAGTCAAATTGAATTGATCTTCCTATAACAAGTAAAAATGAAATCAACAATGAATTGGTGTTACCTTTGCCAATACATGATACACAGTTCAATATATGTTCCGGATTGTCAATCTCACAGGCCAATCAAGAAACTCAAATGGTTTATGTCAGTCTAGAAGCTAGTTCCAAGTCATATTGACATTCAGCAGTTTGAATTCAAATCGATGTTGCAACATTGTCTTGATAACATCATGAACAAATTGATCAGTAACGTTAAGCCACTACAAGTCATGTTCGAATTGTAGAGCAAGTTCAAGGTTGGAATTTTCTTGATGAGAGAACTTCCATAATGCTGATACCCATGCCAATGCTACCGATGTCATTAGCATAAGTTCAGACTCCATGTGAATTGCATCTTCTTTAGTGTCAACTCACTTAGTACAGGCCCCATAGATCATCTTGGTGTGACAAGATCAAGATACTCATATCTTCACATTTCTAATGCTCTAACAAAACAAATGGAAAATCACATTATTTTGATGAAATTATTTTCATGTCAATGTGTGCCGCTTAACTACAGTTGAGTTCGCACTCCCATATTTTATGTTTGTGATAATGAGCCCATCTTTGACATGTGAACCAGAAAAACGTTTACAAAAACTATAAACTGATGAATTTAGCATTTCAAGCACCAAATCTAGAGCAAAACTTGCCAACATGCTTAAAAATAGCGTAGGGCATGGTGAACAAAATACAGGTTTTCATGCAAAACTCAAGCTATAAATTCTGAATCAGCAGGAAAAACTCACATGGCAAGGATCGGGAGACCTCTAGAAACACAGATGCTGGAGCAATTGAAGCTTCCCTGTTTCCTTCTACTGACCGAGGCTGGGAGCCATGTCTTGATGGAGATGGAAATGGTGTCAATGAAGGGGACATCTTGGGAGTTGATCCCCATGTTCCAGGTTTTAGAGGAACAGAAGGACTTGGTGAATTGCCAGATGCAGGTGGATCAACATGATGCCTAGGAGAAGCTTTAGGAGGAAGTGAGGGATGGATATGTGACCCTTTTCTAGGAGTAGTATCTGAGCTAGAAGATTGAGGAGAAGGTCCAAGTTCAGGAGTGGCTGGATACGGACTTGTAGATGGATTGCAGCATATGGGAATCAGACAAGGGGCTGGTGAAGAGGCAGGAGCTTCTGATGGGGATGGAGATGGGGATGGTGAAGAGGCAGGAGATGGAGAAGGTGATGGGGATGAGCTAGGAGATGGAGAAGGAGATGGACTAGGAGACCCTATAGAGGAGATTGAGTCTTTTAGGTAAGATGATAGTTGGACACATTTTACTTTACCAAAAACAGCATGATCTAGGCCAAGATTTTTGGCATCAGGCCCAATGATGATTGCAGCTAGTTCCTTCAACCTATCTGGTAAAAGTATATGACTTCCAATATCAGATAAAACTGAAGCTTGGACAGTTACTGGAGACCTTACTGTTGAACCTTTCGTATTTGTGAGCTCCAAATAGACATTCTGCACACAAAGAAGTTAATGCTGACCGAAATTCTCAGAAAAAAATGCACGTATTACAAAAAATTGAAGTGGTACCTCATAATATCGTAGTTGCAAGCCAAACTTCAACTGGATCTTCAACTGATCAAAATTCTTGCTAATTTGAGAAATAGAGTTGTTTAATGTGAAGTTGAAGAGTATTTGTGGCATTTTCCAAAGAGAAACTGGTTGCCCGGGAGTAATTGAAATCCCTCCAGGAAACTTCAAAACCTCAAAAGCAGATGAATGCCCAAAGAGTGCAGGTGATAATGATAGATTCACTTGTTGTAGGGCCAGCTCTACAAATGATGATTTCAGCAGACTCAGGAATGGTGAACTGATCGAGACGTATTTGGAATAAGGCAGCACACCAAACACTACAGCAGTAACATTTGTCGGAGTCGAAGGATGCAATGAAATTACCGAAACCTGTTCAAAGGTTTATATTTTAGTGAAGTTAACTGATTAAATCAGTGCAATCTAATAACATACTCTTTATTTCAGTTCACACCTTAGACTCTGGTACTCCAATTTCCTCAAATATATCATACTCAAGCTTTTGCACATGTGGGACAAGCTGAGCGAATGGTTTTGCAAGCATGAAGGTAGCTTGGATATCGGCTGAAAAAAAAAAGGAGAATAAACACTTAAGGAGTTAAGGCATAAAACAAGGCCAAATTTTCTCATGAAAACCCATTTCATAGTATGGATCCTACACATGCCCTGGTAATAACTCCTGTAAATGGGGCATAATGAAATGCAAAAGCCATGCATATAATTTTTCTATAATTTCCCTTCCCCTAGTATCATGTTTGTAATAGTTAGCAGCACCAGTCCTTGAGAAGCCACAATACATGAGATCACGAGAGAACAAAACAATGTGTTATAAATCTGAATTACCCATAATCTTTGCTAAATCATTTACAAAAGCTTATTTGACCGAACTGGCAAACTCTATGATAAAACTGTCATAAGTAATTGGCAGTCTCCTTATTGTGAAACGAAGTCCTTCAAACCAAGTTCAGTTAATGAGTACCATAATTCAAGCCAAAAATTGCCAGAGAACCGCTCGCCAGAGGAAAAGATAGATGAATGGTAAAACAGAAAAAAAAACATCCCCAAACTTATTTATCATGCAAATGACAAAAGATCTTCAACGTGGGATAGCAAAAACATTCAAGGGATGTTTATTGGAGGATAAAAGTAATTTTTACTAATATTTATTTTTATAACTCATAAATTATTTATTAAATATATTCTTTAATTATTTCCAATCCTAATTGAAAGATTACCTCTTATACACAGCGCATTATCACATATCTACTGGTTTACCATGAGATATGTCTAGAAATGCATTGCATGATAAGTGGCATAGTGCTACTTGCACATAGGGGTACTACATTGAAGAGGATCAGGATATAGAAATAGAGAAAATAGCAAATGGAGATACCCCATTCTTTCAATCTTCATTTCACAACACGACATATTATTAGTTTACTAATTTAGAAGATCTACTTGCATGAGATGCATGATCTAATAAATTAGATTCCAATGGGATCGTAATAATATGGCACCAGTTCATTTATTAGAAACATTTTAGATATATCATGCCCTATTTCTTCAATAGTGCCGTGCTTTGGGAGAATAACACTACCAGAGGTTAAAAATATAACCAGCCACATAGCCAATTCAGATGTATGAGGGTTCAAAAAGGCTTGCAATAATTTTGTCAGACAGTTTGAAAGGAGTGAAATCATCTGATTTTTCAGAGGTTTAACAAAACTTAAGAATTTGCTTACCTTCAGTATCACATGGCTGGAAGGAACCAACAAAGAGAGGAAATATCTAAGTTGTCACTTGAGAAGGTATTCAATTACGCCTCAAAGTTTTTTCATCTATCCAAAATGCCTCTATGGCTAGCAAGGACTACTACCCTAGCTCCCTCTAGCCTATTGTTGTTAGAATACTACAAGAACAAATGAAGAACACAAATCAAAGCGCATTTTGCAAACCCTACATCAATCATACCCAAGATCAAGATCAAGAAGCAACACAACACAATCAAAAACGACAAAACAAAAGAAAACCCTAGACTAAACTAGATCCATTCCAATGCAAAACTAGATCTACTGACAGGAATAGAAATGGAATTGGAAATCAGAATTAAAAGCGAAAGCTAATCTCACCAGCAAGAGCATCGTCGGAAGGGTGGAACGACGACCGGGAGGAACGGAATGGGGGGAGCCAGAAGAGGGCGGAGAGGAGCACACAAACGCTGAGAATCAAGACGAGGACGCATCTGAGGGTGATGCTAGGGAAAGGGCAGACGAGACGGCGGCCACAGCCGGCTCCGGCGCCGGCGTCGGAGACGCCCTCAAGGTTTTGGATCGACTTTCCCATTTGGCGAGCATCGGATTCCACCGCTCTTCAGCGCTTCTAGTGGTTGATGCTCTGGAGCGTAGTACGGTGCGGTTACTTATTTTTTTTTATTTTTCCACTCGCGCAAGCAACCATTTTTATATGACATTTTTACTTTGCACCCCCCTGAAAATAACGAATTTATTTTGGTATAATTCTCAAGTCCCTCTATTCTTTTTAAACTTATTATTTTAGTTTTTTTATTTTAAATTACAACTTTTTAGTCACTTTACTACTTTTAAATAAGTTGCATGAGTCCCTTTTTATCTTTTTTTTTTTTAATTTATTCTTTTACTCCGTTACTTTAAATTATAACTTTTTAATTCCCTATATTATTTTTAAGTGAGTCATATCAATTCTCCAAAATTAAAATAATAAAAGAACTAAAAAATAATAATTTGAAGTATATAGACTAAAAAAGTAAGTTTAGAATAGTAGAAGAACTGTTTAGAAAATTATACTATTTATTTTTAACTCCTTATTTTTTTTTCAAAACCTCTTTTTAAAATTTTAATTTTATGAATACATTTATTACTTATTTTTTAAAAATATAAATAAATACGTATTATTAATTTTTAAAATATTAGTGTTGTGTCTCCAAATTAAATTTAAAAAATTCCCTTGAAAAATATTTTAATTCACCAACCAAACATGAGCAGAGGTTTTAAATTGGGTTATTAAGTTGGGTTAAAGTGAGTTATTTTTACTGTTTCTTTATGTAAAAGTTTTTTATGATAGGTAAAAAATCTTAGGATTTATTAGCGAAAATCAATTCTATATCTTTTTATATTAATAAAATATATGGTTTTATTTTATTAGCATTAATTATATATATTAATATATAATTATATTTATTATAAAAGAATTTTTATGTAATAATGTAAATAAATAGTAGTAAGTGAATTCAACTCAAGGAGATTTCCCTTTTTTTCTTCTTGAGGGGATGGCATGTGAAAAACTCTTTCATTTGACTTTCATTTATGCTTACTTGATTTCTAAAATTTTAAATTATTTTACAATTTTTTAATTTGAGAGCATAGTCAAAAGTTTAAATAGCAATGTATTAAAAAAATAATTAAGTAAGAATCCAGTAAGAATCCGTTAATGCAAAGCAACCTTTCTGTATCCCATTGACGATTCTTTTATTGACTTGATTTTAAAAATATTAATTATTCTAAATATTCTTGAATTTTTGAGAACTAGTTGAAAGTTTTTAATATTATTTTATTAATTTGAAAAAGCAGAGGGTTTTAACTTTTAAGGAGCCACCTTGAGCAACCTTGTCTTATTGACTCTTGTTTTAAATATTATTTATTAAAATTCATTAATTTTGAAAATTAAAATGAAAGATTTCCATTGAGCCCATTGCATGAGTCCGAGTTAATAATTTGATTATTTTTAGATAATAGTAGATAGAAACAACTCTCGCAAGGAGTCCTATTGAAACCAAGAAATATAGGCCCGCTTGTCATCCACACCAGAATATATGGAGTTTTCCGAAAAAACCTGCTAGTGGAGGAAGACCTCCTAAGGATAAGAGACATAGGGCTGAAGAGAGGGCCAAAAAAGGATCTTTCGTGTATAATCCTGTATAATCTCGAATGTTATCAATTTCAGGAGACCAAATGATACAATGCAAGCAAAAGTTCCTAGATTTATGGAGATATAGAACAACATATAAGTTATCATGCTTGCATATCCATCATTTGAGTCTCCAACAATGGGACCTAAAAAAGCATTTGGTTTGTAAGGTAGAACCAAAGAGGAATGGAAAAGAAATGACAATGAAGAAAATGGTAAAAACATAAAAATAAAAATAATATTTGGTTGGAAACTATGAGAAGAATAGTTTATTAAAAATATGAAAAATTAAAAAAATTGATAAAATAACTTTATGCCATTTTTGCAAATAAATAGTGTTACATATATAATAATGAGTTGTTTTGAATGAGAAGTATTTTTTCAAACATTAAAGTATTAAAATTAGTTAATTATTACAAATAAATATTTAACTTTAATGGCTCACTTACGACAATGCTCCTTGATCTCCGGATTTAATTGTTAAGATCATTAATTAGCTATTAACATCGCTAATCATAAATTAAAATTAGGAAAATTTTTAAATATATAAATTACTATCCATATTAACTACATTTTTTTATTTTTATATTTTGACATTAGTAATTGAAAGTTCAATAGCAAAAGAATGAATGTAGATCAAAACAATTTAACCAATCTTTCAAAATATCATATATATTACACATCATGACAAATTGCCATAAAACGCCCACAATGTCAAATTTTAAGGAAAAATTATACACATGATGAACAACATGCATAAGGAAATATGATACACCTCCGATAATTTGTTAGTGTATCATCTAAATCTTTCGAGCAGGTACTTACTCCAATGAGGAAAAGAAGACAAGTAGAGAGGAGAAGAAACTCTAGGGAAAGAAGAATTCAAAGAAGAAGAAAAGAATCCATTATATTATTCACTGAACTTATCAACAATCATAATAGCCTTATATAAGCAACAACCAAATCAAGATCAAATCATTACAGGCTGGCATAACAATCTCCAACTGTTATTATTAGATAATAACCCAATCATGCAACAACTCGTGATTAAAACAGCACATGATCCTTATTCCCATGTTGATCCAATGGCCTACCTTTACCCATATGTCAATCTTCATAATCCACTATCCAATTAGGTTGCTTGACACTTCAATATGCTTTCTATTTCACAATGATCATCTCAATCGGATCCAGTGTAGCTAGAACATCACTCGGGTGCTCGGATGAAAGCTCAAGTGGAAAGGTTGTATCAAAATATGCTAGCAATGCAACTAAATAAGATGATTGCACTCTCTATAAAGGTTACAAGCTAATAGGCAATTGCTTATGAACTAGAATAACATAAGGTGTATAGATTTCAAAAAGTATGATGCATATTTGCACCAGCAAAACAACTACAATCTCATGAAGAAATTACTAAAGGTAGGGTGGCTAATGATGTATAGCATAGGAGGGAATTGAGAGTTTTAGTGGATTTTGTTTCATCTTAGCTTGAAAAGGAAACAATTTAAATGGTTCCTGAAGTGATATTTGTTGGGTATATGGAGCCTGATTGTGTAACACCCCCTAAGGCGTAGATCCAACTCAGCGCTGAGTTGGCGGGGGGTGCGGAGGAGCATCGGTTTAGGTTGAAGGCAGTGGCGGACCCAAAAATTTGGTATAGCCCGGGCTTAAATAAAAATCAATGTTCATGATACACACACTGTATCCCAACCACGGCTTCACCCCAGGTTTTCTTTTTCTTAGCCCAGACTTAAACCATGTCAGGCGGAGTTCTTCTAAGCTTTTTCGGCGGCCGGCCGGGGCTTCAGCTCGACTTGCCACCCATATAGGTCCGCTACTGGTTGAAGGTGCTGGGACAATGCACCCGCAGTAGGATACAAGGGTAATTTTTATATGGTTAGGATTATAGGTTAATAATCTTGTAAATTTTACCTATATAGGATTTGTATACAAATAGGTTTAGGATCTGGAAAAGTTTAGGATCCAGATATGATTTATCCTAATCCAAATACGCTTCACAGTACTAATCTAGATATGCCTTAGAGTACTAATCCAGATATACCTCAGGTTTTTTTTCCTATATATAGGCAGTCCCTTGTAAGATGTAAGGTGCTTCAAATATTGAAATAAAACCCTAGTGAGGGCGTGAATGTAGGTAATCTTGCCGAACCACATAAATCTTGTCTTGTCTTACTTGTGATTGTTTTCTACTTTATTTTTCTCTCTCGATCTTCAATGGGAATCCGATTTCCCAACAATATCACACATGGCAGAGGGTTATAAGACGTGGCATCACACATGGTGGAGGGTTTAAAGCTGACTGGTGGAGTAGTTGGTTGGTTGGTTAGTTAGTTAAGTTTGTAGAATTAATCCTACCCCTTCATTTTAATAAGTTGGGGGCCATGCATAGATCCGGGCCATCCATTGCTGTAATAAAATAAGCATTGTAAAAAATTAAGAGATGTTGCAAGAGAAATATTCTCCTTCTCTTCTCTCTATTCTTTTTTCTTCTCCTCATTCATCTCCTTCTTCTTCTCACCAAACTAGATATGTTCCCATGTAACACTGGTATCAAGTTGTGAGTTACTTGTCGAGTGGGTTGAAAAAGGAGATTGAGATGCATGTCAGGCTCTTTAATCTAGTTTGTTTGCAATTTGCACATATTCTAGCCAAGATTTAGGATGTTTTATGATCTAAGAAGTGTTCAATGCATCAGGTTACTAGATTGCAGAATAAAGCTAGCAGGATTCAAGAACCATGGTTACTTTTAATGACAAAATTAAACTCATTTAAGCCCAGAGTGTTGGACCCAACATGCCTTTCTAATGCTAATATGTGGCAAATCAAGAGGCTAACTAGTAAAAAGAATGGATGAGAGAAGACAGAAAGGGACTTTGCTTTAAGTGTGACAAAAAGTTCAATTCCAGAATAGATGCAAAAAGAGACAATTCTACATGTTGCTTATGGAGGGAGATTATGTGGAAGACTGTGAGATAATAGAAGAAGCTATTGAATAGGAAGTGTCTGACAATGCCATGCCATTTGTCTTTTCATGCAATTAATAGCACTTAGTGGCTTCCAAACTATGAGAATTGAGGGATGTGTGGGTACAAGGACTATTTTGTTTGATAAATTCTTAAAGTATCGTGGATGTTAAGGAGGCAATGTAGTTAGGGTGCCTTTTGGAGCCAATTAATAAGTTGAAAATTGTTGCAACAAATGGAAACATGCTACTCTATAAGGAGGCCTATAGACATTACAGTTGGGTATGTTCAAGGTTGACTCATTATTACCATTGGATAACTATGACTTGGTGTTGGGTATACAATGGCTAGCTGAATTAGGAAATGTAATTTGGAATGTTAAACTTTTGCATATGAGTTTTCAATGGTAAAGACAAGGTTGGGTGTTCAAGTGTAAAGTAAAAAAATAAGATTCAATTAATTACTAATGAGGTCTTGAAAAGTTGTTGTTCAAGGACTCACAACTATCTCTATCACAATGCTATGCCTTGACTTTATAGGACTATCGCAAGACATTCTTCTGTTATAGAAGCTGATTTGGAAACCATGATTTCTAAATTGCTAGCAGGAATTTTGAAGTAAAATGGAGTATGCATTAATATTCCAAGTACCAAGGGCGTTGCCTCCACATAGGCAGCAGGACCCAAGATCAGGTTTAAAGAAGGTGCCCACATAGTTTGCATAAGGCTATACAAGTATGGAATTCTACAGAAAAATATATTATTAAGAAACTGACACATGAGATGTTAGATGCTAGGGTGATTCATGCACTAATTGTCCTTTCTACTCACTAGTAGTATTAGTTAAAAAGAAAGATAACTCATGGAGATTGTGTATATAGAAGCCTTAATAAATTGATTATTAAGGATAAATTTCCTATTCTAGCCTTTGAAGAATTAATGCTAGATAAATTGCATTGAGTTGTTATATTTTCAAAACTGGTCTAAGATTTGGTTACTATCAAATCAGAATGCATCTTGAAGACATCTAAAAAAAAGAATTCAAAACACATAGGGGGCATTTTGAATTTACAGTTATGCCTTTTGGCTTAAGCAATGCTCCATCAACCTTCCAAGGTCTTATGAATGAAGTGTTCAAGCCTTATTTGAGGAAGTTTGTGTTGGTAATTTTTTGATGACATATTAATCTACAGTAAAGATCTGAATCAACATGCAATACATCTTAATGAAGTATTCCAAATGCTACTAGCTATCACTTTATTTATGAAGCTCAGCAAATGAAGTTTTGCAATAGATTTAGTACAGTACGTAGGACACATAATTTCTAATAGTGGAGCATTTAATTCAAGCTATACAAGATTGGCTAGTGGCTGTATTAGTGAAATAGCTTTGGGGGTTTCCTTGGCCTTATAGTTTATTTTAGAAGATTCATCAAGAATTTTGCATAGATATCTCAACCTCTAAATTTTCTATTGAAAGAAAATGTGGTATTTAACTGGAATGAGGCAGCACAAAGAACTTTTGATCTACTCAAACAGTCACTTATTACAACATCAGTCTTGGCCTAACCTAATTTTGATCAAGACTTCTTTATAGAAGTTGATGCCTTTAGTTCAGGTATTAAAGCATTACTTATTCAAAATGGCCACCTATAACCTACATCAGCAAATGCTATCAACTAAACATCAAACCTTGCTAGCTAGCTATAAGAGGGAGATGTTTCCAATTCTTTTTGCAATTAAGAAGTAGGAACAATATTTGATGGGTAGACACTTTTTTAACATACCTTCAACCCTTGAAATATATGTTAGACCAAAAGTCAACTACAATAAGTCAACATACTTAGTTATTTAAATTGATGGCTTTTGATTATGAAATTCAACATAAGCAAGGGAAGATTAATAAGGTTGTAAATGCTCTTAACCAATAATCCCAATCATTGACGGTCAAAGAGTAAAACTTATGTGATTGGATTATTGTGAGTCATGTTTGAATACATCAATCCCATCAATGTATTTATAACATATGCTCCCACTATCCCATAGTATTCAACTAGCATTTTTTTGTCAAAGTATATGCCATAGAAATCCTTACGAATCTTTAATGCCCAATTAAAAATTCTCTGATTTTGTGAATTATTTAAGTGCATAAGTACTAAACCCTTATTTTGCCCTCCTCCTTATCTCATAAAGATTAGAAAGTTTAACTTAATACATAAAGGCTATAATGTTCAAACCTAATTAATATGTCATCACAAGATACATATGAACATTAAAATAAACCGCTATTATTAATAATAAGAATGTGTAATACAAATGAAATACTATAATACAAATATCCTCATTAGCATTCGAAGGCATAATCCTAACAATTACAACTATTACCTATTCCACATTCCATTATTACTAATATAACTATGGACTTTATTAAGGGCAAGGACGGATCCTGGATTTTTGTTTAGTGGTGGCAAAGTTTACCAAATATTTTTATTTTTAAATTTTAGTGGGGGAAATGATAAAAATTCAAAAATTTATAACTATATATACAATGTAAACTCTATGGGCATAGCATACATTTCAAATTTTAGTGAGCTAGGCACCATGTAGGTCCGTCCCTGATAAAAGGTATACCCGAGTCAAAGGGAAAAGATGTGATTTAAGTAGTGGTTGAAAGATTAACCAAATATGCCCATTTTATCCCCATTCTCATATCCATATAATGTTTAAAAGCTATATGGGTTTCTATCTATAATAGTTAGTGATAGAGTTATGACTTTTATGAGCATAGTCTAGCATGAATTTTTTAGGTTGCAGTGTGTTGATTTAAAATATTCTTCAACATATCATCCCATATTGATGGCCAATCCGAGGTGGTCAATAGGTGTTTGGAAACTTATCTTCATTATATGTCTAGAGATCCACTGAAAAGTTGGTGTTTAAGGATTTCATTTGGAAGGAGTGGGTACCCATATAGGGATTCCCTCAGCATTTACTTGTGATATGAAATTAAGTATGACAATGCTATCTAGTGTTGGGCCGGGAGAATTTAGAGACTTGTTGGTCCTAATCTCTTAGCAACCAAGTTTAAATCACTAAGAACTTAAGATGGAATCTCTTCCAACCTAGCATCTTATCACCACCTTAAGAACAAGAACTCCACAAAAAGGGTAATTAACTCCTAATCCAAAAACCAAGTTATTCCTAATCGCTTAGTGCATGTGTAGATCTAACAAAGCATGGGTGTTCTAATGAGTGGTAATTTCTTTCTCACAGTATCAACACAATAAACATGAAGCAGACATGCAATGAATCTCAATAAACTAGAAAGAATAATATATTACCAATGAAATTGATATTCACATGCAAAAGATTAGGTACATCATCATACAATTCCCCTTAGAATTCAGTCCTAACATAGATATAAGAATAAATATCAAAGAAAATAAAGAATCCACAAGAAAAGTATTAAGAATCTTAAAACTAACTCCCTCCAATATATCTCCGATGGTTGAGGTTGAGAAGATCCCGAGGATGTTAAGATGGCACCTAATCTCTTCGTGTGCCCTCCACTATAGATATTCATTGACTTTTCCTTGAAGAACTCGCTGGAATCCATTGAAATCATATTGAATCTCGTCTTCAACCATACTAAACTCCAGAAGTTTGACCGCCTCTAACCTAATTAGGCAAAATATCCTCCCCCTAAAATCAGAAACTCTAGGGTTATTTATAATGTGTTCGCCACTGGGTCACAACGGTCATTGGTCTGGCGATTGTGATCAAAATATCTTTCTTGGGCTATAGGTCGCACTCTAGCACTGTCTGGGTCTGGAATTTTATGTTTTAACCATGGGCATTATGTGTATAACGACTGTTGTAAAGGCCATTATGGCTCTTGTGATGTTGTCTTATGGATTCTGTGTACTGTCTTAGTCAAACCATGGCTGTGATGAGACCGTAGTGATGTTCTAGAACTTATATTTTGGTTTGATCTGTCTCAAATCATCTACATATTTGCAATTAAATCCCGGCGATCAAAACATTGTGATTACATACTAGTTTGGTGCTAAACATATGAAATAACATGCAAAATGTAGTGCAATTGATATATAAAATATTCATGTTCAAGAACTTATCAAGTGTGCTTGGAACCAAATCATCAGACATTGCTAGTCGGAGTGATTTCATCTGTAAGTTTGTCAAAAGAAACTTTTGATGTACTGACCTTTCAGTTAATAAACTTATGTTGTTGTTATTATTTCTTTACAAATATAGATCCAAATAGATAATAGTATGGTTGAATTGAAACTTGAGTCTTTTGAACAAGTGAAGAATGGGATAGAAGTCAGATCTTCCAGTTTAGAAATATTGAACAAGGAGAAAGAGAAAATGGTAGAGTTGAAGAATTCAATCCCTGAAAAAGTTAATCCCTCAGTAGGCATGGTGTTTAATTTTGAAGAAGAAGTTTACACCTTTTATGTTGAATATGCTTGACAAGAAGGTTTTGGTATTAATAAAAAGAAGTACAATATCAGGAGATGATGGAAATTAAAATATTACACACTTGCATGTGTAGAGGTGGTAAAGGGATATCTATTGTGAAAAGTACTTTCAACCCAAGGTTGTCCACTAAAACAAATTATGAAGCCAAGATCAATATTAGTGTTGGCAATGATGGTCGTTTTACTATATCTGGTGTTAACTTGGAGCATAATCATGCACTTAGTCCAATAATAAGGCTCGTTTTCAAAGGTGCAATAAAATAATGGATGCATATGTCAAGAGAAGGCTTGAATTAAATGACCAGGCAGGTATAGGTGTAAGTAATAATTTTCATTCTTTAGCTGTTAAACGTGATGGATATGAAGGTTTGACCTATATTGAAAAAGATTGTCAGAATTATATTGTAATAGCAAGGCAATTTAGGCATCGAGTTGGCAATGCGGAGGCACTTGAAAATTATTTTTCACTCATGCAATGAAGAAATTCAATTTTTTTTTCATTTGATTGATATGGATGAGGAAAGTCGTCTAAGAAACGTATATAGCGGCGAATGAGGCTTTTGGTCATGTTGACATATTTAACAAATAAGTATGATATGCCTTTTGCTCTTTTTGTAGGAGTAAACCATCACGGACAAACTATATTGTTTGGATGTGGTTTATTGTCAAAAGAAAATATAAAATCCTACATTTAGTTGTTCAAAACTTGGTCAGAATGCATGTAAAGCAAGGCTCCTAAGGCAATAGTTAATTCTCATCACTGTCTTCATCTTTGGCATATTATGAAGAAAATTTCTGAGAAGCTTGGAGGACTGACTATATATAAAGAAATAAAAATGATTTTGAAGAGTATTGTTTATGAGGTCGTAGATATTGAAGAATTTGAAAATATTTGGTTGAAGATGATAAAAGATTATAACCTTGAGAAAAATGAACGGTTGAATTCCTTATATATATAAATCATCATCGTTGGGCCCCTATATATATATCTTAAAGGAGTTTTCTGGGTTGGAATGTCCACCAATGAAAGAAGTGAAAGCATAAATGCTTTCTTTGATGGTTATGTTGGTCCAAACACATCTTTAAAGCAATTTGTAGAGCAGTATGATAATGCATTAAAAGAAAAGTTTATAAGGAAAACAAAGCTAATTTTGCATCTTTTAACTCAAGTTTTCCAATACTGACTGATTGTCATTTTCAGAAGCAATTACAAGAAGCCTATACAAATGAAATTTTCAAATTGTTCCAAGATGAATTGAGAGAAATGCTATATTGCAATCTTACATTTATCGGGGTCAAATGGGCCAAGAAGTACATTTCAGGTGACAGACATTTTAAAGGGAAAAGATGGCAAAATCAGACATCAAGTGGCCTTTAATGTTTATCACAATGAGGGTGAATTTGATATTAAATGCTCATGTGATTTATTTGAATTTAAAGGAATTATTTGTAGACATATATGCAAAGTTTTTATTGAGAGGAATATGAAAGAGATTCCATCTCAATGGATTTTACTCCATTGGAGAAAGGAGATAAGAGTTGGACATACTTACTTGAAGAGCTGTTATGATGATACACATATTTGTGAGTAAAAGAATCGGTACAACAACTTATGTTCTTATTTTTCTAAACTGCTAAAATTGGAGTCAAATTTGTCAAAAAATATAATTTCTTGATGAAATGTGTGGATGAGGTAATAGAGAAACTCATGGAAAATGCAAATTATTGGAGAGTCATTCCAATCAAGTTATATCACCCATATTGTTGGAAAATGATCAAGAGCACCACCAACCAACATCTTCAACCATAAAATTTCTAACTCCTTTAAAAGTGTGGAGTAAAGGCTCCACCATCAAAAAAGAAAAAGTCAAAAGGAGGAAAAGTCAAGGTGAACAAATAATCAATAGAAATAAAAAAGGTATTTATATTTTATTATCATTTTCATTGTCTTATAATTATTTTTTAGACTAAAATTGATAATTTTTTCAGAAAACTCAAGCAAAAGGGAATGTACAAACACAGAATGATGCACAGGTTGAACTTTGTAGCCAAGAAACTGTGGTAATGTTATGTTCTCCTATATTTATATTTGTTATGGTATTTCATACAATGTTTTTATTAAATTGGATAACTATTTGCCTTCTTAGGTGAAATAAAATTTTTATTAAAATTTGTCGAGTGTAGATGTTTGCAGCTTCACTTTGCAGCATTTTGGCATTGGTACAACATCATTGATAATTAAAAACATGAAATACTTCTATAAATGCATTTTAGTGTGTAAAATGAAACACATTATTTAGGTGTTTGAATTATTTGCAATAGGGTAAACTATCAAATTCAACATTGAGTGACAATGTAGAGATGCTTACAAATGAAATTGGAACATTTACTTCATTTGGTCATGAATCAAATTCAACTTTTAGGGCAAATGCCAATTCAGATTCAGGTGTTAGATTGTAATTCCATTCTTTTTTATTGTTAATGCATTCTTTTTATTCTATGTTCTTTTTATTTTTGCAAACATTTACACAAGCTAATTTGAAAGGTGATAGAGAAATCCAACTATATTGAAGAACCTGACTTTTCAAAGAGTGGCTTAGGGTATTATAATAAAGTTTACCTTTTAATTTGTTTCTATCACTTTTGATAGATATAACAAGGAGTATTTTTGGTGTAAAGTGAAACACTTGAGGCTCTAATTAGGTCCTTAATTATTCTATCCACCAGTATCTTAGTTAGCTGTAAATCAGTTACCTAATTAACTTGATTTTGTTTATGAAACTATAGCTTGCAAAAAATTGGAAGCTCTTAGACTTGAAAACATGCATTTTAATGGCATATCAAGCACTCTAAGAGTTGTATGATGCACATGTATTAGTAGTTCTTCTGCTATTATATATATTTGCACATTCAATTGAGAGTTGTATGCTATACATGTATTTTGTGGTTGTATTAGTTCATTCAATTGAGAATTGTATACTACATATTTATTAGTGGTTCTTTTGTTGTTGTATTTGCACATTCAACTTTGTTGGTCTATAAATGCCAAGTTTTTCCATGTATTTCTTTCAAAATTTTCCATACAACATTATTCTTTTCAGTTGCCAGAAATCAAATCAAATACAATTCAGTATAACAAACAGTTAGCCAAAAATAAATAAATAAATAAATAAGAGGTAGACTAACACGGTTTACCAAAAATAAAAACTACAAAATAGAAACTATTACATATCATGCTTTTCTTTTCTTTTTCTTGAATGAAACAGTCTTTAATGAACAAGTTCCCAATGTACAAAAACCTACACTGTCAACTAGTACATACATCTTTTCCCTATTGTTGTGCATATTGTGTCTAGTTGCTCTTTTTGTCCGTCGGAGAGATTTTCAATCAACTTCCTTCTCATCATTGTAGAATTCCACCTCGTCCCTTATCTCCTCATCATTCTCACCTAATGCATCATACTTTTTCTTATAGATATCTTTATCATTGAGAACATGATTTGCAACTTAAGAACAAATGAGAAACTCATGCCACCCTTGACTACATCAAGGATTTCTATGTCAGAATTTTACCTAGCAATATAGTAAGGATTTTTAATAACCATGAGGAAGAACTTGCAATATAAAGCATCCAAAGTATTAAATCCAAGTTTTACCATGCGGATTAATGAATTAGTTGGAACTACCTTCCTACAAAACTAAAATAGATAAAATCTTAATAGTACTATATTTCACCAAAGTGCACAAAAACACATAACTTATAGTATAAATGAATTTAGAGATATTCAAAGCACAAACTCACAAACCCACAATTCACAAGTTGCATAAATAATAAAAAAATCTATAGTGCAAGCATCAATTGCATCATTATTTAATATGGTTAATAGCAAATATAAACAATAGATACCCAAAGATATATATATATATATATATATATCCACATGCATGGAAGATCAACCAAGCATGATCTAATCAAGGTTATTGGAGATCAACAAAATAAATAAGTAAAATGGAAGTACAAACTTAGCTACTAGCAAAGGGATAAACATAGCAAATCCTCCAAATATAATATCATTAATAAAAAATATAAGCAGCACATACTCACAAATTCCAAAATTCACTATTTGCATAAATCATCAAGAAAGCATGAAGGCAAGCATCGGACTAGTTACCTGATCACCGATAACTTCCTATCCAAAAGCATAGATCACCTTCTCAAAAGGTCTGATTTGCTCCATTATTGCAAGATCATGATCAATCTTGCCACAACTTATGGAGATGAAGAGGAATCCAAGGGTGAGGAAGAGGGCGAGGGAGACGAATCCGACAAGCCATCTTTTGCAGATGCTTTTAAGATCGAGCTCACCAAAACTTTAAGAGGTGGAGAGGAACCCGAGGATGAGAGCGATGAATCTAGCTAGCTTTCTTCCTCAAATGCTCTTGGGGATCAATCCACTAGAACTAGAGAAGATGGAGAAGAATCCGAGGATGGGGGAGGGGGAGGGGGGGGGGGGGGGGAGGGGGAAGAGAGAAGGGATCTCTTTTGCTCTTGCAATCAGTCTCGCCGGCCGGAACTTAAAGAGGTGTAGAGGAGACAGAGTGTGAGACAAAGATAAAGGGAAAGGGAAAGGGATAGGATCCCTTTTGTTTTGTTTTGTTTTGTTTTGTTTTTTTTTTTTATTTTTTTTATTTTTTTAATTTGACTAGGAGAGAAAAACAAGATGATGTGGATTCCACGTAGGTATCCACATCATTTGGTGTGTTAGTTCGGCCCACTCATTCGCTATGAATACCATTTCTCATTGTTAATTTAATTCGGCATTCTTTTATTATTGATGTTATTTGTATTGTATGATGTGCTCTTCTAAGTACCATTAACCTAGGAGCATGGGATATATAAGTTTATATCAATTAATTTGGATTCAAATAAAATCAAGAATTTTATTATAGATCAAAATAAGAAAAAAAAATAATGCCTAATTATATTTATTCACATGAAAAGCTGGGAGGCGCATCACTGTGATGAGCTTGTTTTCCATCTATGACAAATATTAGTTTCAATGTAACTTTATTTTATTAACTATATAATTATCCATCATTCTTATATTAGAATATCATTATTCATAAAAATAATTATTTGATACTATTTTTCTTAAAACATGCTAAAAGTAATTTGAACATTCTCTTATTTTTATAAGAATTTATTAGAAATTGATTCAAAAAATAATGAGATTTATTATTTATAACCTAAAGAGACACTAATGAACCAAGAATAAGGTACCATAAATAGCAAGATTAATTGATTTGACTAAATATTCACCTTAATTGTCCATGTGCTACTATGTAATCATTTTTCATTAATTTTGTAAAACAAGCAAAATATATTAAAAAAAAATCATAATCATAAAATTAGTATATTTCTCCATAGAATCTTGATTTTATTATTCACTTATCTTAATTATGATTTAAATAAAATGTACAAATTCTAATTTTAATGCCATTATTTTTCCATGTAAGGCATTTTCAAGGCTTTGTAATTCAACATAGATGATATGTTATGCCAATATTTCTATATGGTTAGATGATTTATAAAATTTTATTTTCCTAATTCATGTTTTTATATTTACCAAAGTGATATCGTGAGATTTTGGAGATTATATTTTTGAAGATTTAGAGAAATCTTGTGCTTTGCTTGAGAAAAGTTATCCTTGCCGATTTGACTAAAATGACACAATTGCCCTTACTTAGCTGGAAAGATAACCCAATTTTTTAATATATTTGTTGTCTGTATGTACATTGAACTAGTCGTGAGTATCACGCGTTTCCTATTTTTGGCTGATGTCACCTGTGAGAAATGCTTTTCCTCCATGACTTGTTCATATCCGAGAGCTCGTATCATCTCATCTCGTGGCCACGCGTCCCTATATGCCCTATGCTCTCCCTCCATCTTCCCATTTTGCCCCTATGCTTTAGTCTCAAATTTCAAGGAAACGCTTCATCTCTTTTTTGAATTTTTCGTTTATAATTAATTTTCCTATTTTTCTAAAAAAAGAAATAGGGCCAGAAAAGTAAGCACATACACCATGAAAAGTATTAATGTTAAAATACATATTAACTTTTAATAGTAGTAAAGTAAGAAAATAGAAGTGTTTGGGCAAAAGCACAAACAACCCAAAGGGGTACTTTCGTCAATTCACTCTCCTTTCTTTGGTTCTTTCTTTATATCTTCTGCCCCTTTTTCTCTTCTTTTCACATCTCTATCTCTTTCTCTTTTTCAATCTCTATTGTTCTCCTCTTCCTTACAAATTTTTCTTCCTCATCATCCCATCTTTCCATAGATTCTAGGACTCCTCCATACCTTAGCTTGAACAAAAGCGATCCTTGACTAGGCGATCTTTGGCTTCAAAGCTTCTTCCATGGCAGGCGATGGTTGGAAGGGCAAGGAGATGGAGATGGACGAGTTCATCATTAGATCTGGTAATATCCTTTTTTTATCAAAGAACTATGCCTTCATAGAAAAGGCACTTGATTTTGCATTCCCCAATTTAGAAAATATTTCTACATCAATGATAATACCTTTTGTATCAAAAACACATATATGTACACCAAAAATATCTCTTTCGATATCAGAGCCAAATTATTCTATTCATAAACAACATGTTTTTATGCCTACTTCAACACCAAAAATACCTATGAATGCGTCTGTACCAGTAGCAGTTGTACCAAAAGTGTCAACATCTATATCAGATGCATTTGTTTTTGTAATAAGACACTCTTTTCTATACCAGAAATATCTGCTTTTATATGAAAGACACATTTTTTTTGTAGCAGAAGAGCATATTTCGGCACCACAAACTACTAATAAGGCTCCTAAGGCTTCAACAGTTCAAAGGAAAACATGCCGTGGAAGGCTAACTAAGAAGTAGGTTATTTCATTTCGTTTTATTTGACTAATTCCACTATTCATCACTTCAATTGATAATTTGTAATTTATTAATTTCATTTTTTAATTTCTAACCAATTAGGGATATTGGCATGCATAAGTTGGTCTTTTCAAGTGGTACCTTACCTGCTAGAGTAAAAGTGGGATACTTTGTCCATAGACAGGTTGTGAGCTTTGATTAGTTTTCTTAATTTACTAAATTATTATTTATATTATGTTTCTTCATTTGATATACTTTTTCATTCAGAATTTATTGGGTGGCTATTTAGTGGATTCTGGAATTTTGTGTAGCTGCTGCAACATTGTGGTAAATTTTTGAGTTGTGTAGTTCTATAATACTAATTTTTATTTTATCTATTTTTGTTTAGTTTTTGAATAATATACTATATTATGTACAGATTAGCCCTTCAAAATTTGAATCACATGCTGGCCAGGCTAAAAGGCGTAAGCCGTGAGTTTTTCTTCACTAAAATTTTAGAAGTTTATGTTGCAAGGATAACTATCCTAATTCTATACTTGCTACTCTCACATGTGATTCTCAGATACAATCACATCTTCACATTGGACGGTGTGTCACTCCATGATCTAGCCCTTTCCTTATCTAAATATCGAAAGCTTCCTACTTGTGAAACTGATCATCTTTGCAACATTTGTGAAGATGGTGGCGATCTTCTCATATGTGATCTCTGTCCTAGAGTTTTTCACAAGGGTAAAATTTTTTCTTTTTTTCTTGTATGTATCAATCATAATTTTTTGTCACTTAATTGTCTCATGCTTGTGTCATTCCATTTTGTCGCAGAATGTGTTGGGCTATCAGAAATTCCTGAAGGAGACTGGTATTGTCATTGGTGTACAAATTTGCAGCTTAGAGGAAAGCATGGTAGTCGGAAAAATAATACATATACTGCTGCAAAGATTGATAATGTCGAACCAATTGAACAAATCTACCAGCGATGTAGTCGTGTCATAACTGAGCAAGGAGACTATGTTGGTGGCTGCGCTATTTGCAGGTTGGTCAGTCACCATATGGATGCAATCTCATATCAGCTAACTATGTGACTGTTTTTTTTTCTATTTTTTTAAGGCTTCAACTTGATTTAGTATAATAGTTTGGTTTGTTCTCATGTTTTTATTGCATTGCAGAGGCCTTGACTTTAACAAGTCAAAAAAGTTTGGTCCACGTACTGTTTTGATCTGCGATCAGGTTAGTTGCATGCACTAGTCACGTTAATAGTATTCACTCATCTTTCTCCATTTTTATTAGTGAAAGAATTTTTTTCTTTATCATTATCTCAGTGCGAGATGGAATATCATGTTGGTTGCTTGAAGAAGAGTAATATAGTTGATTTAAAGGTATAATGTGGCTTCTTTGTTTCTCTAATATTTTATTTACTCTTGCTTTCAAACAATTTCTTTCTTTGTCACGTCCTGCAACAGGAACTACCAGAAGGAGAGTGGTTTTGTTGTGATAACTGCAGTAGGATTTATGACAAGCTACAAAAATTACTTCAAGTTGGACTATTGCCAATCTCTTTAGCAGAGTTAAATTGTCTCTCACAAAAGCAAAAAGACAAAGGCTTCAATGGCTTAAGCGCAAATCCCAATATTAAATGGAGGCTTTTGAGAGGAAAAGACTCATCCGCTGAGGCAAAGATTATTCTTTCAAAGGCAGTGTCCATTTTCCATGTGAGTGCATGTTTATATTCTCACAAGCCATTTGAATTAGGGAAATTATTCTCATCATACTTTATGTTAATTGTAATACTATTTTCTTATAGGATTTATTTGACCCTATTGTTGATGTGGTGACTGGTCAAGACCTTATCCCCAAGATTGTATTTGGGTAATGACAAAGTCTTATTAGACAAATCAATTTCACACTAGTATTGCCATTTTTTTAAACTATATTTGCTATTTTATTTGTCTTTGCAGAAAGAGCATGAGAGACCAAGATTTTTCTGGAGTTTATTGTGCAATCTTAATAGTAGAGTAAGATCTTTTTTGTTTGAATTTGAGTTTGATCCTTTGCTAAAAGTTTAAATGTATATTACTATTGATAAAACATTGTAGGTCATCTGTTGTGTCGGCTGGGATACTTCGTGTGCTGGGTGGTCAAGTTGCAGAACTCCCGCTTGTTGCAACCAGGAGGGAATCTCAAGGACAAGTGAGTTTGATAAATGCTTTTCATTTCATCTTCTATTGCAATTCTAAATAAAATTTTATGTTATTACTATAATTGATATAATAATATTCTTGTCTGTTGATAGGGTTACTTACGGTTGTTATTTAATGCCATCGAAAGAACATTGGCATTAGTGAAGGTAAAGCATTTAGTTCTTCCGGCAGCAGTAGAAGCTGAACCAATTTGGATCAATAAGTTTGGCTTTTCCAAAGTCACCCCTCAAGAGGTTAGGATGATCATGCAAACAAACCAAATTTTTTTTTGGTTGTATTATGGCATCATTTGTTTGTTTTTTTTTAATATATTTATTATTACTTTCACAGCTTCAAGAGTTCACCAAGGGTGTGCAACCAATGCTCTTTGAGGGAACATCAATGTTGCATAAGTTAGTTCCTCCTGAAGGTGTTTTGTTGGACCGTATAGTATTTTGAAGGGTTTTGGAGTCCAGACTCTCACTCTAAAAACCTAAAATAAAAATAGAAGAAAAAAATGTAGAATAAGAGGTGAAATTTGTAGTCAGTCTGTCAACATAGCAAAAGTTTTTCACCTTAAATATACCAGGGAGGAGGCTGTGAGAGCTTTAAAATTAGCTATAAATGGCTGATAATGATGCTTTATTACTTTAGTTAATTGCTTTTGAGATGGCCAATGTTTTAGCCAAATAACAAAGTTTGGATCATTGGTTTTGTTTTATTTCATCATATAGAGATCTCTCAGATTTGTATGGATACAATGCTAAATTCTGTATTTTGAATGATTAAGATTGCTTATTTCTTCTAATAAAGAAAGGGAAGTGTTGAATTCTAGAATTTGAAGACCATTGGTAATGTTTCTTTATATGTGTTAATTGCCTTTGAGATAGTCAATACATTTTTATTCCCATAAACCTTAATTTCATAATTTACTTAAATAGAATTTTTAATAGAATAATATTTAGGTACAACTATTTCAAGGATCCTACTTTCTTTTCTTTGTCATGATCCATAAAATTTCCATTTGTAAATAAAGTTATTATTAATACTTGCACTACCACATTGACATTCTATTAAATGTTGTAGTTTTGTAAGAAGCACTAGTGCTAGTTGATAAAAGTAGGAAAAGTATTTAATCAAAAATTGAAATTGAGGAGAAACACTGATGAAGCTTAGAGTTTTAAGTTGAGTAAAGATAGAAAGTCTAAAATGTAACTTAAGTAACAAAGTGAGTAGAAATGAGAGAGATGGATGGTATTGAGATTGGTAAAGGTTGAACGTTTCGGCAGCTAAGCTTTATAATTCAAGATATTAAGGAACTTACAGAAGATGCCACAAATAAAATTAAGGCAAGTTGGATAAAATAGAAGGGTTTTTTTTTATGTGATCATAGAATATCTCTTCAATTGAAACATAAGTTTTATAGAATTTTTTTTAATCCAACTATGATGTATGATAAGAATGTTGGTCTATTAAGAAACAACATACTTAAAGGTTATGCATTGCTAAAATGAGAAGAAAAAGTAAGATAGATGTTAGGCATTTCTAGGAATGACACAAATTAAATAAGGAAAAATTTATCTGAATAGATTAGTAGTGGTGTCTATTACTGATAAATTAAGAAAGAAATGATTAAAATGTGTTCAACACATCCTTAGATTGCCGGTAGGCTTCCTATAATAAAAATGGAAGTTTTTCAAATCATAGAGAATGAAAAAAATAGATTTAAAAAGTATTTATCATAAAATTTGCAAATTGATGTACATAGATCATTTATTGTCCTAATTCTTATAGGGAACTTTTACTCAAATTTTTTACCAATCATATGAGCTTTCAATCTTATGTAAGTCCCTTTCAAAATATATCAAAGATGAATTTGGTGGTGACTTGGACCGCTACATGTGCAAAAAATAAAAAAAATTAGACAGATGAACTAATCTATCATCATCATCATATAAATTCTAACCTTGGAAGTATAAGTGTATGTGGAATTATCTGTTTTTGTAACATGAATTTGACATGAATTCGATGGATGGAGAAGGAAATGCAAATGTACTCCAGAACACAACTCATGCAGCCAATGTAGATGCCAATAATAACACTACCATAACCACTTCACAATAAGGTCCATCACATGGTGCACCTACTAAGAAAACAAAGCATAGACGCTCCTTTAGCCAAGATGCTTGGCTCTGATGAGTTCACAAGCACCATTAGCTCAATTAGGACATTAATGGAAAGTTCTGGAAAGTATATTTCAAGGCTTGCTAATTGCTTCCAACTTCTTACTGATGAGACGAGGCAAAGAAGAAGGTTTTTGATAAGCTACTTAAGATTGAAGGCCTGTCCTAAAAGGAAAGGATCAGAGCTGGTGGACTGATTGAGGTTGACAGTAATAAAGTGTCATATTTCTTCTCACTACCGGATGAATGCAAGAAAGAATGTTGATTGGGTTTTGGAAGGTTTCCATTAGAATTAAAACTTTTTATAGATTAGATTGTCAATGGATTAATGAGAATATTAACTTTTGAATTGAAACTTCATATTGGTTGATTATGAATGGATTTATAAGATATTCTTGGGCATGGATTGAAAGTTTTTGTTGTTTGTATTACTTCAGTCCATTTCTTTTTAAGTTGTTCATGGTGCATCTTTTGTTTGTCATGTGTACTATATGTTGTTCAGTTTTCTTTTTAATATTTATTTGTTAAACATTTGTACATGTAAAGGTTAATAGAACTAGCAACTATTTAAAACCTTTACAACAACTTCATAAATGTTTGATAGAGACTATTGCAAAGGTTTAATACCAAGAAAATATTGCTTAAGTAGATGATTAAGGAACAATTGGCAAATCCTTTGCAACCACTTCAATTTGAATTGAAAATTTTCATTGTTATGGTGGATACTGATAGTGGAGTTCACATCATTATGAGGACGAATAACAAGTGGTAAACTATTCAAGTGCTTCTTGCTCTGCAACTGACATTATTTTCAGCAAGTTCTCCATAAAAACATAAGGATGGTCTATTATGGTTCCATTGTAAAATTTCTTCTTTTCCTTAATATGAAGACATATATATTTGGCTTTATAATTTAAACATTTATATATACATACTTATTTTTTAAAAATAATCCAATAACATCTGTGAATTCATTGAATCAAATACATAATGTGTGAGTTCACTAAAAACAATTTTGATTGATTTTTTTTATATATATTAGAAGTGTTTTTCTATATTAATTTAAATATATACATATATGTAATATGTTATATAGTAGTGGTGACAATTTTCGACACGACACGAAATGACACGTTCTTAGGAGGGTTTGGGTTAAATGGGTTCGTGTTGTAAACGTGTCACCCGTTTATGACATGATTAACTTGTTTAACACAAATGGGTAAATGTGTCGCATGTCAACATAATATTGTATATGACGCACGAAAATAATTCAATTAATTAATTATTTTATTTTAAATTCCAATAAAAAAAACCTTAAATTCCTAATTCATTAGGTTCTCTTCTTCAAACCCACATTTCTCCACAACCACAGCCAAATCACTATTTCTCTAAACATCTTCATAACCACAGCCACGTTTCTCCAAGCTTCTCTACAACCAAATTACCATTTCTCCACAGCCACAGCCACAGCCACAGCCTAAGACTCTGACACTACTTCGTGCCCATTACTCTAATGCTACTCCAACGCTGCCCATTTCGTCTGACGCATCCCTTCAGTCCACGATAAGCCTTCCTTCACTCATAGCCACTCCGACGCTAACCATTTCATCTCTTACTTCTCTTTCTCCTCTCTCTCTCTCTCTCTCTCTCTCTCTCATGGTCTCTCCCTCACATCCACTCTTTTTCTCTCTTTTCAATTATGTCAGTTCGCACTCATGATTTCTCCGCTCCGTTTCTTTTTCAAATTTGGACTATTGTTCCGTTCTTGCCAGACTATTGATCTCTCTCTCTCATGGTCTCTCCCTCACATCCACTCTTTTTCTCTCTTTTCAATTATGTCAGTTCGCACTCATGATTTCTCCGCTCCGTTTCTTTTTCAAATTTGGACTATTGTTCCGTTCTTGCCAGACTATTGAACTAGTAGTGTCGGGTTGTTTGATCAAGGTTGGTTTTGGTTTTGATGTTGAAATTTTGTGAAATTTGATTAGTAAGTGTGAGATTTTTTATTGGTCTAGCTATTTGGTAATAGTTAATTTGGTTTGTGATGATTTTGTGAATTTGATTAGAAAATGGAAAGTTTTTTATAGTTAATGTGTTTGTTTCTGATTTTGAATTTTTAAAGCTGAAATTTTTGGCAAAGTACTGTGAAGAATGAGTTGGTTATTGTAGTCTTGTAGACGAGGACGGCTTGTTATTTTTTGACAGCTTGTTATTTTGAAGTTGAAAGTTTTATTATAGCTTGGCAGCTTGTTATTTTTTTGGTTTTATATTTAATTGTTTTCTTTGGTTGCATGTAATTGGCATAATCGAATTGTCCTAGTAAGGCTAAGCATGTTTCTCATTTTGTGAACAATAATATGGTTTCCTGGGTAGTGTCAACCGAGTAATTCTGAAATGGTGGCAAATAGCACCATTACGGCTATGTCTTCTGTGTAATGGTGTGCCATTTGTAGTTTGTACATTGTTTCTTTGAAGTGGTTTTAACTATTAATATGCTTAAGTTGATTGAAGTTTAGGATATAATTATTCTTTTAATAAAGACTTGTTAATTTTTCTTAAAATGGATTGTTGATTTTTACTTGTAAAGTAGCTCCTTTTTTTTATGATAATAGATTATAATTCTTATTTTTATATTCTTGATTGTTATTATTCTTGAATAGCTTATAATTTTTATCTTTAAATTGTTTTAATTTTGTAGAAAGTATGTCTTCAAGTCCATAAGTTGGTGAAACTAATAGTTCCCGCGTAAATGTTGATGAGGAGAATGATGATTCAATCAACTTGGAGGAAATGCCTCCTCCTGCAGAGGCAAAAAAAAAAAAAAAAAAAAAAAAAGGTGTCTCATAAGAGAAAATTTACTTCAGCAGTGTGGAACCATTTTGATATCCTATTAGAGCAACCCAATAAAAAAAGGAGGTGCAAATGCAAACATTGTGGAATAACTTATATCGTTGACTCAAAATATGGGATAGGAAACATGAAGTGACACATCTCCACTTGTGTTAGAAAAGATATCCATGATGTAGGTCAGTTGCTCATTGGCTCTGGATCTCTGGCTTTGTCTGGTAATTAGTTTGATGTTGAAACATTAGAGATTTGTTGATTGGTGTAATTATTATGCATGATTTTCCCTTTCAATTTATGGAGTTTAGAGGAATTATAGCTGTTTATTTTGACATGTTTGAAATACTTATAAGCCTAATTGTCTTAAGATGTTTAAAAGGGAAAAGCATAACATTAAAAGTTTGCTAGAGGTGTCACCTGGAAGGATTTGTTTGACTTCTGATTGTTGGTCAGCTTTAACTACTGATGGTTACATATGTTTGACTGCTCACTTTGTTAATAAGGATTGGGTTTTGCGTAAATGAATTTTGAACTTCTGTTATATGCCACCTCCTCATAACTGGATATCATTATTTGAAAAAATTCACAATTTTCTATGTGATTGGGGGATTGATTTAAGGGTTTTCACATTGACATTGGACAATGCTTCTACAAATGATACTTGTGCTAGTTTATTGAAAATTCAGTTACTTAACAAAAATGGAATTGTATGTGGTGGAAAATATTTTCATATGCGTTATTGGGCTCATATTCTAAATTTAGTGGTTCAAGATGGATTGAAATGCATAAATTCTTGTGTTACTAAAATTTGTGAATGTATTAAGTATGTGAAAGGTTCTCAAGTAAGGAAGCAAAAGTTTCTTGAATGCGTTGCTCATAGTTCTCTTGATAGCTAAAAAGGGTTAAGGCAAGATGTTCCTACTAGATGGAACTCAACTTACATCATGCTTGAAAGTGCTCTTTATTATCGTTGTGCATTCATGCATTTAGAATTGAGTCACTCGAACTTCAAGCATTGTCCGTCAAGAGATGAGTGGGAGAAAGTGTAGAAAATTAAGAAATTCTTAACTCTCTTTTATGCCATTACCAATCTATTCTTTGGTTTAAAGTATCTGACTACAAACACATATTTTCCTTTAGTGGTGGCCGCTTACTTAAAAAATGAAAGATGAGGTGGATGGCTTTGATGAGTGCGTGAGTTCTATGGATGCTGTGATGCTTGAAAATTTTAAGAAATATTGAGAAGATTTCAATAAGTCACTATCCATTGCTATAATTATGGATCCTCAATTTAAGTTTCATTTTGTGGATTGGAGCTATAAAATGATATATGGTGTGGAGATGGGAAAAACTAAGGTGGAAGAATTGCAGTGGAATCTTAAGTCTCTTTTTATTATTATGTGGATGTATCTCAATTGACATCATCTAGATTAACTAGTTTAGCTCTAACAACTAATAATGTATCAGAAACTTGCTCGGATAATACTTCAGAAGATTTGATGAAGGTACTTATTAATATTCTTTTGGTACTATACTTTATTTGAATTTGAATTGTTTTTAAATTTTTTTTTTGTAAGATGTTTGATGATGCTACTAGTGATGAGACTACTCAGCAGAAATGTGAACTTAAGCTATACTTAGATGAACCTAGATTAGATAGGAAGATTGAACTTGATGTGGTTACATATTGGAAAGGGAAGGTATTTAGGCATCCTAGTGTTGCATCCATGGCTCGTGATATGATTCCTATCACGACCATTGCTTTTGAAAAAACATTTAGTACTAGAGGAAAGATTCTTGACCAATATAGAAGTGTGATGAAGCCTGATGTCGTTGAAGCATTGGTTTGTACTCAAGATTGGATATATGGACTAAAAGGTATTATATTTTTTTTTGCATGTTCTATTTACTTTTGTACTATTTCAATATAATTTTGATATTTATTTTTTTGTCATCCATTTATTGTTTTGTAGATGTTTTGCAAAATGAGGTGGAAGAATGGGCAACCATGATAGAGCTTAATGCCAATGACATAGAAGAATGTCCATCATGTTCTACTTCGGTGCATTTGGATAATTAATAGCTTATTATTTTTGTAATTGATTGTTTTAATTTAGACAAGTAAAACAATATGTATATTTATATTTGCATATTTTTCATGTTGTTTGGCTATTTTTTGATCACATATGAATTAATGGGTTTAATGATGTTTAAGTATTTTATGTTTAATATTAATTTGATCTTAAAGAAGAATTTTTTTGATTAAATATTTTTGTCATGTCATGTGTCGTGTCACATCACTTGTTTTGTTTTAAATTGGTAAACATGTCATATTGCCATATTTAACTCACAGTTTTTAGACGTGTTGTGTTCTTGATTTGAAAAATGACCAGTCTAATAATCGTGTCATGTTTATGTCATGGGTAAACATGTCAGAATCATAGGTCAACAAGACAAAAACACGACACGCCAAACCATTTTGCTAGCCCTATAATATATAGTCTATATGTATATGATTTGGATGAGTACATTTTTTTTTAAGATTGAAGGATATTTTGGAAATTTTTACATTTTACCAAATTAATTATCATCACCAATCAGACATGATAATGAACTATTCTTATTAATACAAGTTCCCAATCAAACATGATTATATCAAATTACTATAACATTTTCATCCTTATTATTTCATTGTGGAAGAATATATTATTACGGTCATGGAAGCATTTTTAAGAAAACTCAAAAACTTCTCAACCCGTTGCTTCGTTTCACGCCCCTTCCCAAGCTCCAGTGATCTCTCCGATGTCTTTAGCATTGAGCATCTGGATCAAAGCTTCTCTCCTACTCTGTTGCACCTCTCCAAGTCTCATTGTATCTCTCCAATTATACTCTCTTCTCCCTCTTTCCTTCTCTATTGTCTTGAATTTCTTTGCTTCAGCCCCTCATTCCTTTAATTCATCGACTTCGAAACACGCAAGAATGGTATCTCTTCATCGGCATTGCCTTACAAAAGGAGCCTACCAAGTTGGTTGAAGATTTCTGCACAAGATGTGAGTTTTAATGTTTTCTCTTTATCTATGTTCTTAGATACCTAATGTTGAATTCCATCGCTGCTTTTTTTTTTTCCTTAAAAATGATTATTTATTTATTTATTTAGAGTTTATGGTGTTTACTTTTGTTTGTTCATTTACTTTATCTATTATCTATTACATGCTTTGATTTAGGTGTGAACTATTAGATGTTGGTTTTTATTTTATTTATTTATTTATTTTTGGTGAGCTTTTAGTTTTGTTGTATTTTTCTAGGTATAAATGGTTTTCCAAGATATCACTTCTAATAGTTCTAGAATGGATTAATTTTCACTGCCTGATTATATTTTATGATGTTCTAACTATTTAGTAGAGCATCTTGTATAAAACTTGGCACTGCATCAAATTATGATTTTTTGTATGTTATATTTTGTATAAATTCCAATTGCCATTATCACAAATGGCTTTCGTATTATTTTTTTCCTATATGGACCCCAATTTAGAGGAGGATGGAATAGGATTATATCTTTTGTATTATTTTTTCTTTTGGCTTGATTGTTCTTTGAAGTTTTAAGATCTATTTGGAGGATTAGTTAGAGGATGTAATTGAGACATTCCGGTAAAATATTTGTAGTTCTTTGATGATAATCACCTTTATTGAACTTCTACTGCTTGAATTCTAATTCATCTATGTGATAGCTTGTCATCATGCTTGAATTGTTTATTTTTTTCAAAACACTAACACAATTTAAAAAAGAAAAGGTTGCCTGATCTATGTTGTTATTGTTGTTTTTGTCATAAACAATTGGTAATGAAATAGCTTTTGAAAGTATAAGGTTCATATAAATAAAATATAAGATTAAATGGGCATGCAACTGAATATGGGGATGATATGTGATTTAAGATGGTTCGTGATTGGGGTAATGGTGTGGATAGTGACACTTGAAAAAAGTTTATGAGCTCATTTTATGAAATCATTGATGTTGGTAATTTTGTGGGATTTAAAGCCTTACCTCTTGATGCACTATAGTATTCAATTTAGAAGGTGTGCATATGAAGATCATAGAGTAAGTGTGAACATTGGGAAATTTTGATATGAGAAAATTAATGGACACTAGTCATGATGATTTTAAAATTTCAAAGCCTTGCAAAACCAGCAAAGCCAAAACTTTTCCATTGGAGAAAGGAGAACTTCATCTTGATGTTGATCTTTGTAGGTTGCAGTCAATGGCTCAAATCAATCATCTTCTCAGGATACTAAGAAACAAAGATGTGATACTTCATCATCAGTAAGGCATACATGTTTTTATTTCTTTTTGTTTAATAATTTTTATTTTTTTATGAGATTTAATTAATTAGTTAGTGATCATGTTGATATATGCTTTTATTATTTATTTATTTATTTATTTTATGACATAAAATATACTTCATCGTATATTGAGGATAATTCAAAAGCACTTCTCAAGAAATCAAAGCATGATAATTCAAGTGCTTCATCTTCTGCTAAGGTATCTACTTGTGCCAACTTTAATGAATTAATTAATACATTGAGACTAAATTAAATTAATCAATTAATTATGTGTGTGTGTATATATATATTCTACAAATTAAACAACTGCAAGTGCCCAAAGTAAAGTTTGCAGATAGAATTAGTGCACTCCAACAATTTTTTTTCTTTGTTTTAATAAAGTGGATAAACCACTGCACTCCAACAAATTGTCTCAACTTTTGGGTTGGTAATTAATAAAACAAAGTTTATAACAAAAAACAAATGTAAAATTTAGGTTTTTTTTAATTGTTTTATGTGATTTAATTTTTGTTGGGAATTTTGAGATGCTTTTTAGGAGAACCAAATTTTGTTCATTCTTTGAATTGCGTGTTTTAATGTGCTTGTGCCTGTAATGTTTCTTTAATTTTTTACTTATACAGACATGGAAAAAAAAGTCCCTGTTGTTCTTTTGTTTCAATTAATTTGTTTTGTTAGTTCTATGCTTACCATCATTATGGGTGTGTTGGGAAGCTTGAGATTCTTTTTTTTTTCTTTTGTGAGTTTCTTAGTTCTGTGTGGTTTTTTCAGTCAGCCTCTTAGGTGTGTGTGATTTTTACTCATAGAATTGTGAAAAAGAATCTAGCCTTGTTTTATTTTTGTCTTAATTTGTGTAATTTTATTGGGTTTTTCAAGATGTTTTTCAGAAAAAATCACCATTGAATTTGTTGAGGATTGGATTTAAAGAGGTTAAAATTAATTGTTCAAGAAGGTGAATTCCCTCAAATAGCATCTGCGCTTCATGGAGTTAGAGGGATTGGAGAGTACACAACAGGTGCAATTGCTTCAATAGCTTTCAACAATGTGTTTATCTTGATTGATTTATTTATTTTTTTAAAATATGTGCTTTGCTATTTGACACACCCTTTTGCGTGTGTGTACCGCAAGTGCACGGGTTGTCGAAGTAATAATTACCCCGGTGAGTGGGTAGTCGAATCCACAGGGAACGGAAGTACTAGTAATGACTGATTCTTAGTTATCTAGTCGAAACAATAATATGGAGCAATTGAATGTAATATGTAAAATAAGAAAATCGCAAGAAAGAAAACAAATAAAAGGAAAAGATAAAGGAGATCTCAATCAATGAAGATGAGATACTCGGGCAATGATCCCCCTAGGTTCTTTCATGAAGTGCAAAACTAACTAAATGCTTCTAAACCAAGTTCTATGAGTCGAGGTAATCCAAGAACAATCGATCCCTGCTTCCAGGCCACCGATACTAGTCCCCTACAAGGTCCCAGCAGAGAATTCACTCAATCTCAACACCTCACACCCTATATGACTGCAATGAGTTTTAGGGATACCTAAGAGTGAAACCGATTCCTAAAATTAGATCTAACCCTACTTCTAGGCGAAAGATCCCTAACCCCTTACAAAAGTCCCGGCGGAGAAATCTATCAATCTCACACCTCACACCCCATATGGTTGCATAAAACTTAGGGAATACGGAGATAGGAAACACTCAATCGGAAGGGAAAGGGGACACTCCTCTATCTCAAGACTCACCCTCTCAACCCTCTTTAATCTTGTATGTTCTAATCCCTAATGGAGATCTCTCTCTCACCAAGGAAACAAATCAAGCATACCAAACAACCATACGAATTAATAAGGCATGCAAGCAATGATTAAACAAGATTAAAACTCAAATAAACTTGGAATTAAAAGAAAGCATAAAGAAAGTCAATACATGAATCGAAACCTAAGGTTCACATGCCCAAGTATCTACTAGGGTTTAGCCCTCCATGGGACTTATTACAAAGCAAAAGATAATGAAGTAAAAAGCAATGTAATCCATGAAAATAAACCCCCTCAAATTCGTGATGATAGCCTTGATGAATTGTTCAACGTCTCGAAGGAACCTTCTCCGAAGCTAGGTCACCAATGGCTCCCCGATGCTATCTCGTCGAAAGATCTATCGAAGTTGGTGAAGAACAACTCCCAATATCGCCAAAGACCTCGTCCTAGAAACCCTAGCCGCCCTTGCCTTCAAACGTGCGAAAAAAGTTATAAAAGAATCGGCGAGAAGAGCTATTTATAAGCCTGAATCGCGCCAACTGCGTGTCTTCACGCGATCGCATGAGATCCCACGCGATCGCGTGGGTTGCAGAATTTCCACGCGGTCGCGTGAACAGTAATTTTGCTACAGTACTGCTACAGTGAAATGAACAGTGTTTTGCTACAGTACTCTTCATAAACATGATCCAAACTCTCTCATATTGAGGCCACATGGTCGGGCACACGTCCATATGGTGAGTTATAAGATTTCTTCTTCTTCGAATCATCATTTGAGAGCTTTAACTATCTTCACACAAGTTGGGACATGAAGGTGTGACTGCCTTTGTGCCCTTCCATCACACAAATCATCTTGAATTCTTAAGGAAGTTGGCACACACTCTCATGTGCATGATCCCCTCTTGTGCCTTGACACTTGTGTTGTACAAAAGCTCCCAACAATACGTCTTTATAACCCATCTTTGCTTCCTTTTCCTCCTTTAACACTTCCACAACCTAATTGCATAAAAGAACACCAAAATACACTTTATGAGACATAATCAATGGTAAAATGATGCTCAATGTATGTAAAACAAGTCGGTAAAACATGTATATTCAAGCACTTATCACTATTGCTTAGTGTGGATTAAAATAAAATGTGAACTGTTTAATTCATTATTATTGTAGGCCGTGCATTTGTTGATGGGAATGTGGTTGGAGTAGTGATCAGCAGGTTGGTGGCCATCTCAGCAAACCCCAAAGAAACTTCCACAATGAAGACTTTCTAGTGAGCATGGAAGTTCGACTTGTTCTTCTATTTATGTATAGATATGTATGAGATTTTTATGTATGGATGTATTATTGTTTGTCAATAAAATTGTTAAGGAAGATATGATTTGGTGAGATTCATCAAGGAAGTTAGAAAGCATGACCTCTATGTGAGCTTAAGAATTGGCCCATTCATTTAATTTGAATGGAAGTTTGGGTATGAGAATTAATTTATGCAGTCTTTTCTAAGTAACAGTTAATGAAATTTATATTTACATATATATAAGCTAACTTGGTTTGATGTAGAGGCTTCCCATTTTGGTTACATGACATTCCTGGCATTGTTTTTAAATCAGACAATGAACCCTTCCAGGTATATACTATATATATATATATATATATATATATATATATATATATATATATATGAACACAGATAGAAATCATACTACTATTTAGGAATTCCATCAGAAATGGACTTTGCTTGTTTGTTTCCTTGGTGCAGTTTTACATGAAGAAATTATTATCGCTTCTTGTGAACATGATGAAGTCTGAGAAATTGTATGCATCTCAGGGAGGTCCAATAGTAATTTCTTAGGTCCACCAATCTCTAACATGAACTTATAGTGGCCATTAAATGCTTGTTAAATGGTCTCTGTATCACTAACATGCAAATTGAAAATGTGTCCAAGTTAGTTGAGAGTGCATTCCATGAGAAAGGACCTCTTTATGTTATTTGGGCTACATCAATGGTTGTAGAACTTAGAATTGGTGTGCCATGGATGATGGTGAGATTGATCTTGATTATAGCTGCAGATTAATACATTCAATGGGATGAGTTGTGGAGAAATTTTTGCAGGTCCTAATTCACCAAACAAGCCATCATTGTGTACCAAAAATTGGACCTCTTTGCAAATTCTCAGTAACTGTTGCTCATCTTGATTGTGGTCTTTTCTTTATTTGGAAAACCAAATAAAGAAAAGACCACAATCAATAATTTTATTAAAAATCAAAATAAAAAAATAATGACTAATGTTAGTGCAAGAGCACTTTGAGTTGGCATAATTTGGCACCTAGTCAAGGTGACGTGGTAACAATGGTGATGTGGATAGCATGGTGACATGGCAAGAAAACTTGGCTAGGAGACAAATATTCTTTGAAGATCTTGATGAAGCTATTTTAGGCAAGTGGATCAAGCAAGCAATATCTTGAAGACAAGATCTCATCAAGACCATATTTAGTAGATTTAATTGAAGACTAAATATAGATGGAGCTAAATGAAGAAATATCTCTCAATGGAAAATTTTCAAGTATATTGAAGATTTGATTTGAAGAACCTTAATAGATTTGGATGAAGACTATTATGGGTAAGATTTGAAGACATGCCTATTTGTGGCATGATTGAGCTGATTGATTGAAGATCTTTGGTAGAAGATTTGAAGACCAAACTTGGGTGAATTGAAGATCAAGTTTGGAAAGTTTCATGAAGACGCACAACGGCGTGCGCCCCTTGCGAGGGGACTGTGTGGTGAGGAACTGAGGAGGAAGATTAGTGGCCGGTAGTCAGGATCGGGTGATTTGACTGTATCGACTAGGACTAAGCATGACCAGGTGGTTGATGGGTCTTGAGGTCGCTTAGCAATGGAGCCAGAACTCAGTCAAGCCAGCAGTCAGCAGCTTGGCCCCCCAGACGTAGGCGAGTTAACGCCAAACTAGGTTACCAATTTCTTGTGTCTCTTTCTTGTTTTGTTTGTGAGTGCTTCTCTTGTGAGTGTTGAGTATTCATCTAATCCACAAACCCACACCGGCGGAACTAACAAGTGGTATTAGAGCTTAGGTCACCGTGTTCACTTTCGTTTCAAGGTCGGCGAGGTCCTAGCAAGTTCCAAAGATGTCCGGAAGAGAAAAAGCATCTATCACACGACCTCCATTGCTTAATGGGTCTAACTATCCTTATTGGAAGGCAAGAATGAGGGCGTTCATTAAGTCTCTAGATGAGAGTGCCTGGATACCTATTGAAGTTAGATGGTTCCCTTCAACTCAAGTTGATGAAGACAAGAACGAGACTATGAAGAAGAAGATTAACTGGAGTGCCGAAGATATGAAGAGAGCTGATGCAAATGGAAAAGCAATAAATGCAATTTTTGGAGGAGTAGACGAGAACCAGTTCAAGTATGTTGCTACATGTGAGAGTGCCAAAGAAGCTTGGGAGATCCTTCAAACGATTCATGAAGACACAAACTTGGTAAGAACCGCTAAATTTCAAATGTTAACTACCATGTTTGAAAATCTCAGGATGGGAGAGGAAGAGACAATAGCCACCTTCAATGCAAAGCTAATGGATATTGCAAATCAAGCCTATCAACTTGGAAAGAAGTTCTCAGAGACTAAATTAGTTCGCAAGACTCTTAGGTCTCTTCTAAGAAGATTTGATGCAAAAGTGTCCGCAATAGAAGAGGCAAGAGATATTACAACTATGAGACTTGATGAGCTGATGGGATCATTACAAGCATACGAAATGAACCTGAACCTCGAGAGAAAAGTGGAAGACTTGGCTCTGAAGACAGAAGCAATCAGGCAGAAGGAGTTACAACAGATTGTTGTAACAGATGATGAGGATGAAGAAGATGGCGTGCTTGTTTTCCTGTCAAAAAGGCGAGTTACATGTTCAGAAAGTATAAAAAAAAAGGTAGCAAATTCCAAAACAAAGATGTTCCCAAAGAAGAAAAAGAAGAAACAAAAGATAATCAACAGAAGATCAAGTGTTGGGAGTGTGGCGGTGTTGGACATTATCAATTGGAGTGTGCTAACACTCTTAAAAAGAATTGGAAGTCACTCAATGCCAAATGGAGTGATGACTCAGACTACAGCATGGAGAAAGAAGAAGATGAAGACAACTGCAACCACTATATCTTTTTTCCAGCAGTCATAAGTGAGGCAACCTGCAAATCGAAACCTGTCACAAAAAGTGTTACAACATTTGTCACAACATCAGACAGTACTGACAGTGAATTTGGTGAGGTGACTGAAAAAGATCTTCTCCTGAGTTACAAACTTATGCTCACAAAATTTGATAAGATGATGATACGAAACAAACACCTGGAGGAAGAACTTAAAGTTTGTCAAGGAAAGTTGAGCCATGCCGAAAAGGTTCTAGATTCTATGAACAAAGGCACAACCAAGCTTGATGAAATACTTTCAGTTGGAAGATCAAGCAAAGATAAGAAAGGCATTGGCTTTGTTAGAGAAACTTCAATTGCCAAAGAGGAAGGCTAAGGAGTAATTTTTATTAAGGCAACTACTCAACAAAAAGTGGAGCAAGTCAAATTAAAAAAGAAGCACATAAGAGAAGTGCCTACATGTTTTCGTTGTGGAGAAACCAGACATATAAGACCACAGTGCAACAAAATAAAAGAAGACTTGAAGAATGGAAGAGTGGTTGGTCATGTGAAGGCAACTATCAAAAGAAAAGTCAGAGGAAAAACTATCGTCATAAAAAAGATGTGGATTCGAAAAGTTGAAGTGCCTAGAGAAAATGTAGAGTGTTCTACTTCAAATCATGTGATGATAGAAAAGCTGAATTAGAGGGTTACAACATCAGGTTGCAATAAGCAGAGTATTGACCGAGGACCTAGGAGGTCAACAAGCAAAATATCTTGATGAGTGAAAAACTTTATTTAAAAAAAAGGAGAAGAAAAAGGATAAAAGAGAGAGAGAGAGGATTTATTCAAAAGAAGGGGGTATTGAAAATTGAAGAGTTGTCTTGGAAGTTATAACCTATTTATGGTTAGACGGCTTTGTTTTTTTTTTTTTTTTTTTTAAATCCCAAGTTTCTTCCCCAAATTATCCTTCACTGTGAGATGATTTCTTGACAAAGAAGAAGAAGAAAAACCAGTCCGACATCAAGATGAGGACCAAGAGAATGGTTCACCGTGCTCGTGTTACTCCACAAGAGGTTGTTGCCAGAGTAGAAAAAGAGAAACAAAAGTCTGATGGAAGCCCACCGAGAAGAGAACAACCAGAGGATCTTACAAAGGCCATTGTTTCTCTTTCTGCTAAGAACACTGAACATGCCGGATCGTCTTTAACTGACGCTCCTTCAGGGCAATGAGACCGAGATGAGCTTCTCAGATGGGTGCGAGAATCTTTTCCAGGCGCTTACATCCAGCGACCGGAAAAAGGTGATAGTTCATCTACTGATTCAAAAGAGGATGCTTTAGAGGGACAACGAAAAACTCTAGATGATGTTTAGGAAAAAGAAGCTTCTCCTGAAATTGCAGAAGAAAAGAGTGCGGACTCTGCTACTGGTGCTGAAGAAGAGGCTGCAGAAGTTCTGGAAAGCATCCATTGCCAGAATCCTGGAAAAGCAAAGCATGTCACAGAATTTGTTGTAACACCTGCGACAACATCAGGAAGTTCTCACAACTCTGATAATGTACCTTTGAAGGAGAAATTGTCTAAAGTATCTAATAAGAAGTCTGAGTCCTCCAACAAACATCAGAAGAAGAAAGGAAAATAGGGGCAGAAGAGAAAGTCCTTTGTTGATCCCGAGGTCAATCCCAGGCCCAAGAGAAAGTGTACAGATGCTGCAAAACAGGGGAAGAAGAAGCCCTCAACCTTTGAGAAGGGAAAGAAAATGAAGGACTCTCAAGGTACTGAAGCCACATCTCAAAGGGAGAAGAAATCCACCAAGGCTGAAAAAGGCAAGAAGAAGAAGGCAAGACAAGTGTCCGATAATAATGGTGAGGAGAGGTTCTGAGACAAGGAATCTAAGAAAAGTTCAAAAGGGTTGAGAAAAAAGATGTAGTGGTTGAAAGATCAATTGATGATGCTGCATTTCTGAAGTATGATCTGACTGATCTATTGAAAGAAAGATTTCTGTACAAGTCAGCCACATTTGCTGAAGGTTATAGTCTGACACTGGTCCAAGAGTTCTACAACACCTGCTTCGATCCAGCAAAGGAATTTTCAGGGTGTACATTCGAGGCAAGTGGATTCCATTTACACCAGCCACCCTCAACAAATTTCTTGAGTTCAAGAATGAAGTGAAGGGAAATTATGAAGGACTTGAAGTAAATGAAGAAGTCCTGAAGGAGATTACAGGAGATAGAACCGAATCACGGGGAGAGGAGACTAGACTGCCAGCATCATTGCTCACAGCTAAGTATAATGTTCTTTTTAGACTTGGCATTCTTAACTAGCTACCAGCTCCACATAATTTAGGGTTAGTAAAAGACCTGACACTATTGCTATACTCCATTGGGACTGGAAGGAAGATCAATCTTGGAAGGTTGATATTTCAAAATATTGTGAAGGAGGCTGACAACATGAGTACTGTAACTTCTCTGGGCTATCCTGCCTTGTTGTCGCATTATCTGTTGCAACATGGAGTACAACTCAAGAAAGGAGGAATGTTTACTACAGTAAAGAAGCTGAAGATTTCATAGAGGTTGTTCACTCTAGGGAAGAAGATTGATTTACTAGTTGGCAGAGTATCTCCATCACCACCAACCGAGGAAGATGCTAAAGGATCAAGCTTGGCAATTGGAATGGAATATGAGAAGCTTCTGAAGGAACAAATTGAAGATCTCGAGAGAAGACAACAAGCAGCAGCTGCTGAGCTGTTCATCATTGCTCGACAGAACTAGAAGCTTACAGCCCGCCTTGAAGCGTTTCAATGGAGGCCAAGGGAAGCTGATGACCAAGTGTCCTAAAGAAAAGGGGAATCATAGAAAATGTTGCAACATGTTCCTGCAACAACTTTGAAGACTTTGGCATCAATTATGTCACAAAGGGGGAGATGATTTTCTGCATCACCACACTAACTAGTTCTTTTAGTTAGTTAGTTTGTTTTCTGGACATTTGTTATTGGTCCTATTGTTTGGGGACAAGTCTTATTTTTTTGGGACAATCTTTATGTTATGTTTGCTTCTCTAGTTGCATGTTGTTTGTGACAAAAATATTTCACTCTATGTAAGCAACTAGCAGATACTCTTGTCAGATTTGTTGTCTGGTCTCCAGTAAATGTTGTAACTGGAAGTTGTAACAGTGTCAGTCCAGTCTGTGTCCCAGTTAAATATTGTAACAGGATGTTGTAACAGTGGTCAGTTTGGGAGTAGAAGGAGTTGTGTCAAATTATGCCAAAGGGGGAAATTGTTAATGCAAGAGCACTTTAAGTTGGCATAATTTGACACCTAGTCAAGGTGACATGGCAAACATGGTGATGTGGCATAGATGGTGATGTGGATAGCATGGTAACATGGCAAGCAAACTTGGCTAGGATGCAAATATTCTTTGAAGATCTTGATGAAGCTATTTTAGGCAAGTGGATCAAGCAAGCAATATCTTGAAGACAAGATCTCATCAAGACCATATTTAGTAGATTTAATTGAAGACTAAATATAGATGGAGCTAAATGAAGAAATATCTCTCAATGGAAAGTTTTCAAGTATTTTGAAGATTTGATTTGAAGAACCTTAATAGATTTGGATGAAGACTATTATGGGTAAGATTTGAAGACATGCCTATTTGTGGCATGATTGAGCTGATTGATTGAAGATCTTTGGTAGAAGATTTGAAGACCAAACTTGGGTGAATTGAAGATCAAGTTTGGAAAGTTTCATGAAGACGCACAACGGCGTGCGCCCCTTGCGAGGGGACTGTGTGGTGAGGAACTGAGGAGGAAGATTAGTTGCCGGTAGTCAGGATCGGGTGATTTGACTGTATCGACTAGGACTAAGCATGACCAGGTGGTTGATGGGTCTTGAGGTCGCTTAGCAATGGAGCCAGAACTCAGTCAAGTCAGCAGTCAGGGCCATGTTACAACATATATTACAACAGAAATTACAACAGCTAAATTTGGAAGGTTCTAAAGTTAGTAGCCGCAGAGATTCTAAAAGATGTATGCGCTATATTTGGAACGTTGAGGTGTCTATATATACTACCTTGGTCTGAGATTGGGTGCAACTCTTGAAAGAGGGAGTAGGGAGGCACCGGACAATCTAGAGAGGGTAGTATTCTTTTTGAGTGAGAGACTGACAAAGTTTTTGTACTCTTCTTTTATTTCCTCTTTTAGTAGATTGTTTGTCTCCGGGCTTGGCCCCCCAGAAGTAGGCGAGTTGACGCCAAACTAGGTTACCAACTTCTTGTGTCTCCTTCTTGTTTGGTTTGTGAGTGCTTCTCTTGTGAGTGTTGAGTGTTCATCTAACCCACAAACCCACATCGGCGAAACTAACACCTAATTATATTTATTAACATGAAAAGTTGGGAGCCCCATCACTATGATAAGCTTGTTTTCCATCTATGACAGATATTAGTTTCAATGTAACTTTATCTTATTAATAAAGTAATTATGCATCATTCTCATATTAGAATAACATTATTCATGAAAATAATTATCTGATACTATTTTTCTTAAAACATGCTAAAAGTAATTTGAACATTCTCTTATTTTTATAAGAATTTATTAGAAATTGACTAAAAAATAATGAGATTTATAATTTATAACAAAGAGGGACACTGATGAACCAAGAATAAGGTACCATAGATAGCAAGATTAATTAATTTGACTAAATATTCACCTTATTTATCCATGTGGTATTATGTAATCATTTTTCATTAATTTTGTAAAACAAGCAAAATATAAAAAAAATTCATAATCATAAAATTTGAATATTTCTCCGTAGAATCTTAATTTTATTATTCACTTATCTTAATTATGATTTAAATAAAATGTACAAATTCTAATTTGAATACCATTATATTTACACGTAAGGCATTTTGACAGGCTTTGTAATTCAACATAGATGATATGTTATGGCAATATTTCTATATGAGATTTTATAAAATTGTTTTTTTCCTAATTCATGTCCTTATATTTACCAAAATGATATCTTGATTTTGGAGATTATATTTTTGAAGATTTAGAGCCATCTTGTGCTTTGCTTGAGAAAAGTTACCCTTGCCGATTAGACTCAAATGACACAATAGCCCTTACTTAGCAGGAAAGATAACCCAATTTTTTAATATATATGTTGTCAGTATGTACATTGAACAAGTCGTGAGTATCACACGTTTTCTATTTTGACTAATGTCACTTGTTAAAATAAGCACATAAACCATGAAAAGTATTAATGTTAAACCATGAAAAGTAAGCACATAAACCATGAAAAGTATTAATGTTAAAATACATATTAACTTTTAATAGAAATAAAGTAAGAAAATAGAAGTGTTTGGGCAAAAACACAAACTACCCAAAGGGGTACTTTGGTCAATTCACCAGCCTTTCTTTGGTTCTTTCTTTCTATCTTCTCCCTATTTTTCTCTTTTTTCCACATCTCTCTATCTCTTTTTCTTTTTCAATCTCTGTTGTTCTCCTCTTCCTTACGAATTTTTCTTCCTCATGCTCCCATTGTTCCAATGGTTCTAGGACTCCTCCATACCTTAACTTGAACAAAAGCGATCCTTGACTAGGCGATCTTTGGCTCCAAAGCTTCTTCCATGGCAGGCGATGGGTTGAAGGGCAAGGAGATGGAGACGGACGAGTTCGTCATTAGAACTGGTAATATTCTTTTTATATCAAATAACAATGCCTTCATAGAAAAGGCACTTGATTTTGCACTCCCCAATTTGGAAAATATTTCTACATCAATGACAATGCCTTTGTATTAGAAACACATATGTGTACACCTAAAAATATCTCTTTCAGTATCAGGGCCAAATTATACTATTCATAAACAACATGTTTTTATGTCTGCTTCACCACCAAAGATACCTATGAATGCGTCTGTACCAATAACACTTGTACCAAAAGTGTCGACATCTATATCAGGCACATTTGTTTCTGTAATATAGTCACTTTTTTCTATACAAAATATCTACTTTTATATCAAAAACACATTTTTTTGTAAGAGAAGAGCATGTTTCGGCACCACAAACTACTAATAAGACTCCTAAGGCCACACCAGTGCAAAGGAAAACATGTTGTGGAAGGCTAACTAAGAAGTATGTTATTTCATTTCATTTTATTTGACTAATTCCACTATTCCTCACTTCAATTGACAATTTGTAATTTATTAATATCATTTTTTTCATTTCTAACCAATTAGAGATATTGGCATGCATAAGTTGATCTTTTCAAGTTTTGCCTTACTTGCTAGAGTAAGAGTGGGATACTATGTCCATGGACAGGTTGTGAGCTTTGATTAGTTTTCTTAATTTATTTAAGTATGATTTATACTATGTTTCTTCATTTGATATACTTTTTCATTCAGAATTTATTAGGTGGCTATTTAGTGGATTTTGGAATTTTGTATAGCTACTGAAGCATTGTGGTAGATTTTTGAGTTGTGTAGTTCTATAATACTAATTTGAATTTTATCTACTTTTGTTTAATTTTTTAATGATATACTATATTATGTGCAAGTTAGCCCTTCACAATTTGAATCACAAGCTGGCTAAGCTAAAAGGCGTAAGCCGTGAGTTTTTCTTCACTAAAATTTTAGAAGTTTATGTTGCAAGGATAACCATCCTAATTCTATACTTGTTACTCTCAAATGTGATTCCCAGATATTATCACATCTTCATATTGGATGGTGTGTCACTCCATGATCTAGCCATCTCCTTATTTAAAGATCAAAAGCTTCCTACCTGGAAAACTAATCATCTTGTTTGTCACTCCATGTATCAATCATAAGTTTTTTGTCACTTAACTGTCTCTTGTTTGTGTCATTCCATTTTGCCACAGAATGTGTTAAGCTATCAGAAATTCTTGAAGGGAACTGGTATTGTCCTTGGTGTACAAATTTGCAGCTAAGAGCGTGTGGTAGTAGGAAAAATAATACATCTGCTGTTGCAAAGATTGCTAATGTCGAACCAATTGAAAAAATCTACCAACAATGTAGCTGTGCCATAACTAAGCAAGGAGACTATATTGGTGGCTATGCTATTTGCAGGTTGGTCAGTCCCTATATGGACGCAATCTCATATTAGCTAACTACATGATTGTTTTTTTTTTTTCTATTTTATTAAGGCTTCAACTTGATCTAGTACATTAAGTTTGGTTTGTCTAATCTACGTTGTTGTCATTATGCTTGTCTTTGTCATAGACAATTGGTGATGAAGCAGCTTTTGAAAGTATAAGGTTTATATAAATAAAATATAGGATTAAATGGGCATGCACCTGAATATGGGGATGATATGTGATTTTAGATGGTTCGTGAATGGGGTAAATGGTGTGGAAAGTGACACTTGAAAAAGTTTATGAGCTCATTTTATGAAATCATTGATGTTGGTAAATTTGTGGGATTTAAAGCCTTACCTCTTGATGCACTATAGTATTCAATTTAGAAGGTGTGCATATGAAGACCATAGAGTAAGTGTGAACATTGGGAAATTTTGATATAAGAAAATTAATGGACACTAGTCATGATGATTTTAAAATTTCAAAGCCTTGCAAAACCAGCAAAAGCCAAAGCTTTTCCATTGGAGAAAGGAGAACCTTATCCTGATGTTGATCTTTGCAGGTTGCAGTCAAAGGCTCAGATCAATCATCTTCTCAGGATATTAAGAAACAAAGATGTGACACTTCGTCATCTGTAAGGCATACATGTTTTTATTTTTTTATGAGATTTAATTAAGTAGTTAGTGATCATGTTGATATATGCTTTTATTATTTATTTATTTTTATGGCATAAAATATACTTCATCGTATATTGAGGATAATTCAAAAGCCCTTTTTAAGAAATCAAAGCATGATAATTCAAGTGCTTCATCTTCTGCTAAGGTATCAACCTGTGCTAACTTTAATGAATTAATTAATACATTGAGACTAAATTAATTAATTAATTATGTATGCATGTGTGTGTGTGTGTGTGTCTATATATTCTACAAATTAAAAAGCTGCAAGTGCCCAAAGTAAAGTTTGCAGATAGAATCAGTGCATTCCAACAATTTATTTTTTGCTTTAAGAAAGTGGATAAACCACTGCACTCCAAGAAGTTGTTTCAACTTTTGGCAAATTAATTAATAAAACAAAGTTTATAACAAAAAAACAAAGGTAAAATGTAGGTTTTTTTATTGTTTTATGTGATTTAATTTTTGTTGGGAATTTTGAGATGCTTTTTAGGAGAACCCAATTTTGTTCATTCTTTGAATTGCTTGTTTTAAAGTGCCTGTGCCTGTGATGTTTCTTTAATTTTTTACTTATACAGACATGGTAAAAAAGTCCCTATTGTTCTTTTGTTTCTATTAATTTGCTTTGTGAGTCCTATGCTTAACATCATTTCTTTGTGTTAGGAAGCTTGAGATTCTTTTTGTAAGAATTTAATTCATTTTTTTTTTCTTTTGTGAGTTTCTTAGTTCTGTGTGGTTTTTTCAGTCAGCCTCCTAGTGCCTGCAGGTGTGTGTGATTTTTACTCATAGAATTGTGAAAAAGAATCTAGCCTTGTTTTAATTTTCTCTTAATTTGTGTAATTTTATTGGGTTCATCGAGACGTATTTCAGAAAAAATCACCATTGAATTTGTTGAGGATTGGATTTAAAGAGGTTAAAATTAATTGTTCAAGAAGGTGAATTCCCTCAAATAGCATCTACGCTTCATGGAGTTAGAGGGATTGGAGAGTACACAACAGGTGCAATTGCTTCAATAGCTTTCAGCAATGTGTTTATCTTGATTTATTTATTTATTTTTTTAAAATATGTGCTTTGCTATTGCTTAGTGTGGATTAAAATAAAATGTGAACTGTTTAATTCATTATTATTGTAGGCCGTGCATTTGTTGATGGGAATGTGGTTGGAGTAGTGATCAGCAGGTTGGTGGCCATCTCATCAAACCCCAAAGAAACTTCCACAATGAAGATTTTCTAGTGAGTATGGAAGTTCAACTTGTTCTTCTATTTATGTATAGCTATGTATGAGATTTTTATGTATGGGTGTATTACTGTTTGTCAGTAAAATTTTGAAGGGAGATATGATTTGGTGAGATCCATCAAGGAAGTTAGAAAGCATGGCCCCTATGTGAGCTTAAAAATTGGCACATTCATTCAATCTGAATGGAAGTTTAGGTATGAGAATTAGTTTATGCAGTATTTTCTAAGTAATAGCTAATGAAATTTAGATATTATATATATAAGCTAACTTGGTTTGATGTAGAGGCTTCCCGTTTTGGTTGCATGACATTCCTGGCATTGTTTTTAGTTCAGATAATGAACCCTTCCAGGTATATATATATACACAGATAGAAATCATACAACTATTTCAGGAATTCCATCAGAAATGGACTTGACTTGTTTGTTTCCTTGGTGCAGTTTTACATGGAGAAATTTTTATTAATGCTTGTTAGCATGATGAAGTCTGAGAAACTGTATGCATCTCAGGGAGGTCCAATAGTAATTTCTCAAGTCCACCAATCTCTAACATGAACTTATAATGCCCATCAAATGCTTGCTAAATGGTATCTGTATCACTAACATGCAGATTGAAAATGAGGCCAAGTTAGTTGAGGGTGCATTCCATGAGAAAGGACCTCTTTATGTTATTTGGGTTACATCAATGATTGTAGGACTTAGAATTGGTGTGCCATGGATGATGTGCAAGCAAGATGATGCTCCAGACCCAATGGTTAATTTGTTAAATCTTTATCTCCTTTTATTTTAATTGGAAAAAACACATACCAAATTATAGTGACATTGATCTTTATTATAACTGCAGATTAATACATTCAATGGGATGAGTTGTGGAGAAATTTTTTCAGGTCCTAATTCACCAAACAAGCCATCATTGTGGACCGAAAATTGGACCTCTTTGTAAATTCTCACTAACTGTTGCTCATCTTGATGGGGTCTTTTCTTTATTTGGAAAACCAAATAAAGAAAAGACCACAATCAAGAATTTTATTATAAATCAAAATAAGAAAAAAAATGCCTAATTATATTTATTCACATGAAAAGCTAGGAGGCGCATCACTATGATGAGCTTGTTTTCCATCTATGACAGATATTAGTTTCAATGTAACTTTATCTTATTAACTATGTAATTATCCATCATTCTCATATTAGAATATCATTATTCATAAAAATAATTATTTGATACAATTTTTCTTAAAACATGCTAAAAGTAATTTGAACATTCTCTTATTTTTAACAAAGAGGGGCACTGATGAACCAAGAATAAGGTACCATAGATAGCAAGATTAATTGATTTGACTAAATATTCACCTTAATTATCCATGCGTTATTATGTAATCATTTTTAATTAATTTTGTAAAACAAGCAAAATATATAAAAAAAAATCATTTCATAAAATTAGAATATTTCTCCGTAGAATCTTGATTTTATTATTCACTTATCTTAATTATGATTTAAATAAAATGTACAAATTCTAATTTTAATACCATTATATTTCCACGTAAGGCATTTTGACAGGCTTTGTAATTCAACATAGATGATATGTTATGCTAATATTTCTATATGCGATTTTATAAAATTGTATTTTCCTAATTCATGTCTTTATATTTACCAAAATGATATCTTGAGATTTTGGAGATTATATTTTTTAAGATTTAGAGCCATCTTGTGCTTTGCTTGAGAAAAGTTACCCTTGCCGATTAGACTCAAATGACACAATTGCCCTTAGCAAGAAAAATTACTCAATTTTTAAATATATTTGTTGTCAGTATGTACATTGAACAAGTCATGAGTATCACGCGTTTCCTATTTTTGGTTGATGTCACTTGTGAGAAGTGCTTTTCCTCCATGACTTTTCATATCTGAGAACTCGTGTCATCTCATCTAGTGGCCACGCGTCCCTATATGCCCTATGCTCTCCCTCCACCTTCCCATTTTGCCCCTATCCTTTAGTCTCAAACTTCAAGGAAACACTTCATCTCTTTTCTGAATTTTTGATTATAATTAATTTTCCTATTTTTCTAAAAAAAAGAAATAGTGCCAGAAAAGTAAGCACACACACCATGAAAAGTATTAATGTTAAAATACATATTAACTTTTAATAGTATTAAAGTAAGAAAGTAGAAGTGTTTGGACAAAAGCACAAACAACCCAAAGGGGTACTTTGGTTAATTCACCTACCTTTCTTTGGTTCTTTCTTTATATCTTCTCCCCTTTTTATTTTCTTTTCACATCTATATCTCTTTCTTTTTTTCAATCTCTATTATTCTCCTCTTCCGTACAAATTTGTCTTCCTCATCCTCCCATCTTATCATTGATATTCTTGGTGATCTCACCTCCGAGTAGCTCAATTTCCTCATTTTACAATATCTTGAGGAAAAAAGGTTATGCTTGATTTAATTTTATTTATTGGTTTTTAGTTTTTGGACATTCTTGTGATTTATTTGTTTTCTTGTGTGGTTTTATGAATCTTTGTGTTGCAAGCTCTTTGCAACTTCTGGACAAACCTGCAAATTAGGCTCACAATCCACAAGATCTAACACTATAGAACATGAAATTGCATAGAAAACATGAAGAAGGATAGATAAACGGGAGATCAGAGGCTAGAGCTTGGAGATCTTAACCCTAGTTCGGAGAACAACACACAGATCAATAGAAGGAAAAGGAAAACGAGAGAATATTTGATTCCAGCCTAGCCCGCTCTTTAGAGAGCTCCTCTTTTGTAGCAGTCGAGGGCACTAATGACTATTTCTACTCACCCAGTCATTCATCTTTTCACCATGTAATTACTCTTTTGCCCCCTTGCCTTTACATTACTAACTCTGCCATACTTATGCGAATGAATGCAACATTCCTCAAGGATTTGTAGCACAGAAGGTCAGGAATTTAGTTTGCACATCATCATAAAACTCCCATGTCGCTTCTTCAGGTAGAGAATCAGGCCAATGAATTAGTAACTTGATTGTAGCTTTATTAGCCCTTTTCACCAACTACCTATCTAAAATTGCCATTCGAGTCTTTTCCATCTTACCCATCATCTTGAAACAATCAAGCCATTTAGCAGTTACCTCCTTGTCACTAATCTTCTTCTTAAGCTGTGAAACATGAAAAACATTATGTATTTTAGCTGATTCTGGCAATTAAACCCTGTATGCAACGTTTCCAATTTTTTATGTTACTAGATATGGACCAAAGTACTTGGCAGCAAGTTTGAAATTCTTCCTTTGAACGACGGACATCTGCTTATAGGGTTGTAATTTGATGCAGACTGAGTCCCCCACTGCAAATTCTCCGTTAAATCTACGCTTATCCGCCAATTGCTTCATTCTATTCCTTGCTTTAGCCAAATTCATCTTGAGACTCTTCAAAATGGCCTCTCTAGCCAGGAAACTCCTATCAAGCAACTCAAACTTGGAATTAGCTGCTTGGTATGGTAGGTGCATAGGTGCTCCTCGACCATACACAATTTCAAAGGGGATTGATTTAATAAAAGAATGATGACTGGTATTGTACCACCATTCAGCTAGAGGCAACCACTTTAACCACTCCTTAGGTTTCTCCCTAGTCATGCATCTTAAGTATTGTTCTAAACACCTATTAACCACCTCTATCTGATCATTCGACTGTGGGTGATAGGCGGTAGAAAAATTCAGTTGCACCCCTTGTAGCTGAAACAATTCACACCAAAATTTGCTTACAAAAATTGGAGCACGGTCACTCACTATAGACTTCTGCAGTCCATGCAATCAATAGATGTGCTCAAGAAACAATTGGGCGACCTCCATTGCTGTATAAGGATGTGCTAGCGCTATAAAGTGACCATACTTGCTCATGAGGTCAACCACCACCAATATAGTGTCTTTGCCTGTGAACTTTGGTAATTTCCCTATAAACTTCATACTGATTTCCTTCCAAATGCCTTCCGAAATCGATAATGGCTGTAATAATCTGGTGGGGGCTAAATTTTCACTCTTGTTCTTCTAACATACATCACATTGTCGAATAAAAGTTTTAACATCATGTTTCATGGCCTTCCAATAAAAATAATCTCCTATCCTCCGTTTAGTAGCTTCAATGTCTGAGTGTCCCCCCATGAAACTTCCATGAAACTCTTTAATAAGCAGCTATCTCAATTGGTGATTATTTCCCACAACTAGCTTTCCTTTCTTCTTTAGTTGATTTTGAACCCAAGTGTAGCCTGGTCTGCTGTTTGAGTCTGTGTTATAGTTGAGATATTAATTTTTGTAGTGATGGGTCTTCTTGCTAGCTTGTTTGCACCTGTTGCCATATTTCAGAAGTCACGCCAGATAAAGTTGTTAATATTGATATGCATGATAGCACATCAGCAGCCAAATTATTACATCCCTTCTAATACAAGACCCCAAAATCATAGCCAATTAACTTAGCTAGCCACCTCTGCTGACTGGGTGTTGTAATTCTTTGCTCAAGCAAAAATTTCAAGCTGTGGTGATCTGTTTTGATTTTGAAATGTCTTCCCAACAGGTAGGGTCTCCACTTCTATATAGCCATTATAATAGCCAACATTTCCTTTCATACAATAATAAAGCCTTGTGTTTTTCTAATAATGCCTTAGATACGCAATAGGTCTCCCATTTTGCATCAATAAAGCTCCCATGCCTTCTTCGCAAGCATCCGTCTCGATAATAAATTCCTTATTGAAATCAGGTAGTGCCAGTAATGGGGCTGAACATGACTTCTTTTTCAATTTTTGAAAAGCTTCTGTATTATTCGCAGTCTAGTGGAAATTATTCTTCTTCACTAAATTTGTTAGTGGCCTTGATAACATCCGACCCCAGTTATAAACCTCTTGTAGTACCCAGCTAAACCCAAGAACCCATGCAACTCCTTGAGTGATTTGGGTACAGGCCAATTTGTAATGGCTTCAATTTTGTGATGATCCATCTCAACTCCCTTACAGCTTATCATATGCCCCAATTATTCAATGCTTCTGACAACAAATATACACTTACTCCTTTTAGCATATAATTGATTGTTCTGCAACACTTCTAACACCAACTCCAATTAATTTAAGTGTGTTTCCCAGCCCTTGCTGTACATCAAGATGACATCAAAGAAAAACTAGCACAAATTTTCTCAATTAAGGTCTAAAAATGTCATTCATAAGGCTTTGGAATGTAGACGATGCATTTGTCAAGCCAAAGGGCATAACGAAAAAGTTATAGTGTCCTTCGTGTGTCCTAAAAGTAGTCTTCTCCACATCTCCTGTCCTCATTCTAATTTGATGGTAACCCAACGGAAGATCGAGCTTAGAAAAATACTTAGTACCACTCAGTTCATCCAACAGTTCTTCAATCAAAGGAATGGGAAACTTGTCTTTGACTATTTTGTCATTAATTGCTAGTAGTCTACACACATACGCCATGTATTGTCTTGCTTCTTGACCAATACCACTGTGGCTGAAAATGGGCTTGAACTTGGTTTGATGACACCTTTGCTTATCATCTCGGCAATCAATTCTTCCATAATTGTTTTTTGAAATGCCGGATAGCGGTAGGGTCTCACATTAATAGGATCTGTACCTTTCTTTAAAGTGATTCTGTGATCGTGCTTTCTTTCGGGAGGTAAAACATTTAGTTCTTGAAAAATCACAGTGTATTTTATCAAGAGTTGCTCTAATTCCTGTTGCTGTTATGGCTGTAACCCTTCTTCACCACCCTCATTAATGACTTGCCAGTTATCATCTTCTGGTTCCACTACCAATGAACATAGGTGGATAGTGCCTAATCCTACAGGCAAGTTCATAACTTTTTCCAGTGATTTGCCTTGCATCATTTGCAACCTAGGAGCTGGAGATCCCCGAAGTACCACCTTTTGCCTGCCCACTGAAAATTCCATTCTCAATATTCTAAAATCCCATAAGATTGGACCCAATAACACCAGCCATTGGATTCCTAGAACAATCCGACAACCTTGCAACGGTAACACCATCAAATCTACTTGAAATCCAACCCCTTACATTTTTCATTTCACACCCATGCATGTTTCTGTCACATTGTATTATATTCCCGTTGGCTACCATAACTATCACTGGTGTGTTTTTCACCATTTCGTAGCTCAAAATCCTTACAGTATACGAATCTATGAAGTTATGTGTACTCCCAAAGTCAATAAGGATACTAACCTTTTGTCCAGCCAGAGAGCCACTAACTCTCATCGTGTTGTAGTTGATTAAAGAAGGAACGATTGCCAACACATGTAGTGAAATAATAGGTGCAATTTCTGTGTCTCCATCTTCCTACAACTCCACTAATGCAGCACCAGTTGCTGGCTTTTCTACTTCAATGTCTTCATCTTCCCATACTTCCAATCCAAAGATCTATTTCATTATGCAACGGTGCCCCGGTACAAACTTCTCATCACACCAATAACATAGAACCTTGCTCTTTTTTTGCTCCAACTCCTTTCTTGATAGCTGTTTAAATGGTTTTACTGGATTACTTCGATTCCCCACTACATCATCCTTTTCCCAAGTCAATCTATTATTCTCCTTGTGCAACACCAGTGCCGACAATAATGGAGTATGATTGACATTCTTGGATATGAATTTTCCTCTCTTTTGTGCATTCTCCACAGACAACTTCCCCAGCTTGGCTAAACGACAGGCTTGTTGCAAGGTTTTGGGATCAAACATACAAATAGAATACTGAATTTCATCTTTTAGTCCTATCAGGAAGCAACTAACAACATACTTCTCAGGTAAGCTAAGCCTATTCAGTATCTCTGCAAATTTATCCGATACACTTGCACAGAGCCTAATTGTCTTAGATTCTTCAACTCCGCCATTGAATCAGAATGTAACTTACTTCTGAATCATACATTCATTGCAGCTACATAATCTTTCCACAGCACAACACCTCTGTCTTTTCTACATCTTAAGTAGTTCCGGTGCCATTGTAATGCCCTATCTTCCATATGAATTGAGGCTATTTTAATCTTCACACTATCAGTGGTGTCATCTAGTTCAAAATACTGATTACATCTATATAACCAGTCATACAACCCATCACCATTAAACCTTGGTAATTCTAACCTGGTAAGTTTAGGTTGAATAGTTTTACTGTAAGCCAACTCTAGTTCAGATCTGACAGCCACAACAATAATACTATCTGTATTCCCAGTCTGAATCGGCTGTAAATTAAGCAACAAGGACCTCATTTCCTTCATCACCTTATCTTGTTGCTCCTTAAGTTCTCGAATTGCCTGATCGTGCCTTTCAGCTTGCTTCTCTAGTTGTTCCTTGAGAAGAGCTCTCAAGTTTTCTTCTACCCGCTTCACCTCTTGATTCTTAGCCTCCATCTTTATAGATGGACCTCAAATGATCACTGATCTAGCACACCACCCCTCCAACACTCCACCCTCAAATGAATAAGTCATGAGTATCACGCGTTTCCTATTTTTGGCTGATGTCACTTGTGAGAAATGCTTTTCCTCCATGACTTTTCATATCTGAGAGCTCATGTTATCTCATCTATTGGCCACGCGTCCCTATATGGCTATGCTCTCCCTCCACCTTCCCATTTTGCCCCTATCCTTTAGTCTCAAACTTTAAGGAAACACTTTATCTCTTTTCTGAATTTTTTATTATAATTAATTTTCCTATTTTTCTAAAAAATGAAATAGTGCCAAAAAAGTAAGCACATACACCATGAAAAGTATTAATGTTAAAATACATATTAACTTTTAATAGTAAGAAAATAGAAGTGTTTGGACAAAAGCACAAACAACCCAAAGAGGTACTTTGGTTAATTCACCTACCTTTCTTTGGTTCTTTCTTTATATCTTCTCCCCTTTTTTCTCTTCTTTTCACATCTATATCTCTTTCTCTTTTTCAATCTCTATTGTTCTCCTCTTCCGTACAAATTTTTCTTCCTCATCCTCCAATCGCTCCAAATTTTCTAGGACTCCACCATACCTTAACTTGAACAAAACCGATCCTTGACTAGGCAATCTTCGACTTCAAAGCTTCTTCGATGGCAGGTGATGGCTAGAAGGGCATGGAGATGGAGACGGATGAGTTCTTCCATTGCCGGCGATGGCTGAAAGGGTAAAGATACCTATGAATGCATTTATACCAATAGCAGTTGTACCAAAACTGTTGACATCTATATCAGACACATTTGTTTCTGTAATAAAAACACTTTTTTTATACCAAAAATATCTTCTTTTATATCAAAGATACATTTTTCTGCAACAGAAGAGCATGTTTCTGCACCACAAACTACTAATAAGGCTCCTAAGGCTACAACAGTGCAAAGGAAAACATGTCATGGAAGACTAACTAAGAAGTAGGTTATTTCATTTCATTTTATTTGACTAATTCCATTATTCATCACTTCAATTGATAATTTGTAATTTATTAATTTCATTTTTTAATTTCTTACCAATTAGGGATATTGGCATGCATAAGTTGGTCTTTTCGAATGGTACCTTACCTGCTAGAGTAAGAGTGGGATACTATGTCCGTGGATAGGTTATGAGCTTTGATTAGTTTTCTTAATTTATTGAAGTATGATTTATATTATGTTTCTTCATTGATACACTTTTTCATTCAGAATTTATTGGGTGGCTATTTATTGGATTTTGGAATTTTGTGTAACCGCTGCAACATTGTGGTAAATTTTTGAGTTGTGTAGTTCTATAATACTAATTTTTATTTTATCTATTTTTGTTTAATTTTTTAATGATATACTATGTTATGTATAGGTTAGCCCTTCACAATTTGAATCACATGCTGGCCAGGCTAAAAGGTGTAAGCCGTGAGTTTTCTTCACTAAAATTTTAGAAGTTTTTGTTGCAAGGATAACCATCCTAATTCTATACTTGTTTCAAGGATAATGTGTTGGCTATGAGAAATTCCTGAAGGGGGCTAGTATTGTCATTGGTGTACAAATTTACAGTTGAGAGGAAAGCGTGGCATTCGAAAAAATTATGCATATGCTGTTACAAAGATTGCTAATGTCAAACTAATTGAACAAATCTACCAGTGATGTAGCCGTGTCATAACTGAGCAAGGTGACTAAGTTGGTTTCTATGCTATTTGTAGCTTGGTCAGTCCCCATATGGACGCAATCTCCTATTAGCTAACTACGTGATTGATTTTTTTTTTTTTTCTATTTTTTTAAGGCTTTAACTTGATTTAGTACAGTAGTTTGGTTTTTCTGATCTGTGTTGTTGTTGTTATGCTTGTCTTCGTCATAGACAATTGGTAATGAAACAACTTTTGAAAGTATAAGGTTTATATAAATAAAATATAGGATTAAATGGGCATGCACATGAATATGGGGATGATATGCGATTTTAGATGGTTCGTGATTGGGGTAAATGGTGTAGAAAGTGACACTTGAAAAATTTTATGAGCTCATTTTATGAAATCATTGATGTTGGTAATTTTGTGGGATTTAAAGCCTTACCTCTTGATGCACTATAGTATTCAATTTAGAAGGTGTGCATATGAAGACCATAGAGTAAGTGTGAACATTGGGAAATTTTGATATGAGAAAATTAATGGACACTAGTCATGATGATTGTAAAATTTCAAAGCCTTGCAAAACCAGCAAAGCCAAAACTTTTCCATTGTAGAAAAGGCAACCTCATTTTGATATTGATCTTTACAGGTTACAGTCATAGGCTCAGATCAATCATCTTGTCAGGATACTAAGAAACAAAGATGTGATACTTCATCATCTGTAAGGCATACATGTTTTTATTTCTTTTTATTTAATAATTTTTTATTTTTTTATGAGATTTAATTAAGTAGTTAGTGATCATGTTGATATATGCTTTTATTATTTATTTATTTTTATGGCATAAAATATATTTATCGTATATTGAGGATAATTCAAAAGCACTTTTCAAGAAATCAAAGCATGATAATTCAAGTGCTTCATCTTCTGCTAAGGTATCAACTTGTGCCAACTTTAATGAATTAATTAATGCATTGAGACTAAATTATATATATATAAATATATATATATATTCTACAAATTAAACAGATGCAAGTGCCCAAAGTAAAGTTTGAAGATAGAATCAGTGCACTCCAACAATTTATTTTTTGCTTTAATAAAGTGGATAAACCACTGCACTCTAAGAATTGTTTCAACTTTTGGCAAATTAACTAATAAAACAAAGTTTATAACAAAAAATAAAGGTAAAATTTAGGATTTTTTTATTGTTTTATGTGATTTAATTTTTGTTGGGAATTTTGAGATGCTTTTTAGTAGAACCAAAGTTTGTTCATTCTTTGAATTGCTTGTGCCTGTGATGTATCTTTAATTTTTTACTCATACAGACATGGAAAAAAAGTCCCTATTGTTCTTTTGTTTCTATTAATTTGTTTTGTGAGTCCTATGCTTAACATCATTTTGGTTGTGTTGGGAAGCTTGAGATTCTTTTTGTAAGAATTTAATTCTTTTTTTTTATTTTGTGAGTTTCTTAGTTCTATGTGGTTTTTTCAGTCAGCCTCCTAGTGCCTGCAGGTGTGTGTGATTTTTACTCATAGAATTGTGAAAAAAATCTAGCTTTGTTTTATTTTTGTCTTAATTTGTGTAATTTTATTGGGTTTGTCGGGATGTATTTTAGAAAAAAATCACCATTGAATTTGTTGAGGATTGGATTTTAAGAGGTTAAAATTAATTGTTCAAGAAGGTGAATTCCCTCAAATAGCATCTGCGCTTCATGAAGTTAGAGGGATTGGAGAGTACACAACAGGTGCAATTGCTTCAATAGCTTTCAGCAATGTGTTTATCATGATTGATTTATTTCTTTTTTTAAAATATGTGCTTTGCTATTGCTTAGTGTTGATTAAAATAAAATGGGAACTGTTTAATTCATTATTATTGTAGGCCGTGCATTTGTTGATAGGAATGTGGTTGGAGTAGTGATCAGTAGGCTGGTGGCCATCTCAGCAAACCCCAAAGATACTTCCACAATGAAGACTTTCTAGTGTGTATGGAAGTTCAACTTGTTCTTCTATTTATGTATAGATATGTATGAGATTTTTATGTATGGATTTATTGTTGTCAGTAAAATTTTGAAGGGAGATATGATTTGGTGAGATCCATCAAGGAAGTTAGAAAGCATGGACTCTATGTGAGATTAAAAATTGGCCCATTCATTGAATCTGAAGGGAATGAGAATTAATTTATGCATTCTTTTCTATGTAACAGTTAATGAAATTTAGAATATATATATATATATATATATATATATATATATATATATATATATATATATATATATATATATATATAAGCTAATTTGATACTTCCCTTTTTGTTGCATGACATTCCTGGCATCGTTTTTAGTGTAGATTGAAAATGAGGCCAAGTTAGTTGAGGACGCATTCCCTTTTTGGTTGCATGACATTCATGACATTCATGGCATCATTTTTAGTGCAGATTGAAAATGAGGCCAAGTTAGTTGAGGGTGCATTCCATGAGAAAGGACCTCTGTACGTTATTTGGGCTACATCAATTGTTGTAGGACTTAGAATTGGTGTGCCATGGATGATGTGCAAGTAAGATTATGCTCCAGACCCAGTGGTTAATTTGTTAAATCTTTATCTCTTTTTAGTTTAATTGGAAAAACACTTACCAAATTATAGTGACATTGATCTTGATCCTAATTACTAAACAAGTCATCATCGTGGACCGAAAATTGGACCTCTTTGTAAATTTTAAGTAACTGTTACTCATTTTGATTGTGGCCTTTTCTTTATTTGGTTTTTTGAACTTCCTAACATGTGCTCATTTTTGTAAAGGATGAGACCACATGAACTTTGTATTTTCACTTTTAAAGCAGTTTATGTAGAAATTGAATTAATGTACAAAACTTTCGATGAACTTGAACTAGATTTTTTATTGATTACAAAAAAATTGTTGAACTTTAGTTGCTCATTTTATTATTATTTTTTTAAATTACAGTTTTTGTTTTTGTAACTTTCATGGTATGAGTTTAATAAATTATAAGATTAATATGGTCTATTATGTATATATTTGTTTGTATACATGAGAAGTAGATTTCATTAACTATTAAACCATTTTATTGAATTCATAGATTGAGTTTATAGCAAATATATATATATATATATATATATATATATATATATATATATATATATATATAGAGGCGGAGCCAGAAATTAGGTGGAGGGGAGTGAGTTTTTTTTTTTTTTTTTAACAAATTGGTGACAAGCACCTTAGGGAGCGAGCTACACACATAAAAAAAAATTAATTAACAAAATTTTTATAAATTAAAAATTCAAATAATTCAATTAACAAAATCTAATAATTAAAATTAAGGAATAATTACAATTTATTATTATCTTGAAATAAATATTTTTATCTATATGTGATTTCATTGTAGTTACAACATATACTAGTTATATAAATTTAAATAGTATTTTAAATTAAAAAAAATTTATTTAATAGAATTGTGATCAGGGCATAAGTTAAATTTCAATAAGAAAAATTAGAATTTATCATTATCTTATAATTCAATATTATTTTAAGGTCATAGCTTAATAACTTATAATACATAGTACTTTAAATTAAAAAAAATTCTCATTTAGGATAATTATGATGAGTATGCATATACTATAAGTGGTATTTCAAATTAAAAAAATATGTGGGCATATATTATAATTTATAAGCTAGTTTGAATTTATTATGAATCTAATTATTAAATGAATATATTTTAAATAATTTTTCTGAATTTATTTCAATGATTTTTTAAAATTTTAATTTTTAAAGTTTTTTAAATTTAAGATCTTGCTGGGTGAAGTTTTATTTAAAAGTGATAATTTATATTTAATTATTTTTTATAGATAATTTTTTTATTTATTAGTAAATCATAAATTTTGCTTTTAATATGGATCAAATCTCTAAATCAAATTAATAATATCAATCGGCAACTGACAACTGACAACTGCAAATCAATGATATCGATTCACATGCCATATTAATCAAATCTCAATTTACAAATATTTCAATAAATTTCCTTATACTCTATACATGACAATATAAAAGAAAAATGTTTCATAAATTATCAAAATAAGTAATCAAGCAAGATAATTAAAAAAAAAAAAATAGTTTCACCTCCATAGAAAGGATTGGAATTTTACAAATGAGATGACAAAGGCTGGAGGCTTACAACTTTGCTAATTTTTTTTTTAAAAAAAAATTGTAAATTTGTAATCCTTCTCCACTTTCCACTCTTAAGAGAAATTGTAATTTTTTTCAGCCAGGTAACGTTATTTTCTCTCTATATATACATAATATATTTATATAAAAAACTGTATCAAAATTGCATCAAGACAACTAGACATGTTAGCCACTTAGCCTAGTCATGTTTCAAGGGAACTCGTAATGTTTAACGTGCTCCAGCGGCCATAACTCACGCATCCTTAACGGACTCACGGCTCACCACTCACGCACTCACGCTCAGGGCGGGGAAGACGGAAGTCCAAAACATTGCGAGCTGCCCGGGAAGAGAGGGGCTTGTGATCTGTAGAAGAACGCTTGGGAAGGGGGCGGGCCGGGTGGGAAAAGGAGACTAAGGGAAGCTCGAGGCAACAGGGTGATAACCTAAAAGAAGGGATGGGAATAACTGCACACTGAAGTCTTTATAAAGGCAAAGTTTAGAAAAGATAATGTTCTACTAATTTGAATTCTAATCAATAAGCAACTAACGTAGATATCTAAATCAAACTAAAATAAACATTAGGGTCCATTGACCCCCACCGGCGACAAGGGGCCCCCGTTCCACTCCTGACTCCAATTATATAAAAGAAAAACAAATTAAACATCATGGGAAAATACACCCATAAAAATGATGTTAAAAATTATTAAACACATACTTGAATGTTTTTCTAGATAAAATTCATACTTGGTCCTCAATCAATTTTTTGCTTATTTTATGAGTAACTGTCAGAAATGGTATTATGCCTCCCATAAATCAATTATTTCTTAGTTGCTTTCTTTTAATGTCATTTTAAATATTAAATTTGTTGTTTGAATTTCTTATACATCCATCTACTTAAAAGCTTAATAAATTAGTTATTTGTTCATTGCTCAAATAATTCTGAGGTGTTAGGTGTCATGTTGATTTCAATGTTTCTTTTAGAATTTGTAGGTGTTTTTAGCTTAATAGTTGTATTATTTGTTTTGGGAATCTAGATTGATGCAGTAATAAATGTAATTTGTTTATGGCACATTGAGTTTTTTTTTATACTTTTTTTAATAGCTTCAGAATCATTTAGATATTTCTTCATTAATTTTCTATGTTTATCTGTTTGAAATATTTATGTCATTTGGTTAGGTCATACATTCTTTTATATTAAGCTTGAATTTTTTTAATCATATTTGCATGATTTGAAATATGGTTTCCTTGGTGCACTTTTCAGTTAAATGATTCTCGTACCATGCTAACTGCTAAGTATGCTCATATTTTAGTGTCAAAAGCAAAATGATATGCTCATATTTTAGTGTCAAAAGCAAAATGATTGAAACATGAGCATATTCTTATCTTTTGACATTTTTATATTTTATTTTTTAGTTAAGTTCTATTTATTAAAACAAATTTGCTTTCAAAATTGAATATAACCAATTAACCATGCTGACCTTCTTAGTGGTGAGATTAAGCTTAATAGTTATTTACTCAGTTATAGTGAATACTTAACTATAATTGAATGCTTAATTAAGTAGGTATGTATTTTGCTGGCATATTACTCTCTCAATATTGATGGTGCTGTTTTTTCTCCCATTAATTTAAGATATGAATTGGAATATAAACTTAACATATTTCATTATTTTATTCTCTCGTTTTTTAAGTAATATTATTTTAAGAAAATAATCGTCGTCTGTTTTGTGTCATATACAACAGCCTTTGTTTGCTGTTATGCTTAGATTTTTACTTTATTCTTTTTTTTCTTAATATATGAGCTACTCTTAAATATGTATATTTTATAATCATATGTAAGTGATTGCTTAAAACCTCCTCTTGTATGCTCCTCACCTTCTTCATTCCTTCATGTAATTTTAGTTTGAATTTTAGTTGATTATTTATAATTTAGTTTTCTCTACTCCATAGAATAAGGTAAGATGAGTGGTTCAACTAGTAACAGTGGTGGTGGAGACCAAAGTGGCGGTGATGCTTATTTCGGAGTTTGTAAATATTTGAGGGAAAAAAGTGTGTAATTGGTTGCATATTTGCACCATACTTTGATTCGGAGCAAGGTGTAGTCGACTTCGCCACAGTAGAAAAAGTCTTCGACCCAAGCAATGTGTCTAAACTTCTACTCAAGATTCCAGATCACTACAATCGTGTCAAAATTGTAAAGGCCATCATCTATGATGCTCAAGTATGTATCGATGATCTCGTTTATGGTTGCTTCAATCTCATCTCAAAACTTAAGGAACAGGTACAGAGTCTATAAAAGGAGCTTCAGGATCTAAGAGAGGATATAGAGAAACTAAAGAACACATATAGAACCTATAAGAAGAGTTAGCCATTCCCGCCCCTCCATAATCACCTCTTGATAGTGATGATCAAGATCAAGCATTTTTTTGAGATTTTTCTTGTCCTTTTTGATAAACATCATGGTCCTAGTTCTTACCATAGTAGTCCATCTAAATGAAGTTTAATTACATGAAAATGTCATATAATTGTAGTTCATTTTGTTGAAAATTGATTAATTGAAACGTTAATTTGTTCATTGAAAATGTGTTTTAATCTCTACAAATTAATTTACTTTGCTTGTTAAATGGTAATCTGTGTATCTTATATATATATATATATATATACCTTGATTTCCTTATATGAATGCATGTATAAGATTCAATTACAACTTCACAAGATAATATGCATGTTTCCTTTTTTCCTTTTGTTTTAAAAATGAATTCTCTGAACCCATCCATCTTTATATGTATCTTGTAAAATAACCCACGGCTCTCCTCAATATATGTAGAGGCTAAAACATGGATGTAAAAATTTGTTATATCAATATCTTACTATATAGAAATAATTAAATAGAATATCAATTTAATCAAATAATATAACAAGATTAAGTACCATGTTAGAGAAAAAAAGGGAGAAAAACTTACCAAGGTTAAAGATTCAATTATATATATATATATATATATATATTGGTGGGTGGAGAGGGCAAAAGTGTAATTGACAAGAGAGTTGGATGATGGGTTTTCTTCATTCATATGATTGAGGAGTGGCACTGTACACAATTGGGAAAAAGAGAGAAGAGAACCAAGAATAAAGTGGGAGGAAGAAAGAGAGGGTAAAGCTAAGGCAAGAGGTTGATCGGAAAATCGGTCTCAGAGTTCATCCAAGCTTGTTAGAGTGATCCTTGCAAGTAACTCTCCTCAGTCTTAGGGTTTGCTTCCTCATTTTATCTTCTTCTTGATGCTTGTTGTGTAGATTCATTCTTAAGATGATGAAATTCTCTTGTTGATGAATGTGTTGATGCATTGTTGTTATTCCTCTAGTAGCACCGCTCTTGTCATTCCATAGTTTATATAGTGAAGCATATTTAAGAGGCTCTTAGGAGTCTCGTGGTTTTCCTTCTATTTGAAGGGTTTTCCACGCTAAAATCGGTGGTTTGCTTGGCAGTATGTTTGATCGTCTCGTTCTAACAAGAATTGAGGGGTTTTATGGTGTTTCAAGTTTGTTTTGAAGCTTTGAAGTGTTGTAGAAGCCTTAGGAAGACAATAGAAGCCCAAAGGAAGCTTCACAAGCTTGTTGTGAGGCATACGGGCAACGTACAGGCTGCATGAGGTCGTCAGTGAAGTGTACGGGTAGTTCATGGCCGCATGAAGCCTGCATGTGAACAGTGATTTTGCTATAGTGCTTTTGTTGGCCGGAGAGTGTATGGGGAGAATACGGGCCGCACGGCATCGGCAGTGAGGTTTATGGGCAAGCTTGTTCCCGCATACTGACTGCACATAAACAGTAACATTGCTACAGTGCTGTGAACAGTCCATTACTGCAGTGACTTCGGCTAAAATTTTCACTGTTCCAAAATGGAAAACGGCCAACAAGTGGTATCAAAAAGTCTGGGCTAGATAGGGATTGTTTGTTGTGAATCGAGATGGCTGAACAAGGTTCATGTGGGATGATAAAGTTAGCCCAATTGAATTATTCGATTTGGAAGCACAAGATGAAACATTTGCTTATTGTAAAGGACTTGTACTTGCAGGTGATGGGTAAAGAAAAACCGGAGAAGATGAGTGATGATAAATGGGGAATTTTACATCTGAAAGCTACCGCAACCATTCCGCAATGGGTGGATGTAAACATTTTTCATCACATTTCTGAAGAAGTGAAGGCCGATGAACTTTGGAAAAAGTTAGAAGGCATGTATGAAAAGAGCACTTCCAGGAACAAGGCCTAAATCATTTGAAGGCTAGTAAACTTGAAGTACAGAGATGGAAGAAGTATGACAGAACATACTAGTGACTTCCAAGGCTTAGTCAACCAATTGACTTCTATGAAGATGACTCTTGGGGGTGTTTTGGTTCGTGGTAATAACATATTACCACATAATGAGATTACCATGGTAATATGGGTGAGAATGTTATATGGTTGGGAATATTGTGGTAATTTGATATAACCATGTTTGGTTGGGAACTCTTATTATGGGAATAGTTCATTACCTTGTTTGGTTCATGGTAATCAATTTGGTAAAATATAAAAAGTTATGAGATTATCATGGTAATCCAAGATAAACACCAAATTTGGTGGTAATAGGATTACCACCTTCTTGGTAATATTCTCCTGTTGGTAATGTCATATTATCATCCAGATTACCACGTAACAAGTGGTAATCTTTCTCAGTGCAATGCCAAACGTGGTAATCTTTTCAGATTACCACGTAACAGGCGGTAATATTTTCACATTACCACGAACCAAACACCCCCTTCAAGATGAATTGCAAGCATTACTACTCCTAAGTTCCTTGCCAGATAGTTGGGAAACTTTGGTGGTATTTCTTAGCACTTCAGCACCAGGTGAAAAGCTAACCATGGAAACGGTTAAGGAGAGTCTATTAAGTGAAGAGGCTAGGAGGAAAGAAAAATGTAAAACTTCCTCGGGTGTTCTTGTTTCAGAAAACCCAGAAGGTCATGGTAGAAGTAAGAGCATGCATCCTCATGGTCATGGCAACAAAGACTCATCGAAAGGTAGATCGAAGAATAGGAAGAACATCAAGTGCTTTCACTGTAACAAGATGGGCCACATGAAACAGGAGTGCAAGCTCCTTAAAAGAGAACAGAGTGGTGGAAGTAAAGAGGAGAATGAGACTAAGACAGTAGCTACAAAGGGTGATATCAGTGTCATTTGTGATGATGATTGTATTAATCTTGTGAGCCAAGAGAGTGACTATGTGTTTGATTCAAGAGCTTCATTCCATGCCACTCCCCATGGTAACTTCTTTTCTACCTACTTTAGTGGTGATTTTGGAAATGTTAAAATGGGTAACAGTGGTGCATCAAAGATAGTGGGTGTTGGAGACATTTGCTTGGAGACCAATCAGGGGCTCAAGCTAGTACTCAAAGATGTTAGGCATGTTCCAGACATTCGCCTAAATTTGGTATCCACAAGAAGACTTGATGATGATGGGTTTGTTAGTTGGTTTGGTGAGAGCAAGTGGAAGCTCACCAAAGGTTCCCTAGTGGTTGCTAGAGAGAAGAAGGCAAACACACTCTATGTTATGCAAGCTAAGCTACACATAGGAGAACTAAATGCAGTTCAGAAAGATGCAAACATTGAGCTATGGCATAGAAGACTTAGGCATGCTAGTGTGAAAGGTCTACAATTTCTCTCTAAGAAAAATCTTCTGCCAAACTTGCCAGGTGTGTCTCTCAAAACATGTGTTGATTGCTTAGCAGAAAAAACACATAGAGTAGGTTTTCATTCTCATCCCCCTACTAGAAAATCAAATATTCTTGATTTGATTCATACTGATGTCTGTTCTATGCAGGATAAAACACTTGGGGGTGGACACTATTTTGTGACCTTCATTGATAATCATTCAAGGAAGATATGGGCAACTGTTTTGAAGACCAAAGATTAAGTCCTTGATATCTTCAGGGATCTCCATGTAAAGGTTGAAAGGGAGACCAGAAAACATTTGAAGGCAGTAAGACCAGATAATGGTGGTGAGTACAGAGGGCCATTAAAGGAGTATTGCAAACTTCATGGAATCAAGCTTGAGAAGGCTCCAGCCAAGACACCTTAGCTTAATGGTGTGGCTGAGAGAATGAATAGAACAATTGAAGAGAGGATCAAATGCATGCTTTCTCATGTAAAGCTTCCTAAGTCCTTTTGGGGGGAAGCTATGAGGACTGCAGTGGACATGATAAATCTTTCTCCAGCAGCAGCTCTAGATGGTGGTGTGTCGAACAGAGTGTGGATTGGGAAAAAGATTTCTTATACTCATTTGAGAGCATTTGGCTGCAGGGCATTTGTTCACATTACTAAAGATGAAAGGTCCAAGCTTGATGATAAAGCAAAACAGTGCATTTTCTCTAGTTATGGTCATAAGGAGTTTGGCCACATATTGTGGGATTTAGTGAACAGGAAGGTTGTCAGGAGCAGAGATGTTGTGTTTCTAGAAGAACATAAGACTGATTTTGATAAGCAGGGTGAAACCTCTAATTCCTCAGTTGAGATTCCTGTTAGTGTTTATCCAATTCCTTCACCTATACAGAGTTTAGCTCAAAGGGGAGATGTCCAAGAAAATGATAATGACATTATCAGTGATGAAGTTCCACTAGTTGAAGATGTAGAGCCAATTGAAGAAATTGAAGAAGCATCTCCATCACCACCAGTTGAGACTCAAGTGAGAAGATCTACTAGAGACCGTCATTCCTCTTATATAGTACAAATGAGTATGTTATGCTCAGTGATGGAGGAAAGCCATAAACATATGAGGAAGCTATGAAACATGAGAAGAAGTAGGAGTGGTTTGGAGCTATGCAGGAGGAGATGAGTTCCTTGTGTGAGAACCACACCTATGATTTAGTGAAGCTTCCTAAGGGCAAGAAGACACTCAAGAACAAATGGGTGTACAAGTTAAAGACTGAAAATAATAGCTCATAACCAAAGTGCAAGGCAAGGTTGGTTGTGAAGGGGTTCAATCAGAAGAAAGATATTGACTTTGAAGAAATAATTTCTCCAGTTGTGAAGATGTAATCCATTAGAGTTGTGCTTGGTTTAGCTGCTAGTCTAAATCTGGAGATGGAACAACTTGATGTGAAAACCACATTCCTTCATGGTGATTTAGAGGAGGAAATATATATGGAGCAACCTGAAGGGTTCAAAGTCAAGGGCAAAGAGAATCTAGTGTGCATATTGAAAAAAGAGTTTGTATGGACTCAAACAAGCGCCAAGGCAGTGGTATAATTAAGAAGTTTGATTCATTCATGATAACTCAAGGGTACACTAGAAATTCTGTTGATCATTGTATGTTTGTGAAGAAGCACTCAAATGATGATTTCATTATTCTTCTGCTTTATGTTGATGACATGCTTATTGTTGGTCGTGATGCAAGCAAGATTGAAGACCTGAAGAGACAGTTAAGCAAGTCCTTTTCTATGAAGGACTTAGGTACAGCGAAATAGATACTTGGTGTGAAAATCTCCCGTGACAGGATGAATGAGAAGTTGTGGTTGTCTCAAGAAAAATATATTGAGAAGATTCTTGAGAGGTTCAACATGAAGGATGCCAAGGCTGTTTGTTCTCCACTTGCAGGTCATTTTAAACTTAGCTCAAGTCAATGTCCGTCAAGTGACAAAGAGAAGGAGATGAGCTGAGTTTCTTATGCATCCTCTGTTGGCAGTTTGATGTATGCCATGGTGTGAATGAGGCCAGATATTGCTCATGCTATTGGGGTTGTAAGCAGATTTCTCTCAAATCTGGGAAAGGAGCACTGGGCTGTAGTGAAGTGGATACTGAGGTATCTAAGAGGTACTTCCCAGGTATGTTTGTATTTTGGTAAGGGTGAACCCATGTTGGATGGGTATACATATTTGGACATGGCAGGCGATGTGGACTCTAGAAAATCAGTTTCAGGGTTTATGATTACTTTTGCAGGGGGGCTATTTCTTAGCAGTCAAAGCTGCAGAAGTGTGTTGCATAATCCATCACAGAAGCCGAATATATTACAATTACTAAGGGTTGCAAGGAGGCTTTGTGGATGAAGAAGTTTCTTGAAGAATTGGCCATGCAACAAGAGAAGTGTATTATCTATTGTGACAGTTAGAGCGCCATCCATCTTTCCAAGAATTCAACATTCCACTCGAAGTCCACGCATATCAATGTTAGATATCATTGGATTAGAGATGTTCTTGAAGCCAAAGAGTTGTACTTGGAGAAGATCCACAATAGTGAGAATGGGTCCAATATGTTCACCAAAGCATTATGCGAGGAGAAGCTTGAAGCATGTCAGGAAAGAGCAGGGTTGGTAGAAGCTCCCAAATGGTGCTGAGGGGGAGAATTGTTTAGTCCAGCCCATTTGGTGGATGGATGAAATAATGGGCTCCAAGGCCCAAGTTAACAACAAAAAGAAAACTATGTCAACTATTGGAGGATTAAAGTGCAATTAACAAGAGAGTTGGATGATGGGTTTCCTTCATTCGTATGATTGAGGAGTGGCACTATACAAAATTGGCAAAAAGAGAGAAGAAAAACCAAGAAGAAAGTGGGAGGAAGAAAGAGAGGGTTGAGCTAGGGCAAGAGGTTGATTGGCAAATCGGTGTTAGAGTTCATCCAAGCTTATTAGAGTGATCCTTGCAACTAGCTCTCCTCGGCCTTAGGGTTTGCTTCCTCATTTTATCTTTTTCTTAATGCTTGTTGTGTAGACCCATTTTTAAGATGTTGAAATCCTTTTGTTGATGAATGTGTTAATGCATTGTTGTTATTCCTCTAGTAGCACCTAGAGAAGACTTTTGTCATTCCATAGTTGATATAGTGAAGCATATTTAAGAGGCTCTTAAGAGTCCCGTGATTTTTCCCTCAATTTGAAGGATTTTCCATGCTAAGATCATTTGTTTGCTTGGTTGTATGTTTGATCATCTCATTCTAACAAGAATTGAGGGGTTTATGGTGTTTCAAGCTTGTTTTGAAGTTTTGAAGTGTTGTAGAAGCCTTGGGAAGACAATAGAATCCCCAAGGAAGGTTTACAAGCTTGGTTGTGAGGTATACGAGCAGTGTACAGGCCGCATGGGGTCACCAGTGAAATGTGCGGGTAGTTTATGGCCGCATGAAGCCCGCATGTAAACAGTGATTTTGCTACAGTATATGTGAATAGTGTTTTTACTACATTGCTTTTGTTGGCTAGAGAGTGTCCGGGGAGCATACGGGCCACACAGCATCGGCAGCGAGGTTAACGGTCAAGCTTGCTCCAGTGAATAGCAATGTTGCTACAGTGACTTCGGCTAAAAATTTCATTGTTTCAAAACAGAAATATATATATATATATATATATATATCTGTGTGTGTATGTGTGTGTGTGTGAGCTTTAAAAGGAATTTCATCAACTTTGGTTAATAATACTCACATTCCAAATTAAACAATAAATATAAGTAAATATTATGAAGCTCTATTTTAGACTTATATAATTAAAAAAAAAAAGGCTACTATACTATAGACTATCAAGACAGACCTATAAAATTCAAATTCGTAGAGTTTATGTGGAGATATCACTCAATTTTCTTAGTTTATATAGAGTTTTATAGAGATATGTCCATGTTAAGATATCTCTAAATAAAGTAATTCAAGAGACAACTTTGTCAATCTACCTATGCATGAATATGTGCTCTCTGTAATAGAGAAAGAAAGAGATAAGAAATACATATATGATAGGAACTTGCATATTCTCTCCGTTTTTTCCTTCATATATATATATATATATATATATATATATACACACACACACACTAATTAAACATATTTACTCATGCAAAAGTTCATACTAAATAACTATCATTCTGCTAAAAATGTTACAAGTGCAAAGGTGCCATGAGAATGTGGCATATCACATTTGCAGCCAAATGGTACAATAATACCTATTCAATTATGCCTCTTTTGTATTTCAATATACCAAATATAATCTGTACAATTAATAGGCAACGTAGCTCATAAAAAAATGAGAACAAAAGCAAAGACAACATCAATGTAACTTTATCTTATTAACTATGTAATTATCCAACATTCTTATATTAGAATATCATTATTCATAAAAATAATTATTTGATACTATTTTTCTTAAAACATGCTAAAAGTAATTTGAACATTCACTTATTTTTATAAGAATTCATTAGAATTGATTAAAAAAATAATGAGATTTATTATTAATAACCTAAAGGAACAGTAATGAACCAAGAATAAGGTGTCGTAGATAGCAAGATTAATTGATTTGACTAAATATTCACCTTAATTATCCATGTGCTATTATGTAATCATTTTTCATTAATTTTTTTTCTATCCAAATAGGCCCTAGATGATTTATAAGATTGTATTTTAATAATTCATGTCTTTATATTTGTCAAAATGATAGAGATTTTGGAGATTATATTTTTGAAGATTTAGAGCCATCTTGTGCTTTGCTTGAGAAAAGTTACCATTGCCGATTAGACTCAAATGACACAATTGCCCTTACTTAACAGGAAAGATAACCCAATTTTTTAATATATTTGTTGTCAGTACGTACATTGAACAAGTCGTGAGTATCACGCGTTTCCTATTTTTGGCTGATGTCACTTGTGAGAAATGCTTTTCTTCCATAACTTGTTCATATCCAAGAGCTCGTATCATCTCATCTCGTGGCCACGCGTCCCTATATGCCCTATGCTCTCCCTCGACCTTCCCATTTTGCCCCTATGCTCTAGTCTCAAACTTCAAGGAAACACTTCATCTCTTTTTTGAATTTTTGTTTATAATTAATATTCCTATTTTGCTAAAAAAATAAATAGGGCCAGAAAATTAAGCACATACACTATGAAAAGTATTAATGTTAAAATACATATTAACTTTTAATAGTAATAAAGTAAGAAAATAGAAGTGTTTGGACAAAAGCACAAACAACCCAAAAGGGTACTTTGGTAAATTCACCCGTCTTTCCTTGGTTCTTTCTTTATATCTTCTCCCCCTTTTTCTCTTCTTTTCACATCTCTATCTCTTTCTCTTTTTCAATCTCTATTGTTCTCCTCTTCCTTACAAATTTTTCTTTCTCATCCTCCCATCGTTCCAACGGTTCTAGGACTCCACCATACCTTAACTTGAACAAAAGCTTCTTCCATGGAAGGTGATGGCTGCAAGGGCAAGGAGATGGAGATGGACGAGTTTGTCATTAGATCTGGTAATATTCTTTTTATATCAAAGAACTATGCCTTCATACAAAAGGCACTTGATTTTGCATTCCCCAATTTGGAAAATATTTCTATATCAATGACAACACCTTTTGTATCAGAAACACATATATGTACACCAAAAACATCTCTTTCAGTATCAGAGCCAAATCATTCTATTTATAAACATGTTTTTATGCCTACTTTGACACCAAAGATACCTATGAATGCGTTTGTACTAATTGCAGTTGTACTAAAAGTGTCGACATCTATATCAAGCGCATTTGTTTTCATAATAAAGACAATATTTTCTATACCAGAAACATCTGCTTTTATATCAAAGACACATTTTTTTGTAACAGAAGAGCATGTTTCTGTACCACAAACTACTAATAAGGATCGTAAGGGTACAACATTTCAAAGGAAAACATGTCGTGGAAGGCTAACTAAAAAGTAGGTTATTTCATTTCATTTTATTCGACTAATTCCACTATTCATCTCTTCAATTGATAATTTACAATCTATCAATTTCATTTTTTAATTTCTAACCAATTAGGGATATTGGCATGCATAAGTAGGGCTTTTCAAGTGGTACATTACCTGCTAGAGTAAAATTGGGATACTATGTCCGTGGATAGGTCGTGAGCCTTGAGTAGTTTTCTTAATTTCAACATCATTGACAATGCATTTTGTATCAGAAACACATATATGTACACCAAAAATATCTCTTTCAGTATCACAGCGAAATTATTCTATTCATAAACAACATGTTTTTATGTCTACTTCAACACCAAAGATACCTATGAATGGGTCTGTACCAATTGTAGTTGTAGCAAAAGTGTCGACATCTATATCAGACACATTTGTTTTTGTAATAAAGACACTCTTTTGTATACTAGAAATATTTGCTTTTATATTAAAACACAATTTTCTGTGACAAAAGAAGATTTTTCTTCACCACAAACTACTAATAAAGATCCTAAGGCTACAACATTTCAAAGGTTAACTAAGAAGTAGGTTATTTCATTTCATTTTATTTGACTAATTTCACTATTCATCATTTTAATTGATAATTTGTAATTTATTAATTTCATTTTTTAATTTCTAACCAATTTGGGATATTGGCATGCATAAGTAGGTCTTTTCAAGTGGTACCTTACCTGCTAGAGTATAAGTGGGATATCATGTCCGTGGACAGGTTGTGAACTTTGATTAGTTTTTTAATTTCTACATCAGTGACAACGTATTTTGTATCAAAAACACATATATGTACACCAAAAACATCTCTTTAAGTATCAGAGCAAAATTATTCTATTCATAAACAACATGTTTTTAAGCCTACTTCAACATGAACGATACCTATGTATGCGTCTGTAACAATAGCAGTTGTAGCAAAAGTGTCGACATCTATATCAGACGCATTTGTTTTTGTAATAAAAAAACTCTTTTCTATACTAGAAATATCTGCTTTTATATATCAAAACACACATTTTTCTGTAACAGAAGAGCATGTTTCTGCACCACAAATTACTAATAAGGATCCTAAGGCTACAACATTTCAAATGAAACATGTCGTGGAAGGCTAACTAAGAAGTATGTTATTTTATTTCATTTTATTTGACTAATTAAACTATTGATCACTTCAATTGATAATTTGTAATTTATTAATTTTATTTTTTATGTATTTCTAAGCAATTAGGGATATTGGCATGCATAAGGTTGTATTTTCAAGTGGTACAATACCTGCTAGAGTACAATTGGGATACTATGTCCGTGGACTGGTCGTGATATTTGATTAGTTTTTTTTAATTTCTACATCAGTGACAACGCATTTTGTATTAGAAACACATATATGTACACCAAAAACATATCTTTCAGTATTAGAGGCAAATTATTCTATTCATAAACAACATATTTTTATGGCTACTTTAACACCAAAGATACCTATGAATACTTCTATACCAATAGCTGTTGTACCAAAAGTGTCGATATCTATATCAGACGCATTTGTTTTTGTAATAAAAACACTCTTTTCTACACTAGAAATATCTACTTTTATATCAAAGACATTTTCTGTAACAGAAGAGCATGTTTTTGCACCACAAACTACTAATAAGTATCCTAAGGCTACAACATTTCAAAGGATAACATGTCGTGGAAGGCTAACTAAGAAGCATGTTATTTTATTTTATTTTATTCGACTAATTCCACTATTCATCACTTCAATTGATAATTTGTAATTTATTAATTTTATATTTTAATTTCTAACTAATTAGGGGTATTGGCATGTATAAGTAGTCCTTTGAAAGTGGTACCTTACCTGCTAAAGCAAAAGTGGGATACTATGTCCGTGGGTCGGTTGTGAATTTTGATTAATTTCTTAATTTCTTCATCAATGACAACCCTTTTTTTTTTATCAGAAACACATATATGTATCAAAGCCAAATTATTCTATTCATAAACAACATGTTTTCACGCCTACTTCAACACTAAAGATACCTATGAATACGTTTGTAACAATAGAAATTGTACAAAAAGTATCGACATCTATATTAGACGTATTTGTTTTTGTAATAAAGACACTCTTTTCTATACTAGAAATATCTGGTTTTATATCAAAGACACATTTTTCTGTAACAGAAGAGCATATTTCTACACCACAAACTACTAATAAAGATCCGAAGGCTACAACGTTTCAAAAGAAAACATGTTGTGGAAGGTTAACTAAGAAGTAGGTTATTTCATTTCATTATCTTCAACTAATTCCACAATTGATCCTTTCAATTTATAATTTGTAATTTATTAATTTCATTTTTTAATTTCTAACCAATTAGGGATATTGGCATGCATAAGTAGGTCTTTTCAAGTGGTACTTTGCCTGCTAGAGTAAAAGTGGGATACTATGTCTGTGGACAAGTTTTGAGTTTTGATTAGTTTTCTTAATTTCTACATCAATGACAACGGTTTTTGTATCAGAAACACATATATGTACACCAAAAACATCTCTTTCAGTATTAGAGCCAATTTATTTTATTCATAAACAACATGTTTTTATGCCTACTTCAACAAAAAAGATACCTATGAATTTGTCTGTAATAATATCAGTTGTACCAAATATGTCGACATCTATATTAGACGCATTTCTTTTTTGTAGTAAATATACTTTTTTGTATACCAGAAATATCTGATTTTATATCAAAGACACATTTTTGTGTAACAGAAGAGCATGTTTTTACACAATAAACTACTAATAAGGATTCTAAGGCTACAACATTTCAAAAGAAAACATGTTGTTGAAAGTTAACTAAGAAGTAGGTTATTTCATTTCATTTCATTCGACTAATTCCACAATTCATACCTTCAATTTATAATTTGTACTTTATTAATTTTATTTTTTAATTTCTAACCAATTAGGGATATTGGTATGCATAAGTTTTTCTTTTCAAGTGGTATATTACCTGCTAGAGTTAAAGTTTGATACTATGTTCGTGGACAGGTCGTGAGCTTCGATTAGTTTTCTTAATTTCTACATCAATGACAACGGTTTTTATATCAGAAACACATATATGTACACCAAAACCATCTCTTTCAGTATCAAAACCAATTTATTTTATTCATAAAGAACATGTTTTTATGCCTACTTCAACAAAAAAGATACCTATGAATGCGTCTGTAATAATATAAGTTGTACCAAATGTGTTGACATCTATATTAGACGCATTTGTTTTTTTAATAAACCACTTTTTCCATATCAAAAATATTTGTTTTTATATCAAAGACACATTTTTCAGTAACTAAAGAGCATGTTTCTACACCATAAACTACTAATAAAGCTCCTAAAGCTACAACATTTCAAAGGAAAACATGTTGTGGAAGGCTAACTAAGAAGTAGGTTATTTCATTTCATTTTATTAGACAAATTCCACAATTCATCAGTTCAAATTATAATTTGTAATTTATTAATTTTATTTTTTAAGTTCTAACCAATTAGGGATATTGGTATGCATAAGTTGGTCTTTTCAAGTGGCACCTTACCTGCTAAAGTTAAAGTGGGATACTATGCCCGTGGACAGGTTGTGAGCTTTGATTAGTTTCCTTTATTTCTACATCACTGATAACGCCTTTAGTATCAGAAACACATATAAGTATACCAAAAACATCTCTTTCAGTATCAGAGCCAAATTATTTTATTCTTAAACAACATGTTTTTATGCCTACTTCAACACCAAAGATACCTATTAATGTGTCTATACCAATAGCAGTTGTATCAAAAGTGTCGACATCTATATCAGACATATTTGTTTTTGTAATAAAGACACTCTTTTGTATACCAGAAATATTTGCTTTTATATTAAAAACACATTTTTTATGTAACAGAAGAGCATGCTTTTGCACCACAAACTACTAATTAGGATCCTAAGGATACAATGTTTCAAAGGAAAACGTGTCGTTGAAGGAAAGCTAAGAAGTAGGTTATTTCATTTTATTTTATTTGACTAATTCCACTATTCATCGCTTCAATTGATAATTTGTAATTTCTTAATTTAAATTTTAATTTCTAACCAGTTAGGGATATTAGAATGCATAAGTTGGCCTTTTCAAGTGGTACCTTACATGCTAGAATAAAATTGGGATACTATGTCCATGGACAGGTTGTGAGCTTTGATTAGTTTTCTTAATTTCTACATTAGTGACAACACATTTTGTATCAGAAACACATATATGTACACCAAAACATCTCTTTAAATATCAGAGCCAAATTATTCTATTCATAAACAACATGATTTTATGCTTATTTCAACACGAAAAATACTTATGAATGCATCTGTACTAATTGCAGTTGTACCAAAAGTGTCGACATCTATATCAGACACATTAATTTTTGTAATAAAGTCACTCTTTTCTATAACAGAAATATCGGCTTTTATATCATAGACACATCTTTCTGTAACATAAGAGCACGATTCTGCACCACAAACTACTTATAAGGATTCGAAGGCTACAACATTTCAAAGGAAAACATGCCGTGGAAAGTTAACTAAGAAGTATGTTATTTCATTTCATTTTATTTGACTAATTCCACTATTCATCATTTCAATTGATAATTTGTAATTTATTAATTTCATTTTTTTTAATTTGTCAATAATTTACGATATTGGCATGCATCGGTAGGTCTTTTCAAGTGGTACCTTACCTACTAGAGTAAAATTGGGATACTATGTCTGTGGACAGGTCGTGAGCCTTGATTCATTTTCTTAATTTCTACATCAGTAACAACGTATTTTGTATCAGAGACACATATATGTACACGAAAAACATCTCTTTTAGTATCAGAGCCAAATTATTCTATTCATAAACAACTTATTTTTATGCCCACTTCAACAACAAAGATAATTATGAATGCGTTTGTACCAATTGGACTTGTACCAAAAGTGTCAATATCTATATCAGACGCGTTAGTTTTTGTGATAAAGACACTCTTTGCTAAACTAGAAATATCTGCTTTTATATCAAAGACACATCTTTCTGTAACAGAAGAGAATGTTTCTGCACCACAAACTACTGATAAGGATCCTAAGGCTACAACATTTCAAAGGAAAACATGTCGTTGAAGGCTAACTAAGAAGTAGGTTATTTCATTTCATTTTATTCGACTAATTCCACAATTCATACCTTCAATTTATAATTTGTACTTTATTAATTTTATTTTTTAATTTCTAACCAATTAAGGATATTGGCATGCATAAGTTGGTCATTTCAAGTGGTATCTTACTTGCTAGTGTAAAATTGGGATACTATGTCCGTGGACAGGTTGTGTGCTTTGATTAGTTTTCTTAATTTCTACATCATTGACAACGCATTTTGTATCAGAAACGCATATATGTACACCAAAAACATCTCTTTTAGTATCAGAGCCAAATTATTTTATTCATAAACAACATGTTTTTATGCCTACTTCAACACCAAAGATACCTATGAATGTGTGTGTACCAATAGCAGTTGTAGCAAAAGTCTTGACATCTATATCAAACTCATTTGTTTTTGTAATAAAAATACTCTTTTTTATATTAGAAATATTTGTTTTTATATCAAAGACAAATTTTTCTGTAACTGAAGAGCATGTTTCTGCACCAAAAACTACTAATAAAGCTCCTAAGGCTACAACATTTCAAGGGAAAACATGTCATGAAAGGCTAACTAAGAAGTAGGTTATTTCATTTCATTTTATTCGTCTAATTCCACTATTCATTACTTCAATTGATAATTTGTAATTTGCTAATTTAATTTTTTAATTTCTAACCAATTAGGAATGTTGGAATGCATAAGTTGCCCTTTTCAAGTGCTATCTTACCTACTAGAGTAAAATTGGGATACTATGTCAATGGATAGGTTGTTAGCTTTGATTAGTTTTCTTAATTTCTACATCTGTAACAACGTATTTTGTATTAGAAACACATATATGTACACCAAAATCATCTCTTTCAGTATTAGAGCTAAATTATTATATTCATAAACAACATGTTTTTATGCCGACTTCAACACCAAAGATACCTATGAATGCGTCTGTACTAATTGCTGTTGTACCAAAAGTGTCGACATCTATATCAGACGCATTAATTTTTGTAATAAAGACACTTTTTTCTATACCAGGAATATCTTCTTTTATATTAAAGATATATTTTTCTGTAACAGAAAAGCATGTTTCTGCACCACAAACTACTAATAAGGATCCTAAGGCTACAACATTTCAAAGAAAACATGTCGTGGAAGGCTAACTAAGAAGTATGTTATTTCATTTCATTTTATTTGACTAATTAAATTACTGGTCACTTCAATTGATAATTTGTAATTTTTTAATTTTTTTAATTTCTAACAAATTAGGGATATTGGCATGCATAAGGTTGTCTTTTAAAGTGGTACCTTACCTGCTACTAGTAAAATTGGGATATTATGTCTGTGGACAGGTCGTGATCTTTGATTAGTTTCTTAATTTCTACATCACTGACAACGCATTTTGTATTGGAAACACATATATGTACATCGAAAACATATCTTTCAGTATCCGAGCCAAATTATTCTATTCATAAACATGTTTTTATGTCTACTTCAACACCAAAGATACCTATGAATGCGTCTGTACCAATAGCAGTTGTACCAAAAGTGTCGACAATTATATCAGACGCATTTGTTTTTGTAATAAAGACACTCTTTTCTATACCAGAAATATCTTTTTTATGTCAAAGACATATTTTTCTGTAGCAGAAGAGAATGTTTCTGCACCACAAAGTACTAATAAGGATCCTAAGGCTATAACATTTCAAAGGAAAATATGTCGTGGAAGGCTAACTAAGAAGTAGGTTATTTCATTTCATTTTATTAGACTGATTCCACTATTCATCATTTCAATTGATAGTTTGTAATTTATTAATTTCATTTTTTAATTTCTAACCAATTAGGGATATTAGTATGCATAAGTAGGTCTTTTCAAGTGGAACCTTACCTGCTAGAGTAAAAGTGGTATACTATGTCCGTGGACAGGTTGTGAGCTTTGATTAGTTTTCTTAATTTCTGCATCAATGACAATGCCTTATGTATCAGAAGCACATATATGTACACCAAAAACATCTCTTTCAGTATCAGAGCCAAATTACTCTATTCATAAACAACATGCTTTATGCCTACTTTAACACCAAAGATACCTTTGAATGTGTCTGTACCAATAGCAATTGTACCAAAAGTATCGATATCTATAACAGATGTATTTGTTTTTGTAATAAAGGCACTTGTTTTTATACTAGAAATATTTCTTTTATATCAAAGACACATTTTTCTATAACAGAAGACCATGTTTCAGCACCACAAACTACTATTAAGGCTCCTAGGCTACAAAAGTTTCGAAAGAAAACATGTCATGGAAGGCTAACTAAGAAGTATGTTGTTGCATTTCATTTTATTTGACTAATTCCACTATTCATCAGTTCAATTGATAATTTGTAATTTATTAATTTTATTTTTTAATATCTAACCAATTAGGGATATTGGTATGCATAAGTTGGTCTTTTCAAGTGGTACCTTATCTTTTATAGTAAAAGTGGGATACTATGTCCATGGACAGGTTGTGAGCTTTGATTAGTTTTCTTAATTTATTAAAGTATGATTTATGTTATGTTTATTCATTTGATATACTTTTTATTCAGAATTTATTGGGTGGCTATTTAGTGGATTCTGGAATTTTGTGTAGCTGCAGCAACATTGTGGTAAATTTTTGAGTTGTGTAGTTCTATAATACTAATTTTTATTTTATCTATTTTTTTTAGTGTTTTGATGATATACTATATTATGTACAGGTTAGCCCTTGACAATTTGAATCACATGCTCACCAGGCTAAAAGGCATAAGCCGTGAGTTTTTCTTCACTAAAATTTTAGAAGTTTATGTTGCAAGGATAACTATCCTAATTCTATACTTGCTACTCTCACATGTGATTCCTCTATACAATCACATCTTCACATTGGATGGTGTGTCACTCCATTATCTAGCCCTCTCCTTATCTAAAGATCAAAAGCTTCCTACTTGTGGAACTGATCATCTTTGCTACATCTGTGAAGATAGTGGTGATCTTCTTATATGTGATCTTTGTCCCAGTGTTTTTCACAAGGGTAATATTTTGTCTTTTTTTCTTGTATGTATCAATCATAATTTTTTGTCACTTAATTGTCTCATGCTTGTGTCATTCCATTTTGTCACGGAATGTGCTGGGCTATCAGAAATTCCTGAAGGAGACTGGTATTGTCATTGGTATACAAATTTGCAGTTGAGAGGAAAGCATGGCAGTTAGGAAAATAATACATATACTGCTGCAATATTGCTAATGTTAAACCAATTAAACAAATCTACCAGCGATGTAGCCATGTCATAACTGAGCAAGGAGACTATGTTGGTGGCTTCATTATTTGCAGGTTGGTCAGTCCCTATATGGATGCAATCTCATATCAGCTAACTATGTGACTGCTTTTTTCTATATTTTTAAAGTTTCAACTAGATTTAGCACAATAGTTTGGTTTGTTCTCATGTTTTTATTGCATTGGGAGTCCTTGACTTTAACAATTCAAAAAAGTTTGGTACACATACTATTCTAATCTATGATTAGGTCAGATGCATGCACTTATTACGTTAGTAGTATTTACTCATCTTTCTCCATTTTAATTTGTGAAAGAATTTTTTTTTTCTTTATCATTATCTCAGTGCGAGATGGAATATCATTTTGGTTGCTTGAAGAAGAGTAATATAGTTGATTTAAAGGTATAATGCGGATTCTTTGTTTCTCTAATATTTTATTTACTCTTGCTTTCAAATAATTTCTTTCTTTGTCACGTCCTGCAACAGGAACTACCAGAAGGAGAGTGTTTTTGTTGTGATGACTATAGTAGGATTTACGATAAGCTACAAAAATTACTGCAAGTTAGACCATTGTCAATCTCTTTAGCAGTGTTAAATTGTCTCTCACAAAAGCAAAAAGACAAAGGCTTCAATGGCTTAAGCGCAAATCCTAATATTAAATAAAGGCTTTTGAGAGGAAAAGACTCATCCGTTGAGGCAAAGATTCTTCTTTCAAAGGCAGTCGCCACTTTCCATGTGAGTGCATGTTTATATTCTCACATGCCACTTGAATTAGGGAAATTACTCTCATCATACTTTTTGTTAATTATAATACTATTTTCTTATAGGATTTATTTGACCCCATTGTTGATGTGGTGACCAGTCAAGACCTTATCTCTAAGATTGTATTTGGGTAATGTCAAAGTCTTATTAGACAAATCAATTTCACACTAGTAATGACATTTTTTAAAACTATATTTGCTATCTTTTATGTCCTTGCAGAAAGAGCATGAGAGACCAAGATTTTTCTGGAGTTTATTGTGCAATCTTAAAAGTAGAGTAAGAACTTTGTGTTTGAATTTAAGCTTGATCCTTTGCTGAAAGTTCAGATGTATATTACTATTGATAAAACATTGTAGGTCATCTGTTGTGTCAGCTGGGATACTTCATGTGCTGGGTGGTCAAGTTGCTAAACTCCCGGTTGTTGCAACCAGGAGGTAATCTCAAGGACAAGTGAGTTTGATAAATGCTTTTCATTTCATCTTCTATTGCAATTCTATATAAAATTTTATGTTATTACTATAATTGATATAATAATATTCTTGTCTGTTGATAGGGTTACTTACGGTTGTTATTTAATGCCATCGAAAGAACATTGGTATTAGTGAAGGTAAAACATTTCATTCTTCCGGCCGCAGTAGAAGCTGAATCAATCTGGATCAATAAGTTTGGCTTTTCCATAGTCATCCCCAAGAGGTTAGGATGATCATGCAAACAAACCATTATTTTTTTCTTTGGTTGTATTATGGCATCATCTGTTTTTTTTTTTAATATATTTATTATTACTTTCACAGCTTCAAGAGTTCACCAATGGTGTGCAACCAATGCACTTTGAGGGAACATCAATGTTGCATAAGTTAGTTCCTCCTGAAGGTGTTTTGTTTTACCATATAGTATTTTGAAGGGTGTTTGAAGTCCAGACTCTCACTCTAAGAACCTAAAATAAAAATAGAAGAAAAAAAATATAGAATAAGAGGTGAAATTTGTAGTCAGTTAGTCAGCATAGCAAAAGTTTTTAACCTTAAATATACCAGGGAGGAGGTTGTGGGAGCTTTAAAATTATAAATGACTGATAATGATGCTTTATTACTTTTTTTAATTGCTTCTGAGATGGCCAATGTTGTAGCCAAACAACAAAGTTTGGATCATTGGTTTTGTTTTATCTCTTGGATTTGTATGGATACAATGCTAAATTCTGCATTTTGAATGATCAAGATTGCTTATTTCTTCTAATAAAGAAAAGGAAATGTTGAGTTCTAGAATTTGAAGACCATTGGTAATGTTTCTTTATATGTGTTAATTGCCTTTGAGATAGTCAATACATTTTTATTCCCATAAATCTTAATTTTATAATTTACTTAAATAGATTTTTTAATAGAATAATATTTAAGTACAACTATTTCAAGGATCCTACTTCTTTTCTTTGTCATGATCCATAAAATTTCCATTTGTAAATAAAGTTATTATTAATACTTGCACTACCACATTGACATTCTATTAAATGTTGTAGTTTTGTAAGAAGCACTAGTGTTAGTTGATAAAAGTAGGAAAAGTGTTTAACCAAAAACTGAGATTGGTAAAGGTAGAACATTTCAGTACCTGAGCTTTATAATTAAAGATATTGTGGAACTTATAGAAGATGCCAGAAATAAAATTAAGGCAAGTTGGATAAAATAGAAGGGATTTTTTTTTTTATGTGATCATAGAATATCTCTTAAATTGAAACGTAAGTTTTATAGAATATTTTTTTAATCCAACTATGATGTATGATAAGAATATTAGGCTATTAAGAAACAACCTACTTAAAGGTTATGCATGGGTAAAATGAGAAATAAAGGTAAGATAGATGTTAAGCCTTTCTAGGAAAGACACAAATTAAATAAGGAAAAATTTTATCTGAATAGATTGGTAGTGGCATCTATTACTAATAAATTAGGAAAGAAACAATTAAAATGTGATCATCACATCCTTAGATTGCCAGTAGGCTCCCTATAAGAAAAATGGAAGTTTTTCAAATCCTAGAGAAGGAAAAAATAGATTTAAAAAGTATTTATCAGAAACTTTGCAAACTGATGTATATAGATCATTTATTGTCCTAATTCTTATAGGGCACTTTTACTTAAATTTTTTACTGATCAAATGAGCTTTCAATCTTATGCAAGTCCCTTTCAAAATATATCAAACATGAATTTAGTGGTGACTTGGACCACTACATGTATAAAAATTAGACAGATGAACTAACCTATCATCATCACCACCACCACCATCATCATCATCATCATCATCATCATATAAATTCTAACATTGGAAGTATTAGTGTATATGGAATTATCTATTTTTGTAACATGAATTTGACATGAATTCGATGGATGGAGAAGGAAATGCAAATGTACCTCGGAGCACAACTCATGCAGCCAATGTAAATGCCAATAATAACACTACCATAACCACTTTACAACAAGGTCCATTAGATGGTGCACCTACTAAGAAAACAAAGCATAGACGCTCCTTTAGCCAAAATGGTGGCTCTGATGAGTTCACAAGCACCATTAGCTCAATTAGGACATTAATGGAAAGTTCTGGAAAGCATATATCAAGGCTTGCTAATTGCTTTGAATTTCTTACTCATGAGCCAGAGGCAAAGAAGAAGGTTTTTGCTAAACTACTTAAGATTGAAGGCTGTCCCAAAAGGAAAGGATCAGAGATGGTGGACTGATTGAGGTTGACAATAATAAAGTGTCATATTTCTTCTCACTGTCAAATGAATGCAAGAAAGAACGTTGATTGGGTTTTAGAAGGTTTCCATTAGAATTAAAACTTTTAATAGATTAGATTATTAATGGATTAATGAAAATATTAACTTTTGAATTGAAATTTCATATTGGTTGATTATGAATGGATTTATAAGCTGTTCTTAGGCATGGATTGAAAGTTTTTGTTTTTTGTATTAATTTAGTCCATTTCTTTTTGAGTTGTTCTTGGTGCATCTTTTGTTTGTCATGTGTACTATATGTTATTTAGTTTTCTTTTTAATATTTATTTGTTAAACATTTGTACATGCAAAGGTTAGGAGAAGTAGCAACTATCTAAAACCTCTGCAACAACTTCATAAATGTTTGATAGAGACTATTGCAAAGGTTTAAAATATTGCTTAATTAGATTATTAAGGAACAATTGGCAAATCCTCAGCAACCGCTTCGATTTGAACTGAAAATTTTCATTGTTATGGTGGATACTGATAGTGGAGTTCACATCATTATGAGGATGAATAACAAGTGGTAAACAATTCAAGTGCTTCTTGCTCTGCAACTGACATTATTTTCCGCAAGTTCTCCACAATAAAATAAGGATGGTCTACTATGGTTCCATTGTAAAATTTCCTCTTTTCCTTAATATGAAGACATATATATTTGGCTTTGTAATTTAAACATTTACATATACATACTTATTTTTTTAAAAAATAATCCAATAACATGTGTGAATTCATTGAATCAAATATATAATGTGTGACATCACTAAAAACAATTTTGATTGATTTTTTTTCTTTTTAAATATATATTAGGAGTGTTTTTCTATATTAATTTAAATATATACATATCTATAATATGTTATATAATCACGGTGGTAATTTTTGACAAGACACTACTCCGACACCGCCCATTACTCTGATGCTATTCCAAAGCTGCAAATTTCGTCTGACGCAGCCCTTCACTCCACGATAAGCCTTCCTTCACTCACAGCCACTCCGACGCTAACCATTTCATCTCTTCCTTCTCTTTCTCGGTCCTACTCTTTCCCCTCCTTTCTCTCTCTCTCTCTCTCTCATGGTCTCTCCCTCACAGCCACTCTATTTCTCTCTTTTCTATTATTACAGTTCGCACTCACGATTTCTCCTCTCCGTTTCTTTTTTAGGTTCGGACTACCATTCTGTTCTTGCCAAACTATTGAACTAGTAGAGTTGGGTTGTCTGATCAAGGTTGGTTTTGGTTTTGATGTTTGAAATTTTGTGAAATTTGATTTGGCAATGCGATATTTTTTATTGGTCTAGCTATTTGGTAATAGTTAATTTGGTTTGTAATGATTTTGTGAATTTGATTAGAAAATGGAAAATTTTTTATAGTTAATGTGTTTGTTTCTGATTTTTAATTTTTAAAGTTGCAATTTTTGGCAAATTACTGTGAAGAATGAGTTGGTTGTTATAGTCTTGTAGATGATGGTGGCCTGTTATTTTTTGACAACTTGTTATTTTGAAGTTGAAAGTTTTTTATAGCTTGGCAACTTGTTATTTTTTTGGTTTTATATTTAATTATTTGCTTTGGTTGCATGGAATTGGCATAATCGAATTGTCCTGGTAAGAATAAGCATTTTCCCCTTTTTTGTAAACAATAATATGGTTTGTTGCGTAGTGTCAGCCGATTAATTCTGAAATGGTGGCAAATAGCACCATTACAGTTATGTCTTCTGTGTAATGGTGTGCCATTTGTAGTTTGTACATTGTTTCTTTGAAGTGGTTTTACTTTTAATATGCTTAAGTTGATTGAAGTTTAGGATATAATTCTTCTTTTAATAAAGACTTGTTAATTTTTGTTAAAATGGATTGTTGATTTTTACTTGTAAAGTAGCTTCTTTTTTTACGATAATAGCTTATAATTCTTGTTTTTATATTCTTGATTGTTATTATTCTTGAATAGCTTATAATTTTTGTTTTTAAATTGTTTTAATTTTGTAGAAAGCATGTCTTCAAGCCCATAAGTTGGTGAAATTGATGGTTCCCGCATAAATGTGGATGAGGAGAATGATGATTCAATCAACTTGGAGGAAATGCCTTCTCCTGGAGATGCAAAAAAAAAAAAAAAAAAAAAAAGAGTGGCTCATAAAAGAAAATTTACTTCAGCAATGTGGAACCATTTTGATATCCTACCAGAGCAACCCGATAAAAAAAGAGGCGCAAATACAAACATTGTGGAATAACTTATATCGTTGACTCAAAATATGGGATAGGAAACATGAAGTGGCACATCTCCACTTGTGTTAGAAAAGATATCCATGATGTAGGTCGATTACTCATTGGCTCTGGATCTCTAGCTTTGTCTAGTAATAACTTTTATGTTGAAACTTTAGAGATTTGTTGACTGGTGCAATTATTATGCATGATTTGCCTATTCAATTTATGAAGTTTAAAGGAATTATAGTTGTTTGTTTTGACATATTTTGAAATACTTATAAGCCTTATTGCCTTAAGATGTTTAAAAGCGAAAAACATAATATGAAAAATATGCTAGAGGTGTCACCTAGAAGGATTTGTTTGACATTTGATTGTTGGTTAGCTTTAACTACTAATGGTTACATATGTCTAACTGCTCACTTTGTTGATAAGGATTGGGTTTTGCGTAAACTAATTTTGAACTTCTGTTATATGCCATGTCCTCATAATGGGATATCATTATTTGAAAAATTCACAATTTTCTATGTGATTGGGGGATTGATTTAAGGGTTTTCACATTGGCATTGGGCAATGCTTCTGCACATGATACTTGTGTTAGTTTATTCAAAACTCAGTTACTTAACAAAAATTGACTTGTATGTGATGGAAAGTATTTTCATATGCGTTGTTGGGCTCATATTCTAAATTTAGTGGTTCAAGATGGATTGAAATGCATAAATTCTTGTGTCACTAAAATTCGTGAATGTATTAAGCATGTGAAAGGTTCTCAAGTAAAGAAGCGAAAGTTTCTTGAATGCATTGCTCATAGTTCTCTTGATAGCAAAAAAGGATTAAGGCAAGATGTTCCTACTAGATGGAACTCAATTTACATCATGCATGAAAGTGCTCTTTATTATAGTTGTGCATACATGCATTTAGAATTGAGTGACTCGAACTTCAAGCATTGTCCATCGAGAGATGAGTGGGAGAAAGTGGAGAAAATTAAGAAATTTTTAGCTCTCTTTTATGCCATTACCAATCGATTCTCTGGTTCAAAGTATCCGACTACAAACATGTATTTCCCTTTAGTAGTGGCCGCTTACTTGAAAATGAAAGATAAGGTGGATGGCTTTGATGAGTGCATGAGTTCTATGGTTGCTGTGATGTTTGAAAATTTTAAGAAATATTGGGAAGATTTCAATAAGCTACTAGCTATTGCTATAATTATGGATCCTCAATATAAGTTTCATTTTGTGGATTGGAGCTATAAAATGATATATGGTGTGGAGATAGGAAAAACTAAGGTGGAAGAATTGCAGTGGAATCTTCAGTCTCTTTTTTATCATTATGCGGATGTATCTCAATTGACAACATCTAGATCAACTAGTTTAGCTCCAACAACCAATAATGCATCAGAAACTTGCTCGGATAATACATCAAAAGATTTGATGAAGGTACTTATTAATATTCTTTTGGTACTATATTTTATTCGGGGAAATACCATAAAGTCCCCAAAAAGTTTGCATTTTCCGTATAATCTCTCCAAACTTCGACCTTCCTCATAAGTCCCTCCTTTTTGAGATTTTTCTTTTTCAGTCCAAAGGATGCTAACGGTGAAAACGGAGCCATTTCAATAGAGGTGAAATGGCGTCTTTGCCCCCTCGCAGTTCAGCATTAAATAACGCGTCTGAAATGGTGTTTTTGCCCCTCCTTTTTCCTTGGGAACCAGCGGTGATAGTTGGCACACTGAAACATTGGGAATGTGCACATGAAACCCTATCTTGGTGAATGGTCGCAACGTTTCGCCTCTTTCTTATTGTGCTGAAGGCCGTTGAGATATTCCTTTCTGCTTTTTTCTTTCTCGGGAGATCCTTTCTTCGAGTTCTTCGGCGAGTTCCATTGAGGTCTTCAATTCTCCAGCGAGTTCCATCAAGGTCTTCAGTTCTCCGGTGACTTTCAAGGGGAAAAGGAAGCACAAAGGTGAGAAGACCTTCCTGTGTATGATTGTGTGGTTTCGCTATTGACTTCGACGTTCTGTGTAGAGCTCGTCGAGTTTCCTGTGTATAATTTGTTGTTTGTTGTGTTTAATGTTCTATTCCTCTCAGTGATTGACTGTGTGTTTGCATTGTTGATATATAATAGAAGATGGTAACAACACTTGTAAATGCGCGGTATTATCATGGCCCTGTTGTCGAAACAATTTCCAAGTTGAAAAAGCTTATGAACAAGCGCCATTGGGTTTCAGATTGGAGTACAATGAGAGAGGGGCTTCTCGACGCTGTGTTGCAGGTGTACAATGAGAAAAAGCAAGGGCTTCAGATTGGACAAAGCATGCCCACATTCAGAGCAGAAAACTGTTGCTCTTATCCAAGGTCTCCGTTCCGATGGAGGCACTGTATCCTTCAAGCACGAGAAGGATGACTCAGATTTCGAGAAGAATTTTCTGCATAAAATTCACAACCGTCACCATGATGCCATCAAAGACAACCTACTGAGAATTGTGGGCAGCAAGAAACATGAGGACGAGTAGACCTTCATGAAGCTCCTTTTGGTCTACTTCATGACCACAATCATGTTCCCTAACAGTGTTCTGCATGCGCCATCGTTTCTAGCAAGGTACGCCGACGATCTGGCATCACTCAGCCATTATGCCTGGGCCCATGCTACGCACAGATGGTTGATGGACGACATCCCTGCGACAGCAACCCGTGTCCAACTTAGGTGTAAAGGGAAGTCCACAACTGCAAGTTACTTGAAAGGTTGTTCTGTTGCTCTCATCATTTGGTTTTACGAGGTGACGGGCAGCGTCAAGAAACAACGAGTAGGGAAGACAACCTGTATAATGTGTTACGGGGAGTCTAGTTTCATCAAGGCGTCGTCCATAGAGCCGCTATTGAAATCAATCAAAGGAAAAGAAGTAAGTTATTTCTATTGCTGTCTAAAATGTGTGGAAATTTGGATGAATGAGTTATTTTTTGTCTATGAAAATGATTTTATGTGTATAATCTTATGTTCATGTGTATTTTACGAAGTTTATGTGTATATTATTATGTTTATGTGTATATTTCTGTGTTTCTATGTATAAAATTAAGTTATTGTGTATAGTTTTATGTTTTTGTGTATAAAATTCTATTATTGTGTATTTTATTATGTTCCTGTGTATAATATCATGTTCCTCTTTATCTGTACTTGCTTTAGTTTTCTGAGCTTCTACCAGCCAATGACGAAGAGAATTTGTTAGTTGGCAAAGTTAAGCGCACTCATAAACAAGCCCCTGACGACTCTAAAAGTAAGTCCCGCCCACCAACCAGGCTCCCCACTGTTGGGAAAGAGAAAAGAGTTGAACCTATAAAGAAGCGAGGTCGGGATCAATCCCCACCAACCACCGCTGAAAATATCGACGAGGTACCCGAAGGTGATGATGATATGCGACGGTTACTACAACAAGTGTTAATAGAGCTCCGCGATCTGTTAGCTCGTATCGACGAGCGCGACAGCCAAGATGCACACCAGAAGATAGTTGAGTCACAGTTACCACCGAAGGATTCTCCCCCTGTGCTGGCAACAGTTATCGATCGTTCACCGTCGTCGGGCCCGTCCCCTGGTCTTAGACTTAGGTTTAAAAGGTCAGCACGAAGATGGAGGGGTCTTCCTGCCAAGTCCAATGCTGATTCCACCGCCGAGGAGCAAATTCCTGCATAGTCTGAGGACGCTGCATACGGGGATATTAATCTTCCACAAGTAGGCACTAAAGGAACTGAGCCAATAACTGCACCACAGGTTCCCGCAGCTAATCGGACCATGCCGAGTGATGAAATACCTGTCCCTGCCATAGGCAATGATGAAATAACTACTCCTGTGGAGGGCAATGACAAAATTCCTTCTCCTTCTCATGGCCTGGACCTTGGTTCCGCCATAGATCAAATCCCCTCTAAAGTCACGGCTCCTGATGCCGCCATGGATGAAATCCCCTCCAAAGACACGGCCCCGTTGGCAACTTCCCAAGATACTTCCCCAAGGCGTGTTACGCGCCGAACTACTTCGCAAGAAACACACCAAAGCAGTCCCTCTCCGACAAAAATTCCACCAAAATGAGGCCCTTCTCAAGAAGACACTAGCAAAGCAGACTCCGACGAAAAAAGCCCAACCGAAAAAGGCTCCTACAAAGAGAGCTCCTAAGAAGAGGGTTCCACCACCACCGAAGAGCAAGCCTTCTGATAAGGCTTCCACCCCGAGTGACGTCTCCGGACTAGATGATGACGCATTACAGGCTGTCGACACGCTACTTCAATCCCTGACCGGTTTGCGGAAGGATAAACCTGTAAAGGATCCTCTTGTGGATGGTTCCTTACCAGAATAAAGTAGAATGGCAGGTCTACTATGAGGATCAGAAGAAGCCTGACTCAGGCTTCCTTCCACAAAGGAAGACCTACCCGGGTTTTGCAAAGCTTAACAAACTCGAACGAGGAGCCATCACCATCTTTCTAAACACACATGTCGACAGGTATTGTTTTTATTTCGTATGATATATGTTTCATGCCTTTATTATGCTTAGTCCTGCGATTATTTATGATTTCGTGTGTATAATATATGTTTAATGTCTATCAGTTTCATTACCTGTGTATTGTTTTTCTTTTCCTATGTGTACTTGCGGTTCCCTGTGTATATTTGTCATTTCCTGTGTATGTTAGTTAGTTTCCTGTGTATTTTACATAGTTTACTGTGTATAGTTAATATATTCCTGTGTATATTATGTTGTTTACTATGCATATTATGGTATTTCCTGTGTATAATTCTATGGTCTCATGTGTATTGCTCTATATAGTTCTGTTACTTGGAGGGACATTGATGATAACGAGTTTACCACCCGTGACCACCTGTTCGTCCTTCTCGAGGGGAAAGAAAATGTACACGACGATGTGTTGGATGCCCTCGTACTTATGCTCCGCGCTGAATTGCTAAGTAATCCATTGGAGTTCAAGAAACGTGCAGTTCTGACGCGGCCCTTGGTGCTTGCAATGCATAAATTACAATTTGCAGCTGAACAAGCATTATACCTGATGTAAGATGTCATATACGGCCACAAAACTGCTGAGCTAGTACTTATGCCAATCGTTCTCAACGGTCACTACCATCTGCTTGTTCTAGACAATCAAAAGCAGTAGTATATGCACTACTCGTCGCTACAATCAACCACTAATGATTCAGATGCTATGGACATGGTAAGTGGCACAAATATATTATGGAACTACAAACATATTTTCTCGTAAATAGTGACTAACAAATTCTATTTACCTTCTCAGCGGGATCTGTTCGAGTTATGCATCGAAGCTAATACAGACAGTTATCCGTTTCGACACCTCCAATTGGACCATGTGCGGAACAGCCCTGATAAGTGCTTGTGTTATAGTAATATGAAGTATTATTGTCTTACATTGAGCATTACTTTTCTTAGATTTAATCACTAATTAGTGTGTATTTGTGTTCTTTCGTGCATTGTAGGGTTGTGGAGAAGATTTAAAGAAAAATGAGCAAGAACAGGTCATGAACGCGATTGTTGAGGGAGTTCTTGGACTGGTCAAGGAACAAGGCACAAGTTGTGGTCAAAGACATGTGAGTGTGTGCTAAACTCCAATTGGGGTCGAGTGAATACGTGATTTGGAGGACACAAAGATAGTCACACTCACATGTTCCGACTTGTGCAACATTATCAAGAGCTTCATCAATGTGTTTCAAGTGAAGATGCGACATGATTTATTGTTGATTGTGTGTCCAATTCAACGGCCTCGATGAAGAATGATGAATTCGGGAGCATTTTCGGCAAAGTACTATAGCAGTTATTGTTCACAGTCTGCCGAAAATCAGCAAAACAGAATTTCCACACGGCCGTGTGGAATTAACACACGGGCGTGTGGAAATTCTTCAGGCCGTGTGGAAAATCCACAGGGGCGTGTGGAACTCCGATTTCAGCCCGTTTTCAGATCTATTTGGAGACCCCCCCTCCTTCTATCTTTTGACCTATCTTTCTCCCCAACTTCTGGAGAGCACGGCTAGGGTTTCGGATAGGACTTCGTGGAGGTTCGGAGCGCGTCATCAGCCTCGTCACCGATGTCCGGCGGCCACACAAGACCACGGCCACATCATATGCAAGGGGGTTTTCATCTATGCTTTTAATTTGTGCTTTCTTTTATATTTTGATGAATTTGTATAGCTCCATGAGAAGCTAAACCCCTCATGGGTATTTGGACTTGTAAACCCTGGGATCATTATGTTTCTATGACATTGTTATTATACTTTTCCATTATTGATAAATAAATTCGAGTTTCAATTTAATTATCTTCTGTAATTGTTTTCCCTTAGCCGTAACACTAGGGTTGAGAACGATCTAGGTTATCCTTTGGAGGTGTGACAACTCCTATAGGGTTAGACTACTTAAGGTTGAAGAGGGTTGAGAGGGTGAGTCGTGAGGTAGCGGAACATCCCATTTCCCCTTCGGTGTGATTCTTCCTACCTTCATGTTCCATGATTGTTTAGCGGTCGAGATAGAGTGAAGTGCTAGGAGAGGAACTCCCCTGGGGCTTAGTTGCGCGAGCAACAGAGTGAAGGGTCGAAGTGAATCCTAGTGCTGGGGCTTAATTTAGACTAGGGTTCTTCCACCTGGACCAAAGGGTTAGAACTATACATAGGAACTGGTTTTATCACTAGGAATCCCTAGAACTTAAAGCAATCCCACGTAGTGTGAGGCTTAGGAAGACGTACTCCTCTAGGGCTTAGTTAACAGGTCAACGAGAGTCAAGAGTCGTAGTGAAAACCTAATGTCGAGGCATAGTATTAGGGTTAGTCACGGTTGACCTTAGGTTTGGGACCGTGTGTTTAAGGATATCCTCGACTCAATTAACATCAATAGAAAAGTATAATAGCATACTCTTGCACTAGAAGCATAAGTCCTAGGGGTAGCTTGTCCGGGTACCCTATTTCATCCATTGCTAGTCCTTCTCTATTTACTCGTTCTTGCACTTTCTTACCTTCCATCTTTCTACTTTATATTGCTTTCATATTCACTCATTAATTCTCTTCACCGTACATTACTTAGCTAATTAGTAAAACCTCGTGTCTTAAGTCCTTATTCCCTGTGGATTCGACTACCCACTCACCATGGTAAATTTATTACTTCGACAAGCCCGTGCACTTGCGGGATACACGCAAGGGGTCATGTCAAGCCCAGCAAGAAACCGAGTCCGTTGATTGTCTAGTGTTTTGCATGCGTTATATGGAACAACTTTTGAACGGTGAAGAATTGTCTATACCACATTCAGATGTCCCCAATCCTCTGGCTCTGATATATCACTCGGATACTTATCGACGTGATGCGGAGAAAAGTTGTACCAACCACAACCGTAACAAAGGATGTCGTCGGGGATAAGCATGATGCCGTCATGGTAAAGGATACGGAATGTGAGACGGGGGACATTGGGGAGAAGGAGTCCGCCGTCGACAATGAAGCCCAGCTGGCAGAGAATCGGCCGTAGAGAAGGCCACTGGCGATGGGAATGAAACTGGCGGGGACAATGACGACGTCGGGGGAAAGGCCACTGGGGAGGACAACAAAACTCGCGGCGATAAGGACGACGCCGAGGAGAAGGCCACTGGCGATGACAAGGGAATGAGTGGTGATAAAGACGCCGCCATGGAGAAGGAGGACACTGAAGTGAAGGCAACTGGCGAGGAGAATGAAACTGGTGGAGATAAAGACGCCGCCATAGAGAAGGAAGACTCTGAAGTGAAGGTAACTGGTGTTGACAAGAAAACTTGCGAGGATAAAGTCGCCACTGATCTGAACAATTAATTTCCCATACCTAAAGTTTGGTATTTGAACTTATATTTCTTTGTGACTGTAAACTTGGTTATGTAATTAGTTATCAAATCAATATTGATAAGGATATCTAAACAAAAACTCAGAATAATTAAAGAAATACATACACAGAAAAGAGAAAATGTACACAGGAAAACAGGCTATATACACAAAAACGTAAGAACGTACATAGGAAGAGAAGGTATCTACACAGAAACGAAAATGAATACGCATGAAATAACTTTATATACATAGAAACAAAAAACAATACACATAAAAAAGAACATTCTACACAGGAACACAAAACAATGCACGGGAAATATAAAACAAAGTTCAATGCAACAACATACAATACAAAACACAAATATCGTATGTTACCGTTAAGTGTACTATTGTCAGTCTGCTATGATAGCATTGCATGATCGACGATTATGTCTAGCTTGGTAGCACCAGTTACAATGTAATTCGCAGACATCGAAGGCTTGTGACTCTATTCTTTTCCTTCTTGGATAGCCTGGTCATTTCTTTGATATTGGCGGCCTAATTCATAGGTTATGATTTGCGTCAGCTATCTTATCACTGTCGGGAACAGGGAATATCGGATTCCCATACGCCCGATGATACCATTCGACTGTGAAGTAAGAATCAACATAAGAATGGACATTCGTTTCTGTTTGCATGATGGCCGCACATGCATGCTTGCATGGTAAGCCATGTACTTTCCATCTTCTGCAGGAACAACCATGAAATTGAAGGTTGACTGCATTGTTGTTATCGTTAATGACTTCGTAAGTGTCCTCTGTCGACCGACCCACTCTCAGGTAACAACTGTCATCAACGAGTTGTTCAACCTTTTTCCTAATTTCGGGGCACAGATGTGTGTCCACTTGTTGGATTGCTCGCGTCTATCGGCGAACATATTCATAAGTTTGAATCTGGAAATCAAAGGATAAAAAGGCAAAACATAGTCTAGTTAGGAAACAAAATATAGACGGAAAGGAAAACAATACACAGGACGTGAAAGTGTATACACAGGAACCTACATTCCACACACAGGAAGTGACATTGTATACACCAAAACTGACATTTGATACACAGGAAATCATTATTACACACAGAAACACATTATCAACCAAGGAACTTTACTTGATCGAGTCAACCATGCTTGTTACTGGTAGATGGCGTACCTCTTTAATCCAGGCATTGAAGAATTCTGCCACGTTAGAGTACATCTCACACCATCGTATTCCTTTAAATAGAAAATTTGACCAATGATCAACGTCTGACTTATGTAGCACCCAAGCGTGTGCGTCGGCCGACAAACATGCAAGTTCTTGAACTGCATCATCGAACTCTTTTGAGGTGTATGCATACCCAATTATGATGATCACTGCTTAGCATTGCATTCGCATAGCTTTACTGAGGTTAGAGTTAGTCTTCATGAAGTTCGCCTCCAAATGTCGGAGGCAATAACCATGTGGTGATGAGGGAAAGACTAAGGCGACAGCACTCACCAGACCCTTAGAGCGATCTGATATGAATGTTATGACATTGTTGTAATCATCCTGACCGTACAATGCCTCACCAAGAGTGGCAAGAAACCAAGTCTAGTTGTCATTAGTTTCGTTATCGACGATAGCAAATGCTAAGTGGAATAGACCATCATTGTCATCTTTCGCAATTGCACCTAGAAGAACCCCACCATATTTGGCTAGCAAATGAGTTCCATCAATAAAAAGTAATGGCCTGCACCCCCGCTTGAACCCTAACAAACAACCCCCAAATGAAAAGAAAGCACGCTTAAACCGCTTGCCCTCATTCTCAATGCTGACAATGCTACCAGGATTTGTCTCGGATACTTTATTAGCGTACCATAGAAGCAAATCGTAGCTACTAACCTTGCTACCATGAATAACCAAGCTGGCAACCTCCTTCCCCATCCAAGCATGTTTGTATGGTAGGCGAACACCATGGTCATGCAATATGTCTTTTTGTATGTCAACAGCTCTGTACAATGGGCTTCTTTTAATTTATGTATGACACGTTCAGAAACCCTCTTCTTGCTTGCTTTTGGATGCGTTGTCGTACCAATGCTCCACCGCAAATATGAGTTGCTTGCATTGTCTTCAGCTGGAACGTGTCATGAATTCCCTCTTTAGAAGCATGCACTCTCCATTGGTATTCCGGAGCAACACACCTTACAGTCACCCTCATTTTGTCATTTTTTATAAATGTAAAGTCAAAATTTTTCTTGATGGCTATGCTTCATAGACAATCTTTAAAATGATCTGCGTTCTTAAACTGTTGGCCTACTTGCAAAGTGGAACAATCATGTGCATTGGTACACCCGGTAACACTTAGCGCCCCAGAAGAATTATGTTGGGAGAGGAAACTATCGCCAGTGGGGTTTATGCTGTCCGATAAGGACCTCCTACTTTAGAAAACCCAGAAATACAAGGGAAACAAAATATTATATGTACAGGAAGTAAATATTATACACAGTAAACCTAATATTATACACAGGAAATCAATGTTATACACAGGAAACTAATATTATACACAAGAAACCAATATTATACACAGGAAACAATAATATACGACACGAAATAAAATTCACATTCAAAAGGGCAGAAATCTATTCAAACAACAACACGCATAATTAACAACTAGTAGAGTTCGTTGTTTTATTACGATGGGATCAACGGGCCCGAGTTTCCATCTGCAGAGACACACACTTCCTCGACAATGATGTCGATGACGAACTTGTTAAAGCTATGGTATATATAACACGTGCGTTGAAAATCCACTTCGGACTTAATGGGGCAAAACATCCTGTATGAGTCAGGCGTTACGAACTTCACTTTCACTTCAGAAGCATCTAGGGACAACTTGCACATATCTCACCCATGACTGACTCCCATGAACTTAATACGGTAAATTGTAGCACACGGCCTTCTCCTTTGAATCTCGCCAAGGCATAATAAGTTTCCATTGTACAACTACAACAACAATAAAAAAAACAACAAGGTAAATAGAAAAAATAACAAGAAAAATTACAAGAAGAATAACAACAACAACAACAACAACAAAAACAAAAAGAAGAAGTTCAAGAACGAAAAGAAGAAGAACAATAACAATACGAACAAGAAGAACAAGAACAACAAGAACAACTAACTTACGCATGCAGGAGTTCACTTCAAGCTTTGGCAACGGACCAAGATGAAGAACGGCAAACCCAACCCAAGATGAGAAGAAGAAGAAGAATGAGTGAAATATACTCTATTTCTGACAAAATATATTGCATAGCCTTACTCACAATAAATGGGATTTGACATGGACATGAAACTTAACTTTTGCTTTATTGTACATGGGCATTTGTGTAATTTCCTCCCTCACTAACTGACGGAAGTAACACCAGGGACTAAATGGAATTTGCATTTAAAAAGAAGGGATCTAAAGGGAAACGAAAATGCAGAGGGACTGTAGTGGAAGTTTGAAACTTCTCAGGGACTTTTAAGTAATTTTCCCTATTTTATTTGAATTTGAATTTGAATTTGAATTGTTTTTAATTTTTTTTGTAAGATGTTTGATGATGCTACTAGTGATGAGACTACTCAACAGAAATGTGAACTTAAGCTATACTTAGATGAACCTAGATTAGATAGGAAGATTGAACTTGATGTGTTGACATATTGGAAAGGGAAGGAATTTAGGCATCCTAGTGTTGCATCTATGGCTCGTGACATTCTCATGATTCCTATCACGATTGTTGCTTCTGAAAGAGCATTTAGTACTGGAGGAAGGATTCTTGACCAATATAGAAGTATGCTGAAGCCTGATGTGGTTGAAGCATTAATTTGTACTCAAGATTGGATATATGGCCTAAAAGATATTATATTTTTATGTATGTTGTATTTACTTTTGTGCTATTTCAATATAATTTTGATATATATATATATATTTTGTTATCCATTTATTGTTTTGTAGATGTTTTGCAAAATGAGGTGGAAGAAAGAGCAACCATGATAGAGAGCTTAATGCCAATGACAGAGAAGAATGTCCATCATATTCTACTTCGGTGCATTTGGATAATTAATATCTTATTATTTTTGTAAACGGAAGCGTTGGCAAAGTCGGATGATTCAAAAACAAAAGATGATATTACTCCCGCTCTATTCCAGCCTTTCGCTTACTTCAAGTAATTGATTATTTTAATTTAGACAAGTAAAACAATACGTATCTTTATATTTGCATATTTTTCATGTTGTTTGGCAATTTTTTATCACATGTTAATTAATGGTTTTAATTATGTTTAAGTAATTTATGCTTAATATTAATTTGATCTTAAAGAAGAAATGTCTTGATTAAATATTTGTGTCTTGTCACGTGTCATGTCACATCACTTTTGTTTTAAATTGGTGAACGTGTCATACTGATCTATTCAACTTGAACTCGTCGTATTGTGTCGACACGGTTTTTAGACGTGTTGTGTTCATGTTATGAAAAATGACCCATTTAATAATTGTGTCTTGTTTGTGTCATGGATAAACATGTTGGAATCATAGGTCAACACAACACGCTAACCCGTTTATGATTTGGATGAGTACATTTTTTTAAAGTTGAAAGGTATTTTGGAAATTTTCACACTTTGCCAAATTAATTATCATCACCAATCAAACACGTGGTAATGAACCATTCTTATTAATACAAGTTCCCAATTAAACATGATTATATCAAATTACTATAACATTCACAGTCATACAACATTCTCACCCTTATTATTTCAGTAGAGAAGAACATATTATTATGATCATGGAAGTGTTTTTAAGAAAACTCAAAAACTTCTCAATCTATTGCTCCGTTTCAAGCCCCTTCCCGAGCTACGGTGATCTCTCTGATGTCTTTAGCATTGAGCATCTAGATCAAAGCTTCTCTCTCCTATTCCGTTGCACCCTTCCAAGTTTCATCATATCTATTCAGTTGTACTCTCTTCTCCCTCTTTCCTTCTCTATTGTCTTCAATTTCTCTGCTTCAGCCCCTCATTCCTCTAATTCATCAACTTCGAAATGCGCAAGAAGGGTATCTCTTCATCGGCATTGTCTTACAAGAGGACCCTACCAAGTTGGTTGAAGATTTCTGCACAAGATGTGAGTTTTAATGTTTTCTCTTTATCTGTGTTCTTAGATCCCTAATGTTAATTTCCATTCGCTCTTTTTTTCCCTTAAAAAGGATTTTTTTATTTATTTATTTATTTAGATTTTATGGTGTTTACTTTTGTTTGTTCATTTACTTTATCTATTATCTATTACATGCTTTGATTCAGGTGTGAACTATTAGATGTTGGTTTTTATTTTTTTTTTATTTTTGGTGAGCTTTTAGTTTTGTTGTATTTTTCCAAGTATAAATGGTTTTCCATGATATCACTTCTAATAGTTCTAGAATGGATTAATTTTCATTGCCTGATTATATTTTATGATGTGCTAATTATTTAGTAGAGCATCTTGTATAAAACTTGGCACTGCATCAAATTATTTTTTTTTTTATGTTATATTTTGTATAAATTCCAATTGCCATTATCACAAATGGCTTTCGTTTTATTTATTTATTTTTTCTATATGGACCCCAATTTAGAGGAGGATGGAACAAGATTATATCTTTTGTATTATTTTTTTCTTTTGGCTTGATTGTTTTTTGAAGTTTTAAGATCTATTTGAAGGATTAGTTAGAGGATGTAATTCAGACATTTCAGTAAAATATTTGTAGTTCTTTGATGATAATCACCTTTATTGAACTTCTACTACTTTAATTCTAATTCATTTATGTGATAGCTTGTCATCATGCTTGCATTGTTTATTTTTTTCAAAACACTAACACACTTTAAGCTTCCTATGGAGATTGGGTATCTTTTAATGGCATGCTAAGAATTCAAACTTCAAAGTGAAAGTAAACCAACATCCTCCTGTAGCAAAAAAAAAAAAAAAGAAGGTTGCCTGATCTATGTTGTAGTTGTTGTATTTGTCATAGAAAATTGGTAATGAAATAGCTTTTGAAAGTATAAGTTTATATAAATAAGGGCAAAGTTAAAAAAAAAACCCATGTGGTTTTACATTTTTTCAAATCACGGCCTGTGTGTTTTTTTTTTTCAATTAACTACCTTGTGGTTTATCATTTTTGCAAATCAAAGAAAACCCATTAACGCCATCAAGGTTTGCTTACATGGCACATTTGCCCTGCGTTAACGGGTAAGTAAATTTTGACGGCGTTAACGGGTTTTCTTTGATTTGCAAAAATGAAAAACCACAAGGTAGTTAATTGAAAAAAAACACACAGGCCGTGATTTGAAAAAATGTAAAACCACATGGGTTTTTTTTTAACTTTGCCCTATAAATAAAATATAAGATTAAATGGGCATGCACCTGAATATGGGGATGATATGTGATTTGAGATGGTTTGTGATTGGGATAAATGGTGTGGAAAGTGACACTTGAAAAAAGTTTATGAGCTCATTTTATGAAATCATTGATGTTGGCAATTTTGTGGGATTTAAAGCCTTACCTCTTGATGCACTATAGTATACAATTTAGAAGGTGTGCATATGAAGACCATAGAGTAAGTGTGAACACTGGGAAATTTTGATATGAGAAAATTAATGGACACTAGTCATGATGATTTTAAAATTTCAAAGCCTTGCAAAACCAACAAAGCCAAAACTTTTCCATTTGAGAAAGGGGAACCTCATCTTGATGTTGATCTTTGCAGGTTGTTGTCAATGGCTCAGATTAATCATCTTCTCAGGATACTAAGAAACTAAGATGTGATACTTCATCATCTGGAAGACATACATGTTTTTATTTCTTTTTGTTTAATAATTTTTATTTTTTTATGAGATTTAATTAAGTAGTTAGTGATCATGTTGATATATGCTTTTATTTTTTATTTATTTATTTATTTTTATGACATAAAATATACTTCATCGTATATTGAGGATAATTCAAAAGCACTTCTCAAGAAATCAAAGCATGATAATTCAAGTGCTTCATCTTCTACTAAGGTATCAACTTGTGCCAACTTTAATGAATTAATTAATACATTGAGACTAAATTATATATATATATATATATATATATATATATATATATATATATATATATATATATATATATATATATATATATTCTACAAATTAAACAGCTGCAAGTGCCCAAAGTAAAGTTTGCAGATAGAATCAGTGCAATCCAACAATTTTTTTTAATAAAGTGGATAAACCACTGCACTCTAACAAATTGTTTCAACTTTTGGCAAGGTAATTAATAAAACAAAGTTTATAACAAAAAACAAATGTAAAATTTAGGTTTTTTTTTAATTGTTTTATGTGATTTAATTTTTGTTGGGAATTTTGAGATGCTTTTTAGGAGAACCAAATTTTGTTCATTCTTTGAATTGCGTGTTTTAAAGTGCATGTGCTTGTAATGTTTCTTTAATTTTTTACTCATACAGACATGGAAAAATAGTCCCTATTGTTGTTTAGTTTCAATTAATTTGTTTTGTTAGGTCTATGCTTACCATCATTTTGGTTGTGTTGGGAAGCTTGAGATTCTTTTTGGAAGAATCTAATTCTTTTTCTTTTTTTTCTTTTGTGAGTTTCTTAGTTATGTGTGGATTTTTCAGTCAACCTCCTAGTGCCTATAGGTGTGTGTGATTTTTACTCATAGAATTGTGAAAAAGAATCTAGTCTTATTTTATTTTTGTCTTAATTTGTGTAATTTTATTGGGTTCTTCTGTTGGTGTAAAGATGACAAAGATCTAGATGCAAATGCAAGTGTTTGTTAAAATGCCTTGGAAAACAAAGGTGTTTGATAAAATGCTTTAGTGAGCAAGAACTACTTGGACTTAGTTTGACTGGGAATTAAAGGAACATTTCAAAAGGAAGTCAAAGATTTCAGCCAATTACAAACATAGTCACTTGGCCTTTTAATACAAAGATAAGCAATAAAGAACCAAAAGGTAAAAGCACTAAAACACTCATCCATTGGATGAGATAAACTTAGTACAAAACGATTGGGTGTAGCATAAGTTAAGGTGATCCTCATTGGCAGGTGTCACACCCATGTGGATCCAGTCAATTAAACAAATATTAAACCCAACCAACTTAACGTCCTCTGTATCAGACTGGGTACTGTACTTTCCTTCAGCTATTCCAGCAAACAATCTCCCATACTCTGCTGGTACAGTAGCTCACCAACGCAGTAATCATGCCCATCAGTTTCAGCTCCACACTCAAGCCTCCATGCTGCTGCTCCTCTGCCCATGCTTAGCAAAGTTGCAGCCCGACCAATCACCTTCAATCATGCTTTAACACCTCCCCTTGATTGAAGAGAGGTTACTCCAATCAAGCTCCTAAGATGTTCATGTTTCTCTGCTGGAAGTGACTTAGTAAACAGATCAGCTAATTGATCGTTAGTGGAACAATGATGCACTGAAATTACACCTTCTCCAATTAACCCGCGAATGAAATGGAAGCGCACATCTATGTGTTTAGTCCTTCCATGAAGAGTCGGGTTCTTTGCCACTGCAATAGCTGATTGGTTATCACACCACAACTTGGTTGCTCCATTAAAACTTGCTCCACAGTCCTGCAGCATCCTTCTAAGCCAAACCACCTGACAGGCCGCCGATGTAGCTGCTATATATTCGGCCTCCGTTGTGGATAAAGCAACAATTTCCTGCTTCTTTGATCCCCATGAAATTGGACTAGAACCAAGCATAAAAATCATTCCGGTTGTGCTCTTCCTATCTGTCTTGCAACCACCCCAATCACTATCTGAGTAGGCCTCTAATTCTCCCGTATTGCCTCGTGCAAACCAGAGTCCATAGTTAACTGTTCCTGCCAAGTATCTCACAGCTCTTTTTGCAGCAACAAAGTGATGTTTTAATGGACAAGTCATGTACCTTGACAGATAATTCACAGTGAAACTGATGTCTGGACGAGAGTGTGTAAGATAAATCAGCTTGCCAACGATGCTTCTATACAATCTCGGATCATCAAACTCCTCATTACTTCCATCAATTTGGCCTTCATTAATCCCCATAGGAGTTAACACATGCTTGCATTCTTCCATGTTGAGTAATTTGAGTAAACTCTTCACATAATTCTTCTGTAAAATGAACAAGCCATCATGCATTTGATGTATCTCAAGCCCGAGAAAATAATTCAACCTTCCTAAGTCTGTCATCTTGAAAGTGTTCTCCATCTCGGCTTTGAATTGGGCTATCAGTGCTGTTGATGAACTGGTGTACACTATATCATCAACATACAAGCTGATCAAAAGTTTCTCACCACCTTTATCAACTTTCCTATAGAAAGTATGCTCATTTTCGCTTCTTTGATAACCATGCTCCTGAAAATGCCTGTCTATCCTTCCATAACAAGCACGGGGTGATTGCTTTAGACCATATAGAGCCTTCTTCAGACGATACACACAGTTCTCTTCACCTTTGAGTTCATATCCCTGAGGTTGCTCGACATAGACCTCTTCTTGAATTTCGCCATTCAGAAATGCAGTTTGGACATCGAAGTGGAAAATTGGCCACCCTTCCTTCGTAGCCAGTACCAGTAAAAGCCTCACAGTCTCGAACCTAGCAACAGGCGAGAAGACTTCGTCATAGTCGATGCCAAGCTTCTGGGAATACCCCTTGGCCACCAACCTGGCCTTATGTCTCACAGCATGTCCATCTGCATCAATTTTAATTTTAAACACCCATTTAAGACCGATAGCTTGCTTACCTTGCGGCAATTCACATAGCTCCCAGGTCTTGTTGCTTGTTATTGATGCCATTTCACGATCCATAGCAACTTGCCACTCCCTAAACTTCACAGCATCCTCAAAGTTTGCCGGCTCAGCCACATGTAGCGCCAGCGTGCACGAGTTATAAATCTCTGCCAACGATCGGGTCTTCAATGCAGGTGATCCATCGGTGACAACATCACGAACTGAGCACTCTGAATTCTGATTAAGTGATATAGGAGCATTGCCACCATCTTCACTGCACGATCCGTCTTCACACTGGCCCTCAGAACATACAATAACATCTTCAGATTGAGCTTCACTAGCATGACTGCTGCTTGATTCCCAGTTCCACCGTGAGTGTTCATGAAATACAACATGTCTACTCTCTATAACCTTGTTTTTGATTGGATTATAGAGTTTGTAAGCCTTGGAGCCTGAACAATAACCAACTAGTATACACTTTTCTGATTTGTCATCCAGCTTCTTGACATTGTGAGATGGAATAAGAGTAAAACCAATACAACCAAAGACTCTAAGGTAGCTCACATTTGGTTTAGTTTCGTGCCATACCTCATAGGGAGTTCTCCCATTCAATGCTTGAGTAGGAGAACGGTTGATCAAGTGAACTGCAGTTGAGGTGGCCTCCCCCCAGAACTTGGTTGGCAATTCTCCACTTTTGAGTAAGCCTTTCGCCATCTCGATCACTGTTCGATTTCTCCTCTCTACCACACCATTTTGCTGTGGTGTGTAGGGTGCCGAAAACTCCCTCTTGATACCTAGTTTCTCACAATAGTCATGGAATTCTTGTGAAGAAAACTCACCTCCATGATCGCTTCGAATTGTTTGAAGTTTGCTTCCCGTTTGCCTCTCCACTAGAGCATGGAAGTTCTGGAACCTCTTGAAGGTCTCTCCCTTCTCTTTGATGAAGTAGACCCAGCTCCATCTGCTGTAATCATCAACTAACAGGTAGAAATACTTGTTACCTCCCAGTGACTCTTCGCTCATTGGACCACATAGATCCATGTGAACAAGCTGCAACCTTGCCGTTGCTCTTCGAGACACTCCAACTGGGAAGCTACACTTTGATTGCTTCACCAGCACACAGTCTTCACACTCCTTGCTATGCTTGAGCTCTGGCAGTCCCTTCACCTTTTGATCTTGTGATAGGGATACCAAGCTTCTGTAATTCAAGTGCCCATAGCGTAGGTGCCAAAGTTCCTCAGCTGAGCAGTTCTTTGCAGCAACATTTAGACACTCTATACTTGAAATATTGATACGAAACATATTGTTTTTAGTTCTAGTAATCACAATCTCTCGGCCTTTAGCATTATTGTTGCTGATAATGCACTTGTCTTCATTAAAGAGCACTGAGTAGCCTCTTGTAATCAATTGGCCGACGCTCAATAAGTTGTGAGCAAGGCCTGGCACATACTGCACATCATAAAGCCTCTTCTGCTCTCCATCCTGTGTGTGTACTGTCACGACTCCCTTTCCGAGTACCTTCATCTCCTTGTTGTCTCCAAGCCTCACGTTGATCTTCAGTGACTCGTCTAAACTACTGAAGAGAGCTCGATCACCCGTCATGTGATTTGAGCAGCCTGAGTCTACAATCCATACAGAATTGGAGTGAGACTCAGCTGCATTGCTGGCCATGAAGAGACACCCTGTGTCCTCTTCACCTGCTACAAGGCCAGCACCATCTTGCTGCTTCTCTTTGCTCCTGCACTCGGACTTCATGTGTCCAAACCGCTTGCACTGAAAGCATTGTATAGAGCTTTTATCTTCAAAGCCTCGGCCGCGACCTCCACGACCTCTTCCTCTCCCGCGAGTGAACTGCCTTCCTCGACCTCTACCATCGCTCCAAGAGCCCCTTGAGTAGCCTCTTCTCCCTCGGCTTGAACCAGCTTGGTCTCCTCTCACATGAAGAGCTTTCTCTACACTTTTCACAGCCGATCGGTTAACTCTTACTTCATGGGCTTGAAGAGTCCCACTGAGGTCGTCAAGTGAGAGTGTTGAGATCTCCTTGGACTCTTCAATGGCTACAGCCACCCAATCAAACTTGGGTGCCAAACTTCGCAGAATTTTTGACACAACCTCGGCTTCACTCACCTTGTGTCCAAACGCCCGAACTTGATTCACAATGCCAACAACCCGAGTTATATACCCTCGGATTTCTTCATCATCTCTCATTTGCAACACTTCAAAGTCTTGTCTAAGTTGCTGGACCTTCACAGCTAACACCTTTGAAGTCCCTTGGCATTGTATTCTCAAAATCTCCCAGGCTTCATGTGAGGTCTTTGCATCGCCAATTCTATCAAGATTTGGGCCGTCGACTGCTTGTTGGATTAAGCTTAATGCCTTCGCATCCTTCTTGTTGTTCTCCCTTTCAACCGTATCCTCCTTTGATTCGGCAAACCCCTTCTCCACTAGATCCCATAATTCCAAGGATCTAAAAACAGTCTTCATCCGAAGACTCCACCGCCCGTATTCCTCACCCGTGAATACCGGCACGGAGGTTTGAGAAATGGTCACCGGCGTCTCCTTGGTGCTCGTGGACGTCATCTCTTCACACGGAGCTCTGATACCACTTTGTTGGTGTAAAGATGACAAAGATCTAGATGCAAATGCAAGTGTTTGTTAAAATGCCTTGGAAAACAAAGGTGTTTGATAAAATGCTTTAGTGAGCAAGAACTACTTGGACTTAGTTTGACTGGGAATTAAAGGAACATTTCAAAAGGAAGTCAAAGATTTCAGCCAATTACAAACATAGTCACTTGGCCTTTTAATACAAAGATAAGCAATAAAGAACCAAAAGGTAAAAGCACTAAAACACTCATCCATTGGATGAGATAAACTTAGTACAAAACGATTGGGTGTAGCATAAGTTAAGGTGATCCTCATTGGCAGGTGTCACACCCATGTGGATCCAGTCAATTAAACAAATATTAAACCCAACCAACTTAACGTCCTCTGTATCAGACTGGGTACTGTACTTTCCTTCAGCTATTCCAGCAAACAATCTCCCATACTCTGCTGGTACAGTAGCTCACCAACGCAGTAATCATGCCCATCAGTTTCAGCTCCACACTCAAGCCTCCATGCTGCTGCTCCTCTGCCCATGCTTAGCAAAGTTGCAGCCCGACCAATCACCTTCAATCATGCTTTAACATCTTCGAGATGTTTTTCAGAAAAAATCACCATTGAATTTGTTGAGGATTGGATTTTAAGAGGTTAAAGTTAATTGTTCAAGAAAGTGAATCCCCTCAAATAGCATCTACGCTTCATGGAGTTAGAGGGATTGGAGAGTACACAATAGGTGCAATTGCTTCAATAGCTTTTAGCAATGTTTTTATCTTGATTTTTAATTTATTTTTTTAAAATATGTACTTTGCTATTGCTTAGTGTGGATTAAAATAAAATGGGAACTGTAAAATTCATTATTATTGTAGGTAGTGCATTTGTTGATGGGAATGCGGTTGGAGTAGTGATCAGCAGGCTGGTGGCCATCTCAGCAAACCCCAAAGAAACTTCCATAATGAAGACTTTCTAGTGAATCTGGAAGTTCAACTTGTTCTTCTATTTATGTATAGATATATATGAGATTTTTAATGTATGGATTTATTGTTGTCAGTAGAATTTTGAAGGGAGATATGATTTGGTGAGATCCATCAAGGAAGTTAGAAAGCATGGACTCTATGTGAGCTTAAAAATTGGCCCATTCATTGAATCAAAATGGAAGTTTGGGTATGAGAATTAATTTATGCAGTCTTTTCTAAGTAATGGTTAATGAAATTTAGATTTTATATATATATATATATATATATATATATATATATATATATATATATACTAACTTGGTTTGATGCAGACGCTTCCCATTTTGGTTGCATGACATTCCTAGCATTGTTTTTAGTTCAGATAATGAACACTTCCAGGTATATTCTATATATATATATATATATATATATATAAACACAGATAGAAATCATACAACTATTCAGGAATTCCATCAGAAATGGACTTGGCTTGTTAGTTTCCTTGGTGTAGTTTTACATGCAGATATTTTTATTGATGCTTGTGAACATGATGAAGTCTGAGAAACTGTATGCATCTCAGGGAGGTCCAATAATAATTTCTCAAGTCCACCAATCTCTAACATGAACTTATAATGCCCATCAAATGCTTGCTAAATGGTATCTGTATCACTAACATGCAGATTGAAAATGAGGCCAAGTTACTTGAGGGTGCATTCCATGAGAAAGGACCTCTTTATGTTATTTGGGTTACATCAATTGTTGTAGGACTTAGAATTGGTGTGCCATGGATGATCTGCAAGCAAGATTATGCTCCAGACCTAGTGGTTAATTTGTTAAATCTTTATCTCTTTTTAGTTTAATTGGAAAAACAGGTACCAAATTAATACATTGATCTTGATTATAACTGCAGATTAATACATTCAATGGGATGAGTTGTGGAGAAACTTTTGCAGATCCTAATTCACTAAACAAGCCATCATTGTGGGCCAAAAATTGGACCTCTTTGTAGATTTTTAGTAACTGTTGCTCATCTTGATTGTGGCCTTTTCTTTATTTGGTTTTTTGAACTTCCTAACATGTGCTCATTTTTGTAAAGGATGAGACCACATGAACTTTGTATTTTCACTTTTAAAGCAGTTTATGTAGAAATTGAATTAATGTACAAAACTTTCGATGAACTTGAATTAGATTTTTTATTGATTATAAAAAAAATTGATGAGCTTTAGTTGCTCATTTTATTATTTTTTTTTAATTACAGTTTTTTGTTTTTGTAACTTTCATGGTAAGAGTTTAATAAATTATAAGATTAATATGGTCTATTATGTATATATTTGTTTGTTTGTTTGTATACGTGAGAAGTAGATTTCATTAACTATTAAAGCATTCTATTGAATTCATAGATTGAGTTTATAGAAAATATAATATACTATATATATATATATATATATATGGGGGCGAAGCCAGAAATTAGGTGGATGGGAGTGAGTTCTTTTTTTTTTTTAACAAATTGGTGACAAGCACCTTAGGGAGCGAGTTACACACATAAAAAAATTCAATTAACAAAATTTTTATAAATTAAAATTTCAAATAATTACAATTTATCATTATCTTAAAATTCAACATTATTTTAAGGTCATAGCTTAATAACTTATAATACATACTACTTTAAATTAAAAAATTCTCATTTAGGATAATTATGATGAGTACGCATATACTATAAGTAGTATTTCAAATTAAAAAATATTTTGTGGGCATATATTATAATTTGTAAGCTAGTTTGAATTTATTATGAATCTAATTATTAAATGAATATATTTTAAATAATTTTTCAGAATTTATTTCAATGATTTTTTTAAGTTTTAATTTTTAAAGTTTTTTAAATTTAAGATCTTGCTGGGTGAAGTTTTATTTGAAAGTGATAATTTATATTTAATTATTTTTATAGACAATTTTTTTATTTATTACTAAATCATAAATTTTGCTTTTAATATGGATCAAATCTCTAAATCAAATTAATAATATCAGTCGGTGACTGGCAACTGACAACTGCAAATCAATGATATCGATTCACGTGCCATATTAATCAAATCTCAATCTACAAATATTTCAATAAATTTCCTCAAACTCTATACATGACAATATAAAAAAAATGTTTCATAAATTATCAAAATAAATAATCAAGCAAGATGATTAAAAAAAAAAGTAGTTTCACCTCCATAGAAAGGATTGGAATTTTACAAATGAGATGCCAAAGGCTTGAGGCTTACAACTTTGCTAATTTTTTTTTTAAAAAAAATTGTAAATTTGTAATCCTTCTCCACTTTCCACTCTTAAGAGAAATTGTAGTTTTATTTTCAGCCAGGTAACATTATTTTCTCTCTATATAGACATAATATATTTATATAAAAAATTGTATGAAAATCGCATCAAGACAACTAGACATGTTAGCCACTTAGCCTAGCCACGTTTCAAGGGAACTCGTAATGTTTAACGTGCTCCAGTGGCCATAACTCACGCATCCTTAACGTGCTCCAACAGCCCGTAGAGACGCTCATCAAGTCACAGACTCACGGCTCACCGCTCACGCACTCACACAAAGGGCGGGGAAGACCGAAGTCCAAAACATTGCGTGCTGCCGGGGAAGAAGGGGGCATGTGATCTGTAGAAGAACGCCTAGGAAGGGGGGCAGGCCGGTGGGAAAAGAGGACGGAGGGAAGCTCGAGGCAACAGGGTGATAACTTAAAAGAAGGGATGAGAAAAACTGCACACTAAAGTCTTTATAAAGGCAAAGTTTAGAAAAGATAATGTTCTACTAATTTGAATTCTAATCAATACACAACTAACATAAATATCTAAATCAAACTAAAATAAACATTAGGGTCCATTGATCCCCACCGGCGACAAGGGGCCCCCGTTCCACTCCTGACTCCAATTATATAAAAGAAAAACAAATTAAACATCATGGGAAAATAGACCCATAAAAATGATCTTAAAAATTATTATACACATACTTGAATGTTTTTCTAGATGAAATTCATATTTGGTCCTCAATCAATGTTTTGCTTATTTTATGAGTAACTGTCATAAATGGTATTATGCCTCCCATAAATCAATTATTTCTTAGTTGCTTTCTTTTAATAAATCATTTTAAATATTAAATTTGTTGTTTGATTTTCTTATACATCCATCTACTTAAAAGGTTAATAAATTAGTTATTTGTTCATTGCTCAAATAATTCAGAGGTGTTAGGTGTCATGTTGATTTCAATGTTTCTTTTTTAATTTGTAGGTGTTTTTAGCTTAATAGTTGTATTATTTGTTTTGGGAATCTAGATCGATGCAGTAATAAATGTGATTTGTTTATGGCACATTGAGTTTTTTTTTTTTTTATAGCTTCAGAATCGTTTAGATATTTCTTCATTAATTTTCTATGTTTATTTGTTTGAAATATTTATGTCATTTGGTTATGTTATACATTCTTTTATATTAAGCTTGAATTTTTTTTAATAATATTTGCATGATTTGAAATATGGTTTCCTTGGTGCACTTTTTAGTTTAATGATTCTCGTACAATGCTAACTGCTAAGTATGGTCATATTTTAGTGTCAAAAGCAAAATGATTGAAGCATGAGCATAATCTTATCTTTTGACATTTTTTTATTTTATTTTTTAGTTAAGTTCTGTTTATTAAAACAAATTTGCTTTCAAAATTGAATATAACCAATTCACCATGCTGACCTTCTTGGTGGTGAGATTAAGCTTAATAGTTATTTATTCAATTATAGTGAATACTTAACTATAATTGAATGCTTAATTAAGTAGGTATGTATTTTGTTGACATATTACTCTCTCAATATTGATGTTGCTTTTTTTTTATCCCATTAATTTAAGATATGAATTGGAATATAAACTTAATATATTTCATTATTTTATTCTCTTGTTTTTTAAAATAATATTATTTTAAGAAAATAATCGTCGTCTGTTTTGTGTCATATACAGCAGCCTTTATTTGTTGTTATGCTTAAATTTTTACTTTATTCTTCTTTTTTTTCTTAATATATGAGCTACTCTTAAATATGTATATTTTATAATCATATGTAAGTGATTGCTTAAAACCTCCTCTTGTATGCTCGTCACCTTCTTCATTCCTTCATATAATTTTAGTTGATTATTTTAATTTAGTTTTCTCTACTTCATAGAATAAGATAATATGAGTGGTTCAACTAGCAACAGTTGTGCTGGAGGCCAAGGTGGCGGTGATGCTTATTGCGGAGCTTGTAAATATTTGGGAAAAAAAAAAGTGTGTAACTGGTTGCATATTTGCACCATACTATGACTCGGAGCAAGTGTAGTCGACTTCGCCACAATAGAAAAAGTCTTCGACCCAAGCAATGTGTCTATACTTCTACTCAAGATTCCATATCACCACAATCGTGTCAAAATTATAAAAGCCATCATCTATGATGCCCAAGTCCGTATCGATGATCCCGTTTATGGTTTCTTCAATCTCATCTCAAAACTTAAAGAATAGGTACATAGTCTACAAAAGGAGCTTCAGGATTTAAGAGAGAATATAGAGAAACTAAAGAACACATATAGAACCTATAAGAAGAGTTAGCCATTCTCGCCCCTACATAATCACCTCTTGATAGTGATGATCAAGATCAAGCATTTTTTTGAGATTTTTCTTGTCCTTTTTTATAAACATCACGGTCTTAGTTCTTACCATAGTCCTCCATCTAAATGAAGTATAATTACATGAAAATGTCATATAATTGTGGTTCATTTTCTTGAAAATTGATTAATTGAAACGTTAATTTGTTCATTGAAAATGTGTTTTAATCTCTACAAATTAATTAGTTTTGCTTGTTAAATGATAATCTGTGTGTGTATCTATATATATATATATATATCTTGATTTCCTTATATGAATGCCTGTATAAGATCCAATTACAACTTCACAAGATAATATGCATGTTTTCTATTTTCTTTTTGTTTTAAAAATGAATTCTCTGAACCCATCCATCTTTATATATATCTTGTAAAATAACCCACGGCTCTCTTCAATATATGTAGAGGCTAAAACATAGATGTAAAAATTTGTTATATCAATATCTATCTATATAGAAACAATTAAATAGAATATCAATTTAATCAAATAATATAACTAGATTAAGTACCATGTTAAAATAAAAAAGGGGAAAAACTTACCGAGGTTAAAGATTATATATATATATGTTAAGTCTACCCAATTTGGTGGGTGGATGAAAAAATGGGCTCCAAGGTCCAAGTTAACAAAAAAAAAAAAAAACTATGTCAACTATTGGAGGGCAAAAGTGTAATAGACAAGAGAGTTGGATGATGGGTTTCCTTCATTCGTTTGATTGAGGAGTGGCATTGTACACAATTGGGAAAAAGAGAGAAGAGAGACCAAGAATAAAGTGGGAGGAAGAAAGAGAGGGTTAAGCTAGGGCAAGAGGTTGATCAGCAAATCGGTGTCGGAGTTCATCCAAGCTTAATGAGTGATCCTTGCAAGTAGCTCTCCTCAGTCTTAGGGTTTGCTTCCTCATTTTATCTTCTTCTTGATGCTTGTTGTGTAGATCCATTCTTAAGATGATGAAATTCTCTTGTTGATGAATGTGTTGATGCATTGTAGTTACTCCTCTAGTAGCACCTAGAGAAGACTCTTGTCATTCCATAGTATATATAGTGAAGCATATTTAAGAGGCTCTTAGGAGTCCTGTGGTTTTCCCTTGATTCAAAAGGTTTTCCATGCTAAAATCATTGGTTTGCTTGGTTATATGTTTGATCGTCTCATTCTAACATAAAGAGGGGTTTTATGGTGTTTCAAGCTTGTTCTGAAGCTTTGAAGTATTGTAGAAGCCTTGGGAAGACAATAGAAGCCCGAAGGAAGCTTTAGAAGCTTGGTTTGAGGTATACGGGCAGCGTACAGGCCACACGGGGTCGCCAGTGAAGTGTGCGGGTAGTTCACGCCCGCATGAAGCTCGCATGTGAATAGTGATTTTCCTACAGTGCTTTTGTTGGCTGGAGAGTGTGCGGGGAGCATACGGGCTGCACGACATCGGCAGTGAGGTTTACGGGCAAGCTTGCGCCCGCATACCGACTTCACATAAACAGTAACATTGCTATAGCACAGTGAACAGTAGCATTGCTAAAATGGCTTTAGCTAAAAATTTCACTATTCCAAAATGGAAAACCCCCAACAAGTGCTATCAGAGTGCCCGAATTGGATAGGGATTATTTGTTGTGAATCAAGATGGCCGAACAAGCTTCATGTGGGATGATAAAGTTAACCCAATCAAATTATTCGATTTGGAAGCGCAAGATGCAAGACTTGCTTATTGTAAAGGACTTGTAATTGCCGGTGATGGGTAAAGAAAAACCAGTAAAGATGAGTGATGATGAATGGGAAATTTTACGTCTAAAAGCTACCGCAACCATTCAGCAATGGGTGGATGTAAACATTTTTCATCACATTTCCGAAGAAGTGAAGGCAGATGAACTTTGGAAAAAGCTAGAAGGCATGTATGAAAAAAGCACTTCCAGGAACAAGGCCTCAATCATGTCGAAGGCTAGTAAACTTGAAGTACAGATATGGAAGAAGTATGACAGAACATACTAGTGACTTTCGAGGCTTAGTGAACCAATTGACTTCTATGAAGATGACTCTTGAAGATGAGTTGCAAGCATTGCTACTCCTAAGTTCCTTGCCAGATAGTTGGGAAACTTTGGTAGTATCTCTGAGCACTTCAGCACTAGGTGAAAAGCTAACCATGGAAATGGTTAAGGAGAGTCTATTAAGTGAAGAGGCTAGGAGGAAAGAAAAAGGTGAAACTTACTCGGGTGTTCTTGTTTCAGAAAACACAGAAGGTCTTGGTAGAAGAAAGAGCAGGCATCCTCATGATCATGGCAACAAAGACTCCTCCAAAGGTAGATTGAAGAATAGGAAGAACATCAAGTGCTTTCACTGTAACAAGATGGGCCACATGAAAAGGGAGTGCAGGCTCCTTAAAAGAGAACATAGTTGTGGAAGTAAAGAGGAGAAGGAGACTAAGACAGTAGTCCAAAGGGTAACATCAGTGTAATTTGTAATGATGATTGTATTAATCTTGTATGCCAATGACTGTATGTTTGATTTAGGAGCTTCATTCCATGCCACTCCCCATGGTAACTCCTTTTCTGCCTACTTTAGTGGTGATTTTGGAAATGTCAAAATGGGTAACAGTGGTGCATCAAAGATAGTGGATATTGGAGACATTTGCTTGGAGACCAATCAGGGGATCAAGCTAGTACTCAAAGATGTTAGGCATGTTCTAGACATTCACTAAATTTGGTATCCATAGGAAGACTTGATGATGATGGGTTTGTCAGTTGGTTTGGTGAGAGCAAGTGCAAGCTCACCAAAGGTTCCCTAGTGGTTTCTCAAGGGAAGAAGGCAAACACACTCTATGTTATGCAAGCTAAGCTACACATAGGAAAACTAAATGCAGTTCAGAAAGATGCAAGCATTGAGCTATAGCATAGAAGACTTGGGCATGTTAGTGAGAAAGGTCTACAACTTCTCTCTAAGAAAAATCTTCTACCAAACTTGCAAGGTGCGTCTCTCAAAACATGTGTTGATTACTTAGAGGGAAAAACACACAGAGTAGCTTTTCATTCTCATCCCCCTAATAGAAATACAAATATTCTTGATTTGATTCATACTGATGTCTATTCTATGCAAGATAAAACACTTGGGAGTGGACACTATTTTGTGGCCTTCATTGATGATCATTCAAGGAAGGTATGGGTAATTGTTTTGAAGACTAAAGATCAAGTCCTTGATGCCTTCATGGATCTCCATGTCAAGGTTGAAAGGGAGAGAGGAAAACAATTGAAGATAGTAAGAGTAGATAATGGTGGTAAGTACAGAGGGCCATTTGAGGAGTATTGCAGACTTCATGGAATCAAGCTTGATAAGACTCCAGCCAAAACACCTTAGCTTAATGGTGTGGCTGAGAGAATGAATAGAACAACTAAAAAGAGGATCAAATGCATGCTTTCTCATGCAAAGCTTCCTAAGTCCTTTTGGGGGGAAGCTATGAGGACTATAGTGGACATAATAAATCTTTCTCCAGCAGCAACTTTAGATGGTGATGTGCCAAACAGAGTGTGGATTGGGAAAAAGATTTCTTATACTCATTTGAGAATATTTGTCAGCAGGGTATTTGTTCACATTACTAAAGATGAAAGGTCCAAGCTTGATGATAAAGCAAAGTAGTACATTTTCTCGAGTTATGGTCATGAGGAGTTTGGCCATAGATTGTGGGATCTAGTGAACAAGAAGGTTGTTAGGAGTAGAGATGTTGTGCTTCTAGAATAACAGATGACTAATTTTGATGAGCAAGGTGAAACCTCCAGTTCCTCAGTTGAGATTCATGTTAGTGTTGATCCAGTTTCTTCACCTATACAGAGTTCAACTCAAGGGGGAGATATCCAAGAAAATGATAATCACATTGTCAGTGATGAAGTTCCACCAGTTGAAGATGTAGAGCCAATTGAAGAAATTGAAGAAGCATCTCCAACACCACCAGTTGAGACCCAAGTGAGAAGATCTACTAGAGACCGTCAACCCTCTTATAGATATAGTACAAATGAGTATGTTATGCTCAGTGATGGAGGAGAGCCAGAAACATATAAGGAAGCTATGCGACATGAGAAGAAGTAGGAGTGGTTTGGAGCTATGCAGGAGGAGATGAGTTCCTTGTGTGAGAACTGCACCTATGATTTAGTGAAGCTTCCTAATAGCAAGAAGACACTCAAGAACAAATGGGTGTACAAGTTGAAGACTGAAAGTAATAGCTCACAACCAAAGTACAAGGCAAGGTTGGTTGTAAAGGAGTTCAGTCAGAAGAAAGATATTGACTTTGAAGAAATAATTTCTCTAGTTGTGAAGATGTCATCCATCAGAGTTGTGCGTGGTTTAGCTGCTAGTCTAAACATGGAGGTGGAACAACTTGATGTGAAAACTGAATTACTTCATGGTGATTTAGAGGAGGAAATATATATGGAGCAACCAAAAGGGTTCAAAGTCAAGGGCAAAGAGAATCTAGTGTAAAGGTTGAAAAAGTGCTTGTATGGACTCAAACAAGCACCAAGGCAGTGGTATAAGAAGTTTGATTCATTCATGATGACTCAAGGGTACACTAGAAGTTCTGTTGACCATTGTGTGTTTGTGAAGAAGCACTCAAATGATGATTTCATTATTCTTCTGCTCTATGTTGATGACATGCTTATTGTTGGTCGTGATGCAAGCAAGATTGAAGACCTGAAGAGACAGTTAAGCAAGCCCTTTGCTATGAAGAACTTAGGCACAACGAAACAGATACTTGGTATGAAAATCTCCTGTGACAGGATGCATGGGAAGTTGTGGTTGTCTAAAAAAATATATATTGAGAAGATTCTTGAGAGGTTGCTCATGCTGTTGGCAGATTCTTGAGAAGTTGTGGTATGAAAATGTCCGTCAAGTGACAAAGAGAAAGAGGAGATGAGCTGAGTTCCTTATGCATCCGCTATTGGCAATTTGATGTATGCTATGGTGTGTATGAGGCCAGATATTGCTCATGCTATTGGGGTTGTGAACAGATTTCTCTTAAATCCAAAAAAGGAGCACTGGGTTGTAGTGAAGTGGATACTGAGGTATCTTAGAGGTACTTCACGGGTATGTTTGTGTTTTGGTAAGGGTGAACCCATGTTGGATGGGTATACATATTCGGACATGGAAGGCGATGCGGACTCTAGAAAATCAGTTTAAAGAGTTGTATACCCATGTTTTGGTAAGGGTGAACCCATGTTGGATGGGTATACCCATTTTGGTAAGCATATCAATGTTAGATATCATTGGATTAGAGATGTTCTTGAAGCCAAAGAGTTGTATTTGGAGAAGATCCACACTAGTGAGAATGGGTCCGATATGTTCACCAAAGCATTGTGCAAGGAGAAGCTTGAAGCACGTCAGGAAAAAGCAGGGTTGGTAGAACCTCCCAAATGGTGCTGAGAGGGAGAATTGTTGAGTCCAGCCCATTTGGTGGGTAGATGAAATAATATGCTCCAAAGCCCAAGTTAACAAAAAAAAACTATGTCAACTATTGGAAGACAAAAGTGTAATTGATAAGAGAGTTGGATGATGGGTTTCCTTCATTCATATGATTTGAGGAGTGGCATTGTACACAATTGGGAAAAAGAGAAAAAAGAAACCAAGAAGAAAGTGGGAGGAAGAAAGAGAAGGTTAAGCTATGGCAAGAGGTTGATTGGCAAATCGGTGTCGGAGTTCATCCAAGCTTATTGGAATGATCCTTGCAAGTAGCTCTCCTCGGCCTTAGGGTTTACTTCCTCATTTTATCTTCTTCTTAATGCTTGTTGTGTAGATCCATTCTTAAGATGCTGAAATCCTCTTGTTGATGAATGTGTTGATGCATTGTTGTTATTTCTCTAGTAGCACCTAGAGAAGACTCTTGTCATTTCATAGTTAATATAGTGAAGCATATTTAAGAGGCTCTTAGGAGTTCAGTGGATTTTCCCTCGATTTGAAGGGTTTTCCACTGTAAGATCGTTGTTTTGCTTGGTTGTATGTTTGATCGTCTCATTATAACTAGAATTGAGGGGTTTTATGGTGTTTCAATCTTGTTTTGAAGCTTTGAAGTGTTGTAGAAGCCTTGGAAAGACAATAGAAGCCCCAAGGAAACTTTACAAGCTTGATTGTGAGGCATACAAGCAGCGTACGGGTCATATAGGGTCGCCAATGAAATGTGCGGGTAGTTCACGGCGGCATGAAGCCCGCATATAAACAGTGATTTTGCTACAATACCGTGAACAATGTTTTTAATACATTGCTTTTGTTGGCTAGAGAGTGTGTGCAGGGAGCATACGTGCCACACAACATCGACAGTGAGGTTCACGGTCAAGCTTGCACCCGCATTTCGATTGCATATAAACAGTAACAGTACAGTGAACAGCAACATTACAACAGTGACAACTGTAGCAATATATATATATCTGTGTGTGTGTGTGTGTGTGAGCTTTAAAAGGAATTTCATCAACTTTGGTTAATAATACTAACATTCTAAATTAAACAATAAATATAATAAATATTATGAAGCTCTATTTTAGACTTAGATAATTTTAAAAAAAAAGCTACTATACTATAGACTATCAAGACAGACCTATAAAATTCAAATTCGTAGAGTTTATGTGGAGATATCACTCAATTTTCTTAGTTTATATAGAGTTTTATAGAGATATGTCTATGTTAAGATATCTCTGAATAAAGTAATTCAAGAGACAACTTTGTCAATGTACCTGTACATGAATATGTGTTCTTTGTGACAAAGAAAGAAAGAGATGAGCAATACATATATGATAGGAACTTGCATATTCTCTCCGTCTTTTCCTTTACATATATATATATACTAATTAAATATATTTACTCATGCAAAAGTTCATACTAATAAATTATCATTCTGCTAAAAATGTTACAAGTGCAAAGGTGCCATGAGAATGTGGCATATCACATTTGCAGCCAAATGGTACAATAATACATATTCCATTATGCCTCTTTTGTATTTCAATATACCAAATATAATCTGTACAATTAATGGGAACTAAAGCTCATAAAAAATGAGAACTAAAGCAAAGACAACTTCAATGTAACTTTATCTTATCAACTATGTAATTATCCATCATTCTTATATTAGAATATCATTATTCATAAAAATAATTATTTGATACTATTTTTCTTAAAACACGCTAAAAGTAATTTGAACATTCTCTTATTTTTATAAGAATTCATTAGAAATTGATTAAAAAAATAATGAGATTTATTATTAATAACCTAAAGGGACACTAATAAACCAAGAATAAGGTGCCGTAGATAGCAAGATTAATTGATTTGACTAAAAATTCACCTTAATTATCCATATGCTATTATGTAATCATTTTTCATTAATTTTGTAAAACAAGAAAAATATATATAAAAAAATTCATAATCATAAAATTAGTATATTTCTCCGTAGAATCTTGATTTTATTATTCACTTATCTTAATTATGATTTAAATAAAATGTACCAATTCTAATTTTAATGCCATTATTTTTCCATGTAAGGCATTTTCACGGGCTTTGTAATTCAACATAGATGATATGTTATGCCAATATTTCTATATGGTGGGTCTGTTTGGGTACAAAATAAAATAATATGGCATAATTTTATTATGTAAGAAGTGCAAGTGATTATTATAGAAAATGTAACATATTTTATTCTTACAGAATCAGTGTTTTATTTAACAAAATAAAAAAATTGTAACATAAAAAAATATTCCACTCTAAATGGAACATTTTTTATACCATAAAACCCAAATTATACCATAATTTTATATTCCAAATTAAGTGCAACAACAGCCAATATGGCATAATTCTCTAAATTATGATATATTGTACGGGTTATGCCATAAATTTTTTCTATCCAAATACGCCCTAGATGATTTATAAAATTGTATTTTCCTAATTCATGTCTTTATATTTGTCAAAATGAAAGAGATTTTGGAGATTATATTTTTGAAGATTTAGAGCCATCTTGTGTTTTGCTTGAGAAAAGTTACCCTTGTCGATTAGACTCAAATGACACAATTGCCCTTACTTAGCACGAAAGATAACCCATTTTTTTAATATATTTGTTCTCAGCATGTACATTGAACAAGTCGTGAGTATCACGCGTTTCCTATTTTTGGTTGATGTCACTTGTGAGAAATACTTTTCCTCCATGAGTTGTTCATATCCAAGAGCTCGTATCATCTCATCTCGTGGCCACGCGTCCCTATATGCCCTATGCTCTCCCTCCACCTTCCCATTTTGCCCCTATGCTTTAGTCTCAAACTTCAAGGAAACGCTTCATCTCTTTTCTAAATTTTTGTTTATAATTAATTTTCCTATCTTTCTAAAAAAAGAAATAGGGCCAGAAAAGTAAGCACATACACCATGAAAAGTATTAATGTTAAAATACATATTAACTTTTAATAGTAATAAAGTAAGAAAATAGAAGTGTTTGGACAAAAGCGCAAACAACCCAAAAGGGTACTTTGGTCAATTCACCCATCTTTCTTTGGTTCTTTCTTTATATCTTCTCCTCATTTTTCTCTTCTTTTCACATCTTTATCTATTTCTCTTTCTCTTTTTCAATCTCTATTGTTCTTAACTTACTCACAAATTTTTCTTTCTCATCCTCCCATCGTTCAAAAGGTTCTAGGACTCCTCCATACCTTAACTTTAACAAAAGTGATCATTGACTCAGAGATCTTCCACTTTAAAGCTTCTTTCATGGAGGAGATGGCTGCAAGGGTAAGGAGATGAAGACGGATGAGTTCGTCATTAGATCTGCTAATATTCTTTTTATATCAAAGAACTATACTTCATACAAAAGACACTTGATTTTGCATTCCCCAATTTGGAAAATATTTCCACATCAATGATAACGCCTTTCGTATCAGAAAGACATATATGTACACCAAAAACATTTCTTTCAGTATCAGAGCCAAATTATTCTATTCGCAAACATGTTTTTATGCTTACTTCAAAACCAAAGATACCAATGAATGTGTCCGTACCAATAGCAGTTGTACCAAAAGTGTCGACATCTATATCAGACGCATTTGTTTTTGTAATTAAAAACACTCTTTTGTATACCAGAAATATCTGCTTTTATATCAAAGACACACTTTTCTGTAATAAAAGAGCATGTTTCTGCACCACAAACTACTAATAAGACTCCTAAGGCTACAATATTTCAAAGGAAAACATGTCGTGGAAGGCTAACTAAGAAGTAGGTTATTTCATTTCATTTTATTTGACTGATTCCTCTATTCATCACTTCAATTTATAATTTGTAATTTATTAATTCCATTTTTTAATTTCTAACCAATTAGGGACATTGGCATGCATAAGTTGGTCTTTTCAAGTGGTACCTTACCTGCTAGAGTAAAAATGGGATACTATGTCCATGGACAGGTTGTGAGCTTTGCTTAGTTTTCTTAATTTCTACATTATTGACAATGTCTTTTGTATCTGAAAAACATAGATGTACACCAGAAACATCTTCTACAGTATCAGAGCCAAATTATTCTATTCATAAACATGTTTTTATACCTACTTCAACACCAAATATACTTATGAATGTGTCTATACCAATAGCAGTTGTACCAAAAGTGTCGACATCGATATCAGACGCATTTGTTTTTTTATAAAAACACTCTTTTCTATAGCAGAAATATCTGCTTTTATATCAAAGACACATTTTTCTGTAACAGAAGAGCAAGGCTCCTAAGGCTACAACACTTTAAAGAAAAACATGTAGTGGAAGGCTAACTAAGAAGTAGGTTATTTCATTTCATTTTATTTGACTAATTCTACTATTCATCACTTCAATTGATAATTTGTACTTTATTAATTTTATTTTTTAATTTCTAATCAATAAGGGATATTGGCATGCAAAAATAGGTTTTTTCAAGTGGTACCTTACCTGCTAGATTAAATTGGGATACTATGTCCGTGGACAGATTGTGAGCTTTGATTAGTTTTCTTAATTTCTACATCAATGACAACGTCTTTTGTATCAGAAACAGATATATGTACACCAAAAACATCTCCTTCAGTATCAAAGCCAAATTATTCCATTCATAAACAACGTGTTTTTATGCCTACTTCAACACCAAACATACCTATGAATGCGTTTGTCCCAATAGCAGTTGTACCAAAAGTGTCGACATCTATATCAGACGCATTTGTTTTAATAATAAAGACACTCTTTTCTGTACGAGAAATATGTGTTTTTATATCAAAGACACATTTTTCTGTAACAGAAGAGCATGTTTCTGCACCATAAACTACTAATAAAGCTCCTAAGGCTACAACATTTCAAAGAAAAAAACATGTCATGGAAGACTAACAAAGAACTAGGTTATTTCATTTCATTTTATTTGATTAATTGCACTATTCATAACTTCAGATGATGATTTGTAATTTATTAATTTCCTTTTTGAAATTCTAACTAATTAGGAATATTGGCATCCTTAAGTTGGTCTTTTCAAGTGGTACCTTACCTGCTAGAGTAAAAGTGGCATATTATGTCCGTCGATAGGTTGTGAGCTTTGATTAGTTTTCTTATTTTCTACATCAATGACAATGCCTTTTGTATCAGAAACATTTATATGTACACCAAAAACATCTCTTTCAGTATCAGAGCCAAATTATTTTATTCATAAACAACATGGTTTTATGCCTACTTCAACACCAAAGATACCTATGAATGTGTCTGTATCAATAGCAGTTGTATCAAAAGTGTCGACATCTATATTAGACGCATTTGCTTTTATAATAAAGACACTCTTTTCTATACGAGAAATATCTTCTTTTATATCAATAACACACTTTTTCTCGTAATAAAAGAGCATGTTTCTGCACCACAAACTACTAATAAGACTCCTAAGGCTACAACATTTCAAAGGAAAACATGTCGTGGAAGGCTAACTAAGAAGTAGGTTATTTCATTTATTTTATTTGAATGATTCCACTATTCATCATTTTAATTGATAATTTATAATTTATTATTTTCATTTTTAATTTTCTAACCAATTAGGGATATTGGCATGCATAAGTTGGTCTTTTCAAGTGGTACCTTACCTGCTAGAGTAAAGTTGGGATACTATGTCTGTCGATAGGTTGTGAGTTTGGATTAGTTTTTTTTAATTTATACATCAATGACAACACCTTTTGTATCAGAAACACATATATATACACCAAAAAATCTATTTCGGTATCAGAGCCAAATTATTCTATTCATAAACAACATGTTTTATGCCTACTTCAACACCAAACATACTTATGAATGTGTCTGTACCAATAGCAGTTGTATCGAAAGTGTCGACATCGATATCAGACGCATATACTTTTGTAATAAAAGCACTCTTTTCTATACCAGAAATATATGCTTTTATATCAAAGAAACATTTTTTTTTGTAGCAGAAGAGCATGTTTCTGCACCACAAACTACTAATAGGACTCCTAAGGCTACAACAGTTCAAAGGAAAACATAACGTAGAAGGCTAACTAAGAAATAGGTTATTTCATTTTGTTTTATTTGACTAATTCCACTATTCATCACTTCAATTGATAATTTGTAATTTATTAATTTTATTTTTTAATTTCTAACCAATTAGGGATATTGGCATGCGTAAATAGGTCTTTTTAAGTGGTAACTTACCTGCTAGAGTAAAACTGGATAACTATGTCTGTGGGCAGGTTGTGAGCTTTGATTAATTTTCTTAATTTCTATATTAATAATAACGCCTTTTGTTTCAGAAACACATATATGTACACCAAAAACATTTCTTTCAGTATCATAGCCAAATTATTCTATTCATAAACAATATATTTTTATGCCTACTTCAATACCAAAGATACCTATGAATGCTTATGTACCAATAGCAGTTGTACCAAAAGTGTTGACATCTATATTAGATGCATTTTTTTTTTAAATCAAAGACACATTTTTCTTTAACAGAAGAGCACATTTCTGCACAACAAACTACTAATAAGACTCCTAAGCCTACAACATTTCAAAGGAAAACATGTCGTGGAAGGCTAACTAAGAAGTAGGTTATATCATTTCATTTCATTTGATTAATTCCACTATTCATCACTTCAATTAATAATTTGTAATTTATTAATTTTATTTTTTGAATTCTAACTAATTAGGGATATCGACATGCATAAGTTGGTCTTTTCAAGTGGTACCTTATTTGCTAGAGTAAAATTGGGATACTATGTCCGTGGATATTTTGTGAGTTTGATTAGTTTTTTTAATTTCTACATCAATGACAACGACTTTTGTATCAAGAACACATATATGTACACCAAAAACATCTCTTTCATTATCAGAGCCAAATTACTCTATTCATAAACAACATGTTTTAATGCCTACTTCAACACCAAACATACCTATGATTGCATTTGTACCAATTGTAATTCTAAAAAAAGTATTGACATCTATATTAGACACATTTGCTTTCGTAATAAAAACTTTATTTTCTGTACCAGAAATATCTGCTTTTATATTAAAGACATTTTTCTATAATAGAAGAGTATGATTCTGCACCATAAACTACTAATAAGGCTCCTAAGGCTACAACAGTTCAAAGGAAAAAAAATGTTGTGGGATGCTAACTAAGAAATAGGTTGATTCATTTCATTTTATTTGGCTAATTCCAATATTCATCACTTAAAATTTAAAATTTGTAATTTATTAATTTTATTTTTTAATATCTTACCAACTAGGGATATTGGAATGGATGAGTTGGTCTTTTCAAGTGGTACCTTACCTGCTAGATTAATAGTGGGATACTATGTCTGTGGAAATGCTGTGAGTTTGATTAATTTTCTTAATTTCTATATCAATGAGAACGCCTGTTGTATCAGAAACACATATATGTACACCAAAAGAATCTTCTTCAGTATCAGAGCCAAATTATTCTATTCATAAACAATATGTTTTTATGCCTACTTCAACACCAAAGATACCTATGAATGCATCTGTACCAATAGCAGTTGTACCAAAAGTGTCGACATCTATATCAGATGCATTTGTTTTTGTAATAAAGACACACTTTTCTATACGAGAAATATCTGTTTTTATATCAAAGACATATTTTACTGTAACAGAAGAGCATATTTTTGCTCCATAAACTACTAATAAGGCTCCTAAGGCTACAACATTCAAATGAAAACATATCGTGGAAGACTAACTAAGAAATAGGTTATATCATTTCATTTTAATTAAATAATTACACTATTCATCACTTCAATTAATAATTTGTAATTTATTAATTTTATTTTTTGAATTCTAACTAATTAGGGATATTGACATGCATAAGTTGGTCTTTTCAAATGGTACCTTACCTGCTAGAGTAAAAGTGGGATACTATGTCCGTAGACTGGTTGTGAGCTTTGATTAGTTTTCTTAATTTATTCATCAATAACAACAATTTTTGTATCAGAAACACATATATGTACACCAAAAACACCTCTTTCAGTATCAGAGCCAAATTATTCTATTTATAAACAACATGTTTTTATGCCTACTTCAACACCAAAGATACCTATGAATGTGTCTGTACCAATAGCAATTGTACCAAAAGTGTCAACATCTATATCAGACACATTTGTTTTGTAATAAAGACACTATTTTCTATAGCAGAAATATCTGTTTTTATATAAAATACACATTTTTCTGTAATAGAAGGGCATGTTTCTGCACCCCCCCCCCCCCCCCCCCTCCCAAACTACTAATAAGGCTCATAATGCTACAACATTTCAAACAAAAACATGTCGTGGAAGACTAACTAAGAAGTAGGTTATTTTTTCATTTTATTTGACTAATTCCACTATTTCATCAGTTAAATTGATAATTTGTAATTTATTAATTTAATTTTTGAATTTATAGCCAATTAAAGATATTGACATGCATAAATAGAAATTTTCAAGTGGTACTTTATCTGCTAGAGTAAAAGTGGGATACTATGTCCGTGAACGGTTTGTTAGCTTTAATTAGTTTTCTTAATTTTTACATCAATGACAACGACTTTTGTATCAGAAACACATTTATGTACACCAAAAACATTTCTTTTAGTATCAGAGCCAAATTATTCTATTCATGAAACGCTGTGCTTTTATGCCTACTTCAACACCAAATATACCTATAAATGCGTCTCTACCAATAACAGTTGTACCAAAAGTGTCGACATTTATATCAGACGCATTTGTTTTTGTAATAAAGACACTGTTTTCTGTATACGAAATATCTGCTTTTATACTAAAGACACATTTTTCTGTGACAGAAGAGTATGTTTCTGCACCACAAACTACTAATAAGGCTTCTAAGGCTACAACATTTCAAAGGAAAACATGTCATGAAAGACTAACTAAGAAGTAGGTTATGTCATTTCATTTATTTGATTAATTCCACTATTCATCACTCAAGTATATAATTTGTAATTTATTAATTTTATTTTTTAATTTCTAACCAATTAGGGATATTGGCATGCATTTGTTTTTGTAATAAAGACACTGTTTTCTGTACAAGAAATATCTGCTTTTATATTAAAGACATATTTTTCTGTGACAAAAGAGCATGTTTCTGCACCACAAACTACTAATAAGGCTTTTAAGGCTACAACATTTCAAAGGAAAATATGTCATGAAAGACTAACTAAGAAGTAGGTTATGTCATTTTCATTTTATTTGATTAATTCCACTATTCATCACTCAAGTATATAATTTGTAATTTATTAATTTTATTTTTTAATTTCTAACCAATTAGGGATATTGGCATGCATAAATTGGTATTTTCAAGTGGTACCTTACTTGCTAGAGTAAAATTGGGATATTATATCTGTGGACAGGTTGTGACTTTTATTTAGTTTTCTTAATTTCTACATCAATGACAACGCCTTTTGTATCAGAAACATATAATTGTACACCAAAAATATCTCTTTTAGTATCAGAGCCAAATTATTGTATTCATAAACAACATATTTTTATGCCTATTTCAACACCAAATATACCTATGAATGTGTCTATACCAATAGCAGTTGCACCAAAAGTGTCGACATCTATATAAGACGCATTTGTTTTTATAATAAAGACACCATTTTCTATACAAAAAATATCTGCTTTTAAATCAAAGACACATTTTACTGTAAAAGAAGAGCATGCTTCTGCACCACAAACTACTAATATGGCTCCTAAAGCTACAACAGTTCAAAGGAAAAAACATGTCTTGGAAGGCTAACTAAGATGTAGGTTATTTCATTTTATTTTATTTGACCAATTCTACTAGTTATCACTTCAATTGATAATTTGTAATTTATTCATTTCATTTTTTAATTTCTAATCAATTAAGGATATTGGCATGCGTAAATATGTTGTTTCAAGTGGTACCTTACCTGCTAGATTAAATTGGGATACTATGTCCATAGACAGGTTGTGAGCTTTGATTAGTTTTCTTAATTTCTACATCAATGAGAATGTCTTTTGTATCAGAAATACATATATGTACACCAAAAACATCTCTTTTATTATTCGAGCCAAATTATTTTATTCATAAACAACATGTTTTTATGCCTATTTCAACACCAAAGATACCTATGAATGCGTCTGTACCAATTGCAGTTGTACTAAAAGTGTCGACATCTATATCAGACGCGTTTGTTTTTGTAATAAAGGCACTCTTTTCCATACCAAAAATATCTGCTTTTATATCAAAGACACATTTTTCTGTAATAAAAGAGCATGTTTCTGCACCACAAACTATTAATAAGGCTCCTAAGACTACAACATTTCAAAGGAAAACATCTCGTGGAAGACTAACTAAGAAGTAGGTTGTTTCATTTCATTTTATTTGACTAATTCCACTATTCATCACTTCAATTGATAATTTGTAATTTATTAATTTTATTTTTTTAATTTCTAACCAATTAGGGATATTGGCATGTCTAAGTTGTTCTTTTCAAGTGGTATCTTACCTGCTAGAGTAAAAGTGGTATACTATGTCTGTGGACAGATTGTGAGCTTTGAATAGTTTTCTTAGTTTATTGAAGTATGATTTATATTATGTTTCTTCATTTGATATACTTTTTATTCAGAATTTATTTTGTGGCTATTTAGTGGATTCTGGAATTTTGTGTATCTGCTGCAACATTTTGGTAAATTTTTGAGTTGTGTAGTTCTATAATACTAATTTTTATTTTATCTGTTTTGTTTAGTTTTTTTATGATATACAATATTATGTACAGGTTAGTCCTTCGCAATTTGAATCACATGCTGGCCAGGCTTAAAGGAGTAAGCCGTGAGTTTTTCTTCACTAAAATTTTAGAAGTTTATGTTGCAAGGATAACTATCCTAATTCAATACTTGCTACTCTCACATGTGATTCCCATATACAATCACATCTTCACATTGTATGGTGTGTCACTACATGATCTGGCCCTATCCTAATCTGAAGATGAAAAGCTTCCTACCTGTGAAACTGATCATCTTTGTAACATCTATGAAGATAATGGCGATCTTCTCATATGTGATCTTTGTCCCAGAGTTTTTCACATGGGTAATATTTTGTCTTTTTTTCTTGTATGTTACAATCATAATTTTTTGTCACTTAATTATCTCATGCTTATGTCATTCCATTTTGTCGCAAAATGTGTTGGGCTATCAGAAATTCCTGAATGAGACTGGTATTAACATTGGTGTACAAATTTGTAGCTGAGAGGAAAGCATGGTAGTCTGAAAAATAATACATATACTACTGCAAATATTGCTAATGTTGAACCAATTAAACAAATCTACCAGCAATGTAGCCATGTCATAACTGAGCAAGGAGACTATGTTGGTGGCTTTGTTATTTGCAGGTTGGTCAGTCCCTATATGGATGCAATCTTATATCAGCTAACTACGTGACTGCTTTTTTTTCTATTTTTTCAAGGCTTCAACTTGATTTAGCATAATAGTTTGGTTTGTTCTCATGTTTTTATTGCATTGCAGAGGCCTTGAATTTAACAATTCAAAAAAGTTTGGTCTATATACTATTCTGATATACAATCAAGTCAGATGCATGCACTTCTTATGTTAGTAGTATTCACTCATCTTTCTCCATTTTTATTAGTGAAAGATTTTTTTTTTCTTTATCATTATCTCAGTGCGAGATGGAATATCATGTTGGTTGCTTGAAAAAGAGTAATATAGTTGATTTAAAGGTATAATGTGGCTTCTTTGTTTCTCTAATATTTTATTTACTCTTGCTTTCAAATAGTTTCTTTCTTGTTACGTCCTGCAACAGGAACTACCAAAAGGAGAGTGGTTTTGTTGTGATGACTGCAGTTGGATTTACGACAAGCTACAAAAATTACTTCAAGTTAGACCATTGCCAATCTCTTTAGCAGAGTTAAATTGTCTCTCACAAAATCAAAAAGACAAAGGCTTCAATGGCTTAAGCGCAAATCCCAATATTAAATAGAGGCTTTTGAGAGGAAAAGACTCATCTGTTGAGGCAAAGATTCTTCTTTCAAAGGCAGTATCCACATTCCATGTGAGTGCATGTTTATATTTTCACATGCCACTTGAATTAGGGAAGTTATTCTCATCATACTTTCTATTAATTATAATACTATTTTTCTTATAGGATTTATTTGACCATATTGTTGATGTGGTGACCAGTCAAGAATTTATCCCCGAGATTGTATTTGGGTAATGACAAAGTCTTATTAGACAAATCAATTTCACACTAGTAATTGCATTTTTTAAAGTATATTTGCTATCTTTTATGTCCTTGCAGAAAGAGCATGAGAGACCAAGATTTTTTTGGAGTTTATTGTACATGAGAGACCAAGATTTTTATGTCCTTACAGAAAGAGCTTGATCCTTTGCTGAAAGTTCAAATGTATATTACTATTGATAAAACATTATAGGCCATCTGCTGTGTTGGTTGGGATACTTCGTGTGCTGGGTCGTCAAGTTGCTAAACTCCTGGTTGTTGCAACCAGGAGGGAATCTCAAGGACAAGTGAGTTTGATAAATGCTTTTCACTTCATCTTCTATTGCAATTCTATATAAAATTTTATGTTATTACTATAATTGATATAATAATATTCTTGTCTATTGATAGGGTTACTTACGGTTGTTATTTAATGCGATTGAAAGAACATTGGCTTTAGTGAAGGTAAAACATTTCGTTCTTCCTGCCACAGTAGAAGCTAAATCAATCTGGATCAATAAGTTTGGCTTTTCCAAAGTCACCCCCAAGAGGTTAGGATAATCATGCAAACAAACAAATTTTTTTCCTTTGGTTGTATTATGCATCATTTGTTTTTTTTAATATATTTATTATTACTTTCACAGCTTCAAGAATTCACCAAGTGTGTGCAACCAATGCTCTTTGAGGGAACATTAATGTTGCATAAATTAGTTCCTCCTGAAGGTATTTTGTTTTACCATATAGTATTTTGAAGGGTGTTTGCAGTCCAAACTCTCACTCTAAGAACCTAAAATAAAAATAGAAGAAAAAAAATATAGAATAAGAGGTGAAATTTGTAGTCAGTCCGTCAGCATAACAAAAGTTTTTAACCTTAAATATACTAAGGAGGAGGATGTGGGAGCTTTAAAATTAGTTATAAATGACTAATAATGATGCTTTATTACTTTTTTTAATTGCTTTTGAGATGGCCAATGTTGTAGCCAAATAACAAAGTTTGGATCATTGGTTTTGTTTTATTTCATCATATAGAGATCTCTCGGATTTGTATGGATACAATGCTAAATTATGCATTTTGAATGATCAAGATTGCTTATTTCTTCTAATAAAGAAAAGGAAGCATTGACTTCTAGAATTTGAAGACCATTAGTAATGTTTCTTTATCTGTGTTAATTGCCTTTGAGATAGTCAATACATTTTTATTCCCATAAATCTTAAATTTATAATTTACTTAAATAGATTTTTTAATAGAATAATATTTAAGTACAACTATTTCAAGGATCCTACTTTCTTTTCTTTGTCATGATCCATAAAATTTCCATTTTTAAATAAAGTTATTATTAATACTTGCACTACCACATTGACATTCTATTAAATGTTGTAGTTTTGTAAGAAGCACTAGTGTTAGTTGATAAAAGTAGGAAAAGTGTTTAACCAAAAATTGAAATTGAGGAGAAACACTGATGAAATAGAAGACAGAAAGTCTAAAATGTACCTTAAGTAACAAAGTGAGTAGAAATGAGAGAGATGGATGGTACTGAGATTGGTAAAGGTATAACATTTTGGTACCTAAGCTTTATAATTCAAGATATTGAGGAACTTATAGAAGATGCCACAAATAAAATTAAAGCAAGTTGGATAAAATAGAAGGGTTTTTTTTATGTGACCATAGAATATCTCTTAAATTGAAACGTAAGTTTTATAGAATATTTTTTAATCCAACTATGATGTACAATAAGAATATTGGGCTATTAAGAAGCAACATACTTAAAGGTTATACATGGCTAAAATGAGAAATAAAGGTAAGATAGATGTTAGGCCTTTCTAGGAAAGACACAAATTAAATAAGGAAAAATTTTATCTGAATAGATTGGCAGTGGCATCTATTACTGATAAATTAGGAAAGGAACAATTAAAATGTGATCAGCACATCCTTAGATTGCCAGTAGGCTTCCTATAAGAAATGGAAGTTTTTCAAATCCTAGAGAAGGAAAAAATAGATTTAAAAAGTATTTATCAGAAACTTTGCAAACTAATGTATATAGATCATTTATTGTCCTAATTCTTATAGGGCACATTTACTTAAATTTTTACTGATCAAATGTGCTTTCAATCTTATGTAATTCCCTTTCAAAATATATCAAAGATGAATTTGGTGGTGACTTGGACCACTACATGTACAAAAATTAGACAGATGAACTAACCTATCATCATCATCATCATATAAATTCTAACCTTGCAAGTATTAGTGTATGTGGAATTATCTATTTTTGTAACATGAATTTGACATGACTTCAATGGATGGACAAGGAAATGCAAATGTACCCTGGAGCGCAACTCATGCAGCCAATGTAGATGCCAATAATAACACTACCATAACCACTTTACAACAAGGTCCATCACATGGTGCACCTACTAAGAAAACAAAGCATAGACACTCCTTTAGCCAAGATGGTGGCTCTGATGAGTTCACAAGAACCATTAGCTCAATTAAGACATTAATGTAAAGTTCTTGAAAGCATATTTCAAGGCTTGCTAATTACTTCCAATTTCTTACTCATGAGACAGAGGCAAAGAAGAAGGTTTTTCCTAAGCTACTTAAGATTGAAGGCCTGTCCCAAAAGGAAAGGATCAGAGTTGGTGGACTGATTGAGGTTGATAGTAATAAAGTGTCATATTTCTTCTCACTGTCGGATGAATGCAAGAAAGAATGTTGACTGGGTTTTGGAAAGTTTCCATTAGAATTAAAACTTTTTATAAATTAGATTGTTAATGGATTAATGAGAATCTTAACTTTTGAATTGAAATTTCATATTGGTTGATTATGAATGGATTTATAAGCTATTCTTAGGCATGGATTGAAAGTTTTTGTTTTTTGTATTAATTTAGTCCATTTCTTTTTGAGTTGTTCTTGGTGCATCTTTTGTTTGCCATGAGTACTATATGTTATTTAGTTTTCTTTTTAATATTTATTTGTTAAACATTTGTACATGCAAAGGTTAGTAGAAGTAGCAACTATTTAAAACCTCTGCAACAACTTCATAAATGTTTGATAGAGACTATTGCAAAGGTTTAATACCAAGAAAATATTGCTTAATTAGATGATTAAGGAACAATTGGCAAATCCTCAACAACAGCTTCGATTTGAACTGAAAATTTTCATTGTTACGGTGGATACTGATAGTGGAGTTCACATCATTATGAGGATGAATAACAAGTGGTAAACAATTCAAGTGCTTCCTGCTCTGCAACTGACATTATTTTCCGCAGGTTCTCCACAATAAAATAAGGATGGTCTATTATGGTTCCATTGTAAAATTTCTTCTTTTCCTTAATATGAAGACATATATATTTGGCTTTGTAATTTAAACATTTATGTATACATACTTATTTTTTTAAAAAAATCCAATAGCATGTGTGAATTCATTGAATCAAATATATAATGTGTGACTTCGCTAAAAACAATTTTGATTGATTTTTTCCTTTTTAAATATATTTGAAGTGTTTTTCTATATTAATTTAAAAATATACATATATGTAATATGTTATATAGTAGCGGTGGCAATTTTTGACACGACACGAAATGACACGTTCTTAGGAGGGTTTGGGTTTGGGTTAAACGGGTTCGTGTCATAAACGTGTCACCCATTTATGACATGATTAACTTGTTTAACACAAATGGGTAAATGTGTCGCATGTCAGCATGATACTGTATATGACCCACGAAAATAATTCAATTAATTTATTATTTTTATTTTAAATTCTAATCAAAACAACCCCAAATTCCTAATTCATTAGGTTCTCTTCTTCAAACCCACATTTCTCCACAACCACAGATACGCTTCTCCATAACCACAGCCAAATCACTATTTCTCCAAGCATCTCCATAATCATAACCACGTTTCTCCAAGCTTCTCCACAACCAAATCACCATTTCTCCATAGCCACAGCCTAAGACTCCGACAGTACTCCGACACCGCCCATTACTCTGATGCTACTCCAAAGCTGCCCATTACACCGGCCATTACAATAAGCCTTCCTTCACTCACAGCCACTCTGACGCTAACCATTTCATCTCTTCCTTTTTTTTCTCGATCCTACTCTTTCCCCTCCTTCCTCTCTCTCTCTCTCTCTCTCTCTCTCTCTCTCTCTCTCTCTCTCTCTCATGGTTTCTCCCTCACAGCCACTCTATTGAACTAGCAGAGTTGGGTTGTTTGATCAAAGTTGGTTTTGGTTTTGATGTTTGAAATTTTATGAAATTTGATTAGGCAATGGAAGATTTTTTTATTGGTCTAGCTTTTTGGTAATAGTTAGTTTGGTTTGTGATGATTTTGTGAATTTGATTAGAAAATAGAAAGTTTTTTATAGTTAATGTGTTTGTTTCTGATTTTGAATTTGTAAAGTTGAAATTTTTGGCAAAGTACTGTGAAGAATGAGTTGGTTATTGATAAGTGCTTGAGTATACATGTTTTATCCACTTGTTTTACATGCATTGAGCATCATTTTACCATGGATTATGTCTCATAAAGTGTATTTTGGTGTTCTTTTATGCAATTAGGTTGTGAAAGTATTGAAGGAGGAAAAAGAAGCAAAGATGGGTTATAAAGACCTATTGTTGGGAGTTTTTGTACAACACAAGTGTCAAGGCACGAGAGGGGATCATGCACATGAGGGTGTGTGCTAACTTCCAAAAGAATTCAAGCCAATTTGTGTGATGGAAGGGCACAAAGCAGTCACATCTTCATGTCCCTTCTTGTGTGAAGATATCCAAAGCTTCCAAATGATGGTTCGATGGAGGAGAAGTCTTATAACTCACCACATGGACGTGTGCCCGACCATGTGGCCTCAAGACAAGAGAGTTTGGATCGCATTTTATGAAGAGTACTGTAGCAAAACACTGTCCATTTCGCTGTAGCAGTCCTGTAGCAAAAATCACTGTTCACGCAACCGCGTGGGAATTCTGCAACCCACACGACCGCGTGGAATCTCACGTGGTCGCGTGGAGGCACGTGACTGGCGCGCTTCAGGCTTATAAATAGCCCTTTTTGCCAATTCTTTTGGTATCTTTTGTGTGGCTTTTGAGAGGCGAAGCGGCTAGGGTTTGAGGAGGAGGTTTTTGCCGAATTGGAGGACCGTTCTTCACCAACTTTGATAGTTCTTTCCTCTGTCATAGCATCGAGGGGGTCATTGGCAACCTAGCTTCGGAGAAGGATCCTTCAAGACGTTGAGCGACCCATCAAGGCCATCATCACGAATTCAAGGGGGTTTACTTCCATGGTTTACATTGCTTTTCATTGTGTTATGTTTTGCTTTGTAATAAGCCCCATGGAGGGCTAAACCCTAGTAGATACTTGGGCATGTGAACCTTAGGTTTCGATTCATGTATTGACTTTCTTTATGCTTCCTTTTAATTCCGAGTTAATTTGAGTTTTAATCTTGTTTAATCATTGCTTGCATGCCTTATTGATTCGTATGGTTATTTGGTATGCTTGATTTGTTGCCTTGGTGAGAGAGAGGTCTCCATTAGGGATTAGAACATACAAGATTAAAGAGGGTTGAGAGGGTGATTCTTGAGATAGAGGAGTGTCCCCTTTCCCTTCCGATTGAGTGTTTCCTATCTCCGTATTCCCTAAGTTTTATGCAACCATATGGGGTGTGAGGTGTTGAGATTGAGCGATTTCTCCGCCGGGACCTTGTAGGGGACTAGTATCAGTGGCCTGGAGGCAGGGACCGATTATTCTTGGATCTCCTCGACTCATAGAACTCGGTTTAGAAGCATTTAGTTAGTCTTGCACTTCATGATAGAGCCTAGGGGAGCATTGCCCAGGTATCTCATCTTCATTGATTGAGATCTCCCTTTATTTACCCTTTGCCTATTCATCTCTGGTATTAATTTCTATGCACACTAGACCACCACAAAATCACATTAGTCATTAGGCTAGATTGCAGAGAAGAAGTTAGTACTAGTAGCCATGTTCCCTGTGGATTCGACTACCCTACTCACCGGGTATAATTATTACTTCGACAACCCGTGCACTTGCGGTACACACATGTAAGGGGTGTGTCAGTTATTGTAGTCTTGTAGATGAGGGTGGCCTGTTATTTTTTGGCAACTTGTTATTTTGAAGTTGAAAGTTTTTTTATAGCTTGGCAGCTTGTTATTTTTTTGGTTTTATATTTAATTGTTTGCTTTGGTTGCATGGAATTGGCATAATCGAATTGTCCTGGTAAGAATAAACATTTTCCCCTTTTTTGTAAACAATTATATGGTTTGTTGGGTAGTGTTAGCCGATTAATTCTGAAATGGTGGCAAATAACACCATTACAGTTATGTCTTCTGTGTAATGGTGTGCCGATTGTAGTTTGTACATTGTTTCTTTGAAGTGGTTTTACTTTTAATATGCTTAAGTTGACTGAAGTTTAGGATATAATTCTTCTTTTAATAAAGACTTGTTAATTTTTGTTAAAATGGATTCTTGATTTTTACTTGTAAAGTAGCTTCTTTTTTACAATAATAGCTTATAATTCTTATTTTTATATTCTTGATTGTTATTATTCTTGAATAGCTTATAATCTTTGTCTTTAAATTGTTTTAATTTTGTAGAAAGTATGTCTTCAAGCCCATAAGTTGGTGAAACTGATGGTTCCCCCATAAATGTTGATGAGGAGAATGATGATTCAATCAACTTGGAGGAAATGCCTTCTCCTGGAGAGGCAAAAAAAAAAAAAAAAAGAGTGGCTCATAAAAGAAAATTTACTTCAACAGTGTGAAACCATTTTGATATCCTACCAGAGCAACCCGATAAAAAAAAGAATGCGCAAATGCAAACACTGTGGAATAACTTATATCGTTGACTCAAAATATGGGATAGGAAATATGAAGTGACACATCTCCACTTGTGTTAGAAAAGATATCCATGATGTAGGTCAATTACTCATTGGCTAGATCTCTGGCTTTGTCTAGTAATAAGTTTTATGTTGAAACTTTAGAGATTTGTTAACTGGTGCAATTATTATGCATGATTTGCCTTTTCAATTTATGAAGTTTAAAGGAATTATAGCTGTTTGTTTTGACATATTTTGAAATACTTATAAGCCTAATTGTCTTAAGATGTTTAAAAGGGAAAAACATAATATTAAAAGTATGTTAGAGGTGTCACCTCGAAGGATTTGTTTGACTTTTGATTGTTGGTCAGCTTTAATTACTAATGGTTCCATATGTTTAACTGCTCACTTTGTTGATAAGGATTGGGTTTTGCATAAACTAATTTTGAACTTCTGTTATATGTCACCTCCTCATAATGGGATATCATTATTTGAAAAAATTCACAATTTTCTATGTGATTGGCGGATTGATTTAAGGGTTTTCACATTGGCATTGGGCAATGCTTCTACAAATGATACTTGTGCTAGTTTATTGAAAACTCAGTTACTTAACAAAAATGGACTTGTATGTGATGGAAAGTATTTTCATATGCGTTGTTGGGCTCATATTCTAAATTTAGTGGTTCAAGATGGATTGAAATGCATAAATTCTTGTGTCACTAAAATTTGTGAATGTATTAAGCATGTGAAAGGTTCTCGAGTAAGGAAGCAAAAGTTTCTTGAATGTGTTGCTCATAGTTCTCTTGATAGCAAAAAAGGGTTAAGGCAAGATGTTCCTACTAGATGGAACTCAATTTACATCATGCATGAAAGTGCTCTTTATTATCGTTGTGCATTCATGCATTTAGAATTGAGTGACTCGAACTTCAAGCATTGTCCGTCGAGAGATGAGTGGGAGAAAGTGGAGAAAATTAAGAAATTTTTAGCTCTCTTTTATGCCATTACCAATCGATTCTCTGGTTCAAAGTATCCGACTACAAACATGTATTTTCCTTTAGTGGTGGATGGCTTTGATGAGTGCATAAGTTCTATGGTTGCTGTGATGCTTCAAAATTTTAAGAAATATTGGGAAGATTTCAATAAGTTACTAGCCATTGCTATAATTATGGATCCTCAATATAAATTAATTTCATTTTGGGGATTGGAGCTATAAAATGATATATGGTGTGGAGATGGGAAAAACTAAGGTGGAAGAATTGCAATGGAATCTTAAGTCTCTTTTTTATCATTATGTGGATGTATCTCAGTTGACATTATCTAAATCAACTAGTTTAGTTCAAATAACCAATAATGCATCAGAAACTTGCTCGGATAATACTTCAAAAGATTTTAGGAAGGTACATATTAATATTCTTTTGGTACTATATTTTATTTGAATATAAATTTAAATTTGAATTGTTTTTATTTATTTATTTTTATTTATTTTTTTTTTGTAAGATGTTTGATGATACTACTAGTGATGAGACTACTCAGCAGAAATGTGAACTTAAGCTATACTTAGATGAACCTAGATTAGATAGGAAGATTGAACTTGATGTGTTGACATATTGGAAAGAGAAGGTATTTAGGCATCCTAGTGTTGCATCTATGGCTCGTGATATTTTCATGATTCCTATCATGACCGTTGCTTCTGAAAGAGCATTTAGTACTGGAGGAAGGATTCTTGACCAATATAGAAGTGCGCTAAAGCCTAATATGGTTGAAGCATTGGTTTGTACTCAAGATTGGATATATGGACTAAAAGATATTATATTTTTATGTATGTTCTATTTACTTTTGTACTATTTCAATATAATTTTGATATATATATATTGTTATCCATTTATTATTTTGTAGATGTTTTGCAAAATGAGGTGGGAGAAAGGGCAACCATGATAGAGAGCTTAATGCCAATGACAAAGAAGAATGTCCATCATCTTCTACTTCGGTGCATTTGGATAATTAATAGCTTATTATTTTTGTAATTGATTATTTTAATTTAGACAAGTAAAACAATATGCATCATTATATTTGTGTATTTTTCATGTTGTTTGGCTATTTTTTGATCACATATGAATTAATGGGTTTAATTATGTTTAAGTATTTTGTGTTTAATATTAATTTGATCTTAAAGAAGAAATGTCTTGATTAAATATTTGTGTCGTGTCACGTGTCGTGTCACATCACTTTTGTTTTAAATTGGTAAACGTGTCATACTAACCTATTTAACTTGAACTCGTCGTATTGTGTCGACACGGTTTTTAGACGTGTTGTGTTCATGTTCTGAAAAATGACCAGTTTAATAATTGTGCCATGTTCGTGTCATGGGTAAACATGTTAGAATCATAGGTCAACACGGCACGCTAACCCGTTTATGATTTGGATGAGTACATTTTTTTAACGTTGAAGGGTATTTTGGAAATTTTCACACATTACCAAATTAATTATCATCACCAATCAAACACACGATAATGAACCATTCTTATTAATACAAGTTCCCAATTAAACATGATTATATCAAATTACTATAACATTCATAGTCATACAACATTCTCACCCTTATTATTTCATTAGGGAAGAATATATTATTATGGTCACGGAAGTGTTTTTAAGAAAACTCAAAAACTTCTCAAACCGTTGCTCTGTTTCAAGCCCCTTCCCGAGCTCCGGTGATCTCTCCGATGTCGTTAGCATTGAGCATCTGGATCAAAGCTTCTCTCTCCTACTCCGTTGCACCCCTCCAAGTCTCATCATATATCTCCAGTTGTACTCTCTTCTCCCTCTTTCCTTCTCTATTGTCTTCAATTTCTTTGCTTCAGCCCCTCATTCCTCTAATTCATCGACTTCAAAATGCGCAAGAAGGGTATCTCTTCATCGGCATTGTCTTACAAGAGGACCCTACCAAGTTGGTTGAAGATTTCTGCACAAGATGTGAGTTTTAATGTTTTCTCTTTATCTGTGTTCTTAGATCCCTAATGTTGATTTCCATTAGCTCCTTTTTTTCCTTTAAAAATGATTTTTTTTTATTATTATTTATTTATTTATTTAGAGTTTATGGTGTTTACTTTTGTTTGTTCATTTACTTTTTTTTATTATCTATTACATGCATTGATTCAGGGGTAACCTATTAGATGTTGGTTTTTATTATTATTATTATTATTATTTTTTGGTGAGCTTGTAGTTTTGTTGTATTTTTCTAGGTATAAATGGTTTTCGATGAAATCACTTCTAATAGTTCTAGAATGGATTAATTTTCATTGCCTGATTATATTTTATGATGTGCTAATTATTTAGTAGAGCATCTTGTATAAAACTTGGCACTGCATCAAATTATATATTTTTTTTATGTTATTTTTTGTATAAATTCCAATTGCCATTATCACAAATGGCTTTCGTATTATTTTTTTTCTATATTACCCCAATTTAGAGGAGGATGGAATAGGATTATATCTTTTATATTATTTTTTTCTTTTGGCTTGATTGTTCTTTGAAGTTTTAAGATCAATTTGAATGATTAGTTAGAGGATGTAATTGAGACATTTCAGTAAAATATTTGTAGTTCTTTGATGATAATCACCTTTATTGAACTTCTACTGCTTGAATTCTAATTTATCTATATGATAGCTTGTCATCATGCTTGCATTGTTTATTTTTTTTAGAGGCCGTTCGGTTCGCGGTAATAACATATTACCACATAATAAGATTACCATGGTAATATGGGTGGGAATGTTATATAGTTGAGAATATTGTGGTAATTTGATATAACCATGTTTGGTTGGGAACTCTTATTACTGGGAATAGTTCATTACATTGTTTGGTTCATGGTAATCAATTTGGTAAAATATAAAAAGTTATAAGATTACCATGGTAATCCAAGATAGACACCAAATTTGGTGGTAATAGGATTACCACCTTTTTGGTAATATTCTCATGTTGGTAATGTGATATTACCATCCAGATTACCACGTAACAAGTGGTAATTTTTCTCAGTGCAATGCCAAACGTGGTAATATTTTCAGATTACCACGTAACACATGGTAATCTGAAAATATTACCGCGAACCAAACGGCCCCTTAGTGTTAAAAGCAAAATGATTGAAGCATGAGCATATTCTTATCTTTTTGACATTTTTATAATCTATTTTTAATTTAGTTCTGTTTATTAAAACTAATTTGCTTTCAAAATTGAATATAATCAATTCACCCATGCTGACCTTCTTGGTGGTGAGATTAAGCTTAGTAGTTATTTACTTAGTTATAGTGAATGCTTAACTATACTTAAATGCTCAATTAAGTAGGTATGTATTTTGCTGACATATTACTCTCTCAATATTGACATTGTTTTCTTTTTCTCCCATTAATCTAAGATATGAATTGGAATATGGCTTTCTATGTAACTCAACATATTTCATTATTTTATTCTCTTAATTTTTAAATTAAGATTATTTTAAGAAAATAATTGTCATCAGTTTTTGTGTCATATACAGCAGCCTTTGTTTGTTGTTTTGCTTATATTTTTATTTTTTTCCTTTTTTTATCTTAATATATGAATTACTCTTAAATATGTATATTTTATAATCATATGTAAATGATTGCTTAAAACCTCTTCTCCTCTTGTGTGCTCCTCACCTTCATTCCTTCATGTAATTTTAGTTAATTATTTATAATTTAGTTTTCTCTGCTTCATAGAATAAGGTAATATGAGTGATTCAACTAGTAACAGTGGTGGCGGAGACAAAGGTGGCAGTGATGCTTCTTGAAGTGCTTGTAAATATTTGGGAAAAAAGTGTGTAACTGGTTGCATATTTACACCATACTTTGACTCGAAACAAGATGTAGTCGACTTCGCCATAGTAGAAAAAGTCTTCAACCCAAGTAATGTGTCTAAACTTTTTCTTAAGATTCCAGATCACCACAATTGTGTCAAAATTGTAAAAGCCATCATCTATGATGCTCAAGTCCATATCGATGATCCCGTTTATGTAGTCTCATCTCAAAGCTTAAGGAACAGGTACAGAGTCTACAAAATGAGCTTCAGGATCTAAGAGAGGATATAAAGAAACTAGAGAACAAATACAGAACCTATAAGAAGAGTTAACTATTCCCGCCCCTCCATAACCACCTCTTGATAGTGATGATCAAGATCAAGCATTTTTTTGAGATTTTCTTGTCCTTTCTGATAAACATCATGGTCCTAGTTCTTAACATAGTCCTCCATCTAAATGAAGTTTAATTCCATGAAAATGTCATATAATTGTGGTTCATTTTGTTGAAAATTGATTAATTGAAACGTTTGTTCATTGAAAATGTGTTTTAATCTCTACAAATTAATTTGCTTTGCTTGTTAAATGGTAATTTGTGTGTGTGTATATATATATATATATATATATATCCTTATATAAATGCATGTATAAGATTCAATTACAACTTCACAAGATAATATGCATGTTTTCTTTTTTCTTTTACTTTTTAAAAAAGAATTCTCTGAACCCATCCATCTTTATATATATATATATATATATATATATATATATATATATATATATATATATATATATATATATATATATATATATATATATATATATATATATATATATATATATCTTGTAAAATAACCCACGGCTCTCCTCTATACATGTAGAGGCTAAAACATGTATGTAAAAATTTGTTATATCAATATCTAACCATATAGAAATAATTAAATAGAATATCAATTTAATCAAATAATATAACTAGATTAAGTAACATGTTAAATAAAAAAGGGAAAAACTCACCAAGGTTAAAGATTCAATTACATATACATTATATATATATATATATATATGAGGCTTTAAAAGGAAGTTCATCAACTTTGGTTAATAATATTCACCTTCCAAATTAAACGATAAATATGAGTAAATATTATGAAGTTCTATTTTAGACTTAGATAATTAAAAAAAGACTACCAAGATAGACCTATAAAATTCAAATTGGTATAGTTTATGTGGAAATTAATATCACTCAATTTTCTTAGTTTATATAGAATTTTATAAAGATATGTCCAAGTTAAGATATCCCTAAATAAAGTAACTCAAGAGACAAGTTTATCAATCTATCTGTGCATGAATATGTGTTCTTTGTAACAGAGAAAGAAAGAGATGAGCAAGTATAACATATATGATAGGAACTTGCAAATTCTCTCCCTGTCTTTTCCTTATCTATATGTATATGTATATACTAATTAAACATATTTACTCATGCAAAAGTTTATATATACTAAATAATTATCATTCTGCTATAAATGTTTCAAGTGCAAAACTGCCATGAGAATGAGCCTTCGCCCTTCCAATGACATCACATTTTCAGCCAAATGGTACAATAATATCTATTCCATTATGCCTCTTTTGTATTCCAATATACCAACTATAATCTGTACAATTAATGGGCAACGTAGCTCATAAAAAATGAGAACAAAAGCAAACACAACTTCAACTGATGATTAAGTTGACTTCCATGAGAACATAGATTCTCCTGATTCAATCCTTTGCATTTAAAAAAAAAAAAAACACTGCAACGGGCGGGCTTCGCCCAGACCCAATAGCTTGTGAGCTCAAGTAAGCCGACCCTAGTCACTTTTGGGTGACTCGTGACCTATACAATTTATCGGATCAACAAGGCCCGGTGGGCTAGTATTGTGGGTTGAGCCGATTATGAGTTGGCCTTAGGCCCATCCAGACAGATTGAGTTGGCCTAGGTAGGCCAGGTTAACTGGTCCATACCATGTTTAAGCAAAGTTGAATGTGTTATTGTTTTTTATAATGAGTTTTGCACTTCTCACCCACAATAATATATATGTGTGTCTCCTTATGTTTTCGATGTTTAAATCCCTCCTTTTATGTTCGAAAATCCCAAATGGTTGACTATATTGGATTAATAAGATATGATCAAATTATCAGTTCCAACTTTTCGTCATTAGCAACATAATATTATTTTGTTTTTTTTTTAATGGCGAGAAGCGCCTGTCTCTATAGCACATGAGTTGGTTGTGACATCACTCATGAATTAATTTCTCCAACGAAGATTCGAACTAACCACTTGAATCAAATGACTTTGGCATTTCGCTTGTTTTTATCATGTCTCGTAAAGTCAAAAAAATTAGTAATGAAAAATTATATTATATATATGGAATAGGAGAGGTGACTCGTGTTTGTGTTATACCACTGGATGAAAATGATAGGAAATCAAATTATTTGATCAAAGATGCTTGGTTTACGGGTGTTTTATAATTGTTTTTTCCCGCTTATTTTCCCATTCACACAAATATGTACACAAAATGGTTAATGTTTAACTCTCTCGCTATATACTTTCATCTCTAGTGGTTGACACCATTAAATAAATAAAAATTGGTTATAATATATCAGTCATCATTAATTGAACACATGTTATGTGTTAATGAGAGTGACTTTTCAATAATGAAAGCCTTCTTCTAAAGATTATGACAAAATAAATAATAATTATAAATATTGGCTTCCCACTGTTTATTTTTTAGGGGATGGAAGTGGAAAATTGAGAGAGAAAATGACTCAATTTAATTAATAGTGGAACTAAAATATTACAATTTAAAATACATTGACTCAAAAAGCACATTTGAAAAAATAAAAAAATTATTTAGAAAATTAAATTTTTATATTATAATAATGATAATGATAGGTTAGTTCATTTACGCTATTTTTATACATGTAATGGTTTTTGTTGTCATTGAACTCATCTTTAATTTATACACTTGAAAGAGACTTGTATATGATATTGAAAGCTCATTTGATCCATAAAATTTTCAGTAATAATAGCTTCTAATTATAAAGATAGTGCATGATCTATGTATCGATCACAAGCATATTGTTTTTTTTATTGGATCAAACAGTAAAAACATAATTTTACAAAAGGGGCAAAATGTAAAACATGAATTCACAGGGGGCAAAATAGCAATGAAAAACATAGTTTTACAGCATATATATATATATATATATATATATATATATATATATATATATATATTGACTCGAAAGCCGACCACGCTCAGCGTTGGAGGTGGAAGTCGAGGGCAGCCATGGAGATCGATGACGAGGCGGCGCCGAAGCCAACGCCTCACGAGCTTCTCGAGGAGTGCCGAACGGCAATGGAGGAGATCGCTGCCAAGATGTTCTTCACCAAGAAGGAGTCCCTCCCCAAATCCGACCTCCGCGATCTCGTCACCCAGATGTCACTCCTCTTCATCACCCTTCGCCAGGTCTTCCTTCTTTCTTTCTGTGCTAGGGTTAGGGTTAGGGTTAGGGTTTTCGCTTATGGGATTCCAATCTTAGTTCTTGATTTTGCAGGTTAATCGGACGATATTGCTCGAAGAGGATCGGATTAAGTCGGAGACTGATCGTGCGAAGGCGCCGGTGGATTTCACGACGCTGCAGCTTCACAATTTGATGTATGAGAAGAACCATTACTTGAAAGCCATTAAAGCTTGCAAGGATTTTAGGTCGAAGCATCAGGACATTGAGCTTGTTCCTGAGGAGGAGTTCTTCCGCAGTGCTCCTGAAGATATCAAGGGCAAAGTTTTGGCCAGTGATGGTGCTCATGACTTGATGCTGAAGAGACTCAATTTCGAGCTTTTTCAGGTGCTTATGTTTATTTATCAGGTCATATGTTATTGAATTAGCTTGCATTTTCTGGTGACTGGCAATTGGATAGGAAATGATAGTTTTGTTTCTTTGGGTTTATTTCATGTGTGACAGCTTGCAACTTCCATGGAAGCAGACCTCAACATTGAATTTTAAGAAGAAAAAATTGTTGTATTTTGCTTAGGCTTTTATAATCAACTTCTGTATTTTTTATTATCAATGAGTTTTAGTAGAAGTAAAATAGTTGTTTATTTATGTCCTTCTAACCTTGGCATTCATTAGTTCTTGCCCAGTCTTGTAAAATTACAAAAAGTAGTTGCATATGCTAGCTTAGGTTCAACAGAAGTTGATTCAATTGATTTATTGAACAACAATTTCAGTAAAGCATATTACAAATTTTGAATCTGCTAGAAACCTTAGAAAAAGGGGATGACGGAATGGTTATGCTAAAATGTAATTGTCTTAAGAGCATATGCAAATAAGTTCTTGTTATGAAGTTGAAAGTTTTAACAAGTGACAAGAAGGGTCTTTGATATGCAATGCTTGTAAAATATAGCATTGAAACACCCAGCAATTTTTTTAAAACAAAATTGGTTCACTCCATATATAATCACCAGCTTGGCCTTTGTTCACATTTGAAGTGGTTCTGGGAAGTTTCATCAAGTAGCTTAGAACAGGCAACCTTGCCCTGTTCAGTCAGGATATGGAGAAGTCTGTGGGATAATATATGCGGTGAGCCTAGGCTTAGGTTTGGGAATATTCTGTTTAGGCTGGCCCAGGCTTATACCAGAAGAAGTCCTGCCCATATACTGCCCCAGATTTAATATATATAAATATATATATATATATATGCATCTATGCCAGTTGTGGACTCCTAGTTTTATTTGTGTAAAACTAGTGTTAGTAACTTTGTTAAGTTAATGTAAAGGGGACCTGTGCTATGATGTGATGATCTTCTTATTGGATCAGTATCTGCTTTTATTCTTACTATTTTTTAACACCAAAATATATGCTTAATCATCCATTTCTTTGCTATAGCGAAAAGAACTCTGCAAACTTCGTGAGAAATTGGAGCAACAAAAAAAGAGCCTTGTGGACACAATTAACAGCCGCAAAAAGTTCCTCTCTAGTCTCCCTTCACATCTGAAATCCTTAAAGAAGGCCTCATTGCCTGTCCAACAACAACTAGGGATTTTGCATTCAAAGAAACAAAAGCAGTTTCAAGCTGCAGAGTTACTCCCACCTCCTCTTTACATAATTTACTCACAGTTATTAGCTCAAAAAGAAGCTTTTGGGGAGAGAATTGAAATTGAGATCCTAGGGAGTGTAAAAGATGCTCATTCTTTTGCCCTACAACAAGCAAATAATGACAATGGTAAATTCTGAAGCATCTTTTTTATTTTGACAACTTGGTGATTTGAGTTTGTTGCTTAAATATCTATTACAAATCAAAATGTCTGAATAAGCCATTATTTGAATTCTCTCCAATGATGTTTATCATATTTTCTATCTTAGATGGAAACAAAATCAGCAATCGCATGTATGTTCATGCAGATGAATAAGCTGAATTCACTAATTGGCATTATATTCTTTTGCATCATCTATATATATGCATAATTGCTTGTGTCATTGGGGAGCATTATACATGCACCATTATTAATTTTGAAGAAGCAGAGTGTTGATTCTAAACTTGACAAGTTGTTTTGTTTGGATATTATGTACAAATTGGTCTACAAATTCATGTCAGCAGGAAGATTGTCTATGATACTTTTTTGCTTCACAAATTAGTACCCCTAGAAAGAATCTTAATCAGTCTGAATCTGTCATATTATACTTGAATATGCAGTCTCTAATAAATGGTCAATTGTAAAATCTATGGAGTTTATTTATCTTGTCGCATTAATTTACCTTCACTATTGAAAGATTTTCTCAAACTATGATGAACTTTTTGTATTTTCCCCTTGATGATATCTTCCATTTCTGGTAAAATTACAAGTATGTTCATCATCATATATTAGTTACTAAACAGCTAGGAAGTTTCACGCAGAGATCATATAGTATCATGAAGATACAATTCTCTTGAAATGCTTTGAGATAGCATCAAAATAATTTGAAGCATGCTTTCTCAGCCAGCAGTTTTGTGGTCATTAAATGCCTTGTATACCTGTTGGCAGTTTGTTCAACCCTTTCAGAGCAACAATTTCTTACATGTTGACAATTTTAATGTTTAGGCAAGGGATTTCAAATTGGTAATTTTGTTGATCCACAATTAGGTCAGCATTATTTTCTTGATTATTATTCTGCTTTTACAATAAAAATTCATTTCTCATACAGTCTTAGTTTTAAATGTTTAATATTTTACCATTGACATTTTTTTTTTGTAGAGCTATGTAGTACTTTCATTTGTTTTGCCTTGATTGGGATAGGTGGTTCTCATCTTCTCCATATGAATTGAATTAGCAATAGAATTTTAAATGTAAGACTTCAAAGCTAGGGCACAAAGGGAAGCTTTAGTATTTAATGTGAATGAGGACAAACTTTAAATTTATTTATACAACTAAATCTTTTATAAAATCTGTTCCAGTTGAGGTAGATGAAACTATGGTTTATTAGAGCATTCTTTTGCATGCCCTAATAAGAAATGAAGGGAAATGAACTAAGATCCATTGTCTCTTATTTATTTTTTCTTGTCAGTTGCTTGCTTGTTGTACATGTCTCTAATCTAAGCCCCTGAGCCTTGATGAGTGACGAATCTATATGGAACCAATCCCTTGCTTACCCTCAGTTTAAGGATATACAAGAATCATTTAGTTGCTTGCCATTTATGGCTCCCTAATCCTTTATTTAGGATTTTTGAATCTTTATTCACTTCCCAAGAGTATGGATTGATACTTCTGCCATGAAGAAGGATTTTGATAAGAGATGCTCTTTATTTTATTTATTTATTTATTTGTGCTCCTGCCTGAGTTAGATAAGCTGCTTTGGATGTTTTATCCACTTCTGTTTGATTTGAATGGTTTTTCTGAATTTCAGACTGAGCTCAAACCACACCATTCTTCAGAGAGCCAAACTAACTCAAACTGGAGCTGCTAGTTCAGTTTGGTTTTTTCAGATTAATCAGTTTAATTGGTTAGAGGTGCTATAATCCTTGTGTTCTTCATGTGTATTAGCTATTAGAGCAATCAAATAGATCTCCTAAGTTCAACAGGGTGTGGACCAAATAGGTTTAGTATGTTATATAGTTTCGAAGTGCTTGGTGCATGTGAGATTTCATTGGGGTAACAAAGATGGCTTTTGAGTAAGACATACATAGGACATAATCTTGCTTATTTTTTGGTCAAATCATATGTCTACTGCTTGAATCTGGAATTACACAATTGTATTTGGTCAAATAATATACTTCAGATATCAAAGTTGGTTGCTCAACATATATGCTATTGTTCATGGATCAGGTACAGTGACAAATGGGGAGAACAATAGATTGGAGGATGGACTTGATGAAGATGAGGATACACAGAGACGAAGAAAGAGATCAAAGAAAAATGTTGTTAAGGATGGTAATGATCAGGCAGGTGTCCATCAGTTCCATCCATTGAAGATAATTCTCTGCATATATGATGATGAGACTTTTGAAGATAAGGCTTTAAAGTTGGTTAATTTGAGGTTTGAATACTCTGTGAAGCTGAATGTTGTCTATGTTGGAGTTGAAGATGTTGAAGAAGGTTTGGATGATGATATCTTGTGCAACTTGTTTCCAGATGACACTGGGCTCACACTACCTCATCAGGTACATTTGTGTATTGATATCCTACTATTGCTTTATGTATTCATACAGTATTTGTCTCAATTCAAGCCATGGCTAAATGTAGAAGCTGAAACTTGTTTGGTTGACTGGCCTTATATGATTGGCTACGAAAATACTTTCTGAAACTAGCAGTTATTTGAACATAGGAATGATATGTCAACTTGCATGTACTGTTGGTTGGGTCTTGATCATTGTAATTAGGCTCAGGGATCACAGATACTGACTGATGGCAGAATTATCGCCTTCTAATCATTTTGGCTGCCTTACCAAATAGTGAATTAGGTTTAGGGCTTCTGTAATAATGATCTTTTGGCATTATATGGATTAGGAACAAGTATAGCAACTATATGTTATCTTGGCAAAGCAGGTTTGTTACCTAAATTTTCATTGCTATTTGGCTTCCTATATATTGAAGCTTTCCTTTTTTTCTCATTTTTTCCCCTGTACTGTAATGCAGACTGCACTTTATGCTGGGGGTTCTGTTGTATTTGGTGAGAGGAGAAAATCATATCCATACAAGTGGGCACAGCATTTAGCTGGGATGGATATTTTGCCAGAGGTTCCTCCTTTGCAAGCTTCCAGTGTAACATCTAATAAAACACTACAGGTTTCTAATGGCCATTCTGGACTTTCCCTTTATCGTCATCAAAACCGTGTACAGACAGTTTTGCAAAAGATCCGCTCTAGAAAAAAGGCTCAGATGGCTCTTGTGTGAGTCACTGCTCTGGGTATCTGTAGTTTGAATTTGACTCTATCAAATAAGTCTTCACTTGGACAAATGCTTAAATTGTACTGCTAACTTTCTTTTTGGGACCTATTATCTTCTTTATTTCCATGGCTCTTTATGCAGAGATATTTTGTGCAGGAGAGAGAGGTATACAGGAAAGTTTTGACTTCTTGCCAAAACTTATCTTGATGTTTCCTTCCATAAGAAACTTATTAATATTTTTGCTCCTGCATGATGTTCTAGCTTTTACTTCTTGAAGAACTTGTACTGAATAATCTCTATGCTGCTTGTCTCCCTTGTCAATTTCTCACTCAGCAGATGTGATATACTAATTTTGAAGGTTTTGGAATATTTTACTTCTCTACAGGGAGCAGCTCAGTGTCTTGAGGAAGCTCAAATGGCCTTTCATTTCATACAAAAATGTTCCGTGGGCCCTTCACACCCCTTTTTGTACTTTGCATCAATGGTCACTGGCAGGGATATCTGATGGTTCATCTTCTGGTGTTGCTGTAGAACAAATTATAGATCCTGCAGGCTCTGATATGGATAGGAGATCTGCCGCATCATGGGATGAAGTAGAGGGTGCAAGGGAAGATGGTGAGCTTCCATTAGCAGTCACGGTTGCCTCTTCAGCAGAGAAACCAAAAACTACATCTTCTAGTGGGTTTTCCGATCTTGAACACTCTAGAAGTTTTTCTTTGCTTGCGAAGAATTTGACTCCTAAGAAGATCAAATCTCAACATTTGCTCGTGCATAAAGATGAGGATGATTTAGAACTTATGATTGACAGTGAGAGTGATGTAGAAGAGCAAGTGTTCGACCAAGAAACTGAAATTTTAAGGACAGTTAGTGAGAAACCTTGGGAAGACTTCGCTGCAAGGGAATTTCTTTTGGTTTTGACAAGAAAGGATAAAACTGAGCAGATTGTCATGTTGGAAGCCAAGGTAAATTTTGTTTTAAGACATCTGTTGGACAATGTAATTTATCTGCTTGCTAAAATTTCTCCCTGACTTCTGCAGGTGAAAATCAGCATTGAGTATCCTCTGAGGCCTCCTCTTTTCCAATTAAAGTTATCGGGAGCTGATCGCCAAGGTTCATGGCACAATGAACTTCGTGCCATGGAAGCAGAGGTATGTTGTCATGGTATGGTCGAGTATTAATACAACATTCTCCTAAATTTTATGCAGGAACTCATATTAATTTATAATTCTACAGGTAAATCTTCATATTCTCAGGCATCTGCCGCCAGATTATGAAAATTACATCTTAGCTCACCAAGTCCACTGCTTAGCTATGCTCTTTGATTTTCAATTCGAGTCACGTCCTGATAAAAGAAAGAGTTCTGTAATTGATGTCGGACTCTGTGAACCAGTTAGTGGAAGTATTGTCAGCAGATCTTTTAGAGGAAGGGATCGAAGAAAAATCATTTCTTGGAAAGGCATTGGATGCACTCTTGGATATCCATACTAGAAGCTCACAACTATATCTACCCCTCCAGACCTTTCATTTCACCTGCTATTGTTGAATTAATTTGTTGTTGATGAAGTTGCCAAGTTGTGTTCCTAATATATCCTGGGCTTGGTCTGATTGTTTGGAGCTAGTGCTGTTTCTAGATATTGATTTTGTTGATGCTATATTTGTACTCATTGTATCATTTAGAGCTTCCCTTAAATGTCTTGTATCAATCCAAAGAGTTTCACCAGGGCTGGCGGATGTATCTGAAGGTTTGATGTTCTTATTTTATTTTACTTTATTTTATTTTGTGGTCTCAGTTTATGGTTTGTATGATGTCTCAAAAATAATTCAAAAATTAAAAATAAAATAAAATAAAGTTGTTATGGAGGATAAATCATATGCCAATAGTGTCAATTTGTGAATTTGTAGGCGGTTCTGCATTACTTAATTTTGTCAATTCAAACCATATGTTTTTCATTTATGTCCTTTTCCCATGGGTTTTCACATTGAAATATTGCTTTTGGGGCGGATGGTGTAAAATGAGTCTCATGTAAATGCTTTGGCCAAACAGGCCCTAGATATAGTCTATTAACCGATGAATACCACAGGTACTTATCAATCTTAGTAGTTTGTATTCATTTGGCGAAAACCTATATATAAAACATTATACACCAAGCATCTTCACAGAGTGCGAAATGTCGGCCACAGATGATATCAAGCCTGTCATCAGTTTGAGGATAATGATCGCAGAAGCTCTGTAATTCCACAATCATATCACAATAATTTTTTACCTGCAACATACATAAACATGATATCTAAGTTGTTATCCACTTGGCCAGCAAGTCATACTTTAGCAGTTAATGGCTTCGTATGGCTCAATTATAATTTTTCAGCTCTTACAAGTAGGCGTGTACAAACCTAATTCACACAACCAAAACTTAAGAAAAAAGAAAAGCAGAAAAACGACCACTGATCTTCGCTGATCTTTATCATTGCATCGCATAAGTTTTGGGTTCAATTGCAAGAAAAGCGTTGCTGTTTGAAACCTTGATCAACAAACAAACCCTGCAATACAAGCATGAATGTTAAAAGGAGAAGAATATAGGTGAATGTTGATTTGTAGCAGTGAATGTACAACTGAAATAAGTTCCTATCAAACTAAAAATGAGAACAAAGATGTATACTTATTTATTGCAGTGAATGCACAACAGAAATAAGCACTACCAAAATGATCTGCCAAAAATATTTAACAATTACAAAATATGGATGATATCAAACTATAAATGAGAAGAATAAAGATGTATGTTTATTTATAGCAGTGAATCACTGAATGTACAACTGAAATAAGCACTATCAAAATGATCTGCCAAAAATATTTAACAATTACAAAATATGGATGATATCAAACTATAAATGAGAAGAATAAAGATGTATGTTTAAAGTACATATTTCATTCATAAAGAGAGAAAAACAATGAATGTAAAAGAGATCCTTTCTTCTCAACTTTTAACATTCTCTCCTTTTTTTTTTTTTAAATTGCATTTCTAAATTACCATTGTCAATTGTGTGTGTGTTGTTTTTTTTTTTTTGTCACAAAACAAATTATGATTTTCCTTTCCTTCCATCAACCAACATCATTTCAGTACTCGGCAGATTTCTTCCTATGATCTCAACTATGTATCCATTTCCTTGAAGCAATCAACAGGTGACTAATATGCAGACGAGATTGAAGTGCTGCAAATTAACTTCAGTATTTTCTATCTTGAGTATGGCGTTTTCAGTCAATTCAAAGAAAATTTAATGGGTCACAACATTTTTTGTGGTCTAATTTTAACCTTTAAGAAAGTTGTGTTCCCTAAGTTGACAGTAGAGAATCTGGAATTTGCTTACAAGGATTTCTGCACATAAATATTCTTAATTTATTTATCTGATGACGGAATCAAAATTTTCCAAAACAATAAAAAATTACGTTTCTCTAATTTAAAAGGATTTTGCCATCCCTCAAACGGGCCTTCATGGAGTTCTGGTTGGCAACATAAATTACGAGCGTAAAATTGGAGAGTGACTGAAGATGCACCACTCAATTTGACTTCCTTCTTGCAACTCACCAAGTTCCCACATAGCATTGGCTTAGTTGCATTCATTCTAACTCAATTGGAAAAGATTTGTGAATGGATAAATAAGAACATAGGGCATGACTGCAATTGCATCTACATCCATGTCTTTGCAACGATTCAGTCAAACACATCGTTTTCTTTTCTACTTTTCTTTGTTTTAGTGTTATGCAATAATATAATTCTTCATGGCCGACCTTAATAGCATGAGATTCCACTCATGAAGAACAAAGGGAAGGAAAGATTGACAGTAATCTGCTGAAAAGACCTTCTAACCACTTAAGTATAAGCTGTCGGGAACTCACCTGATGAACGACGAGAACCACGTCGCCAGTAAGACCCACAGCCAACCCACGAGCTCACACTTCTCTATGTTTTGCTGTCAAAGTTGGCAGTGTCTTATTCAGACTCCATTGCTTTTCATAAATAGACAAATACAGGGACAGACATCATGGCCTCCAATCAGGCCGACACATGCACAATCACGGACTGATCATGCACCTTTAATTAGCAACTAACTAAATAACAACAAAAGCTAATCTTGCACTTCAAGGATTACACTTAACATAAGCTACATTAAAGTTTGCATTGAACAATGAGTGTTGAGCCACATAAAACTATTTACTTAAAACTGGTGTGTACACAGGATATTTCTCTTTAGCATGATGAAATTATTTTCATGGTTCACATACTGTTTGAGACCATCATCCTTTAAAAAAAGGGTTGCTTAGAAAGTAGGTACCGTATTTATACAGTGAATTGGAGCCTCACAACATCAGTTGTTGTGGGCTTGGTAACAGATAACTTCCCCACCAGGACAACTGCTGACCAATTTAGGCAAACATACAGAGGACAAAGTTAGAGTCCATATTAATAGCAAACAACATCCTTTTGTTTCTCAGAATTCTGAAATGATGGTTTTGAGCACTAGCTAGTATGCGGCTGAATTCTAACATATCATCAATCTTTTCTTCCAATCTTAGTACTTGAGAAGTAAATTAATCAAAAAGAAAGCTCCTTGAATCAAATCCTCAAATAAGGGTTAAGCAATTGCCTAAAATAATAGCAAGTGCTTTTTATGAGGGTTTGAAGTGCTGCTAGAAGCACTAACCTAATAACTTCTAGGAAAAGCAGTTGTACCACTTATTTTGCTGCTCCTTTTCCATAGAAGCTTATCCAAGCAGATGAAAAATATCTGAGAAGTGCTTAACTTACATCAAAAGCACTTCCCCATACAAGAAAAAGATTAAACAAATGGGGCCTATTAAACAAACGAGGCCCAAGCCTTTTTTTGAGAAGCATCGATTTGTTAGTTTCCGAATAAAGCACCTAAGTTGTTCTTTTAGTGCTTTTGCTTTTCTCAAAAAATGAATCCAAACAAATTAATATGGACCCAAAACGGTTTATTTCATAAGTTAAGCACTTCTTAGGGAAAAAAATTGGATCCAAAAAGGTCCTAAATAGAATTAACATGTTGCTAAGAACCTAGCTTCCTTATATTGTTCAAACTATTAAACGGTTCCTTCATCTTTATATAATCTATTAATATGAGAAATTAATTTCATTCAGCCTCCAAATAACCTCTTAATTCAAATGGTTATGTGAATTTAGCAAACTAGGGTTAGTAAAACCTTAGATTTATTGATCTTATTTATTCTAACATATCAAGATTCTAATAACATTATTATTTTTGAGGATGGAAAATTTTAAGTACATAGTTCAATCATAGAAAAAATAGGGCACTTTTAGAGCTTATTAAAGCAAATCAACATGAGTCATTATTAAGATAAATATCAAGATATATTCACATTCTTGGATAAGGCAAAACAAGAAAATGAAAAGATTGCAAAATCTGCATAAATTACTCTGTTTATTACATCGCACTCATGAGAATCATCTGCATAAAAAGGACCAAAATTTACCACATACATCATCTTGTATGTGGTAAATTTTGGTCCTTTTTATTAAACATCATACTTTTATAAATAAATTTTCAAGTACACAAAATGAGAATCATCGCACTCAAATATCCAGCTCATCAAAATCTAAATTACTATGTAACCTAAAAGAATGGAAAAACAATTTGTAAACAAAATCCATCCATACAGCATGCTTATCCATGATAAAGATATTCTTAGCAATACAAAATCATACTTCGAACTGATTTTGCATCCCAAAGCTACTTGAAATTATTTAAGCTTGTAGTATGAAATCTCAGTCTAATTTATGGATCCAAAATTCTAGAGGAAATAGATGAATATAAATTTGGACCTTAATTAAGCAATCTACCAATCATTTATAATCAAGCTTGGATTTCATGTTATCAACTAAATACATTGATAGCAAAAGAGAGCAGAAATATAACACACTAAGAAGCATATGTTCACACCATTCAAGAAGTACCACAAGCAATGGAAAAACACTTTTAAAATATTACAAAGCTAATACAATCTCTAGCGAAGTTTGATTTAAATAACACCTTATAGCAATACAGACTACCTGCATCTCAACATAACAACTAAGATGTGATCTTTCATAGAATAACATAAAGGCAAATAATGAAGCTGTATTTTAGCAGTCACTGATTCTAGATTAATCAGAAATAATTCATTTCATGAAAGCTCACAATAACAACAATTTCACATACCATTCAAGAATCTGCCGCATCAGAAGCCTTTGGTGCAAAAGGATCATGAGTCGGGCCCATGTCCTGCCCAATGTGTCGTTGCACCAACCGGTGCAGGTCAGCCATGACTTTGTGCTCTCGTTTTGCCTTCTCTTCATAATTGAACATAGCCAATGCACGCTTATCCTCAGCACTATAAACCTGGTTTTCTTTCCTAATACGAATAGCATTCATCCTCTGATGCCTGCTCCCACTCATCACATATCCCAAACTCTCAAACTTCTGAATTTCTTCAGCAGATAAACCGACCTCTCCTCTCCTTGGAATACGCTTCCCTTGCTGCACATACTGAGCAATGGCGTCTCCCTCACCAGGCCGCAAAGCACCACCATAGCTTATATGCCCCTCAGCACGAGGCAACGGCGCTGGACCAACAAAAGTTTCATTCTCCAAAGCCGGCTTTTTTTGGGACTCAATCATCTCCTTGAACATGAGAGCTTCTGGATCAATTTCAGGCATCTTGATACTACTCTCTATGGGCTGAGCTTCCTCATCTGATTCCCCAGGGCTCTCTGATTTCGGCCTCTTGCTCTTCTTGATCCCCTTGGATAACCTCTTCTTCTCCAATTCCTCACTCTCATCAGAGCTAGTCAATCTCCTCTTCCGCGAACTCTTTCTCCCACTACTCTTCTTGCTCGATCTCGATCTCCGACTCCTTTTCTTGCGCTTTCTATCCTCTTCCTCGCTGAAAGACTCATATGAACTTTCGGACTCCGACCCTGAATCCATCTCCGATGAGCTTTCCTTCCTGCTCCTCCTCTTTGTCGTCCTCGTCCGCCTCCTTCTATCCCTGCGCTTCCTCGGCGACGGGCTCTCACTCTCAGAATCAGAACCAGAATTCTCCGTATCCGATGCACTCTCATCAACCGATCCACGAGATCTAGATCTCTCCCGCTTCTCCTCCTCCTCCTCCTTCTCCACTGCATCAGGATCATCCGAAAACTCTGATTGTGGCTCCTCCCATTCCGTGCGAGGAGGGCTAGGAGTCACACGCCATAAGCACCTGTACCGTTGCTTCCTAAGCCGGATGCGCTTGATGCGGCGAGCCTCGAAGAAGCTCAAGCCCTGGAGATCCTCATCGCTGGGAGCTCCATCGTCGTACCGGCGGGAAGGCTTGGAATAGCGAGACGGCCGATCATGGTACGGGGACCAACGACGGTAGTCAGGGCTGCGAGAGCGCGGCAGAGGAGAAGGGGATCGGGATATAGGGTCGTCACGGTGCCGCCGGCGGCCTTCGGAGTCAGCATCACGGCCGGGGACCTCAACGGTGGAGGGCAGCCTCCGTTGGCTTCGTCCCATCTTCGAAAGATGGCGAGGATAGAGAAAGGATTAGGATTATAACCAAATAATTAGGGTTTTTCAAAATTGGGGAAATTTAGGGTTATTTATTCATTTATTTATTTTGAATATGTTTGACTTTTGACGTGGGAGGCTAATGAGAGTGGAAATTTAATATATACTAGGGTGGAGGCCCGCTGCATATACTTTGGAAAGATTTATTTATATATAAATAATTTTTGTGTTTTTTTTTTCCATTAACAATAGGAAAGTTGGTTTTTTTTCCATTAGCTTGAAAGAGCAACTCAAGTTGTTTGACATGATATTTGCATTTACTCAATTTCATATTTATCTCAAATATTCTTATCATATTATTACTAACAACACCACTTGCATTAACCATAGGCAAAAGTTGTTCAATTTTTTATCTTCCATTTCCGGTCAAAAACAAAAACCAAGGGGTAAAAGTGAATGAACTTCACTCCATTCATGATTGTTATTATGGATGTGCATCAGAGACATTGGAATGTTCAACATTAGTATCCTTGAGGGCAGGAAGGTTTAGGTCGATCAGAGTTACTACAAATGGGATTTTGAGAGGTGAACTAGATATGAGAGGTTGCCCAGAATTGTTCTCCGATGAGTTAACTTCATGGATTTGATCATGGTTGGGGATTGATTCTTTGTTTTCCTTATTCTGGTTAGCAGTTTTTTTTACCTACAAAAGAATGATGTCTTCATGAACTTTTATTCTTAATTGTCGTGTAATAGGATATTGTTTAGTGTGTGTGTGTATATATATATTATTATTATTATTATTTAGCATTTCAACATTACTTCGAGCTTTTCCATTAGTTCTTTTGCATTTGCAGCGGAGACAATTATATGGCGGTCACTTGGGCTGATGAAACCTTCTTCTACAGCATGGTCAATGAAAGACAGCAATGAGTTGTAGTAGCCATCAATATTCAGTAACCCAACCTACACCAAAGAATACATTAGTGATGATTTCTTCAGCATTTCCATTGTGTATATGTACAGTTGCTATTGAATTACCAGTTTCCTATGTATGCTTAGTTGTGCCCAAGTAATCACTTCAAAAAATTCTTCAAGAGTGCCATAACCTCCTACAAAACAATTTCAATTGAGGTTACTTAGTTTATTTATTTTTTGTTATTTATGCCAAGAACATTAACATATAATGATTTGTGAGAGGGTTTGTTTGGTTTTTGCATAATGTGTGATAAAAGAATGATAACAAAATCAAGCACTGTTAGTGGGCATATAATAAATCATACATGTAGGTTATGTACTAACCAGGCATAGCAATAAAGGTATCAGAATTGCGAGCCATCTCTGTTTCTCTTTGGTGCATATCGGTCACTGGTTTTACTTCTTTTATAAAGACGCTAGTTATCTAACAAATCCATAAAACAATTTATTAGTAAATAGGCATTTGTATTTGTGTTCTGAGTTTTTTTTTTAATAGTTTGTCGTTATATTGAATTTTTTTTTTTCATACCTCTTTCGTCATTAGAGCTTCGGGAATGATTCTAAGTTATAGGGGAAAAAGCTTTTAATATCTCTAGTTTTTTTCTTCAAATGACTGGGGTTTTCATATTTTTTTTTTAAAAAAAGAAAACATAACAAATACCCAAGAACATGTCTTCCACCATCAAAGACAATTTGTGCTGTTAAGCCCATTAATCCTATATTGCCTTCTCCATATACTAAATTAATATTTTTCATCACCTTTAGGGATTTGTTAGGTTATTGCACATATTTATAGTTGAGCATACATAAATGAGTAGGCTATATGATTATAAGAACAGTAATAGAGGGAAAACAATGGAAATGAAGAGGGAATGATTAAAAACCATAATTAAAATTTAGTAACAGGAAAAAGACAAACAAGTTCTTTGCCAAGATCTATGGCAGCATCTTGGTAACTCTTTTTTTTTCCTGGGTTACTATCGCCAAAAACACAAATTTTCTTGAATTTGGATGCACTCATTCTCTTTCTCGTATATTGCTTTGATAATCCTGAAAATTGCAGCAAATCATCATTGGGATAGTTACATTAAAGCTGTAAGTATAATTTTTTTTTTTTATATCCAAAAAACAAATTGGTTGACAATTAAACAATAATAGTAATAAGCAAGGATGAGTAAAAGAGGATCTTGAAATCGCAGGGTAATTATGCTGATGATATGTTTTTTTTGTTGGGGTGTTACCACGTTTGATCTAGGAGATTGATGATTTTGGGGAAGATTAGTCTATTTCTATTAGGTGTTATCCATATCTCTCTCTCTCTCTCTCTCTCTCTCTCTCTCTCTCTATATATATATATATATATATATATATATATATACAAAGATGGTTGCCTTGTGTTGTTTTTCTTTGGTTAATTTTTTTTTTCAAAATTTTTTTTGTGTTTAGTCAAAGATATACATCATGTTCTTTGAGATTTCTTTGAAAGGAGAGTCGTTTTGTTTTACATTTGAATTTCCTTCAATTGTTGTGCTTCTTATTGTATTGATACCTCTATAATTGTTTGTTATAGTTAATGTCACGCCCCGACCCGCGGGCCCACTGGACGCGACAACCGCCGCGGCAATTCCGAGGAGGGATGCTCCGCCACTTAACCCTCGAGATAGCACAAGGCTAAACAACCACCTGGAATTCCACAAAATTCCACCAAAAACACAAGAGCGGAAGTAACAACAACAATAATGACAACAGTGATGATATACAACAGTAAACAAGATCACAAGTGCATAGGGAAGCTATAACAACAATAACAAGTCTTAATACATCGAAGTTTGAAAGTTGAATAAATACAAAACATACAACAAGGTTTACTACAAACTAGTGGATCCATAAGTCAAGACTACATGTCCAAACAAAACAACATACATGAATTGAAAGGAAGATACAGAAAGGAGAACAGCAACAAATGCCCAGCACACTGCTGCCCTGCTTCACCTACTACCTGCAATAGTCTAGGAGAAGAAAGAGGGGGTGAGTAACTAGCGTTACTCAGTGAGGGGAGACTAGCACAACCTCACCAGAAACACCAATAACAAAGAATAATGATAAAGCATCAAAATAAGCATTTTACCAAAACCAAGATAAACGTTTAGAACATAAATATATACAGTAGTAAACTTAACATAGCAAGATTTTTAATCACCTCAAATCCGATAAAATACTGAACATCGGTTCAATATAAAAGAATAAGTCAAACATCAACCCAAACATCAACGATAATTCCACAAAACCCAGAATAATGCGATACATCGGCAACTTGATAGGAAATGCGAATATCAAAGAAATAATGCCAAAATTAAGTTTATGGGAGTGTATGTCCAGTCAAGATCCTCCATTTCCACCTGAACTGGCCCTCATAGTAAATGTCCAGTCTGAGCTGGCCCTCATAGTAAATTCACCAACAAAGCCAACAGTATGCGCAAATCTGCACGAAGTACAAAAGCCAACAAAACATCCAACAATCCAGAATACTTCCGCATTCTCACAAGGAAAAGATAGAAACACAATCAACAATCAAGCTTTAACACAAGGGGATAAGCAAATCCCAATACAAGGAAATGACATGAAAAACTTCACGAATCTCTAAAATAAGTTCCGGGCATTAGAATTCTCATAATCCCAAAGATTCACAACAAATCTTAAGTTCAACATAAACAAGGGTTTCTCAACCTCAACGAAGCGATAATCCAACACAACTCGAATATTAGCAAATCAATTAACAAATAAAACATTTAAGATCAACTCAATAGAAATTATCATTCACCAAAATGCCAACCAAATATAAATCCATACAACTATACTCAAACCCTGATATAAGTGTATATGAATAAATATAAGTATGTGCTCATGAAATATATCTAGTTATCGGCATTCATCCAATAAGGCAATGCATAAATATCCCACTCACAGAAATGGTGATTTGTCTCCTTCGCGAGCTACTCCTCGGCTACTCCCTTGCCTCGAGCCAAAGTGTTGTCTCGTTACCAAAGCAATTCCAACAACAATGTTAGCACAAGCACACAAGGAAACCCTAGGTTTCCCCTACCAACAACCCTAACCGGCTCTAAGGTTTACTCCTCTAAACCTAGAGGCTAACAAAGGGATCCTAAGGGTTAAAGCCTCACTTTCTAACCCAAAGGAACCAAGAAAACAAGGGGAGAGGGCAGGAGCTACAGTAGCTCCAAAACAAGCAAGAAGAACACTCAAGGGTTCTTGAGGTCAAAGCCTACAACCAAATCCAAAACTTCTCTCAAGACCCACAAACAATAAATAAGGATGAAAATAAGGATTAAACTCCTCTCAAGGCTCCAAACAAACACTAGATTCATCATCCAAAGAAGAAGAAAGGAACAAGAAAGAAAGAAAGGAAGAAGAGTTTACCTTGATCAATCAAGGGATTGATTTGCAAGCTCCACAAACCAACCAAAAATCTCCTCCAAACCAGCCCTAAACTCTCAAGAATGGTAGAGGAAGAGAAGGGGAAGGAAAGAGGAGTGCTTGGGAGAAGAAATGAAGTAAAATGAAGCCAAACGAGTTTTTAATAGCCCCACAACGAAGGTGTGAGGGTCATGTGCGGCCCCGCGCAGTGACCGCACACCCCACAGCCTGGGGTGTGCGGCCTTGTGTGCGGGCCACACACCAGGCCGCACAAGGGCCTTACATAGGCCGCACAAGGCCACTAAAATGCCTGTGCGGGCTGCGCACAGCCCGCACGCTCTCTGTGTGACTTGCACATGGCCCGAGCACCTCTTAAAGCCCTCAAAACTGGACCCAAAACCCTCGACAAGCCTCTCTGACTCAAAACAAAGAGAAACTTACCCAAAACATCAAACAAACAAACACCGAATGATCGAAAGACACCGATCTACACAAGAGAGAAAAACCCGAAATACAACAGTTAAGGTGCAATTGGTCTTGTCGGTTTGCTGTTGACATATATATATATATATATATATATATCATAAATTGTAGTATTTTTTTTTTTTGGTTGATTATATTATGATGGTGGTCATACATTTAATAAAATTGAAATGAAGAGTAGATTTTCTTAGAATAAGAGTAATATTTTTTTATATTATATATGTATTTTATTATATTTGCTTTCCTTTATGGTAGAGTTATATATTTTTTTTCTTTGAAAAACATTTTATAAAATTGTAACAAAAATTCATCATTTATTTTATATATATATATACAGAGATGGTTGTCTTGTGTTGTTTTTCTTTGGTTAATTTTTTTTTCAAAAGTTTTTGTGTATTTAGTCAAAGATATTCATCAAGTTCTTTGAGATTTCTTTAAAAAAAGAGTCACTTTGTTTTACATTTGGATTTCCTTCAATTGTTGTGCTTCTTATTGTATTGATTCCTCTACAATTGTTTGTTATAGTTAAGATGTAATGGGTCTTGTCGGCTTGCTATTGACATAGTTATATATATATATATATATATATATATATGAGGATAAATCATTTGTGGACGTCCATAGATAAAAAATCTATGGATGTCCATTATTAACCATTGGATCTCGATCCAATGGCTAACAATGATGAACTGTAACTACTATGAATCATGATCAACTGTCCATTATCAATTGTTCATCAATGTCAGCCGTTGGATCGTGATCCAACAGCTGATAATTGGACATTCATAGATTTCTTATCTATGGGCGTACACAAATGATGTTTTGCATATATATATATATATATATATATATATATATATATATATATATATATATATATACATTGTAGTTTTTTTTTTTTTGGCTGATTGTAATATGATGGTGGTCATACATTTAGTATTTTGTAAGTTTTTTTTTTTAATAAAATTGAAAAGAAGAGTAGTGTTTTTTATATTATATATGTATTTTATTACATTTGCTTTCCTTTTTGGTTGAGTTATATTTTTTTTCTTTGAAAACCATTTTATAAAATTGTTACACAAATTCACCATTTATCTTATTTTTGTCAAAAAAAAATTAATTTAATTATCCATCTCCTCAATAGCTCATGACATTAATTAGTTTATTATTAATCAAACAAATCCAGTTTCTCAGAAACTGAGATGAGCATAGGAAAAACTCAAATAATCTTAGCAAAGCCATGTGCATGCTCTGTATATTCTCTTTGACAAAGAAGAAAGGGTAATACATATCAAATCATGTATCAACTTGGTTTGGATTTGATTCAATAAAATAGAATCCTAGAACATGAGATTGACAAAGATATCATGAGGAAAATTTTAAATAAAAAGATAGGAAAAACAACTGTATTATCTGTGCAATGAATTCAGTTGGGAAAACAACTCATGAGAATATAGATAGACAAAGAGATACAGACGAAAATTTCCAATATAAAAAAAATCTAAACAGTTGTCTTTGTCTGCTATAAACTTAGATAATGACATTATTCAAGCGGCGGGATCGGTGGCACGCTTAAGAGCGTAGGGGGTGGAAGTGGCAGTATCATTGAGGAGTAGGTTTAGGGTTACAAAGAAAAATCACCGATAAAGCCCTCTCGAATTTATGGTACAGTAATCTGCAAGAGTAGAGAAATAGGTACGGGACACTTCAACAGACCAATCATGAAATCGTAAAGTGGACGGCCGTGATTGAACGGATGACTGTTATGGTTTAGTTTTATTTTCTTTGCAAAACCTAAAATGATTCGGCAAGACAAATTAATGAAAAGTAATACCTGGGTATGCTCACTCGCGGGTGTTCCTAACATTATATTGCTGTCGGCTTCTCATTGGCCCATTGACTAACAATGGGGAATCGAGAAGGATGTTAAAGTAGGCCAGCAGAGGTATAGATGATAGAGGAGATTGTGATGCTTTGGTTTTATCAAACTCATTAAAAAAACAAAACACTCAACCAATAAGGGATGGTCAAATGTCCAACAAAGACAAACTCTTGAGAAATAGTGATTTTGGGGAATAAAATTAAGATGTAGAGACTAGAGAGTATATATATATATGATATGCTTTTGATTTGAAAAAGCATTTGTTGTTTTGATATGTTTTGTAAGGTTGGTATAATGCATAGAGACGGGATATATAGTGATGTTATGATGAAGAGATGATGAAGATGGAGAAGATGACAGAAGAGAGAGAGCATTGTTAATCAACAATGGTGAAAGAATCATTACATGTTGTCTTAATTGTGCTCTATGCTCTATCTCTCATCATTATCATCTCTTTCCTTCTTCATCTCTCTCTCTCTCTCTCTCTCTCTCTCTCTCTCTCTCTCTCTCTCTCTCTCTCTAACACTTTACCTCCTTCTTTTTTTAAGGTTTTATTCTCTATATATTTCCATTAAACTTTAGTATATAGTTCATACAAATATATTCACAGATAAATTTGTTATACTTATGGTTCAAGTGCTAAGGTAACAATGATATAATCCTTTTTGCATCTCTTCTCTCTTTTTTTAAGGGCATGTTTTTGTTTTGGAATTATTAACAAAATTATTAATATTGTTATTGCTTGAATTTGTGTAGATATGCACTTGAATTAATGCTTTTCAAATGTCTTTATTCAAAATCTTAGGTGCTTTCTTCTTTTTATGGTGTTTGCTATCAGGAGTCAAAGAAGATAAGAATTGATTTTGATTTTTGATTCTCTCAATAGGGTTATTCATTTATAGTCATGTCATTTTCCATCAATACATACATATCTCGAATTATTATGTGTTATTATCTTTGTTTATATATATATACATCCATTTCTAACAACTTAGGTTAGGAGTTTGGAATTGTGCCAATCTTTCTTTTCTAATTTGTTACAACGTTTTTTTTTCCATTATTTAGGTTTATTTTTTGTTTTCTTTATGTATTTTTCTCCAATGTTTGTTGTTTTTCCTTTGTCTTTTATTTGCTTTCTCAAATTCTTAATGATCATTATTTTTATTATGTTAGAATGGGAGAGAAGTCTTGTAACTATTTTCTTGAAGTTATCCCTCAAGATATTATCGAAGAAGTCGTTGCATACATCGCTTCAACATCTTGTAGATCTCTTCATGATCTGAAAATGTTACACGCCTTGTAATATCATTGATTATTCATAGCATTAAGCTCATTGTTGTTTCTTTGCATTATGAATACATATATTGATATATATCTAAATATATATTTATTTGCAATTGTAAAAGTTTTTATGCAGCATCTAAAAGCCGCAAAGTTGGTCAGTTTATGCGAGTTGATAATTTATGGTGTCTTGACATGAAGAAGTACATTATTTTTCTTCAAAATTGTGCCCAGAGAGACAATTTGGAAGCTCTTTTGGTGCTTGGATTGGTGAAAAACTTATCATTCATTTTTTTTCCGTGTTAGATAAGTTATAGTTGTAATATTGAATTGTTTTTTTTTTGTTTTTTAATTTTTCAGATCGAATGTATTCAGTTGAAAATGGATTCAGGCATCCAACATCTCACAAATGCAATGTTTAAAGGTCATTTACTTGCTGGCTATGTAGGGGGGATTCTTTTGTATAAAAATCAAGAAACACGTCATTCTGACATGGAAATGCTTAACATGGTCGCTGATGGAAAGAGTTGATATTGTTTCAAGAGCATTAGCTAGTACAAAATCTGGTAATCATATAATTAATAAATATAGACATGTTGTAGAAAAATTGTTTAGTGATATAGTATGGAGTTTTGATAGTAAATGGATTACAACAGAGGGATGGGAATGTCAAAATTATTTGTGCGGTAGGAAAACCAATTATATAATTTCTAATGAATGGTTAGGTGAATATAGATTAGTGAGAACGTTTTGTAGCCAACCTTGTAGATGGAAATCTGAATTTAATTTGTTTACAAAACTTTTGTAATGTTTGTTTAATTGTTTGGTCTTTTTTTTTTTTTTTTTTTTTTGTAAGTTGTTTGTGCATATCATGTAGTCTTATATAGAGATCAGGCCTGTTAGGATCAGAGGCCATTGGTACTGATAGAGAAGAATAAGGGATGAGATAGGGTTTTTTAGGGTTTCGAAGCAGGAGTAGTCGTCATTCTCTAGAGAGGAAGACCACCTCCTCCAAGATTGTCCGATAGTCCGAGATGGGCACTTGAGATATTTGGCTTACAAATATATCATGGGCCATGGACCATGGCCCAAGCTATTATCTCACCCCCTTGAAAAAAAAATGTATTTCAAGGTCTTTGATATTTTGCAAATCCCTAGTACTGAACAATAATTATGGCTCACCAAATGGCGGCTAGTATCATAATAAATTTTTTTTTTTTTTTGGAAAAATGACAAATACACCTATCGGCACGCACCAAATGACGGCTAGGTTGGAATATGAGGGGCTAGGTTAACATTTTTTATATATACAACCAAAACATGAAAAATAAAAGAGATAAAGTGACTCCTTTTCCTATCAACTGTTCAGCAATAGGGAATTAAAAAAACAAAATAAAAAACAAATGTTTCAATTAACATACTAACAATAATTCAAAAAAATTTCAAAATCACCAATTGCCATGCTCCAAATTATTATTTTTTTTTTTTTTGAAAATTTACAAAAACACCATTTTTTATATATATAAAAAACATTAAAAATAAAAGAGATAAAGTGATTCCTTATATAGTGGTGGGGAAAAATTCTAAAACATTTGGAACATGTAATCAAATAAAAGAAATATGGAGGGGGCATATGAGAGTTGGGGGGTGGAGAAGATTAAAGGCGTAGAACCATATAGTTAATTTTTCATGGAGGATACATTGATTTATATGTTCATCATGTTGATGCAACATCAATAAAAATTGATGGGTTTAGTTTTCCATGTCATTTATAGAAAAAAAAAACATTAAAAAAAAAAACTTATGTAGAAGAACTTGATGAGAATGATAAATTTAAACACAAAAGTACATATATTTGTTGCAAGCCTTGTTTGAAATAATTAAATACCAAAATCAAAGAACCTTATATTGGATAACTTATGGTGAGTGTTATATAGTACTCAGATGTGTTTCTGATAACCATTCGGTTAGGTTTGGAATTTTTGGTTTTAAAATAATTAATGTGATTAGGTGATTTAAACTTCACTTAATAACAATTTTAAAGCTTAATGAAGACATACTCCATCACATGTCTTTATCATGGAAGCAATCATTTTACTAATATATGCATGAGTTTATATGTCATTATCATAGAAGCAATTAATTGTTCAAGCTGTGAATGACTTTACAATTATAATAATCATCATTAGAGTAAAAACATTTCATTTTGATAGAGTATATCTCACTTGATTGTCCACAGACCACCTGCACAAACAATCACTCAATTCATTAACCATTTATTTCCACTAAAAAAAACACAAGGTAAAGTGAGTAGTATGTTCTTCAATACAACTCCAACGGCTAGGGAAGAAAGAAGACAATTTATTGTTATTGTTTTATAGGGAATATCTCAAACACAACATTATATAGTACAAATTACACTATGAGGGATTAACTTTGAAGAGTGATAATAACAATGCTTTCGGGCAATTGAATGAAAAACAATATTAGAGGTGTAAGTGTGTGTGTGTGTGTGTATTCCTTATCTCTGTTGTACTGATTCAGCAAATTTATAAACTTGCATCATGTTGGTTTTCTTTTATGCAGCAACCAACGGCTGTGATTACAAATAGAAAGCAACGGCTAAGATTAAATGTTTCAATGGTTTCCATTCTTTACATAAACATCCAACGGTCTTTATTTAATCTCTCTATCTCTAAAGGTATCCAACGGTCAGAAATGCTTCTCAAAGAGCAGTAAAGTATTCAGAGTCTTAGATCATAGAGAAGGTGAACAAGTAGAAGTATAAGGAGACAAGATCAAGATAAAAGAAGAATGCTCTTTATTTGACACTAGGATGGTTTTCTTACATTTATGGAAGGATGGGTGTCTTTTTTGCAAACACTAAGGGGCCTTATATAGGCTCCAAGACTTAGCCCTTAAGTAACCTAAGTCATGGTTAACAAATTAACCATGATTAGGTGATCTTAACCTAATGATAAGACATAACCTACCCAGAGTTCAATGATAAGACATATACCAAACTTACTTGGAGTATAATATAGCTCCATGACAAGACTTCTATAGCGTATTTACTATTCTTCTACAGTGTATTTATAGTACAAGCTATCTTTCTTATCACTTCAATCAACTGCCATCCAAAAAATAAAAATTCAACTTTATATATTTTTTTTGTGAAAAAAACCCAAACCCAATCATATTGCTCCAAATGGCATGTCAAGGCTCTTAGGAGATCAACTTTATAATATGTATATATATTTTCCCTTTTATGTTTTTTACAAAATTATTTGTTTTTTAGAAACGGTTAATTCCAACGTGCATAGGTAGTTTCTCAAAATTTAAAAATTATAAATTGAATTCCAAATCTATTTTTTTAATTATTTAATAAAATATAAAAAAAATTAAACGTAATTAGAGAAAAGTTTGTTAGTTCTTATACATTATATATTTCTCCAAAAGATATTTAAAATTTTATCAAAATAATTTAAAATTATGGACAATCCATGAGTAGGACTTCTTAAATATAAAACATTTAAATCAAATTGTAGAAAAGATTCTTAGTTCTTATACTTTATATATTTATTTAAAAAATATTTAAAATTTTATCAAAATAGTTTAAAATTATGGACAAATCCAACATAATACCGACTATTTTATTGCAGAGGTAATTTTCAAATTTTCTTCTTTAGGTTCAAAATTTTTTAGAACTTATTAATCATGAAACTAATTGCCAGTTTGGTATGATGTAAAGTCGTTACTTGTTCTACAAAGTAAGAGGGGTGAATCTATTTCAACCGTTTGGTTCTTAAAAAATGGGTGGTCTCCTTGTAAACACTTTTCATTTGACCAGGGAAAGTGATCCAAAGGGGTGGTGTGAAAGTGATTACACCCTTGGGTGGGAAAGTTTGGTAATTGTCAAATTACCAAACTACTCTTTATAATATAAAACTCTTCATTGTTTGTTTTGTCTTTGGAAAAACCCTAACGTGAGCATATTCACCAATTCAGTAGAGAGTTGTCGCTTCTTCTGAATCGTCTAGTAATTTTTTTTCTCGAGGTTGTTAGATTATCTTTATGTTAAATTTTGGTTATGTTTTTCTTGTGTGAAATTCATGTTTTAATAGGATAAAGACAAATAAATTTTATATTTGTTCGGATAATATTTTTATGTGAGAATCTCTGTTTTGATTGAATCAAATCTATGTTGATATAATAATCCATGATAAGATGAGAACATGACATATATTTTATTTGCTTCTAATTTAATAAAAACCCCCATTTGAATTTTTTTTTAAAATTTATGAAGAATAGGTTAATAATTATTTAGACTAAGTTAGTAATATTATTAGAGTTGAATAAAAACTCAAATTTAATAACTACAACAACTAAGAGCAAAAATGAGAATAAACTTAACTTTACATTAGAAAACAAGTTCATACCAAACGAGAGAATTAAGTTTGCATGCAAAGTAATTACAATTTGATTGAGATAACCAAATGTTATAATGCTATTTTACAAGGAAAGTAATTGCATTCAAAGTCTTTGCAATTACTTTCTTTGCAAAGTTCCAAATTGGGCCCTAAATTCCAACCATTAACTTCTTTCCATATTCTGAGAAATAATTCTATTAGTTTTCAATGCACACAGTAGATACAGTAACAAATTGTGAAGATTACAAAACATCTTACCCAAATAAATAAAATAAAAGTCAAAGTAGAACTTCATCTGCCTTCAAATGCACTTAGGAATCATACAAATGGTACAAACAGGGTAATATTTCTCAAAATTGCTTGCATAACTCAACAACTTTCTATAATCCAGATCCTTCAAATTTGATGAGCTAGAATACAAACAGACTGTAAAAATAAAATAAACTGACATCAAAAAAGAAAAATCGCGATGATTTTAATCACCATTTTGCCTAAGCCTTCTTTCTTAACTTAGAAACTCGACGTTGGACCTCCCTCTCCGCTGTCTGAACATAGAACTCGGCTGCAAGCATGTCTTTTACACTGATATTTGATGCAAAACTCAATTCAACTGTGTCGATGATTGCTTCAAGGGAGAGAGTGAAACCCAAAGCTGACAATAACCGAATTGCATTTGCGATACGGCATATATTGCGTCTTGTTTCCACTGAGGTGAATGTTCCCTCTTCATCTTGATCACCCTTTAACTTTAGATTCGACTGCCCATCTTTCTCCATATGGTTATCTTGGTCTTCAAGCATGACATTTTCCCCAGTCTCGAGGTGTTCACCGACCCAGATATATCCATTACATCCAACAATCAAGTCAACCCCGTAATCTTCGAGATGGTGGAAATGTTGTTTGCGCCGTTTAACCAGATATGGAGGCACTGTAAGCAACTGACCTCTCTCGAGCTGAGACAAAAGAACAACCGATTTATCAGATACTACCTCTAAAATTTGCCACAGATTAAAGAGCATTTGAGCATACTGTGGCAAGTGAAGACTGAAATAAATAAGTCATGCGTACATAAAAATAAAGCCAGAGGCACGCACACCATTATAAAAAAACTGCTTTTAATTTGCACATTTTATATGTTAACCAATGTGGGAATTAATCAGCTGAGCATGAAAAAAGAAAAATGCAACAATGAAACATATTATGGTAAGTTATTGTTCCATCTTATTAAGAATATTCATGTTTAATTACAACAAATTAAGACAGTTCCAATACAGAATAATCTAATGTGTGTGAGCACGCATGCACAGGCACAACCGTGTTGTGCATACACAAGCACTCAATAAATAGTTTGAATTCCATTTTCCTTGGTCAAATCATATTCTAAAGGAAATCTTTTGTATTTAAATAAAAGGAAAGGTGCTGCCCAAAAAATAACAATGTAAACAAGTCACCTTTCCATATTTCTGGCTTCTTGCTTGAAGTTGTAAACTTCCATCATGTTGAAATCCACGAACTTCAGCCTAGAAATATATTGCAAACAAATCTTATCAGCATGCTCATTACCAAAATTATCATAATTAACGAACATAGGTTTAAAAGGAAACACATCCCAATTCCTGATACAAGCTGGTACATGTAATAAGTTTTAACATGTCCAAAATAATATTGGCCATAGCATTGATGAGTGATAATTACACCCAGATATTGGACCCATTAATGCACAACCTTCACTGTTAAACTAAAGAATTTTGGACTAATGCATTAGAGAAAATATAAAGAACCATTGGCTGTACAGTTTAAACTTTAAAGTCATCACAACCAAACATTAAGCAAGCATATTAAGTATCAGAAAACAAAATTATCCAGCAAATTATCACTTTAATGACTTTTCTTTTTAGGGGGGAACAATGCAGACAAGCCACCCCCCACACACACCCCATATCCTCAAGACTGATGCTAAACAATAAGTACTATCAGGGTAAACTTTCAAGAATCAGCTCAGCTGGTAATTCTTAATTTGGTACTGTTATAAGCATAATAGAGAAAATGGTTTGCCATGAAAATGTAAACTTCATGAATAAAACTGAAAGGAAAATCCAAATTTTTTGCTAAAATACAGTTTGAGAAAGAATTTGTACTACCCAAAATGAATTACCAAACAAATTGACTTACACAAATAACATCATCTTCTTCAAAGATGCTTCGCATATTCAGTTCATCAACTGCAGTTCTCCGTCTCTACCAGTTATAGAAGTCATAAAAAAATAAAAAATACATTAAAAAAAAAAACATGTATAAGCCAGAAAGCCACAATATTAAGTGTATCCCAAAAATGCAGAAAGTAGAAATAGCATGACCTGGCAGACAAGATTATAGAACAATTAAAGAAAATAAATGGATCAACAGAAGATTATGATTACATTAACTTTGAAGTAATGAAATGGAAATGAAACTTGTCTCTATATAACTTCTGATACAAATCAATTTGACAATCCCTTGCCTGTGAAAAGTACGGCAATACTTCCTAAATGGCACATTAACTCATCTATGAACTCTGAGGATATCATGAACCAAATGCTTTACAAGAATATATAAAACAAAACACAATAGCATTCCAACAACCAGCGAGTGCTTCCTCCCACAAAGTATTATGACAAGCAGAATATGTATAGATAACACACATAACAATCATCCTGTCAAGTATATCACCAATCAGTACCAGCACATTGCTTTCTGACTTCCCGATTAAACATGAGGCGGATGTGAACATAGAATGATATAGGTGGAATAACATTTCTTACATTACCAGGCTACCAGTTGATTAATAAAAAAAATACAATATAGTTTAAAAGTTTTCAGCTGTAGAAATACATTCACCATACTCACTAAAGTTTATTCATAAGAATACATCCTAATATATGTCCACGGTGGAAACGAGCAAAACCATTTAAAGCTTCTGCATTGGGAGCAACTTACTGCTTTGTAGTGGAACTTATGGATCACATGTTGAATATTTGAATCTATTAATGCATCACCAAAAGGCCATCCATCTCACAGCAGAAAGAAAAGATTAATACTATAGATAAATGTCTTCAGGAGGTTGATGCTAAATTCTTTGGGCAAGCAGCAGACAAGTGCATTAGGGTCTATATTGAATGCAACATATTGTTTTTCTACAAATATCTGATTAGGAGCACTGCAAACATTTTTATTTCTCCCATTCCTATCTCTAAAAATCTTGCAGGATGGAGACAATGTCCCCTTAATGTAACTTAATTTCTTTCAAAAGATACAAGGATTAGGTTTTTTTTTTAAGCCTTCATTCCCAATGAGAAAGCCTATGCACTTACTATACAAAGTTATGTGGGTGTCAACACAGTTTCATTGATACAACCAAAAGAGAAAAAAAAAACTTGCACAATGTAAGCATCTTCCATTAAAAATAAGTTGATTTGCAAGGGAAAATACATCACTGACCTTAGGAACAAACTAGCCAATAATGACCCACAATTAAATGAATCATGGTTGATAGGCATTTCATGTAAGCAATAAAGATATAGCACATTTAAAATGAAAGCAGAAGAAAACTTGTGTTGAATATCTAATGGATTGGACAAAAGACTAGATTATCTTAAAACATAACTCCCAAAGAAATGAAGGTTAGTAAAGCTATACAATGCACCTAGTGCTGAAGTTCTCACTTCTCACACTTATTTCTTGGATCAAATAACAACAGGTACTAAAATACGAAAATAACTAAAATACAAGTCACCCTTACAGTGGAAAAGCATTGAAGCTAAGATTAGATGATTTAGCAGGTGAAATACAATCACTGGATCAGCTAACATTGATCAAATCAAGAATGCTATTTGGAAAGCTATAGGGTTCAATGGTTCTCCAAAGAGATAAGGTGAACTAATGATTAGAAAATTGCTTCACAATTTTAAGAATAGATATAACATATTTCACAATCATTCTCAGCTTCAAACTTCTACTTACAAAAAAAAAAAAAAAAAAAAAAAGGATAACCAAAGGTATGCCAACAAGATTTGAGATAGATATAATAATAGCGAGATGATGATCTCAAGTCAACCACATATTGTTTAGTGATGCATTTAATCTATTATTTTCCAAAATAACAATTAAACATAAAAAAATAGTCTGTAAGCTAAAAATAGGATAAGCACAAACCTGAATACCATCAGGTAAGTTCATAGATGAAAGCATCAATACTGCATCCTGACTGAAATTTATCTCCAATCTCCAACGCTTAGGGGCAACCTATACAATTAAGTATAACAGCAATCAAATCAGATGATGCAATCAAAAAATGTCCCCATAAAGAATCACCTTTATCCATATTATCAACTATTGCCTACTTTTAAAACATTCATGGAACCATATCTTATCACTAACTATGCCATTCTTACAGAAATTTATGTCAAAGGAAAGGCATAAATAAGACCTCAATAACGCGGCCAACAATAATATCTCCAATTTCCGGCTTGTACCTGCAAATGTAATAAATTTCATCTCATCATTTTCTCACAAATTGAGGCATACAAGTTCCCAAAGATCCTCTTTTTTTTTTTTTTAAGATACATGTAATTTACTCAAGAAACGCACAAACAAGCTTCCCTTTCTTATAATCATAGTTATTTAGGATAATTAACCATTTTATTCAACAAATATCTACAGAAAAAAATCATGATTACTTATCTAGAGGCTCAAAACTAAACTAAACTCCAAAAAATGGCCTTTTTTCTTATTGGAACCAAGTCCTTAATTCTTAAATTCCAATAGCATCCAGCAACATCAAGATACATAACAACAAATGTTCACATGAAAGATATTAAAAAGAAGCATCAATAAAAACCCAAGCGTTTTCAAAGAACACAAAATGAAGACTGAAATGTGGACCGAAAGAAAAAGACTTTGAAGAGTACCTGGCTCTGAAAGGACGGACATAGACAAGTTTGTTCACTCGCTCAACAACACCGCAGACAGTGGCCACAAGCTGCCCGTCAGACTCCGCGGTTCCATGACCCCTAACCACACGAACAAAACAAGAAAGCATCAGCAACCAAGGGACCCAACGAAGGAAAAGACAAAAGCGAGCTAAAAGGAGATTTCAGAACTTGAGAACGCTATCCTCGAGGTTGACAGGTATGGAGTCAGCGACGACGACGGTGGCCGCGGGGCCGGAGCCAGGAGAGAGGTCCTTGAGCTGCTGGAGAGCCGATTGGAAGCGCACACGCTGGGTTTGGCTGAGCGAGACCTGGAGATCTCTCATGGCCTCTCCTTCCTCGATCTCTCGCTCGACGACGCAAGCCCAGCCCGAGTCGGAAATGAGCGTCAGCGCGCACAGTACTAGGGTTTTAACAATAGATTTTTACTTCCACCTCCCTGAAAAATAGTGAAATTAATGGATTTTTTTTTTGTGAATGTAAGCTTTTTTTTATATAATTATTATAATAACTCTATATAAAATTTATTCATCTTTCAACTTACTCCGGCGCCGGCTCCAAGAAGAAGGTTCTAAGACCACCGGGGTGAAGCAAAGGTTAGGGCGGAAGCTTAAGCTATTCAGAATTATGAGAGGGAGAGAATAAGCATAGAGAAGGAGAACAAGGGATTCACAAAGACAGGCTTTTATTTATCTCATCTAAGTGTGTCTATCTTACAAGCATAAGGGTCTTTATATAGACCCAAGAGACTTAAACCCTTAAGTAACTTTAACTCTGGTTAACTTAACCCCTAAATAATGGGGGATAATGACAAAACCTTAGTGGAATACTAATATTCTCCACTAATTACAAAGATAAGACTAAGATAAGACTCTTATCTTGTGGAGTACAAGATTCTCCACATTTATACTGTAACTACAGTGAGTCTATAGTTACAAACCTATTTTACACAATAAAAAAAACAAACACCGTTTCAGTTCACCAAGTTGTTTTTTTATGCTTCCATCATGTTGTCAAGGTTGAACTCAGCAATGTCATCTAAGCCTTGTGGAGATTCTTCTGGATCTGGACTTGGTAGCATTAAGACTACAGAGGGAATATTAAGTCTTGAATAATCTTCAAATCTATATTCTCTTGCCCATGCATAAACTTTCTTCATATGGTACTTGGTAGCTGGCATTTGGGAAATTAAGTTTGGAAAAGGACAGTACATAGGGAACATGTACTGGTCAACATATACTTTCATCACTTTGGTTTCCAGCACCATCTGGCATCTTTGATTGTCAACTATTGTAGGGCAAGTTCTCTTCCAATCAGTTGAAACAGCACAAGCACGCCATAATTTCATTTGTCTTTTGATATCTCCTGGAACAATCATGTCTTTGAGTTTGACAGGAGTTATCCTTTCTTGATCAGGCTTATGGTGTCGGAGAAGAGTAATCTTTATGTGATGTCTTGTTTCATCTGGATACCCTTCATCATAGTAAGGTGGAATTGAATTGAGTCATAGATTAACATACCCATCAATTTGAGGTCCAAGAGCTTTGAAAAACTTATGAAGGAGATGTATCAATTAGCAATAATCTTTCAGAAAGTTTACTTGCTCAGGACTTGTCAGCATAATTCTGGATAGGTACCCATGCTTGAAAAGATTGATTGCTTTTATTTGAACGACGTTAATGTCTTGATCTCTCCATTGGGACATATCTAATGAGTATTTGAGAACAGTAAAGCCTTCTTCACATTGGCATCCTGCATCTTTATGTGCTATCTCTCTGAACACATTTCCTGCTATGGCGAATCCTGCAGGAAAGATTTCTCATTTTGCTAACTGTCTAAAGACTTCTTGCTCAGAGATGAACTGATTGTATTGTGCCGCCATTAACTTCTTGAACACCAGTCGTTTTCTTCTTCAATTTGCTCTGAGAATAATTCAAATTTTCCATTCTTTCTTTTCTTTCTTTAATCAATATTTTTTTCATTTCTTCTGCTTCTTGAATAATTTCTTGAAGTTGATTTTGAATCTTCAATATTTCTTCAGATTTTTGAATTAATTGTTCTTCAAGACTTTTGATTTTCTTTTCTTGATCTACCATGTAGTCAAGTGTTTGTGGTTTCAATGAGAATTTTATACTTGGTTTTTCTAGCAAAGGTAAATGTTGTGAATTTTGTTGTGGACTTTGAACTTTTTAATTTGATTGGTGGAAATATCTAGCTAGGGTATGAAAGATAGGTATAAGGTTTTTTTTGGGTTGTGTTTATTGGCCCAAAGGTTATCAAGGATGATTTGTTGTGGAAAGTTTAAATTTGCTTGAGTAAGGAATTTTAAGGTTGAGGTTGGAAGGAAGACAGAGAGATTTAATTGAGGGTCAAAAGAGGATGATTGGTTGTAGAAGTTTTTACATGTCATTTTCTGCAAAACAATAAATTGTTAGGTTTAATAAAATTTCTTGCCTTTTGCAAGCTTTTACCTGCAAAAATAAACTTGTTAGTTTAATAAAATTTCTTACTTTCGCAAGCTTTTGGGAAAGATAATCCAGACTTCCACCATAGTAAGAACCCGAATGGATCTGCTGGTTTTTGCAGCCACAGCCTCACTATGCAGATGGACAAGTCTTTTGTCTATTTTTTGAGTTTTTTGGGATTAAATTACATAGTTCCCACAATTAAAGAAAACACATATGAACCTATTGGTTTTGCAGTCATAGTTTCCTTCAATGCGAATGGACGAACTATGGGCTGATTTTATTTTTTCCCCATAAAAAGATGTTATCATAGATTTTTCATGAGGATGTTAAAATTTTCATCTTTTCTAATTTTTTTTCTTCTTTTTCTTTTTCATTTTTATTTTTAACTTTTTAGTCATAAATTACTTCTATTTCATTATAGTCAATTATTAATCTTCTTCTATAGCTCCATAATCTACTTTGATTTCTAAGGTATTCATCTTGATGAAATTCTTTATATTTTATTTTTGTTGGTTTCCAATAGATTTTCCTTTTTCATCTTTTTCTTTTGTTTTAATTTTTACTTCTATTAATTCTTCTGCTTGTTCTTTAATTTGGTCTCTTAAAATTATGTATCTTTTGACTTCTTTTAGCCACATACATTACCTTGCTTTTATTTTTTCTTTTAAAGTTTTATTTTCTTTTATTGTGTATCTTATTAAGTTATTTATTAGATTATCAATTAATTCAATGTTTGTTGGATTTATTAGGTGTTTCATGTATAACAACTTTCTATTGATTTATGTTGTTCTTCCAATGATTTTTTTCCATTTTCTTAACATATTTTGTCTATGTTGGTGTTCTAAAGGATATAATTCTTTTCTTGGTATAAATTTTGTTATCCATATCCAGTTTCCTTGATTATCATATTTTACTGATTTATCTTCAATTAATATTTCTGATTGTTGTTGATAAGTATTTCTCCTTGTTATATATTCTTTTACACATATTAAATAAATTGCTCTTCTATATTTTATTTGGTCATTGACACTTGTATTATATTTGCTTAAATATTTCCTTAATGGTTTTAGTTGAATTTCTATTAATTCTAGGTCTTTTATGTTTAAATCCATTTTCTCCTTTAAATTTTATTCTTGAAGTTCATCTATTACTATGCCCTTATTTTTATAATCTATCATTCTTACACTAGTGTTGTCATCTGTGTTTTCATGAAATTCTGTATTACTAGGTCTTTTTATTGTTTCAATTTCTATAGGTTGGATATTTCATTCACTTTCTTCTAAAACTTTTGATGAATAATATTTTCCTTCTATTCCTTTTAATCCTTGATTTTCTAAAAAGGACTTTACTTTTTTGGATGTTAAGATGTATTTTATTCTACATCTGTTTGTTAATTGTCCTGTGAATGTTTTTGTTATACAAAGATTTGCTACATTTGGAATCATGTTGTATCCTTTTGAGTTTATTACCAATTTTATATATTTATAGAATGTTTACAGAGGGATTAAAAAGTTTGGTGTCATATAAACTATTTCTGGATGGTTGCAATTCATGTCTATTTCAATGGATTCTATTGTTACTTTGGTCATATTTTTTATTTGTCTTATGTCAACTAAACTTACTAAAACTTTGTTCCTAATCATTTTCTGTGTAATCTAATTACTCTTAACATTATTAAGCCTAAGTGGATTAATGTGTATCCTGATGAGATTATTTTATTATATGATTCTTCTATGATTAGATCTAATACTATTTGTTTATCATTACTTGTACAACAAATTTCCATTTCATCATAATGTTCATATATTTTTGTTTTTATTTCAAATATTCCAAATTTATATAATTTTTCTCTATGAATTAATTTAATGTTTATGTTTTTTTGCGTTTTGTTGTTGTTCTTCAATTGTGTGTGTTACTTCTTTTCTTTTATGATGTTTATTAATTTGATTTGTGTATCTTAGATGATTTAAAAAAGAAAATCTTCTTATGTTATCTATATTTTTTACTATTGTTTTATGTTCTGAATTTTCTAAATTTTCATTAGACATATTTTGTTTCTATTTCTTTTAATTGTTGAGATAGGTTTATTTTCTAAGAATTCTTTTTCTTCTCTTGATCTCATTTTTGTAATTCTTATTTTTTTTGTTAGATATTCTTCTACTTCATTAAGCTATTGGTATTTTTGATATTTTATTTTATTTTTTAGATTTTGTTGATTTAATTCTTCTAAAGAATAGTATCCTATTCTTATTAATTCTATTTTATAGAATTATGTTATTTCAAGTAGATGTTTCATTTCTTGGAAATTTTAATCTATATTCTAGTGGTTTTAATAATTCTTCTTTAGTCCAGATTATAAATGGTGTTACTTGTTTTCTAATTTTTTGATTTGTTCCTGGTTGAATATTTTTTACTTTGTTGCATAATTTATCTATTTCAATTTTATGATTTTCTTTTTCTTTTATACTATTTTTTACATATTCTAGATGAGATAAAATAGTTTCTAATTTTAATAGTTGTGTTTCTAGATTATTTAATTTTTTTATTATTAATTCTTTTTTTGCATCCATTTTAAATATTTTCTGTTAAGATTATTTCTAAGATTGTGTTGTAATTTTTAATAATTTTATTATTATTGTGATTATTTTTACTTCTTTCTTATTAATATTTTTAATTGAATTTTGTCAATATTAAAATATTATTTGATTCATTGATTAATTTAATTTGTTTATTTTTATTTAATTTAGATATTTGTTGCTTAGGTTTGGTTTTGTTTTCATACTTATAATTTTAGTTGATTTATTTTTAGCTAATTGATTTTATATTTTAGATTGATTTGATTTATAGTTTATATTTTTTATGATTTTGTTGATAGTTGATTAAGATTTATAGTTTATTTTATTAATATTTGATTTTTTAATTTGCATAGTTTTTATATTGCATAATTAATTTGATTTTTTGTTTTAGATTTGTTTTGTTGATTTTTGTTTCTTGATTTAAATTGTAGATTTTGTTTAGATTTTAATATTTTATAATTACTTCTTTTTTATTGTTTTTAGATTTAATACTATAGTTTATTATTTATATGATTTTGATTTAATTCTTATACTTGTCTTTAAGTTGATTTGATATTTAATTAAATATTTATACTTATATTTATAGATTGTATTTTAATTTAATTAGATTGATTATTTTTGTTTTTTAGTTTTCTGATTTTGATTTTCTTTTTGGTTTTTTATTTTTTATTTGTCTTTCTGATTTATAATATATACTTGCAGAAATAAAATTACTGAAAAAAAAAGTACTGAAATAAAATTACTACTATTTTGCACAATTTAATATTTATGAAAATAAAGTACTGAAATAAAAAAACTACTAATATTTACGAATTTACTGAAAGTTAAAGTTGCAGAAAATAAAATTGCTGAAATTAAATTTTTTACAAAGAAAAGTAAGAGAGAAATCTTATGCTCAAACAAGATCACCAACATGTAATACGATAGAAATTAAACTCAGTTAAATAACTCATATTGATCCAAATTATTGAAAGTAAAAATTCATTTTTTGGTTTTTTGGTTTTTTAATTTTTTAATTTTTTGTTTTCTTTTTTAATTGGTTGGCTTAAGTTCATTTATCTTGATCTGGTACAAATGCCCATTGTTGATCAAGCATTATGATTATATCATTTATATTGAGAGTCAATCATTTTTTTAATTATCTTATGTTCACTCACCTTGATCTGGTACAAACGCCCATGATGACCAAGACTTATGATTGTATCCTCCATATTGAGAGTAGATCCTTTTAGTTTTCAGATTCAAGACTTACCTCCACACTCTTTTTCCCCTAAACGGCTCTCCTGGCCACTTGCAGGTATTGTTTGGTGCTCTCCAGTTCATCTTACTCTTTATACCAGTTGGATCATCTCATATAAATATTTTGGATTGTGTTTTGAGTGCTTAAAGATAGATCATCTCATACAAATATTTAGGATTAAATGTTCGTTGGTTGCCATTATGTTTTTTCAAATTTTTAGTTGTTTTTTTGTTTTAGGGTTTATGGATCAATAATAAGTCATAAAACTAAGATAAAATTTACTATCTCCATGTTGGGGACCCTATTAAGGGTTTTATCCCTGCATAATGAAAGTTACCTTATTTCAGAGGAAAGAAACTGTGGCTCTGATACCACTGTACACAAGAGATGCCTTTCAACTTACTCTGCCGCCGGCTCTAGGGAGAAGGAGGCTCTAAGACCACCGGGGTGAAGTAAAGATTAGGGCATAAGCTTAAGCTATTCAGAGTTATGAGAGTGAGAGAATAAGCATAGAGAAGGAAAACAAGGTATTCACAAAGACATGCTTTTATTTATCTCATCCAAGTGTGTCTATCATACAAGCATAAGGGGTCTTTATATAGACCCAAGAGACTTAAACCCTACGTAACCTTAACTCTAACCAGAGTTAAGGTTACTTAACCCCTAAATAATGGGGGACAATGACAAGACCTTAGTGGAGTACTAATATTCTCCACTAATTACAAAGATAAGACTCTTATCTTGTGGAGTACAAGATTCTCCACATTTATACTGTAGCTATAGTGAGTCTACAGAGCACTGTACATAAGAGATGCCTTTCAACTTACTCTGGCGCCTGCTTTAGGGAGAAGGAGGCTCTAAGGCCACTAGGGTGAAGTAAAGGTTAGGGCGGAAGCTACTCTAAGAAGAGAGTGTTATATCAGAGTCAGTGACCAAGCATAGAGAAGGAAAACAAGTAAGAAAGAAAGCTCTTGATATTATTTAGAGGCCAAGGTCAAGCATATCTTACAAGGGATTGAAGATACCTTCTTACAAACACCAAGGGTCCTTATATAGACCCAAGAGACTTAAACCCTAAGTAACTTTAACTCTGGTTAACAAGCTAACCATAGTTAAGTTACTTAACCCTCAAGTAATTGGGGACAATGACAACACCTTAGTGGAGTACTAATATTCTCCACTAATTACAAAGATAAGACTAAGATAAGACTCTTATCTTATGGAGTACAAGATTTTCCACATTTATACTATAGCAACAATGAGACTACAGTTATTAAAAGCATCACATCAAATTATCAAACCATATCATCATTCATCACCCTCGTGATGAATTGATTTTTTTTTTTAAATATTAAGATATTAATTTTTTTCTTAATATCCTTTTCTTTTCTAAAATCATAAAAATAATTTCTTTTTATTTTAAACCTTTTAAAAGTTATTATTATTTTTTAAAAAGTTATAATTTTTTTAACCGGATTTATTTTGGAAAAATATGTTATTATTATTATTGTTGTTGTTATTACATCTTCTTGGTTTTTAAGTTATTTTAAAAAATATATTATTATTATCATAATTATTTTTTAAACGATCACACAAGTGAACATTTTTAAATATTTTTAAGTTATTATTTTTTTATTTTTTTAAAATGGTAATTATTTTAAAATAATAATAATAATTATTATTCTTATTATTATTATTATTATTATTATTATTATTATTATTATTATTATTATTTTGGTTGAACAACTTGTTTGTAGTTTAAATAACAATAGTTGAATGTTAAATAACAATAATTGCATTCAATTATAGGGTTGGCAATAACACCCAAACCCGACCCGACCCGACCCGAGTTTGACGGGTAAAACCCGGTTTGACCTGGTTTCGGGTCGGGTTCGGGTAAAACCCGATTAATGTAAAGCGGGTGCGGGTGCGGATATGGGAATCCTGATACCCGTCCCGAACCCGAACCCGACCCGAAATTTAAATAATAAATATTTACAATTATATATATATATATATATATATATAAATATATAATATTGGTTTTTTAGAAATGAAAACCAAAGTAAATGAAAACCAAAGTTACAACTTACCAAACCAATTAAGCAAGCAAACCCTATCTCATATGCTATTTCTCAGTCTGAAGACTTGAACGCCGCCGCCGCAGCCTCTTCTCCGACTCTGAACGCCGCTCTGAAAGCTGTCATTTCTTCTCTGAACGTCGCAGCCACAGCCATTTTCCTCTTCTCCGAACGCCGCAACCGCAACCGGTTTCCTCTTCTCCGGACGCCACTCCGAAAGCCGCAGCTTCTTCTCCGAACGCCGCTTCGAACGCCGCAGCCGCAGCCGGTTTCCTCTTCTCCGAACGCCGCACTCGCAACCGAGGTTTTCTAGCTTATTTGGGTATCTTTCGAGCTTGAGTTGTTATACATTTATACATGCATACATACATGATCTGTGTAATGCAATGGGATATAGTTGTTTCTACTTTGTTTAGTTATTTTCTCTTTTGAGTTTTGACAGCAACACTTCACTTTTTTACATGGTTGGATTGGATTGGATCTTTCTAAAACATTTACAAGTATGGTAAGACGCATTTGTTCTCATCATTTGCCATTTGGTATGAGATGCAGTTTATTCGTTTCTTAATGCATTTGTTGTGCACAATTATACCTATCAAACAACTCAAGATGAAATTCTAAAACTCATGCTGAGCTTTGCTCTTTTATTTTGTTTGGACTTGGTATTTATGTATTACAGGCTTACAGCCTGTTAGAAGAGTGCAAAAGTTTGTATTCATGTTTTGTTTATTCATGCTTATTTCTTTCCCTCACAAAGTATGAGAGTAATAAGACATTTTTTCTTTTCAATCTGACTTGGAGCAGAGTGAAATAACAATTCTTTCTATAACAAAGGAAGGTTGTTCATAACATCATCTTTCATTCACAGAGCAGCAATTTTCATGGAAATCAACATTACTGATGTGTAATGTTAGTCTCAATACATTTCCTCTAAGCAATGCTCTTCTTATGCCATAATCCAAAGCAAACCTCGTTCAGCAGTGAACTTAAAGAAACAAATTATGATAGGGAATAGATATGTGCAAGCTAATTAAGTAGGGAATTATTTAACTCATTTTATAATTTTATATATTAATTAAAGAGAAATAATTTGATAGGGAATTAATATAAACTAAGTTCACTTCTTTTATTCAGTAATTAAACATGTTCTTATATTCAGTAATTAATGGCTTTGATATAAATGGGAATTGATACAGGTTCTTATATTCAGTAATTAATATTAAAGTAATTAATGGCTTTATCATTATAAGCAGGTTCTTATATAAATGGGAATTCATGCATGTTAATTAATGTAAAGGGTCTTGCATGCATGCAAAGCTTTATATATATAATGAATGCTGATTTATGTTGTTTAATATAATTAACTAATTAAAGCCATGCGTTAGTTATAGATGCTGATTTATTTTAAGTCGTTTAATGTAGTGTATTAATAGCAATTTTAATTTATCAGGATTTGACTAAAATTATGTAAGGCCTAAGATCATGATTTTTTTTTTTTATTGAAATTATGCTTTTGAACCTTCATGATTTTGTAAGGCCTAAGATTATTGAATTTATCATGTTTATTTTGTAAGGCCTAAGATTTTAATTATTGTTTTTTTTAATTTTTTTTTGTAGATGGGTGACGATATTGGTTCTCATCAATCAAGATCACATCCAATTGGAAATTCAACCCAATCAAATGAAATTGAAAGTCCTAATCCTGAAGGTTCTTTTCCAAATGAAAATGTCATTGAAGAGGACGTAGGAGATCATACAGAGTCTACTACACAAGGTGGAAGGCTAAAAAGTGTTGTATGGAGTCATTTTAAAAAGATTCAAGTTAATGGAGAGGACAAAGCTCAATGTAATTATTGTAAGAAATTACTCGGTGGGAAATCAAAGAATGGAACGAGGCACTTGCATCTACATATGGAATCATGTATCCAACGAAAGATTAGCCTAAGAGGGCAGAAACTTATCACATCTAAGATGGTGAAAGGCAAACAAGAAATGACAACTACAATTTATGATCCAAAATTTGCAAAGAAGGAGCTAGCTCAAGCGATCATTATGCATGAATATCCACTTTCAATAGTGGATCATCTTGGTTTCAAAAAATATTCATTCGCACTTCAACCACTATTCAAAGTTCCTTCTCGAAACACCATGAAGAAAGAAATTTTTAAAATGTATGATGTTGAAAAAACGGTGGCATTAAAATTGATGGATACTAATGAAGGAAGAGTGGCAATTACAACAGATATGTGGACAGCAAGCAATAAAAAAAAGGGGTACATGGCAATCACTGCACACTATATTGATCACTCTTGGAATTTGCAAAGCCGCATTTTAAGGTAAATGTAAATTCATTTATGATTATACATTATTTTTTTCATAATGGTAATAATTGTTCTTTATTTTTTTATATATTAGAATGATTGATAGTCTTCTTTTGTATTAGGTTCATTTATGTCCCTACTCCTCACACAAGTGAAAGACTTAGTACTGTATTGGTTGGGTGTTTATTGGATTGGAACATTGATGGCAAATTATCCACCATAACTTTGGATAACTGTAGCACAAGTGATTCCATGATTGAAAAGATAAAAAATAAGTTGCATCTTGGGTCTTTGCTAAAGGATGGTTTTTTGCTTCATATGTGTTGTTGTGCGCATATATTAAATCTAATTGTGAAAGATGGGTTGGAAGTAGTGAAAGATGGGGTAGAAAAGATTCGTGACAGTGTAGCTTATTGGACTGCAACTCCTAAAAGAGTGGAAAAATTCAAAGAAACTGCTAAACAACTACGCATGACTTGCACTAAAAGCTTGTGTTTGGATTGTCCAACTAGATGGAATTCGACTTATAAAATGCTTGATATTGCTATTTCATATAAAGAAGTATTTTGTAGGCTAAAACATCATGATGATAAATACACTTGTTTGCCAACAACAACACAATGGGAATTTGCAAGTGAAGTTTGTGAGAAGTTGAAGATTTTTAATAGTGTTACAGAATTGTTTTCTGGCACTAATTATCCAACTGCTAATCTTTATTTTTCCAAGGTGTGTGAAATTAATTTGGCAATATCAAGTTGGCTTACTTCTTCCAATGTGGTGGTTCAAAGAATGGCAACAAAGATGATGGATAAGTTTAAATGTTATTGGAGTGTGATTCATGATATTATGGGAGTTGCTACAATATTGGATCCAAGATATAAGATGAGCTTACTTGAGTATTATTATCAAAAATTGTATCATGCTGATGCCTTCCATGAAACTAGAAGAATTCGAAAGCTTTACTATGATTTGTTTTCTGATTATGAGTTGAAGAGTAAAGAATCAACTAGCTCTCCATTTGAAGATATCAACAGTTCTGTGGTTGATGATTCCTTGAATGACTTTGATGCATTTGTGAAGAGTCAAAAAAGGGCAAAAACAACACATCTTGAGTCAGAGCTCGATCTTTATTTGGAGGAAAATATTCTACCAAGAACATCCGATTTTGATATTTTGATGTGGTGGAAGTTAAATGGAGTTAAGTATCCAACACTACAAAAAATTGCAAAAGATGTATTAGCCATTCCAATATCTTCTGTGGCTTCTGAATCTGCATTCAGTACTGGTGGTCGAATACTAAGTCCGCATCGTAATCGACTTCATTGGCAAACTTTAGAGGCTTTGATGTGTGTTAGAAGTTGGTTATGGAGTGAAGAAAATAAAGGTAAAGTAGTTTTCATACATGTTTTATGTATTAATATTTTAATATGTTATATTTTATTATCAATAACTTATTAAATTTCATGTGGCTTATTTAGGATTGAGTTCTAAAGGAATGGAAGACTATGGCAATTTACTTGATGAGATAGACTTCGAAGATGAAGGTAAAAAGAAGGTTTTACAAATTAAATTATATTTGGTGCAAAATATATAAATTTTATTTTTCAAATCCAAAATTCCTTTTGTTTAATGTAGATGAACAATTACCAAGTAGAGCTACTCATGGATTGGAAGATGATAGATTATTTGGTGATGAACGGTGATCGCCTAAATAAATAAATGCTCTTATTTGATAGTGTAGTACTTATGCCTTCATTATCACTAACTCATTAAATTTAAAATGGGATATATAGGAATGAGTTTTAAAGCAATGAAAGACTTCAATTTACTTAATGGGAAAGATTTTGAAGGTGAAGGTAAAAAGAAAATTTTACAAATTTAAAGACATTTGGTATAAAATATATAGTTATTATTTTGGGAATGAGTTCTTAATATTTATTTTGTTTTATGTAGATGAATTATTAGCAAGTGGAGCTACTCATGGATTGGAAGATAATTTATTTCTATGAAGACATGATGATGATGAATGATGGTCATTTGAACAATTATGCTTTTGGATTGAAATTTTCAATTCCTACTTTAACATTATTTTTGTGACTTTGAATGTCTATTTTCTTGTGACTTTGAAGTTTGCATGACTATTTTCATTTCCTATTGTGAATGTTCTATGATTTAGGTTGTGACATTGAGACCATGAAGACATGTATGAATTTCGTCATTGTTCTATTTTTTTGTGACTTTGAATGACTATTTTCATTACATATTATGAATGTTCTATGATTTAGGGTGTGACATAGGGATCATGAAGACATGTATGAATTCCATTCTTGGTCTATTTTTTTGTGACTTTAAATGTCTATTTTCTTGAATGTCTATTTTCAATTTCATTCTTGTTCAACTCACAAATGATTTAATTTTATTTTAAATATTTTTAAATAGGGTGCGGGGTAGCGGGGTACCCGATTACCCGTCGGGTGCGGGGTAGCGGGTGCGGGTACGAGTATAGCAAAACCCGCACCCGACCCGACCCATTGCCATCCCTATTCAATTACAAATTAATAGAAAATACATCCATCAAAATTAAAAATAAAACATGTTAAAAAATTTTATAGTTCTGAAATCTACCATAAACAAATCTATTCTCTATCCAATATTATAAAAATAAATAAATAAATAATAATAATAATAATAATAAACACATAAAAATGTATTTTAGAAAAATAAAAAACAAATAGTTTTAAATATTTAAACCACAAACATTAAAAAAACATGCAAAATAATTCGTATTTTAATAATAATAATAATAATAACAACAACAACAACAACTTATTTTTCCAAAATAAATGTGGTTGAAAAAATATAACTTTTTTAAAAAATAATAATAACTTTAAAACGGTTTAAAAATCTAAAAATGTATCATTTATGTGATTTTTTAAAAAAGAAGAATGTGTATGAAATAAAAGCCAATATCTTAATATTTCTAAAAGGCCAACTCATCACTTAAGTGATGACATGGCTTGATGTGATGTTTGTTGGGAAATAATTGGAACTTTTTAGAGGAATTTCAAGAGTATTTGGATTTTAGCCGTGAAACACTTTTCTAAAGGAGAATTAGCCCCTTACTTTTGTGTGCCAAGGGTGAATGCTAAGCCTTTAGGATACAAAGAATCCTCTTACTATGTTGCACACACAACAAAGTAAGTCTTAGAGAATGAAGAATTGTTTGTTGTTGTACTTAGAGAGAAGTCTTCCAAATGTTATATTTTCTATGTCTTTCATGCTACACTAAAGTGTTCTTATATAAATTCAGATTTGGAAGTTATAACTACCCCTTTAAATATGAAAAAATGCATGATAACTATTTAACTTTTTTATTACACAAAAAGATGCAACATAACTTCCATAACTTCCTATTTACATGAAGATGTGTTTACTATCTACTACAACCACCGTATGATATGAAAAGGTGACATATTAAAATTTACAATATTAAAAATTATTATAACAATGTTTTCAAACTCATATTGGTGAATAAATTGTTCGTTTTGATAGTTATAAAAAAAAAGGAAGATTATATTGAAAAAAAAAACCCAATTAATGGTCATGTCCGACTTTTCTAGAATTATGTTTTAACTCCGAACTTTTTTGTTTTAAATAACAATAATTTTAAAGTTGGCTTGTTTTATTTTATTTTATTTTATTTTATTTTATTTTTTCAAACTCTCATTCACTGGGTACTTGCCTCCAAGCTCTTCTATCATATGGTATGTTTGGCAATAATGGCGGTGCCAGAAATTATAGATAAAAGAAGAAAAAAATATTTTAATAAATAAATTCAAATATAATAAAAAAATCATATAATTGTTTTTAAAAGAAGTCTTTTATATAATCAAGTACATTAAAACATCAATAAAAATAAATCCATAATTGATAAAAGAAGAAAAAAATATTTTAATAAATAAATTCAAATATAATAAAAAATCATATAATTGTTTTTAAAAGAAGTCTTTTACATAATCACGTACATTAAAACATCAATAAAAATAAATCCATAATTGACCTCTAAGAGTTTTCATATTTTGAAAACAATGAATAATTTTTTCATTATCTATATGATCAAAGATATTTTTTCCAATGTATGTCACGAGGCAGTCGCCTAAAAATTGATCACTAATTTTATTACTCTACAAAAGTGAGAGATGACCAATATAATTTTCTTTTTTATATAATTATCAAAATAACCCGTATGAAATTTATTCACCAGGGTTTGAAAATATCACATCAATCCATGTCATCATCTAGGTGATGAGTTGGCATTTTAGAAATATTAAGATATTGGTTTTTTTTATTAATACCCTTCTCTTTTAAAAAATTACAAAAATAAAATATTTTTATTTTTAAACCTTTTTTAAGTCATTATTATTTTTAAAAAGTTATATTTTTTCAATCGTATTTATTTTGGAAAAATATGTTATTATTATTATTATTATTATTATTATTATTATTATTATTACCTCTTCTTGGTTTCTAAGCCATTTTTAAAAATTGTTATTATTATTAACATAATTAGTTTTTAAACAATCACAAAACTGAAAATTTTTAAACATTTTTAAGTTAGGGGTTTTTGCAGGTGTACCCCTGAATAATTTTGAAATTGCATATTTACTCGGGAATAAAACATAATTGCATACATACCCCTTAATAATACATGTAATTGCGTATATACCCCTGGGGTTCAAATTCGTTGAAAACCATATGTTAACCAATAGCAAGTATATAAAATGACCATTATACCCTTTGCATATATTCCCTTGAAAAGTTTTTTTTTTATTGTAGAATGATCATTTACAAGGGTTATTTTGGACTTTTTGAATATCTTAATCCAAGTTATATTAAAGTTTAATTAACTTTTGTTAACAGAATCTAACAGGTATATCCCCAATTACTTGTATTTTCCAGGAGTATATATACAATTATGTTTTTTCTGAGGGTAAATATGCAATTATAGAACTTTTGAAGGGTTTATAAGCAAATTTCCCTTTAAGTTATTTTTTTAATTGTTTAAATGGTAATTATTTTGAAAACATAATAATAATAATAATAATTATTATTATTAGCATAATATTAATTATTATTATTATTATTTGAAAAACATGTTAATTGCCAAGACTATGAGAGGATGAAATTAACTTTAACTTTATGTATAGTTGTATAGATGCGGAAAGAATAAGTAGTTAGAGTGCTACTCCAGAATACTGGACCTTTTATCAAAAATATATCACGTGTCAAATTCCATGACCCTAGGGGATAAAATGAAGGGCTTTTTGCCTATTTAGCCCTACTTTTTTCTAATATTATCAAAATGGCCCTATGGCTGGCTTTTAAAAAAAAAAACAAATTACTGGTTTTTCACATTTTAGCCCTCATCTCTTTTATAATTGTTAAATAGCTTAATTGTGGTTTTTAACCCAATTTTTTTAAAAAATTGTTATTAATATAGAAAATATGATTTGAAATTAAAATTATTATTAGTAACAAGAGAATTATTAAAATGGAAATTATTTTAAATTATTTTATTAATATTTTTAATATTATTAGAGTGACAATTATTGAAGTAGTAATTATTTAAAATTATTTCTATTGTTATTAGTAAAATATTATCATGATAGTGGAAATTATTTTAAATTATTTTATAGATGAAATCACGTACGTATAATAACTTTGATTGAAGCGCTCGGGTGATCAAGCAACAATACCGACAAGGTCATCCTGGTGATGGCAGCATCTCGGCCGGCGTCCCCGTCACATCACTTGTATCACATGAAACCCCATTCGGTCAAGTTTCATCGAGCCTGGCAAAACCGGATGTCTAGACAGAGATGGAACCAAGGGGGCTAGCGGGCATCAGGCCCTGGCTCCGATGAACTTTTTATCCGGCTGGTGGAGAACTAGCCTCTTCTCAATAAAAGGCTGCAGTCCCACAACTGGCAACCCCCCAGTCCCTAAGCAGGCAGACTTGGCATGAAACTAGCCCCTCCTTTGGTGTCACCATTGATGACAAGGTCAAGCTCGGAGTTGGATTTTGAGGAGACCATGAACATGAAGAGAGGATGAAGAAGAAGATGAACAGTAATATTCAATGATTTCAATCCATGCATCTCAAACCTTTGACTAAATTTAATATATGTTGACTCAATCCACCATTACATTGCCTTGAACTTAAATACAATTGAGATGATGAAATCTCATCCATCTATTTCAAAGACTCAAATCGAATTCATTTGATTCAACCTAACTTGTCTTGAACTTAAACACAAATTGAGATGATGAAATCTCATCTATCCATCTCAAAGACTCAAACCCGATTCATTTAATTGATATTTTATAAGTTTTGTATAACATATGAATATATATATATTTTAGGGATTTAAATGAAAAAATAAAAACATGTTATACTAAGTGAAAACTTAACATAATGAGTGGATAGGTAAGTGAAAAAAATCTATAATAAGTAGTTTAATATAAAAAAAATAAGTAAAAACATGTTATATTAAGTGAAAACTTAATATAATACGTGGATAAATGGTTTAGTAAGTGAAAAAAAAAACTGTATAATAAGTAGTTTAGTATAAAAAAAAAAAAAGTAGAAACATGTTATATTAATTGAAAACTTAATATAATATGTGGATAGCTAGTTTAGTATGTGAAAAAATTGTATAATAAATGGTTTACTATAAAAAAAATAAATATTAACATGTTATATTAAGTGTGAAAAAACTCTATAATTAGTGATTTTCTATAAAAAAAATAAGTAGAAACATTTTTATAGTAAGTGAAACTTAATATAGTAAGTGGATAGTTGGTTTAGTAAGTGAAAAAGCTCTATAATAAGTGGTTCATTCTTTTCAGAGTGATGCTAGCCCCACCTTCGGGGTTAGCAACCCCACTCCCGCGGTTAGCATTTACTAGCTTCAACCCAACCTGCCTTGAACTTAAACACAATTGAGATGATGAAATCTCATCCTATCATCTCAAAGACTCAAACCGAATTCATTTGATTATTTATATCGATAAAGAGGTTTTTGCAACTATTGACTATGAGATAATTCTATAATGTTATCAAAAAAATGCAAACTCGTCGTATTCAGTTACTTCCTCTTAGTAGAATACATCTCATAGATGGCAATTCAAGTTTGAGTATACATAAATAAAAATTTATATTTTTTGAAGTTGTTTTAATCAAATGTTACATTGTCGCATCAGGGACAGAACCAGGGGGGCGCTAGCGCGAGCTTCAGCCCCTCTTAGCTCCGATGAAATTTTTATCCACCGGTGGAGAACTAGCCTTTTCTCAATAAAAGGTTATAGTCCCGCAAGTGGCAACCTCCCAGTCCCCAAGCAGGCATGGATGGCATGGAACTAGCCCCTCCTTTGGTGTCGCCATTGATAAGAAGGTCAAGCTTGGAGTTGGACTTTGAGGAGACCATGAACATGAAGAGAGGATGAAGAAGAAGATGAACAGTAGTATTCAATGATTTCAATCCATTTATCTCAAACCTTAGACTCCATTTAATATATGTTGACTCAATCCACCATTACACTGCATTGAACTTAAACACAATTGAGATATGAAATTTCATCCATCCATCTCAAAGACTCAAACTGAATTCATTTGATTCAACCTAACCTGTCTTGAATTTAAACACAAATTAAGATGATGAAATCTCATTCATCCATCTTAATTCTCAAAAACTCAAACTGAATTCATTTGATTCAACCCAACTGTCTTGAACTTAAACATAAATTGAGATGATGAAATCTCATCCATCCATCTCAAAGACTCAAACCAGATTCATTTAATTTATATTTTATAAGCTTTGTATAACATATCAATATATATATGTTTTAGGGATTTAAATGAAAATAAATAAAACATGTTATATTAAGTGAAAACTTAATATAATAAGTAGATAGTTGGTTTAATAAGTGAAAAAAAACTCTAAAATAAGTGGTTGAATATAAAAAAAATAAGTAAAAACATGTTATGTTATCTGAAAACTTAATATAATACATGGATAGCTGATTTAGTAAGTGAAAAAACTCTATAATAGCTGGTTTACTAAAAAAAAAAAAGTATAAACATGTTTATTAAGTGAAAACTTAATATAATAAGTGGATAGTTGGTTTAATAAGTGAAAAAAACTATATAATAAGTGGTTTAATATAAAAAAAAAAAGTAAAAACATGCTATATTAAGTGAAAACTTACTATTAGGGGTGAGCAAAAAAATCCGGATCCGATGATCCGATCTGATATCCGGTTTCTTGACCCAAATTTTTTGGGTACCCGATCCAAAAAAAGGGTCGGTTACCCGGTCTGAATTTTTAAGGTGAAAATCGGATCGGATCCGGCTCAGGAGAAATTAAAAACCTGATATCCGAATCCGATCCGGTTTTTAATATATTCTTATATATATATATATATTAATAAATTTAAAATTTTACAAGGGCTTAAGTAGAAAAAAATCAAAATCCCTTGTTTAAAAACTTAAAGAGTTATATGCTTAATTGCTTATATAGTTATATTTATATATATAAATATTAATAAATTTAAACTCTTTTAGGGTTAAAAGTAAAAGGAAATTTTTTTTAAATCCTTTCTTCCTATTCCTCAATGTCCATCACCCTGCCTCTTTTCTCTAGCTTTCATTCCTTTCTAAGATTGATGCTTAAGAAGATATTTGATTTTTTTTTTTAATGTCTAAAATTGATAAAGCTTTTTATTTTTTTATGACTTTTTTTGTGGGGTAAATAATGTAAAGTTTTTATCCTCTTTACAAGTTATACGTTTTTCATATTTGTTTGTTTTTATGAATGTTGATGTTGTTATATAAAATAAATCCATGGAGTAGATGAAACTTAAATTCGGATCAGGACATCCGATATCAGATCCGATTTAAACCGGGTACGGTTTAAATCGGGTACCCCATTTAAACCTGGTCCGATATAGGTCAAATTTTTATCGATCCAAAAAACCGGGTACCCGATCCGGTTTTGAAAGCGGGGTCGGGTACCCGGTTTTGTTCACCCCTACTTAATATAATACATAAATAGCTGATTTAGTAAGTGAAAAAAACTCTATAATAAATGGTTTACTATAAAAAAATAAGTAAAAACATATTATATTAAGTGAAAACTTAATATAATATGTGGATAGCTGGCTTAGTAAGTGGAAAAAACTGTATAATAAGTGGTTTACTATAAAAAAAAATAAGTAGAAACATGCTATATTAAGTGAAAACTTAATATAATAAGTGGATTGTTAGTTTAATAAGTGAAAAAGCTTTATAATATGTGGTTGATTCCTTTTAGAGTGATGCTAACCCCACCTCCGGAGTTAGCATTCAGTAGCAACCCTGATTCCGAAGATAGCAACCCCAACCCTAGGGGCAACTTTTATCCCGAATTAAGATGATGAAATCTCATCCATCCATCTTAAATACTCAAACCGAATTTGTTTTTGACATTTTGCGCTCAACACTCCTACTAATAAATCCTAGTTCTATCCATATACTTAGGGGATGGGCGCCTCCGCCGCGAGCCCAGCTATGTCGCCTAACCCCTGAGCGCGCAATTTGGCCATAAGCGCCATGTTTCGAGCAATGGGGGAGTGCGGGGTGCACGACCCCAAGCGCACCCAATTGAAAAGAACACCGACGTGCCGCCATGTCCCACTATAATGATAATATTTTATTAATAATAATAAAAATAATTTTAAATAATTTTGACTTCAATAATTGCCACACTAATAATAATCAAATATGAATAAAATAATTTTAAAAAATTCTCATTTTAATAATTCTCATGTTAATAATAACTCTAATTTCAAATATTTTTTTCTATTTTAATAATAATTTTTTAAAAAATTTTGAGTTAAAAAAAAGTCACAAATAAACTATTTAATAATTATAAAAAAATAATAGACTAAATGTAAAAAACCAGTATTTTAAAAAAAAAAAAAAGAAAGCCTAGTCAGCAGTCCAATCAACTGACTACCCATTTATGTAATGGCCCTAGGTCATTTTAATAATAATATTTTTTTATGTGGTGAGTGGAACAAAAGGGCCTAAAATTAACGTTATCTATAGATCCATAGACAACCATATATTGAGTTATTTGGCTGTCCTCATCAAAAGAATTGACCTAAAAAAAATTAATTAACATAAAAAAAAAGCAATTTAATGGTCCAATAACAATAAAAGGAAACAAAAAAAAAATCTTTTAATAAACAAATCTTTTCCCACTTTCCTTGATTAAAAATTAAAAATTAATAAATTAATAAATCCAAGACCAATCCCACACGTGGCAAAGAAATACATGATCCACAAATCCACAGTTCATCAGAAACTGACACGTGTCCACATGTCTTCCCGGCACTAGTTTCGTGGATCCAGATGAAATCCCAAAAAAATCCTCACAAATGGCCCTTATTTCTCCCGGGCCCTCCACCTTCATCTTCTTCTTCTTCTTTCCCTCCACTCCCACTCTCATCACAACCACAACCACAACCACAACCAATTCTCTCTTCCCTTCGCTCTCCCATGGCTCTCACTTCCACTACTCTCCTTCATTCCACCCAATCCCACCTCCCAATCCCATCGCCAACCTTCATCCATGGTGCCTTTGCGCCTTGTCTCCCTCCCAGCAACCTTCTCCACGGCCGAGGCGTCTTGAGGAGGTGCAGGATGCCGATGATCGTGAGGAACAGCGGGAGGTCGGTGGATTTGGCGCCTGGTTCGTCGAGCGTGTCTAATACGGAACGGAAGTTTCGGATTCTGATCGCTGGAGGTGGGATCGGTGGGCTGGTGTTTGCCCTTGCGGCGAAGAGGAAAGGGTTTGATGTGATGGTGTTTGAGAAGGATTTAAGTGCGATTAGAGGAGAAGGGCAGTACCGGGGACCGATCCAGATACAGAGCAACGCTCTTGCTGCGTTGGAGGCCATTGATATGGATGTTGCTGAGGAGGTCTTGCGGGCTGGGTGCATCACTGGGGACCGGATTAATGGCCTTGTTGATGGAATTTCTGGCACTTGGTATATGGTTTCCTCTTCTTCTTCTTCTCTTGCTTGTATGTTTTATTTGTTCTTGGTTTTAGTTGACTGACTGAGATGTTTATATTGTTTTTTAAATAATGTTTATCTATTTTTCAATTTGATGTCTTTTTGTTGTGTCTATTCTTGATTGCATGAATTATTTATTCTAACTCTAACGCTAATCTCATTTTGCATATTTAAATTATATGTAGGCTGGACTGAGAAATAGCTTAAATTCATGATAGAGGATCTGATTTGTATATTGTGCGGAGTTATGCTTGGATTAGTTGAAGAAATTGAGTTTACTGTAGGGTTTGTTGAGAATTTTTAGGCAACTTTGATTTTGTTTAAGCCTGGGAAAGAGCTAGTTAGCATGTCTTTGTTAGTTCTTACTCATCTAGGACTTTTATTTAAGGCTCATTGCTGGAAGCAGTTTTACATATGGTTGGTGTTTCATGACAAGTTGGTTTAGCAATTTTGATTTATGTGTTTTATTTTTCAGATTCAGTCAACTACTAGTCAAACATTCTCATAAACTTGGTGGACCCTATACTTTTCCCTTGGATTTGCACTTACAGTTGTTTTGGTCAAACAGAAGCATTCAGTTGAATTTTTGTATTCTTTTGTGTGGATGGTTTTGTCATAAGCTTCCTTTTGATTATTTGTTAAATGGTTTACGCCCAGGTATATCAAGTTTGATACATTTACTCCTGCAGCGGAACGAGGTCTTCCTGTTACAAGAGTCATTAGCCGTATGACATTACAACAGATATTGGCTCGTGCTGTTGGGGATGATGTCATTCTGAATGACAGTAATGTTGTTGATTTTGTGGACAATGGCTCCACGGTAAATTGTTTCAATTCTGTGGCGGTCAATTGCTGTGTGTTATGAATTGGATGAATTAATTATTCATTTTGATAGACTTGTATTTCCTGGTTGGTCTCCATGCTTGTGCATTTTTAACATCTTCTTATTGTTATTTTATTTTCAATCTTACTTACGCAGGTTACAGTAATACTTGAGAATGGGCAGAAGTATGAAGGTGATCTTCTTGTAGGGGCTGATGGTATATGGTCGAAGGTGAGGTTATATTATTAGTGATCTTTAATTCAATTATATGGTTTAAGTTTCAAAATATGATGATAAGAATTGAGTTTTTAGTAGGTGCGGAAGGTCTTGTTTGGACACTCGGAGGCATCTTATTCAGGCTATACTTGCTACACTGGCATTGCTGATTTTGTGCCTCCGGATATTGAAACTGTTGGGTATGCCTTGTTATTGTCTCTAATTCATATGCTGGCATACTTCTCTTGTAATTTTTTAAAATATATACTCAATAGAACTTGTATGATTAGTAAGTATGCCATATGTGATATGTCGTCTATGTTCTAATTCATTATTGGTTCACTTTTGAAGGTATCGCGTGTTTCTTGGCCACAAACAATATTTTGTTTCTTCAGATGTTGGTGCTGGGAAAATGCAATGGTATGCATTTCATAAAGAGCCACCTGGGGGCACTGATGTTCCTAATGGTAGATATTACTTTGCTTTTTCTCAATAAATTTTTATAAATTTTTATTTAACTCTCCTGGCCCATTGATTTGTTTAATTATCACTGACATTCAAGTTGCATATGCATATAGCAAGCTCTAGATAAAGAAAAGGAAATTCGATAAATTATTTTATACAGCATAGATTAAGAATGACCAAGTGCCCAATTCGGTTTGAACTTTAAAAAAGTTGCAAATGTTATTCTTTCGGTGTATTCATAGTGTTGACCTGAAGAGCTATCTAGTGGAAAGCCTCCTGCAAGCTTCTTTGTTAATTGTAGAAATTAGAGTCCAGGGAAGTAGTGTTGACCTGAGAATAAACCATGCAGTATGGATCATTTTATGAACTATTTTCAGATTTGTCACACAAATTCTCCTTGCCTCGTCTCCATCCCGGAGCATTCATTTTCAAATACTTTGCACTCATCGTAAATTTTAATCATCCCTATCTATGTGGTTTTTCCGTCTTCTTTTTGGGCCTTTGGTGCTACCAACTTGTATTATTCTGTTGTTCACCCTTAGTTCATCAGTTACTCTAACTTGTATATGCCTGAACCATCTCTACTGTTAATTAGATTCCCCTTGTCATGTTTCAGTTCAATTTATTTCTAGATTTTCACTAATGGCTTCATTTTTAATTATCTTTTCTTGTATCTAAGCATATGTATTAGCATTTTTATCTTAATTTTTATTTTTTGACATTTTGGTTTTCATATATCAGTTTGTAATCATAACTAATATGCAGTGGCAATCCTTTAGATTTACTTTTTAAGTCTGCATGATCATATAAACTCAAGTTGCATATATTATTTTGAATAAATTAACTCAAGATATCTAAAGCTTGCTCATATTTCGTCAGAGTTTCTAACTTTCTATTATATTTGTTTGTTTCCTTAACTTAAAAATTTTTAATGTTCTAATTTCTATTTGGCATAGAACTTTGAAATTTTGGTATGTGCCTAGATGATTCTGATTTATTATTTACTCCTGCACTTCTGTCAACTGTTAAAATGATATTATTTGCATAACCATGGACATAGGGTTTTCATTGCAGAGAGCATTCTTCTCTACAGCTAATGCAGAGGGAATATGACTCTTATGTTTGTATGTTTGGCCCTTTCATATTATTGTTTAACATGGAAATTTTATGCAGGTAAAAAGGAGAGGTTGCTCAAAATATTTGGTGGCTGGTGTGATAATGTAATTGACTTGTTACTTGCAACGGATGAGGAAGAAATTCTACGACGTGACATCTACGATCGTATACCTGTTTTTAGTTGGGGAAAAGGTCGTGTAACCTTGCTTGGGGACTCTGTGCATGCTATGCAACCAAATATGGGTCAAGGTGGTTGTATGGCTATTGAGGTATGCAAAATCGTGACTTTGCTTCTTCTTATCATAATCAAAATTCTGATCATGTTCATGAATAATTCATGTGCAAGACTGCAATTAAAAAAGGTCCCAATAAATACCTGTATTGCTGCTTAATGCTTATTTGCCCTTTGCCCTCATCTTTTGGAAGCAATTGCCTCACGTAAGTGAATTTGTTTCATCTTTGTCCTTACAGGATAGCTTTCAGCTTGCCTTAGAACTTGAGAAGGCTTGGACAAAAAGTGTTGAGTCTGGGACTCCATTAGATGTTTTATCTGCTTTGAAAAGGTAAATTTATTTCTTTATGATCTAATGTGGCTATCTTGAATAATTTAGTTGGGTGAAATTAGTGTGCTTGGCTTGGATTAGGCACTTTATTTTATGACTTGGTGGTAAATACTGTATGAAAAGTTGTGGTGTCTCGTCTTCAGTTATGAGGAGGCAAGGAGAATTCGTGTGGCTATTATATATGGAATGGCAAGAATGGCCGCTATTATGGCCTCAACTTATAGGCCTTATCTTGGTGTTGGACTTGGTCCTTTGTCGGTATGTATTTTTTCTAGGAACATGATATTTATTGCTCTTTGGACCTTCATTTTTGTGAATATTTTAGTTCTTTGTTAATTATCAATTGATGATTATATGAAAATAACATCTGTCTATTTCTTAACCTCTATTATAGTTTTTAACCAAGCTTCGGATACCACATCCTGGAAGAGTTGGTGGGAGATTTTTCATCAAGATTGCAATGCCACTAATGCTTAGTTGGGTTCTTGGTGGTAACAGGTGATTCTTGTTTAAGTGGCCATGTTATCCTTCCATGATTTGAGGCTTATCATCACTCCCTGAAACTTCTAATTCCTCCCATTGCATTTGTTGTTTAACATTTAAAACTGACTTGTTCCTCTATTTGCATATATCTTCTTGGCTGGTTTGTTTGTGAAACAAACAAAATGCTTCCATAATATTTGTTCTAGAAGTTTTTGGATTACTTGTAATGAAGAAACTTTAACTCCTCAAGGAAAGAAAATTGTTCTATTCTTGACAACTGTAGGCGGTTCACAAGCTTAATTCTTCGTCTGCATCCATCCTGTTGTGGATTTTAATGGATAAAAGAAAACAAGTGCTCTTGATGAACCCTAGGAACTAACAGCGAGATGTGAATGATGATAAGGGCCTTTTTATGGATTTAGCTACCAGTAGATAAATTGTGTTGTAGTGTGTACCCAGTCCTCATTGGAGATCGTGATGAACATTTTTTCCCTTAAGATAGGGACTGTATTGGACGTTTTGTAGATACAGGGACAAAAATGAACATTGTGGTCAAATATAGGGACCAAAATGCATTTAATCTCCAAACAGTAGAACAATTTATCCCAAAAGCTCTATTTTTCGAAAATAAAGATCTCATGGAAAAACAGCACTTCACACATCCATTGTACTTCTTGGTCTTGTCTGATATGGTTTACATCATTGGAAAATTCACATTTGGTGAACTTGGGGGAACATTTTTATATTTTTTAACATGAAGCTTTAGGTGAATATAAATTCCTTTTTTTTTTTCCCGCTTACTACATGTTTATAAGGGGGTGAATTTACCCAATGGCTTTTCTTCATCTATTGTCAATTTGATACCAGAAATAAGATTCTAGCACAAGAGAATTATATTTCCTTAATCCAGAAGATGAGATACATTTAAGGCATCATGAGCCTTCAATATGTTGATATTTCATGGTTTTTTTAACTAAATTGAACTTCGTTTTTGCAGTGAAAAACTTGAAGGAAGGCCACTGTGTTGCCGACTCTCTGACAAGGTATTTTGCTGTATTCCTTGAAGCTTTAATTTGTCTTGAAAAGTTGAATTCTTCATGTGGAGAATAGATATGTGATTGATATCCCCATAACTAACATATATTCCATTGTAGGCAAGCGATGATCTTCAGAGGTGGTTTGAAGATGATGATGCGCTAGAGCGTGCTCTTGGTGGAGAGTATGATTCTCACTTGGATATACATGGAACATTTTGCTTTTCCTTTGCAGCCAATAATTTATTTGTTACTAATGGTGGTTGAATAATCTACAATATGCAGGTGGTACCTGTTTCCTGCTGGAGATGAAAACAATGAATTATTACAGCCCATTCATCTTCCTAAAGATGTGCAAACGCCATTTCTCATTGGGTACTCCTTTTCTCCATTCTTAATTTTTGTCTTTCTTAATATTTTAGTATACCAGCGCATGCTGAAAGTCATTTTTCTCGTCTTGTAGGAAGAAGCGTTCGCATGCTGACATACCAGGAACATCTATTGCCTTGCCTTTACCTCAGGTTTTCAAATGCTATTTAATTATGCTATCTACTGATATAAATTGTGTTTTTGCATGCTGTATGCTAGCCTTCAATTATGACATAAAACATAACTTTTGCATTAGTTTATCTTCAAAACTGATGAATAATTGTGTAGCAAATATTTGTAAAAACACTTCTTGTTTTTGTGGCAATTGCTTTTACACTATTCCATTGTATTAGGCATTATTCTGGTTCAGTCATATGGTTGATCAAGTGCCTTCTGATTTCAAAGCTTGGTACCCTGAAGAGAATTTAATAAATTACAATCTTTGCCCTAATTATGAAGTTGGTCCTTTAACATTTCACATTTCATAACATAATTGTTTTCATCACAGGCTGCCTCTCAGTTGTTGCTTTAGCTACTTTTGATCACATCTCCATTTTCCTAGCATTCTGTTAGCTCTGTGATTTTAAATTCTTAAATAGAGAGATGACATACTGGTTCTTGAGTTTGGCCATTGCTGCTTTTATTTTATTTTATTATTTATTATTTATTATTATTATTATTATTATTATTATTATTATTTTCTTTTCAAGTGTTATCTGCTCATTTATCTGCTGCCTTTGGCTTTATTATTGTCCACTTTGTTTGGTGCTTTCATATGTTTTTTGCATTCTCCTCTCATGGAATCTAAAAGTTGAGTAGTGCTGTGATGTTTTTAATATTCACACTAGTTATCTTAGATGGGCCTGGTGATTGACATTATTCAGTTTGTAATGATGTTCAAATATGGCTAAAATTATGGAAGGGGCAAATTATTGTAACTGCATCTAGAATTTTCAATGGCATAATTACACAGTGAAACTTCTGCCCACAGAAGTTCTCAGTGTTATGGACTTGAGAGCGGAGAATATTTAGTAACTTGGACATGTTGGCATAGTTGACTTTTTCTTGAAAATTTTACTGAATATGAGTGGGTTTTGAACTTCATCCAAGAATTTATTTATTTATTTCAGAATTTATTTGCTTGATTAAGTTTCTTTTGAGCAGGTAGATGAACTTCATGCACGTATTACTTGTAAAGATAATGCCTTCTACTTGACCGACATGCAAAGTCAACATGGTACCTGGATTTCAGAGTAAGCTATGTCTTTTGTGTGCTGTTATGTTCTTCTATTGAGATTTGAGAATGTCATATTCTTCTCATAAATGAAATGTGACTCTCTGTTGCAGTAATGAAGGCAGGCGGTATAGAGCACCCCCTAATTTCCCTGTCAAGCTACGCCCTTCAGACATAATTGAGTTTGGATCTGATAAGAAGGTAGGGTTTTTTCATTTCAGAATTCCATGAATGCAATCTCATAATTTATCATATCACCATATCACATAGGTTAGCACCATACAGCATTCTTGCCAAATGACTTCTGAACTACTGGCATTGGAGTATATATGTTAGTATGTTACCTAAATATATAATGGTACAGATACATGAGAAAGTAAGGAGTTTTCTGTTAAAAGCAAACTCGTTATCTCGGAAAACTAGTTTATGGCAATGAACTTTGACAAAAGAAATTTTCCAATAATTGTGTTTAACATGGTATCATATTTGTCCAAGTTGTCACTGAACTCTAGTGGCTCTGTGGAGCTGAATACTTATATTTGGGGCTAGGATTTTGGGTTGGTGGAGGGGGCTTAGGCTTGCATGTCTCACGGCCAAAATTATGTTTTTTTGATATTTTCAAAACAAATATTATTAGTACAAATTACATCAAAAACTCTTTTTAAAAAAAAAAATTACATCATAAACTAAAAATTTTCTCTGAACCAGCCATGTGAGGTGCAAGCTGTTCAGGCTTTCTGACAGCCTTGTTCTTGTTGTTGTTGTTTTTTTTTTTTTTTTTAAGTTTATTTGGTTTATTGCATATCTATTTGTTCAATATCCAATTATTCATGTTCTTCTTAAAGTACCATATCTTGTTTCTGTGTGCCTTTCACTTGTCTGGCGCACAGTTTAGATAACATTGCCAATCATCTCCTTTTGGGCAAAACAGATTGTTCTTTAATTTGTATGCCATGCACATCTTCTCCAAGAAACAACAGTTCTGTTATAAAAAGCATATTTATGCAGGTGTGATGATCTACAAACAGGGCATAATTGATAACTTCATATGATAATAATCTGTCATTCTCACTTAACAGTGTGATTCTTGTTTCAAATATGTAACGATTTGTTTTTAAAACATTGGCTATTTTGCAGGCTGTATTCCGCGTAAAAGTGCTAAATACATTGCCACCACCAATGCAAAACGAAGGGCGGCAAGTTTTGCAGCCAGTGTAGAAAATACACGATCTTTTTATGCTCAATCTCTTTACAATACAGAATCACTCACAACAACATACTGGATAGATTCCCTAAAGAAGATTGTCACACAAAGCACATGAATACACTTGTTAGGAATCTGTTCATTATTCTGTCAAAACATCTGTAAGTAGGATCACATGTGGTCAATCTCATCAAAATCAAAATCAAGTATTTCTATTGTTTCATTCTGTTGTATAGTCCTTTTTTTATTGTTTGTTGTCGAAGTTTTTCATTATGTGATTGATCAGAAATGCCTTAGTTCTATCTGACATGGTATTTGTTGGTAGTTGTATGACTCTAAATCTTGAAGTTAGGGTAAAATTTTCAGGAGGTCACCAAACTTTACTTCGTTTTCATTTCAATCACCGAACTACAAAACGCATAAAAATGATCACCCAATTATGTTTATTTTTCACTGGGCAATCACCATGCTAATTCTGGCTTCCATAAGCTGACGTGGCGGCCGGAAGGTCCCAGTCAGCAGGCTTGTGCTAACTCAAAAACCCGATGTGGCATGTCTACATCTCTTTTGCAATCTCCGTAAACAGAAGCCACCTGATTAGGACGTTTTATGAGTCAGCACAGCCCTGCTGACTGGGACGTTCCGGCCGCCACGTCAGCTTATGGAGGCCGAAATTAGCAGGGTGACTGCCCGGTGAAAAATAAACATAATTGGGTGATTGTTTTTATGCGTTTTGTAGTTCGGTGACTGAAATGAAAACGAAGCAAAGTTTGGTGACCTCCCGAAAATTTTACTCCTTGAAGTTATGTTTGATGCATGTTGTGATAGGTCCTGATACTGCTAAACATGGTGCTCAATAAGGTCTGATTTGTTTGAAGGTAAGTTGAGACTGTTGAGTTACAAAGGTCAAAAGGACAATTTACTCGTTTTTTATTATGAAAATTTGATTTTTAAGTCAAAATCACTTGAATTTTTACTCTTCTTTTATTTTTTTTATTTTTAAATGCAATAAGCTTTATCAAAGGTGTGCACACGGTTAGTAATTGTTTTTTTGTTTTTTTAATGCGATAAGCATAATCAAAGGTGTGCACACGGTTAGTAATTGATTGTCTAGTCCGGCGATTGAACCTATCAAAATCATGGATTTGTTACTACCATACGTTGAATTTGAACTCGTGTTTTTTAAATTTTCATATCAATGTCTTTCGTAGTGAATACAACTAAATATTCATGCTAGGTCTTTTGTAGTGAAGTCAATGGATACTGCTGGGTTAGGCTTTTTATAATGAAATCAATGAATATCCCGTTAGACTAGGTCTTTTGTGAGAAATCAAGGTAAAAATTTTAAGAGGTTGTATTATAACTATTTTTCACTATGTTCATTGAATTTTAATTTGTTTTTTTAGTTATTTTACACTGATTTTTTTTTTCACTAGGAGGTTACCTATAAAAATCCGGTCAAAAAAGCTGAGTTGGCCAACGAAATTGGCTGAGTTGACTTGGACACGTCACCAAGTCAACTCAGTTGATTCAGCCAATTCCGGTGAGTAGTTCAGTTTTTTTTTACCAGATTTTTATGAGGATTTCTTGGTGAAAGAAAATCAGTGTGAGATGACTAAAAAGAAACAAATTAAAATTCAGTGTGTTACCTGAAATTTTTACTCATGAAATCAGTGAATACTGCTGGGTCATCTTGTAGGAGTTTAAAAATATTAAAATAACATCAAATTACTTTTTTCAGAATATGGCCAAACCTTGGTTTGAGTTTCATTATTAGAATTTATAACAGAAAAGAAACCTCCATGAGGTCAAAAAAGTTTTATGATAGAGTTTAATCAATGTTCACTAATTGTTGCTAGAATGCTCTTTGCATAAACATTTTAATTGCATGATTCAACGTGCTACTCGTCCTATCGATGAAATTCAAGAGAATATGACCTCTATATATAGTAGGTCTTTGGAATTAATTTTTTTTTTAATTTATAATATTTTGGAAAAATAAGAACGAGATGCCGAGTAACTAAGAATTTCGATGATAAAATATTTGATATGGAAAGATTGTTTATTTAAATAAAAAATTATTTTAGTAATAGAAATGAAGTACTTGAAATTCCGGTTAAATGAAAATTATTTTTTTTGGAAAGATAAAAAGAAGCCAGTGAAATCTAATTAAACTCTACCAATTGTGATGTCACAGTGCTTTAAATATTTTGTATTAAACTCTATCAATTTATTATTACTATTATTATTATTATTATTATTATTTAGGTCATTGACTCGCCGCTTTTCTGAGAGTCATAAGTTCTAAATTAATTTGGATAAAATATTGTTAGTATTTGCATTCCGCTAATTAATTGTAGTTAATTATTTGAAGATTAAAAAAATAGCTTTTATATTACTTGAAGAATCCTCAATGAATATAGCCACATAAAACAAAAGTCTAAACTGAGTGAATAATTTTTAAAAATTTTAGAAAATTTATTAGTTGGTTCGATTAAGAAACACTCATACTATTTTATAATTAAATTAACAAAGGGTATTTCGGATGTTTCATCCATACAGTGACAAAGCAAGAAATCTTTATTAAAATAAATAAAAAAATTAGAGAGTCTAAATACTTTTTTTATTAAAAAAACCCACACCTTTTAATTTATCCTAAAAGAAATTACAAACAGGAATAATTACGCGGGAGGTAAGTATTCCTCTCCCTGCAAAGATCCCACCCCCAATTAAATAGGAAAATCATTTATTAATCCTTTCAACTTTTCAAATATTCAAAACAGTATTTTTGACATTTCAATTTTCCATGTAATCTTTTTTTAGTTTAATTATTTTTAGTCCTGCATCAATTTATTTTATTTAAAAAATCTAATTTTATCTCTTCCGATTTATTAAATATATAAATTTTTATTTAATATTGTGTGTTTATATGTAATTATATAAGTTTTCATTTAAAATGTAATATTTTTTTAATATTTATTTTTGATGTTTGATATTTTAGTTTCTTGTTTACTATTTTGTTTTCGTTTAAAATCATTGAGGAGCATTTCTGACAAAAGTACTCAAAAATAAGCTGTCACGCTAATTTATTAAAATATTTTTTTAATTATATATTAAATTGTGCATTTGCTGTAATTATTTTAGGAAATACGCATTTTATAATTTTTTTTAAGTTAATAGTCCCACTGCATTTTTTTAATATTTAAATTTTATTTTTTTTAAAAACACAGGGTCCTATTACTTTTTTAATATTAAATTTTTATTTTTTAAAAAACCGTGGCCAATGTAGTTTTTTAAATTAAAAAAAAATTATATTCAACCCTTATAATTTTTATTAATTTTTCTTATAACTTTTTTTTTTCACTTCTACTATATTATTTCTACTTTCACTAATTGTAACCGACTGTTAATAATTTAAATAAATAATTTAAATATTTTTTTTATAATAACAAAATTTTAAATATTCAAAAATTTAATATGTAAAAATTACTCTCACAACTAAACCAAACACTTGATATTTTGAATGAACTAAAACAAGAGTCCCTGGGACCCTTGGTCAATGTTCCCCTCGACCAAGGTTGTTTCCTTCGTTTAGTATGACAATAATATGATTTTTGCTAGATTTAATGTAAAAAAAATAAAATAACTTTGCAAGAAAATAAAAAAAAAAACTATAATGGCAAAAAAACTTTAAAGAAGAACTTCTCTCTATATTGATAACTTTTTTCTTACAATGTCTTACAAAAGGAACTTGGAAGGTTTATATAGGGCTCCACCTAACAAATGGATGGTTAAGATCAATTTCATCAAATGACTCTTATGAATGGGGTAAGTGCCACATGGCACCAATAATTCATTCCACGAACCTTCAATAAATAAGTTATAAGAAAAATTAATGAAAATTATAAGGATTTGAATGTAATTTTTTTAAATTTAAAAAACTATCAGGACCTGCAGTTTTTTTAAAAAATAAAAATTTAATATTAAAAAAGTAATGAGACCTCTGTTTTTTTAAATAAAATTTAAATATTAAAAAAATACGGTGGAAGCATTAACTTAAAAAATATTAAAAAAAATATAAAATGCACATTTCCATAAATAATTATAAAAATACATAATTTGATAAATAATTTAAAAATAATATTTTAATAAATTAGCCTCAGATGGTGTAAAAAAAATAATAATAAAAAGATTTTTTGGGATATGAAATAGTCGAGGATTTTTTTAATCAAGTAAGAAAATTAGAAGGATGATATGTGCAATTTCTCAATCATATATAGATATATTTCATCCCAGTTATGGAAAAAAAGTTTAGCAATACAAAAGATCTATCATAATATAATTATTAACTCATACCAAATAATTCATAACCTAGCGGTATTTGACCTTAATATGAAAAACAAAAGTGGAGCAATCAAAAGGTAAAGTTCAAGACTTGTTAGAAGCAATAATATAATAATGGATCACCAGTTGTGGGTGCAGGCTCATAGCTCAATCTTCTTATCCTCAATTATAGATGCACAGATTGGATGATTATTCTCGATCCATGCGTTTGTCGATTTGTAAAAAAAAAAAAAAAATTATTAACTCACTAAGAAGATAGAAACATTGTGAATCTCAACATTAGTGAAACAATCTTTTTTTTTTTTTTTTTTTTTTTGAAAAAGATGAAACAATCTATCATAATACAACAAATTTATCGATGCAGTGATAGGAAAAGGAATGTTATATGCTCTACGACTAGAGCTTATCAAAATGAATAAAAGGTTTAAATGATATTTTTTTAAAAATCCACTATTTTAAGTAATTTATCCTAAAGTAAACTTCAAGGACCAAAAACGAAATAAAAATCCCTAAAGGACTAATAGCTAAATTAGCCCCCAAACCTAAAACCTCAACCGAAAAACCCTAGTTCCCAAATCCCCTTCCCGTCTTTGCTTTGCCGGCTCTCTCCACTTCCTCACGCTTGGCTTCAGCTCACAATATCTAATCCTTCCCAAATTGAAGCATTTGTTCACAGTAAGCTTCTCCGATCTTTTTTTTTTCTTCATCGTCTGTTTTTCTTCTTATCTTTCCTATTTTTATGCATAGTTTCCATTAATTGTGGCTTATTAATGGGTCTGGTATTTGAAGAGATGCAATTCTTTTTATTTTTTATTTTGGGTTCTGTTTTCCTGCAATTTGTGAAGTATTTTTTGCTTGAATTATGCAATTAATCATTGATCATGTGCTGATAAATGATATTTTGCTTATTCTGTAGTTTAGGTGAAGTGAAATTTGTTTTTTTTTTTTACCGTTTTTTATGATTTTAATTGTTAATGTGGGTTTTCTTTGGAAATTTGCCAATTAAAATAAAAAATTTAGCGAATCTAACTCTTCCTGGCTTTGAGTCGCCCAACTGTAATATACGTTTTACTCTTTGAACAGATAGTTGTTGTAGAATCTGAAATAGGTTTGAAATTGAGAGCTACACATTCTGGGAATAAAACCTTAGTTGCGGATTGTTGGAAGCTACTTCAACAGATTTAAAGAAAAAAAGTAGTGTAATGAAGAACACAAAATCAACACAAAATTTATGTAGTTCTATTAAATAGACACATGTAGGGAGAGAAAGAATTTTTTGTAATTGAAGTCTTGGTGAGTAGACAAGATTTTTTTCTCCACAAAACCCTAGTTGTGATATATTCAATCAGTAAAACATTCAAGATATAAGTGAATAAGGAACCTAGTGCACTATATATGTGTAGGTCTACATAAATTCTAATCTAAGTATAATGAAGAAACAAATTTGCTACTGAAATGGGCCATTGGGTCGCAGGGTTCTACCCTTCTTTCCCTGGTGGACCTATTTTTCCCATCATTCTACACTCATCATGGATCGATGCTGGATCACCGATTTTATTTGCTTAAATTTTCCTTTTTGTTCCTTTAGTTTGTGTCTTATGTTTGGCATGGATCTAAAATTAAAAACACAGATAACCCGATTACTAAGGTAGATTAATAAGTTTGACAATTCTAAGGTTTAAATTTCGTCACTCAATGGAAAAGTGTGTTATTTGGAATGAAATTTGTGAAATTTAGTGAAATCCAAGAATGGAGTATTTAGTTTTGGAATTTAGTGAAATTTGTGGCTTATTGGCCATTTATGTAAAGAATGCTTCAAGTTTGGCCTTGTAGCTTAAGTGCACAATCTTGTAGAAGTGTGCTTATTGTTATTTCGTTATCCTGAAGAGTTTATAAAATCATAAATGTTTGGGAAGTAATGCAATCTTTCTCATTTTAATTCTAATGTCTTATTAGCTACTCGTTCATGCTTAAGATTTTGTTTGGTTTTCACTCATTGCAGTTTAATTGGTGGTCGACATGAGTTCTGCAATTCCTGATGTGGAAGTAGCATCTGGTCGTAGGAAAAAAGAAAAAATGAAGAAGCATAAAGTGACAGATTTAAATGATTCAGATGGAAAAGGAAATAATTCGAACTCTGGTATGCATTGTCATATTTTGCATGTGTATCTCTGTTGATTACCATCTGATTCTTTTTCTTTTTTTAAGTTAATCATGCTTAAAAGTATAATTTGCATGTCAATTTTTGAATAGTATTTTTGACAAAGAAATTGTTTTCAGTAATCATACTGGAGGTATATGCACAAAAATCTAAACTAGTTTTCTTTATTTTTTTTTTAATGATCGATTTTTTTAATCAAGTTTTAACCATTTATTGGAGTCATCATTAATTTGGGCATTTGATAGTTATTGGGCTCAATAAATATGAATACTTCATACTTCCTGCATTGGAAGGCTTTAAATAAGTCACTTGATTTTTATTCATGTGATAGGTCATTTGTTTTCTAAACTTTGTGCTGGCATTCAAAAACTCTCATTCATCTCCCGGAGAAATTCATGAATGCAGTAATCATGAAGTGCATACACTCTACCCTAAAATGGTGCAGTTAACTACATTTCCTACCCTTTCTTCTAAGAGTTTGTATTTTGAGCCCTTAATTATAATTGGGAAATTTGCATATCTTCCCCCACAAAAGCATATAATTATGTGTCTACTCTATAAAAATTATATTTGTCTGTCTTTCCTACAAAACTCTATACTAGCATGCATACGCCCCTATGATTGAGAGTCACTAAAATTGCTTTTAAGAATGCCGAGTAACCATTCTCTATTCTTACATATATGATACTGAGATTAGAAGGCGGAATGGTTTTTTTTTGTAAAAATGTTCCCTTGACTTTGGTTTCAAGGTATATTTCAGACTTTTAATCTCTTTTCTCTTTTGTGCATACAAAAATATGGCTTTTGTTGGTTGTATAAGCAATTGTGCAAACTTTTAGGAATATATATGCAGATTTACATAAGCATATTAAATGCATGAAATGAATGATTCTGCCTACTACTCATGCTGAATACTGCAATTTACAAGACACGAGCTTTATAAATGTTTTCCTTTGTAAGTTGTTTTTGTAAATATCCATATCCATACAAATGCTTAACTATTTCATTTTTATTTTTTAAAAATGTTAAGATTAAGATGTTTAAGGGACTCAAAAAAATATTTTATAACTCAATTTTTATCTTACAAAAAATTTGTCTAGATTCATGATATGAATATGTGTTAAGTTATTTATGAAAAGACATCGGCAAAATAAGAGATGCTTTTCTATTAATCATTACTTGAAAAGGTGCAAATTTTCAAGATTATATATTATTCATGGATTTTTGTATGCTGGAGTAAAAGGGAAGTAGATGTGTAAAAAAAATTATTTTTCTGATAAATCTTTATTGATGTGAAAGAATCTTGTATTAAAAGCATAATTATTAATAATGATTTATTTCTTTTTAATTTTTAAGAATGATATTATCTTCTTAAATGAATTGTAGTTGTGTATGGTTTCCTATCTTTAATCTTTATCAATGTTGTATTTGATAAGTCAGAAGTATAAGAAGTTTTATTACTTTGTGCTCAAGAAAAGAGGTTATTTCCTATGAACAATATTGAAATTTACATTAAAGTTAGCTATCCCAATTTAGTTGATCAATTACTTAGCCTTAGATGTTTTTATTTTTTTATTTTTTAAGATATAGAAGGTAAAGGAGAATATTTTTCATTTTTTTTTTGGCTGTTTGACTTTTAATATGAGAATATGGGTTTATATTTTGAGAGAGTCAAGCTCTCTGTTTCTCATACAATGATATTCAGGTTATTCCAAGGAAAAAAGTGCCAAATGCATCTTCTTCGTCCTTCTCGACTTTTTCTTTTAACCAAATATACTGAGCCAATTTTATTGTATAGCTTGGCCCTAAGTTACCCGAGTCATATCAAATCATATACAAGTATGTTTGAACTCTGGCCATTTTAATCAAGTTCAAGTTCAACCCAATCCAATTCAAACTTTAAGTTGAAAAAGCAAACCTCCAAAATTTAAGATTCTTGTTCTGTCTAGTTATGGCTTAGTTTTTCTTCGAGGGTGTTGGGTTTGTGTTCTTTTGAAATCTAAATTGGTTTAACAAGGAATTTTAACCTTGAAATAATCAATATGAATTAAAATGAATAGTTTGTGACAAAAACTTTATTTTTTTCTAGTTGATGATTGATATTTACTTGTAATTAATAATTGGTAATGTTATTTAATAATTTTACAATTAATGTAAATATGTAATTGTGTAAAACAGAGTTATCTGTATTCCAAATTTTTGAAAGCTGGTATTAAGTTGGAAAGGTTAGAATAAAAAATGGGCATCTGAGTCAGGTGACCTATTATTTAGTCTTCAAAATTTGAGAACTTGTAGTTCATTAGGCATATGGGTTAAGCATGTTGCTAGTAGGCCTTGTATCTTTTGAGGGTGAATTTTATATTTGTACAGGGCTGTCTAAGTAGCTGAGCTGTTTGTGACCGCTAGAATGTGGTTTAGTTTTGGCTTCTGAGCTTGAGCTAAGATTTTAGGCTAAGGGAGTTGAATACAAATGAACTGAGACTTAACTTGATAAGACTTAAAAGAGTTTAGATGTATTGAGCTATGTGACAGACTTTAGTAGTTGTAATGTCTGATAAGGCCTTAATTGAATATTGTTATACCTCTTAGGTAGTTATAATAGCTTATTAATAGTTTATAAAAAAATGATTTAATTGTAAATTTTATTTGAGAAAGGGGTTTGATGGAAGTTTGTTAGTTTATTACGGAAGGGCTCAAGTGCAAAATCTATCTAATAAGGGGCTTGATAAAAATTTTTGAGTTATGGTTTGTGAGCTCTCTGCAAATTCCCAAAGATGAACCCTAAAACAGCCTGCTCCTCTGACAGAGCTTAACTCTCCCTCCTATATCAATTCCACTCCATACAAAGTGTAATCTAAAAATCCTGTTAACAAGTAATTTCTTTGATCAATTGATATTTATTTGATTTTCCATTCATTGCAGTTGAATTTGTAGTGGATATGAATTCCAGAAATCCTAGTATGGAAGCAACTTCTGGGGCCAGGAAAAAGAAAAAAGTGAAGAAGCAGAAAGCACCAGATTTAGATGATACAAGTGGAGGGAATTTACACTCCGGTAAGGATACCAAACTTGTGCAATGGCCTACAAACTCCCCTTTTTCTTTTCTTCTTCTTCTTCTTCTTCTTTTTCTTTTGTTGTGTGTGTGCTGCTCCCACTTGTGCAGCCCACCAGTTGTGCATGTATACCTACTTCCATTGTTTCTGTGTGCATTTGCTTCATTTTGTTTACATAATCAAGTTGAAAAGTTTGTTCTTTCTGCATGATCAGTTTGTCAAGTTGCTTTTATTCCAAAAACTGTTTTTAATCATTGACTTGGACACACAAAGAAAGGTTGAATTGTGTAGCGATAAATCATTGGACTGAATAATATAGTAACAGTCCTCTTATATATGATATCCATGATTCTGACCATATCAAAGAACGGGCTTGTTACTTTTATCTTATGGTATCTAATCATGTGATTAGGGCAGATGTGAAATTGCAAAGTTCCTTACAAGTTATATTCTGATTTGTAGAGCCCCTAGAAGAATTCACAAAAGCAATATGCATCATTAGAAGTGAGATGCTCTACTGTAACTTCCTTACCCACAAACTGTGTCTTATCCTTGTTGCTGGGGAGCATATTTTTGACCTTTAATTAGAATCGTCTTTTAGCATATTAAATTTTGAATAGGATAATGAAGGATTTGTGCATCTAAAAATGTTATTGTTGTTGGAGAGCTTGCTTGACCTTTGCTATGTGTAACGGGACCTTTTACCAAGTGTAATTCTTTTTTGAATGCGTATGGCTTCTTAAATTTGTTCTTTTGGAGTTGGGTGAATAGATATCTATTCACCTTCTTGATGCTTGCTTCCAAGTTAACTTATAGTGCATATCTCAGAGATAATGCTTGAAGAGGCTGCACAATTTGATATTAATGAGCCAACAATGGAAGAGAAGCTTGCAAGTCTTGATTTAGCTAACAGTGAAATGGTGAAGAGCATAAGTGAAGATATCTCTTCCATGACGAAACTCCCAAGTGCAGATTCGGTGCATGTATTGCTTAAGCAGGCATTGAATGCTGAAGATCATGTGTTGCTATTAGATTGTTTATACACAAGAGATAAAAAAGTGAGTTTTCCTTTATTTGCAGTTAATATCATTGGCCATTGAAGCACAAGCCATGGTTACTTATATTGGTTAAGCCTAGTTCCAGTTGATATGTTACCGCTGTGCCTTGTCATGAATTGATACAATTCTTTCTTTCTCAGTGCCATAAAAATGCGTTAGCTACAGAATGAGTAATGCATTTCATTTCTATGTTTGTGATAGTTCTCAGCTAAACTTTGAACATTAAGTTTATGAGTTTATTATTTGCCTTTAGTGCTGTATTCTTAAATATGCCAACTTTATTTTTTGATGTTTTTCAATGGTGATGCGGGTTTGCAGGTTATAGCAAAGTCGATCTCACTTTTAAACCCAGCTGATGTTCTGAAGCTTTTGAATTCCCTTACCTCTATGGTCCAATCAAGGTAATCCAATTATTTGATTAATCCACAAAATCTTTGTTACAATTCTGTATAAGAAATTATACCAAATGTGTGCAAGGGATTGTACTAATTTGGCCGTGTTGTGTTCCCATCTCAGAGGTGCAGTATTGGTTTGTGCATTGCCTTGGCTAAGCAGTTTAATCAGCCAACATGCAAGCAGTATATCGTCTCAAGGATCGTCTTTACAAATGCTCAACACACTTTACCAGGTTGTTTTCATCAACTGTCTCATTAGTACTTACACAAGTTAGAGTTTCGATCATTTCTAAACATTGCTTGTCTTTTTGGTTTTCACTTATCTTTCAGCTCATTCAATCGAGGATTTCGACATTTGGATCAGCCCTCCAGCTATCTTCATCCATTGATTACCTATTTGCTGAGGTAACCATATGCAACTATTAGTCCCACATCGGTTATTATGTGTTTCATTGTCATCTAACATTTTAAACCTGGGTTTGTGCTCAGATTATAGAAGACGAAGATGAGGAGGAAAGTGTGCCTCCACCGATCATCTACGAGGACAAAGACACCGATGAAGAGGAATCTGAAGATGCAATGGAAACTGATGAAGATGATGAGGATCTTGGCGCCGTTATCGACTCCCATGATTCAGATGGAGCTTTGGTTATGAGTGATTAATGATTTTTTTTTTCTTTTTGTTATTTTTTGTTGCAATGTTATTGAGGTTGGCGATGTTTTTTGTTTTGTTTTTTTCTTTTTTAAAACTTGTGCAATTTTTCTTTTGAGGTTACTGAAGGATTAGCATATTGGAATTCAGTATTGTTTTAGGTATTGTATCTTGTTTGAGTTCAACTAACAAGTTCTTGATTAGCATTATATTCATTAGGTTTTTTACTTGCTAACATCTTGCTTTTTGACTAGTTCTTGTCACTTCAATTTTATTTTACATCTCACCTTCATTTCTAGCTTAATTTTTTAGATGCATTTAGAAATGACTATGTGATAATTAGACACCCAAGAAACTATATGGTGTTGATGGAAGTAATTTTGTAATTAAATATAAATTTGGAGAAGTATGATTTATTTTATGACAATGGTATATTTAAATATATTAAGTTTACTGAAAAGATTTACCAAATGATGTGAATGCATAAACTTCAAATTCAAATCGTATCAATCTCTAAACTCTAAAAATCATAAAATTATATTTAAACCCTAAAATTTTTAAACTTAAATACTATAACACTCTACGCCCACAATTCTAAAAACTTAAATCTTAAATACTAAGTGTGAAATCCTAAATGTTAAATCACAAATCATCACAAATCCTCTAAGGGTGCAATTTACAATTTAAGGTTTAGGGAGGAGTTTATGTTTTATTATTTATGAAAATGCTATGATGGTAAAGACCAAGATTGTCAGACTTGGACTGGCCCGCCCGATTCAATCAGAAAAACCGGGTGTTAGCTCGATGACTCGGGCGGTTTGACCATGACCCAGTCGGTTTACTAGAGAACCCATTTCCCCAAGTGGATATAAGTGAAAAAAAAATATTGAGGTCGACGGTAAGAGGGAGTGATGGAAGGAAGTGAGGACGACGGCGAGAGGGAATGATAGATTCAATCTGGAAACAAGAGGCCCAACCAAAAGGTTGCCGAATACAAGAGTCCCCCACTCTCATCCTTCTCCCCTCCTCTTATCTCTCTTCCCTCTAACCCGTTACAGTTGCTTTCCCTTGTAGTAACTAATTGCCTTATAATGGTCTCCTCCACTACTTGCTGCCTGTAACCAACTAAATTGGTTACTGTTTGTTTCTTCTGGAATATATCAGCAACTTTGGCTCTTATAGGTTAATATTACTCTTTTGGTTGAAACAAACCTTGTCCACAAGGTTTGAAGAAGGAAACTGCCCACGAAAATCTACACAAGACAACCAAGTCGAGTCCTTTGGAGGTCACCCTTGCCATTGCACAAGCAGCTGATGGCATAGATTAGAAAAAGGTCCCAATTCGCAGACTTGTAGGACAGCTGTAGGAAAGAACGACTCTTCATCTATGGTCAATTCCTTAGGAAGATCCTGTGAAGGTGGATGATTGCCAATTACCATTTTCAACTGGGAGATGTGAAACACCGGATGGATTTTGGACCCCTGAGGGAGTTGCAATTTATAGACCATCGGGCTCAATTTTTGCGGAATTTTGAATGGTCCAAAATAATTTGGGCTCAACTTGTTGGAAAGTCACTTGTGCACTGAATTCTGTCAAAAAGGCCACAACTTCAGGAAGACAAAGTCATCGACATTGTACTCAATGTCTCGTCGGTGTTTGTTAGCTATGTGAATCATTTGTTGCTGAGCTTTGGAGAGGTGGAATTTAAGGTCCTGTAGCATAGCATTTCGAGCTTGATGTTCTTGAGCAACAGCAACCACTTGAAATTCGTCTAGTAAGAATTGGAGGAGTGATGGAGGAGGTCTTCCATAAACCACTTCAAATGGTGTGCGTTTGGTAGCTCCTTGGAAATTAGTGTTATACCAATATTGAGCCCAATGTAACCATTGAATCCATTGTCTAGGGTGTTCTGAAGTGAAGCAATGTAAATAAGATTCCAAGCATTTGTTTAATACTTCAGTTTACCCATCAGTTTCAGGATGATAAGCAGTGCTCATTTTCAACTTGGTTCCCCAACTTGCAAAGAATTCCCGCCAGAAGCAACTCATGAAAAGAGGGTCTCGGTCACTCACTATGGAGTAAGGAACCCCATGGAGCTTGACTACTTCTTTGGCAAATAGGTTAGCAACTCCTTTGGCTGTAAATGGGTGTCTCAACCCAAGGAAATGAGCATATTTGCTCAATCTGTCCACAACAACTAATATGCAATCCAATCCATGAGATTTAGGCAATCTAGATAAGAAATCCAAGGAGATATCTTCCCATATTTGTTGTGGAATAGGAAGTGAGTTTAACAAGCCTTTGGGAGAGAGTGTTTCATACTTATTTTGTTGGCAAACCAAGTAATCAACTACAAACCTTTGGATTCTTTTCGTCATGCCTTGCCAATAGACACTGTGTGCGAACCTTTTGAATGTGCGTAGAGCCCCTGAATGGCCACCTTGTGGAGACGAATGGAATTCCTCTAGAAGCCGTGGTATCCAAGCAGAATTTGCAGGGATCATTAACCTCCCCTTATAGAATAGCCGCCCATTGATAAGTTGATGGTTGGGGTAGTAGGAAGGATGCTTTTGCACTAATTGTTGTAATTTCTGCAAAGAGAGATCTTGTTTGATTTCTTTGTCTAAGTCATCCCATTGAGCCCAATATGGAATAGAAATAGCAACTAATTCCACATCGCCAAAAGCCCGAGAAAGGCCATCAGCTGCTTTGTTTATCTACCCCGGCTTATACTCTATGTCAAATTCATAACCAAGTAATTTAGCAACCCAATTTTGTTGTGCTGGAGTATTTACCTACTGCTGTAAAATATGTTGGAGACTGTTGTGGTTTGTTCGCACAAAGAAATAATGGCTGATTAAGTAAGGCCTCCATTGGCAGATAGCAAGGACCAATGCCATAAGTTCTTTTTCGTAAGCTGGCTTTGCAAGATGTCAAGGTGCAAGATGCTTACTAACAAATGCAATGGGTCAGTTATTTTGCATCAGCACCACGCCAATTCCAGCCTCGGAAGCATCACATTTCACAAAAAATTATTGTGAAAAATCTGGCATAGCAAGTGCTGGCGCTGAAGTAATGACTTGCTGCAGTTTTTGGAAGGCTTGATTAGTTGTGTCAGTCCACTCGAACTTGTGGTTATGGTCTTTCTTCAGTAGCTTAGTAAGTGGTTTAGCTAACTCCCCGTAGTCCTTGATAAATCTCCGATAGTAACCCTGTGAGGTCTAAGAAAGCATGGACTGATTTGATGGATTTGGGGACCGACCATTGTAAAACACTAGTTATCTTGAGGGGGTCCATCGAGATCCCTCATAAGAGACAGCATGGCCAAGATATTCAATAGAATGCTGCCCGAATGTGCTTTTCTTCCTGTTTGCCACAAAATGTTGCTCCGCTAGTGTTCTCAACACAAGACATAAGTGGTGCAAATGATCTTGCCAAGATTTGCTATAAATAAGGATATCATAAAAAACACAAGGACAAACATACGAAGATATGGACGAAATATGTCAATTATGGTGGCTTGAAAAGCCGTCGGCGCATTCATAAGGCCGAAAGGTATGACTTTAAATTCATAGTGGCCTGAGTGAGTATGGAACGCCGTCTAAGGAATGTCTTCTTCACGCACCCGTATTTGATGGTACCCGGAATGAAGGTCGATTTTGGAGAAAACCCGAGCGCCTTACAATTCATCAAGTAACTCTTTAATCATTGGAATGGGGTATTTGTCTGGAACAGTGATCTTATTGAGTTCCCGATAATCGACACAGAATCTCCAACTCCATCTTTCTTACGGACCAACAACATCGGGCTTGCAAAAGGGCTATTGCTAGGCCGAATAACTCCAGAGGCTAGCACATCGGTGACAATTCTTTCGATCTCATCTTTTTGGAGATGACCATAACGATAAGATCTGCTATTAACAACAATTACTCCAGGTTTAAGGGGAATTGATGATCGGTTGGCCTCTTGGAGGCAAAGAGATTGACTCTCCAAAGACAAAATGGAATTCCTGTAATAAGTCTTGCAACTCCGGCGGCAATACCAAAGAGATGGATTGACAATCAGCTTCCTCTGTCATAGTTGTCCATAAGAGAGCCCCGAATTCAACCTCATGAAGTTTGCAGAGAGAGTTTGAAGAAATGTGAGAGGTCACTAAGGAGGGGTCACCCGCGATATGCACATGTCGTCCCTCAAGTTCAAAATCCATTATCATATTGGCCCAATTGACTGTTACGTCGCCAAGTGTTTGGAGCCAAGAAACACCAAGAATGAGATCCACACCTCCTAAAGGAAAGAGATAGCAATCCACTGTAATATAAATAGAATCCAAATACAATAAGATATCATGACAAACTCCTTGGGCTTCTGTTCGACGCCCATCGCCTAGGTGTACCCCAAATTAAGGCGTTGGGAATAGGCAAGTGAAGCATTTTGGCTACTCTGTTTGTCACAAAACAGTGGCTGGCTCCACTATCAATCATGACAATCATTGGTGTACTGCCAATGTGACCCACAAATTTCATGATGCGAGCAGGTTGGCCTGAAGACATGGCAAAACAAGGAAGTTCAAGTTGCAATATCTGCGGTGGATCGTCCCCAGGTGGCATCTGCTCATGCTCGACAAACTCAACTGCATTAAGGTTGTTGTTCTCCCCTTCATGCTCTCTGTTTCCTAAGATAAGCATGTGTAAGGATTTGTTGGGCATTGATGCAGGGGATGATATGGTTGTTGGCAACGGAAGCACAATCCTCTTGCCCGTGAGTCTTGGAACTTCCTTTGAGTATGCTGACATAGACGACAAGGTGGACCAGGGCTATTAGCGGAAGAACCGATGCTGCTAGATGATGGGGTTGCGGTTATGGGCTTGGCCGCTGTGGCCATGCTCGGTTTAACAGAAGTGTTCGAACCATGTGATAGGCCCGAAAACCCTCTTCCCAATGCCACATTCAAACTTGGTTGTGGCCCGAGTCCTCTGCTGCCAACACGATCCATATCATATGAAAAGCCCGCCTTCGAGCCTAGCCCATACATTGTAGAGAAAGAGTTGTACGTCATCTTTTTCATCCCGAACAATTGTAGCTCATGTTCAATTTCTCTTGCTAGCACCACGGTTCCATAAAGATCGCGCGTCTCGTGCGATTGTATATGAGCTCGAATATCCTCCCTGAGTAGATTGAAGAACTGTCCAATGAAAGCCTCCTCTGTCTAACCTTGGATTTATGCAGATTTCTCGACAAAGCCCCGAATGTAGGAATTAATTGATTCCTCTTGTTTACTGTAGCTAGCGCTTCATATGGCCAGAACCTCATGACAAACATCATTCCACGACATGAGTGACTTGCGCTCCTGAAGCCATGACATCCAGTGGAGGGCATGTCCCTCCATACAAACTAAGGCAAGTGTAACCTTGAGATCTTCTGGCATTTGTTGGATGTGGAAGTACCGCTTGGCACGCCATACCCATCCGAGGAGGTCATCTCTCTTGAAGTTGGGAAGTTCAACCTTCTTAGCTACGATTTAGATATCATCGAGGGAAATCACTTGGGATATGTGTCGAGCTTCTCCAGAGGCAGCAGAAAAGACTTGCGCTGGCAAGGAAAAGTTCGGATGATCAGTTCCTTGGACTTTCTTCCCCTTCGCTAATGTCATCAACAAGGTCTGAATGCCCTCAAGTTGTTGCCGAGTCCGGGTCATTTCCTCCATGATACCTGACATAGATTAGTCCGTCTTCAAGCTATGAAGCTTCAGATCCTTGATTTCCTCTCCCAATGATTCCAAATTGAGAAATGCTATATGAGCCGATTTGCTTGGCCGAAATCACAGGAAGAATGACATGGTTGCCTATGTGGCAACCATGTCATCAATTTTCTCTCTCCTCGGATTAAAAAAATTCACAAGCTGAGCCCCTTCTTGGACATAACGCCTTCTCCTTCTTCTCTTTGAAGCTTTTCATCTCTGTCCGAAGCTGTTACTCATCTCCATACCATGCTTGAATCTTTCGACGAACATGAGCGTGGACGGGATCGATACCTCCTCCATCCTCTCCGAGGCTTCGAAGACCATCGCCAAACTCATCAGCAAGCCGGAAGCTGTATGTTTTCTTTCCTTTTCTTGATTTTTCTTCTATTTTTGTTCTTGGTTGTAGTTTTTTGTCATCTTGAGCTTGAAGGATGGTACATCTGTTTGTAGCTTGGACATAACGCCTCCTCCTTCTTCCTCTTCGAAGCTTCTCATCTCCGTCTGAAGTCGCTCCTCATCTCCACACCGTGCTTGAATCTCTCGACGAATGTGAGCGTGGAGGGGATTGATACCTTCTCCATCCTCTCCGAGGCTTCGAACACCGTCCCCAAACTCATTGGCAAGCTTGGAGCTGTATGTATGTTTTCTCTCCCTCTATTGATTTTTCTTCTGTTTTTGTTTCCCCTTTGATGTGCTTTGCCATTTCATTTTAATTCATGAAATTATTTGTGCAGAAGATATGAAATGAGTTTCTCTGTTGGATTTTGTGCAATTGATTCAAGGGCTAGAATTAAGATTTGTTAGAATTTTTGGGTTTATTGGCAAACTAAATGTTGGAAACATTAGTTTTGTTGTTTTACTATTAATAGAGATTTTAATATGATAAATACGTATTATGAATTGTTAGAATTTTTGGGTTTATTGGCAAACTAAATTTTTTCACTGATATTTGATTTAATATTGGATTTAATATATTAACTAGTTGCATTCTATTTGTTATAAATTGATGTTTGTTATGGGAAAAAAATTCAAATAAATAAATTTTATTTGAGAAATGTTGTTGACATGAGCCCGAAAGTGCACAGGTTGTCGCAGTAATAATAGTACCCTGGTAAGAGGGTAGTTGAATCCACAGGGAGTAGGGATCAAAGACACAAGCGTTTATTAATTAGCTAGTGCGATGTACGGAGAGTGAAGACAGAATCAGTGTGTGTATGCAAGAGTAATTAAAAGAAACAAGAAATAAAAGAGAAGTATGGAAGACAGGAGAGTGCAAGCAAAAAGTGAGAGAAGGACAATCAATGAGTGAAATAGGGTACCTGGACAAGCTACCCCTAGGATTAATGCTTCTAGTGCAAGACAATGCTATTATACTCTCCTATTGATGTTTAATGAGTCGAGGATATCCTTAAATACATGGTCCCAAACCTAAGGTCAACCGTGACTAATCCCAATCATTATGCCCCAGCATTAGGTTTCACTACGACCCTTAACTCTTATTGACCTGTCAACTAAGTCCCAGGGGAGTCCATCTTCCTAAGCCTCACACTATGCGGGATTGCTTTAAGTTCTAGGGATTCCTAGTGAAAGACCATGTTCATGTGTATAGCTCTAACCCTTTGGTCCAGGTGAAAGAACTCTAGTCTCAATTAAGCCCCATCACTAGGATTCACTAAAACCCTTTACTCTGTTGCTCGCGCAACTAAGTCCCAAGGGAGTTCATCTCCTAGCACTTCGCTCTATTATGACCGCTAAGAACTCGTGGAACACGGAGGTAGGAAAAATCACACCAGCGGGGAAAGAGGACGTTTCGCTACCTCACGATTCACCATCTCGACCCTCTCCAATCTCAAGTAGTCTAACCCTATAGGAGTTGTCACACCTCCAAAGGATAACCTAAACGATTCTCAACCCTAGTGTCACTGCTAAGGGAAAATCAATACAATAAGCAATTAAGATTGAAACTCCATTAAATTCATCAATAAAGAAAGCATAATAACATGTCATAGAAACATAGTCATCCTAGGGTTTACAAGTCCGAATACCCACAAGGGGTTTAGCTCCTCATGGAGCTATACAAATCCATCAATGTATATGAATGAATAAAAATCAAAAACACAGATGAAAACCCCCTTGTGTAGCGTGGCTGTGGTCTTGTGCGGCCGCCGAGCTTCGATGTCGATGCCGATGGCGAGCTCCAATCCTCCACAAAGTTCTCTCCAAACCTTAGCCTTGACCCTCCAGAAAATAGGTGAAAAGATTCAGAAAAAGTCCCAAAAGGGCCTTTAAATAGTGTTGGGTCGCGGCTTCAAATCGGCTAAAATCGGGATTTCACATGGCCGTGTGAAGTTTCTGTTTTGCTGAATTTCGGCAAACAGTGAACAGTAACTTGCCACAACATTTTTGCTACAATGCTGTTACAGTACTCTCGCCGAAATGCTCCCGAATTCATCGTTCTTCATCAAGGCCGTTGAATTGGGCACACAATCAACGGTAGATCATGTCGATTACTTCAATCCTCCTCCTTGGTGAAGTTCTTCTATGCTACACGAGTTAAACTTATTGTGGATGTGACTGCCTTTGTGCCCCTCTAAAAGAGGTTGGCACACACCCACAAGTCTAGACTCGTGCCTTGTTCCTTGCCTGGTTCGAGAATTCCCCAACATCGACGAACACGATCTAACTTTGCTCTTTTTCTCCAAACTAGCTCCACAACCCTACAATGCGCAAAAGTACATAAATGCACACAATTTAAGGATAAAATCTGATAAAAGTAATGCTCAATATAAGACAATAACACTTCGCATTATTATAACACGAGCACTTATCAGTTGTTATGAATGTCTATCCTTGTTATAAACAAAGCCTTTGTTATTAACTGATTTCTCTTTTTTTAATTAGTAAATTACACATTATATCATGAAAATCTAATCACTCTAAACTATTCTTATTATAACACGAGCACTTATCAGTTGTTATGAATGTCTATCCTTGTTATAAACAAAGCCTTTGTTATTAACTGATTTCTCTTTTTTTAATTAGTAAATTACACATTATATCATGAAAATCTAATCACTCTAAACTATTCTTAAGCTGAAAAGTTTATAACAAAGTTTACTTTCTATTCAAATCTTAAGACAATTTTAACTTCAATATCTTTCATGTTTTACAATTACTTAGTTTTTAATATTCTTATGATGTAGTTGTTACTTGTTTATTATAGATACAAATCAAGAACATTATGGTAGAATTGGAACTTGAGTCTTCTGAATAAGTGAAGAATGTGAAAGAAGTTGAATCTTCTAATACAGAAATATTGAACAAAGAGAAAGAGAAATTGGTAGAGTTAGAGAAGCCAAAAGCAGGCATGATGTTTAATTCTGAAGAAGAAGTTTACAATTTCTATGTTGAATATGCTCGACAAGAAGGTTTTGGTATTGCTAAAAAAAGTAGAAGATGTGGAGATGATGAAAAATTAAAATATTACGCACTCGCTTGTGTGAGAGGTGGTAAAAGAATATCTACTGCAAAAAGTACTTTCAATCCAAGGTTATCTACAAAAACAAATTGTGATGCCAAGATTAATATTATCATTGGTAATGATGGGTGTTTTACTATATCTAGTTCCAATTTGGAGCATAATCACGCACTTAGTCCACATAAAGCCCGTTTCCAAAGGTGTAATAAAAAAAATGGATGTATATGTCAAAAGAAGGCTTGAATTAAGTGACCAAGCGAGTATAGGTTAAGTAAGAATTTCCATTCCTTGGCCTGTTAAAAGTGGTGGGTATGAAAATTTAACCTACACTAAAAAAGATTGTCAGAATTATATTGCAAAAGCAAGGCAATTTAGGCTTGGAGTTGGAGATGTAGAGGCACTTGGGAATTATTTCTCACGTATGCAATAGAGAAATTCTAATTTTTACCATTTGATTGATATCGATGAAGAAGGCCGTCTACGAAATATATTTTGAGTAGATGGAAGGTCTATAGCAGCATATGAAGCTTTTGGTGATGTTATATCTTTTGACACAACATATTTAACAAATAAATATGATATGCCTTTTGCTCATTTTGTTGGAGTAAACCATTATGGACAAACAATATTATTCGGATGTGGGTTATTGTTAAAAGAAGATACGGAAACCTACATTTGGTTATTTAGAACTTGGTTAGAATGCATGTCGAGGAAGGCTCCAAATGCAATAATTACAGATCAATGTATGGCTATTCAAGGTGCAATCAAGACAGTGTTTCCAAATTCTCATCACCAACTTTGTCTTTAGCATATTATGAAAAAAATTCCCGAGAAGCTAGGAGGGCTATTTGAGTATAAAGCAATAAAGAAGATATTGAAGAGTATTATTTATGAGGCAGTTGATATTCAAGAATTTGAAACCATTTGGTTGAAGATGATAGAAGATTACAACATTGGAAAAAATGGATGGCTAAATTATTTGTACATAAATCGGCATCGTTGGGCTCTTGTTTATGTTAAAGGAGTTTTTTGGGTCAGAATGTCTACCACTCAAAGAAGTGAAAGCATAAATGCTTTCTTTGATGGTTATGTTGGTCCAACAACATCCTTGAAGCAATTTGTGGAGCAATATGATAATGCATTAAAATGTAAGATTGAGAAGGAGAACAAAGCTGACTTTGCTACTTTTAACTCAAGCTTTCCAATGCTAACTGATTGTTACTATGAGAAGCAACTACAAGAAGCTTATACAAATGAAAATTTTAAGCTATTTCAAGATGAGTTGAGAGGAATGTTATATTGCAATCTTACATTTGTCAGATCAGAAGTGGCAACAAGTATATTTCAGGTGACAGATATTTTAAAAGGAAAAGGTGGTAAAGTTAGACGGCAAGTGGGCTTTAATGTTTATCAAAATGAGCTTGAATTTGATATTAGATGCACATGTCATTTATTTGAGTTCAGAGGAAGTATTTGTAGACATATATGCAAAGTTTTAATTGAGAAGAATGTGAAAGAGATTCCATCTCAATATATTTTACCCTGTTGGAGAAGGATATTAAATGCCGACATACTTATGTGAAAAATTGTTATGAAGATATACAAACTAATGAGCAAAAAGTGCGTTACAACATATTATGCTCTCACTTTTCTAAGGTTGCTGAAATTGGAGTAGAATCTATTGAAAAATATGACTTCTTAATGAGGTGTGTAGATGAGGCAATCGAGAAGCTCATGGATAATTTTTGTGAGAAATAGTTGGAAAAGAATCATGACCATTGTCAAGCAACATCTTCAAAGTTTCTAACTCCTTTAAAAGTGCGTAGTAAAGGCCGACCACCGTCGAAAAGAAAGAAATCAAAAGTTGAAGAAATGATCATTAGAAATAAAAGAAAGGTACTTAGTTTTTTGCATAATTCTTCTTAGTGTTTTCATTTTTTTTAACTAAATAAAATATTTTCTTTAGAAAACTCAAGCGCAAGGAAATGTACAAATGCAAAATGGAGCACAAGTTGAACTTTGTACTCAAGAAAGTGTGGTAATGTTTGATTCTTCTATGTTTATATTTGTTTAGTATTGCATAAGATTGTATAAGCTTGTTTTAATAAATTGGATAACAATTTGTTGTGTTAGGTGAACTCCAATTGCTTTCCAAATGTGTTCAATGTAGATATTTCTAACTTCACTTGGCAAAATGTTGGCATTGATGCTTCATCCCAAGTAATTTAAAAATATAGAGTAACTCTATTTTCTAGTAAATGGTGTGACACCCCTTTATAAAAAGTTTTTTACTTACACAATATTGCACACTTTTTTTTTTTTTTTTGTGATTACAGGGTAAACCATCAAATGAAATTGGAACATCTACTTCATTTGATTAAGAATCAAATTTATGGGCCAATGCCAATTTTAATTCAAGTGTTTAAAAATTTCTCTTCACATGTTGTGACTATCCTTATACATACAATATTATCTTTTAAAAAAAAATGCAATCAGTTATCATAGGTAAGTAACAATTGCTAATGTTTCCTTCTTCTATTCAGGTGTTTAAAAATTCCTCTTCACATGTTGTGACTATCCTTATTTAGAGCACAATGTTTCCTTCTTCTATTTGTATCATAGGTAAGTAATAATTGCTAATGTTGCTATATTATGTTTTGCAACAATTGCTAATGTTCCTTCTTCACATATTGCTAATGTTGCTATTTGTATGATAATACTAATGATTTATTATAATATTATGTTTTGCAGCTTTGATATGCATGCACAGGCATGTTTTATGTTTTGGCAGATTAAGGATGATCCAATAGGCTACTGTCAAGATGTTAAGCAAATCATACACACAAGAGCAGCTCACTGTTGCACTTTACTCCAATGGCAAAGCTAGATAGTTTGTTGTTAATCAATTTGACAATGGTAAGGTTTTTCTGCTAATATGCTATTATAATGTAAAATTAGAATCTTTGTTTCTGTATATTAGGCAGTCAATGGATTATGTTGTTGTTTTGTTGTTGTTGTTGCAATTATGTTGTTGCAATTATTTGTTGTTGTTGTTGACAACATATTAAAGCTGATTCTGTCAGACACTTCTAAAGTTGATACTACAAAAACAATAGTAATCCCTGGTCAACATCAATTTGATGTTATTCATCACAAACTGTAAACTAGAAGATAGTAAAACAATGTAGATTGAAGACAAATGAGGTTCAGTTTTAATTGATCATCTCTACAACATTGCAAGAACTGCAAAATCTCAAAATTACAAGCCTTTAAAGCAACCTCATTTTCTTCAATAATTAAACTATACGAGTGAAACATAAATACTAAAAATGAAACAAAGAAAAGTCCACTTTCAGTTGATCATTTCTACAAAATTGCAAGCAACCCTGTGCTTATTTGAGAGACATGATAAGGCCTCAAACTATCGAGAATTTGTGGCTTCATTACTTTGTTAGAGCATCCCCTGTTATAGCAGCACTCAGTCTCCCAGTTGAAACAAGTTCACCATAACCAGCAGCCTCCTGGGTTTCTCCAACTGACATTGGCATAGAGCCCTTCAGTACTATTATCACATACTGTAATTAGAACAACAAAAGGTCAAAAGCATTTGAGAATGAATATACAAAAGTGCATCATCAACTTGATATCCAAATTAAGTTAGCACTCAAAATCATCATATTCAAATCACTATTTTTCAACAAAACTTCAATCGATTCATGAATACCCCAAAAGTTATCAAAGCACAAAACTTTAGCACACGAAGTATTGTACAAGTTCAGTAAGTTAGCACAATCAACAAACAACAATACGTACTTATCGTATTAAAATCTCTATTACCATTAAAGCAACAAAACTAATATTTCCAACATTTATTTTGCCAATAAACCCAAAAATTCTAACAAATCTTAATTCTAGCCCTTGAATCAATTACACAAAATCCAACAGAGAAACGCATTTCATATCTTCTGCACAAATAATTTCATGAATTAAAATCAAATGTAAAAGCACATCAAAGGGGGAAACCTTAAACCCTAGAAAACTACTTTATTTCCTCCATTTTCTCTCAAACCAAACATATCTTCAATAATCGCAAGCTACAAACCGAAGTACCATCCTTCAAGCTCAAGATGACAAAAAACTATAACCAAGAACAAAAACAGAAGAAAAATCAAAAGAGGAGAAGAAAACATACATACAGCTTTTGACTTGCCAATGAGTTTGGCGACGGTGTTCGAAGCCTCGGAGAGGATAGATGAGGTATCGATCCCCTCTATGCTCACGTTCGTCTAGAGATTCAAGCACGATATGGAGATGAGGAGCGGCAGCTTTGGTATGGAGATGAGAGGCTTCAGAGACGAGATGAGGAGTGGCTATTTCAGTATGGAGAGGAGATGCTTCGGAGAGGAGATGAGGAATGACTTTGGATGGAGATGAGAAGATTAGAAGAAGAAGAAGAAGAAGAAGGAGGAGGAGGAGGAGGAGAAGGTGGAGTTGGAGGAGGCGTTATGTCCAAGAAGGGCTCGATTTGGGATTTTTTTTTTAATCCGAGGAGAGAGAAAACTAATGACATGGTTGCCACATAGGCAACCATGTCATTTGGCATGTGATTTCGGCCAAGCAAATTGTCCCATATAGCATTTCTCTTCCAAATTTTTCTCCATCGAATCGACGCTCTGCTCCATTCTGGTTGACGACATTAGGGTTCGAAGCTCAATGCACCAATTGATAGATTCAATTTGGAAACAAGAGGCCCAACCAAAAGGTTGCCGAATACAAGAGTCCCCCACTCTCCTCATTGTCCCCTCCTCTTATCTCTCTTCCCTCTAACTTGTTATGACTACTTTCCCTGTAGTAATTAACTGCCTTATAATGGTTTCCTCCACTACCTGCTACCTGTAACCAACTGAATTGGTTATTGTTTGTTTCTTCTGGAATATACCAACAACTTTGGCTCTTGTAGGCTAATAGGGAGATGCATGAGAGACGGCGAGAGGGAGATGTGAGGGAGACGGAGAGACAAGAGAGAGAGAGAGAGAGAGAGAGAGAGAGAGAGAGAGAGAGAGAGAGAGAGAGAGCATTTTTTAATTTTTGTGAGCCACAAATTTAGGGTTGGGAGTCTTGGAACATGAGAGGATTAGGTTATTTTTTAAATATTTTATATTTTTTAAAAAAATTAATATATATATATATATATATATATATATATATATATATATATATAACTAAAATTTTAAATTTTAAATTTATTATATTTCAGATATTTTTAAAATAAGGGAAAAGATATAAAATTAAAATTTTAGATATTATATTTAACTCATTATGTTTTTAAATATTAAATATAAGTTATACTATTTTTATCATTATTAATTATTATAATATATTTTTTAATATTTTATTATTGACCCCGGTTCAATCCTAGTTTGACCCGGCCAAATCCATCGACCTGGGCTTAGCCGGATTAATACCCGGACCAAGTCTGATTACTTTAGTAAAGACAATTTAAGGAGAAAGAAAGAGCCTATTTTGTAAAAGTAAAATTACTCGTTGTTTTAACCATGGCAATTGTACCATATCTTGAAATAAATATTTTTAATTTGTAAATAAAATTTAAATTTTAATAAAGTATTTCAGTTGTAAACTCATTTTATAATCACACTAAATGAAGCAGGAAATATATGACAAATTATTATTTTATGTCATAAGAAAAAATTAACAAAACAATTCCAAGGAAATTTTGTTTTATATTTATATAGCCACCTATTAAAAACGGACATCATTGTTAGGGGTAACAAATAAAAATGTTTAAAATGAAAATGGTAACTTTAGTATTCATTTTAATTTATTATTATTTTTTAGATTTTTGAAATTTATTTTTGTTGATTTTAATGATTAATAATATAATCTCTAATGACCATTTGGTCTATTGTCATTGGATTCCAGAAATAGGTGTTTGTCTCGCTAAAGAAACATGTTTGAATCCTATCTCACGTAGGTGGAGGATACAAGTTTTATAGTGTAAATATATGCTATCGTAAATAAGTAATATAATTATAAGATAGTATCGTCCCACGAGGATTGAGTTTATTAACTACCAAAATTACTTCAACCCTAATTCTACTTGATTAATGAAATTGAAAGATTTAATTTAAAAAGATCTAATTCAAGGACTAGAGAGATAGTTAGATGAGAAGAAATCAATGGCAAGAGATTTTACAGTTTCCGAATTCACCTAGACTAATTCCACCTAGATCGTCTAGTTCAATCAATCAATGTTTATTTCTTATGTTGTCATCAAATTTTCCTGAATTATATATTAATCTTTCTCAAGCATTAATAGCATATTCCATATAAGTTAACATCATCTCTGAGATGATTGTGAATCTATCAAACTCATTAAACTCTAGAAATTTATAATGATTCATACAATCTAATAAATATCTCTATCTCATGATGATTATATGATATTTCAACCAAGACCTAATTCAATTATCACCTCTCGGTCTCAAATCGAATTACCAATCATGCAATTGTTAATCAAGCAATCACAAGCATTAAATATAGATTAAAATATCCAACATAATTTTGAAACAAGCATCAATTAAATTTAACAAAAACGAATCTAGTTTTTCATAGTATGGCTACATCGTAGCCCTAGAAAAAGTATTTAAAACATGATAATTGCAAAGCTCGACATATTAATAAGGTTCATAATCAAATAAACAAAGAATAACTAAAAACTAAAGCTAGCTTGACGATGAATCCCTGCCAAATCTTCGCTCTCGGCCTCTTGATCTCCGAAATTCTTATACTCCTTTCATCTCAAACCCTAGCCCTTTTATAACTTGAAATCGGTGTAGCGCTTAGGCGCTATACTTTATGTTTTGCAACTCTTACTGTTGTAGCGCCTGGGCACTGCATTCTATAGCTAGACACTAGATTTTCTGTTTTCCTATTTTGATGTGTTCTTTCTTCAAATCATTCTCTTTCTTTCCTACGATGCAATAAGAATAATATTAGGAGTAAAATTCATTCAAAATAATTTGCATTTAATTCATCATGAGTTAAAGAAAGTTTATATATTGAGTGCAAATTATGCTCATCAACAAGTGTTGTAGAGCTCAACTCTTCGTGAGCTTGACACATGGCTTGCCAACATTTGTCAAATAATAATAATGATGATGATGATGATCATAATAATAGTTTTGGATATATTAAAAATAGTTTTGATATTATGAAATGAACAAAAAGCTCCTCCCAATTTAAAAATTTCACACAAGGTTCCTTGAAGTTTCAGTATTATAAAAAAATCCCTCCTTTTTCCTCTACCTCAATGTCTCTTCTAAAAGCAAACTCTTTGAAAATTTAAATTTTTTTATTTGAAAATCATCTAGTAAACTAAAAGAAGATTTATGTTTGATTCTTTATTCATTTATAAGTTAAACATTCATGTGTATGCACATTATACAGTTGTTATACACTACACCATAATGGGCCTTTAGCGGTGTTTAGTTTACGCGTTTTTAACAAATGCCGCTATATTTAGAGTTTTCATGGCATCTTTCCATAAACGTCGCTAAAATCACAATTTAGTGGCGTCTACCAAAACACGCTACTAAAATACTGTAATTAGCTGTATTTTAACTTTCGTGGCATTTCTAAACAAACACCTCTAAAGTACTAACATTTAGCTGCGTTTAGACGTTTAATGCCGAGAAAATTTTGATATTTTTAAATTTAAAATTCATAAAATTTATAGCGCCACTATATATAATTTTTTTTTAATTTTAAAATTTATAAAATTAAACCTTCACGGCATTTCTAATTAAACGTCGCAACATTATTGAAATTTAACGGCATTTTATGTAAAACACCGCAAAATTCTTGATATTTTTAAATATAAAAGTCATAAAATTTATATTTAGCGGCGTTCCACAACAAACGCTGCCAAAATAATAGCAAAATTTTAATTTTAAAAATCATAAAATTTAACTTTCATGGGGTTTTTAAATAAACGACGCCAAATTATAATTTTTAAATTTAAAATTTATACAATTAAATTTTCGTGGTGTTTATCCCATAAATCGCCACAAAACTATAAATATTTTTAAATTTAAAATTTACAAAATTAAAGTTTAGCACCGTTTATTCATAAAAACCCGCCATGTATAGATTTTTTGAAAATTCAAAATTTGTGCCATCTATTTTGAAATTTTTTAATTTAGCGCCATTTTATTTTTAAATTTACATTTAGCAGTGTTTTTTTTTTTTAGAAATCTCCGTTAAATGCCATCACTTTTTATTTTTCTTCAAACCCTTTAATTGAAAGATATTGAAAAGAGATAGAAAGTAGAAAAATAAGAAGAGGAAAATGGAAGAAGGAAAGATGAAGATGATGATGATGATGCAATAAAGCTAGGATAATAATAATAATAATAATAATAATAATAATAATAATAATAAGTAGAAGAAGAAGAAGAAGGAGGAGGAGAAGAAATAATAATGATGATAATAATAATAATGATGATGATGCATGTTATTCTTCAACTGTTTATATTTATTACAAGGGGTTTCCGTTTATTATAATCTATTTCTTTTTATAACCAATAATTTCTATTTATTATTAAAAGTTTCTACTTATTATTAAATGTTTTTATTTGTTAGCAAGGGCTTCTAATTATAATGTAGCGTTTACGTTTATTGCACACGTATTACATTTATTTCACACATTAGCAAGTGTTTCTGATTAATACACTTGATGTGGGAGCAAAAACCATAGAAGAAAATGACCTGTCAAGAACCACGCATGAGACCAGTTATAGCATGTAGTATGGACCCGTCTGGGATCTCAACATCTTTAGTAAATTAGTCTTTACTAATTTTAATAATCACAATTATGACCAATGAATATACATGGCTTATAAAGATTGATTTCATCCAAAAGAAGAAACTGCTTGTTGGTTACAAACACGTCAAAATGAGCAAGTGACAATTGGAATGTACCTGAATTACAAAATGGATAAGTAAGATTTCTACTTATTATCATTTGTACCCAACCATTATTTGATGTGACCCCCCTGGTCCCTCTTTCTTTTTTGTTATTTTTGCATATAAGTTTATTTTTCCAATTAGTATTCTATGTTTTCACTTATTATTTTATGTTTTCACTTATTATTTTATGATTATGCTATTATTTAAGTTTTTTTATTATTATTTGAAGTTTTCTCTTATTTCTTGTTATTTCTGCGTACTATCTTGTGTTTGAGCTTAACATCATTTTTTTTACATTAATTTTGCCTTTTCCCCCCAGTAGAGATTGTATAGAAGAACGAGTGGACATTCACTAGCTAAGCCTATCTCTACACACTGTTTTGAATGGAAAATGATGATCCTGAATGATGCCATGGACATCTTAATCATAATTGTCCTTGACTCTTTGAAGAAGAAACTCTATCCCTTTAAGAAACGGTTCACGAATTACTTGGCCACTAGCTTTTCTTATGTCCAAGCTAGAGCATGCAATCGAAGTAGCAATGACGATGACGGAGGAAGCCATGCACTAATACTATATATGGTACTTTTGCAATCATCCTTAGCAAGGGCTTCTATCTCCTCCTCCTGGATGAGGAAAAGAAAAAGTATGTGCATTACTCATCGCTAGAGAGTCATACATACGATCTTGACACCCCTCAAAATGGTAATATGTAGTATAATTTTTATATTTGTGTTTGCCTCCCCTTAACCAATCCTTATTATGCCTGCAGTGGAAGCTCTTCTAAAACTACTTCATAATCGAGCTTGGATAAAGCGAGACAGAGGCCTATCCTCAATCTTCTTATGTATGTCAAGGTATATGTAGGTTTCCCATTAACGATAATGTTCGTGGTGGTTACAAAACATTTTTATGAGCTTGAACTTATCATAAGTGGGAAAGGTAGATACTAAGTGAGAATAACAAATATTAAAATGAAACGCAATACATTAGGAAAAAAAATGTAGCAAATAAGTAAAACAATGGCCTGCTGCCCATCTTGAAACCAATGACACAAGCACAAAAGGGGGAAAAAAGCATATCTAAACTACTCATGGTCTTTCTACACAATGGCAATGTTGTGTAGGTAATCTTTCATCTTTACCCATTTAATCGCTTTCATCCACACACTTTCAGAATACTTCGATGAAGTAGGGATGGATAACACCTCGGCAAATCCTCATTGGAAGGGAAACTTGTCTCAGTTGAAAGATATGCTTTTCAAAAATGAATCCTTGTTGGTGAATGTATCAAAGTTAAGATGGAATATAAATAAAACCAAGCAAAAAAAGGTGATGGCATTCAGAAACACTAAATTATAAGCAAAAATTTATAATTTTAAATGGAAACATTCTATACTAATCAAAAACGTCAAATGTTAAATAGAAACAATATATAAGTGTAAATCGATAGTTTGAAGCATAAATATCCTGTACTAAATGGAAAGTACTAGGAATACAATAAATATAACAAAAATGAATTAGACACTGGGGGGTTGATTAATACATCTAAAAATAGTTAACAAATACTTTCAATTTCATGGGACACGAAAACCTATTACATAAAATTCTATAGGACAAGAATGCAAAAAGAAAAAAAAAAAAAACCCAATATTTATGACCGAAATAAAGAACTCAAGGAAATATCCACCGCTCCTTCATTTGTATCAACGATGAGGTCTACGACAGAGCTGTTGAACATATAGTCGATATGATATATGCGCAGTCCACCTAGGAATTAATCAAACAAACTGGTCTATGTGCATCCTATATGCCAAACTTCACCCCTACATGAAAAACCTCAAGGCCTCGTTGCCCACATGTCTCGGCTAATACTGAATCCAAAAAAATCAACATAGTAAATTGCATAATTCATCCCTCTCCTTTATATCTAGTGGTAGCGAAAAAGGATAATCTCCATTAACAACCAGCAACAAGACCACCTTACACTAGCATTGTTTTAAACTACATAAGATATGAGAAACTTTTTCCAAAAAACAATAAACAATAAACAAAAAAAGAAAATCACAACCAAGGAAAAGATGGTTACCCTAGGAGATTAAATGAATGGTAATGGGAGTTACTAGAATAAAATAACAGCAAATGGGAGAGAGAAGAGACAAGTTTATCGTAGGTAGATGGGAGCAAAAGGAAGAAAAAAGGATTAAGAGAGGAAGAAAAAGGGTAAAAAAGTTTTTTTGAGGGATAAAGTGTGTAAATAATGCAAAAAATAAGTGAAACTATGTCAAAAGCTGGTGAAATGATGAGCTTCCGTACAACAATTTGAAAAAGTGGAAGAGAATGGGGATAAATGATCCCATGGACACGGTTCCGTGGTAGTTACGACGGAACTGAGATATGGCTCATCCTCACCTGTTGGATTGCCTCAATTTAGTGACTTTTAAAACAAAGGGTAACAATTTTTAATGTAATTGTTAGTGCAAGTGCACTTTAAGTTGGCATAATTTGACACCTAGTCAAGGTGATGTGGCATGGATAATGACATGTAAGCATGGCTTGGCTAGGAGGCAAATATTCTTGAAGATCTTGATGTAGCTATTTTAGGCAAGTAAATCAAGCAAGCTACAACTTGAAGAGAAGATTTCATCAAGACCATATTTAGAAGATATAATTGAAGACTCAATATGGATGGAGCATAAATGAAGCAATACCTATCAATGGTAAGATTTGAAGAATATTGAAGATTTGATTTGATGAACCTTAATAGATTTGGATGAAGACTATTAAGGGTATGTTTGAAGACATGCCTAATTATGGTATGATTGAGCTGATTGATTGAAGATCTTTGGTAGAAGATTTGAAGACCAAACTTGGGTGAATTGAAGATCAAGTTTGGAAAGTTTCATGAAAACGCACAAAGGAATGCGCCCCTTGCGAGGGGACTGCGTGATAAGAAGCTGAGGAGGGAGGTTAGTTGCCGGTAGTCAGGATCGGGTGATCTGACTGCATCGACTCGGACTAAGCATGACCAGGTGGTTGATAGGTCTTGAGGTCGCTTAGCAATGGAACCATAACTCAGTCAAGTCAGCAGTCAGGGCCATGTTACAACAGAAGTTGCAGCAGCTAATTTCGGAAGGTTCTAAAGTTAGTAGTCGCGGATATTCTAAAAGAGGTATACACTATATTATGGACGTTAAGGCATCTATATATACCACATTGGTCTGAGATTGGGTGCGACTCTTAAGGAAGTAGGGAGGCACTGGACAATCTAGAGAGGGTAGTATTCTTATTTGAGTGAGAGAGTGACAAAGTGTTTGTACTTTTCTTTTATTTCCTCTTTTAGTGGATTGTTTGTCTCCGGGCTTGGCCCCCCAGACGTAGGCGAGTTGACGCCGAACTGGGTTACCAACTTCTTGTGTCTCCTTCTTGTTTAGTTTGTGTATGCTTATCTTTGAGTGTTGAGTGTTCATCCAACCTACAAACCTTAACCGGTGGAACTAACAGTAATTACCAACCTATCTCTATATTATATAATAAATAAATAATAAAATTTATAAACCCATGTCTAAGAATGAGCCACGTCTTGGTTCCGTGGTAGTTACCATGAAGCCGAGTCCAGTGGATTATTTTTTGTGAATGGGTGAGCTTTTTCTCATGCAGCACAAGGGCAAAATTGGAAATTTAGTAAAAGTTAGCTAAACGTGTGAGGATTAAGGACTAAAAAGTAAACGAATAAAAAAAAGTAAGGCTTATCTGGGATATTTAAATGTCAAAGAGATTGTCTGGAAAGTTTTGAAACTCCCAGAGACCTATAATTAAGTTTTCCTTTGAATTTAGAATAATTATAGTTCATAACTTAATATAAAGTAAAACTATTCTCTTAGGTCATGTTTGACAAGAGCAAGGGCCAAAATAAACCCCTTCTTATTCCGAAAATAAGCTACCAAACAACCATAGAGTAAGGATGAACAAAATAAGTTATTTTATTAAAAATCTTAATATCTATAATGGATCCTTGGAGTAATGTACTATTTCAATGTTGAGGGGGAAACACGTAAGACTATTTTGTCTCATATAAATAATAATACTTTTTTAACTTCCTTATTATTTTATTTATTTATTTATTTATTTATTTATTGATAAAGTGGACAAGTTACGTCAAAGGCGATACACAAGCGAGGAGTTAATATCTCAACCCATCTATGCACTCATCTTACATGAATTGAGATTCGAATCCACCTCCTCGGTAAAAACAACACTCTATGCAAGACCTTGGTGTTAATAAACTAAGAGGTTGTCGGATTTTTAAACGTTTTTCATTATGTTATAAATTTTTTAATTAATAATTTTAGAATTTTTTATTGTTTTATCTAATCTATTTATTTATTAACAACCTGCCAATCATTTTTAATATTAAAACAATAATCAATTAACTTTCTATGCACATTAAGAAACTCATTTGCATATAAAATAAACATTAACTAACATTAAGTTGAAAATCCCTAAATACAAAATTGTAACATTTGTATACTACATAGCATTAATAATACATTCAAAATAACTTGTATTTCATCATAATATATAATACCCAAATAACAACTAATGGTCCAACCATTTGTTCATTCATAATAAATCAAATTCATAACAAGTTTAAATTGTTAACTCACATTCATAACATGTTTAAATTGTTCTTGCAAGAAGACGATGGATATAAATAGCCTTGAACTCATCTCGAATGCTGAAAAATAATCAAGTTTTTCACTATCAAGGGAGATGATGGATCCATCCCTAACAATGATTGATAATGTTAATGTTTGATTAATGTGTGTATTAATAGCCTAAAAATCATTAGCGTGGTCTTTTTTTTTTTTGTTATTCCTGTGTTGAATTTGAAAGTTTCTTGGATAAATCTTTTGTGGGCTTCTAGTTTAGATGATGAAAACGTTAATTACTTGTTAGTAATGGAGATATATCTATGGACTGTGTGCACCTCTTTTATCCCCGATTTTTAGAAATTTCAATTTCTTTCTTAAATCTTGGCCATGATTGTTAGATGCAAAACCAAACATCATATGTGGACTAATTTCATCCAAAATCTCAAGTTGATAGGATGAGAAACCTAGGCTTGTATATTCAAATTCATATTTTCCAAATCAACCAATGTAAGAATATAAATCACCTTAACAGTGATTACATTTTTTGTAATCTCATTCCTACTTTATTTATTTATTTATTTATTTTTCATTTTGCTTCTTGTACCATTTGAACAAATGTAGGGCTTCAACTCAAAGTTGTTGGCTGTTACAGGTGGTCTGACAATGCTAGGCATCATCAAATTGAGTCCTTTAACGATCTCCCTATTTTACTATCACACCGGAATGTTCTCCTTATACCCGTACTATTAATAAACCTATCTCACTCAACAATGCCGTCCGTAATCATGTTCCGATCAATCGTTCGATGTTGGCATCATTTTCCACAATTTTTGACGACTTGCTCTTTCACATGCACTAAAAATGAACAAGAAAACACAAGCCAGAATGAATAAAAGAAGAAAAGTAAGAAACAAAAGAGAAAAAGAAATGGCTAATGTGGCGGAATAAAGAAATGTTCCTAACATTTGTAAGTTCCCTAGTAACGGAGCCAAAAACTTGACTCGGACTAATGTCACCTATGAAAACACAAGCGCACGTGCCGAACGAGTAATATAGAATGCTAGGAAGTAGGGTTATTGATCCATGAGGAATTTAATAACACAAGTACTCATTCTAAAACCCTCAATTAACCTAATTGAAGCTGTGGGCTGTAAACATAGAACATAAACTAAGAATTAGAAAAATAAGTAAAATTATGGCAAAACAAACATGAAAGAAGGGTGTTTGGGCATAGACTTCCCCTAAGGTTTCGTTAAGTCGTAGAGTCTTGCAATGTAGTTGAACAGAGAGAATTCTTAATTCATATTGCCTCATTTCTTAAGGTGACCAATAACTAATCCTATAGTGTGTTGATACAGACTACCCTATTATTGCATTATACTTTCTCGAGGCTATTGACCCTAATCCCATTCAAAGTTAGCATGGAATCTCTTCCTAATGCTTGCTCTCTATGATTGCAACACATAGAGTCTCATATGTTAACTCGCTTGGGAGAATCATGGAGGGAGAAATCTCAACCCTAAATTACCCTATTTCTAGGTATGCTGATGTCTCCTTCAATTGCGGTATGTCTGTACTAGGTGGATCTTTCAATTAGTCACACAAGTACAACAATCATGAATCCTCGTCTTTCACTATAATAGAATTCAAGGCAGTTGAAACACGCAATTGAATTCAACTTTAATAAATTGAAATCAACCCACTGTAAAAGAACCAAAATAAGTAATTAAATAAAGTAAGCATGAGATTATGAAAAATGCAATCACTTTTAGAGTGATTTATATTCCTATATTGGTTGATTTGGAAAATATGATTTTGTATATACAAGCTTAGTTTTCTCATCCCATCAACTTGAGATTTTGGATGAAATCAGTCCACACATGATGCTTGGTTTTGCATCTAACAATCATGGTCAACATTTAAGAAAGAAATTGAAATTTCTAGAGGCACACACAGTTCTTAAATATATCTTCATTACTAATAGGTAATTAACATTATCATCACCTAAACTAGAAGACAGCGAGCTATAATTTTTTACAATTGCAGATTTGACCGTTGTAATTGTTGACCATTGTAGAGTTGTCCATCATAATTTTTATCGGTTACAAATTTAATAGTCATAATTTCTAACGTTGCAGATCTGACAGTTGCATATTTGGCAGTTGTAAATTTGGACAATTATAGATTTGTCAGTTGTAATTTATAACCATTGTAAATTTAACTAGTACAACTTCTGCCAATTGCTAATTCAACGTTGTAATTCTATCATTGCAAATTTAATAATTATAATTAGTTGACATTGAAATTTTAGCCATTATAAGTTTTAATTGTCATAGGTTTATCTGTTATAATTTTGGCTCTATAGTCTAAGCTTTTTTAAATTGAAAATGAACTAAAACTCCTTCCAAGTTCTATAAATCCACACTTGGTCCAACCAAATTTGCATATTTCCAAAAAAACACCCCTCTTAAAACTTTTAGGAAGTAAAAAGTAATTTTCCGGTTTTTATACAAAACAACTTCATAAAATCGATTGTGTTTATATGTGTGTGTGTCTATATATATATATATATAAGAAAAAGGCTTTGTTTGTATATATATATATATATATATATATATATATAAGAAAAAGGCTTTGTTTGTTCCTTGTGATGCTTTATAGTTGGATACTTAAAAATACTAAAATAATCTGTACTTCAGTACATATCTTATCATTAAAGAAAAAAAGAATCCACCTGAATATTTAAATCTTAGTGCTACCGTTAATTGACCATAATTATGTAGACCTCGATGGTACAATAATTAGACATATGATATTAAAAATCAAAATTAATTAAAAGAAAACACTAACTGTTGCTTGGTACACAGTGTAGTTTGTATTGTTTTGTTATATATTTGTCACAAGGTACACAACTTAGGAAGACCAATGCAGATTATTTTGCAAACATACCCCTTGGAAATGACTAATTCTGAGTATCTATTTTAAATATATCAACTTTTGCCTCTCATGTATTATTAAAATAATTATAAATTACGTGAATAAAAATTAAAATTTTATTAAAATTTTAAATTACCTATAACAATGTTACTTTTTATTTAGATATAATACATAAATTCAGCTTAAAAATTTTTAGAGTATATATATATGCAAAAGTATCAATTTTGTGACTATAAAAAAATTAATGATATAGATATAAAAAATAAGAGTGCAATTCTTTAGCTGTATATTTGTATAAGAGGAAGCATCATCTATAGTCTACAGATGTTTGTAGATTTGAAATCTAAAAACATCTGCAAACATCGATGGATCAATATCTAATGATACTATGCCTTCCCCACCTCACCCCGAGATTTCTCCCTCCCTCCTTCTATTTCTAAATCCTAACCCTACATATTATTTTCACTACTCTCTTGCTTTTTTACCATCTAGTAATGATCACATATAACATAAACTATTTGTATAATATTAATTTAATGATTATTAGAAATTTAGAATATATACCCATAATTTTTTAGTTTAATATATTTTAATAGTATATGAGTTTAGTTTAATATAAGAAAACATGAGATTACCATAAGTAGTTGAATTTTAAGGGGCATACAACGAAGCACCTAAGAAAATTTCATAAGTTGATGTGCACATATGCAATTTCCACATTCTAGAAGGGCTCAAATGTTTAAAGTCAAAAGATAGACTAGACTAGTTGTGGGTTAGTTTGAAAAAGACTAAACTATAATTTGAGGTGTAATATATAAATTGCCCATAAAGATGGGAATTAATAGCAAAGTTAATTGTAAAACTTTGAGGATGAATATGCTACTTTGGAATTTATAAGGGTTCAAGTGTAAAATATCAAAAGATAAGGAGAGTGGTTGTGGGTTAGTTTAAAAGAGGACTAGAACTAAACTAGAACTTTCAAAATGGTCGGAAGTTTTATAAGTGTCTTAGATTTTTTTTTTAAATTTTATATGTCCATGATATTAAAAAAAAAATCCCAAAGCAATGTAGCAGGTTTGAGTCATGCTCTTCTTGTGAAAAATAGATGAAAAAATACTAAAATTTAAATTCAAACAATATAGGGGGTTAATATATAAAAAGTCCCACAAATTATATTGCTTATATATAATTTAGAAAGTATATAGGGGAATTAAAAAAACTCCAAAACAGAAATGGAGTGGTTGTGGTTTAGTTAGGAACTTAGGAAAGATAACTAAACCTTAAATTTAAAGTTCTTGGGGGTTAATATGTAAAGGCAGCCATAACAAAGAGCAACCGTGTACTTATTGTGAGTTATGTGCTTAGAAAATACAGTTTAAGGATCAATAATTAATTTTGAGTAAGATAAATCTCCAACCTATCAAGGCCTAATACGTAAATTTTTATCTTAAATATAAAAATTTAGCTGTATAACCAAAGGTTTCATACAGTATTGATCACATTACAAAAAATAAGCATGCGCATTTAATAGATCTCAAATTTGAATATCACTGGACGTAGTGGTGATAACTTGTTCCCAATTGTGAGTGCAAGTTTATTATTAAAACCCTGTGTTGCCAGGTCTGACTAAATGATCAATTACGGACCCATGCGCATGGTTGTCGTTTTTGTAACCTGTACATATATAAGGGTGTATAGGTAGTTTTGGAATTGACAGGGGCTAAAATGTCAAAATTAAATTAAAACTTTTCAAGGGGTAAAGTCATAACAATCCCATCCACGTGAGGGGGTATATGAAGTTTTGGAAATTTAGAAGGGTGTAATAAAAAATCTCGAAAACAAACTCGTGATCAAGGAGTAAAACTAAATTTTAAACTTTATCGGGTGTAAAATGTAAAAAACCCCGTCCTTTCCTTTATATCTTCTTCAAAGTAAACGACGTCTCAGTTCAGAAGTTTTTCGAGGCCGGCTGCGTCGTTGCTTCGTTTTTCTCTTCGTCTTCGATCCTCCTCGAAACCCTAGCCAGGAACCATTGCGGAAATCCATTGAAGACCTCATCAAGATCGGTCCTTCTTCTGCTCTGCATCGCCGCCGGCAAGCGCTGAAGAGCTGACAATGAGCGTTCCATCTCAGAATCATCAACGGAGGCGATGGTCGGGGACTGTCGCGCTCCTGGTTGCCATCGTCGTCCTCGCTGAGATTTCCTTCTTGGGCCGGCTTGACATGGGGAAGAACGCCACCGCAGTCCATAAATGGACTACATCGCTGTACTTCTCCTTTGACGACGACGCCGTCGTTAACGATGGTGCGGATGATCTGACTTCGTTGCCGTCTTCGCTGCCGATTCCTGTTGAAGTGGAGCGGCTTAGCTGCGAGGAGTGGTTGGAGAGGGAGGATAATGTTTCGTACTCGAGGGATTTCAGGAAGGACCCTGTCATAATTTCCGGAGCGGATCAGGTTCGGTTTTTTCCTAAAATTTTTGGTTTGATTCTTTGGTCCTTTTCCGTTTTGAGTCATTGTTTCTCTTGATTGCTTGCTTGTGGTATGGTTTTTTCTGGCTTCGTTCCGTGTCTGGTACCATTAGGCAGGAATGGTTATTTTAAAGCTTGTTGTTTTCTTGAGATTTTTTTAACTTTGCCCTGTTTCTGAGCTTTGATCAAGCTCTCACAAACTCTTTCGTTTTAGTTTGGGATTTACTACCTGCAAAATGCGCAGAAAGTCAATGACTAATTATGTACCTGCTTTTGCCCTTTTGAAACAACTTTAGATTCATACTCAGTATCAGCACAATAATTGTTATAAAAAGTTTTTTGTGGCTGTTTCCCTTCTCTTAAACCTGTTTGATTGCCCTCCTTTGCACCAATTATGAGGTTTTGTACGCATGTACAATGAGTAATTGAAATATCTTTTAAATTTTAGTCTTAGCATATTCGCAGATTGTCTTTCTCAAGAATAATTTGGGCACATTGTGAAATTCAAATGTAGATTACGTAGCATGCAATTAGTTTGACGTCAACTAAAGTAAAATTTAATCGGAAATTCCTAATATTGGTATATATTTGCAAGTGAGTTACAAACAGGGTTATAAAAGATCAAATCTTTGATGATTCCCTCATACATGATTGAGTTGCAAAACTAAGTTTAGTGGCAAATGCAATCACCGCCTTGAATTTTTTATCGGCACAGTATTTTGATTTGTTTGAGGATTATGTCCTGTTTGGACCATGAATATTTATATGATGATAGTATGATTATCTTTGATTTTTTGTTGTATTCCATTTCTTGGACTTCTATTTGTCTTTAATGTCAGTCTTAAGATCGTTGTCATATAAACTGATACCTCGTAATGAGCTTTGGGTTTGGGTATTAAAGTTGGATATGATGTGTTTAATTTATTTGGATCACAGAAAAATTTATTATGGATGTGTTGGTATTAGTGGCTCTAGCCCTGTATAGTTGCATCATTTATATTTCACATCTGTTCTTGTATATATGCATACTATTTCTTTTTGACCGTGAAACTAATTTTTATGTGGTTTCACTAAAAACATGTGATGTTTTAGGTTCGTTAATCTAGTGATTGAATGGTCCAGTTAAAGAATAATACTTCAAAGTCTTCATAATAACAACTTTGCTTACGCCTTTGAAGTGTTGAATATAAAATAGAAAACAAGAGAATGAAGAAGTTAGTAGAATAAGAATGGAATGCGAGACTAGCTTTTTCAAAATATATTGAAGTTAGTAGAATAAGAATGGTAAGTGAGACAAGCTATTTTAAAATATAGTTAAGAAATTTGTAGAACCTGACGACGGCACAAGGATAAAGAATAATCTATGAAGAGTTAAAATACCTTCATCTGGAGTAGTACATGACCCTAGCAGACCTCTAGGCCAATTTTATAATTGTCCTTTGTTTTTTTCTAATCATCATTTTTACAATATGATTTATATTGGAACCAAAACTTTAAACATAAAAGGATAAATACCCAAAGCAAAACTAGCCTATTCTGTAGGGGCAGGAATTTTGACTAAATATATTTCCCTCCTTTATTCTTCTGGTACTTTCAAGTTATTAAACACCAATAGAGGAAAGAAGTTAAAAATAAAAGAAAAAAGAAAAAAGAAAAAAAGGGAAAATACAAGAAGAACAAGTAAAGCATATAAATCCTCACAATCAATAAATTCATAGTATCAACTTTCCACATTTAAGCTGAATGACAGATTTTAGGAAACTAACTACTACAACTAGGTTTTGTGACCGATGGCGCATAAAACAATTGAATGACGTTTATTTTGCGAACATAGCATTTGACCTCTGTCATCCACATCAGAAATGTATAAAAGGGATGAGTCATGAACCATTTGGTGGAGACACTTTTCATGTTATTTGCCATCTTGGATGCAAGTGTCAGATAGGTCAAAATTTTGAAATCAAGATACATTAATATGGGGGCGTATATTTGGATGCATCATTGTGTGTTTGTATGTCCGACCAAATGAAAATTTAAATTTATTTATTATAATGTTTCAACATAAAAAATTTGGAATATGGAAATTCATTCCATGATGTTCCAGTCAAGTAATTTGAAGACAAAAGGTGATTGCTCTGTTTAGAGAATTTGAGCTGAGTTTTTGTATTTAAATCTTAGGGCATTAAGTACCGTCCTAGCTTTACATTTCAAATTCAAGATCTACTAATTTCCTCTCAATTACAAACATAACTATGCATTTAATAGATGGATTATGGTCACTTCTTTATTCCTTAAAGAATTAATCAAAACCATGTTCCAGTATCCATACATTTGGACATAACCGTTGTTAATATGTGCTAGCGCAACGCTCAAGTATGAGAAGTATCATCCAAATAGTAGTGTTGAAGAGACTGAATAGTGGTTGCTTAATACACCAAGCATGGAGAAAAGAATTTTATGGCAAAATTAATGTTGTTATTTGTGTTATCATTGTTATTAATTTTTTTGCAGATGTAATGTAATTTTAAACTTGATATGGAATCTCTATGTCCTGAGCACCAGACTGTAAAATATAATTGAACTGCTTTAACATATCTTGTCAGGTAGAAGTTTCTATCAATATAGTTGGTAGGTTAATTAATAATTACTATCTAATTGTGCTATTTTTGGTTTTTCTTGTAATTTATGTAATGGTCCATTCAGCCAAGGTCTTTTGTATACGTGTGACCAATTATTTCACTCCTGTGACTTCCATTAAATTCATTTTTCCTTATTAGGATTGGAGTTCATGTTCTGTGGGCTGCAAGTTTGGATATTCTGCTAATAAGATGCCTGATGCTGCATTTGGATTGCCATCAGGCCCAGCAACTGCTAGTGTACTTCGATCAATGGAATCATCTCACTACTACCCAGAAAATAATGTTGAGCTGGCACGACGGTGGGTAAGCACAATTAGGTTTTCTTGATAGGCTCTGTATGTATGGAGCTCACACAAATGGAAAAGTGCTATTCTCTGAATCTTTGTTGTGATGTTTATATTTACGCACTTTGATCAGGAGCTTATACTTGAATATGATGTATTTCAAGCATAAACAAGGCTCATACATGCTTTGCAGATCAACCATGAAGTATGCTATTTAGCTTGTCAAATAAAAAATGAATCCATCTTTCTAACTTGTAAACAATGATTAATTGCACATTTATTTTTCTATGGTGATCTGTAATATTGGTGATGTAAGCATGCTAAAATCATGGTCCTTTTCTGTTCAAGTACTATTTAACATGACACAAACTACTGTTGCAGTATTTTACTTTGATTGTTGGATAAGACTATCATGGACTAGGGTAATTCTTTTACTTTTTTAATATTTTGTATATTTTTGTGGTAATCTATATTTCTGTCTTGTTTTACAGGAGAGGGTACAAGGTTATTATGACAACCAGTCTTTCCTCAGATGTCCCAGTTGGCTATTTCTCATGGGCTGAATATGATATTATGGCACCTGTGCAACCAAAGACCGAAGCTGCTCTTGCAGCTGCCTTCATTTCTAATTGTGGGGCTCGCAATTTCCGTCTGCAGGCTCTTGAAATGCTTGAAGAGCTAAAGATCAAGATTGATTCTTATGGGAGTTGTCATCGGAACCATGATGGTAGAGGTATGTGTAAAATTCATCAGATACTTGTTGTACCTGCAGAATCTGGTACTGTGGTCCATTAATTAGAGTTGCATATGAAGGTCATTTTGGCATTTAATATACGGGTTTATCTGTACTTTGAAGATGGTAGTCCACCCCCCCCTTTGTTTTTTGGTTATTTTCATTCTATTGCATAAGCTATATGGCCAAAATTGTTGTTTTCTTTCTATCTTGTGGCAAGAACTTGCTGTTACATCCATATACCCAACTTGCCCTTTTTTTTTTTGTGAATGATTATGGAAGGCCTTCTTTTTTCACGTGTGCCAATAATCTGGCAGAATATTTGTATGTCATAAAACATTGTGATTTTAGCTTCTGAGTATGAAACTTAATAGTTACCTGGCATAGCTATGGTTATATATTCAATCGTAATATTTGAAGTCAGCATAAGCAGCCAGATCTCACTATTAGCAACCGTTAATTGTAGGTGCTTGCAACAAATTTGTATAAATTATATTATAATATGGTTATAGATGATTAACTTCTGCTCAGTCCTGAACACTACTTGTTTGTAAACTATTTTGGTTGTGTTGAGCATGTCTTTAATATCCCCTCCTCCCACTTAATAAATGAGCATGTAGCTTCTATTTAGTCTATGTGGTGGCTTATATCTCATTTCCATTAACAAGTCTATAAACTGTTTTTTATGCGATACATATACTTTTTCATGAGTGGACTTAGTTACTAATACTGTATCATGCTTTGTCATTGCGCCTATTACTATGAGCAACTGACCTCTTTCTTGAGTTTTGGGTTGAATCGGGCTTAGATCATATAATTGATTTGCATCTAACATGATATCCAAAGCTTGGGTAATAGGTTTGTTTGGTTTGTTTGTAATGTGGGTGGTTAAAATAGACTCAGACTTATCAAAGCGCATATTAAAGTGACTAATAGTCCCAAATCAGTTAACTTGGTAATCATAGATCTGAACACATAAGCATTGGTCTCTTATTTTATTAGATTAAGCTTTTGGTTGAATTGAGGCTGGAAAATATGTTTGGTTTGCATCTATCAGGGTATATCTTAGAGAATAGTCTCATGAGAGATAAAGGAAGACACAAAAATAGATCAATAGGGAAGTGTTTTCTTTTGTAGAAAATTTTCCTTAAAATTATTTGGGTTCTTAGAAGTATGTTGATAACAGACAATCCAGGAAGAAGGTTTGTTCCTATTACTAACATTTGCATGAAAGCTTGGACTTATATTTGTAACTTATATGTGTAACTTATATAAAATAAAATTCTTAGAATTACTATTCAGACTAATAATATGCCTGGCTTGTCAGTTCTAAGGCTGTTAGTTATGCAATTCTTCCAAGAAAGAGAAAGTAAAGAACAGAATCTGATACCTCAATGAGTTGGGCTGGCCTTTCTTTTCTAAAAGTTGGGCTTGGCTGGCTCAGAGTTTGTGGCTGCAGTGTGTGCTCAGGACTATATGATTCAGGCTTGATTTCTTGTGATTTAGATATTTAACCAAAAATTAAATGGAAGTTATAAAGGTGTAAATATATATAGCAATGGGCTTGTGCTAGTTGGTCTCAGACTACAGCCGAATTTTTTGGGCCCAATTATGGCACTACTGGTATTGATCATCGGAGTATCATATAGCGAATAAGCAACCTGGTGGACCTGTCTAGCTCTTGGATGTCTTATTGATGGTCTTTTTGTACAATACTTATGCAGTGCTATTGATGGCGGATGCCATGTGAGGAGTGGAGATTGGAGCTGGATGGAGTGGTGAACAGCATGTGTGATGCCTTGTTGTTTTCTTACTGGGTGCTTTATTTACATCACTTTTTATGACAGCCAATGAGTGGACATACACATTTTACCAAATCAAACACAATCCAAACATTCAATAGTTTTTAAGAGTGAATATATTATGTGCAATGAGAGCACATGGCCATAGCGAGCACCTAAATATTCAAGATTTCAATGTTGCTGTTATGACCATTTGTCTTTTATTGCTCATTACAGTGGACAAAGTCAAGGCTTTGAAGCGCTACAAGTTCAGCTTGGCATTTGAAAATTCCAATGAGGAAGATTATGTTACTGAAAAATTCTTTCAGTCCCTTGTTGCAGGTGTGTGTTAGTTGACCGTTTTAAGATGTTTCATCATGTTTGTGACTTGCAGCTTTGAAGATTTACGGTAATTTCAATGATACTGTTTATCTTATTTGCATTTATTTCAACTCCCAAAAGCATGCTAGGATTTTATCTTGGATTTTGAAACAGAAATTGTTTTATTGTTATTTTGATTTTCTTGTGGTTTCTTTATTCATAATTCCTTTTAAGAAGAGGATATTTAACTTGCTGAATTTTACACTGTTATATTTTATATGAACCATGCATGAGGAGAAATCTGTTTCTTGAATAAGATTGTTGGTGATTGTGCTGACATTTTGCAATGTTCTTGTGACTTAAGAATTTGTTTTGGAGATTAATTTTTTATCCTTTCATCTGGTAATTTTGCAGGAACTATTCCAGTTGTTGTTGGTGCTCCAAACATTCTTGATTTTGCTCCTTCTCCGGATTCAGTTTTACATATCAAACAGCTCAGTGATGTTGCTTTAGTTGCAAAGACTATGAAACATTTGGCAGCTAATCCTGATGCATATAATCAATCATTGAGGTAATTTTCCCTTCTTAAATGCAGCTTATAATTAATGGCTCTTCACTAATCTCAGTATTTAATCTATCCTAAACACCAGAAAAATATCAACAAATTTGTGTGTTTCCCTGTTGTGGTGCTGTTCATAAAATGATTTGCACCACAATTTATTACTGCTGTGGTTTTTCAACACTGGAAATGTATGTCACTGTCAGTTATCATGCCAATTTAAATGATAACATTGCAATATAATTTTTTAATCCCATTTGTGCACTATTTTTTTTATGTTGTTAGACCTTTTTTTTTTAAATCTTTTCATAAGATGGAAATCCTCTAATTGGTTTTGTGTTCTAGTATACAAATGAGATTGTGCCAGTCATATTGGGGACCCTGCATCATAGTTTTGTCTTGATTTTGTATCAATATTCCAATCTTCATTGTTTACCTTGAAGCTGGTATAAACAACACTGGACTATCCTGGCTTCCAAACATTCTGGTTCAAAGTAATTGACCGTCCATACACAAATAGTTATAAACTAACAATCATGTACCTATCATTTTGTGATCTTGACCTTGATCAATAATATATAAACATACCCCTTCTCAAGAAATGAGATTTCCTAGAGAGAAGGTTTTGAAGGGCTGACTAATTGTTTCAGGGCATTGCTTGGCCAACCTTGGGCCCACCAAGCCTTTTTGTACAGCTTCCTCTTCAGCCAAGTACTGTTTCCAATTTTGATCGTCTTATGCATATAATATCAAATGTTTTAGTCATTTCAGCTAGTCTCCTATATGAAAGCAAGATAGCTATTCGTTCGGGTTGAGTTGAAGTTAGTGATGGCTGGTTCCTAGGATCGTTTTAAGGTGAACAAAATGAGGGAAGAAGTTGATGATAAGAATTTAAATACAGTTTCACACAGCATTAGTTTTATAAGTTTTTAAAAGCTTTATTCTTTATAAAGCCTTTTATATGATGCCACCATGCGTTGCATTTTTGCTTTATGGTGCCTAATCCCTTAACTATCTGTTGTGATTTGTGCACCAAATGAGAGTTCCAAATTAGGCATCCATTCATTTAGCATGAAAAAGTGGAAGTTTGTCTTGCAGGCCTTTTGCATTCACAATTGTTTCTAGCCACCTTAAATTGCATAATTTGCTAGTTATTGCATTCCATTATATGGTGGTTGATGCAGCCCTTGGATCTTGTTTTGCAAGAATTCCATTTCCCTAGTCACACTTCGTTTTCTTGTTCCCTTTGTTTCTTCATCCCTTCAGTTGTTTCTACAAATATTTCCTGTCAAACTTAGAATTTAGAATCCATTTGGGAAGAGATGGAATGGTCCTGGGTGGTCTTCAGATTTGTTGGGTTTGATTTTTAACAACCAGGTTAACGTTCGTAAGATAACACACTATGCACTATGATGACCAGTTACTTTGAGCGACAGAAGTGTGGGTTCTTTGATTATTGATGACCATGTATATTGCAAGTGCCCATCAATTTCTGCTATTAAATAATATTATGACCTTAAGAAGTCCCTGCAATAAACTACTCATTTAAATTGCATGTGTTCCTAATGCAGATGGAAGTACAAGGGTCCATCAGATTCTTTTAAGGCCCTAGTGGACATGGCAGCCGTGCACTCCTCTTGTCGGCTCTGCATTCACCTTGCAACAAAAATCCATGAAGAAGAAGAGAAGACTACTCGGTTTGAAAATCGCCCCTGTAAATGCACCAACAAAGTAGGGACAACTGTATACCATTTATATGTCCGGGAAAGAGGACGTTTCGCTATGGAATCGATATTTCTCAGGTGCATACCCCAGTCTTCTCTACATAATCCCCTTTCAAGTTAAATTCTAAGTAAACCAATGCATTTCGTCAATGATGATTGATATTTCAGGTCCGACATGTTGACTTTGGAAGCATTAGAGTCTGCAGTGTTGGCGAAGTTCAAATCCCTGAATCACACACCCATATGGAAGGGAGAGAGACCAGTGAGCATTCGCGGTACTGATTTCAAAGTACACAGAATATACCCGATCGGCCTCACACAAAGACAAGCCTTGTACACATTCAAATTTGATGGCGATGCCGATCTCAGAAAATACATAACTAGTCATCCTTGCGCAAAATTCGAAGTGATTTTTGTCTGATCAGTAATAATATTGTTTGCTGCTGCAGCCATTTTCCCAACTGCTTAACTTTGATAAGAGGCAGTTGATTCTGTCAATAGGTACTTTTGCTGTAATTTTGTACATCTCTAGGAATGAATGTATTTGGAACTGAATAGATTGACATGTTTATCAAATGCATGCCCAGATTTATTGTAGGTTTTTAATCAATTTAATTTTCTCCAGGGAAGAAAGCGCTTGACTGGTCAAGATTGGCATGAGTTTTTGATGTTTGGCTTACACTAATAATTATGATTTTTTCTTTGGCAGAAATATATATATTGATGCTGACAGAAGGATATAATTGTGCATGTATTATCATGATTATTGTATTTGCTTATACCTTATGACGTAGTGAATATGTAGTTCTAATCCAAGACATTTAAAATAGAGTAAGCGAAAATTAATTTCCAATTCATTGATTTTTTTTTCACAAACCCTAAAACAATATTTATATAGATCTAAACTAAGGACAAAATAGTAAATGTAATTAAAATAATTACAAATTACTAGATAATAAACTAACTAATAAATCTAAGATAATTACAAAATACTAAATAAAACTATTTTGAATATTTAAATTTAAAATACTAAAATTATTGGGCACAATGCTGCGTCACCTTATGAAACAAAACTAATATTTGTACATGTTATTAAAGTAATTAATAGTTTTCAATCTTTTAATTTGGAAAATAGAAATTTGAATCATAGCTTTACAACTGTTAATTTGAAGAATATAAATTAAATATAGAAATTTTGGTTTTTGATCTTATCATTTAAATCTATAGATTGAATTGGATCCAAGTAATTTATTTTGATTTACTTCTAATATAGAAATTAGTTTTGTTTGCAACAAGATGAGAAATAAGGCTAATATATATCAAAGGGGGTGTATTAGCATAACTAAATGTTCACATTAGTTAATCTAATAAATATGATCTTTTGACTAAGTTTGATATTTTGACTTGACTTGAATTGGGACTAGTTACTGTATTTTGTTTACATCTAACATAGAAAATTTTAAAAATATATATAATTTTTTAATAATAAGGGTATATATATCTATTCCCTAATCTATATATTTTGCAGCCAATTATTACATTTTTCAATAATTGCACCATGTTTAAATCCAAAAGATCAAAATTTATTTCTCGAGTTTTATGGCTGCAGAGGAAGTGCCTTTTTATTGGATGGATACCGTTGCAAAACCTCATTGTAAAATTTATTTGGATATAAAATAAGTTAAAAAGTCAATTAACAAAGTGTTCTTCCTACCAATTTATAAATCAATAAAAATATAAAATCTCATCACTATATAAATAATAATAAGCGGAAAGTATTTAATAGTCCCTGAGAAATTTGCACTTTTCTATTAGTCCCTGCTAGTTTCCTATTTCCTTGAAAATCCCTTTTTTATTGAGCATTTTTTTCAGTCATGATTCCACAAACGGTGTGAAATATAGGGTTAAATGGCAATAAAAATTACCAGAATACCTTTCTGAATGGAGAAACTTCTCCAGCCGCACGAAATGATGAGATTACCCTCCATCTTCTTTTTCTTCTTCTTATTTATTCTTCTTCTTCTCTATTATTTATTATTCATTCTTCTTCTTTTATTTATTATTTATTAATGTTATTCTTATTTATTTATTATTATTGTTATTTATTATTTATTATTTATTCTTATGTGGGTACAATCTTTATTTCAGCATATAAACATTTTCGCAAATACAAATTGATAACACTAGAAACACATATACAAAGAAAAACAAAACGATAAGTTAGAAAATCGTATAGCACACAAGTATAAGTATAAACATACAGGAACAAACATAATTAAACATGAATAAACATATTTACACAGAAAGAAACATACTTACACAAGAACACTATAAAAAGTATTACACATTAACAATTTTATCTACACATGATCTTCTAGTACTACATAGGAACAAATGGGTTTACACACTAACGAAAAATTGTATACACTAATGTTTACTAATACACAGAAAAACACTAAACTGTAGATTTAATCTAACCTTATAGAATTGACCATGCTTGATGTCTTGCCTCTATAATCATTGAAAGACTTCGCTACATTCAAGAACATCTCACACCACCGTATACCCTTGAAGAAATAGTTAGACCAATGATCAACATCGGACTTGTGTAACAACCAAACGTGCGCATCAGATGAAGTAGATGCAAGTTCATTGACTACACCGTCGAACTCCTTAGATGTGTACGTGTACGCAATTTTGACGATTGGTGCCCAACATTGTTCTTTTAATTCTTTCCTCAGTATGTCATTAGCCTTCATGAAGTTGGCCTCCAAATGGCGTAGACAATAACCATGCGATGATGAGAGGAAGACTCTTGCAACTACGTTCACAAGACCCTTGGATTGATCCGAGATGAATGTAATAACTTCTGCGTAGTCGTCTTGACCATACAATGCCTCCCCGAGAGTAGCAAGAAACCAAGTCTAATTCTTATTTGTTTCGTTATCAACCATATTAAATGCTACATTGAAGATACCCTCATTGTCATCTTTACTGGTTGCTTCTAATAGAATCCCCCTGTACTTACCAAGAAAATGCGTTCCGTCAACAAAAAGTAATAGCCTGTACCCCTGCTTGAACCCCAACAAACAAGCCCAAAATGAGAAAAACATGCATTTAAATTGCTCACCATCATTCTCAATGATGGCAATACTGAGCGACCCCGCGGGAGGATGTCGGGACAGAAAAGTCTTGACATCGGCGTTCATGCTTGTTGAGAAGGAGTCCATGCATGACAATGCATAATACAAACAATATCAATAACAACGTTTATTACACACCAAACTTAAAAACTACACAGAAATGGATAATATTACACTGAAAGTACTGACATTACACAACAAGTATTGTTACTACAGGAAACACATGAAGCTAATTTAATACACATAAAAGCGTTTAATTACACAGAAACACGCAAATTAAAGGTAACCGGCACTCGATTCAGCAAAGCGTATTGTACAAGTCAGGTGTCATGAACTTCATCCTTACCTGAGAAACGTCTAATGTCCACCGCTCACATATGTCACCCATTACTGTTTCCCATGAACTCAATACGGTGAATTGAAGCATACGTCCTTCTCTTTTGTATCGCGACACGGCACAAAAGATTTTCATTGATTATGAACACCTGCATGGAATTTAAAAAAGCTACAAAGGTTATCAACTATTACTCAGTGGCGGAACCAGAAGCAAAATAAAGGGGGTGTTCATATAAAAAACTTATAAATTTTTTTTCAAGTTTTTTCAATTCAAAAAAATATAATTAGATTAGTTTGGTCGATCCAATTGTTACAAAAAAAACATACAATACATTTATAATTTTTTTTTATGAAAGACAAAATAAAAATTAATGGACCAAGCAGTAATTTTTTATAAAAATTTTGTAAAATATATATATATATATATATATATATATATATATATATATATATATATATATATATATATATATATATATATAATAAAAATTACAGGTTTAACCGATAAATGTTTGTAATTTTTTTCTAATTTTTATTCTATATAAACTAATTTGCAATAAATGAAGGCTAAACAATAATTTTTTGAAAAAAAATTCTTTTATATTATATAAAACAATTTATAAAATATCTAAATAATAAATATTAATTTTGTTACAAACACTACTTTTTTAAACTATCAGTATTAATTTGTAAAAAATAGAAGGAGTCCCTCTAATATATATATAAACTAATAAACATATATATAGTATTGGTTGGTTGGGGTTGAGAGGGTGCTCGAGCACTCCCTTGACCCCCCTCCATCCGCCACTGCTATTACTTATTATAAAAGATGGGAAGATGAAGAACCTCAAAAACCTTTTCCCACGGCCTCTATAAGATGGAGAATAAAAAATGAGACAATGACGAACCTAAGAAAACTCTTTTTCGAGCCTCAAAAAAGTGTAGAATAACTACAAGAACAATGAAGAATCGGAGAACAAAAAAACAGGAAGCTTCAGCAACAAGATGAAAAAGAACAAGACGAAGAAGAAGAAGAAGAAGAAGAAGAATTAGATAAAAAAAAATTGAAAAGGTTCTAACATTGTACATTTTTTTGGGATTTGCTTTTACCTTTTCTCCAAAAGTGGACGTGACATGGAGGGAAAAATTCCTTCGATCTTTGCTTTTGACACAAGGGGAATTTTGACAATTCACACTCACTTAACTGACGGATTTGACGACAAGGACTAAAAAGAATGAGAACAATAAAAGAGGGATAATATGGAAAATGGAAAAGTCAGAGGGATTGAACAAGAAGAATGAACCTTCTAAGGGACTAAAAAGTAATTTTCTTCTTCTAATAATAATAATAATAATAATAATAATAATAATAGTTTTTTATTTAACCCTTCACATGTGCTAAAAGCCTCACAGGCAGCCACTGGTTTAGGTTTTTTTTAGCACTCCAACGCCGCTGGTTTAGTGGGCATGGGTTTACCCCTTAGAACCCTTTGAGAGCCATTACCCCACCTGCCTACCTTCTTTCTTTCCTTGCTTGCTTGCATGCATGCATGTGGCCATCCATCCTTTTCTTTTCCAGACGTCTTCTTATACACATACTGGTTGTGAAAATACCTTTTTAATCCTTAAACAAGTATAATTTTTGTGTGTTTTTTTTCCTCAAATATTTTTCAGTAGCTTTTAAGTCTTTTTAGTTTTTGTAATTTAAGAATTTCAGTACTCTCACTGACCTGATGTTTATTTTTTTTTATTAGTTTGTCAAATTTATCTTTTTTAATTCTTTTACTTTAATTATAAATTTTTAATCACTCAAATATTTTAATTAAGTTATGTCAGTCTCCAAATCTTAAAACTTAAATGTTAGAGACCGATCCACCTCAGTGAGACTCGGAACAGAACTCAGCACAAGTCAGGTATTGTTTTGCTTAGTCGCACAATAATTCGCACTTCCCGGAGTTGAACCCGCGACCTAAGCCTTTTATCTCACTTAAAGTGAGCGTCTCTCAATACCTGACTTGTGCTGAGTTCTGTTCCGAGTCTCACTGAGATGGGTCGGTCTCTCACAAAAAAGGCGATCAATTGGTGAGAGACGCTCACTTTAAGTGAGACAAAAGGCTTAGGTCGCGGGTTCGACTCCGGGGGAGTGTGAATTATTGTGCGACTAAGCAAAATAATACCTGACTTGTGCTGAGTTCTGTTCTGAGTCTCACTGAGGTGGTTCAGTCTCTCACATTAAATACATTGATGCGACTTAACTAAAATAGTCGATGGACTGAAAAATATAAGTTTTTAAAAAATAAAAACACTATTTAGAAAATAAAAAATGCTATATAAACAAAATCGGGCTGCAAACCCAATCAATGCAAGCGAAAAAAAAGTAAAATTTTTAAATTTTAAAAACTAAAAAGACTTACAAGTGCCGAAAAATATTAGGAGGATTGTAGAAACTGTACTTGTTTAAAGACTAAAAGAATAATTTTTATCTTGACCTATATAACTTGGTAAAATTTGAAATTACCAAATAACCTATTCTCCGCATCTGATTTATTAATTGTTGCCATTTGTTAAAAAGATATTTTTGTATAAATTTAGAATTATATTAAATTGATTGCAAAATTTTATAATGATATTTAATATAATAATTATTGATTAATTACTTTTTCTGTCCTATTATCGTATGTCCTAAATTATATATTTACATACTTAGTTAATTTCCAAATTTAATATTATTAATATATTTAAATATATTATTCTTCATTATTATCATTTTAAATGCATATGTAAAAAAATCAGCAAAATAAGAAATATAAACTAAATTTTCATAAAATTTTTAATTCTAACAATTTTTGTTACTCTTTATAAAGTGGCTAAGGTGTAGGCGCATCCCCGAAAATGCAAACCGTAATTCTTAACATATCTAAGTAAATAATTATAATTATTGTTATTTATTTATATAATATTTTTATCAAAAATAAAATAAAAAATTTTGTGCAAACCCCAAATTACTCCAATTTTTTTTCTTGTCATATCTATTCCAAAAGAAAAATAATATATAAATAATTTGTATGTAAAAAAAAATTTCATGCTAAAATTGTGAAATCTTCCATTTTTTCAATCACATAAGCATCCATACACAATATATATATATATATATAATTTTTACAATAACATATATTTTTCAAAAATAATAATAAAAAAATAAAAAGGGTAAAATAGTAAAAAAATTATAATTATTGTTATTTATATATATATATAATATTTTTATCAAAAATAAAATAAAAATATTTTTTGTAAACCCCAAATTACTCCAAATTTTTTTCTGGTCAAATCTATTCCAAAAGGAAAATAATAAATAAATATTTTGTATAAAAACAAAAAAAAATTTCATGCTAAAATTATGAAATCTTCACCTTGCGAGGACAGAGATTCGATCCGGGTCTCTCCTACGCTCAACCACCAAACTGTGCTCTCTCAACTTGCGAGGACAGAGGTTCGATCCGGGTCCTTCCCGAAACGAGCACCTTATGAAAAGGACATGGTGCGAATTGAATTTCTAAAAATAATAATAGAGAAATAATTTTTAAATTTTTTTTCCAATAACATATAATTTCCAAAAATAATAATAAAAAAGGGTAAAATAGTAAATAAACATCAAATAAAAACAAAACCATTTATCACTGCCCTTTCGAAGCATCGAAGAGCGCCCAAGATCACCACCACCACCACCTCCTTCTCGTCATCGCCATCCACTGCTTCCTATAAGACCACCACTCCCATGGCCTTCTCCTTCTCCTTCTCCTTCTCCACCACCATAACCAGCCTCATCAATGGCTTCCTCTGCGTCCCTTCACCAGTTCCTCACCCTTCCCATCCACACCTCACGCCTCCGCCACCATCGCTTTAGCGCTGCAACGTCTACCCCAGCACAAACAGCTCCGGATGTCGATGCAGCGAGGCTGGAACCGAGGGTGGAGGAAAGGGATGGGTATTGGGTGCTCAAGGAGGAGTATAGGGCCGGGATTAATCCGCAAGAGAAGGTGAAGCTTGAGAGAGACCCGATGAAGCTTGTTCTTGAGAATGGCATCAAGGAGCTTGCTGCTATGCCGATGGAGGAGATTGAAGGTTCAAAGATCAGCAAGGATGACATTGATGTTCGCCTTAAGTGGCTTGGCTTGTTCCACCGCCGCAAGCATCAATGTAAGCTCCTCTCTTGGATCTGTGGTTCCTTGTTTTGTAAATTTAGGGTTTTATGCGTATGTTATTATTTATCATTGTAGGGATTGAATGCAAATATTTGGATTTTTTTGGCTAATACACGTCGTTTTATGCCAATATTGTGTTTTAGACTGCCTAGTTCGCCTTCTTTGTTTAAAAATCCCTTCTTTTTTGCTTGTTTTTGAAGTCCATTGCTTTGTTACTCTATTGAAATGAAGCCTAATTGAGATATTGTTCTAATCGTCTTAATTGTGTTCACAGTTGTACCATTTATTGTCCTAATTGATTTGAATTATGTTGTTATTCATTCATTAGCCATGGTTTTTTTGCTAATATCCCCAATATATATATATATATTGGACCTTCTGGTCATTCGTCTTGTTTAAAAACCTCTGATTTTATGCTTTTTTTTCAAGTCTTGGGATTTATTTACACAATTGAAAGTGAAGCTTATTGAAATTGGGATTTAATATTTTCTTGTTTACTAGAGTTTGTTGATTGAATATTGTTCTAATAGTGTTAATTGTGTTCATAGTTATACTATGTCTGACCCTATTTGATTTGAATAATGCTTTTGATTATTCATCAACTATACGTGTTAGTGTGTAGCAATGGAGACCATTCCTTTCAGGGTCCACTACAGTCGCGCCAATGGTTTGTGGACCTGTGGATGATGCTTTTTATAAATTATAAGGTGATCTTGTCACTGGAAACCTAGGCCTCAAGTCCATTCGAAAAGATGTATGTGTTATCATTGGGATATTGTTATTAGATGCTTTTGTGCTTTAGAGGACCATTTATATAAATATATTAAATTCTGATTGTAAGAGAATTAGGTTTGAAAATTAAAACCCAAGATTAGCGAGATGCTTCAGGCATGACTAATACATTCCCAGTCGATGGGCTGCCTCTGGTTTTCAGAGAGTTTAGGTGCCTTACGGATTTATTCCTTGCACTACCTGATGTCTTGCATGCTTGCATTCGTTATGTTAAGTAGATGGATAATTGGTTTTAAAAATGTGTAGTTTCAAAGAATATGTTACCACAACTTTTTGGTAAATTTTTACTTGACTTGTCACCTCGTAAAATTCAAAATTACGTGTTATCCCTTATTTTTCAAATTAGAAAATCCTAATTTTTTTTTATGTTTTCCTGACAGTCTGAAACATGATGATGGCCCTGTTTGAAGTTTTATTTAATTTGCTTTTGTGGCATTGCAAGTAAATTTTGAAAAAGCGAGTGACAATAAGCAATTTTGTGCTTTTTACACAAGTACTAAACCCCTTCGGTATACAGCTGGATTATTTATACTTGGTAGAGATTGAGAATATTTTGTTGGAGTAGCTTTCATTAATCTGTCTTTTTTGTTTCTAAAGAAATATTCCATGCTATTTGAGACAGATGGGCGGTTCATGATGCGGCTGAAGCTACCAAATGGGGTGACGACCAGTGAGCAAACCAGGTACTTGGCCTCAGTAATTGATGGGTATGGCAAAGAAGGGTGTGCAGATGTGACCACTAGGCAGAACTGGCAGATACGTGGTGTCGAGCTACCTGATGTGCCAGAGATCATTGATGGGCTCATGCGTGTTGGCCTGACTAGCCTGCAGAGCGGGATGGATAATGTCCGCAACCCAGTTGGCAACCCCCTTGCTGGCATTGATCCTCATGAGATTGTAGATACTCGCCCTTACACCAACCTGCTCAGTGCTTTCATCACTGCCAACTCTCGTGGCAATGCTGCCATCTCCAACTTGTGAGTCCTCCCATATACTTTTGGTGCTTTCTTACAACTTACAAGCAAAGTTTTTATTTCATTCATTTTATTTTAAGTCTAATATTTGATATCTTATGAATTCCTCACCTTGCGTGACTATTTACTAATGTTATCTGTGTGTTACTATATTCTGTAAATTGCCATATGATTCCCAATGTTGTATGGGATGTGTGTGTGCGTGTTTTTTTTTTGGTGAGTCGTGTGACAAAATAGTTTTGTTTTGAACAATAAACTCAAAAAATAAATAAACATAGATTGCAGGATGCATCTCAGTAAAGGACGGGAACAAAAAATGTATCTTTTCTTCCAGGGTCCAATTTTCATTTGATCTCATTCTCTCACAGACAATAATGGTAGAGAGGATATTTAGGATTGCTAATTGAATGATAGTTTTTAGGAATAGTAGAAGTTATGAGTTGCGTTGTCCTTTTAGGTAGAATTCTACATGCGCCTACAATTTTCAGCTTTGGAAGGATATGTTATAGAAGTCCAATCTCCGTTGTACCATTTTTCATTAGATAATCGGCATGATATTGAGGGCAATTTCATGGTTTCTTGAATTTTATTCATAAAAACATGTATAATTAAATGCTCCTCTTCTTTGTCATCATGGGTGATATTATTTCTTAATCTCATCACGCATATAGTTACTATATATATATTTTTCTTTAACCAGGCCAAGGAAATGGAACGTTTGTGTCGTGGGTTCCCATGATCTTTATGAGCATCCACATATCAATGATCTTGCTTACATGCCTGCCATGAAGAACGGGAGATTGGGATTCAACCTGCTGGTTGGAGGATTCTTCAGCCCGAAAAGATGTGCAGAGGCTGTGCCTCTTGATGCTTGGGTTCCTGGTGATGATATCATTCCAGTATGCAAAGCTGTACTGGAGGCATATAGAGATCTTGGGACCAGAGGCAACAGGCAGAAGACTAGAATGATGTGGCTAATTGATGAACTCGTAAGTTAATTCTTCATCCCCTGCTTTCCTCCCAACTTCTCCAGCTATGCACTTAGTTGTTTCTCTTATCAATTTTTCTTCTTCCACTGAACACATAAAACCAAAAGAAGAGAAATTTCTTGCATTCATCTAAATTCATATTCTGGGTCTTCGGGTGTCCAACTTCTGCAGGGAATAGAAGCGTTCAGGTCTGAAGTTGAGAAGAGGATGCCAGGGCAAGTGCTAGAGCGCGCAGCAGGAGATGATCTGATTCAAAAGCAATGGGAGAGGAGAGACTATCTTGGCGTGCACGCCCAAAAACAACCAGGCCTAAGCTTTGTAGGTCTTCACATTCCTGTCGGCCGTGTGCAAGCCAGTGACATGTTCGAGCTGGCTCGTTTAGCTGATGTATATGGCTCCAGCGAGCTCCGTCTAACTGTGGAGCAAAACATCATCATCCCAGACATCAAGAATTCGGACATTGAAGCATTGCTTAATGAGCCACTTCTAAAAGAGCGGTTCTCGCCAGAGCCCTCCCTTCTGATGAGAGGACTGGTTGCATGCACCGGCAACCAGTTCTGCGGGCAGGCAATCATAGAGACCAAAGCACGGGCATTGAAGGTGACTGAAGAGGTCGAGCGGATAGTGTCTGTGCCACGGACAGTGAGAATGCACTGGACTGGTTGCCCGAACAGCTGTGGGCAAGTGCAGGTGGCCGACATTGGGTTCATGGGATGCATGACAAGAGACAGTGATAAGAAGCCATGTGAGGGTGCGGATGTTTACTTAGGAGGGAGAGTGGGAAGTGATTCTCATCTTGGAGATGTATACAAGAAAGGAGTGCCATGTAAGGACTTGGCGCCTCTGGTTGCTGAAATCCTTGTGGAGCACTTTGGGGCTGTTCCTAGAGTGAGAGAAGATGATGAAGAGGAAATTGGAGGCAATTAGACTATGCTAATGTTTATGTATACACTGATATCCAGTCTTTGTATGTGATTTGATTGTCTTGCTTCACAGGACACAGAATAGTTTCAGAAATAAGAGGAATTGTGTTTGTTCATCAGGACTATATTGTTCTTGTTTTTATAATTTATTATTGAAAAGTGTTTTTTGGACGGGTATTATTAGAAGATTTGTTGTAGTTCATTTCAATTTTTTTTTCCTTAAGGTAAAAAGGAAAAGGTAAAAATTTGAATTGCTGTTAGATTTTTTTAGTTTGGAAAATTACCCATGCCAGGTTACCTAAAATAATTTTATTCGCTAGGATATATAAATAAATTAATAATTATAAATATTTTAGGGAAAATTTTGCTAAATTATCATATTTTTTTTATCACTTTGGTATATAGTCTAAACCGTTCGAAAAAAATCTAAACAGTTAAAAAAATAAAATCATCTTTTAATTTAAATTTAAATTTATTAAATATCATATAAATAGAGTTGAATGGTTCTTATTAATATATATTTTAGTGATGTAAATAAGGGTAAAAAATTATTTTTATGTTCATGACGCGTTAAAAACTTAAACCAGTCTCTAATTAATAAAGATTCAAAGCACAACATAGTTTAGTATTTTTTTTTTAATTTTAATATGTATAATTAGGCAATTATGATATTATAAACAGAAATAACAAAAGTTTCTGGTGGCCTCTGCATAAGTATCTTGTTTCAAGAAATGTACATGTAAATATAACTTTTTTCAGGTCTATATATGCAAAACAAGCATCATAAAACAAAATAGGTTTTGAAAATTCCGTTGCAGTGCTTGATGTTCTCTTCCTTCGCCGGTGGTTCTCGCACGCTCGCCGGAGCGGATGCCGATGTCGGCATCCCAGTTTCTCTTTGTAATCTACGTAAGTACTCTCAAATTTGCAATTTTGTAGATCTTTGATTGTTATCATTGGAACAATTTTGGGGTTTGTAGAGGGATTTGGTTTCTCGGTCTATGGATTCAATTTTTTTTCGCTGTCTTTACTGGGTTGTGGTTGTTTTTGATTCGAAATTTGAGTTTCATTTGATTTAGTTGTGAATTTGATCTTGGTGTGATGCTTGCTGTTTTCTGGATGGAGATATGGTTCTCTAGAATTTTGGTTTTTCTTAATGCTGCTGAACTGATTTATTTTTTTGAATTTATGTTGATGATGTTCTGAATCCGAATTGAGATATCTAAGCTCTGCTTAATTGTCCTCTATGCAAAGATATGACCTAAAAAGCTTGTCATTTAATTTATTTCTTTGATCTATCTTTGATTTTCCATTCATTGTTGTTGAATTGGTAGGCAATGCAAATTCCAGAAATCCTAATATGCAAGTAACTTCTAGGCTTAGGAAAAAGAAAATTGTAAAGAAACGGAAAGCATCAGATTTAGATGACAGAAATGGTGGCCAGTAAGGATACCAAAGTTCTGTGTATGCCTTTGTCAATTTTTTGCCCTCCTACTCCTGTGATGCATCAATTGTGCATGTATACCTATGATGATCTTTTCTGTCTGTACTTGTTTGATTTTGTTTACATAATCATGTGCAAAAGCTTGATTCTTTCTCCATGATCAAATTTTCAGATTGCCTATTTTTTTTTCTAAATCCTTTTTTTTTTTTGGATTGAATGTGGTTCGTAAACATCAAAGGTTAATCATTAAATTCTGTGTGTGTGTGTGTGACACACACACACACACACACACACACACACGGGTTACATTGTGTACACAGTGGCAGCCTGTAGTAATGAACTTTTAGAAATTAATATTAGCTCTTATATGATATTTATATTCCGACTATCTGAAAGAACAGTCTTGTTACTTTTTACTTATAACCATATGATTGGGGCATTTGTGAAATCCAAAGGTTCATTACAAATTGTATTCAGATTTATAAACACCTGGAAGAATTCAGAAAAATTCAGAAATGGGATATGCATGAGCAAAAGTGCAGGTGCTCTACCATAACTTTATTACTCACCAGCTGTGCAACTAACTAAACTGTCTTATTCTTGTTGCCAGGGGAGTGAGCTTTCAGCCATTAATTCTAATCTTGTCTTTTGGCAAATTAAGTTATGAATGGGATGATAAATGATCATGCATCTAACAATTTTATTGTTGTTGAATCGGAAGAAACCTTTACCAAAGTGTAATTCCTTTTGGAATACATATGGCTTCTTAAATTTGTCCTTTTGTAGTTAGGTAACTAGATATGTACTTACCTTATTGATGCTTCTTCCCAGTTAACTTATGATCCTCATATTTTCAAACCAAACACTCTTCTCACACATTGCTTAGTGTATCCTTGGATTCTCAAATACCTCCAACCAAACACTTATTATACCTTGAGTTTGTGCTCAGATCACAGAAGATGATGATGAAGAGGAAAGAATGGTTACACTGATCATCTATGAGGACATGGATGCCAATGAAGACGATCTGAAGCTGAAATGGAAACTGATGAAAATGATGAGAATCTCAGGGCTGTTATTGATTCCCATAGCAGATAGAGCTTGGCTATGAGTGATTAATGAATTATCTTGTGGCATTTTTGTTGAGATTGTTGGTACATTTCTTCATTTTTTTTGTTGCCTATTTTATGGAATTCATCTTCCAAGGCTGGAGAAGGAGCAGTGAATTAGAATTCACTGGGAAATAGGATGTATTTTTGTGCATTGTATCTTGTTAGAGCTTCATGAACAAGTTAAGCAGTGTTTTATTCAATTCATTGCTTATTGATCCGTGTGATGGTTTATAACAGGATAGGTTTAAATTTTCAAAAAATCTCACATGAGCACTCCACTCCATGGCTGAGCACTCCATTTCTGATGAAAAGCACATAAGCAAATTTGCAGAGACCTCCCAATCTCTTCCAGGCATGCAAATCAAAGCTGGGCTAAAAGACTCAAAACCTTAACTTCAGGTTTGTATTAAATCTTGCATAGAATTTCCAACTACTGAATTTCTTTTAGTACTTATCAGCAAATGTGTTTACAGATCATTGGACATTTGTTTAAAAAATAGGATCTTATTTCTTCCTGTGATGAAGAAGCTGTAATCAAAGCCAAAAACTGATGCATCAGATCTATGAGAACAGTTAATTTAGAGCCAAAACTTTTGCTATTCACTGAGCAAGATGGAATATACATGAAGGAAGTGAGATGGCTTTGCTACGGTGGAGCTGCTGACATTGTATGCTGGCAGGAAATTGCTTGAGCAAAACCATCAGCAAGATCAATGATCATTTATGATAATTCTATCTGCAACTTCCTGCAAGATGGCTGAATCTATTGCACAAGTCCCTCTTTCCAGTGTGCATAATCTAATATTATGATGTAGACACCAGTGTATTTATAATGTTTCATGCAATAATGCTGGGAGGGACTGTAATTCTTCATGAGTTATTATCTGCGTGAGTCCTATGTGTTATATACATATTTAGGTTAAACCTAATTTTGTAGGTTGCCAGTACTTCGACATATGTTAGTGATCGCTTTTGTCATTGTGTGAATTTTCTCCATGTAGTTATTTGTTTAGACTTTTTTATAAGATCAACATTAAACAAATAACTAATCATTGTTTGCCTTGGCATGTTTATGTATGTTTTTCATTGTAGAACAATCATGTAAGCCAGGATCAATCTGGTTGTCAAGTGCTTCTATTCAGCAACTCTTCTCTGCATATATTTTAGTTTTACATTTGAATTTTGCCTCAATGCAGAATGCAGGTAAAACTCTACTTGGATATCATGATTTTAGATCCTTCCGGGTTAACTGCTGGCTGCCAGGTTTTTTCGTTCTACCTTAAATGAGATTTACTGTATTCTTCTGGGTCAGTGAAAGATTTTCAGCTTATGCTCTGTTTTCCACCTTTTGATTATATTTGCTTATGTGCCTTTTCTATCATGATAAAAGGAATATTTTGAGGTGGATGTAACAGTGCTTATTAGTTGTTCATGAATTAGCCCATAACTTAAACATTTTTGGTCATGGAATCTATACTTGTAAACATCCTTGGAACAGACTTGCTGAGCCCAATACATGCAAAGGGAGCCTGTTTTTACCCTCTGTTTTCAATTGGGCCTGACATTGTTCAATCTGAAGACATGCTTATTGTTAAATGTGTTCAACACTTAGCATTTTCTCTTTAGATTTCATCTAAAGATTTAATGGAATGTACGATTAGCTGTGTTTATCCTATCCTAATTTAACGAATCTACATGTGCTGCTCAAATTGCTTTTTTTTGCCCTTTTCTTTTTCCATTGTACTAGTCCTTTTGATTACTTACAGTGTTTGTTTATACTTCATGGTAGCTTGAATTTGAGGAAATTTTATTTCTCCTTATGTCTGCGCAGGCAAACTCTCATAGAACCTTAGATGAATGTGTGCCTTTATGAATCAGAAACACAATTCGTGTGACATCCATGGGCAATGTCAAAAAGAGAAAAGGATTCAGCAGGAGCACATTACTCTCTTTATCACCAGGTTTGCAATGCATCTCTTTGATTCACTGATTTGTTTATGCAGAATGTAGATTACCTTTCCTATGTTCACGCATACATTCTAAAAATGTTTGCAGTTTTCATGTTCGATATATTTGTATAAAATAGGAAATGATCGAATGACTATCTAGAATATGTCGAATAGAGATTGGGCTTAGATAAGAATGTGGTATTGTGTACTTAGAAAACATTGACAAGTTTGAAGTGTATTATACATATATGTATGTCTACACCTCTGTGAAAGAATATGCACAAGTATGTTCGTCTTCTATAAATTTAAAAATGTCCATGATTTTTATAAAGTTTCGCCACAAGGACAATGTAGGCAAAAGACAAGATAACTAAATTATGCCGACTTCGCTTAAGATGGCAAGCTGGCTGATGGTCATATTTTTCCCTATGATACCGACATAATAGTGTTAATGCCCCCATTGGCAAGGATTCTTTCATGACCACTAAAATAAATAGGATGTGTCGCAAATCAATCACTGTACCAAGTACAACTTGGTGAAGTTGTTACCTAACTGATTGATACAATAACTATTGAATGCCTTGCAGGAGTTTGGGGTGGCAGGCCACCGGCCGGTGGTGGCTCCGATGAGTTCTTTGCTAGTGAATGTGACATGCACTAGAATTTTGGTATTTATGCACATCAATCCTTTATTTTTACCGTCTCTATCATCACACACTAGTATCCATCACATCATTTATGCATAAGAGATGCATTATTGTCCATTATTTTTGTAAATAATTGCTAGTATTGAGACAGAGAGAAATGGAGTATCATTATTGTGAGAATTAAATGCTTGTATGTGGGGGAGGGTTTTAATTCTTTGAGATCACAATGTTGTGGCCTAGAAGAGTTCTCACACCAAATATCCTTTACTTGTTTTCATTGATTTGGTGCTGATTAAAGAGCTATAAATAAAAATATAATTAAATGCTTAGTGTAAGTCTATATAGAAATTTATGTCTTTGCTTTGACAGCAATAATGCTTTCATATATGAAGAAAGAATAGAAAGAAAATAGGCACCTAGCCTTGTCAATGGTAATTTAAGCAACTAAGGGCAAGGGGCATGTAATTAAGGGGCTTGAGAGTGACTTTTGATGTTGTTTATGATACTGTTATTAGTAAATGGATTAAAAAAAAGGGTAAGTTTTCTATGTTCTATTTATGTCCATGTCAATAAGTTATTAAATTATTGATTAATCCCCACAAATAAAATACTAAAAACAAAAACCAATATGAACTGCTTTTTCCATTAGCCATTTTGGGAAATCCATCCCTTGATGAAACAAGGATAGACCAGAGTTGTTCCTCTCATTTTTAGCTAAGTGTCGGATAAATTGTTGTTTTCACAAGAGATATAATCCAAGGTGATATTTGGCATTCATTGTAGGAGCTTCTTGGCAAGGTTGATCTCTTCCCGGACTACCCATGTGATGAAGTTATCTTCTGGTCCAAGAAGATTAGTTGTAGCTGAGCAGTCACACAAAATTTGGTGGGGTATAAGTGTCAATTGCTAATGCTTGTAGCAATTGATCAATCAAGGCGTCTGTCTTTGATTGATTCAGACACGTTCTATAAACCAACAGTGGCGTGTTTACCTTACCATGAGGGAGAGTTGAAACCTTAGTCACTACTCCTCTTCGGTCTAATGGGGGTTTGCCCCGGTGGAAAGTATCTAGTTAAGAACAACCTGGCGAGTTGATCCTAAATTGTCACGGAAGCTTTAGGCAATGATTGCAACCATTCATTGGCTTTTGATTTTAATGAAAGGGAAAGATTCTCAATCAAATGGCATCATTAGTTTTGTCATGTTCTTTAAAGTTCCTTAGAGCATTTTAAAAGATTTTTTTTTTTTTTTTAGGGAAGAGCTCAAAGAGCTAGTTTATTAAAACAGAGAAAAATACAGTGTTCAAGGTTACAATAAACAGAAATACAGACCAACAGAACTTAAATAGAACTAGTAAATTATAAGACGAACTAAAGAACTATGCATTAAAAGTAAAGCCATCCGATTGAATGGATCGCATGATCCAGCGAGGAAGATCTTTTCCGGAGAGAAACAGTTTGAGGTGGCGGTGCTAAAACCCGAATGTAGCAAGGTTGATGGCAGGTCGCAGCCAGGCAAGAGGGATTTGAGTGATCTTTGGTCGATTAAGCATATCCAACAGAAAGTTGGTGTTGGAGATTTGTTGCTGGAAACACCAAGAGAGAAGCTGATTGGGGCTGGCAAGGAGCTCTAAAACATTGCAGTGGCCGATGAGGATATACCGAACAAGCAATCGAAAATCCAGAGCTGTCTGTAGGGCAACCTCCAATGCTTGCAAACTGTCTGAAGAGTTGTTATCCATGGGTTGAGAGAGGCACCCTGCAATAAAAATTCGATAATTAGCGTCCGCGATGAAGAAGCCAATAGCCCTTACCTGGGAGTTGTTGTTTTAAGAGGCATGAGTGAAGATGAAATGCCCATCGACCAAAGTGAGGTTGTTCAGGATTAACTTTCTGCCAAAGGGAACAATCGTACTGCTAGCGAACTCTCTGACATGAGCAATGGCTCTGCTGGCGATAATGGGAGGATTAGGCCTGACATTTTTGAAAATAAAGCTACATCGACTAGTCCAAATATACCAGGCTCCAGCAGCAATCAATGCAAGACATTCTTTGGAGTGCTGAAACTAAGAGAGCCAGTTGCCAGAGGAGAAGCCATCGGACCAAGTTATGCTCACATTTTCTTTTTGGTTAATGCAATCCCACACCCGTTGAGCATAGGTGCAGGTACCAAATAGATGATTAATAGTTTCGCGAGCCAGTCCACAGAAAATACATGGGTTATCAGGGCCAAGATTCATTTGATGGAGAAAAGCAGTAGTAGAGAGGCGACCATGAAAGCATAACCAAATAAAATGCTTAATCCGTGGAGCAACCGGAATATGCCACAGCTGGCTCCACCCAGACCAGCTAACAGAGGAGTTATAAAACTTGGTATAGAAATGATACACTGCTGCAGAAATTTTGTGGCAATTAGACATGGGTTGCCAGACCCAATGATTTTCAGAATAATAGTCGATATTAGGGAAATCAGAGTTAGAGCTGGTGAACCCATCACCAAAAATATCATTGAGACCAGAACTATCCCAGCAATTATCAGCAACTAAGTCATTGAGCGATAAGTGGTCAGTGTCAATATCCATATTAATGAATGTTGGTTTAAGAGCAAGTGGGATATCAAAGCACCAAGGATCCCACAAAAAAGAGGTTTTATCAGGATTTATAAAATTCAGCTTATAGTGATGCTTGATGAACTTAGCAGAGTGGCAAAGACCTCTAAAGAACCAGGAACATTTAGCGGGGGGATGATCAATCCAAAAATTAAAATTCCCATATTTTTCTTTTAGGATATCCACCCAAAAAATGTTCTCATTGTTAATCAGTTTAAAAATATGCTTCACCATAAGAGAATGTTTTGCAAGAGATAGATTACGGATACCTAATCCCCCCTCAGTCTTACCTGTAATAAGTGTGCTCCAATTCACATTATGGATGCCCGTTCCATTGCAATTCCTACTCCAAAAGAACTTTATAACCACTTTGGAAATCTTGGAAATAATGGACTCAGGGATGGGGTAAACTGACATAGTATAAACAGGGAAAGAAAGAAGAGTAGAATTAATCAAGGTCTCTTTGGCGGCAGGCGAAAGGTGAAAGGAGGTCCATCTAGACGTAAGGCTTCTAATCTTATTAATCATGTGAGGAAAAGATTGGGCAGCTAATCTTTTAGGGGAAATCAGGACCCCCAAGTACTTAAAAGGGAAAGAGGCTTGACTGAGGTTAAGAATGGAACTAATACGGTTAGCAACATGCTTATTGAGCCAACTAGGGTAGAACACTTGAGATTTAGCCAGATTAGGCCTTTGACCAGTTAAATCAAAGTAGACTCTCATGCAAATGTTTATGTTTCTGGCACCCGGCGAGAGGCATCTTCTAATGCTTTCTCTTTGCGGAAGACCTCATTAAATTTTGTCATCCAAATTTTCCAAGCACAAGTAGCTATCAACTCCTTGATAAATTGGTTGTTATTTTTTTGCTTTCCAGGTTTTAATAAGCGACCAACCTTAAATAAATTTCTACTTTGATTGTGATTTACACCTATAAGGCTTTCAACATGATGTCAACACTACCTACTAAGCCTGTATTTCCATATGATGTGCTATATTGTCTCTTTAACCAAACTAGACAAGGGACACATCATCTGCAGGCCAAGATTAAGAGCATAAAGAAGTTCAAATGTTGGAGTCCTGCCACTTAGTAGCCTCCACTAGGAAACTTTGACATGTGAAGCTACTGGCAATCTCCACAAAATATGCCATCCTTTCCAATTTTCAGTTTGAAAAACTTGATTAAGATGACTATAGACAATACTAACGATTTTTGAAGAATTGGTATTGGGAAGTTAGACCCATCGATTATCTTCATTGTAATTAAATACCATATTAGACAATCAGTTCCAATCCAAATCAAGGCTTAAACAAGTTACCAAATCATGATGATTAAGAAAGTTGTTAGTAAAAAAGCAAAAATATTTAAAGATTCAATGGGCATGTCCATGCTTATTAAAGTAGGTTTATAAGTCAAAGGAATCTCATAAATCTGAGGATCTTTAAGAAAATTAGTAGAATTAGGATTACATCTACTGATCTAGAAATTGGAGCTTGTCAGCAGCATTGCAAAGCATCGTATAAAACCAAGACATTTTGATCCCATTAGAGTTGGTCAAGATATTGAACTTTTCGTACTTGACATGCGTAATCTGAATCCAGAACTTGTCAAAATTCAAGGCAACAAAAATGTTCTTAGCTATTAGGACTGTCTTAGCATTCCCTAGGTTTCTAATTCTCAAATGTCCCTCAGTCTTAGCAAGCATAGTAGTGTTCCAACGGATGGAAAGAAAACTAATTCTATTGTTACCCTTAGATCATAGAAACTTCCCAGCTAAGCTAGAAATTTTGTCTAGAATGAAGTTAGGGACTGCGTAGGAAGAAAGAGCATAATTGGTGATGGATAGAAGAGAATTATTAAACCAGATGGCAAGATCGACTGTTTAAATGGTGGAATGATTTCAAGAATTGATACACTTTGTGGTTCTATCTACTAGATAGTTGCAATGGTGGACAGACAGTCTTTTAGGGGAAATTAAGGCTCTAAGATACTTAAAAAGGAAGGAGCTTAGATTCATGCCAAGAATGGACTTGATAGTAGATTTAACTCTAATATTAATCTAGCTAGGTAAATGAATATTAGACTTTTCAGGATTGACTCCTTGATAAGTGCTTGAAAATATGTATTTTATATATAATTTATACTACATTTAGAATGAGATTTTACATGTTTGGCACTAAACTTATACAAAATTTCATTCTTTTGTTCACCATGGGCTTTTATTTCATCTTAGGGCTAAAGAAGCAAATATGGAGGTGTTGTGAAGCAAAACAGATCAACTTGTTAAACTAGAGTGCCATCACGGCTCACAATGCCATGGTGACATCTAACCATGGCCGTTGTCCACTTCCATCACGACCGTGATTCAACCGTGCTAGTGTAAAGCCACAGAAAATAGCACAAAAAGCACAACAGTCATTGTGGACTATAACGCTCGTGGCCTATTCAAACAACAACGAGACAGATTGTGCCAAGACTTGACTTGTGGCTCAAACAACAAAACTTACTCACTATGACCTTCACAACCAACGTGGTGAGGCTATGGTGGACTCGGGTTATAATATCCCTAGCTTTTACAATGAAAGTGGGATTTTTTAACTGAATTTGGTAGTGGTGGCTAGATTTTTAGAGTCCTATGTGGCTGGAGATGAGTTTTATCAATAATTCAATGGATTCTGGCGAGTTTCTAAAGGGAGATTTAATGAACATTAATAGTGGAGGATGTGCGAAGAGATTCGGCGCCGTCTTGATGATCCTAGGATTCTCTTAATCTCAATTATCAGAGATCTATTGGATGGAGTTAGTTTCAGAAATTCTTTACTCTTTTCTTGTGTATTTTTCATTATTTCAATTTTTATTCTTAATCCATAGGACCTCAATTCGAGGAGAATTGTATGTATGTGTACCTTAACTCTTGCTTATGAATCTTAATTAGCAATTTGATTAATCTTTTTAGTTGATTGTGATTCAATGCATGGATGTTTAATGTTATCTTGTTAATGTTGTGAGGAAGAGATTCCCACGCATTAGAATACGCATGATTTGTTAGATCTATGCATGCGCTAAGAGATTAGGTATTGCTAGATCTTTGGACTAGGGTTTTTTTTTTTTTATCCCTTTTTGAGGAGTTCTTGAACTTAAGGTGAATATAGGAGATTGCGGTGGAAGAGATTTCATCTTAAGTTTTTAGTGTTTTAGACTTGGTACCAAGAGATTGGGACAAGTAGGCCTCTTAATTCCCTTGATCTAACACTAGAACTCATTTTCCATGACTCAAGTCATTTTATAAGTAATTACTAAGGAAAGTCTCATACAGTCACCCATTTTTTCTAATTGCATTGCACGATCCTCAACTGTATTTTAGTAATTAGATTGTGACACACCCCTTGCGTGTGTGTACTGCAAGTGCACGGGTCGTTGAAGTAATAAAATACTCCGGTGAGTGGGTAGTCGAATCCACATGGAGTAGATGCTTGGAAACAAGAAGTATTGCTATTTAACTAAGGTGAAAATCAAGTTGTGATTTGATTCAAAATATCAATGCAAAATAAAGTAAAAGAGAAAAGAGAAAGCAAAAGGAGTAAAGAGAGGTTATAAATGATAAAATGGGGTATTCGGACATTGCTCACCCTAGAGCAATTGTTTCAAGCGCAAGACTAATATTATGCCTCATAATTGAAGTTTAATGAGTCGTGAAAATCCAAAGACACATGGTCCCAAACCTAAGGTCAACCATGACTAGCCCTCTACACTATGCTTTGGCGGAAAGGAATACTCTCAACATCTTACACTATGTGGGACTGCTTGAAGATCTAGGGATTCCAAGTGATAAACCCTATTTCCTAACGTAGATCTAACCTTTTGGTCCAGGTAAAAGATCTCTAATCACAATTAACCCCTAACACTAAGGATTACTCAACACTTCACTCTATTTCTCGCGCAACTAATGTTAGTGTTAGCCCTAGCCCCAATACGTTGATCTGAACCTTTATTAGTTATATGTTTTTTAATAAAACCTGGCTTGTTTTATCTTATTACATTTCTGTGCATGTGTGCTTGGATAGAACTATCCCTGAGAGTTTGTTCCGCACAAGTTGCCGAATACGTGATTCGGGCAGTAAAACCTTGGTGCGTAAAGGAACAACTTTCTAAACATCCCTAGTCAATTACTGTCATGGGAATGATAGTAAACTAAGACTAGTATGCCTATTGTGTGATGATCATGTTTTACGGATTATAGGACATGTGATGTCAATCAATAGACATAGACACGTGTTAGTGAACAGCGTGTCTGGATCGATCCGCTCACGAGATCACTACATGGTTGCAAAGTCATAAGTGGTTCTCGTGTAACGCTCATACTGAATCCTTAGACTCAAGGTCGCTATGGAGCTTGGATGAATGTTGGTGTACTTTGACATACGCCTAACGTCATTCGTAACAGAGTGACAAGTGTGGGTATGATTGGGTGCATCGAGATTCATAGCGAGTAACATTTGCGATGCGAGGGGATTGCCACTCTCTGAGGAGAGAGAATATCACCGGCCACTTGATCGGTGAAACTGAGTAGTGCGTGGCCACGCCCAAGTGAAATGGTAAGGGTTATCATTTATTTGACCTAGTCAGTTCACCGAGGATCAAGAAATCGATCGACAAATAAATAAGGGTGACTAAGCTCCATGCCTTATGTTGATCGAGATATTCAATTGGCAAAGGAATCGGATAAGGTTACGAGGTTAGTTGATTACCCAATCGACCTCCGTTTTAATTCGGGTAGTCACATTGCCATGCTAGACGGCATTTGTGACTTATGGGCCTTAACGAGGTTAAAATCCCATTGTCGATTTTAAAATGGGCCTACAGGATCGTACACGTAAAAGCCGTGAAATCCGGACTCAATCTAATGAGTCGAATAGCTAAATGGAGTTTAGATAAATCAAGAGTTGATTTGGTCTAACCGCGAATGTGTAAAGATTGAGTTATGAGATAACTTAAAAATTGAGGGACTTAATTAGAAATTAAGTGTTAACTTATTGGATCTAATATGATTAATATCCAATAAGAGGAATCAATGGTTGATATTTCATTGGGATTGGTTTTAGGGTTTTATAAATACATGTGTATTAGAGAAAACCCTAACCCTAATCTTTCCTCTCCCTCTCTCCCTCAAGGAGGCCGCCGGTCCGCCCTAGCCAAGAGGACGCCGCCGTCGCCGGTCAAAGGTGTTGTCCGCCTTTTTCCCCTTTTTGGAGAAAGGTTTCTCCATCCGGATTGCCGCTACTTGGCTCCGGCGAAGGTATAGGTCGACACCCCTTTGATCTTTCTTGTTTATTCATGTATGTTAGTTCACAGGCCGGCTTTTTCATTGATATTTTTTTATCAATGGAGATCGCCGGGGTGAGGGTCCTTTGAGATTATTTCATAATGGTTGTGGAATTTTTCTCAAAAGATTCTCACATGTGAATCATTCGCCGAGTGTCGGTTTTTGGATTTACAATTCCTTACACATGTTTACGATTAGGTTTTTGAGACCTAATTTTAATTGCTATTCGTATTTATCGATAAGAATTATCGTTGGATACTAGCAATCCATACCGGATTGTTTCCGGCTTGTTTGTGTGTGAGAGTAGAGGGGAGTCGCGTATATGCAGTCCCTTTTTTGACTACACCCCTGGAATTGTATTTATTTATTTATTTTAGATTTTTATATCTTTATTCGTTTCCATTACATGCTAGGGTTCATGCTAGTTTTGTTTGTTATCCGTTGTGCATATTTTGTCTTCTAGCATGCTCGTAGACCCTTTTAAATCCCAACAGTGGTACCAGAGCTAGGTTTTCTTTTGCATGCTTTGGACTTTGGTTTATTTGTTCTAATCTTTCATATTATTTGATGTTTGTTTGGTTCAAATAAAACATAAAAGTTTATGGAATTGATTGATTGATTTTAGCACAAATCAATTAATAGTGAGTTCAAATTTATCGATTGAGATCAAATGGTTTGATCTTATGGGTTAACTTGAACACATGATTCCAAACGGCTTAAATTAAATTGTTTATTTAAAATGCGTTTTATATCATGTGATGATAGCATGCATGTGTGAATGTTTATTCATATGATGAATATTTGTATGGTGAATGTTATGAATGTATGATTTATTTCGTGCTATCATGGGCCTTAGATAGACACGGCCTGCGTGCCGTTTTTACATTTGGATACGACCTGCGTGTCGTGGTAATTTAATACGGCCTGCGAGTCGTTTTTCATTGTATACGGTATGCGTACCGTTTATTTATTTTTCATTTAATTCCTTTTATGAAGACGGCGAGATTCAAAGAGGCGGATCCAGACGAGAAGCCCTAACCCAAGAGATAGTCTCTAGGTTTAGGTTTTTCGGGCTCATGATTGTCACCATGTTTTTCATGTTTTTATTTTTATTTCATTGTGAATGGATGCATGTTAAGCCGTAAAAGATTTAAATCCCATTAAATAGTAAGTCTTAAAATGCCTTCCACTACTCAAAACTTGTTAAGGCATCGATCGTCGAAACGGACGCCATGCCGTCGCTGGTGTGCGCTAGATTATCTTTGTTAGGCAAGTGCCGGAATAAATGTTATGTCCGACATTTGGGTAATGGTTTGACTTAACAAGGGTAGTAGTGACCGTCCTAGCCCTAGGCATTAAAATGGGAAGTGCTTTAACATAATAGTTGTTAATCCCATTTGATCCAAGGGTCTCATGGTGATGTGATTGGAAAGAGTTCCTACCTAAATAACCGAGTCTTGGGTGTACAAGCTTAGCTTGACCAGGACAAAGTGAAATATGGACCTTGGCCCACAATAAAATCACTAACACGAATTATTTTTCGAATATTTGTGGGAATGTTTTAATAGCCAAAAACTAATACTATTTTGCACATTTACTGTATAGTTTCAATGACAACCGTAAATCAGAATAGTTTTTCTTTGCGATCTGTTCTTGAGAAAAACAAGGGTCAAAGTGGAAAGGGAAAGGGAAAGGCAAAGGCCAAGCCAAAGGAAAAGGTTGGACCTTACACCAAAGGCAAGGCGGCCAAGACTCCCAAATCCAAGCCTCTAAAGGAAAGCAGCTGCTTTCACTGCAAGAGAGCTGGCCACTGGAAGAGGAACTGTCCACTATATCTGGAAGATTTGAAGAAAGGAAAGGTTCCCCCTGCTTCAGGTATTTACATGATAGAGATCAATCTCTCTATTTCTACTTCTTGGGTATTAGATACCGGATGTGGTTCTCACATTTGTTCAAATGTGCAGGGACTGAGAAATAGAAGGGTATTGAAGAAGGGCGAAGTCGACCTAAGAGTAGGTAACGGCGCAAGAGTTGCGGCGGTGGAGATAGGCGACTATTCTTTGACTTTACCTTCAGGATTAGTGATTCAATTATCGAATGTTTATTATGTACCTGCTATGAGCAGGAACATTATTTCGATTTCATGTTTAGACAATGATGGATTCAATTTTGTTATTTCGAATAATGAATTTTCCATTCATCATAATAACATCTTGTATGGCAATGGTGTGCTAAACAATGGTCTTTACGTTCTAGACTTGACTAATCACAAATCAATCTACAATGTAAATGGTAAGAGGATAAAAACAAATGAGTTAAATCCATCTTACATCTGGCATTGTCGTTTAGGACATGCAAATGACAAACGCATCTCAAGACTCCATAGAGACGGAGCACTTGGGTCATTTGATTTAGAGTCATTTGACACATGTGAATCTTGTTTGCATGGAAAAATGACAAAGAGACCCTTCACCAAAGTTGGTGAAAGATCTAGCGACTTATTGTGTCTCATACATAGCGATGTATGTGGACTAATGAGCACGCAGGCCAGAGGTGGTTATGTGTATTTCGTAACCTTTACGGATGACTTCAGCAGGTTTGGATACGTCTACCTGATAAAGCATAAGTCCGAAACCTTTGAAAAGTTCAAAGAATTTAAGAACGAAGTACAAAACCAGCTTGGCAAAAGTATTAAGGCCATTCGATTTGATCGAGGTGGCGAATATTTGAGCCAAGAGTTTGATCATTATCTCAAAGAGTGTGGAATTGTTTCGCAGCTCACTCCACCTGGAACACCTCAGTGGAATGGTGTGTCCGAGAGGAGAAATCGAACCCTATTAGATATGGTCCGATCGATGATGAATCAAACGAGTCTTCCAAGATCCTTTTGGGGATACGCCCTTGAAACGGCTGCGTTCCTACTAAACCGTACTCCAACTAAGGCACTAAATAAGACTCCATATGAGATATGGTATGGGCGAAAGCCCAATATGTCTTTTCTAAAGATCTGGGGGTGCGAGTGTCATGTTAAGCGGTTAACATCGGACAAACTCGCATCCAAAACAGACAAATGCCTGTTTATGGGATACCCTAAGGAAACGAAGGGTTATTCATTCTACAACCCCACTGAGAACAAAGTGTTTGTTGCTCGACATGCTATTTTCTTAGAGAAGGAGTTCTTCTCAAGAAAGATAGTGGGAGTAGAGTTGAACTTGAAGAGATTTAAGTCCCACAGACTCCGACTGAGGAAAGATTGGAATTGGAATCGAATTCACAAGATGTTGTGGAACCCGAACCCATTACACAAGCACCTAGAAGGTCCGGTAGGGTGCGTCACGAGTATATGAGATATGGTTATCTCATAACTGATGACCAAAGCTTAGAGCTGGTGGATCAGGATGAACCCACCACCTACCGTGAGGCTATTGAGAGTCCAAACTCAGACAAATGGCTTGGAGCCATGAAATCTGAGATGCAATCAATGTATGATAATCAAGTTTGGAACTTGGTTGACCCACCGGAAGGTGCGAAGATCATTGAGTGCAAATGGATCTTCAAGCGTAAAAGCGATAATACCTTCAAAGGTAGACTAGTGGCGAAGGGATTTCGACAAACTCATGGTATAGACTATGACGAAACCTTTTCACCAGAAGTCATGCTCAAATCCATTAGGATTCTACTTGCCATAGCCACATATTATGACTATGAGATATGGCAAATGGACGTCAAAACGGCTTTCCTTAACGGAAACCTTCTCGAGGATGTGTACATGACACAGCCTGAGGGTTTTGTCGACCAACAGAATCCTACAAAGGTTTGCAAGCTCCAGAGATCCATTTATGGACTCAAGCAAGCATCCCGAAGCTGGAATCTTCGATTTGATGAGACAGTCAAAGAGTTTGATTTTATCAAAAATGAAGATGAGCCTTGTGTGTACAAGAAAGACTAGTGGGAGCATAGTCATCTTCTTAGTGTTATACGTCGATGACATTCTACTCATTGGGAATGACATCCCAATATTACTAAGTGTTAAGCAATGGTTGGGTAAGTGTTTCTCAATGAAAGACTTAGGTGAAGCCGAAACTATCCTAGGGATAAAGATCTATAGAGATAGATCGCAACGGCTTCTTGGACTAAGTCAATCTAGATACATAGACAAGATGTTGAAGAGATTCAGCATGTCTAACTCCAAGAAAGGGTTCCTACCCTTGTCTCAGGGAGTAGTTCTTAGTAAAGGGGATTGTCCTAAAACTAAAGAGCAAAGGGAATACATGAGTAGGATTCCTTATGCTTCTGCAATAGGATCTATCATGTATGCCATGTTATGTACTAGATTGGATGTCGCTCATGCACTGAGTATGACGAGCAGGTTCCAACAGGATCCAGGTGAAAACCATTAGACTGCTGTCAAGAATATCCTAAAATACTTGCGAAGAACTAAGGATTATTTCTTGGTGTATGGTGGTGAGAATGAGCTCGTTGTAACTGGTTACACCGATGCTGCATTTCAAACCAACGCAGATGATTGCAAATCACAATCAGGTTACGTGTTCTGCTTAAACGGAGGTGCTGTTAGCTGGAAAAGCTCAAAACAAGACACCGTCGCTGATTCTACTACAGAGTCTGAGTACATAGCAGCTTCAGATGCTGCTAAGGAGGCTGTTTGGCTTCGGAGGTTCTTATCTGGGTTAGGCGTTGTTCCATCAAGCCTAGATCCAGTTAGCCTCTATTGTGACAACAACGGGGCCATCGCACAGGCTAAGGAGCCCCGATCACATCAGAAGTCCAAACACATACTCAGGCGATTCCATCTCATCCGAGAGATCGTCGACAGAGGAGATGTGAAGGTGTGCAAGATAGTTGGAGAAGATAACGTAGCTGACCCCCTGACCAAGCAGTTGGTTAAGGCAAAACATGACCGTCACATGATATCAATGGGTCTTAGGGCTATGCCCGATTGGGACTAGTGCTAGTGGGAGATTGTTAGTGTTAGCCCTAGCCCCAATACGTTGATCTGAACCTTTATTAGTTATATGTTTTTTAATAAAACCTGGCTTGTTTTATCTTACTACATTTCTGTGCATGTGTGCTTGGATAGAACTATCCCTGAGAGTTTGTTCCGCACAAGTTGCCGAATACGTGATTCGGGCAGTAAAACCTTGGTGCGTAAAGGAACAACTTTCTAAACATCCCTAGTCAATTACTGTCATGGGAATGATAGTAAACTAAGACTAGTATGCCTATTGTGTGATGATCATGTTTTACGGATTATAGGACATGTGATGTCAATCAATAGACATAGACACGTGTTAGTGAACAGCGTGTCTGGATCGATCCGCTCACGAGATCACTACATGGTTGCAAAGTCATAAGTGGTTCTCGTGTAACGCTTATACTGAATCCTTAGACTCAAGGTCGCTATGGAGCTTGGATGAATGTTGGTGTACTTTGACATACGCCTAACGTCATTCGTAACAGAGTGACAAGTGTGGGTATGATTGGGTGCATCGAGATTCATAGCGAGTAACATTTGCGATGCGAGGGGATTGCCACTCTCTGAGGAGAGAGAATATCACCGGCCACTTGATCGGTGAAACTGAGTAGTGCGTGGCCACGCCCAAGTGAAATGGTAAGGGTTATCATTTATTTGACCTAGTCAGTTCACCGAGGATCAAGAAATCGATCGACAAATAAATAAGGGTGACTAAGCTCCATGCCTTATGTTGATCGAGATATTCAATTGGCAAAGGAATCGGATAAGGTTACGAGGTTAGTTGATTACCCAGTCGACCTCCGTTTTAATTCGGGTAGTCACATTGCCATGCTAGACGGCATTTGTGACTTATGGGCCTTAACGAGGTTAAAATCCCATTGCCGATTTTAAAACGGGCCTACAGGATCGCACACGTAAAAGCCGTGAAATCCGGACTCAATCTAATGAGTCGAATAGCTAAATGGAGTTTAGATAAATCAAGAGTTGATTTGGTCTAACCGCGAATGTGTAAAGATTGAGTTATGAGATAACTTAAAAATTGAGGGACTTAATTAGAAATTAAGTGTTAGCTTATTGGATCTAATATGATTAATATCCAATAAGAGGAATCAATGGTTGATATTGCATTGGGATTGGTTTTAGGGTTTTATAAATACATGTGTATTAGAGAAAACCCTAACCCTAATCTTTCCTCTCCCTCTCTCCCTCAAGGAGGCCGCCGGTCCGCCCTAGCCAAGAGGACGCCGCCGTCGCCGGTCAAAGGTGTTGTCCGCCTTTTTCCCCTTTTTGGAGAAAGGTTTCTCCATCCGGATTGCCGCTACTCGGCTCCGGCGAAGGTATAGGTCGACACCCCTTTGATCTTTCTTGTTTATTCATGTATGTTAGTTCACAGGCCGGCTTTTTCATTGATATTTCTTTATCAATGGAGATCGCCGGGGTGAGGGTCCTTTGAGATTATTTCATAATGGTTGTGGAATTTTTCTCAAAAGATTCTCACATGTGAAACATTCGCCGAGTGTCGGTTTTTGGATTTACAATTCCTTACACATGTTTACGATTAGGTTTTTGAGACCTAATTTTAATTGCTATTCGTATTTATCGATAAGAATTATCGTTGGATACTAGCAATCCATACCGGATTGTTTCCGGCTTGTTTGTGTGTGAGAGTAGAGGGGAGTCGCGTATATGCAGTCCCTTTTTTGACTACACCCCTGGAATTGTATTTATTTATTTATTTTAGATTTTTATATCTTTATTCGTTTCCATTGCATGCTAGGGTCCATGCTAGTTTTGTTTGTTATCCGCTGTGCATATTTTGTCTTCTAGCATGCTCGTAGACCCTTTTAAATCCCAACAGTGGTACCAGAGCTAGGTTTTCTTTTGCATGCTTTGGACTTTGGTTTATTTGTTCTAATCTTTCATATTATTTGATGTTTGTTTGGTTCAAATAAAACATAAAAGTTTATGGAATTGATTGATTGATTTTAGCACAAATCAATTAATAGTGAGTTCAAATTTATCGATGTCAAATGTCAAATGTCATGGAACCGCTCCAAAATCCCAGCAAAAATCTCTCCAAACCTTAGCAGCGCTCTCCTCAAAAGATAGGCGAAAGATAGGGAAAAGATCCCTAAATCAAACTCTCAAAGCGTTATTTATAGTGCTGAAATCGGGCATCCACACAGGCGTGTGAAAATTCCACACGGCCATGTGGATTTTCAGGCTTCATTTTTTTGCGCGTTGTGAACAGTAACTGCTATAGTGATTTTACTAGAATAGTACTCCCGACTTCAATTTTTTCATCGTGGCCGCATGGTTGGGCACACATCCATGCGGTAGATTATGTCGCATCTTGCTTCCAAACATATTGATGAAACTCTTGCCAATGTTACACAAGTCGGAACATATGAGTGTGACTGCCTTTGTGCCCCTCCAATTTGTATATTCACTTGAGCATTTTGGAAGTTGGCACACACTCACTTGTCTATGAGCACAATTTGTACCTTGATCTTTGTTTGGTCTAAGAGTTTTCTTAACAATTGCGTCCATGATTTATTTTTGCTTGCTTTCTTTCAAACTTATCTCTACAACCCTAAATGCACAAAAGAACACAAATACACACGAATGAGCCATAAAATTTGATAAAAGTGATGCTCAATGTAAGAAAAGTATACTTGGTAATACTTATACACAACCACTTATCAAACTCCCCCACACTTAAGCTTTTGTTTGTCGTCAAGCAAAATTAAAACATTCAAGCATCTAGGAAGAACAATTGAAAGCGCTTGGCCTTAGGTTCACCACAAGCATGCAAAAAAGGCATTCTACAAGTAAGGAAAATTCAAACATTGCATAGAAGAAATCATTGTTCTAGCTAAAAAATTGAATAAAAAAGGACAACAAACTCGATATTGTGTAAGTGTGTGCCAACATAGATGTCAGGCTATTGATTAAGCGATAATGAAGTAATAGGAGCCTTTCGCCGTTCCTTGAGGAATATGACCCTTGTGATCACCCATGAAGTATTATTTGATAACCCATATATTTGTAGAGTCACGCGCACCAAACCATTCAGTTGTTTGGCGTACGTCACTCATTAATCAATATTTTTTTGTAAATATTCAAGTGAAGTCTATAATTTATTGCAACAGATCGGGAAGCTCTAATAACAATAATTAGGTCATTAGCAAACATAAGATGGTTAAGGTTGGTAGTTATTCTTTAATTAAAGCTTTAAATCTTATTTAACCTAAGATCATGGTTAAGAAGAATTGAGAGGTTATAAGAGGCTAAGAGGAAAAGGAAATGTGAGATCGAATCTCCTTAGCGAACATCCCTCTTGTTATTGAACTAATCAATAGGCTGATCATTAATTAAAAAGGAGAAATTAGATGAATTTAAGTAGACCATAATCCAAGAGATCCAAATATTAGGAAAATTTATGTTCTTAAGGTAGCAAGAATAACATTCCATTCTCAGATGCCATAAGCCTTCTCTATATCTACATTGAGTAACATCCTAGGGAGATTATAGGAATCATACTTTAAGGAATGAATAATTTTCTGTACAGCAATTATATTCTGAAAAGATTATCTATTGGCAAGAAAACCACTATATTCAGGACCTATAAGCTTTTGAATAACACTCTTAAGTCTAATAATAAGGATTTTAGAAATGATTTTATAAAAAACGTTGCAAATCAAAATAGGTTGAAAATCTCCAACATGATTAGGGTAGTCTTTTTTTGGAATTAAACCAATATAAGTCATACTCTAAGACTTAGGAAGGGAAATATTTTGGAAAAAAAATAATTAACAACCTAATACAAGGAATTTTCAACTAAGTCCCCAAAAAAAGATAAAATTCAACATTCAAATTATCAAACTAGGACATTTACCTTTAGCATGGATTTGAGAGCTAGATAAATCTAATTTAGACATGGCCATTTTGAACCGAAACCGTGGAACCGAACCGTCAAAAACCGAACCGAAACCAGCAAAACTGGAACCGTCCAAAAACCGGAACCGGAACCGGAACCTTCATACAAGGTTCAGTTCCGGTTTCAGAATTTAAAAACCGTGGAACCTGCGGTTCAACCTCCAGTTCCAGTTAAATCAAAATATCTTATATATAAAGTCATGAATGATTAGGTTTTTATTTTGATAAAATCATGAATTAGTAATTAATTAACTAATTACTTTTTTAAATATATTTTAAATAAATAATTAAAGATATTAACCAAATTGATTATTGATTAGGTTTGATTCTAAACACTTGATTAGTCGATTATGTCTGAATTGTCTGATTCGTGACATTCGTCCGAGTCTTCGGCTTATATGTATTGCGTCATGCCAAACTTTGTTACTCATGTAAAAAGATAAGTTAAAATTAATTGATTATGCCACAAACTATTAGTAACAAATTAAATATGGATTTATTAAAACAATTTAACTAATGAGGAGTACTTAAAACTTAAAAGAGCTTTATCTCAATTTTTAATACTAATTGAATTGCTTGTTTACATTGTTTTTGAAATATTACGATCAAGAGCATTTATAAGAAACCAAACTCTGTGGCCTTGTATTATAGCATGTTAGTTAGTTTGCAAGGAGACGTATGAAGTTATGAACAACATAAATGATTGGAGGGTAGAGAACTTAATATGATATATATATATCGTCTGTTTTTTTTATTTATCACTTACCAAATTAATCTTTTGAGGGGGAAAAAATATTCAATTCTTTAGTAGATTTCCATATTATTTTTATAATTTAATATATATGAGTGAGCAAATTTGCTTGATTTTATTTTTTAATATATATATATATATATATATATATTTTAAAAATCAAATTTTATACAAATTAATCCTTATCATCTAAAGATTCTAAACCATAATAATTTTTTTTATCTCTCCTCTCTCTCTCTCTCTCTCTCTCTCTCTCTCTCTCTCTCTCGCGAGCTTTTTATTTTCATTTAAAAAAAAAAATCAAATTTTATACAAATTAATCCTAATCATCTAAACCATAATAATTTTTTTTTATCTCTCTCTCACTCTATATAGATAGATAGATAGAGTTTTTTATTTTTATTTAAAAAAATCAAATTTTATACAAGTTAATCCAAAATCAAATTTTATACAAATTAATCCTTATCATCTAAACCATAATAATTTTTTAAAAATATTTTAACAAAAAATTATTTTTTAATTTATTGATATTTTATACAAATATTTTTAAATAAATTTTAAAGAATTAAAGAATTAAAGATATAGATAAAAGTAAAACTCTCAAGATTTTCAATTTATAAAGATATCAGTTACTCAGTATACTAGAAAGTTAGAAACCAAAAAATAAAAATAAAAATAAAAATAAAAACAATTATTAGATAACATACGTGGACGGTGGATATTAAAAGCCGAAAATAGAAACCCTAAATCCATCTTAGTCTCTTTTGGGCCGCCTCTCAAAAACCAATAAGCGAAAACGCTAAATCCATCTCTCGGGCGGAGCCGTGGAGATGGTGGAGGAAGAGGAGGAGAAACAGGGCTGCAAGGATTTTTTTTTTTTTTTTTTTTTTTTTTTTGTAGATTTTCAGAGAAAACAGAGGCTTTTTAAGGAGGAGAAGTAGGGATATGTCAAGATTTGATCTCTTCCCCAGTTTGGTTTGATTTCTCGATTTGTAATGCTGGAATCTAGTGGAAGTTTTGAGTTTTTTCTAGTTTTTTTCTTTTTTATAATCTTTTTTTTTATTAGTGGAGGTTATCATCATCTATACTTTGATAATCTCTTTGGATCTTGTCTGTTAATTAGAGATTTACTGGCAACGGAGAACTCTTGGGTGAAACCGTGAAGGGGAGTGCCAGGCTGCTAGCTGCTAGTCCACCTTGTCTGTCAATTAGGGATTTACTGGCAATGGAGAACTCTTGGGTGAAACCGTGAAAGGCTTGTTTTTCTTTACAACTTGCAAGCTCTGACGACCGGTATGGATGATGATCTTGTTATTTGTAATATTTATAATTGTAACTCTGTGACTCTGTTTGTCTCTTCTCTGTATATGTTACTTTGTTACTCTATAGTTTATTAGTTAATGAGAATGAGAATGAGAACGGGACAATTTTGGACCGTTGGCAATTTGGCAGTTGGCATAATTGGCCATCTGCCAAACATCTTGTATATTGTCTAACTAACTCTAAGCAACGGTCAAATTGGTCAGTCATATGCCTAACTCTAAGCAATTCTCAAACTATATGACCGTTGCATTTTATTTATTTATTTATATAATTTACATTTTCCTCCAAAATTCCAAATCTCCAATTCTTTGGTTATAAATACCTCACTTCACTATCCAATTCACTCACACTAAATTTCTCTCAATTGATAATTGCTCTCAAGTTTCAACCTCTAGTTCTTTCTAGCACTCGTAATTTAAACAAAAAAAAAAAAAAAATGGCAAGCTCCGGAAGTGGTTTTGGTGAGAGTCGTGAGATAGAGCATTCAACCCAAGGAAGTGGAAGTAATTTACCACCATCATCACAACTGGAAGGAGAGGCAAGTGGGAGAGATTCAAATTCCGGCATCTTCAAAATTCATTTCAAAAAGACGGCGAAAGGAGATGGCAAGTTCAATGTTTCTTGTAATTATTGCAATAAAGTTTACAAATATTCAAAAGGAGGCGGGTATGGGACTTTCACCAAACATTTGCAAACAAAGCATCCACTTAAGGTCAGATTGAGCAAAGGACAATCTCAAATAACCGGGTTTGCCTCTCCTTCTAACTCTACTCAATTATTTCATTATAATGAAAATGAATGTAGAACCGAATTAGCTTCAATGGTTTCTATTGATCATTTATCTTTTAACTTTGGTGAAAAATTGGGTTTTAATAATTTTTGTCAAAATTATTTAAATCCTAGTTTTAAAAAAAATTCCTAGAAATACTTTGAAAAGACATCTTTTAAAACTATATAAAAAACGTAAAAGTGAATTAATACAATATTTTCAAAACAATAACTTTCATGTTTCTCTTTGTAGTGATATTTGGAGTGATCATTGGTGTGAACATTCTTATATGGGTTTAATTTGTCATTGGATTGATGAAAATAATGTTTTACAAAAATGATTACTTGCATATAGATGTTTTGATGATAGACATACCGCCTAAAATATTTGTAAAATAATTTTGGATATTTTGCAAGGATATCGATTGGTTAATAGAGTTTTTTCAATCTCATTTGACAATGCATTGGCTAATACTGCCTCCATTTTTGAGTTAAAAAGAACTTGTCAACCAAATTTTGGTGGAAAAGTTTTTCATATACATTGTGCATGCCATATTTAAAATTTATTTTCACAAGATGCTTTGGCTCATGAGCTCAATCAACATATATCTCCAATAAGAAAATTAATTTCATATATTTGGGTGCATCCACAAGTTATGAAAGAATGGGCAAAGTTTTGTAAACAAAATGGAATGAAACCAAAACGTTTTTCAAAAGATGTTTCTACTCGTTGGAATTCTACGTTTAGATTACTTGATCAATCTTATGAGTATAGAAATTTATTGTGTTCTTTTGCATCTATTTATATTAAACATCATACACTTTTGCCAACCCAATGGGAAATATGTTCTACTATTTTGGATATTTTTCGTGTTTTTAATGATGCTACTCATATATTTAGTAGTGTATACAAACCAACTTCTCATCAATTTTTAATTGAAGCAATACATATTAGTGGTGCTTTAATGGAAGGACTCAAACATCCTCCTATTTATGATGCAATTTATGACATGAGAGAAAAATGGTTGAGTTATTATAAAACTATTCCTGATATTTATCTTACTACTATGATTTTTGATCCTAGATGTAAATTTGAAGGTTTAGTAGAGATGTTGAACACTTATTATTTTGATTTGTTGGGGTTTAATGATGAAGATATTGATGTAATGTTAATAGTTAGTATAATTAGAGTTTTATGTAATGAGTTATGTGAGACATTTTCTCCACCTTCCACTTATGATGAAGAAGCGGAGCCTCCACTACCTCCATCCTCCTCGAAATTCACAAGATGGGGTAACAAAATTTTAGAAAGGAGGAAGAGGCCTAGAACATCTGGCACATATTCGGAGCTTGAAGTTTATCTAACAACAGTTTTTGAGTTTGGTGATGATACAGGTCCAAATTTTCAATTTTGGAATGGTGGAGTAGGCATACAGAGACTTTTCCTACTTTAGCGAAGATTACTAAACAACTTCTTGCAGTTCCATCCTCAACCGTCGCAGTTGAACAGGCATTTAGTAATGGAGGCAACATTTTAGATGAAAGACGATCAAGGTTAGGTCCAGAATCATTGGAAGCACAAACTTGCCTTGATGATTGGGAAAAAGCTAGACTACGAAGTCAAGATGACCTTATACACTCATCATCATCAGACGAGTGGGTAAATGATGGCTCTAGTACAACAACGGCGGCTTCTAGTTCCAACTCCTCCGACAATGATGCAAGAAATTAGACATTATGAAAATATGGGAAATATGTATAATAAAAATAAAAGAACTACATGGGCTTTGATTCCTCTAGAGGATACGTAGGCAACTTGATATAATTAAGTTCAAGCCCTTTATTTTTTTTTATTTCTTCCCCTATTGTACTTTTATTGCAAAATATTGTTTTGAATTATTAATACCTTTATTTTTTTAATAAAATATTATATTAAATTAATTTTTGTATTTTTGTATTCATTAATTTGAAATATTGAATTATTTAGTTTAACAAAAAAAAAACCTGAACCGTTTGAACCGCCAAACTGGAACCGTTGAACCGAACCGCTAGAACCGGAACCGGAACCAAACCGCCAAGAACCTTGTCCAGGCGGTTCGGTTCCGGTTCAAGAGTTTTTTTAACTAGAACCGGCGGTTCCTGAACCGTGGCCATGTCTAATCTAATTAAGAGTAACAAGCATGATAAGAAGGTTCTTGTCTTTCTCATTAAGAGTGTTCAAATCATTCAGAAAAGTAGTAACCAATTCAAAAATAGATAAATTGCTAGCATAGTTCCATAAATTAGCATAAAAGGAGATTAAACAAGCATCAATAAAAGCATGATCAATGTGAATACAACCTCCCTCATCACTCATGGTAGAAATTTTGTTCTTATGGTTCCTACTCTGGGCATGATTGTGAAAAACTTGTGTTGACATCTCCATTCCCAATCCACATGAGTCTACCACTTTAGGCCCAGTGGATGGCATCTTGCTTTAGTAAAGAATTATGCCTATTATAGAGGGACTTAAGAACATGGCTATTAGGGTTGGAATTATAATTTGAGCCTTCCAAATCCTCTATGAGTTTGATGTCAGATTCAGTATTTTTAATATTCATTCTCTTATGGAGTCATCCTGTAAGATTTCCAATTTAACAACTGATTCTTAATGTTGGAAATAAGGTGGGACATGGCATTCAAAATAGAGTCGTTGGACTTAAAATTCCAAACTCTAGACATAACATTAAAGCAACCTTGATGCTTAAGCTAAAAATTATCAAAACAAAAATCTTTGCTCTTATAATGCATAAATAAATCAATAGAGATAAAAATGGGTGCATGATCAGAAGAAACGCAAGGATGATGCTAATTATCATAACACTCATGATTATAGACCCAAGCATTATTAGCTAGAAATCTATCTAGGTGATCCAACCTTAGAAAACCTAGATCAAGGAGGTGGTTACTATTGATAAAGTCATTAAATTATCTTGCTTTAGCAGCATAAAACTAAAAGTTACCACCTCTATGCTCACTAGGATTCAAAATAGCATTAAAATCATAGACATCTAACCAAGGCAAATCAAGTAAAGTAATAGTAGATAAATTTAACCAAAGATCTTTTTGGACAGATAAGCATTGATGATTATAGATGGTGGGCATAACCCATTCTTTGGGGTTTTTAGTAGAAATAGCAAGATGTGAAGCTTACTTGGAGTAATCTTCCCATAGTCTCATTTCTAGAAGGAGATAATGCCCCTAGATAGTCCCCTAGTAGGAATGGCAACCCATTCCAAATATTTGGTAAACCTTTTACAAAAAAGAATTGATCTATCCTCATTTGCATAAGTCTTCACCAAACATACAAAGCTGGTATTTAAATTCCTCATGAGCTCTTTGTCCAGATTAATGGTTCTTGAGTTTGCTATTCCCCTATAATTCCAACAGAAACTCTTAAGAGATTGCATCAATAAGAGGATAAAAAATATAGAGCAGATTAGTAAGAGAATCAATTAAACACTAGCTTATAGTTTATAGTTTTCCTCTACGAGCCAAGGCCTCAGTTTTGGCATCTTTTTAGAGTTGAACTAATGGCATATCATCATTGAATTCCTCTATGCCAGCTAATGTTTTTGTGTTCTCCTCCATTTCACTGGCTTTTGATTCAGATTAGAAATGGTTGCTACAAGGGAATGGGTTACCCTTACTACCAACCGTTTGGGACCCTTTAATTTTGAGGTTTGGACCATGAAAGAAGCACCTACTATTGGTTGAACCTTTGCCTTATACTCTAGTAAGGTGAGAAGCCAAGGCTTGTCAGGGATAGATGGTAAGGTAGTACCATTCCCTATTGTTTTATGTTTGACCATCACATCGATAATATTGATTAGAGGGTTTAGTTTTCTTTAGTACTCTACCCACCAACGATCCAATATGTTTCCTTGCCTTGAAAGAAAACTAGTTGACCTTTATTAGGATTCAGAATTAAAGGAATTGAAAAGACATGAACAAGAACATTAATTAAGTGACTTGCAAGGTTATTAGCTTTTGGATAGAGATCCTTAAGATTGGTGTAGCCATAACCCCAAGATAATCTTTCTCACCCACCAAGTAATCCTCCATGACCTTCATGTGTCAACTTCCTACCCTTGAATAAAGCCATATAATGGTTCTTCATCTCTAGTGTTATGATGAGTGCATTTTATATCATGGTTTCATGCTTTTTATTTTATCCTTGTCGTTGTCCTTCAATATATTTACTGTGTAGAATTGGTGCTTTTTTATGGTGTTTTGTTCATTGTGCAGGATTCATGGACCTGAGTTACTTTGGAGCGAAACTGAATGTGTTTCCTGCGTATATATCGACCAAGGGATCAGAATTAGCTGACACGGGCAAGACATGGTCATGCCCGATCCACTGAAGATCCCAGCCTGGAGAGTGAAATAGAAAAATCCTAACATAGGAGTGTTCCAGGCAGAATACGGTCACCTCACGCCCGTGCCCTAACTGCTTCAAATCTCAGGAAAACCTTTCTCAGGAGCGACACGGGCACAGTGCTGATTACATGGTCGTGTGCTAGTTGGCACGGGGATCACACGCCTATGTACGAGCTGCTGCAAATCTCAGGAGTTTTGCCTAAGTATTCCCCAGAAAAGTACATGGTCTGAACACGACCATGTCCAGAGCGTGTCAGACCCCAAGACTGCCTTTTTAACTCCAGAACTTAGGGTTTCTATCTCATCTTTGTTCGGGCATTCTTCTCTCAACCGGGAGAACATTGATGAGATCGAAGATCAAGCGTCACCAAACCACTTAAGGAGATAAAGGACGAGTAGAAGGCACCTCAAGAGGTGGAGTTAGCGCAAGGTCTTGACGAGGAAGGTCATCCAACGTGTAGAAGGGAGTCATATCTTCTTTCTCATGTTCTTTTATTGCTCTTTCCTAGTTGTACCTGTCCACGAGGGGCTAACTGGCCATAGTTCCTAGGGTTGTGGACTTTGACAAACTGTAATGCTTATACATTTGCTTTAATTGTTCTATGGAGTTCTATTTAATATTTTTGATTAATCTTGTGTTGCATAACTCGATGTGTTGGATGTACACAGTTGTTAGGGTAAAACTCGGTGTGTAGCTCTCTTGTGAGCGACGTGCAGCTATCTTAGCAAAACTCTGTGTATCTGAGAACCCATAGATGCAACATTGCTTGTGAGCACACCAATATCTTTGGAATGTACCGGGTAGACATTTAGGGCAAGTTAGAGTGCACTAGTCCTAGGGATTGCCCTGAGGGATTACTCTTGTCCCGCTGAATACTCGATTCCAATCTCCCCCACCTCCACCATTTATACCTTTCCTTTAGTGTTTCATTATTCAATCTCTTTTCAACTTGTGTCCACTAGATATCAGACAATAAATTAGTATTTTAAGTACAGTTCCCTGTGGTTTAACAACCCTACTCCTTACGGGGTACCATTGTATTACTTGTGTGCGACTCGTACACTTGTGGAGAGCACATCATGTTAGCTATGCTTCTGCTTGGTCATTAACCAAGAAAGTTGGGGAGTAGTACTTGGATCACATCCTCTGCCTTGATATGGGTGACAATAAACCACCAACTACAGGCTGAATATAGAGTTGTCTTTCAATGCCTTCTTTGACACAGAGTTCGAGTTGGGTTTTATCTTCTGATTAACTCTAGGGTCTTTCCCTTGCCTCATCGGGTCCAACTTCATGTCTTGTAGATCATTGCTTTGGTTAGGGCTGGGATTGACCACATTTGCCTTGACACCAGCTGAGCTACAAGGGTTTGTGTCCTATTTGTCCACAATGCTAGCAAAATGCTTGTAGTAGCCTATAGAGAACGACCACCAAGACTTGCTCTTCCTCATTTCCAAGCTAAAATCCCTCTAAAGTGGCTTAGATCAATTTCTACACACAATCAGACGAATTTCGCTCATGAAACATTAAGGGTGTGTTGATACATTCTTAGTAAACATCCAAATTTGGCCATGATAGATTCTAGCATCTCAGGTTTCCAAAATTTGATGGCGAGGTAATGAAGCTAGATCCAAACAAGATTAGTGTCTAATCCCTTGAAGGTAGGTTAGAAATTTTCTTTCTATGGAGCTAATTGTGGTACCATCCTGTTGATTGCCCAAGGCCCTAAAGCACTCTGTCCACCATCTTTGTAGATTGGTATTTAAAGAATTAGAACCCATTTTCCATGTCTGCTATCGTGAAACTTTCAAAGTCTTTCCACATTTCTTTTAGAGCATCTTTGACCTGATCCAGAGAGAGGTCTTTTTCCAAATAGTGAGGTTTGCATGCATTCACAAGCCCTTAGTCTGAAATCATCATCAACATACACTTTTTCTCATACCATGGTTTTTAGTTTCTCCATGCTTTCCTTAAGGTTGACGGTTGGGTTCATTGAAGGTTTTTCCTTCTCTATTTCCCCAACATCATTGGCTCACGATCTGCTTTATTGATTTGTGTTTGCTAGATAAGGGTCTCTACCCAATTGGGAGGAGTCCGGCTAGCACCATCCTCACTCGCCATGGCGAGAGGGGGAGAAGATATAAAGAATGGATTCCTAAAGGGAAAGGAAGTTCAGATGAGGAGGTTCAGTGGTAATTCAGAGTGTGGGATAGTTGATGAGGATTGCTTAAATTAGTGGAATTTAAGTCAATGCCCTAATTTTATTTTATTTTTTTCATTTAGGATTTGATTTTTTGGATAATTTGTTTAGATATTTTCTAGTATAATTCTTTATTTGTTCTCTATTATGATTGTATATATTTGTATAGTTTTGACCAGTGAAATCAAGGCATAAAAACTCATTTATAAAATGTTGTGTTTCATGGTATAAGTGATTGGCCTTCCAACTAAAAAAAAAAAAATTTAAATTCATAAAAATATGTCTTTCTATGCTGCAACAATTATGCCCGGAGTTAGCCTACTACCGTTAACTAAAGAATCTCCTCAAGTTTTTGAAAAGAATATTAGTGGTGTAATTTTTTCTTCTTTAGGAAATGTGAACCACTCACTATAAATTGCCCAATACAAATTAAATTAGTAAAAGTTTCATGAATGGTTCCAATCTGTGTTGTTGGTTATTCGAGGGAAATGGTAAAAAAGTTATATTACTAGTGAACTTGCTTCTCTAGCCAAGACTGATGTTGCCTAAAAAAACATGGTAAGACAAAAAATCTATTGTTATGGCTTGGTTGATTAGTATAGAGCCTTAAATTGGACATAGGTCAAAGATCTTGGGAAGCTGAAGTATTTTTATTTGTCAAAGAAATTATTGTTGGGATCTTATCATCAAACAAAGGAACTATCATGTAAAAATACATGCCAATACGCAGTGGATAACAAAATTTCTTACGGCAAGTAAATAGGATAAAACCCTAACGCATGCCAGAACTAGGATTAAATCCTAAACAAATAGATAATTAAAAGTTATACTTTTCTTTTAATAGCAATTCTAAATGTACCCTTGTTTTAACAAAATCGAAAGGGACTGTGAATCGCGACTCCCCTCTAAAATCATGTACACACGAATGCCTCTGGGAATCAAGCATGTATGCTAATACCTCAAGAAACAACACTTATTTCTTGGTTCGAATAGCAAGCACCTGAGGTTTAAGAGAAAAAGGGGCTATAGGCGTGGTGGCGTGGAGTTGCTGTGGCAGGATCCGATGGCGGCGACCAAGGTAGAAGAGTGGGTGGTGGATAAGGTTTCTTAAGAGACAATCTCTCAAACACTCTATTTTTCTCTATATCTCTCATATTAGGGTTAGACCATCTATTTATATTGGAAACTCAAAACTCTAATTTATGAAAACACCCTTCACTCCTAATTTATGAAAAACCCTAATTTATGAACAAATGTGAGAACCACATCTGGTATCCAATACCCATGATATAGAAATAGAGAGATTGACTTCTATCATATAGATACCTGAAGTAGAGGGCTTGCCTTCCTTATTTAACTCTTCCAAGTATAGTGGACAATTTCTCTTCCAATGACCAGCTTCATTGTAGTGAAAACACATACCTTCCTTTTGAGGTTTGGGCTTAGGTTTCTTAGCCTTCTTGCCTTTGCAATAAGGTCTAATCTTCTTCTTTAGCTTAGACTTGGCTTTACCCTTCCACTTTCCTCCCTTTCCCTTGTCCTTTTGTACCATAAGCACCGGGATAGATTTCTTGATACTATGCTCAGCATTTTTAAGCATCCCATGCAGCTCGGTAAGTGTCTTATCCATACCATGCATGTTATAGTTCATGACAAGCTGATTATAACTATCTAGCAAGGACCCTAAGATAAGGTCCACCGCAAGTTCCTTTCATATCGGAGCATCAAGTTTCTCGAGCGTATCAATATACCCCTTCATCTTAAGTACATGGGCACTTACCGAAGTGCCCTGAGTCATCCTACAGGAGGTTAACACTTTTGTGGTTATGAACCTTTCATGCCTGGCTTGTTCTTGAAACATTTTCTTAAGATGCACCATAATATCTTAAGATTCCATATCCACGAACTGCTTTTGTAATTCTGGACTCATGGTGGCCAACATGAGGCAGGTAATATCATTAGAGTCATTCTTTGACTTGTCGAATGTCTCTTTAATAACAGCCGTAGCGTTCCTTGCCGGTGCTACAGGAAATAATTTCTTAATGGATTCCAGTTTCCATTCTTGCCTAAGAATAATTCTTAGGTTTCGAGACTAGTCAAGGAAATTGGTTCCATTGAGCTTGTCCTTCTCAAGGACGGATCGCAATGAAAAATTTTGTGGATTTGCATTATTGGTTGTCATTATGATCTACACAGAATTAAAAGCAAGATTCAGTTATGAGGTCTTATAAAGTTTCCCACAATTACGAATTAATATCCCAATATAAATAATTTGTTGTTTGTGATTTATTGAGGGTCAAGATCCATATTTTACTATCTTGGTCAAGCTGAGCTTGTACACCCAAGACTAGGTTATTTAGGTAGGAACTCTCTCCAATCACATCACATGTGATTCTTGGATATAATGAGGTTAACATTTAGTGTTAAAGCACACCCCAATTTTTTTCAATGCCTAGGGGTAGGACCGTCCCACTAACCATGTTAAGTCAAACCTTTACTCGAGTGTTGGACATAACCATTATCCCAACACTTGCCTCACAAAGATAATCTAACGCGCTCAGCTTTGGCATGACCCGTGTTTCGATGATCGATTTTGACAAGTTTCGAGTAAGGGAAAGCATTTTCATGACTTACTATTATTGGGATTAATTACGCCTTACATGACAATAGAGGAATTCCATTCATCCAAAACATATGTATGGAATAAATAAAAAGCAAAAATAAATGTGACATTCATGGGCTAGAAAATCCTAAGCCTAGAGACTATCTCAGGCATGTTCTTCTTTTGGTTGTGCCACGACGAGTTCTCCCACCAACCTTTGGTGCTCCATCTTCATCAAGTCGCCTTGTCTTTAATTTTATACAATATGAAATAAAAATAAAACTAATGATGAGATGTAGGCCGTACACAAAAATATAACGACTCACAGGCCCTATAAAAATAAAATGACGCGCCATGAACGCACCAACCAACATTCATCACACGCATATTAAATAAATCAAGCAAGAAAGACATGGAATCCGAATTTTAATTAACTTTTAATTTAAGCCATACAGGAATTATGTGTTTAGGTTTTAAGAACTAACCCAGTGACGGGCTTGGGTGTTAGCCCAAATGATCAAACCCTTTGATCTATTTCATCAAATGAAATGTTCTTAAACATCTTAAAACTCACTATTAGTTGATTTGTGCTATCAATCAAACTAATCATTCCTTATATATATATATATATATATATATATATATATATAATATCCTAATCAAATCAAGATTTGCAAATAGGAAATAAAATCTTTCTAAAAATAGGCATGATCAATTATTTCCTAATCATATTAGGAAATATTAACTTGTTAATCAGATTAACAAAATTAACAGAATACAGATCTATCGTCCTATTCTATTAGCATGCAATGCAATCAAAATAACATTATGAATAGATCTAACATCTAATCCTATAGGTATGCAAAACCGGGCTTTGATACCATTGTTGGGATCTTATCATCAAACAAGGGAATAATCATGCAAAACTACATGCCGATACGCAACGGATAACAAAATTTTTAATGGCAAGTAAACATGATAAAACCCTAATGCATGCTAGAACTAGGATTAAATTCTAAACAAATAGATAATTAAAATTTATACCTTTCTTTTGACGATGATTCTGAACATACCCTTATTTCAATGAAAACCAAAGGGGTTATGAATCGTGATTCCCCTCTACAATCACGTACACACGAACGCCTCTGGGAATCAAGCAGGTATGCTAGTACCTCAAGAAACAACACTTTTTTCTTGGTTCAAATAGCAAGCACCCGAGATTCAAGAGAAAAAAGGGGCTGTAGGTGTGGCTGCGGCGGGTTGGGCGGCGGGATCCGATGGCGGTTGCTAAGGGAGTAGAGTGGATGGCGGCTAGAGTTTCTTAAGAAACAATCTCTCAAATACTCTATTTTTCTCAATATCTCTCATATTAGGGTTAGACCATCTATTTATATTAGAAACCTAAAACCCTAATTTATGAAAAAACCCTTCACTCCTAATCAAATTAAGAATCTGTTCTTTACTTGATTAATTAAACCATTTTAATTAATCAAATCGATCAGATTGGATCAACACTTAATAAGGCCCAACCTGAATAAGCTATTCGCTCCACATAATTTGAGTTTTTCACCAAAACCCTAAACAGGTGGTCCAATAAGTAACAAATACTGAACCTTGATCCCGACATTCTTAGTGTACGATCCTGTAGGTCCATTTAACATTGGCAATGAGCTTAAACAACTTTAACGCTCATAAATCATATTTATTCTCTAGCAAGTTAATACGATCACCCAATATTAAATGAAGGTCAATTTCGAGAATTAATCGAACCTATCGTAACCTCATATAATCCTTTGCAACTAAATATCTTAGTTAGCATAAGGTATGGAGCGAGTCACCCTTAATTAATTTCTTGATCTCTTAGTGAATTAACTAGGTCAAGTAAATGATAACTCTTATCATTTCCCCTGGGTGTAATCACGCACTACTCAGTCTCACTAATCAAGTGGCCGGTGATATTCAATCTCTCTATAGAGAGGGACAATCCCTTCACTTCACTCATGTCTCTCAGCATGAACCATGACATGCCCAAACATACTCGTACTTGCCACTCAGTTACGAATAACATTAGGCGTAAGTCAAAGCATGTAAGGATTCATCCGAGACCCATAGTGATTTCAGGTCGAAGGATTCGAGTACAAGAATTGCTTGAGAAAAACACTTATGAATTTACAACCATGTAGTGTTCTCAGGAGCGGATCGTTCCAGGTGCACTGTTTTCTAACATGTATCTATGCACTTAGATTGATATCCCATATCTTATGACCCGTAAAACAAGGTCATCTCACGAAAGACATACTAGTCTTAATTTATTTTTATTCCCATGAAAATAATCAACTAGGGACATTTAGAATATTGTTCAAGTTTATGTTTCAAGATTTTACTATCCAAATCACGCATTTGATAACTTGAACAGAACCAATATTCAAGGATGTTTTATCTTATTAACTATGTGCAGAAATAATAATAGATAAAATGGTGCCTTATAATTATTATCCAAATAATAAGAGTTCATACAATGTATTGGGGCTAGGGCTTACATTAACAATTATAAGCAATAGTAGTGATTTGGCCTTGATGAGGTGGTAGAATTTCCAAGTTGATGGTCCTTTAATGCGGTGGCAAAGTTTCCAAGATTGCAAAACACTTTTGGAAAGGCTTGATCAATTTTAAAATCATAGGCTATTCAGTGCAAGGAGCTATTTATGGAGGTTGGTTGCAAATCAAGCGGGCGGTTATTAAAAAAGGTTATCTTTAGGAAGAGCTCAAATTAGCAAATAGCAACCTGATTTTGAAATAAGGAGATTTGAATGAAGTTATCTTTGTCAAATCTCCTTATTTCATCCATTGTAATTCTTCTTAACCATATACAACATGATTATATGAAGGATTAGAGAGAATTACGCTCGTACTAAAAAATATCATGTTTCTTCATGTTTTTTTCAAATTTGTATCTATGGTTGAACGCTAATTTTGTACCATATTAAAATTTGTCAAATTGATTGGAGGGTGAATTTTGAAAACTCATAGGCTAGTTTTCTAAATTAGGTATTGTTCATAGTATTTCTTGCCCTTATACCGATGAACAAAATGGTATAGTAGAATGATGATATCGTCATAATAGAAACTAGTTTATACCTCCTAGCTCATTCTAAAGTGTCTTCTTCCATTTCTCCCTTTGAGCATATATTTCACTGTCCTCCCGATTATACCTTTTTTAAAGGTCTTTGGTTGTCTTTGGTTTCCCTATCTTAGGCCATAAAACAATTATAAAATGATTTTCAATTTTTTCCTTGTATTTTTCTAGGTTATAGTCCTACACATCAAGGTTATCAGTGCCTTAACCCAAGCATAAACAAGTTGTATATTGCGAGGTATGTACGGTTTGATGAGCATATGTTCCCTTTCACTCCTCTTCTGATCCACCAACTATTGTTCTTTCTCCACCGAAAGATACTTTTCTCACTAGTACTCGCTCTTCATGCGTCTGATGGCAATTCTCCGTTCTCGATCTCTAAGTAGCCTTGTTTGCCTTTGCCATATTCATTACATATACCTATCCCTACTTTCCCTTCATCTGGCCCTTTCGAGTCCTTATCTATTTCACCCCTTGCATGAGAAATCCCGGGCTTTTCCTATGAAAACTTGTCCCATGCAACTACATCCTAACTCAAAAGCCAAAGTCTTATTTTCCCCATCTGCCTCCCTGACTACCATGTCTACCATTCTCTCTGACACAGAACCCATGTCTTTGGCTATTGCTAATAAGTCTATTGAGTGGCGCAGGGCTATGTCTGACAAGTACGAGGCTTTTCTTAGGAATGGCACTTGGACATTAGTTTCATTTCAAAATATCACGAATGTTGTGGGTTATAAGATAAAAAAGAAGGCTAATGGAACTATGAGCATTACAAAGCCTTGCAGGTTGCTAAGGGTTTTCATCAACAACTAGCTCTCGACTTTGGAGAGACATTTAGTGCAGTTGTTAAACTTGCAACTATTCGGGTCATTTTATGTCTTACTGTCACTTAAGGTTGGCCTCTTCATCAGCCTGATGTCCAGAATGGCTTCCTCCATGGGTCTCATATTGAAAATATATACATGTCTTATCCCCCGATATTTGTTGATGCTTCTCGTCTGGATCATGTGTGCCAACTTCACCGATCTATTTATGGCCTCGAATAGGCTCCATGAGCATGGTTCCATCATTTATCACAAGCCCTGATAACTAATGGTTTTGTTGGTTCCAAGGCTGACCCATCCCTTTTTATTTATTCCCATGATCTGGCTAAACTTTTTTATTTTAGTTTATGTTGATGACATCATTATCACAAGGAATAGTTTTCCCCACATCACAAGGGTTATACATGCTCTCTCTCCTTCGAGTTCCCACTTAAGGATCTTGGACCTCTCCGTTACTTTCTTGGTATTGAGGTTGTTCAATGTGGAAATGATTTATTCCTATTACAGCAAAAATACATCCTTAATCTCCTTTAGCAAGCCGATCTTTCAGGTGCTAAGCCGATATCAACACCATTCTTTCCATCAATGACTCTCTCCATTTCATCGAATTTGCTATTCTCCAACCCCACTAAATATAATTAGATTGTTGGCACTTTGAAGTATGTTACTCTCACGAGACCCGACTTGGCCTTCGCTGTTAATAAGGCTTGTCAATTCATATACCAACCTATTGATGCTCACTGGTTAGTAGTTAAATGTACTTTTCGATACCTATGTGGTACCCACACCTATGGACTCTATCTTTGCCAAAAGTCTCCTCTCTCCCTTGAGGCCTTTTGTGACGCTGATTGGGCAGGTTGTCTCAATGATTGGAAGTCCATGGGTGGCTTTGCTATTTTTCTTGCGGCTAGCCCGACTTGATCTCTAGGAGTTCTCATAAGCAGCGTGTCATCTCTTGCTCCTTAACATCGGCAGAATACAAAACTTTTGCTGATATTGCTATCGAGTTCTCTTGGCTACCATCTTTGTTCGGGGACGCGGACTTCCGTACCACACTTATCCGACTCTATGGTGTGATAATCTTGGGGTCACATACCTCTCTGCTAATCCGGTGTTTCATGCTAGTACCAAACATGTGGAGATTGACTTCCATTTTGTTCATGAAAAAGTAGCAAGTCATGATTTACAAGTCCAATTCATCTTTAGTCATGACCAGTTGGCCAAAATATTTACTAAAGTGCTTTCCCCTCCGTGTTTTGACTTTCCTTAGTCCAAGCTTCGGTCGTGTCCCACTCTTAGCTTGTGGGGCGAGTATTGAGATATTTAGGCATTATTGTCTAATATATTTTTTCTCTTTACTTAGCCTTCTTTCCTTGTATAATTAGGTCTAAGTTTAGATTTTATTGTCTATATAAACATATAAAGACTTTGTAAATGAAATATAATACACATGAGAAATATTCATCTTACAATTGTACTATTCTAGAGAAAACGAAACCATGATGGAATCACCTACAGTTGAAGAGATTATTTAAGGGCTAATGGATACGCTAATTAATGACGATTAAGATCTATGTGACAGTTTTGTTTTATCAAATATTATCTGAAAAAGCTTTTTCTAGCAATAAAAATCTTTAAAAATTATTTGTTGTAACATGAGAAAATATACCAAATATGGTGTGTATTTTGTAAAAAATTAAGCATGAAAAATAAATATAATGACTTTAGATACATCATTTAGGAAAGAGTAAAATTTAAAAATAGAAATAGTTTAGAAAAACTTAAATGTTATGAATTTTGTATGATATTTTTTCTATGTATTTGGTGAATTATTAATTTATATTTTTGTTGTGTCCTAAAGAGTTTTAAAAAAATTATGATCTTGTGCATTTAGTAAAATTATCAGAGTTGGAACGTAAAAAAAAAAAATTATTTAATCTAGATTATTAATTTATCAAATATTCATTTATTGAGGTTTTATTATACACATCAATAGTTGATCCCTTTGACTTATTGGCTAATTTGTAATAAAAGATAAAAGAATTTATAATAATGCATATAAAAAAAAAATAAATTACATGCTTTCATTCACAAATACAAATTTAAAAATAAATTATAAAATTTCTATTATAAAATAATTTACTTATGTTGGCAAGCAAAATGTTGGTGATGCCATATAGGTTCAATGCCAATAAAATTCAAAAGTTTGAACAGATGTATTGCTCAGATTTAGTTGAAGATGCAATGGGACTAGTACAAAGTTAAGGGGCGCCAAATAATATAATTTTATGGTATACTAAAATGGTTGATTCCTGCTTGTTTATGCTCATTCCGTGCTCTTATATATGGAATAATTTTTGTTTATAGATTTGTTTATTTCAATATGTTAAATTAATATGTTTAATCTATACCAAGTGTCATATTATCATAAGTGCTCCTGCTTGGCAAGTAACCAAAACTAATAAATGTTTGAAATTTTATGTGTGAAAATGGGCATATTTTCACTTAAAAAGGTTTAAAGAACAATGAGCCCACTTTTCACTTTGATTTTAGAAACCATTTCTATGAAATAAATATCATGCCGTCTATGAACTTTGGTGGTGGTTTCATTTCTATGAGACAAACACCCTTTTAATTTTTTACTTCTAAATTAGTTTAGTTTTTTTCTGTAAATTAATAAAATTTACAAATAAAATATTTTTTATTTTTAATTTGAGTGAAAAATAAAAAATTATGAGAAATGATTTTTTTCCATTTCCAATTTTTATTCATTTAATTCAACAAATGGATGGGAAAAAACTTTTTTCTTCTTGATATATTGTAAGAAAATAAATTTAGGTTTTCGCTATTTTATGAACCTTTTATTTGGCATCAAATATTTGCTGATGTATATGTATATACACACACACATAAACATATATATATATATATATATATATATATATATATATATATATATATATATATATATATATATATATATGCACTTATATTCTAGTCATAGTCAATTAGGTAATCAGCGTGCTAGTGATAGACTATTTGGTGAAAATGAAACTTTGGATCATAGGACTATATATCCATTAGATTATTTTTTTTTTTAATGGATAATCTTGAAATATTTATTATTGGGTGTCTATTCTTAATAAAATTTAAATTACATATGTACCCTAAAACTATATTTCTTTGGCATGCATATCCTTTAGTTTCTTAAAAAAAAAAAAAATGTTGACATCCAATTGACATTTTCCGTCTCAATGCTTAATTTTTTTTTCTTTTGCAGCACATTTATTTATAAGATCCATTTATTTCTCCAAAAATATTATGAAGTGAAAAGCAGGATAGAAGCCCTTTTTACTAAAATAACTAAAAATGATGTAAAAATTACACTTGATACCTGAATTGTATGAATTTTGAAAAAAATGAGAAATCTTTTCTCATTCAAATAATTAAAAGTTTTATGTGGAAAAAAAGGGATAATATGTTTTATTCACTTCTCCTTAGTTCAATTTTAAATTTTTTATGAATTTTTAAATCTTTCAATTAAAACTATATTTTTATGATTTTTTAAATCTTCTAATAATACCTTATTGTTGAAGAGGTATAATTTATACTAGCAATGTCTGATATTTCATAAAATTTTTATGAAAAAGAAGCTATTAATTTTCTTATTGAAACTGCACAAATACCTTTTTTTTTTTTTTTTTTCTTTCTACACAAACTTATTTGCTATTTTATTTTATTTTATTAACAAATAACACAAGAACATATACAACTAGAGATATGCATACAGTAAAAAATTAAACTTCTAACTATGTGCCTCATACAGTGAGATAGGACTATAAAATTATATCCAAAATCACAAAAAAAAAAAACCCTATTATTATTGTACCAATCAAATTTCAAATTGGAGCAGTGAAATTTTTTTACTAATCCTTTATATAGTGGGGCCAATGTTACTAGACTAGAGTATCATTGCCTTTAATATTTTTTTTCTTCTAAATGCAATCTTATCCTGAAATTTTATACTTTATATTGATTTGATTTATTAGTTAATTATCATCTTATATATATATATATCAATTTTTTTTTTAAATCTCTCTCTTTCTCATATGACAGTGCTTGAGTACTTGCACATATCTCGTGGCAGTGTTTTATTCGCTCATGCTTGCCACACTCCAACAAAGAAGCAATTTTCAAATCAAACACTCTCAGTACGGGAAAAAAAAGGTCATAAATAAAGATACGCATGCTCTAATAAGTTAGTGTGGTGATGAGGATGACAATCTTTGTACTCCATTTTTTTCAACTCTTGATTAACATGCCTGAGCCTTGATTGTGCAACTGCAATTTCATCCATATCATTGGTTGCATGGATGATTTCAGCGTTTTCTTACATATAATTAATTTATTTTTAATGTCTCAATAATTAATCAATAACTTAACAGTTAAAATATTTAATTCTCATGTAAAAAATTGAGAATTTGAAACCCTCCCAATGCATGATTAAGATATAATTATAAAAAGTATGTGCATGAGGGTGGCTTGTCCACATTATCAAAATAATAATAATAATAATAAAGTGTCTTTATTTGTTTAGAAAATAAATTATTTTAAAACTTACTCTATTCTTATATATTTTTTTTCTTATAATTTTTCTCAATTTTTTATAATATAGGCAAACTATCTCTCACACACAGGAAACAAATTTTTAACCCTGCTTTAAAAGGAGTGGAACACTAGATCTATGAAATGAGATAGAGTTAAAAACATAAACACTAGTTTGTTGCACCCATGGCTCAATTTCTTAGAACATCTGTTGGCACTTAAATCATTCATGAGAATGGACCCCATAGAAAATTTCTTCAAATTAAAACAAATAACACTAGTGTTTTCTAGACAATAAGGCTTTTACAGTGTACTTGGGAAACGTATATTTCAGTGATGGAACTAGAACAAACTAAATGAACATGTTGTCACCATCCAAAGTTTCAAAGAAAAAGTTGATGAAAATGAGGTGAACGGCCAATGGAAAAGATGGATGCTTTCTTATCAAAGTCAATTAAGAGCATCCAATGGAGTATCCTAGAATTTGAGAGTTGGAAGATTTAATGAGAAGAATCATGAAATTTCTTCTTTGAAAACAAAGAAAAAGATACATATAGAAACAATGAAGTGATTGAGCTTAAAGTCATCTTTGTACCATGTTTGCCAAGCAAAATATGTACATATAAACAAGAAGTGATTGAGCTTAAGTCACCTTTGTACCATGTTTAGCAAGCAAAATATAAAATTGATGGTGAGCTTGACAAAGTCAAACTTAATTTAATGAGGTACATACACAACAAATCTTTTTGTGTTTGGTTTTTCTTCTTGTCATTTCTCAAGGTTTATCCTGAACATTCTTATAATTATATGAACAGTGAAGTGATTCAAAATGCACATGCGTAAATTTTTATTGATTTGATTAATAAAATTAAAGTTAAGTTTTTAATAATAAATTTTAATTTGTGCACTCTCAATTTATATTAATGCTAAATTTCATGATTATCATTTTGTAATGTTTTGTATATATTTTGAGTAATTAAGCCATATATATATATATATATAGTTTTTGGTTACAAAGTAATATGATGATTTATAATATTCAACATAGATGTTAATAAATAAGAATTCAAATTTGTGTTATCTTTAAGAATAATGATATAAGGATGCTTTATTTGTTTATTATCATTTGTGGTAATTCACTCAAATGATTTTTTTTATTTTGTATAATTTAAAATGTAAAGTGATAATATTGGAATTAAAAGTGATGAATGGGGTATTAATACAAAATTTCTAGTTTTTGCCTCTTCCCTCGGGTGACGTTTGATTGGCAGCAATATTAGGTTATCCCTAGAATCTTATCACATTTGGTTGCTTAGGGTAGGAATATGAAATTCCTAGAATCTAATAACTTGAGCAACAGGTAATGTGTGATTACCAACTCAACTCAATAGGTGATAATATCATGGTGGGATGTGAAGTTTTTTTTTTCCTATTATACCCTTTAAATCCAATAAAATCACGCAAACATCAATTTTTGTTTAAAATTTTAAAATAAAAATTTTTTTCCTTTGCATACATAATTTTTATGTGAAAAATATATTTATAGAAATATTTGGTTATAGATAAAAAAAAACCATTTGAGATTTTTCTTTTTCAAATATTAAGTTAGAAAAAAAATTATATGTATTTAAAATAATTAAGTTTGACTTAATAAATATTGATAAAAATGAAATAATTTAAAATTAGAAATTTATTATTATTTTTTTAAATAACACATGTTTATAATTAAACACTTTTGATACTTACATCACCATCTCGTAAATTTTGATATATTTGGCATCTATTAGGTAATGGTATCTTAGCAAAGAATCAATTAATAATAAAAGATTCGCCGCTAACCAAACATAATAATATTACATTCCAGCTACATTACTGTGTTGTCAACCAAACAGAAATTGTGCATATTCCCATCGATATGACTTGAGAATCACATTCGTAACAATTATATTGCGGACAATAATGCGAGATTCCATGAGCCAACTTATTGTATAATAACTTATGTGACTTGAGCTTTATTTAGTTATTTTGCTTAATACATATACATTAACCCGTGCAACTTCAACTTTTATGTTTTTCTTTGCTTTAAGGGTGTTTAAATGGAGAAAAGAGGAGTGTATAAAGCCCTTTATTTCTACTTGTTCCTTAAAATTTTGTCAAATAGTAATATGGAGATTTATTCCAGATTAACCTGCTCTCACCTATCTTAAAAATAGATTATCCAGGATCAAAGTTTATTAAAAAAAAAAATTACTTTTGCATTATTCTCATATCACGTCTTTCTTTCACGTCTTCATCAACCACAACAAATGATGTTTAAACGTACCATTATTAAAATATAAATTATCATGTATTTGATATGATGATTATGTTATGTAATTTATTTTTCAATTATATCGTTGTTTTTTATTATTAAGTTTAATCATAGTTATTCTGCAAAACAGTATATATAATATAAGTATATGAAAAAATAGATTGGATTTTAGATAATGAAAAAATTTATAATAATTATAATAGTGATAGTATTGGTAGTAATAAGAAATATTAATTATTCTAATATTAATATAATGATAATGATAATAATAACTAAAATCTTTTTTTGTTTTTTGTTTTTTTGTTTTGTTTTATTTTTTGCCTTGATGTGTATCATTTACATGGAATAAAAGGTAAAAAATACTAAATTTGAGAAAACCTCAGTCTAAATTCTCAGATCACTCATTTCTCAAACACCATTTCTTTATTTTTTTCTTCCATCCAAAACTATGTCTATATATATATATATATGTATGACATCCAATTGGGAATATCAAATGAAATGGAAAGTTATAATCTTGAAGGTTCTTTTCTAAATGAAATTGCTATTGGAAAGGACGCGGGAGATCATACAAAGTCTACTATGCAAACTAAAATGCTAAAAAGTATTATGTGGAGTCATTTTAAAGACTAAAGTTAATGGAGTGGATAAAGCTCAACGTAATCATTGTAAGAAATTGCTTGGTGGGAAATCAAAGAATGGAACGAAGCACTTGCATCAACATATGAAATCATGTATCCAACAAAAGATCGACCTAAGAGGGTAGAAACTTATCACATCTAATACGGTGAAAGGCAAACAATATATGACATCTACAATTTATGATCTAGAATTTGCAAAGAAGGAGCTAGCTCAAGTAATTATTATGCATGAATATCCACTTTCGATAGTGGATCATCTCGATTTTAAAAAATATTCATTCATACTTCAACCATTATTCAAAGTTCCTTCTCAAAACACCATGAAGAAAGAAATTTTAAAATTTATGATATTAAAAAATCGGTGGCATTGAAATTGATGGAAATTAATAAAGAAAGAGTGGCAATTACAATAAATATGTGGACATCAAGCAATAAAAAAAAAGGGGGGTACATGGCTATCACTACACACTATATTGATTACCCTTGAAATTGACAAAGCCATATTTTAAGGTAAATATAAATTTATTTTATGATTATACATTATTTTTTAATAATAGTAATAATTGTTAGTTAATTTTTTATATATTAGAATGATTGATAGTGTCTTTTTTATATTAGGTTCATCTATGTCCCTGCCCCTCGCACAAGTGAGAGAATTAGTACTGTATTGGTTGGGTGTTTATTGGATTGGAATATTGTTGCCAAATTATCCACCATAACTTTGGATAACTGTAGCGCAAATGATTCCATGATTGAAAAAATCAAAAATAAATTGCATCTTGGGTCTTTGCTTCATATGCATTGTTGTGTACATATATTGAATTTAATTATGAAGGATGGGTTGGAGGTGGTGAAAGATGGGGTAGAAAAAAATTGTGACAGTGTAGCTTATTGGATTGCAACACTTAAAAAAGTGAAAAAAAAATTCAAGGAAACAACTAAACAATTACTCATGACCTACACTAAAAACTTGTGTTTGGATTGTCCAACTAGATGGAATTCGAGTTATAAAATACATGATATTGCTATAACATATAGAGAAGTATTTTGTAGGCTAAAACAATGTGATGATAAATACACTTGTTTGCTAACAACAACACAATGGGAATTTGTAAAATGAAGTTTGTGAGAAGTTGAATATTTTTAATAGTGTTACAGAATTGTTTTTGGGCACTAATTATCCTACTGCTAATTTTTTATTTTCCCAAAGTATGTTAAATTAATTTTCCAATATCAAATTGTCTTACTTCTTCTAATGAGGTGATTGGGAGAATGACAACAAAGATGATGGATAAGTTTAAACGTTATTGGAGTGTGATTCATGATATTATGGGAGTTGCTATAGTATTGGATCCAAGATACAAGATGAGTTTACTTGAATATTATTATCGAAAATTGTATCATGTTGATACTTTTGTTGAAGCTAATATAGAACCCAGAAGCTTTGCTATGATTTGATTTTTGATAATGAGTCGAAGAGTAAAGAATCTACCAACTCCCCATTTGAAGATATCAACAATTCTATGGTTGATGATTTGTTGAATGACTTTGAAGCATTTGTGAAGAGTCAAAAAAGGCCAAAAACAACACATCTTAAGTTAGAGCTCGATCTTTATTTGGAGGAAGATATTTTACCAAGAACATCCGGTTTTGATATTTTGATGACGTGGAAGTTAACTGGAGTTAAATATCCAACACTACAAAAAATTATAAAAGATGTCTTAGCCATTCCAATATCTACTGTAGCTTCTGAATATGTATTCAGTATTGGTGGTCAAATAGTTAGCCCGCATTGTAATCGACTTCATTGGCATACTTTAGAAGCTTTGATGTGTGCTAGAAATTGGTTATGGAGTGAATTAAAAAAAGGCAAAGTAGTTTCCATACATTTTTTAAGTATTAATATTATAATATATTATGTTTTATTATCAATAACTCATTAAATTTCATGTGGCTTATTTAGGAATGAGTTATAAAGGAATGGAAGACCCTGCCAATTTACTTGATGAGATAGATTCCGAAAATGAAGGTAAAAAGAAGATTTTACAAATTTAATGATATTTGGTGCAAAATATATAAATTTTGTTTTTCAAATATAAAAGTCTTTTTGTTTAATGTAGATGAATTTTTAGCAAGTGGAGCTACTCATGGATTAGAAGATGTTTGATCATTTGGTGATGAATGGTGATCACCTAAACAAATAAAAGCTCTTGAATTGAATTGAATTTTTATTTTATGTATTAATATTATAATACTTATGGTTTCATTATCACTAACTCATTAAATTTTATATGGGTTATATAGGAATGAGTTCTAAAGCAATGAAACACTATGTCAATTTACTTAATGGGAAAGATTTTGAAGTGAAGGCAAAAAGAAAATTTTATAAATTTAAATATATTTGGTATAAAATATATAGTTTTCATATTTTGAATTATAAGATTCATTTTGTTTTATGTCCATTAAATATTAGTAAGTGGAGCTACTCATGGATTGGAAGATAATTGAACTCTATGATGATGATGATGATGATGATGATGATGATGATGATGAATGATCATTTGAGCAAAAAAAAATAAAAAATAAAAACTATGATTTTGGATTGAAATTTCAATTTCTACTCTAACATTATTTTGTATGACTTTGAATGTCTACTTTATTGTTTGAGATTGAAATTATTGATGATTGATCTCCATGAAAACGATGACGAATGGTGTTTATTCAAACAAAAAACTATGATTTTTTATTGACATTTTTAATTTCTACTTGGTATTGTTTTTTGTGATTTTCAATTGCAATTGAAATTTCCAATTTTTATTTTAATATTATGAGTGTTTTGTCAAAAAAAAAAAATGCGTACTTGTCATAGTTTTATAACAAATTATTGCATTAATTAAATATTTTATATAGGGGTTGCCTCCGGGAGAGGGATCCCTACTGGTACAGGTGTGGGTTTAGGTTTTGAAAACCTGGCGGGTTCAGGGGCGGGGGCAGGGTAGGCAAAACCCGTCCCAGACCTGACCTGTTACCATCCCTAACCTCAATACCCAAGAAGTATTTGACGGGACCAAAGTCTTTGGTTCTAAGCTGGCTATCAAGATAGCATTTAAATCACTGACATGTATCAGAAAAATGTGATCCACATAAACAAGAAGAGCCAAAAATATATCACCATGATGGAAAGTAAACAAAGTGTAGTCCGTTCAAGATTGAAGAAAACCAAATTCCTAGGAGATTGGTGTAGGACATAAATAGATTTATGGAGGTGGCACACCTTGTTAGGTTGTGTTGAAAAGAACATAAGAGAAAGCTTCATGTATACCTCTTTAGCGAGATCCCCAAGGAGAAATGCATTGTTCACATCTAGTTGATGTAAATCCCAATTCTTGGCCACAACAATAGCAAGAAAAGTACAAAAGTTTGTCATTTTAGCAACAGGAACAAATGTCTCATTATAATCAACTCCCTCAAGTTGGTTATTTCCTTGAATAATGAGATGTGCTTTGAACCACTCAATTGTACTGTCAGAATTATATTTAATGCAATATTCCTATTTGCTAGGTATAGCAGTCTTTTTGTTGGAAGGAAGGTTCTCAAGTGTCCATGTGAGATTTTGTTCAAATGCATCAATTTCCTTAGCTATAGGTTCTCATCACTGAGGATCAAGCATAGCTTGTTTAAAACTTTTGGGTTCAACACTGCTAGAAATAGCAACCAAGAAATTTCTATGTGCAAAAGAAAAATTAGCACAAGTGACATAATTAATTAGGGGGTACAGAGTACACGAGGAGCCCAATGCTTGAGAAATTTGTAGTGAGGGGGAGTAAGTGTATGACCTCCCTCCCCCAAAGTTCTTCTTTGTTGAACAGATGGACTTTCTCTCACAATAGGTTGGGTGACAGATGAAGATTACTAATCATCAACCAAAACAAATGTAGTAGGCTATGAGGCGGGTGACAGTGTCAGTTGTGTTAGGAGTGCTTTGAAAATAAACATCGTGAGAAACAAAGATTTAATAGGTGTCAAGATAAAAAAAAAGACGCCAACCTTTCTTATTATTTGGGTAACCAACAAAACCACATTTACGACAATGGGTGCCAAATTTATCAGCTGATATTGGTTGATGGTGAGCATAACACAAGCATCCAAAAAAGTCATAAATGGTTGTAATGAGGTAATTGGTTAAGTAAAACTTTATGGGGTTTTTTTCCTTTAAGTCAAGGAGTAGGAGTTCAATTAATAAGACTTGCAGCTGTAAGCACACACTCACCCCGAAAGCATTTAGGCAACTCACCTTGAAACATTAAAGATCTAGCCACATTTAAATATGCATATTCTTTCTTTCAACTCTCCCATCTTGTTGAGGTGCTTGAACAAGAGATGCTTGGTGCACAATACCTTGCTTGGCATAAAACTTCATACCATTGGAAACAAATTCTCCTCCATTATCACTTTGATTACTTTAACATCTTTATCCAATTGCGTTTTAACCAATGAACAAAATTGTTGAGCAACTCGCTAGCCTCATTCTTCATAGACATTAAATGCACCCAAACAACACGACTATAATCATCCAAAACAGTGAGCAAATAATGAGCACTAGTATCATAATGCAACTAATGAGCACCCCATATATCAAAATGAATCAGTTGAAAACAATTCAAAGATATACTATTGCTAGCAGAATCGGAAGCACGAGTTTGTTTAGCAAGATAAAAAACATCACAACAAGAACTAGCCTTTTGTTTTGTACTACTATCAGGAGTAACACAAATTAAAGAAAAACTTTGACTTGATGGATGACCCATTCTCTTGTGCCATATTTTAATAGAGTCATTTCTAGAAAGCAGAAGAGATGGTGATTAGTAGTGCCTTATACACATACACCCCATCACACAGCTCACCCAGAGAAATCAGAATTCTCAAAGTGGGGTACTGTATCACATAGAATTGATCAGTGAATGTCATAAGGCATTATTTTGCATGTATTAACTATGTCATAGAAATTAAATTACAAGATAACTAAGGAATATAAAGAACATTGTGAAGAGCAAAAACATGCCCCAAAACAACTGATCCATGTTTGATGGTTGAAGTTTCAGTGCCGTTGGGGAGACCGATTGGTGAATGTACTATATTCACAAGATTTGTTAATAAATAGAGGCATCCTAATATGTGTTGAGATGTACCACTCTATCTATCAACCATGAAAGAGATGATTCTTCCTTACCTGAAAGTTTATTTAGACCAGCTTTAGAAGGTTGAACAAGATTAATAAGCAATTGAATTATCTTGGGAGTTAACCAAGGAAGTTTGATAGTCCCTACACTTGTGGTAGCATTTCTAGAGTATTGATTTGTTCTTGTGACTTAAGTAGCATGCGCAGCTACAAAATTTGCTTCAGTACGACCTTTACCTCAACACCCCTTGCCATACCCACGTCTTGGGTATCCATGAGAACATAGCAAGTGTTGGCATCGTGATTTGGTATCCACAATGGGTACACATATGATGATCAATTTTGGGTGGAGTGGCTATTGAGGAAGATAATGACATAGGAGTAGACTTGAATAAAAATTGGGCTTGAACATCAAACCTACAGCTTTTGATCTTACCTTCCTACCTCAGGAAATTGCTTTATGAGTCACCTCTTGCGTGGCCATATCATACAGACAACTCATTGATGGCAACAGACTTGTATTTAGGATTTAAGTATGAAGAGTAGCAAATGTGGCATCATCAAGGCTAATAAGAAATTGATATACCTTATCACTTTCCATCTCTTTGAGGAGATAAGCTGTGATGGGATATGTATCACGAGTAGGACATGTATTGTCTAGGGTGTTGTTAACTCATCCTAAATAGCACTCAACTTAGTGTAATATGTTTTAACTAACATTCCTTGTTGTTTGGTGGAGGACATACTAGACTTAAGTTGTTAAAAATGAGACATAAAAGCATTCCTTCAAGTCGTCCCACAATGCCATGGCGGTATCAAAATATTGGATGAGTGGATGAAGTCGAGGATCAATAGAGTTATGAATCCAACCATTTATCATAGAGTTGCATGTTCCCCAACAATATGCTTTATCAGAATCTTCATTTGTAGGTTTCATTATGGTTTTGTCAATAAAGAAAATTTTGTTTTAGGCTTTCAACCCATTCCGCATTGCCTTCACCCAACAATCATAGTTGGTCTCTCCTCATAAAATCATGTTGGTCAGCAATATTCTAGGGTTGTCTAATGGGTGTAGATAATATGGATATCAATGATTGGTGGTCTTGATGGTTTTCCTCTCGATGCTCCCTTCAGTGCTTGACATTTGGCTAGGAAATAATAAAAAAAAATAGGAATATCACAACAAACAATCAACCGAGGCCAACAATGGAAAAAGAGAAGAACTATAGAAGGCTGCTCAGAGAATTCTAGGGTTTGAAAAAAAAATGGATCATGCTCTGGTACCACGAAGAAAATTATTGGCTGAATTTTCTATATTTTGTACTGTGTACAATGGAACCATATATATAGGCACGAATTTACAAAACTTGGAGAACACACTACAATCCATGCCTAATATTTATTTACACAAATACTAACATAATATTCTCCAAATTCATTGTAGTAACAAAAAATTCATGGAAAGATATTAACACCTTTAAGAAGAGATTGCAAAAAAAAAAAAAAAAAAAAAAATTATTTTGCACAAAAATTTAGTCCTTTTGAAACCTAAATTATAAATCATTACATGTCCAACCTCACCTCTAAGTTCATGTAAACATTTGCTAAACGGAAAGATATTAGAGATAACCCAAACATTTAGATTTAGTTTGAATTCAAAATAGGATAATGTCATATATGTCTGACTATTTTCTAAAGCTTTAAATATGATCATTATTAATGGCATTTTGAACTAAATTTCATTAAATCATTATTTACTTACATATAAATCATAGTTAAATGAACTTGGTTGTTTAAAATTGAAGACGTGTAAAAGTATTTTGTATTGCTAAAAGTTTAGCTTATTTGCACAAAGCATTGTTATGCAATAGTAACATTCAAATGCATATGTGGACATCTTTTTTATAGTGAATGAATATGTGATTCTCATATGAAAGATGTGAAATTAATTTTGAAATTGATCATATGTTCTCAGGCTTATCTCATATATATGGTGGCCCATCAACCCACAATTAACCAAGTTAATTTAAAGAATATATATATATATATATATATATATATATATATATATATATATATATAAAGGTTATATATAAAGGTTTCTTTGTAGTGGATGCGTATGTGCTCATGAGAATAAGTACGAGAATTGGAGAATAGGGAGAAAAAGAGCCAAAAAAAAAAGAGTTAGTTTGTGTCCTTAATAGATAGTCAGTTAATGTTTGATCTTGATAAAATTTCAACCATATAATATTCTCAATAAACTCTATACATCTATGATTTCAATTTTAAAATCTATTTATTATTGGTGTGATCTCTCCTAATCCACTTCTTTTGAGGTTGTAGTTTTTCGAGAAGAAATTTATTGCAGGTTTATCTATGTGATGATGTTGATGTTGTTGTCATTTGGGCATGCCGTATTGAATACTAATTTTCCATTATTTTTATAGCAGAGAATGATTTCTCATAATTGGAATTTCCATGTTAAAAATCTTCGTACTTTGTTCTTGTTTCTTTATCAGTTTGATTGATGACTATTACAATTGTTGCTTAGTTAATTTATATGGGTCTAGTTTATTAGTACATGTTGAAAGAGAACTTGATGTTGATTGTTTGATTGTGAGATTAGTTTAGTCTACATTTATCTGTCCTTTCCCAACAAAATGTTTTAGAGCCCATGTTATTTTTTCTTTGCTATAAATAAAATGGAAGAATTATCATCTAATAGTATTATGATTAAGTTACCCTCATCTAAATATTCCATTTGGAAGCCTAGATTAGAGGACCTGTTATAATACAAAGGCTTGTCTGAACTTGTTCTAGGAGATGAAGATAGACCAAGTAACAAAATTGATAATTAGTGGGACCATATGTGTAAGAAAACTGTTGGCTATATTAGATAGAAGATGGATCAAAGCATCTTTTACAATTTCGCCCAATAAACATAGGCTGATGTACTTGCAACAATTACAAAATTTTTATGAAAGGAAAACTAGTTTAAATAAGTCTTTTGTGTTGAAATAAATCACTCATTTAAGGTATAAAAATGGTGCTAATATGAGATCAATGATTCTCATTCACGGGCGTTGATAAGATCCTTTCCAAACTGGGTGCAAAGAACCAAATGGACTAACCTAGTGGATAAATAAAAAATACATAAGAAAAACAACCATTGGAGCAGAGAATGTGATTGCATTATAAATTCTAAGCACTTGAGTGATTTATAGGGTTTGATACCTAGGAAAGTTTGCAAAAATTGAAATTAGATAATGAGGTGCAGGCTTTATTATGTTCAGTTTACTTGTTGACATTTGAAAAAAATTTGTAGTGCCAATTAGTAGTTTATCTCCAAATGATGTGTTGAATAAAGAGCTCAAAAGGAAGCAATAAGGTGTTGAGTCTGAATTATAGGGCTTGGGGACAAAAAAAAAAAGTAGAGAGCCTTACAGCGAAATTGACAGATACAAGAGCAAATCAAAATTGAGGAGTGATGTTAAATGCTTTTATTATCAAAGTATTGGACATTACAAGTCATATGTAGAATATTAAAAAAAAAAAAAGCTATGTGAGGAAAAAGGCAAAGGCAAGAACCAAGAAGAAAAGATGAAGAAGAAATTTTAGTAGTAGTGGCGGTTCATTATGATATGTTTATGTTCTATTATAATGGCTATATTGATATTACTTATTATGACAATGGTTGGATCATTAGTTTAGGTGCATTACAGGCATTTCTTCTCAACCTATATTTCTGGAGATTTAATTATGTTAGGATGGAAAATGAAGACTCATGCAAAATTGTAGGAATGGGAGATATTCATTTTAATACAAATACTGCGTGTCAGCTGTTTTTACAAAAATGCTAGATATGTTTCTAATATTCATCTCAATATTATTTTATCAATTAAATGTGATTATGAGGGTTTTTACAACAATCAAAGTGGTGGTAGATGGAAGCTTACTATAGGGAGTCTCATTATGTCCAACAGGTAAAAGCAAACCAGTATAGATTTAACAAAAGTGATAAACTATCATAAAGGAATTAAGTCATAGTAGGTGGAGAAGGTTATTAATGATGTTCCAAATAGTGATGAACTTGAGCATAAGCCACTAGTTCCACTATCGTAAGATTAGTGTAGAAGATCTTCTAGAGAAAGAAGGCCTTTAATAGGTATAATCCTAATAAATACTTGTTTGGAGGAGAACTAGAGTCTTACATTGAGGTTTTAGAGTATGAAAAGAAAGAAAAATGGCTAAAAGCTATAGAATAAGAGATAAAATCCATGCAGGAGGACTACATTTATGATTTGGTGGATTTTCCTAGTAGAAAGAGGGCAATCAAGAGCAAATATGGTACATATTAAAGACTAAAGAAAATAACTTACAGCCATGTTATAAGGCAAGATTGGTTATGAAGGGATTAAGTCAAAAGAAGGGTGTATACTTTGAATAAATTTTCTCTCATGTGGTAAAAATGTCTTCTATTAAGGTTGTTATAAGAATTGCAAAAAGTCAAAAAGTTTAGACTTAGAGATTGAACAGCTTGATGTAAAGACAATATTTCCACATGGTGACTTAGACGAAGAAATCTACCTAGAGAAACCAGAAGAATTCAAGAAAAATGACTAAGAAAACATTATATGTTACTCTAAGAAGACAGTGTATAGGTTACAATAGGGATAAAGGAAGTGGTACAAGACGTTTAACTCTTTCATAGTTTAGGTGTGCATCTAACATTTGTGATTATGTGAAGAATTTTTCTGATAGTGATTTTATTGTTATTTTTCTTGACATTGATCATATCTTAATTGTTGTCAGTGATACTTTAAAGATTGATAGGTTGAAAAGGGAAGCTTAGCAATTCCTTTGAAATATCAAGCTAGACAAATCTTTGGGATGAGAATCTCCTATAACAACTAAAATGTGAAGTTTTTGTTATCTCAAGAGAAGTATATTGAGAAAGTAATTAATAAGTTTAAAACATGATGCATGATGACCATGTGGTTGTGCTTGCAAATGCAAGGGTCACACAAATATTAAAGTGGTGAAAAAGGCCATCATATCGCTTAAGGACTAAGAGTACTTGTAGTCATGATACTCTATCTCTAGACACATCATTAAGTCTCTTTATTCATGCTAGATCTTTACATGCACAATTTCTCAATTATAGCGCATAAAGCATACAAGGATTAAAGCCCTCTCTATAAACAATCAAAGATATTCAACACAACATGAATGAATCACAAGAAGAATCAATATAAATCAACAAAAGCTGATATCTAATTACAAGTTCATCATAAGTTTTCCCAAATCCAAATACCAAAGGAAAGTTAAAGCTATCATGTTCACAAAGTTCATGGCACAATCCATGAAAGAAGACATAGAAATATAAATCATAATAGATTTTGTTGTTGCTTCAATAAATAAGTGTGAAGAACTTTCTCCAATCTTCCAATGCCTTACCAAATGTCACATGAGCGATAGTCCCTCAATTGCTTGAATATCGACACAATCCTCCTCTAAAGGAGTAGTGAACCTAAAACCACTCCCCCCCAGTAGTGGCTCTTATATTGAACTCTAAAATTATGACCCACAAGGCCAATTATGAACCTATGGATGAGGAGGATGGATGTATCTCAAGTTGGGCCTTCAAAATCACGCTTGGGAGCACGATTATGCCTTTTCAGAGCCATCTATTAGGTCAACTAAAGGTGGGACGGGGGAAAGGGTGGTCATATTTAAGATAGAAAAAAACTATAGGACCCACCCCTCTAATCATGGGGGAGTGGACGGGCCCATGGTTAAGCAGTTTCCCTCTAAATCACTCGAAATAGATCCAAAATGCCCCTTTTTCATTCTTTTTGCTCCAAAGGGTCCTAGAATCATAAAAAAAGGTATTTAAGCCACCAAATATACTAGAAATAACATAAAAGTACATGTTAAATGTTGTAAATTAAAGATAACACCATGTATAAGTTAACACTTAGCAACACGAGCAAGGCCAAGGAAGGTATCTATCGTCTGTCAAGGCATTTCAAGGTGATTTTGAAACAATATTTTATAAGTGAGAAAGATAAAGAAATGATATGCGTCTATAGTATTGATGATAGGATGCCCACATCAAGGTACTTGATGACCTTTACAAGGGGAGCCAACATCTGGGCAAAGAAAATTACAGAAGTGTGTTAGCTTATCTAGCAGGGAGACAAAGTATACCACATTCTCTAAAGTTTACAAGGAAACTTTATGGTGTGTTCTTCATTGAGATAGCCAAAGTGCCATTCATCTTTATAAGAGTTTCATATTTTATTCAAGGACCTAAACATATTGATGTGACGTTACCATTGGATCAAAAATGTGTCAGAATCTAAGATGTTCTTACTTGAGAAAACCCATATTGATGATAATGGTATTGATATGTTGACCAAAGTTTTACCTCAAGAATAACTCTTGCTTTGAAGATACGAGGCAAGCTTTTTTTTGCCAAGATGAGCGGCCTAACCGCTAAGACAGGGGCGTGCACAAGCCTCGGCGGAGCAAGTGAGAGCGGGGCCCGTGCACACATGGGCGCAGGGACCACCCGCACACAACCACTACTCACACTCCCAAAAATATGCCCTCACCTAAGATTCGAACTCTCACCACTTGTGAAGGGTTCTATAGGGGACCCGACTACCAATAGACCACATGGTCGTTGGTGATACGAGGCAAGCTTTGTGGTATCCCTCACATAAGCTAGAGTGGGCAATTTTTGAGCTTGGGGTCTATCATATATAGTGACCCATTAGCACATAATTAACCAAATAATTACATCTAAAGAAAAGAGTATAAAAAGAAAAGAAAAGTTTCTTTTCAGTGGATGTATATGTGCTTAAGAGAACATGAGAAAGAATTTGGAGAATAGGGGGGACATAGACCCAAAGAAAAACAGAGTTTTGTGTCTATGATTGATGGTCATTTAATGTCCAATCCAATGAAATTTTAATTACATAATCCTTCAACAAGCTCTACATCTATAAATTCCAATTTTTAGGTCCATTATTGATGAGATCTTTTCAAATCCACTTCCATTGAAGTCGTAGTTTTTGGGGAAGAAATCTATTGTGGACCCACATATGTGATTATCATCTAACTGTTCTACATATAACTTTATATTCCCATTATTTTTTGTTGAAGATTATTCATCAAACGAAGTTTAGTGGTTTTTCTAATTGGATTTTCCACATTAAAAATCTTGGTGCTATGTGATTAATATTATTATTTTTAATCAATTTGATTGTTCATTATTAATATTGTTGCATGCTTGATTTATCATACTTAATTTAAAAGTATAGGAGGAAGTGAAAAATTAATCTTGATTATTTAACTGTGAGATTGGTGTATTATATACTTATTTTTCCCTTACCAATATATTTTATTGTGAAAAAAATATTAAAAATATACTTTCCCAAAATCTAGTTGCTGTAAGAACATAGCCCTCAATAGAGTAGGGTCACGATAAAAAGAAATTGAAAATAGTACAAAGCAAAGCATACAAATTTTACATAGATAACCCTTAAATAAATTAGGATAAAACCCACTGGAAAAGATAAAAGCATTTCATTAAGTGGAAAAAAATTTAAGAGTTACAACCTCTTTGATTATAAAGAGGAAACAAGTCTCTCTTAATTAGGAGAGACACCAACTCTATATTTTCTCTTCCACTTTTCTTTCGTTGTTATGAAATTCACCTTTCACTTGTTGTGTTCGAGAGCTTCGTAAGAGGGCAACAATTAAGCCTTTTTTAGTCCTTATAAATTAATCTCAAATTTTACCTAATCTCTTCATACACACACTTCTCACATTTTGAAGACTTGCAGTAGGTGAAATAGTCGGATAGGTAAGTTGAAAACTTTGGCTAACAGTAGTAACATAGTAATTATTATTTGTTCTCAATAGGATATAGAAGAAGACAAAATTGAATCTCTCTCTCTTAAATAGAGGATAAAAATATAATTGAACTTAAGTTTTGTTTGGATTGACTAATAAAATTAAATGCTTATAATATATTTTAAAAAGCTACCATCTTTTGCTTTTGCTTTGTTTTTTGGGTGATTGTGTATAACGTTGTTTGATTAGCATACTAAATTTTTTTCTTGCTAGACTTTTTAACACAATTTAAACACAATCCATTCATTTCATGCTCCTTGAAAAGCATGCTAACCTAACTTTTTTTCTCTTTCTAGATCATGTTAAATTAAACTCATCTATAATTTTCATCATAATTTGGAATTTGGAATTTGGAATTTTGTGTGATGCTTGTTGGGGCCTTGCAATAATAATATTCATACTTTTAGTATGAAGGCACTAGTATGTAACATGATTCATACAATGGCAGAATTAGAAATAAAATTAAAGGGGTGCTAAATTCAATTTTTTTTAAAACTTATAAATATGTAAAAAATTATATTAATTTAAAATTGAGATTATAATAATCAATATTTTAAAAATAAAAAATATATACCACTCCATATCTACATAATTAACAATTAACTCAATTAGCAAACCAAGGCAACAAATAATTCAATTAAAAAACAACTTAACACAAATTCACAATCTAATTTAGTTATTCAATACAATAATTATTCAACAAATAATCTAATGAATAATAAAAAATTCCATAACAATTAATCAAACATATATCAAACAATTTTGATATATGTCATTTTTTTTTTCGAATTGCAAAGATCCAGCCATATTGTTTATTATTATCACTCAATATCAATTTTATTTAGTATAATAATTTATTGTTTTTATTTAATTTAGTTTAAATATTGTGGAGTAGAATTAAAAAAAAAACCCTATATGTGATCACAAGTGACATGTTTTTTTAGTTTTTAAATTCCATATGTGAATTAATTAATTATATATATATATATATATAATCATTTTCATGGGCCAAGGGATATTCAAGCACCCGTTTGCCCTCTCCCTCTGCCTATAGATTCAGACACAATCCACCCATCAATTTTCATTAAACTAAACCTTTCATATTGTTGTGAATGTAATTATAAATATTTATAGCTACTTCCGTGTAACAAATGTGGTACATTTTACATGTGCATTGCAAGCCTATTCCGGAGTGCAATGTGCACTTTCATAGTATTTGGTCACATGCACTATTGTATTAACATAGAAGCCAAACTCTCAATAATACAATGAATAATTGTTTTAAAAGCCACATCAATCTTCAATGTATAGATATATTTAGTAGTGGTCTCATTTTGCATACAACAATAAAATAAAAATTTAAGCGGTATTTCGAGAGTTAGCAAACGAATTGTTTTAAAAATCGATTTTAAAAATGAGGTTTAAGGGAAAATTTTATATAGGTTGAATATAAGTTGAGTAAATTTATACTATCAAAATTAAATAATTTTAAATTAAAATTTTACTTTTCTAATTAATAATAAGTATTTTATTTTCATATTGATGAATGGAAATATTAATTGAATAGAATGCATTTTGAATTTTTATGTTTGATTCTATTTAAAATTTATATTTCAACAGATTTTTTAAGAACTTCATATTAAGTTTGTATGATATATACTAGGCTTAATACTAGTCAATTTTGTTTTTGAATGAACTTGTTTTTTATAGATTTAATGATTTATTTAATGATCAAAATAATTTTTTATATTTTTAGCAATTCATTTTGGCATATATCAATCAAAGTTGTTTGAATTTCATTTGTTTTTATTTCTGCTTATTTAATTCAAATTGATTTTGAATGTCCACATCTAGAAGCTCTTGTTTTTGTTGTGGAATTTTCTTAACGCAAGCATACACTATCATGAAAAAATAATATAATTATAAGATAGTATCATCCCACAAGGATTGAATTTATTAACTGCCAAAATTACTCTAACCCTAATTCTATATAATTAATGAAATTAAAAATGACTTATTTAAAAAGGATATGATTTGAGAAATAGAGATAAAAATAGGTAGATAAGGAGAAATCAACGCTCAGAGATTCTAGGTTTTTTGAGTTTACTTAGACTAATTCCACCTAGATCATCTAGTTCAATCAACTTATGTTTATTCCTTATGGTGTCATCAAATTTCTCTTAGTTAACTATTCATTTTTCTCAAGAATCAGCAGCATATCCAATTAGATAAGTTAATAATATCTCTTTAATAACTACGAATCTATGGAGATTATTAAGCTTTGAAAATTTATAATGATTCATATAATCTCATAAATATCTCTATCTTATGATGATTGTACAATATTTCAATTAAGATCTAATTCAATTGTCATATCTCAGTCTCATATCAAATCATTAACCATATAATTATTGATCAGACAATCACAAGCATTGAGCACAAATTGAAATATCCAACATAACTTTGAAACAAACATCAATTAAATTTGTTAGTTCCGCCGGTTAAGGTTTGTGAACTTAGAGAAACACTCACTCACTTAAACACTCAAGAATAGCGCACACAAACCACACAAGAGAAGACACAAGACGTTGGTAATCCAGTTCGGCGTCCACTCGCCTACATCTGGGAGGCCAAGCCCGAAGATCAACGATCCACTAAAAGAGGTAAAAATAGAAGAGTACAAACACACTTGTCACTCTCTCTCACATATAAAGAATACTACCCTCTCTAGATTGTCCGATACCTCCCTACTCCTTCTTTCAAGAGTCGTACTCAATCTCAGACCAAGATAGTATATATAGATGCCTCAACGTCTTAAATATAGCACATACCTCTTTTAGAATCTCCGAAATTAGCTGTTGCAACTTCTGTTGTAACATATGTTGCAACATGGCCCTGACTGCTAGCTTTACTAAGTTCTGGCTCCATTGCTAAGCGACCTCAAGACCCATCATCCACCTGGTCATGCTTAGTCCCAGTCGATGCAGTCAGATCACCCGATCCTGACTACCAGCAACTAACCTTCCTCCTCAGTTCCTCACCACACAGTCCCCTCGCAAGGGGCGCACGTCCTATGTGCGTCTTCATGAAACTTTCCAAACTTAGTCTTCACTTCACCCAAGTTTGGCCTTCAAATCTTCAACAAAGATCTTCAATCAATCATCCAAATCTTGCCAACAATAGGCATATCTTCAAACATACCCTTAATAGACTCCATATCATATCTATTAGGGTTCTTCAAATCTTGCCTTCAATAGTCTTCATATCTTACCATTGATAGATATTTCTTCATTTAGCTTCATCCATATTTAGTCTTCAATTATATCTTCTAAATATGGTCTTGATGAGATCTTGACTCCAAGTTGTAGCTTGCATGATCCACTTGCCAAAAATAGCTTCATCAAGATCTTCAAGAATATTTGCCTCCTAGCCAAGTTACCTTGCTGTGCCATCATTCTTTATCCATGCCACATCACCTAGGTTGCCACGTCACCTTGACTAGGTGTCAAATTATGCCAACTAAAAGTGCATTTGCACTAACAAAATTAAACAAATATAAATCTAAGTTTGCATAGTTCGGCTATATCATAGCTCTAGAAAAAGGTATTTAGAACATGAGAAACTCAATGATCGACATATTAACAAAATTCATAATAAAAATAAATAAAGAATAACTAAAAACTAAAGCTTGGATATGAGTCATCCCCAAATCTTTGCTCCCAACCTTTTTATCTCCTCAATTCTCTTTTAATGTTATAGCGCCTAGGCATTACGTGCTTATTTTAGTTGAAACTTGCTTCTTTTTTCTCCAATTAAGTGCTTTTGATATGTTCTTCCCTCAAATCGTTCTTCTTCTTTCCTACAATGCAAAAATAGTAAATTTGGGATTAAGATTGATTCAAAATAATTCACATTTCATTCATCATGAGTTAAAGAAAATTGTTCTCATTGAATGAAAATTATACTCATTGGTTTTCTTTTTCATATGCCCATATAGACTTTTCATATAGCAATAAATAATTTTTTCCAAGTTTACCTTGCATTTCAAATGTAAATCATGTTTAACTACTATTTCCACTTGCTAATAAATTGAAAAAGCATAAATGGGGAAATATTAAAACATAAAACACCATTTCAAGAGAGGGAATACAAAAAATAATTAGGGCAAAGAGGAAAATTAATGGAATTCTAATGGATTCTTAAATAAGGGTTATTTTGGAAAGTTGGTACTTTTTATAAATTTAAGATTATTAACTAATTTCAACTGATTTTTCTAATTTGTGTGAATCATTTTAAATGGACATATAAACAGTAACTGAGGGAGTATATTAAAGAGTTCGTTTTACATCATTCACTTAATTTAAGTAAATTTTAATCCAGTAATTGCATGAAGAAATTAGCTAATTTTATTTAAAACTAGTTATTAAATATTTCATATTACAATTTAACATATAAACAAATTGAAAACTTTTTTTTTTTCTTCAAGTGAGTTAAAAATAATATTAAGTAATGGCAATCTTAATAAAAGTTTTTCAAAAAGTATTTTCAAATTTTAACTCAAAATAATATTAAGAGTTATTTAAACTTGTAAATTGAGCTATATAAGGAGAAAAGTTAGTTATATTATATGATATTTGAAATCTATATTTAAGTGTCTAACTAGCATGAAGTTTCAAATTCACGCATTAAGTGTCTTGTAATACCTATCCATATGAGAAATATAATTGTTCTAGTAAAGTGCTTGAACTGTCCAAATAATTTTTTTTTTTAAGTGCATGAAGAGACTAAAAATTCTAAGTACTCAAATTATGTACTCTAAAAATCTAGAATTTATATATGTATAAACTGTGCTTATAAAGCTTGCTAATGGTTATGTTTTAATGCCATACATGATAGTAATTGTGAGAACCTAATATACAAGAATGGATTTTATAAAATGAAACCAAAAACAAACCAAACAGCTATAATAGATTTACACATTCATTTGATAACACTTTATACGGGCTTATGAATATTGTTGCGATTGAATTATGTCATACTCTTGCAGAAAACAATTAGCTATGATGTATTATACCTATTATCATTAAAGGCAAATGATGTGACTTCCTAAATCTATATATATATATCACTTATAAAGATTAACATGCACAATTAATAATTAATAATTAAATTACAAAATGGAGATTATTAGACTATGAGTTCTAGAAGTGATTCTTAGATTTTGGATAAAATTGCCCTTCAATACTTTTAGCAGTAGCATTTTCAAATCTAAGATACATCATATTAGGGAAACAAATAAAGTGTATTGTTACAAATATAGTTGTTAATGTAGTTTATATCAAATTGATATTCAAGGATTGGTAAAATAAAAAACAATTAAGCTATATTTCGCAATATTTGTAGTAATATAAATGTTGTTAACAAGACGATATAATAAATGAACAAAAATATTAAATTATAAATATAATACACCAATATTATTTGATGTCTAAAATTAAATATATTTAAATATTTTCTTTGCATTAGTGACAAGCTAGTGCTAATGTGTTTTGATATTTTAAATATGTGTTGAATTGATAAATAAATTACTATTGTCTAATGTGTAAAATACAATATCATATCATTATATTCTTTAATAACAATATGATTACTACATTCCCTTAAGTAAAAACTATAAAAAGAAAAGTAAAGTAAAATTAAAGTATACTACTATAATAAATAAATAGCTGACTATAAAGAGTTGGGATTAATAGCTTCTTGTAACTATACTAAAATTAGGTAAACAAACTAATGTATAAAACAATAAAATTAAGTTTCTTTTTATAAGTGCACTGATACCAAAGTCATTTATAATGAGTAAAAAAATAAAAATAAAAATAACAATCAAACCATCTTAAACTCATATCTAATTAATATCAATAATGATATTACTTAATTAATATATATAAATTATAAGAACATTAGGACAATTCTTATAAATAAAAAAAAAATTATGTTATTATTTGTTATGCAACCGTAGAATGTGATAAAATAAAATTGATTTTGAAGAATTATATAATTAATGATCATACAAGCGTTATTACAAACATAAATCATAAAACAATTTTTAAGTTTTTTGTAATCAATATGCAGTGACAATTTTTTTTAAATAATAAAAAAATAATAAATAAAGACTAATAAATTTTTAATACTTATGCAAAAACTTATGTCAGTTAGTTGTTGTAAATTAATATTATTGAATATGTAAAATAAAAAAAATAAATTTTAATTTATTTATCAAAACACAAATATAATTGATATTTAAAAATTTTAATAAAAAACAACAAAGTAATGGTAAATTATAAATTTATTGTGCGGTTACCTAGCATATTGTCATCTATATTATATATATATATATATATATATATATATATATATATATATATATATATATATATAACATTGTGTCATTTAAGTTTGTATGTCATTTACAACTTGAAGGAATGAATGCCTCAACAAAATATTATTATTATTATTATTATTATTATTATTATTATTATTATTATTATTTTGAATAAAGTGGATAAATCACGAATTTCGCATCAACAAAATATATGTATCATTTAAATTTTAGATGTTTAGATAACTACTGAGTAAACTATCATTGCATTATATGAAATAAAATAACTGTTAATATTTTTTAAAAAAAATCTATGGAATATCAATGCCGTTTATAGGATAACCAAACATGGCAAAAAATACTATTAATATTTAAATACTTGTAAATCTAAATCTATAAGGATGTAAATATTATTGAATGTGTAAATTAAGCACAATTAAATTTGAATTTATTATATTAATAACTAAAGAAAATACATAAAATAAATATAAGTAAATCATAAATACTCAAGAAAAAAACGGATATATGATCTTTATGGATGGAGTGGTAAATCTTATTTTTATTTTCATATGATGCTTTTGGATGGAGCGGTAAATCTTATTTTTATTTTCAAAAAATAAAAATAACAAAATTTTATTTCCATTATAAAGTTCATCTACTATGAAATTGTCTTTTCAATAAACAAGTTTTAATGAGATAAAATAAAGATTTATCCAAATATTTGAGACATAATCAAATAAATAACTTACTGAATATAAAATATCAATAATGACTTAGTTATGACTCAGTATTATTTATATTTAGAATATTATCTCAACAAGAAAAATGGTGAAAATAAGAATTTCTAAATGGAACTTTTTTTTCTTCCCAACATTGACAGCATGGTACTTAGTCGGCATACAAATGATCAAAAATAGTAAAAAGTTAAAATATTTGCGTTACAAAATTTTATCATAAATGAATTTCCATCTTTACCCCTCCCCCTCTCTTACTTCTATCTATATAAGTCCACCGCTCATCCACTCCCCTCACCACCCTCACAACAAGAGACATCTCATCCTTAGCTATTTGCCATTTCAATCTCTTTCCCTTTTTCTCCCTTCTCTTCTCCTTCTCCATCAATTTCATCAACACCACCTCTCTCTCTCTCTCTCTCTCCATTTTTGAAGTTTTAAAAAGAGATGGAGATTGGCTATGGTATCATCTACATCATCCTTGTCCTCATCTTTGCAACATACTTCTTCAAGAGAAAGCTCAAGGAAGAGGGTCAATTCAATGGAAAACTAAGGCTACCTCCGGGTTCCATGGGTTTTCCCTACGTCGGTGAAACACTCCAACTCTACTCACAAGACCCCAACGTTTTCTTCACCAACAAACAAAAGAGGTTACTATCCATCCATACTCTCTCTTTTACCTTTTCCCTTCCTTCTCTCTTTGTACACATCTCTTTGCTTATCCTATTGTGTTGTCTTTCACTGTTTCTTCAGGTATGGAGAGATATTCAAGACTCATGTTTTAGGCTGCCCTTGTGTGATGTTGGCCAGTCCAGAGGCTGCAAGATTTGTGCTTGTGACACAGTCTAACTTGTTCAAGCCTACTTATCCTCGTAGCAAAGAACGAATGATCGGCCCCTCGGCGTTGTTCTTCAACCAAGGTGAGTACCATATGGGAATTCGGAAGCTTGTTCAATCATGTCTAGCTCCCGAGGCTCTCCGTGCCATCGTCCCGGAGATCGAACGCATCGTCGTCTCTATGTTGGAGTCTTTAGGTCATGGCCAAGTTATCAACACCTTCCATACTATGAAGAAGGTTAGTGTGTGCTTTTTCTTGTATGCGTGTTCATTTTGATTATTTTGTATATAATTGGGATTACTAAAATTTGTTCATTTGTTTATTGATATGTAGTTGTCTTTTGATGTGGGAATTCTAACTATTTTTGGTGGGAAATTGGAGGCAAGATACAAAGTAGAGCTCAAGAAGAACTATTTCATTGTTGACAAGGGTTACAATTCATTCCCCACAAACATCCCTGGCACCCATTATAATAAAGCAATCAAAGTAATCAAAGATATCATATTTATATATAGTCCTATATATAACTGAAAATTCAGTTGACTTATTGATTGTTTTGAATGTTTGACATTAGGCAAGGAAAAGGCTAAGTGAATTACTAAGTGAGATCATGAATGAGAGGAGAAAAAATGGGAAGGTGGAGAAGGACCTTGTTAGGCTATCTAATGGAGTCGAAAGATAATGGGAAAGGATCGAAGCTCAGCGATGAACAAATCTCCGATAATATCATCGGTGTGCTCTTCGCCGCACAAGACACAACGGCGAGTGTGCTCACTTGGATCCTCAAATATCTCGGCGAAGACTCGAAGCTCCTCGAAGCAGTGAAGGTATATTCACTTCATATCATCATCTTTGCATGCATGTATTATCAAAGATAGCTCACAAATTTGATGGTGACTCTCAACAAAAGTTTGATCACAATTTCATGCAGGTTGAGCAAATGGACATCTACGCAACCAATGAATGTGGAAGCCAACCCTTGACATGGGCCCAAACAAGAGCTATGACACTCACAAACAAAGTATGTCCATTTTCTTTATTTACTGCCACACAATACATTAAAACTATGTCCCACTAATTAGTTAATTGTCTCTTTTCACTCCTTTACTTATCCTTTTATTTCAGGTGGTCTTGGAGACCTTAAGGATGGCAAGCATAATCTCATTCACATTTAGAGAAGCGGTGGCTGATGTAGAGTATAAGGGCTTCTTAATTCCAAAAGGATGGAAAGTGATGCCTTTGTTTAGGAACATACATTACAATCAGGACTTTTTTGCTGAGCCTCACAAGTTTGAGCCTTCTAGATTCTCGGTATGTTTCTTTATGTTTTTACTTATATAATTCATCAAATTTTCTTTCATGTAAAATTTACTTAACCATTATTCACTTACAAACTCAATATAGAGCGCACCGAAACCGAATACATTTTTACCATTTGGAAGTGGAGTTCATGCTTGTCCCGGAAACGAGTTAGCAAAGCTTGAAATCCTCATCTTGCTTCATCACTTGGTAACCAAATACAAGTAAGTTTTAATTTTTATTTTTTACTATATATATATATATGTAATTTTATTGTAGAAAGACAAACTAAGAAAAAGGATGAAAAAATAACAAGTGGGAATGAATTCAAGTGTGCGTGGTATATCAAGTGGTTATAGTGATGTGGTTGGATGTTTCTCAATAGAAGATTCCATGGAAGAAGCATGAAGGACTATCCAGACCAAATCTTTAGCTTTTGGCTATTTTATTCTGCAGCTCTTTAGCCCACGCACACTTGAATTCATTCCCACTTGTTATTTTTTCATCCTTTTTCTTAGTTTGTTTTTCTACAATAAAATTATATATATATATATATATATATAGTTTTTAGTTTCATTTTGATAACTCACCTATCAATGTTTTTTTATAAATTGATGCAAATTGATGAATTTTTATGGATTTGGACAATACCACCTGAAAAGATCTCAATATATATATATATATATATATATATTATTTGTTAGAGCATTTTGATAAATATCATATTAACTATTAACTAATATGAATAATTTATTTACTTATTTATTTATTTATTTTTATTTAGGTTTGAAATGGTGGGGCCCAATAACGAGATAGAATACAGCCCGTTTCCCATTCCTAAGGAAGGGCTTCCTATGCATGTGTGGCGTGATGAACTCGGCCATGGTGCTTGAGAGGCATAGAGCACACTCGATCAAGTCAAGCAAGCATTTGGGTCATTATAGTTCTCCAATTTGATCACCAAAACTTTGTACTCTCATTTTAACTATTTAATAATAAATAATTTATTAAAATCATTGTTTTTAATTAATTAATTAATAAAAAAATGTCTGTTTCTATATGATGTGTGTGTATGGGAGTGGGTCATTTGTGTGTGGATATGATATAAAATTTAATTTTGCATTTAATTGGTTGGAATGGTATTTCATTCAATTGATGTTGGAAATGGTCCTTTTGGGTTTGGGCGGTGGTCGGCTAGTTTCTTTTTATGGTAGAGAGAATGAAAAGGGATGATGGAGTTCCCTTGTTCTTAGGGTTAAGTAGTACACCGACCATTGCTACCACCTTACATCAACCCTATATTGCTCTTCTTTCCTAACTTTAGATTTCTCTAGAAACTATTTTTTTTTTTTAGTGTATTTTTGTATGATGGAAAGGATGTGGCTTTCTTGTAGCTTGTGGAAATATCTACCTTCTTTTTTTTTGTTTAAAAAAAAAAGAAATATATTGTGTTGAATGAGGAATCTTTCTTCTCACTTTTGGAGGTCAATTTAGCATTTAAAATTCAAATTTTTCATTGACTTCTATATGTTTAACAAGATTTAAGATTTGTTTCATTAGCGAGTTAGCCAAACTAATAATTAACTAAACAAGCTCAATTATTTTAAAAATTATTTTCATATATTTATTTGTTATCAATTTTAATTAAGTCAAAGTGTGATTGGCTCATATAAACATTTTCCCATTAAATCAAACTTTAAAAAAAAAAAGGTATTAAACAAACAAGTAACCTTACTTGCAACCAAATATGACCTTAGACATTCAAATCAATCATGCTAAGGTGCAATATGTATCCATCGTCTCTTGTTATCTTACCTTCAATCAATCAAGAGATTGGTGGTTATATGAACTTCATAATATGTTGATATCGTAAAAATTATATATATATATATATATATATATATATATATATATATATATATTGTAGTTGGAAAGGAATATATAAGTTTTTCTTTAATAAATTTCTACTAACTAAACTTAATCATCATTGCATGTTACCATCTTTTTCTTAATTGATTCTTTTAATTTATAACTTTTGAGTGTGAAAAAGACCAAACTTGGGGAGTTCACTGCCATTATTAAGTGATTCCTTGATTTCTCTACACATAGTACAACAACCATGAGCAAGAATCCCTCCATTATTGCGGATGACATAGATAATCTCCTTTAAGATCTTCTTGAAACCTAAGTACATCCATTCTGCCAACTTTTGGATACTTCTCTTTCTTGCCTCATTCCTTTTTGAAGATATTGTTTTAATTTGCTTCTTATTTAATGGAAATATGTTCTATTTATTCTTTTTTTAAAATATATATATACAAATGTTGTAGCAGAACATGAAGTTTAAAAATACATATGAAGTTTGCATCATTGAAGTTTATATAATACATTTTTGAAGTTAAGTTCAACTTACAATATTTAGTTTGAGGGATTTAGAAATAAAAATTTAGAATATGAGATTTTTATTGGGTTGAGTCACTCGAGCAAATAATAATGTTTAGTTTGGGTGATTTGGAATGGTACAAGGTACGTCTTGTTGCTAAGGGGTTTACACAGAAAGAAAGCGTTGATTACAAAGAAAACTTTTCACCAACGTCATTCATTAGTAGCTCATTTTGGATCTTGAGTTACATCATATGGATATTAAGATGTCATTTCTCAATAGTGGCATTGATGAGACAATCTATATGGTGTAACAAAAAAAAACTTTGGTTTTGGTGATTCAAAGAATATATGTCATGCAAATTGAAGAAATCCATATATAGGATTAAGCAAGCATCTCATCAATGATATTACTAGTTTCATCAAGTTGTCATCTCATTTGGTTTGCGATAAACAGGTTTGATGACGATATTTACCACTAGTTTTGTCAGAGTTAGCACATTTTTTTATTTTATATAAATATCGACATACTGCTTGTCATCAATGATATAGGCTTATTGTATGAAACCCAGAGATTTCTACCAAATAAATTTGAAATGAAAGATCTTCTTGATGCTTCTTTCACTTTAAGTTCCCATTTATAGGGATTTTTCTTGGAGAATTGTTGAGTTATCACAAAACAATCTTATCAAGAAGGTGCTTAAAAGGTTTTAATGTGCATGATTATTAATGAGAAAATCTCAGTATCAATCGATGCCCCAAAAATAATTTTGAAAATAGAAAAATTAATATTGAAGATCCTTATGCTTTAGCTATATGAAGCTACCAATGGCTTTTTGAGCTTATTGGGACCTAGTCTCTTGTGTAAGGTATTCATTTCGGGCAAGGCCTGAAATCAAACCCAAAGGCATGCAAGGTGAGGGCATAGGGGTGTGAGATATTAACTCCATGCATGTGCACACCCCTTGACTTCCCTTAAATGAGGATGCTCCTCATATATTTATCAAAAAACAAAAAAAAAATGAAGAACAAGCTATAGAAAGTCTTAGTCTTATGTATGCTCAAGTTTATATACATTTGGATAATACATACATCACCAGAATACTAGGGAGATATTTAAGTAACTTGGTAATGGATTATTTGAAGGAAACTAAATAGGTTATATATTATTTCAAATAACAAAAAGTTATATGCTTACTTATAAGAGATCAGATCGGTTGGAGTTCATTAGTTACTTTGATTCTGATTTTGTCGAATAGCAAGATAGTCCAAGATCCATGTCAACTTATATGTATCTACTTGCTAGGAGAGCTATTTCCTGGAAGAGTGCTAAGTAGACAGTCATGGCTTCTTCTACTATATATGCTTATAGCGTATTATGAGATATCTAACCACGGAATATGGGTACGAAACTTGGTTACTAGGATGCAAATTGTGGATAGCATAGGAAGACCGCATAAGATATTTTGTGATAATAAGTCCATAATGATATATTTCAACATCAATAAAAGCTTGATGAAGTCAAAGCATATAGACATCAAGTTCCTAACTGTAAAAGAAAGAGTTCAAAATAGACAAATATCTATAGAACACATTGAAACAAACTCTATAGTTTCAGATCCACTTACCAAGGGATTACCACCCTATGCCTTTCATGAGCACACCCCTTAACAGGTTAACTCTTAAGGATATGTAGTTTTAGTGGTAGTTTGTATTTTTAGATATTTTCTTTAGGATTAAACATGTTATTGTTATTTGGATATAGTTTATGGCTATTTAAGGATAAGGTTATTTTCTAGATATAAAGTATTCATCTTATGTTGTCTATGAACTTATTTAAAATTAATCTCACTGAAATATAAGGTTGGAACAGTTTGAAACAAACATGCTCAGATCATATTACATGTAATTTTTCATGCTACAAACTGATGCTAGACCATATTGTTAGGTAATATCAATATATATGACCAATTATAGGTTTAGTTATGATCAATGCAATGAAAACCATTTTGATCCTATGTTGATATAATTGATGGACCAAATTGTTCCGTATTGCATTTGGTATATAATGATGATAGTTTTTTAGTACTCATAAGGCTATTTTTAATACACAATTAAAAGGTGACACATATAGCCAATGGCGGAAGGATGAAGGCAAGAGGGTGCTTGAGCATCCCCTTTCTTGTGAAGCATCCCCTCCCTCTTTGAAAAAATAAAGGGGTAGCATCTCCCACCCCTTCATTTAAGCCCCATGACATCCAGCCATTAGACTTCTTTCAAAATATGAAGACTCCCAAATTCCCACTTTTGAAGAATATAAATGAAGCATCAAAGACAATTGTCAACATTATATAAGGATTTGTTTACATTAATCTCGATGCTACAATGGTTGTCAGTAAAACAAAACACCTATGTAACTATGTCTTCTCTATTTTTCTGGATCAAATCACAAGCAATAAATCCCAATGACTCTCAAGTCTCTCATTCCTCAATAGCTTGATTCATGATCCAATCTCTCTGATCTCTCTACCAAAGCCCCGATCATGTTGATCGGGGGTAAATCTCACCTCTTTGATAATTATTTAAAGAGATATTGATAACTTTTTGCTAATGTTTGGGTTGGTAGCCTGTAGGTTTGGAGTTTGATCTTTATTTGTTTTGGCTGAGATTCTTGACTTATTTTGGATTTTCTTTGTTGATGTTATTGGATTTTGATAGTTATGATGCTTGTGGTGGATGTGGTCACAAATGAGTAACCTTAAAGAGTTTCAGTTGTTTAACTTGTTTTAGTGGGAATTAGGAAGTTGTGTTATTAAGCAGCCAAGTTGCAAGCAAGTGAAGCTTTGTCATTTCTTTAACATTTGTTTGATTGTGTGTTTCTTGTATTGAATTCCCATTATGAGTTGCACTTCAGATTGAGAATTGGGAAATGCTTATGTGGGAGGTGGGTGGGGTTGGACATTGGAATAAGATATGAAAAGGGTTTTCCTTTTTTACCTCAAGAATAGTGTTATTTATTTGATTTTTCAATATTTTCATGAATTAAAAGTGATTTGGAGGAAGAAATTCCCTTTGAGTTGTCTCTTTTATTTCATGGGATTTATTTTATGAGAAGATTAGTGAGAAGATAGAGAAGTTTAAGTTGGTGGGATGACTGCATAGCTCGAAATGATTCCCATTGATTTCTCTATTTTATCTCATTGATTCTAAATTTATTATCTTGACTTTAAAGTGCATGGTTCTTATAACTTATATAGTTATATTGGAAGAGCATCAAATTGTTGTGTTATTTTAGTAATCTTGGAGCTATAATTAAGTATGTGCATGGCTCACCTTAAGTTTTGGCAAATTGAATCAATTGAGCTAATGGTTTACCCTAATTCCTTTGTACCTAGATTATCTTAGACTTTCAATTAACACTATATTTCTGTTAACTTGCTAATATTTTTGTAACTTTATTTTCTAGTTTGTTTATTGAATAACTAGTACTTCTTGGTTTATTTTGTTCAAGTATGGATAAAACTTAGGCATATTTTAATATCTATGTTTATAGGACACCCTAGTGAGCTTGAACTGGTTTGAGTTTGGGAGTTATTTTAGGCGCTTGGCAGGTAAGTAAATCCACATGAAGTTGTGTGTGTGTGTGTGTGTGTAGAATGTATGATTTTATTATAGAATTGTTGCATTGTTGAATACTAGTTGAATAATTATTGTGTTGAATAAAAAATTAGGTTATGAATTTGAGTTATGTTATTTTTAATTATATTATTTGTTATTTTGGATTTTTTAAACCTAAACCGAAAAGCTATGAATTGTGTTGAATAATTATTGCTTGTTGAATTAATTGTTAACTATATAGATATGAAGAGGTTTTTTAAACCTAAACCGAAAAGCTATGAATCTATAACAAATGTTTCTTCTGAAGCTAGCACCGGAGAACATAAGAGAAGATGTGTTCAGTTCAGTTCTGATGATATCATTGCTAATCCTGGACTTCAAAAACTAATTAAGAGTATAATGTGGAGATTAGAGACTAAGTTTGAATATCGTATTTACTAAGGCCTGTGTCAGTCGTCTAGATATACAATGGAAAGAAATTCAATGCTTTCAATAAGCATGGTTTCAAAAGTTTGGTTGGATGGAATATAGTGCAACAAAAGATGAATCACATTATTTTTATTGTTATCTTTTCAGGCAGAATAGAAATAAAAAGGGTGCAAGTGAACTTTTTACAAGAAGAGGGTTTTGTAATTTGAGGAAAGAACTTGAGGCCTTTAATCAACATGTAAGTCCAGTGAACAGTGCACACAATAATGCTAGGTGACATTGTGAGAATTTTAAATATCAGAGACAAAGTGTGTCACATATGTTATATTCTCATATGTTTCAAATAGTGATTGTTTCGTACTCAACTAATAGTTGTTTTAAATGTTGTATGAATTCTTTTGGTAGAGGATCTTACGTTTCGTGGTTAAGACAAGTCTTCTAGTTCTAAAAATAAAGGGAACCTTCTGGAGATACTCAACTAGTGCACAAAAGGGTTAAGAGGATTGGGAATGTTATTAATAAAAATGCTCCTACGGATAATCAGTTAATTTCTCCATTGATTCAAAAACAGTTGGTGAATGCATGCACAACAAAGACAACATTAGCAATTGTTAATGAAATTGGCGATAGTAAGTTCTCACTAATTGTTGATGTGTCTTGAGATAAGTCAATAAACAAGTAAATTATGGTGATTTTGAGCTTTGTGAACAAGAAAGAGAAGTTGTTGAAAGATATCTTGCGATTTAACATATAACTGATACTTCCATCTTTTCTTTAAAAGTAACTTTAGATTAGTTATTTACTCGACATTATTCATTGATTTCAAAATTGAGAGGACAAGGGTATGATGGAGCCTCAAATATGAGAGGGAAGTTTAATTCTTTGAAGACATCGATTTTAAAACAAAAACTTTTCATTTTATATCTATTGTTTCACCTACCAACTATAATTAGTAGTTGGCTTCATGTAAAGAAATGCATTGCTTCAAATAAGCCATCAAAAAATTGTAGAAAGATTGGAGAGTAATGAAATTTTTTTTAGGAAGTGACAAGCATCAAGAGACAAATCTTGCGAAACAAGGATAATAATTGGGATTAGTATTTTACAGCTTTGACCCATCTCCTAACTATGTGGGAATTTGCTTTGGAGGTGTTACAAAATGTTTGTAAAGAAGGAACAATTGTAGATCAAAAAGGTTTGGCATCAAGTTTGATTAGTAAAATTGAGAGTTTTCAGTTTGCATTTATCTTATACATTTGATGATAAAAGTGTTAGGGATCACAAATGAATTATATCAAATACATTACAACATAAAGATCAAAACATTGTCAATGCCATGGTGGTGATTGATACCTTGAAAAATCCTCTACAAGATTTAAGGGATAAAAGATGAGATAAGTTATTAGAAGAGGTTAGAAACTTTTGTGATAGAATGTATATTCCATATCTTGACATGGAAGATAAACTATCAATTTGAGGTCATTCTAGGGGTGAAGGATAGTGGATTACTTATTACCATCATTATCATGCAAAGATTTTTATTGCAATTATTGATTTAATTGCCATTGAGATGAATAGTTAGTTGAATGAGACAACTACAGAGTTACTAACTTTCATATCATGTCTTGATCTAAGAGACTCATTTTCAAAATTCTATCATGATAGGCTACTTCGCCTTATTGAAACTTATTCTAAAATTTTTTTTATACATGATCTTCAAGTCTTAAAAGAGCAACTTTATACCTGCATTGATGATGTTAGAAGAGTTCTGATGTTATTGAATACGATGATCTTGCAAGTTTTGCTATGAAACTAGTTAAAAGTAGGAAGCATTTGGTATTTCCATTGGTTTATCGCTGTTTTGAATTAGTTTTCATCTTCCAGGTAGCAACAACATTAGTTAAAAGATCCATCATCAAAGCTGATTTGCGCAATAAGATAGGAGATGAATGGTTGAATGGTATGATGATATATATGTTGCATAGAGCAATAAGTGGTTGAAATAATTAATGATGAAGCTATTTTGGTTCAATTTCAAAATATGCAAAGCGGAAGAATTCAACTCTCACCTTATGTTGGTAGTCATTAGTGATATGTATATTTTTATAATTTTCAAAATGTTAATTATTATAATTTTAAGTTTGAATTAATATAATTTTTTATATTAATTTTTTTAGGATAAATCCAGCACCACTTTGGTTTTGTTTCTGGTTCCGCCACTGCATATAGCCCAAATTGGGAGATTGTTGAATTTTAATTTAACAAGTGTTTGTTAAATTTACATAGAACCTATGGGCTTACGTTAATAATAGTGTATCAATAGTCATCATAATAAGTTAAGGCCCGGTTGCATGATTCAAAAAGTTTTTCTTCTTCATTTTTTTTTTCTTTGAAATTTGGGCTTTAATGTAATTTAGCTAAAGTATAGGGTTTTATGTTAGAGGCTATTAGGTTATTTTTAATTCTATGATGGGCTAAATTAAAGATAACCAAAGCCTATAAATAAGGCTATGTTCCTCACGATGTAAATAAGTTATTTCAACAATATCCTATTATTATGAGAGACTCAGGAGCCTAGTATCAAGATCATGTATTAAGATCAAAGTATGTAGTCAACCATTTGATAGTCCAATAGTTTGACACAAGAGTGCAAGAGGGAGGAGACCAAAGATTCAAATCCTTTCCTCAATAGTACTATTTTGTACTATTCACAATTTGGGTTTGGATCACTTATGGGAGAAATAGTAGTTTCACCTTTCAAGGTTGTAGGGCAGGAGAATTTTTTTAGGAGGTCTGTAAGCCACCGTAACTAGTGCACATTTATACCTATCTGTCTTTTTGATAATTTTTTAAATTGAGAGTGCTTGTCGCCAATTAGTAAAAAAAAAAAAAAAAAAAATCAAAGTATGTACCCTTTTATTAATTTGTTCTTATATTCCTAATGATTCTACATGATGCATTGATTGTTTTGTGATAGCTTTCACTATTAAACAATTTTCACCAACATCAAATTCAAGCACAACTTAATGCATTTAAGACATGTTTGTTAAAGTCATTTAAATACTTGCATGTTAGCCGTCATTAAGCATGTGAAATAGTCAAGAAAGGGTTGAAATGAGTGGCTTAACTATTTTTTTTTTTTTTTTTTTTTTGAAGAAATTGGTGACAAGCACCTTTTTTATTTTATTTTATTTTTTTTATATTGTGCTTGAGAGGTTTCGAACTCGAAACCTCCCAAACACAAACAAGGTAGAAAACCATTAGGCTATACCTTGATTCCTACGGCTTAACTAAATTGATCCTTGATAGAGAGGACGTCATTAGATTTATGTATCTACCTCAAATCATATTTGTTTTGGAGATGAAATTTTTCAGTTTCTTTTCTTTCATAATATATTTCTCTAACCTTTGCATTAATGATGTTGGTAAGCCAAGAGTTTCTCTTAGCCACGTTGTTGAACTCCTCATTGATCTAGGAAGCATTTTTTTTTTTTTTTTGTTGTTGTTGTTGTTTTCAAGATGAGTGATTTAACCATTAAGAAAAACAGGGATGTATACAAGCCTTAGCGGGCCAAGTAGAGGTGGAGCAGCATACATATGTTAATACCAGTCTATTTTATTAATTTTATTTAATAATATAATCCAATAAACTAATATGAAAAATAAAATTTTATAAAAAAATTTAAAAATATGAATTTGAAAAAAAAAGATAAAAAAATCATAATAATAATATTGTGCTAACCAAAAGTGATTTTGTTTTTAGTTTTTTAAAATACACAACAGTTAATGTATCCAAGCATGTTTTTATTTTTAAAAAATTAAAAATAAAATAAAAACAAAACAGAAGCAAAGCAAAATAAAAAATGGAACAATAGAAACTATGTCAAACCAATCTTAGTGTGTCAATTTTTCCTTTCAACTTCAATAAATGAAAAACCAAAAGTTTCATATAAATATGAGATTTAGAGATTAGCGTTCTTCCCACATTCAAAAAAATCATGTATGCTTTTCACCCATTCATTTTTGTAAGAGATTGTGCCCCCGAAAAAAGGAGAAAAAAAAATTCCCAAACGCGTTCATGGATTTCATATCTTCCACTATCACAATATTCACAATTTATTTGCTTAGCAATGTAAGACAAATTGTGACATGATCCAATTTTTTCTACAATGTTTATTTATTTACATAAAAATATTTTCTAGTTAACTTTAAAAAATATTTAAGTAAAATAAATATTAATTAAACCATATAATTTTGATATTAAATTTATTTTAATTAATATTAATTAAGTCAAAATTTCATGAACTCCATAAAAACTTTTCCTGGTTAAACATCTTTAATCTGCAATATTATTACCATTGATGGTATTTTGCAAATTAGTTTCATTGGTCATCACTTATTCAATTAAACATTAGAGTAGCATGAGCTTACTTGTTCAATATTGAACGCATAAAAACATAAAAAAATAAAAAATAAAATAAAATCATTGCTAAAATTTTAGTTTGTTTATAAATAGTGTTATTTTGCAATGATAATATTTAATGCAAATGCAATCATATTTCCTAATCACATTCAGCTATTTTTTTTTTTTAACAAAAAAGTTTTGATGATCATACTCTCTATGAAAATCATAAAAGTTAAAATGTTTTAAATATTAAATTATTTAAATCTCAATAGAATTTGGAGATATATATATTAGATTTAGGATATAAATAAATGACGACGTTATTTGGATGGTCATCCAAAGAGGCCCGCGTTGGAGGAAGCTTGCAACGCAAAAAAAAAATCAACAATGTCTCTCCCTCCGTCGGCTGACGTTGAAAAAACAGTAGCACCATGCGCTGGAGTTGGTCCACTGCAGGTGGAGCTACTGTCGGGGTAATTTCCTCAAACGTTGCTCTTGTATCTGATCGATCAACCGTGGATGGTGCTACTGTTGTTTCAACGTCAGCCAGCGGAGGAAGAGACATTGTTGATTTTCTTCTCTTTGCAAGCCTATTCCAACACAGGCCTCTTTGGATGTCTATCCAAATAACGTTGTCATCGGCAAACGTCGGGGCTATGTCGGTAGTATCTAGGCTATTCCCAGTATAACTGGTACCGGGTACTTCATTTGTTGGTAGGGACATAGTATTCGACTGTGAACGTCCTTCCAACACCTTAACATGAGCAACAAGCAGGGGAACTCTTTTGTAAATATTTCGCACACCTATAACAGACATGTAGTGACGTCGTCGGCTGTTGCCCTCGGGGGTGGAGGAGTGGCTTGTCAGGCATCGAGAAATGTGTGTGTGGGTTAGGCTGGAAGAAGGGGAACGGCGTCGAATGCGCCTTGAAGAGATTGGCATCTCATCTTTCCTTCGAGACAGTGGTGCGGGAGCAATGTCATCTCCATGGCAGGTGGCCCAAACAAAGACTTCTTTATCCGTATTCGTAGCGACCAGTTCAGGAAACTAACATTTGTAAACACAATCTCTGTGAAATCCCTCAACTTAAACAATAATCAATGTTGTTAAACACTAAAAAAATATTTTTAAACGGTAAAATATAAAGTTAAATAATAACTGACAGTGTTAAACACTAAAACATTTTTTTAAACAAAAAACACTATTATTAAACGATAATAAGTAAACTTAAGCAGAAACAAGTTTTCTACACAAAAATGTCACTCTAGACAAACGTTAACATACAATATAAAATGGTAACACACATTCTTAATGATTTATTATCTCCTTTCCTTCGAAGGATGACAACATGGGTTCTATCGATGCTAGTTTCCGATAATTATTTTCACCATAGCATAGTATCCTTGGGTTTTTCCAAAACATAACTTCTTGCCGGTGCCAGTGAGCTCATAAAACCATATGTTCAGTACGACCACACAACCTTTAAGGTACCACATGTTGGTCTTCTTCCCAGGGCATCTTGCTTGCACTCGTCCCATCCCATTTGTACATCGCCTGCGCCCATACATAGTGTCCCATGCCAAGTAGGTTATTGATATAATCAACAATCCAATTCGGCACCGAGCATGAGGTGTTCGGGAAGAGGATAGTACCCATGAGGTACACCATAAGGAGTTTTACGAAATTTTCATCTTCTCTCCTCTGCCGAACAATTTGGTTAAGTGTTCACTTGATGGAGTCTCTGTGTCTTTCGTAGGTTTTCGATAAATACTTGACTTTAAAAGATGAGTGTGTTTTTTTCTTATGAAATACGACTGCATCTCCATCACATCGTAGCCCAAGGATGATAGCCACATCTTCAGGCTTGAAACCCAGTGAGCTTGCTCCAGTCCTGAATTTATTAGTGCGGTCATCATACCTTTGCAACAAAGAATCAAGAAGGGTCCTCTCTTGGAATACAGGTTCCATTTCAGTGAATGCTGCAAACGATGTCCTTCGGATGATCTCCCAGTGTCGTCCACTCATGTGAACTTTTAATTTAGCCAAAAGTCTCCACTATTAGTGTCAAGTAGCATCGCCCATTAACTAGGTTGATCGCCATAGGCACAAGCCTATGATAAGAGCAATACATTAAGCAGTATTCTGAACTTTTAAACAAGAAGCTATGTTTTTAAACGAAAAACTCATTTTCTTAAACGGAAAACTTATTTGTTAAACTGATATTATTAAACACTACATAATGCAATCATATCAAATTAAAGAAGAAACATACATTATAAACATTACACAGCACAATAAAGAACACACACATGTGAGATTGTATAACAATAAAAAAATCTATTCAGAACTCTTAAACGGAAAACTCATTTCTTAAACGGAAACCTTATTTTTTAAACAGAAAACTCATTTCTTACATTGATACTATTAAACAATACATGATGCAACCATATCAAATTAAAGAGGAAACATATATTATAAACATTACACAACACAATGAGATTGCATAACAATCGAAAAAGCTCCTTCAGCACAACATTATCGCTTTTGATCGTGCACACAGACGAAAATGAAAAACAAAACCCTCGCTGAGAAATATCCTGCAAACTACAATATCATCCAATAATCACACCATAAAACCGAAAAATTTCTCTTTCTAACATAATACTTTATAAATCAAACAGGCAAAAAACACACAGAATGTAAAAACAAAAGAAAACTACACAACTTCCTCAACGGCGTCCACCTCGTCTCAATACCTTGGAACACAAACTAATGAAATGCCGAAGAGTTGAGCGAGAGTTCTCCTTTGAGACAATGGTGGAACGAAATTCCAGTCCTTCACAAGATGTCCAACAATAACAACTTTGGAAAGGGAAAAGATGAAGAGATGAAGAGAGTAAATAACCGGCACTAGTAATGGTGTTCTCTCGGGATTATATATAAAAAAAAAAGCTTCTTCTAAAAGCTGAAAAATCATTGCAGCCAAGAGCATTATGGTCAAACCATGTCGCACTTGCCATAACTTCCCACGTAAGGGATAATTTCATCCAAAAAATTCAAAACAAACTCTATCAGTCACCGTTACATGCTTGGGGGTTTGAAAATCATTGTATTCAAAAGAAAGGGTTTTTTATGAATACTCAAATTTAGATGGACAACTTGTACATATTACAAACTTTGAGGGCGTTTTTGACAATTTCTTATTTAAAAAGTGCCCCAATGAATTTGATATATCTATACTAAATAAAAGAGAACATATTATTGAAAGATAATATTTATTATTAAACAAAATGAGCTATAGCTTTAATCATATTTAAATTACACATACTCATACCAACTCAAATCCAATGAAGGATACAAATATTGGATAAATTACGGCTGTTAAATGTTTAAATGGGTCAGGCGGGGCCCGGCTAAACCCTAAAATATGTACATGTAGTTATTTATCACCAAACTTGCATGAGTTCCATGTGGCAAGAGAGCATTCAAGAATTTAAATCATGGAGGTCTCAATCAAAGAAAAGATCTAGTGTTTGGCATATTATATACATTATTATAAAGTAACATATCTACAATTTTAGGGTTGTCCTCTTTATTAGATTTGTTTTTATATTTTTTTTATAAAAAATAAACTCCTCAATTCAACCGTTGTGAAGGCAAACTAATCTCTCAATCTCTCACTTAAGAATTAAAAAAATTTAGATATTTCTTCATTAAATTTAGCGTTTATATATATATATATATATATATATATATATATATATATATATATATTAATGAGTTCATTTTTTTTTTTAATTTTCTTACAAATAAACTAGTATAATACATCCAAATTCAACAGTTTAAGTATTATTGCCATGAAGAACATCAGAGCTATCAATTATTGTTCATAGACAAATTAGGTCCCAGTTTGAGAGTTTCATGGCTTTATATGAGTAAGAGAACCACTAGAAAGACTATGCCAACTAGCTTATGCAGTGGAAGCCACATTCATGCATGCATGTGTTCCCTCCTCTCAATTATGTTCTATCCTTGTTTAGCCCTAGCTTTTTAAGTTTGTTTGCTTGACAATGTAAATCTCATTAAGAATTTAGTTAACAAAATATTAATATTAAGTGGATGTGAGTAAAAACCATTTTGAACGTCAAAACCTTGATTCAAAAAATTAATTAGGTTTTATTAAAAAAATAGCTCACAAAATATTTATACAAGTGTTTATGTAAATCCTGATTCATAAATTTGATCAGGTTTTTATAAATATTTAAATCAAAGTTAATGAACATTTCAAATTTGGGTTGAATTTAGATGAATAGCCACTAGACTAGCTCCATGTGTCAGGAACTAAATTTAAATCTAACTAATGAATTGTACAAGAGTATAAATGATAAAGAAACATCAATAAGTTCCTGACAAATTATTGCACACACTCAAACAAATATAAAAAAAAAAACAAAATCCTATATGGGTATCAATATATGTCTTCCACCATCAAGAATTTGGTCCCAAACCCTATTTGGTGAGGCCTATTTTAGGAGTGAACCCTTTAAACTTGTTAAAAATGTGCACAAACATCACATGAGTTGGATTCCAAAAATCATGTCTAACAAAACACTCATGACATGTGATTGAGATGCATCTCATGAGTTGGATTCCAAACCTCATGTCTAAATAATACATATAGCAAAATATAAAATAACTAAAATCCCAACATATTCTTATATATTTAAGTTTTTTGAATCATATATTAGAAAATACTATGATGTACTCAAATTTATGTAATTGAATGATTCATTTGATTTTATAATTACTGTTGCATGGCGATCCAATTTACAAAATCATCTAGACTTCCATATAAGAGTAAACAATTTTTCTATATCTTTTAACATTGTATCAAAATATACAAATACATACACTGAGATAAACTGTCATTTTTTATATCATCACCCCTCATGAATAATACACATCATTTAGCTTTGAATTCTATTAAAAAAAAACAAGCTGTGGTAATCTTCGATAAATTACATGTACTTAAGAAGTTTAATTCTCAAGTATACAAACTCAAGCTTTGCACCAATATTCCATCTTGAATTATATACATAAGATTCTCATGTAATAATTAGAACAAAGAAAAGGTGAACAACAATTGAACCTACACTATATCTGTTCATTTCGACCGAATCAAAACAGAGAAGAAGAGGAAGACAAAGAAGTACTTGAATTCATGGGACCAAAAATATACTAGGAGAGATAGACCAAAGTGAAAAGCACCACAAACACAAAGGGGAAAGGAAATGGGGAGTAGTAAAATGCTATACGCCTTCCTCTTCCTCCATGGACTTAGCCAGCTGAGACTATTACAATGGCTGACCTAATGCATGTAACCTCTTTTGGAATATTAGGCTCAATAGTGAACGTATCTATCATTCATAAAAGTAGTCATGCTTAATCAATAGCCACATGTAATTCAATATATATATCTTCAACCTTAAATTTTTTTATTCCAAGTAAAATATTTGGATTATCCTCTTTGATGTGACACTGAACCATCCATTCCATATATTTAATTTATATTATATATTTATAAAATAATGAGGGCTAGAATACAATTTAGAAGATTGAAGTGAGTAGTTTCATATTTTTATATTTTTTTAAATAATAAGTAACGTTTAATATTATTAATGAATTTACTTATTTGTTTATTTAAAATTTATAAAAAAAAAATGGGGATAAACCCAAATCTCATATGGAATAGATGAACAAAGTTAAACATATGCCAAAGATATGCCACTTGACAATTTATAGCAAATAGACACATCATAAATAGTTTAAGAAGAATTTTAAAAACAATTCATCAGATGCTAAAATCTCAAAATCTAGATTTCACATTAACTTTGGGAAGAAATTTAAATAATTATATATTTTAAATTTTATGTAATATGGCAACTGAAATCACTCCTACAAAGTTTCAAGAGCATATTAAACATTTTAAGAATAAATGTATTGATGCAAGAAAATGTACAAAGTTTCTTGACTTTGATAGTTAGATGTCAAAGCAAGGTTTGTTGCCTCTGGAAGAGTCTTTCTCCTCCATTAGATAGCAAGGTAGCTCCTACTTCTGTTGGAGATTCTATCATTTCCATTAGATGGCAGAATGAACTTTACCATCTTTAGAAGTTCAAAGTCACAAATCTAGCTTATCAACATAGCTTATTAACATATTTATGAGTTAGATCATTCACTTGCTAAAGTATTTTTCTCCCATATCAACATGGACTAAAAATAACTTCAACCTATCATTTTCTGATAATATCTTTTTTAATTCAACCTCAATATTTATTCTCAATTTTACAACAGCAAAATATTTAATATTATATATATTATTTTTAGTTTTCATTTTTTAGAGTTCTTTTGATAAGTAAACACTATAAAACACAACAACTATATTGAAAGTTATGAAAGTATTTAAAAAAACAATAAAGACCACGTAGCCTACTGTTAAGACACTTGTTCTCCCTTCTTCCCAACTGTTACTGCCACTATGGATAACTTCCATGACAGACAACAGAGTCACTCAAAGAGATTTAGAGAGAGAATGAATGTATCTTCTCAGCATCTCATGGACATGATAACGTATGATTTGGTCTCCAAATAAAACATGCATTTCCTTCGACACGTCTTTCTGATCTTCTTCTTCTTCCTCTTGACATGATCATAACTTAGGATTTGGTTTTCTCTCAAGGACTGTGGCCATGGATATGCAAGTCCCATCATCATAATCATCATCATCATCCATGAGGACAACTAGCTTCATACTCTCTCAAGGGATTTGGAATCACCAGAGGACAATGCAATCCTATTCTCCAATCATCCTTACACTCATCAGTGTGTGTGTGTGTGTGTGTGTGTGTGTGATTCACTCTCACTTTGCTCTTCTGCATTATTATTATCCTGTCCTTTTTACATGCTTACCCTCCTAGAATCTTTTGTGTTGAAGTTACTTGCATGCCCTTTGAAAGTTATCAACACATCAATTATACAAACTTTGTTTCATTTATTTATTTTCAAAATATTCAACGTTCCCATCTTACATGCTTTGTCTATGTCCATTTTGAACTTTAATTAGATAAAGAAAAAAAATATTGCAAGAGCAATCTATGTAAATTATGAAACAGATAAGTACTTTTGTTTTTTACTGAAAAATATTTTTTTAAATGTTTACACTAAAACAAATACTTCTTTTATCTTCAATAATGAAGTAACAACCCATCAATCATATACTTTGGTTCATTTATATATTTTGAAATATTCGATGTTTGCATTATATATATTTTGTTCATATTTATTTATTACTATGAAGACTTAAGACTCAGACATGAGTTTGAATTCCTTTTGTATGAGTGAGATACAAGTTCAAATCCCCATTCTCTCAGTGGGTGAGGAGGCATAATGGTTATGTGTCCTCCTCATGGTTGATCAAATCCAATATTTTTTGTTTAAAAAAACACCACTTAAGGATGATAAACACATAATTTTAAGATTTTACAAAATAATATATGCAAGAAAAAAGATATAAGCATTATCATGACATATAATATAAGAGTCAGAGATATCATATACAGAGGGAGTGGGGCATAGATGAATGAAAGAATGCAGGCTAATGTGAAGACAATGGAAGCTAGATATGGAGTAAAATAACAATGTCAGAGATTGGGTTTGGCTTTTCATTTATGGGCATGGTGGCCAAGAATTGTGGGTATTCACTTTATCTTTTTAATTTTTTATTAAGGTTTTATTTTTGTGGATATAGAACTTGCCACCTTTCTCACTCACTTCTTTTGCAATCCAAATCCAAATCCAAATCTAAATCCAATCCAATGAAATCCTTTGTTTGTGGCACTGTCTTGTTGTTATTCTCTGCCTTTTGGTGGGAGACAGCAAAAGTCTTGGGTGATCAATAGTTTCCTTTTATCTTCTTATCCCTAGTTCTTGTTTTTGTTTTTTTTGTTGTTATATATTATATTATATTATATTTATTTTATTTTTGGTTGTTGTCTTTTGTTTTAATGTGCATTTTAATCATTATATTTTTAAAATGTTGAAAATGATTGATGCACTTCTCCTTTTATTAATTTTGATTCATGTATTTTCCAAATTCCCAATATGGTGGTTATTTGCTATTGGTGAAAAATTTATAATTATTTTATTTTTTCCCTAATTTTTATAAATTTGGTAGCTTACATCATCTGCTTCAAATATCATATTAATCTAAAAAATTTTGAGAAAATAGTTTTTGGATCATATGTTAATTAGCCACCAATTAAAATACTTTAAAATTAAAGTACACAGTGTAAAATAAATAAATGGGTAAACTAAGAATTATTTTAAATTTTTTAAAACATAAAAACCAAAAATGAAATTTTTTTTTATATGGACAAGTGAAAAGTAAGATTCAAACATTGATTTTTGAGTTGGAAAGAGAGTTGGAAAGAGAATGGAATACCAACTACTATATTGCTAGGATGGTAACACTTAGACAAAATACATTCACTAAAACTGTGCTTAATTAATCATCACGGAAATTAAAATTGAGAAGATATATACATATAGGTTTTAATGATATAGAATGAAAGCACCTTTTCTCTCGTGCATATTATATTTTACTTGTTATAATTTTTTTAAAATATCATCTTTCATATTTGATAGTAGTTGTAGTAGTTAAGAGACATCTTTTTATTTATTTATTTTTTTTTTTTTTTAAAGATAGATAAACCACTTCAATTAAAGAAAAAATAATACAAAGTGAAACCTACCCCCAACAGAGAGAAGCAGGACAACTGAAAATAAAGATACATGGAGAACAGGTTTCCTCAAGCCATCAGCAGAACGGAACTAAACCGCAGGCGAGAGCTGTGCCTCCTTGGCTGACGCAGCGTCCATCACATCATCAAACCTAGTACCAAAGAACTCTAGACTCCGATTGATGCACATCATTGGCTCCTCAAGCTTCCCTTTGAGATGATCTTCCACAGTGGCACCCTGGTGTGCTTTCTTTTTTGCAGGCTTCGGAAGTTCAGGAAGAAACCCTGCTTCTTCATTGAACCTAGAGGACAGCTTTTTTGGTCTCCCACTACGTATAGTGCTTTTCGACGGTTCATTATGAGTCTTGTCAACATCTCCTAGTAGACCTAATTCCTCCATCTCCTTTGGATCCAGCATCCCCCAACGAGATAATATCCTTACTCGGGATCAGAGCCCAACCCTCTGCTAATAATTGCCAAATAAACCAGGAAGAGGAACCAAGGTGGGAGCCATTGAGCCAACCCCATTATCCACATTGGATAAACTAGGCCCCAACGGCCTTTTCTGTGGACACAGCCCAAATTCAGTAACTAGCCCAGTAATTGGGTTAGAGAAAAGCCCAAACTCAGTTTCCCCATTTGGCCTAAACTCAGAGCTTGGATCCGACCCAAGAATTGGATCCAAGTTAGGTCCAATAGGAATGCAGAGATCAATAGATGGAGGAGTAGGAGTTGGGCCTTGGGCTGAATCGAGGCCCATCTCACAGATTAGCACTGATCACTCTGTAACAAATTATGCTTACTCAATCCAATCTCTTGGCCCACTATTGGATTCAGCCCAACTGACAAGAGAAGTGGATCATTGTTCAATTGTCTCAGCCCAATCATATTATCCACCAAAGGATCTTGATTACACGACTTTAGTGGCGTCACGTGCCCACCCATAGCGCCACCAACCATCGCCACCTCAGCATGCTCATCCTTTAATTCTTCCAACGTAACCATACCATGTAATTCATTTGCCTTCCTCGAAACCCATGTCTCCTTTGACTGTCGGACGCACTAACGTTCGACACCTCGAGGTCTTGAGACCCTCAAACCTGCCTCATCATGTTTCTCAACTCTATAGTTCATGGAAGATCGAGTTACAATCGGTCCGTCCACCCGACCGTCAGACCATCGTCACTGGTCATTGTAACTAATGGTCCGACGCCGATTTGACTGCGCCCAGGTAACCATCTCTACGTCGTCGTCGTGAGAGCAACGCTCAACCACCACTGGTGACGCCACCACAGCCTCCTGGCAAGATCTCTCTGAAATTCTCAATGGACGAGCATCACTGCCATCGAGGTGGGAGCAATGCTCAACCGCCCCTCCCTCATCTAGGCTAGAAGAATGGCCGGACTTCAATTGTTACCCTTTCTCCTCCGCAGGAATTTCATGAGTAGAATGCCGCTTCATCTGTTGAACCTCAAAAACCTTGTGTTCGGGTTTTCCAGCCGCTCCGTCAGGTTTTTCAAGCGCTGATAGAACAGCAACTGGTGACGCAACGATTACCGAAGCTTGGTGGGAGCTAAAATCCTCAACCACCCTCCAGGTTTCGGTTGTCGGTCATGCCTGCTGTCAGGACAAGTTTGATCAGGATAACGACCATCCGATCGTGATTTCTCTTCATGCCTGTATCGTGTTCGGGAGTTAGTCTCCTCAACCTAGACGATGCAGCTACCTAAATCTCTCAGGGGTTGTCGCTGTATATGAACGTCATCTTCTGAGATATTCTGGATAACCAACGTGGTCCTCACCGGAGGGAGAGTGTGCGTATACGTATCAAGCTTGTGAAGTAATGACTCCTCTATTACCTTAGTTTTTTCTTTAATCTTTATAGGGATCTCATGAGTAAATTGGTGACTGGGGAATGGGGAACAGGAGTTATGCCCCTCTACCATACTCATATCTGACGACGTTGCCGTCATACGTTGGACTACAGGACAAAACGTAGCGGCATCTCCTACCAAGGAGGAGACCTTGGAATCAAAATGGCCAGACAATAGTTTTGCCAGCTCACCCTTGCAAGTACTTTGACCTTGTGGCAATTGGGATGGCGATGGCCACGCTTTGGTGTTCCAACTGCTATTCCCTTTAACATTTCAATGTGATGGGAACTCAATAGGCTTGTAGACGACCTTCCCATCTGCAATGAACACTAGTCGCGTGTTTAACCAAGACAGTGGTGTAGTTCGATCGTCATCATCTTCATCCTCATCATCCTTAGCATTCAACAACAGGAAGGCCGAAGTTAGGAAAGTTAGGTTGCATTTCTTGGTGTAATAAAAGAAGTTATAGTAGTTATAAGAGACATTTTCATATTTAAGAAGTTACAATTTTTAAAACTCCAAAATAGTGTAAATAGAATTCTTAAAGTGTTGAATAGTATATAACACTTGGAAAATCTCTCCTCTTCGAGTGCAACACCAAACATGTACTTCTTTCTCTAAGGCTTATTTTATTGTGTGCAACATTATAAAGGGATTCCTTCTATTCTAAAGGCATAGTATTTATCCTTGGCACACATTATAAAGGGCTAATTCCCTTTTAGAAAAATATTTTAAGCCTAGAATCTAAAATGTGCATCTTGTGCTCTTGTTTGTTAAGCGTTTTTATAATGCCTCCAAAATTTCAATTGTTCCTACAAATAGAACTTTTCCTTTTGCTTTGCTATTAGTTTAAGCTTGAATGAAATGGGAGAGAAGAAAAATCAATCAATAAGATAATTAAAAATTAGCATAAACTCCACCAAAAAATAATACTAAGATCCAATCTTTTGAAGAGAAAAAGAAAAGAAAAAGAATATGCCAATAAGAGCTAAGGATAAATCTAGTGGGTGATGAAGGGATGGTGCAAGAGCTGCACAGTAGTTACTCTAATTCTTGGCTCTCTCTGTAAATAGAGAGCAGTGAAATCACGAAGTTTAAGGAGAATCAGTGGAGTAGATAACCTTCACAACATCAAAGTATTGTACCCCTTGGGGGAGATTCTTGTTGTAAGGAAAATATCCGATATAGGCTTCAAGGATACTAATTAATCCCAAAACTCCATATATCACCGACAAGGCCATCATCATCTAACACTTGATTGAGATCAATATTGATTCACTCAGGTCTTAAGTAAGCTAATGATTTCCAATCCAACCTCATTAGTGAAGTTTGTGATCTTGGTGCGCCCTTCATTGTCCATGAGGAGTTTAGTCGGTTTGATGTCACTATGTTCAAATAATAAATGTAAAAAACTTGGCTTAGTCCATACTTTTAAAATACCCTATCAATCAATCAATCCAAGCCTTTTACTCCCAGAATTTCGAGTGTGATCATAATTCAAATCGGGTCATGACAATCAAATTCAAGGCCTCTCAGCGAATGCTCTTCAAGATATATGCCTTGTTGGAAGGCTTATACTACACCATCCATATGGTCCAACCATGTTCGATGTCCAAGAGACGGATGGTCTCAAGATCTGGCAGCATCATCTCTTAAGCTTTGTGATTTCACTACTCAGTGTTTATAGTGAATGCCAAGAAGTAGATTCACTGCTGCATAGCTCGTGTAGCACCCCTTCATTACCCATTAAATTTATCCTTAGCCTTCACCTGCCATATTCTTTTTTTTCTTTTTCTCTTCAAAAGATTGGTTCGTGGTGCTGCTTTTTAGTGGAGCTTTTGCTAATTTTAAATTAGCTCTTTGGATTGATTTTTCGAATCAAGGGATGCTATTTTTAATGAAAATAGGTTTTAATCTATTCTGAAAGTTGGAAATAATACCTTAGTGGATCAAAATAAAGACCAAATGATATTAGACGATAAAAAAAATGACAATAAATTATTGAGCTTCGTAGAAGCCAGGGGAAAAAAAAAAAAAGCTTTGGTAACGACTATTTTATAAGTCTAGTAGAATGAACTAGAGAAGAAATTAATAGTCAAATATAGTTTTGCTTCAACATGGAAGATGATCTAAAGACTTTTGAGGAGGCTATGAAGAATCATGATGCTTTATTAAGAAAGAGGCCATAAATGATGAAATTGACTCTATTATGGACATTTATACTTGGGTATTACTCGATCATCCTCTAAGATCTAAAACTATTGGATATAAATGGATTTTTCTAAAATAAAATAAAGGTGGATGGAACAATAGATAGATTTAAGGCAAGGTTAATAACTAGAGGCTTTACACAAAAGAATGGTATTGATTATTTTGATACTTACTCACCGGTTGCTAAAATAGCTATTTTACTTAATATAACATTGGAGTTTATCCATTGCTGTAAATAAATCTTCAATTGGAATTATAGGTCAAATCTTTTAAATGATATATTTGAATCGTTTAAATGAGAGATTGCAGAATTTTATTGTAAAATTTTATGGTAGATGAAACAAAATGGATAATTTCCTTTATATTTTGAGTTAAATTTATTACAAAACTTAAAAATGATTATATATATTAACCATAATGCTGAACCTGTATTTGAATGATTGAAAGGTTAAAAAAAAATGGACTAAAACCATATGTGAATAATGTGATAGCAAAAACTAGAAATGAAATGGCTTATTTTTAAATGGGCTGAAGCACAAAGTTAATGGATTGGTTACAAGGATAGTTTCCATTTTATTTTTCTTTTTGGTTGAGAAATTCATAAACATCTATAATTTTTCTAGAAATTACCAAAAAAAAACCACAAAGTTTGCAATATGCACAAAAAAATCCCATAAATTTGAATATCCATAAAACCCCCTCCTTTTTTAATAGAATGATTTTCAAACCCCTCAGGGCTGTAACGGTGATTGACAGAGTTAATCTCAAATTTTTTGGACGAAATTGCCCTTGCGTGGGAAGTTGTGGCAATTATGACTTGGTTTGACAATAATGCCCTTGTGTGGAATGATGTTTCCGTTTTTAGAAAAAGCGGTTTATTTTTCTTTGTTTAATCCCGAGAGAACACCATTACTGGCACCGGTTATTTCCTATCATCGCCTCTTCACCTTTTCTTTTTCTGAAGTTGTCATTGCCTGGATATCTTGCTATCATCGCCTGTTCAACATTGTATAGAAGGAGAACTCTCACTAAAGTATTCGGCGTTTCATCAGTTTTCCAACCAAGGTAATGAGGCGAGGTGGATGCCGTTGATGAAGTTGTGCGGTTTTGCTTTTGTTTTTACATTCTTTGTGTTGTTTTTCGCCATTTCGTTTGTAAAGTATTGTGTGTGTTGTTTTTGGCCGTGCAGTTTTATGGTTTCATTATTAGATGATATTGTAGTTTGCAGTGAGATTTTTCAGCTAGAGTTTTGTTTTTCTATTTCATCTATGTACAATATCGAAAGCGATAGTGTTGTGGTGAAGGAGATTTTTGATTGTTATGCAAACTCATTTTTTTGTCTAATGTTTATAATGTATGTTTCCCCTTTAATTTGATATGGCTTTAAGTAGTGTTTAAAAGTCTCAATGTAATGATTGAGTTTTCTGTGTAATAAATTTGGTTTTCTGTTTAATAAATGTCATTTCCCTTTAAGAAATGGGGTTTCCGTTTAAGTATTGAGGTTTCTATTTAACTAATTAAGTTTATGTTTAATAAATAGAGGTTCTGTTTAATACATGACTCTAAACAGATGTATTGTTCTTCTTGTAGGGTTTTGGTCATGGCGGTCAACCTAGTTAACTGCCGATGCTAATTGACACTGGTTGTCTAGACTTTGAGTGAATTGAAAGTTCATATGATTGGACGACACTGGGAGATCATCAGAAGGACACCGTTCTCATTTTTTACCGAGATTGAAGCCGTACTCCAAGAGAGAGCCCTCCTTGATTCTCTGCTGTGAGTTTTAGGCCTGATGATGTGGCTCTCATCCTCGGGTTACGCTGTGATGGAGACGTAGTTGTATTTCAGAAGAAGAAAACACACTCAGCATTCGAATTGAAGTATTTATCAAAATCATACAAGAGAAATAGAGACTCCATCAAAAGAACACTTGAGCAGATAGTTCGGCAGAGAGAGGAAAAGGAGAATTTTGTAAAGCTCCTCATGGTGTACCTCATGGGTACTATCCTCTTCCCAAACACTTCCTGCTCTGTTCCAATTTGGATTGTTGACTACGTCGATGACCTACCGGCCATGGGATGATATGCATGGGGGCAAGCGACCCATAAGTGGCTGATGGACAACGTTCCATAAGCGGACGCTCAAGTGCAAGCGAGATGCGCTGGGAACAAGACCAACACGGGGTACATCAAAGGTTGCTCAGTTGCGTTGACTACTTGGTTTTATGAACTCACCGGCACAGGCAAGAAGGCTCATTTTGGCAAGACCCCAAGGATCTTGTGCTACAGTGAAAACAGCTACCGGAAGCAAGTGTCCATAGGGACCATATTTTCATATCTTGAAGGAAAAGAGGTAATAACTCTATTGCAGTTTAGTCTTTGTCGTTTAATAATATGGTTTTGTGTTTAACAAAAGGTTTTAGTGTTTAAGATTCGCCTTTTCTATTTAAGTTTTTTTGTTACTGTTTAAATATATAGGTTAGTGTTTAAAAATAGCATTTAGTGTTTAAAAATTTTGGTTATAGTTTAAATTACTTGGTTAACATTTAAAAACATTTGTTTCGTGTTTAATACTATTGGTTGTTTACAATTGTTAGTTTCCCAAACTGGTCGCCACGAACCTGGACGAAAAAATATTTGTTGGGGCCACCCGTCGCGGAGATGCCACCAGCCACGGAGGTGATATTGCTCCCGCTCCCGCTCCGCTGGTGAGAAAGAGAGATGATCGGCTAACATCCTTAAAGCGCGTCCGACGCCGATCACCTTCTTGGAGCCCACCCCGCACGTCTATTGCAGGCATGCGAGATATTGACGCAAGAGTTCCCCTGGCTTGTTGGTCGCGTGGAGGCTTTGGAGGCACGTTCGTAGGCTAATACTACGTCGCTCACTCCGCCGAGTGACTATGATACCATCTCCGACAATGACGTTATTGTAAAAGCATTCCGAAGAAGCCCGCGTCGGAAAAGCCTTGCATGGAGGAAATCAACAATGTCTCTCCCTTCGCCGACTTACGTTGAGACAATAGAAGCACCAACTGCTGTCGAGCCAACAATAATAGAGGCTTAGCCAACTTTAGCTCCGAGCACGCCATTGGAAAAAGGGCAAGCCGTGGGTTAACCGGTTGCATTGGATGTGTCTTCGCCTAATGATGTCACTGCCGATGTCGAGAGAATAATTGAATCCCTTGTCAGTAAACTCATTGTGTTGGAGGCAACGGCATACGACAGTTACGCATCGAAGGAAGACACAATCCAGGCGAGAGTGGCACCGGAATCGAATAAAGACATTGTGGCATTACTGACACCATCACCGAATAAAGACTCTGTAGTAGTACCAGAGTCGAATAAAGACGTTATAGCAGCTACGGGAAATAAAGAGGCTGCTAACTAAGGGCAAGGAAACGTCAACGAGCAAACAACGATCACTCAAGTTTACAGGAAACTCCTTACAAATCAACAGTTCGCTGACGTGTAGAAGAATTTTCTTCCGAAAAAGAAAAAAGATGCCGGATTCTCACGTCTCGACAAATTTGAACATGAGATATTAACAATCTTCCTAAACTGCAATATAGACTCGTAGGTATGAAGTATTTATGTTATAATTTAAATACATATAGTTTAAGTTTAAATATTCATGTTATCATGTAAATGTTTGTAGTTTCCATTTAAATATCCAAGTTAGCATTTAAATATTTTAAGTTTCCGCTTAAATATTTAAGTTAATGTTTAACAAATATAGTTTCTGTTTAAGTTTTGATGTTATCGTTTAAATTTCTATTGTTCCCGCTTAAGTACTTATGTTATCATTTAAATGAGTGTGTTTCTATTTAACATCAGGACTGTCGTATGGAGGAATGAGTTTCTTTACACGACACGAGCCAGCGTGATCACGTTGTTGGACAGGAAGGAAATGGTGACAGATTATGTCATCGACATTTTCATTTGCATCATTCAGAAGTCACTGAAGAGAGTTCCATATCCTTATAAGAAGCGCACTTCCATCACCTGGCCACTGGCACTATGCCTGTCTAAACAGGAAGATGCGGTGGAACAGGCTCTTGCCATAATCGACGATGCTGTACGGAACATCCATGATGTCGACATTATAATCATGCCAATAATTTTTAATCGCCATTTCCATGTCCTCGTTCTGGACAACATGAAATAAGAGTACATGCATTACTCTTCCTGCCAGAGTGAAGAATACAACAGAGACGCCAACGATATCGTAAGTTACAGCGGAAACTATTCGAGAATTGCATCGAGATGGAATTTGGGGAGTTGGCAACGTCCTCGTACCCCCTGATTCACGACAAGGACGCTCCAAGACAAAAAAGAAGAAGTATCGACTGCTCAGTCTATGTCAAGCGGTTCATTGAGCAAATTCTTAATGATGAAAAGCTACGGCTACCGCAAACGGACGTTCCTTACTTACGACTGATGTATGCCGCACGCATATTTTTGGATGGTAATAACAGTTCCTAACCAAACATGGTTATATCAAATTACCACAATATTCCCAACCATATAATATTCTCACCCATATTACCATGCTAATCTCATTATGTGGTAATATGTTATTACCAAGAATCAAACGGCCCCTTAATGTAATGTTATTGATGCAGGCTTCTCATTATGGCGGTAAACTTAGTTAATGGGCGATGCTACTTGACACCGGTAGTGGAGACCATGGCTGAATTGAAAGTTCACATGAGTGGACGCTACTGGGAACTTATCCGAAGGACACCGTTCACAGCATTCACTGAGGTGGAAGCTGTATTCCAAGAGAGGGCCTTCTTGATTCCCTGTTGCAAAGATACGATGACCGCAACAATAAATTCAGGATCGGGGCAAGCATGCTGAGTTTCAGGCCTGAAGATGTCACCCTCGTTCTTGGTCTACGTTAGGATGGAGACGCAGTTGTCTTTCAGAAGAAGAAATCACGCTCATCTTTCGAAGAGAGGTATTCATCGAAAACCTACGAGAGACACAGAGACTCCATCAAGAGAACTCTTAAGTAACTTGTTCGACAGAGGGGGGAAGAAGAAAATTTTGTCAAACTCCTGATGGTGTACCTCATGGGTACAATCCTCTTCCCAAATACGTCATGCTCGGTTCCAAATTGAATAATTGATTATATCGATGATCTACCTGCTATGGCCCGATACACTTGGATGCAGGCGACACACAAGTGGCTTATAGAGAACGTCCCATAAGTTGTCACACGAGTGCAATCAAGATGCGTTGGGGAGAAGAACAACACGGGGTACATTAAGAGTTGCTCGATCGCACTCAATATCTGGTTTTACGAGCTGACCGGCTGCCGAAAGAAAGTACATTTTGGCAAGACCCCAAAGATGCTGTGTTACGGTAAAAGTAGCTACCGGAAGCAAGCGTCGATAGAAACTATTTTGTCATCTCTGGAAGGAAAGGAGGTAATAAATCATGAACAATGTCTTTAACAATAGTATTTAGCGTTTAACAACAGTAGTCTCTATTTGAACTTGTTAGTTACCGTTTAATAATAGTATTCTCTGTGTAAAAACAGAAGTTAGCGCTTAACATTTGTAGTTAGTGTTTAAATACTTGGATTTATGTTTAAATATAGGTGTTACCGTGTAAATATATTAGTTAAATGTTTAAAATAATTTGTTATTGTTTAAATTGTATCATTTCGCTGAGATTGTGGTGCTTATGTATGTTAGTTTTATGAGCTGGTCGTCGCGAATGCGGATGAAGATATATTTGTCCAGGCCACAAGCCGAAGAATGCAAGATGAGAGGCCAATCTCTTCTGAGCGCTTTGGACGTCGTTCCCCTACTTCCAACCCAATGCGTGCACACATTCCCTGGCGCCATAGAAGCCCTCCGCTGCACCGCCAAACGGCAACACCCCCCTTAACGTCAAGGGCCCCTTCAACTATAGCAGCCCCCCTGACACAAAAAGCGATGATGTCACCGCATGTCTGCTGCAAGCGTCGTAGATATTAACAACTGAGTTCCCTTGGCTTGTTGCTCAGGTTGAGGTAATGGAAGGACGGTCACAATCGAATGCACTGTCCCTACAAAAAAATGAAGTACCCGGCACGGACGCTATTAGGAAAAGCCTAGATCCAGCAGAGGTAGCCCAGGCGAATGCCGACGCCGTCAGTGGGATGAGCTCGGATTTTGATGACGATGATGTCATTGGGATCACCATTAGAAGACGGTCACGTTTGAAGAGACGTGCGAAAAGAACAAAAATAGTAATGCCTTTCTCTCCACCGGCTGCCGATGAGACAATAGCAGCATTGAAGGCAAACACAAATTCTGGGGATGATGTCGTCGTCGCCACATCAAAGGAAGATGCTGCTGGTGCTAAACACTAACAACTGTCTCCGGTTGATAGTATGGACTTTATTCCGAAGAAAAAAAAAATACCCCGGACACTCGCGACTCGACATATTCGATGAAGAGTTAATAAGGATCTTCCTCAACTGCTATATGGACAAGTATGTATGAAGTTTTTAGTTAAAGTGTAAATATTTATGTTACCGTTTAAGTTTTGACGGTTCCATTTAACAATTAGTCTTGTCTTTTAATATGATGATTTACCGTTTAACTTTGGCTGTTACCATTTAAGGACTTGTGTTTTTGTATAACTGTATCTGTTACCATTTAATCATAGTACTGTTGTCTGGAGGAATGATTGTGTCAGCACTACATGAGCAAGACTATTCACGCTGCTTGAAGCGAAGGAAATGGTGACAGACGATGTGATGGATGCGTTTGTATGCATAATTTAAAAGTCCCTGAAGAGAGTACCATATCCGTATAAGAAGCACGCCTCCATCACACAACCACTAGTACTGTTTATGTCCAAGAAGCCGGACGCGCGTGACACGACTCTCGCTATGATCGGAGATGCCGAATGTAACCTGCATGAAGTTGACATAGTTATCCTCCCAATAATCATGAAGGACCACTTCCATGTGGTGGTTCTTGACAATGACAAACAAGAATATAGGCATTATTCTTCATGCCAAAGTGATGAGTACGACAGAGACACGTTTGAAATGGTAAGTTCCTTGATAAATAGAGTGTCATAAATAGTACTTTATTAACCGGCCAATTAACATCAAATTGTATATCTCAACAGAGGAGGCTATTTGACTATTGTGTGGATATGGAGTTTGGCCAGTCGGTGACTCTACTGTACCCGCTAATTCACGACAGTGAAACCCCACGATAGAGAAGAGGAAGTGTCGACTGCGCCGTTTATGTCATGCGGTTTATTGAATAGATACTTGACAGTGAAAAGCTACGACTACCACAAACGGATGTCCCTTATTTAAGATTAAAGTATGTTGCCCGCATACTTATCGAATGGCGCGCAGCCAACATCATAGAGAAAGGAGAATCTTCGACTGGTGGGGGTATGGGGGAGGGAAATGAATTGACTTAATATTGTTTTAAAATGTAAAACAGTTCTCTTTAAATTTTTTACTATTTACATTTCAACGTTTCTATTTAACTATCAGTGTTTATGTTTAAATAACAATGTTTCTGTTTAACTTTCATAACTTATGTGTAAATATCAATGCCTCTGTGTAAATAACGAAGTCTCTGTTTAATACCCAATGATTGACACGTAAATAAGTATTTTTCTTTTCAAATATGTGTTTATTTACAATAAATGCGACAATTTTCTCATTATAATTTAATTTAAATTATATTCATTGTTTTCCATTGACATGGCAAGGTTTCTAATGTAAATTTACTTGTGTTCGTTTAATTTCTGTATACACTTTATTTAACTTAACTTTCAATTTTACTTATTAAATATCAGTGTTTCGTTTTAACTTTTAGTTTTTCCATTTAAAAACCAATATTTCTGTTTAACGGTCTATATTATCCTTTAAGAATAAGCGTTCCATTTAACTTTAACTGCCTCCGTTTAAATATCAAAGTCTCCATTTAACAAATAATTTTACTCTTTAAATTAAGATGTTTATGTTTAGTTATGATAGTTTATGTTTAAATATCAAACATGGACACGTAAATAACTTTGTTTTTGTTAAACAGGTGTGTATTACAATGCCTAGTCAGCGACAGTTTCATTACAAGATCATCGATATGACCGGACACATGGCAGTGGTTGCACCGTAACTTGTGGCCTCGGACGCTCGATTTCTACAATGCCTTCGCGGCCTTGTACTCCACCTTCTAGAAGGTCACAGTATTTCGCAGCTTCATCTTCATCTTCAAACAATTGATGGGACATCGGATTGGCCAGGGGATCCATGGGACACATCCATCCCAGTATAATTGTTGGATTCTTGGAAATCAGAGGCATCGCAGGTGGTTGTTCAACTTGCAAACCAAATTCATTTTTACAAGTTGAAAAACCACCTGCGATGCCTCTGATTTCCAAGAATCCAACAACTATACTGGGGATAGATGTGTCCCACGGGTCCCCTAGACAATCAGATGTCCCATCAATTGTTTTGGTAACTTTATAATCTAATCACTTTGCAAATACTCCAGCAAAATCATCAAGGAACATGGCCACCTTCCTTTTAAGTAGAATCCACCACATGGGCTTAACCTTAAGCAACCCCTCCCAAACTTTATATATAAACCCCTTCACTACTCTGCTTTGGAAATATATTAATTGATTTTGGATGAGAATTTAAAGTGTCGATCAATTTTGCACCAATTCAATGATTTAAAAGCCAATTTAAAGGGTCGATCAACTTGGCTTGGCTTCTTGAATTCTAGAGATACATTAATTAACTTTGAATGAGAATTTGAAAGGTCAATCAATTTTGAACGGAGAAACTCTGCTTTGGAAATACATTAATTGACTTTGCAGCGAGATTTTTCAGCTAGGGTTTTCTTTTTCTGTTCGTCTGTGTACACAATCGAAAGTGATAATGTGTGGTCAAGGAGATTTTTCGATTGTTATGCAAACTCATTTATTGTTTAATG